>OV702289.1:318068257-320568257 GCA_916181665.1 Avena sativa
AAGGATCCACCAGTGTCATTGCATGTGTGTTCTTCTCACAAACCACATCTAGAGTCCTTGCATGTGTGTTCTTTTCACAAACCACATAAGGATCCACCAGTGTCATTGGATCTGTGTTCTTTCATGAACCACACCCAGTGTCATTGCATGTGTGTTCTTCTCACAAACCACATATGGATCCACCAGAGTTCATTGCATGTCTGTTATTTTCACAAACCACATTAATGCACCAGTGTTATTGCATGTGTGTTCTTTGCACAAACCCAATGTGCATCCAGCAGAGTCATCGCATGTGTGTTCTTTTCACAAACCACATAAGGATCCACCCGTGTCAATGGATGTGTGTTCTTTTCATGAACCACAACCAGTGTCATTGCATGTGTGTTCTTCTCACAAACCACATATGGATGCACCAAAGTTCATTAGATGTGTGTTCTTTTCATGAACCACACCCAGTGTAACGGGATGTGTGTTCTTCTCACAAACCACATATGGATCCACCAGTGTCATTGCATGTGTGTTCTTTTCATTAACCACAGCTAGAGACATTGGATGTGTGTTCTTTTCACAAACCACATAGATCCACCAGAGTCATTACATGTGGTATCTTTTCATTATCCACAACTAGAGTCATTGCATCTGTGTTCTTTTCACAAACCAAATATGGATCCATCAGATTCATTGCATGTCTATTCTTTTCATTAACCACAGCTAGTGTCATTGCATGTATGTTCTTTCCACATACCACATATGGATCTACCAGTGTCATTGCATGTGTGTTTTGCATGTGTGTTCTTCTCACAAACCACACATGGATCCACTAGTATCATTGGATGTATGTTCTTCTCACAAACCACTTATGGATCCACCAGTGTGATTGCATGTGTGTTCTTTTCACAAACCATAGCTAGAGTCATTGCATGTGTGTTCTTCTCACAAACCACATATGGATGCACCAGAGTTCATTGGATGTGTGTTCTTTTCATGAACCACACCCAGTGTCACTGATGTGTGTTCTTCTCACAAACCACACATGGATCCACCAATGTGATTGCATGTGTGTTCTTTTCGCAAACCACATATGGATCCACCATAGTCATGACATGAATAATCTTCTCACAAACCACATATGGATCCACCAGTGTCATTGGATGTGTGTTATTCTCACAAACCACATATGGATCCACCAGTGTGATTGCATGTGTGTTCTTTTCACAAACCACATCTAGAGTCATTGCATCTGTGTTGTTTTCACAAACCACTTAAGGATCCACCAGTGTCATTGGATGTGTGTTCTTTTCATGAACCACTCCCAGTGTCATTGCATGTTTGTTCTTCTCATAAACCACATATGGATCCACCAGATTTCATTGCATGTCTGTTATTTTCATAAACCATATTGATCCACCAGTGTCATTGAATGTGTGTTCTTTTCACAAACCACATGTGGATCCACCAGAGTCATTGCATGTGTGTTCTTTTCACAAACCACATAAGGATCCACCAGTGTCATTGGATGTGTGTTCTTTTCATGAACCACAACTAGTGTCATTGCATGTGTGTTGTTCTCACAAACCACATATGGATCCACTAGAGTTTATTGCATGTCTGTTCTTTTCATAAACCACATATGGATCCACTAGTGTCATTGCATGTGTGATCTTTTCATTAACCATAGCTAGAGTCATTGCATGTGTGTTCTTTTCACAAACCACATGGATCCACCAGAGTCATTGCATGTGTGTTCTTTAAATTAACCACAACTACAGTCATTGCATGTGTGTTCTTTTCACAAAGCACATATGGATCCATCAGATTTATTACATGTATGTTCTTTTCATTAACCACAGCTATCGTCATTGCATGTATGTTCTTTCCAAAGACCACATATGGATCCACTAGTGTCATTGCATGTGTGTTTTGCATGTGTGTTCTTCTCACAAACTACACATGGATCCACCAGTGTAATTAGATGTGTGTTCTTCTCACAAACCACATATGGATCCACTAGTGTGATTGCATGTGTGTTCGTTTCACAAACCACAACTAGAGTCATTGCATGTGTGTTCTTCTCACAAACCACATATGGATCCACCAGAGTTCATTGGATGTGTGTTCTTTTCATGAACCACACCTAGTGTCATTGCATGTGTGTTCTTCTCACTAAGCACATATGGATCCACCAGTTTCATTGCATGTGTGTTCTTCTCACAAACCACATATGGATCCACCATTGTCACTTCATGTGTGTTCTTCTCACAAACCACATCTAGAGTCATTGCATGTGTATTGTTTTCACAAACCACATAAGGATCCACCAATTTCATTGGATGTGTGTTCTTTTCATGAACCACACCCAGTGTCATTGCATGTGTGTTCTTCTCACAAACCACATATGGATCCACTAGTGTCATTGGATGTGTGTTCTTCTCACAAATCACGTATGGATCCACCAGTGTGATTACATGTGTGTTCTTTTCACAAACAACATCTAGAGTCATTGCATGTGTGTTCTTTTCACAAACCACATAAGGATCCACCAGTGTCATTGGATGTGTGTTCTTTTGATGAACCACACCCAGTGTCATTGCATGTGTGTTCTCACAAACCACATATGCATCCACCAAAGTTCATTACATGTCTATTATTTTCACAAACCACGTTGATCCAACAGTGTCATTGCATGTGTGTTCTTTTCACAAACCACATGTGGATCCACTAGATTCATTGCATGTGTGTTCTTTTCACAAACCACATAAGGATCCACCAGTGTCATTGGATGTGTATTGTTTTCATGTACCACAACCAGTGTCATTGCATGTGTGTTCTTCTCACAATCCACATATGGATCCACCAGAGTTCATTGCATGTCTATTCTTTTCACAAACCACATATGGATCCACTAGTGTCAATGAATGTGTGTTATTTTCACAAACCACATAAGGATCCACCAGTGTCATTGCATGTGTGTTCTTCTCACAAACCACATCTAGATTCATTGCATGTGTGTTCTTTTCACAAACCACATAAGGATCCACCAGTGTCATTGGATCTGTGTTCTTTCATGAACCACACCCAGTGTCATTGCATGTGTGTTCTTCTCACAAACCACATATGGATCCACCAGAGTTCATTGCATGTCTGTTATTTTCACAAACCACATTAATGCACCAGTGTTATTGCATGTTTGTTCTTTGCACAAACCACATGTACATCTAGCAGAGTCATTGCATGTGTGTTCTTTTCACAAACCACATAAGCATCCACCCGTGTCAATCGATGTGTGCTCTTTTCATGAACCACAACCAGTGTCATTGCATGTGTGTTCTTCTCACAAACCACATATGGATCCACCAGAGTTCATTGCATGTTTGTTCTTTTCACAAACCACATATGGATTCACCAGTGTCATTGCATGTGTGTTCTTTTCATTAACCACAGCTAGAGACATTGGATGTGTGTTCTTTTCACAAACCACATAGATCCACCAGAGTCATTACATGTTTGTTCTTTTCATTATCCACAACTAGAGTCATTGCATGTGTGTTCTTTTCACAAACCAAATATGGATCCATCAGAGTCATTGCATGTCTATTCTTTTCATTAACCACAGCTAGTGTCATTGCATGTATGTTCTTTCCACAGACCACATATGGATCTACCAGTGTCATTGCATGTGTGTTTTGCAGGTGTGTTCTTCTCACAAACCACTTATGGATCCACCAGTGTGATTGCATGTGTGTTCTTTTAACAAACCATAGCTAGAGTCATTGCATGTGTGTTCTTCTCACAAACCACATATGGATGCACCAGAGTTCATTGGATGAGTGTTCTTTTCATGAACCACACCCAGTGTCACTGATGTGTGTTCTTCTCACAAACCACACATGGATCCACCAATGTGATTGCATGTGTGTTCTTTTCGCAAACCACATATGGATCCACCATAGTCATTGCATGAATAATCTTCTCACAAACCACATATGGATCCACCAGTGTCATTGGATGTGTGTTATTCTCACAAACCACATATGGATCCACCAGTGTGATTGCATGTGTGTTCTTTTCACAAACCACATCTAGAGTCATTGCATCTGTGTTGTTTTCACAAACCACTTAAGGAACCACCAGTGTCATTGGATGTGTGTTCTTTTCATGAACCACTCCTAGTGTCATTGCATGTTTGTTCTTCTCACAAACCACATATGGATCCACCAAATTTCATTGCATGTCTGTTATTTTCACAAACCACATTGATCCACCAGTGTCATTGCATGTGTGTTCTTTTCACAAACCACATGTGGATCCACCAGATTCATTGCATGTGTGTTCTTTTCACAAACCACATAAGGATCCACCAGTGTCATTGGATGTGTGTTCTTTTCATGAACCACAACTAGTGTCATTGCTTGTGTGTTGTTTTCACAAACCACATATGGATCCACTAGAGTCCATTGCATGTTTGTTCTTTTCACAAACAACATATGGATCCACCAGTGTCATTGTATTTGTGATCTTTTAATTAACCATAGCTAGAGTCATTGCATGTGTGTTCTTTTCACAAACCACATAGATCCACCAAAGTCATTGCATGTGTGTTCTTTTCATTAACCACTGCTAGAGTCATTGAATGTGTGTTCTTTTAACAAAGCACATATGGATCCATCAGAGTTATTACATGTATGTTCTTTTCATAAACCACAGCTATCGTCATTGCATGTCTGTTCTTTCCAAAGACCACATATGGATACACATGTGTGTTCTTCTCACAAACTACACATGGATGCTCTAGTGTCATTTGATGTGTGGTCTTCTCGCAAACCACATATGGATACATCAGTGTGATTGCATGTGTGTTCTTTTCACAAACCACAACTAGAGTCATTGCATGTGTGTTCTTCTCACAAACCACATATGGATCCACCAGAGTTCATTGGATGTGTGTTCTTTTCATGAACCACACCCAGTGTCATTGCATGTCTGTTCTTCTCACTAACCACATATGGATCCACCAGTTTTATTGGATGTGTGTTCTTCTCACAAACCACATATGGATCCACCAGTGTCACTCCATGTGTGTTCTTCTCACAAACAACATCTAGAGTCATTGCATGTGTGTTGTTTTCACAAACCACATAAGGATCCACCATTGTCATTGGATGTGTGTTCTTTTCATGAACCACACTCAGTGTCATTGCATGTGTGTTCTTCTCACAAACCACATATGGATCCACCAGTGTCATTGGATGTGTGTTCTTCTCACAAACCACATATGGATCCACCAGTGTGATTACATGTGTGTTCTTTTCACAAACAACATCTAGAGTCATTGCATGTGTGTTGTTTTCACAAACCACATAAGGATACACAAGTGTCATTGGATGTGTGTACTTTTCATGAACCACACCCAGTGTCATTGCATGTGTGTTCTTCTCACGAACCACATATGCATCCACCAAAGTTCATTGCATGTCTGTTATTTTCACAAACCATGTTGATCCACCAGTGTCATTGCACGTGTGTTCTTTTCACAAACCACATGTGGATCCACTAGTGTAATTAGATGTGTGTTCTTCTCACAACCCACATATGGATCCACTAGTGTGATTGCAGTGTTCGTTGAACAAACCACAACTAGAGTCATTGAATGTGTGTTCTTCTCACAAACCACATATGGATCCACCAGAGTTCATTGGATGTGTGTTGTTTTCATGAACCACACCCAATGTCATTGCATGTGTGTTCTTCTCACTAACCACATATGGATCCACCAGTTTCATTGCATTTTTGTTCTTCTCACAAACCACATATGGATCCACCAGTGTCACTTCATGTGTGTTCTTCTCACAAACCACATCTAGAGTCATTGCATGTGTGTTGTTTTCACAAACCACATAAGGATCCACCAGTGTTAATGGATGTGTGTTCTTTTCATGAACCACAACCAGTGTCATTGCATGTGTGTTCTTCTCACAAACCACATATGGATCCACCAGTGTCATTGGATGTCTGTTCTTTTCACAAACCACATAAGGATCCACCAGTGTCATTGGATGTGTGTTCTTTTCAGGAACCACTCCCAGTGTCATTGCATGTTTGTTCTTCTCACAAACCACATATGGATCCACCAGATTTCATTGCATGTCCGTTATTTTCACAAACCACATTGATCCACCAGTGTCATTGCATGTGTGTTCTTTTCACAAACCACATGTGGATCCACCAGAGTCATTGCATGTGTGTTCTTTTCACAAACCACATAAGGATCCACCAGTGTTATTGGATGTGTGTTCTTTTCATGAACCACAACTAGTGTCATTGCATGTGTGTTGCTCTCACAAACCACATATGTATCCACTAGAGTTCATTGCATGTCTGTTCTTTTCATAAACCACATATGGATCCACTAGTGTCATTGCATGTGTGATCTTTTCATTAACCATAGCTAGATTCATTGCATGTGTGTTATTTTCACAAACCACATGGATCCACCAGAGTCATTGCATGTGTGTTCTTTTCATTAACCACAGCTAGAGTCATTGCATGTGTGTTCTTTTCACAAAGCACATATGGATCCATCAGAGTTATTACATGTATGTTCTTTTCATTAACCACAGCTATCGTCATTGCATGTATGTTCTTTCCAAAGACCACATATGGATCCACCAGTGTCATTGCATTTGTGTTTTGCATGTGTGTTCTTCTCACAAACTAGACATGGATCCACCAGTGTAATTAGATGTGTGTTCTTCTCAAAAAAGGACATATGTATCCACTAGTGTGATTGCATGTCTGTTATTTTCACAAACCACATTGAACCACCAGTGTCATTGCATGTGTGTTCTTTTCACAAACCACATGTGGATCCACCAGAGTCATTCCATGTGTGTTCTTTTCATAAACCACATAAGGATCCACCAGTGTCATAGGATGTGTGTTCTTTTCATGAACCACAACGAGTGTCATTGCATGTGTGTTCTTCTCACAAACCATATATGGATCCACCAGAGTTCATTGGATGTGTATTCTTTTCATGAACCACACCCAGTGTCATTGCACGTGTGTTCTTCTCACAAACCACATATGGATGGACTAGTGTCGTTGGATGTGTGTTCTTCTCACAAACCACATATGGATCTACCAGTGTCATTGCATGTGTGTTCTTCTCACAAACCACATCTAGAGTCATTGCATGTGTGTTCTTTTCACAAACCTCATAACGATCCACTAGTGTCATTGGATGTGTGTTCTTATCATGAACCACACCCAGTGTCATTGCATGTGTGTTCTTCTCACAAACCACATATGGATCCACTAGTGTCATTGGATGTGTGTTCTCCTCATAAACCACATATGGATCCACCAGTGTGATTGCATGGGTGTTCTTTTCACAAACCACATCTAGAATCATTGCATGTGTGTTCTTTTAACAAACCACATAAGGATCCACAAGTGTCATTGGATGTGCCTTATTTTCATGAACCACACCCATTATCATTGCATGTGTTTTCTTCTCACAAACCACATATGGATCCACCAGAGTTTATTGCATGTCTGTTATTTTCACAAACCACATTGATCCACCAGTGTCATTGCATGTGTGTTCTTTTCACAAACCACATGTGGATCCACCAGAGTCATTGCATGTGTGTTCTTTTCATAAACCACATAAGGATCCACCAGTGTCATAGGATGTGTGTTCTTTTCATGAACCACAACCAGTGTCATTGCATGTGTGTTCTTCTCACAAATCACATATGGATCCACCAGAGTTCATTGCATATATGTTCTTTTCACAAACCACATATGTATCCACCAGTGTCATTGCATGTGTGTTCTTTTCATTAACCACAGCTAGAGTCATTGCATGTGTGTTCTTTTCACAAACCACATGGATCTACCAGAGTCATTGCATGTGTGTTCTTTTCGTTAACCATAGCTAGAGTCATTGCATGTGTGTTCTTTTCACGAACCACATATGGATCCATCATAGTCATTGCATGTCTGTTCTTTTCATTAACCACAGCTAGTGTCATTGAATGTTTTTCTTTCCACATACCACATATGGATCCACCAGTGTTACTGCATCTGTGTTTTGCATGTGTGTTCTTCTCACAAACCACAGATGGATCCACCAGTGTCATTGGATGTATGTTCTTCTCATAAACCACATATGGATCCACCAGTGTGATTGCATGTGTGTTCTTTTCACAAACCACAGCTAGGGTCATTGCATGTGTGTTCTTCTCACAAACCACATATGGATCCACCAGCGTTCATTGGATGTGTATTCTTTTCATGAACCACACCCAGTGTCATTGCATGTGTGTTCTTCTCACAAACCACATATGAATCCACTAGTGTCATTGGATGTGTGTTCTTCTCACAAACCACATATGGATCTACCAGTGTCATTGCATGTGTTTTCTTCTCACAAACCACATCTAGAGTCATTGCATGTGTGTTATTTTCACAAACCTCATAAGGATCCACTAGTGTCATTGGATGTGTGTTCTTTTCATGAACCACACCCAGTGTCATTGCATGTGTGTTCTTCTCACAGACCACATATGGATCCACTAGTGTTATTGGATGTGTGTTCTTCTCACAAACCACATATGGATCCACCAGTGTGATTGCATGTGTGTTCTTTTCACAAACCACATCTAGAATCATTGCATGTGTGTTCTTTTAACAAACCACATAAGGATCCACAAGTGTCATTGGATGTGTGTTATTTTCATGAACCACACCCATTGTCATTGCATGTGTGTTCTTCTCACAAACCACATATGGATCCACCAGAGTTCATTGCATGTCTGTTCCTTTCACAAACCACATATGGATCAACCGGTGTCATTGCATATGTGTTCTTTTCATTAACCATAGCTAGAGTCTTTGGATGTGTGATATTTTCACAAACTACATGGATCCATCAGAGTCATTGCATGTGTGTTCTTTTCATTAACCACATCTAGAGTCATTTCATGTGTGTTCTATTCACAAACCACATATGGATCCATCAGAGTCATTGCATGTCTGTTATTTTCATTAACCATAGATAGTGTCATTGCATGTATGCTCTTTCCACAACCCACATATGGATCCACCATTGTCATTGCATGTGTGTTCTTCTCACAAACCACACATGGATCCACTAGTGTCATTAGATGTGTGTTCTTCTCACAAACCACATATCGATCCACTAGTGTGATTGCATGTGTGTTCTTTTCACAAACCACAGCTAGACTCATCGCATCTGTGTTCTTCTCACAAACCACATATGGATCCATCAGTGATGATTGGAGGTGTGTTCTTTTCATGAACCACACCTAGTGTCATTGCATGTGTGTTCTTCTGACAAACCACATATGGAGCCACCAGTGTCATTGCATGTCTGATTATTTCACAAAACACATAAGGATCCACCAGTGGCATTTCATGTGTGTTCTTCTCACAAACCACATCTAGAGTCATTGCATGTGTGTTCTTTTCACAAACCACATAAGGATCCACCAGTGCCATTCGATGTGTGTTCTTTTGATGATCCACACCCAGTGTCATTGCATGTGTGTTCTTCTCACAAACCACATATGGATCCACCAGTGTCATTGGATGTGTGTTATTCTCACAAACCACATATGGATCCACCAGTGTGATTGCATGTGTGTTCTTTTCACAAACCACATCTAGAGTCATTGCATGTGTGTTCTGTTCACAAACCACATAAGGATCCACCAGTGTCATTGGATGTGTGTTCTTTTCTTGAACCACACCCAGTGTCATTGCATGTGTGTTCTTTTCACAAAGCACATGGATCCACCAGAGTCATTGCATCTGTGTTCTTTTCATTAACCACAGCTAGAGTCATTGCATGTGTGTTCTTTTCATAAACCACATATGGATCCATCAGAGTCATTGCATGTCTGTTCTTTTCATTAACGATAGCTAGTGTCATTGCATGTATGTTCTTTCCATAGACCACATATGGATCCACCATTGTCATTGCATGTGTATTTTGCATGTGTGTTCTTCTCACAAACCACACATGGATTCACCAGTATAATTGCATGTGTGTTCTCGTCACAAACCACATATCGATCCACCAGTGTGATTGCATGTGTGTTCTTTTCACAAACCACAACTAGACTCATTGCATCTGTATTCTTCTCACAAACCACATATGGATCCACCAGAGTCATTGGATGTGTGTTCTTTTCATGAACCACAGCCAGTGTCATTGCATGTGTGTTCTTCTCACAAACCACATATGGATCCACTAGTGTCATTGGATGTGTGTTATTCTCACAAACCACATATGGATCCACCAGTCTGATTGCATGTGTGTTCTTTTCACAAACCACATCTAGAGTCATTGCATGTGTGTTCCACAAACCACCTAAGGATCCACCAGTGTCATTGCATGTGTGTTGTTTGCACAAACCACATATGGATCCACTAGAGTACATTGCATGTCTATTATTTTCACAAACCACATTGATCCACCAGTGTCATTGCATGTGTGTTCTTTTCACAAACCACATGTGGATCCACTAGAGTCAATGCATGTGTGTTATTTTCACAAACCACATAAGGATCCACATATTTCATTGGATGTGTGTTCTTTTCATGAACCACACCCAGTGTCATTGCATGTGTCGTCTTCTCACAAACCACATATGGATCCACCAGAGTTCATTGCATGTCTGTTCTTTTCACAAACCACATAAGGATCCACCAGTTTCATTACATGTGTGTTCTTTTCATTAACCATAGCTAGAGTCATTGCATGTGTGTTCTTTTCACAAACCACATGGATCCACCATAGTCATTGCATGTGTGTTCTTTTCACAAACCACATATGGATCCATCAGAGTCATTGCATGTCTATTCTTTTCATTAACCACAGCTAGTGTCATTGAATGTATGTTCTTTCCACAGACCATATATGGATCCACCATTGTCATTGCATGTGTGTTTTGCATGTGCGTTCTTCTCACAAACCACACATGGATCCACCATTGTCATTGGATGTGTGTTCTTCTCACAAACCACATATCGATCCACCAGTGTGATTGCATGTGTGTTCTTTTCTAAAACCACAGCTAGAGTCATTGCATGTGTGTTCTTCTCACAAACCACATATGGATGCACCAGACTTCATTGGATGTGTGTTCTTTTCATGAACCACACCCAGTGTCACTGATGTGTGTTCTTCTCACAAACCACATATGGATCCACCAATGTGATTGCATGTGTGTTCTTTTCGCAAACCACATATGGATCCACCATAGTCATTGCATGTATGTTCTTCTCACAAACCACATATGGATCCACTAGTGTCATTGGATGTGTGTTATTCTCACAAACCACATACAGGTCCAACAGTGTGATTGCATGTGTGTTCTTTTCAAAAACCACATCTAGATTCATTGCATATGTGTTCTTTTCACAAACCACATAAGGATCCACCAGTGTCATTGGATGTGTGTTCTTTTCATGAACCACTCCCAGTGTCATTGCATGTTTGTTCTTCTCACAAACCACATATCGATCCACCAGATTTCATTGCATGTCTGTTATTTTCACAACCCACATTGATCCACTAGTGTGATTGCATGTGTGTTCTTTTCACAAACCACATCTAGAGTCATTGCATGTTTGTTCTTTTCACAAACCACATAAGGATCCACTAGTGTCATTGGATGTGTGTTCTTTTCATGAACCACACCCAATTTCATTGCATGTGTGTTCTTCTCACAAACCACATATGGATCCACCAGTGTCATTGGATGTGTGTTATTTTCACAAACCACATATCAATCCACCAGTGTGATTGCATGTGTCTTCTTTTCACAAACCACAACTAGACTCATTGCATATGTGTTCTTCTCACAAACCACATATGGATCCACCAGAGTTCATTGGAGGTGTGTTCTTCTCACAAACCACATATGGATCCACACCTAGTGTCATTGCATGTGTGTTCTTCTCACAAACCACATATGGAATCACGAGTGTCATTGCATGTCTGTTATTTTCACAAACCACATAAGGATCCACCAGTGGCATTGCATGTGTGTTATTCTCACAAACCACATCTAGAGTCATTTCATGTGTGTTCTTTTCACAAACCACATAAGGATCCACCAGTGTCATTGGATGTGTGTTCTTTTCATGAACCACACCCAGTGTCATTGCATGTGTGTTCTTCTAACAAACCACATATGGATCCACCAGTGTCATTGGATGTGTGTTATTCTCACAAAACACATATGGATCCACAAGTGTGATTGCATGTCTGTTATTTTCACAAACCACATCTAGAGTCATTGCATCTGTGTTCTATTCACAAACCACATAAGGATCCACTAGTGTTGTTGGATGTTTGTTCTTTTCATGAACCACACCCAATGTCATTGCATGTGTGTTCTTCTCACAAACCACATATCGATCCACCAGAGTTCATTGCATGTCTGTTATTTTCACAAACCACATTGATCCACTAGTGTCATTACATGTGTGTTATTTTCACAAACCACATGTGGATCCACCAGAGTCATTGCATGTGTGTTCTTTTCACAAACCACATAAGGATCCACCAGTGTCATTGGATGTGTTTTCTTTTCATGAACCACACCAAGCGTCATTGCATGTGTGTTCTTCTCACAAACCACATATGGATCCACCAGATTTCAATGCATGTCTGTTATTTTCACAAACCACATATGGATCCACGAGTGTCATTGCATGTGTGTTCTTTTCATTAACCATAGCTAGAGTCAATACATGTGTGTTCTTTTCACAAACCACATGGATCCACCAGAGTCATTGCATGTGTGTTATTTTCATTAACCACAGCTAGAGTCATTGCATGTGTGTTCTTTTCACAAACCATATATGGATCCATCAGAGTCATTGCATGTCTATTCTTTTCATTAACCATAGCTAATGTCATTGCATGTATGTTCTTTCCATAGACCACATATGGATCCACCATTGTCATTGCATGTGTGTTTTGCATGTGTGTTCTTCTCACAAACCACACATGGATCCACCAGTGTCATTGGATGTGTGTTCTTCTCACAAACAACATATCGATCCACCAATGTGATTGCATGTGTGTTCTTTTCACAAACCACAGCTAGAATCATGGCATGTGTGTTCTTCTCACACACCACATATGGATGCACCAGAGTTCATTAGATGTGTGTTCTTTTCATGAACCACACCTAGTGTCACTGGATGTGTGTTCTTCTCACAAACCACATATGGATCCACCAGTGTGGTTGCATGTGTGTTCTTTTAACAAACCACATATGGATCCATCATAGTCATTGCCTGAATGTTCTTCTCACAAACCACATATGGATCCACCAGTGTCATTGGATGTGTGTTATTCTCACAAACCACATATGGATCCACCAGTGTGATTGCATGTGTGTCCTTTTCACAAACCACATCTAGAGTCATTGCATCTGTGTTATTTTCACAAACCACATAAGGATTCACCAGTGTCATTGGATGTCTGTTCTTTTCAGGAACCACTCCCAGTGTCATTGCATGTTTGTTCTTCTCACAAACCACATATGGATCCACCAGATTTCATTGCATGTCTGTTATTTTCACAAACCACATTGATCCACCAGTGTCATTGCATGTGTGTTCTTTTCACAAACCACATGTGGATCCACCAGAGTCATTGCATGTGTATTCTTTTCACAAACCACATAAGGATCCACAAGTGTCATTGGATGTGTGTTCTTTTCATGAACCACAACTAGTGTCATTGCAAGTGTGTTCTTCTCGCAAACCACATATGGATCCACCAGATTTCAATGCATGTCTGTTCTTTTCACAAACCACATATGGATCCACCAGTGTCATTGCATGTGTGTTCTTTTAATTAACCATAGCTAGAGTCAATACATGTGTGTTCTTTTCACAAACCACATGGATCCACCAGAATTATTGCATGTGTGTTATTTTCATTAACCACAGCTAGAGTCATTGCATGTGTTCTTTTCACAAACCACATATGGATCCATCAGAGTCATTGCATGTCTATTCTTTTCATTAACCGTAGCTAGTGTCATTGCATGTATGTTCTTTCCACAGACCACATATGGATCCACCATTGTCATTGCATGTGTGTTTTTTGATGTGTGTTCTTCTCACAAACCACACATGGATCCACCAGTGCCATTGGATGTGTATTCTTCTCACAAACAACATATCGATCCACCAGTGTGATTGCATGTGTGTTCTTTTCACAAACCATAGCTAGAGTCATTGCATGTGTGTTCTTCTCACAAACCACATATGGATGCACCAGAGTTCATTGGATGTGTGTTCTTTTCATGAACCACATCCAGTGTTACTGATGTGTGTTCTTCTCACAAACCACATATGGATCCACCAATGTGATTGCATGTGTGTTCTTTTCGCAAACCACATATGGATCCACCATAGTCATTGCATGAATAATCTTCTCACAAACCACATATGGATCCACCAGTGTCATTGGATGTGTGTTATTCTTACAAACCACATATGGATCCACCAGTGTGATTGCATGTGTGTTCTTTTCACAAACCACATCTAGAGTCATTGCATCTGTGTTGTTTTCACAAACCACTTAAGGATCCACCAATGTCATTGGATGTGTGTTCTTTTCATGAACCACTCCCAGTGTCACTGCATGTTTGTTCTTCTCACAAACCACATATGGATCCACCAGATTTCATTGCATGTCTGTTATTTTCACAAACCACATTGATCCACCAGTGTCATTGCATGTGTGTTCTTTTCACAAACCACATGTGGATCCACTAGACTCATTGCATGTGTGTTCTTTTCACAAACCACATAAGGATCCACCAGTGTCATTGGATGTGTGTTCTTTTCATGAACCACAACTAGTGTCATTGCATGTGTGTTGTTCTCACAAACGACATATTGATCCACTAGAGTTCATTGCATGTTTGTTCTTTTCACAAACCACATATGGATCCACCAGTGTCATTGTATGTGTGATCTTTTCATTAACCACAACTAGAGTCATTGCATGTGTGTTCTTTTCACAAACCACATGGATCCACCAAAGTCATTTCATGTGTGTTCTTTTCATTAACCACTGCTAGAGTCATTGCATGTGTGTTCTTCTCACAAACCACATACGGATGCACCAGAGTTCATTAGATGTGTGTTCTTTTCATGAACCACACCCAGTGTCACTGGATGTGTGTTCTTCTCACAAACCACATATGGATCCCTAGTGTGATTGCATGTGTGTTCTTTTCACAAACCACATATGAAAGCATCATAGTCATTGCATGTATGTTCTTCTCACAAACCACATATGGATCCACCAGTGTCATTGGATGTGTGTTATCCTCACAAACCACATATGGATCCACCAGTGTGATTGCATGTGTGTTCTTTTCACAAACCACATCTAGAGTCATTGCATCTGTGTTCTTTTCACAAACCAGATAAGGATCCACCAGTGTCATTGGATGTGTGTTATTTTTAGGAACCACTCCCAGTGTCATTGCATGTTTGTTCTTCTCACAAACCACATATGGATCCACCAGATTTCATTGCATGTCTGTTATTTTCACAAACCACATTGATCCACCAGTGTCATTTCATGTGTGTTCTTTTCACAAACCACATGTGGATCCACCAGAGTCATTGCATGTGTGTTGTTTTCACAAACCACATAAGGATCCACCAGTGTCATAGGATGTGTGTTCTTTTCATGAACCACAACTAGTGTCATTGCATGTGTGTTGTTCTCACAAACCACATGGATCCACCAGAGTTATTACATGTATGTTCTTTTCATTAACCACAGCTATCGTCATTGCATGTATGTTCTTTCCAAAGACCACATATGGATCCACCAGTGTCATTGGATGTGTGTTTTGCTTGTGTGTTCTTCTCACAAACTACACATGGATCCACCAGTGTAATTAGATGTGTGTTCTTCTCACAAACCACATATGGCTCCACTAGTGTGATTGCATGTGTGTTTGTTTCACAAACCACAACCAGAGTCATTGCATGTGTGTTCTTCTCACAAACCACATATGGATCCACCAGAGTTCATTGGATGTGTGTTGTTGTCATGAACCACACCCAGTGTCATTGCATGTGTGTTCTTCTCACTAACCACATATGGATCCACCAGTTTCATTGCATGTGTGTTCTTCTCACAAACCACATATGGATCCACCAGTGTCACTTGATGTGTGTTCTTCTCACAAACCACATCTAGAGTCATTGCATGTGTGTTGTTTTCACAAGCCACATAAGGATCCACCAATTTCGTTGGATGTGTGTTCTTTTTATGAACCACACCCAGTGTCATTGCATGTGTGTTCTTCTCACAAACCACATATGGATCCACTAGTTTCATTGGATGAGTGTTCTTCTCACAAACCACATATGGATCCACCAGTGTGATTACATTTGTGTTCTTTTCACAAACAACATCTAGAGTCATTGCATGTGTGTTCTTTGCACAAATCACATAAGGATCCACTAGTGTCATTGGATGTGTGTTCTTTTGATGAACCACACCTAGTGTCATTGCATGTGTGTTCTTCTCACAAACCACATATGCATCCACCAAAGTTCATTACATGTCTGTTATTTTCACAAACCACGTTGATCCACCAGTGTCATTGCATGTGTGTTCTTTTCACAAACCACATGTGGATCCACTAGAGTCATTGCATGTGTGTTCTTTTCACAAACCACATAAGGAGCCACCAGTGTCATTGGATGTGTTTTTTTCATGAACCACACCTAGTGTCATTGCATGTGTGTTCATCTCAGAAACCACATATGGATCCACCAGAGTTCATTGCATGTCTGTTATTTTCACAAACCACATTGATGCACCAGTGTTATTGCATGTGTGTTCTTTGCACAAACCACATGTGGATCTAGTAGAGTCATTGCATGTGTGTTCTTTTCACAAACCACATAAGGATCCACCAGTGTCAATGGATGTGTGTTCTTTTCATGAACCACAAGTAGTGTCATTGCATGTGTGTTCTTCTCACAAACAACATATGGATCCACCAGTGTTCATTGCATGTTTGTTCTTTTCACAAACCACATTTGGATCCACCAGTGTCATTGCATGTTTGTTCATTTCATTGACCATAGCTAGAGTCAATACATGTGTGTTCTTTTCACAAACCACATGGATCCACCAGAGTCATTGCATGTGTGTTATTTTCATTGTCCACAACTAGAGTCATTGCATGTGTGTTCTTTTCACAAATCACATATGGATCCATCAGAGTCATTGCATGTCTATTCTTTTCATTAACCATAGCTAGTTTCATTGCATGTATGTTCTTTCCACAGACCACATATGGATCCACCATTGTCATTGCATGTGTGTTTTGCATGTGTGTTCTTCTCACAAACCACACATGGATCCACTAGTATCATTGGATGTGTGTTCTTCTCACAAACAACATATCGATCCACCAGTGTGATTGCATGTGTGTTCTTTTCACAAACCACAGCTAGAATCATTGCATGTGTGTTCTTCTCACAAACCACATATGGATGCACCAAAGTTCATTAGATGTGTGTTCTTTTCATGAACCACACCTAGTGTCACTGATGTGTGTTCTTCTCACAAACCACACATGGATCCACCAATGTGATTGCATGTGTGTTCTTTTCGCAAACCACATATGGATCCACCATAGTCATGGCATGAATAATCTTCTCACAAACCACATATGGATCCACCAGTGTCATTGGATGTGTGTTGTTCTAACAAACCACATATGGATCCACCAGTGTGATTCATGTGTGTTCTTTTCACAAACCACATCAAGAGTCATTGCATCTGTGTTGTTTTCACAAACCACTTAAGGATCCACCAGTGTCATTGGATGTGTGTTCTTTTCATGAACCACTCCCAGTGTCATTGCATGTTTGTTCTTCTCATAAACCACATATGGATCCACCAGATTTCATTGCATGTCTGTTATTTTCATAAACCACATTGATCCACCAGTGTCATTGAATGTGTGTTCTTTTCACAAACCACATGTGGATCCACCAGAGTCATTGCATGTGTGTTCTTTTCACAAACCACATAAGGATCCACCAGTGTCATTGGATGTGTGTTCTTTTCATGAACCATAACTAGTGTCATTGCATGTGTGTTGTTCTCACAAACCACATATGGATCCACTAGAGTTTATTGCATGTCTGTTCTTTTCATAAACCACATATGGATCCACTAGTGTCATTGCATGTGTGATCTTTTCATTAACCATAGCTAGAGTCATTGCATGTGTGTTCTTTTCACAAACCACATGGATCCACCAGAGTCATTGCATGTGTGTTCTTTAAATTAACCACAGCTAGAGTCATTGCATGTGTGTTCTTTTCACAAAGCACTTATGGATCCTTCAGAGTTATTACATGTATGTTCTTTTCATTAACCACAGCTATCGTCATTGCATGTATGTTCTTTCCAAAGACCACATATGGATCCACCAGTGTCATTGCATGTGTGTTTTGCATGTGTGTTCTTCTCACAAACTACACATGGATCCACCAGTGTAATTAGATGTGTGTTCTTCTCACAAACCACATATGGATCCACTAGTGTGATTGCATGTGTGTTCGTTTCACAAACCACAACTAGAGTCATTGCATGTGTGTTCTTCTCACAAACCACATATGGATCCACCAGAGTTCATTGGATGTGTGTTCTTTTCATGAACCACACCTAGTGTCATTGCATGTGTGTTCTTCTCACTAAGCACATATGGATCCACCGGTTTCATTGCATGTGTGTTCTTCTCACAAACCACATATGGATCCACCATTGTCACTTCATGTGTGTTCTTCTCACAAACCACATCTAGAGTCATTGCATGTGTGTTGTTTTCACAAACCACATAAGGATCCACCAATTTCATTGGATGTGTGTTCTTTCATGAACCACACCCAGTGTCATTGCATGTGTGTTCTTCTCACAAACCACATATGGATCCACTAGTGTCATTGGATGTGTGTTCTTCTCACAAATCACATATGGATCCACCAGTGTGATTACATGTGTGTTCTTTTCACAAACAACATCTAGAGTCATTGCATGTGTGTTCTTTTCACAAACCACATAACGATCCACCAGTGTCATTGGATGTGTGTTCTTTTGATGAACCACACCTAGTTTCATTGCATGTGTGTTCTCACAAACCACATGTGCATCCACCAAAGTTCATTACATGTCTGTTATTTTCACAAACCACGTTGATCCACCAGTGTCATTGCATGTGTGTTCTTTTCACAAACCACATGTGGATCCACTAGATTCATTGCATGTGTGTTCTTTTCACAAACCACATATGGATCCACCAGTGTCATTGGATGTGTATTGTTTTCATGTACCACAACCAGTGTCATTGCATGTGTGTTCTTCTCACAATCCACATATGGATCCACCAGAGTTCATTGCATGTCTATTCTTTTCACAAACCACATATGGATCCACTAGTGTCAATGAATGTGTGTTCTTTTCACAAACCACATAAGGATCCACCAGTGTCATTGCATGTGTGTTCTTCTCACAAACCACATCTAGAGTCATTGCATGTGTGTTCTTTTCACAAACCACATAAGGATCCACCAGTGTCATTGGATGTGTGTTCTTTCATGAACCACACCCAGTGTCATTGCATGTGTGTTCTTGTCACAAACCACCTATGGATCCACCAGAGTTCATTGCATGTCTGTTATTTTCACAAACCACATTAATGCACCAGTGTTATTGCATGTGTGTTCTTTGCACAAACCACATGTGCATCCAGCAGAGTCATTGCATGTGTGTTCTTTTCACAAACCACATAAGGAGCCACCAGTGTCATTGGATGTGTTTTTTTCATGAACCACAACCAGTGTCATTGCATGTGTGTTCTTCTCACAAACCACATATGGATGCACCAAAGTTCATTGCATGTCTGTTATTTTCACAAACCACATTGATGCACCAGTGTTATTGCATGTGTGTTCTTTGCACAAACCACATGTGGATCTAGTAGAGTCATTGCATGTGTGTTCTTTTCACAAACCACATAAGGATCCACCAGTGTCAATGGATGTGTGTTCTTTTCATGAACCACAAGTAGTGTCATTGCATGTGTGTTCTTCTCACAAACAACATATGGATCCACCAGTGTTCATTGCATGTTTGTTCTTTTCACAAACCACATTTGGATCCACCAGTGTCATTGCATGTTTGTTCATTTCATTGACCATAGCTAGAGTCAATACATGTGTGTTCTTTTCACAAACCACATGGATCCACCAGAGTCATTGCATGTGTGTTATTTTCATTGTCCACAACTAGAGTCATTGCATGTGTGTTCTTTTCACAAATCACATATGGATCCATCAGAGTCATTGCATGTCTATTCTTTTCATTAACCATAGCTAGTTTCATTGCATGTATGTTCTTTCCACAGACCACATATGGATCCACCATTGTCATTGCATGTGTGTTTTGCATGTGTGTTCTTCTCACAAACCACACATGGATCCACTAGTATCATTGGATGTGTGTTCTTCTCACAAACAACATATCGATCCACCAGTGTGATTGCATGTGTGTTCTTTTCACAAACCACAGCTAGAATCATTGCATGTGTGTTCTTCTCACAAACCACATATGGATGCACCAAAGTTCATTAGATGTGTGTTCTTTTCATGAACCACACCTAGTGTCACTGATGTGTGTTCTTCTCACAAACCACACATGGATCCACCAATGTGATTGCATGTGTGTTCTTTTCGCAAACCACATATGGATCCACCATAGTCATGGCATGAATAATCTTCTCACAAACCACATATGGATCCACCAGTGTCATTGGATGTGTGTTGTTCTAACAAACCACATATGGATCCACCAGTGTGATTGCATGTGTGTTCTTTTCACAAACCACATCAAGAGTCATTGCATCTGTGTTGTTTTCACAAACCACTTAAGGATCCACCAGTGTCATTGGATGTGTGTTCTTTTCATGAACCACTCCCAGTGTCATTGCATGTTTGTTCTTCTCATAAACCACATATGGATCCACCAGATTTCATTGCATGTCTGTTATTTTCATAAACCACATTGATCCACCAGTGTCATTGAATGTGTGTTCTTTTCACAAACCACATGTGGATCCACCAGAGTCATTGCATGTGTGTTCTTTTCACAAACCACATAAGGATCCACCAGTGTCATTGGATGTGTGTTCTTTTCATGAACCACAACTAGTGTCATTGCATGTGTGTTGTTCTCACAAACCACATATGGATCCACTAGAGTTTATTGCATGTCTGTTCTTTTCATAAACCACATATGGATCCACTAGTGTCATTGCATGTGTGATCTTTTCATTAACCATAGCTAGAGTCATTGCATGTGTGTTCTTTTCACAAACCACATGGATCCACCAGAGTCATTGCATGTGTGTTCTTTAAATTAACCACAGCTAGAGTCATTGCATGTGTGTTCTTTTCACAAAGCACTTATGGATCCTTCAGAGTTATTACATGTATGTTCTTTTCATTAACCACAGCTATCGTCATTGCATGTATGTTCTTTCCAAAGACCACATATGGATCCACCAGTGTCATTGCATGTGTGTTTTGCATGTGTGTTCTTCTCACAAACTACACATGGATCCACCAGTGTAATTAGATGTGTGTTCTTCTCACAAACCACATATGGATCCACTAGTGTGATTGCATGTGTGTTCGTTTCACAAACCACAACTAGAGTCATTGCATGTGTGTTCTTCTCACAAACCACATATGGATCCACCAGAGTTCATTGGATGTGTGTTCTTTTCATGAACCACACCTAGTGTCATTGCATGTGTGTTCTTCTCACTAAGCACATATGGATCCACCGGTTTCATTGCATGTGTGTTCTTCTCACAAACCACATATGGATCCACCATTGTCACTTCATGTGTGTTCTTCTCACAAACCACATCTAGAGTCATTGCATGTGTGTTGTTTTCACAAACCACATAAGGATCCACCAATTTCATTGGATGTGTGTTCTTTCATGAACCACACCCAGTGTCATTGCATGTGTGTTCTTCTCACAAACCACATATGGATCCACTAGTGTCATTGGATGTGTGTTCTTCTCACAAATCACATATGGATCCACCAGTGTGATTACATGTGTGTTCTTTTCACAAACAACATCTAGAGTCATTGCATGTGTGTTCTTTTCACAAACCACATAACGATCCACCAGTGTCATTGGATGTGTGTTCTTTTGATGAACCACACCTAGTTTCATTGCATGTGTGTTCTCACAAACCACATGTGCATCCACCAAAGTTCATTACATGTCTGTTATTTTCACAAACCACGTTGATCCACCAGTGTCATTGCATGTGTGTTCTTTTCACAAACCACATGTGGATCCACTAGATTCATTGCATGTGTGTTCTTTTCACAAACCACATATGGATCCACCAGTGTCATTGGATGTGTATTGTTTTCATGTACCACAACCAGTGTCATTGCATGTGTGTTCTTCTCACAATCCACATATGGATCCACAAGAGTTCATTACATGTCTATTCTTTTCACAAACCACATATGGATCCACTAGTGTCAATGAATGTGTGTTCTTTTCACAAACCACATAAGGATCCACCAGTGTCATTGCATGTGTGTTCTTCTCACAAACCACATCTAGAGTCATTGCATGTGTGTTCTTTTCACAAACCACATAAGGATCCACCAGTGTCATTGGATGTGTGTTCTTTCATGAACCACACCCAGTGTCATTGCATGTGTGTTCTTGTCACAAACCACCTATGGATCCACCAGAGTTCATTGCATGTCTGTTATTTTCACAAACCACATTAATGCACCAGTGTTATTGCATGTGTGTTCTTTGCACAAACCACATGTGCATCCAGCAGAGTCATTGCATGTGTGTTCTTTTCACAAACCACATAAGGATCCACCCGTGTCAATGGATGTGTGTTCTTTTCATGAACCACAACCAGTGTCATTGCATGTGTGTTCTTCTCACAAACCACATATGGATGCACCAAAGTTCATTAGATGTGTGTTCTTTTCATGAACCACACCCAGTGTCACTGGATGTGTGTTCTTCTCACAAACCACATATGGATCCACCAGTGTCATTGCATGTGTGTTCTTTTCATTAACCACAGCTAGAGACATTGGATGTGTGTTCTTTTCACAAACCACATAGATTCACCAGAGTCATTACATGTGTGTTCTTTTCATTATCCACAACTAGAGTCATTGCATGTGTGTTCTTTTCACAAACCAAATATGGATCCATCAGAGTCATTGCATGTCTATTCTTTTCATTAACCACAGCTAGTGTCATTGCTTGTATGTTCTTTCCACATACCACATATGGATCTACCAGTGTCATGGCATGTGTGTTTTGCATGTGTGTTCTTCTCACAAACCACACATGGATCCACTAGTATCATTGGATGTATGTTCTTCTCACAAACCACTTATGGATCCACCAGTCTGATTGCATGTGTGTTCTTTTCACAAACCATAGCTAGAGTCATTGCATGTGTGTTCTTCTCACAAACCACATATGGATGCACTAGAGTTCATTGGATGTGTGTTCTTTTCATGAACCACACCCAGTGTCACTGATGTGTGTTCTTCTCACAAACCACACATGGATCCACCAATGTGATTGCATGTGTGTTCTTTTCGCAAACCACATATGGATCCACCATAGTCATGGCATGAATAATCTTCTCACAAACCACATATGGATCCACCAGTGTCATTGGATGTGTGTTATTCTCACAAACCACATATGGATCCACCAGTGTGATTGCATGTGTGTTCTTTTCACAAACCACATCTAGCGTCATTGCATCTGTGTTGTTTTCACAAACCACTTAAGGATCCACCAGTGTCATTGGATGTGTGTTCTTTTCATGAACCACTCCCAGTGTCATTGCATGTTTGTTCTTCTCATAAACCACATATGGATCCACCAGATTTCATTGCATGTCTGTTATTTTCATAAACCACATTGATCCACCAGTGTCATTGAATGTGTGTTCTTTTCACAAACCACATGTGGATCCACCAGAGTCATTTCATGTGTGTTCTTTTCACAAACCACATAAGGATCCACCAGTGTCATTGGATGTGTGTTCTTTTCATGAACCACAACTAGTGTCATTGCATGTGTGTTGTTCTCACAAACCACATATGGATCCACTAGAGTTTATTGCATGTCTGTTCTTTTCATAAACCACATATGGATCCACTAGTGTCATTGCATGTGTGATCTTTTCATTAACCATAGCTAGAGTCATTGCATGTGTGTTCTTTTCACAAACCACATGGATCCACCAGAGTCATTGCATGTGTGTTCTTTAAATTAACCACAGCTAGAGTCATTGCATGTGTGTTCTTTTCACAAAGCACATATGGATCCATCATATTTATTACATGTATGTTCTTTTCATTAACCACAGCTATCGTCATTGCATGTATGTTCTTTCCAAAGACCACATATGGATCCACCAGTTTCATTGCATGTGTGTTCTTCTCACAAACTACACATGGATCCACCAGTGTAATTAGATGTGTGTTCTTCTCACAAACCACATATGGATCCACTAGTGTGATTGCATGTGTGTTCGTTTCACAAACCACAACTAGAGTCATTGCATGTGTGTTCTTCTCACAAACCACATATGGATCCACCAGAGTTCATTGGATGTGTGTTCTTTTCATGAACCACACCTAGTGTCATTGCATGTGTGTTCTTCTCACTAAGCACATATGGATCCACCGGTTTCATTGCATGTGTGTTCTTCTCACAAACCACATATGGATCCACCATTGTCACTTCATGTGTGTTCTTCTCACAAACCACATCTAGAGTCATTGCATGTGTGTTGTTTTCACAAACCACATAAGGATCCACCAATTTCATTGGATGTGTGTTCTTTCATGAACCACACCCAGTGTCATTGCATGTGTGTTCTTCTCACAAACCACATATGGATCCACTAGTGTCATTGGATGTGTGTTCTTCTCACAAATCACATATGGATCCACCAGTGTGATTACATGTGTGTTCTTTTCACAAACAACATCTAGAGTCATTGCATGTGAGTTCTTTTCACAAACCACATAAGGATCCACCAGTGTCATTGGATGTGTGTTCTTTTGATGAACCACACCTAGTGTCATTGCATGTGTGTTCTCACAAACCACATGTGCATCCACCAAAGTTCATTACATGTCTGTTATTTTCACAAACCACGTTGATCCACCAGTGTCATTGCATGTGTGTTCTTTTCACAAACCACATGTGGATCCACTAGATTCATTGCATGTGTGTTCTTTTCACAAACCACATAAGGATCCACCAGTGTCATTGGATGTATTGTTTTCATGTACCACAACCAGGGTCATTGCATGTGTGTTCTTCTCACAAACCACATATGGATCCACCAGAGTTCATTGCATGTCTATTCTTTTCACAAACCACATATGGATCCACCAGTGTCAATGAATGTGTGTTCTTTTCACAAACCACATAAGGATCCACCAGTGTCATTGCATGTGTGTTCTTCTCACAAACCACATCTAGAGTCATTGCATGTGTGTTCTTTTCACAAACCACATAAGGATCCACCAGTGTCATTGGATGTGTGTTCTTTCATGAACCACACCCAATGTCATTGCATGTGTGTTCTTCTCACAAACCACATATGGATCCACCAGAGTTCATTGCATGTCTGTTATTTTCACAAACCACATTAATGCACCAGTGTTATTGCATGTGTGTTCTTTGCACAAACCCAATGTGCATCCAGCAGAGTCATTGCATGTGTGTTCTTTTCACAAACCACATAAGGATCCACCCGTGTCAATGGATGTGTGTTCTTTTCATGAACCACAACCAGTGTCATTGCATGTGTGTTCTTCTCACAAACCACATATGGATGCACCAAAGTTCATTAGATGTGTGTTCTTTTCATGAACCACACCCAGTGTCACGGGATGTGTGTTCTTCTCACAAACCACATATGGATCCACCAGTGTCATTGCATGTGTGTTCTTTTCATTAACCACAGCTAGAGACATTGGATGTGTGTTCTTTTCACAAACCACATAGATCTACCAGAGTCATTACATGTGGTATCTTTTCATTATCCACAACTAGAGTCATTGCATGTGTGTTCTTTTCACAAACCAAATATGGATCCATCAGATTCATTGCATGTCTATTCTTTTCATTAACCACAGCTAGTGTCATTGCATGTATGTTCTTTCCACATACCACATATGGATCTACCAGTATCATTGCATGTGTGTTTTGCATGTGTGTTCTTCTCACAAACCACACATGGATCCACTAGTATCATTGGATGTATGTTCTTCTCACAAACCACTTATGGATCCACCAGTGTGATTGCATGTGTGTTCTTTTCACAAACCATAGCTAGAGTCATTGCATGTGTGTTCTTCTCACAAACCACATATGGATGCACCAGAGTTCATTGGATGTGTGTTCTTTTCATGAACCACACCCAGTGTCACTGATGTGTGTTCTTCTCACAAACCACACATGGATCCACCAATATGATTGCATGTGTGTTCTTTTCGCAAACCACATATGGATCCACCATAGTCATGGCATGAATAATCTTCTCACAAACCACATATGGATCCACCAGTGTCATTGGATGTGTGTTATTCTCACAAACCACATATGGATCCACCAGTGTGATTGCATGTGTGTTCTTTTCACAAACCACATCTAGAGTCATTGCATCTGTGTTGTTTTCACAAACCACTTAAGGATCCACCAGTGTCATTGGATGTGTGTTCTTTTCATGAACCACTCCCAGTGTCATTGCATGTTTGTTCTTCTCATAAACCACATATGGATCCACCAGATTTCATTGCATGTCTGTTATTTTCATAAACCACATTGATCCACCAGTGTCATTGAATGTGTGTTCTTTTCACAAACCACATGTTCATCCACCAGAGTCATTGCATGTGTGTTCTTTTCACAAACCACATAAGGATCCACCAGTGTCATTGGATGTGTGTTCTTTTCATGAACCACAACTAGTGTCATTGCATGTGTGTTGTTCTCACAAACCACATATGGATCCACTAGAGTTTATTGCATGTCTGTTCTTTTCATAAACCACATATGGATCCACTAGTGTCATTGCATGTGTGATCTTTTCATTAACCATAGCTAGAGTCATTGCATGTGTGTTCTTTTCACAAACCACATGGATCCACCAGAGTCATTGCATGTGTGTTCTTTAAATTAACCACAGCTAGAGTCATTGCATGTGTGTTCTTTTCACAAAGCACATATGGATCCATCAGATTTATTACATGTATGTTCTTTTCATTAACCACAGCTATCGTCATTGCATGTATGTTCTTTCCAAAGACCACATATGGATCCACCAGTTTCATTGCATGTGTGTTTTGCATGTGTGTTTTTCTCACAAACTACACATGGATCCACCAGTGTAATTAGATGTGTGTTCTTCTCACAAACCACATATGGATCCACTAGTGTGATTGCATGTGTGTTCGTTTCACAAACCACAACTAGAGTCATTGCATGTGTGTTCTTCTCACAAACCACATATGGATCCACCAGAGTTCATTGTATGTGTGTTATTTTCATGAACCACACCTAGTGTCATTGCATGTGTGTTCTTCTCACTAAGCACATATGGATCCACCAGTTTCATTGCATGTGTGTTCTTCTCACAAACCACATATGGATCCACCATTGTCACTTCATGTGTGTTCTTCTCACAAACCACATCTAGAGTCATTGCATGTGTATTGTTTTCACAAACCACATAAGGATCCACCAATTTCATTGGATGTGTGTTCTTTTCATGAACCACACCCAGTGTCATTGCATGTGTGTTCTTCTCACAAACCACATATGGATCCACTAGTGTCATTGGATGTGTGTTCTTCTCACAAATCACATATGGATCCACCAGTGTGATTACATGTGTGTTCTTTTCACAAACAACATCTAGAGTCATTGCATGTGTGTTCTTTTCACAAACCACATAAGGATCCACCAGTGTCATTGGATGTGTGTTCTTTTGATGAACCACACCCAGTGTCATTGCATGTGTGTTCTCACAAACCACATATGCATCCACCAAAGTTAATTACATGTCTATTATTTTCACAAACCACGTTGATCCACCAGTGTCATTGCATGTGTGTTCTTTTCACAAACCACATGTGGATCCACTAGATTCATTGCATGTGTGTTCTTTTCACAAACCACATAAGGATCCACCAGTGTCATTGGATGTGTATTGTTTTTATGTACCACAACCAGGGTCATTGCATGTGTGTTCTTCTCACAATCCACATATGGATCCACCAGAGTTCATTGCATGTCTATTCTTTTCACAAACCACATATGGATCCACCAGTGTCAATGAATGTGTGTTCTTTTCACAAACCACATAAGGATCCACCAGTGTCATTGCATGTGTGTTCTTCTCACAAACCACATCTAGAGTCATTGCATGTGTGTTCTTTTCACAAACCACATAAGGATCCACCAGTGTCATTGGATGTGTGTTCTTTCATGAACCACACCCAGTGTCATTGCATGTGTGTTCTTCTCACAAACCACATATGGATCCACCAGAGTTCATTGCATGTCTGTTATTTTCACAAACCACATTAATGCACCAGTGTTATTGCATGTGTGTTCTTTGCACAAACCACATGTGCATCCAGCAGAGTCATTGCATGTGTGTTCTTTTCACAAACCACATAAGGATCCACCCGTGTCAATCGATGTGTGTTCTTTTCATGAACCACAACCAGTGTCATTGCATGTGTGTTCTTCTCACAAACCACATATGGACGCACCAAAGTTCATTAGATGTGTGTTCTTTTCATGAACCACACCCAGTGTCACGGGATGTGTGTTCTTCTCACAAACCACATATGGATCCACCAGTGTCATTGCATGTGTGTTCTTTTCATTAACCACAGCTAGAGACATTGGATGTGTGTTCTTTTCACAAACCACATAGATCCACCAGAGTCATTACATGTGTGTTCTTTTCATTATCCACAACTAGAGTCATTGCATGTGTGTTCTTTTCACAAACCAAATATGGATCCATCAGATTCATTGCATGTCTATTCTTTTCATTAACCACAACTAGTGTCATTGCATGTATGTTCTTTCCACATACCACATATGGATCTACCAGTGTCATTGCATGTGTGTTTTGCATGTGTGTTCTTCTCACAAACCACACATGGATCCACTAGTATCATTGGATGTATGTTCTTCTCACAAACCACTTATGGATCCACCAGTGTGATTGCATGTGTGTTCTTTTCACAAACCATAGCTAGAGTCATTGCATGTGTGTTCTTCTCACAAACCACATATGGATGCACCAGAGTTCATTGGATGTGTGTTCTTTTCATGAACCACACCCAGTGTCACTGATGTGTGTTCTTCTCACAAACCACACATGGATCCACCAATGTGATTGCATGTGTGTTCTTTTCGCAAACCACATATGGATCCACCATAGTCATGGCATGAATAATCTTCTCACAAACCACATATGGATCCACCAGTGTCATTGGATGTGTGTTATTCTCACAAACCACATATGGATCCACCAGTGTGATTGCATGTGTGTTCTTTTCACAAACCACATCTAGAGTCATTGCATCTGTGTTGTTTTCACAAACCACTTAAGGATCCACCAGTGTCATTGGATGTGTGTTCTTTTCATGAACCACTCCCAGTGTCATTGCATGTTTGTTCTTCTCATAAACCACATATGGATCCACCAGATTTCATTGCATGTCTGTTATTTTCATAAACCACATTGATCCACCAGTGTCATTGAATGTGTGTTCTTTTCACAAACCACATGTTCATCCACCAGAGTCATTGCATGTGTGTTCTTTTCACAAACCACATAAGGATCCACCAGTGTCATTGGATGTGTGTTCTTTTCATGAACCACAACTAGTGTCATTGCATGTGTGTTGTTCTCACAAACCACATATGGATCCACTAGAGTTTATTGCATGTCTGTTCTTTTCATAAACCACATATGGATCCACTAGTGTCATTGCATGTGTGATCTTTTCATTAACCATAGCTAGAGTCATTGCATGTGTGTTCTTTTCACAAACCACATGGATCCACCAGAGTCATTGCATGTGTGTTCTTTAAATTAACCACAGCTAGAGTCATTGCATGTGTGTTCTTTTCACAAAGCACATATGGATCCATCAGATTTATTACATGTATGTTCTTTTCATTAACCACAGCTATCGTCATTGCATGTATGTTCTTTCCAAAGACCACATATGGATCCACCAGTTTCATTGCATGTGTGTTTTGCATGTGTGTTTTTCTCACAAACTACACATGGATCCACCAGTGTAATTAGATGTGTGTTCTTCTCACAAACCACATATGGATCCACTAGTGTGATTGCATGTGTGTTCGTTTCACAAACCACAACTAGAGTCATTGCATGTGTGTTCTTCTCACAAACCACATATGGATCCACCAGAGTTCATTGTATGTGTGTTATTTTCATGAACCACACCTAGTGTCATTGCATGTGTGTTCTTCTCACTAAGCACATATGGATCCACCAGTTTCATTGCATGTGTGTTCTTCTCACAAACCACATATGGATCCACCATTGTCACTTCATGTGTGTTCTTCTCACAAACCACATCTAGAGTCATTGCATGTGTATTGTTTTCACAAACCACATAAGGATCCACCAATTTCATTGGATGTGTGTTCTTTTCATGAACCACACCCAGTGTCATTGCATGTGTGTTCTTCTCACAAACCACATATGGATCCACTAGTGTCATTGGATGTGTGTTCTTCTCACAAATCACATATGGATCCACCAGTGTGATTACATGTGTGTTCTTTTCACAAACAACATCTAGAGTCATTGCATGTGTGTTCTTTTCACAAACCACATAAGGATCCACCAGTGTCATTGGATGTGTGTTCTTTTGATGAACCACACCCAGTGTCATTGCATGTGTGTTCTCACAAACCACATATGCATCCACCAAAGTTAATTACATGTCTATTATTTTCACAAACCACGTTGATCCACCAGTGTCATTGCATGTGTGTTCTTTTCACAAACCACATGTGGATCCACTAGATTCATTGCATGTGTGTTCTTTTCACAAACCACATAAGGATCCACCAGTGTCATTGGATGTGTATTGTTTTTATGTACCACAACCAGGGTCATTGCATGTGTGTTCTTCTCACAATCCACATATGGATCCACCAGAGTTCATTGCATGTCTATTCTTTTCACAAACCACATATGGATCCACCAGTGTCAATGAATGTGTGTTCTTTTCACAAACCACATAAGGATCCACCAGTGTCATTGCATGTGTGTTCTTCTCACAAACCACATCTAGAGTCATTGCATGTGTGTTCTTTTCACAAACCACATAAGGATCCACCAGTGTCATTGGATGTGTGTTCTTTCATGAACCACACCCAGTGTCATTGCATGTGTGTTCTTCTCACAAACCACATATGGATCCACCAGAGTTCATTGCATGTCTGTTATTTTCACAAACCACATTAATGCACCAGTGTTATTGCATGTGTGTTCTTTGCACAAACCACATGTGCATCCAGCAGAGTCATTGCATGTGTGTTCTTTTCACAAACCACATAAGGATCCACCCGTGTCAATCGATGTGTGTTCTTTTCATGAACCACAACCAGTGTCATTGCATGTGTGTTCTTCTCACAAACCACATATGGATGCACCAAAGTTCATTAGATGTGTGTTCTTTTCATGAACCACACCCAGTGTCACGGGATGTGTGTTATTCTCACAAACCACATATGGATCCACCAGTGTCATTGCATGTGTGTTCTTTTCATTAACCACAGCTAGAGACATTGGATGTGTGTTCTTTTCACAAACCACATAGATCCACCAGAGTCATTACATGTGTGTTCTTTTCATTATCCACAACTAGAGTCATTGCATGTGTGTTCTTTTCACAAACCAAATATGGATCCATCAGATTCATTGCATGTCTATTCTTTTCATTAACCACAGCTAGTGTCATTGCATGTATGTTCTTTCCACATACCACATATGGATCTACCAGTGTCATTGCATGTGTGTTTTGCATGTGTGTTCTTCTCACAAACCACACATGGATCCACTAGTATCATTGGATGTATGTTCTTCTCACAAACCACTTATGGATCCACCAGTGTGATTGCATGTGTGTTCTTTTCACAAACCATAGCTAGAGTCATTGCATGTGTGTTCTTCTCACAAACCACATATGGATGCACCAGAGTTCATTGGATGTGTGTTCTTTTCATGAACCACACCCAGTGTCACTGATGTGTGTTCTTCTCACAAACCACACATGGATCCACCAATGTGATTGCATGTGTGTTCTTTTCGCAAACCACATATGGATCCACCATAGTCATGGCATGAATAATCTTCTCACAAACCACATATGGATCCACCAGTGTCATTGGATGTGTGTTATTCTCACAAACCACATATGGATCCACCAGTGTGATTGCATGTGTGTTCTTTTCACAAACCACATCTAGAGTCATTGCATCTGTGTTGTTTTCACAAACCACTTAAGGATCCACCAGTGTCATTGGATGTGTGTTCTTTTCATGAACCACTCCCAGTGTCATTGCATGTTTGTTCTTCTCATAAACCACATATGGATCCACCAGATTTCATTGCATGTCTGTTATTTTCATAAACCACATTGATCCACCAGTGTCATTGAATGTGTGTTCTTTTCACAAACCACATGTTCATCCACCAGAGTCATTGCATGTGTGTTCTTTTCACAAACCACATAAGGATCCACCAGTGTCATTGGATGTGTGTTCTTTTCATGAACCACAACTAGTGTCATTGCATGTGTGTTGTTCTCACAAACCACATATGGATCCACTAGAGTTTATTGCATGTCTGTTCTTTTCATAAACCACATATGGATCCACTAGTGTCATTGCATGTGTGATCTTTTCATTAACCATAGCTAGAGTCATTGCATGTGTGTTCTTTTCACAAACCACATGGATCCACCAGAGTCATTGCATGTGTGTTCTTTAAATTAACCACAGCTAGAGTCATTGCATGTGTGTTCTTTTCACAAAGCACATATGGATCCATCAGATTTATTACATGTATGTTCTTTTCATTAACCACAGCTATCGTCATTGCATGTATGTTCTTTCCAAAGACCACATATGGATCCACCAGTTTCATTGCATGTGTGTTTTGCATGTGTGTTTTTCTCACAAACTACACATGGATCCACCAGTGTAATTAGATGTGTGTTCTTCTCACAAACCACATATGGATCCACTAGTGTGATTGCATGTGTGTTCGTTTCACAAACCACAACTAGAGTCATTGCATGTGTGTTCTTCTCACAAACCACATATGGATCCACCAGAGTTCATTGTATGTGTGTTATTTTCATGAACCACACCTAGTGTCATTGCATGTGTGTTCTTCTCACTAAGCACATATGGATCCACCAGTTTCATTGCATGTGTGTTCTTCTCACAAACCACATATGGATCCACCATTGTCACTTCATGTGTGTTCTTCTCACAAACCACATCTAGAGTCATTGCATGTGTATTGTTTTCACAAACCACATAAGGATCCACCAATTTCATTGGATGTGTGTTCTTTTCATGAACCACACCCAGTGTCATTGCATGTGTGTTCTCCTCACAAACCACATATGGATCCACTAGTGTCATTGGATGTGTGTTCTTCTCACAAATCACATATCGATCCACCAGTGTGATTACATGTGTGTTCTTTTCACAAACAACATCTAGAGTCATTGCATGTGTGTTCTTTTCACAAACCACATAAGGATCCACCAGTGTCATTGGATGTGTGTTCTTTTGATGAACCACACCCAGTGTCATTGCATGTGTGTTCTCACAAACCACATATGCATCCACCAAAGTTAATTACATGTCTATTATTTTCACAAACCACGTTGATCCACCAGTGTCATTGCATGTGTGTTCTTTTCACAAACCACATGTGGATCCACTAGATTCATTGCATGTGTGTTCTTTTCACAAACCACATAAGGATCCACCAGTGTCATTGGATGTGTATTGTTTTTATGTACCACAACCAGGGTCATTGCATGTGTGTTCTTCTCACAATCCACATATGGATCCACCAGAGTTCATTGCATGTCTATTCTTTTCACAAACCACATATGGATCCACCAGTGTCAATGAATGTGTGTTCTTTTCACAAACCACATAAGGATCCACCAGTGTCATTGCATGTGTGTTCTTCTCACAAACCACATCTAGAGTCATTGCATGTGTGTTCTTTTCACAAACCACATAAGGATCCACCAGTGTCATTGGATGTGTATTCTTTCATGAACCACACCCAGTGTCATTGCATGTGTGTTCTTCTCACAAACCACATATGGATCCACCAGAGTTCATTGCATGTCTGTTATTTTCACAAACCACATTAATGCACCAGTGTTATTGCATGTGTGTTCTTTGCACAAACCACATGTGCATCCAGCAGAGTCATTGCATGTGTGTTCTTTTCACAAACCACATAAGGATCCACCCGTGTCAATCGATGTGTGTTCTTTTCATGAACCACAACCAGTGTCATTGCATGTGTGTTCTTCTCACAAACCACATATGGACGCACCAAAGTTCATTAGATGTGTGTTCTTTTCATGAACCACACCCAGTGTCACGGGATGTGTGTTCTTCTCACAAACCACATATGGATCCACCAGTGTCATTGCATGTGTGTTCTTTTCATTAACCACAGCTAGAGACATTGGATGTGTGTTCTTTTCACAAACCACATAGATCCACCAGAGTCATTACATGTGTGTTCTTTTCATTATCCACAACTAGAGTCATTGCATGTGTGTTCTTTTCACAAACCAAATATGGATCCATCAGATTCATTGCATGTCTATTCTTTTCATTAACCACAACTAGTGTGATTGCATGTATGTTCTTTCCACATACCACATATGGATCTACCAGTGTCATTGCATGTGTGTTTTGCATGTGTGTTCTTCTCACAAACCACACATGGATCCACTAGTATCATTGGATGTATGTTCTTCTCACAAACCACTTATGGATCCACCAGTGTGATTGCATGTGTGTTCTTTTCACAAACCATAGCTAGAGTCATTGCATGTGTGTTCTTCTCACAAACCACATATGGATGCACCAGAGTTCATTGGATGTGTGTTCTTTTCATGAACCACACCCAGTGTCACTGATGTGTGTTCTTCTCACAAACCACACATGGATCCACCAATGTGATTGCATGTGTGTTCTTTTCGCAAACCACATATGGATCCACCATAGTCATGGCATGAATAATCTTCTCACAAACCACATATGGATCCACCAGTGTCATTGGATGTGTGTTATTCTCACAAACCACATATGGATCCACCAGTGTGATTGCATGTGTGTTCTTTTCACAAACCACATCTAGAGTCATTGCATCTGTGTTGTTTTCACAAACCACTTAAGGATCCACCAGTGTCATTGGATGTGTGTTCTTTTCATGAACCACTCCCAGTGTCATTGCATGTTTGTTCTTCTCATAAACCACATATGGATCCACCAGATTTCATTGCATGTCTGTTATTTTCATAAACCACATTGATCCACCAGTGTCATTGAATGTGTGTTCTTTTCACAAACCACATGTTCATCCACCAGAGTCATTGCATGTGTGTTCTTTTCACAAACCACATAAGGATCCACCAGTGTCATTGGATGTGTGTTCTTTTCATGAACCACAACTAGTGTCATTGCATGTGTGTTGTTCTCACAAACCACATATGGATCCACTAGAGTTTATTGCATGTCTGTTCTTTTCATAAACCACATATGGATCCACTAGTGTCATTGCATGTGTGATCTTTTCATTAACCATAGCTAGAGTCATTGCATGTGTGTTCTTTTCACAAACCACATGGATCCACCAGAGTCATTGCATGTGTGTTCTTTAAATTAACCACAGCTAGAGTCATTGCATGTGTGTTCTTTTCACAAAGCACATATGGATCCATCAGATTTATTACATGTATGTTCTTTTCATTAACCACAGCTATCGTCATTGCATGTATGTTCTTTCCAAAGACCACATATGGATCCACCAGTTTCATTGCATGTGTGTTTTTCTCACAAACTACACATGGATCCACCAGTGTAATTAGATGTGTGTTCTTCTCACAAACCACATATGGATCCACTAGTGTGATTGCATGTGTGTTCGTTTCACAAACCACAACTAGAGTCATTGCATGTGTGTTCTTCTCACAAACCACATATGGATCCACCAGAGTTCATTGTATGTGTGTTATTTTCATGAACCACACCTAGTGTCATTGCATGTGTGTTCTTCTCACTAAGCACATATGGATCCACCAGTTTCATTGCATGTGTGTTCTTCTCACAAACCACATATGGATCCACCATTGTCACTTCATGTGTGTTCTTCTCACAAACCACATCTAGAGTCATTGCATGTGTATTGTTTTCACAAACCACATAAGGATCCACCAATTTCATTGGATGTGTGTTCTTTTCATGAACCACACCCAGTGTCATTGCATGTGTGTTCTTCTCACAAACCACATATGGATCCACTAGTGTCATTGGATGTGTGTTCTTCTCACAAATCACATATGGATCCACCAGTGTGATTACATGTGTGTTCTTTTCACAAACAACATCTAGAGTCATTGCATGTGTGTTCTTTTCACAAACCACATAAGGATCCACCAGTGTCATTGGATGTGTGTTCTTTTGATGAACCACACCCAGTGTCATTGCATGTGTGTTCTCACAAACCACATATGCATCCACCAAAGTTAATTACATGTCTATTATTTTCACAAACCACGTTGATCCACCAGTGTCATTGCATGTGTGTTCTTTTCACAAACCACATGTGGATCCACTAGATTCATTGCATGTGTGTTCTTTTCACAAACCACATAAGGATCCACCAGTGTCATTGGATGTGTATTGTTTTTATGTACCACAACCAGGGTCATTGCATGTGTGTTCTTCTCACAATCCACATATGGATCCACCAGAGTTCATTGCATGTCTATTCTTTTCACAAACCACATATGGATCCACCAGTGTCAATGAATGTGTGTTCTTTTCACAAACCACATAAGGATCCACCAGTGTCATTGCATGTGTGTTCTTCTCACAAACCACATCTAGAGTCATTGCATGTGTGTTCTTTTCACAAACCACATAAGGATCCACCAGTGTCATTGGATGTGTGTTCTTTCATGAACCACACCCAGTGTCATTGCATGTGTGTTCTTCTCACAAACCACATATGGATCCACCAGAGTTCATTGCATGTCTGTTATTTTCACAAACCACATTAATGCACCAGTGTTATTGCATGTGTGTTCTTTGCACAAACCACATGTGCATCCAGCAGAGTCATTGCATGTGTGTTCTTTTCACAAACCACATAAGGATCCACCCGTGTCAATCGATGTGTGTTCTTTTCATGAACCACAACCAGTGTCATTGCATGTGTGTTCTTCTCACAAACCACATATGGATGCACCAAAGTTCATTAGATGTGTGTTCTTTTCATGAACCACACCCAGTGTCACGGGATGTGTGTTCTTCTCACAAACCACATATGGATCCACCAGTGTCATTGCATGTGTGTTCTTTTCATTAACCACAGCTAGAGACATTGGATGTGTGTTCTTTTCACAAACCACATAGATCCACCAGAGTCATTACATGTGTGTTCTTTTCATTATCCACAACTAGAGTCATTGCATGTGTGTTCTTTTCACAAACCAAATATGGATCCATCAGATTCATTGCATGTCTATTCTTTTCATTAACCACAGGTAGTGTCATTGCATGTATGTTCTTTCCACATACCACATATGGATCTACCAGTGTCATTGCATGTGTGTTTTGCATGTGTGTTCTTCTCACAAACCACACATGGATCCACTAGTATCATTGGATGTATGTTCTTCTCACAAACCACTTATGGATCCACCAGTGTGATTGCATGTGTGTTCTTTTCACAAACCATAGCTAGAGTCATTGCATGTGTGTTCTTCTCACAAACCACATATGGATGCACCAGAGTTCATTGGATGTGTGTTCTTTTCATGAACCACACCCAGTGTCACTGATGTGTGTTCTTCTCACAAACCACACATGGATCCACCAATGTGATTGCATGTGTGTTCTTTTCGCAAACCACATATGGATCCACCATAGTCATGGCATGAATAATATTCTCACAAACCACATATGGATCCACCAGTGTCATTGGATGTGTGTTATTCTGACAAACCACATATGGATCCACCAGTGTGATTGCATGTGTGTTCTTTTCACAAACCACATCTAGAGTCATTGCATCTGTGTTGTTTTCACAAACCACTTAAGGATCCACCAGTGTCATTGGATGTGTGTTCTTTTCATGAACCACTCCCAGTGTCATTGCATGTTTGTTCTTCTCATAAACCACATATGGATCCACCAGATTTCATTGCATGTCTGTTATTTTCATAAACCACATTGATCCACCAGTGTCATTGAATGTGTGTTCTTTTCACAAACCACATGTTCATCCACCAGAGTCATTGCATGTGTGTTCTTTTCACAAACCACATAAGGATCCACCAGTGTCATTGGATGTGTGTTCTTTTCATGAACCACAACTAGTGTCATTGCATGTGTGTTGTTCTCACAAACCACATATGGATCCACTAGAGTTTATTGCATGTCTGTTCTTTTCATAAACCACATATGGATCCACTAGTGTCATTGCATGTGTGATCTTTTCATTAACCATAGCTAGAGTCATTGCATGTGTGTTCTTTTCACAAACCACATGGATCCACTAGAGTCATTGCATGTGTGTTCTTTAAATTAACCACAGCTAGAGTCATTGCATGTGTGTTCTTTTCACAAAGCACATATGGATCCATCAGATTTATTACATGTATGTTCTTTTCATTAACCACAGCTATCGTCATTGCATGTATGTTCTTTCCAAAGACCACATATGGATCCACTAGTGTCATTGCATGTGTGTTCTTCTCACAAACTACACATGGATCCACCAGTGTAATTAGATGTGTGTTCTTCTCACAAACCACATATGGATCCACTAGTGTGATTGCATGTGTGTTCGTTTCACAAACCACAACTAGAGTCATTGCATGTGTGTTCTTCTCACAAACCACATATGGATCCACCAGAGTTCATTGTATGTGTGTTCTTTTCATGAGCCACACCTAGTGTCATTGCATGTGTGTTCTTCTCACTAAGCACATATGGATCCACCAGTTTCATTGCATGTGTGTTCTTCTCACAAACCACATATGGATCCACCATTGTCACTTCATGTGTGTTCTTCTCACAAACCACATCTAGAGTCATTGCATGTGTATTGTTTTCACAAACCACATGAGGATCCACCAATTTCATTGGATGTGTGTTCTTTTCATGAACCACACCCAGTGTCATTGCATGTGTGTTCTTCTCACAAACCACATATGGAACCACTAGTGTCATTGGATGTGTGTTCTTCTCACAAATCGCATATGGATCCACCAGTGTGATTACATGTGTGTTCTTTTCACAAACAACATCTAGAGTCATTGCATGTGTGTTCTTTTCACAAACCACATAAGGATCCACCAGTGTCATTGGATGTGTGTTCTTTTGATGAACCACACCCAGTGTCATTGCATGTGTGTTCTCAGAAACCACATATGCATCCACCAAAGTTCATTACATGTCTATTATTTTCACAAACCACGTTGATCCAACAGTGTCATTGCATGTGTGTTATTTTCACAAACCACATGTGGATCCACTAGATTCATTGCATGTGTGTTCTTTTCACAAACCACATAAGGATCCACCAGTGTCATTGGATGTGTATTGTTTTCATGTACCACAACCAGTGTCATTGCATGTGTGTTCTTCTCACAATCCACATATGGATCCACCAGAGTTCATTGCATGTCTATTCTTTTCACAAACCACAGATGGATCCACTAGTGTCAATGAATGTGTGTTCTTTTCACAAACCACATAAGGATCCACTAGTGTCATTGCATGTGTGTTCTTCTCACAAACCACATCTAGAGTCATTGCATGTGTGTTCTTTTCACAAACCACATAAGGATCCACCAGTGTCATTGGATGTGTGTTCTTTCATGAACCACACCCAGTGTCATTGCATGTGTGTTCTTCTCACAAACCACATATGGATCCACCAGAGTTCATTGCATGTCTGTTATTTTCACAAACCACATTAATGCACCAGTGTTATTGCATGTGTGTTCTTTGCACAAACCACATGTGCATCTAGCAGAGTCATTGCATGTGTGTTCTTTTCACAAACCACATAAGGATCCACCCGTGTCAATCGATGTGTGTTCTTTTCATGAACCACAACCAGTGTCATTGCATGTGTGTTCTTCTCACAAACCACATATGGATCCACCAGTATTCATTGCATGTTTGTTCTTTTCACAAACCACATATGGATTCACCAGTGTCATTGCATGTGTGTTCTTTTCATTAACCACAGCTAGAGACATTGGATGTGTGTTCTTTTCACAAACCACACATATCCACCAGAGTCATTACATGTGTGTTCTTTTCATTATCCACAACTAGAGTCATTGCATGTGTGTTCTTTTCACAAACCAAATATGGATCCATCAGAGTCATTGCATGTCTATTCTTTTCATTAACCACAGCTAGTGTCATTGCATGTATGTTCTTTCCACAGACCACATATGGATCTACCAGTGTCATTGCATGTGTGTTTTGCATGTGTGTTCTTCTCACAAACCACTTATGGATCCACCAGTGTGATTGCATGTGTGTTCTTTTAACAAACCATAGCTAGAGTCATTGCATGTGTGTTCTTCTCACAAACCACATATGGATGCACCAGAGTTCATTGGATGTGTGTTCTTTTCATGAACCACACCTAGTGTCACTGATGTGTGTTCTTCTCACAAACCACACATGGATCCACCAATGTGATTGCATGTGTGTTCTTTTCGCAAACCACATATGGATCCACCATAGTCATTGCATGAATAATCTTCTCACAAACCACATATGGATCCACCAGTGTCATTGGATGTGTGTTATTCTCACAAACCACATATGGATCCACCAGTGTGATTGCATGTGTGTTCTTTTCACAAACCACTTAAGGATCCACCAGTGTCATTGGATGTGTGTTCTTTTCATGAACCACTCCCAGTGTCATTGCATGTTTGTTCTTCTCACAAACCACATATGGATCCACCAAATTTCATTGCATGTCTGTTATTTTCACAAACCACATTGATCCACCAGTGTCATTGCATGTGTGTTCTTTTCACAAACCACATGTGGATCCACCAGATTCATTGCATGTGTGTTCTTTTCACAAACCACATAAGGATCCACCAGTGTCATTGGATGTGTATTGTTTTCATGTACCACAACCAGTGTCATTGCATGTGTGTTCTTCTCACAATCCACATATGGATCCACCAGAGTTCATTGCATGTCTATTCTTTTCACAAACCACATATGGATCCACTAGTGTCAATGAATGTGTGTTCTTTTCACAAACCACATAAGGATCCACCAGTGTCATTGCATGTGTGTTCTTCTCACAAACCACATCTAGAGTCATTGCATGTGTGTTCTTTTCACAAACCACATAAGGATCCACCAGTGTCATTGGATGTGTGTTCTTTCATGAACCACACCCAGTGTCATTGCATGTGTGTTCTTCTCACAAACCACATATGGATCCACCAGAGTTCATTGCATGTCTGTTATTTTCACAAACCACATTAATGCACCAGTGTTATTGCATGTGTGTTCTTTGCACAAACCACATGTGCATCCAGCAGAGTCATTGCATGTGTGTTCTTTTCACAAACCACATAAGGATCCACCCGTGTCAATCGATGTGTGTTCTTTTCATGAACCACAACCAGTGTCATTGCATGTGTGTTCTTCTCACAAACCACATATGGATCCACCAGAGTTCATTGCATGTTTGTTCTTTTCACAAACCACATATGGATTCACCAGTGTCATTGCATGTGTGTTCTTTTCATTAACCACAGCTAGAGACATTGGATGTGTGTTCTTTTCACAAACCACATAGATCCACCAGAGTCATTACATGTGTGTTCTTTTCATTATCCACAACTAGAGTCATTGCATGTGTGTTCTTTTCACAAACCAAATATGGATCCAACAGAGTCATTGCATGTCTATTCTTTTCATTAACCACAGCTAGTGTCATTGCATGTATGTTCTTTCCACAGACCACATATGGATCTACCAGTGTCATTGCATGTGTGTTTTGCATGTGTGTTCTTCTCACAAACCACTTATGGATCCACCAGTGTGATTGCATGTGTGTTCTTTTAACAAACCATAGCTAGAGTCATTGCATGTGTGTTCTTCTCACAAACCACATATGGATGCACCAGAGTTCATTGGATGTGTGTTCTTTTCATGAACCACACCCAGTGTCACTGATGTGTGTTCTTCTCACAAACCACACATGGATCCACCAATGTGATTGCATGTGTGTTCTTTTCGCAAACCACATATGGATCCACCATAGTCATTGCATGAATAATCTTCTCACAAACCACATATGGATCCACCAGTGTCATTGGATGTGTGTTATTCTCACAAACCACATATGGATCCACCAGTGTGATTGCATGTGTGTTCTTTTCACAAACCACTTAAGGATCCACCAGTGTCATTGGATGTGTGTTCTTTTCATGAACCACTCCCAGTGTCATTGCATGTTTGTTCTTCTCACAAACCACATATGGATCCACCAAATTTCATTGCATGTCTGTTATTTTCACAAACCACATTGATCCACCAGTGTCATTGCATGTGTGTTCTTTTCACAAACCACATGTGGATCCACCAGATTCATTGCATGTGTGTTCTTTTCACAAACCACATAAGGATCCACCAGTGTCATTGGATGTGTATTGTTTTCATGTACCACAACCAGTGTCATTGCATGTGTGTTCTTCTCACAATCCACATATGGATCCACCAGAGTTCATTGCATGTCTATTCTTTTCACAAACCACATATGGATCCACTAGTGTCAATGAATGTGTGTTCTTTTCACAAACCACATAAGGATCCACCAGTGTCATTGCATGTGTGTTCTTCTCACAAACCACATCTAGAGTCATTGCATGTGTGTTCTTTTCACAAACCACATAAGGATCCACCAGTGTCATTGGATGTGTGTTCTTTCATGAACCACAACCAGTGTCATTGCATGTGTGTTCTTCTCACAAACCACATATGGATCCACCAGAGTTCATTGCATGTCTGTTATTTTCACAAACCACATTAATGCACCAGTGTTATTGCATGTGTGTTCTTTGCACAAACCACATGTGCATCCAGCAGAGTCATTGCATGTGTGTTCTTTTCACAAACCACATAATGATCCACCCGTGTCAATCGATGTGTGTTCTTTTCATGAACCACAACCAGTGTCATTGCATGTGTGTTCTTCTCACAAACCACATATGGATCCACCAGAGTTCATTGCATGTTTGTTCTTTTCACAAACCACATATGGATTCACCAGTGTCATTGCATGTGTGTTCTTTTCATTAACCACAACTAGAGACATTGGATGTGTGTTCTTTTCACAAACCACATAGATCCACCAGAGTCATTACATGTGTGTTCTTTTCATTATCCACAACTAGAGTCATTGCATGTGTGTTCTTTTCACAAACCAAATATGGATCCATCAGAGTCATTGCATGTCTATTCTTTTCATTAACCACAGCTAGTGTCATTGCATGTATGTTCTTTCCACAGACCACATATGGATCTACCAGTGTCATTGCATGTGTGTTTTGCATGTGTGTTCTTCTCACAAACCACTTATGGATCCACCAGTGTGATTGCATGTGTGTTCTTTTAACAAACCATAGCTAGAGTCATTGCATGTGTGTTCTTCTCACAAACCACATATGGATGCACCAGAGTTCATTGGATGTGTGTTCTTTTCATGAACCACACCCAGTGTCACTGATGTGTGTTCTTCTCACAAACCACACATGGATCCACCAATGTGATTGCATGTGTGTTCTTTTCGCAAACCACATATGGATCCACCATAGTCATTGCATGAATAATCTTCTCACAAACCACATATGGATCCACCAGTGTCATTGGATGTGTGTTATTCTCACAAACCACATATGGATCCACCAGTGTGATTGCATGTGTGTTCTTTTCACAAACCACTTAAGGATCCACCAGTGTCATTGGATGTGTGTTCTTTTCATGAACCACTCCCAGTTTCATTGTATGTTTGTTCTTCTCACAAACCACATATGGATCCACCAAATTTCATTGCATGTCTGTTATTTTCACAAACCACATTGATCCACCAGTGTCATTGCATGTGTGTTCTTTTCACAAACCACATGTGGATCCACCAGATTCATTGCATGTGTGTTCTTTTCACAAACCACATAAGGATCCACCAGTGTCATTAGATGTGTGTTCTTTTCATGAACCACAACTAGTGTCATTGCTTGTGTGTTGTTCTCACAAACCACATATGGATCCACTAGAGTTCATTGCATGTTTGTTCTTTTCACAAACCACATATGGATCCACTAGTGTCATTGTATGTGTGATCTTTTCATTAACCACAGCTAGAGTCATTGCATGTGTGTTCTTTTCACAAACCACATAGATCCACCAAAGTCATTGCATGTGTGTTCTTTTCATTAACCACTGCTAGAGTCATTGCATGTGTGTTCTTTTCACAAAGCACATATGGATCCATCAGAGTTATTACATGTATGTTCTTTTCATAAACCACAGCTATCGTCATTGCATGTCTGTTCTTTCCAAAGACCACATATGGATACACATGTGTGTTCTTCTCACAAACTACACATGGATCCTCTAGTGTCATTTGATGTGTGGTCTTCTCGCAAACCACATATGGATACATCAGTGTGATTGCATGTGTGTTCTTTTCACAAACCACAACTAGAGTCATTGCATGTGTGTTCTTCTCACAAACCACATATGGATCCACCAGAGTTCATTGGATGTGTGTTCTTTTCATGAACCACACCCAGTGTCATTGCATGTCTGTTCTTCTCACTAACCACATATGGATCCACCAGTTTCATTGGATGTGTGTTCTTCTCACAAACCACATATGGATCCACCAGTGTCACTCCATGTGTGTTCTTCTCACAAACAACATCTAGAGTCATTGCATGTGTGTTGTTTTCACAAACCACATAAGGATCCACCATTGTCATTGGATGTGTGTTCTTTTCATGAACCACACCCAGTGTCATTGCATGTGTGTTCTTCTCACAAACCACATATGGATCCACCAGTGTGATTACATGTGTGTTCTTTTCACAAACAACATCTAGAGTCATTGCATGTGTGTTGTTTTCACAAACCACATAAGGATACACAAGTGTCATTGGATGTGTGTTCTTTTCATGAACCACACCCAGTGTCATTGCATGTGTGTTCTTCTCATGAACCACATATGCATCCACCAAAGTTCATTGCATGTCTGTTATTTTCACAAACCATGTTGATCCACCAGTGTCATTGCACGTGTGTTCTTTTCACAAACCACATGTGGATCCACTAGTGTAATTAGATGTGTGTTCTTCTCACAACCCACATATGGATCCACTAGTGTGATTGCACGTGTGTTCGTTGAACAAACCACAACTAGAGTCATTGAATGTGTGTTCTTCTCACAAACCACATATGGATCCACCAGAGTTCATTGGATGTGTGTTGTTTTCATGAACCACACCCAATGTCATTGCATGTGTGTTCTTCTCACTAACCACATATGGATCCACCAGTTTCATTGCATTTGTGTTCTTCTCACAAACCACATATGGATCCACCAGTGTCACTTCATGTGTGTTCTTCTCACAAACCACATCTAGAGTCATTGCATGTGTGTTGTTTTCACAAACCACATAAGGATCCACCAGTGTTAATGGATGTGTGTTCTTTTCATGAACCATAACCAGTGTCATTGCATGTGTGTTCTTCTCACAAACCACATATGGATCCACCAGTGTCATTGGATGTCTGTTCTTTTCACAAACCACATAAGGATCCACCAGTGTCATTGGATGTGTGCTCTTTTCAGGAACCACTCCCAGTGTCATTGCATGTTTGTTCTTCTCACAAACCACATATGGATCCACCAGATTTCATTGCATGTCCGTTATTTTCACAAACCACATTGATCCACCAGTGTCATTGCATGTGTGTTCTTTTCACAAACCACATGTGGATCCACCAGAGTCATTGCATGTGTGTTCTTTTCACAAACCACATAAGGATCCACCAGTGTTATTGGATTTGTGTTCTTTTCATGAACCACAACTAGTGTCATTGCATGTGTGTTGCTCTCACAAACCACATATGGATCCACTAGAGTTCATTGCATGTGTGTTCTTTTCATAAACCACATATGGATCCACTAGTGTCATTGCATGTGTGATCTTTTCATTAACCATAGCTAGATTCATTGCATGTGTGTTATTTTCACAAACCACATGGATCTACCAGAGTCATTGCATGTGTGTTCTTTTCATTAACCACAGCTAGAGTCATTGCATGTGTGTTCTTTTCACAAAGAACATATGGATCCATCAGAGTTATTACATGTATGTTCTTTTCATTAACCACAGCTATCGTCATTGCATGTATGTTCTTTCCAAAGACCACATATGGATCCACCAGTGTCATTGCATTTGTGTTTTGCATGTGTGTTCTTCTCACAAACTAGACATGGATCCACCAGTGTAATTAGATGTGTGTTCTTCTCAAAAAACGACATATGTATCCACTAGTGTGATTGCATGTGTGTTCGTTTCACAAACAACAACTAGAGTCATTGCATGTGTGTTCTTCTCACAAACCACATATGGATCCACCAGAGTTCATTGGATGTGTGTTCTTTTCATGAACCACACCCAGTGTCATTTCATGTGTGTTCTTCTCACTAAGCACATATGGATCCACCAGTTTCATTGCATGTGTGTTCTTCTCACAAACCACATATGGATCCACCAGTGTCACTTCATGTGTGTTCTTCTCACAAACCACATCTAGAGTCATTGCATGTGTGTTGTTTTCACAAACCACATAAGGATCCACCAATTTCATTGGATGTGTGTTCTTTTCATGAACCACACCCAGTGTCATTGCATGTGTGTTCTTCTCACGAACCACATATGCATCCACCAAAGTTCATTGCATGTCTGTTATTTTCACAAACCATGCTGATCCACCAGTGTCATTGCATGTGTGTTCTTTTCACAAACCACATGTGGATCCACTAGTGTAATTAGATGTGTGTTCTTCTCACAACCCACATATGGATCCACTAGTGTGATTGCACGGGTGTTCGTTGAACAAACCACAACTAGAGTCATTGAATGTGTGTTCTTCTCACAACCCACATATGGATCTACCCGAGTTCATTGGATGTGTGTTGTTTTCATGAACCACACCCAGTGTCATTGCATGTGTGTTCTTCTCACTATCCACATATGGATCCACCAGTTTCATTGCATTTGTGTTCTTCTCACAAACCACATATGGATCCACCAGTGTCACTTCATGTGTGTTCTTCTCACAAACCACATCTAGAGTCATTGCATGTGTGTTGTTTTCACAAACCACATAAGGATCCACCAGTGTTAATGGATGTGTGTTCTTTTCATGAACCACAACCAGTGTCATTGCATGTGTGTTCTTCTCACAAACCACATATTGATCCACCAGTGTAATTGAATGTCTGTTCTTTTCACAAACCACATAAGGATCCAGCAGTGTCATTGGATGTGTGTTCTTTTCAGGAACCACTCCCAGTGTCATTGCATTTTTGTTCTTCTCACAAACCACATATGGATCCACCAGATTTCATTGCATGTCTGTTATGTTCACAAACCACATTGATCCACCAGTGTCATTGCATGTGTGTTCTTTTCACAAACCACATGTGGATCCACCAGAGTCATTGCATGTGTGTTCTTTTCACAAACCACATAAGGATCCACCAGTGTTATTGGATGTGTGTTCTTTTCGTGAACCACAACGAGTGTCATTGCATGTGTGTTGCTCTCACAAACCACATATGGATCCGCCAGAGTTCATTGCATGTCTGTTCTTTTCATAAACCACATATGGATCCACTAGTGTCATTGCATGTGTGATCTTTTCATTAACCATAGCTAGAGTCATTGCACGTGTGTTCTTTTCACAAACCACATGGATCCACCAGAGTCATTGCATGTGTGTTCTTTTCATTAACCACAGCTAGAGTCATTGCATGTGTGTTCTTTTCACAAAGCACATATGGATCCATCTGATTTATTACATGTATGTTCTTTTCATTAACCACAACTATCGTCATTGCATGTATGTTCTTTCCACAGACCACATATGGATCTACCAGTGTCATTGCATGTGTGTTTTGCATGTGTGTTCTTCTCACAGACCACACATGGATCCACCAGTATCATTGGATGTGTGTTCTTCTCATAAACCACTTATGGATCCACCAGTGCGATTGCATGTGTGTTCTTTTCACAAACCACAGCTAGAGTCATTGCATGTGTGTTCTTCTCACAAACCACATATGGATGCACCAGAGTTCATTGGATGTGTGTTCTTTTCATGAACCACACCCAGTTTCACTGATGTGTGTTCTTCTCACAGACCACATATGGATCCACCAATGTGATTGCATGTGTGTTCTTTTCGCAAACCACATATGGATCCACCATAGTCATTGCATGTATGTTCTTCTCACAAACCACATATGGATCCACCAGTGTCATTGGATGTGCGTTATTCTCACAAACCACATATGGATCCACCAGTGTCATTACATGTGTGTTCTTTTCACAAACCACATCTAGGGTCATTGCATCTTTGTTCTTTTCACAAACCACATAAGGATCCACCTGTGTCATTGGATGTATGTTATTTTCATGAACCACTCCCAGTGTCATTGCATGTTTGTTCTTCTCACAAACCACATATGGATCCACCAGATTTCATTGCATGTCTGTTATTTTCACAAACCACATTGATCCACCAGTGTCATTGCATGTGTGTTCTTTTCACAAACCACATGTGGATCCACCAGATTCATTGCATGTGTGTTCTTTTCACAAACAACATAAGGATCCACCAGTATCATTGGATGTGTGTTCTTTTCATTAACCACAACTAGTGTCATTGCCTGTGTGTTGGGGGATACCCCCGGGTAGGGTCACTCCGGGGTATAACGGCTGAGTTAGCCGAGGTACGGCAAGGTCAAAGCGGATGCTGACCGGGTCACCTCAAGGCAATCCGAATCACGGCAACTGCCGCCAACTTATCATTTGGATTTATCGAAGCACCACTATTAGCCTTGAAAAAATTGTGAATATCTCCTCTCTGTGATTGTACCACATCTTTCGCTCTTTTACTTTTTAGCATAACCAGATGGACATTTTCTTGATCAGGACGACATGATTACACGCTATACTAAAAAACAAATTTACATCAAATATTGAATAGTAGAAATTGTGCATCATGTATGTACAGGCAAAGCTCAGTATACCTTGATTTTTATTCCCGTAATCAGGTACCGAAAATTGAAATAGGCAATATGATAATTCGATAAACTGGTTATGAGAAATCAAAATTAGACAAAAATTTGGACTAAATAAGAACCCTAAATCGATCCTGAATCAAGTAGATTGGATTCTTACCATACCCTAATTTAATCTCTGCCAAAAGCCTAATCGCTGGACTGAACACCGCCTCGTTCCTGGCTGATCACGACCTGGCAGCTAGATCGCTCCGTCCTGGCTGAACACCGCCTCGCCACCACCACCACCGGCGATCAGAGTCGGGCCATCGTCATGGCGATTCCTAGATAGGTCGCTCCGCTAGCCTGGCCGCTAGGTCGCTAGCAGGGCAGGGAGATCGACCGGTTCGAGTGTTTGACGGTTTGTTTTCGTGAGCCTGAAGTCGTACTTTTCCTGAGCGTGTAGCCCCATCGCTAGAGGCCCATTTGGCTTTTTTTAACCTGATGTACTGTAGCATATACGTATATGTAGTACTATATAACATATGCACTGTGGGGCCCTGAGTTTTTTGAGGCCCTGGGTGGCCGCACACCCTGCCCACCCCTAGGGCCGGCCCTAGATGTGTGTTCTTTTCATGAACAGCACCCAGTGTCATTGCATGTGTGTTCTTCTCACAATCCACATATGCATCCACCAAAGTTCATTGCATGTCTGTTATTTTCACAAACCATGTTGATCCACCAGTGTCATTGCATGTGTGTTCTTTTCACAAACCACATGTGGATCCACCAGAGTCATTGCATGTGTGTTCTTTTCACAAACCACATAAGGATCCACCAGTGTCATTGGATGTGTGTTCTTTTCATGAACCACAACCAGTGTCATTGCATGTGTGTTCTTCTCACAAACAACATATGGATCCACCAGAGTTCATTGCATGTCTGTTCTTTTTCACAAACCACATATGGATCCACCAGTGTTATTGAATGTGTGTTCTTTCCACACACCTCATATGGGTCTACCAGTGTCATTGCATGTGTGTTTTGCATGTGTGTTCTTCTCACAAACCACACATGGATCCACCAGTATCATTGGATGTGTGTTCTTATCACGAACCACTTATGGATGCACCAGTGTGATTGCATGTGTGTTCTTTTCACAAACCACAACTAGAGTCATTGCATGTGTGTTCTTCTCACAAACCACATATGGATGCACCAGAGTTCATTGGATGTGTGTTCTTTTTATGAACCACACCCAGTGTCACTGATGTGTGTTGTTCTCACAAACCACATATGGATCCACAAGTGTGATTGCATGTGTGTTCTTTTCGCAAACCACATATGGATCCACCATAGTCATTGCATGTATGTTCTTCTCACAAACCACATATGGATCCACCAGTGTCATTGGATGTGTGTTATTCTCACAAACCACATATGGATCCACCAGTGTGATTGCATGCGTGTTATTTTCACAAACCACATCTAGAGTCATTGCATGTGTGTTCTTTTCACAAACCACATAAGGATCCACCAGTATCATTGGATGTGTGTTCTTTTCACAAACCACATATGCGAGTTCATTGCATGTCTGTTCTTTTCACAAACCACATATGGATCCACCAGTGTCATTGAATGTGTGTTCTTTTCACAAACCACATAAGGATCCACTAGTGTCATTGCATGTGTGTTCTTCTCACAAACCACATCTAGAGTCATTGCATGTGTGTTCTTTTCACAAACCACATAAGGATCCACCAGTGTCATTGGATGTGTGTTCTTTGATGAACCACACCCAGTGTCATTGCATGTGTGTTCTTCTCAAAAACCACATATGGATCCACCAGTGTCATTGGATGTGTGTTATTCTCACAACCCACATATGGATCCACTAGTGTGATTGCATGTGTCTTCTTTTCACAAACCACCTCTAGAGTCATTGCATATGTGTTCTTTTCACAAACCACATAAGGATCCACCAGTGTCATTGGATGTGTGTTCTTTTCATGAATCACAACTAGTGTCATTGCATGTGTGTTGTTCTCATAAACCACATATGGATCCACCAGTGTCATTGCATGTGTGATCTTTTGATGAACCACACCCAGTGTCATTGCATGTGTGTTCTTCTCACTAACCACATATGGATCCACCAGTTTCATTGGATGTATTTTCTTCTCACAAACCACATATGGATCCACCAGTGTCACTGCATGTGTGTTCTTCTCACAAACCAGATCTAGAGTCATTGCATGTGTGTTATTTTCACAAACCACATAAGGATCCACCAATGTCATTGGATGTGTGTTCTTTTCATGAACCACACCCAGTGTCATTAGATGTGTGTTCTTCTCAAAAACCACATATGGATCCACCAGTGTGATTACATGTCTGTTCTTTTCACAAACAACATCTAGAGTCATTGCATGTGTGTTCTTTTCACAAACCACATAAGGATCCACCAGTATCATTGGATGTGTGTTCTTTTCATGAACCACACCCACTGTCATTGCATGTGTGTTCTTCTCACAAACCACATATGCATCCAACAAAGTTCATTGCATGTCTGTTATTTTCACAAACCACGTTGATCCACCAGTGTCATTGCATGTGTGTTCTTTTCACAAACCACATGTGGATCCACCAGAGTCATTGCATGTGTGTTCTTTTCACAAACCACATAAGGATCCACCAGTGTCATTGGATGTGTGTTCTTTTCATGAACCACAACCAGTGTCATTGCATGTGTGTTCTTCTCACAAACCACATATGGATCTACCAGAGTTCATTTCATGTGTGTTCTTCTCACAAACCACAGATGGATCCACCAGTGTGATTGCATGTGTGTTCTTTTCACAAACCACATCTAGAGTCATTGCATGTGTGTTCTTTTCACAAACCACATAAGGATCCACCAGTGTCATTGGATGTGTGTTCTTTTCATGAACCACACCCAGTGTCATTGCATGTGTGTTCTTCTCACAAAGCACATATGCATCCACCAAAGTTCATTACATGTCTGTTATTTTCACAAACCACGTTGATCCACCAGTGTCATTGCATGTGTGTTCTTTTCACAAACCACATGTGGATCCACTAGATTCATTGCATGTGTGTTCTTTTCACAAACCACATAAGGACCCAACAGTGTCAATGGATGTGTGTTCATTTCATGAACCACAACCAGTGTCATTGCATGTGTGTTATTCTCACAAACCACATATGGGTCCACTAGAGTTCATTGCATGTTTGTTCTTTTCACAAACCACATATAGATCCACCAGTGTCATTGCATGTGTGTTATTTTCATTAAGCACAGCTAGAGAATTGGATGTGTGTTCTTTTGACAAACCACATAGATCCACTAGAGTCATTACTTGTGTGTTCTTTTCATTAACCACAGCTAGTGTCATTGCATGGATGTTCTTTCCACAGACCACATATGGATCTACAAGTGTCATTGCATGTGTGTTCTTCTCACAAACCACACATGGATCCATGAGTATCATTGGATGTGTGTTCTTCTCACAAACCAGATATGGATCCACCAGTGTGATTGAATGTGTGTTCTTTTCACAAACCATAGCTAGAGTCATTGCATGTGTGTTCTTCTCACAAACCACATATGGATCCACTAGAGTACATTGGATGTGTGTTCTTTTCATGAACCACACCAGTGCATTGCATGTGTGTTCTTCTCACAAACCACATATGGATCCACTAGTGTCAATGGATGTGTGTTCTTCTCTCAAACCACATATGTATCCACCAGTGTCATTGCATGTGTGTTGTTCTCACAAACCACATCTAGAGTCATTGCATGTGTGTTGTTTTCACAAACTACATATGTATCCACCAGTGTCATTACATGTGTGTTGTTCTCACAAACCACATCTAGAGTCATTGCATGTGTGTTCTTTTCACAAATCACATAAGGATCCACCACTGCCAATGGATGTGTGTTCTTTTCATTAACCACACCCAGTGTCATTGCATGTGTGTTCTCACAAAGCGCATATGGATCCATAAGTGTCATTGGATGTGTTTTATTCTCACAAACCACATATGGATCCACCCGTGTGATTCAATGTGTGTTCTTTTCACAAACCACATCTAGAGTCATTGCATGTGTGTTTCTTTTCACAAACCACATATGGATCCACCAGTGTCATTGGATGAGTGTTATTTTCATCAACCACACCCAGTGTCATTGCATGTGTGTTCTTTTCACAAACCACATATGGATCCACCAGAGTTCATTGCATGTCTGTTATTTTCACAAACCACATTGATCCACCAGTGTCATTGCATGTGTGTTCTTTTCACAAACCACATGTGGATCCACTAGAGTCATTGCATGTGTGTTCTTTTCACAAACCACATAAGGATCCACCAGTGTCATTGGATGTGTGTTCTTTTCATGAACCACAACCAGTGTCATTGCATGTGTGTTCTTCTCACAAATCACATATGGATCCACCAGAGTTCATTGCATATATGTTTTTTTCACAAACCACATATGGTTGCACAAGTGTCATTGCATGTGTGTTCTTTTCATTAACCACAGCTAGAGCCATTGCATGTGTGCTCTTTTCACAAACCACATAAGGATCCGCTAGTGTCATTGCATGTGTGTTCTTCTCACAAACCACATCTAGAGTCATTGCATGCGTGTTATTTTCACAAACCACACAAGCATCCACCAGTGTCATTGGATGTGTGTTCTTTCATGAACCACACCCAGTGTCATTGCATGTGTGTTCTTATCAAAAACCACGTATGGATCCACCAGTGTCATTGGATGTGTGTTATTCTCACAACCCACATATGGACCCACCAGTGTGATTGCATGTGTGTTCTTTTCACAAACCACATCTAGAGTCATTGCATATGTGTTCTTTTCACAAACCACATAAGGATCCACCAGTGTCATTCGATGTGTGTTCTTTTAATGAACCACACCCAGTGTCATTGCATGTTTGTTCTTCTCACAAACCACATATGGATCCACCAGAGTTCATTGCATGTCTGTTATTTTCACAAACCACATTGATGCACCAGTGTTATTGCATGTGTGTTCTTTTCACAAACCACATGTGGATCCACCAGAGTCATTTCATGTGTGTTCTTTTCAGAAGATACATAAGGATCCAATAGTGTCAATGGATGTGTGTTCATTTCATGAACCACAACCAGTGTCATTGCATGTGTGTTATTCTCACAAACCACATATGGGTCCACCAGAGTTCATTGCATGTTTGTTCTTTTCACAAACCACATACGGATCCACCAGTGTCATTGCATGTGTGTTCTTTTCATTAACCACAGCTAGAGACATTGGATGTGTGTTCTTTTCACAAACTACATAGATCCTCCAGAGTCATTACATGTGTGTTCTTTTCATTAACCATAGCTAGAGTCATTGCATGTGTGTTCTTTTCACAAACCACATATGGACCCATCATTGTCATTGCATGTCTGTTCTTTTCATTAACCACAACTAGTGTCATTGCATGTATGTTCTTTCCATGCACCACATATGGATCTACCAGTGTCATTGCATGTGTGTTTTGCATGTGTGTTCTTCTCACAAACCACACATGGATCCACCAGTATCATTGGATGTGTGTTCTTCTCACGAACCACATATGGATCCACCAGTGTGATTGCATGTGTGTTCTTTTCACAAACCACATGTGGATCCACGAGAGTCATTGCATCTGTGTTCTTTTCACAAACCACATAAGGATCCAACAGTGTCAATGGATGTGTGTTCATTTCATGAACCACAACCAGTGTCATTGCATGTGTGTTCTTCTCACAAACCACATATGGATCCACCAGAGTTCATTGCATGTTTGTTCTTTTCACAAACCACATATGGATCCACCAGTGTCATTGCATGTGTGTTCTTTCCACAAACCACATAGATCCACAAGAGTCATTACATGTGTGTTCTTTTCATTAACCATAGCTAGAGTCATTGCATGTGTGTTCTTTCCACACACCACATATGGATCTACCAGTGTCATTGCATGTGTGTTTTGCATGTGTGTTCTTCTCACAAACCACACATCGATCCACCAGTATCATTGGATGTGTGTTCTTTTCACAAACCACATATGGATCCACCAGTGTGATTGCATGTGTGTTCTTTTCACAAACCACAGCTAGAGTCATTGCATGTGTGTTCTTCTCACAAACCACACATGGATCCACCAGAGTTCATTGGATGTGTGTTCTTTTCATGAACCACACCCAGTGTCATTGCATGTGTGTTCTTCTCACAAACCACATATGGATCCACCAGTGTCATTGGATATGTGTTCTTCTTACAAACCACATATGGATCCACCAGTGTCATTGCATGTGTGTTGTTCTCACAAACCATATATAGAGTCATTGCATGTGTTTTCTTTTCACAAACCACATAAGGATCCACCAGTGTCATTGGATGTGTGTTCTTTTCATGAACCACACCCAGTGTCATTGCATGTGTGTTCATCTCACAAACCGCATATGGATCCACTAGTGTCATTGGATGTGTTTTATTCTCACAAACCACATATGGATCCACCTGTGTGATTGCATGTGTGTTCTTTTTACAAACCACATTTAGAGTCATTGCATGTGTGTTCTTTTCACAAACCACATATGGATCCACTAGTGTCATTGGATGAGTGTTCTATTCATGAACCACACCCAGTGTCATTGCATGTGTGTTCTTCTCACAAACCACATATGGATCCACAAAAGTTCATTCCATGTCTGTTATTTTCACAAACCACATTGATCCACCAGTGTCATTGCATGTGTGTTCTTTTCACAAACCACATGTGGATCCACCAGAGTCATTTCATGTGTGTTCTTTTCACAAACCACATAAGGATCCTCCAGTGTCATTGGATGTGTGTTCTTTTCATGAACCACAACCAGTGTCATTGCATGTGTGTTATTCTCACAAACCAGATATGGGTCCACCAGAGTTCATTGCATGTCTGTTCTTTTCACAAACCACATATGGATCCACCAGTGTCATTGCATGTGTGTTCTTTTCACAAACCACATAAGGATCCACTAGTGTCATTGGATGTGTGTTCTTTTCATGAAACATAACCAGTGTCATTGCATGTGTGTTCTTTTGACAAACCACATATGGATCCACCAGAGTTCATTGCATGTCTGTTCTTTTCACAAACCACATATGGATCCACCAGTGTCATTGCATGTGTGTTCTTTTCATTAACCATATCTAGAGTCATTGGATGTGTGTTCTTTTCACAAACCACATGGATCCACCAGAGTCATTACATGCGTGTTCTTTTCATTAACCTCAAGTAGAGTCATTGCATGTGTATTAGTTTCACAAACCACATATGGATCCATTAGAGTCATTGCATGTCTGTTCTTTTCATTAACCACAACTAGTGTCATTGCATGTCTATTCTTTCCACAGACCACATATAGATCCACCAGTGTCATTGCATGTGTGTTTTGCATGTGTGTTCTTCTCACAAACCACATATGGATCCACCAGTGTCATTGGATGTGTGTTCTTCTCACAAACCACATGTGGATCCACTAGTGTGATTGCATATGTGTTCTTTTCGCAAACCACACCCAGTGTCATTGCATGTGTGTTCTTCTCACAAACCACATATGGATCCACCAGTGTGATTGCATGTGTGTTCTTCCCACAAACCACATATTCATCCACCAGAGTTCATTGCATGTCTGTTCTTTTCACAAACCACATATGGATCCATAGTGTGATTGCATGTGTGTTCTTCTCACAAACCACAGCTAGAGTCATTTCATGTGTGTTCGTTTCATGAACCACAAATAGAGTCAGTGAATGTCTGTTCTTTCACAAACCATACATGGATCCATGAGAATAATTGTATTGCCTGTTGTTTTCATAATCCGGAGTTAGAGTCATTGCATGTGTGTTCTTTTCACAAACCACATATCACCAGTGTCATTGCATGCGTGTTCTTCTCATAAACCACATATGGATCCTAACCTTAGGAGAGCCCTAACCTTACCCCCCAATGGTGGTCATTAGACCGATTCTTCTAGAAGGCATGCCCTAACACAGTTGTTCTGCACAATAATTGTTACTGTTGGGCCATGCAGAGAAAAACAAAACTTTTTTGTACGCGGAGAACCCAAGATCTAGCTGAGGTAATAGGCCACGAGAATTACCACTAGACTCGCGGTTGAGGAATCAATGAACCACGTCGCTTGATGCAGTGCAGTCCTCACGACCCGTTCTGATCCACAATCGTCGAAGTGCTGAACGTACAGCACCTCCGCCAGTATCTACGCGTACGAGGAGGAGCGTCGGCGATGGACTGCTAGGTCCGGTATGGCTACGATAGGACATGACTGGACTGGAGCTAGGGTTTCCAACACATGGAGTGACCTAACCATATGCTCTAAGCACCTGCTCCCCAACTTATATAGGGAGTGAAAGTGGGCTCCACTCACTTGTGGCCCATTCACTAAAAGGCCTATATTATTCACTGCGAGTCCAACTCACTGACTCTGTCTGTTTCCTTTTTGGGTCCAACCCAAATATGCTCCCGCTCTTAAGTGTGTGACCCGGACACGATCCGAGTCTCACTCGTGACCGATCAGTTGGTAGTGGCTCCTAGCAGAACGTGCCACCTCCCAAGTACCAAAGAGTCATGACGACATACCTTTCCAATGTGACTTTTGTCTGAGTCCCTTTTGCCTCACGATATACCTTGTCGAACTATAGGCGAATAATCGTCATCCCTTAAATAGTTCGACTCTCTTTCTCGACCCGAGATAAGTGATTCATCCGACTAACTCTTAGTCGGTCGCCTCGGTTAACACTTAACCGAGTCACGCATGGCCATGCTTTCTGAATCATATCTTCCGAGAGGGCCCAGAGAATATCTCTCCAAATGGAGGGCAAAATCCCATCTTGGTTATTCACATCATGCGGCTTGATTCTCAGTCGACCTGAACTCCGCCTTTATAACTGCCCAGTGACGGAACAACGTTTGACAGAACCTAAGTCGGTGATCCTCAACTCGAATTGTGCAATAACCTCAGGTCTAGGGATTACATTGATTGAGATATACAAATGACGACTTATTCGTTGCATCTCAATATGGGTCAGTCCGACTCGCTAAACTCTTTAGCCGAATTCGTGTAAGTCGGAATAGCATTTCTATGCCCATGACATGTGGAACCGAGTCATCAGCCGACTTTCACATAAGTCTAAGTTGTGTGTCCAGCACAACCTCAACGACTAAGGACAGTCAGTATAAACAACATGAATATATAGTTCCACAATCGAATCACATATCCAATGATATATATCAGTAGTTCATACATGGACAATAACTTTATGAATACATTAGAAATAACATCATACATGATTGCCTCTAGGGCATATTCCCAATAGTCTCCCACTTGCACTAGAGTCAATCATCCGACATCACATGTCTAGGCATCTAATGCCCATAGCTCTCAGGTGCGCCTCATGCTTCGGCCGTGGAAGTGGCTTTGTCAATGGATCCGCAATGTTTGCATCAGTGTGTACCTTGCATAACTTGATATCACCTTGATCCACAAACTGACGAATAAGGTGGTACCGCATGAGTATATGTTTGTTCTTCTAGTGATGTCTAGGTTCCTTGGCTTGTGTAATAGCACCATTGTTGTCACAATATACGTCTAACGGATTGGACGAGCCCTGAACCACACCAAGATCCATGAGGAAATTCCTCATCCAAACGGCTTCCTTTGCCGCCTCTGAGGCAGCAATATACTCAGCCTCTGTCGTAGACGCAAACACCGTCTCTTGCTTGGAACTCTTCCAGCTCACAGCCCCTCCGTTTATTACAAACACATATCCGGATTGTGAACGAGAATCATCCGAGTCAGTGAGATAACTCGCATCCGTGTAACCCCTTACACTGAGTTCATCCTCACCTCCATAAACCTGAAGGGGAACGGCTAGGCTACACTAGCGTAAAATCAAAAATTTCTACCGCGTCAACCAGGAATAATGTGGTCATAGATCACGGGATTACCACTAGACGCGCAGTTGTAGAACTCGATGAAGCACGTCGGGGAAGTGTAGATGTTCTACGTCTCCTCCTCGTCCTCGTCCCACGAGCAGCTCCCCTTTGCGTGGCTCGTCCAAGTGCTACAGCTGCAGCACCCCCGAGGTATCCACACGTCCAGAGTGGAAGCCGTCACACAAAGACTGCTAGGTCTTCCCGTGCAACACAGGCGGAAGAGGAGTGGCGGCTGGGTGGAATGCTCAACCCTATTCAGCTTGCCTCACTCTCTCTTATATAGGCATCCCTGGTGGGCTTCTACATTAGTAGCCCATTAGCAGCCTAAGCCTGGTCTAATTCGGATCCAATCCTTATTAGGCTTCTAACCCCTAAAGTGTGTGACCCTATAGGTTCATACACGTATAGACATGACACGAGTACACTTACTCCGTCAATAGTTGGTAGCGGCCTCTAGCAAGACGTGCCAACTCCTAAACGCATATAAATATCATTCGGACGAACCATCACAATGTCGAGTACATGTCTTTCCCTTTGCCTCACGATATTTGGTCTAGCTCCAACCTGACCTCTCTTTCTCGATAATGTGATTCGGAATCCCTTTACTAGGTTAACTCTTAACCATATGTAGCACGACCGTGCATTTCTCGATCCAATCACTCGAGGGGCCCAGAGATATCTCTCTCAAGTAGAGAGGGGCAAATCCCATCTTGATTGACCGATGCCTTGCAGCATGTATCAGGACAAACCCGAAAGCTACCTTTATAACTACCCAGTTACGAAGTAGTGCTTGATAGCCCCAAAGTATGTCGATCCACATCTCAAGTACATGCGACAATCTCAGGTCTAAGGACAAAACGTACATGATGTGTAGAGAGAGCTGCAAGTATTATTGCTAGTCTCAAGTTGGGCCAGTCTAACCCCATGTTCATAACATGTGTCCACATCATTGGTTTGACATCTCCATGTCTATGACTTGCGAAACATAGTCATCAACCAATCGATGTGCTAGTCTAATATTCACGTGTGTCCTCACATGAACTCCGACTAGGGACAATTATTAGACAACCATACAAGTAAAGAGTTTCACAAACAATTCACATAATTGCCAATCAATACAAGTTGCCTGGTATATGGATATTCAAGGAACATTATAAAAACTCATGGATATACATGAAATACAATCATCTCTATGATTGCCTCTAGGGAATATTTCCTCCAGTCTCCCACTTGCACTAGAGTCAATCTAGATAGTATCTAATACCTATTGCTCTTGTGTGCACTTCATGTGCAGGCTACGGGAGTGGCTTAGTCAAGGGATCAGCAACATTTGAGTCTATATGTATTTTGCATAACATGACACTACCATCATCAATGAACTCACGAATCAGATGGTAATGCATGCGAATATGTTTGTTCTTCTGGTGCTGCCTAGGTTCCTTGGCTTGTGCAATAGCACCATTGTTGTCACAATAAACGTCCAAGGGATTGGACAAGCCCTGAACCACACCAAGAGCGATCAGGAAATTCCTAATCCAAACAGCTTCCTTTGCAGCCTCCGGGGCAGCAATATATTTAGCTTCTGTTGAAGAGGAGGCCACTGTATCTTACTTGGAACTTTTCTAGCTCACAACACCACCATTCATGACAAACACATAACCTGATTGCGATTTCGAGTCATCTGAGTCGTTAAGGTAACTCGCATCTGTGTAACCCTTTACACTGAGTTCAACCTCACCTCCATAAACTAGGAACATATCCTTAGTCCTTCTCAAGTACTTAAGGATATTCTTTACCGTTGTCCAGTGACTCTCACCTGGATCAGCCTGGTATCTGCTCGTAACACTTAGAGAATAGGAAACATCTGGGCGAGTACATGACATCGCATACATGATGGATCCAATAGCCGAAGCATATGGAACCCTACGCATGCGCTCTCGCTCATCAGTGGTCGAAGGACACCGAGTCTTGCTAAGTTTAATGTCGTGAGACATAGGCAAGAACCCCTTCTTAGCCTCTTCCATGCTGAACCGTTTCAACACTTTGTCAATGTACATACTCTGGCTTAATCCAATTAGCCTCCTTGATCTATCACTATAGATCTTGATGCCCAGAATATATGTCGCTTCTCCCAAGTCCTTCATAGAAAAACTATTTTTCAATGAGGTCTTAACAGATTCGAGCATAGGAATGTCATTTCCAATCAGTGATATGTCATCCACATATAAGATTAGAAACACAAGTGATTTCCCATTTTATTTCTTATACACACAAGGTTCTTGTTTGTATTTGGTGAAGCCAAACTCCTTTACAACTTAATCAAATCGAATGTTCCAACTCCGAGATGCTTGCTTCAGCCCATAAATAGACTTTTGAAGTTTGCATACCTTTCCAGCATTGTTTAGATCGACAAAACCTTCGAGTTGCATCATATACACATCCTCAGTAAGGATTCCTTTTAAGAAAGCCGTCTTGACATCCATCTGCCATATCTCATAATCGAAATATGCAGCAATGGCTAGAATGATCTGTATAGATTTAAGCATCGCTACGGGCAAGAAGGTCTCGTCATAGTCAACTCCTTGAACTTGTCGAAAACCTTTTGCAACAAGTCGAGCTTTATGGATGTGAACATTTCCATCCATATCAATCTTCTTCTTATAGATCCACTTGCACTCGATGGCTTTAAAACCATCAGGCAGGTCAACCAAGTTCCAAACTTGATTGTCTCCCATGGACTCTATCTCGGATCTCATGGCAATCAGCCATTTCTCAGAGTCTGGGTCCACCATCGCTTCTGCATAGGTCACAGGCTCATCATTGTCTAACAATAATAACTCTCACGCTTCGTGGAGCCTCGACGACCTTCGTGGCTGTGGTGCTTCTATTGCCACGGGTTCCTCAACTTGTTCTGCTACAATAGCATCACTTGTAGAAGCATCCCCGACTGGGTCATCTTGAACTTCTTCAAGTCGCACCGACCTTCCACTTGTTCCCTTTGTGAGAAACTCTTTCTCTAGGAAAACACCGCTACGAGCGACAAACACTTTGCCCTCTTCTCGGTTGTAGAAGTAATACCCTAAGGTTTCCCTTGGATATCCCACGAATATGCATTTGTCCGATTTGGGTGTTAGCTTGTCCGACTGAAGTCGCTTGACAAATGCATCATAGCCCCAAATCTTTAGAAAAGACAAACTGGGATTCTTTCCAGTCCACATCTCATATGGTGTCTTAACTACGGATTTAGATGGTACCCTGTTTAGTGTGAAAGCTGCTATTTCTAGCGCGTAACCCCAAAATGATAATGGTAAATCCGACTGGCTTATCATCGATCGAACCATGTCCAACAAAGTTCGATTACGCCGTTCAGAGACCCCGTTTCTTTGAGGCGTTCCGGGCGGCGTGAGCTGTGGAACAATTCCGCAACTCTTAAGATGATTGCTAAACTCGTGACTCAAATATTCACCTCCACGATCAGATCGCAAGGCCTTTATTTTCTTGCCACGTTGATTCTCTACCTCATTTTGAAACTCTTTGAACTTTTCAAAAGTTTCAGACTTATGCTTCATCAAGTAGACATAGCCATATCTATTGAAATCATCAGTGAAAGTAATGAAGTAGTGATATCCTCCTCTGGCTGTCGTGCTCATTGGTCCACATACATCAGTATGTATGAGTTCCAACAAGTCTGTCGCTCTCTCGGGAAACCCCGTAAAAGTCATCTTGGTCATCTTTCCAAGTAAACAAGCTTGACATGTCTCGTATGATTCAAAATCAAACGAAGTTAGAAGACCATCACCATGGAGCTTCTTCATGCGCTTTTCACTTATATGCCCCAAACGACAATGCCATAAATAGGTAGGACTCAAATCATTTGGCCGAAGCCTTTTAGCACTAACATTGTAAACACATGCATAGCACTAACATTGTAAACACATGCATTATCAAGATTTAAAATAAATAACCCATTCACAATGGGAGCATCAGCCACAAACATAGCATTCTTAGAGATTACACAACCATTGTTTGTACTCGCGAATGAATAACCATCCCTCATCAAACATGAAGGTGATAAAATGTGTCGACCCATACTAGGAATGTAATAACAATTATTTAACTCGATAATAAATCCTGACGGAAGGTGAAGTTGCATGACGCCGACGAACAATGCAGCAACCCTTGCTTTATTTCTGACGCGAAAATCCACTTCGCCTTTCTGCACTTCTATAGTTCTTATTAGCCCCTGCGTCGAATTGCAAATATGAGCAACCGATCCTTTATCAAATACCCAAGAGTTAACATAAGAATCTGCGAGAAAAATGTCCACAACATTTACAACAACGTACTTGAGTGGGAAGTACTCTTACTTCCACCCTTCTTCAAAGAAGCCTGGTACTTGCTACAGTTTCTCTTCCAGTGGCCATATTCATGACAAAAGAAACACTCAGTGTCTCCTGCAGGTCCAGCCTTTTGTTTGGGTGCAGGGTTTGGCTTAGGGATCGTATCCTTAGCCTTGCCTTCTTCTTCTGCCAAGAAGTGCCCTTTTTATTGAAGCTAGGCTTGTTCTGCACAGCCATCACATGACTATGCCCTGCACACTTCTTCATGTCACATTCTGCTGTTTTCAGCATCCCACATAATTCATTAAGGCCCCTCTCCACCCCATGCATATGGTAGTTCAAAATGAAATGCCCATAGCTAGATGGAAGAGATGCCAAAATGAAATCAGTGGCCAACTCTTGGCCTAATGGAAACCCAAGTTTTTCCAAAGTCTGACTGTAACCAACCATTTTGATCACATGGGGGCCTACAGCTGCTCCCTCTGCCAGCTTGCATTCCACAAAGGACTTAGCGACATTGTACCTCTCAGTCCTAGCCTGAGTCTAGAACATGTCCATAAGCGCAACGATCATATCGTACGCTTCCTGATCCTCAAACTGCCTTTGAAGATCAGGTTCCATGCATGCAAGCATAAGACAACTAACCTCAAGAGATTCATCACATGCTTTCTTGTAGGCATTCTTAAGGGCAGCAGTTGCATTATCAGCAGGTTCATCCGGGATTGGGGTATCCAGAACAGTTTCCTTTTTCTCAGCCCTAAGAACAATTCTCAGGTTACGGACCCAGTCCGAATAGTTTTTTCCATTTAGTTTATCCTTTTCAAGAATCGAATGCAAAGCAAATGGTGATGAATTGTTTTGTGCCATTGATCTACAACAAAAATATGCAAAATACTAAGCCATGTAACCATGAAAGAGTAAAACATATTAAACAATTTAATAGCATATACTCCCACTTAAATCAACATCCCTCTATTGATACTAAGTGATTCAAGATCCACAATTAACAAGTCGACTAGTGAGCTTTAGCGTCACTGCTAGAAGACAAGGTAAATCGGTAAGCAACCTTTGCTAATCATAACACATATGACTCTTGTTGTTGGGTGACATCTCTATGTCAAAACTAGGCGCCCAACCTTTATGCCCCAAGGTCCTTAACTGTTAAGATGACCTTGTTAAGCTCACCAACCCTTATGCGTGTAGGTATCCGATACAAACCCATCCAGCCAAGGAAAATCGCGGCACCCTAATTTCATAGACCCACCAACGATTGTACAGGGCATAGGATGGTGCAAGGTTTGGTTGGGAGGGCATGGTTTAACTTAAACTTTGTGAGGGATCGTTCTACTTCTATCATCTAAGCATGCATAGTAGTAAAACGTATAAGAATAGCATTCACATAGATGTGATACAGTATGGCCCATTTTTCTCATGGTGATCTCCATCGCCATAGAACCTGTCCACCATGATGATCACCATCTTCATGCTCTATGCGAGCCATCCTCTAGGTGATGAGTTCTCCAAGAACTAATACAAGCTATTACTCCTAACATCTAGTAATCATAATTACATGGTATTGGGATCATCACAAGTTGGCACGCAGGCCATTACAATAATTGACAACACATATGGCTCCATCCGTGTTGCCCTACTCACGACACGCAGGTCATGAAAAAATAAATACATGCTTCACATACATATTTGGGCCATACTAATCACATACATCCTACAAAAACAAGTTGTGCATAGAATCGCATTCTACCGGATCATGTGAAAACTTAGCACCTATGAACCTTAACGTGATACAAAAGGGGCTACGAATAAGGGGGGTCTAGGGGGTCTCCCCCTGTGGGGTTCGAAGGGGCAGCGCCCCTCGCAGTATCTTTCTCAAGGAAGACACCGTTCCGAGCGACAAAGAGTTACATACCATTCGATCGGGGCGCTTGGATGATTGGGATGGTCTTCGTAAGAGCGATCCGCGAGTAGGTTGTTATGTGGCATGATTGGCCATGCTTGCTGCCCGCTTGCTCTGGACAAACTAGCAAGACCGGGTGCTCCCTTTTTGCGGGTGTCACGACTCACGAGTTAAGTGGGCCATATGCCAGTGTCACGTCCCCATTACTTCTCTTCCTCCCCGTACTTCTCTTCCTTCCCCTTGAAGCCACTATCCCCACTTCTCTCCCATCCTGCCGTAGCCACAAGCCGACGGCGCCTCCAACTATCTCTCCGGAAGCCACCCCCTCTCCCTCTCTCTCTCTCTCGCCATGGGTTCAATGAGAGACGGTGAGGAAACGTGTCGTGATGATAGGGATGGTGATTTCGATGTGAGTCATCTCATCTCTATCTCTATCATCTGTGGCCAATTATCTATTTTGAGCTAGATCTACTCTGTGTACTCATGCGCATATGATGTGTTAGGCCAACCAGACGCTGTATGACTCTGACTATAACGGTTTAGCGGATGAAGACAGTCCTCTGTTATGTAAACATGGATATGTGCCTGCTAAATTTGTAGCGTTCGAAGGACGAAACGTAGGCAGGAGGTTTTTATGGTGTCAAGGACATCGTGCAATGATGCAAGGCGGAAGTTGCGGTGTTGTCAAATGAGTAGATCCAGAGTGGCCCAAATCGATGCAGAAAACACTAGACAAACTATGGGAAATGACAGTTGAGTTGAAAGAATCCGTATTCAGCTCACTTCTTGAAAGTGTTGAGATGAATCTATGGGAACCAGGTGACACGACCAAGCTTAACCGAGATCTCAGGAGGGTGCAAGACTAGGTTAGCAAAGTCGAGAAGGAGAGGGACGTGGCATTGGCCATGAAGGCTAAAGAAGAGCAAGAACTAACTCAAGCAAGGAATGATCTTCACCGGGCCAAAGTCCTGCAGTTCACAACTACGAGTATTGACAAGTGTATGAGGAAAAATGTAGACAAACAGTTGAAGCTGTGCAAGGAAGATGCTAAAAGGAAGGACCAGACGATTTGATCCTTGCTCTCGCAGGAAGATGGGCATCGGTATAAGATTAGGAAGATCAAGGAGATGTGTGATAAGTAGTTCTATTTAGCTTGAGCTCCGTGCCTTTTTAAGTTGTAATAGTAGTACTTGTTGACCTAGCGGTCTGAACTAGTGGCCCTAGAGTTCTGGGAGGAAAAAAATTGGCCGCCCTTTAATCTGTCTTAACCCTGCATTACCTCCTTTTGTCTGATCATGGTGGTATTCTGACATTGGTGGTTTGTTTAAACATAATCTACGTGGATTGTGCCGCATGCAAATGGCACAACCACAATTTATAAAGTGGAAGCACGTACACCCGGTTACTAGAGATCCGGGAGCTTCGCCAGATGCAGGGGATGGAGGAGCAAGGAGGCGGCGAGATAGACGGGCTCAAGATTAGGCCAGAAAGTAGTACTGATTTCCTCCTCATCTAGGCATTATCGGTTGCCATTGCTGTTTATGTTGCCATGTCATTGTGCAGCAGCTGAAATAAGTTGCTGCTTCGTGGAGTGTAGCAACTTAAATAATTTATTTTTGTGCCACTTACATTCCATCAAATTTGGGGACATCCTGCCCCTCAACAATCGTGGAACCGGTGCTATGTGTTTTCAGATAGTAGTGGCACAATCACAATTTCAGATTCAACTACTGACTCGGGCGTTTCCAAACCCTAAGTCACGGTACATTTTACTCAGAGAACATGGGTAGATTGTTTTGCCCAGCAAAGTTCCACATAGAGAGCTCCAGAATTTAACCGAATTACATATATAGGTTCAAGTTCAACACATTACTCTTGCTAGTAGCCTTCTTCCGCAGCCTGGGTGCCAAGCCTTCACGTCCACTGGCTTCTTCATTTCCTGCCTTCTTCCTCTTCCTCAGTGCAAATTTTCTTAGCTTCACGTACTCTGCATCGCCGGGACATTTAGCACTAGAATCGTGTCCAACATCATCTTTCCACTTGTTTTTATTTTCTTTAGGTAGCAAAATGACTGACCCGGTAGTCATGTTTCTAACCTTGCGGCGCTTCCTGTCAAAGAAATAGGACTATTACATAACTGCCCAATTTCTACAGAGTAAATAAAACAAAAATTACAATTCAGCACAAACATGCGAACCCCAAAAGACTTTTGCTTACCAGGAGCTAATTGGGTTCGAGCGACCACCATGTCCAAGAATAGAAGGGCGACTCCTAGTTGCAGCAGCTTCCACATCCAGTACATCACAATTCAGCTCAAACATCCAAGCTGAAGCATACCTTTTCATCAACCCAATTAGCCGACTGTCACACGTTAGAGGAACCATGATGTCACGTTCATCCATGAAGCTGAACTTTGCAGTCTACTTCAGCCATATTTCATCATGATTACGCAGAGCAGCAACCATACCAGATATAGTGCAGATCTGTGCAGGCGCTTCTTCCATCGTGATACAACGGTGTCCATTCCACTTGCCCTTCACCCTTGCTGATTTAGTGTCGTACCTGAAGAGGACTACCGTAACCAGGTAAGGGTGGTCCGCGGAGATCCCACTTGATAGAAAATTGTGGACAAAATATGTTTGTCAGCGTTGGGCTAACAAAAAAAATTAGGTTCAGTAGCCAGCTAGCAGATATAGTTAGTGCGGATAGCAAAGACAAGGGTAGCTCACCCGCATCTAGCTAGAACTTCTTCTTCTTTGGTAGTAGGATTTGCCATCCTCCGAGCTGCTCGGCTCGTCGGCGGCGGAGGTGGGCTAGATCCTCACAAAAATGGCTACGGCTTGCGCCATTGGAGCTCGGTATCAGTGACTAGGTGCAGTAACTAGGCGCTTGGCACCGGAAGTCAAATGTGTGAAGAGATCATTCTGCGTGGAGGGTGGATTCTGACGACGTCGGTGCTAGGGGAAAGGAGGGAATGGATTTGTGAAATTGGTCAACGCATCCAATCCACTTAGTTCCTCGATTTTCCTAAGAGGTTGCCGCATTGGCGCTCGTGTCACAGATAGATGACCGACATGTGGGTCCCAACCGTCTACTTCACGGGGCAGTTTAACGGAATGTTTGAATTTGGCCGGGGTGAGATGAGTTTTCCTCGAAATGGCCCCTCTCAGTAGTTGGCGGCCCAACTTTATGAAACGCGGAAATTACAGGGAACTTGGGTACCGTGATGCACTCGCCCATGAACTTAAGGGCCGCAAACCAACAATCCCCATCAAAACACCCTATCAACTGGTTCAGAAAGAGCCCTTGCCCTCGCAGGATCCTAGCAGGCTGCCTCGCCGACATATCGATGGATGGGACAGATGGCTGGGCCAAGGTGGACTACTTCCCTCGGAGCTGGGAGGATGTGCCCAGGGTACGAGGGATAAGCCTCCTGCAAAGGCCTATCAGACTATGGTCGGCCCCCATGCATCATTCGCCGCCCTGCTCAAAGATTCGGAGGAGTATGCCTCTGCCTGCTATGATTTTCTGTGGCGCCCCTGCCCGTGCCCCTGGCCGTGGCCGGGCGTCCGCTTACCCGTGACATGGGTTATGGAGGAACCGGAGCAGCGGTATCCGTCAACCTCAAGGGCAGGACCATGGACACCCGTTAGAAAGGAGTCCAGCAGAAGAGCCCCTACAGGAAGGACTTGAAGGAGGAGGATGGGAAGCGGCCTTACTGCGTCTTCCACCGCATCCGGAGGCATGACACTAGCCAGTGTTTCAAGCTCAAGGCGATTAGAATGGAACATGAAGGACCAAAGAAACACAAGCACGATAGCGGGCAAGGCAGTCGGCTAGGCGCCCATTCAGCTGAGGACTAGAAGGAGAACACTAGGCCGGGCTAGCCAAACATTGGCGTGGAGACCAGAGGGGGGACTTCGCCGTGATGGACATGGGGGCCTCCTAGGGCCTCGGGAGCCTACCCTCTCTATGCCCCCGTCTTCCAGCCAGACGCTGTCGAGGATGGGGACCTGGGGGCTCCAAAGGACTATGGCACCCACCCTCGGTATGCCCTCGTCTTCTAGCCAGACGTTGTCGAGGACAGGGACCCGAGGGCTCCAGAGAGTTACAACACTCACCATCAGTATGCCCATGTCTTCTAGCCAGACATTGTCGAGGACAGGGACCCCGGGGCTCTATAGGACTACGACACCCACCCTCGGTATGCCCCCGTCTTCCAGCCAGGCGATGTCAACGACAGGGATCCAGGGGGCTACCCCCGCAAGGCTCGGGCGGTCATGCAAGCGCGCGTCCTATGACCCCCTCTGTCCAGACATCACCCCTGTCAGCAAGCTGTCATCACTACTCCATGAAGTTGAACCCCCCCACTTTGCTCTCCTTTCCACCTCCCACCTTGGGGCCCGATATCAGTTTTCAGAGGCTTTTTAATAAGTTGGACTTATTCACCATTCCCTCTTTTTTGCGGATTTTACGCCTATCACCTATTTCTCTGCTGATTTATCGCCTTTTTGAGAAAATGTTTTCCAAAGCTGCATGTTGCTGATATTCCTCGACGACTGCCAAGCGAGTGGGGGGATAGGCCCGGTGCCTATCGCAAGGCCACCGCCTATCGACCCAGGGCCTAAAGTGTCGAGCGCTGAACTTGTGGAGAGGCCCCGATAATGTTTCACCTTGCCTACGGTGCTTGGTGCTCGAAGGAGGCCATGCCTTGTCGACCTAGGGACTAAAGTGTGGAGCTCTGAACTTACCGACCATCTCTGGCTACAAGTTAACTCACCCACGGTACCTGGTGCTTGAGAGGGGCGGTTTCGGCAACAAGTCAACTCACCCACAGTTCCTGGCACATGAATTGGCCATGTCCTTTCGACCCAGGACCTAAAATGTAGAGATCTAAACTTGAAGGCTAGCACGTCGATAAGTCACCCATGACCCTGGCTCGGGACACTCGCCCGACACTCATGGGGAACTCCAGCGGCGCACATTTGCCCTATGGTCTTTCCCTCAGGAGGCTCTCGAGGCGGCTCATGAGTGTATTCCCCTCCACTGCCAAAATTCATGCTAGACCTATGGTCCCCTCCTCGGAGGAGGCTAGACCTACGGTCTTTCCCTCCAGAGGCTCACGGGGAAGCTCGTGAGGGTATTCCCCCCTAGCCGCCAAAATTAGTGCTAAACCTACAGTCCCCTCCTCGAAGGAGACTAACAGGATAAGTATTTGCCCTATGGCCTTTCCCTCATGAGGCTCACGGGGCAGATCATGAGGGTATTCCCCTCCAGTAGCCAAGATTCATGCTAGACCTATGGTCCCCTCCTCCTCGGAGGCCAACGGGATGAGCACAACGCGACTCAACAACTGACCTCAAAGAAAGCGACCACGAGAATAAATAGTGGAAAAGGTTCATTACAAACTGTGCCTACAAAAGTAAAGGGCTAGGGCACTACGACTAAGCAGCCTTTCTCGGGAAGTGCGCTGCTCTCTGTTGCTCTGTCATCTGCTGTATCCGGAAGTCCTACACACTCCAGACGTGGCACGGATAGTCCACACGGCATAGCTGTGGGTCTAATATTGACACCGAGAAGCCCTACTCTCCCAAACAGCGGAACCTTAGGACGAAGCCACACGTGACACGATGATGGGTGATGAAGTGGTCACAGCTGGCGGTGAAGTACATCTCCTCGAGTTAGGGGGCATCAATGGTCAAGCTCCAGATGTCGCTGCCTCCAGCATGCCTCATTTTCACATTGTTAGCCATTTCTCCGGTGACTCCCAGGGCAAAGCGCATGGGTAGTCGCACCCTTGTGTCCTAGCCAGCATCCCAGAGGACAAGGACGAACTCAATAACACGCGAGGGGCTAGGCGCCCTCCAAGATTTTAATCATGACAGTAGAACGGTAAGGTAGGAGGGAGGCATCCGACATAGGGCTATCGCCCCTCCCTAGCACCGCGCTCCCCACACTGTCCTCGGGCGCCCCCGTGAGGCTGGCCACATCTGCGTATCTCTGGCGGGTCCCGTCCAGTCAACTCAAGGGCACCAGAAGAGGAGGCAACGATAGGACCGAGGCCAGTCCCCACACGACCATTCCCATGGGGACGTCCTAATCCGCGCTTCACCGGCGGAGCCACATCATCCTCCGACATCACCTCCTTCTCGGCAGCGAATGGCCAGGGATGATCCATGGAGAAGGTAGAGTTTTGCTGGGTTTTCTCCCTGAAAGGATGGGAAGAGGAAGGGCAGGTGAGGAGGACGAGGCATGCGAGAGAAGGTGCCTCTGCGGTGGCACTATTTATGAGATGACAGGACAACATGGCACCTCAAGCCTGCGGCTGCAACCGCTGTGCCACCCCACGAGCCGTCACATCATGGGGGATGGTTCCCTAGAGCTAGGCAGATTTGTTCACACCCTATGGCTCCCAGAGCCTCGATGCTCCGTGCTCGCATCGGGGACATGACCCGGCGCCATGTTCTAGATTAACCATGCCCGTGGTAGCCATGCTCAAGGTATAACTCGCCTACCATTGGTTCCCTTGTCCCTTCACACCTACGAGAAGGCGGACGCACAGCAAGCGCCGGGGGCTACTTTCGGAGTCCTAGTACCTGGGGTTTCATGATCCTATAGACGACGGGAACACCTACAAGGCCACCACCCCTCCCTGTAGGGGATAGGCGAACAAGGGGCCTCACGAGGGTGCTCGCGGCTGCTGCCTTGTGAGGGGCACTCCTGGACCCTGCCATCCACCACCACCGAGGTCCAACTTGCCTAGGTTCCTGATACCTTTGATCCGGATTACAGATGTAGTATAACTCTTTTTACCTAGTAGACCTAGGTTATCGAATCCACGGGAAGCGAATGCGTAGTGAAGTTACTTTAATGGACCCGCATGAGTTTTAGAATTCCTTTTGTGTTTTTACCGGACCAGTAGCTTGCGTATTTTTGTAGTTGTTGATGATGGAGAGCGAGGTCCTAGGGCGTTCAATTTCACCTGCAGCTGTGCAAAAACATCTGATGGAAATAAAAGATAGAAATAAAGTATGTGTGTACTTGTTAGAGCAAGATAAATTATATGTGGGCAGTGCATCCATAATTGCTATTGCCTCCGCAACCGCTTATAGCAATAACCTACTAGTCTCATCCATAGAAGAAAGAGAACTAATGATATGCATAGTGATGTCACCATTAATCCCAAGCAAATCCCTCACATACAGTCGTACTACCCCTTTTGTCACTGGGGTTCCCAACCTGCAGATCAGTCATCACTCATACTCCCTACACCTAGCTCAACCCTTGGGGTCTTTTGTACCTGACAAGTCCTTATATTGAGGCAAGAGAGGATACAATAATCATCATGTCATACAAACTAATACACGATCCCATCTATGATAAATCACATGCACAATTGCTACATGGCTAGGCCGAAACCCTTAGCACAAGGAGAATTACTCACACATAGAGATAAGATCAACAATCACAAACATTGTAATGAAAATCATAAGATTGATAGCAATAGTCTTACAATGTTGCCAATCGGAGAAGAGATCTACTATTACAAGTGGTGGAGTATGGCTATGGAGATGGAAAAGGATGTGGAGATCTGCAGACAGCTTTTTGGTGAGGTATGGCTTCTTCGGGGTCTAGGGAGCATGAGAGAGATGTTTTCCCGTCGCCCGAGGCTTCTTTATAGGGGTCCCTTCATGAAAGTTGTTCTTTTTGACCTAACAGTGGCAGCGCCAACTATAAGACTGGAGCTATATGGTCGGAATTTTTTCTCCGGCCGTATAGTTGGTTGTTACGGCGTCTTCCTTCGTTGGACGACACCTAGTGAAATATCTTATCTTTGACTTTAATTTAGTGATTCCCTCCTTTAAACGACATTTTCTACGCAGGAAAAATATAAGAACAAAGGATTGCATACCCCTCTGAATATTAGCATTAGTGGCAGGGTTTAGAGAGATATTTCATAAAAAATATGATTAATATCCAGTTAAAATGTGGACGTAGATGGATATATTTCAGAGTCATCAGTTCCCCGAAGGGGCTAGGGTGAGTTGGGGCATGCCCCAGGGCATGCTCGTAATTCTTCCACTACGATGAAGTATAAGAGAAAACCCAACATGGAAGACTAGGCCCGGATGGGTCGCCTCGGTAAAGAGAGGTCAGACTATCGACATCTAGTGTAAATACGTAGAGGACACCGTCGGGGGCCAAGGAAGCTATCACATACCAGTTTGGCTCTAAGGGGACAAGGGGGACATCAGATAGAGAAGGACGGCACCGGGAGGACCGGATTTACGAAGGACTAACGAGCAACCAAAGCCAAGAGGACTTAGTCCACTGAAACTAGTCCTCTAGACCGGGTCTTTGAGGGGGGAGCTTTGTGGTAGCCCTTCCCGCCCAACGTTTGGGGGTAAGAGGCGCGACCGCCCTATATAAGGAGACCTTCCCCTACCTTAAATGAGGTCGATTCCTAGAATCTGTAACCCTAGACAGTGGTTCTCCATTGTACCATCAGAAGCACTACGAGCAATACAACCAAGAAGGAGTAGGGGTTTTACCTCCTCACGAGGGTCCCAAACCTAGGTAAAAACCTCTGTGTCAACCTCTCTGTCATCTCGTGTGTTGTTGTCTTCGCCGATGCTGAGAGGCTCGAAACGCGTGATTTAGCCCCCTCTCGAACTCAGGGCTTGTTGGACCCCTATTCCTTTGCGGGACACTTCTCTGACATAGATAAGGGTTAGAAATTCAAGCTCTGAAATCTAGCGTTACAAAATAGACAAGAGGTTATCCCATGTGGACAATTCATAATTCAAATTTGAGCGTCTTACATGATCCTTAGACCTTAGTACATCCAGTATTTTTATTGGTGGAACGAAATTTGCTGGTAGTTTTATTTCTATGAAGAACCTACAAAATATAGCCAAGTTAGACAACTGAATAAATATAACTTTGCTATAGTCTATATTATATGTGAAGATATCTTTGCATAACACACACTTATCAAACTGTCTATAGATATATTCTCGCTCCTTGGAAATGCAAAGTCGACGTTCTATAGGGTACATCCATTTATACTGTACTATACCTCTAAGTACTTCCTCGTCAGGTACATCAACATCCAAATGCTCCATCATATAAAAGAAGGATGGGGAATATAACAGGTCAAAAGCTTGCATAGGATCTCTGCCAAGTCCTTTTTAAGATGTTTTCCACATCTTCTGTCAGCATTACAATAGAATTACCTAAAGGACGTACCTACCCAAATCTACAAGCACCTTGTAAATCTAAATGGTCACAAGCTATAACTATTTCTAGGAGAGGTGGAGTACAAACCAAAGCCAAGATGAATGTCTAGTGCCTAAATCTAGCAGGCGAAGCGTGGGGATCACCCAGCTGACCACCAGCCAGTGCGTCTCGTGTAGAACGGCGTGACCAATGGTGGAAGTCCGGCAATGCTAATTGAAATCCGTCGAGAAGTAATTTTAAAGGCGTGGATAAGTTAGGGTCCTTGTTCTAATCTGGTACATCTCCCATAAGAACGGTGCAAAATTTGAAGAGACAGGGGCTGGTTGCACAATTGAAGGCGTGCTTAGGAAATTTTGGGGTCTCAGTGGAAAGTTTTGGCGAGCGCGAAGTGTTTGTCCCTATTAGTCAACAATTTTCATAGAGATATTTGTGAATATTTTATCAGATTTGCTAGTTCTCATGCGCCTGAGAACTTCTTAGTTCTTAGTCACCTCTCTTGCCATTAGATTTACCTCGCGATTCATGCAACATGAGGTTTACACATGAGGTTGCAGCTGAGAATTAGTACAAATTTTATGAACTGCAACTAGGTTGCAACTGAGAATTAGTAGAATTAGTAGGGTGACGTCAGCGACATAGACATAAAAAGTTCGCAGGCGCTTGAGATCTTGGCGCTCCCATATTTTATACCTTTTTTCCTAGTTCATGTCTTTGTTTAAAGTCCAGCCGAGCCCCAGCACATACATTGGGATATTAACTATCAATCCCAAGAAATTAGCCCATCCGCCCTCATTATAGACCAAGAACTTCTAATTCGGCCTTGTTTTGGGTCATTCGGCCATAGCAAATAGCCCAATTAGTTTGGGTGAGAGCCCATGGAAAATATCCCATCAACCCCAACCTGGCCATTTTTATTCAATTCGGCCTTTTTGGCATTGTCCACCCACCCCTACAAAAACTCCGCCTATCCATGTTTTTATGTAGAAACTACTACCTACTACATTATAGTATTTTTTAGTTGAGCTGCCAGCAATCAGGCGTAGCAAATGGACAATAAATTTTTTAAGAAGACAAATAAATAAGTTATATACGATGTTAGTATACATTTATTATGTTTTATAAAAGCATAACATTTTTCTTGTGTAGTGGTAAGTCATGTAGTTTACCTATGCTGAAGTCTCGAGTTTGAACTTTGAATCCTAGGATTATATTGCTATGTAGATTACCACTTTATCAGTAGCAATATTTCTGTACTGAGAGGCTGACAAGGCCGACCCACCTACCTGCAGCTAGTGCCCATAGTTGCTTTGGATCAAGGAAACCTTCTACCAACATTCCACACCTGGTCTAGATCAGTAATTTGACCATATAATCCCTTAAAAAGATCAGTTTTGAGTTAACTCTTTTCAGTATTTTCCAAATCAAGGAGACCAAATCTAAGTATGAATCCCTTATACTCAATATACACCTTAACCTCATTCACTTGGTGATGAGTTTCGAACCTTGCATATCACCAAAACCATTAGATCTTGAATCCTAGTCAAAAACCATAAAGTCTGAATCTACTATTAGGACCCCATCATTGAATCTCTACCTATATTAATCCTTGGGCATTTTTGGAAATGTACTAGAACCATCCTATAAACCATCATGAGTACTTGCAAATATCACTCTTGCCCTTGGCTACACCAATCTTGGATCCACTCATCCTTGATGGGTTTGTAGTCAAGAAAATAATCTGTTTTTGCCAACTGTTTCAACATACCAACCTTGGTAGAAGCTCTGAACTCACATTTTCTTGGCCAATTATTTGCAGAGTTGTGATCTACTCAAACTAGTCTATCATCCCATACCCTCCTTGTTACAATTGGAGCCATGAGCTTCATAAACCAACATTGTTTTGTAGGTAAGATGATGTTTTGTTTTGGCGGTGTTAAATATTCAATCTTTGGTAGATGTCTCCTAAGGCCTCAAGCCAGATATAGATCAAATAAAAGGATGCATATGATCTAAACAACTTACTTTATAACACCATCAACTTTCTTGAGCTTTGGGAAGCTTGCAACAGTCTTCTCCAACTTGATCTTGCACCCTTGAAAATGTTTTACCACAAGATCCTTTTTCCTATCTTATTTCTTGCTTTCTTTAAATCAAGTTTTGATTTCAAAACCCAAGGTGTGCCATTGATAGCTACACTATTTTTCCATCATCTACCTAGAGATAAAAGTTTAATAAATGCTTTTCCATAATTATTTTGGCTCAAAACAATTTATTCCTTTCTCTTTTACAAAAATTCAAAACCCCTCTTATTGAAGAAAGTTTGTTTCATTACAAAATGCTATTTCAAATCTAGGAACATTTGAGGCCTATATTATGTTCCGTATCTTCCTAATTCAAAAATAAATATTTTTGAAGAGTTCTATTATTTCTTTTTACCCATTTCCTTAAATGCCAGGAATGTCAAAATAAATGTTTTAAATACTTTTCTCCTTCAATAAACCTTGGGAAAATTATCCAAAGTTTGATATGATATTTTTGATCTTATCACACCAAAAAAATGTGGTATAATATAATAATATCAAATTCTCTCTTAAAAATCATTTTCAACACCTTTTGAATATGTGATAATAAAAGGATCGAAAATCAATAGAAAAATCCCAAACAAATTCACCTACCCATCAGTACCATCAACACACCTTGTAAACTCCAAAAATTTGAAAGGAAACCATGATCTTCAATAATGACCCTTTTGAACTTTTGGACAAACTATCAACTATACCACTATACCACCCTCCCCCACTCACCCTCTTAACCTGCCAGCACCCTCCCCACCCTCTTGTCGACCAACACTATAGCTAGGTCACTATAGAACAACCCTTCCTATTGTCCCTTGTGCTTGGAAGGTAGAAGAGAAATAAATAATGGCATGGGTTATTAAATGGTGCTCCATTACTTGCTATAGCATCACCAGTCCCTTTCCACTCCTCTGCATGCTCAAGATCCCAACATCACCTCTCTCCACCACCTATCTCATCCAACTGGGAAGCCATGGACCAAACCCTAACCTCATGTGTGATATGTCCACCATGAGACCTCTTACTCTAATAAAAAGGACCATAGGTCAATCCAACCTTCACTCCACCACCATCCTCTCCCTACAACCCCACCTACCACCTCTAAGGTTAGGAGATCACCCCCTTTGCCCTGAGCCGCCAAGGAAAACAGGCTCTCCCTCCTCGGTGTTGTGCAGAAAAGGGTGAGTCTTGCCTCATTTCAGACCATCTCTAACTAGTCTATATGCATGCAGTAGACCACCGTCCTCCTTCCTACCTAACCCTAGCCTATTTTCTTCCCAGGGAACCCCATTCACTTCCTCCATTGAGCTCCATTCATGCTCCACCGGTGGAGAAGCGTGCGACCCCAACTCTGCAACAAAATTGCCCCTCCCGCCACTCGTTGTGGTTGTCTCATTGCACCGAGTCGCCCCAACACCACGCCATCAACTAAGAAGGACCCCAGGTGATCCTTCCTGGTTACCCTAGGGTTTGCGCATCATCGGGTGAGCTATGAGGAATACGACGGTGGCGAACCATCGATTCTCACTTGATCGAGCAGCTGTCGTTGCTCCTTACCGCTTCGGCCTCGCCCTGGCGCTGATAGGCGGCCCTGGCACTGGCAAGATTTTGAATCCGACCTCCCACATGCTAAGACGCCCTGGTGGGCTGGCCGACACCGTGTATCCTAGTTTCCCTCTTAGATCCAGTCCCCTTTCCTATATTTTTCCAAGGAAAACTTTTAACCTTTTTATTGGATCTACAAACCCCTTGCTAGGATTAGTTGTCAATAAAAATGGAAAACTAAAAGAAGTGCCAATATCTAAATTTTTGCTTGTAGCTAGAGGTTTTCCTCAACATGCCGAACCAAAATCTAGATAGAATACAAAATACCCATTTTCTGGTATTTATTCTACCAAGACGTGTACTATTCACTCAAAAATTTATTTCTGGAGTTTTCCAACTCCAAACCCCGGAAACAAAGTTCTACTAAAAGGTATTTCTAGTGGCTTGCATGTGGCTTTGGTTCCATGCTAAAAATAATTATAAACCTACTGTAGTAAAAATAACATAAACCCTCTAGATCTGTCTTTCATAATTTCTATAGGTCAAAATATAATAGATTTCATGTATATTCCAACTCTCCAACATGTGTCATTCCAAGATCTACCAAGTCCCTAGTTTTGAAGAATTATTGAACATCTGATGAATTTTAGTAAAATAAATACTACTATATGTATTAGTTTCACTCCATAAATCCTAATAGGAGCTCCACAACTCTAAAAATTGCGACACCAATTTCTATAGGAACGTATTTGTGATGCCTATAAGGTGTCTTTGGTTTCATAAAAAAATAACCTATATAATAAAGGAATTTCTATTTTCGTGCCCCTGGTTAGTTAGTTGTACTCAGTTTTCCCCTGCCGCTTAGTTTTTCCTCACTTTCCCCTCCCTCCATTCCAAAACCTTCACAGACGCTCAGACGGGGGGATGCCGTCAGGTCAAAGGCTTGACCGTTACATGCTGACAGGTGGGACCGCGTTGGGGTAGGTCCTATGTTGAGTGTTACGTTATGTTGCACCGACCATTACGTGCTGATGGGTGGGGCCATGTTGGGATGGGTCCTGCATACATGGTGAAGGGTGGGCCCACATTGGGACGGGTCTTGCATATGTGGTGAAGGGCGGGGCTGCATGGAGACATGTTGGACTAGACATTCTCGCTCCGAGCCTATAACAGCACCCACACCACCCTCCGCTCCCCCACCGTCGTGCCCTCCTACCTGAGAGCCCCTCCTACCTTATGTCATCCTCAGCCCCCGATCCGCCCCTACGCATAGCCGGGGAGCCTACTCCAGCACCGCTTCCTCTCCAGCTAGATCTACCACTTTCACGGAACAGTAAGTGATGCCAATGGGTTTACCGGTCCTCTTCGTCGAGCGCTAAGAAGATTGGGTTGAATCAGAGGGATCTAACGCGTGGATTCCATCTGGGTAAGTATTGTTTCCCTTTGTGTATTGATTATAGGCTGTAATTGAGTGTGAATCGCCAGTGCTCAGCTAACTGCCTTGCTTTTCGAATAGGATTGATCCAGTGCTAGAATTTCGACTGGCGGTTAAACTTGATACTAACGTAATTCGTGGTTGTGAACGATATCTCTCTGGATTTCACGTCCCAGTGGTGGTTGCAACCTCAATAACTCTTAGAGATTTGAAAGATAAAATATATTCTAAATTCCCCTAGATCAATGACAATTCAATTGATTTGCAATATTTCAACATTAGCAAGCAAAGATTGCTCCCACTAACTAGCGAAGCTGATCTGGTAATGCTTTTCTCTTTGAATGCTGCCAAACGTTTTAGTCTAATTCGTATCCATGTGCAACATAAAGTTGAACACACGGGAAAGAGGGCTAAAGCATCATCAGGTGGTCAGGCATCATCAGGTGGTCAAGTATCATGTGTCTCTGCTATGTATGCTAATAGTGTGTGCCCCCGTGCTCCTTGTATGTCCATAATAGTACCATCTGTTTGCACTTAAAGTGTAAGCCAAATCGCTCGTGCGGCCGATGTGGAGGACGAAGCAGAGCCTGCCGAGGGAGCGCCTCCACTAGATGATGAGGATGAGTTGATGTTTCCTGAATTGGTAGATAGATTCAGGAAACAGGCACTAGAGGATTATTACACCATCAAAATTGTCCCATGGTGCCAGATTTGATGACACTGATGAAGAAGAGAACGAGGAGAACAATGACAGTCTCGTTTTAGCCGAGTACGATAGTGAGAACTTGCCAGTAATTGAGTGGGACAGGAATGATCCTAAGATTTCAGAAGACACCGTCTTTGAAATGATGCGGGATTGTCGTAATGCCCTTACTACATATTGCATCTTCACCAATAATGATTATGTTGCTATTAAGAGTGAGCCAGCAAGGTTCTTAGTGAAGTGCCCATACAAGAGGTGTAGGTGGAGGATGCATGCATCCACTCTGCTCAGGAGAAGTTTGGTTCAGGTATTACAACCAGTTGTGTATTTTAGATCATTGTGTAGAATTTGTTAACTATACCTGACATTTTCATCATGTTTCATATAAAAGGTGACAGGTTCGATCATTCTTGTCCACCTCAAGGGGGACAACCAAAGGACAAAACTAAACTAGCAAAGACTAGGTGGTTGGCAGATGCAATCATGGATTGGATGAGAGAGAACCCATCACTTGGTGCAACAACGCTCATACAATAGTTTTTGAAAAGTTTAATATTATAGTACCTTAAATGAGGATGTACTATACAAAGGAAATGGCTCTTGATAGGATCAATGGTCCATGGAATGAAAGTTTTTAGTTGCTTTACAACTTCAAAGCTGAAGTGGAGATGGCTAGTCCAGGTAGTGTTGTACAGATAGACAGGCATATAGTTCAGTACAAAATAAGAGGGAAGACAATGGACAAGGAGTGCTTTCGAAGGGATTTTGTTTGTTTCAAAGATTGCTGGCAAGGGTTTCTGGATGGTTGCAAGCCTTATTTGGCTAGTAGCTGCTACTGTAGTTGATTGGCACAATTGGATGTTCCCTGTTGCTTTTTGAGTTTTGGAGATTGAGTCAAAGGAAAGTATAACTTGGTTTCTGGAGAATTTGCGCGATCTTATAGGTCATCCACCATGACTTACTATCCACACGGACACTTGCAAAGGTTTGGAGAAAGCTGTAGAAGCAGTATTCCCTGGAGTGGAGCATAGGGAATGTATGCGACACTTAGTGCAAAATTTTACAAAGAAATTCAAGCGTAAAGTTTATATTGACAACCTATGGGCAACTTCATACACATGCAGTTTGAGGAAGCATCTGTATCATTTGGAAGTGTTGTATAAACAAAAACCTGCGGTAAAGGAGTACTTGGATGCACATCATGGAATGGTCTGGTCAAGAAGCCAATTAAATTAAATTTGCAAGGTAGACTATGTGATAAATAACATTGTAGAGAGTTCGAATGCAAAGGTCAAGTCATTGAAAGGGCTTATGCTGTGGAAAATATTTGATAAGATTAGGCAGATTATTATGATAAAGATCGATTTGCGTCAAATAATTGCATCAACAATATATGCTGCCCATCTCATCCTCCCATATTTGATTAAGGCTTTGCATGCCAGGGCAAACCAATTGAAGATGAAATGCATTAGAAGAGAAATTGAGGCTGAGGTAACATATACTCACAGTAAAGATAGGCAATGGAGGTATCTAGTGAGTTTGGTTGATAGGACATGCCATTGCAGGCAATGGCAACTCCGTGGGAAACCCTACATACATGCATTGTTTTTCATGGGTGTTCTAGGAGGTGAAGAGGGTGAAGTTTATCAGTACGTGCCGGAGTATTTCTCCGTTGCCAAATTTAGGGCAGCATATGCTTAGAATGTTCTAGCCTTGTTGGGAAAAGACGAATGGATGGAATTGAATCTAGGCTTCAAGCCATACCCTCTAGTTTTTACTAGACCAACAGGTAGGCCAAGGAAGAATATGATGAGAGGTAGTGCAGAGGGTGGTGCACCACCTCGACGACGTAAGTGTAAATGTTGTGGGATCCTAGGGCACATTGCTAGGCTTTGTAAAAATGTAGTGGACCCAGCTTATGGAATGTATGATCAGGCGGGAGCAGCAAATGCAGATGAGAATGAAGTATTTGAACAAGAGGAGAATGAAGCAATGGATACATTGCAGATTGAACCAACAGATCGATAGGAGATTAAACCAAATGCATGGGAGATTCAACCAAATGCAGGGGATATTGAACCAATGGATCGAGAAGAGATTGAACCAAATGCAGGGGAGATTGAAACAAATGCAGAGGATATTGAACCAATGGATCGAGAGGAGATTGAACCAAATGCAGGGGAGATTGAAAAAATGCAGGGGAGATTGAACCAATGGATCAGGAGGATATTGAATCAAATGAAGGGGAGATTGCACCAAATGCATGGGAGATTGTAGCATCCCAATTGTCTAACAATTGCAATGCTACTAGCCTAGTCTATATATATGCTACTTCCTACATATATTTGTTGCATCATAATTATGTCATGATCATGTTATCATCCCACATTGCATTTGAGCATCATATAAAACCCTTTTCATTTGCTTCTTATCTCATATGCATTAGTAATTGTATTTGGCTCTTGATATATTGTATTTGGTTCTTGATAAATGCTTGATGCCGAAGTTGAGTTGGGGGCATATCTTTTATTCAACTCCACCACCTTTTCCTTGTCACCACCTTATAATCCCACCATCCTAATTATCAATGAGCTTTTACACTTTTCCTTTGGCATTTAAATCTAGCTCTTGTGGGTTGGGATGGATCCACTTCTATTTTTTCCCATGCCCTCACATTAGCATCATGTTGTTTTCACATTATTGATATGTGGAGCCACCTTTGCATGCATTATGAGTGGCATCCCTATTTCTAGCTTCCATATGGATTGTATTGGAATATTTGCTCATGTTGGAATATTATGGGGGATATTATGCACCTAGTGGAACACACACACTAGCATGTCCAAATTATATTCAAATTTGAGCAACTCCATCTACTCCACATGGAGCATCCTTTTAATTATTTTAGCTTGGCCTCATTCATTGGAATGCATGTGTATAAACGCCATGATTATTTATTTTGTTTTCACAAGATTAGACATGGCAATTAATGCTCATGCATGGGCCATGCAACAAGCATCACCATCTTTTTCTCCATGGGTTTTCTTTGATTTTGAGTGGGTCTTCTCTTTTGTTGAGCTCCCCTTTCTCTCTTACTCAACCTCCTCATATTGGTCTAGTTTTCCTTGCCATGTGCATCACAAACCACTCACCACTCACCTCCATCTCACTCCATCCCTTGCTTGATCTTGCACTTGTACATGTGAGATCAAAACCCCAACCCTATGCCTCACTCTCCATCTCCATCACCCCCTCCCTAATCTAAACCCTCACCACCACCCTTCTCTCTACCACTCCACCCGAGCCCTCCCCTCTCGGCCCCTCTCTTCCTCTCCCTGCACAAGAGCCCCACCAGGCTGAGCCTCCCCTCTCCCTGTTCTAAGCCGAACCACCCCCTCTAATCTAACCCTAGTCCGAGCCTCCCTTGCTCAACCACTCTAGCTAAACCCTACCCGACCCTCTCTCTCTCTTCCTTCTCTCTCGCTGCAGCCCGGCCCCACACCGAGCCTGGCCTCCTTGGCCTCGCCCTGGTCCCACCTTGCAGCCCTTGGCCTCCCTACCCCTGCCCTAGCCGTGCCTAGCACGTGAGGGAGAAAAGGTGGCCGAGCCACCTTTTTCTCTCCACCGAGCCTCCATGTGCAGCTCCTCCTCCCCTCTTCTTATCTACTCCCCCATGTTTCCTCTGCCGTGCCTCACCTTCCTCCTGACCGCTGTGCAGATCCTCTCCCTCCCCTTTTACCCCACATCCACCCCGGCGGCCACCGTCGGCATCTACCTCCTCTCGACGATACACGGCGACGGGCGTGGCGAGTTGGTGTCGAGGAAGACCGAGGCGACCCCCTGAACCCGCATAATATAAATATTAAGTGGACAACAAGTGTTATGGGAGCAAAACATGACTAAAACCTAATAAAATGCTTTATTCTCGCACCCCACACCTCACCCATGCCATGCTACATTATTGCCATGTAAATTGTGCATCATTCATCATGGCATGCTTGTTTGCTTGTCGCATTTTATATATATGCTTGCGCACTTTATTTATGTTGGCCCTTGTTTGTTTGGTTCTTCTTTCGAATAGACGCCGAGCAGGGAAAATACCAGGAATCCCAGGAGTACTACCCAGATTCGTCTCTCGCTTCAACTGAGCTGCCAGGCAAGCACTACCACATGCTTGCATGCGTATAGTACCTATTGCCTCTATCTTATTCTTGCATCATTGAGTCGCGATTGCATTAAATTGAATCCCAAGTACTGCATAGCCTTTACTTTTAAACCCCACCGAAGCTTGTTCCTCCATCCCATGAGCCATTACTACAGGAGTTGTTTGAGCCATGCGAGTCGTAGAACATCATGTGTAGGGTATGTGAGTGTCTGATGGATAACGAGGTACCTAAACAACTTAACCTGAGTAGTAATGGGATAATTAATGAAAGAGGCACCGGTGAGCAGTATCTGTTATTTGGTTTTTAATGCTCACTTGTGTCCCGTAGGACCCCGAGTACTTAATTCCTATTCCTTGACTATTTGCACTATCCACATCCGGGAGGCCTTATGGACCCCCCTGAGCCAGAGCTTGATTCATTTCTATTTCTTGGGGCCGCAAGTAGTTTGGGGCTTTATTACTATCCTGTACTTATGCCATGCCTTACTTCTTTATTTAAGATTATGCGAGGAGCACCTATACTGTTTAAGAATGCGGAATGTTTTCACGGTATCGACAAGCCCAATCACACTTTCGGGTTCCCAGTCATTTACAGCCATTGTCGCAAACCCTGGCTCCATCTCGAAGCCGGCCAACTTCGTTGCGGGTAGCGTATTAGGGTGGCCCCCTAAAATATTTCTGAATCTTGTGATCGCTTTGTCGTGAATGCCTCGTTGGGGTTTGATTTGGTTTTTCTGAGGTTGATCGAGTGTGTGTTGCTATTTGTGCACCCCTGCAGGGTAAATCTTTCTGAAAGCCGTGTTCGTGGTTATGGATGACTTGGAGCACTGTTTCTCGATCATAGACAAGTATAACTAAAGTACCACTTTTAATTTGACTAAGTACCTGACTAGTAAATAGTGCAATACTCATGGAATGGTTAATAAAACTGCCAACGGATGGGTTGTTCGTCTGCTTTCTCGTTGGTAAGCGAGAAGGAGGATGGATCTGTTAATTATACTATTATAACTATTGTTACTAATTAACGGACATCCGTCTATCATTGGTTAGGCGGATGGTTAGCGAGTATCTATAGACTTGTTAGTTATTATCTTTTGCTGCAATTGCGTCACCCCAGGTATATGTCCCCTTTAGAGGCATAAAGACTTGCTGAGTACCCCTAGGGTATCACACGATAAATTGTTTGATTCAGATGAATAGGTGTATTCGCAAGATGGATACTGGGTGGAGGAGACAGACGATGTTGGCAACGATCACTCGGTGTAGAGATTCCGGGGATGGGGATCCGTGAGATCTATGGGCGGGATGTGTTTATTTATGTGGCATCTTATGCCAATTTGCTTCTTATCCGTACTCGGATCTTGTTTTCCGCTTCCGCCTGATACTCTGATGTTTGATGTATGAGGAGCTATCCTAAACTATTATCTCTATCTAGGACATTTTGATCTTGCCGTATGGTGTTGCAATATTTCTATTTCTTTTAGATGGAATGGCTCTGAGAACTGTTGTATGGTAGCTTGCATACATACTCACTTGTGTATATATTTGATCTCTTCGCCTGTTGCCTACACCGCTCTCTCTTGTCCCGATGTCTTGGAAGTGGTTAGGACGGCCGACGGGTCTACACGTGGGCGGTCCCCTGTGCCCCCGCTGTACTATTTTAACCACTTCCGTTTCATCCAGCCTTGAACTTAGAGCGTAGGGTCCGAGGTAGTTACAGAGATTGAAGCACTTTATTCATTGGAAGCAGAGTTCAAAAGTAAAGGAATTACACAAGAGGATATTCAAGAAATCATGTCAATGCGTTTTGAACCGTATGAACTAATGAATTGAAACGTGGTTGAACCAATTGTACGACAGACTGAAGCACTTGATTCATTGGATGCAGAGAAAAAGAACAAAGGGAACAAATAGAAGAAGCTGATGGTGGACTCCGAGAATATTCCAGCCAGGATCACCTGGAGCAAGGTGGTGAACTCCGAGAATATTCCAGTGAAATACACTAGGAGCAAGAAAAAATGAATTTGAATTATTAATTTTAATTTGTATGATGAATTTGAACTAATGTCAATGTTTGTATTGAATTCGAACTAGTGTGAGCTCCGAAGTTTGTATGTTGGATAACCCCATAATGTATTTGTTATTGCAAGTTTCTATTGTCATCCACCTAGTTGCTTAGTACTTCTCATTTTTGCCCTCGACATGTGGTCAACGGATGGGGTTTAGCCAGTTCATGGCTTAAACCATAGCAAACATTGGCCAATTGATCCAAAATTTGGCACACTTGTGTATCCTGGATTGATTTACTTGTAATCAGCCACATTTTTCGTTTTCTAAGTGATTAAATTCAAATAAATGGTTTTAGGGTTAGTTAAATTAAAAAGAAGTCAAAACATAGTGCAACCTTCGCATGGAGTCTTGTCATGTTACCTACAACCTAGCATGAATAATAAAGGAAAAGGAAATAAAGAGAAATGGACTTCTCCTGTAAACCACTTCTTAAATCCTTCTTGGAATGAGCTACTACCTATGAAGATGCATGGATTTCTACTCAGTCAACCTCCAAGATAACCCATCCCAAAACATACTTTGTCTAAATGAGGCCAAATTTGGTACACTTGTCTATCTTTGAGTTGTAAACAATATAATGTCAGCCAAGATGGATTATTTTGTTCAAATAACACATTTTCCATTTGTTATGCCAAAAGCTTGAATTTCCCTTATTCATTTTTTATTTGATTGCCCTTGTTTTCCTTAGCTCTACTCAATTTTCCCCTCCTGCTAAAATTTTCCTTAGTTTTCCCCTCCTGCTAAAGTTTTCTTTAGTTTTCCCCTCCCGCTAAAGTTTTCCTCACTTTTCCCCTCTCATGTCTCAGTTTGGCTGCACTCTGATTGGTCGAGATGTATGTCACACGGATCTTGGCTAACCACCATTGGATACATCATGATCTGAAGGGTTGGAGGTCTCTCTCTCTCCTGATCGGCCACCTAACCTTGTACGGTGAGGAGAGCACGATAGGAGGGATGTCTCTACCTCCCTTTCCCTGATGCATGTATACCAGCCGCATCAACTAGTGCTCAGTTTGGCTGCGCTCTGATTGGTCGAGATGTATGTCACATGGATCTTGGCCAACCACCGTTGGATACATCATGATCCGACAGGCTGAAGGTATCTCTCTCCCATTGGGCTATGGAGAGGAGAGCTCGATGGGCTGGATGTCTCTCCCTCCCTTTCCATGTCGCACGTATACCAGTCGCATCTTCCTCCCCTCCTATCGAAGTACAGCGGCGCGGCAGTCCGAATAGCATGCGGTGGCGTGGATCTAAGCCTGGCGGTCCGAAAGGCATGTGGAGGTGAAGACCTAAGCATGGCGGTCAGAATGGCGTGCGGCGGCACGGACCTACGCGTGGGGGACGGAAAGGCTTGCGGCGGCACGGATCTAAGTTTGGCTGCTAGAACGGAAAGCGGCAGTGAGGATCTAACCATCTGAAATTTCTTTCTCTATCAGTCTCACTTCCGTTCACATCCTCAGATCCGTTGCTGATGAAAGACAGCGATGGAACACATCATCCGCAACATCAGTGCGACGGCGGTGGTGCCGACAGTGGTCATCGATGAAAGACACCGATGGAAGCCATCATCCACAACATCTATGGTTGTGGTGCCAACAATGGTCATCGATACGGAGACGATTGAAGCCATCATCCACAACATCACTACGACAACGCAGATCAAGCCCCCGTGAACAGAAGCTATGGGAGGCAGGCCATGGCCGCGGCTAGCACGTCGAGGTGCACTTCGACGGTGAAGGTCGGATGAGAGCACTTTGACCGTACTTCTTGGAGAACACATATGGCGGGGAGGGCGGCTAGCTCACTGTCCACTTAAAATTGGGATTAATTTAAGCCCAATTTGACTTAAAATATATGTATGATTTGAATAAATTTGACATATATTTAAGCCATGAGACTGGTGGATATGCTCTAAAGCTGATTCATAAGTAGTAGTAGTTGCTTTGACAATCTCCGGTGGGCTTGTATACATTTGATCGAAATATGTATGATTTGAATCAAAATTGATATGTGTTTGAGCAGTGAGTACGGTGGATATGCTCTAAAGCTGATTCATAAGTAGTACTCCCTCCGACCCAAATTAGTTGATCTATATTTGTCTAGATTTGATTGTATCTTCAGGAATTTGAGTCAACTAACTTGGATTGACAATCTCAACCACTTACTTGGAACATGGAATGGATGTTGCCGCCAACGCTGCAACTCTACATGGCAGCCATGATGATAGCGAAAGAATAATCAAATTTGATAGGCCCCAACTTGACCCTCTAGGCATTTGGCACGATAATTATGGGGAGCTAGATCCAATGTCAAGCAACTCGATCCCTGCAATGTATTCTCTCGACAACTTTGCAACTGCTAGATCTAATGGCAAGCAACTCGGCTAACACAATGCATTCTCTCGACCACTTTGGGACCGCTAGATCCAATGGATAGAAACTCGGGCACCGCAATACATTCTCTCGACAACTTTGGGACCGCAAAGTGACTAAATTATCAGGAACTTGATTAGATACGGCAAGATCATCCTTAGGTGTGAACTTCTCTTTGCGAATAAGCTATGAATTCTTCCTCGATAGTATGCTTCAGCTTGAATATCAACATGTTTTTATGGGCCAATTCATCACCTAACTTGGCAACCATCTCCTCCAAATCCATCCTATGGCTAGACCACTGGGTTGATTCAAAAATAAACCAAATTGGAATCAGTGTGATAGGACATGTCAGCACTTCAAATTCAAACGGTAGTACAAAGAGAAGGAGCTGCATGCACTTCCGACGTGGTAGGAGAAGGAGAATGTGGCCACGACATGATTGATTCCCCACCCTCGCCAGTGTACGCGCTATGACCAGACATTGAGGACTAATTTTCACCTACAATATCGACGAAATTACGGGAACTAAATCGATTAGGGTGGGCAGAGCAGGAGCGGAGGTCATAGCAAGCACTACTAGCAATTGCTGCGACTATTCGTCGAGCTATGGCAGCGGAACCAAATCCCGATCGTCATGGGCGGGGGACCTACCTACAGTCGGTACTGCCTCAACATACAATGCGTGCGGATGAAACAGGTGCCGAAGCCGCGGTTGAGGTGTAGTGGGGCAGTCCATCCGATACCGTCGTAGGTCAGATCCGGCAACACGCCGACGCACCGATGATGGTTGCTTTGTCCGCCAGTGGGATAGGAGCTGCTCAGGGCTGGGTGCTGAGAGCGGATGAGAGAGAGAGCCGACGTGTCATACACGACCCCACTTGTCAATTTTTTTATATTTGCCAATTTTGCATATCTGCCAAACTTTTTGTTTGAAATTTGCATATTTTCCACATGGCCACCACATGTCAGTGACACACAAAATGGCAAATATGCAAGTTGCAAAGTAAAACGTGGAAAATGTGGAAATCCCCCTCCAACCCCACATGATGACCCCACCGATCATTGGCTACGATGGCCCCATAGAACGGCTCGACATAGCGGCCCCATCGTTCATTGGCTTCGACGGCCCCACAGAACGACCCTATTTTTCATTGGCTGCACCGGCCACACAATCAGGAAAAACAGGGCCCACAAGTCAACGAGAGATGGATGGCTGGTCCACCGTGTATCCTGGCCCCACTCGTTAGCATGTAACGGTCGAGGTGACGTAACGTAACACTAAACACACGACCCGCCCCAACGTGGTCCCACATGCCAGCATGTAACGGTCAAACCTTTGACATTATGGCATCCCCCTGTCCGAGCTCCTGTGAGGGTTTCAGAATAGAGGAAGGGGAAAGTGAGGAAAAACTAAGCGGCTAGGGAAAACTGACTACAACTAACGAACCAGGGGCACGAAAATAGAAATCCCTATAATAAATGTGGTGAACAAGACAATTTGCTTGCATAATTGACTTTGGGAATTTCCCAAGTGCATTCTAATAACTATTTTTAAGTAAAACAAACTCTCAGTGAACTAGTAATCAAGATCCTTCCAAACCCTAAGAGGAAATTTTTATTTGATCTAAAAAAATTTATGGTGAATTAACTACCAAAACAAGGGTTAATTCCACTAAAAAATTATAACTAATTAAATAAATATGATAAATGGGTGAAACCACTTTTGGTGGCTTTGTCACCTAAATACCGACCTAATGGTACAAATTTATCATCCATAACTTAGCTTGTGCATAAAACCCCTTATTTAAGGAGTATTTGATAAATAAATCATAAGAAATAATTTAAAAAGGAAAATGAGATACTTCCAATTATTATGAGATGATATTAGCAAAAAATACTAAAGTGTATTGGTGTATTGTTCAATTGTTTGCTATATTGTATTGGTGCTTGTATGCCTTGTGTTGATTACGGTATATTGTTTTTTGCATCTATACTCTGTGACGACAATAGTTGTGATTATGTTGACATCAAGAATAAGGAGGCATTATATTATTATTGGTCAAATAATAAGAAGTCAAGGGACATATTGCTAACCATAGAAAAACCACCATTCCTGAACCAATTTTTATTCTTTCTTCATACCTGTTTTATTATACTTGCACTACTTTTACTATCGTGGATTTAATGTGCCCATATCTTGGCTTCTCCAAGACATGGTATAGTATGATGTAGGTTAACCCCTTTGTAAGCACCCATTACTCCTTCTAGAAAGTGGACTTGATGATTAGCATCTTGTTTCCCGAGCCTTGTTCTAGAAGATTAAAATCTTAGGTCGAAAAGTTTAAAAACAAAAGTTCAAAAGAGTTTTGAGAAACCCTTAGAAGGTTTACCTTGCCGAGAGAAAGTGGTTTCAAAAGAAAGATGTTTATCAAGCTTTGTAAAAAGAGAGAATGGACAATGAATGAAAGTGTTTTAAAATGACACTTAATCACTACACAAGTCCTCAGGACAACTAACCCATGTAAGCACAATTACCCTAGTATGGGACAAGGCATAGTTTGAACCTTGTCTATCTTGGTATGGTGGTCTCACAACTCTATGGGGTAGACCCAAAAGGTATCCTCGAAAGCCAGGTCTTTTCCACACTAAGATCCCGAGAGGATTGGATAAATTATACACTATAGTTGCCTATATCCAAACAATACTACGAGCCTTCCATTGACAGTGCACACTCAATATGGAGTGCAAAATGCGCTCCAATTGGTCTTTGGGTACCTGACGCCCTGGTGTTGGAAGGATCAACTTATAGGGTAGGCTCCATACTTGGCTGGATAGGGGAAAGTCTATGATCGGTTATTTGACCCATTCATACTTAGGTATGGCAACCTAGGAGTGGTTAGGGTTAGGTAATCAGATGTTTTGGGTGAAGTGTACAACCTTTGCAGAGTGTAAACCTATTCAACTAGATGTGTCCGCAATCATTGAAGGTTGGGATGGAAAATGCCTAGCTTGTGTCGAGTTTGTTTTTAAAAGAGTTTTTGGATAAAAAAGTGTTTGTGTCATGAGATGACCACAAATGGAGATGTGTGGGCCATGATCCCTGGAGGATTTAAGTTTTTGACCTTGGGAAGGTCACTTTTCAAAAGCTGACAACCCACCGAAGAGGTTTTACAAAGAAGAACTTGTTTTCAAATATTTTTCAACAAAGATATGGAGATGCTATATCTACAAGAGAAACTGGATTTTGATAAGAACCTCTTATGGAGCACTCATACTACCACAACCATATTACATATCCTTTCATTGATACTCTCCTAAGGTGGTTTGCGAGTACATTCAAAAGTACTCACTGAAATTGTCCCTTGCTATTTACTTGGCCAGACTCCTAGAAGGCTAAAGGAGAACAAAGAGGAGTGGATGACTATGTGAGCTAGGATCGTCTCCCAGTCAGTTGCCTATAGGGTTATGGAATGATAATCGATGTTAGCCCGTCAAGGCTTTCGTATGATGTAGCCATAATGGCACTAAGGTATGACTTGTATCCGATTATGAATTGGACGTTTACTTTGATACTTGTCGATTATGCTCCACGACACACTTCTCATGGGATCATTGATGAATGCATAAGGGAATCTCGGATGGCTAATCCAGGTGCCCCACATTAATCCTAGAGTAATTGGTTCCAAAGTTTGTATCTAAAAGATCATTCTTTCCTCCATGATACTTGATGTTATAAAGGAAGTTATTTGTATCAAGATTATATGAGAATAGAAAGATTTGTTTCATAAATCATCTTGTGTAAAATATATTTTGATATTTGAAATAGTTTTTTATTGCATCATGATCAAGTATAATTTAGTTGAAAACAAATTCTCATATTTGATGAGCATTTGCGAATGGTGGTGATGCTAGGCGTAGCTATCACCCAATAGGTTTGAGAACTAAAGTTATACAAACGTTTGTCTTTATGAACTATAGTAGTTCAATTATGAAAATTTTCATGATACGATGAATAAGAAGTAAAGGTAAATGTTTACTATTCTGAAACATCACTAATAAGTGAATCTAGAAGACCACAAATCATTGATGATTTTGATCCACTTCAAAGTGTGAGTTTAAGGGTATTAGTGTTTGACTAACACATTTGAACCAAGTACCATGCGATTGGTGCCATTGTAGATAATGGGTGACTTTTCTGAAAGAGAGGAAAATGTTAAAATTGAATCCATAAATAAATATAATTGGCAGGAATTAATGAATTGGAATTGTCCAGCTCACGTATATGCAAGATATGCATGTTATGAATGTATTATTTGTATGTTAAACCACTCAATATAAGAATTGGTAGGTATGAAATGTCATACAACAAATCAATACAAGAAATACAATGGTCCGAATAACTAGCAAATAATATGGTAATGATGTTCATTGATAAACAATTAAAATGTTATTATGTTTGTCATCTACATCAAGAACTGATCCATTAAGATTTATTCTGATAATTATTATCTGGTTCTAGTATTGTGAGAACATGTTATTGTTCAAATAATTACTATATTTCGTTTTCTATAGATGATGGATGAACCATTATAAATCTTGTTGGTGAAATAAACATTCATAAAACTAAGTGCTGAAGTGTCGCAAGACGAAATAATTGTTATTTCACTTAAGTGTGACACCCTCGTTTAAGTTATATTGTAAAGAAAGACATGAAGAAACTCTATATTGATGGAATTTTGGAGTCAAGTTGTTTTCGAATGAATTGACATTTGTAACACTTTCCTATAGATAACTAAAACTTTGTTCACGGGCAAAAGTTGAACGGATGGCTAACTTAGTGGAAGTAATGCATAATGATGTATGTGGTCCATATTATAAATCCGTGTGTGGTGGATTATTCTACATCATATACTTCCACCGAGGACTTGAATAGATATATGAGTATATCTATTTAATGAGGAAAAGTATAAGACATTTGAAACATGTTCAAAGGTTTTAGCATGAAGTAGAAATCATCGTAACAAGAAAATCAAGATTTTATGATTGGATCAGAAAAGAAGATTTTCGAGATACAAGTTTAGCAAATTTTTTAAAGTTGAGACATTGTTTCATAAACTTGAAGTTTCCCGAAACACCATAGTAGTATGGAATGTTTTGAGAATCTAATCAAACCTAATAAAACTTCCATTATAATTTAAAATATTATACTACGGTGACATATCGCTTTTACACTGAAAAGAGCAACATCATGATCCGTTGAATTGGCAAGGGGTAAAACCCAGTTACTCCTTTCTTAAATTTTTGTATGAAAGGCATATGTAAAATGTTTACAAAACCAAATTTGGATATGCATGTCTTTGTAGGTTATCCAAAAAGTAATCATTGGGAATTCCTCCACCATAATACTAAAGACAAAAGTGTTTGTCGCTAAAACAATGAGTTCTTTGAGAAGAAAACTTTCATGAAAAGTTGAGCGGGAGGACAATAGAAACTTTGATGTGGTTATTTGAAGCTATGTGACATGATGAGAGTAGCGCAACACCGGAAAGTATTTTGGAGGCTGCTACAATGCTCATGACTTCCGTTTCTACAAATGTAGTAGTTCTGGAAAACTAAGTTCCTATTTAACCATGTGGATTAGGTGAGAATCAAATAATAAGATTTGAGGACAAATTGTCATTAACGAGGCGTAACCTCGGCAATGCCCATGGTGATGGACTTGGGGTTTCACGGAAAAGAGAATGTTGGGGATTTCGTCGGATGTCAGGGAAAACAATGAAGACAAAGTCGCCTGAATATTGGGAAAACACTCTATTACAAGTTGTCCTCTAGATTTCGGTACCCTCGCTAGGGCTTCTCCTGCCCTATATATAATAGGCCGGGTCTCAAAGCTGTATGCGGATAGGTTTCATACACGCGTGATTACAATACCAACATAATGTCGGATCGTGGTTTCTTTCCTAATACAACAAAGAGTCTATGTCGGTTGCTCCCTTTGGCCTTTTATTTGGAATCTCTATGGGCCATAGGCCTTTTACCCAATGTCGGGTAGCGAATAGTGAGCATCCGAGTAATCATACCCATGTCAGTAGCCCCCGAGACTCTACCTGAATCCGCAGTTTTCGGGTTGAGTCTCAGAGTTTTCTTTCTTCTTTCTCTTGTTCTGTTTAATTTTGTTTTTTGTAGGTATTTTGGTACAACGAGTCTGATGCTTCCGATAGATCAAAAATCAGTTAATTGCTCCTAGGCAAAAATAAGGTTGACCTACAGCAAACTCAAGTCATAGGCTTGAATCCGGAATTTGTTGCTGGCGTAATCCAGTTCGAGCCGCTGAGGTATTACCGAATACTGAATCCCAGTTTTCTATTTTTTCTTAGGTACCCAACACGTCCGTCGGTATTTTGCATCGTATCATTGATACGGATTTTTACTGGCATTCTTGTGCGATTACCAGGCCACACATGATGAATCCTGGGGTCTTACCTTCATCTTTCTGAACACGGCATCCGGATTTTCTGTCGTGTCTGAGTGTGATCCGAGATTTTTGTATTTTTTGGCGGTTAGCCTGCTCGGCCGCCAATATTTCTGATTATATCAGATACTTTTATTATTTTATGCTATCTCCCGATGGGAGTAACACCTTTTTAAGGATACACCAGTGTAAAACTCAAAAAGGTTTTGCAATTTGTCAATGCACTTTACACACAATGGAATTTCTATCGGGTGCACACAAGCGCTCCCGATGGGAGTAGCCCCGAGGCTATGTTCGGATGCCTGTATCGCGACATAGGCTCATAATTGTTGTTAGCTCGATGAAAAGCACTGATCTTTTTAAAAGAAGATTGAGATACAAATAACTTCTCTTTATATACAAGGCGAAAATCGACGGTACATTATTCTTTGAGCAGATGGCTATTTTTAGCGTTTTCTCCTGGACATCTTGGATTAATAAGCCGAACTATAACTCCTATTATTTTGCAAATAATCTTATGTGTAAAATCATGGTAGTTGTGCTATGTTCTATGGATTTGAGTAATTTACTCCTGTCTTCTTGTCTTGTAGTTGATATGATCCTCCGAGAATCACTTTTGTGACGATGTACGGTCCTTCCCATGGCGATTCTAGCTTCTTATGGCCATCTTGCTTTAGGCGAAGAACTAGGTCCCCTGCTGACGAGGGTTTAACTCGTCAATGCCCATTGTTATGGACTTGGGTTTTGGAGAAGGAGGAAGCGCTGGAGACATCTATCGGCTAGCAAACAAGCACACAGGGGACAAAGGATTTACCCAGGTTCAGGCCTCGTAGAGGTCCCTACTCCTGCTTGTCTGCTCGTGGAATTATCGAGGGAGTCGAAAGTTACAATGGTGCGCAGATGCAATCTGGCGAGGGTTGTGGAAACTAGGGTTGTGTGTCCTCCTCGCCGCCCCCTCCTAGCCTTTATATAGATAGGCTAGGTCTCGGGTAGCAGGTCGAGTTGGTTAGAAGTTAGGGTTTTTCCCTTCAAACTTTCTATCTTTAGCTTCTTCTTGTCCTTCAAGCAATTGAGAGTCCATAGGTTACTCGAGTCCCTCCATCCAGGCCTTGGCGACACCATGGGCCTGTACGTATTTGGGCCGTATATACTAAGCTCGAGTACCTGCAGGGTATACCCATGTCAGTAGCCCCCGAGTGTCCAGTGGAATCGCAGATTCGACTTGGGACTTTTGAAGCCTTCGAGTGCCTGAATGAGTATATTTCGATTGCTTTTATTTGTGTCATAGGGATTGTTGATATACGTGCCTGATATAACCGAAGTATCGGTATCAGTTAACCACCTTAGGGTGAAACAACGCAATCTACTCGAATTCGAGTCCCCGGACTCGAATCCAGAAAAGTACTGGTGTAATTCGACTCAGGCCGTGGAGGTCTTACAGGAGTCAAATTCCAGTTATATGGGTGTGAGCACTTGACGCGTCCGTCAAGGCATGTTCATCGTGCCTGTGGGCACGGATATGTTTCTGGTAGTGCGCAGTTAAATGCGTTGTCAGGCCTTATTCAGGTCTTACCTTCACGCCATAGGCGCGGCATCCCAATTTTATCATCGCGGAGACGATTGTGGTAACCCAGGAGACGCAGTCTCTTTGTAGGGGAAAAATTATGAGGCGATGTCGCCATGAGTTTCGAGTGTGGATGTTATCAACACACAGTTTTTTGTTCAAATAATCATAGGGTGCGCGACCAGCGCTCCCTATGGGAGTAGCCCCCGAGTTCCTGGTTGAGTCGAAGACTTAGGCAGGGACTAAAAACTTTTGCGACTGCTGTCGTCTTTTGCTTGCTTGTTCAGTTGATGACCCGGGCAGGTAGTAAAACACCTTTGCGACTGCTATCGTCTTTGCCTACTTGTTTCAGTCGATGACCTAGGTAGGTGCAAAAATGTTTTCGCGACTGATGTCGTCTTTTGCCTTCCTATTTCCGGCACTCCCTATGGGAGTAACCCATGTTCATAATCGAACTGTGTTTCGAGTGGTTGGGTTTGCTTTTATGATTGCCCATGTTCCTGTAACAAGAAAAAGAAAAGTCGTAGGGGGCACGGACATCGCTCCCTATGGGAGTAGCCCCTGAGTGCCTGGTGGAGTCGAAGAAAATGCCTATTGGCGCGGATAGTCAGTAGGTAGTGTTCGCTCCCTTTGCGGCTGCCTGTGCCAAATATGGCCATTCCTTGATAAACCCCTTTGCCAAGTATTCGGAGGATCTCAATCGCGCAAAGAAGGCGGCGAAAACTTTGGCCTCAGGGGCCGGCGGAAAGTCAGTGGCATCTGATACTGCCACGAACTTGATGAAGCCCCCGAAGTCCTCGAAGTCGAAGAAGCCAGCTGCTCCGTAGTTAGTTTCTTGTAATAGCTGATGAACTCGCTCTTTTGATTGGAGATCATGCCTGTTGGCGAATGTGTTTGTACATACTTTTATTGATCCTGAATGCACCTGTTACTTTTGACTTTTGAGTTGGTCGCCTTGTTTTGCTTCTGGCTTGATTTTTGGTAGGGTACGTCAAGTGGCCCTGTGGGGGGAACCCCGGACTCGCCATCTCTTGAGGATACAATGGCACCACCTTGCTCCAGAGTAGATGAGCTTTCCTTGCTTTCGCAACTTCGTGATCACGTTAAGCAGCTGGAGAGTGAGTTGCCCGTGATCCGTGGTAGCGCAGACTTGTGGAAGTCAAAGGCTGAAAAAGCCGCCGCCCGCGAGCAATATCTGCTTGGCGAGGTGACGCAGCTGGGCGACCAGTTTAAATGTTAGTTTGCTCATCCTCGTCTTTTCCTTTGTAGTTAACCGCAATGGTACGTTGTACTCATGCTGTTGATGCTGCTTCGTGTAGTTATTAGCGCACACCGTTCGCAGGAGGAGAGGGATAGGATTGCCATCCGCCTTCATGATCTTAACCAGGAGCAACTTCAGGAGAGTGGATACTTCTGGGTAGATCATGATCGTGCGACTGCGTTAGCTACCCTGCAGGATCGCGCCTCACAAGTCATCCTCTTTCTGAAGAAGTCGCAGTTGTGCCTGAAGAACATCTACCGGGCGATGTTCCCGCTGGATGATACTCCATCAAGCCTGCTGGCCCTTCTGACGAAATTTCAAGATATGTCCGCGGTTCGCGAGTGCGTGAGGCAGCAGCTGGTGGATGGTGCCAAGGCTGCGCTCTCTTTGGTGCGTTTGCACAGGCCTGACGTGGATGTTGCCGCCATTGCATCTGGGCCACCGATGCCACCCGCGGGATCTTCCTGGAACATGGTGCTGCATTATCAAGCGGTGGATCGTCCAGCCGAGGAAATTGTCGACTTCTTCGAGGAACAGACTAATGTTCTTCTGTTGCAAGGGTAGCCAAATATGTATCCTGCATATAAGTGTACTGGTGTTGTAAAGCTCATATGTATTTTGTAGATAATTTACTATTGAATGTATACAAATAGCTTGATAATCATGTGGTGCGTTGCACTTGTGCGAGTCCTTTTCGTTAGCCTGATCATCTCTATGTCTTTCCCCTGTCAACCTGTCAGCTGCGTGGCAGCTGGGTTGTGTTTGTGTTAAGGGGTTCGATTGATGTGCCAGCTACTCAGGATGTCGCGTTATTGTTCGAAGAACATATGTATATAGGGTGGCGCAGCCTCCGAGTATGAAAGTTGACAAAAGAAAAAAGAGCACAGAGTTTTGGGGCACTTAGCTTTTATTTATTCGGAGAACAGTACGTAGTATAATGTGCGGCTAAGTAGCCTTGGCTGAATAGCCTTATTTCACGATGCAAAAGTAAAGAACAAACGACTAAGGGTAGAAGCGTCGCAGTTGTGCGACGTTCCAAGGGTTGGAGTATGCGACTCCTGTCTCTAAATCTTGAAGGCGATAGGCTCCACTTGGGATTACTTCTTTAATCACGTACGGTCCTTCCCAGGGGGACTCGAGCTTGAGATGCCCCTGCTGCTTCAGTCGCAGGACCAGGTCACCTTCGACGAAGGATCTTGGGCGAAGCCTTCTGCTATGGTAGTTGCGCAGGTTCTGCTGGTAGATCGTAGATCTTTTTGCGACGATTTCTCTTGCTTCGTCAAGGAGGTCGACGGAGTCTTTGAGTGCGAGGGATGACTCCTTCTCGCTGTAGGCGACTACGCGTGGCGCTCTGTATCATACCTCGGCGGGTAATACTGCCTCTGCTCCATGTACCATAAAAAATGGTGTGTAGCCGGTGGCGCTGTTTGGAGTTGTACGCAGGCTCCAAAGTACGGATTGCAGTTCGTTTGGCCAGCAGCCCGCGGCTTGTTCGAGTGGCCGGAGGAGTCGCTTCTTGATGCCGCTGCAGACGAGCCCGTTTGCCTTTTCCAACCTCACCGTTGGTCTGCGGGTGTGCGACTGAGGCATAGCTGATGTTGATTCCCAGGTTCCCGCAGAAATCTTGGAACTCCTTGGATGTAAAGTTCGTTCCGTTGTCGGTGATGATGCTGTGAGGCACGCCGAAGCGGTAGACGATGGACTCGAAGAATTTGACTGTGTTGTGCCCTGATTGCTTGGTCACTGGCATGGCCTTGATCCACTTGGTGAACTTGTCAACTGTGAGCAAGAGGTAGACATAGCCTCCTTGCGAGGACCTTGGAAGTTTGCCGACCATGTCGAGTCCCCACTGGGCGAAGGGCCAGGCCAATGGAATAGGCCGTAGTTCTGCGCCTGGTGCGTGTGGCTTGTCCGCGAATCACTGACAGGCGTTGCACTTTTGGACTATATCCTTGGCGTCGCGCATGGCCATGGGCCAGTAAAATCCAGCTCGTAGAGCTTTGGAGACGAGGGCGCGGCTGCCGGCGTGGTGCCCGCAGGTCCCTTCATGGATGTCGAGGAGGACTGCTCTTCCATCGGCTAGGGAGACGCATCGCTGTAACACGCCTGTGACGCTGCGTTTATACAGTTCGCCGTTGATAACGGCGAATGCCTTGGAGCGTCAAGCGATGTGTCGTGCATCTGTCGGGTCGTCCGGTAGGCGCTTGCTAAGGAGGTACGTGATGTACGGCTGCGTCCAGGATTGTTTGATCATCATGACGCTCATTGGTCCCTCGAGTCCTGTGTCGAGCTCCAAATCATCGATTGTTGTTGGCTCATTGGGTGGCGTAGCCCCCGAGTCCGTTGCTGCGCTTGTTTTCTTCTCTGCGGCCTTTGGCTTGATGGAGCGTTCGCATATGCGCTTGAGAAATACCCCAGGTGGTATGGGTGCGCAGGTGGAGCCTATGTTGGCGAGTGTGTCTGCCTCCTCATTGCTTTCGCGGCCTATGTGTCGCAACTCGTAGCCATCGAAGTCTCCTTCAAGTGTGTCGTAGAGGTCGCGGTATGCGATCATATTGTCATTGAGTGCGTCGCACTCATGCATTGTTTGGTTGACGACCACCTTGGAGTCGCCATATATGATTAGCCTCTCTGCGCCGCAGGCTTTTGCCATCCTCATCCCGTGTAACAGGCCCTCGTATTCAGCCTCGTTGTTTGAGGCTGTGAACTGCATTCGCAGGACGTACTTCAGCTTGTCTCCTTGAGGCGATGTCAATATAACACATGCTCCTGCTCCATCTTTTCTCTTGGACCTATCGAAGTGCATTGTCTAGAGGTAGGACATGTCTGGCTTGTCCGGGAGTTGGTTTTCCATCCAATGTACGAGGAAGTCCGGGAGAACTTGCGACTTGATTGCGCCGCACTTTTTGTATGTGGTGTCTCGTGGAGACAGTTCGATTCCCCAAAGCGCGACTCGCCCTGTGGCATCAGGGTTATTGAGGATATGTCCCAATGGGGCGTCGTTGACTACCACGATTGGGTGTTCCTGGAAGTAGTGGCGCAGTCGCGCGGGCGGTCATAAAGACGCCGTACGCCAGCTTCTGATAGTGCGGGTACCGCTGTTTTGTTGGCGTGAGGACCTCGCTGAGGTAGTATACCGGGCGTTGTACGCCGTGGACCTTGTTTTCCTCGGCCCGTTCGACGACGAGCACTGTGCTAACCACTTGGTTGGTGGCGGAGATGTATAGCAGCAGTGGTTTCCTTTCTCGCGGAGTTACCAATACTAGCGAGGTGGATAGGAGGCGCTTGAGGTCTTCGAATGCTTCTTGCGCTTCATTTGTCCACTCGAATTTGTCGGTTTTGCGGAGGAGCTGATAGAAGGGCAGCGCCTTTTCTCCCATTCGACTGATAAATCGACTGAGGGCCGCGATTCGCCCAGCTAGTTGCTGAACGCCTCTTATGTTTTTGGTTTCTCCATGGCCAGTATGGCCTTTATCTTTTTCGGGTTTTCCTCAATCCCTCTCACGGAGATGAGATACCCGAGCAGTTGCCCAGAGGGTACGCCGAAGGCGCATTTGTCCGGATTGAGATTTATCCGGTAGCGATCGAGGTTGGCGAAGGTTTCACGCAAGTCGTTGATTAGGGACGCTTCTTCCTTGGTTTTGATTACTATGTCATCGACATAGACTTGGATGTTGCGACCAAGTTGCACTTTGAGGCAGGCCTGCATGCACCTCTGGTACGTGGCCCCTGCGTTTTTTAGCCCGAAGGGCATTGTGTTGTAGCAGAACACGCCAAAGGGCGTTGTAAATGCGGTCTTCTCCTGGTCTTCCTCCTTCATTCGAATTTGGTTATAGCCTGAGTAGGCGTCGAGGAAGCAGAGGCGCTCGCATCCAGCAGTGGAGTCGATGATTTGATCGATCCGTGGTAGCGGGAAGTGATCTTTTGGGCAGTGCTTGTTAAGAGAAGTGAAGTCCACGCACATCCGCAGGATATCTGTGTCCTTTTTTGGCACCAGCACCGTATTGGCGAGCCAAGTGCTTTCCTTGATCTCGCGTATGAATTTGGCCTCGAGGAGTCTGTTGATCTCCATTCCGACTGCCTGTGCCCGTGGCTCAGATACTCGCCTGATTGTTTGCTTGACTGGCCTTGCGTCGGGGTTGACGTTGAGTGCGTGCTAGGCGAATTCCCTGGGAACTCCTGGCATGTCCGCAGGACACCAGGTGAAAATTTCCCAGTGCTCATGGAGGAATTCGACGAGCGCGAGTTCCTATGCGGGACTCAAGTTGTTGGCGATGAGGGCCGTTTTAGCGGGATCCGATGGATGGACCTGCACCTTCTTTGTGTGCACAGATGAGTCGAAGGAGAGGTCAGGTGAGCTTGGCCTACTCAGAGGGGGAAGACTGTTGTCTGTCGTTTCCTTCAATCATGCGAGTTCCTCCTGCATGCCGAAGGACTGGGAGATTCTGTTGAATTCCCTGTCGCAACTGTCAGATCGCTCGAAACTCCCGTTGATCGTGATGACGCCATTGGGACCTGGCATTTTCATCTACAGGTAGGCATAGTGGGGTACTGCCATGAACCTAGCGAATGCGACGCGCCTGAGGATGCAGTGGTATTGTGAGGGCCAGTCGACAACTTCAAAGTCGATGCGCTCGTGCCGGAAGTTTTTCGGCGTGCCGAATATGACGTCGAGGTTGATTTTGCCCAACGGGTATACGCCTTTTCCTGGGACGATGTCGTGGAGCGTTATGTCTGATGCCTCCAAGCAGGTTAGAGGGATCCTCATTGCTCGCAAGGTACTCGCGAATATGAGGTTGATACCACTTCCGCCATCCATGAAGACGCGACTCATGTCGAAGCCTCCAATTTGTGCCTCGAGTACGAGGGGCAATGACCTAGGCAAGGTACTTGAGGCGGGTGGTCGCGTTTGTCGAAGGTAATGCACGACTCACTACCGCTGAGGTACTCAGTGGTGGATGGTGTTGAGTGTGTGGCCAAATTGACTTGGCGAGTGATGGCCTTCTGCACCCTATTGGAGGGGCGTCCCTTTTGGATCATCATGGTACCCATGGCCCGTGGGTATGGTTCGCCTCCGTGATGCTGGTCCGGTGCAGCTCCGTTCGGAGGTGGCCCAGGTGGTGGTGGTGGTGCGCCATGTGCCACTGCGCCTGGGGCGGTTCCGTAGCCTCTTTCGACTGCATTGCGGTTCATCCGAACCAATCCCTCATGTAGCTTGAGGAACTCGTGGCAGTCTTTGAGGAGGTGACTGGATTTCCTCTTGCCATCATGCTTGTCGATGTAGAAGTGTACCGTGCATGGCCCGGACAGTTTGTCCTCGATGGAAGTCGCGGGTGCTTCATCGCGAGTGCGGCGTTGCCACACTTGCATGGTTTTCCTGGAGTCGCGGTATCCGCTGTTGTGGTATTCGCTGTTGCGGTTATCGTCGCATCTATCGGCGTAGCCGGTTGCGACCATGTTGATGTCATCGCGATCGTCGTAGACGCTCATACGACGTTTGCCCCGGCGATCACGTCTGAGTTCTGCTTCCTCGTTAGAGTGAACGCGGTTCTTCAGCGAATCTTCTCCATCAGCCCACCGATTCGCGATCTCCATCAGGTGGTCGATGGTCTTGGGCTTTGAGCGGCCTAGCTCCTCCCTAAGTTCCATGCGGCGGACACCACCGTTGAATGCATCAATCTCACGGTCTTCGGAGATGTTCTCCGCGAAGTTCTTGATGATGGACCATCTTTGGATGTAAGAGCGCAGCGATTCGCCAGATTTTTGCTGGCAGCATCTCGGTTCTTCAATTGAAGCGGGGCGTTTGTACGTGCCCTTAAAGTTGTGTACAAAGCTGTAGACCAGCTCATCCCAGCTGTGAATGGATCTGCGTGGGAAGTTATTGAGCCATGCTCGGGCGGTGCCCTGCAGCTGTAGCTGCAAGCATTGCATGGCAGTACTTCAACTGCCTCCGTGCAGCCTGACGGAGGAGATGTGATCCTCCAGCCAGATCTTGGGGTCCTGCAGACCGTCGAATTTCGGGTTCTCCGATGGGAGTTTGAACCCTTTAGGCATTCGCTTTTGCCTGATGGATCTGCTGAAGCATCTGGCACCGCAGAGCTCCCCACCTTCTTCTTCTGAATCAGTCGACCGAGCACGTCATGCCCTTGACTTGTCGATCTTGCGCTGCGTTAGCTCGTCGCGTGCATCGTAGTCGCGATCGTGTCGTCGTGAGCGGCAGCGTCGAGACAGGTCGTGACTGTCATCGCTTGACGAGGGCGAGGAGTAGCGTCTTGCTAACGCTTTGCCCTTTTTTGGGTCTGGTACTGGTTCTTTGTCGAGGGCGGCCTCGATTAGTCCTAGGCCTGCGATCGTAGATCGGTGCATGGCCGTGCGCGGATCTCCAGCCGGTGGCTGGTTATTGAGAAGGTACATGGTGGCCGCCGTTACTGCGGCTTGTGGCGTCCTGGGAACCACATTGCCTCTTGTGTTGACTGTCATAGAGCCGAAGTCGAGGACTTTCGCGGCGTCTATGCGTTCTTGTTCGGTGAGGTGAGCCATCCGTGATTGCCTCTTTCTAGCGAGTTGCTCGTTGCCTCTTGAGGAGGATCCTCCGTAGGAGGAGAGCCTAGCGCGACGAAGGCTTGACTCGTCTGCCGCCTTTTTACGCGCCTCAAGTTCCGCGATTGCTTGTTTTTGGTGCTTGAATTCCTCCTTTAGGAGCCAGTGGTAGCCCATCAACAGTTCTTGCGGGGACCCGAGGGGGAGAGGTGTACCTCGTAGGGCTTCGCGGCAGCGTTCCCACTCTTGCTCGTTGAGCCTCATTACGACGCATTCGCCGGTTTGCTCGTTGATTATGGTGGGGGGTTCGACTGCTCCTCCATTGCCACCGTTGCCGCCGTTGGCGGCGTTGGGCGGGTCGGTGCCGTTGCCGGTGTTAGCATTGTTGCCGCGGTTGGCGGAGGTGTCGCCCGCGTTGACGACAGCGCACATGAAGTGATTTGGGAAGCTGTTGCTTCCACAACTTTCAGATCCAAAACCATAGGTTCCATCTTTAGTGGCCAGATAGCTTAGATCGGAGTCGCGACTGCTATCACTGACCATGTTCCCGACCGCCGCCGGAGCATTGAGCTCGCTGAGGGTACCGATTGATGGAGGGAACCATGATGTTGGGGCAATCGCCGGTGCCATCGGCTGATCGGGCATGCGAAGCGTGCCCATCTGACCGACTTGGAAGCGGAAGCTCCCAATCGCCAGGCTGATTCCGCCGCCCACGGATTCGAAGGCCGGGCGAGTAGCCGGCGTGTGGACGGTGAAGTTGAAAGCACCGAAAAGCTGGCGAATCTCTGCTGTTGCAGAGTTGTAGATCGCGTTTGATGGGGTAGAAGAAGCCGCAACATCAGCACTCCCAATTCCCACAGACGGCGCCAATTGACGAGGGTTTAACTCGTCAATGCCCATTGTTATGGACTTGGGTTTTGAAGAAGGAGGGAGTGCTTGAGACATCTATCGGCTAGCAAACAAGCACATAGGGGACAAAGGATTTACCCAGGTTCAGGCCTCGTAGAGGTCCCTACTCCTGCTTGTCTGCTCGTGGAATTATCGAGGGAGTCGAAAGTTACAATGGTGCGCAGATGCAATCTGGCGAGGGTTGTGAAAACTAGGGTTGCATGTGTCCTCCTAGCCGCCCCCTCCTAGCCTTTATATAGATAGGCTAGGTCTCGGGTAGCAGGTCGAGTCGGTTACAAGTTAGGGTTTTTCCCTTCAAACTTTCTATCTTTAGCTTCTTCTTGTCCTTCAAGCAATTGAGAGTCCATAGGTTACTCGAGTCCCTCCATCCGGGCCTTGGCGACACCGTGGGCCTGTACGTATTTGGGCCGTATATACTAAGCTCGAGTACCTGCAGGGTATACCCATGTCACCTACTGCGAAGGACCTAGTCCGCAATCTTCTGCTATGGTAATTGCGCAGGTTTTGCTGGTATATAGTTGCTCTTTGGAGGGCTTCATCTCGAGCTTTATCAAGTGCATCCACATCATCTTCAAGTGCTTCTCTTGATTCCTCTTTATTATATGCAACTACTCTTGGAGATTCGTGTGATACTTCAACTAGAAGCTTCCGCACCATGGACCAAAAAGAAAGCCGTTTCTTGTGTTGAATTATTTGGAGTTGTACGTAAACTCCATAACACGGATGGTAATTCATCCACCCATGCTCCTTTTGCTTTGTCAACTGGTGCCTGTAGTCTCTTTTTGATTCCAGCGGTAACTAGTTTGTTGGCTTTTTCAACCTATCCATTTGTTTGCGGGTGAGCTACCGAAGCGTAGCTTATTTAGATGCCCATCTCCTAGCAGCACTCCTTGAATTCATTGGAAGTGAAGTTGGTCCCATTATCCGTGATGATGCTATTCGGTATGCCAAACCGAATACTATGGATTTGATAAAATTCATAGCCGAAGTTCCATCTTGGGTGGTGACAGGCATTGCTTCAAACCATTTAGGAAATTTGTCGACTGCTACTAGTAGAAAGACGTGTCCTCCTGGCGATGATTTGTGAAGTTTTCCCACCATGTCGAGTCCCCACTGCACGAAAGGCCAAGCCAAGGGTATGGGATTCAGCTCCGCGGCTGGTGCTCCAGGCTTATTTGCAAATCGTTGACATGCTTCACATGTTCTGACAATGTCTTTTGCATCTTGTACTGTAGTGAGCCAATAAAATCCTGCCCTGAATGCTTTTGCAGAATTGCTCGGCTAGTAGCATGATGACCACAGACACCTTCATGTATATCTTTTAGTATAATTTTTCCTTCTTCGGGTGTTACGCAACGTTGCAACACACCCGAAATACTTCTTTTTTATAGTTCTCCTTTAATTATCCTGAAAGCCTTCGATTATCGGGTGATTTGCCGAGCTTCTATCATATCCTCTGGTAGTTCTCCCTTAATCATATATGCTATATACGGCTGCATCCAGGCTGGTTCAATTAGCATGACCTCTTTGATTTCTTGTTCTTTTTCTTCGAAGGCCTCTTCTATGTTCTTGGTTTCTAAAAGAGCCCCCGACTCTTTTTGCGGATGCTTCTTTTTCCTTGTTTTTGGTGCTATGACTTCCGAGACTCTTTTCGCTTTGATTGATCGCTCCACTATCTCCTCCCAAAAACTCCTGGTGGTATTGGTAAACACAATGATCCGATGTTTGCCAGATTGTGGGCTTCCTCATTGCTTGCTCTTCCTATATGTGATACTTCGCACCCATCAAATTGATCGTCCATGATGCTATAGAAGTCGCGATAAGCGACCATATTTTCGCTAACAGCATTACATTTGTTCATTGCCTGCTGTGCCACAAGGTTGGAGTCTCAAAAATTTTGAGGCGAGTTGCACCGCAAGCTTTGGCCATCCGCATTCCATGCAATAGGACCTCATGTTCCGCTTTGTTATTGGATGCATTTGTAAAGATCATTCGAAGAATATAGCACATTTTGTCTCCTTGAGGTGATATTAGTACGAATCCTGCTCCTGCTCCCTCTATTCTTTTTCATCCGTCAAAGTACATGGTCCATGTGCTAGAGACGTCTGGTGGACCCGCACATTGCAATTCCGTGCACTCTGTGATGAAATCTAGCACAACTTGTGACTTAATTGCTTTGCGCTTCTCATAAGTGATATCTCGAGGGGATAATTTGATTCCCCATAGAGAAACACGCCCAGTTGCTTTTGGATTATTGAGGATGCTTAACAAAGGTGCTTCGTTGACCACTACGATCGGGTGCTCCGAAAAATAGTGGCGTAGATTTCATGCTGTCATAAATACTCCGTATGCTAGTTTTTGGTAGTGTGGGTACCTTTATTTAGATGGCAATAAAACCTCACTCAGGAAGTATACTGGCCCCTGCACACCGTGCATCGTTCCTTCTTCAGGTCATTCTATGACCAAGACTGTGCTAACCACCTGATATGTTGCAGCAATATAAAGGAGTAAAGCGTCTTTCTCTTTTGGTGACACGACGACACGGGATCTCGAAAGTGTCCTTTTAAGATCTTCAAAGGCATACTGAGCTTCTTCTGTCCACTAGAATTTTTCTGATTTTCTCATGAGGACGTAGAATGGCAGCGCTTTTTCTCCTAATCTTGCAATAAAACGACTCAGCGCTGCCACTTGTCCCGCCAATTGCTGTACACCACGTAGATTTGTTGGATTTTTCATTGTGAGGATAGCTTGTATTTTTTTGGGGTTAGCCTCGATCCCTCTGGCTAATACCAAATATCCGAGGAGCTGTCCTGCTGGAACTCCAAAGGAACACTTCTTCGGGTTCAGTTTGATGCTAAACCTGTCAAGATTTCTGAATGTTTCTTCTAGGTCCTTGATCAGCACCGATCCTTGACCTGTGGTAACTATGACATCATCAATATACACTTGCACATTTGTACCTATTTGGGTTCCCTGGCACTTCTGCATCATCCGCTGATATGTTGCTCCAGCGTTTTTGAGGCCAAACAACATTGTTGTGTAGCAAAAAACGCCGTAAGGTGTGATAAACACCGTTTTCTCCTGGTCTTCCTCCTTCATCTGGATCTGGTGGTATCCTGAATAAGCATCCAAGAAATAAAGACGTTCACTTCCCATAGTTGCATTGATGATTTGGTCGATTTGCGACAATGGGAAGTGATCTTTTGGGCAATGTTTGTTCAGTGCAGTAAAGTCGATACACATCCGACGTTCTGAAGTGTTTTTTTGTGGAACACATACTTGATTTGCAAGCCACTCTAATTTTGTCAATTGTTTGATAAAATTGGCATCAGTTAGGCCATGGAGCTCCTTTCCAATGGCCTTTTATTTTGGTTCTATGAAGCATCGAAGCGGTTGTTGTACTGGCTTTGCCTTTGGATCTAAATTTAGTGCAAGCTCAGCAAGTTCCCTGGGGATTCCCGACATGTCAGAAGGTAGCCATGCAAAAATCTCCCAGTGCTCACGGAGGAACTCGATGAGCGCGCTTTCCTAAGCGGGATCAAGGTTGGAAGCTACAAATGTTGTTTTCGCCGGGTCATCGGGGTGGATCTGTACTTCTTTTGTGTCTTTTGCCGTGTCAAAAAGCCTGATCGGGATTGACATGTGCTACCTCCAGAGGTTGTTAGTTTGCCGAACTTTTGAGTTGCTCGAAATCTGTTGCCATCCCGAAAGACTCAGAATTTTTTTGAACTCTCGATCACAGCTATCTGCTCGTGTGAAGCTTCCTTGCACCATGATAATTCCCTTTGGTTCTGGCATTTTCATTACTAAATATACGTAATGTGGTACTTCCATGAAACGTGCAATGGTTGGCCGTCCCAGGATTGCATGGTATTGTGATGGCCAATCCATGACTTCGAATTCGAGTTTTTCTCGCCTGAAATTTAATTTGGAACCAAAAACAACGTCAAGGAAAAATTTGCCTAAAGGAATTTCTGCTCTACCTAGTACTATTCCGTGGAAAGAGGTTTCTGTTGGAGTGAGATTATCTAGAGGGTAGCCTATTATCCACAATGTTTTTGCGTAGATCAAATTTATGCTACTCCCTGCATCCATGAATACCTTGCTCATGTCGAATCCGCCAATTTGTGCTTCTACTATCAGGGCTGAATGTCCTGGTCGTGGAACCCGGAGTGGTTGATTTGCTCTGCTGAACTTAATTTTTTGATCTGACCAATGGAGATACTCGGGTGTGGCTAATGTTGATGTTTCTGCCATATTTATTTGTCTTGTGATGAGCTTCTAAATTCTGTTGGGTGGACACCCTTTCTGAATCATAGACATCGTTCCTTTTGATTTGGGGTACTCGTTGTTTTGATCGTTTGAATTTTGTGATGGTTCAATTGGTAGTGGTGAACCGATAGCTAGTGCACTGGGCATGGATGTGTACCCTCAGTTTGCTACTTTGGCTGCCTTTGCGTTGCATAACTCCTGCATCTTCAAGAATGTTCGGCAGTATTTCATCAGGTGATTGTATTTTTGCTTGCCTGCTGAGTCGACGTAAAAATGCATATTACAGGGTCCTTCCAACATTTGCATCGCGGACATAGGTGGGTCTTGTGCTCTTGGCTGATATTACTGTGCGGATTGGCTTCCTCCGAGGTCGTCTCTGTTCTGGTTGTATCCGCCATTATTGTCATTGCTTTTGTTGTTACCTTCACCCGAAAAACCTGTTGCGATGTAACTTGGTCCCGTGTTCCCATCGTTGTTTCTTCGTCTTCTGTCATTGCCGCGTTTATCCCTGTCTTCCTCGGGTGACTGTGCGCGCTTATTATGTAGCGTGTCTTCTCCATCAGCCCAACGGTTTGCTATTTCCATCAACTGTGATACTGTATTTGGTTTCATCCTACCCAACTCTTCTATGAATTCTCGACGACATAGGCCGTCATTGAAAGCGTCAATGGACCTCTCGTCCGATATGGATTCAACTGAGTTTTTGATGATATTCCATCTCTGTATGAATGCTCTTATTGACTCTCCGGATTTTTTTTGTACACTCGTCATTGTTCCAAGGATGTTGGTCGCTTGAATGTGGAATGAAAGTGTCAGATGAACTTATCTTCCAGATCGTTCCAGCTACCAATTGAACCTTCGGGTAACTGTCTTAACCATGACCTTGCGGCGCCGGTAAGGTGTAGTTGTAGACTTTGCACCGCAATAGTTGTGGATCCGCTGTGTAGTTTGACAGTGGCTAGATAATCTGCTAGCCAAGCTTCAGGTTCCTGGAGCCCATCATATTTGTGTCGATTATGTGGAAGTTTAAAATCTTTCGGTACTGAGGCTTTGTGAATCCTGTGTGTGAAACAACTGGTCCCGCATAATTCATGGTCGTCTTCGTCATCTCCATCTTGATATCGTCGGGTGCGGTTTTCGTCTCTGGGTCCACTGCTCCTGTGCTGGGTGTTGTTGTTCCTTGTGTTGCTTCGCGGCTCGGATCCTACAAGGTGCGCCTGGTGTGGTGATTGCGATCACTGGGTGTGTCCTGCTTGTCGAGGACTGTTTTGACGGCGTGGGGACCTTTGTGTGAGTCCTTGTTCTGCTTCCTCACATGAGGCTCCTACCATGCCGAGGTTCATCAGAGCGGAGAGGTGGAGGGCCACGCACAGATTGTTGGGTGCGGGTTGAGTGGTGATCAGGTATGTCTGCGCGGCCACAATAGCTGCCTGAGCTGTTTTTGCCTTGATGTTTCATGCTTGATCGATTGACATGAACGATAAGTCTAGGTCTCGGATGATTCCACTTTTGTCTGCTTTGGGGATATTCTGTAATCGAGATGTCCCTCTTCTTGGTGGTGTTGCTCCTGTCACACTCCTTGACCCTCGAGTAGAGCTTAGTTGGGCCCGTCGTAAACTCGATTCGTCAGCTAACCTTTTCCTTTCATCGAGCTATATTTGCATCCGGAGTAGGTCTCTCTTCTTGTGGTGGAGAAAATATTGGTACGCTAGTAGATCCTCATGTGAAGCATCTGCCGTCAATGGGACTGCTCTCGAAATTGCCTCTCTTGCTTTTTGCCATCCGACACTGGTAGCCGAAGCCCTGGTCTCTCTTCTGTGCATGGTTCTCCGCCTCCTCCTCGAACTATGCGATTATCAGTTGTTTCTCCTCCATTTTCATGTTTTCCTCCGTTGTTGTTTTCTCCTTTGTTGTCGTGGTTTCCTGAATGGTCATCTGATAAGATATCATCGGGGTTTATGTTGGGATTACCGTTTTCGTCACGTGGCGTGTTATATGTGACCTGACGATGTCGCCTTTTGCTTTTTTGAGTGTGTTGGTAGTACTCTGAGATCGTAGTTCTAGATAAATCTTCGCCATCCTTTCTTCAAAATCGACGTTCTCACTGCTTTCTTCGCGTTCTGAATTTTTGGGTTTTCTCCGTGTGGTGAGATTGATTGGCCACCTTCTTTTCCTTCTTCGATCTGAGTTGTGATATCTGTGGGGCTCCAACGAGCGATGATGGTACTGTTACAGGTGTGTCCTTTCCCACCGATGGTTCTGATGTGATCAGGGCCGAAAGGTGTGATTCATGTGTGTTGTCTCCTTGGAAGTGGAAGCTTCTGATGATTAGATCGGATCTGCCATTGAAATTGGAGGGTACTACTACTAGGGTGGGTGGGTGTGGATCTGTTTTCGTCGAGTCGACGTTTGGTGGAGAGCATTCTTCCGAATCCGTGTTTCCAGCGTTCAGGTTTACCACAGACGGCGCCAATTGACGAGGGGTAACCTCGGCAATGCCCACGGCGATGGACTGGGGGTTTCGTGGAAAAGAGAACGCTTGGGAATTCATCGGATGTTAGGGAAAACAATGAAGACAATGTCATCTGAATATTGGGAAGACACTCTATTACAAGTTGTCCTCTAGATTTCGGTACCCTCGCTTGGGCTTCTCCCGCCCTATATATAATAGGTCGGTTCTCAAAGCTGTATGCGGATAGGTTGCATACACGCGTGATTACAATACCAACATAATGTCAGTTCGTGGTTTCTTTCCTAATACAACAAAGAGCCTCTGTCGGTTGCTCCCTTTGGGCTTTTATCTAGAATCTCTATGGGCCGTAGGCCTTTTATCCAATGTAGGTAGCGAATAGTGAGCATCCGAGTTATCATACCCATGCCAGTCATTGTTGGACAATGATATACAGACTACATACAAATAAGGGATGATGAGCCATGACTCTGTTAAATGGCTAAAGGCCATAAGAATTCATGATAGTATCCATATACAGAAATCAAGTTATGAACATGGTAGCCCTCTAGAAGGCACGAAGCTTTTCAAAGCTTAAATAGATCTATAAAAAAATAGACTCATATGTTTACATATGTGAAATGGTTGACATGTCGAAAAGTAGTTTATGACAAAATTTAAAAGTTGACTGTCACAAGATTGGATCTTCCACAATGATATTTAGTATATACAGATTATTGTAGCAACTACTACATATTGAGATATGGTAGTTGAATAAACAAAACAACGTTGGTCTAATAGAATGGTTACCTAGGATGTGTACATGGCACTATCCAAAGGGTTTTGTTAATTGGAAAGGTGCTAAAATATATGCAAATTTCCGTGGTTGAAAAATCATAGTGGAGGTGGAATATTCACCGTGATGAAACTATTAAAGAGTTTAAGTTCATCGGAATAATGAATATGCTTGTGTTTACAATAAAATAAGTGGGAGCGATAAGACATATTTCCAATGCTTTATGTGGAAGACAATATGTTGATTGGAAATGATGTATCTTTAATTTGACGCTAAATAATTTCATTAATTTTGGATTTTGATGAAAGACTGAGGAAAAACAAGAATGTTAGACATCTAAGTCTATATAGATAGATTGATTGCTAATATGGTTATGTTGAAGTACATATATGAAATATTGAATTAGTTCAATATGGTGGCATATTTGAGTGGGAGCTGTGTGAGTCTCCTGGTCAATATTTGATAAGAAAAGTTCTTGCCACATGGTAGAAAGATCAATTGTATTGACAACCGGTACATGAAATCTTGTGAATGATTGATTAATCATGAATGCCATGATATGTACATATCAAGATAACTCCTATGCTCTAAGTGTTAGGAGCATACACCAGAGTGATTCATAAGATGACTATTGGACACTAGTCATGATATTCTTGTGTACTTTGGAAGAAACAAGAATATTCGATGTATGCGGAATTGAAAAAATAGTTCATTGTAATGTGTTACATTGATGAAAGATTTGTCAAATATACTGATGAAGTTTATCTCAATTAGGGTATGTGTTAAGGAATAAGGTGGCATAGTGTAATGGAAGAAAGTTCCATGATGGATTTGCACTAGTTCCAAAGTTATAACATTGTGACAGATACTACAATGGTGGTTGAGTATATGACTTCTTCAGAAGCAGCGTATAGAGGGTTTTTGTGTAAAATAGTTTTGTCATCAACTAGGTGCACCAAGAGGCATATACTATGAAGATCTATTGCACCACAAAAGTGTCACCATAGTTTTGGCTCAAGGAATTGAAGTCTCACCAGAAGACTTAATTTATATAATGATATCTCATTCGAGAATGAGTAATGCATAATGAAGCACATGCAAATACAAACATAGCTCAAGGAGATTGGCTTTACCATAAGAAAACCCGTGTGGATAACACTGGAATGCCATAGGTGTTAAAATGCATTTAGCAATAACAAGATTATTGACTCTAGTGCAAGTGGGAGACCGAAGGATATATGCCCTAGTGGCAAATATTAAAGATGTATCATTAGTTCATAATAGTTTTGTATCATGCTATTATTGGGGTTTAGCGCCTGAAAACAATATTTTTCCTACGCCAAGAACCCTAATGCCAGGATCTATCTATTAGGAAAGTAGTAACTAGAGGGGCTTTTCACGAACTAACCCTTGAAGACCGAAAATCTTTGTCAATGTTCGGGAATGGTTGATGTAGTCATACCGACACCGACCTCAAGGTCGTTCTGAACTCAGATGGCTCCACCAGCTCCAACTCCACCGGCTCCAATGACTCTGATGGCTCGAATGACTCGAGCGCGACAGGTGCAGCGCCTCGTAGGGGGTCACACACATACGGTATTTAACGACAACTCTTGGACCCTGATCTAGCAGAGGTGACAGAACTAGATCTCCTGGATCCGGAATCCTCGCAGCGCGACAGTGCTTCGCGGTGAAGAACACTGTCGTTCGTGTAGCCCTGACACTGGGTCCACACTCACAAGAGAGAGAGGGAGAGAGGAGGGCACGTGGACGGGGAAGCCTCAAAGCTAAGGATTTATTAGTGTGTTTAAATCGCTCCATATGCCCTCCTTTATATAGGGGGAGGGGAGATACTCCCTCCCTCTAAGTCCCGGGGTGGAACTAATCAAGGGAGGAGGTGGGGGAGGCGCACCAGCCAGCCCACCCATGGGCCCCACGTGGGGACTAGCCCATTAGGGCCGCCGACCACCCTTTAGCCCCTCCTAGGGCATGCGACTCTCTCTCGAGCCTGCCGGAGCCCCATTTAGGTGCGCTCCTCCATTAAATCATATCTAAATTATTAAATAAATATAAATAAATGTATAATTCAATAATTAACTTATATTTACATATTATTTAATTCCCGTTGAATCGGAACTCCTTCTGGACAACTCTGGACACCCGTCGGACTTTCCCGGAACCCTTCCGGTTTTCTCTTCTCTCTTCTTAGGTGATTCCGATACCAAAATGAGAGCATTGTCAAACCCTTAAGTGTCATAACCTAATTGTTCGGGAACACTGTAGACATGGTCGATACCCCTCTCCAAACAATGATCATCAGCGGGACCTGGATGCCGATAATGACCCCTATGCATTCCACAAGAATCATTGTCGTTGAACCATTAAAAATAGAGTCCTATTCCTTATGTTACTTTGATAGTTTACTTCTCCAAGACCTGATCAACGACATGGCCATGTTATGTTCAGTCTTGTTACCGACAAGTACAATCTTTACTCGTTCTGAGCTATGCCATCCCCGTGACCGAGTCACACGCTGCAAATTTATGGATGTCTTGGCTCCTAGTGGGCCATAGTATCTCTCCGTCACGTGGAAGAACAAATCCTGCTCTTGACACATACGCCTCTACATGAACCTATGAATACCTGAAGACACCTTTATGAATACTGTTTCACCAAGTGATGTTTGATGTAATCAAGGCAGTCCCGGGTGATAGTGATTAAATATGGTCTTAAGGTATAAGGAATTGGTTACTATGTTTCCTAGTCATTGTAACAGTGAACTTCGTGACTTGACCGTGTTACAGTTCCTGTGTTGGCTTTGTACATCACTTTCGTTCACCGAATGAAGTGACCCCATTGTCAATTGACATAAATGTCCATGCTCGAGAAACTTCGATCATCGATTTCTAATGAACTTGTGTCTAGAGGATCACTAGGGACTCTGGTGGTTTACATATCACGCGTGTATTGATGTTCCTATCAATACAGTTATAGCATTATATAAATACTATTATGTATGTCAATAATCTAGATTATTATTTGTCTCTAGGGCATATTTCCAACATTCTACCACTTGAACTAGAGTACAAATAAATTAGCTGCATGTCGTGGTGGTGGCACGGCAGATGCCACGTATAAGCTAAATATGGGGCCAATGAGCACTAGACGTATCCAGGGAGGGATACTGTGGTTAGTCCACACATAGATGAGTTGTATTCACTAGATCAGTGGTGGATTACAAGGGCTCCTTGAGTTGTTCTTGGGGAGTAAGACGATGAACTTATCTACTATCCCCACTACTCTCTAGGGTTTTCCCCTTAGTAAAAATGGCCGACCCTCTCTATGGAGGTCATGTTGCTCCTTGTATAGGGGAGCCCAGGTTACAAGTTAGGGCATACTTTGAAGGCATATTACCCGAATATGCTTCCCCTAAAATAGCAAAGCGATGTGCCTCTTTTCTCCTTCGTAAGATGATCTGGCCTCATGGTGTAAGCCTTCCTGAGCCCCTTTGCGGCGCGGTGTCACCGGACATAGGCAATGTCACCCAGCATATGCAGCATCACAATTGTCGGACAGTACCCGCTGGTCCTCCCCTCTGTCCTCTGCGCTCACGCTAAAGTGGAGAGAGAAAACCTTTGACCAAGAAGATTCTTCCCTTCCATTGTAAGCCAAGTGGTAACCCGGCTCAGGCCTGGTTAACTCGTCCCTGTGGGTACCTGCAAACAAGTTACAATGAGGTTGCCTACATACACTTTATACCGGCCGAGGCTATGTTGCATGAAATCTGTCCGGGCCAGGTCTACCGTAAGTCGGCTTGCCTTGAGGTAACTCAGCTAGCTTACGCTTCGACCTCGCCATACCTCGGCTATCATGGCCATTATACCCTAGCGTGACCCTACCCAGGGTTATCCCCCAACACTGGATTTGATACGAATCATTACACCATAACACTTTTGGTGTTTTGATCATGCATGTTCATGGAAGAGGTTTTGTCTATGGATCGTACTATACAAATCCTTATGTCTATGCGAATTGTTAATGTCATCTAATTTAACATTCCCTTCATCATCACATGCGGACATTGCGTCATAAATATTTATTCTTTGGTGAAAGAGTGTTGTTTTTGTTCCTTCTATCATGCCATCGGATTAATCAATCAAAAGATGACGTTTTCATTATCATGAGCATTAGGTACGAATTCTGTGGGAAGATGGACTTCCCTAGCCGTAACATTACAAATTTTACCTCTGAAGTAATCATATACTTCTTATGTCAATGTAAATCTTATCGATAGTGTAATAAATGCCACTTGGATATCTAACCATACTTATCTTATTCTAAGGTTCTCAACGTTGTGAGAATTCCAATCATCTAGGTTGGGTGGAACTTTCTAATGTAACCCTTTTACAATCAAGTTCACCATCCTTTACAGATCATATGTATACCTTCAATTCTCTCTAGACACTGAAGATTATACTTAACCATTTGTTCAGTGATTTACTCATATATTACCTATGAAACTGTTCTTTTTGATTAAGAACTTGCGTCATATTATATCGAGTATACAACATAATTTTATAAGATGGAACCTATGACTGAGGCATAGTAGATGTTACATATATTTTCCCTCATTTAACCATCATCGTACCAAGACAATCTCAATGCTTCACCTAGTTAGACAAGTATGAACTTCCTTCTTAACTTGTTCCATTTTGAACTTCTTAAGAATCCAATCTAGGAAAACATTCTGACTTAATGCTATTAAACATATGAACCAATGTTCAATATTCGTTCAACTTCATCTACTTAATATTCACTAATAATTACTAATACCAACAATACCATTCAAAATATGTAAATCACATGTGAGAATGTTTCATCAAGCTCCCACTCAGAATTCTAGCTACGAGATTCCATTTGTCCGACTTAAGCATTGCTACACATTGTAGTCAACCATTTGAATTTGTTCAAGACATTTCTTGACACAAATAAAGCTTTATGTCTTTCTTTAAGTTTCATTTCTTCCTTGCGACTCATACAAAGAGACTATGAACTTGGGCACGGAGGCATGACTATTTTCGACCTTGCCCCATCATTATTTACTTTGGTAGTCCCTTTGGAAGATCAAGTAACATCTTTACTTTGATAAGATCAAGTAACATTTTACTTTATTATCTTAAATGTAACTTAATGTTCAGGATTGCATGACCCTAAGTCATTTCTCGTACTTGGGTTCACCATCGCTTCTTTGTAGTTCATAGGTATGTCATTGTTCCATTAACATGACAAGTGAATTAGGAATTCATTTCTGCAATGAGGCAGAACTTATTCATGAATCCTACTTTGGTTTAGTAAAATATCCCACTGAAACATTTGATCATTATCATTATTTTATCCTCTATTTGCAGAGTTTTGTTCCGGGATCAATTCTGCTGTGTTAATCTAGCATTTGGAGGCAAAGTTCTCAACCTTATTTGAGATTTCACCTTTATCCATCAACTCTTTTTTGGAAACTTTTCTACTATAGGGGAGCCCCCCACGGGCCTTTATTGAAAAAGAAAACACAAGAATATGTTCAACACATATTTACAGACAAAAGGGAACAAAAGAATAGAGCAAAAAAATATGTACAAGGCCATAGGCCCAAAACTCTAAGGCATACTGTCAAGCCATGATGACAATAAAGCCTTAACTTTCCTGTTTAACATGTGCTTCAGCAAGGTCAAATCATAATAGAAACCAGCCTTCCACCCCCTGAATGTGAGTATTTCCTCTTTCAAAATAAGAGCATTACGTTGTTTCCATATATTCCTGCAAGCCAAAGTGATCACCTCTATGAAGCAAGGTCCCTCAAACCTTTCCTTAGCATATTTGAATGCTTCTACAGTACTGACATCAGTCCATTCAATTTGTAGATAATTCCATATTCTAGCACTAAACAAATAATTAAAGAACAAGTGTTTACATTCTTCCTTTGCTTGTGTAGAACAAAGAACACATTCATGATCATCTATGACTTTCCAGTTTCTGTGAATAAGCATGTCCTTGGTATTTATCCTATCATGTAGCAGCAGCCATGCAAAGAACCTATGCTTTGACATACACTTGCTTCTCCAAATCTTATCAGAAACCAAGTCATTAGCTATTCCTTCAAAATTTCTCTCATAATAGGATTTAGCTTTGTAAGTATACTTACTTAGCTGACATATCCACTTATCATATTTTGCTGACAAATTGGTATCTAATAAGACACACTATAGTTGTATATATATCTAGATAAGCTTCAGCCGAAAGAGGTAGCATAAAAGCTTCATGAAGATTACTGAGAGTGCATATATCCTGTGTTGAAGCCATTTTGTCCCTTGCAAATGATTATAATCTAGGAAATTTTGTAGACATTAAGGAATCAGACCATAAGTCATTCCTGAATAAAATAGTGAACCCTCTACCAATGACACATTTGGATATATTCCTCCGCTCATCCACAGGGCTAATAACACTTCTCCACCAAAAGGATCCACTCAAAGTTATAGCATGTGGCACTAACTCAGGATAATATGTGCCTCTGACCAATTTTACCCATGGTAAACTTTCATTGTTATAAATTTGTCCAAGTGTTTAAGTAAAAGTGCTCTATTATGTATCTGCAGATTTATAACTCCAATACCTCCTTTTTTCTTCGGCTTACACACCATGTCCCAGGATACAAGGGAATTTGTTCTTTCCTCATCTTTACATTTCCTCCATAAGCATCTTCTTCTACCCTTATCTATAACCTCCAGCACTCCTAGAGGGATGTAAAGGGTGCACATATAAAATGTTGGCAGAGAGGAAAGGATTGAGTTTCCAACACTAGACTATCCCCATATGACAAAAAAGATGCAGTAGCTAATAGCCTTCTCTCTAATCTATTAATTAAATGGGAAAATCCTTAATATGTGGACTTGTTGTGCCCATGGGAAGTCCAAGATATGTGAAAGGCATAGACCCTAGTTGGAATTCAAAGAGATTAGCTAGAAGAGTAGCCTCTTCTCTAGAAATGTTAATTGGAATTAGAGAAGATTTATGATAGTTAACTTTTAGCCTAGTAAATCCAGCATATTGATCCAATAACTCCTTAAAATGATCAATTGGTCTTATTCTGCAGGAAGTAAAATGAGTGTATCATCTGCATACTGAATAATTGGATACTTTCCTTCTCTCAGGATTGGTAATTTCGGCCTCCTTTGCTGTAATGCCAAATTGACAATACTCTGCAAGAGATCTCCTCCTAGAAAATAAAGCAAGGGAGATAGGGGGTCTCCCTGTTTGACTCCTCTTTTACAAGCAAATTTATTCCTAGACACTCCATTGAGCAAAATAGAGGAAGAACCATAAGGTAATATTTCCTAACTAGCTTGATAAAACTTATAGGAAAGCCTTTATGCTGTAGAATTTGCAATATAGCATGATGTTCAATAGTGTCAAATGCCTTTTCAAAATCAATTTTAATGACAACCACTTTTCTCTTTGATTGCTGACATTGGTGTAGATACTCAAAGGACCACGCTAGACAGTCCTGAATTGTTCTAGCCTTGATAAAAGCATACTGATTGTCATGAATGCATCTTGTTATTTATGTTTGTAATCTGTTTGCATACAATTTGGTAAGGAACTTTAAGCAAGTGTTAGTGAGGGAGATGGGTCTCAAATCATTTACACTTTCTGGGTTTTGCTTTTTTGATACCAAAGTGATGAATGATCCATTGATATTTTCTAGCGAAACACTCCCTTTGTGAAATTCCATGACCAGATTAATGAAGTCATCTTTTATGATATGCCAGCACTTGTTTATATAATAACCATTAAATCCATTAGGTCCTGGTGCTTTATCAACTTTCAAATCCTTGACAATACCATCTATCTCTTCTATAGTGAATGGATCCATTAAGCTAGAGAATAAATCCACTTGTGGTAGAAGGATGCTAAGGTCTAGAGCATTATTGGTAGGAAAAGTGACTCTCATTTTGCCTTTATAGCACATCCAGAATGCTGTTGCGTTTTGATCTTCATCCTAAATCTCAGTGATAGTATCTTGTCTATATCTCTCAATAGCCTTAGCATGAAAAAACTTGGTATTTTCCCCACTTAAGATAACCCATATTGTAGTGCATCTCTATCTCCAATAATATGACTGTCTGCCCATTAGTTTTTTATGATGACATTTGACAAAATTCCTAAAATTGAATTCGGGCATAGAGAGACTCCTCTGATCCTCCATATGATCCAAGAGGAAAACAACATAGTTGGAATTTTCAATCAGGGTTTTAATATGAGAGAGATATTTCCCCATTTTTTCAATTCATATCTCAAATTTTTTAATTTAGCAGCTACGACAGAGTTTATAGATCTCCCCCTTGTTGGTTGATTCCAGACCTTTTCCACCAGCTCAAAAAATCCAGGTTGATGCACCCAGAAATTTTCAAAACAGAACATATGTGCTTTCGGAATATTGGTACAGATTTGCACTACACATCGCGCATGATCTAAAGTTGTCTTTGCTAATGGCCTAACCATAGTATTTGGGTACTTTATGGTCCACTCACAGGAGATGAAAACCCAATCTAGCTGCACTAGCAGAGGTTGTCTTTGCATATTAGACCAAGTTTAATTCCTCCCTTTGAGTGGTAATTCAATTAAGCCCAAGTGGCTAATAACATCATTAAATATGAAAATATCATTCATATCAGTACAATCTCTGTTTCTATTCTCCTGTGATCTCATAAAGTTAAAATCACCCAATAATAGCCAGAGTTCATGTGCTTGGATTTACAAATTATAAAGCCAGGAAATAAAGTTATCTCTCTCAATTCCTTGACAGGGTCCATAGATAGTAATCAGACTCCAATTCTCCCCATTACGCATGGATGTAAAATTAATAATTACACCTAATCTATGAATGTCAATCACATTACCAGAGAAAATAGAACTGTTCTAAAGCACAATAATACCCAGAGGCTCCTATTGAGCGAGAAAAGGAAAATTTATCAAATCTCTTGGGGAAGAAGTTTCTTATAAAGGAATGATCAAAAAATTTCAAATTTAGTTTCTTGAATATAGACCACTACAAATCTGCTCTCTTTAATTTTATTATAGACTGCAGTTTTCTTATTTTTATCATTAAGACCCCTAACATTCCAGTCCAATACCAACCGGTCCCAATTATTAGTGGTGTTGTGATCCATTAATGACCAAAACAACCAAAAAGAAGATCCTACTCATTATAAATAAGTAGCCGAAGTAGACCACATTAAACATAGTAATCACACCATAAAACCACAGTACTAGTGGACATGGAAGCTCACACATATGATCCAACATTGTAACATAGAAGCCATAAAACTGCAAATGACATAAAAGGTCCAGAACAAGACCCCAACTATAATAAATTTCACTATTCATCTAGAGAGTCTTCAGCCTTGTTGGGTCCTGGAGAAGCCATAAGTATCTCCTCAGTCATGTTCTCCTTAGGGATTTCTAGGATTCTACCAGCTTGCTGAAGTACTACAACATAATTGACATGCGACAACTGCTCCTCTTGGGACTCCACCTGTATCTGTTTAGCAGGCTTTGCCTTTTTCCTAGGATGTGGCTGATCAGTGCAGAGAATAAGCTTATACCCATTATTCTTGGTTGATCTTCTGGTTACATGCCTCACAGAAGTGTTTACCAACAAAGTTTCTTTCTGCTTCCTGCCTCTCTTCTTTGGAGTGTCTAATAGCACATTGTCAGAATCACATGTCACAGACTGTTCCTCATGCACCAAGCCACTTGAGCCAAATTCCCTATGTGATCTTCCTTTTCATAAGTCAGGAGCAAAGGTGATGGAGGCAAGCAGAGAGATCTCATAGCAGCATCAGATTGGAAGTCACGTGGCAACTTTCCCACAAAGGATAAGGCCATATAGAAAGTTTTTTCATTATTATGTCCATGCCAACCAATGACCACATCAGGCAGTAACACAGTAAGAATCTAAATGTTGTTGTTTTGAACTTGATTATGTGCAGGTACTATGGACAACTGATCACCCTATGGGAGTTGCTGTACCACAGGGGCATCCATTATCTGTGCAACACCCTCTCCTTGTACAAACCGTATAGAAGACCCAGAAGCACCAGACAAAGAGAAAGTAATAGACGATTGGTTCTGGTGGGGCTGTCCTCCCTGATCATCCTGCACCACATTCACCACAGCTTTCTCCTAAACCCATGCACCCAAACAGGGACATCAGGTTGAATGTTCTCAGGAACCCATGGAACATCATCATCCTCATTGTCCTGGAAACCTTGTTTCTAACCTAGCATGGCGTGTGGATTGCCATTGTCAGGTTCTGGTGATTCATCACCTGGAAGAGCATCTCCCTGCTCACTTAGCAGAATATAGCAAGGTGCAGTCCATGAAACAACATTGCCTCCATAGTCCTGTGGCTCACGTACCACAATGGATTTTGGTATATCTCTAGCACCCCATAGCTACACTTAATCAGAGTTCTTGTGGGTGATGGATCCTCTCTAAACTATCCCCTAAGTTTACCAAATTTAGCCACAATTTCTAGTGGCTCTAAAATTAGGCCCAACATCATGGCGAGTAAAAGTTAAAGTGTAGCCTTAACCAATCTAAAACTATGGTTGAGCAACTAAGAGATCTCTCCTAACAGAGTCGGTCATGCGAAATAGACCAATGCCAACTGCACATTCAGCAAAAGACAATACCTCAAGTTGGAGATCATCATGGACATGTTGCGCAATCTGTTATAGGACTTCATCAATCTCTTCCCCCTTTGGACTTGGGAGCACCAATGCCATTGCCCAGTTTCCATGGCACTTCGGAGGAGTGGTTGACATAGTGACATAAATCCCACTAGGCCTCTCATCATCACCCCATGGTTGAAGAACTTGCATCACTTCCGGTGTGAAACGAGCAGGGTCGACCTAGAGGTTCGCCATAATTGACCCTTGGAGAGGCGGCGGATTGTTCTAGGGTTGAAAAGACGTTTTCTTAACGCTTGTAGCCGAATAGGCTCTAGATAAATTAGCCTTAATAATTAGAACAAAGTCTGTTTCAGGTTCAGTGTCAAGGGCCACAGGATTTGATGGTTTGGCGACCCAATGAAAAGACAATTTTACCCCTATATTACCAGGGTAGTTCCTTTTAACGTGACTGTTTCGTTAACAAGCATAATATCTTATTTCTTCTTTGAAATAAACAGTAGGATGACCAAAACATAGACATTTAGAGCAGGACCAAACTTTGAGCACCATTCATCAATCATTTCTTCAAAATCTTTACCAGAGTTATCTAGAGATGAAGGGACTGAGCACAAAATATTTGGAGAAGGCCGAGACTGATCAACTAATGGACCAACATGCTGATCAGAAGAAATTCCATTCTTGAGTAAAATGAAAGCACACATTGTTATTTTAGGGTCTATCACCCTAACATTATCAATGTCCAAACCTAGAGAGGAGGGTTTATCTGATGAATCAAAGCTATGTTTTTAGCTCTCTATGAAGCAATTTCCCTCGGAGAAGAGCTATTGCAATATTTTTTGCCAACTGAAAACCATCCATCCTTGGTTTCTTTATCCCATAGTTTTTCTCAAGAAGCCAGTTTGGTCCTCCATGACCCCATAGATGAAAGTAGCATTTGAATTGGAAACATTCAAAAGATCTCAAATTCATAATAAAGAATCCAACATTTTTAGAGGAGACAGTAAAAGAGAAAACCTTGTCTCTTATTAGGGACACGTTTAACTCTCCATAAAACCCCCCAATTGCCACTTCAAGAGCTAAACCCACTCCATCCTCATCAAGACGAAAAGAAGCATGTCCAAATGAGATAACCATTGGGAAATGATCTGATCCAATGAAAGGGTGTATAGATGACTAAAAAAGAGTCCTCATCCTATTAGCAATATTTATCCTCGGAGAGAAATCCAAGTCTAAAGTGGTTCCAGCATGCATTGCCATTTTCGAGGGATCAATGGGGTTGGAATCAAGAAGCCTAGTAGGTGTCCACTCCAGATTGATTGAAATAGGAACAAAATTATCCAATAATTTCTAGTTACTTAAAACCAATCGAGATTATACCTTTGCATGATGGCATTTAAGATAAATTTCAGAACCAGTGGAGATAAGTTCCCGTACCTTTAAGACATGGTCATCAATTACAACCCCATTTGCCCCAACCAACCGAATCTTTCGCATCCTCGAGATCACCACCATGAAGCCTAAATAAATGTGATCAACACGTTGATCTAGGGTCATGGAATAAAGAGCTTTCCAATGCCATGAGGTACGATCAAAAATGAATGAAGAAGGCATGGTAGATAGGGAGAGAGGGCCAAAAGATGTTGGTTGAGATGTGGACGCTGGCGGCTAGAGCAGCCACCGATGATGGGAAGTGACTGGCGATCTAGATTGCCATGCAATCGCCTGATCCTATTTTTGTGGTCCTCTCCCAGAACCTTTTTCTTTTAAGAATATTCATCAACTCTTTTATTGAGAAACTCTTCTCGATAAATCACCACTTTGAGCAATACTAATTTGTCCCTTTGGTTGTAGTTGTGGAATACGTATTCTTAGTTTCCTAGGAACACACTACAAAGTTTTATTCGTTCTAATTCTGAATTATCACATAACTCTAGAATTTCTGGAAACCACATTGTGCCATACACTTCTGGTCTTGTTTCCACAAATCCTTGATGATTCTTTATACAACAAGTAAGTGTTCGCTATTCTAATTTATATTCTCTAAATACTAACACTAACACGATAAGAGATTACTTTAGACCATACGATATCTAATATGGTATGATTACAATTCTTTATACATGTCAACACATTGGCATATTATTAGCATTGTAATTTGTGGAACACTTTTCACGGGTATTATATGCTTGAATCACAACTCAAATACTTGTTGTTTTGATAAAATCATAAAGACTCACATTCTTATTAACTCAATATTCTTCTTCACTCTGAAATTCTTTATTCATAACAAATAGTTTTAGACTTGTGTCTCATTCAACGAATACATTTATTTGCTTAGATTCACAATGAATTTTTACAATACAATGATATCCACCATTGATTCAACAATACAACATATCATCATGTATGATATCTAATTATTTAACACACACTTGTGTCATTCAAAATGATGTCATTATAAAGTTTGAATATCTTTTGGCATTTTCACAATCTTATAAACATTTAAATTTCTATCATGAAGATCAAAATATGACTAACTGATGACTGCAAGTGCACAAATCGTTTGTACCTAGTTTCAAAATAAAGATATCGATCGCACAGGGAGCAGGAGTCTGAAGTCTAATAACTCTTTGAACTAAGTACTAAAATTGTAATGCTAAATAACGTTCTAAGTAAAAAGATAAAAGTATTTTTGTGTAGAAGATATTTTTGGGTTTTCAAATAAGAGAACAATAAGTAGAGTAAAGTTGTAAGTAAACAAGAGCATGAAAGTATGATTACAAAAGTCTGCAAGATGATGAAAGAGTTCTCAGGGAGTAGTGGATCCACCGCTAGTAATTAGAAAGAGTGATCAAAATTATTACAATGAATAAGACCATTTATGATATGTGTGGGAGGAGCTCCATATATGGACGAATAGGAAGCAACCACTACACACATCATCCGTCATATCCACAACAAACAGCAATCGACATCAATCAAATTACTGTGCTATTAAGGGACTTTACCCCGTAGGATGTATCCCATGGCATGGACAATGTTCCATGAGTTCTCCTCGGTTCCGAAATTGATACGTAAGGAATGACAACAACTTTATAGTCACCATAAGTGTTATCATCCCTCCGTCTACCAACAAGTAGTTCCCTCCATCTAGTCCTCAATGAGGCAAATATTGAGTGGCGCGCTTCACCCAACATCAAGATGAAGGAAGTCTAACACAGACACATAATGAAAAATATCACATAATAATATTTATCTCAATTCAATCTCATACTAGGGTTTATCCATCTCCCCAAGAACAAATGAAACTGTTCACACATGAAGGCAATCAACATCATGGATAGAATATGGATGAATTATGATCATACAATTGAAGACAAGTGCAAATCCAAGGTTCAATCTAGAATTACAACAACTAACCAAAGGGGATCCGTGATGGATATGCTGTTGATGAAGATGACTATGTAGATAGATGTAGAGGACTTCAAGATCCTCGTTCCTTCTCCTATCGTGTGATGGTGATGGTGTAGATATGATTGGAGGAGGCTATGGCGGTGGCACGGCGGCAGGGCTTCGCCGTGGTGGAGGATATAGCTTGGTGGCTCTTTCTTGGGTCCTCCCTCCTTTATATAGGCCTTGGGGTGCCCTAGGGTTCCCCCAATACCGTCATATGACTTAGGGAAGGTTCTGGAGCTTCTCTAGGGCGAAATACCGTCGTTTGCGACCCTTTTACCAACTATATGGCCAAACTATACGGCAGGAACTTTTATATGGCTAAAAGAGGTGGTATTTCATGCAAATCTCATATGAAAGTAAATGAGAACTAGAAGTCATGCATATTATACATAGCTATAGCTGGAAGGAACATGATATGAGAGATAAATGGCAAATTTTATATGGCTAAAATAGGTGGTATTTCACAGCCATCAACTTCCCCAAGCTAGACCTTGCTTGTACTCGAGCAGGAAGGTTCGATAATAAATTAATGGTTATGAAATAGCTTATCGTTGGAAATCAATGCCTTGCATCGTTATTTCTTCTACAAGATCGAAGAGAGAAAACATGTATTCATACAAGGCAACTCAAGCTCAGTTATAAAGACCACTAAGGATTCATCAAAACTTATATGCTCCATGTCAACAATGAATCTACTTGTAGACAAACTTGTGATCCTCTTATTGCACCTTTTGTATAACTTTTCATATCATTATTTTTATGAGGAAAAACTTAGTCACAAATAGATGACAAGCATAAATAGGAATAAAGTTTATCGATTCTACCCAATCATGTCATCTAGATAAGGCTCTCAAATGTAAACATCAGTTATTGAGTTTCAGAAAGTTTATCTCTTAGTAACGAGATTTATGCCAAAAGGAAATGCGAGAACATGTTAAAAGAAGCATAGCATTAGAGTGTCTCTTTTATTCATCCACATCAATGAACCATGGCTACCAAACACTGATTTTCTATTCTTTGTTTTTCTAAAACTTTAGTTCACTAGTAATGAGATCATGCCAAATGTAAGATCCCAATTTCAGCAACCCAGATTAGTTGTCCAGAATGCAAAAATTAGGGGGGACAAAAACTTTTTCTTATTTAGTGCTGAAGTGTTTGCTTGTTCTTTGAATATGCTTATGCATATGAATAGGTATTAGATGATATACTCCTTACCTCAACACAAGTTAACAAAAGCTACTTCCCAAAACTATCTTGGCTTAATTTCCATATTATCAAATGTTCTAGCATTTCAAAACCTGAGCCAAGAAGCTTTTGCAAACCAACTATTTTAGTAGCTTGTATTTCCCTAAACTATGGATAGCAACCTATTACAATCTCCTTATGTTTTATAGACAGAACCTTCAACCATTCTTATCTCTAGGTTTCCCAAAACCTCCTTTTAAAGCTTTTGAATTCTACTCTTGGTAGAGATACCAAGGACTCTCATCTTATCCAAACCGCAAAATTTTCAAAATACCCATCCTTACCTCGAGATAGGCTTGATGTAACCCTAGTAGTAGGTTTCCTTAGTTTATAAGATGAGTTGCCTTGATCTGATGTCTGATGAATTGCCTTGATCTGCTGCTTGATCTGTCTGCTTAGGAGATAGTATGAGCTACTCTAGGAGCTCATCACTAGGATCAATATGTTTCCCAATCATCTCACCCTAAGCAAGAATACAAAGCTGGATCTGATCTCTAGGCACTGTGTGATCATCTAAAACCCTTAACCAGATCAATTCTAAAGTGATCCATTCTAGAAATTTCCAAGTCAATGAAGACCAATATCAAGCATGGATCTATTCTACTCAATATACACTCCAACATCATCCACTTGATGATGCTTTGATACCTTGCAACCCATCAAAAACATCTCTTCTCATACTCTAGTCAAAATCCTCAAAACTGCCAAATTTGACTAAGTCTAGAATCTGTTTCAACATCACCTTTTTGAGTGCCTCCTTTTCTCAACCCTTGTGCATATTTGCTAATGCGTTTGAACCATCTTGTTAACCATCCTAAGGACTACCAAGGCCCACTTTGTCCCTTGGTTAGATCATCATCCAACCTACTTGTTCTTGATGGTTTTGCAGGCAAGAAAATAACTATTCCTGCAAATCTAGTGAACATGCCTACTTTGACAGAAGCTCACACCATCATCCAACCTTCTATGGACCAAATATTTGCATGATTGTGTTCTACTCATATAGTGCTATCAATATCTACTTCACTTGTTTCAAGTGGATCTTTGTGATTCTTAAACCCACAAGGTTTTGAAGGCTAGTTGATAATCTGTTTTGGCAAGCTTATTTTATTCAAAGTTTGAAATCAATTCTTGGTGAACTCAAGCAAGATCAAGCTCAAAAATTTATACCATGTTGGTGTACATCACTTGGTATATCCATACATCTATCCCATGCCCCAAGGGGATATCTGAGCTCCAAGATCCAACAAGGTTTTGGTGGCATGAAAACAATCTTACCCAAGACCCTTAAATCTCTAGTTTTCACCAAAATGAACTTGGATTCTCCAAATCCCAAGGTTCAAAATGCTTGTTACACCTTGTCTACATCATCTACCTTGATCCTCAAGATTTATCAAATATTATCCATAATTATTATGGCACCAAATCTAATTAATCTCTTTAATAGTCAAAATCTCCAAACTCCTTCCCCAATGGAAACTTTGGTTTTTTCCAAAACACTCCTCAATATTCTTGCTCAATCGAGGTCCATACATCATACCCTACTTTCCCATCTCAAAAATAAATATTTTTGAGATCTTTTATTATTTGTTTTTGCCCATTCTCTTAAATGGCAGAAATGGAATAATAAATTCTTTAAATACTTTTAAGCCACAATAAATCTTGGGAAAAATCACCATAGTGTGAATTCATATTTATGACCATCTCACATCAAAATCCAACCTGGTCCAATGTAAAGATATCAAATGAGCTTCTAGAAACTACTTCTGCACTTTTTGAATAAAGGATTTTAAGTGGACTTCTAATCCTCTGAAAAATCCCAATAAATTCCTAGAGCTATGCCTTGACCTCATCTACCTACCAGTATCATCTCCCCACCTTGTCTAATACAAATTTTGGAACTTCCTTCACACGCCTCCGTGTGATCAAATTTGCCAAATCAATCAAGCATTGATCCAAAACCACCCCAAACCCCATGGAAACTTGCTCTCCACTTCTCCACAGTACCCAGTCCTCAATCCTAAGAATGTGCACTGTAGCACCACCTTCCCCTTGTCTCTTATCCTTGGAAGGATATGGACATGCCCCATCAAACAACCACCCAACAGCTGCTGCACCCTCTCCCTCTCTGCCTTCCTACATGACCACAGAGCCCCCTCCTCTCTCTCCCCACCGCCCAAGTCGACCAACCATTGGCCAACACCTCTCCCCATGTACAAAATGGGCATTGCACATCCTAAGCTCCCTTCCCGGTTTAAATAAGCGAGAGGCCACCCCACGCCTCCCTCTGCCCCTCATTTCACTCCTCTCGCTCCCACTTACCTCCCCAGAGCTCCTCTCCCTCACCCTTGCTCTGAGCTGCCCAAGAGAAGGAGGAGAAGGAGCCTCGGCCCTCTTCTAGAATCGAGCAAGGCCCCCTCTCCCGAGCTTCCCCCTCTCTGCATGTAAGCTTACTGAGATCCCCTGGTTGTGCTGCATCTAACTAGCTTCTCCCTGTTGCTCAGGACCACCTCTACGAGCGTCGTTGTTGACCACCGATGAGTTCCCGTACGGACGCCGTCACGCGAGGTCTCTCCCGTCGTGGAACCTGCTACTGCCGCCCCTTCCTGATATCGCCGTCATTTACCACGTCGCCCTGCGGCCTCGCCTAATCGAATGGCCTCTGTCGCTCGTTACCGCTTCGATGCCCATGCGCCGCTGACGAGCGGGCCCACCCCAGGATTTCAAAGCCATGGCCTCCCGCGTGTTGGAGTGCGATTTGGGCTGGCTGGACCCTGTGTGGCCTGTTTTCCTATGGAATCTCGGCTCAGTTCCAGTTCCCTTTATTAATTTTCCAGATCTGGATTAATTAGCTATAAGGATTAATTCAAGAGAAAAATGAAAAACACCCTATTCTGGATAGATCCAAATTCCCACATGTTGTTGTGTGTGTTTTACAACATGCAGACCTACTACCTGGGCCAACCTATAACCAGGTTTTTCTCAGAAATTAGTTTACCAAGAAGTGTCTAAACAACTCAATAATCATTTTAAAGAGTTTTCCAACTCCAAACTTTGTGTTTCCAACTTTCTCTGGTAGGTATTGTAGGTACCTACCATTGGTCCCTTACCTCATACCTTGTTGAGCTATGTTTTGCCTGTAACAAAAATAACAAAACAATGCAGATATGACTTTAGAAAATTCCCTAGGCATATCTATAGAACCTATTAGGTTAATTCCAACTCCTAGAGAAGTAGTACTCGTATACCTATCTAAAACCAGGAGATAAGGATTTATTGACCCTCTGTTGAATTTTACTGAATTAAATACTTCTATAAGTGGTATTATAACTAGATAAATCATTCCAGGAGTTTGACAACTCCAAAAAGAGTGAATCGAACTCTTGCAGAATGGTATTCAAAATACCTACCTTGTGGCATTGGTTTCCTATCAAAAGATACTGTAGATTAAATCTGGTGAAATAGACAAAAAAAAACTCCCTAGAACTGCCTTTGCGAATATCCTGAGGGCATTCTGTTAAATATTTTGACATGATTCCAACTCTCAGGGAATCAGTATGTCAAACACTACATGAAAATCCAAGGAAATATTTTTTGGAGCTCCAGAACTTTTCTGGTGAATTATTTCCTAAAACTAGAGCTTTTATCACTAGAATATTCATAAGAAATTAAAGAAAAGTGATAAAATAGTGAAACCACTTTTGTTGGCCTTATTTTGTCAATACCTACCTAATGGTATCATCCTTGCATATCTATATCACATAGACCCAAGCCTAGTTCTAAATCCCCTTAACCGGTGGTATTTGGACAAATACCTCCTAAAACAAAGACCACAAGGGCAATTAAAGTAATTCCATTTACAACCCACTCAATCTATCAAAACCTACTGATTTTAGTAATGTGTGGTATGTTTGTTTGCTGTATTGTAATGATGCTTGTATGCCTTGTTTTGGTTGTGGTCTTGCTTGTTTGCATGTATACTCGATGACGACGATAGTTGCGCTTGTATTGACGCCGAGAAGAAGAGATCTTATTATTATTGGTATTGGTATTCTTGGTTATCTAAAGAATAAGCCTAGGGACATATTGCCATATTGCTGATCATCAGGCAAGCCACCATTCCCGAATTCTGATACTTGTCCTACTACTTTTATTACCTGTTTTGTACCTCCTTTACAAATTGCATTATTTATCTGCATGTCTTGTTTTATAAATACTGCGCTAATGACTTGGCTCCTCCAAGTTATGAATTGGTGTCCCTCGTGGCACCCACCCTAATGTAAACCAACCAATTACCCCTTTTGGTCGAGGTTATGATGGTTAGCATCCTACCCCATTGCGAAACCATGGATTTTTGTTGAATAAATTGTTTTGGGATTTACCCTACTACAAATGTTTCAAAACTGCTTGTTAAAAACCCTTAGGAAGAGGCATCGTTCCAAGCGGATGTTTTAACTAAAGAAGTGGTGATGCTGAGAAATGAGAAAATGGACAAGAGAAAGAGAAGGGATGTTCTACGCCTTTATTGGAGCAATTTATAAGTGCAACCACATTACCCCAGGTGCTGGGGCTTAACTCGTAGTTTGTCTTCTTTAGCCGAGGCAGCTTGTACAATGCTTATTGGGAGAAATCCCTTGAATTCCGAGCAGGCACTAATAGTTCTACGGATCTGGAGCCTGTAGCTTGCTTCGGCAAGAGTGAGCCTGTCTTGGCAGGAGTGCCGGTGCAACAATTGGGTCTCCCGCGGACGGTATGACTTAGGTAGTACGGAAGGAAGTGGAGTCAATAAGTTAAGGTATACGCCTAGCTGCGGTTTGGGTATACGTGTGTACGGAAGGCAGGACTATGGCCGGGGGCCACATACTCATTGCCGAGGAGAATAAACCCAAAAGGAAAAGCATCCTTTGCTAGGGTCGACAAGCGAAAGGTTAGGTTTGATTATCCAAACCCCCATCTACCGTGGGCCGTGGTTTTATCCCGGTGGATGTATTCATTCTTGTGGGGAAAGTGCATAAACTCTGCAGAGTATAATCTATTCGAATAGCCGAGTCCACGGTCAAGGACGGTTGGAAAGGTGATGGCTAGGAGTACCCAAATGGTGGTATTTTGAAAAATGGATGAAAGTATGGAGGTTCCGAGAGAACCTGAGTTTAAAGTTTTGTTTTGACCATAGGTGGTCAAAGAGGTTTAAAAAGGGTTTTTCTCCAAAACTATTTTCAAAAAAGTCTTCATCAAGGATATGGGGATATCCTGATTTATAAAACAGAAGCATGTTTCGAAACTCTTTTTCAACAAAGATATGGGGATGCCATAACTACAAGAGATAGTCTAGGCTTTGCAAAAACAACCCTAGATAGAGCTTTCTCGCCACAGCCAGAATTGCATTTCCATATTTAACTTATCTTGGTGGTTTACGAGTACATTCAAAAGTACTCATGGCATTGTCTCTGGCTATTTACTTGGCCAGGCTTTCGGAAGCTTGGCATCGGAAGGTTAGGGTGACTTCCATGCGAGCTAGGCCGTCCTCCTAGTCAGTCGCCTGTAGGTTGAGGCATGATTGGGCCCTGCGTGTGATGAAGCTCCGCTGCTGAAAGATTGTGTAGCCATAATGGAAACTATGTAAGTCTTGTATTCGTTATGTTTCGGATGCTGTAATGATACTTGTCGGTTATGCTCCACGGCTCACTAATCATGGGAACGTGGATATTTACATAACATGGACTTCTCGGATGATTAAATCCAGGGGACCCCACACCAAAACTTAGTGTGTTTAATCAGACTGTGCAGACTAAGAATGGATACTCGTGACCATTACCAAGGTTTCCCTTTTCAATATAATGATTTCTCATAACGTTCAGAGGAGTATTCCCTCTTTTTCTTTGAATGCGGGCCCATGAGAATACCAATGCATACCCAAATATAGCATTTCTGCTACATATGTTGGGCAACTCATATCCAAACTTCAAGAGCTTCCTCTTTTTGGACTATTCAAAGGCCAGCGGAGTTGTTGCCGTCCCATGTTGTGTGACAATGGTGCAGACACGCATAAAGCAATACCATACTTTAATAAACAGGTCAAGATTTGGCATGCATCTCAATTACCGCTAAATATTAGTTTCTTCAAACAAATCCTTTCAAAGATTACTATCAAGTCGATCATCACATCTATCGTCTTGCGTATGTTTAAGGCTAAACTTTTAAGATAATTAAATAACACCTTATTTAGCATAGAACTCAAAACTTCGAAATATCATTTCCAATTGACAACTCCTTTAGTAAGCAAACTATTAAGTCTATTTTTTGACGGTATGGGGTCGAGCATAACCTATTCATTTAAGACAAAGCTATTCATTCTTTCCAAGTGTAGAGATTGTGGCAATGTTTTCTAGAGGATCACAAATAGTGTCACAAGCTTGATAATTGTTTTGGCAAGATGCATACAAGCTCTAAGTCAACTCCTATGGTGCCTATCATGAGCAAGTGTATCCCAATATGAATACAGAAATAGACTCACTTAAACAAGCATTCAAAAATAGTGGGATACATGATTGCATCAAACCTTCATCGAATATGAACATTGCACAAGACTCTACATATGTAGAAGTAACCTCCCCAAGCTTAGAACTTTGCAAAAACCAAACTTGAGTATATCACCAAAAGAAAAGAGAAAATACAATTTCCAAAAGAGAGTGTGATAAGTGGTTACCTCCCCAAGCTTAGTTGAAAACAAGGGTGACACACTTTATCGTTGAGGTACAAGTAACCTCTCTTTTGATGGACAAAGAATATTTGCTTTAACGTATGTTTCTTGATATAGCCCGATGGCTGCCTTGCTTGCAAACCTGCTTGGAAACTAAGAAGAAAATAAAACACTTTGTGTTTTTGAAGGCACGAGGATTAGCTCAAAGTGATAAAAATACAAGTCCCACTGAGTCGGTTCATCAACCTAAGCACGACGCTTAAGTCAACAAACTCAGTCCAAGAGTTGTACATACTCCCAGATTTTGATGAAGTGCAAGTGAGACAAAATATGAAACACGAGTGTGCAATCCCTGTGTGCTTAATTGGGAGAGGTTCGAGTTTGGAAGGTTTTACCAGCCATTAATATGTAAGCATGTTGATTTGAAGCAACCAAGTGGCTCATGTGAGTGTTTGCACGCTTGGCACTACCGTACACGTCGTCACACAAGGTTCAAGTCCCTGCAAAAATAACACACAAAATAAAATGCATCGGTTTGGTATACGAATAGAGGTTTCTGAGGTAGCATTTTATTGCTTACATATGCTTGGCTTCTCTAGATCATGGGAGAATCTCCTAGGTGGTATTTCGAGGTTATTAGAAGAAGAAAGAATAAAATTTTGAGCAATGGTTACCTTCCAGTTAGCATTTGAGGGGTTTACCCATCTATACGGGTGCAACTATACGGCCGGACCAAAAGGTCCCGCCATATAGTTGGTCATTAAACTTAATGTACCTTGGAAAAGAATTTTGACGAAGGTATCGATATCTATATGGCCAGAACTATAAGGACGGAATTTCTATTCCTGATGTATAGTTGGTCGTTAAACATTCAGTATCCTGGAATACAAATTTTACAAAGGCATTGATAACTATACGGCCGGAACTATACGGCTGGAATTTTTATTCCTGTCATATAGTTGGTCATTAAACCTTCTGTACCTAAGAAAGAAAATTTGTTGATGGCAAAGATATCTATACGGCTGGAATGTTTTATTCCCGCGGTATAGTTGGTCGTTAAACCTTCAGTAGACATAAAAAAATTCTATTTCTTCGAGAATTCTTTCTTATACTTAGCAAAACACCTTATTTTGATAGTAAAATAACAACTTTAATTTTTGGCCAACAATAGCATGTATAAAACGGGATTTAAGTACAACCGAGTTATGCAACACATAGTAACAATAAATTCTACCTTTTGAAAACTACAACAAGATAACTCTAATAGCAAATCATGCAAAGAATAAAAGTGTCAATGCAACATGAATGCATCAAGACTCAAGATACAAAACTAAGAAAGACACCTAATGACTTTTGGGTTGCCTTCGGGGAAGCGCTTTCTTATAACCAAGTAGCTAGGCTTTTCTCCAATATGATTTAAATAGATAGGAGCCAGATAATTATTTATTCTTGCCTCCAAAGAGGTTTGGAGCACTTACTATTATAGCCTGGTCGAAGTCTCACCCGCTTGTGGTGCATCGGAGTCTTGTAGATAAATGTGTTATTGCTCACAAATGATGATTGATGCGCCATGTGTGTTGAGCATACCTCCCTAGATAGCTTCAACAAAAGGATTAGATATTTACAAGTAAAGTCAAACATTTTACCTTTGATATCATCATCGGGATACAATTCATATTACTGTTCTTGGGCTACACTATCACGAGGAAACACTTCATAATACTCATCTTTAGCAGCAGGGAAAAATTCAAAAGTGTCTCTATTCACTAGTTCATCACCCTTGCTAATAAGTTCCTCAGTTCTAGAGTTATCAATCCAATCACAAAAAGAAGCATCATCAACAAATGTTTCATCAAAGATGTGCTCTCCCAAAACCTGCTCATTAATACTACAAGGATTTATCTCCAGTTCATCATTATTAGTGTTCTCCAAATGAGTATCTAGGCATAAAGCCTCTGCAGATAAATTATCTTGAGTTTCAACACAATAAGAATCATTACTAGAGACTAAGGCATCATAAACAAACTTATTATTAGTAGAATGATGTTTGTCTTCAACCTCACCTTTTTGGTAATCCTCCTCTTCTTGGGAAAGAACTTCATCCTCCTGCAATGGGATTTCCTGCAAACAAGTAACTTTGTGCACTACGGGTTTTCTCCGTGTCTTACTCCTCAAATAAGTGTATTCTCACTAAAATGTTCATGAGAATACCAAGAAATACGTTGCAGGATTTCATCAGCTATTTTTATGAGAACACTATCTTCACTATTAATACATGATATGCCATGTATTATCAACTCATGGGCACCTTCAAAGATAATATACTCTAATACTTCACTAGTATCATCACCGTTATTATAAGACACTGAATATTGATTAAAGGTATCAGAGCATTGAACACGAAAGTAGTGCCCTAGTTGCATACATTGAGGACATATTATTGGATCGTCTATCATATCCGAAGAAATTAACTTTTTAGCATATTCCACTATTTGGGAATACATTTCTCTTACCGTCATATTGCTCACTTGTGCTTTAAAATACTCATCCTCCCCTTCCAATGAGGATTCCTGTCCCATGTTTATAGCATCACAATATTCAAAGAACGATTCATCTTCTAGTCGCTCACCAAAGTCCCCAAAATCACTGTCTAGGCACGAATCCTCCTCAGAACAATCATCATAAGTTTGGGACTTATAGAAATCATTACTAGATAATGAGATATCGTTTGCATGCATACTATTTGTGTGTGGAAAGTTATTTTCAGAAGTAGGAGATTCGAGTGGTTGATCAAGTTTCTCCTCTTCATTCTTATGAAGATAATTCACGAACAGCTCAGCGACAGTCTTAACTTTGGGCTTACCTTCAACTAGTTGAGAGGGTGCAACATCAAGTGACACCTCTTTATTAACAACATGTTCCGGTGGTTTAGGTGGAAGCTCTTTGAGTGGAGTTCCCTCCACATTATCTTTTGGAGCACCCTGCAAAAGGTTAGATTCTTCCATGGCAGCTTTAATACGCTCAACAATAAATGCATTATCAAGGAAGTTATCTTGGCAATAGTAGGATATAGGGTGAACTTCTTTATAGATCATATCAAGTGGTTTACTTTCTACCTATATATATCTTAAACGAAATAACAACTCTTGGCAACCAGTAAAAAGCACAAATTGTAAGGTGTCATCCCTACCAAGGCATTTAAACTCATCTCTATTATAGTCTGCTAGTTCTCTATCAAACAAATTAAACTTACATTGATAATTGAGGTGATCTGGAGATTCGCAACAATCACAACATAATTGATAAGAGGCACATAGTGTGGATGAATACTTTTCCACCCAAGTCAACCATTCTTTTAATATGTCTTGCCTCTTATATATATCTCCCAAAATCCTTCCCTTTGACTCCTTCATTATAGATTTCATCTATTGGAAGGTAGTTATCTCAAAAGACATGATTACAAACAAATATTTTTATGGATTTTTGGTTTGTAAACAAAAGAAAAAATACAAATGCCGCAAATAAAGAAAGCTTAAAACAAAATCTAGAAAAATTAAAATAAATAAACAAAAGCTAAAATACCTGCAGCGCTTAGCTCCCCGGCAACGACGCCAGAAAATAGCTTGATGACTACAAGTGCACATATCGTTTGTAGCTAGTTTCAAAATAAAGATATCGATCCCACAGGGAGCAGCAGTCTAAAGTCTAATAACTATTTGAACTAAATACTGAAATAGTAATGCTAAATAACATTCTAATTAACAAGATAAAATGTGAGTTTTGTGTAAAAAATATATTGGGGTTTTCAAATAAGAGAACAATAAGTAGACTAAAGCTCTAGGTAAACAAGAGCATGCAAGTATGATTACGAAAGTCTGCAAGATGATGGAAAGAGTTCTCAGGGAGTATTGGATCCACCACTAGTAATTAGAAAGAGTGATCAAAATTATTATAATGAATAAGACCATTTATGATATGTGTGGGAGGAGCTCCATATATGGACGAATAGGCAGAAACCACTGCACACACATCATCCTTCATAACCACATCCAATAGCAATTGACATCAATCAAATTAGTGCGCTATTAAGGGACTTTACCCCGTAGGATGTATCTCATGGCATGGACAATGTTTCGTGAGTTCTCCTCGGTTCCCAAATTGATATGTAAGGAATGACAACAACTTTATAGTCACCATAAGTGTTATCATCCCTCCGTCTACCAACAAGTAGTTCCCTCCATCTAGTCCTCAGTGAGGCAAATATTGGGTGGCGCGCTTCACCCAACATCAAGATGAAGGAAATCTAACACAGACACATAATGAACAATATCACATAATAATCTTTATCTCAATTCAATCTCATAGTAGGGTTTATCCATATCCCCAAGAACAAAGTAAACTACTCACAAATGAAGGAAATCAACATCATGGATATAATATGGATGAAGTATGATGATACAATTGAAGACAAGTGCAAATCCAAGATTCAATCTAGAATTACAACAAGTAACCAAAGGGGATCGGCAATGGAGACGTTGTTGATGAAGATGACGATGTAGATCGATGTGGAGGCCTTAAACATCCTAGTCCCTTCTACTCTTCTGTGATGGTGATGGTGTAGATCTGATTGGAGGCGGCTATGGCGGTGGCACGGCGGCAGGGCTCCGCCATGGTGGAGGATTTGGCTTGGTGGCTCTCTCTTGGTTCCTCCCTCCTTTATATAGGCCTTGGGGGTGCCCTAGGGTTCCCCCAATACCGTCATATGGCTTAGGGAAGGTTCTAGAGATTCTCCAAGGCGAAATCCCATCGTTCGCGACCCTTTTACCAACTATACGGCCAAACTATACGGCGGGAACTTTTAGTTCCAGCCGTATAGTTGGTCGTTGAACTTATAGATCCTTTAGTATTTTTGTCAAAATTTCTTCATACGGCCTCTGTTTTGGGGTGTTCTTGGGCTCATTGAATTCGTCTCGTCGAGGGCTACAACTCTATTGTCTTGGATATTTATTTTGAGAAGTTGGAAAATTTCACTTTTCCAACCTCTCAAATGGCTAAGTCTGGTCCCTGCAGCTTCTCCATATTGTGCTCTCTTTGTTCTTTTTTATCCATAATCATCACCAACACCTACACACATGTCATAGACAAGGAAAGTGATAAAATTCTACCTAAACTACTAAATGTGCAAAGCTCATATGAAAGCAAATGAGAACTAGAAGTCATGCATATAAGGCATAGCTATAGCTGGAAGAAACATGATATGAGAGATAAATGGCACATTTTATATGGCTAAAAGAGGTGGTATTTCACAGCCATCAATAACCCATTCATAATCAAAAGCATGAACATAAGATATATAACTCATAGGAATAAAACAACTGATTTGTCTCAAATTCATATGAATAATTGTCTCACAAATACAAGACACACACTAATGTAGTTCACTCTTATCGATTACAAATTTATTCAAATATTCTAATCCAAACGAGAACTTCAGAAGGAGAGCGTTAGCATCTTGTTTTCCATCAACACGCGTTGTCACAACCACTCCTTCAATCACTTCTCAAGTAGCGGGTCCTATTTTCACAAAATAGTACAAGTAACAAATACTTCGTAAACTATCATAAGTGTCTGAAATTAAACATTTATAACTTTATATCAAATATATACCTTTCCTATTGATGATAGCCCCTAGAGCAGGCACTACATTCCGGGTTCCCATATGAGTCATGAACTCAAGGAAGGTAAACTCTTTCCCTTCCACGAGGTAGTTCAAGACGACATCTATCGCAAATTTGTCGCTCACCCAGTAGTCCATGATCTCCACAAGGAGTTCATGAATCCTTTCCATGATATCCAAGTGATCTTCGAGGCTGGTGTCTTCCCTCATCTTAGTTGAGAGTAATTAACCGATGTACTCAAACTCCATGATTCTGACTTGAGATGGAAAGAGCATCTGAAGTCCTTCGGCTAGGATGAAGGCCTCATTCTCATGGAACTGTGCTCCTATAGCAGAATCCATGATATGAACCATAGTGTATTTGACTGTCATGAAGGCGTCAAGTCGGGCATGATAATCATGATCATTTGTGTAATCCGGTGAAGCCCACGGGAAAATCTCCTAGTGGTTGTCACAACACAAAGAACAGATCATGGAAGATGAGGAGGTTCCTCAGGTGTTGGTACCAGTCTATGAAGTTGGACCCATCTACGTTGAGTTTCTCACTCTTCATGAATCCCTCAAAACTAAACATCGACTTGGGTTTTGACATGATCTACAAAAGTTTCACAAATACATTTAGACATAGTTCATAATATGAGTTCAAATTATAATCACATTATATTAGATGAGCTCCCACTAAAACAAACATCCCTAAAGAAGTTTTAGTGATAAAACGATCCCAATTCACTATGTCACCCCTGATTGTCACGCCCGGCAATATAGATGCAAAGGTAGACATTCTCTAATGTCAATCACATCATTCATATGACTCATGCTCGATCTTTCGATCATCCGTTTTCCGAGGCCATGTTTGTACATACTAGTCTTGCCAATTCAACCTTGCGTATTTATGTTGTGCAACATGTCTTACACCCACCGTATGCGAAAGCAGATATGTCTGACACCCGATCGTCATGATGTTCCTCATAATGGAGAACATTCTTGGTGATTCACACTAAGGGAGAACAAAATATTGTTATTATATTAAGGGATCATCCTTTTAATGCTAGCGTCGAGTATCTAATACTAGCATAAACAAGATGCACACAATAAACATCAAATTAAACAAGTGTGAAATGACATGGTCGTTGATCGCCATGCCATGATCTCCATCATTCACTCCGGTGTGTGGTATCAAGCCCTTGATGCCACCATCCTATTACTACAACTTATCAACAAGAAAGTAAACTACTTTACCTTTTACTTTGACAATATCATATCACATGCCCTTACAAAATGAAGTTAGATGCCTCTACTTTATCTTTTGCATATTTTACATGGCTGCTAGGGGTTTCGCACAAGAACCGTTTTTTACCTACGAACATGAACCACGATGTTGATTAAATAATTGTCGCTACTACACCCCTCTTAGAGCCCTCCATTGTAAATGGTATACCAACTACTGCGAGAGAAACTAACATCCCAAGCCACTTATACGGTTCAAGCCATATGTCAAGCATGGACCAGTCTCACAAATGAACGCGTAATGTTGGATGGGGGCCACTTTGATCAAGTAGTCATGTAGTATATGCAAGTACATGTGTGAGGGTAATAATTATATGATCAACACCCACACAATCAACATGTGTTCTACCCATGCCAGCATAACTACTCATATATTGACTCTGATACAACTATTGGGGTTTAGCGCCTGAAAACAATAATTTTTCCTATGCCGAGAACCTAATGCCAAGATCTATCTATTAGTAATGAAATAACAGGAGGGGATTTTCGCAAACTTACCCTTTTAGACCGAAAAGCTTGTTCAATGTTCGAGAAAACATGGTTGATGTAGTCGTACCTACGCGAACCTCAAGGTCGTTCTGAACTAGGACGGCTCCACCAACTCCAACTCCACTAGGACCAATGACTCTGATGGATCAAACGACTTGAGCACCACAAGTGCAACGCCTCATAGGGGGTCACACACATATGGTGTTTGATGACTACCGGACCCTGATCCAGGAGAGGTTGTGGAAGTAAATCTCCTAGATCCGGAATCCTCGTAGTGCGATGGCGCTCCATGGTGAAGAACACTCTTGTTCATGCAACCCTTATAGTGGGGCCATGCTCACAAGATAGAGAGCGAGAGAGGAGGTCACTTGGAGGGGGAAGCCTTAAAGCTTGGGATTTATTGGTGTGTTTAAATCCCTCGATATGCCCTCCTTTATATAGGGGGAGGGGAGGTACTCCCTCCCTAAAAGTCCCAAGGTGGGACTAATCAAGGTAGGAGGTGGGGGAGGTGCACCAGCCCACCCATGGGCTCCACATGGGGACTAGCCCATTAGGGCCACCGGCCACCCCTTGGCCCTTCCTAGGGCGTATGGCCCCCTCTTGGGCCTCTCCGGGGGCCCATTTAGGTGGGCTGCCCCATTAAATCATATTAAAATTATTAAATAAATATAAATAAATGTATAATTCAATAATTAACATATTATTTAATTCCCGTTGGACCAGAACTCCTTCCGGACAACTCCGGACACTTGCCAGACTTTCCTGGAATCCTTCTAGTTTTCTCTTCTGTCTTCTTTGGTGATTCCTATTATACCAAAAAAATCTTTGAGCATTGTCAAATAATTAAGCATGATACCCTAATGGTTTGGGAACACCCCAGACATGGTCGAGACCCCTCTCGGAACAATGATCATCAACGGGACTTGGATGCTCATAATGACCCCTGTGCATTCCACGAGAATCTTTGTCGTTGAACCATTAAACATAGAGTCCTATTCCTTTGTTTTTATACTTTACTTGTCCGAGACCTGATGAATGACATTGCCATTTAGTGTTCAATATCATTACTGACAAGTACAATCTTTACTCGTTCCAAGCTATGTCATCCCCATGACCTAGTCACACGCTGTAGCTTTATGGATGTCATGACTTTGAGTGGTCCTAGAGTATTTATGTCACGCAAAAGAACAAATCCCCCTCTTGACACATACGCCTCTACATGCCCCTCTGAATTCCCAAAGACACCTTATGATCACCATTTCACTGAGTGACGTTTGATGCAATCACGGCACTCTTGGGTGACAGTGATTAAATATGGTCTCATGGTCTAAGGAATTGGTTACTATGTCCCATTCACTATAATGGTGAACTTCATGACTTGATCATGTTACAATTCCTATGTTGTGTATGTCCATCACTTTCATTCATCTAATGAGGTGACCCCATTGTCAATTGACATAAATGTCCATGATCGAGAAACTTTGACCATTGATTGCCAATGAACTTGTGTCTAGAGGATCACTAGGGAATCTGGTGGTTTACATATCACATGTGTATTAATGTTCCTATCAAGACAGTTATGGCATGATATAAAATCTATTATGAACTTAATGAATTAGGTCAACAGTTTATATTATTATTTGTCTCTAGGGCATATTTCCAATAGCTATAACTATATTAAGTGGAAACATTAATAGATGTGTGGTACAGAAACAAACCAGATCCCTAGTATCCTCTAGACTAGTTCGTTGGGAAGCTGGTGATCAAGGTTTCCCGCTCATGGACTTTACCACAACAACTGACAATGAGATCACTTCATTGGATGAATGAACTAATGGACACACACCCAACCCTTGTATTTCAATGTGATCCAATCACAAAGATGAACATTGAGATATCTAGCAAAGCGCAGTAACTCAGTCCTTTGACCATGAGATTATATTTAATCACTATCTCCTGAGGCTACTTTGATCACATCAACCATCATGACCGTAACTGGGTAACCATAAATATGTGTATTGGGTATTCCAAAGGAATAGGTTGAGGCGTATGCATCGAGATTAGGATTTACCCATCGAGTGATGGACAGATACCCTGGACCCACTCGGTGAGATTCCATCTATAAGTTTGCAAACATGTGACTAGGTCACTTGTATCTAATATCACGGGAATGAGTAAATACGTTTGTTAGTAATAAGATCGAACAAGGTATCGAAATACCAAAGATCAAATCTTGGACAAGATAGGTATCGTAGAGCGAAGGGAATGAGACTCGACGTTCAAAGTTCAAGAGATCAAGTTGTTCGTGGAATGCATGGGGGCCATCACGTGTTTCTAGACACCAACTGTTGGTCATTGATCCAAGAGGTGTCTCGGTCATGTATATGTATTCCCGAATGGTAGGGTGTCACGCTTAAGGGTAGATGAAGCTTAGGGATTGATCCGAGATCATAGGAGAAAAGAGAGAGAACTCCAAAATAGTTCCGGGGTGATATCAGAATGGTTCCGAAGATTTCTGATAATGATAGGAGGGGTCCGAAAGGTGTTTAGGAACAATAGGTATTAAATAATATGTATTTAATATTACTATTAAAATATATTAGTGTTCGGGATATGCATAAAGGGTATCACCATATCATAGCTCTAATCTGACTAACCCGGGTGGTCCACAGTTGGTATATGGACTATGGCCTGCTGGGTGGCCTAGTTAGGTGGATCCAGAAGGGAGGCCCATGTCGGATATAGGGACGCTACGACACCGACATAGATGAAGCCGGAGCCTTGGAGTGCAAGATATGAAGACCAGTTCGTATTAGTGTACGACTCTATAACCTATCTTGTATGGACTTTATCCTGTAACCCTAGGTTATGGTGCCTTATAAGCCATACCTTTGGGAGACTTTAGGGCAAAACTCAATTCTTGCATAGCAAACCATACGATATCTATAACTTGGCGTATTATAGCAGGAATAGGATTCCGCACCATTGTGGGATCTAAACCTAGGTAAGCTGTGTAACCTCATACCGACCAACTTGCCGCCTTACCCTATGTCTCGAAGCATGCTCTATGAGGAACCCTACATGGAGTACTCTTCGACAATATAGGTGATAGTTGGCGTCCACCGTGGGGCATGAGGTTCTTCGAGCTCTACACCGGGCGAGGTACAAGCACTTCACAGGAATCGGCGACACCATAGCCATCGGGCGTGTTCTCTTCTGCGACAACATTCCAATGGGGTTGTGGATCCCGGCAAAGATGAACCTGATGGTGTTCGTTGCATAGAAAACAAAAAAATTCCTACGGTTGCAACCACCAAGATCATATCTAGGAGATACATGTAACAGTTTCAAATGGACTCACCCTCGAAGACCGAAATGCGGGATAATGTTCCTGCAAACAAACGTGGATGATGTAGAGTGTAAACGGTTGTCCTCAAGGATGCGCAGACAACCAGCACCATAAGAGGGCAGCGCCTCCATAATCGGTCACACGTACGGTGTGCTGACGACTCTCGAACCCTTGCTCCAGCCAGAAAGCAGAAGTAGTGGATCCCTGGGAACTCCAACAGCTCTACGCCATGGTACATATGGTGGAGGGGAAGATCTCGAGCAGGGCTTCACCTAAGCACCTTTTCTAGTGGCAATGGACAAGGCTAGCAAGAGGGAGAAGATGCCAACCAAAGGGCATATGAGAGGAGTGGGAAAGTGTGTGAGAGGGTGGAGGTCTCCACCTCCATTTATAGGGGAGAGGGGGAAGCCCCTTCCCTTGGCCAGCACCATGGAGGTGCCCCTCCCCTCCTCTCATTCATGTGGGTGGACACTCCACTCACACAAAATCAATTTCCACTTCCTCCATTTATTCTCCACTCAAAAAACCAAAGGTCTTTCAATTAAAGCACTTTAATTCTCTTGTTTTAATGAAACTCAATTTAATGAGTACTTCATTTGATGAACACATTAAAATTTTGTTTCCTTGCTTTGTTTCAATATCCCGAAACCATTTTGGCAGATTCGACAGAACAAATTCCTGTGATGTCCATTATCTTATCATGTGTTCCCTATCCACTAAATTGCATCGACTAACCTTAAGTGTGTCTCCCTACGGGTTTGAGAACTATGTAGACATGTTTGAGACTTTCTCTGATCAATAATCATTAGTGGTATCTAGAGATCCATAATAACGCCCACTAGTTCCATGAAAATCCAATGATCGTTTGAACCTTTTTCGTTGTAATAAAATTCCTTTTGTCTCGCGATATTTTACTTGTCCGATATTTGATCACTTGGTATCATCCATACCTTGTTTAATCTTGTTCTTGACAAGTGCTATTTTTCTCATTCCTGTGATATAACATTCTAGTGATCAAATCACTTGCTTGCAATCTATGTCAATGTGATATCACCGAGAGGGCCCTGAGTATATCTCTCTGGCATTTTGATGGACAAATCACACACTTGATACATGAGCCTCAACCAACACTTTCCAAGTACTTGACGACACATTTATAATCACTCTGTTACGGTGTGATGTTTGATGGAATCAAAGTACCTTTCCGGTGAAAGTGATTGACGTGATCTGATGGTCTAAGGACATTGAGTTACTATGAATGTGATCAATATAAACTTGTGGACATGATCGTATTGGTACATCTACTTCGGGTGACTGTTCATCATATAATTCTCTAATGATATGACCTTGTTATTAACTACATCCAATGTTCATGATCAGGAAACATGTGATCATCAGTTAATAAACTAGCTAGTATTAAGATAGGATTTACTAGGAACCTTTTCTGTTTATAAATCACACATGTAGTAATATTTCCTATTAACACAATTATAGCATAAAAATAAACATCAATAATAAACCTGGAATAGCATAATAACCACTTTATTATTACCTCTCGGGCATATTCCTTTCAGTCTCCCACTTGCACTAGAGTCAATAATCTAGTTTTCATAGTCATAAATCTAACACCCATAGAGTTCTGGTGCTGATCATGTTTTCCCCTTGGGAGAGCTTTAGTCAACGGGTCTGCCACATTCAGATCTGTGTCTACTTTGCAAATATCTACATTGTCATCCTGAACATGTTCCCGGATGGAGTTAAACCGGCGCCTTGTATGCTTGGAATTCCTGTGAGACCTTGGTTCCCTAGCATTGGCTATGGCACCAATGTTGTCACAATAGATTACCATTGGATCCAAAGCACTTGGAATCACACCTAGTTCAGAAATGAACTCCTTCATCCAAACTGCTTATGCCACTGCTTCTGAAGCAGATATATATTTTATCTCCATTGTAGATCTCACTATCACTTGTTTATTGGAGCTCCTCCAACTCACCGCTGCTAATTCATTAAAAACACATATTCGGATTGTGGCTTAGAGTCATCTGGATTGGTGTCGAAGGTAGCAACAACATAACACCTTGCGATGAGCTCTTCTTCACCGCCATATACGAGAAACATGTATTTAGTTCTTCTCAAGTACTTAAAGACATCCTTTACTGCCTTCTAGTGTTCCAAAGCTGGATCAGATTGGTACCTTCTAGTTAAACTAACATCATGTGCCACATCTGGTCTTGTACATAGCATAGCATACATAAGAGAACCTATGGCTGAGGCATAGGGGACATGGTCCATCATTTCTCTATATGTTGTTATAGCCATACTTTGAGTCTTACTCAAAATAGTAGCTTGAAAAATATGTAAGAAACCCTTCTTACTTCCGTCCATTCTGAACTTCTTCAAAATCTTGTAAAGGTATGTACTTTGTGACAATCCTATTAAGTGTCTTGATCTATGTCTATAGATCTTAATTCCTAATATGTACGCACCTTCATCAAGATCTTTCATCAAAAACTTACTTTTTAAGCAATACTTTACGCTTTTCAAAAGTTCTATATCATTTCCAATCAACAATATGTCATCCACATTTAATATTAGAAATGCTAAAGATCTCCTACTCACTTTCTTGTAAATACAAGTTTCTCTGACGGTTTGGACTGTTTGAGATATACTTTCCGGGTATCCTCACTGTACCTCACTAACCAGGGTGACCCACTTCGGGTTAGAGCTTTGCTTCACGGGTGGCCCAGCCAGGGAGAAGAGACGGACTCCAGTCTGGCTACATGAAGGCCTAGAAGACTTACCAATATAGGCCCATAGTGTTACTTGTACTTCAAGATGTACTCTATAACCGATTCTTAGTCGTAGCCGGATAGATTTCTCCTGTAAACCCTAGGCCGGATATCTGTATAAGCCGACCTAGGGAGAGCCTTTAGGGAACCCTCACAATAGTCTACAATCTCAACTCGCACAGGCGAAACCCTTGTAACCCATATTTTGTCTCTGTCGTATTATTGGATTGGTATCAGGAGTAGGATCCGTCCAAAGCTGGCGGATTCGAACCTGGGTAAACTTGTGTGTTCACCGTCCTAGAATACCGTATGTCTCACACCCCTATCTTCCACACGCCTCGAGGACCCCCTCATGGCGTACTTGTCATCAATCCAACGACAGTTGGCGCCCACCGTGGGGCAAGTGAGCTTTGGATCTGCGTTCCAAGCGGAATCTGCAAGAATCGGAATCAGTGAGACTATCGCCGTCGGTCGCATCCTCTACGCCAGCGACATCCCTCTCATCGTTCTCGATGAGACATGGATTCCGGCTAGGGAGGTTTTGACTGCCTACACCATTATGTCTTTTGGCGAGATCGACGTGTACATCGGATTCGCTAAACCTGTCCCACCCACCCCAACGGTGATGATAGAGGCTGAAGAAATTTCTGGGTCCCCTTTGTCCATGAAGGCGGCAGAATTCTGGATCTCAAAAAACCCTAATCCCACCCAGCCCGCAACCGTTGCGGAGATAGTGGAGAAATCCGAGCCTGAAGCAGACCTTGCGGTTCAAATCTAATCTAGAGTGGATCTCCCTAGCGACGTAGAATCCCAGATCGATCCACCCGCTGAAGTCAAAATCCAGGAGGATCAGAACAACAACCTTGATTCGGGCTCTGCCAATACCAGAACAGATCAACTGTTCCTGAGGCACACGTTGAGGCGCATGATGATGCAAGACGCAAGCGTGGATGAGATTCTCGAAACAATCAAGATCATCGAGGAATCCCACGAGGAAAGCCGCAACTACCTCAGGACCCACACATCGCACTTCGTCGAATACGTTGGATCCGGATCCGGCTCTGCAAATGCTGGAGACAACACTGACTTGGTGCTGGAGGCGATCGGAACAAACACAGACTTACCTACATCCTCGGATGACTCGATGATGTCGGTAGATTTCCAAAAGTTCTCTATGGAGTATGAAGAGGAGTACAACTCCAAAGCTGCAGAAGAAGGAGAAGCCATGGATGAAAGATCCGGGGAAAACTCTCCCAAAGCCCAGGATGACATGGATATCGGAGATAATACCGAGCTCCAGATGTCCGAAAGTACCGATCAGAGCTTGACTCTGGGAAACGGACCCAAAGCCGTCTTTGCTACAGGCGCTTCCAAGAAAGAAAAGAAGAGGAACAAGAAGAACAAGACCCCGGCAAAAGAACTTCCAGCAGAGGAGGTGATTGCCGAGGAATATGAGGAAGACTCGGATGGAGCACTTATCCCAGAAGAGCCCAAAGAAGAATCGGTGGATGGACACGTGGTCACCGCAGGTGTGCGTAAACTTATCGATGCTGCATTAACCACACATATCCCTACTGCAGCAGAGGTAACTGCTGCAGAATTGGATGAAAGGGCCCAAGCCCTAGAAGCACGTCGCCAAGTACTCCTGGATGAAGCTAAAAACATCGAGGAAGAGAAGAAACGCATGGCCAAGGCGGAGAAGCTCATCTCTCCGTGACATCAGAAGAACCGGAAACGACATACACATGACAATCAATTTCCGGAAGTTCGTAAGGTTCTCTTTGAGGGAGACCCGGGGATGCCTCAGCTGGATAGCAAGGGAGATCTGGTGTATCCAACACCGGTGCAAAACACAGCCGCTGCTCGAGACATCCTGGCAAATAATCCAGGCCTAGAACAGGTTCGATTAGGCATTAAGCTACTCACCAATGGCCTGGAGCAGCAGAAGGCCACGAAGTCCGGAAGTGTAAAACTGGTCTCCCAATCCGACTAATGTTGCACGGATCCGGCCTGGAATGACGTAACACCTCAACATGCTTCGGAACAACATCACTGTTCCGACCGTCGGGAAGACAACTACTCAAGAACCGGATCTTCATGACAGCATCACAAATCTGCACGTCACTGGCACAATGTTGCTCCAGCTGCTGAGCAAGAGGCAATTGTTGCACTGTATCCGAAGAATCCTCCCCGGCGAGAGTCGAACAATCGTAGGGAAGAACACAAAGAGAAACGTCGGGAGGACGACCATCTTAGAATGCCACCTCCTAGACATACAAGCCGTCCGGTTGAGCCCCGCCGAAATGGGAATGACGGACGAAGGAACGACGAACACCATGCCGAGACAAGCCGGCAGGGGGCTCATCATAATGAAGATCCTCGCCGGAACCGGAATAATGATGCTCTGGACGGAGGTCGGCGATCAGACGGAAACAATCCAGCTGCTCCACCCTCTGCACCAAGCAGCCATCACAGCGGCTCCCAAGGAGGCCAAGGAGGGCGTCGTGGCGGAGGAGGTGGTGGCAGAAGCCGAAGTCTGGCTCCAAGGCACCGCAGCCATAGCCATCATTCAGGGCGATCTCTATCCCCAAATGACGCGAGGCACATGATTAACTCTAGCATAGAGGCTCGGTGCTACGAAAACAATGATATATACGTGGGCCCAAAATGCTTCGGACCATGCATAAGAGCAACAAAATTCCCGGAAGGATTTGCTATCTCAAGACACATCCAAGCCTACGACGGTATAGCTCGGCCAGATACTTGGCTCTAGGATTTCTTGTAGGCTTGCTATATCGCCATAGGTGGAAACAGCCTGGTCGCCAACCGATATCTCCCACTCATGTTGTGGAAGACGGCACGATCATGGCTCAATGAACTTTTGGAGAACACAATCCACAAATGGTATGACATGCAAAGCGCATTTTTTCTGAATTTCGAAGGCACATATCAGAGGCCCTGTATGGTAGGAGACCTACAGCGTTGCACCCAGAAAGCTAGAGAAACTTGCCGAGATTATCTCGGACGATGGATCGACACTAAGAACTCCTGTGAAGGGGTAAATGACCAAACTACGATTGAAGCTTTCATTGCAGGACTCCCAATTGTCTTACTACGTCATCACTTGAAGTGTGACAAGGTCATTGATTTGGAAGAGATGATAGAAACAGCGAGCAAGTATGCATATGCTGACGACAATGCAGAGGGATTACTTAACGCCCTAGTTGTGCCACAGTCGGCAAAACAACCAAAGCAGCAAGCTCAAAAGCGCAAGAACACCTCAGAAGAAAAGCCCAACGCGGAAACGGCAGTGGTCATTGCTACTTTCGGGTCTAGAGGACAAGGAGGGTGTGGGGGAGGCCGTGGACATGGTCGTGGGACATCAAGAGTCTAGGGTAGAGGTGACCAGCAGCCTGGCAAAACCTACTCTTGGGCCGACATTGCCAATAACGCGTGTATGCATCACTTAGATTCCAATGGGGGCTCGTCTCAGACAAATGCCGAGTGTCGTTTCAATGATGACATCAAGAAAGACGATACTGTTGGCTAAAGGGCTAAGCGGAAGAAGGGAAAGAAAAATCCCGAAAAAGATAAAGAGACCAAGGAAGATTCCAACATGGAGGAAGCCGATGCTTCAAATCCCAAGCCGGAAGGGAAGAAGAACTTCCTGACAAAGAAAGGCACTTACGTCACCTTCCTTGGATATCAACCAGCTAAGGTCAAGAAAGCAGTTCTACATGAGCTCAACGCAACAGTTCCGACTATCCCTCAGTTCCTGGACTGGTCGGAAGTGGCAATCACCTTTGACCGTGCTGATCATCCGCCTAAGTTGCACAGGCGAGGAAAATACGCCTTAGTCGTCAATCCACTTATTGATGGATATGGTTTCTCCAAGACTCTCATGGACGGCGGCAGCAGCATTAACATCCTATATGTCGAAACGCTACGCCAGATGAAGATCTCAAAGACCCAGCTGAATTACAGCTCTATGATCTTTCACATAGTTGTCCTAGGAAGACAAGCAAATTCCCTGGGAGAGATCGCTTTTGATGTGACCTTTGGAACTCTGAAGAACTATCGGGCAGAAGCACTTTCCTTCGAAGTGGTCCCGTTCAAGAGCGCGTACCATGCTATATTCGTATGTCCGGCTTACTAGGCTTTTATGGCTCGTCCGTGTTACATTTACAATATGATGAAAATTTTAGGTTCCAACGGCGTGGTCACCATCAGGGGAGGCCCGAAGAAAGTGCGAGAGTGCGAGGACGGAAATGCCGCCTTTGCTGAAGCCGTGTTGCACGCCCAGGAGTACCAGGAGATCAAGAAGACCATAGATCCGTCCGAGATGCCCGCGACAAAGAAGGAGTTCAAGGCATCGGAAGAGACGAAGAAGACGTCGTTGAAGGATGATGTCCCCTCCAAGGTGACCTAGAGAGGCGTAGTCCTAGATAGCGCATAGGAAAGCACGCTCGTCAAGTTCCTCCAAGCAAATCATGATATCTTCGCAATGCAGCCATCTGACATGACCGGAGTACCTAGGGAACTTTCCGAGCACTCTCTAAATGTACACCCGAATGCTAAACCTGTCAAACAGTCCCTATGACATTTTGGCGATGAAAAGCGTAAGACAATAGCTAAGAAACTAGCCCGACTCGAGTTAGCCGGATTCATAGAAGAGGTCATCCACACTGAGTGGTCGGCCAATCCTGTAATGGTCCCTAAATAGGACACCACAAATTTAAGGATGTGTGTTGATTATACATCATTGAACAAGGCTTGTCCCAAAGATCCATTCGCTCTGCCTAGGATTGAACAAGTTATCGATTCTACGGCAGGCTCGGAACTCCTATGTTTTCTCGACGCATATTCGGGTTATCACCAACTCCAGATGAAGGAATCTGACAAAGTCAAAACTTCATTCATAACCCCCTTCGGAACCTTCTGTTTCGTTACGATGCCCTTTGGGCTCAAGAACGCAGGAATCGGATGTAATGTACATGCATATGTGGATGATATTGCGGTGATGTCCAAAAAGAAGGAAACGTTCGCCAATCTACGAAAATACAACGTAATGCTTAACCCGAAGAAATGTTTCTTTGGGATCCCAGCCGAAAAATTGTTAGGTTTTATCGTGTCTCAAAGAGGCATAGAGGTAAACCGGGACAAAATCAAGGCTATACTCAATATTTCTAGGCCAACTCGGCTGAAGGATGTTCAAAGACTAACCGGTTGCATTGCTGCAGTCAGACGGTTTGTAAGCCGGTTCGGTGAAAGAGACGCACCACTATATAAACTCCTGAAAAAGACTAAGAAATTTGTTTGGACCGACGAAGCTAAAGGTGCGCTACAGACCTGAAAGTAGTACTCTCATCTTCTCCCATCCTTGTAGCGCCGGAACCACAGGAACCAATGTTGCTCTATCTCGCGGCGACAAACAAGGTCATTAGTATTGTCATGGTGGTGGAGAGACCGGAGGAATATCAGGAACACCTGGTGCAGTGTTCGACTTACTATCTCAGCAAGGTCTTAGCTGAATCAAAACAGTGGTATCTGCACTATCAAAATCTGGCTTACGGTGTGTTCTTAGCATCTCATAAGTTACATCATTATTTTCAGGAACATCCAATTATCATGGTGAGCACAGCTCCCATGAGAGATATAATCAACAATAGTGACGCTACAGGACGCGTCGCCAAATGGGGCATAGATATTTTAGCTTTCGACATTGAGTACAAACCTCGTACATCAATCAATCCCAAATCCTCGCTGACTTTGTCACTGATTGGACAGAGACAATGGTGAATATGACCCTGCCAGAGTCGGAATATTGGACCTTGTATTTTGACGGGTCTAAAGCGCTCGGGAGCTCAGCGGCTGGCGTGGTGCTCAAATCACCCCAAGGAGATAAACTTTTCTATGTACTGCAGATACACTTCACGGCGACAAACAACAATGCCGAGTATGAAGCATTACTGCATGGAATTCGGATTGCTAAGGACATCGGCATGCGAAGTTTAATGTTTTATGGAGATTGGGAACTTGTTGCCCAACAAGTATCGGATATCTGTAAGGCAAACAAGCACATGGCGGCATATAGGGTTGTCGTGGATGAACTATCTAAATCATTTGAAGGATTTGAAGTTCAACACATCCCTCAAATAGAAAATGAGGAAGCAGATGCACTATCTCGAATAGGCTCTTCCCGGGAAAAGGTCCCGGATGGCGCTTTTTTAGAGCACCTCAAAGTTCCTTCTATAAAGGGAGTGGACGAGGAATATTTGACCAAATCCGACTCGCCTTTAGTAGCAGTTCTAGCTGTGATTCCCAGCTGGACTCAACCGTACCTTGATTATTTGGTAGACGGAAAATTACCCGAAGACGAAGTTCTGAGCCGGCAGATCGTCCGACGAGCAAAAGCCTACACTATAATTAGTGATGAGCTCTATAAGCGGAGTGAATCTGGGGTCTTTCAGCATTGTGTATCTCCGGAAGAAGGAGTGGAAATCTTACGAGAAATCCACGAAGGCGAGTGCGGTCACCATGCTGTAGCCAAATCTCTAGTGGCAAAAGCTTTCCTACACAGTTTTTTTGGCTTACATCCAAGGCAGATGCCGAACGGCTGGTCAAGACGTGCAAGGGCTGCCAAAAATAAGCCAAACAAGCTCACGTTTCGACTAATCCGCTGTGAACAATACCTATAACATGGACTTTTGCGGTATGGGGGCTTGACATGGTAGGACCGTTTGAACGGCCTCCAAGTGGATTTACTCACCTCTTAGTGATGGTGGATAAATTCACGAAATGGATTGAGGCTAAACCCATCAATAGTTGTGATGGAGGAATAGCTAGAAGATTTGTCGAGAATGTCATAATCCGATACGGTTATGCGCATAGCATTATCACGGACAACGGGAGTAACTCCTCTATGGGAGAACTTGCTGAATTCTGCAATGAACAAAATTTCCGGCTTGACATTGTGTCAGTCGCACATCGCAAGCTAATGGACAAGTCGAAAGAGAAAATGGTTTAATCCTACTAGGCCTAAAACCAAGACTCAAAGCACCACTGCGACGTGCTATGGGGGCTTGGGCAGAGGAATTACCTTCGGTAATATGGAGTTTGCGAACAACTCCAAACAGGTCAACCGGATACACACCTTTCTTCTTGGTCTATGGCGCAGAAGCAGTTCTTCCTAGTGATTTGATTCACACTTCTCCTAGAGTGGCCGCGTATATTGAAGAGGATGCCAAAATTTCTCGACAAAATGATCTTGTCCTAGTCGAAGAAGTTCGCGTCGTTGCTGAGATGAGATCAACAGCCTATCAGCAGAAGTTATGCAAGTATCATAGCCAGAGAGTCAGAAACCGGTCTTTCAATAAGGGCGATTTGGTTCTCCGTCTTGTGCAGCAAAGAAAGCACAAACTTTCCCCAATATGGGAAGGGCCATTTTTAGTTAGTCGAGTATTGCACAATGGTTCATACTACCTAACTGATATGCGGCCAGCCAAAGAAAGACTTGCTACTAAGAAGAGAAAGAGAGCTAAAGGCAGTACAAACCCGGATGAATTAGACAGACCATGGAATATTGTTCAGCTACGTCCCTTTTATTCTTAGTTTATTTTTATTTGTAATAATATATGTGTACATGTTCAATGAGAAATAAAGTTTTGGTTGCCTCAAAATCTTTCTGAGAAGTTTTTACCATCTTATTTCCAAATGATCATGTCACAGTCGAAAATCCCAGAATACTTGAAAGTACTTTATGCTCATGTTTGTTCTGGTTTAGATTTCTGATTCTAAAATTGCTACCTTCGGGTATAAATCTAAATTTTCTAGTCTATACTTTGGTTATTTGTCTGATTGCTGGATGCAGGCATTTTCTGAGTAGTGGATTGATGGTACTAGAAGCCGGCTTTGTTTCCGAGTTTAAACTGGTTTAGCAATTGAGCTCCGTTGCTCGGCAAAGTTTTCGTGCTAAAAGTTGGCTGGCTCACGTAAGGGACGAGGCGGAAAGCCAGATAAACGATAAGTGCAGACAAAAAATACAAGTGCTTATGCAAACATTTCAAGAACATAACATTAAAGCAAAAAGTGCTGAATAGATAAAATAAAGCTTAGCACTAGCAAAAGTATCATACGACTTATTTACAGATCCAAATTGTTTTCAGAATAACACATTGTTCTTTCTGATACTCTATGATGCAGGGGGAGAGGTACGAGATGCCGGCTTGCTGGATACATCAGCCTCGTTTTGATAACGTTCCGAGATGTTTAAATCCAATATGGTCTGATCATCGTCGGAAACTTCAGCTGTTTCTTCGGAAGGCGGAGGTGGCGTGTCCACGCGGGTGAAGAAGGGAGTGTCGTAGCTGGTTAAGTCAGCTATGTGGCACCCATATCCGGCGCAGGAGTCCATGATAGCCTGGATGTGTTCCTCCTATCCATCTTCATCCACTTTGCAATACCCTCTAGTTACTTCCCAGATTTCCATGTTTCCATGATGGCTCATAACCATGGTGAGAGCGTTCTGCGCTGCGGTTCACGCGTAGGACATTTTCCAGTCCTGGACGAGCTGCGGCATCTCCTTGGCCTTATCTCGCACTTCAAAGCCAGACATGCTATGCATATCCGGAACCTTGAGAACTTCGCTGATATCTTCGATGGATTGGTGGAAGTCATGCAACAAATCATCGACTTGGGTAAGCCGGCTAGTGCGAGATTCGGCAGAGGCTGAGTCTAGTAAGTCCAGAGGAGGTGCGCATGTAATCCAAAGGGGTTAACCAAATAAATTCGCACTCCAAAGAGTCAGAAGATGCATATAAGTCAGAAAAAGGGAAACATACCAAAGATGACATCGTCGACTTTGTCCTTCTCTTCCCGAAGACTCCGGAGTTCAGCCCGAAGTGCCTCGGTAATGTCCCTCTCTCTGAACAAATCATTGCTGAGATCCGAGATTTTCTTATCTTGAAGCGTAATCTTACGATCGCGCTCCTCGGTGGCCATGGAGGTGGATTCGAGAATTTGAGCAATTCTCTTCTCATGATACGCCTTAAGCTTATCCAGCTCTTGGAGGAGTTCCTTGTTTTCCACCACCAGAGTTTTAAGATAGTCGGCCTCTTCAATCAAAGCACAGGACTGCTTTACCAGTGTTGTAGTCAAAAGATAAAAAGTTGAACAAAAAATTCGACTATGAAATACAAGACAAGGTTTGAGTTCTGGAATGTTTACCATCAGCCTCATCCCTGGAAACTTTCAATTGAGCATTTTCAAGTCGGAGAGCTTTGATTTCTTTCCGCTTGTTGCAAACATTCTTCAATAAATCCTGGTTATAGGAATATACTTTCTGTAAGTCAGAATACCTAGAGTCAGAAGTCTACTAAAGACTCAGACTAATATTTTCACTAATATCAGCACGAGCCTTGGGGGCTATGATACGTCCAAAACGTATCTACTTTCCTGAACACTTTTTCTATTGTTGTATGCAACTAACACGGACTGACACTATTTTCAGCAGAATTACCTTGGTGTCTAGTTTTTGTGTAGAAAATCAACTATCAGGAAAAATCCCGGAAAATATGCCAAAAATCCTATTTCACCAGAAGACTCACGGAGCCAGACGAGACGGAGTAGGGCCGCGAGGGGCCCACACCACCTGGCCGCGCGGGCCAGGCCAGGCCGTGCCTGGGGGTGGTGTGGCCACCTCGGCTACCCCCTCGGCCTCCCTCTTTGCCTATAAGTTGCCTCTTGACCTAAAAACCAAGGGGGGTTCGACGTTTTTCCAGAAAGAGCTCCGCTGCGCCGTCACCACCAGATTCCATGTTTCGGAACCAGAAACTCTGTTCTAGCACCCTGCCGGGACGGGGAATTGGAGGAGATCATCGCCATCATCATCACCATCGCTTCTCCATCGACCATCCATGTTTCCCCCATCTACGAGTGAGTAATCCCCCGCTGTAGGCTATGGGGATGGTAGGGATTGGATGAGATCGTTCATGTAATGGCATCGGATTGTTAGGGCTTGGTGCCTAGTATCTACTATTAGTGCTTTTTGACTTTGTTGCAACTTGTTATGCTTAATGCTTGTCACTAGGAACCGAGTGCCATGATTTCAGATCTGAACATGTTATTGATTCATTATTATAGTATTGTTTATGGTCTTACCTGCAAGTTGTATAGACATGTTGTTGTCTGGAACCAAAGGCCCCGAAGTGACAGCAATCAGGATAACCGGAGGGAATGGCTTTGATGTGTGGATCACATGTGTTCACGGAGAGTTAATGCTTTGCTCCGGTGCTCTATTAAAAGGAGCACCTTAATTGCCATTAGTTCCCTTGAGGCCCCGCTGCAAACAGGCTGGCAGGACCACAGATGTTGTGCAAGTTCTCATTGCGATCACGTATGACTATATATGGAACACATGCCTATGATTATTTAGTACTTGGATGCTTTATCTTATTTATCTGCAAATGCCCTATGTTCTGATTGCCATGTGAATTGTCTTGTCCATGCAACGCCCCTCCATCCGTCCTTATGCCTAGCGTGCTTTAATCCTACTATTTGCTGCAATTGTTACTACTATCTTTACTTTTACTACTTCTGTTACTTTACTATTGCTACTACAAAACTGTTGCTACTGATAAACTGCTGTGAGCAAGATTGTTTCCAGGTGCAGCTGAATTGACAACTCAGTTGTTAAGGCTTATAAATATCCTTTGGCTCCCCATGCGTCGAATCAATAAATTGGGTTTCACTTCCCTCGAAAATATTGCGATAGACCCCCTATACTTGTGGGTCATCAAGACTGTTTTTTGGCGCCATTGCCGGGGAACAAAGCTTTATTTATCAAGTCCACTTGGAATCACTATTGTTCGCTGCCATCCATCCATCATGGGTAAGTCTCATGATGGCAAGGTTCCTATTTTACCATCCACTACAAGAAGAGGTATGGTTCTAAACACCTCTGTTGCTCTTGATTCACCATCTGTTATGAGTAAGCTCCTTACATCACCACATACACATGCTACACACACTGCTACTACTGCTGAATCTGAAACTTCTGATACTTATGATGCTGCTTCTACTATGCTTGATAAGAGTGGTTCATTAGGTCCTTTCCTAGATGCTACGATTGCTAGAACTATAGCTGGAAATACTGAAACTCCTAATGAAGACACTACAAGACCTGTCAGTTCACCTGAGTCTAGAGAGAGCTATGATATTGAAGACGGTTATATTGAGATGACCGATGAATTTATTAAAGAATGTCAAAACACCCGTGATAGGAGTGCTATTAAGAGTCTCCTTGAGAGGCGTACCATAAAACCCAAATTGTCTCCTAATGCTAAGTTTGTTGCATCTCCCATAAACATTAAAGATAAGGATTATGATTTCTCTCTTGATCTGTCTTACATATCTATTGTTGAGAAAGAACCTTTTTGTGGGACTAAGAATGGAAGTGCGGTAGCACATATGACTGAGCTTTCTACCATGAGAGGCCTGTTTTATGATGATATTAAGATGCGCACCTACTTTGTTGCTAAAATTTTCCCTTTTTCACTAAAAGGAGAAGCTAAAACTTGGTTTAATAATTAACCTCCTGGCTCTATTGATAGCCCTGATTGCTTGATTAGTACTTTCCTACAGAAATATTTTCCTCCTATTGCTGGACATGCTATTTTGCATGAACTTTTTGATTTTAAACAGGGAGAAAAAGAGATATTGCCCAAATCATGGGCAAGGTTTTGTGCTTTGATTCATGCACAGGCTGGATGTCCATTACCTAAGAATGAGCTTCTTGATATATTTTATAGTGGACTAACTGAAGAATCTAGGACATACATGGATAGTTGTGCTGATTGTGTTTTCAGGAATAGGACTCCCAAGGAAGCTGAGGAATTAATGGCTAAAATAAGCAAGAATTATGAAGACTGGACTCCTCCTGAACCAGCTATACCTGAGACAACTATACCTGAATCAACTATTCTTATGCCTATTCCAACATCAAAGAAGAGGGGAGTTATTGAACTAAATGATGAAGTGATGAAAGAAGCTGAGAAATGTCTTAAGCAGACGGGAATTAAAGCGGGTGATGTGAAAATTTACCTCCTATAGAAGAATTATGTAAGCCAATCCCCCACTCATCCACTATTGAGGTACACTCGCTCCAACATTTTGATGAAGGTGATATCCCTTACTCTAAACCTCCTAATCGATGCTTAGAAGAATTCGATGTTTTTATTGTTAAGCGAGATAATTTCAATAAAAGGGTGCAAAATCATTTAATGGAAAACTATAGAGCTATTGTTGAGTTGAAGGATATTATGGAAAGAACCTCTAATGATGTTAAAATGCTTGACAAACATTTTCAAATGGTCCAAACTCAAATTAATCAGCTTATTAAAGTACAAAAAGACTTGCTATTTAATGCTACTAAAGAAAAACATGCTTATGAAATTAGAACTAGAAGTGGTGTTGCTACCTAGGATCCTCTATATCCTGAGGGCATCCTAAAAGAATTGAGTAGGATTCTCAACAAGCTGAAAATAGTGGTACTACTCCTAAGAAAAGAAAAAAGAAACATAAAACTATTGTAGTAACCTAGATCCTAATAGTATATTTGTCTCTAATGCTGAAACTGAAAGTGGTAATGAAGAAAATGATGTTCCTGGTAAAGAAAAGGTTGAAGAAGAACCTGAAAGGCACACTAAGAATACTAAATACACTAAGGAAGATTTTGTTGCTAAGAAACATGGTAGTGAAAGAGAGCCTTGGGTCCAAAAACCTATGCATTTCCCTGATAAGAAACACAAGTCAAAGGAAGATGAACACTATAATAAGTTTTGTGAGTGGATGAAACTTTTATTCTTGCAAATTCCTTTGACTGATGCTATTAAATTGCCTCCTTATTCAAAGTATATGAAGGATATTGTCTCGAATAAAAGGAAGATCCCTAATGAAGAAATCTCTACTTTGCTTGCTAATTATTCCTTTAATGGTAAGGTTCCAAAGAAACTTGGAGACCCAGAGATTCCAACTATCCCATGCTCTATTAAAAATAGTTATGGTAGAACTTCTTTGTGTGATTTGGGGGTAGGAGTTAGTGTTATGCCTTTTTCTCTCTACAAAAGACCTCAACTGGAAAAACTAATGCCAACTGATATATCTTTGCAAATGGCTGATAAATCTACTACTATTCTTGTTGGTATATGTGAAGATGTACCTATTCAAGTCACTCATAATTTCTTGATATTAACTTATTGTGTTGTGCTTGAAATGCCTGAAGATGATAATATGTCTATTATTCTTGGGAGACCTTTTCTTAATACTGCAGGAGGAGTTATTAATTGTAATCAAGGAAAGGTGACTTTAAATGTTAATGACAAGGAGCATACTGTCTATTTACCCAACAAGATTGATAGGCCTTATGGTTTTAATTCAATTGAACATGTTGAGGGCATTCAAGTTGGAGAAATATATTGTCCCATACCAAGAGAAAAATATGAAACCATTATGATTGTGACCATTGCTATCAAGGTTGAGGTAACATAATCATTAGTGGAACACAAAGTTTTGTTTCATATAAAATTGTTTTGGTAACAAGACCTGATCAACCTTGTTAACAAAAGGATTTCAATGAACAAAACGATGTTTTCACCATGATTATCTCTGTTTAGTTCTATTCTATCCATTTTAGTTTTCGCTTTTGTTTAGTTTACTTTTCTATTATTAGGTGCTTGCATATTAGAGTGTCTTAGAACTTCTGATGTTTTAGTTTTGTTTTGTCATTGCATCTTTCAGAAACCTTTTTCTGTCAGAAAATCATTCATCTATACCTGAAAATTGCTCAAAAATAAAGTCTCTCGAAAAATTCCAGAAAATTCATATTAAATTTTTACGTGAAAAAAGGGGCAGAGGAGTGCCTGGATAGTACCAGGGGGCCCACCAGGCAGGCACACCACCTGCTGGCACGGCCAACCCAGGGGCGCACCTGGCCATGGTGTGGGCCACCCCTGGCCCTCCACTCACTCTCTCACTTCCCACTTTCTTCTCTCTCCCGAGAAAACACCAGTTCATTGCTCGAAATCGCGTTCTTGGTGTTCTTGCCCACGATTTTTCGATCTCCATGCTCAGCCAATGTTTGCTGCTGAAATTTGGAGCATTTGTTCTCCGGTATGTGACTCCTCCGCTTGTCCAAGTATATTTGTGTTTAGTGGTTTATATCTTGAGTATTTTGCTGCTGTAGGTGACAGGTTATGAGAGCTTGTAAGCTTCTTCAATGCTTAGATATATTGTTTTGATGCATGTTTAGGCCTCTTACAAGTCCCTATGAGTAGTGCCCTTCATTATATATTCACTTTGCAATCACTTGTTTAATGGATGTTTAAATTTCATAATATTAGATGAATGAACATCAACTCAACCAACATGAACTTAGGGTGCCTTGATAGCTTTCCGCCTTGCTGCTAACCGCGAGAAAGGTGGAATTTGTGGAGGCCTCATTGCCTCTTGTTTATTAGCTTTGCATGGTTTAGTGCCTAATCATCTAGACCTACAGTTTCCCATAGAAAGGCTTGACCTTAATTCCATGATACAGCATAAATTTGTTTCTCCTTGGGCTAATTTGAGTGAGTTGTCTTATGAAATAACCTTTCTCAAGGCTGGTTGGAGAAGGAGTAAGTCCGAGCGATTTGTTCTTTTGCCTGCACCTGTTTTGTTTAACCTTGATACCAGGGTAGGATGGTCACTCACTGAGGAGGAGCTTGATACGTACTTGGGAGAGCTCTCCCAACAGGTTACAAATGATTCGGTCCAGCCCTCATATGAGGGGGAGTCTTCATATCAGCAGCCTACCTATGATTGGGGAGCTTCTTCTTCTTCCCAAGGGCCTAACCGCGATCATTCTTACAATGACCCGCCTGCTTGGAACCCTTACTCGCATTTGGATTGATACCCACTTAGGAAAAAAGCCTAAGCTTGGGGGGAGGTACACCGACATCACACTCATCTCCATATCATTTTTCGTCGGTACTTTGTATATTCATGTTTCGTTCTCTTTTTAGTTTTTGTTCTCTCTTTGTTTTTGTTTTCTAAAACACAAAAAGACCAAAAATATTTCTGTTGTTTCTCTTTGTTTGCTTCTTCTTTTTGCCTGGGTTTGCTTTTCCCTTTTGCTTTGTTGGAACTATTTGAAAAACCCAAAAGGATTTTGCTTTGCTTGTTCTTCCTTTTTGGTTCTTGCTTTTAAAAAAATCGAAAACATCAAAAATATTTGTTGTTCTTCTTTGCTTTTGTGAGTTTGTTGCAGGTTCAGCAGTCCTTAGTGGAATTTGGTTTCATGTCATTATTCAAGCCACACAAGTGAAGGGCAATAATGAGGATTAATGACAACTTGAGGTGTGGTAAGAGGCTGGTAACAAACTCTATTTGTTTTTATTTTTGTACGTATACTCATCATTGTGGGCATGGTTAGTCTGTTCATGTAGGGTGTATGTTATTATGGATGCTTAGTAGTTCTTACTTTCTTATGATTAACTCTAGCTTTCTAATTGTTTGTAGCATGTCATATGAATGTTTGGTTGCATTTCTCTATTCATAACTTGGTATGACACTGTGGTATCCTCCTCTGAACGTTTCACTTGAATTGACTTGGCACATGCTCATGCATGCAGATGACTGAAACAATAATTAGTTAAGCCTCGATGAATTATTTTGCCTTAGGGGTCTTGAATCACTTTCATGCCATGATTAGTCCTGTTTTGTTGCAAGCATGATTATGACAGTTATTGCTCTCTCGTTTGTCACTCCCTTACTATTGCTAGCCTTCACCTGCACTGAGTATGAGCTCTACTCATGTTTCCCATTCCCCAAAACCAATATTGCCAAAAGTGTCCACCATACCTACCTATTACACTACTAGAGAAAAGCCTATAGGAGACATGCACATTAGAGGCGCATTTATACTACATGCGCCTCTGATAATATAGGCGAGGTGCACCATGCAGCCATGCGCCTCTAGTAATTTAATAAGCAAGGCGCATATCTACAGGATGCGCCTCCTCTATCATTTGTATAGACGAAATCTGGCACCCCATCTTATGCGAGGCGCACCAGCGGGACATGCGCCTCTAGTACTTAAACAGGCGAGGCGCATATGTGGAAAATGCGCCTCACATATCTTGGGTGGGCCCAGGTGGAGATCGGTGGTCCAATATGCGAGGCGCATATTGTAAGATGCGCCTCAAGCAACCCTTGCGGGCCAGGGTGGCCGCATAGGCGAGGCGCATCTTGGCATGTGTGCCTCAGATAGTTCAGACTAACAGAGGCGCATTTACTTCAATATGCGCCTCGCATAACCTGGCTGACTTTTTTTTGCACCTTTTTGGCACATGCACCCCACTCACTTGCCTCACTTCTTCCTCTCCACCCAAAGACAGATTTGGTCGCCCTCCTCCTTCTCCCCACCTCATTTCCCACATTGATTCACCATAGAAGCTTGCTCAATCTCCATTGGTTGACACTTACATGTAAGTGAAGTTTCTTGCTCCTCTAGATCTACAACATGTCCCTTTACTTCTCCTCCATCTCTCTTGCGCAAGTTGTCATTGGAGGAAGCGTGAAGGCGTTTGCTTGTATGCTCATGCGTGTTGTTGGCGACACCACGACTATATGATTGTGTTATGGTGCATGCTTCTTTTTGTGCAGGGATTTCATTTGAGATGCCAATGTTTCTCCGGAATGCCAATTAATTTCTTTTCCCATGAATTTCTGGCACTCGCGGATGTCCTCTTTTTAGGGGAGGTCATGCCGAATTTTTTGGGTGATCCAGATGTCCATATATTCTCTAATTATTCTCTTGCTCTTTGTACCACGCGTAGGCGACCATGGTCTGACCACTAATTCGCAAAGCCCTCGTGGATAGGTGGATGAGATGCACGAGGATCGATATGGCATGCGCAAACAAGACGGAGATAAGATGTCCGTGTCACGACTACAAGCTGATGTATCTGATAAGGCACGATTCTGGAATGCTAGAGTCGCACCTGCTCTGACATAGTTTCATGGATGGATACACTCAGTGGATACGTGATGACGAAGATGATGATGAGGATGTCAATAATGGTGAAGATCAAGATACCCGTCATGATCACGAAGATCAAGGTGCCGATGACGGGGCAGGTGATGATCATGAAGATCCGGGTGGCGTCGAGCATGAACACGAAGATGATCAAGGTGGCGCCGGGCATGAACACGAAGATCAAGGTGTCGATCATGATTTGAGCTGGCTGCAAGACCCTCATGTCCAAGATCTGCTTCTCAAGGAGACTAGTAACACCAGAGCCGCTGCTAGAGAGAAATCTAAGCTGGAGCAAATGAAGAAAGACGCGGTCACTCCATTGTTTGATGGATGCAACGACGGTGATACCCGTCTAAATGTAACGCTCAAGGCTCTGAGATGAAGGCGAAACACAAAATGACTAACAAATGCTTCGATGACAACATTGCATTCTGGCACGATATTCTTCCCAAGAAGGGGAACATATGTCCAACTAGTATCGCTGAGGCCAAGAAAGACACTTGCCCTCTCAATATAACGCACGTGAAATACCACGTCTGCATAAATGATTGCATCATCTACCGGGGCGAGGACGCGGAGAAGATCACGTGTCCGGTGTGCAAGACCTCTCGATACAAGAGAGGGACCAAGAAAGCTCCTAGAAAGGTGGTGTGGTACTTTCCTCTAACTCCTCGTCTACAGCGGTATTTCGCGGACCCTAAGGAAGCAGAGCTCATGCACTAGCACTCGGAAAGAAAGAGGCCGGAAGACGATGATTCGGAGAGGAGGAAATGCTGAGGCACCCTTCGGATGCTTGCCAGTGGAAGGCGTTGGACCTCCAGTATTACCAACATTTTGGGAAAGACTCAAGGAACCTCAGGCTGGGCGTCAGCACCGACAGACTCAATCCATTCGGAAGCCAGAGCAGCACACACAACACTTGGCCCGTGTTTGTATGGATATACAACATCCCACTCTGGTTGTGCATGAAGAAGAAGTACGTAACCATGAGTATGCTGGTTCAAGGTCCAAAACAACCCGGTACAGACATCAATTTGTATCTCACGTTGTTGAAAGAGGACCTGGCCACATTATGGGAAGAAGGAGCCCGCACGTGGGACGCCTTTAGACAAGAATACTTCGACATGAGAGCAGCGGTGATCACGACGGTGCAAGACTATCCTGGATACGGATACTTCTTGGGGCAGGTGGTCCAAGGATTCTATGGGTGCGTTAGGTGCAAAGATAATACAACGTACCGCCAGCTACAGAAATATCCCGGGTCCGAGAAAACCGTGTTCCTTGGGGCTCGGAGGTGGCTTCCCAAGAGTCACGCCTGGAGAAAGCTAGGAGATCTGTTCGAAGGGGCGGTCGAGCTCCGTGGAATCCCGGACCAGGGGAGCAGCATGCAAATCTACGAGCTTTTGAATAACTGGAAGGAATGCCCTGCACCGGGAAAGACCCAGAAGAAGCCAGAGCCATTGCTGAAGGTATGGAAGGCGAGGTCTGTTTTCTTGGACTTGCCATACTGGAAGATCCTCCCCGTGCCTCATAGCCTCGATCTCATGCATATCACAAAGAACGTGGGTGAGAGTCTGCTTTCCACCCTCCTTAACACCAACAACACCAAAGATGGGCCGAAGGCAAGGAACGAATTGAAGCATATGGGCATCAGGGATGAACTTCAACCACCACCTAGCGATGACGAGGAGGAGGACAAGGAGGAGCAGACGGAAATGCAGAATAGCCATCATCGCAAGGGCAAAAAGTAGGTCAAGAAGGGAGAGGTCAAGCTCAGGGCCTCGTGCTTCACTCTAAGTAGGAAGGAGGCCATACAGTTAATGAAGTGCCTCCTCGGAGTCAAATTTCCAAACGGCTACGTGGGGAAGATAAGCAGATGCCTAGACGAGGCGAAGCAGCGCTTCAGCGGGATGAAGTCTCACGACGTCGCCGTGCTGATGACGCAGGTACTCCCGGTCACGATCCGAGGTATAATGGACAAGCACATCCGCGAAACATTGTTTGGCCTCTGCAACTTTTTCGATGTGATCTCTCAGAAGTAGATAGGCATTAAGAAGCTCACGTGGCTACAGGACGTGACCGTGGTGATACTATGCGAGCTCGAGATCTATTCCCCCCCCCCCACATTCTTCGATGTCATGCTTCATCAGCTTCTCCATGCCATGGAGGATATCATCCAGCTCGGTCCTCTGTTTCTGCGAAGCATGATGCCGTTCGAAAGGATCAATGGACACATAAAAGGATACGTTAAGAACAGGTCCCGTCTAGATGGAAGCATAGCAAACGGCTTCCTGGCCGAAGAGTGCATCTCTTTCTGCTCGAACTTTCTACAAACCGAGACCCCTCCTGGTCTTCCATTCAACAATTACCTCGGGAGGCTTGCTGGATGCGGTCACCACGAGGGTCGGCGCCCAAAGCATGCCGACATCGAGGGCCGAACCAAGGACTTTGAAAGAGAAAACCTGGTCGCGCTACAGCACCTGCAGGTGGTCGATCCATACATATATGAGCACAAAGAGTTTATCAAGAAGAATTACACTGACCAAGGGCGCCAGTACTCTGAGGAAGATGTTATCAAAGAGCACAACTCCGGTTTCACGCGGTGGTTCAGGGAGAAGGTCATTGCTAATCCACCGCAGGGCGAGTATTCAGAGGAAGATATACTCATATTCTCCTTGTCACAGGGCGCCTCACACAACCTGATGACCTATCAGGCATACGATATCAACGGATACACGTTCTATACAGAGGAAAAGGACAATAACTGCGATTACCACAACTCAGGGGTTACGGGGATATTCTACACCGACGACATCCCAGAGAGATACTACGGAAGGATCGAGGAGATTTGGAAGCTCAACTACGTTACGGAGAAGGTGCCGATGTTCCGTGTCAGGTGGGCCAAGAGCATCGAGAAAGAAGGCCGATATTTCACTACCATGGTTATACCGTCAAAGACCACCAACGCGAACGCACCCGCGAGAAATGAGCCTTGGGTTCTAGCTAGCAAGGTCGACCAATGCTGGTACATCACAGACCCGTCAAAGCCTAGCCGGGTTGTCAAGGAACATCATCAGAATGGACGGAGTCGCCAACGAGTAAGACTTTGAGCAGAACGGTGACCCGAAGATGGAAGACGAATACGGCAACCAAGCACCGTACACCACAACCCTACCTAAGAAAGGACTCACATTCAAAAGAAGTAGTGAAGATGTCCTGGACCTAACCTATGCAACCGCGACAAAGAAGATCAAGAAGATGACCATTGTTAAGAAACGCTAGCGCGCTCCGACCATTGTCAAGAACCATCGTGTGTGTGTGGCATACTATTATGTATCGAAACATTCATAATTATCATTTTTTATATGTTATAATATTGAATTGAGAATATTATGTATCGATGAGACACATTCATAATACTCACTTTTGTTGTTTTGGCAATATTTGAATTTTTAAAATATCTACAGTATATTTTATAGTTCATATTGTGTTTGGACAATGTTTTTACATGAAAAATAGCCTTCAAAAATATGTTGCCCCCAGGATTTGAACCTGGGTGGCTAGGGTTTAGAACAAGACAAGGGTCGATACCAGTGGGCTAGGGTCAGTTTGTTGACACATACATTGCACTGCGCTAGTTGACTAGTAGTGAAAAATAGCTGAGGCGCATATGGCCAGAATGCGCCTCGTGTAAACTTATGCAAGGCGCTTTTTCAAATATGCGCCTCGCATAAGGTGGTACCTCTCTATGATCGATTGAGTCTTTTTCTCTGGATCGATGACTAAGCCTGTGTACACTCTGCAACCGTCGCCTTCGCTATGCCGCTCGTCGTCGCCTTCGCTCTACCGCTCGCGCTTCCGTGCACAGGAGGAGGAGGAGGAGCCCGCTCGCCGCTGTGCCTAGGAGGAGAGGACGAGGTGCCCGCCCGCGCCTAGAAGGAGGAGCCCGCCCATGCTTCCCCTTCCTCTATCGCGCCGTCGTCGCGCCTTCCTGCCGCCGTCTGTGCCCGCCATCCACCGCCATCGAGGTGTGTGACCCCTTCCCCTCTGCCTCCCCTTCCCCTACCCCTCGTCCCTCCCCTCTCCCCTCTCCTTGTGATCTAGGGTCTAGGCCAAGTTACTGACTAGAGGATGGAAGAATCCTCTTAAATCTGGATGCTGATGTTGCCATGGAATTCATGCTTAATTCATTTACTGACTAGAAAATGTTCTAGTGGAAACACCAGATATGTGAGAATTTCTGTGTTAAGGACCGTGTGGTTATCTAGTTGGCAAAGGTATATTAACATCCAGATTCAGATGTTGATTTGTCTTGGGAATAAATTTTTGCTATTTATGAATAGATGACAAAGTCTGGAAATGATTTCCTAGATGTATCAATGATGATTTAACATTTACTAGGATGATGCTTATGATCAAACTATCCTGATGTTGCTATCCTAAGATAGATTATTAAGAATTAATGATTCCTAGCATTCTAGGAAAATGATTTTTTAAGTTGTCTAGATCTGAGCATGACTTAGCTTTGGATGGATGCCACTGTGAGGCCTCCTATTGGATGGTACACACTGGTAACCTCCACTTGGTCTAGTTGTTGCTTTTCTTGATTACTAAATTAGATCAATGATGCAAATTCAGAGATCTAGTTCAGTACCTACATAAAGAATAGATACTACTAGTGGCTAATATAATCCTGTGATGAGCTTATACCCCATCTGGGTCTAACTCTTAGGATTTTACCCAATCTAACAGATCTAGTCCTTATAATTGATAAGAATAGATACAAGGCTAGATTTGTTGGGAAATATCCACCCTGATGTTGATGGTGATGTTGTTGTGGTGATTTGCTTTGACAAGCTTGTCTTGATGAAATGGTTGAAGCATTAGGTAGCGCTTGCTTGCTATTTTGTAGATTCCTTAAACTAAAGCGACTAAAATTCTATAATCTCAAAAGCCACTGTAGTACCAATAGGAGCTAAGATGGTTGATATTTTGCATAGTATAAACTGTTTGCGCGTGCTGCTGTTTCATCACTAACTATGAGTTGATGATGCATGCTGCTGCTTAGGGCCAATGATCAGTGGGACATGTGTCCATGTAGGGCCTATGTCCATGGACCCCAACTATGGGCAGTTGTGTTTAGACCATCGCCACCGTGCATTACTTTAAATGACAAACCCAACAAATAGGTCCATACTCAGAACCATATAGACAACTGAATAATTGCATATACTACATCTGGTACTAATGAACTGCTTGTACTACAACATGTACATCTGGTACTAATGAACGGCTTATATCATGGGAACATGTACATCTGGTACTAATGAACTGCTTATATCATCTGCTTGTACTACAACATGTACATCTGGTACTACAACATGTACATCTGGTTCTTATTCTTTGTGATGTACATCTGGTACTAATGAACTACTTGTACTGCTTGAACACCTGATATTTATTTTATGCATATATTGTGTATGCTGTCCAAAATGGCTATGTTTGTGTATACTGGCAGCAAAATGGCTATGTTTGTGCCTATTTATGCTTTTTTGTGTAGGTTTTTCTTTTTGAGTTGCCAATGTTTCGCCGGAATGTTGATTCATTTCCGTTCCGGCGAATTTCTGGCACTCCTAGACATAGAAAATTAGCAAAGGTTATGCCGAAATTTTCTGTGAATTTTTTTGCTTATTAGTTCCATTTATTTGTGTGTTTAGAAATATCGGCGGAGTAGGGCCCTTCTAGCAAGAAGTCCTTTTGGGAGCAGCAGGCGGAGATGGAATCCCAAGAGGACCCAGAATTCGTTCCGCGGGACGACGAGATGGAGCCGGATGAGGATATGTCCTCGGGCGATGAGGAGATGGGGGACACGGATGGCGACGCCACTACCACTGATGGCAGCGGTGAACCTACTACGGATGGTGGTAGCACATCGAAGAAGGCCCGGAAGGAGCGTGCCCCGATCATGGTCGACATCAAAAGGTCCATCATCACAAGCGTGAACGATGAAGGTGCGCCTTTGGAGCCGGCTGAGTTTGTCGCGGGTTACTCAAACCAGCTCGCGGCAATCCTCCGGAACACCGTCACGATCAACACGGAGAACCTGAAGGCCGAAGAGAATAGGGGTTTCCGCATCCAGCTCTTCCGGAAGCTGCATGCAAGATACGCGCTCCCGGGTGATGAGGAACACAAGTACAATAACGACAATCTCAAAGGGAATCCGGTGAACAAGTACGCCCTCAAGAAGATGACCAAGGCCTTGTCGAATTGGAAGGCCCGGGTGAAGAAGCTGATTTTCGAGGACGAGCTAAGTTATTCGGTGGTCGTCAAGAAGGATCCTCTGGTCATGGAAGAACACTTCAAGGTGCTCAAGGCCAGATGTGAATCCTCCATGGGCAAGGCCAAGAGTCAGTACTTCAAGGAGTTGTACGAGCAGAACATTGGTACCCACCATCTTGGCTCCTGCGGTTATAGAGCTATGATTCCCAAATGGTCTTGTGCGAGAAGGAGGATGCCGACGCTCGTGCAAAGGGCTTGATACCTCCCTTTGACGACGTAAAAGAGCCGCAGTAAAAGCACTTTGTTAGGGCCCGGTTTTCCAAGCCGAAAGGGAGTTCTAATTATTGCTCGGAGCCCATCGGTCCCTTTGCTACGAAGGTGACAGACTTCACGAGAAAATATGTAAGTAGTGTGCATGCAAGTCGATTAATTGCGTCCACGATTAATCAATGAAGTCCAGTTTTCTGATCAAATGCTTTGCGTTCCTTGTTCGTAGGACGAGGAGTGTAGGAGCTCCTCATCCTAGGGGTCGGCGCCTGTCCAAGTGGGACACCACTTTTAACAGGGCGCTGAACCGGACCAAGAATGTCGAGCCCCTAGCGGCCCTGTCATCGGCAAGTCGTGCGGTCAGCTTTGGCGGCATAACATGGTCCGAGTACTATGGCACCACGGAGCGGAAGGGCAGGAAGCAGGCCAAAAGCACCGAGGTAAGACACCTAAGGGAATAGGTGGAAGCCTTTCCCAATATAGTCCAAGATGCCATGAACCAGGCTATGTCGGCTGTCGAGACAAAGTTCCAAGAACAAGTTCATGGAAGTATTTCTCTTCTTTTTTCTTTGGCGATACGAATAGTATGAGGCACGAATTCAAGTCATTCTTGGTTTGCTTTTTTTTGGTCTTTCTTCGAAATGCCAATGTTTAGAACGTGTTGTGGCGTCATGTGTATGACTATGCTGCTGTTTGATCTCGTGTGCCAAGTAGACTAGTAATTTGGGCATATACTCTACTTGCCGCACAAGATCAAACAGCGAGCATTGTTATTTCCATGCCCAACCTAAGTATGAGGCACTAATGCAAGTCATTCTTGGTTTGCTTTTTTTGGTCTTTCTTTGAAATGCTGATGATTAGAGCATGTTGTGGCGTTGTGTGTATGACTATGCCACTATTTGATCTCGTGTGCCAAGTAGACTAGTAATTTGGGCATATACTATACTTTCCGCATGAGATCAAACAACGAGCATTGTTATTTCCATGCCCAACCTAAGTATGAGGCACTAATGCAAGTCATTCTTGGTTTGCTTTTTTTGTCTTTCTTCGAAATGCCGATGATTAGAATGTGATTTCTTACATCTTGTTGCACCCATATATATATGCATGATCTTATCTTGTAAACTGCTATTGCTTTGCACTGACATAGATAATATCATCTATCTTGTGTATATGAGATGGCAAAGAAGTGCTATGTCGTGTACGCCGGCAAGGTTCCAGGTGTCTACGAGGAGTGGAAGGACTACTAGAAGCAAGTAAACAAATTCTCGGGCAACAGCTACAAAGGCTACAAGAGTAGAGAGGTGGAGGAAGAGAAGTGGAGGAAGAACGGGAGGAAGAAGTGGAGGAACTTCATTGTGATCAACACATTGCTCTTCATTGTAGTAGGTTGTGTGCTCTACTTCACCTAGCTAGCTAGAGAGCTCCGACGTGCATGTAGTTGTAATGCGATTGTGAACTTGTACTCGATCGGTCCCCCGAGAGATGTGAACTTGGTGTTGTGTGTGTGATGTATGCTCTAGTTAGTTGATGTGTGAACTCTCGTATGTCGCGGATTAATTCAAGTTGATGTGTGATATAATTGTATTAGTGATGTACTTGTATTAGTGTTGATGTGTGATGCAACTTTCTGAAAATTATGTGTTGTTTATACTATTATTGACTGTATAATACCAGTATACTATGTATTCTGGACTGTATTGTGGGTCTGTAAAATTTAAAATTCGAAATTGATATTTGAGTGGCATATGTGACCATGTTAGAGGAGCAAATGTAATCTTATGGGAGGCGCATATCTAATACATATTAGAGTAGCATATGTGATGCGCCTCCTATAACCTATATATGCGAGGCGCATATCAATATGCGCTTCCGATAAATATATAGGAGGCGCGTATTGATATGCGCCTCGCATATATAGGTTATAGGAGGCGTATCTCATATGCGACTCGGGTAACAAATACTTGAGTCACGGCACTCGAGTCGCATCCACAATGCGAATCTAATGGACTTTCATATGCGCCTCCAGTAGGCTTTTCCCTAGTAGTGTTAGCATCATTTCCTGTTTCGTGCATATTCATTATGCCTTGTTTTCTTCCGAATAAAATGTTTGCTTGTTATTTGAAAGTTAGTTAGTAAAGCTCTCACGAACTTGATGGCACACTTTATTTATTGCATTTAATAAGCCTAAACCATTGTGACTGTCCATGAAAGTTATATGCTTGCAAATTATAGGCTGGGGATTAGCAGAACCGTGCTATCACGGGGAATGCTTTCAACACCTATAAATATATATCCAGTTGATATCATGCTCTTTTGTTTACGGATGTCAATGGTGTGAAATAAAATGGTAGCTTGTAAGTCCACGGAGTTATGTATGTCTATTAGAGAAACGCCTGGCCGCCGGTCTAATCCATGCCTAATCATGGTGGAAACCTGCAACATAACCATAATGAGTATCTATGAAGAATTCTTCTTATAAAAAAAGAGAGAGATAGCTATTTAGAAAAAGAAAAAAAAAAGAGATATGAGAAAAGAGGAAAGAGAGAAAAAGCATTATTTTTCTCATGGTAAATAAGGAGATTGCTGAGATACTCGTTGTCTGCTTGCCTTGCCATATCTAATATGGGGATTCTTCCATATCATCGGGAAAGGGGTACCCCGTTGGCGGTTCTATATGATACGCACGTATTTACTATGACAAGAACTTACTGGTAAATAAAGTTGAGTATCATGAGGAGCGGCCCTCGAACTCAAGGGACATGAGATTTCCAGTTTATAGTCTATCGAGCATATAAATCAGATTGGACCTCACTTTCACCTTAACCATTTAAAGATTCTTATGATAGGGGCAACGAGAGCTCAAAGCTAATGAGTAACATACTTTCAACATTTGGAAGCCTTTCAAACTTTTCAAAACCTTTTCATTTCCTTGTTGAGTCTCCACATATTCTATGAGCACTTTCTTGACAGCATAGTTGTCATTCTTAGTGTAATGTGCTTGTCTCAAAACTTGATTGATTGTGTTATGACTTTGATGCTTGTATCCTTGACATCTTTACTTCTAGTCTTCACTTGAATTTTAGAGGTGCCTTGGCACTTATGATCTATAATCAAAGGCAAGCGAGATACCACTCTATCATACCTTGTTATGAGCATTGTAATGTTGCTTATGTTTATGTTTCATGCTACTTATTATTTTTAAGTTGGAATCTCTTCATAGCTTGCAATGACTATTAAGTAAACTTAGTTGCATAAACTTTATTATTAATTGCCTGAGTAGTTGATCATATGCTGATAATATATACATCTTATGAAGCAAATGTGTTCGTGAAAGTTTCATTTATCGCACTCAGTTTTCAACTGAATTGCTTGAGGACAAGCAATAAGCTAAGCTTGGGGGAGTTGATACGTCCAAAACGTATCAACTTTCCTGAACACTTTTGCTATTGCTTTTCCTCTAAACTTGTGTGAATTGGATGCAACTAACACGGAATGACGATGTTTTCAGCAGAATTACCTTGGCGTCTAGTTTTTGTGTAGAAAATCAGCTATTAGGAAAAATCCCGGAAAATATGCCAAAAATCCTATTTCACCAGAAGACTTAAGGAGCCAGAAGACGAGACGGGGTAGGGCCGCGAGGGGCCCACACCACCGGGCCGCGCGGGTCAGGCCAGGCCACGCCTAGGGGTGGTGTGGCCACCTCGGCAGCCCCCTGGGCCTCCCTCTTCGCCTATAAGTTGCCTCTTGACCTAAAAACCAAGGGGGTTTCGACGTTTTTCCATAAAGAGTTCCGCTGCGCCGTCACCACCAGATTCCGTGATTCGGAACCAGAAACTCCGTTTTGGCACCCTGCTGGGACAGGGAATTGGAGGAGATCATCGCCATCATCATCACCATCGCTTCTCCATTGACAATCCATGTATCGCCCATCTATGAGTGAGTAATCCCCCACTATAGGTTATGGGGATGGTAGGGATTGGATGAGATCGTTCATGTAATGGCATCGAATTGTTAGGGCTTGGTGCCTAGTATCTACTATTAGTGCTTTTTGACTTTGTTGCAACTTGTTATGCTTAATTCTTGTCACTTGGGCCCGAGTGCCATGATTTCAGATCTGAACATGTTATTGATTCATTATGATAGTATTATTTATGGTCTTACCTGCAATTTGTATACACACGTTGTTGTCCGGAACCAAAGGCCCCGAAGTGACAGCAATCGGGATAACCGGAGGGAATGGCTTTGATGTGAGGATCACATGTGTTCATGGAGTGTTAATGCTTTGCTCCGGTGCTCTATTAAAAGGAGCACCTTAATTGCCAGTAGTTCCCTTGAGGCCCCGCTGCAAACGGGCTAGCAGGACAAAAGATGTTGTGCAAGTTCTCATTGCGAGCACGTATGACTATATATGGAACACATGCCTATGATTATTTAGTACTTGGATGCTTTATCTTATTTATCTGCAAATGGCCTATGTTCTGATTTCCATGTAAATTGCCTTGTCCATGCAATGCCCGTCCATCCATCCCTATGCCTACCGCGCTTTAATCCTACTATTTGCTACAATTGTTACTCCTGTCTTTACTTTTACTACTGTTGTTACTTTACTATTGCTACTACAAAACTGTTGCTACTGATAAACTGCTATGAGCAAGATTGTTTCTAGGTGGAGCTGAATTGACAACTCAGTTGTTAAGGCTTATAAATATTCTTTGGCTCCCCTTGTGTGGAATCAACAAATTGGGTTTCACTTTCCTCAAAAATACTGCAATACACCCCTATACTTGTGGGTCATCAGGCTACACTAGTTCATTCTTTGGCATCCTAAGGGAGCATAAAACCGGATTTGATTATCCAGATTCATGCTTGGGGGCTAGAGGATATGATATGAAATAAGGAAAAACGGGAGTTGGAATTCCGACTTACATATTGTTCGCGAGTGAGTTTGTTCAAACTCGCATTCACTTCGGTGGCAACTGATGACCCACAAGTATAGGGGGTGTATCGCAGTATTTTCGATAAGTAAGACTGTCGAACCCAACGAGGAGCAGAAGGTGCTGGCTAGTGGTATGGATAAGGAATTTTCTGCAAATACTTAGCAAACGGATTTTTAGGGGGTTTTGATAAAGCAAGTAAACAAAGTACGAGCTAATAAAAGACAGTAGGAATAAATGCAGCAAGTGGCCCAATCCTTTATGCAGCAAAGGACAAGCCGGTTGTATTACTTAAGATGACCAAACGTTCTCGAGGACACATGGGAAGACTGTCAAGTGCTTTCGCTTCATATAGTTGATTAATCTTCTCTAGCTTGCTAAGTGTTGTGTGGGTGAACCTGTGCTAATGTACCGCCCCATCCAAGACTAATACATACTTGTGATTATACCCCTTACAAACATCCGTAAGTACAAGAAAGTAATTAAGGTAGAGACCTAATCACAGCTTTAAACTCTAAGACCCTTACGTCCCTTGTGCAATGGTTTCCTAACGGGGGTTCAGGTTTATGTCACTCCGGCAACCCCTACGATTAGTAGCAAAATACACAGTGCATTCCCCTAGGCCCATATAGGTGAAGTGTCATGTAGTCGACGTTCACATGACACCACTAGAAGAAGTACACCACAACTTAAATATCAAACTATTGAATCTTTCTCAACACAACTCCACTACTAACAACATGACTTCTCCCATGTCCTGAAGAACAAAACGAACTACTCACAAGACATCATATGGATCATGATCAGAGATGGAATAATGATGGATAACAATCTGAACATAAGCAATAATTCAATGGTTCACTCAATAGCATCAACTACAAAGAGTAATCAACACCGGGAAAGTTTCCCTTATGAACTATGCAAGATTCAATCCAATTGTTACAGCAATATGGAGATGGTGATGAGGGTGCTGATAGTGATGATGGTGGTGATGATGATGATGATCTCGATGAAGTTTAGCTTGATGGTGGTGTTGATGGCGACGATCTCCCCTCTCCGGGAAGGAATTCCCCTGGCAGAAATCTATCTGCCAGAGAGATCTTTCTCTCTCGGTGTTTTCCACCCCGCAGAGGCGGCGGAATCTTTCTGTGGTCGCTCCCCGAGTCTTAGGGTTTCGGGAGGATGATATACGCCAGAGGAGAGAGCCAGAGGTGCGCCAGGGCGGCCACACCACCTCCTGGCGGGGCCTAGGGCTTCCCGGGCCAGGGGGTGGTGTGGGCCCCCTGTGGCCCATCTCCACTCCGTCTTCTGGCATCCTTAGTCTTCTGCTAAAATAGGATTTTCCGTATATTTTCCCGAATTTTCTGATCTTCGCGAATTTTGCCTCCAAATAGCACCTTTTCCATCAGAATCCTGACTGCAGCAGTCCATGCTCTAAAAGTCATCAACCATGCAAAAACAAATGAAATAACATAAGTATCACCTCTCAATATGAAATATATCAATGAATAATACTGAATTAAGACATATAATAGTGATGCAAAATGGACGTATCAACCCCCCCCCCCCAAGCTTAGACTTCGCTTGTCCCCAAGTGAAACTGAGCTCAATAAACATGGCCTCAGTTTTATGGAGTGAAGAGTCGATAAAATAATACAGACAAGAAGCATCACATCCATCAAGTGCATAGATCATAATAGAAGACAACTCACTATTATATAACTTAGCTTGCAATGAGTAAAGGAGACACAATAAAGATACATAAAGTGAATCATAATTGGTAATGGCAAACTTAGCTCTTGGTCAAAGAATAGTTGATAATTTGTTGGAGTTCACAAATAGCTGGTTTTCAAAGATAGCTTTCAATGTACTAAACATCAAGATAAGAGCAAAGTGCAAAACAAGGAACATAAGAAACATGATTGAATAAATCATCATATGAATGAATGAAACACAACAACTCAAAATACTTGCTGAGATAGAAGGGAGTAGGTTTACTGACTCAACTACAAAGTAAAAGAAAGGCCCTTCAAAGAGGGAAGCAGGGATTGCAAGTCTCATAAAGAGATCCCAAAAATTATGATACTTACTAGCTTTCAGCTCTGATTTCCCCTATCATAGGCATCTTTAGGTGATTAAGGTTAAAGTGATCAAATATGAGGATATGCATTGACAAGTTGTAAATTGAGAATCTCATGTCCCTTGAATACGAGGGTCGCTCCTCATGCTACTCAAGTTTAGTCACCGGTAAGTTCTTATCATCGTAAGCATATGTGTATCATAGAGAACCTCCAACGGGGTACCCCTTGCCCAATGATACGGAAAAAACCCCATATCAAAATGACAAGGCAAGCAGACAACAAGCATCTCAGCAATCTTCTTATTTACCATGGGAATATGGTGCTTTTTTCTCTCTTTCCTCTTTTCATAATATCTCTTTTTTTCTTTTCTCTTTTTCTCAAGCTCTATCTCTTTTTTCATAAGAAGAATGCTTCATAGATACTCGTTATGGTTACGCTGCAGGTTTCCACCATGTCAGCATGGATTAGACCAGCGACCCAGGCGTTTCTCTAACACATGTGCATAACTCCATGGACTTACAAGATCCCCTTTCATTTCACACCGACAACATCCATAGACAAAAGAACATGATATCAACTAGGTACAAAGTACCAGTGCAATGTTGAAAGTGTTCCCCATGGCAGCATGGTTCTACTAATTCACAACTTACAAAGCGCAGGCATATACGCAACATAGGTGAGCACAATGGTTCAAGTTTATTAAGTGCAAGAAAGTAAAGTGTGCCATCAAGTTCGTGAGAGCTTTAATCACTAATTTTCACATAACAAGGTTAATCTGGGAGGTACATAAAACAATAATTTACTTGGAATAGCAATAATGCTACTTGGTAGGTATGGTGGACACAAATGGCGTGGGTTTTGGTTTAAGGGAAGTGGATGCACGAGAAGAATACCCTCCCAGTACAAGTTTTTGGCTAGCAAGGCTAGGTAGCAAGTATAAGAGTTGAAGGAAACAACCAAGCATACAAGTGATAAAGGCAAACATGCAATCTTCCTTGGAAGCACAAAAGATCTTAACTAGAGAATACTAAACTTATGAGCAAATCAAGAAAGAAAGATGATGAAATTATTTTTCTTTAAAGGTACTTTTAGCTTTTCTTTCAACTCTCAAAAATAGTGTTGCTACTGACCAAGCCAGGTTTGCCAAAACCAAGTAATATTAACTCAATGCTCCCAAAGTGATACCAATACTAACAACAAGATCAATCATATAACCACGAATTGAAAACTAATATGAGCTATGCAAAAGAGTAAATGATAGAACTTCTCATTAATAATCCATAATGGCAACTCACACCAAGGGATACACATCTAACGAGAGAGAGGACACTTCCATAATGCAAACCATACTACATAATAACTCCCCTATTCATGATATGACTCTACTAAAAAGGTAAAAAGATAGAAGATAGTGATGTGATATCACGGCACTCCCCCAAGCTTGGAACAAACCAAGGGGATAACAAACCTGATGACGAATTACTCCTTCGGTGGTGGTGGTATACTCTCATCTTCGTCTGACTTCCAGGGTAAGGGCTTCCCATCAACAAAGAACATCGTGGTTTCCAACATCCTGAAACATGCAACAGCACTTATGCGTTTAAACCTAGCCTCATACTCACAGTTTTGATTTTGAACGTCATAGAACTGTGCTTTCAGTTCGTTGGTTGTTTGGCGGAGTGAGAGGACTTCATCTTTGAGCTCAGCAGTCTCCTTTTGGTGCTCGGTGATGAGTTCGAAACAAATCTTATGGATGATATCCACTTCACGCTCTGCCATCTTCTTGTACCTAAAGACTTCTTGCTCCAGTGCTCCCATCTTGTCCTCCAGACTTCCATCACCTTTAGGGCCTTGAACTTCTTTAATCCGGACCTCCCCATCTTCGAGCAACAACTCCTTGGGATGAATCTTCGACTCTCTCATGTATGGATTGATGATATCTTCTAAGTAGTCTCTCTCGGTTGATCCAGTGGAAGACATTGTGGCTCCAAATCTGGGATTCTATCTGGCAGAAACAGATCGAAACAAAAAACATGACGAAAACACGATATACGAACCTCGGAAGATCCGGGGGGTTATATATTACGAAGTTTCATAACAAGAGGAAGGTACTGGGTGAAAATGGGTCGGAGGCAGAGTAAGGGGTGGCCTAACCACCTGGTGGCGTGGCCAGGGGTGGGCCCGCGCCACAGGGTATTCGCTTTCCTGCAAAAAATCTGAGACGAGACCTATACAAAAGAACTTTCTCACCAACATGAAATTCTCTCTTAAGTATTCGCTTGTCATGCCATCTTTTAACTTTTTCCTTAAAGAGCCTATCATTTTCATAGGCTTCACTCCTCCATTCATCTAAAGAACTTAAGTCAAATAATCTTTTCTCACTAGCAAGCTTACAATCTCTATTTAGTTCTTTAACTACCCAGTAAGCTTTGTGTTCTAATTCTAACGGTAGGTAACAAGCTTTCCCATAAACCATTTTATAAGGAGACATCCCCATAGGATTTTTGTAAGCAGTTCTATAAGCCCATAAAGCATCATTCAACTTTATAGCCCCGTTTTTTTAGATCTATTAACAGTCTTTTGCAAGATGGATTTAATGTCTCTATTTGATAACTCTACTTGCCCGCTAGTTTGGGGGTGATAGGCTGAAGCAATTCTATGATTAACATCATATTTAGCAAGGGTCTTTATAAAACCACCATGAATGAAATGAGAACCCCATCAGTCATGAGATACCTAGGCACTCCAAACCTAGGAAAGATAACATCCTTAAGCAGTTTTAGAGAGGTCTCCCCGTCTGCACTCTTTGTAGGAATGGCTTCTACCCACTTAGTAACATAATCAACGGCAACAAGAATATGAGTGTAACCTTTCAAAGGAGGGAAAGGACCCATAAAGTCGAATCCCCAGCAATCAAAAGGTTCAATAACTAGAGAGTAGTTAATAGGCATTTCATTGCGTCTAGAAATATTACCAACACGCTGACATTCATCACAAGATAAAACAAATTTTCTTGCATCTTTAAAAAGGGTATGCCAGTAGAAACCTGATTGTAGCACCTTTTGTGCAGTTCTATCTCCTGGATGATGTCCTCCATAAGCACTACCATGACATTTATGCAATATGTCCTTTTGTTCATATTCTGGAACACATCTTCACATAATACCATCCACTCCTTCTTTGTATAAGTGTGGGTCATCCCAAAAATAATGCCTCAAATCATAGAAGAACTTCCTTCTTTGTTGAGCTGTAAAAGTTGGAGGCAAATACTTGAAGACAATAAAGTTAGCATAATCAGCATATCAAGGGCTCCCTCACGAGCTTACCTCTACTGCAGCTAACTGTTCATTTGGGAAACTATCATTAACAGGCATAGGGTCAAAAGAGATGTTTTCCAATTGAGATAAATTATTAGCTAGGGTTTTCAGTGACCTTCCTATCTACTATATGTAGATCAAACTCTTGTAAAAGCAGCACCCATCTAATAAGCCTAGGCTTTGCATCCTTCTTCGTCATAAGATATTTAATAGCAGCATGATCAGTATGAATGGTGACTTTTGAGACTACAATGTAGGACCTAAACTTATCACAAGCAAAAGCAACAGCTAGAAATTCCTTTTCAGTAGTGGCATAATTCCTTTGAGCAACGTCTAGAGTCTTACTAGCATAATGGATAACATTTAACTTTTTATCGATACGTTTCCCAAGGACAGCACCTACAGCAAAATCACTAGCATCACACATTATTTCAAAGGGTAAACTCCAATCAGGTGGTTGAACAATAGGGGCTGTAGTTAAAGCCTTCTTAAGAGTTTCAAAAGCTTCCTTACAGTCATCATCAAAAACGAAGGGTACATCTTTTTGAAGAAGATTAGTAAGGGGTTTTGATATCCTAGAAAAGTCTTTAATAAACCTTCTATAGAAACCATCATGACCAAGGATACTACGAATACCTTTGATGTCTCTTGGGCATGGCATCTTCTCAATTGCCTCAACCTTAGCTCTATCAACTTCTATGCCTCTTTCAGAAACTTTATGCCCAAGAACAATCCCTTCATTAACCATTAAGTGCCATTTTTCCCAATTAAGAACAAGATTAGTTTCTTCACATCTCTGCAAAACTTTATCAAGGTTGTGCAGACAATTATCAAAAGAAGTTCCATAGATAGAAAAGTCACCCATGAACACTTCTACAATTTCCTCACAAAAACCATTAAAGATAGTAGACATAGACCTTTGAAAAGTAGCAGGAGCATTACATAAACCAAAAGGCATATGTCTATAAGCATAAGTTCCATAAGGGCAAGTAAAAGTAGTTTTTTATTGATCTTGTTGTTTAACAGCAATTTGAGAGAAACCAGAATAACCATCAAGAAAACAAAAATGGGTCTTTTTAGACAACCTTTCCAACATTTGATCAATAAAAGGAAGCGGGTAGTGATCTTTCTTAGTAACTTTATTGACTTTTCTAAAATCAATGCACATCCTATAGCCTACTACTATTATTTGAGGAATAAGCTCATCATTATCATTAGGAACAACGGTAATACCTCCTTTTTTAGGAACACAATGAACAGGACTAACCCATTCACTGTTAGCAATAGGGTAAATAATACCAGCATCAAGGAGTTTCAATACCTCATTCCTTACCACTTCCTTCATCCTAGGATTTAAACTTCGTTGGTGCTCTACTACTGGCTTTGCATCTGGTTCTATGTTGATAGAATGCTGACATATAGTAGGTGAAATCCCTTTTAAATCATCCAGAGTATAGCCCATTGCTCCTCGGTGTTTCCTCAAAACCTCCAATAACCTTTCTTCTTCCTTCCCTGAAAGTTTAGCGCTAATAATAACATGATATATCTTTTTATCATCAATATAAGCATATTTAAGATCATCGGGGAGAACTTGATCGAAAACCGGATCCTTTTTAGGTGGCATCGTGGTACCCAAGTATTCTACAGGCAAGTTATGCTTAAGCATCTTAGGTTGATCACGGAGAATCATGTCAATCTCATTCCTTTCTTCCATGAAGATTTCACTTTCATGATCTTCCATAAATTGCTGAAAAGCATTGTTAGGAGCAAGAGAAATAGAAGCGAGTTGTTCAACTCTAAAATCCTCATTATGGGTTTCCTCTTCGCAAGGTTCTTTAGCAAATTTCAAAAAATTAAACTCATAAGATTCCCCATTAAACTTAGTCAAGATTTTCTCCCTCTTGCAATCAATAATAGCTCCATAACTACTCAAGAAAGGTCGACCAAAAATGATAGGATAAGTTTTACTAGCAGTTGAACCAAGTACTATAAAATCAGCAGGGTATTTAATCTTACCACAAAGAACTTCCACGTCCCGTACAATACCAATTGGACAGATGGTCTCTCTATTAGCAAGGTGAATAACCACATCAATCTCTTCCAACTCGCAAGGACTGATTTCATGCATAATTTCTCTATAAAGCTCATAAGGAATAGCACTGGAACTTGCACCAATATCACATAAACCATAATACCAATGATCACCAATTCTAACAGAAAGCATAGGAACACTAGCCTTTTTAGTTCTATTAGGATGTGAAACAATATTAGAAGCATCCTCACAAAGACTATGTGCCCATCTTCTATGCTTTTAGTGACAAGGTCTTTCACAATTGCTACCACAGGTTCTATGTTTAGTGTTCATCAGGTTTTACAGTTCTCTTTTCAATTTTGGTGATTACATTAGTTATCATAGGATGATCCTTTACCTTTTCTGGGAAGGGAATCTTCTCGATATAAGGTTCGGGTAAGACGGGATCAATAATGCAATACTCAGCACTCCCAATAGGAACATAGTCAACAATATCTTTGTAATTCGATATAGGAAGCAAACGCTCTAAAGCAATTCGTAATAACTTGCAAATCAAGACCATAAACATTACTAATATTTTGAAAGTCATCAGTTCCCATAAAAGATTCAATGCATTCATAATCATAAATTATACCTGACTTTCTACCTTTGTCATTCTCCCAAGCTTCAGCATTATCTTGAATACGGTCCAGAAGATCCCATTTAGCTTCTTCTTCCATGCGAGTGAATGATCCAGCACAACAAGCATCCAATAAATCTTTATCATGTAGAGGGGGCCTTGCATAAAAGTTATTGATAATAATATTGTTGGGGAGATCATGAATGGGACATTTGAGCATTAGTAACTTCAATCTCCCCCAAGCTTGAGTTGTACTCTCTCCATCAAGAGGCCAAACGTTGTATATTTGATTCCGATCTTTATGAATCTCACTAGGAGGATAAAATTTTGAATAAAAGAGAGGCACTATTTCCTCCCATTCCAGAGCTTGACCATTCTTCAGCAGCTTATACCATTCCTCAGCTCTTCCTTTTAGTGATAATGAGAATAACTTCTTCTTGACTTGATCTATAGTAAAAGCTGCACACTTGAACAACCCGCATAATTCGTGTATAAAGAGCAAATGATCACCGGGATGGACAGTTCCATCCCCAACATAGCAGTTATCCATAACACGATCAATAATTCTTGTAGGTATTTCGAAAACATCATTCCCAGCAGGTGGTGGTTTATCTACTACCTTAGGAGTGGTAGTAGCATTACCAAATAAGAAACTCAGCGAATTATCCATAACAAAAATAAAGCAACTAACAGAAGTAAACAATACTCACAGTAGAACTTTCCTTGACTAGTTCCACTCTCCAATAGTGCTTCACTCCCCGGCAACGGCGCCAGAAAATAGTCTTGATGACCCACAAGTATAGGGGGTGTATCGCAGTATTTTCGATAAGTAAGAGTGTCAAACCCAACAAGGAGCAGAAGATGTTGGCTAGTGGTATGGATCAGGAATTCTCTGCAAATACTTAGCAATCGGATTTTTAGGGGGTTTTGATAAAGCAAGTAAACAAAGTACGAGCAAATAAAAGATAGTAGGAATAAATGCAGCAAGTGGCCCAATCCTTTATGCAGGAAAGGACAAGCCAGTTGTATTACTTAAGATGACCAAACGTTCTCGAGGACACATGGGAAGACTGTCAAGTGCTTTCGCTTCATATAGTTGATTAATCTTCTCTAGCTTGCTAAGTGTTGTGTGGGTGAACCTGTGCTAATGTACCGCCCCATCCAAGACTAATACATACTTGTGATTATACCCCTTGCAAACATCCGTAAGTACAAGAAAGTAATTAAGGTAGAGACCTAACCACAGCTTTAAACTCTAAGACCCTTACGTCCCTTGTGCAATGGTTTCCTAACGGGGGTTCAGGTTTCTGTCACTCCAGCAACCCCTATGATTAGTAGAAAAATACACAATGCATTCCCCTAGGCCCATATAGGTGAAGTGTCATGTAGTCGACGTTCACATGACACCACTAGAAGAAGTACACCACAAATTAAATATCAAACTATTGAATCTTTCTCAACACAACTCCACTACTAACAACATGACTTCTCCCATGTCCTGAAGAACAAAACAAACTACTCACCTCTGAATACGAAATATATCAATGAATAATAGTGAATTAATACATAGAATAGTGATGCAAAATGGACGTATCAGCAACCTTCTCGGCGACGGTTAGGGGGACTACTGGCACAGTTGGAATCTCGCCGGTCCTCAGGTTCTCGTCGTGAAGACGAACTTGTTCAAGAATATCAGAGTGCTTGATATCCTCTGCTTCTTGTGCTTCTTCTTCGGCAGAAGTTTGGCAAGTCCCGGATTGTCCAGGAGATTGTCGGCAAAGTCCCGGATTGTCCAGGAGATAGTCCGTCTTTCCAGGCATTGCCGGGCTAGCCGTTTGATCTCCTCCATAGACATCCGAGATAAGCCAAGTTTGGCAAGTCCCGGATTGTCCAGGAGATTGTCGGCAAAGGTCTCTACCGAGGTATCATTACCCGAAGAGGGTTCACCCTTATCAAAACTTGAGTCACCCATGGTGACGTCAGTCTGTGATCCAAGGATCACTGGCTCTGCTGATTGAGCTGGATCTTCTACAACGATCGGAGATGGAGTAATCTCCAGGGCTGCAGAAGGATGAGGGGCAGGAGTCGGAGGAGCTACGGCAGGAGAAACCAAGTTTAGTTTCGACTGGCGTAGAGGCTTTGAGACAACCCTTTTCCCTTTGCCCTTGGTGAGTTGTTTAGCTCTGAGAAGGTAATATAACATGGAACATTACATCTCAGAAAGAATTAGGATCTATAATACAAAGACCTTGTGAGGAAAGGTTACCTCTTCACAACGGGCACTTCCTTGGTGCCAATGGCCACTTTCAGCGCTTTGCGCTTCCGAGGAACAACATCCGGTAGTGGAACCAATTCTCCTTCATCCTGAGAAAACTTAGGAGGATATCCCTCGACTGGTGCAAGCTCCGACTCGGGGAGGTCGGCAAGTTGAAAAGAAGAGATATCTCAGCATTGCAAAATAACATAAAGATGAGAACATAATTCAAGTTGTTGCTGGAAGCTTACCGGCACTACGGGATGTTCCGACCTATGCATGTCCAAGGACAGCTCCGAAATCTTCCTCTCAATCCGCTCCCTTGTCAGCCATTTGATTTGGCTTACATAATCTTTTGGCTCGTAGACTTTGGGGCTGATGTGGAGGGAATCCGTCTTCGACAACGTGATGGAATGCATCGGTCGATCACCATGATGTTGAAGAGGCTGGATCCGGTGTGCCACCCAGCATTGAACTAAGTCAGACCCTCTCAGGACCTTGTGTTTCATCAGATATTCGATCCGCCTCTTGGCGAGGAGCAGATCGTCACTGAGAGCCGGAGTGACCTCAACCCAGGATTCTTGAGGCGTGGCGGCTCCATCGACGTAAGCCGGCAAAGCGATATCTTTGTCGGGAGCAGGAATATCCTTGTGATAGAAAAAATGGACGGCCATTGCTTGACCGACTCACTGGCCATAATCCGAGGATAGATGCGCTCTCGCCTAACCGAAAAACTAATAGTACCGGTAAGATAAGTATTACCGGCAGTAATAGAATTTCTCCGGACATGGAAATAATACCGGAAGAGAGTAAGGCTCGGCCTAATGCCAAGATACCCCTCGCACAAATATGCGTAAGCGCTCATCTCTAAGATGGAGTTCAGGGGGAGATGATGGAGATGAACTCTGTAATGACCTATGACCTCGGAAAAGAAATCTGAGGGAGGAAAGCTCAGACCTCTATCAAGGTGAGTGCCGAAGTGCACTCGCTCATCGTCGCGAGGGTTGGGGATGGTTTTGCCGAAGCTGCTCCGCCAGTCGCCGGTGCAGAGGAGCCCTTCTTCTTCCATGACATGGAGCTTGGGGTCGTCGAGGACGCACGGGATCCAAACCCCGTGGTTGCTCTCCTTATCCGCTGCTGCTGCCGTCGCCGCCGTGTCGGAAGATGATGCAGAAGCCATTTTGTCGGTGTGCCGGTGACCTTGGATGGGCGGCGCTGGGGATTTTTGGGGAGTAGAGGAGCTCTAGGTTCGTGGGAGGCGTAGGGGAGAAGGAAACGGCGCAAGGTGCTGGTGAGGGAAGATGAGGAATAGGATATTCACCGCTTATATCCACCGGCCGCATCAAGATTCGTGCAAAACGATACAGTAAACATGCCACGCATCGTGGAAGGAACTAGGAAACCCCCACGCGATGATTACGCCGCCTGGATCTCCATGCACGCATTAAAACGACGCCTCGGTTTCGCGAAAGGCGGACCCACCAATGGTCGTGCTGACAGGAAATGTCTGTTAGTGACATGACTTGACCGTGACTGGTGTCAGGTTATGTCAGAGACCAAGTTCCGGCCTAGTTTGAATTTCGAGCTAGAAATCCGATAAACGTATTTATAGGTCTGACTCATTTTTTGAGACCTGGATCGTATCTTTTCTTTTGAAGTTTCAGGAACCCTTCAAGATTCTGCAAGCCGAAGATCAAGCTAGATGATGATGAATCCAACTTTGGATCTTGGAGGCCTCTGGGGCTACTGTTGGGGATATACTTTCTAGGTATCCTCACTGTACCTCACTAACCAGGGTGGCCCACTTCAGGTTAGAGCTTTGCTTCATGGGCGGCCTAGTCAGGGAGAAGAGACGAAGTCTAGTCCGACTACGGGAAGGCCCAGAAGACTTACCGACATAGGCCCATAGTGTTACTTGTAGTTCAAGATGTACTCTGTAACCGACTCTTAGTCATAACTAGATAGATCTCTCCTGTTAACCCTAGGCCAGATATCTATATAAGCCGACCTAGGGAGAGCCTTTAGGGCACCCTCACAATAGTCTACAATCTTAACTAACATAGGCGAAACCCTTGTAACCCATATTCCGGCTCTAACATACTCCCTCCATCCCAAAATATAAGGCGCCTAAGGATTGGTCAAAAGTCAAACCTTACTAACTTTGACCAAATATTTAGAAAAAAATATCTACATCAACAATATTGAATGGACATATTAAGAAAATATACTTTATGGTGAATCTATTGATATTAATTTAGTATTATAAATTTTTATATTTTTGTGTATAATCATGGTCAAACTTAAAAAATGTTGACTTTTGACTAATCCTTAGGCGCCTTATATTTTGGGACGGAGGGAGTATTATTGGATTAATAATAGGAGTAGGATCCGTCCAAAGCCGGTGGATTCGAACCTGGGTAAACTTGTTTGCTCACCGTCCCGGAATACCGTATGTCTCACACCCCTCTCTTACACATGCCTCGAGAACCCCCTCATGGCGTACTTGTCATCAATCCGACGACATGGACAAATCCAAAACCTTTGATTACTTCATCAAATTGGAGATTCCAACATCGGGATTCTTGCTTAAGTCCATAAAAGGATCTTTGAAGTTTTCATACCTTGATAGAATCCTTAGGATCGATAAAACCTTTAGGTTGCATCATATACAACTCTTCCTCAATGTTTTCATTAGGCAACGCTGTCTTGACATCCATCTGCCAAATTTCATAATCGAAAATGCAGCAATTGCTAACATAATCCTAACAGACATCAGCATTGCTACCGGTGATAAAGTCTCATCATAGTCAATTCCTTGAATTTGTCAGAACCCCTTCACGACAAGTCGTGCTTTATAGACGGTCACATTACCATCAGCATCCGTTTTCCTTTTGATAATCCATTTATTCTCAACAACCTTTCGGTCGTGAGGTATGTCCACCAAAGTCCAAACTTGGTTTTCATACATGGATTCCATTTTGGATTGCATGGATTCAAGCCAGTTTTTGGAATCTGGGCTCATCATCGCTTCATCATACGTCGCAGGATCATCGCTTCCATCTACCATGAAATTTAGGACTGGATCACCGTACAGTTCAGGAGCTGCACGTATCCTGTCCAACCTATGAGGTTTGGTAGTACTCTCTATTGGAGTTTCATGAGAAGGGGAAGGTACCTCATCATCATTTCCTTCTTCCATTGTACGAGTCAACACTGGAACAGATTCAGTCACTTTGCTACTCACCACTTTAGGAAGAGAAGGTTCAATAACTTCGTAGAGTTCTACTTCCTACTGCTCACACCTTTCGAGAGAAACTCTTTTCTAGCAAGGATCCATTCTTGGCAACAAAAAACTTGCCTTTGGATTGGTCATAGAAAGTGTACCCAATTGTTTATCTTGGGTATCATATGAAGATGCATTTTTCCGCTTTGGGTTCAAGCTTATCAGGCTAAAGTTTCTTCACATAAGCATCACAGCCCCAAAATTTTATAAATGAGAGCTTAGGTTTGTTTCCAAACCATAATACATACGGTGTTGTTTCAATGGATTTTGATGGTGCCCAGTTTAAAGTGAATGCAGTTGTATCTAATGCATGACCCCAAAATGATGGTGGGAAATTGGTAAGGGACATCATAGATCGTACCTTATCTAATAAAGTTTGATTATGACATTCGGATACACCATTACATTGTGGTGTTATGGCGAGAGTGAGTTGTGAAACTAATTTACATTGTCTCATGTGCATGCCAAACTCGTAACCAAGATATTCTCCTCAACGATCGGATCATAGAAATTTGATACTTCTGTTACGATGATTTTCTACTTCATTTTGAATTTTTTGAACTTTTCAAATGTTTCAGGTTTGTGTTTTATTAAGTAAATATGACCATATCTACTTAAATCATCCATGAAGGTCACAAAATAATGATATCCACCACGTGCATACACACTCATTGGACCACATACATCGGTATGTTTTATTTCCAATAAGTCGGTTGCTCGTTCCATTGTTCAAGAGAATGGAGTTCTAGTCATCTTGCCCATAAGGCATGGCTCACATGTCTCAAATGATTCATAATCAAGTGATTCCAGTAGTCCATCAGAATGGAGCTTCTTCATGCTTTTAACACCAATATGACCTAAACGGCAATGCCACATATATGTAGCAATATCATCATTCAACTTGATTCTTTTGGCATTCACATTATGAATATGTGTATTACTAATATCAAGATTCAAAACAAATAAACCATTCAACATAGGTGCATGACCATAAAAGATATTATTCATATGAAAGGAATAACCATTGTTCTCGAATACAAATGGATAACCGTCTTGCATTAAACATGATCCAAACATGATGTTCATGCTCAACGTAGGCACATAATAACAATTATTTAGGTTTATTGTCAATCCTGATGGTTCACGAAGTGGCATCGTCCAAACGGTGATCACATCAACCTTCGATCCATTGCCTACGTGCATCGTCACTTCATCCTTCTCTAGTGGTCGACTATTCCTTAACCCCTGTTTCGAGTTACATATATTAGCAACCGAACCGGTATCAAATACCCAGTGTCAACACCCAGATTTTTAAGTCCAGATGCCTATTATGCCGTACATCGCAATCTCAGGATTACCATGTTTGGGAGACATAACAGAATTGGTACCATAGTACATCATCCATTAAAAACCATAATAGTCTTATAAATAAAGGATCTCATGATCCAGTCTTAATACAAATCAGACCAGCGGAGATATAACGTAGTAGACTCCATCTTCATAGTCACAGGCAATACTGACGATGGGAGATGATCACAGTTATCATAGACCTCCTGATGTCCATCTTCCGGGTAGTCCTCCTCATAGTCTGGCCATGGGAATAGACAGGGACAAAGCCATGAGTACTCTTTAAGTACTCACAAACTATCACTAGTATAAGTAAGGTAAAGCTAGTAGGAATCTTAAGCTTTAGGTTTGTTTGCAAAAAGACCTAATTTAGTTCTCTAGATTACTTAAGTGGGAATCTAGTTTTCATGTTCACAACATTGTTGTGGTCAAGTCAAAGTCATTGTTCAAGTTATTTTGAAAACATCTGATAACTGAACAGTATGGCCACTCCAACTGTCCATAAATGCGTACGCGGCTATTCGAATAGTTTAACACTCTACAAAGGTGGTACACTTTCACCACAATATACGATACATCCGTCAGGGATAACCTTGAATCATCATACTTGGTATGCGGATAATCAATCCTAACCTACCAGTTACACACCCTGGTATAGGCACCTCCCCTATGAGTTTGGCCTCCCAGCAATGGACATCTACCATTCTAGGCACTTCATAGGTGGACATTCATATTCACGAGGTAGCCCCAGCTCAACCTCTCCTGCAAGGGAACCCATACTAAGACATATCAACTTCCAGTTAAGCCCTAACCAACTCAGGTAATGTGGGTGACGAGGGTTTAACTCATCACTGCCCATTGTTATGGACTTGGGTTTTGGAGAAGGAGGGAGCGCTGGAAGCATCAATCGGCTAGCAAACAAGCACACAGGGGGACTCAAAGATTTACCCAGGTTTAGGCCTCGTAGAGGTCCCTACTCCTGCTTGTCTGCTCGTGGAATTAACAGACGAATCAAAGATTACAATGGTGCGTAGATGCAATCTGGCGAGGGTTGTGGAAACTAGGGTTGCATTTGTCCTCCTCGTCGACCCCTACTAGCCTTTATATAGATAGGCTAGGTCTCGTGTAGCAGGTCGAGTCGGTTACAGGTTAGGGTTTTCCCCTTTAAACTTTCTATCTATAGCTTCTTCTTGTTCCGCAAGCAACCGAGAGTCCGTAGGTTACTCGAGTTCTCCATTTGGGCCTTGGCAATGCCGTGAGCTTCTGCTGTATTCAGGCCGTATATACCAAGCTCGAGTACCTGTAGGGTATACCCATGTCAGTAGCCCCCGAGTGTCCAGTGGAATCGTAGATTCGACTGGGGACTTTATGAAGCTTTTCGAGTGCATGACTGAGTATCTTTTTCGACTGCTCTGTTTGTGTCATAGGGATTGTTGATGTGCGTGCCTGATTTAACCGATGTACCGGTATCAGTTAACTAACTTAGGGTAAAATAACACAATCTACTCAAACTCGAGCCCTTGGACTCGAATTCGGAAAAGTGTTGGCGTAATTCGACTCAAGCCGCGGAGGTCTTACAAGAGTCAAATTCCAGTATATGGGTGTGAGCACTCGACGTGTCCGTCAAGGCATGTTCATCATACCTGTAGGCACGAATACATTTCTGGTAGTGCACAGCGAATGCGTTGCCATGCCTTATTCAAGTCTTATCTTCACGCTGCGAGCGCGGCATCTGAATTTTGCCATCATGGAGACGATTCGGGTGACCTAGGAGACGTAGTCTCTTTGTAGGGAAAATCATGAGGCGGTGCCGCCATAAACTTCGAGTGTGGATGTTATCAACACACAGTACGACGTATAGATAATCATAGGGTGCGTGACCAGTACTCCCTATGGGAGTAGCCCCCGAGTGCCTGGTTGAGTCGAAGACTCAGGCAGGGACTAAAGAACTTTTGCGACTGCTATCGTCTTTTTGTTTGCTGGTTTCAGTCGAATTTATTTCCGGCGCTCCCTATGGGAGTAACCCATGTCCATAGTCGAATTGCGGATTGGAGTGATTGGGTATGCTTTGAATGTCCACATTCCTGCAAGAGAGAAAAAGAAAAAGAAAAATCGTAGGGTGCGCGACCAGCGCTCCCTATGGGAGTAGCCCCCGAGTTCTTTGTGGAGTCGAAGACTCAAGCAATGACTAAAGTAGTCGAAGTCTTCTGCTCCTCAATTTTTGATGACATCGATGCTGATGATGTGATGATCTCAGTTGCCCGCGTGAGCGGGTTTGACAGGACGTGACGAGCGGTGGGTCCCATTTTCTGACCCTGACTTGACCGGGCGTGCGTAATCTTTGTTTTAACTGCGCCTCCTTGATTTCCGCGCATAATGGGGGTAGTGGGGGACGGTTCGCGCTTCGGGTCCTCCACGGGTCGATCACGATGGGCGCCATGCGTCTGATAGGGTTTTTGCTGGCCGTTGGATTACATCTTCTAGGGGGTTAAGTAGCAGTGTTGTGATGGTAATTTTTCCCATCTGCTCTTTTCTCTGCCTTTGCCTCCATCACCATTGATGCTGCTCCTCTGCTTCCTAGAGTTCATCTTCCTCGCGGCACTGGACCACCTCTGCGTATTCCCTAGTTACTTCCTCCGGTCGCATCGCCACCGCAAGATGGGGAGGAAGAAAGGAGGTGTCGTGGCTGAATCCACCGTCGCCATTGTCGCTGCCAAGAAGAAGGGTGGCACCGCCGTTGCAGGCACCAGCACCGCCATCGCCGAGAAGAAGAAGGGAGCGGGCACTCGCGTCACCAATGGCATGTGGCGCGCGTCCGTGATCAAGTCAACTGAGCTCCATCTCCTGCACCAAGACAGAGTTCTGTCTCCCACGGTCGCTGACTCATGAGTCCCAGGTGGTGAGGTAACCCCTTGTCCTCCTGCCGGTTTCTGGGTGATGTTCCTAGCGTTCATCATCCGCGGTCTCTTGCTACCCCTGCATCCTTTCTTCAGGGGCCTTCTTTGTTTCTATGGGCTCCAGCTGCACCAGCTGCCCCCCAACTCCATCCTCCATGTAGCTTGGTACATTACACTTTGTGAGTGCTGGTTGGGAATCGAGCCACACTTTGGTCTCTTCAAACGTCTCTTCAAGCTGAAGCGCCAGTCGGCGTCTGGCTCCATAGTCTATGATGTAGGAGGTTGCGGTATCCACGTCGACTCCTCTGTCACGTACTTCGACATCAAACTCATGGCGTCCGTCCAAGGGTGGAGGGACAAGTGGTTCTACATCCGCGACCAGAAGGCCGACGGAGACCACTTCAGACTCGCGCCTTTCAATCCCGTGACGCCATGCAATAGGAGGCGCTCCTGGAAGAACGTGGTGATGCCCGGCGAGTCTACGGAGACAGATGTGCTATATGAGCGCGTCTGCGACCTCAAGAGTCGCATGGGTAAAGAAGAGGGAGGCTGCGCCCTTATTCGCACGTGGTTGTGCCGTCGCGTCCAGCCCTTGCAGGCCAGAGTCCACCCTATGTTCCAATGGGTTGGCGCGGATGATGTCACTCGCGTATCTGCCGATGGCATTTCCGCGAGTGAAGTAGATAAGAGGGTGCGACTGCTCACCAAGTACACCGCCAAGGATGTGCTCCCTAGTGAACCAGTCATACCTCCATTCGATGCTACTAATCCTCCTCCTGAGGTACGGTTGTGCTACGAAGTAGCTTCGTTTGTCGAATGCTTCTTTTTCCTTGACTTTTGCTGACTTGTTGTCTGTATGCAGGATTGGAAGGTGTCTCCCTCTATGCCCCCTCTTCCTGAGGGGGTTATTCCTCGTGAAGCTTTAGAAGAGGATGAGTCGGAGTCGACCGTCCCATCTGATGTGGAGGAGGAAGCCCCCGAGTCTAGCAGTCCGGACACTCGCAAGCGTTCGCACAACAAGGATTTAGATGCATCATCTCCTTCGACTCCGGAAGGCGCAGCTATTCGTGCAGAGTCGCCGATACCTGTTGTTCCTGTGAGTGCTGTGGCGCCGTCTTCCCGCAAGAAGATGCGGCTACCGAAGGAGTCGTTGTCGGATTCGGGGGACCAAACCTTCGATTTTGACAAGTTTGATTGGTAAGTATACGAGTATTCTTTTTGGTTCTTCTTTGGAGTTGCATTTTCTTGATGTTGGTTTTGTTCTGCAGTCAGCCGGCGTCATCATCTTCTGGCGACGTCCAATTTTTGAAAGAATCTGGAGTCGCGACCTCCAAGGCCAAGAAAGCGGCTGAGCGGACTCCTTCTCCTCCATTGGCGGCCCACTTCGGGCACAATTCATCAAGTTCTCCACACGATGTGGAGCATCAGATGGTTGTCCGGATGACTGCTCGTCAATCAACTTCAGAGTCACTGGAGGATCACGTATGTGTAATGTTGCTTCGTCTGATTTTTGCAGTCGAATATATCATCCATATCATCTGCTGATCCTTTGATGTTTCTTCTATCGCAGCTTATTGTGAAGGAAGCAGCTCGCTTGGTGGAGCGGGTGCTTGTGATGGGTCGCCAGCATGCAATGCTGGACAATCGCCATCGCGTGGTTGAAAGTGAGTGTTTTTTGCTTCTTCTTCTTCATCATCCTTGTGATATATTTGACTAACGGTCTATCTTTGTTTGTTTCATAGTTGATCATAATGCACTCCTTCACAACGCCGCTTCCCTGGAAAAGGCGCTCGCCGCGGCGGTGAAGAGTCGAGATGAGGCAATCGCAGCACATGATGAATCGCGAAAACGCGAAGAGGATTTGCGCGCCTCCATTGTAGCTAGGGAGAAGTTGTTCGAAGAACAGCTTTTCTCGATTGCCAAGGCTCTCTCAGGTATTCCCTCGTCTGGATTTTCGTCGTGTCCCTTCTTTCGAATTTGTTGTTGTGCTGACTTTTGTGCCAATGCTTGATTCTTGCGTAGATGCCAGCGGTCTGAGCTTCGACGCCCAGGCACTCCGTCATGATGATGCCTTGGCAGGTGCCATTTCGGCAGTTGAAGATCGTAGTGACATCGTTCAGGGGACGCTCACCAAGGCCAAGGGCGTGCTTATTTGCCTCCATGAGGAGCTAGCGCCCAAGGCTGAGTTAATTGAAAATGTAGATGATCTGGTGGAGTCCCTTACTGGAGGCATTCATGTAGGCTTCAAGAACTCACTCCGTGCGGCTGGCGCTTCGATGTCACTCGCGATGGTTCAAGCCCATGGAGTCGAGGTTGATCCTGCTGTGGTCTCCAAGTCAATGCATGTCAGCGCGGATGGCCAACAGGTAGTCTTTGCTCCTTTCGTAGTTGCCTATGGCAAGTATGGGCCGTAGCTAATCAACACAGTTGTGAAGTACTCTGAGGAACTGCAGCGAGCCAAGAAGGCGGCGAAGGCAGCGGCGTCAGGGGCCGGCGGGAAGTCTGTGGCATCTGATACTGCCACAGACTCGATGAGGCCCCCAAAAGCGAAGTCTAAGTCGAAGAAGCCAGTTGCTCCTTAGTAGTCATGTCTGTAATAGTTAATAGCCTGTCTCTTTTGTCTAGAACATGCCTTTGGCGAGTGTATCTATTTATCCTTTATTATGCTTGAATGCACTCGAGTCTTTTGTCCATGCATCGCCTTAGTCTTCTTATTATCTCTTGCTTGGCTTGTCATAGGGCACATCGAGTGATCCTTTGAGTGAACCTCGGAATATGCTATCCACTGATGATACTTTGGCGCAGTCGTGCTCAAGGGTGGATGAGCTGTGTTTGCTCTCGCAACTCCTTGATCGTGTGAAGCAATTGGAGCACGAACTTCCTATGCTCCGTGGTAACGCGGATGTATGGAAGTTGAGGGCGGAGAAGGACGTCGCCCAAGAGCAATATCTGCTAGGGGAGGTGACGCAGCTAGGCGACCAATTCAAATGTTAGCTTTCTTATTCCTTGTATTTTCTTGTAGCCACTCGTGGTAGTTCATTGTCTTCATACTTTTGCCTTTGCTTGGTATAGTTGTCAGTGCACGCCATCCGCAAGATGAGAAGGACATGATTGCCATTCGTATGAATGATCTGACCAAAGAGCAGCTTCAGGCGAGTGGGTACTTCTGGGTGGATCATGATCATGCAATCGCACTTGTGACCCTGTAGGATCGTGCTTCGCGAGTGCTTCACTTCCTGAAGAAGTCGCAATCGTGCTTGAGGAATATTTATCATACGATGTTCCTGTTGGACGTCGTTCCATCGAGCATGCTGGACCTTCTTGCCAAATTTCAAGACTTGAGTGCAGTTCGTGAGTGTACGGCAATAGTTAGTGGCTAGTGCCAAGGCTGCTCTATCACTGGTGCGACTGCACAGGCGTGATGTGGACGTTTTAGTGGTTGCCGCCGGACCACCAGCACCACCAGCAGGTTCGACCTGGAACATGGTTCCTCACTACCAGGTGGTGGATCGCCCAGCGGAGGAAATCGTCGACTTCTTTGAGGAGCAGACAAACGTTCCTTTGTTGCAACAGTAGTTTAGTTTGTATCCTGCACATAGTTGCACCAATGTTGTAAAGTTCATATATATATATGCTGTGTATAAATTGATCGTCATTGATGCACTATGTGATTCCTTTTCGTTAGCCTGACTTGTGTTTATCTTAGCACCTTGCCAACCTATCAGGTGCGTTGCAACTGGGTTGGTGTTTGTCAAGGGTTTGATTAGTGCGTCAGCTAATCAGGATATCGTGTTGATTCGTAGAACATATGTGTATAGGGTGGCGCAGCCCCCGAATGGATAATTTGCAAAAAACAAAAGAACACAGAGTTTTGGGGCACTTAGCTTTATTTATTCGCAGGATAGTACGTGGTACAATTTGTGGCTAAGTAGCCTTGGCTGAGTAGCCTTATTTGCAATGTAAGAATAAAAGAAGACTAAGGGTAGAAGCACCGCAACTGCGCGACGTTCCAGGGGTTGGAGTACGCGACTCCTGTCTCTAAGTCTTTAAGGCGATAGGCGCCACCTGGGATTACTTCTGTAATCACGTATGGTCCCTCCCAGGGGGACTCGACCTTGAGATGCCCTTGCTGTTTCAATCGCAGGACCAGGTCTACTTCGAAGAAGGACGTGGGGCGTAGCCTTCTACCGTGGTAGTTGCGCAGGTTCTGCTGGTAGATCATTGATATATCCGTGGTGATTTCCCGTGCCTCATCAAGGAGGTCGAAGGAGTCTTTGAGTGCAAGAGTTGATTCCTGGTCACTGTAAGCGACCACTCGCGGTGCTTTGTATCGTACCTCTGCGGGTAGCACCGCTTCAGCACCATGCACCATGAAGAACAGGGTGTACCCCGTGGCACTGTTTGGAGTTGTGCGCAGGCTCCAGAGTACCGATTGCAGCTCGTCTAGCCAGCAGCCTTCGGCTTGTTCGAGTGGCCTGAGGAGTCGCTTCTTGATGCCGCCGCAGACGAGCCCGTTGGCTTTTTCGACCTGACCGTTGGTCTGTGGATGTGCTATGGAGGCATAGCTTACGTTGATTCCCAGATTGTCGCAGAATTCTTGGAACTCCTTGGATGTGAAGTTCGTCCCGTTGTCCATGATGATGTTGTGTGGTACTCCGAAGCGATAGACGATGGACTCGAAGAACTTGGCTCCACTATATCCTGATTGGTTAGTCACTAGCATGGCCTCTATCCACTTGGTGAATTTGTCGACTATGACCAGGAGGTAAACGTAGCCTCCTCGCGAGGACTGGGAGCTTGCCGACCATGTCGAGTCCCTATTGCACGAAGGGCCAGGCCAATGGAATTGGCCGGAGCTCTGCGCTAGGTACGTGTGGCTTGTCCGCGAATCGCAGGCAGGCATTGCATTTTTGGATGATGTCCTTGGCATCACGCATGGCCGTAGGCCAATAGAATCCAGCTCATAGAGCTTTGGCAACGAGGGCGCGACTTCCGGCGTGGTGCCCGCAAGTCCCCTCATGGATGTCAAGGAGAATAGCTCTTCCATCGGTGTTGGAGACGCATCGTTGGAGTATTCCTGTGATGCTGCGCTTGTATAGTTCGCCGTTGATAACAGCGAATGCCTTGGATCACCGTGCAATGTGTCGTGCGTCAGTCCGATCGTCCGGTAGTCTCTTGCTGAGAAGGTATGTGATGTACGGTTGTGTCCAAGATGGCTCGATCATCATGACACTCATTAGTCCTTCGAGTCCTTTATCAGGCTCTAGGTCATCGAGTTCCACTGGCTCATTGGGCGGCGTAGCCCCCGAGTCCATTTTTGCGCTTGATTTCTTCTATGCGGCCTTTGGCTTGATGGAGCGTTTGCAAATGCGCTCGAGAAATACCCCAGGTGGTATGGGGGGCGCAGGTAGAGCCAATGTTGGCGAGTGCGTCTGCCTCTTCATTGCTTTCGCGGCCTATGTGCCGCAACTCGCAATCGTCGAAGTCCCCTTCGAGGTTGTCGTAGAGGTCACGGTAGGCAATCATATTGTCGTTCAGTGCGTCACACTCATGTATTGTCTGGTTGACGACCAGCTTGGAGTCGTCGTATATTACGAGCCTCTTGGCGCCGCAGGCTTTTACCATCCTCATCCCGTGTAGCAGGGCCTCGTATTCAGCTTCAATGTTGGAGGCGGTGAACTGCATTCGCAGAATATATTTCAGCTTGTCTCCCTGGGGCAATGTCAGAATGACACCTGCGCCAGCTCCATCCTTTCGCTTGGATCCGTGAAAGTGCATTGTCCAGAGGTAGGACATATCTGGTATTTCAGGGAGCTGGTTCTCCATCCAGTGCATGAGGAAGACAGGGAGAACTTGCGACTTGATTGCATCGCGTTTTTATATGTAATGTCTCGTGGAGACAGTTCGATCCCCCAAAGCGCGACTCGTCCGGTGGCGTCGGGATTGTTGAGGATGTGCCCAAGCGGGGCGTCGTTGACTACCACGATTGGGTGTTCCTGGAAGTAGTGGCGCAGTCGCCGGGCTGTCATGAAGACACCGTACACCAGCTTCTGGTAGTGCGGGTACCGCTGCTTTGTTGGCGTGAGTACCTCGCTGAGGTAGTAGACTAGGCGGTGTACCCCGTGGACCTTGTTTTCCTCGGCTCGTTCTGCCATGAGCACCGTGCTGACCACCTGGTTAGTGGCGGAGATGTATAGCAACAGTGGTTCCCTTTTGCGTGGGGTCACCAGTACTGGCGAGGTGGACAGTAGGCGCTTGAGGTCTTCGAATGCTTCTTGTGCCTCGTTGGTCCACTCGAACTTGTCAGCTTTGCGGAGAAGTTGGTAGAAGCGCGGTGCCTTTTCGCCCATTCGACTGATGAATCGACTAAGCGCCACGATTCGCCCAGCCAGCTGCTGGACATCTCTTATGTTCTTTGGTTTCTCCATGGCCAGTATGGCTTTTATTTTCTTCGGGTTCGCCTCGATCCCTCTCGCGGAGATGAGATACCCGAGTAGTTTCCCAGATGGTACGCCGAAGACGCACTTGTCCGGATTGAGCTTGATCCGGTAGCGGTCGAGGTTGGCGAAGGTTTCGGGTAAATCATCGATTAGTGAAGCTTCCTCTTTGGTCTTGATTACAATGTCGTCAACATAGACTTGGATGTTGCGACCAACTTGGTTCTTGAGGCAAGCCTGCATGCACCGCTGGTAGGTCGCTCCTGCGTTTTTTAGCCCGAAGGGCATTGTGTTATAGCAGAACACACCAAAAGGCGTTGTGAACGCCGTTTTCTCTTGATCCTCTTCCTTCATTCGAATTTGGTTGTAGCCTAAGTAGGCGTCGAGGAAGTAGAGGCGCTCACATCCCGTGGTGGAGTCGATGATCTGGTCGAGTCGTGGCAGCGGAAGTGGTCCTTCGGGCAGTGCTTATTCAGAGAGGTGAAATCCACGTACATCCGTAGGATATCCGTGTCCTTTTTTGGTACTAGCACCGTGTTGGCGAGCCAGGTGCTTTCCTTGATCTCGCGTATGAATTTGGCGTCGAGGAGTCTGTTGATCTCCATTCCGACTGCTTTTGCTCTTGGCTCAGACAGCCGCCGAATTGTTTGTTTGACTGGCCTTGCGTCTGGGTTGACATTGAGTGCATGCTCAGCGAATTCCCTGGGAACTCCTGGCATGTCCGCTGGACACCAGGCGAAGATTTCCCAGTGCTCACAGAGGAATTTGATGAGCACGAGTTCCTATGCGGGACTCAAGTTGTTGGCGATGAGGGCCGTCTTGGCGGGATCCGATGGGTGGACCTGAACTTTCTTCGTGTGCACCGATGAGTCGAAGGACAGGCCGGGTGAACTTGGCCGGCTCAGGGGAGGCAGACGGTTGTCTGTCGACTCCTTCAATCTTTCGAGTTCCTCCTGCATGCCGAAGGACTGGGAAATTCTATTGAATTCCCTGTCGCAACTGTCGGACCTCTCGAAGCTCCCGTTGATTGTGATGACGCCGTTGGAGCCTGGCATTTTCATCTGCAGATAGGTGTAGTGTGGCATTGCCATGAACCTAGCGAACGCGACACGTCCGAGGATGCAGTGGTACTGTGAGGGTCAGTCGACGACTTCGAAGTCGATGCGCTCACATTGAAAGTTTTCTGGTGTGCCGAAGATGACGTCGAGGTTGATTTTGCTAAGGGGATATATGCCCTTGCCTGGGACGATGTCGTGGAATGTTGTGTCCGAGGCCTCTAGGTAGGTCAGAGGGATCCTCATTGCTCGCAAGGTACTCACGAACATAAGGTTGATGCCGCTTCCGCCGTCCATGAAGACACGACTCATGTCGAAGCCTCCAATTTGTGCCTCGAGTACGAGGGGACAATGGCCTGGACGAGGTACTTGGTGCGGATGGTCGCGCTTGTCGAAGGTGATGCAGGAGTCGCTTCCACTGAGGTACTCAGTGGTGGATGAGTTTGTCGCCAAATTTACTTGGCGAGTGATGGCCTTTTGCACCCGATTATAGGGGCGGCCCTTTCGGATCATCATGGTACCCATCGCCCATGGGTACGGCTCGCCTTCGTGGTTCTGGTCAGGCGCAACTGCGTTTGGCGGTGGTCCGGGTGGTGGTGGAGAAGCTCCATGTGCCACAGCGCCTGGGGTGGCTCCGTAGCCCCTGTTGACTGCGTCGCGATTCATGCGAGCTAAACCCTCATGAAGTTTGAGGAACTCGCGGCAGTCCTTGAGGAGGTGGCTGGATTTCCTTTTGCCGTCATGCTTGTCGATGTAGAAGTGCATCGTGCATGGCCCGGACAGCTTATCCTCAATGGATGTTGCGGGTGGCTCATCGCGAGTGCAGCGCTGCCATACTTGCGTGGTTTTCCCGGAGTCGCGGTGTCCACCACTGCGGTATCCACTGTTGCGGTTGTCGTTGCGTCTGTCGGCATAGCCGGCTGCGACCATGTTGACGTCGTCGCGGTCATCATAGATGCGCATTCGACGTTTGCTTCGGCGAATGCGTCTGCGCTCGAGTTCTGCTTCATCATCGGAGTGAACGCAATTTTTCACCGAATCATCTCCATATGCCCACCGATTCGCGATTTCAATCAGGTGGTCAATGGTTTTGGGCTTCGAGCGGCCCATCTCCACCTGTGCTCTATACGGCGAATGCCGCCGTGGAATGCGTCGATTGCACGATCCTCCGAGATATTTTCTGTGGAGTTCTTGATGATGGACCACCTCTGGATGTACGAGCATAGCGATTCGCCCGACCTTTGCTGGCAGCACCTCAGCTCTTTGATTGACGCAAGCCTTTTGTAGGTGCCCTTAAAGTTGCGCACAAAGTTGTAGACCAACTCTTCCCAACTGCGAATGGATCCGCGTGGGAGGTTGTTGAGCCATGCCCGGGCAGCGCCCTGTAGCTGTAGCTACAGGCATTGCATGGTCGTTCTTTGACTCCTGTCGTGGAGCCTGACGGAGGAGATATGTGCCTCTAACCAGATTTTCGGGTCCTGCAGACCTTCAAACTTTGGGTTCTCTGATGGGAGCTTAAACCCCTTAGGCATTCGCTTTTGCCTGATGGCCCTACTAAAGCATCTAGAGCCACAGAGCTCCACATCTTCGTCTTCTGAGTTAGTCGATCGGGCATGTCACACCCTTGACTTGTTGATCTTGCGCTGCGTGATGTCATCACGCACGTCGTAGTCGTGGTCATGTCGCCTTGAGCAGCGGCGTCGAGACAGATCGTGACTGTCGTCGCTGGATGAGGGCGAGGAATAGCGTTTTTCCAGAGCCTTGCCTTTCTTTGGCTCCGGTGTCGGGTCTTTGTCGAGAGCATCCTCGATTAACCCCAAGCCTGCGATCGTAGATCTGTTCATGGCAGCTCGTGGATCTCCAACTGGCGGCTAGTTGTTGAGGAGGTACGTGGTGGCCGCCGTTACCGCAGCTTGCGACGTTTTTGGAAGCACGTTGCCACGCGTATCCACCGTCATGGAGCCGAAGTCGAGGACCTTTGTGGCTTCTACACGCTCTTGTTCAGTGAGGTGGGCCAGTCAGGATCGCCTCTTGTTAGTGATGTACTCGTTGCACTTGGAGGAGGATCCTCCGTGGGAGGAGAGCCCAGCTCGTCGGAGGCTCGACTCGTCTGCCGCCTTTTTACGCGCCTCGAGTTGCGGATTGTTTGCAGTTGGCGTTTGTATTCCTCTTTCAGGAGCCAATGGTAGCCCATCAAGAGTTCTTGCAGGGAGCCGAAGGGCAGAGGGTGGCCTCGTAGGGCTTCTCGGCAGCGGGCCCACTCGAGATCGTTGAGCCTGATCATGACGTGTTTGCCAGTTTGCTCATTCACCATGGTAGGGAGTTCGGCTTCCGCTCTTTTGTTGACGGGGCGCCGTTAGTGGGGCCTCAATTGGGTGGTCCGCCATTGGGTGGTCTGCCATTAGGTATGCCACCGTTCGGCGGGTCGGTTCCATTGCCACCGTTGCCTGTGTTGTCGCGATTAGCAGAGGATCGCCCGTGTTGATGACGGCGCACATGAAGTGGTTGGGGAAGCTGCTGCTCCCACAACTTTCAGATCCGGAACCGTAGGCTCCATCTTCAGTTGCTAGGTCACCCAGATCGGATTCACGACTGTTGTCGCTATCTGTATTCTCGACTGTTTTCGAGGCATTGAGCTCACTGAGGGTGCTGATCGGCGGAGGGAACCATGATGCTGGAGCAATCGATGGTGTTGTCGGCTGGTCAGGCATGAGAAGCGTGCCCATCTGACCAACTTGGAAGCGGAAGCTCCCGATTGCCAGGCTAATTCCATCACCCACAAATTCGAAAGCCGGGAGAGTGGCCGGCGTGTGGACGGTAAAGTCGAACGCGCCGAAGAGCTGGCGAATCTCTGCTATTGCGGAGTTGTAGATCGCGGTTGATGGGGCCGAACAAGCCGCCACGTCAGCACTCCCAATTCCCACAGACGACGCCAATTGATGAGGGTTTAACTCATCAATGCGCATTGTTATGGACTTGGGTTTTGGAGAAGGAGGGAGCGCTGGAAGCATCAATCCGCTAGCAAACGAGCACACAGGGGGACTCGAAGATTTACCCAGGTTCAGGCCTCGTAGAGGTCCCTACTCCTGCTTGTCTGTTCGTGGAATTAATAGAGGAATCCAAGATTACAATGGTGCGCAGATGCAATCTGGCGAGGGTTGTGGAAACTAGGGTTGCATGTGTCCTCCTCACCGCCCCGTCCTAGCCTTTATATGGATAGGCTAGGTCTCGGGTAGCAGGTCGAGTCGGTTACAGGTTAGGGTTTTCCCCTTTAAACTTTCCATCTTTAGCTTCTTCTTGTTCCGCAAGCAATCGAGAGTCCATAGGTTACTCGAGTTCTACATTTGGGCCTTGGCCGTATATACCAAGCTCGAGTACATGTAGGGTATACCCATGTAAGTGGGTGTACGGTAAAATTGGAATGGTATCGCATCCGAACCCAACCATCAGTTTTTATCAAAGTCAAGGCTCATGCCTCCTTCACTTTCATCATCAAACCATTGTCTTTCATAACACATGTCAAAACATTTCAATATAATGAATCATCATTCCAAGGTTTTCGTAATCCTTTTCTCCAAGTATTCCCATCTAAGTGATCAAGTTTTAGCTTAGCACTAGTATTGAGGGTAACACTATGGAGGGGTGCTAATCAAGTATAAGTATCCAGGACTAGTTTTAGGATCTTGATGGGATCCATCCTATTTTCCATTAATCACCATTCATTAACTAAGTAAGAAACTTTGGTAAAAGGGAAAAGTAAAGATTGCAAGTAAAACTTGGGATGGGTATAATCAAAGTTGCGGAACCAAGCATGCCTAGTGCATCTTGCATTAGTTAGCTTTCACTAATAGCTTGCCTTGTTGGGTGCAGTCGTTGAAGTTCTCTTCTTCTTCCTCGAAGTACTCCTCCTCGTCGTAGCCCGGGTCGGTACTAGCGTCTATAAATATATACGAGCTACACAATCACCAAACAACACTTCACTATTTCTATTTAGCACACAAGGGCTCACACTAGATGATCTAGCATCATCCTACTCATCACATGAATTAATGGCACATTCTTATTTATCTTATTTTGGGAAAGGTAATTTCTACTCATTGAAAATACTTAAGATTTAATATTCTCCAATTAAGATATGGGATCATATTGACACATGTCATCACCATATATTCTAATACTTTGGGAATGTGATTTAAAGTGGTGGTCATATATTACAAGATTGAATATTACTATTTAATAATATTAAAGTGACTAGAAATGCCTATATAGCATTATTTTAATAATACTAATCCATGTTTAATATCTATAAAACCAAATCTTTTTACATATTCATCTAGAGCATGGCAAATGTGATTTTGAGAGTTGGAATCAACTCAAAAGCATTTCTGGTTGATTTTATAAAAATGTTTGAACTGGTAAAACTCTTTGTCTTGTTATTTTTGGTATAGGTGATCTATAACTTCAAATGGTTTGAATCCAACGGGAGTGATTAGATATTTTCAATACCTTTCTCACAAAATTGGAATCATGCGATTTGGTTCAATACAACTTGTTGAATTCAATTTTGAATACAGCTACTGAATAGGGTTTTGAACTAAATCGCAAAATTCTATTTGAATCGTGGGGCTCTGCACGGGAAAAGAAATGGGCTGGCCCAACTGCATAGCATGTGCAGCGGGCTGCTGACAGGTTGGTCCCACGCATAAGCGGCTCTATCTAACCGAAACGGTATCAGCAAATCTCAGCGCTACGATTAGAACAAGATCTACAGTTGAGGTTCATCGTCTATGTCGCAGAGCTCCGACGAGATTCTAAACCTAAAGGCACGATGGGGGTTGTTTGAGGCTTACTAGGGCTCCAGCTAGGTTCGGCGATGGGGGCGAATGGGCTGGTAGATGACGGCGAGTCGATTGGTGCTCGCGGCGGCTCCTGGGGTGGCTCCAATCGACGGCGCCCTTCCTTTACTGCAGCGGCAGGCTCCGACCAAATTCTAGTGACGTGGTGCTCACCTTGCTCCGGGGAAGGGTCGGTGATGTTTTTGAGAGATTGGATAGTGAAATGGTGTGCCATATGTGGTCTAGGGTGGCTCCTATTTATACACCGGCGTTGGAGGCAGGGCGGCATTGTCGGGCTGATCGGCGATGCTGCTACAGGTCGAACTAGGCATGGCGGATGGCGTGGGTCGACGCGCTGGACTGCAGCGATCGTCAGCGTGTAGTGGTGTGGGAAGGGGCGACATTGGTGCTTTGTTCAGGTACAGAGGTCTTCGTCATCAACTACGATGGTGACGGGGCGTGCACCGACGAATCATCGTGTCTGGGAGGTGGTTGGTGACACGGCGGGTGCGGGTAGACATAGAGAGAGCGAGGTGCGGCGTGTGTGCGCGAGACGGCTTCGGCTCTCCCTCATGCTCTCGGCATGGCAGAGACATAAATGGGCGCGACTGGTCTGGCTTCTCCACTCCTCGTTGTTGATCAAGGGGTGGACACAGAGGGGCGGTGAGGTCACGGCTATCAGCTAGGCTTCATGGGAGAGGGCGGCACGGCGTGTGGTGACAGGTCCATGGTCGACCGGCATGGCATGCTCGGTATGGTCATGGCACTGGTCACTGCAGCGTGTGAGGTTGCTCCACTACAGGGCCAAGTACTATGGATGGTCGTGGGTGATTTATTGGGTTAATTATAGTACAAGCATGAGCACAAGTTTGATTTCAAATAGTAGATAGTTGTTGAATTTGTACTCTGTCTGCTAAGTGTTCAACTAAATGGCCGAATGAACTTAACCTTGGAATTTTTCCATGATTTTTGGTGATTGAGCTAGTCACATGCTTGGTAGTCTCTTGTTTCTAGGGATTGTCAAATGGTGGAGGTTTAAGTGGTTTTTGAAAAATGATGATCTATGCATCTATACTTGATTCAATTTTGAATTGCCTCTCAAATAGATTTAAACTTGGTTTCTGTAGATTTGTAAAGTTTGTTTGGGTTCATTTTTACTTAGTCTAGCAAGGGGTGAAAAGAACTAGAATTGTTTCTATTGGAAATCTTTTACTAGAGATGCCCAAAGTAGGCTAGTGGTTAATTTTGGCCAAAGTGACCATTTGATCATATGCCTCATATTTGATTTTCTTTTTATTTGATTTTGTTTGGAATTGACCTAGATGATGTGGTATTCATCTTTAAACTAATCCTTAGCATTTATAGCAATCAATCATGGCAAAGAAAAGCATTCATGCATTAATATAAATCACACATGCACTCATGTGGGTTTAGGAGTAAAAGTTTTTGTTAACCCTAATCTTGACTGATTAGAACTTGATAAGCTTGTTTAATATTTTTGAGATGTTACAAACCTTCCCTCCTTAAACAGAATCTCATCCCGAGATTCGAGAAAAACTAGGAACTAAAGAGATTGGGAAACTCTGTCCTAATATAATCTTCTCGCTCCCAAGTAGCTTCTTCTTCAGTATGATTACTCCACTGGATCTTGAGAAACTTGATATCTATAGTCCGGGTGGTTCTGAATGCTTCTTCCAAAATATTGATGGGAACTTCACGATAATTAGATCCTTATTGATATCTATGGCTCTGATCGATGTTCTTGAAAACTTCGTTCTTCTCCGGAAGTTCTAGGCATTTCCTAAGTAACAAGATATGGAGAACATCATGAACGGCTGACATTTCTTCAGGCAATTCTAGTTGATAGGATGCTTCTCCTCTGCGGATTAAAATCCTAAAGGGTCTAATATATCTGGGGATAAGCTTCCCTTTTAGTCGAAAACGATGCATTCCCTTCAAGGGTGATACTTGGAGATACACAAAATCTCTGACATTGAAGGTCAGGTCTCGACGTCTTTTATCAGCATAACTCTTCTGTTTGGATTGGGCGGTCTTGAGGTGTTCACGGACTTTGTGAATTCTCTTCGGCTTCTTGTAGGATGTCGGGTCCTCTCCTACTTGCGACCAATTCAAGGGGGTATGGCACTTTCTTCCATACAAAAACTCAAATGGGGCTATTTGCAAACTGGCTTGATAACTGTTGTTGTATGAGAATTCCGCGAAAGGCAGACAATTTTCCCATTTGGATCCATATTCCAGAACACAACCTCTCAACATGTCTTCTAGTATCTGGTTTACTCTTTCTGTTTGTCCGTCGGTTTGCGGGTGATAAGCTGTGCTGAAGTTTAGTTTGCTTTCTAATCCTTCTTGGACTTTCTTCCAGAACCTTGAGGTAAACTGGGTTCCTTGATATGACACTATGGTTTTGGGGGTTCCATGCAGACTAACTATTCTAGCAATGTATAACTCCACTAGCTTCGAGCTTTGATAGGTAGTCTTGACGGGTATGAAATGAGCTACTTTGGACAGTCTATCCACTATGACCCAGATATAGTCATTTCCCCTACTAGATGTAGGCAAACCTGTGATGAAATCCATTCCAACAGAATCCCATTTCCATTCCGGAATCTGTAATGGTTGCAAAAGTCTTGCAGGTCGCTGATGTTCCGCTTTGACTCTCTGACAGATATCACACTTGGCTATGTAGCTTCTGACTTCTCTCTTAATTTTGTGCCACCAAAATTGCTCCTTCAAATCCTGATACATCTTGGTTCCTCCCGAGTGAATAGAATAAAGGGTATCATGGGCTTCCTGCATAATGACTTGCTTCAAGTCCGAATCTGCTGGCACACAGATATGTCCCTTATACCACAGAACTCCTTCTTCATCTTCGGTGAATCCGGGTACCTTCCCTGTTCCGATACGACGCTTGATTCCATCAATACTAGTGTTTCCTTTCTGAGCTTCCTTTATCTGACTAATCAAAGTTGGTTGAAGTTCAATGCTGGCTAGAAATCCTTCGCTAACTAGCTCCATTCTATAGTTCTCCAACTCCTCATGCAAACTTGGTTGGTCTTCCTTGATCATGGTATTTAGTCTACATGTCAATCTACTAAGAGCATCCGCTACCACATTGGCCTTGCCGAGGTGATAGTGAATGTCAAGGTCATAATCCTTGATTAAATCTATCCATCTCCTTTGCCTCATATTCAACTCCTTCTGGGTGAAAATATACTTCAGACTCTTGTGATCCGAATAAATCTCGCAGCGGTTACCCATGAGGTAATGACACCATGTCTTCAAGGTTAAAGCTACGGCTGCCAGTTCTAAGTCATGGGTAGGATATTTCTGCTCATGTTGCTTCAGTTGTCTAGATAGGTATGATATGACTTTGCCTTCTTGCATCAACACACATCCGAGACCAATCTTGGATGCATCACAATACACATCAAAAGGCTTCTTGATATCAGGCATGATCAAAATTGTGGCTGAAATCAATCTCTTCTTAAGATCTTGAAAACTTGCTTCACATTTGTTCATCCATTCAAACTTCTTGTCTTTCTTCAACAGCTGAGTCGTCGGTCTTGCGATGCTCGAAAATCCTTCAACAAACTTGCGGTAATATCTGGCTAATCCAAGAAATGCGCGGACTTCGGTTTGAGCGGTTGGGGCGTTCCATTCTTCGACATCTTTAATCTTGGTGGGGTCGACAACAACTCCTCCTGCCGACAAGATATGGCCTAGGAATCCTACTTCCTTTAACGAGAACTCACATTTGCTAAACTTGGCATACAACTGATGCTCTCTAAGGGTTTCAAGGATGGTTCTTAGGTGTTGTTCATGGTCTTCTTCTGACTTGGAGTAGATTAGAATGTCATCGATAAAAACAATGACAAACTTATCCAGGAAGTTCATAGAAATCATATTCATGAGGTTCATGGAGTAAGCAGGGGAATTTGTTAATCCAAAATACATGACATTGTACTCATACAATCCATATCTGGTGGTGAAGGCGGTCTTTGGAATATCCATTGAGCGGATCTTTAATTGATGATAACCAGTTCTAAGATCAATCTTAGAAAACACTCTGGCACCAGTCAGTTGGTCAAACAAATCTTCTATCTTCGGCAATGGGTACTTGTTCTTGATGGTGACGTCATTCAGCTTCCGATAATCCGTACAAAAATGGTTGGCACCATCCTTCGTATTCACAAACAAAACAGGTGATCTCCATGGCGATGCACTTGGTTGTATCAAACCTTTTTCCCAACATATCATCAAGTTGCTTCTTCAGCTCCACTAATTCAGATGGGTTCATACTATATGGTCTCTAAGCTATGGGTCAAGTTCCAGGAACTAGTTCAATGATAAACTCGATATCCCGATTTGGGGGCATACTAGGCAATTCATCTGGGAACACATCGGGGTATTCACGGTTTTGGCTAAACTTTTGTTGCACTTGAATTGACGGGGTAGCGTCTCAGATACATGTTCTACTGATACTCTGGTACTACTGGTCATGGTTATGGCTTTCTTGGCACAGTCGATTAATCATTGATGTTTCGACATCCAATCCATTCCTAGTACTACTTCCAAACCTTTGGTTCCAAGTACTATTACATTGGCATCAAAATCTATCCCATGGATTCTGATAGGTACGGCCTTGCAAATTTTTCTAGCTTTGGTGGTTGAACCAGGTATTTGAACTATCATAACATGCTTCAAATTGGTTGGTTGAATCTTACTAGTGCACACAAATTCTTCTATAACAAACGAATGTGATGCTCCAGAATCAAACAACACTCTTGCTAATACTGAGTTAACCTAAAACATACCCAGCATGACATCCGGTGCTTCCTGGGCTTCTTCAGCATCCATGTGGAATAGATGACCCGTACGGTTGTGCGGGTTTCCTGGGGCAAATCTCTTTTCAGGATGGACACGGCGCTGCTATTGGGCAGGTGCAGTACCATTGGTTGCTGCGGCAAGCTTCTTGGGGCACTCGTTGGAATAGTGACTCGTGACTCCGCATTCAAACCAAGTGATCATTGACTTGTCTTTCCCTGCGATAGGCACAGAATTGCTTCTAGTCCTTGGGGCAGTATTGTTATTGTTGTTGATGTTGTTGGACCTTGGCGGTGCACGGTTGAAATTATTGGGGTTGCCGGGGTTTCCTCCGCCATGATTGGGATAGTTCAGACGGGACATAGGGGGTCTGTTGTTTTTGGGTGCATATCCTGCAGACGGGTTGGAACGATACTTCGGGGTCTGGTGGGGTCTAGGTTGGTGCATCATACGACGCTTGCGGTTCTCACTAGCTTGGTTGATCTTTCCTTCCATCTGGATAGCCGAATCCACTAAAGCTTCGAGGTCATCAAAGGGAATGTTGACTAACATTGTCTGCGTCTCATCATGTGAATCTCTCCTTCGCTTTAGTGTCAATCTTATCAGGGGCATACCTGGCTAGAGATAGGAATTTGTCACGGTATTCCACCATAATCATTTTTCCCTGCTTCAGCTCCCTGAATTCATCTCTCATCCTCTTAATCAAACCCGGCGGCACATGGGTCCGGCTAAACTTGAGTTTGAATTCCTCCCAAGTCATTATCTGACCTCCGTTCATGGTACGGGTGTTGTTCCACCAAGATCTTGCATAGCCTGCCAGATAGTGGGTGCCAAACAGTACCTTCTCATTGGCATCTACTCCTTCCACTTCTAAGTTGTTTTCCATGGTCTACAGCCAGTCATCAGCATCTAAAGGCTCTTCTAATTTACTAAACATGGGAGGGTTGGTGTTTTGGAAGTTCTTGAGTTTGGATCCATGGTGATCTTGGTTTCCATGGCCTTGATTGTTATGTGCCATCTGGGCTATCTGTTGAAGAGTGGCTAGATTGGCTTGACGTTCAGCTCTACCGGCTTCACAGTCAGCAACTGACATCTGCAGAATCTGCAGTATTGGGTCCTGAGATGAGATGCTTCCTCCGGGGTTTCCGCGAGTCATTTGAAGATTGAGATAGATAATGAGACAAGAGGGAAATTTTCTATGGTTTATTTGTATGGTTCAAAAGCTTTTAAAACTTTGAGCATGACTAAGGTTTTGAAACTAATAACCTTTTCTCATTCATTCATTCATTCCAAACACACAATACAAACACACACTATAACTAAGAAAGCAGATGGTTTTAGGAACCATTCTGTGAAGCTATGATACAATGGGACCGAATACAACTCACACCTACGATAGTGCTCAGGTGCGACTACTCATCATCGAGGGTGTCAGGCTCTTTGTCATCAATGAAGTCGGTGTCATCCTGGTCAGTGTGGTCCTCCATGGCGACGTCCTCCAGGTAGTCATCATCATCATTGAAGTAAGAGTGAATATCACCACAGATATCTTCATCTTCCTCCTCCTTCTCCTCTAGCCGGATCTCCTGGTCGTCGATAGTCTCCTCCAAGGTGGCTATATTATGACGAAAACGGGGATGATGCAATCCTTCTTGTCACGCTGGCTACAAAGTGACTTGCGCTCCTTGGCGAGGGTTTTCTTCCTATCAGTGGCTTCAGCATGACTCTGGTTGGCGTAGGCACGGGTGATACATTGCAAATGTATCTATAATTTTTGATGTTCCATGCTTGGTTTATCCACTTTCTTGTGTTTTGTCCACACTTTGGAGTACTTTCCATATGATTTCTTGGACTAACCTATTAACAAGAGCCATAGTGCCAGTTGCCTATTTTCTGCTGTTTTTGGTTACAGGAAAGTCAGAAAATCAATATTCTCGGAATTGGACGGGACAAAAGCCAAAGTTCCTATTTACCGGAAGACTCACGGAGCCAGAAGCAGAGACGGAGGAGGGCCAGGGCCTGGACACACCATATGGTGGCGCGGGCTAGCCCTGGCTGCGCCACCAGGTGGTGTGGGCCCCTGGCACTCCACCGACCTTGCCCTTTCGCCTATAAGAAGCCTCCGATATGAAAACCCTAAATCATCAATCAGAAATCCACGAAAAGTTCTGCAGTGCCGCCGCCACCGAAGGGGAGATTCGGGGGACAGAAAGTCTCTGTTCGGCACCCTGTCGGGACGGGGAAGTGCCCCCGGAGCTATCCCCATCGATCTCCACCACCATCTCCATCACCATTGCGGATTCCCATGATGAGGAGGGAGTAGTTCTCTCTCGAGGCTAAGGGTTCTACTGGTAGCTATGTGTTCATCTCTCTCTATGCATGATCATCTTGTGATCATGAGCTTGTAATCTATAGATCTACCTTGCTACTCAAGTGCTTTAATAGATCTCTGCTCTCCCCATGTGTGTGAAAGTGACAGCATGCACACCATGGTGGGACTTAGGCTAGAGATTTCAAATACTTGTTATGAGTTATATTTGGAGTTTTTTGGAACCATCTATTGCTCAAGGTGACAGTGTGGGGTTTTCTAGATGGGAAAGACTTACTTTGAGGTGTGCTGTTATAGCCCTACCAACGATTAGAGTGTCCAATCAGAGAGTAGTTAAGAGTAGTATCATGAAGAGAATATATTTATATGAGAGTGTTCACTAGTGAAAGTATGATCCCTAGGCCTTGTTTCTAAGCATTGAAACACCGTTTGCAACTAAATCTATTACATGTTTGCTTGCTTCCATCTTTATTTCATTTTTACTTGAGTCTTTTCCATGCCACCAAGCTATTCTCTATCACCATTACCACTTATAATTATCCATCCCACTTGTGTTTCACTATCTCTTCGCCGAACTAGTGCACCTATACACCTGACAAGTGTATTGGGTGTGTTGGGGACACAAGAGACTTCTTGTATCTTGATTGCAGGGTTGCTTGAGAGGGAATACGTTTGACCACTTCCTCCCTGAGTTCGATAAAGATTGGGTGATCCACTTAAGGGAAAACTTGCTGCTGTTCTACAAACCTCTGCATTTGGAGGCCCAACAACTGTCTACAAGAATAGAAGTGCGTAGACATCAAGCTATTTTCTAGCGCCGTTGCCGGGGAGGTAAGGTAAAAGGTACTCACATCCTCCGGTGTGAGTGCTCGAAGTTATTTCCTTTAGATTCTGCAGTTTTGTCTTTTTGTTTCTTGTTTTCACTAGTTAGGCTTAATGGAAAACAGCAACAAAAATAGAGAGCTTTTTAGTCTTTTTCCTAAGTTAGAACTTGAATTCTTTGAAAAGAAAATTAAAAAACCCTTGGAACCTTCCTTGCATGCTAATAGCAATGTTATTAGTATGAATCTTTTGAACACCTTTGTTACTAATGCTATGGAAACGTCTAAGCTTGGGGAAGTTGGTTTTTATGAAAATGATCTTTTTAGTTCCCCAGCTTTAAAGAAGAAAATTTGCTCTGATGATACTTGTTCTCCCATATGTGGTAATTCTGATGATACTTGTGATATTTTAAATCCACATACTTAAAGCATCCCTTTTAAAATACCTATCAAAATTGTTGAACGTGTTATGAATAACTGCTATTTTGGAGATGGAACTATCCATCCTGGTGATCATTTACTCTTTATACATGAATTATGCGAGTTGTTCAAGTGTGCAGGTATTTCAATGAACCAAATTAAGAGGAAGCTATTCCCTATTTCACTTAAGGACAAAGCAAGGGAGTGGTATGAGCTACTAGATGATCCTCATCATTTGGAGAGGAAGGAACTTGAATCTCTCTTTTACTCTACATTTTATCCTCCTCATGAAATTCATAAAGATAGGAATTACATTTATAATTTTCATCCTCATGATGGAGAAAGTATTGCCCAAGCATGGGGGAGATTGAAGTCAGTAATGCTCAAATGTCCCATTCATGAGCTCCCCAGGAATATTGTTATTAATAATTTCTATGCAACGCTTTCAGGACATTACAAGGACTATCTAGATACTTGTTTAGAGGGATCCTTCACGAGCAAGGAGTTCAAAGCTAAGTGGGATCTTCTTGAAACAATTCAAAGCAATACCGAAGATTGGGATAACAACAAAGGTAAAGAACCAGGTATAAACTATGAGTATGATTGCATTAAGTCTTTCGCTGAAACTGCTGATTTTCAAGAGCTTAGTGCTAAATATGATCTTGATCCTGAAATTCTTATTCATTGTTTTAAAACCTTTGCTTCTCATATTAATGCTCCTAACGAAAAGTGGGACATGTATCATGAGCCTTTTAAAGACATTTGCATGGAAAATGAAATTGTTGTTAATGATAGCAATAAACATGCTCAAACCTCTGAAAGTATTATTTCTTATAAGCATGTTAATTTTTGTGGGATACATAGACCTTGTGAGATTAATCAAGTTGAATAAGAATATCGTATCACCCACAAGAATGAAAAAACTAGAATGTGGTATAGGGATCTAAATGATCTTGGTAAAAAAGTTTGTGCCCTCTATCCTTTTATTTGTGAACTTTGCTTTGAAGTGGGTCATTTCAATTTCCAATGCTCAGGCCATAATAATAGCCCTTCTAGTCCAATGAGTACTGCAAGTTTGTATTGTGGTGACATGATCACTCCTAATCAGCATGACGAACTTACATTATTTTTGGGGTGTGAAGAGTTATCAAGAAAAACCTCTTTGGTAGATATGGGTGCTTTTGTTATGAATAGTGTCCTGCATGGTTGTCATCTTTATTGTGTTGATAATTGTCACACAAATACTTACATACAAAATATTATAGAAGATGAGATTTTACCAAAATATGATAGGACTAATATGTGTTTTGATCTTATTAATGAAAAGAAGGAATCCTCCAAAGTTTCTTCTATTGTCTCTAACAATGAACCAGGGTATATGAAGAAGCTTCCTTTCAAGCCTCTCCCTCCTAAAGAGAAGAAGATAAAGAATAAAAGGAGGAGTAAAAGGAGGTAGGAAACGGTATTTTCCCCTAAGCATGTAGCTCCTATTATAGTTTTTGATGAGTCTGAACTCGATGATGTTCCTATGCCTATTACCTATAGTAGTGATCATGATTGGGAAAAGCACATTACTTTTGATATTGATAATCTCTTCGGTACCAATTCTGAAAATGATGATATTAATAATTTCTATACTATTAGTGCTATCCATGATCTTTCCAATGATGATATGTTTACAAATGAACACACTTTGGAGGATAACTATTCTATTGCTTATGAAGATACTATACCTCCAATTTATGATGATTGTAATGATGAATATGATATTTTCAGTCCACCTACTATTGAGGAGGAAATTAATTATGATTATAATATGCCTCCTATATTTGATGATTATGGTGATGAAAATAATAATGATAGCTATTTTGTTGAATTTGCTCCCACTACAATTAACAAGAATGACTATGTTTATGTGGGGAGTATTAATTCTTTTATGCATGTGGCTCATGATAAGAATGTTTCTTGTGATAGTTATATTGTTAATTTTATTCATGATGCTACTGAAAGTTATTATGAGAGAGGGAAACATGGTTTTATGTATCTCAACAATATTAAGTTTCCCCTCTTTATGTTGAAAGTCCTGAAGTTGCACTTGTTTTGTTTTACTATGCTTGTTGCTTTGTTCTTTCATGACTTGTTTCTTTAAAAGATTCCTATGCATAGGAAGTGGGTTAGACTTAAACATGCTTTGAATTTGCTTCTTGATGCTCTCTTTTACTTCAATTCATATTTCTTATCTGAGCATCTTCTCAAACTATCATGCCTAACTTAAAAAAAAGTACTTGTTGGGAGATAACCCAAGAGTTTTAGATGAGTCTTGGAAGTTATTACTTCATTAATAACCGCTCCTTATCCTTTTTATTTTCTTTTTGTGCCAAGATTAACCTCTAATGAGAGAGAAGTAATGATTGGGAAAGTTGCTGTCCCGAAACAGATTTTTGTGCTTCAACGTAAAAATTCGTGCGAGAGCTCTATATGTCGGATTGAGCTGTCCTTTTTTGTGCTTTTTCCCCCGGTTGTTATATAACTTTCCTTAGTTCAACACTTTTTGATTTGAGCAACAGAAGGTCTTCGAAAAAATTCGTATTTACCTGCTGGTCTGTTTTGACAGATTTCTGCCATTTTCTGTATTTGGTTCTTGTGGGTTTCTTTTTGAGTTCTTTTGGAGAATTGAGCTTTTTTAAGGAAGTGCTACAGTATCTAGTGTTCTAATGGAAGTTTATTTGGTGTTAGAACTGAACCTTAAGACTTATTTATCTTGAGTGCACTAATGTTGCTAATAAAGATTGTGTGAAGTTTTGTATGAAGGAAAATTTTCAGGTGTATGGAAGGAATGAGTAATGAGATGAAGGATGGACTAAATCTCAAGCTTGGGGATGCCACGTGTGTCACCCCAAGAATTATCCAAGAACTACAAGCGTGAAAGCTTGGGGATGCCCAAGGCATCCCCTTCTTCATCAATAAAAATTCCAGGTTTCTTCCAAACGCTTCATTTTTATTGTTTCATGCACAGTTGTGTTGTTCTTGGAGCGTCTTCTTTTTCGTTTTGGTTTTTTGTTTGCTTGGTTTGCTTAGTTTTCTGAATAAATTGGTTGGACCCCCTGTTTCTTACATTGGTTTGCAAATGGTTTGGTTTGGTTTGGAAAAGAGTAGGAAAGTTCATGCTTATGTGGTAAAAAGAGCTTGTTTTTGACTGTGGCCTATGCTTTGTCATGCCATGCTTGATATTGTTTTGGCTTTATGCTTAGTATTCTTTGCTGTATCATGACTTGTTATAAACAATTGAGATTGCTTAATGTGCTTTGGATGAATCATGCGTTGTTTTAGCATATTAAAGCATAGTATAGTGGTATTCTCCTTTGATGCTTTATTTGGGTTGACTTGGCGCATGCTCACACCATGTTATGACTATCTCAAGTCACCATAGCCTTTATGATCCTTTAGTTTTCAACTTGTAGTATCACTTTATGCTTTGATCAATGATGTTTTGTCGCTTTGCATGATTATGGCCATTATTGCTCTCTTAGTTTGTCGCTCCCAGTCTTTTGCTAGCCTCAACAACAAAGTATGAGTTACACTCATGCATCCAACTCCCTAAACCAAGTTATTCCAAAGAGTCCACCATACCTACCTACTAGCTTATGCTATTCCAAGTATATTCATGCTTTTTTTTACCTTCCAAATTAAACTTGTTATGAGAAAACTAGTGATTAAAGCTCTCACGAACTTGATGGCACACTTTACTTTTCTTGCCCTTAATAAACTTGAACCATTGTGTCGTCTATGTTGTATATGCTTGCACTTATTTGTTGGGAATTAGCAGAACCATGATTTCATGGGGAACGCTTTCAACATTGCACTTGGTACTTGTACCTAGTTGATATCATGCTCTTTTGTATATGGATGTCGTCGGTGTGAAATGAAAGGGGAGCATGTAAGTCCATGGAGTTATGTATATGTGTTAGAGAAACGCCTGGGCCGCTGGTCTAATCCATGCTGGCATGGTGGAAACCTGCAGCGTAACCATAATGAGCTGTCTATGAAGCATTCTTCTTATAAAAAAAGAGTCCTATGTTGAGAAAAAAGAGAAAAAGAAAAAAAAGATTATGAAAAGAGGAAAGAGAGAAAAAAGCACCATATTCCCATGGTAAATAAGAAGATTGCTGAGATGCTCGTTGTCTGCTTGCCTTATCATTTTGATATGGGGATTCTTCCGTATCATCGGGCAAGGGGTACCCTGTTGGCGGTTCTCTATGATACACATGTACTTACGATGACAAGAACTTACCGGTGACTAAACTTGAGTAGCATGAGGAGAGGCCCTCGTATACAAGGGACATGAGATTTCTAACTTATACTTCGTCAAGCATGTACACCATAGTTTGTTCACTTTAACCTTAATCACTTCAAGATGCTTATGATAGGGGCAATGAGAGCTGAAAGCTAGTAAGTACCATAATTTTTGGAAGATCTTTATGAAACTTGAATCCCTGCTTCCTTCTATGAAGGCCTTTCTTCCACCATTATATTGAGTCTCCACCTTCTATCTTTATGCACCTACTTTGAGAGCATTGTGGCCATTCTTAGTTCTATGTGCATTGTCCCAAGACTTGTTGATTGATGCATACCTTGATATTGCTTGTTTTAAACTATTTGTATCTAGTCACTCTTATGAACTTTGAAGGTGTCCTATGCATTTATATTTGCTACTCTATGAGGGACAAGCTCAATGCCATTATGCTACGTTTTCTTTATGTGAAACAAACAAACGTCTTGCAAAGCATTGTTATTCATGAATCTTTTGTTTGTGCCTTTTCATGTTGCAACATAGTTTCTTTGTCTTATTGCTAGAACTTTGTCTTTCATGTTATCATTGAAGTACTATGATCCCAGCTTTGAATGTTTTACAAATACTTTGATCAAGTCTTTGATGGTGCATGTCACCTCAAAAATTATTCTTTCTTTTTATCACTTACCTACTTGAGGACGAGCATGAGTTAAGCTTGGGGATGTTGATACATTGCAAATGTATCTATAATTTTTGATGTTCCATGCTTGGTTTTATCCACTTTCTTGTGTTTTGTCCACACTTTGGAGTACTTTTCATATGATTTCTTGGACTAACCTATTAACAAGAGCCACAGTGCCAGTGGCCTGTTTTCTGCTGTTTTTGGTTCCACGAAAGTCAGAAAATCAATATTCTCAGAATTGGACGGGACAAAAACCAAAGTTCCTATTTTACCAGAAGACTCACAGAGCCAGAAGCAGAGACGGAGGAGGGCCAGGGCCTGGCCACACCATATGGTGACGCGGGCTAGCCCTGGCCGCGCCACTAGGTGGTGTGGGCCCCCTGGCACTCCACCGACCTTGCCCTTTCACCTATAAGAAGCCTCCGATACGAAAACCCTAAATCAGAAATCAGAAATCCATGAATAGTTCCACAGCACCGCCGCCACCGAAGGGGAGATTCGGGGGACAGAAAGTCTTTATTCTAGCACCCTGTCGGGACGGGGAAGTGCCCCCGAAGCCATCTCCATCGGTCTCCACCACCATCTCCATCACCATTGCTGATTCCCATGATGAGGAGGGAGTAGTTCTCTCTCGAGGCTAAGGGTTCTACCGGTAGCTATGTGTTCATCTCTCTCTATGCATGATCATATTGTGATCATGAGCTTGTAATTTAAGATCTACCTTGCTACTCAAGTCCTTTAATAGATCTCTGCTCTCCCCATGTGTGTGAAAGTGACAGCGTGCACACCATGGTGGCACTTAGGCTAGAGATTTCAAATACTTGTTATGAGTTATATTTCGAGTTGGATGTCTTTATGAAATTGTGGTGTTTGTTGGAACCATCTAGTGCTCAAGGTGACAGTGTGGGGTTTTCTAGATGGGAAATACTTACTTTGAGGTGTGCTGTTATAGCCCTACCAATGATTAGAGTGTCCAACCAGAGAGTAGTTAAGAGTAGTATCATGAAGAGAATATATTTATATGAGAGTGTTCACTAGTGAAAGTATGATCCCTAGGCCTTGTTTCTAAGCATTGAAACACCATTTGCAACTAGATCTGTTACATGTTTGCTTTCTTCCATCTTTATTTCTGTTTTACTTTAGTCTTTTCCACGCCACCAAGCTATTCTCTATCACCATTACCACTTATAATTATCCATCCCACTTGTGTTTCACTATCTCTTCGCCGAACTAGTGCACCTATACACCTGACAAGTGTATTGGGTGTGTTGGGGACACAAGAGACTTCTTGTATCTTGATTGCAGGGTTTCTTGAGAGGGAATACCTTTGACCACTTCCTCCCTGAGTTCGATAAACCTCGGGTGATCCACTTAAGGGAAAACTTGCTGCTGTTCTACAAACCTCTGCACTTGGAGGCCCAACAACTGTCTACAAGAACAGAAGTGTGTAGACATCAACCCCGATGCCCAACTCCTTCTGTGTCTCATGCAGCATGAAGGCCATGTGGTCCACGTGATGCTTCAATTCCAGATGTGCCGGCATGGCCAAAGGCAGTCCCGTAGAGTCACGTCTTGCATAGTGGGCAAAACGGGTGCCATTGATCTGGTTGATGTTTTGTGCACACAGACGAGCAAGTGCCTCCTACATTGCCCTGGCTAGACCGTCTAACCAGTTGTTCTCCCTCACGCTAAACTGAATCTTCTCCGAAAGAGGTGGCTCCATTTTGCCTCTCAGATCCGCAAATATGAACCACTGTAGTTCCCCTCCTTGTTGGTCATTGAGCCATGCTCCGAAGAACTCCGGGTGAGGGCGTCCAGGATACTCCGAGAGCTGATCCAAATCCCTCTCAAAGATGAGCTGTCCTCCGTTGCCCAACTGGTAAAACTTGCTATATTGGACCTCCATCTATAATAAATTAAGATGAGTAAGTTAGTGGGGTGATCAAGTGTGTCAATTTTTATGTAGAATTGTAAGAGTTTTGAGGAACATGTGAACTCCTTTTTGAAAGAATCTCAAGGGTAAGAATGAGAATAGGTTTTCGTAAATACTCAATTACTTTGTTTTGAAACTAGGTTTTTCATACGTCCATTCTAACTAGGGTCTCCTATGTTCAGGACGGCTCTGATACCAACTTGTCAACACCCGAATTTTTAAGTCCAGATGCCCGTTATGCCGTACATCGCAATCTTAGGATTACCATTTTTGCGAGACATAACAGAATTGGTACCACAGTACATCATCCATTACAAACCATAATAGTCTTACAAATAAGGGATCTCATGATCCAGTCTTAATACAAATCAGAGCAGCAGAAATATAACATAGTAGACTCCATCTTCATAGTCACATGAAATGCTGACGATGGGAGATGATCCTAGTTATCATAGACCTCATGTTGTCCATCTCCCGGGTAGTCCTCCTCATATTCTAGCCATGGGAATAGCCAGGGACAAAGCCATGAGTACTCTTTAAGTACTCGCAAACTATCACTAGTATAAGTAAGGTAAAGTTGGTAGTAATCTTAAGCTCTAGGTTTGTTTGCAAAAAGGCAGGTTTATTCCAGAACGCCTCAAAGATTAAAGACCTAATTTAGTTCTCTAGATTACTTAAGTGGGAATCTAGTTTTCATGTTCACAACATTGTTGTGGTCAAGTCAAAGTCATTGTTCAAGTTATCTTGAAAACATCTGACAACGTAACAGTATGGCCACTCCAACTGTCCATAACCGTGAACGTGGCTATTCAAATAGTTTAATACTCTGCAGAGGTGGTACACTTTCACCACAAGATTCGATACACCCGTCAGGGATAACCCTGAATCATCATACTTGGTATGCGGATAATCAATCCTAACCTTCCAGTTACACACCCTAGTATAGGCACCTCCCCTATGAGTTTAGCCTCCTAGCCATGGCCATCTGCCATCCTGGGCACTGCATAGGTGGACATTCATATTCACGAGGTAGCCTCAGTTCAACCTCTTCCACAAGGGAACCCGTACTAAGACATATAAACTTCTAGTTAAGCCCTACCCAACTCATGTAATGTGGGTGTACGGTAAAATTGGAATTGTATCGCATCCGAACCCAACCATCAATTTTTTTCAAAGTCAAGGCTCATGCCTCCTTCAGTTTCATCATCAAACCATTGTGTTTCATAACACATGTCAAAACATTTAAATAGAATGAATCATCATTCCAAGGTTTTCATAATCCTTTTCTCCAAGTATTCCCATCTAAGTGCTCAAGTTTTAGCTTAGCACTAGCCACTAGTATTGAGGGTATCACTATGGAGGGGTGCTAATCAAGTATAAGTATCCAGGACTAGTTTTAGGATCTTGATGGGGTCCGTCCTATTTTCCATTAATCACAGTTCATTAACTAAGTAAGAAACTTTGGTAAAAGGGAAAAGTAAATCTTGCAAGTAAAACTTGGGATGGGTATAATCAAAGTTGCATAACCAAGCATGCCTAGTGCATCTTGCATTATTTAGCTTGCACTGATAGCTTGCCTTGTTGGGTGTAGTCGTTGAAGTTATCTTCTTCTTCCTCGAAGTACTCCTCCTCGTCGTAGCCCGGGTTGGTATTACCATCTATAAATATATACGAGGTACACAATAACCAAACAACACTTCATTATTTCTATTTAGCACACAAGGGATCACACTAGATGATCTAGGATCATCCTATTCATCACATGAATTAATGGCACATGCTTATTTATCTTATTTTGGGAAAGGTAATTTCTACTCATTGAAAATACTTAAGATTTAATATTCTCCAACTAAGATATGGGATCATATTGACACATGTCATCACCACATATTCTAATACTTTGGGAATGTGATTTAAAGTGGTGGTCATATATTACAAGATTGAATATTTCTATTTAATAATATTAAAGTGACTATAAATGCCTATATAGCATTCTTTTAATACAAATCCATGTTTAATATCTGTAAAACCAGATCTTTTTACCTATTCATGTAGAGCATGGAAAATGTGATTTTGAGAGTTGGAATCAACTCAAAAGCATTTATGGTTGATTTTATAAAAATGTTTGAAGTGGTAAAACTCTCTATCTTGTTATTTTTGGTATAGGTGATCTATAATTTCAATCCAATGGGAGTGATTAGATATTTTCAATACCTTTCTCACAAAATTGGAATCATGCGATTTGGTTCAATACAACTCTCTGAATTCAATTTGAATACAGCTACTGAATAGGGTTTTTAACTAAATGGCAAAATTCTATTTGAATCGTTGGGCTCTACGCGGGAAAAGAAATGGGCCAGCCCAACTACATAGTGCACGCGCAGCGGGCTGCTGACAGGTTGGTCCCACGCGTCAGCGGCTCTATCTAACGGAAATAGTATCAGCAAATCCCAACGCTACGATTAGAACAAGATCTACGGCTGAGGTTCATCGTCTATGTCGTAGAGCTCCGGCGAGATTCTAAACCTAACGGCATGGTGGGGGTCGTGGGAGGCTTACCAGGCCTCTAGCTAGGTCCGGTAATGGGGGCAACTGGGCTAGTAGACGACGGCGAGTCGATTGGTGGTCGCGGTGGCTCCAATCGACGTCTCCTTTCCTTCAATACAATGGAGGGCTCCAGCCAAATTCCGGCGACATGGTACTCGCCTTGCTCCGGGGAAGGGTCGGTGAGGTTTCTGAGAGAGTGGGGAGTGAAATGATGTGCCATTTGAGGTATGGGTGGCTCCTATTTATACACCGGCGTTGGAGGTAGGGCAGCATGGTCGGGCTCATCGGCGACGCTGCTATAGGTCGAGCTAGGCATGGCAGATGGCGTGGGTCAACGCGGTGAACTGCGGTGATCGTCACGCGGGTAGTAGCACGGCAAGGGGCGTTCTCAGTCGATCGGGCGACGTCGGTGCTCTGTTCAGGTACGGAGGTGTTGTTCATCGTGTACGGTGGTCATAGGGTGTGTGGCAGCGAATCATCGTGTCTGGGAGGTGGCTGGCGACGCGGCGAGTGCGGGTACGCACGGAGAGAGCGAGGCGCGGCGTGTGTGCGCGAGGCGTCTTCGGTGCTCCATCATGCTCTTGGCATGGCAGAGACATAAATGGGCGCGACTACTCTGGCTTCTCCACTCCTCGTCGTTGTTCAAGGGGTGGACAGAGAGGGGCAGTGAGGTCACGACTATTAGCTAGGCATCATGGGATAGGGCTGTGTGGCGTGTGGCGGCAGGTCCATGGTCGACCGACATGGCATGCTCGGTACGGTCATGACACTGGTCACTGCGGCGAGTGAGGTTGCTCCACTACACGACCAAGTACTAGGGATGGTCGTGGGTCATTTATTGGGTTTATTGCAGTACAAGCATGAGCACAAGTTTGATTTCAAACAGTAGAAAGTTGTTGAATTTGTACTCTGTCTGCTAAGTGTTCGACAAAATAGCCGCATGAACTTAACCTTGGAATTTTTCCATGATTTTTGATGAGTGAGCTGGTCACATGCTTGGTAGTCTCTGGTTTCTAGGGATTGTCAAATGGTGGAGGTTTAAATGGTTTTTGAAAAATGATGATCTATGCATCTATAGTAGATTCAATTTTGAATTGCCTCTCAAATAGATTTAAACTTGGTTTCTGTATATTTGTAAAGTTTGCTTGGGTTCATTTTTTAGCAAGGGGTGAAAAGAACTAGAATTGTTTCTGTTGGAAATCTTTTACTAGAGATTCCCAAAGTAGGCTAGTGGTTAATTTTGGCCAAAGTGACCATTTGATCATATGCCTCATATTTGATTTTCTTTTTATTTGATTTTGTTTGGAATTGACCTAGATGATGTGGTATTCATATTTAAACTAATCCTTAGCATTTATAGCAATAAATCATGGCAAAGACAAGCATTCATGCATTAATATAAATCACACGTGCACTCATATGGGTTTAGGAGTAAAAGTTTTTGTTAACCCTAATCTTGAGTGATTCGAACTTGATAATCTTCTTTAATATTTTTGAGATGTTACACCCAGGTACTACTTTGACTACTAGTTAGGTACACATCAATAAACTGTTTATCACATATACCTTTGTTTACTTTCCTGGCTTTCTTATCTGCCAAGTACTTCGGGAAATTCTACTTCCTGTGACCAGTCTCTTCGCAGTAAAAGCACTCAGTCTCAGGCTTAGGGACTCCCTTGGTCTTCTTCTTAGGTGTAGCAACAAATTTGCTGTCCTTCTTGAAGTTACATTTAGGCTTGCCCTTTTCTTTAGAGGTGGTGATCTTATCATGAATCAACTCATGGTGCCTTTTCTTTATGTCTACTTCGGTAGCCATTAGCATGCCATCGAGTTCAGTGAGAAATCTAATGGCATCACTCATCTTGTAATTTAGTACAAAATCTTTGTAACTGGGTGGGAGCGACTGTAGAAGTCTATCCATCGTAAGATCAGCTAGGATATCACATCCCAGTTCCTTAAGACATTGAACATAGCCCGTCATCATCATGACGTGCTCGTTCACAGAGCTATGTTCCTTCATCTTTGCACTAAAGAACTTGCCAGAGATCATATATCTCTGAGCACGGATCTGGCTCTCAAACATGGTTTTGAGTTCCTTCACCATAGCATCAGCATTGCTAAGTTCAAAGCACTTTTGGATTTCATGCTCCAACAATTGAAGGATCGCACACCGCACAAGAGCATAATCATCACCTAGCGGACCATCAGCACATAGGACTTCTTTATGCCTATGAGTAAAATCCTCAAGTTGTGATACCTGTTGGTGAAATTAGACCCATTGTCTTACAACTTTTCTTTCTCAAGGAATGCATTCAAATTGAATGCAGGGGGTGCCATGATCTACAATGTATTTGCAAAGACTATTTAGACTAGGTTTAAAATAGACAGTGTTTAGGTAAATTCAAAAATTACTTATGATAACTCCCACTCAAAATGACATCCCTCTAGTCATTTTAGTGATTGCACGAACCAAATTCACTATGCCATGATCGATCATCACGAGTGGTGGCGTAGCTCTAATGGCGAGCATCGTATGGGTATCATATCTTCAATATGACTCGTGCTTTACCTTTTGGTTCATGTTTCGAGGCCATGTCTATACATTCTAGGCTCATCAAGTAAGAACCTTAGTACCAGCGTGTGTAAAAATGTCTTACACCTATTATAAGTGAACGTAGAATCTATCACACCCGATCATCATGTGGTGCTTCAAGACGACAAACTTTCTTAACGGTTCATACTAAGGAAGAACATATTATTTTCCTGATATTTAGTGGGAGGGATCATCTTATAATGCTACCGAGGCAATCAAAACAATGCAAAATAAGATGCATCAAAGGATAAACATCACGTGCATATATAATGTGATATGCTATGGTCCTTATCTCATTCGATCTCCATCTTGTGCATCTTGGTATGATCTCCATCATTCTTACGGCATGTCACCAAGGTCCATGGTGCCACCACCATGGTTGTTCTCCACTAATCTAATTACATGGATTTCCATTTGCTGGCGCGCAGTCCATAAAATAAAATAACAACCATATGGCTCATGCCGGTTGTTTTACAATAAAACACACTACATATAATAATCTTTGTATCATAGACAATATCACATGACATGCCCTACAAAAACAAGTTAGACGCCTCTAATTTATTTTTACATACTTTACGCGGGTTTGGGCTTTCTAGGAGAGAACGGCTCTACCTACGAATTTCAGCCATAACATTGACAATCAAATTATTTGCAAACCGTTGTAAATTAGATCACGATTATGTTGGGAGAGACAGACACCCGCTGAGCCACTTATGCAATATGAGTTGCATTTCAAGCATGGGACAGGTCTCATGTGCGAGGACATGTAAAGTTAGTCTGGTCCGCTTCATCCCAACATGCCACCATGATCAAAATTTATGCAAGTATGAAACAACAAGACTATAAACACCCACATATCTATGTGTTCTAACCGTATAAAGCATCTACGCATAGACACAGCTCTGATACCAATGATGGGGTTCATTGCATAGAAAACCAAATTTTCCATATGGTTGCAACCACCAAGATCATATCTAGGAGATACATGTAATGGTTTCAGATGGACTCACCCTCGTAGACCGTGACATGGGATAACGTTCCCCAAACAAACATGGATGATGTAGAGTGTATATGACCATCCTCAAGGACGCGTAGACGATCAGCGCCACAAGAGGGTAGTGTCTCCATAATTGGTCACACGTATGGTGTGTCGACGACTCTCGAATCCTTGCTCCAGCCCGAGAAGCGGCAGTAGCGGATCACGGGAACTCCAACAGCACTACAACAGGACAGAGCATTGGTAACATATTTTTGTGTTACTACATGTCAAAAATAGTGTTACTAGGCTGTATAGTAACACATTTTGGGATGTGTTCCATTAGGCAGTGTTACTAAGGTGTATCCGTTGTCACACATAATAATTGTTACTACATGTAAAAAATGTGTTACAGTTATCTTGTAGTAACATGCATCATATCTGTTACTAAATGCGTTAGTAACATGTTTCTATAACTATAGTCACACATGTTGTAACATATATTGAAGGGGTAGTAACATATTTTTCTAACTAGAGTAACACAATTGGTAACACATACTAGTAGGTCTAGGAAACCACAATTATCTGATGAGGTTTTGATGTGGATAACACATATTCTTACATGGAAATAAGTTGGATTTTTTAGTCACAATAAATGATGATGTGGCAATGACATGTAGTTATAGAGAAGGCATGGAAAGGTGACGTGGATGCTACATGGCTTATAGCCTAGTAACCACGCGTAATTTAGTTGATGAAATGGCATGTTTATTATATTCGTAGCATTTTTAGCTCAAATTATGAGTACAGTGTTAGCACCAGTGTCTATGTCAATTTTTGTCCAATTCAACATTAATTGTTTTCCATTGAATTCAGCCTACAAGTTAGATTTTTAGGTTCATTAAAATCACCAGTTACATTTTAGTTATAAAATACATACAAAGCATCATAACTCGTATAACATTTACATCAATTACACAAACAACTAGAATCTTTTGCAACAAAATCTCATGGCCAAGTCAAGGCAAGAACAAAGTGAACTTGATAGCTAGTCTAGGATGCCAGAATCATTATGTTTGAGCTGAAACATAAAAGAACTTTATTCCTCTGCCAATCTTTGCACGAGATACAACACCAAAGAACCTGCAAAATTGAAGTAAATGTTGGGTTACATGAACATAAGAAAGATTTCAATTGCATATGGATGCAGATGTTAAATGGTAGGAAGACGTTGTTATCATGGTTAGGACGACGAAAAGAGTAAAATGGTATAATATTTAGAGCATACCTAGATCTTAAAAGAAAAGCAACATTTCTATAAAGTTCATTTGCACTACATCACCACTAGTCTTTCAATACATGACTTACAATTAACAAGGTAAATGCATGTAGTTTGACCATAATACTTGCAACTTTTGATTTCATTTCTTTTATTAAATTTTATTTCATTTATAGCATACTATTTCTTTTGCCTACAATCAATTACGCAAAACTGAATATATGGGCATGTAGGATGTTTGACTAGCAAAGTAGCACGTCCATAAAAATCAGCCAAGACTTTGCACGTCCATAAATAATAGTGTGTGCTAGAAGGTTGAAGAAAGATTAGTGGGTTACATGAATCGTGGCATGTATCAGCATCACTTAATAAAGACAGATATATGTTTATACATTAACTAAACCTGGTGGTTCTAAACTACATATCAAACATGATTTAGATGCTAAATGAAAAAGATGGACATAAATCTCACCGGAGTGATGGTAATCCATAGAAAGAATTGTTCTCCTTCATCAGTACTCGCATATACTTTAGTTCCTCCGCCTGCAATAAGAGGAAGATAATTACAAGAAAATTATTTGACAAATGTCAAAAGGCAAAATAAAATTTGTACTTCTGCAGAAAGCTATAATGCTACTCCCTCCGTCTCAAAATAGATGTCGCAAATTTATGGAAATTTAGATGTATCTAGTACTAAATAGTGTCTAGATACATACAAATTTACGACTTCTATTTTGAGACGAAGGGAGTACTTGATAACTCAAATAAGAGAAAGATTGTAATATCTAATAAGAATGCTTGTGATGCATACTCCCGCCCATGCATGTTGTAATTCTACGTTCTTGGAAACCAAATAAAACCAGCAACAGAAAAGCAAGAGTGAGTTAAGGATACTCTGTGACCAACACGATGTACTCTGTTATGGACAATTCTACAAATTACTAGCTACAGTTGCACTAAAAAAAATCAGTTAGCCCACAACATGGTATGTGGCATTACTCGTGAGTCTAGCTCCCACTCTGCTATGCACATATTTGATGGAGTCCACCTTAGCTCTGAAACTGCTACACTTTATTTTGCCAACTAGGTTTTGTGTTGTTACAGTGTTCCATTGGTCTATCCAAAGTTTTCTTCATATCAGCGGCTCCATTAAACCAAGTTGTTATCTATGTTTTACAATCCAAACCAAGCAGCAGTCATTTACTACATATAATAAACTAGTTCTATGCAGCCTTTTCCATAAACAATCGTTGGTAGACTGAACTAATCAAACTTCTGTACGAACACAATCAATCGGTAGCTAATTGATGGAGAACTAATCGGTTGATAGTTATATGATGGCCAACCTACTGGAACTCAACCCAATCGTCGGTACTTTTGTGCAGCTAGGGAGAATGCGTACCTAATGGCGTTAATAATAGCAGCCCATCCACCAGCTCCGGAAGAAGGCAACTCGTGGCCGATTTCACGGCGACAACTCGTCGGCAGTTGTAGCTTTCCACGACAGGATGGTGAGGAATAATACTAATTGCGAACTGGTATGGTTTCCACTAGACCTGCAAAGGGATGGAAATCAAAGAATGGACTGAACAAATTAAAGAAAATAGACAGATGAGAAAAGAAAGCATACGACTGGTTCACCAGGACAAAATCATCTTTCTCAGCGCGTGGAAGGAAGCCTCGTTGGCTTCATCGATAGAAATTGTTGCTAGAGCAACTGATCTGGAGGCGCGAAGGGAAGGAGTTGGATACGAGGCGGCGTCTAGGCGGCGACGGCAGCGTGCCCTAAGGACACCACGAGGGGAGGGGAAAGAAGTGAACAGACCTATTAAGGATTTTGGTACTACTACCGTAGAAAATTTAGGCGGCCGGTGCGGTTTTTTTTTAAATCAATACCACAATATATTCGTAGAAGCATATAGTATATGGTAGAGATACATAAACTGTCTCCAGTGATTATAAAATAAAGTCTAAAAGAAAATAGTAAAACACTAAGATCTTCAAACTCTTTCTTCTTCCAAGACACAATCATGTGAAAGCAGCCAAGAACTAACTGATACCAAACTACAACCTGTAAATATCAACGAGGATTCTTCCATAAGTTAATTTGAGCCGCAGTGCCAAGGTTGCGTGCACGCGCACAGCCATTAGAGTAATCAATCAACATTGGCAAGAGTACCAACACCAGTATTCCAGTCCAAAGTAACCGAACAGCCTGGTCGACATCGCTGGTGAACTAATAGTACGAACCACCATTGTCGAGGACATAGCAGCCGGGACAAATATTGTGAGAATAATTCTCACGAGAACCATGCAAAAACTCCAAAATCGACTTGACGAAGTAAGATCTGAAAGACCGTACTTATAGAACTGTAATCTTACAACACTATCATTGACGTCGGGAAGAAGATCTCGTCGTCGAACGAAAGGCCAAAGATCACTTATTGTAGACGATATCATCTTCGTTGACGTTGAGGCAAAAAAACTATCAAAACTCTAATCTAGTCTCTCGAAACACTAATTTTAATGAAAACTCCAAAAATAAATCGGGTTCTCTACCCCTCCTGACGCCGGCGAGGCCCGCGGAGGAAGGGGAACCGATCTATGGAGGAGACGGACGAGAGGCGGCGGCTAGGTCAGGAGGCGGCGGCGGCTGAAAGTTTTGTGGATTGGAGATATAACAAAGTCAGGCGGCCGGTGCGGGTTAAATCGGCCTAGATAAAAAACTGACGCCCCTTCGCGACTCAAAATTCGATCACGCCACGCTCTTTATCCGAAATAAATGTACCTAGGTGTTTATACTCGCTGCGGCTACGACCCAATTTATGCTGACCCCATGGGACAGACATAGTTGTGTGACTTGTACGAGTCAATCGATAGCTGGGTGCTTATTTTTTCTTGTCCAAGCTGGGTGTTTATTCTGAACTCTTTTTTTCTTGAGGGGTAAGAATTCACTACTCTTATTCGGCTGAAACTCTAATGAAGCCCGTATTGATCTTTCTATCTACTCCCTTACTGCCAACAAAGTTGGTCTAGTAAGATTTTAGGCCATTGGCCCATTTGGATGAGTAAAAAGATGGTCCAGTTATATTTTGGGTCATTATTGTCCCATTTGAGCAAGTAAAAACAAGACAATGCTGATTGCTTTTTTCCTTTTACATAGACAATGCCGATCGCTTGCGTGGGCATCGTACTAGCAGCCCAAACCTTAAGAAATAATTTCAAGTAACAAAATATTTATGAAACAACGAATTGTGCCTTGCTCTGATGATGCGCGGGTTTGTGTAGCTTGTACGTATGTGATTTGATCCCATGAGTCATTTAAATTACCACATTCAGCCAATTCGTCTGTTGTAACGCCGGCTACACGGAGCCTCTTTGTATTTTTTTCAGACTTCATAAATTTGAATTTAGTGTTTCTTTAAAAATCGGAAAAAATACGGATATAGCCAACCATGTATTTATCATTATGTAGATTTTCCGTTTGAAATGTTGAACCTAGTAAAAATGACAAAATCGCACAAATTGACAAAATCTCCACTTTAGTCTATTGTTTAACACTATTCGCCGATTAAAAAAACTCGCTTAATCATTTTTTCTTAGGCTAAATTTTTGAATACAAGTTTTTCAAGTTTCACAAAAGGGCTCTGTGTAGCCTACCAGCCACCACACCACACCCAACTATTCATCTGGTTTTAAACATTAGGTCCACCTTCTTACCTAATAATGTTATAATGTCCCTTTTTCTTTTCTTTGCAGACAACTCTGCAATTTGAGCCGTCGAGTAAGCTCTCTTTCTCTTGTCCTTTCTTGGTTGATACCATGTCATTCCAGCCATGCTTAAAGGAACGACTGGGATACAATCTATTGTGCAACCGTCCAGTCCCATCGATGTTTACAAATGGATTTTAAAAAAATTGTTTCCCTTTCCCCTATAGAACGTGTAACACAAAGCACCAACACATGACCATGTGTCACAATGAAATCATTGTTTGTACAACAGTTGGGGTAACTCAACCATATATGTTACCACAATAATATTCTGGTAACACATTTTCAAGTTTTACCTCATATGTGTTACAAACAAACCTTGCAACACAAATGATGTGTTACTACAATTTTACCTGTAACATATCATTGGATGTGTTACATGATTGTGTTACCAAATCTCTATCCTGGTGTAGTGATAGTAGAGATGGTGGAGGGGAAGATCTCGAGCAGGGCTTCGCCTAAGAACCTTTTCTAGTGGCAATGGACAAGAGAGAGAAGATGCCAACCAAAGGGCATATGAGAGGAGTGGGCAAGTGTGTGAGAGGGAGGAGGTCTCCACCTCCTTTTATAGGGAGAGGAGAGGAAGCCCCCTTCCTTGGCCGGCACCATGGAGGTGCCCCCTCCCATCCTCTCAATCATGTGGGTGGACACTCCACTCACACAAAATCAATTTCCACTTCCTCCATTTATTCTCCACTCAAAAAACCAAAGGTCTTTCAGTTAAAGCACTTTAATTCTCTTGTTTTAATGCAACTCAATTTAATAAACACTTCATTTAATGAGTACTTCATTTAATGAACACTTCATAAAATGAACACATTAACATTTTGTTTCCTTGCTTTGTTTTGATTTCCCGATGTCCGTTATCACATTACGTCCATTAATAAATTCCTGTGATGTCCATTATCTTCTCCCGTGTTCCCTATCCACTCAATTGCGTCGACTAACCTTAAGTGTGTCTCCCTACGGGTTCAAGAACTATGTATACATGATCGATACTTTCTCCAATCAATAATTGTTAGTGGGATCTAGAGATCCATAATAACTTCCACTAGTTCCACGAAAATCCAATGATCGTCTGAACCTTTTTTTGCTGTAATCAAATTCCTTTTATCTCGCGATATTTTACTTGTCCAAGATTTAATCACTTGGTATCATCCATACCTTGTTTAATCTTGTTCCTGACAAGTACTCTTTTTCTCGTTCCTGTGATATAACATTCTAGTGATCAAATCACTTGCTTGCAAGCTATGTCAATGTGATATCACCGAGAGGGCCCTGGGTATATCTCTCTGTCATCTGGATGGACAAATCCCACTCTTGATCCACGAGCCTCGACTAACACTTGCCAAGTACCCGACAACGCCTTTCTAATCACCCTGTTATGGTGGGACGTTTGATAGAATAAAAGTACCTTTTCGGTGAAAGTGATTGACGTGATCTCATGGTCTAAAGACATTGAGTTACTACGAATGTGACATCAATATAAACTTGAGGACATGATCATATAGCTACATCTACTTTGGGTGACTGTTCATCATATCATTCTCCAATAATATGACCCTGTTATTAACAACATCCAATGTTCATGATTAGGAAACATGTGATCATCAGTTAATCAACAAGCTAGTATTCAGAGAGGCTTTACTAGGAACCTTTTATGTTTATAAATCACACATGTATTAATAATTACTATTAACACAATTATAGCATGAATATCAACATCAATTATAAACCTGGAATAGAATAATAACCACTTTATTAATGCCTGTCGGGCATATTCCTTTCAGAACCCCACCCGTTGCTCTATCATCCCTACCAGGGACATCCACATCTTCATCGGGGAAACCAGCTCGGGATCAGTCTCCTAGGAAGTCGGACATGCATCAAGACCCGCACGGACTGCCTCTAGGCTGGACACGATCGCAGAAGAACAATATGAGACGGATCTCTCTTTGGAGTTTGCCAGCTTAGATATCAACAATTCAACGCCCACCCAATCCACCCCTGTGCAGGATATAACGGTGGAAGACCAAAGTAGATCCGCTTGGCTGACCCAAGTGTTAGAGAAGCAGAGGTCACACTTCGTGGATACCGTGAGTTCCTATGATCTGTCATGTTGCTTCCAGATGTCGGGAGAAACCCCACGTGAGTTCCTAGCTAGATGGCTTAGGTTGAAAAACTCCATCGCGAGAATCTCTGACGAAAGGACCATGTCTAACTTCATTGAAGGGCTGAACTGGGTTCACTTATCCAGGATTTTCTAAGGCGGCATGAGACTGCGGGATTGCTTACTCTTAGCCAAGTGATCGCAATTGTTAACAGTTACACCGAGGCTGACACAGTTGCTCCGGGCTCTTGCTCTGCCGCTGCCGGCACACACAAGTTCGTTGGCTATGTTGCTTCAGAATTAGGGTCTACCTCCAAAATGACCGGCAATAATTCTGACTCAGTCCTGGATACACTCAATGCCGACATCGGTGACATGTGTAATACCTCAGGCACTATGCTCTAAGCCACAAGCCAGGATGAACCCAAAAGTGGATAAGGGATTCTACCATGGAGGCCCAAGGCCACCCACGTGTAGGCCCGTAGAAGTAGAGCAGGGCCTGGTACCGGCGAACCACCCTACCCACTTTCAAGAACTTCCGGACAAGAGCGAGCGAAGTAGTCGATAGGTATGCGAAGAAAACATGCACAAGTGTGTAGGCCCGCGACATACAACAGTACATCAAAGATAGACCATCTAAAACAATAGACACAAAAATATTCAACGCTCTACGACAAGATCCAAATATTCTAGATATAGATAATAGTTTAGGATACATCACACATCAGAGTATCAAGTGGAAGCAGAAAACAAGATCCGAGTACGGACAAGAAGCAAATTGGCATAAGATGCCTCTAAAATAAGCACATCCCGCCCACAGATCTCACGGATCTCCATCCCCAGAATCTACACACCGGATAGTTGTTGCCACCTTCATCAGTCTCCTCGACCTAGTAACCTTCTTGTGAGTAAACATGTCCATCTGAATCAAATATTTATCGTGTGAGACCCTAGGGGTACTCGGCAAGTCTTAATGGATCTAAAGAGAAAAACTTAGGGTGATTCTATTGCAGTGAAAGATAATAACTAACAGTTCTATAGAGACACGCTACAACATTTGCCCAACCAGATATGGATGTACGCTCGTTAATTAGAATCAATAGTTATATAAGAAACCTAAATAAACATTGCTTACCCTCCTTCTCGTTTACCGATGAGAAGGCGGAAGAACATCCCATACGTTCGCAATTTTATTAACCATTCCATGAGTATTACACTATTTACTAGTCATGTATTAGTTAAGTTAAAGGCAGGATGTTAGTTATGCTTGTATATGATCGAGAAACTATGCTCCAAGTCATCCATCACCGCGGACACGGCTTTTAGAAAGATTTACCCTGCAGGGGTGCATAAATAGCAACACACACACGATCAGCCTCGAGAAGAACCAAATAAAAAGCAACAAGGCCTCACGACAATGCATTCACATGATTCATAAGTTATTTTTGGGGGCCACCCCACTAAGCTACCCGCAATGAAGTTGGCTGGCTCCGAGACGGACCCAGGATTTGTGTCAATGACTGTGAATGACTAGGAACCTAAAAGTATGACTAGGCTTATCGACACTGTGAAAACATGTAATAAGTACACGATAGTAATAAAGCCCCAAACTACTTTGTCGCCCCAAGAAATAAAGTGTGAATCACGCTTAGGAGAACGGGATTCATGGTCCCACATGCAGATAATGCGATAGCCAAGGAACAAGAATCAAGTACTCAGGGTCCTATAGGACACAAGTTAGCATAGAAGAACCAAATAACAACTATTGCCTATCGGTGCCTCTTTCTTTAGTTATCCCATTACTACACAGCTTAAATTGTTTAGGTACCTCATTATCCACAATAGACTCGCACAAACCCTACACATGAAATTTTACGACTCGCATGGCTCAAACAACTTCTGTAGTAATGGCTCATCGGATTGAGGATACAAGCTTCGGTGCGGTTTAAAAGTAAAGGCTATGCAATCGTGACTCCATGATGCAAGAATAGGATAGAAGAATAGGTGCTATATATATGCAAGCATGGGGAATTGCTTGCTTGTCAGATCAGCAGTAGGATATCCAGGATCCGAGTAGTAATCTTGGTGCTCTTGGTAGTTCTCTTGCTCGACATCTGTCCAGAATAAAAACCAAACATACAAAGGTCCATAATAAATAAAGTGTGCAATCATATGCATATATGAAACAAACAAAGAAACAAGGTATGTCATGATCGAATGATGCACAATTGCATGGTAGTATAACTTAGCATGGCATGGGTGAGGTAGGAGAACAATAATAAATCACTTTAATTAATTATTTAGACATGTTTTACTTCCATAAACAGTTCTGAATATTTAATATTCATATGATGCAAGCTTAAATTCATATTGTGGACTGCATAATCTTAACGGGCTAGTCGCGCTGATTGATTTAGACATATTATTTGTCGAATTTGGAATCACAGAATTAATGTTATGAATCTATTAAAAATGGCATTTATTGAAAATTAAATAATTTTGAAAATTTAAATTGCTCAAAAATTATTTAGATGGCATATTTAAATTCCTGCCATTTTTTGATGAGAAAACATATATTATATGTATTATTTGAATTTATGAATTTAAAATAATATTTAAATGCAAACAATTAAAATAAGGTCAAAAGTTAGAGGTTTGACTAGTTAGAGTTGACTCTGGTCAAATTTGAAAATATATTTAAATTCATATTTTAAAATCACTCATATTTCATATAGTAAGTTTTTCCAAATTCGAATTAATTTAAAAGATATGAATCAAATTAAGTATATTCATTATTGTGGATTTTAATTGAAATTAAAAATATACAGAGAACTTTTCTTACTAGGGCTAGGTCTACCCGAGGTCAATGACATGTGGGGTCTGCGGCACTAGGGCCACTCCACGTGCGTGGCCAGCGGGGTGGCAACATGTGGCGAAGCCAGGGTATGCAAGCGAAAACTTCAGAGTTGGGTTACCTTTTCATAAAATTCCTGGACGGTGAGGGGGCTGGGTGGCTAACAAGTGGGGCCTCGGGTTGGGTCGCACAGGAGATGCAGAAAAAGCCAAGGGCTAAGTGCAAAAGGTACTGTGCTGGTTAACTTAATCTGACGACGAAGCAGAAGTGCGTGGTGGATCCGGTTATCTTCAGTCGACGATGGCGACTACATGGATGGATGAAATGGGATGGCTCCAAAACGGAAATTGAAGAGGAACCATTGGCCTACAACTTTCGTTCAATAGGTTTTCTTGGAGGAGGTCTGTAGGGATTGGGATGCTACGAGGAATAGAGGGGGTGCAGACGCTGCTGCTGTCTGCTCTCGCGGACAGAGCACAGCGCGCGCGGTGGACGAACCCAATGACGACAACCAAGGATTGGTGGCGGAGATCATGTGGGAATGCTGGGATGAAAATAGGATGCTCACCTCGCTCGATTCCCACAGGAACCGGAGGATGGGGCCGCTAGAGGTGACGTTGGCAACGGCGATAGAGGAGACTCTGCTCGGTCTCTGGCAGGAAGAAGGCAGGGGTAGCACTCCTGGGCACATATAGCTCCGTTGCTTCTGCGAGTTCGACGAGGAGGAATCTGGAGGTGCCTTCCTGCTACTCCACAATGTTCGGCGACAACAAATGCGATGGAGGGAGGTGGCGCAAGGCAGTGGCCAAGGTTCTGCGATGTGGTGGGGGGGAGGGGGTTAGGGCTCCTGGGAGGCACTGCGAGAGAAAAGAAGGCGCGTGGCAGGAGATGTTCATGTGCGCGGCGTGCGTGCTGACGCGGCTAATGGGGCAGACCTAAACCTTCTCCACTGTCAGAAGCACAGAGAGAGGGAGGGTGACGGAGACAATGAACAAAGACAATGTCGGGTCCCTATCGCGAAGTGGTATTGCGCTGGAAGAGGGGTGCTGGGCCGGGAGAGGGAGAGCTTGGCCAAGGCGGTGGATCGCTACGCTGCTTGGCTGGGCCGTGACAGGTCATGCTCTTCTCTCTATCTTATCTAATTCTTTCTAGTTTTTATTTCTTTTGTTTGATTCAGTTTTAAACAATTTGCTATTTACAGAACATATGAAATGGTCAAGGCGAAACAAAAATAGAGGACAAGGAGATGGTCAACTAGTAGGTGTAGATTTAGACTAGGATTGATTGAATTTCCAAGAAAACCAAGGATGTGTTTGGTTCGTGGGTACGAAAAGATGGTTATGGGTACCTCCAACAACCTGGTTATGGATAACCACTTTTTTTGTTTGCTTGAGTGGGTTAGGAAAGTGGTTAGTGATAGCCATATTTGTGTTTGGATTGATGGCTGAAAAATGGTTGGGGTGATATGCTCACCTCTTTGTTATGATGGTGAGAATACCACCACAATATGAGGTTTTGGTTACATAGATCAACCGGAATTCCAATATCACACTTCGAGAATATACTAGGATATTTGCAAATCATAGTTGTCATGCTAACATAGAGTAGTAGTCTAGATATATAGTTATACAAGCCAAGTTGAACGGTTCTACATCAAAAGCATGAGACGATACAACCAATAGTTCAATGTTTTGGTTGACACCATAAGCACAAGTCAGACAACACATATGATTTTTCATCACCGTCATTACCTCCGAAATTATCGGCTTCAGGGAATGTCTTCTTCACATATCTAGCAACCCAAACCATCTTCTGAGCATCCTCCAACACTTGGAATGCCGTTGCTAAATTAGGATTCTCAACCAAGTAGGCATAGTAATGGGCAAAGAAATCCAAACCAAAACCTGGGAGTGTTTTCATGCCATCCCAAAGACCGTCCAAGGGGTTCTTGTTAGTGCTAACAGTCTTCTCTATGGCAATAGCGAGTCTTTCACTACAAGCCAAGAGAGTTGCATGTAACCCCTCTTCCACATTAGGATTAGCTTTCAACTTCTTTTGTTTGGGAGCCGATGACTAACCAACATTGTGTGATTGGGTAACTTCAACATCTGGGGCATCTCCATTGTTGGCTACCTCTTCAAGATTAGTCACCTCGGTAGCTAGAGGCTCATTTGATCCTCTTGCATATTGCCCTGTGGCCAGGCTTGCGCCATGAATAGCTGCCATCTCATTATAATGCTCAATAGTCTTGTTAAGGAAAGCTGCATCTTCTTTGTGTGACTACGAAAAATATGAAAAGAACATTTCAGCTATTATTAGGTATAAAAGAACTTATTTCAGCAACATATAGACAAAAAAGAACACATGACAGCAACATGTAGGCATAATATGGATCATCTCATCAACTACTAGACATAAAAGAACACATGACAACAACAAGGTGTACCTTGACATGGTTTGTGTAATGCTCATGATCAAGAACGATCATACGCTGCTCTTCATCCCATCCTGCACCACTCAAGTTCTTAAGCTGCAATATCTTTTGAAATTTCCTCATCCAATTCCTAGTATGACGGCCGATCCGAGTTCCAGTCAAGCTAAGTTGAAAATGTCCATTCAAATCTTTGGCACAAGCATTCAAGTGTGATTGCTTGAAGCCAGTACATGTCTTAGTGCCACTTTTCATAATCCTGGTTTCGCTCTATATCCAGCATCAACTAGATAAAACTTGCCTAACATATGAGGGACATTAGGTTATGTAGGATATAATAAATAGTCATTGACAAAACTTGATCTACATAGTTTATATACTACCTTGTGGGACACGTAGACCATTTTCTATTGTTAAAGCATCATGTGAAACTAGAGCATCATGTGTTGTCTCCTCCCAACCAGCTAACACGTATGTGAACCGAAGATCAAAATCAACGACCGCCATCACATTTTGAGTAGCATAGATCTTTCTACCACAAAAGGAAGGCTCCATGTCCGGAGTAACGGTGGCCCGTACATGTGTACCATCAATAGCTCCAATACAATCCTATGTGGTGGGAAATGAAACAAAAAAATTAGGATCTAAACAACCCATGCCTACAAAATAAAAAATGCGGTAGTCAGTCAGTCTCATACCTTAAAATATGGATCCCACCGGTGGTTCCCTTCTATTTTGGATGGGGTCTCCATAGAAGGCTTCCTAATTAAGACATCTCGAAGCTCACCAATGGAATGGAGGACTCTCTTGAAATAATGGATAACAACTTCACCGGATCTACCGAAGTTTCCACCAAATATCCTATTTCTAATGGTGTGTCCCACGGTGTGCAAAAACATAGCTAGTTGCTCCTCAATAGACATATGTATTGTGTCCTTCAACAAGTTCCGATCCCTAAAAACTTGACAGAATCGAAAGAATGGTGCTTTCCGTAGCCTAAGCATGTTCACACAAGTTGTGTCATTCTTCCATACTTTGTTATCGAAATACTCTCTTCTCATTCTATCCCTATCATCGATTGGGGCATATGTTATGGTCTCTCTTCTTTTTATTTTTCTTGATTGAACAACCAATGTCATCATGTAGATAAACATATGTGACACTGCCATATAAATTAGACTCTTTGTCTTGTTGTCCATCTACAATACAAAATTCCAGAATATAGCATGAAATTAGATTAGATGGACTGATTCAAAAATCAGAACAACTTTGTAGCGAGAAAATATTTATGACCGTAATTGGTATAACTTGTGCAGCCACAGATCTAGATAATGAAGCTAGCTAGTCATTTTCCTATTCTGGGAGCTAGCTAATCGATTAGTCAAAGGAAGCTAGCTAATCGATCAGGGGCATAGGATCCCGGCCGCGCGCGCACCGCACACTGCCTCCTGCCGCTGCGCGTCCAGCTTGGCGAACGCGCGCGTCCCCTGCAGCTTGCCTCCTTGCCGCCATGCGCGCACAACAAGCACGTCTTTCGCGTTCGAGCATAACAAGAGACAGAGACAATGGAGGGCGTGGGATTACCTCGAGCAGGTGGTCGCTGGCCACCGGTGTTCCTCGAACTTCCCGGCTAAGGTGGGGGTGGATCTTGATTTGCCGCCACCGCCAAGAGCTTTCTCCCCAGGGGAAAGAAACTAGGGAGAAGAGATAAGGTTTTCGTGCTGTTTTTTTACGTGTACGAGGGAAGGTGACCGACGCCAAAACTTTTCGCGAGTGACTCCAGCGACTCGCCCGCGCATGGTTAGCCTCAACCACCAGTTTTTTGCTGGTTGGCCTCAACCAGTTTTTGAGGGGAATATACTAAAAATCTGGCTACCCTCAACCACCCTACACTACTAACCAAACAGATGGCAACCACCTAAAAAGTGGCTACCACTAACCACCCAGTGGATAGCCACCAAACCAAACACATCCCAAGTGAGATCAAAAAGAGAGAAAATGAATGTGAGGAAGCAAGTGTGCATGTCCCATGCATGCATTGAACATATACTTGCTAGTTGTGAAAACAACCACCATTTGATATTGGCCATGATTACAAACAACTCCCTATATTGCAATAAATTCCTGAAGTTTATGGAAGTCTTACCCATCCACATGGGGTAACTTGGGTTCATGATCATACTTGAATAAAGGTGGATCACGCTAGTGTGTATGATCCACTATCAAAATGGCCACAAGCAATTCAAACAATACCATGATCCAAAAAAACATATGAGAGGGTAAGAAGGATTTCTACTCACATAGCATGCAAAGGTGGCCATGTGGCTCTCATATTCAATATTGTGAAAACAACATATACCACATATGGGAGCATGTAGAACTAGAAGTGGATCCATTTTATTATATATGAGCTAGACATAATATCAAAAGAAATGCAAATGCTCATATATAGTTTGGATGGTGGAATTATAAGGTGGTTACAAATAACGGTGGGGGAGTCAAGAAAAGATATGCCCCGCCTCAACTTGGGCATGAAGCAATTTATCAAGAAGCAAATACAATATATCAAGAGGCAAATACAAGTGATACAGTATAATCCATATGAAGGAATAACCAAATAAAAGGGTTTTATATGATGCTCAAAATGCAATGTGGCATGGTGACATGAGCATGATTTAGTGATGATGCAATAATGATATGTAGGAAGTAGCATTTTATATAGACTAGAAAAGTAGCATTACAATTGTTAGACAATTGGGATGCTACAACTCTCCCCCACTTAACAAGAATCTTGCCCCAAGATTCCTAGGAAAAACAAGAACACACAAGAGAGGCAGGAGTTCAGAATGAGGGTAATCCTCACATTCCCAAATTGATTTATCAACGGAATGGTGCAACCAACACACCTTGCAAAACTTGTTAGCATTATTGCGAGTCTTGTGTTTTTCTTCATAGAAACAAAAGACTTGAAGAACCTGGAGAATTGTTGTTAGATGAGAAAGATAGGATGAACATAGTTGAGGTGATCTCAAGGAACACAATAAAGGAAAAGCACCACTTTTTGAAAGAATTTGAGAAGACCATGAATCGAGGAGAGAAAGGAAAGACACATCGTTAGGATTAAAGATCGAAATATGCAAGTGAGGATGATTCTTGCTCTCACTAGAAAAAAAGAGCGACTTTGTAGAAATTGTCAACCACTATGAAAATAGCATTGTTTCTTCCCTCGGATTTAAGAAATGAAGTTCGGAAAAACAATATAGCCTTTGTTGGGGGATGACCCTAGGTAGGGTCAAGCCGAGGTATAATGGCAAGGTCCACCGAGGCATAAATAGGTCAAAGCAAGAGCTAGCCGAATCATAGAAGGGCCGAAGGACTAAGGTCGGGTAACCCCAAACCGCATAGCATCGGTAGTGAGTTGTGTTCTCTTTGCAGGTACAATATTGGAAAAGTTATCCAGATGAGAGCTAAAGTACGGGTTGGCGTACACAAGAAGGAAGGGATCATCTCCAAGGTCAGCGCTCTTCTCTGCCTTTTGGGTTTCCCTGTAGAGACAACACTAGAGACAAAGGTCAGAGAGACAGAAGCAGAGCACAGAGCCACGAGCGTGACGATGTCTGACCAACAACGAGCAGACAACATGGACTCTAGGTCATTGCCTCATAGAGGGTGACGAAGTACGAATGGAGAGCACCGTTTTGCTATTTTTAGAAGAGCATCTCAAGAGAATATGTTGGCCATCTATGCCCTAAGTATAACCTGGCCACCCCTTTATAAGGTGAGCTAGGACCTCCAAGGAGAGGGTCAGTCATTTTGGTTGAGGGAAAAAACTCATGTGTGAGTAGAGAGCAGGAGCACCTCATCTCCTTTCTCTCCTCGATATATCTCAAGGAGCATGTGTATTCACCATTGATATTGAAAATATAAACCTCCGTGTGCAGAATCACCGCACTATCCCTCCCCAGATACCACTAGTGCACATTGTCCCAATTTTAAGCCTACCCATGGCATCTGCTGTGAAACCACCACAACAGTTGGCATCCACCATGGGGGCAGCATCGGCGCTAGCTGGTGTCAAGATCTGGATGACAAACTTCATCACCATTGGAGTGTGCATCGTCTCTGGGCTGGTCCAGCATTTCGGCGCGCTAGACTTCATTAGCGATAATGCATGCAGTATCAGCAACCGCTCGCCTCCGTGCAACGGGCTCTTCCTCAGCTTCGGCGTGCAAAAGATCTACATTGTCATCGATGAGTCCTGCGCGTATCCGCATCGAGTCACTGTGGAGGGAGAACCTCCTCTCAGTGCGGCTCGTGGTCCGCACATCGCTCGCCCCACCAGCTGCGTCGAGGAGATGATGACCGCGCTAGATACAGGCATGAGCAAAGACCCCACAGAAGAAGGAGAGGTAACTCCCAAAGCAGCTAGGGATAGAGGTCCACCACTAGAAAGGCCACAAAACATACTACAGCAAGCCATAGAGAGCCTAACTACACCTATAACTCTCACATTAGATCTAGCTCAGGCAAAGGCCGAATTGGAAGAAACCCGACAGAAAATGTTAGTGGGGGCTAAGAAAGTAGCATCAGCTCAGCAGGTGTTAAACATCACATTGTACGAGTATACTAGGGAAAATAATATAAACACTAGTCCCACACGCATGGAAGGTGTAAAGATTAGGGGAGAGAACCTCATCATTGAAATAGATAAGGAATATGTGCCTAGGCCAGGAGATTCGGTTAACCCCATGTCAGGAGGGATGCTGAGGTATAGAACCCCAGCAAAGAACCTCGGGGCTGCAGATGTAGCAGTTGCCGAGTTAGATGGTTTGACTGGTGAAGCCCGGGAGAGGCAGCAGGAAAGAGTCATAGAGCTAGTGTGCATCGCAAACCAGCAAAATGAGGAGATACATAGGACTAACCCGGCAAGGGAAGTGGTTTCCCGCATCATTCAATCGGCTGGGGGGCTCCTGCAAAATCAGCCGGGGCAGCATCTTCACCTGCAACGGACCCAAGGAGAGAAGATGTAGTAACCTCCGGCAGAAGAAACAAGCAGATGGTACCGTATGACCCGGCGGTGGCCGAGAAAGGCAAAGCCACATATTGCAATGATGATAGAAGGAGTGTTAGCTGAGGTAACGTTGTTCAAGAAAACCCCGGCCAAGGAAATATGAGTCAAGGAAATGCTAGGCATAGCCAGACCAGACAGCGTAACTCAATAGGAGAAGTACAGTATCCCCCACAACAGTAGCAGTATGTACCTAGGCAAGAACAAAGTGCAGGGCCAGCTATGCAACAACAATATGCTCATCCGGGGCAAAACAGGTACAATGATGGATACTCAGCTATGGCCAATGCCAGGTTTCCCAGGCCGGATCATCATGCGATGGGAAATGCAATGGGGTCAAGGTTGGGAAACAGGAATTTGTAGCCGAATGATGCAATATTGAAGTTGGATAGAATTTATATGTCAGAGATAATGGAAGGACAAGGTCCTCCAGGACCTGCATCCCTTGGACCTCAGATTATGAGGGAACCACCTGTGTCGAACTTTTAGTTGGCTAGGGGGATGAAGACATATGATGATAGCACCAAGCCGCAAGATTGGTTGATTGATTATGCCAACGCTGTGCACATCGCATAGGGCAATCTCAGATGGGTAGTGTGGTATGTGCCTCAGATGCTCGAGGGACCAGCAAGGGTCTGGCGGAATAATTTTCCACGAGGAAGTATCAACTGTTGGTTGGATTTTGAGGAGATGTTCATTAGTAACTTCACTAGAACATTCAAGAGGCTGAATAGGCCACATCACTTGGCAATGTGTAAGAAGAGGCCAAATGAGACTGACCAAGAGTTTTTGACTCGGTGGTGTACATTATGCAACTCGTGTGAATGTGTGATCGAGTCATAGGCAATTGCTTGGTTTGCACAAGGGTGTAGACATGCAAGTGTGTTGTGGCAGAGGCTACCGAGGGTTATGCAAACTATGTTGGCTGAGACAATCAAGATTGCAGATTCATATGCACTAGGAGATCCGACCCAACACCTTCTTATGTTGGCTGAGCCGAATGAGGAGTACTACTCCAGGGACGGGGTTGGGTCATCCCGGCAGAATGATTTCCAGGACAAGAGAAGAGATGAAAGGCCTGATTACCGATATAACTTGAATCATGTTGCTGAAGTAACTCAAGATCATCTAGATGCTGGGATTAACCAGCAACTGACAAACAATAGCCAACAGTGGACACAAAAGAAGGATGGCAAGAAAACTTGGACTAATGAACGGAAAAGGCAATGACAAGAAAAAAGATACAGGACGAGATATACCTACAAGACTATGCCGGATCAACCATGCAAATTCCACACGCCTAATCCGAGCAAACCGGTGAATCATACAACCCGGCAATGTGAATCAATGCAGCGTGCGGGACAAGGAAATAAGGGACTACCTCAGAACTTCGGCAACCACAATTCACAGGGGAAAATGCTTAGCAAGTAACGTTACCACCATCCTCGTCGAGGTATGAGAATCAGCAAAGAAGGGAAGTGCAACATGTGCAGAACCAGAACCAAGCAGAGTATGAATATGCCGACCGAGGAGGTCGAAATGAATACAGGGAGCAGAACCAGAGCTATTGTGTGTTTACCACAGAGCAAAATGATAGGCAAAGTGTGTAGAGGATACACATGGAAGTCAATGCAGTTATGTTGGCTGTGTCGTAGTATATGTACTGGTCAAATCAGGAACTCATGTGGAGCATAAAGGATCACCCCAAGACCATGCCGAGTCCTGGACCATACGCTCTGGTACTTGATATGACATTCATTGGGCCGAGTCTAAACATCAAGTTCTCCAAGGTACTGATCGATAATGGCAGCAGTATCAATATACTATACAAGGACACAATGCATAAGTTGGGAATCTCGGAAAACATGCTCCAAGCGACTAAGACCACATTCCATGGCATTGTGCTGGGTTTGTCATGTGAGCCTATCGATAAAGTTCGGATAGATGTGTTATTCAGCACGAGGGAGAACTGTTAGACAGAGAACCAGGAATTCGAGGTTGTGGATCTGGAAAGTTGTTACCATGCATTGTTGGGAAGACCGAATATATCCAAGTTCATGGAAAGTTGTCACATAAGCTATCTGAAGATGAATTTGCCAGGGCTGAATGGCGTCTTTACCGTTGTAGGGGATTACATGCGATCTATGCAATGTGCCTTGGCCGCATCAAATCTGGCCGATAGCGCAGAAAGAAAATGATCCATGATGCAGTGGCAGTGGCTCAGCCGGCTCAGTTGAGTATGTCAGCGTTGAGTAACCCACATGGGAATGTCTCATTCCAGCAGTCAAAGGACACCAAGAAAGTTCCAATTGATGACCATGTACTAGAGCGGCTCCTTATAGCCGGTTAATCATGGAAGTACTTCATCTGGACTGGATATCTAATCCTGTGCTGGTGGAAATGAAATGATCTGAATGTTGTTGTGGTATGGCGAATGTTCATTGATTACATGAACCTGAACAAGGCGTGTCCAAAGGCCATTCCATTTGTCGAGGATAGATCAGGTCATTGACTCGACCGCTGGGTGTGAGTTCTTCTCATTTGTAGACGTGTATTCTGGTTTCCACCAGATACCGTTAAACCTGGATAATCAAATAAAAACTTATTTTATTACCCCGTACAGGGCTTATTGTTATCACACTATGCCATTCTACTTACATGATGCAGGGGCAATGTATCAAATATTCTTGCAAAAATGCTTGCACGATCAATTTGGCAAAAATGTCCAAGTATATGTTTATGATGTGGTGATAAAAACCAAAGAGAGTCATACCCTCCTAGATGATATCCGGCAAACATTCGTGAACTTAAGGAGGTTCTAAATGTATCTTAACCCAGAAAAATGCTCCTTTGGTGTCTCGGCCGGAAAATTACTCGGTTTCCTTGTATCTAGCCAAGGTATAGAGGCTAACCCAACTAAAATCCAGGCCAATGAGCGAATGGAATTGCCGAAGTGTCTCAATGATGTCCAAAAGTTCACAGGTTGTCTGGCATCATTGCGTCTATTTGTATGTCGGCTGGGAGAAAAGGCTTTGCCTCTCTATCAGCTAGTGAAAAAGTCAAATAAGTTCATATGGACACCGCAGGCAAAGGATGGATTTCGCGAATTGCAAAAAATGCTAGCCCCTACGCCTGTCTTAGCATCACCACTATCCAAGAGACGATGTTTCTCTACATAGCAGCGACCAACCGAGTTGTAAGTGCCATGGTAGTAGTGAAGCGTGACAAGGAAGGTAAGTCAGTGAAGAGGTCAGTCTATTACCTAAGTGAGGTACTTTCTGCTTCGAAGCAAAACTAACCCCATTATCAGAAAATGGCATATGGCGTCTATATGACGGCCAAAAATCTTAAGCACTACTTTGAAGAACACCCCATAAAGGTGATATGTGAAGCACCCATATCTGACATAATGGGAAACAAAGATGCAAGTGTCCGAATCGCCAAGTGTGCAATTGAGCTAGCACCGTATGCTCCACAATATTATAGGGGAGATGCAATCAAGTCATAGGCAGTGGCCGATGTTTTTGTGGATTGGGCCAAGATGCAGTATGAACCACCACTGCCTGACTCGAACTATGGAGAATGCACTTTGACGGGTCAAAACTAAAAGATGGTTTAGGTGTCGGGGTAGTGCTTACCTCGCCTAAAAAAGACCAGCTGAGATATGTGCTTCAGGTTCACTTTAGAGCATCAAATAATGTGGCCGAGTATGAGGCACTTATGCATGGACTAAAGGTAGCAAAAGAAATTGGAATACGTCGGATCTAGTATTTTGGTGATTCAGATTTGGTGGTACAGCAAGTTTCGGGGCCTTGGGATGCTCTGGATGCGAATATAGCTCTCTATATATTCCATGTGGAAAAAATCTATGGGTACTTTGAAGTATGTGAATTCCATCACGTACCTCGAGCTGAAAATGATGCAGCCGACCTATTATCAAAACTTGGTTCATATCGACAAGCAATCCCGCCAGGCGTAGCCTTGGAGCACCTCAGAAAACCATCAATCAAACCATCGCCAGAGTCTGAGTCAATCTATATCCCGGATAATCCTAGATCCGAGGTTGTCCCAATGGATATTGATTGGGGGAATAGTTCGAGTAACCCGGGGATAGCCTTGGCACACCCGGGGACTACCTCAGCAAACCCGGGGACGGTCTCACAGAACCCGGTGACTATTCAGCTTAACCCAGCAGAAGTTCTGTCGACTGACCCAATGGAAGTGGATGAAGAGACTGCAAAGGTCAGCGGGGTGTCTTGAAGCTATTCAGATAAAGCCCCCTGATAATCATCGAGAGTCTCTTCTTTCCTTGCCAAAGTCTGTTTTGGAAACTTTGGTGCCATTTCCACTGTATAGAAATAAATATAATTAGTATCCATTAATTATAATGATGCATCATAATAAATAATTATCGCACTAAAAAATATAACGAAATATTCCCAATTGAATATTCATCATATAATCTAGAGAACTCTTTACCGTTGCTCCTAGAATCCTACAGTTATTTCCTTTTACTAGGTTTCCAACCTAAGGTCAAAGCAATTGCTCTGATACCAGCTGCGGTGACCCAGCATACCATTGCATGTGTAGTACACTATAGTCATTGATATGACATTCACAGAACACCATTATGTAATATCACATCCCTTAGAGTGGTACAACAGAAACATTATGGGTCCGTATTACAAACATACACACTTCATTATTACAAACCAATAGTTCTCAAACTTTAAGCATTATGAAATTACAAAACAAACTTAAGTAGTTTCTGTGGAAGATATAAAATCCAAACTCATACTTTAGTTCCTGTTTCTTGGCTCAATTGGTTTACTAATAACTAAGGCAACTACTCTGACTCGTTGCCCTCCACTCCATAGCGTATCTCGTAGTCCACCCATTCAACTCCTCTGGAAAGGTCTGGTTCTTCGTAGCAGACATCCTCTTGTCCATAAGCTACGTATATCGAAGTGTCTTCTGGATTCTTAGAGTCTAAGCAGGGGTTCAAAGGAAAGAGTGAGTAACAGCGTTACCCAGCAAGTTCATTATATGTAGGTGGGAAGTTTGATGCTCTATCTACCACCTCGGACGATACATCCTTGGTACGATGCAATTTTTGTAAACATTTCTTTAAAGATTGATTTTATTATCAAAAATAGGCCCATTAGCCTTCACAGGTTGACCAGAACTTCATGGAGTTCTTTTTCTGCCGCGTTCGTAGATACTTCCCGGAACAGGGAGTAACATGTCACAATTCTTACACTCTGTAGAGGTGCGTTTCTTTACCCATGAGAGACCAACTCCTTGTTGCACAACCGGGCGTACTTTCTCGTCCACAATTCCATGATGTGGGGCCCAGTAGGTGATCCAAGCCAATCACTGCCCTCTCCGCGACCCCATATGTCTGCACGATCCATAGGGGCTGACTACACCTCTGTTAAGCCTCCAACTAGGGAAATCTATAACTCTGGTGAGTTCCCGAAGACTCTATGAAATGGTGATGCCCCTAGCAAGCTCCCTTAAAGGCCCGACTATACCTCCGGCAGCCACTCATAAATAATCTAGACACCAAAATCGTGGGGCCTAAGGGTTCCCACCCATATGTTGGATCCATACCAGGAATCCCAACGTCACGATAAGGTCATCTTGCCTCCATATGAAAGGAAGAAGATACAGCTGACTTCTCTGTCTCATTCCAAATCTCATGATTAACGCGTATTATACGATGCTAGAATCACTGATATCATGGGTTGTTAAGCCTATGTGCCTTATGCAATTGGAACCCTAAGTTCCATTGCTGATCTTTATCATCACTTAGGATGATAACTACATCTTATTTATTAGAGAAGATAACATTTTTTTTCTCCGGATCATAGATGATAACACACAATTTGCAATATCTTTGATAAAGACTCTTCAAAGGACATGAGCAAGTGATGAACTTTCCTTGTGACTGCAAGGTAGTGAAGTCGGATGCTTCCACCTGACCTTGAGCTCCGGTTTCTACAAAGAACCATTATTGCCCGGTAAGGACAATATTCAAAGAAGCAATATGTAATGCATAGTAATGTCATGCAATGATTTATTATCTGCTTCCTTGCGTGTTTTACCCTCTTAGTAAAAAGTTTACTATTTTCTTTGATTAATAAAAAGAAAAGTATTATTAAAAAAATGAACTTACTTATTTCTTTCTCTTTTAAATATTTACTAAAATTCCTTTAAGGAAATAAGACTTAATTTGTATCACACTGAATTTACTTTTCAAAAATACAAACTAATATTTTCTATAATAGTATATTCATTTAGGATCTTAAAAGTGAATTTTATTCAATTTTAAGTGTTTCATATATTTTTATAAAATTCAACAGTAATTGGCATCCTATTAATAATAGCCCTAAATTTTAGTTGACAAAAATTCAATTGTTTATTTTAACTCAATAAAGAATATTTTTGTGAGTTCATAGATATATTATTTATATTTTATTTCTTAGAACCATTTAATTTCTTGGGGTATTTTGGTCATTTGTCAATTTAATTAGATGTTTCCCTTTTTAAAATGGACCTAGCCCTGACTTGGCCCATTTGGGTTGGTCCAACCCCACTGCCACGAGCGGTCCAGTACCACTCGATTCCTTACTTCTCTCTCTTGTGCCCCTCCTTTCTCGCTCCCGCGGAGTCGCCGCGCTGCTGATGCGGTCGCTGCCTGATTCCAGCCATCCTGGCCTACCCTGGACGCCACCATGGTATGTGACGAGGTAGCTGACACTGCTCCACCAACTGGTCTTGCTCGATTCGTCTGCAAGCCCTTCTCTCGTCCATGCTGACTCCACCCTGAACCCTAGGGTTTGGGGTTGTCGGCGATGTGGAGCTCCACCGCTGTTGTGGCGTTGTGCTAGGCTCCAGGTGGTTCTGTGGTGCCTCTGCTGCTGCCTGTGTGACAGTGGCCACCGTGCCACGGCTTGGCGCGGGTTGCAGCGCCCTCGAGTGCTCCTCGTGTCGCCGTGTGTGCTCGCCGTTGACCCTGCTTCCTCTTCTATCTACAGCGAGGACCACGGGTGAGTTTCACTTCTCTCCCTCTCTGAATCTCTGACTTACCTTGCTACTCTCTGAGTGTTGGCTCTGTATGAACCCTAATTACATATGTTCACTACACTAGGGATCATCCCTCTGTGTTAGGGTTCATCCCTTGATGCCATGTTTATCTAAGGCAGTATCCTGCAGGATCTAGCTGTGTATACCCCACTATTATAGTGTGATGTTCATTATTGACAGTTGTTTATATCAGTAGTCTGTTAACTGAACTTTACCTTCTACCTTGTATGATAGCTATGATCTTATTGAGATTAGCTCTCTGGTTCTTGTTGATATACTTTGGTAGAAAGAATTGTAGTTGGATATTTAATCCAATTACCCTATGATACTTGCCTATTACAAGATGTAGATCTATAAGCTATGATTCCTAATTGTCATGTTTAGGAAAATGATTAGATTTCTATTGCAGTATTGGATTATGGAAGCCTTGGCAGAAACCACTTGGTTAAGATAAGCTCTTGTGATACCCTCAATGGAGTGGCACACAGACTTCATCTCAGAACTAAGCTGTTTTTTATTCATGTTCTATTGTACCTGAGAGATGCAGATCCTTCTATTGAATAGCTTAGCCTATGATGCTGGTCTGAGGCAAAACCACAGAAAAGTAGCCATATTTACCTGCTGCTTTACTTCTTTGATGATATGTGATGGATAGGCTGTTATAAGAAGATTAAGGTTTCAAGATATGTAATTTCTGTGGTGCTACCATCCATAGGATGTGCCTAGAAATGTTTATCCAAAGATGCTTTTGTATCTAGTTATAAAACTAGAGATTCCTCTCCAAGACCAGTGATGCAAAAGCTGAGATCTTGGTAGTAGCTGGTAAAGATTTATCATTTGCCCTTTTATCTTTCTTCTAGGATGGATGTACACCTCACTTGGGTGTTTTTGTGAGAAGATCAAATAAACAACACATGCTCCATTGACTCTATAATGACTTGATCATGTGGTGGTGTTATTTGTACTCACCAAATTACTTGATGGTTGATGAGGTTGTGGTGTTGCTTGTTGGCTTGTTCTAGCTCTGCACCTCCTGGTGCTGCTCCTGTGATTTTGTGCTTGACCTTGCTATCCACCTGCTCCACCCCCTCCTTATGTTACCATCTTGTGAAGAACTGGTGGTTGATTTGGGTAATCTGGTGGAGTATTTGGCTATGGTTTCGGCAGGCTCAATAGGCTCTGAGTGTGTGCTTGAGAAGGAGAAGTGAGTTCCTATACTTTGCTTTGACTAGTGCTCTGTGTGAGTGCTTGTACTGCTGCTGTTGGCTTGATAGCACACTCCATGCAGTTAGTTGACTAAGTTGTGTGTCTGTGTGAGCTGTGCATGTGGATCAGCTCAAGTAACTTGGCTTTTACTATTACCTGTTTACTTGTTTATAGCCTGGTGAAACTTACTTCTATCCACTTGGATTCTACTGTAGTCTCTGACTATTTACTGAAAGAACAGATACTTCACCATTGGTGAAACTTGCCCCTTTATTTACTCAATGATGATATGAAAAGTGCATTTCACTGTTCACCACTGCGAGTAAAATTATCTAACTAACCCCTTATTTTCCTTCTAGTTGTTTATCTTATTTGCAGGAACAAGATTTGGACATACAAGATTTAGTATAGGAGTAGATAGGTAGTATAGGTTTTAATTGTAACCTTCTTTGTATTCTTTTTGTAAAAGATCTTGTAAAGATATTATTACAAGTTAATAAAGTTTAATTTCTATTCTTTGTAACCTTATACTTTTGATGTATTTATCATCAGTTGTAACCTTATTGTGAAATAAAGAAATAAGAATTTATTTCTTATTTAATTTTCCTTACCTTTAATCCTTATTGTTGATTACTATTTCTATACTATAATCAAACAATGTTAATAAGGATTTCTTTCGGAAAACCCTTCAATATTAATAACTTCTATTATTCAAATATTTTCAAATGGATTTGAATTTCAAATTTGAATTCAAAGTAATTTCCCCAAAATCTTAATACTGCCTAAAGGTCATGTCAAAATTCATAGCAATCACTAAGCAAGAGCTATTCCTACCTCCAGTTAGCGAAAGAAACTCGGATCCCTTTAGTGTTTTGTTTGGCGAAAAAATTACCCTGATTTTACAGATGCATGCATGCACAAACTTATATTCCTATTTCTACCCTTCGTTGGATCCTAATACTGGGATCTTATAAACAATCACCCTGCTGATCCGGCATAACCACATCTTCTGTGGCGCCGCCTGCACCTGTGTCGATGTTATCCTCCTCCGACCGAGATGGGCTGTTATCTGACACAGTGGGATAGTTCTCCCGAACTAGAATGAGGACGGGAGCATCGTCACAAGGAGAAGAAGGTGGTCCCTCATGGATGGGAGAGGTGATGCTAGAGACGCTCTGGGAATATCCATGGTGGCCCTGTAAAGTTATGCAGAGAAAAAGACAAAGTCAAATAAGAAAGAGAGAAACAAGAAATGTAGGAAAGGAGAAATATGAAACACAAAAGTAATTCGGAGAAAGGGGTTTATCCGGACATAGCGGGATGAACTCTGGGCACAGGAGCCCTCTGAGTCATGGGCTTCTTGCCAGGTTTCTTAACCCTTTTCCCGGCCCAGGAAGATTTGACTGAAGGAGCCAAGGCAGCGTCGCGTTTCTTCATCGCACCTTGGACTCCAGTGGCAATGGGGGTCGTATTATGCACCTACCCAGCCGGGTTAGCTGGAGTGGGATCAGTCGTAAAGGCATATGAGATGGGCATTGAGTTAAATACCTCCAGAATCTCATAGTCATCATCATCGTCACCGTCCGTCCAAACCTTTAAGACATAAGTCTTACCGGAGGATCGGACGGAGCTGGAGTCCGGGATAGGCATGAATTCCTCATAATCCGGCTCCTAAGAATCTGTGGTGTCCCGATCCTTGCCCCAAGTAAGGGCCGGGGTTTAGGTGTCCTCAATCGTCTAGTGAAGAAATTTATGCAGAAAAGAGCACGGGAAGGTCAAATCTATCTATATTATAATATTCCTTGTGGTAGGTTCGTCGCCCTTAGATTTTGGTTCCGATTTTTCGTTTGATGTTTTTACCCCTGCGATTTCAAAGTATTTACCCTCCCTGCCATCGCTAAGTTGTTTGTTCCTCTCCTGCCGTCCGTCCCCTCCTGCTTGTATCCTCACTAGGGGTGGACTTGAAGCTCGAGGCTCGAGGCTCGACTCGGGCTCGACAAGGCTTGGCTCGGGCTCGACTCGGCTTGGAGGTTGGACAAGCCAAGCCTAAACCTTCAAACCAAGGCTCGAGGCTCGACAAGCCTGCTCGATAAAGCTTGCAAGCCGGCTCGAAGGCTCGATGTAATAAAAAATTGTCATAACTTTTACTAAAAATATAACATTTCAAAATGATAAACAACAATTGAGCACGAATACATTATAACATTGTCTAACAAGTTTCACAAGTACTAATAATGACAACAATAGCATGTATTACAAGTTTACCACACAAATGCATGCACTTAATCCAATAGGAATAATACAACATGCACCTGCCAGAAATCTAATAATTTACAATTGGCAATCATATAAGTATGAATAGATTCGTAACATAGTCTAACAAGTATGACAAGCAATAAATTACAGTGTAGCCAGACTGATACACTAGCTTTGCTCAATTAATCAACCAGACTAATTAACTAGCTTTGCTGAATTATTCAACTGGACTCATCAATTGGCTTTGTTGAATAACTAAACTTCTGTGTTTAATTATTCATCTCATTAGAAAGGAATGGTAAATGGAAAGATTAAAGGCTGCCTCCGATGAAAAATCATAGCTAGTACTACTAAACGAAATGATCTAATCTACGGAAGACTCGTGGTTGTTCCAGGGGCACAACTAGTGAAGCAAGCAAGCTAACAACGCATATTCTACCAAAAAGCAACTGAGCCTGCCACACCAAATGCACACAGATCAACGATGAAGAGGCCCAGACTTTTCTTGGGATGGCTCGTCTAGGAAAGTCAAAGAGATTCCAGCAGAGGTATCGCCGGTCGGAGTGGCGGTGGCCAGTGGAGGAACTGCCGCAACGGCAGGGGAAGGTCCCGGTGGACAAGCGTCTAGGCAAAGTGGTGTCGGCCGGCCGACGCGGAGTGCGGATAGCCAACGGTGGCGCTAATCTGGCTCATCGAGACACAAGATGCGAATTAGCATACGGCCGCATACGGGATAAACCAGAATGGAGCTGTTTGGGGAATTTATTGTGTGGGCTCGCGAGCCGAGCCACGAGCTCGACGAGCCGAGCCACGAGCCTGCTTGATAGGGATTTTCTAGCAGCAAGCCGAGCCAGAGGCTTGGCTCGAATTTTGACGAGCTTTACCAAGCCGAGCCACGAGCTGGCTCGGCTCGGCTCGATTCCACCCCTAATCCTCACGACCCAGGCCGCCGTCCTGCTCGTCCGCTCCGCCCCGCTCGTCGGCATGACCCAGGCCATCGCCCTGCTCGTCGCCCTTCCTCAACGCGATCTTGTAACGCGCCCTTCTTGTTAGCTCTGCCCCAATCGTCGGCCCTGCCCCACCCCGCCCGTCTGAAGCGGTTCGTGTGAGCCAGGCTGCCGTCCCTGCTCCAAGCGACTCTTGTGCCCCATTGCACCGCCGAATCCGTCCTGAGCCTCCAGCCTGCTGCAGGGAGCAAGCCGATTTGGTGGAATCAAGAACGGGCGCTGAGAAGGGAAGCTGAGCACTGGCGGCGAGCAGGGAGCAACGACAGGTGCACGGACGCGGCCTAGGTCCTTGTCGAGCAAGCCAAAGTGGGCAAGGGAGTATGCTCAGGCTTCGTGGGTCGTGGCAGTAGTCCAGAAGCTGTCGTTGGGAGTCAATATGGCAGCGGTGGATTTGTCTATGTCACCATGGCGGAAAGGCTGGGATATTGTGGAGTAGTTTCCATGACGCAGAAGCACTGGCTTCCTGGTTAGGTCATGCGGCAACGTGCAGTGTCCGCCCTGGTTACTTTCATGTGGCAGCGTGGCCGATTTCCTGGAAGTGCACGCGGGGAACAAAATCCTATACGACCCAGGTCGTACGGACCAGATCGGTGGACCACATCTGTCACCGTACACCTCGCAAAACAAATCTCGAAGAAAAGTCCGGCACTTAGCTCTCTAATTCGGAACTCCCGTTAATCAAATCCCCCTGCTGATAGGCGCAAGCTGCCGCGACCGCAGCCGAGCGCCGGCAGCGTTGATTAGCAGATAGCCGGCGATTGTGTCGGTCGTCGTCGAGGAGCGTGTACCTGGAGGCCTAAACGGAGAGCCGACGGTTCCGCGATCATCGAGGAGTGTGGTCCTGGAGGCGTGAACGGAGAGCCGGCGGTTCCACGCTACAGCTGCAGGGTAGTTATGCCGGCGGGGCCGAACAGATGGGCAGCGAAGCTGTGTTGTAAACAACTAAGAAAGGAGCAGCATAAATCGCGATTTGGGAATTAGGAGAAGTGTCAGGCTTGCTTTGAGATTTGTTTTGCAACGTGTACGGCGACAGATGTGGTCCACCTGGGTCGTATAGGATTTGTTGCTCATCCACAAACAATGTATCAAACCGCAAACCATTTTGTGCGTTAAGAAGGCGACCCATTCTGTAAAGCGAAAACCTATAAGGTTGTAATTATTGCCATACTACAGGATCTCTTCTTAGGAAACGGATGATCCCGACAATCACGCCCTTCATGTCAAGAAACTTATGGCGTTTGTCTAACATTTTCACCATCTGTAGAATCATCACTCTTGAAATGAAGTATGGCTCTCACAATGTTAATAAAGACCCTTCAACTACTACTGAGTCAGTTTAGTTGATATGCTCTATTGTTATATGCTCTAATGGTTTTGTATCCTTGATTCAAGGATTTTTCATAAGTTAAACGACGCAATTTGGTTTCCTTTAGCAATGCAGCAATCCATGCCGGGTGGCTAGGAGACAAAGAAGAATGTGTTGGTACACCTGCTGAAGTACAATGTAAACGAATTATATATTAAACACTATGGAGTAAATGTTAGTTAATGAGAGATACTTAGCTGACTTATTGCTTTATATTCCTAAAACATTGAATTATTGATTTTACGAAATGCATTTCTAGCCAAGTGTAGTCTTAATGTCTTCTAAATACTACCTTTAGCAGTTCAGCAACCCCACTCTTGTGATTGTGATTGGTGGCTAGATGATAAAGAAGAATTTCTTAGTACACCTGTTGAAGTACATATATTAAACATTGTGGAGTAAATGTTAGTTAATGAGAGATAGTTAGCTGACTTATTGTTTTATATTCCTACAACATCGAATTATTGATTTTACGAAATGCATTTCAAGCCAAGTGTAGTTTTAATGTTTTCACATTTCAAGCCAAGTGTAGCCTTAATGTTTTCTAAATGCTATATGGTTGTTTTTTATACATGTCAATTATCACGTGCATTTCGTTTACATATGTATATGGGAAAGAAAACTTAAGGACCATGGAGACACCGGGGCATTCTGCTACTAACTAATAATAAAGCACGGAACGCTTCCATCAACCAGCCTTGTTTAGACCGTTTTGCCTCCCGCTAAACGTAATATTACCAACCAATGCCACCCCTAAGGCCTCGCTTGGTTCACCTTTTTATTTACAGGGTCCGGAATTTTTGCAGCGGTGGATCGATGTGCCCGTGGAAAACAGCTGTAATATACGGATCTCAACTGCTCCGTTAATTTTACCGGGTCAACAACGCATGAAACTCTCGACCGAAAGACACGGACCAAAAAAAATCCAACAAACCAAGCGCTAGTTTATGGAATATATTACCGAACCGAAATTTACAGCCGTTTTCGTTAAGAAACAATAAAACAAGCGGGGCCTAAGTAAAATAATGGTTTGAAATAAAAAGTATATACGTGTTGGTCGAATCCTCTGCTCCCTCCGACTCTAATGACGAAGTCACCATGGTGAGGATTTGCCGTGATGCCCCCGCCGTCGGACTGTCCGAGCGAGCAGAAGGACGACTGCTCCGCCTTGGATTCCAAGTCCAAGCGGCGGCATCGAGGCAGCATGTCTCTCACCTCCATTCCATCTCCCCCGGTTCCATAGATTTGTATAATTTTTTGGATACAGGGGAGGCAAATTCACCAAATTCCCTTCCGTGCGACCGGATCCGGCAGCCGGGAGGTGGATTCCCAATGGAATTAGCGTCGATCGGCCGAGGTTCATAGATTCCCGTGGACATCGAGTCGGGGGCGCGTTCGCAGGGGATGAAGATGTGGAGGACGGTGGAGCGGCAGGTACGGCGCATCGTAGAGGCGGCTGAGACGCTGAGGGCAGAGCAGGTGGCGTCGGACGGAGGCGGAGCTAGCAGCAGTAACATCGGGGAAGCACATGCGAGCAACCGACTCAGCCATCGGAGCTCAACTCCTCCACCCCTCTAGATACAATTCGGCACGCTCCTGTAGAGATTGGAGCTGGGTCAGGACAAGGTCCGATGGTTATGTAATCCCTTCTACACTATTTTCGGTTTCCAACATCTAGATTTTGATTCTTCTTGAACTACTCTCCATATATGTTAGTTGTGGCGGATTGGTTTACTTGGTGCATCCGATTCCACCAAATCTGCACCTACAACCATTGTAGATTACAGTGACAGTCCTATGTGTGAACTTATAACTTGGTTAGGTGTTTCCCTGGGCAGCAGTCCTACGGCTAGCGCTTCAGGCATGTTCTTGGCTGAGAAGCATTGGTGTTGTTGTGAAGCCAAGTTAGCAAATATTGGATGTCAAGCGGCCGAGAATTGATGGTGATATCACACATTACCACTGATGTACAAGTCAATTATATTTGTTCCCTACTAAATGGTGGAGTGTATTTAACAGTTAACTGCTAGATGTTGTCAATCACTATTTTCTCATTTTGTTTTGTACTTGCAAGAATCCTGAAGATGTGATGATTCTTATTGTTGGTAGACGCTGCAGAGAAACGAGCGATATCACACGTTAAAGTCGGTGATTTGTGACTGAATTCAGTTAGGATTAAGATGAACCAAACTTAGTAGTTACAAAATTAATAAAAGATATATCTGTTAAATTTATAGAGTCCATCATATTGGTACATATGAAACCGGATTTTATTGAGAACAACACAAGTCGACATATAGAGAGAAAAATTTCTCAGCCAATCCTATGTTAGAGGAGAAAATGGCAGAAGTTCAAACTAAGGTTCGGGTTGCGGTGCTCCCTCGATTTTTCGACTGAATATGAATAAAATCGATGTTTTTAGTACAAAATCTTCGGGCCATGAGACAATATATAAAAATATTCAATTTAAACAACATGTTTCTAACACACAAACATATTAGCTATCATGCCATTTTTCAGGCTAGAGGAGTCAAGAAGCAAATCTTCATCCTTAGTCGCCAAAGAGTCTACGGAGTCTTATGCTTGATGAAAATTTCTCATTTATCAAAAAAGAAAACACTTTAAGGTCTCCATGGTATAAAAATATTTAATACAAAGTTGAAGGAAGGTGATTATGTGTTTTTCTGTTTGTGGGATTTTCTCTTCCGTTGCAACGCACGGGCATGTTTCCTAGTAAGTAATAAAGGTCGGCATAAAATAGAACTTAGAAAGGAGTGACTCAAAGAACATACTGTTGTGGTGTGGAACACGGTAGTGCCATCGGGGATGGCATGAGAGGGGACAATCAGCATGCTTTCGGTGGCTACTCGCAACAGGTTGGGCACAGATACTATAGACACAGCGATGTATCTAGGTTCGGAGCCCACTTGTCGAGGTAATGCTCCTACTCCTACAAGGATCTACTATATAGGGAGCAGATGCTCAATACAAGTGCTCCTTGAGCTATTTCCCTAGCTGCTATCGGGAGCTAGAGTAAGATGAACTACTTGACTTGGCGATTCTGGCTAATTTCTAACTCTTAATCCCTTACCTAGAATCCTGGCACTACCCCTCCTTATATACTGGTGGAAGGTAGGTTACAAAGTGGGCTCTAGGATTTACTGTTTGGGCTTTGGGTTTACAAAGCGGGCCGGCTGCCGGGTCCAGCCGGTGGTCCAGGACCCAGTCAAGTCCCAGTATAGGTCGGGACAGCGCCACAGCGTCTAAGCACCTCCGCTTTGGGTGTCACCTGGTGCTTTATCCATCAGCTTGGTGCTTTGTCCGTTAGCCGGAACTTTATCTGTCAGCCGAACCTTTAATCCACTACAAGAAATGTGTTGACTAGTGACCTTTTTTTAATGACCATGAGTTTTTTGGTCATAGATCTATAACCATTTCAAACCTAATGGTCGTAAGCCATTTTAGAGGCTCCAAACCCTGAAAAACTATGACCAATTTTGTTAGAAAGGTCATATTTTTCTTACACCAATTGGTCATAATATATACAACACTACTTCATGATATTAATTTTAGGCCACCACAACCAATTTAAATGGTCATGGTCAATATTCATAATTACTTAAAAATACAGATCGGCCACCTTAGCAAGTTGGTCTACATGTCGTGTCCATGTGTCAACTTTCGCTAACATTGTGTGTATATGTGTGTATCCACGTGACAATTTTAGCTCAGTGTTCGCAAGTTGACCTGTTGACCCTAGTGCTGATATATGAGACACACACCTCAAGTTGACCAAGCTGCATACGGGACCAACCTATCATATGAAGACTCACCACCGACCTAGCAGGCGGGACCCACCGTCTAGCGCGACCTAAGAAATTTTAAACTGACGAATGGGAGCCAGCCTAACACACAACTGATTTTTTTTTGAAAAACAAGCTAAAAAAACAAGCCATCGTACCTTAGACCAGTACACCACCTCAATAGTTCTGTAAGTAAAAGACGTGGCCAGATTTTATTAGATTTGACCCATTTTTCGCTTGGGCCACGCTAGGCGAGGCCGCATCATTTTTTTCGATTTTTTCCATCAGCATGTTGGGATGCTTCCTAGGCTGGCTCGGGCCGATGGTGCATGTCTTGCTGGGTTGACCCATCTGGCGAGGCCGAGTCATCTTTTTTTTCTCTTTATTCTTTTATTTTTTTTTAAATTCTTTGGGTCTTTTTATTTGGAACTTCAAATAGAGTCAAATAAAATTCAGAGAACTTGTAAATTTTAGAGGAAATTTCTAACTTTTCAAGAACAATACAAGGACATATTTTTAATATAAAACCTTAATATGTGTAAATAGAGATTTTGAATCATGGTTTTGACAATAAGGGTTTAACCCATGTTGCTAGGTGTTTAATCGGAGGAAACTCTTAGATCTCTGATAAAACAGCATATTGTGAGTCTAAAAATGATTTTTTTCTAAAAATCATGAGTATTAGATAATGTACATGTAGTTTAAATCGGACCCGCTTCCTACCGATTTGGCAGAAATTTGTCTTTTTTACTAGGGGTGGACGGAAAGAGTTTGAGAGACCCCGGTTGGGATATTGTCCATCTGAGGTGGTATAGTCTTTTTGAAATATATGGTGGTACATTTTGAATTAGAACTTTGGTGGTTGCTTCACAAAACGCCCCGTTTTTTGCATTAAAAAATAGAAAATACATTTTCTGTGCGACGAAAAGGAAAACTTCCTCCTGCAATATTGTTCACCATCTCAAGATGCACATGCGTGCATAATATGGGCATATTATCACAAACTATGTCATGATTCTGGCCATAACATTGGTCGTTTTACCTAAAAGCCATGAAAGCTCGAAGAAGATAGGTTATTTCTGTGAAGGTTTTTTCAAGATGCAATAAATATATCAAGTTTGGTATTTTTTCTTGCAACTATGTCACATAATATGACACCACGCGAAGGATTTACTTTGTTTGAACCGTTTTTTGAATTTCTTATGCCTGTTTCAAACTTTGGTCAAAATGGCGGGCACGAAGGTTCTTAGCTAGGGGATGATCCTCGCTAAACTTTCAATGGATCTATGATGAAACAACATACTATGATCCTAAAAATTATTTTTTCAATAAATGATGAGCATTATATAATGTACATGTAGTTAAAATAGGACCCACTTCCTACCGATTCGGCGGGAATTTGTCTTTTTCGCGAGGGGTGGATAAAAAGGTTTGAGATACCCCGGTTGGGATATTCTGCATGTGAGGTGGTCTAATATTTTTGAAAAATATGGTGGTAGCATTTTGAATTAGAACTTTGGTGGTTGCTTCACAAAATGCCCCGTTTTTGGCATTGAGAAAATGGAAAATGTATTTTCTGTGCAACGAAAAAGGAAAACTTCCTCCTACAACATTGTTCACCATCCTAAGATGCACATGCATGTACAACATGGGCACATTATCATAAACTATGTCGCGCTTCTTGCCTTAACATTGGTTGTTTCGCATGAAAGTCATGAAACCTCGGACATGATAAGTCATTTATGTGAAGGTTTTTTCGAGATACAATCAATATACTAAGTTTGGTATTTTTCCTTGCAACTATGTCACATAATATGACATCATGTGAAGGATTTACCTTGTTTGTACCATTTTTGAATTTGCTATGCCCGTTTCCAAATTTTCCCGTTTAAAACTATGGTCAAAACAGCGAGCATGAACATAGGAGATTAGCCTCGCTAAAAAATGCACTGAATCTCCGAAGAAACATCATATTGTGAGTCTAAAAATAATTTTTTCAAAAAATCATGAGCATTGGATCAAGTAGCTGTAGTTTAAACCGGACCCACTTCCTACCGATTCGGCAGACATTTGTCTTTTTCACCAGGGGTGGACGAAAATATTTTATATTCCCCGATTGGGACATTGTTCATGTAAGGTGGTCTAGTATTTTTGAAAAATGGGACGGTAGCATTTTTGAATTGAACATTTGGTGTTGCTTCACAAAACGCACTGATTTTGACACTCAGAAAATAGAAAATAGCTTTGCCATGCGACAAAAAGGAAAACTTCCTCCTGCAATATTATTCGCCGTGCCAAGATGCACATGTGTGCATAATATGGACACATTATCACAAACTATGTCGCGATTCTTGCCTTAACATATCCGTTTGGCTTGAAAGCCATGAAACCTCGAACATGATATGTCATTTCTGTGAAGGTTTTTTCGACATGCAATCAATATACCAAGTTTGATGTTTTTCCTTACAACTATGTAACATAATATGACAACACGTGAAGGATTTACCTTGTTCGGAGCATTTTTGAATTTCGTATGCCCGTTTCCAAATTTTCCCGTTTAAAACTATGGTCAAAACGGCGGCCATGAAGATAGGGGATAAGCCTCACTAAAAGTTGCACTAGATCTCTGAAAAAACATCATATTGTGAGGCTACAAATAATTTTTTCAAAAAATCATGAGCATTGGATCATGTACCTGTAGTTCAAATCGGACCCACTTCCTATCGATTCAGCAGGCATTTGTCTTTTTCAGCACGGGAGGAAGGAAAGGATTGAGATACTACGGTTCGGACATTGTACATTAATATGGTCTAGTATTTTTGAAAAATATGGTGGTAGCATTTTGAATGATCACTTTGGTGGTTGCTTCACAAAACGTCCTGTTTTTGGCACTCGGAAAATAGAAAATGCATTTTCCGTGCGACCAAAAGGAAAACTTCCTCCTGCAATATTGTTCATCTTCTCATGATGCACATGCATGCACAATATGGGAACATTATCACAAACTATGTCGCGATTCTAGCCATAACATTGGTCGTTTGACCTGAAAGCCATGAAACCTCGAACATGATAAGTTATTTCTGTGAAGGTTTTTTCGAGATGGAATCAATATACAAAGTTTGGTATTTTTCCTTAAAACTATGTCATATATTATGACACCACGCGAAGGATTTACCTTGTTTGGGTCGTTTTTGAATTTCTTATGCCCATTTCAAACTATGGTCAAAATGACGGACGTGAAGGTTCTTACATATTGTGAAGTTAAAAATGATTTTTTCAAAAAATTACAAGCATTAGATCATGTACATGTAGTTCAAATCGGACCCACTTCCTACCGATTATCGAGAATTTGTCTTTTCTAGCAAGGGGTGGACAGAAAGGTTTGAGATACCCCACTTATGACTTTGTCCATTTAACATGGTGTAGTATTTCTGAAAAATGGGTTAATTCCATTTTAAAACTTTTATTTGGTGGCTGCTTCGCAAAACACCCTGTTTTAAAACTCGAAAAATAAAAAATAAACCTAGCCAATCAAAAAAGAGAATCAGCTAGCCACAAATCAACCCATCAAAGTAGCTCTCAACCGTTTAGATGACCTGCAACCAATGCTCTAGCCGCATCACCATCCCTCACACTTGGACATGAATTGACGAAAACGCCCCTGAATTCCCAGTCTTACACCACAAATGTGCAGGAGTAGTTTGGTAAAACTCCACGCCACCCATCCAGTCATCCAGATTGCCATCGAGAGGGATCCATGCCCCTAAACCCTAACCCTCACGCGTGAGACCTCGCGGCCTCTCTCCGGATATCGTCTCTCCCTAACCCCACTGCCTCTCCCCCCTCCGGCGCTGCCCCTCTCTCTTCGTCTCTCCACCGCGCTTACCCGAGCCATATTCAGTATAGCCACGCCGCCTTCCTCTCTCCCTCCAAAGGCAGCGGGGAGGAGGAGGAGCTCGTTACCATGGAAGGTGCCAAGGCAGGGACACGCCAGCGCGGCCGGTGCTCCCTCCACTCGAGAGGATCCCTAGCTTCATCGTTCGGACCTTCATCAGCCTGCTCGTCGCGTGCCTCTTCTCCCTCCACCAGAGAGGTATGTTCCCTCTCTAACCAAACTGTACCCGGATCCCGTCTACATCAAATCTAGACGCGCTTGCTGATTCTCTCTTGGCTCGACGGCGGATGCGGAAGCCCCCGCTCGAGATGTTAATGCAGGAGCGGCTCGACGGCCGATCTGGTCAAGGGAGCCAAGCGCAAGATCCCCTTTGGATAGGACTTCCTCACCAACGCCGGCAGGAGCAAAGGATGGCGATCTCGCGTCAGTGCCTGGCGGCGAGATGGGTGCGTCCGTTCCCGATGGTGTCGACCCATTCGGGCTGCTGGTCTCGGCATTTTCCATTGTACTGTGTGGTGCTGCTCTACCCCAGACGTGCGACAACGATGAGGAGCCACGTCTATCGTCACCTGATTCGCGGGCATCCTCCACTTCAGAATTACCTCGTGCCCAATGACAATTAATCCCGGTCTCCATGGTGTAGCTAAGTCCCATGTTCCTCCCTTTCCCCCGCTGCATCCTTCTCTGAAGTGTCAGGTTTAGAGTAAGAATAATACTCTGAATTTCTAGCTGTAGATGATACCATGTTTTTAAACTTATAGCTGTGCATTCTGGAGTAATTCAGTTTCTTGAACATTGTTGAACTGTAGCTATGTACACTGGAATTTCATACTCTTTCTTGAACATCAGTACCCCGCCATTCAAAAAACTCCTGAAGGGATAGTAAATATTTCTATAGGGCTAGGTTAGAATCATTACTGGGAGCATGATTGTTATATCTCACAGATTAGTTGCTGCTTATAAAGCTACCACTGATGGACTGGGTATATGAAGTAGATAACATCTACTATTTGACTGTAGCTGACTCCTATCTTATGGATAGAAGATAAATTTAATTTTGCAAATCTTTGTTTCACTTAATGGACCTATACAAATTACTATGGCTACTGTACATTGTTAAAATGATCTTTTCAGTGATGTTGATGGCGATGAGGAGCCCCCCGGGAAGAGGGTTCCTGCTAAGGTTATGTGGTACGCTCCTATAATACCAAGGTTGAAACGCCTGTTTAGAAAAAAAGAGCATGCTAGGTTGTTGTGATGGCACAATGAAGACCGTAAGAAGGACATGAAGTTGAGACACACCGCTGATGGGTCGCAGTGGAGAAAAATCGAGAGAGAGTTCCTAGACTTTACAGGTGACATGAGGAACTTATGGTTTGGTCTAAGTACATATGGCATGAATCCTTTTCGGGAGAAGAGTTGCAATCACAACACCTGGCCTGTGAATCTATGTATCTACAACCTTCCTCCTTGGCGGTGCATGAAGCATAAGTTCATTATGATGCCAGTGCTTATCCAAGGCCCGAAGCAACCCGGCAACGACATTTATGTGTACCTAAGGCCAATAGTTGAAGAACTCTTATAGTTGTGGGGAAAACCAGATGTACGTGTGTGGGATGAGCACAAACAGGAGCCATTTTACCTACAACCGCTGGTTTTCATAACCATCAATGATTGGCCTGCTCTTAGTAACCTTTCAGGACAGACAAACAAGGGATAAAAAAGCATGCACACACTGTTTAGATGATACTAAAGCTACATATTTGCACACATGTAAGAAGGTTGTGTACCTGGGGAATCGTTGATTTCTTCCGATCAATCATCAAGTGAGACAGAAAGGCAAACATTTCAAAGGTGAGGCAGATTACCGGAAGAAGCCTGACCTTCCTACTGGTGATGATGTATTTGGTATGGTCAAGGACATAGAAGTAATCTTTGGAAAGGGTGTCAACACCCTGATTTTTAATCCCAGATGCCTGTTATGCCATACATTGCAATCCCAGGATTACCATTTTTGCGAGACATAACAGATTGGATATCACAGTACAGCATCAATTACAAACCATAATAAGGTGATACACAAATAAAGGATCTCATGATCCAGTATTAATACAATCAAGTAGCAGAATAAATAGCATAGCGATAGGGTCCATCTGCAGAGTCACAGGCAATGCTGACGATGGGAGATGATCCTAGTTATCATAGCCGTACTGCTGTCCTTCATCTTGGTAATCCCCTTCATAGTCTGGCCATAGGAATAGCTAGGGACAATACCATGAGTACTCTTTAAGTAGTCGCAAACTACCACTAACAAGTAAGATAGTTCTAGTAGGAATGCTAACTCTAAGTTTATTTGTAAAGTTAAGTTTGAAACCTAAGCTGAGTTCAGAAACAAAGAAAGATAAAAGTTTGAAAACACCTAAGTGGGAACTTAGTTGTCATCGTCACAACTCTGTTGTGGTCAAGTCATGTCACAATCATTTCATAAGTCGTTTTGAAAACATCTGACAATGGAACAGTATGGCCACTCCAACTGTCCATAACCGCGGATGCGGCTATTCGAATAGTTTAACACTCTGCAGAGGTGGTACACTTTCACCACAAGATTAGATACATCTATCAGGGATAACCCTGAATCATCATACTTAGTATGCAGATAATCAAACATAACCTTTCCTTTACACACCCTAATATAGGCACCTCTCCTATGAGCATTGCCTCCCAACCATGACCATATGTCATCTTGGGCACTGCATAGGTGGACAACATTGAGCGGTAGCCTCAGATCAAACCTCTCCCACGAGGGAACTAATACTAATGCATATAAACATCCGGGTAAGCCTTACCTAATTCAGATATTGTGGTTATACGGTAAAATTAGAATGGTATCGCATCCGAGCCCAACCATCAGGTTTATAAAAGGGCTAAGGCTCATGCCTCAACATTTTCATCATGATAAACCATTTGTGTTTCTAAACACATGTCAAAACATCTCAATAGAATGACTCATCATTCCAAGGTTTTCACAAATCATTTTCACCAAGTATTCCCATCTAAAGTGAATCAAGTTTTGGTTTAGCTCCAAACTACTAAGTTAAGAGTGTTCACTAAGGTGGGATGCTAATCTCAATCTCATGCCATAGAATGACATCTAAGTCTAACTAGATAGGTCAAGTTTTATACTCTTTATGCTACCTTTAAACAAGTAAAGGACTTTGGTAAAGTAAAGAAGGTAATGCGCGACATTTCCTCGGTGGTCCAGGGGCTGGCAGTGATCGTGGGGTGGATAGGGAGTCGCGGTACGGTTGGGCGGAGATAGTGGCGGTGCTGGTTTGGCGCGGCGTGGTCTGCTGTGAGCTGTGCATGCTCGGCCGACAGTGACCAAAAACGGGCGGCACGCAACTGCTGCTCTAGGCTAAGGGTTAGGCCGGTGAGGGTTTGGTTAGATCTGGGGGAGACAGGGGAACCAAATGGAGGCCAAAAACTCGACAATGCATTGATCCATAAATAATATAAGTTAGGCCAAAAAATCTTGCCTGCCACCTGTTCGACCAAATGGCCGCATGAAGCTTTTATGTGAATTTTGAGACGATTTTTGGTGGAGTGGTTTATCTTATGCTTAATCTTCTAGGTTTGCTTGGGATTTTTAAATGGAGTTCATTTGAGTGGTTTTTGGAAAAGTGGTATCTAGACATATGAACTAGATTCAATTTTCAAATGTCATTTAAAATTAGAGTTTGAATGTTTTTGGGATGACACAAAGTGGGCCTTGGCACATCACTACTTGTACTAGCAAGAGGTGCAAAGATCCACAATTGTTTCTGTTTGAATTTGAGTGCTAGGAATAGCCAAAGTAGGCTAGGTGATTAAAATGGCAAAAGTGACCATTTCCTTATTTAATTCTTTTTGAAATCTTTTTTTTGGGATTTGCTTGGGGATGATCTAGATGATGTGTAATTCACCTTAGAGTCATTTTACAATCAAGAGATCACTCAATCATGGCAATTTAAAACAACTCCTATTTTAAATGCACACACATATGAATTCTTAAAGATTTCAAAATAGAAAAAGGTTTTGTTAACCCTAAACTAGGTAGATTTGATCTTGATCACTTGGATTAAAGTTTTGGGATGTTACAAAGGGTTCTGGTGGTCAACCTATTCCGAACAACGCCACTACCGTACATGTGCCCATGTGGAAGAAGAAATCTATATTTTGGGAGCTACCCTATTGGAAATTCCTACGTGTCCGCTCTTCAATCGACATGATGCACGTAACGAAGAATCTTTGCGTGAACTTGCTAGGCTTCCTGGGCGTGTATGGGAAGACAAAAGATACACCAGAAGCACGGGAGGACCAACAACGTGTGAAAGACCCACAAAACATGCATCCATAGAACAAGACGAATAAAGGGCGTCACTTAAGTCCTGCCAGCTACGCTTTTACAAAAGCAGAGAAGGAAATCTTTTTTGAAGTCCTTTACAGTATCAAGGTGCCATCTAGATTCTCGTCTAACATAAAGGGGATAATAAATATGGCAGAGAAAAAATCCAAAACCTAAAGTCTCATGACTGTCACGTGATTATCACGCAGTTGCTTCCGATTGCATTGAGGGGGCTTCTACCGGAAAATGTTCGAGTACACATTGTGAAGCTATGTGCATTACTCAATGCAATATCTCAGTAGGTGATCAATCAAGATATTCTGACAAGGTTACTGAAGGATGTGGTCCAATGTCTTGTTAGTTTTGAGTTTGTGTTCCCACCATCCTTCTTCAATATTATGACGCATCTCCTGGTTCACCTAGTCGAAGAGATTTCCATTCTTGGTCCTGTATTTTTACACAATATGTTCCCCTTTGAGAGGTTCATGGGATTGTTAAAAAAATATGTTCATAACCGTGCTAGGCCAGAAGGAAGCATCTCCAAGGGCTATGGAACATAGGAGGTCATTGAGTTCTGTGTTGACTTTATTCCTGACCTTAAGCCGATTGGTGTTCCTGAATCACGGCATGAGGGGAGACTGAGTGGAAAAGGCACGCTAGGAAAGAAAGCAATGATATGTAGGGATGGCCAATCTTTCACTCAAGCAAACTACATGGTTCTATAGAATTCCACCTTGGCAGCTCCATATCGGGGAACACAAGAATATTGTACGCTCCAACAAACTGGGAAAGCCAGACTCCTGGATTAGAGATGAACACATGAAGACTTTCGGCAGTTGGTTGCGAACACATCTAATGAATGACACCACTATTGGAGATCAGCTCTACTTGTTGGCTAGGTCACCATCTTCTACTATATTGAATTACCATGGGTACAATATAAATGGGAATAAATTTTACGTGATCGCTCAAGATAAAAAGAGCACCAACCAGAACAGTGGTGTCCTCTTTGATGCAATCGACAAAAATGGCAAAAAGGACAGATTCTATGGTTACATAGAGGAGATATGGGAACTTGACTATGGAGTTTCTTTCAAGGTCCCTTTGTTTTGGTGCAAATGGATCAACCTGAATGGAGAAGGGGTAAAGGTAGACCGGTTGTACGGAATGACAACAGTAGATCTCAAAAATCTTGGTTACAGAGATGAACCATTTGTCCTAGCCAATTATGTGGCACAAGTTTTCTATGTGAAGGACATGTCCTGCATACTGAAAAAAAGAAAAAAATAAGCAAACTAATACATCACACGATGAGCCAAAGCGTCACATAGTTCTTTCAGGGAAAAGAAATATCGTGGGAGTCGAGGACAAGACAGACATATTAGAAGATTATAATAAGTTTGATGAAATTCTGCCCTTCACAGTGAAAACTGACCCAAGCATCTCGTTAAGCAAAGAAGATGATCCATGGTTACGGCCGAAGCGACCATAAACGGGCATAAGAAATTAAAAAACAGTCTGAACAATGTAAATCCTTCGCGTGGTGTCATATTATATGCCATAGTTGCAATGAAAAATACCAAACTCGGTATATTGATTATGTCTGGAAAAAACCTTCACAAAATGACCTTTCATGTTCGAGGTGTCATGGCTTTCGATCCAAATGACCAATGTTATGTGCATAATCGAGGCATAGTTTGTGATACCGTTCCCATATTGTGCATGCATGTGCATCTTAGGATGGCTAACAATGTTGCAGGAGGAAGTTTTATTTTTTGTCGCATGGAAAAGCCATTTTCTATTTTGCGAGTGCCAAAATCAGGGCGTTTTGTAAAGCAACACCAAACGTTAAATAAAAAATGGTACTACCCCGTTTAAAAAAAATACTAGACCACCTTACATGAACAATGTCCTAACTAGGGATTTTAAAACCTTTTTGTCCGCCCCTGGAGAAAAAGACAAATGTCTACCAAATCGGTAAGAAGTGGGTCCGGTTTGACCTATAGGTACATGATCTAATGCTCATGATTTTTTGAAAAAATCATTTTTAGACTCATAATGTAATGTTTCTTCAGAGATCCAATGCAAGTTTTAAGGAGGCTCATCCCCTATCTTCATGCCCGCTGTTATGACCATAGTAGAAAATGAGTAAATTTTGAAACAGGCATAAGAAATTCCAAAATGGTCCGAACAATGTAAATCCTTCGCGTGGTGTCATATTATATGACATAGCTGCAAGGAAAAATACCAAACTTGGTATATTGATTATGTCTCGAAAAAACCTTCACAAAATGACCTATCATGTTCAAGGTTTCATGGCTTTTGGTCCATCCCTGGAGAAAAAGACAAATGTCTACCGAATCAGGAGGAAGTGGGTCCGATTTGACCTACAGGTACATGATCTAATGCTCGTGGTTTCTTCAGAGATCCATCCCCTATGGCCAGCTTAAGGGAGATGCCTGAGAACTAGATCCTCCGGCATCTCCCTGAAGCTGGCCGTAGTATTGTCCCTGCTCTCGCACACCATCTTGGAGTTTATAACTTCTATAGCTAGATCAATATGCCAGGTAGCTAACTAATTTCACATATTAGAGAGGGCCTCTATGGCCAATTTGTTGGAGATGCCGAAGGACTAGGCTCTGTCGGCATCTCCCTCAAACTGGTCGTAGTGGTGTCTCTTCTCTCACACAACATCATGTTTGTGTTTGATAACTTCACAAGGATGCCTATTTATAGATTAAGCAGCACAACATAGTGTCAACACTCATGACATAATGTTGACACTCTTGTCGATAGTCCCGGTTGGAGGCACTAACCGGGACTAAAGATATTTCCCGCTATTTCCCACCGCTTCCCGATATGCTTTCCCGCCCTTTTCCTCTAATCGGGTCTTTTAGTCCCAGTTGGAGGCACTAACCGGGACTAAAGATATTTCCCGCCATTTCCCACCGCTTCCCGCTATGCTTTCCCGCCCTTTTCCTCTAACCGGGTCTTTAATCCCAGTTGGAGCCACTAACCAGGACAAAGATATTTCCCGCCATTTCCCATCGCTTCCCTCTTTGTTTTCCCACCCTTTACCTCTGTATCTAGGCCGACCGTGCCATGGCTATCCACACATCCACACCTTCATCTCTCAACAATGGACACCGCATACTGGGCCATTCTCATACTCAAACAGACCAAGGTGTTGTGCGCCTCCAGCTACCCATGCCTGCCGGGCTCCCGGGTGCCCACTTAGTGGATGTTGAGCATTGGAGAAGTTCCTGTCCCTCCTGCGCCTGAAGGTTCCGCCCGCCAGGTGGCCATCACGAACCACTTCTACCTAGAGCTCACGTCGGAGCAGCGGATGGATCCCCATTGGGATCCCGACAACTACGACACCTGGAATGCCTTCTTCGCTAACCGGCGGGAAAGGGCGCTCGCTCTGTACGAGGGTGACGGCCCGCCCCCGGTGAACCACAATGAAACCGGTCGTCGCCTTTGGTGGGTGAACCGGACTATCGCCGGTCTGATGCGCTACATGGCTGAGGGAGATCATCCTCACCCGCGGTACTCACACTTGCACCCACCGCAAAGCCACAATAAGGGTCGCTGTGGTGAAGGCCGTGGGCATAGCGGTATCGTTATCCGGGAGCCCTCTCCCCCCCGCGTCATGCATCCGAGGTCGGAGTGGCAGGTGCCCCCAGAATATGTCATGGTTCACGGTCCCCGGTTCCCTCCTACACAAGTCGGGGAAGGGCGAAGGATCTCCGGAATATGCCATAGCGACGACGAAGATGATTCGGAAGATGACCCTGAAGTTGTGTACTATAGGGCTAGATATGATTATGATTAAATCCATTGGCTAGGACGAATGGTTCGTTTGTGTACTCAAGATTGTCGAGAAATCCACTGTTTTTATTCTGTAATGCATTTTTATTTGAAAATGGCTAAATGGAAAATAGTTTGAACAATTATATTAGGAAATAGAAAATGGTTCTGTATTAGTTATTCAAATTCAAACACTTTTCATGTTGAAAGTGTTTTCAAATTCAACTTTAAACCATTTCAAACTTAATAGTTTGAATAATTATTTTATAAGACAGAAAGTTTTTTCAAATTCAAATTATTTCAAATGTGAACACCTAAATAAGAAATAAGAAATAAGGCGGGAACATCTGAAAAGTTTGAAAAACTTTTGAAAAAAGGACTTTTAGTCCTGGTTGGTTCCACCAATCGGGACTAAAGGTCGCCTGTGGGCGCCCCTACGGTGGCCATCATACGTCCTGGTTGGTGGCTCCGATTCCGCATACCGGCAGGCTGCCCGAGCTCACCATCCACCGCGGCTATCCCGGCTGCCACCACCATCGTCTGTAGCCACCGCCAGCCACCACCAGACCGCGCCGCCACCACCGGACCACCCCGCCCCCACCGTACCGAACCTCCACCGCGCTCCCCCGTCGTACAGCGCGTCGCCGCTCTCCCCCTGCCGCAACATCGTGCCTCCGCTCTCCATGTCCCCTCATCCCCGCGCCGCCGCTCTCCGTGTCCCCTCATCCTTGCTTGCATGTACGTGCTCCGGCCCAGTTCTGCTTCTTCTCTCTGTTTAATTAGTTTAGGGTAATTAGTTATTAGTTATTAATTAGTTATTAGCTATTAATTAGTTAGGGTAATTAGCTATTAGTTGTTAATTAGTTATTAGCTAGGGTAATTAGTTATTAGCTAGGGTAATTAGTTTAGTTTAATTAGTTATTAGCTAGGGTAATTCATAGTTAGAGTATTAGGGTTTGGTAGGGTAATTAGTTAGAGAATTAGGGTTAGTTAGTAGTAGTAGTAATAGTAATAGTAGTAGTAGTGGTGGTGGTAGTAGTAGTAGTAGTAGTAGTAGTAGTAGTAGGGATGGCACCCGCCGGGTTTGGGGCCGGGTCCACCCCCCAAACTCGCCCCGTTTAATTAGTCGGGTCTCATATTTTACCAGACCCATGACCCGGTCGGGTTCAGGGCCCCAACGGGTACCCACCAGCGCGTGAGATGGGAGCGACGCTAGCGCATGCGCATGTTGATGTAGACTTGGCGGGTCTAACTTCTTATTAGATTACTAGGAAGAGATGGCGCAGCCGGCATTTGAGGTTAGGGACGGGTGCGGCAATGCACGGCATATAGGGACGATGGACGGGAGTGGCAACGCGCGCCATATAGGGACGATGGACGAAAGCGGCAATGCGCGCCATATAGGGACGATGGATGGGCGCGGCAACACGCGCCATATAGGGATGATGGACGGGCACGGCAACACGCGCCATATATTTGGGTTTCTTCAAATTATGGTTTACATCCCTAGCCCATGAAACCACGCCTACCTAACCTCCTCGCTTGGCCGCTTCGACTCATCCGCTTTTCTCCTTTTGCAGAAATATGGAACCCAGAGACGAAAAAAGGAAATGGCGCTTGCGGATATGATCATCGAGGGAGGACATATAGATAACAATGTCACCTCGCTATATCTGAAAAACTCCGGTGAGGGAGATCCGGGTTTCGACAGAACAGACGGCTCCGGTGAGAGAAGCCAGCGAGGGAGAAGCCGGTGAGGGAGAAACCGGCGAGGTGCATATATATTAATAAATTAAGCCTCTGTTGTCTATATACATATATATTAATGCCTTTTCTTCTTTTAGCCCTCCAGATTGAGCAAATCTTCTAAAAAGAATAAACGAGGCCTAGCCAAAAAGTTGGGAGACCATGAAAGGTACATGATCGAAGAAGTTGCTCTAGACGGAGAACCGAAGGCTCCCATTGATGCTACAAATAAATTTATAAGGCAATGCTGAGTTATTGTTAGGGACTACATCTCGGTCATCGTCAAAGAATGGAATAGGTGATCAAAGGATCCATAGTCTCTATATGTCAGTGATTTAGCCAAAGACACTCTTTGGAAAAAGCTCATGGTTAATTTCACTCTACCGACATTAGAGGTGTATCCAGATGACTACGCTCCAGATGAGGAGATTCCAACTCAGGAGGAACTACAAAAACACATGGAGCAACAAGTCAAGGAGTACACTCTTAAGAAGATGGCCCAACAATTCAACAACTGGAAGAAAAGATTGCACCTTGACTTTGTCGTGAAAGAGAAGACTCTGGATTTCACTACTAGAGCCTATGAGAAGATAAAATACTACTGGCTGATTTTGTGGCGTACAAGACATCAGCGCCAGCTAAGAAAAGGTCAGATGAAAACCTCATGTACGGTTTTGGAACGGAGTTTTTTTGAATAGAATGAACGACCGTAACGGATGTTGGCTCAATCCGAAGGAAATTATGCGGAAGCTTTGCAAAATTATTATGAAGCTACACGACTAGAAATCGACCCCTAAATGAATAAGCAAAATGCTGCTAAAAATCAGTATCACCATACTATGGGGCAAGGTGGCTACAAGGCTAGCAAGCCTAAGTGGGATAAACTCGAGTCCGACCTGATGGCTAAAGGGATCACCCAGAGCCATACAATTGGATCGAATGGGTAAGGAATTGGTACGGGCATGGGGGCACATTGGACTCAGAAGGGAAGTGCATATATAACATAAGACATAAAGAAACTCCCATACCCATCGAAGAGATTAGAAATGTAGTAAAGGCTGTTGAAGATGGGGAGTTCATTCTCGATAGAGAGAATGACGAGCTCGCACTCTCCCTTGGGAACAAGGAACACGAGGGACGAACACGAGGCACATAAGTCTCCAAACCATGGAACCTTGGTTTTGCCGACCATAGGAAGAAATATCCTGATAGAAGCCGTAAAAGGAGAAAGGAAAGGGAGGAACTTGAAGTAATGAAGTAGAAAGACCGGATGGGAATAGAACAACAATTAAAGCAGCATCAGTAGCAACTTGACAAACTTAGCCAACAAGCTATCGGCCCATCTCAGCGGCACATGGTAGACAAAAGTACCTTTGATGCTACCGGCCCCTCCACTAATCGAAAAAGCAGCGTGGCTTCCACGGAGCTCCCTGGTGATGATGCTGATGATGCACCAGCGATGGATCCTCTTCGCTACCCAGTGGATGATATCATGGAGATGACACATTGTGAGCTGCATGTGAAAGTTGTCAACATAACCATGAAGTTGGCTATCGGATATACCTTACCATTAGTTGGACCGGTACCAACTTACCATTGTTGTCCGGTTCCATAGGGCTAGGCTATTTCCGGGGTGGATGAAGTTATGGACGGATTCACGCAACTCAAGCTTGACTACCCTGCAGGTGAAGGGGATGTGACTGAGTTGGAAGAAGCAAAAAAATGACCATTCTATGGCGAAAGGAACACATCGTGCTTTCAAATCGGACACCAAGGCCATCCACTCCTTAGAGAACAACTCCATCTTCGTCGCAGCCTCACCCGTCTCCAGCGCATCAGCCGTCTTTGCCGTCGCTGCGACAGGCGCCGTCTCCACCACCGTGTCAGCCGTCTCCACCACGGTCGTCTCAGCCTCTGCGTCAGCCATCTCCAGCATGGCCTTCTTTGCCGCCATGTCAGCCGTCTCCAGCACGACTGTCTTTGCCACCGTGTCAGCCGTCTCAGCACCTCCCAAAAGTACAAAAGGGCCAGGGCCAAAAGCGAAAGAGTAACCGATCACCGAAGCATCTACCAGAGCCCCTCCCAAAAGTACCAAAGGTTCCTCCCAAGAGAGCTTACGACTATACTGAAGAGGAGAATGCGGTGATCGCAAAGGCCCAAACGCAACAATGGTTTGATAGCCTCAAGCGGCCGAAAGAGCCACAGTTCCCCAACACAAAAGAAGAAAAGGCCAAAGTGCAAAAAATGTTGAAGACCCTTCATCAACTCGAGCCAAGGCTTTTTATAAGACTATGACCGCTCTATTGTCAAGTCACATCAGTCAATGGTGCGGTCGAAGATCACTAGTGCAAGCGGGAATTCAGTTCCCCAACTCGGTTTATAGAAAAATAAGGAATGCCCCTGCTCAAAGTGATTTCCGATACCATGGTGAAGTCGAGCAAAGCTGTGAACGAGCAGTATCCTCCAGAAATTGTTGCACTGTATGGAGAAGCGGCCGCTGCTCATGGTATGACTATTGCTCAGTACTTAGACCAGTTAGATTTCCCCATGGCTGAGGAAGCATACAAATACGAGTACGGGAAACCTCTCGTCAGACCTGATGACGTCAAGTATCTACCAACAAAAATGTGAAGATTGCATAATTGGTACATTAAAGCCAGAAAGGAAGGGGAAAACTGGATAGTGATCAGAGTTCGAAACGAGCTTTACGGGTATGGAGATGCCCAAATACTAATTGAATTTCCTGAACTACATCAATTTTTCAATCAAGACGCCCTCGACAAATCGATCGTCAGTGCCTACTGTCTATAATTATTATTTTTCTAATAATTAAGTCTCTAGTTAGCTCACCTCGTTTATATTGCATGTATAATCATACTCACTATATTATGCAGACTGAAGATTCCTAAATGCAGAAGAGGACAGATCTATGACATTGGGTTCATTGACCCATATTAGGTTCATGAAATTACTGTGAAACTTAATCCCAAGGACACAGCGGTTAAAATTGTAATGGCTCTAAGGTTTCCAGAAACCAAAAGGGAAATATTATTAACTTACAACTTCGAGTGAGTGTTATTGTCTTGTACACATTCTATTTCGCTTACTCGATGTTAAGTGTATAATTGATGAGTTATGCATGCGCAGATTCCATTATATTCTGCTAATCATTCAACCTGACAATGGAGTAGTACAATTCATGGACTCTAAACGTAAACCCCTTGAGAAGTTGGAACCCATGCATGATATGCTCCAGCGGTAACTTCAGTCATTATGACACTATATTGGTAACTTTCGTTTGTTTACATGCATCAAGTCATTAATAACTCATTTCATTCATTTTCTTTGCCGGACAGCTCTTGGAAACGATTCACCACCAAGGCTAAGGGTGCCTGGAAAGAGAAGCTTACATTTAAACCACTAAATGTAAGTACTACTAGCTAGATCCGCGCATCTCTTTGATTCTAGTTTCTATAACATTATCAGGCTTAATTATTATTATTTTGATTGAACTTTGTTCTTGTAAAGTGTCTAAGGCAGCCAGACGGAAATAACTTATGTGGATACTATGTCTGCAAGTTCATTCGTCAGACGACCTGTGAGAAGGGCAGAAACTTAGAACAACTTCAAGTATGTAAACAATATTCATAAATTTGTTTTATTACCATCAATTGTGTTTAGTTTCATTCATATATGTTGACACATTCTTTTAAATTAGATCGAACGTTTGCGGGACAATCATCTACCAAAGGATCACATACAAGCAATCCAAGAGGAAATTGCGGAATTCTTAGATGTAGAGGTCCTAGATCCAAAAGGAGAATACTATTGGAAGATTATGATAATGTAATAGGGATCATAAAACACTTTATATTGTATATATGCATGAATGTAATATATTCGATACTTGCTGTGTAATATAATCGAGAGATGTTTTGTAATATAATGGTTCCCTTAAGGTAGATGACACTTACCCCAACACTATGTTGCGAGGAATGCTTGTCCTCATAGTAGATGGTGCGAGTGGATTCACATGGAGGCATAGTGCGGATTTGAGGGACATCATGTTATGTCTGTCAAATCCGCACCATGCCTCCATGGGAATCCACTTTCGGTAACATCAACCTCGCACCATCTACTATGAGGACGAGCATTCCTCACAACATAGTGCTGGGGTAAGTGTCACAAAATAAATGCTGCCCAGAACACAAAAAGGAAATAGATAAAGGGGAAACAAAATAAATGAGAAATATACAAAAAAATCTCTGCCGTGGCACAAAAACTGTCCAAATTCTTCCGCGGCAGAGACGCATAGATCCCGGTTCGTATTACAAACCGGGACAAATGCCCCTCCCCCCTAGCGCGAGCCAACGGCCACATGGACCGCCCTTTTGTCCTGGTTCGCAGCCCAACCGAGGCTAAAGGGTTGGGGTTTAGTCCCAATTGTCCTGTCCCTGTCAACACCCGGATTTTTAATCCCAAATGCCTGTTATGCTAAAAATTGCAATCCTAGGATTACCATTTTAGCGAGACATAATAGATTGGATATCACAGTACATCATCCATTACCAACCATAATAAGGTCTTACACAAATAGGGGTTGTCATGATCCAGTCTTAATACAAACAAGCAGCGGAATAATAAGCGTAGTAGTGGGCTCCATCTTCAGTCTCACAGGCAATGCTGACGATGGGAGATGATCCTAGTTGTCATAGCCGTCCTGCTATCCATCTTCCTGATAGTCCTCCTCATAGTCGGGCCAAATAGCCAGGGACAAAGCCATGAGTACTCTTTAAGTACTCGCAAACTATCACTAACAAGTCAGGTAATTCTAGTAGGAATCCTAAGCTCTAAGTTTATTTGCAAAAAGCCAGGTTTATCTAACTGAGTTTAGAAGTAAAGAAAACTAAGTAAAAGTTCTAAATCACTTTAAGTGGGAACCTAGTTTTCATATTCACAACCCTGTTGTGGTCAAGTCAAAATCATAGTTCACTTCACAAGTCATTTTTGAAAACATTTGATGATGGAACAATATGGCCACTCCAACTATCCATGACCGCGGACGCGGCTATTCGAATAGTTTGACACTCTAGAGAGGTGGTACACTTTCACGACAAAATTCGATACATCCGTCAGGGATAACCCTGAATCATCATACTTAGTATGTGGAGAATCAATCATAACGTTTCCTTTACACACTCTAGTATAAGCACCTCCCCTATGAGCTTGGCCTCCCAGCCATGGCCATCTGCCATCCTGGGCACTTCATAGGTGGACATCATCAAGAGGTAGCCTCAGCTCAAACCTCTTCCACGAGGGAATCCATACTAATGCATATAAACTTCCGGCTAAGCCTTACCCAATTCACGTATTGTGGTTGTACGGTAAAATTGGAATGGTATCGCATCCGAACCCAACCATCAGTTTTTATAAAGGGCTAAGGCTCATGCCTCAACATTTCAATAGAATAACTCATCATTCCAAGGTTTTCATAACCATTTTCACCAAGTATTCCCATCTAAAGTGATCAAGTTTTAGGCTTAGCACTTGCCACTAAGTTAAGAGTGTTCACTAATGAGGGTGCTAATCTTAAATCTCATGTCATAGAATGACATCTAGTATAGGCCTAGTTTTATACTCTTTATGCTATCTATACTACTTTCCAAATACTCACAAAGCATTAACTAAAGGTAAAGAACCTTGGTAAAGAAAAAGAGTAAAGCTTGCAAGTAAAACCTGGGATGGGTATAAATCAAAATGTATAACCAAGCATGCTTAATGCATCTTGCTTAGGTTAACTTGTATAATTCTAGCTTGCATATATCTAGCTTGAAAGTGTTAGCTTTCCTTGATTGGTGCAGTGATTGAAGTTTTCTTCATCTTCTTCGGGGTAGAACTCCTCCTCCTCGTATCCTTGGTCGGTACTATCGTCTATAAATAAATATGAGGTACACAATCACCAAACAATACTTAACTAATTCTATTTAGCACACTAAGGCTCAATCTTGATGATCTAGCATCATCACAATCATCACATGAATTAAAGAACTAGTTTTATTTATCTTATTTGAGAAAAGTAATATCTACTCATTGAAATTAATTAAGATTTAATATTCTGCAATTAAAATATGGGATCATGTTATGTCATCACCACATATCTTAATACATGGGAATGTGATTTAAAGGGTTGGTCACATTTTATGAAGTTTAGGATTATTATTTAATTGATTTAAAGCGACTAGAAATACCCTAATAGCATTCTTTTGGTACTAGTCCGATGTCACTGTATGCAAACCTAAATATTTTTACTTATTCGGATAGATTTGATCAAATGTGATTTTTGAGAGTTGGAATCAACTCAAAAGCTATTATGGTTGATTTTTGAAAAATGTTTGAAGTTGCAAAAGTATCTGTCTTGTTATTTTTACTAAAGATTACCTCTAACTCCAAATGATTTAAATCCAACGGGCTTGGATAGATAATATAATTATCTTTCTAATTTTTTTTGAATCATGCCGTTTGGTTAAGTGAAACTCGCTGAATTGATTTTTGAATATGTGGACAGAAACTAGTTTAAACCTAAATGGAAAAACAATATTTCAATTTCCAGGCCTGAGCGGGAAAGCTAAACGGGCCGGCCCAGCTGCACTGCACAGCACAGCAGGCTACTGATAGATGGGGTCCACCAGTCAGCGACTATTCTAACACGAAATAGTATCTTTCAACTAGAGCCCTATGATCTAATTCTAATCCAACGGCCATGGTTCATCATCGACGACGAACTACTCCGGCAAGGAAAATGACCTAGCACGGCGGTGGGGGTCTGGCGGGGATCACCTAGGCTCTATCTAGGGTTGGCGACAGGCGCAATCGATGTGGTAGACGACGGCGAGGCGAGGAACGGTCACGGCAGGGCTTGGGGTGGTCGGAATCTACGACGCCCTTCTTCTCTAGCAGCGGCGGGCTCCGGTGAAATTCCGGCACGGTGGTGCTTGCCTTGCTCCGGGGAGAAGTGTGGGAGTGTCTGTGAGGAGTAGGGAGTGGAGTGGTGTGGATAATGGAGGCGGGTGTGGCCTCCTTTTATAGTGCGGCGAGGGGACCGAGCGGTGCGGGCACGAGCTCGACGGTGGCATCGCTACAGGCGGCTATTGTCGTGGCGGAGGTAGGTGGACGATGCAGTGCTCCCTGGCGGTTCTTACAGGCATAATTGCAAGGCGTGGGGTGGCGTGGTTCGGTCAGGAGGTGTGGCGCTCCGCGCGGAGGCAGAGGTGTTTGCGGCGGCATGCGGCAGCGGCGGGTCGCACGGTGGCGAACGGGGGTGTCTGTTGGGGTGCGGTGATCATGGCGGGCTGGTGCACGCGAGGCGGGGGTGAGGCGCGGTCTGGGTGAGCTTGCACGTTCTAGACATGGCGCAGAGAGGCGGGGCGAGGCCTCTCTATGGTGGTCCATGGCTCGCCTGGGATCATGGCCTAGACAGGGGGTGGCGATGGACCGAGGCGTGTCTGGTGCACGTCGTTGGCGAGGCTGGCGTGGCTTCTAGAGTGCTGCCCACTATCGGCCGGCGACGACCAGAAACGGGCAGTGCTCCTCTGTGCAAACGGCGAAGGGGGGATTGGTCCGGGTGCTGGCTACGCTCAAGAGGTTTAAGAGGGGACCAATTGGTCGATGATCACTGTGCAAAACAGTGAAGTAAGGCCAGGGATTAATTAGTGTCATTAGGGTGTTTGATGAAATGGCCGCATGAAACAAAGTTTGGAGTTTTTGATTCAAATTTTTTGAGTGATCTTAAATTAAGCTTGAGAGTCTATGTTTGCTTAGAGAGATCAAGGGGAATTGATTTGGTAGGTTTTTGAAAAAGTGAGATCTTAACATATGAAATAGATTCAATTTTCAACTGTCCATTAAATTTATTTGCAAGATGTTTTTGTAAGTTTTTAAAGTGGGCCTTGATTCACTTTTACTTGGTCTAGCAAGGGGTGAAAAGAAGTGGAATTGTTTCTGTTAAAATTTCTCTTCTAGGAACACTCAAAGTGGCCTAGTGGTTTCCTTTTGTCAAAATGACCATTCGCTTTATTTATTCATATTTGATTTCTTTCTTTTGATTTTGTTTGTAAATGGTCTAGATGATGTGGCATTCACCTTTAAACCATTTCACATCATTTGTAACAATCAAGCATGACATATACACTCAATTCCACACTAATGCAAAGACACATGCATTCATATTCTTTTTCTTAATAAAAGTTTTTGTTAACCCTAAACTTGGGTGATTAGAACTTGATAATCTTGATTAGAAGATTTGGGGTGTTAAAAAACCTTCCCTCCTTAAACAAAATCTCATCCCGAGATTTAAGAAAAACTAGGAACTAAAGAGATCTGGAAACTCAGTCCTAATGAAATCTTCTTGCTCCCAAGTAGCTTCTTCTTCAGTATGGTTGCTCCACTGAATCTTGAGAAACTTGATACTCCGGGTCCTGGTGGTTCTGAACGCTTCATCCAAAATACGGATGGTCACTTCACGATACGTCAGATCCTTGTTGATATCTATTATTCAGTGATCGATGTCCTTGAACACTTTTGTCTTCTCCAGAACTTCTTGGCATTTGCGAAGTAACGAGATATGGAACACATTGTGGATGGCGGACATCTCCTCTGGTAGTTCCAGTTCATATGATACTTCTCCTCGGCGATTCAAAATCTTGAAGGGTCCAATATATCTGGGGGCTAACTTTCCTTTCAGCTAAAAACGATGCATTCCTTTCAAAGGCGACACTTTGAGATACACAAAATCTCCGACATTCAGAGTCAGGTATATACGTCTCTTGTCAGCATAACTCTTTTTGTCTGGATTGGGTGGTCTTGAGGTGCTGCCGGACTTTGTGAACCTTATCTTCGGCTTCCCGTAAGATGTCAAGTCCGAAAATCTGACTCTCTCCTACTTGCGACCAATTCAAGGGGGTACGGCACTTTCTTCCATATAGGAATTCAAATGGGGCCATTTGCAAACTAGCTTGATAACTGTTGTTGTATGAGAATTCTGCGAAAGGCAGACAATCTTCTCATTTTGATCCATACTCTAACACACAAGCTCTCAACATATCTTCTAAGATCAGGTTGACTCTTTCAGTTTGTCCATCGGTTTGCGGATGATAAGCTATGTTGAAATTCAACTTGGTTCCTAATCCTTCTTGGAATTTTTGCCAAAATCTCGAGGTAAACTGGGTTCCTTGATCCGACACTATGGTCTTGGGGGTTCCATGCAAACTGACAATCCTAGCAATGTACAACTCTGCTAGCTTCGAACTCTGGTAGGTGGTCTTGACAGGTATAAAATGGGCTACCTTGGACAGTTTATCAATTATGACCCAAATAGAGTCATTTCCCCTACTAGAAGTAGGCAAATCGGTGATAAAGTCCATTCCGACAGAATCCCATTTCCATTCCGGAATCTGCAATGGTTGAAAAAGTCCTGCGGATCTCTGATGTTCCGCTTTGACTCGCTGACAGATATCACACTTGGCTATGTAGCTTCCAATCTCTCTCTTCATCTTGTGCCACCAAAATTGCTCCTTCAAATCTTTATACATCTTCGTTGCTCCGGGGTGGATAGAATAAAGAGTATCATGAGATTCTTGCATAATAACTTGCTTCAGCTCGGAATCTGCTGGCACACAGATATGTCCTTTGTACCACAAAACTCCTTCTTCATCTTCGGTGAATCCGGGTAGCTTTCCTGTACCAATACGACGTTTGATTCCGTAGATACTTGCATTTCCCTTCTGGGCTTCCTTGATCTGACTGATCAAAGTGGGTTGAAGTTCAATGCTAGCTAAAAATCCTTTGCTAACTAGCTCCGTTCTAAACTGCTCCAACTCTTCATGCAAACTTGGCTGGGCTTCTTTGATCATGGTGTTTAATCTACACGGCAAGCTGCTAAGAGCATCTGCTACCACATTGGCTTTGCCAGGGTGATAGTGAATGTCAAGGTCATGATCCTTGATTAACTCTATCCATCTCCTTTGCCTCATATTCAGCTCCTTCTGAGTGAAAATATACTTTAGGCTCTTGTGATCCGAATAAATCTCACATTGGTTACCCATAAGGTAATGACGCCATGTCTTCAAAGCTAAAACTACAGCTGCTAGTTCAAGATCATGGGTAGGGTAGTTTTGCTCATGCTGCTTCAGTTGTCGGGACACATATGCTATGACTTTGCCTTCTTGCATCAACACACATCCGAGACCAATCTTGGATGCATCACAATACACATCAAAAGCCTTCTTGATATTTGGCATAATCAAGATTCGGGCTGAAATCAATCTCTTCTTGAGTTCTTGAAAACTTGCTTCACATTTGTCGGTCCATTCAAACTTCTTATCTTTCTTCAACAATTGGGTCATCGGTCTTGCGATGCTTGAATATCCTTCAACGAACTTGCGGTAATATCCCGCTAATCCGAGAAATGCACGGACTTGGGTTTGAGTGGTTGGGGCTTCCCATGCTTCAACATCTTTGATCTTGGCAGGATCAATAGCGACTCCTCCTGCGGACACAATATGTCCGAGGAAACCTACTTATTTCAGCAAGAACTCACATTTGCTAAACTTGGCATACAACTGATGCTCTCTAAGGGTTTCAAGGATGGTTCTCAGGTGTTTCTCATGGTCTTCTTCTGACTTGGAATAGATTAGAATATCGTCGATAAAAACAACGACAAACTTATCCAGGAAGTTCATAAAATTTTTATTCATGAGATTCATGAAATAAGCGGGGGCATTGGTTAATCCAAAAGACATGACCGTATACTCATACAATCCATATCTGGTGGTAAAGGCGGTCTTTGGAATATCTGTTGCACGAATCTTGAGTTGATGATAACCAGTTCTAAGATCAATCTTAGAGAACACTCTAGCACCAGTCAACTGATCAAACAGATACTCTATCTTTGGCAGTGGGTACTTGTTCTTGATGGTGACATCGTTCAGCTTCCGGTAATCCGTGCACAAACGGTTACCTCCATCCTTCTTATCCACAAACAAAACAGGCGATCTCCATGGCGATGCACTTGGTTGAATCAAGCCTTTCTCCAGCATAGCATCCAGTTGCTTCTTCAGCTCCACTAATTCAGATGGGTTCATACTATAGGGTCTCTGAGCTATGGGTCCAGTTCCAGGAATTAGTTCAATAATGAACTCGATATCCCGATTTGGGGGCATACTGGGAAATTCATCTAGGAATACGTTGGGGTATTCACAGACTACTCTTACTTGGTCTATGGTTGGTTGGGCTAGACTCTTGTTGCATTTGAACTAACAGGGCAAGGTTTCAGATACATGCTCTACTGATACTTCAGAGCTACTGGTCATGGTTATGGAATTCTTGGCATAGTCGATCAATCCAATCCATTCCTAGTACTACTTCCAAACCTTTGGTTCCAAGTACTATTAGATTGGCATTAAAATCTATCCCATGGATTCTGATAGGTACAACCTTGCAAATTTTTCTAGCTTTGGTGGTTGAACCAGGTATTTGAACTATCATAACATTCTTCACTTTTGTTGGTTGAATGTTACTAGTGCATGTAAATTCTTCTGTAACAAGTGAGTGGGATGCTCCAGAATCAAACAACACTCTTGCAAGTACTGAGTTAACAGAAAACATACCCAACACGACATCTGGCGCTTCCTGGGCTTCTTCAGCATTCATGTGGAACAGACGACCGTTGCAGTTGAGCGAATTCCCTGGGGAAAATCTTCTTCCAGGCTGAACATGGCGTTGCTGCTAAGATGGGGCATTCACATTGGTGGTGGCTGCAAGCTTCTTGGGACACTCGTTGGAGTAGTGACCCTTGACTCCACACTCAAAGCAAGTAATCTGGGACTTGTCTTTGGCTGCAATAGGCACGTCATTGCTTCCAGTCCGTGGGGCAGTATTATTGTTGTTGTTGTTGGAGTTGGGCGGTGCACGGTTGAAATTGTTGGAATTTCTAGGGTTGTTGTTATGGTTTCCTCCGGACTTCAGGTTTCCTCCCCTAGAATTGGGGTAGCTTGGACGAGACATCGGGGGTCTATTGTTTCTTGGGGCATATCCTGCAGATGGGTTGGGGCGATACTTCTGGGTATTGTGGGACCCAGTCTGGTGCATCATCATGCGCTTGCGGTTGTCATTGGCTTGGTTGATCTTCCCTTCCATCTGGATGGTGGAGTCTACTAGCTCTTCTAGATCTTCAAAACGGATGTTGCCTAACAGTGTCTGCATTTCATCATGCAATCCATTCAGGAACCTTTCCTTCTTCTTGGATTCAGTGTTGATCTCATCAGGGGAATATCTAGCTAGGGACAGAAATTTGTCACGGTATTCCACTACCGTCATCCTTCCTTGCTTCAGTTCCCTGAACTCATCTCTCATTCGGGTGACCAAACCTTGTGGCACGTGGGTGTGGCTAAACTTGATCTTGAATGCTTCCCAAGTAATTATATGACCGTGGTTCATAGTATGGGTGCTATTCCACCAGGCTCTTGCATCTCCTGCCAGATAATGGGTGGCAAATAGTACCTTCTCGTTGGCATCAACTCCTGCGACTTCCAGATTATTCTCCATGGTTTGCAGCCAGTCATCAGCATCTAAGGGATCCTAATACCTGTTAAAGATTGGGCGATTGGTATTCCGAAAGTTCTTAAGCTTGGATCCCTGATGATCCTGATTTCCATGGCATTGATTATTGTGGGCCATCTGAGCTATATGTTGGAGAGTGGCTAGATTGGCTTGGCGCTCGGCTCTACTAGCTTCACGGTCGGAAACTAGCATCTGCAGCATCGGGTCCTGAGATGAGCTGCTTCCTTCGGGGTTTCCACGAGTCATCTGAAGATTGAGATAGATAATGAGATAAGGGGGAAATTTCTAAGGTTCATGGTTTTGTTTCAAAAGCTTTAAACTTTGAGTTTGACTTAGGTTTTTGCAAACTAACTTCTTCCCATTCATTCATTCATTCATTCATTCATTCATTCAAGCACACAATACAAACACACATCACAACAAAAAAAGAAACAGATGGTTTTAAGAACCATTTTGTGAACTAAGATACAGTGGGACTGATACAAATCATTCCTACGGTAGTGATCAAGTGCATCTACTCATCATCAATGAAGTCAGAATCATCATCATCGGTGTAGAAATACATGGCATCATCCTCCAGGTAGTCGTTCTCATCACTGAGGTATGAGTGAAGATCTCCCTAGATGTCTTCACCTTCTTCCTCTTCCTTTGCTTCAAGCTGGACTTCCTGCTCATGGATGGTCTTCTCGAGAGCGGCCACCTTCTTGCGAAGATGAGCGATGGTGTGATCCTTCTTCTCACATTGACGACAAAGTGATTGGTGATCCTTGACGAGCATGGTGAGAGTCTAGTCCTTCTTGGCGGCGATGACAAGGTTGTGGTTGGCATAGTCTAGAGCATTGTCTAATTCCTTCTGTCTATCATACAACAGGAAGTCAAGATTCTCCACCTGGCGCTTCAACTCTGGGTGACTTGGCATCTCCAATGGCATTCCCATAGAATCACGCCTCGCGAAGTGCACAAAGAGAGTTCCCTGGATCAAGTTGATGCTTTGCCCACACAGACGGGCAAGAGCTTCATGCATAGCCCTAGCTAATCCATCTAGCCAGTTGTTCTCTCGCACGGTGAATTGAATCTTCTTAGAAAGGGGTGCTTCCATCTTGCCTCTGAGATCTGCAACTATCAGCCATTGTAAATCTCCTCCTAGGTAATCCTTGAGTTGTGTCCTGAAGAATTCCGGATGAGGGCGCTCAAGATACTTTGACAGTGCATCAAGATCCCTTTCAAAGATCAGCTGGCCTCCATTTCCCAACTGGTAGAACTTGCAATACGGAACTTCCATCTATAAGAATTTAGGATGAGTAAGTTAGTGAGGTGATAAAGTGTGTCAAATTTTATGTAGTAATGTAAGATTTTGAGGAATGATGGCTCAATGCACGGCGCCTAGAAAATGTGTTGATGGCTCGTGGTTGATGTAGAGCTCGTTGGGAACCCCAAGAGGAAGGTATGATGAGCACAGCAGCAAGTTTCCCTCAGTTATGAAACCAAGGTTTAATCGAACCAGTAGGAGCAAGGAAACACCTCAAAGGTGTTACTAGCTGAGCTTTGGCAGGGCGCACTACCGGTGCTAGTAGCAACGTGGAGACCTGCACAACACAACCACAGAACTTTGTCCCCAACTTACGAAGAGGTTGTCAATCTCACCGTGTTTTGCGGAAAACAAAGGATTAAACGTATCGAATGGAAAGAAGTAATAGTTTGCAGAAAATAAACACAAAGCAGAAACAGTTTATAGATTGGATGTAAAATACAAGGACCAGGATCCATAGTTCACTAGAGGTGGCTCTCCTTAGATAGATAACATGCTGGGTGAACAAATTACAGCGGGGCAATTGACAAACACCGAGAAAGCAATACATGCATATACTAATCATCTTAACTCATTTGAGACTTGATTGGGCATTACAACATAATACATAGACCGCCATCCAACTGCATCTATGACTAATAATCCACCTTCAGGTTATCATCCGACCCCCCTCCAGTATTAAGTTGCAAGCAACAGATTATTGATTTACGAACTACGTGTAAAGTAAACAATACGATTGTTCTATGAACAAAGGATTGTTGTTTTCTCCCTAGTAGCACCAGCACATCTAGTACCTTAGAGATTTCTGTCACTTCCCCAGATTACCATAGGCATGAACCCACTATCGAGCATAAATACTAACTCTTGGAGTTGCTAGCATCTACTTGGCCAAGATAGCTACTAACAACGGAAAGCATGCAAGATCTCAAATAAAAAAGACATGATAGAATCAATAATCAATCTGAAATAGCATCTCAATATCCATCGGATCCCCACAAACACAACATGTATGGATTACAAATAGATGATCTTGATCATGAACGGAGCTCACAAGATCTAAACATGAAAGCACAAAGGAGGAGAAACCAGTCATCTAGCTACTACATGGATCCGTAGTCCAAGGATGAACTACTCACGCATCACACCGGAGGCTTGCATGGTGATGAAGAAGGCCTCCAGGGTGAATTCCCCTCTCCGGCAGGGTGCCGGGAAGAGCTTCAGATCCCTCCCGATCTAGGGATGGAGATAATGGCGGCTACAGACTCTTTCGTGGATTTTTGATCGGGTACCTAGGGTTTTCGTCCCGAGGGAAACTTATAGGTGGAAGGAGAGGCCGAGGGGGTGCGGGGAGCCACCACACCACCCTCTGGCACGGGCTAGGCCTGGCCGCGCGGCCAGGTGGTGTGGCCGGCCCCTGGCCCCTCTCCGTCTCGTATTCTGGCACTTGATCCCTTCCGGAAAAATAGGCACTTTGGCTTTTGGCCTGTCCAATTCCGAGAATATTCATTTTCTGACTTTCCTGGAACCAAAAATAGCAGAAAACAGGCATCTGGCACTATGGCTCTTGTTAATAGGTTAGTCCAAGAAATCATATGAAAAGTACTCCAAAGTTGGAACAAAACACAAGAAAGTGGATAAAACCAAGCATGAAACATCAAAAATTATAGATACATTTGCAATGTATGAACATCCCCAAGCTTAACTCCTGCTCATCCTCGAGTAGGTAAGTGATAAAAAAGAAATAATTTTTTAGGTGACATGCACCATCAAAGACTTGATCAAGGTATTTGCAAAACATTCAAAGATGGGATCAAAGTACTTCAATCATAGCATGAAAGACAAAGTTCGAGCAATAGGCAAAGAAACTATGATGCAACATGAAGAGGCACAAACAAAAGATTCATGAATAACAATGCTTTGCAAGACGTTTGTTTGTTTCACATAAAGAAAACATAGCATAATAGTATTCAGCTTGTCCCTCAATAGAGTAGCAAATATAAATGCATAGGACACCTTCAAAGTTCATAAGAGTGACTAGATACAATAGTTTCAAACAAGCAATAACAAGTTATGCATCAATCAACTAGTCTTGGGACAATGCACATAGAACTAAGAATGGCCACTATGCTCTCAAAGTAGTGCATAAAGATAGAAGGTGGAGACTCAATATAATGGTGGAAGAAAGGCCTTTTGTAAAAGGAAGCAGGGATTCAAGTCTCATAAAGAGCTTCCAAAAATTATGGTACTTATAGCTTTTAGCTCTCATTGCCCCTATCATAAGCATCTTTAAGGTGATTAAGGTTAAAGTGACACAACTAAGAGGATATACTTGACAAGTTATAAACCGAAATCTCATGCCCCTTACCTACGTAGACCGATCCTCATCCTACTCAACTTCAGTCACGAGTAAGCTCTTGTCATTGTAAGTATATGTGTGTCATTAAGAACCGCTAATGGGCTACCCCTTGCACATGATACATAAGCTTTCCCATAAACAAAATGACAAGGCAAGCAGACAATGAGCATCTCAGCGATCTTTTTATTTGCTATTTGCATAGGTTTTTATTGAGGATGCTTCATAGAGTGCTCATTATGGTGATGCTGCAAGTTTCCACCATGATTAGGCATGGATTAGGCTAGCGGCCTAGGCATTTCTCTAACACACATACAAACTCCATGATCTTACAAGTTCCACTTTTATTTCACACCGCCGGGATCCGTAAGCAAAAGAACATAATATCAACGGGGTACAAAGTACAAGTGCAATGTTGAAAGCGTTCCCTATGAAACATGGTTCTGCTAATTTCAACTTATAAAGCGCAAGCATTTACGCAACAAATAAGGACCCAATGGTTCAAGTTTATTAGAGGCAATAAAGTAAAGTGTGCCATCAAGTTAGTGAGAGCTTTAATCACTAGTTTTCTCATAACAAGTGAAAGGTAGACAAAAGCATGAATATACTTCGAATAGCATAAGCTAGTAGGTAGGTATGGTGGACTCTTCGGAAAAACTTGGTTTAGGGAGTTGGATGCATCCGTGGAACTCATACTTTGTTGTGGAGGCTAGCAAAAGACTGGGAACGACAAACTAAGAGAGCAATAATGGCCATAATCATGCAGAGCGACAAAACATCATTGATCAAAGCATAAAGTGATACTACAAGTTGAAAACTAAAGGATCATAAAGGCTCATGCTGACTTTTTATAGTCATAACATGGTGTGAGCATGTGCCAAGTCAACCCAAATAAAGCATCAAAGGAGAATAACACTATACTATGCTTTCATATGCTAAAACAACGCATGATTCATCCAAGGCACATTAAGCAATCTCAATTGTTTATAACAAGTCATGCTACAACAAAGAATACTAAGCATAAAGCCAAAACAATATCAAGCATGGCATGACAAAGCATAGGCCACAGTCAAAAACGAGCTCTTTTTACCACATAAGCATGAGCTTTCCTACTCTTTTCCAAACCAAACCAAACTACTTGCAAACCAATGTATGAAACAGGGGGTCCAACGAACTTATTCAGAAAACTAAGCAAACCAAGCAAACTAAAAACCAAAACGAAAACAAAAAAGAAGACGCTCCAAGAAAAACACAATTGTGCATGAAACAATAAAAATGAAGCGTTTGGAAGAAACCTGGGATTTTTATTGATGAAGAAGGGGATGCCTTGGGCATCCCCAAGCTTTGATGCTTGTGCTTCTTGGATATTTCTTGGGGTAACACGCGTGGCATCCCCAAGCTTGAGCTTTATTCCATCCTTCATCTCATTACTCATTCCTTTCATACACCTGAAAATTTTCCGTCATACAAAACTTCACACAATATTTATTAGCAACATTAGTGCACTTAAGATAAATAAGTCTTAAGGTTCAGTTCTAACACCAAATAAACTTCCATTAGAACACTAGATACTGTAGCATTTCCCTCAAAAATCTCAATTCCCCAAAAGAACTCAAGAAGGAACCAACAAGAAGCAAATGCAGAAAATGGCAGAAATCTGTCAAAACAGACCAGCAGGTAAAGACGAATTTTTTCGAAGACCTTCTGTTGCTCAAATCAATAAGTGTTTAACTAACGAAAGTTAGATAAAAACTTGGGTCAGAAGCACAAAAAATTACAGCTCAATCCGACATACAGAGCTCTCTCAGGAAGTTTTACGGTGATGCATAGAAATCTGTTTCGGGACAGCAACTTTCCCAATCATTACTTCACTCTCATTAGAGGTTACTCTTGGCACAAAAAGAAAATAAAAAGGATAAAGAGCGGTTATTACATAGGTAATAACTTCCAAGACTCATCTAAAACTCTTGGGTTATCTCCCAACAAGTACTTTTCTTTAACGCCTTTAAGTTAGGCATAAGAAGCAAAGAAAGAATCAAGTGCTCTCAAATGAAGAAGCATTAAGACCAAATTTTTTTTCATAGGAGAAGCAAAAGAAATCTTTTCTCTCTTTTTAGGGAAGTGTTCTATACCTTTCTTGAGTGGGAGTTGATATTTAATGGTGCCTTCTTTCATATCAATGATGGCACCAACAGTTCTAAGAAAAGGTCTTCCCAAAGTAATAGGACAAGAAGCATTGTATTCAACATCCAAAACATAGAAATCAACGGGGACATAGGAATCGTTAACCATAATAAGAACATCATTAAGACTCCCCATGAGTTTTTTTAGCATTATCATCAAGTGGGACATTCAAATAACAATTTTCAAGAGGAGGCAAATCAAGCATATCATAAATCCTTCTAGGCATAATAGAAACACTACTATCAAGATCACACAAAGCTTTGAAATCAAAGTCATTCACTTTCATATTAAAGATGGGTTCCCAACCATCTTCTTGCTTTATAGGAATAGAAGCTTTATGTTTCATCTTTTCTTCTTTAATTTTTATGAGAGCATCAGTAATGTGTTTTGTAAAAGCCATGTTCATAGCACTAGCATTAGGACTTTTAGCAAGCTTTTGTAGGAACTTAATAACTTCAGAGATGTTGCAACCATCAAGATCAAAATCAACTTTATCATCTAAAGTAGTAGAACTATTAGTAGCCTCAACACTAGTGGTGGTAATAGTAGAAACACTAATGTTTCTAGCAATTTCATCTTCTCTTTCCCACTTAGCATGTAATTCAACTAATAGTCTAACATTTTCATCAATTCTTACTTGTATGGCATTAGTAGCTGCAAAGGGATTCTCATTAGTTTCAGGTTTAGCAGCCATTTTGTTTAAAGAAGATTGAGCTTCAGTCAAAGATGCTATATTTCTTTCTGCATTAGAGAGTTTTTCCTCAATAGTTTTATTGAAAGCAGTTTGTTTACTAATAAACTCTTTAAGCATAACTTCAAGTTCAAAGGGAGCACTCTTATTATTGTTGTAGGAATTTCCATAAGCATTACCATTGTTGGGAGGATATGGCTTATAATTGTTGTTACCAAAATTGTTCCTATAAGCATTATTACCATAAGCATTGTTGCCAAAGTTGTTACTTCTTATGAAGTTCACATCAACTTGCTCTTCTTGAGCAACCAAAGAGGCTAAAGGAACATTATTTGAATCAATATGGGCTTTCCCATTAACAAGCATAGACATAATAATATCAATCTTATCACTCAAGGAGGAGTTTTCCTCAACAGAATTTGCCTTCTTACCTTGTGGAGCTCTCTCAATATGCCATTCAGAATAATTAACCATCATATTGTCCAAAAGTTTTGTTGCAGCACCCAAAGTGATGGTCATAAAGGTACCTCCAGCAGCAGAATCCAATAGGTTCCTTGAAGAATAGTTCAATCCTGCATAAAAAGTTTGGATGATCATCCAAGCAGTCAGTCCATGAGTGGGACAATTATTTACCAAAGATTTCATTCTTTCCCAAGCTTGAGCAACATGCTCATTATCAAGTTTTTTAAACTTCATTATTTCACTTCTCATGGATGTAATCTTAGCAGGAGGATAGTATTTTCCAATAAAAGCATCTTTGCACTTAGTCCAAGAATCAATACTATTCCTAGTTAAGGAATTCAACCATTCTTTAGCTTTTCCTCTCAAAGAGAAAGGAAACAATTTCAGCTTAATAATATCACCATCTATATCCCTATGCTTTTGCATCTCACAAAGTTCAACAAAGTTATTTAGATGGGAAGCAACACCTTCATTACCAATACCAGAAAATTGTTCTCTCATAACAAGATTGAGCAAAGCAGGTTTTATCTCAAAGAAAGTATTTTCAGCCATAGGTGGATCAATAAGTGTGCTCATAAGACCATTGTTGTTGGTGCTAGTCAAGTCACACAACTTAGTGTTTTCAAGGGTAGTCATTTTTTTGGGTTTTCAAATAAGAAAGCAAACAAGTAAAACTATTTTTTTTGTGTTTTTGAAGAACAAAACAAGCAAACTAAGCAAAACAAAAACAACAAAGTAAAGAGATTGGTTATGAGGGACTCCCCTTGTGAAGATGTCCTTGACTCCCCGACAACAGCGCCAGAAAATCGCTTGATGGCTCAATGCACGGTGCCCAGAAAATGTGTTGATGGCTCGTGGTTGATGTAGGGCTCGCTGGGAACCCCAAGAGGAAGGTATGATGAGCACAGCAGCAAGTTTCCCTCAGTTATGAAACCAAGGTTTAATCGAACCAGTAGGAGCAAGGAAACACCTCAAAGGTGTTACTAGCTGAGCTTTGGCAAGGCGCACTACCGGTGCTAGTAGCAACGTGGAGACTTGCACAACACAACCACAGAACTTTGTCCCCAACTTGCGAAGAGGTTGTCAATCTCACCGTCTTTTGTGGAAAACAAAGGATTAAACGTATCGAATGGAAAGAAGTAATAGTTTGCAGAAAATAAACACAAAGCAGAAACAGTTTATAGATTGGATGTAAAATACAAGGACCGGGATCCATAGTTCACTAGAGGTGGCTCTCCTTAGATAGATAACATGCTGGGTGAACAAATTACAACGGGGAAATTGACAAACACCAAGAAAGCAATACATGCATATACTAATTATCTTGACTCCTTTGAGACTTGATTGGGCAATACAACATAATACATAGACCGCCATCCAACTGCATCTATGACTAATAATCCACCTTCAGGTTATCATCCGGACCCCCTCCAGTATTAAGTTGCAAGCAACAGATTATTGCTTTACGAACTGCGTGTAAAGTAAACAATATGATTGTTCTATGAACAAATGATTGTTGTTTTCTCCCTAGTAGCAACAGCACATCTAGTACCTTAGAGATTTCTGTCACTTCCCCAGATTACCAGAGGCATGAACCCACTATCGAGCATAAATACTAACTCTTGGAGTTGCTAGCATCTACTTGGCCAAGATAGCTACTAACAACGGAAAGCATGCAAGATCTCAAATAACAAAGACATGATAGAATCAATAATCAATCTGAAATAGCATCTCAATATCCATCGGATCCCCACAAACACAACATGTATGGATTACAAATAGATGATCTTGATCATGAACGGAGCTCACAAGATCTAAACATGAAAGCCCAAAGGAGGAGAAACCATCCATCTAGCTACTACATGGATCCATAGTCCAAGGATGAACTACTCACGCATCACATCGGAGGCTTGCATGGTGATGAAGAAGGCCTCCAGGGTGAATTCCCCTCTTCGACAGGGTGCCGGGAAGAGCTTCAGATCCCTCCCAATCTAGGGATGGAGATGATGGCGGCTACAGACTCTTTCATGGATTTTTGATCGGGTACCTAGGGTTTTCGTCCCGAGGGCAACTTATAGGCGGAAGGAGCGGGCGAGGGGGTGACGGGAGCCACCACACCACCCCCTGGCGCGGGCCAGGCCTGGCCGCATGGCCAGGTGGTGTGGCTGGCCCCTGGCCCCTCTCCGTCTCGTATTCTGGCACTTGATCCCTTCCGGAAAATAGGCACTTTGGCTTTTGTCCCGTCCAATTCCAAGAATATTCATTTTCTGACTTTCTTGGAACCAAAAACAGCAGAAAACAGGCAGTTGGCACTGTGGCTCTTGTTAATAGATTAGTCCAAGAAATCATATGAAAAGTACTCCAAAGTTGGAACAAAACACAAGAAAGTGGATAAAACCAAGCATGGAACATCAAAAATTATAGATACATTTGCAATGTATCAAGGAACATGATTTTTTTTGAAAGAATCAAAGATAAGAGTGGGAATAGGTTTTCATAAATACTCACATCTTTGATTTTGAAACTAAGTTTTGTTAGGACGTCCATTCTAACTAGGGTCTCCTATGGTCTGGATGGCTCTAATACCAACTTGTCAACACCCAGATTTTTAATCCCAGATGCCTATTATGCCATACATCGCAATCCCAGGGTTACCATTTTTGCGAGACATAACAGATTGAATATCATAGTAGATCATCCATTACAAACCATAATAAGGTCTTACACAAATAGGGGATCTCGTGATCCAGTCTTAATACAAAAAAGCAGCGGAATAGTAAGCGTAGTAGTGGGCTCCATCTCTAGTGTCACACGCAATGCTGACGATGGGAGATGATCCTAGTTGTCGTGGTCGTCCTGCTATCTATCTTCCTGATAGTCCTCCTCATAGTATGGCCACGGGAATAGCCAGGGACAAAGACATGAGTACTCTTTAAGTACTCGCAAACTATCACTAACAAGTCAGGTAATTCTAGTTGGAATCCTAAGCTCTAAGTTTATTTGCAAAAAGCCAGGTTTATCTAAACTGAGTTTAGAAGTAAAGAAAACTAAGTAAAAGTTCTAAATCACTTTAAGTGGGAACCTAGTTTTCATATTCACAACCCTGTTGTGGTCAAGTAAAAATCATAGTTCACTTCACAAGTCATTTTTGAAAACATCTGACGACGGAATAGTATGGTCACTCCAACTGTCCATGACCGCGGACGCGGCTATTCTAATAGTTTGACACTCTGCAGAGGTGGTACACTTTCACCACAAAATTCGATACATCCGTCAGGGATAACCCTGAATCATCATACTTAGTATGCGGATAATCAATCATAACCTTTCCTTTACACACTCTAGTATAAACACCTCCCCTATGAGCTTGGCCTCCCAGCCATGGCCATCTTCCATCCTGGGCACTACATAGGTGGACATCATCAAGAGGTAGCCTCATGTCAAACCTCTTCCACGAGGGAACCCATACTAATGCATATAAACTATCGGTTAATCCTTACCCAATTCAGGTATTGTGGTTGTATGGTAAAATTGGAATGGTATCGCATCCGAACCCAACCATTAGTTTTTATAAAGGGCTAAGGCGCATGCCTCAACATTTTCATCATCAAATCCATTTTTGTTTCTCAACACATGTCAAAACATTTCAATAGAATAACTTATCATTCCAAGGTTTTCATAATCATTTTCACCAAGTATTCCCATCTAAAGTGATCAAGTTTTAGGCTTAGCACTAGCCACTAAGTTAAGAGTGTTCACTAATGAGGGTCCTAATCTTCAATCTCATGCCATATAATGACATCTAGTATAGGCGTAGTTTTATACTCTTTATGCTATCTATACTACTTTCCAAATACTCACAAAGCATTAACTAAAGCTAAAGAACCTTGGTAAAGAAAAAGAGTAAAGCTTGCAAGTAAAACTTGGGATGGGTATAAATCAAAATGTATAACCAAGCATGATTAATGCATATTGCTTAGGTTAACTTGTATAATTCTAGCTTGCATTGATCTAGCTTGCAAGTGTTAGCTTGCCTTGATTGGTGCAGTGATTGAAGTTTTCTTCGTCTTCTTCGGGGTAGAACTCCTCCTCATCGTATCCTTGGTCGGTACTATCGTCCATAAATAAATACGGGGTACACAATCACCAAAAAATACTTAACTAATTCTATTTAGCACGCTAAGGCTCACACTTGATGATCTAGAATCATCACAATCATCACACGAATTAAAGAACTAGTTTTATTTATCTTATTTGAGAAAAGTAATTTCTACTCATTGAAATTAATTAAGATTTAATATTCTCCAATTAAAATATGGGATCATGTTGACACATGTCATCACCACATATCTTAATACATGGGAATGTCATTTAAAGGGTTGGTGACATTTTATAAAGTTTAGGATTATTATTTAATAGATTTAAAGTGACTAGAAATGCCCTAGTAGCATTCTTTTGGTACTATTCCAATGTCACTGCATGCAAACCTAAATATTTTTACTTATTCAAATAGATATTATCAAATGTGATTTTTGAGAGTTGGAATCAACTCAAAAGCTATTATGGTTGATTTTTGAAAAATATTTGAAGTTGTAAAAGTCTCCGTCTTGTTATTTTTACTAAAGATTACCTCTAACTCCAAATGATTTAAATCCAACGGGCTTGGATATATAATTTAATTATCTTTCTAACAAAATTTGAATCATACCATTTGGTTAAGTGAAACTCTCTGGATTGATTTTTGAATATGTGGATAGAAACTAGTTTAAACCTAAATGGAAAAACAATATTTGAATTTCCAGGCCTAAGCGGGAAAGCTAAACGGGCCGACCCAGCTGCACTGCATAGCGCAGTGGGCTGCTGACAGATGGGGTCCACCAGTCAGCAACTGTTCTAATGCGAAACCGTATCTTTCAACCAGAGCCCTACGATATAATTGTAATCCAACGGCCGTGGTTCATCGTCGATGACGAACTGCTCAGGCGAGGAAAATGACCTAGCACGGTAGTGGGGGTCTGGCGGGGCTCACATGGGCTCCAGCTAGGGTCAGCGACGGCGGAAATCGACGTGGTAGACGACAGCGAGGCGAGGCGCAGTCATGGCAGGGCTTGGGGTGGTCAGAATCGACGGTGCCCTTCTCCTCCAGAAGCGGCCGGCTCCGGTGAAATTTTGGCGCGGTGGTGCTCGCCTTGCTCCGGGGAGAAGTGTGGGAGTGTTTGTGAGGAGTGGGGAGTGGAGTGGTGTGGAGAATGGAGGTGGGGGTGGCCTCCTTTTATAGTGCGGCGAGGGGACCGAGCGGTGCGGGCGCAAGATCGACGGTGGCATCACTACATGCGGCTATTATCGTGGCGGAGGTAGGTGGACAGTGCGGTGCTCCCTGGCGGTTCTTACGGGCATAATGGTGAATCATGGGGTGGCGTGGTTCGGTAGGGAGCGTGTGGTGCTCCGCACGGAGGCAGAGGTGTTTGCGGCGGCGTGCGGCAGCTGCGGGTCACGTGGCGGTGAACGGGGGTGTCTGCTGGGGTGCGGTGATCATGTCGGGCTTGTGCATGCGAGGCGGGGGTGAGGCGCGGTCTAGGCGAGCTGGCGCATTCTGGACATGGCGCAGAGAGGCGGGGCACGACGTAGCTAGGGTGGTCCATGGCTCGGCTGGGGTCGTGGCCTGGATAGGGGGTGGCGGTGGACCGAGGCGTGTCTGGTGCGCATCGTTTCAGAGGCTGGCCTGGCTTCTGGAGTGTTGTCCACTATCGGCCGGTGACGACCAGATAGGGGCGGCGCTCCACTGTGCAAACGACGAAGGGGGGTTGGTCTGGGTGCTGGCTAGGCTCAGGGGAGACAGGGGTTTTAAGAGGGGACCAATTGGTCGATGATCACTGTGCAAAACAATGAAGTTAGGCCAGGGATTAATTAGTGTCATTAGGGAGTTTGATGAAATGGCCGCATTGTCAACACCCGAATTTTTAATCCCAGATGCCTGTTATGCCATACATCGCAATCCCAGGATTAACATTTTTGCGAGACATAATAGATTGGATATCACAGTACATCATCCATTACAAACCATAATAAGGTCTTACACAAATAAAGGATCTCATGATCCAGTCTTAGTACAATCAAGTAGCGGAATAAATAGCGTAGCGGTGGGCTCCATCTTCAGTGTCACAGGCAATGCTGACGATGGGAGATGATCCTAGTTGTCGTAGCCATCCTGCTGTCCTCCTTCAGGGTAGTCCTCCTCATAGTCTAGCCACGGGAATAGACAGGGACAAAAGCCATGAGTACTCTTTAAGTACTCGCAAACTACCACTAACAAGTTAGATAGTTCTAGTAGGAATGCTAAGTCCTAAGTTTATTTGTAACGCTAAGTTTGAAACCTAAGCTGAGTTCAGAAACAAAGAAACATAAAATAAAGTTTGAAATCACTTAAGTGGGAACTTAGTTGTCATAGTCACAACTCTGTTGTGGTCAAGTCATGTCACAATTCATTTCATAAGTCATTTTGAAAACATCTGACAATAGAACGGTATGGCCACTCCAACTATCCATAACCATGGACGCGGCTATTTGAATAGTTTGACACTCTGCATAGGTGGTACACTTTCACCACAAAATTCGATACATCTGTCAGGCATAACCCTGAATCATCATACTTAGTATGCAGATAATCAAACATAACCTTTCCTTTACACACACTAGTATAAGAACCTCTCCTATGAGCTTGGCCTCCTAGCCATGACCATCTGTCATCCTGGGCACTGAATAGGAGGACAACATTGAGAGGTAGCCTCAGCTCAAGCCTCTCCCGCGAGGGAACTAATACTAATGCATATAAACTTCCGGCTAAGCCTGACCCAATTTAGGTATTGTGGTTGTACGGTAAAATTGGAATGGTATCGCATCCGAACCGAATCATCAGTTTTTATAAAAGGGGCTAAGGCTCATGCCTCAATATTTTCATCATCATAAACCATTTGTGTTTCTCAACACATGTCAAAACATCTCAATAGAATGACTCATCATTCCAAGGTTTTCACAAGTCATTTTCACCAAGTATTCCCATCTAAAGTGCTCAAGTTTTTGGTTTAACTCTAAACTACTAAGTTAAGAGTGTTCACTAATGTGGGATGCTAAGATCAATCTCATGGCATAAAATGATATCTAAGTCTAACTAGATAGGCCATGTTTTATACCCTTTATGCTACCTATAAACAAGGTAAATAACTTTGGTAAAGTAAAGAAAGTAAAGCTTGTAAATAAAACTTGGAGTAGGTATAAGTCAAAATGATATAATGAAAGCAGGCCTAATGCATTTGCTTAGATTATCTAGCTTTCAAGGTTTAGCTTGCATTGTCAATGATGGCTTACAAGTGTTAGCTTGCCAATAATATCTTGCATAGTTAAGACACTTGCAAGTGTTAGCTTGCCTTGGTTGGTGCAGTGGTTGAATTTCTCTTCCTCCTCCTCTTGGTAGAACTCCTCCTCCTCGTAGACTTGGTCGATACTATCATCTATAAATCCATACGGAATACACAATCACCAAACAATACTTAACTAGTCTACTTAGCACACTAAGGCACACATTTGATGATCTATTATCATCACCAACCTCACAAGGTTTAATGAACTAGCTTCATTCTTTTTATGTGAGAAAAGTAATTTCTACTCATTGAAATTAACTAAGATTTAATATTCTCGATTTAAAATGTGGGATCATGTGGACACATGTCATCACCACATATTCTAACATATGGGAATGTGATTTAAATGTTGGATCACATTTTAATAAGTTTAAGTTTAATATTTAATGATTTAAAGTGACTAGAAATGCCTATATAGCATTATTTTGGTACTAGTCCAAAGTCACTGCATTCAAACTTTAATATTATTACATATTCAGATAGGTATGGTTAAATGTGATTTTTGAGAGTTGGAATCAACTCAAAAGCTATTAGGGTTGATTTTAGAAAAATGTTTGAATGTGCAAAAGCTTCTGTCTTGTTATTTTACCTAGGAGAGATATCTAACTCTAAATGATTTAAAACCAACGACCTTCGATAGAAATTTTCATTAGATTTCCCACAAAATTGGAACCACTCAATTTGGATTTGTAAAACTCTCTGAATTGATTTTCAAACTAAAAGACAAAACTAGGTTTAAAAGGAAAAATCCTAATTTGAATCACAGGGCTAGCATGGGAAACTAATTGGGCCAACCCAGATTCACTCCGTGGCATAGAGGACAACTGACATGGGGGGGTCCACATGTCAGCGGTACATCTCACGGGAAGCGGTACAGGGTGATAAGGACCGCAGGATTATAACTAGATCAACGGCTCACGGTCGTCATCGACGATGGACTCGTCGCCGGCGAGACTGAACCCTAGCGGCTCGGTGGGGGTGCGGTGAGGGCGTACCAGGGGTCCAACGAGTGTGGCGAGGCGGGTAAACGAACGAGTCGATGACGGCGGGCTCAAGCGAAGACGCGGCAGAGGCTTAGGTGGACGAAATCAACGACAGCGTCTCCTCCTTTGCTGCGGCTCTCTCCGGCTCAATTCTGGCGACTGGCTGCTCGAGCTGCTCCGGCGAGAGGTGGGGAAGGACTGGTGGTGAGAGGGTAGTTGGGTGGTGTGGCGATTGAGGCTGGGGAAGGCCTTCTTATATAGGCTTGATGATTATACAGCGAGCTCGTCGGTGACGATGATACAGGGTCCTATCGGCATGGGTGGCGTAGGCGGACGGTGGCTTGCCTCCTGGCAGTCCTCTATGGCTTTATGGCGAGTCTAGGGGCGGTGGCTAACAGTCGGGAGCGTCGCGCACTCTGGGAGACAGGGGCGATGCTCGACGCGGTTCCCGGCGAGTGTGGGTCATGCGGCGGGGTACGGTCGTGTCTGGCAGGTTGGTGTGGTAAAGGCAGAGCAGCGCGCGTGGTCTGGTGTTGAGGCACGGTGTGTGGCGTTCTAGCGTGGATGGCGCTCTGGCGTGCTCTGGCACGGCACAGAGAGGATAGTGAGGGGCTTGTCCTCGGTGGTCCAGGGCATGGCAGTGGTCGTGGGGTGGACCGTGGACGGCGGTGAGGTGGCGCCTTGCTTCCTAGAGTGGCGGAGAGGGGCTCGTGGTCTCCTGCGGCTTTGGCAAGGTTGGCCGGCGAGCATGGATTTGTTGGAATTATGCCCTAGAGGCAATAATAAAGATGTTATTATTATAATTCTTGTTCATGATAAAGTTTATATTCCATGCTAGAATTGTATTAAGCGGAAACATTAATACTTGTGTGGTTTGTGAACAACACCGTGTCCCTAGTACGCCTCTATGGACTAGCTCATTGATCAATGATGGTTAAGGTTTCCTAACCATAGACATGAGTTGTCAATTGATAATGAGACCATATCATTGGGAGAATGATATGGTGGACAGACCCAAACTAAGCAAAGCTATTAGATCGTTTCATTGTGTTCTTCTTTGCGAAGCTTTTCCTATGTCAAATATTGTATTCCTTAGACCATGAGATAATACAACTCCCTGGTATCGGAAGAAAGCTTTGAGGTCATCAAACGTCATCCTATGAGAGGGTGATCATAAAGGTGTCTCTCAGGTGATCGGAAAGTATCTGTTGGGTTGTATGTATCGAGATGGAATTTGTCCCTCCCAAGTCGGAGAGATATACTTCGGGCCCACTCGGTAATTGATATCAACACCGCTTGCAAGCATGTGGTTAAGGAGTTAATCACAAAGTGATATCGGATTACGGAACGAGCAAAGTACTTGCTGTGAACGAGATTGAACTAGGTATGACGATACCGACGATCGAATCTCGGGCAAGTAAAATATCGCGAGACGAAGGGAATATATATATGGGATTGATTGAATCCTGGCATCGTGGTTCATCCGATATGATCATCGATGAATGTGTGGGAGTCAATATGGGTGCCCAGACCCCGCTGTTGATTATTGATAGAAGATCATGTCTGCATATTCTCGAACCCGCAGGGTCACACACTTAACGTGTCTCGACGCTAGGATAGATTGGATACTTGGTTTATGAATTTTTGTTCGGAGTCTCGGATGGGATCCGGGACATCACGAGAGGTTCCGGAGTGGTCCGGAGAATAAGATTCATATAAGGCAGTGCAGTTTTTGGAGTACGGAATTGTTCCGGATTAATCGGTATTGTACCGGAAGCTTCTAGAACCTTCCGGAAGGGGACCAACGTGGCCCCACCTTCCGGGAGGGGGCATGGGCCTATGAGGGAGTGTCCTGGCCGCATTGGGCCAGGGGCACAAGGCCCCATAGGGCCCAGCCGATCCTAGATAAGTTTAAATCGTTTAAACTAGAGATAAGATAGGGTTTCTAGAAGGAAGAGTTTAAATCATTTAAACTAGAGATAGGCTTGGAGGATGGGCAAGGGCTGGCCGCACCCCCCTCTATATATAGAGGGCTGGTGCGCCCCCTCCCCCCCAACCTACACCTTCCTCCAAACCCTAGTTGCACTGCTGCCCTCCTCTCTCCCTCCCGACTGTTTGTGGGCGAAGCCCTGTTGTAGAAATTCTCCACCATATACACCACGCCGTCGTGTTGTAGATCCAATCTATCTCTCCACCATACTTGCTGGTCCGAGGAAGGAGGAGACGTCGAGGTGCCGCACGTGTGTATCTCACGGAGGCACCGCCACTTGTGGTGCTGGATCGGATCGGATCGCGAGTACGACTACATCACCCACGTTCCGACGAACGTTCCGCTGTGCGAATCTTCAAGGGTATGAAGATCTAATCCAATCTCTCTCATTGTTTGCATCTCCTAGATTAGATCTTGGCTTTCCCTCTGTTTGCTTTCGTAGAAAATTTTGATTTACTATGCTGCGAAACACCTTCAGTGGTATCAGAGCTAGATCTATGCGTAGATGTGATTCACGAGTAGAACGCAACATGGTTGTTGCGGGCGTTGATGTTTTCTGTTGCAAGCCTCTTGTTTGTGTTCTTCTTATGACGCGGGATAGGGAGATTGAAGCGGTCCAGGCCAACCTTACGCGACGTCGTTCGCGAGACCGGCTCCGCACTTGACGTGTGGCTTGTTCCACACATGCGGCTGGTGGATGTCAGTTTCTCTCACTATAGTTGTCATGGGATTAACACCGGAGTTTGGCAACCATAATATCACCGTTGTGGCTTTCCGTAGGTAAGAATCGTTCTTAGCATCTACTCCCATAAGCCACGTAAAACATGCAACAACAAAGTAGAGACGTCTAACTTGTTTTTGCAGGGAGTGTTTTCTGTGATATGGTATGGCCCAAGATGTGATGTGTATAATGTATGCGATGATCATGTTTTGTAATGTTTCACGACTTGCATGTCGATGAGTACACAACCGGCAGGAGCCATATGGTTGTCTTTATAATTGTGTATGACCTGCGAGTCAACTTCTTATACGCCATGTAATAGCTTTACTTTATCGCTAAGTAGTTAGCAATAGTTGTAGTTGCTATTCGTGGTGGAGGCAATCATGGTGAAGTGATGGAGATCATGCCGGAACGCACAAGATGGAGATCATTGCGCGAAGATTGGCTATACCATGTCACATAAAGTTATATGCATGTGATGTTTATCCTTTTATGTATCTTATTATGCTTAGATCGCGACGATAGCATTATAAGATGATTCCTCACTTAAAGATCAAGATAAAAACTGTGTTCTCCCCAAGTATGCACCGTTGCGAAAGTTCGTCGTGTCCAAGCATCACGTGATGATCGGGTGCTATACACTCTACGCTCACATACAACGGGTGCAAGCCAGTTTTGCACAAGCGGAAATACTTGGGTCTAACTTGATGAGCCTAGCATGTACAGACATGGCCTCGGAACACAAGAACCGAAAGGTTAAGCATGAGTCATATGAATGATATGATCGACACTTCGTTGTCCACCATTGAAACCACATCTCTTCTCGTGATGATCGGATTAGGTGTGGTGAATTTGGATCGTGTTCACTAAACAACTTGAGGGATGTTGAATTTAGTGGGAGTTCATCTAGTAATTTGATTAAGTTGAACTATTTATCATGAACATAGTCTAAATTGTACTTGCAAATACTGTAGATCACATGGCCAAGTACAACTTCAACTTCAACGTTTTTGCTGAGAAAGAAAAGCTTAGAACCAATGGGTCTAACTTCACCAACTGGTTCCGCAATCTAAGAATCATTCTGTCTGGCGGACAAAAGGACTATGTCCTTGGGAAAGCGTTAGGTGACCCCCTGCTGCAACTGCGCCGGCTGATGAGAAAGCTGTCTATCAGTCGCGCAAAGATGATTATGGTGTGATTAAGAGCACCATGTTGTTTGCTATGGAACCGGAACTTCAAAATCGTTTTGAAAACTATCCCGGGCCCTTTGAGATTCTCGAGGAGCTGAAAACCATGTTTCAGACTCAGGCCCGTTCTGAGAGATATGAGATCTCCGAGAAGTTCTTTAACTGCAAGATGGAGGAAGGGAGTTCCGTTAGTGAGCACGCCATTAAGATGTCGGGCTACACTCAACGCCTTGAGCAACTGGACTGCAAGATTCCAGAGGAGCTCAAGATTGACAGGGTTCTGCAATCACTCCCTCCCAGCTACAAAAGTTTTGTAGTGACTCATAATCAGATTGGTTCCACTGATACGATCACCGAGCTCATCGCAAAGCTGAAGGCTGCGGAGGTGGACATCAAGAAGGATAATCATGTGTTGATGGTCAACAAGCCCTCCTTTAAGAAAGGTAAAGGTGCAAAGAAGCCCTTCAAGAAAAGCGGCGGCAAGCGTGTTGCCCCTGCTGAGAAGAAGCTCAAGTCTGGACCTAAGCCGGACACTGAGTGCTTCTATTGCAAGGACAAGGGTCACTGGAAGCGCAACTGTCCGAAGTACTTAGCGGACAAGAAGGCTGGCACCATCAAAGGTATATTTGATATACATGTTATTGATGTTTTCCTTACTAGCCCTCGTTGTAGTGCCTGGGTATTTGATACTGGTTCAGTTGCTAATATTTGTAACTCGAAACAGGAGCTACGGAATAGACGACGGCTTGCGAGGGATGAGGTGACGATGCGCGTTGGCAACGGATCAAGAGTTGATGTGATGGCCGTCGGCACACTCTCCTTAGTTTTACCTTCGGGATTAGTTTTAAACCTTAATAAATGTTATTATGTGCCTGCGTTGAGCATGAACATTATTTCTGGATCGTGTTTATTGCAAGACGGTTATTCATTTAAATCGGAGAATAATGGTTGTTCTATTTATATGAGTAACATCTTTTATGGTCATGCACCCCTTGTAAATGGTTTATTTCTTCTAAATCTCGAAAGGGATGAAACACACATCCATAACATTGAGGCTAAGAGATGCAAAGTAGATAGTGATAATACTACTTATTTGTGGCACTGTCGTCTAGGTCATATTGGTGTAAAGCGCATGAAGAAACTCCATTCTGATGGACTTTTGGAGTCTCTTGATTTTGAATCATTTGACACATGCGAACCATGCCTCATGGGCAAGATGATCAAAACCCCGTTCTCCGGTATGATGGAGCGAGCAACAGACTTGTTGGAAATCATACATACCGATGTATGCGGACCGATGAGTGTTTCGACGCACGGTGGATATCGCTATTTTCTCACTTTTACCGATGACTTAAGTAGATATGGGTATATCTATTTAATGAAACATAAATCTAAAACGTTTGAAAAGTTCAAAGAATTTCAGAATGAAGTGGAGAACCATCGTAACAGAAAGATTAAGTTTCTACGATCCGATCGTGGGGGCGAATATTTAAATTATGATTTTCTCACGCATCTCAAAGCAAGTGGAATCGTTTCACAACTCACGCCACCCGGAACACCACAGCGCAATGGTGTGTCTGAACGCCGGAATCGAACCCTATTAGATATGGTCCGATCGATGATGTCTCTTACTGATTTACCGTTATCATTTTGGGGTTATGCATTAGAAACCGCTGCATTCACTTTAAATAGGGCTCCATCTAAATCCGTTGAGACGACACCGTATGAACTGTGGTTTGGTGCTAAACCTAAGTTGTCGTTTCTTAAAGTTTGGGGATGCGAAGCTTACGTCAAGAAGTTGATGCCGGACAAGCTCGAACCCAAAGCGGAGAAGTGCGTCTTCATAGGATACCCTAAGGAAACTATTGGGTATACCTTCTATCACAGAACCGAAGGCAAAGTGTTTGTCGCAAAGAACGGTTCCTTTCTTGAGAAGGAGTTTCTCTCGAAAGAAGTGAGTGGGAGGAAAGTAGAGCTAGACGAGGTTATTGAACCTTCTCTTGAATTGGAGAGTAGCGCAGCACCTGAAATTGTTCCAGTGCCGCCTGCACCAACAATAGAGGAAGCTAATGACAAGGATCATGAAGCTTTGGACGATGCTGCTGCTGAACGTCGCAGGTCGACAAGGTCGCGTGCCCCTCCTGAGTGGTACAGCAACCCTGTCTTGACTGTCTTGTTAGTAGAAGACAGCGAACCTACGAACTATGAGGAAGCGATGATGAGCCCAGACTCTGAGAAATGGCTAGAAGCCATGAAATCCGAATTGGGATCCATGAGCGAAAACCAAGTATGGACTTTGGTGGACCCTCCTAGCGACCGAAAGGCCGTTGAGTGCAAATGGATTTTCAAGAAGAAAACGGACGCGGATGGTAATGTTACCGTCTATAAAGCACGACTTGTTGCGAAAGGTTTTCGACAAGTTCAAGGTGTTGACTACGATGAGACTTTCTCTCCCGTAGCAATGTTTAAGTCCATTCGGATTTTATTAGCAATTGCTGCGTTTCATGATTATGAAATATGGCAGATGGATGTCAAGACTGCTTTCCTCAATGGCAACATTGATGAAGAGTTGTATATGATGCAACCCGAAGGTTTTGTCGATCCTAAGGATGCTGATAAAGTATGCAAACTTCAGCGTTCAATTTATGGACTGAAGCAAGCATCTCGGAGTTGGAATCTTCGTTTTGATCAAGTGATCAAGAGCTTTGGATTTGTTCCAAATTGCTACAAAGCCTGCATCTACAAGAAAGTGAGTGGGAGCTCGGTGACGTTTCTGGTACTATATGTGGATGACATATTGATTATTTGAAATGACATCGACATGCTTAACGATGTGAAGAGTTATTTGAACAAGTGTTTTTCAATGAAAGACCTAGGTGAAGCTGCTTATATATTGGGCATCAAAATCTATAGAGATAGACAAAGACGCCTGATAGCTTTAAGCCAGAGTACATACCTAGACAAAGTTCTGAAAAGGTTCAGAATGGATAAGGCATTGAAAGGTTCAGTGCCTATGTTGTCAGGTAAGATATTGAGCAAGGCTCAGTGTCCAGCTATGGTAAATGATAGGGAAGCTATGAGCAAAGTGCCTTATGCCTCGGCCATAGGTTCCATCATGTATGCCATGCTGTGTACTAGACCGGATGTGTCCAATGCTCTTAGTTTGACGAGCAGATATCAAAGTGATCCAGGAGTGGAACACTGGACAGCCGTGAAGAACATCCTAAGGTACCTAAATAGGACTAAAGAAATGTTCTTATTCTATGGGGGTGATGAACAACTCGTCGTAAAAGGTTACGTCGATGCTAGTTTCGACACCAACAAGGATGATTCTAAATCTCAGACAGGATACGTGTATATTTTGAATGGAGGAGCTGTGAGCTGGAGAAGCTGCAAGCAAAGCGTGATCGCGGGATCTACAGTAGAAGCGGAATACATGGCTGCTACAGAAGCGTCAAGTGAAGGAGTTTGGATCAGAAACTTCATCACTGAGCTTGGCGTGGTTCCAAGTGCATTGGACCCACTGGAGATATCGTGTGACAACACTGGCGCCATAGCACTCGCTAAGGAACCAAGATATCATCCAAAGACCAAGCATATCAACCGCAAGTTTCATATAATCCGAGATTATATAGCAGATGGAGATCTGAAGATCAGCAAAGTACATACAGATCTGAATGTCGCAGATCCATTGACTAAACCTCTTCCACGTGTAAAACATGATCAGCACCTCAGTGCCATGGGTGTGAGATTGTTGCCAAATGTAAACTAGATTATTGACTCTAGTGCAAGTGGGAGACTGTTGAAATTATGCCCTAGAGGCAATAATAAAGATGTTATTATTATAATTCTTGTTCATGATAAAGTTTATATTCCATGCTAGAATTGTATTAAGCGGAAACATTAATACTTGTGTGGTTTGTGAACAACACCGTGTCCCTAGTACGCCTCTATGGACTAGCTCATTGATCAATGATGGTTAAGGTTTCCTAACCATAGACATGAGTTGTCAATTGATAATGAGACCATATCATTGGGAGAATGATATGGTGGACAGACCCAAACTAAGCAAAGCTATTAGATCGTTTCATTGTGTTCTTCTTTGCGAAGCTTTTCCTATGTCAAATATTGTATTCCTTAGACCATGAGATAATACAACTCCCTGGTATCGGAAGAAAGCTTTGAGGTCATCAAACGTCATCCTATGAGAGGGTGATCATAAAGGTGTCTCTCAGGTGATCGGAAAGTATCTGTTGGGTTGTATGTATCGAGATGGAATTTGTCCCTCCCAAGTCGGAGAGATATACTTCGGGCCCACTCGGTAATTGATATCAACACCGCTTGCAAGCATGTGGTTAAGGAGTTAATCACAAAGTGATATCGGATTACGGAACGAGCAAAGTACTTGCTGTGAACGAGATTGAACTAGGTATGACGATACCGACGATCGAATCTCGGGCAAGTAAAATATCGCGAGACGAAGGGAATATATATATGGGATTGATTGAATCCTGGCATCGTGGTTCATCCGATATGATCATCGATGAATGTGTGGGAGTCAATATGGGTGCCCAGACCCCGCTGTTGATTATTGATAGAAGATCATGTCTGCATATTCTCGAACCCGCAGGGTCACACACTTAACGTGTCTCGACGCTAGGATAGATTGGATACTTGGTTTATGAATTTTTGTTCGGAGTCTCGGATGGGATCCGGGACATCACGAGAGGTTCCGGAGTGGTCCGGAGAATAAGATTCATATAAGGCAGTGCAGTTTTTGGAGTACGGAATTGTTCCGGATTAATCGGTATTGTACCGGAAGCTTCTAGAACCTTCCGGAAGGGGACCAACGTGGCCCCACCTTCCGGGAGGGGGCATGGGCCTATGAGGGAGTGTCCTGGCCGCATTGGGCCAGGGGCACAAGGCCCCATAGGGCCCAGCCGATCCTAGATAAGTTTAAATCGTTTAAACTAGAGATAAGATAGGGTTTCTAGAAGGAAGAGTTTAAATCATTTAAACTAGAGATAGGCTTGGAGGATGGGCAAGGGCTGGCCGCACCCCCCTCTATATATAGAGGGCTGGTGCGCCCCCTCCCCCCCAACCTACACCTTCCTCCAAACCCTAGTTGCACTGCTGCCCTCCTCTCTCCCTCCCGACTGTTTGTGGGCGAAGCCCTGTTGTAGAAATTCTCCACCATATACACCACGCCGTCGTGTTGTAGATCCAATCTATCTCTCCACCATACTTGCTGGTCCGAGGAAGGAGGAGACGTCGAGGTGCCGCACGTGTGCATCTCACGGAGGCACCGCCACTTGTGGTGCTGGATCGGATCGGATCGCGAGTACGACTACATCACCCACGTTCCGACGAACGTTCCGCTGTGCGAATCTTCAAGGGTATGAAGATCTAATCCAATCTCTCTCATTGTTTGCATCTCCTAGATTAGATCTTGGCTTTCCCTCTGTTTGCTTTCGTAGAAAATTTTGATTTACTATGCTGCGAAACACCTTCAGTGGTATCAGAGCTAGATCTATGCGTAGATGTGATTCACGAGTAGAACGCAACATGGTTGTTGCGGGCGTTGATGTTTTCTGTTGCAAGCCTCTTGTTTGTGTTCTTCTTATGACGCGGGATAGGGAGATTGAAGCGGTCCAGGCCAACCTTACGCGACGTCGTTCGCGAGACCGGCTCCGCACTTGACGTGTGGCTTGTTCCACACATGCGGCTGGTGGATGTCAGTTTCTCTCACTATAGTTGTCATGGGATTAACACCGGAGTTTGGCAACCATAATATCACCGTTGTGGCTTTCCGTAGGTAAGAATCGTTCTTAGCATCTACTCCCATAAGCCACGTAAAACATGCAACAACAAAGTAGAGACGTCTAACTTGTTTTTGCAGGGAGTGTTTTCTGTGATATGGTATGGCCCAAGATGTGATGTGTATAATGTATGCGATGATCATGTTTTGTAATGTTTCACGACTTGCATGTCGATGAGTACACAACCGGCAGGAGCCATATGGTTGTCTTTATAATTGTGTATGACCTGCGAGTCAACTTCTTATACGCCATGTAATAGCTTTACTTTATCGCTAAGTAGTTAGCAATAGTTGTAGTTGCTATTCGTGGTGGAGGCAATCATGGTGAAGTGATGGAGATCATGCCGGAACGCACAAGATGGAGATCATTGCGCGAAGATTGGCTATACCATGTCACATAAAGTTATATGCATGTGATGTTTATCCTTTTATGTATCTTATTATGCTTAGATCGCGACGATAGCATTATAAGATGATTCCTCACTTAAAGATCAAGATAAAAACTGTGTTCTCCCCAAGTATGCACCGTTGCGAAAGTTCGTCGTGTCCAAGCATCACGTGATGATCGGGTGCTATACACTCTACGCTCACATACAACGGGTGCAAGCCAGTTTTGCACAAGCGGAAATACTTGGGTCTAACTTGATGAGCCTAGCATGTACAGACATGGCCTCGAAACACAAGAACCGAAAGGTTAAGCATGAGTCATATGAATGATATGATCGACACTTCGTTGTCCACCATTGAAACCACATCTCTTCTCGTGATGATCGGATTAGGTGTGGTGAATTTGGATCGTGTTCACTAAACAACTTGAGGGATGTTGAATTTAGTGGGAGTTCATCTAGTAATTTGATTAAGTTGAACTATTTATCATGAACATAGTCTAAATTGTACTTGCAAATACTGTAGATCACATGGCCAAGTACAACTTCAACTTCAACGTTTTTGCTGAGAAAGAAAAGCTTAGAACCAATGGGTCTAACTTCACCAACTGGTTCCGCAATCTAAGAATCATTCTGTCTGGCGGACAAAAGGACTATGTCCTTGGGAAAGCGTTAGGTGACCCCCTGCTGCAACTGCGCCGGCTGATGAGAAAGCTGTCTATCAGTCGCGCAAAGATGATTATGGTGTGATTAAGAGCACCATGTTGTTTGCTATGGAACCGGAACTTCAAAATCGTTTTGAAAACTATCCCGGGCCCTTTGAGATTCTCGAGGAGCTGAAAACCATGTTTCAGACTCAGGCCCGTTCTGAGAGATATGAGATCTCCGAGAAGTTCTTTAACTGCAAGATGGAGGAAGGGAGTTCCGTTAGTGAGCACGCCATTAAGATGTCGGGCTACACTCAACGCCTTGAGCAACTGGACTGCAAGATTCCAGAGGAGCTCAAGATTGACAGGGTTCTGCAATCACTCCCTCCCAGCTACAAAAGTTTTGTAGTGACTCATAATCAGATTGGTTCCACTGATACGATCACCGAGCTCATCGCAAAGCTGAAGGCTGCGGAGGTGGACATCAAGAAGGATAATCATGTGTTGATGGTCAACAAGCCCTCCTTTAAGAAAGGTAAAGGTGCAAAGAAGCCCTTCAAGAAAAGCGGCGGCAAGCGTGTTGCCCCTGCTGAGAAGAAGCTCAAGTCTAGACCTAAGCCGGACACTGAGTGCTTCTATTGCAAGGACAAGGGTCACTGGAAGCGCAACTGTCCGAAGTACTTAGCGGACAAGAAGGCTGGCACCATCAAAGGTATATTTGATATACATGTTATTGATGTTTTCCTTACTAGCCCTCGTTGTAGTGCCTGGGTATTTGATACTGGTTCAGTTGCTAATATTTGTAACTCGAAACAGGAGCTACGGAATAGACGACGGCTTGCGAGGGATGAGGTGACGATGCGCGTTGGCAACGGATCAAGAGTTGATGTGATGGCCGTCGGCACACTCTCCTTAGTTTTACCTTCGGGATTAGTTTTAAACCTTAATAAATGTTATTATGTGCCTGCGTTGAGCATGAACATTATTTCTGGATCGTGTTTATTGCAAGACGGTTATTCATTTAAATCGGAGAATAATGGTTGTTCTATTTATATGAGTAACATCTTTTATGGTCATGCACCCCTTGTAAATGGTTTATTTCTTCTAAATCTCGAAAGGGATGAAACACACATCCATAACATTGAGGCTAAGAGATGCAAAGTAGATAGTGATAATACTACTTATTTGTGGCACTGTCGTCTAGGTCATATTGGTGTAAAGCGCATGAAGAAACTCCATTCTGATGGACTTTTGGAGTCTCTTGATTTTGAATCATTTGACACATGCGAACCATGCCTCATGGGCAAGATGATCAAAACCCCGTTCTCCGGTATGATGGAGCGAGCAACAGACTTGTTGGAAATCATACATACCGATGTATGCGGACCGATGAGTGTTTCGACGCACGGTGGATATCGCTATTTTCTCACTTTTACCGATGACTTAAGTAGATATGGGTATATCTATTTAATGAAACATAAATCTAAAACGTTTGAAAAGTTCAAAGAATTTCAGAATGAAGTGGAGAACCATCGTAACAGAAAGATTAAGTTTCTACGATCCGATCGTGGGGGCGAATATTTAAATTATGATTTTCTCACGCATCTCAAAGCAAGTGGAATCGTTTCACAACTCACGCCACCCGGAACACCACAGCGCAATGGTGTGTCTGAACGCCGGAATCGAACCCTATTAGATATGGTCCGATCGATGATGTCTCTTACTGATTTACCGTTATCATTTTGGGGTTATGCATTAGAAACCGCTGCATTCACTTTAAATAGGGCTCCATCTAAATCCGTTGAGACGACACCGTATGAACTGTGGTTTGGTGCTAAACCTAAGTTGTCGTTTCTTAAAGTTTGGGGATGCGAAGCTTACGTCAAGAAGTTGATGCCGGACAAGCTCGAACCCAAAGCGGAGAAGTGCGTCTTCATAGGATACCCTAAGGAAACTATTGGGTATACCTTCTATCACAGAACCGAAGGCAAAGTGTTTGTCGCAAAGAACGGTTCCTTTCTTGAGAAGGAGTTTCTCTCGAAAGAAGTGAGTGGGAGGAAAGTAGAGCTAGACGAGGTTATTGAACCTTCTCTTGAATTGGAGAGTAGCGCGGCACCTGAAATTGTTCCAGTGCCGCCTGCACCAACAATAGAGGAAGCTAATGACAAGGATCATGAAGCTTTGGACGATGCTGCTGCTGAACGTCGCAGGTCGACAAGGTCGCGTGCCCCTCCTGAGTGGTACAGCAACCCTGTCTTGACTGTCTTGTTAGTAGAAGACAGCGAACCTACGAACTATGAGGAAGCGATGATGAGCCCAGACTCTGAGAAATGGCTAGAAGCCATGAAATCCGAATTGGGATCCATGAGCGAAAACCAAGTATGGACTTTGGTGGACCCTCCTAGCGACCGAAAGGCCGTTGAGTGCAAATGGATTTTCAAGAAGAAAACGGACGCGGATGGTAATGTTACCGTCTATAAAGCACGACTTGTTGCGAAAGGTTTTCGACAAGTTCAAGGTGTTGACTACGATGAGACTTTCTCTCCCGTAGCGATGTTTAAGTCCATTCGGATTTTATTAGCAATTGCTGCGTTTCATGATTATGAAATATGGCAGATGGATGTCAAGACTGCTTTCCTCAATGGCAACATTGATGAAGAGTTGTATATGATGCAACCCGAAGGTTTTGTCGATCCTAAGGATGCTGATAAAGTATGCAAACTTCAGCGTTCAATTTATGGACTGAAGCAAGCATCTCGGAGTTGGAATCTTCGTTTTGATCAAGTGATCAAGAGCTTTGGATTTGTTCCAAATTGCTACAAAGCCTGCATCTACAAGAAAGTGAGTGGGAGCTCGGTGACGTTTCTGGTACTATATGTGGATGACATATTGATTATTTGAAATGACATCGACATGCTTAACGATGTGAAGAGTTATTTGAACAAGTGTTTTTCAATGAAAGACCTAGGTGAAGCTGCTTATATATTGGGCATCAAAATCTATAGAGATAGACAAAGACGCCTGATAGCTTTAAGCCAGAGTACATACCTAGACAAAGTTCTGAAAAGGTTCAGAATGGATAAGGCATTGAAAGGTTCAGTGCCTATGTTGTCAGGTAAGATATTGAGCAAGGCTCAGTGTCCAGCTATGGTAAATGATAGGGAAGCTATGAGCAAAGTGCCTTATGCCTCGGCCATAGGTTCCATCATGTATGCCATGCTGTGTACTAGACCGGATGTGTCCAATGCTCTTAGTTTGACGAGCAGATATCAAAGTGATCCAGGAGTGGAACACTGGACAGCCGTGAAGAACATCCTAAGGTACCTAAATAGGACTAAAGAAATGTTCTTATTCTATGGGGGTGATGAACAACTCGTCGTAAAAGGTTACGTCGATGCTAGTTTCGACACCAACAAGGATGATTCTAAATCTCAGACAGGATACGTGTATATTTTGAATGGAGGAGCTGTGAGCTGGAGAAGCTGCAAGCAAAGCGTGATCGCGGGATCTACAGTAGAAGCGGAATACATGGCTGCTACAGAAGCGTCAAGTGAAGGAGTTTGGATCAGAAACTTCATCACTGAGCTTGGCGTGGTTCCAAGTGCATTGGACCCACTGGAGATATCGTGTGACAACACTGGCGCCATAGCACTCGCTAAGGAACCAAGATATCATCCAAAGACCAAGCATATCAACCGCAAGTTTCATATAATCCGAGATTATATAGCAGATGGAGATCTGAAGATCAGCAAAGTACATACAGATCTGAATGTCGCAGATCCATTGACTAAACCTCTTCCACGTGTAAAACATGATCAGCACCTCAGTGCCATGGGTGTGAGATTGTTGCCAAATGTAAACTAGATTATTGACTCTAGTGCAAGTGGGAGACTGTTGAAATTATGCCCTAGAGGCAATAATAAAGATGTTATTATTATAATTCTTGTTCATGATAAAGTTTATATTCCATGCTAGAATTGTATTAAGCGGAAACATTAATACTTGTGTGGTTTGTGAACAACACCGTGTCCCTAGTACGCCTCTATGGACTAGCTCATTGATCAATGATGGTTAAGGTTTCCTAACCATAGACATGAGTTGTCAATTGATAATGAGACCATATCATTGGGAGAATGATATGGTGGACAGACCCAAACTAAGCAAAGCTATTAGATCGTTTCATTGTGTTCTTCTTTGCGAAGCTTTTCCTATGTCAAATATTGTATTCCTTAGACCATGAGATAATACAACTCCCTGGTATCGGAAGAAAGCTTTGAGGTCATCAAACGTCATCCTATGAGAGGGTGATCATAAAGGTGTCTCTCAGGTGATCGGAAAGTATCTGTTGGGTTGTATGTATCGAGATGGAATTTGTCCCTCCCAAGTCGGAGAGATATACTTCGGGCCCACTCGGTAATTGATATCAACACCGCTTGCAAGCATGTGGTTAAGGAGTTAATCACAAAGTGATATCGGATTACGGAACGAGCAAAGTACTTGCTGTGAACGAGATTGAACTAGGTATGACGATACCGACGATCGAATCTCGGGCAAGTAAAATATCGCGAGACGAAGGGAATATATATATGGGATTGATTGAATCCTGGCATCGTGGTTCATCCGATATGATCATCGATGAATGTGTGGGAGTCAATATGGGTGCCCAGACCCCGCTGTTGATTATTGATAGAAGATCATGTCTGCATATTCTCGAACCCGCAGGGTCACACACTTAACGTGTCTCGACGCTAGGATAGATTGGATACTTGGTTTATGAATTTTTGTTCGGAGTCTCGGATGGGATCCGGGACATCACGAGAGGTTCCGGAGTGGTCCGGAGAATAAGATTCATATAAGGCAGTGCAGTTTTTGGAGTTCGGAATTGTTCCGGATTAATCGGTATTGTACCGGAAGCTTCTAGAACCTTCCGGAAGGGGACCAACGTGGCCCCACCTTCCGGGAGGGGGCATGGGCCTATGAGGGAGTGTCCTGGCCGCATTGGGCCAGGGGCACAAGGCCCCATAGGGCCCAGCCGATCCTAGATAAGTTTAAATCGTTTAAACTAGAGATAAGATAGGGTTTCTAGAAGGAAGAGTTTAAATCGTTTAAACTAGAGATAGGCTTGGAGGATGGGCAAGGGCTGGACGCACCCCCCCTCTATATATAGAGGGATGGTGCGCCCCCTCCCCCCCAACCTACACCTTCCTCCAAACCCTAGTTGCACTGCTGCCCTCCTCTCTCCCTCCCGACTGTTTATGGGCGAAGCCCTGCTGCAGAAATTCTCCACCATATACACCACGCCGTCGTGTTGTAGATCCAATCTATCTCTCCACCATACTTGCTGGTCCGAGGAAGGAGGAGACGTCGAGGTGCCACACGTGTGCATCTCACGGAGGCACCGCCACTTGTGGTGCTGGATCGGATCGGATCGCGAGGAGGAGAAGCGAGTACGACTACATCACCCACGTTCCGACGAACGTTCCGCTGTGCGAATCTTCAAGGGTATGAAGATCTAATCCAATCTCTCTCGTTGTTTGCATCTCCTAGATTAGATCTTGGCTTTCCCTCTGTTCGCTTCCGTAGAAAATTTTGATTTACTATGCCGCGAAACACCTTCAGGATTCAGGGTGGCGGTGCACTGCTGCTAGGGACTAGGGGATGGGTTGGTTTCGGCTTGGTTAGATCAAAGAGGGACAGAGGGATTAAATGGGGTGCAATTGGGTGGCAATTCCCTGTAGAAACAGTGAAGCTAGACTAGAGTGTGATCAGTGCATGCAAAGTGTTTGATTAAATGGCCGCATGAAGAGAACTTTTGAATTTTTCAGAGATTTTTGGTGGAGTGGTTTGTCACATTCTTAAGCCTCTGTGGTTGCTTGGGATTTTTAAATGGGGTTCATTTGAAAGGTTTTTGAAATAGGGTGATCTATACATATGAACTAGATTCCAATTTCAATTGTCATTTAAAATTAGAGTTTGAATGTTTTTGGGAGATCACAGAGTGGGCCTTAGCACATCTCTACTTGTACTAGCAAGGGGTGCAAAGGTCCATAATTATTTCTGTTTGAAATTGAGTGCTAGGAACACCCAAAATGGGCTAGGTGATTAAAATGGCAAAAGTGACCATTTCCTTTATTTAATTCTTTTTGATTTCTTTTTCTTTGGTTTTTGCTTGGGAATGATCTAGATGATGTGACATTCATCATAGAACCATTTTACAACCATTTGAACAAACAATCATGGCCTTTCAAACAACTCCTATTTATACGCAACACTCATATGCATGCTTAAATATTTTAAATGGAAAAAGTTTTTGTTAACCCTAAATTGGGTGATTTGGACCTTGATTAACCTTGATTAAAGATGGGATGTTACACGCATGAAACAAAGTTTGGAATTTTCGATTCAATTTTTTTGAGTGATCTTAAATTAAGCTTGAGAGTCTATGTTTGCTTGGAGAGATCAAGGGGAATTGATTTGGTAGGTTTTTGAAAAAGTGAGATCTTAACATATGAACTAGATTCAATTTTCAATTGTCCATTGAATTTATTTGTAAGATGTTTTTGTAAGTTTGTAAAGTGGGCATTGATTCACTCTTACTTGCTCTAGCAAGGGGTGAAAATAAGTGGAATTGTTTCTGTTAAAATTTCTCTTCTAGGAACACTCAAAGTGGCCTAGTGGTTTACTTTTGTCAAAATGACCATTTGCTTTATTTATTCATATTTGAATTCTTTTTCTTTTGATTTTGTTTGTAAATGGTCTAGATGATGTGGCATTCACCTTTAAACCATTTCACATCATTTGTAACAATCAAGCATGGCATATACACTCAATTCTACAGTAATGCAAACACACATGCATTCATATTATTTTTCTTAATAAAAGTTTTTGTTAATCCTAAACTTGGGTGATTAGAATAATCTTGATTAGAAAATTTGGGGTGTTACAGTCCCGATTGGAAAACCGGGACAAAAGGCCCTATTTCTACTAGTGTCTCTTCTATTTTCTTAGAGAACGTGCAAACATAAGTTAGCTAAATCTATTTTTATTTCCACCAATACATGCTTTAAATGATCAAGTGAACATATGAGCAGGCAAGTGTTTGAGTATGTGGTGTTGTTGACAATGGTGCATTTACATGCTATAATTTGATATGGTGCTTTTGTTGGAAATTGCAAACTCTAATCATCTCCCATTTCTTACTCTAGTCTAGCAGCATATTGCACATGGAACACTTTAAGCTAGCTAGGGTCTCAATGCAAGTACTAATCTAGGTATTATGTTCTTTTAGATCTACTTGGACCTGAAGGAGCGCAGCAACATGGAATAAAAGCTAGAGACCTTCTTTGCTGTCTAACGCGGGATTTGTGGGACGGAGGTCATCTTCGAGTACCCTGTGACCGAAACCGTGTAAAGGACGCATGCCTCAGGTACCTCTATTTTGAAAACTTTGCAACCCAAATGTATTGGTTGTGGGATCATCATATTATTGTTACTTTATGGTGATGTTTCTTCATACTATAACTCTGTCCTATTGTCCCATTTGCGGTTCTTGAGAGACATGTAGTGGAAAGTGGAAAACATGCTTTGTTTGACCAACCCGACTCTCCTGATGTACTATTATCTATTACCATTGTTATCTTCTTCATATTATGTACTGGGAGTATATTGGACCTGTTATTTCATGTTGCAGTTTGGATTCTCCATTTACCTAACATAACTAGGCTTTGTTTCTGATAACCTAAGTTCTATAGTTTATAAATGAATTTTTTTGAGATATGCTTCTGTTGGTTTATAATATTTTAGTGAGCCAGTATTCAAAGATGCGTACATAAACATGTGCAGTTGCATCATTGTAGTAGGATCTGCTATTTCTATATTACTCCAGTTACATCATTGTAGTAGGATTTGGTTGAGTGTATGTTGTAACTTACTTTATGGTCACAACAATTACTCCTGTCCATCTTGTGCAGGAGTATTTGATGCTGATCCATAGAAGGACGATGAAACAGACGCAGAGGAGGAAGAAGGTGCAGTGTCTCTTGATGTATCCATCAATGGCATAGAGGCGTGAAGAAGGAGCTGGCTCGGGCACGGAGGAGAGCGAGTTCCTAGAGGTGTTCCTGGAGGTCCTAGAGGTGTTGGTGGCCGGAGGTGGAGCTGGCAGTAGAAGCAGCGAGCTCGTGGAGGTGTTCCTAGAGGTGCTGCTCTTTGACTTTGAGCGACCACAAGGTACGACCAGCAACGGGGCTATCTGTAGTGTAGGGCGAGGCAATCGACCTGTAGGTAGAGGATGAGGGCGAGCAAACCTGGCGATCTGGAGGGGTTTAGTTCATTGTTGTAATTGGAAGTGTTTATTTGTGAATGATAGTGCTTAACGAGTGGGGCACTGTAATTGGAAGTGCTATCTATTGTAAATAATTGCTGTTCACTGTCAAATCGTGGGAAGCTAATATTTGTGTGAACGCTATCTATGTGGAATTGAAATATGATGAGTGGGGCTTGTATAGAACTGACATGGGGGACCAGTAGTAGGAAACTAATACTGGCACGTAGGTTCCATTTTCCATGTGGGACCTACTGTTAATTTAAATTGGAATAACGAAAAATATTGGGCCAAACAAAATGCCATGGACCAAAAATATATGGGCTAACGTTTTGGGCTTGGCCCATGAAATAACTAGACAGTAGAAGCTAGACTTATAAAAACCAAAAGGCTATGATTGTTGGGCTTGGCCGATGTAAAACACTAAACTAGACCAGGCTAAATTTGCCGCCACGTCAGATTCCATGTCAGATTCGCTTACGTGGACAGGCCAGAATGTCATGACCAAAATTTTGGTCATGGACACTATGACCATCTATTTTGGTCATAGTAGTCCATGAAAAATTAAAAAAAAGATCGTGAGCTATCTATAGTGACCCTCGCTATGTGACCTAATGATTTTGGTCATAAAAAGGTCATACATGGACTACTATGACCTTTCTATGACCAATATTTGGGGTCACTAGTTAGCACATTCCTTGTAGTGCTCGCCATCTCCCAGGCTCAGCGCTTTGCCGCCCTTGTCTGGTAGTGCCAGTAGGGCGGCGTGCCAGCCTTTCCGGTCAAGGGTGCACTCAACAAGGAGCGTCACCCCCTCCCATACCTTTGGCCAACGGATCCAAGGCGGCCGGGTAGAGGTGGCCACCCAGCCGACCTTCCTGGCCTCCGGCTAGACAGGCTAGCCGGGGAATCTTGATGCGGACCGGGTGAAGCATATCACCCGACTCTGGTTCTTTGTCTTGTTGCCATCCGGCCAGATCTCCCTGGAGCTGGCCAGTTGAGCCTAGCTTGGCCTCCCAGGGGTCATCCCCCCGGTACTAGTCCCCGAGTGCGTTGGGACTTCGCTTTGAAGAGAAGTTCCTGCATGCTCATTGGCTGATGTTGAAATGATTGCGGATGAATAACATATCATGAATTGTCTTGTAGTGCTTGTATCATAGTGCTTGTCGTTTTCCTCCTCGAGATGCCCACTTTCCCGGCTAGAGTTTACCGACTACGGGTCTGGTGGCCCACCCATAGGGTGTGAGCGACGATTTCATCTCTCGGCTGCCGTGTCCTGTTAGGGAGGTGAATCGCCCAGTCGATGACGTCAATGCTGGCATTAGGTGCGCCTGCCTCCTCTGGTGCATGTTGCGTCAGTTTGACCTCTTGGCATGCCGTGACAGTTTTGGTAACTGCGCACACGCCTTCATCATAGCGGTTTCTCGGGGATCGTGCGCGCGCTTGGCCTTCGCGGTAACGCCTGTAGGATATTCTGTGGAAGTTGGTCTGGCACATGTGATTCAGAACCGAAGCGTCGTGGGGGGAGTGGAGCTGTTATGTGCCACGTGCCGTAGGGGAGTGCAGGAGGCGTGGTTGCCCTGCCTCGATAAATAGGGGCACCAGGGAGGGTTCCTTCCTTACTTCATCTTCTCCCTGCATCCACTGTCCTTTGCGCTCCCTTGCACCACCACTCTCTTTGATCACCGGCGTCGCCGTTCCTTCATCGCAACAAGGGGACCCTGCTTGTCCAACACGGCCACCATTCCTGCCGAGATGCTCCCTGACCAAGCGGGTGGCTGGTGTGGCTCGTACGTCACTAACGAGCTCGTGCAGAAGTACCGGCAGGGCAAACTCATCCCGTCGGAGCGCCTAGTGAAGCATTACCTGGCGCTGGAAGGGGAGAGGGTTCCCAACCCCCTGCCCGGGGAGGCTGTCGTCTTCCTCGCCCACTTCGCCCGTGGGCTCGGTCTGCCTCTAAGCAGGTTCTTCTTGGAGATGATGGTGTTGTTTGACCTACACCTCCACCACCTCGGTGCCAACAACATCGCACAGCTGTCACATCATGCAGCCTGCTCCTACCTGGGGGTTCGTCTGGATGTGGCGAACCTCTTGAAGTTCTTCTACCTCAAGGTCCAGGTTGTGTGGAAGGGCGGCCCTCTAACGGAGACCGGCTTCTGCACAGTCTACCCTATGGCATCGTCGCTGATGTCATGGCTGGAGATGCCCGACACCGTCAAGTTGTGGTAGCGCTCATATTTTTACGTGCACAACAACACCTACATCGATTGGATCAAGGCGCCAGTGTTCGCCAACGTGCCCTCCACACAGAAGGCCTAGACTATCCAGAACTTGGGCGCCTAGGTAGACATGGAGTGGATGGCCGCCCGCGTGACGGTGCTGGTGGACAAGGAGCGGCTCACCGCCTGGGACATCCTGCTATCCTGGATGACGAATCGCGTGCTTCTGCTACAATAGTGGCCGCACAAGATCTACCATCTGTCTGGCCTGCTGGATCCCACCGGGTTTCCCGGCTTGAGGTGCCGTTCGTGTCCATTTGGGAGTGGCTCGCCACCACCTAGAAGGAGACTCTGGCGAAAGACTAGGTCATCTTCTGTCAGCCGTACCACCATGGCCAGCTTCCCTTGAAGGTCAGGCTTTCTTCCTTTTCTCCAGGTAAACTTTTCCCGAGGAATTTTTCTCCTTGCTGGGTCCTTGGTCCTGCATCGGTCCTCCGCCACCTCCCGGGCCACCAATCTGTTCCTGGCTCCGGGCCAGGTTCAGACGGGTTCTGCCGCCTACCAGGTGGAGGAGGCCGTGGAGGTGGCGAGGGAGGCCCCTGCGCAGCCGGCGGCCGAAGAAGGCCATAAGGAGGTGGTTCCTAGCTCAGGCGCGGCGGCTCCGGAGGCATCGCGTGTTGCCTCCGGCAACAATGACGAGCTCCAGATTACCGGTAGGCGGTCGGCTCTGGTCGCGCCGCCGCCGGAATCAGTCCTGGTGTAGCTCTCCGAGTCGGTGCCTGTTTCCCTTGGCCAGGTTCATCACCTAGTGGAGGTGATGAAGCAGGGGCTTGGTGAAGCCAGGGCGCTGGGGGCGTCCCTTGAGGTAAATAACTCCTCCGTCGTATTTGTTGCCCTCCTTGCTTTTCTTTTCGTAGTCCTTTTTCTCTCTTTATAGAAAGCCTTTGCCGAAGCCACCAAGACCTCGCAGGACCTAGGGCGTAAGATTGCTTACTCTGCTGACTTCCTGGTTGCGCGAGTTTTCGCGCTTCTTGTTGACCATTGGGTACCCCCTATAGCTCTATTAGAGGACAGGGACCAGGAGATGGAGAGGCTAAAGGCGAAGGTCGCCCGGCTGGAGGAGTCTAACTAGGCGCGCCAGGCCCAGATCGGCCAGCTGATGTCGCATCAGCAGCAGATGGAGGTCAAGGCCGGCCAGGCGAAGATGACCACCGACATCCGGGCCGAGGCACTGAAAAACCTTGAGCAGATCCAAGCCCGCCAGGCAGAGGATCTGAAGACTTCCCAAGCCCGGGAAATGGTGGCTCTAGGGGAGCTATGCCAGATCACCGAGATGGTCGTCAGTAAGTCATTCACTTGGTGAGATTGTTTCTCATCTTGTTGCAGCCGAAATGTTAATAGTTTCCTTTTTGCCAGGTGCAGCTTAGTATCCTGAGGCGAGCGACCAAGCCTAGGCGCGCGTTCCCAAGGCGGACGCCGGACGCGATCTGCACCTAGTGGAGTTGGTGACAGTCATTAGGGAAGAGGCCAACTGGCTGCACGGTGCTACCTTTGAGGTCTTTGACTACGTTTGGCGTGACACCGACCGCCCGGGCACGATGGACGCCTTGGCCAGGACGCTCTCTAGCGCCCCGGAGCTCATGGATGTGGCGCGAGACTGGGCCGCTCTTGGTGGTGCCAAGATGGTCTTGGCACTTTTGAAGTCCTGGTACCCAGACATGGACCTGCGGAGTCTCTCTAGAGGTATTCGTCAGGGGACCAGCTACGACCAGCTTCGAGCTGAAGGTTCTGACATCCGCTCCTGCGGCGTCCAAATTGGAAGCTTCGTCCAGCTGGACCGGGATTTCGGTGATCCGACCGGCTCGGAGGGGTATCCCTATAGCCCTCTGGTAGCCTTATCCCACGACGACACCCCGGCTGCAATAGGCCCTGCCTGCGCCGACTTCGCCGCCAGCAACCATGCTTTGGTCGATGCCTCTGGCCCGCAATCCTGATCCCCACAATGCTGGGAGGATTTGTATCTAGTTGAAAACTTCTTTGCTTGTGGTACTGACTCTGCTCTTTGGTGAACAGTTGACTTTTGCTCTGTGAAGAAATCTGTCTAGAGTTTTGTCTCCATTCTGTGATGTTGTCTTATGCTGCACTTTATTGCATGCTTTGTTCTGTGTGGGGGCGCGTGAGCGCACCCACAGGGTGTAGTCCCCGAGGTTCAGGCTAGCTGGAGAATCCAGCCGGGTCGAAGCTCCTTTGTGTTGTTGCTTGTTGTAGGTTTCATGTGTGGGGGCGCGCGAGCACACCCACGGGGTGTATTCCCCGAGGTTTGGGCTGGCTAGAGAATCTAGCCGGGTCGAAGCTCCTTTGTGTTATTGCTGGTTGCAGGTTTCCTGTATGGGGGCACGCGAGTGCACCCACAGGATGTAGTCCCCGAGGTTTGGGCCGGTTGTAGAATCCAGCCGGGTCGAAGCTCCTTTGCATTCCTTTGCCGTTTGGAGGTTGGCCTCCAGCTCGGAAGCTTTGGCTCATGCAAGGATGAAATATACAAACAATGGTTTGCATGTTAGACATGTGTAGGATAAATATAGTCTTTAGTTGCTCGTTAGTTTGAAAAAAAATTTGTTTCACGCAAAACTAGTAGCTTAGTACTTTTCTTAGCAAGCATTGGCCATTGAAGCTGTGCCCTTGTCAGCTCTTAGCTGGAAGCAAGGGTTATCCTAGTTGGCGTACTGTGCAATACTTCGGGTTTTGGCATACTGCCCTTGTCAGCGCTTAGCTCGAACAAGTAGGCGCAACCAGAATGTCTTGTTTTCCTTAGGATTTTTCCTGTACGAGTCTTCAAGTTTTCTGCTCTTGCCGTGCCTGTCAACCGGCTTGCGGTCTATAGCCGGAATCGAAGAGGGATCTGTTGGAACCGCTTATAGTACTTTGTCTTTTCAGAATTCGCAGCCGTCTGGGCCTTCCGGCGAGTCCCCGAGAGAGACTACCGGGTCTAGGGTTAAAAACACTATAGCCGGAGAACTTCAAGTGTTGCAACAGAAAATGCCGAATTATTACGGAGTCCTCGAGACTATGTCGAGGCTCCTCAACTTGTTTGTTACACAAAGGTAAGATACATTTTCCCTTTACTCTGGTGTACAATGGGCGAAGCAGGTTCGCATTCCATGGGCGCATAGTTTCTTCGCCGGAGCGGTCCATCTTGTTCTTTGCCGGCTGGCTTGTGTCGATTAGGTAGTATGATTTGTTATGCAACACTTGGTTGATGATGAATGGCCTTTCCCAAGGTGGAGCTAGCTTGTGCATCCCCTTAGTGTCTTGTACTAGACACAAGATGAGGTTGCCCTCATGGAATGAGACGTTGCGGATCCGGCTAGCGTGGTAGCGGTGCAGGTTCTGCTGATAGATGGTAGACCTAGACAAGGACAACTCTCGAGCCTCCTCAAGGAGATCAACGCTGTCTTCACGTGCTTCTTTGGCCTGCTACTTAGTGTACAGCAGTTTGCGTGGTGCGTCGAATTCGATGTCGGTTGGCAGGACCGCCTCGGCTCCATAAACAAGTAAGAATGGCATGAAGCCGATGGAGCGTCTGGGAGTTGTGCGTAGGTTCCATAGCACTGCCGACAATTCCTCTATCTAGCATCCGGGAGTCCTCATCAGCGGCTTGATTAGTCTTGGCTTGATTCTGGCTAGGACCAGACCATTTGGTCGCTCGCACTGTCCATTGGATTGGGCGTGTGCAACGGATGCCAGGCGGGTGCCCTTGTCACCACAAAAACGCGTGAAGGCCCATTTGGCGAAGTTCGTGCCATTGTCTATGATGATGCTATTGGGGTAACCAAAACGCGTGATGATGTTGGCGAAGAACTTGACCACTGTCGATCCATCCAGTTTCTTGGTTGTCTTTGCATCGATCCACTTGGTTAACTTGTCCACGGCCACTAGTAAATGTGTCATGCCGGATCGTGCTGTTTTGAATGGGCCAACCATGTCCAAGCCCCAAACGTAAATGGCTAGGTGATAGGGATCGTCTTGAGTGCTGATGATGGAGTGTGTTTCTGCTGTGCGAACTTCTAGCATCCATTGCATGCCTTCACCAACTGCTTGGCATCCTCCAGTGCCGTCGGCCAGTAGAACCCATGGTGGAATGCCTTTGCCACTATTGCTCTCGATGATGCGTGGTAATCGCATTCGCGTTGGTGAATGTCCACCAGCAGCCGGATTCCTTCCTCTTGGCTTACGCAACACTGGTATAATCCTCCCACGCTATGCTTGTAGAGCTCGTTGTTGACGATTGTGTATGCGCTTGCCCTGCACTTCACTTGTCTTGCCTCAGCCTCTTCATTCGGCAACTCTCCTTTGGCTAGAAAGTCCACGAACGGCTTGCCCCATGGAGGTGTTTCTCGGATGGTGTAGACAGTTTGCATGATCAGTTTGACTTCCTCGCTACCATCCAACTCGGGCTCGTCAGGTGGTCTACCGGGTGGGAGATCAAAGTCGGCAGACCCAGGGCTGCTGTAGCCGGCTGGGGGTGTCATAACCCGTGGCCCGGCAGTCCCTGGGATGGAGCCGGTAGTCCGCTGGTGTGGCGTGTTAGTCCTCGGGTACGAGGTGGCACCAGGTTGCTTGGAGCCTGCAGCGCCTGGGTCCGCGTCCAGCATGGAGGGCTTGCGCAAGTTCTCGAGGGCGACCCTAGGCAGAATTGCTGCTCTTGTTGATCCTACGCGGATGAGTGAGTCTGCGGCTTCATTGTTCGCTCGAGGCACGTAGTGTAACCCGCATCCTTCGAAACAGGCACATAGCTGTTGTACGAAGAAATGGTATAGCGCCATATTCGCGTCCTTGGCGTCCCAATCTCCTAATATTTGCTGCACCACCAGGTCAGAGTCGCCAAAACAGAGGATGCGCCCTAATGACGATCTCTTTTGCCATCTTGAGGTTGTGGACGAGCGCTTCGTATTCGACCACATTGTTGGATGCGCGGAAGTGGATCTACAACACGTACTCCAGCCGGTCCCCTTTTGGAGAGGTGATGACGACCCTGGCTCCGAGTCCACCGTACATCTTGGAGCCATCGAAGTGTAGCTTCTAGTGCGTGGAGTCGGGACATGGAGGCAGGTATAGCATCTCTGCCCAATCGACGAGGAAGTCCGCCAGGGCCTGAGACTTGATCGCCATTCTTGGCTCGTACCGGATGTAGTGCACGGCGAGCTCTATTGCCCATTTCGCCAGCCGACCTATGGCGTCCTTGTTGCCGATGATCTCCGACAGGGGGGCCAACGCCACTACCTAGATGGAGTGCTCTTGGAAGTAGTGCTTCAACTTCTTGGCGGCCATGTACACGCCATACACCAGCTTCTGACAGTGAGGGTAGTTCTGCTTTGACAGCGAGAGTACCTCACTCAGGTAGTACACCGAGCGTTCAACCGGCTGAGCCTTTCCTTCTTCTGGTCTCTCTACCACCAGCACGATGTTCACGACCCGGTTGGTATCCCAAATGTACATCAGCATTGGCTCCTTTGTAGCCGGGGCTGCCAGTATTGACGGGGAGGATAACATGCGCTTGAGGTCGTGGAAGGCCTCATCCTCCTGCATCGTCCAAACAAAATTTTCCGTTTTCTTCATGAGATGGTAAAGGGGGAGTGCCTTCTCGCCCAGCCGGCTGACGAACCGGCTAAGGAAGGCCAGGCATCCGGTGAACTTCTACACATCGCGCAGGTTCTGCGGTGGCTGCATGCGCTAGATTGCATCGATCTTCTCCGGGTTAGCCTCGATTCCACGTGTGACATGAGGAAACCGAGGAGCTGCCTGGCGAGGACGCCAAATACTCATTTCTTCAGGTTCAACTTCATCTGGAACCGACGAAGGTTGGCGAATTTCTCCTTCAGGTCTTCAAGGAACATCTGCTTCTCCATTGTCTTGATCACTACGTCATCGACTTAGGCGTGCACTTTTCTTTCCAATTTGCGATCGTAGGCACTTTTGCATGCAGCGCTAATATGTGGCACCTACATTTTTTAGTCCAAATGGCATGATGGTGTAGCAGTAGGCCCCATATGGGGTGATGAATGTTGTATTTATTAGATCAGCGGGGTTCAACCGGATCTAGTGGTAGCCAAAGTACGCATCCAGAAATGACAATAGCTCGCAGCCGGCCATGGAGTCGATCACTTGGTCTATCCTTGGCAGGGTGAACAGATCTTTGGGGCATGCCTTGTTGAGGCTGGTGTAGTCAACACACATGCGCCAAGTCTTGTTCTTTTTCAGCACCAGCACCGGGTTTGTTGCCATTCTGGGTGGAAAACCTCCATGATGAATCCGGCTGCTTTGGTGATTTCTTCACCAATGGTTCTTCTCTTCTCTTCCACGAAGCAATGTAATGATTAATTGACAGGCTTTGCATCCGGCCTGACATGTAAAGAGTGCTCGGCGAGCTCCCTCGGAACACCAGGAATGTCCTTGGGGGTCCATGGGAAGATATCCCGATTCTCACGGAGGAAGTCGACGAGCGTGCTTTCCTATTTGCTGTTAAGGCTGTCTCTGTCCAGGACGAACAGGATATTCTTAGTGCCATTTGATGGCTTGAATTGTGCCTCTCCTGCTAGCTTTGGCTCACCAGCCGGCATCTCCACCTGCAGGGCCGCCATGTTCTGCATGATGACGCGCTTCTCCTCTACGATGATCATGGGCTCGGCCATCTTGGAGCCATCTGTGGCGCATTCCACCGATCGTTTGTAGTCACCCGCGATGGTGATTACCCCCTTTGGCCCGGGGAGCTTCATCTTGAGCTACGCGTAGTGCGGTACCACCATGAACTTGGTGAGTGCGGGACGTCCCAAGATGGCGTGGTAAGTGCTACAGAGGTTGACCACCTCGAACCAGATAGGCTCACGGCAAAAGTTGTCCTCTATGCTGAAGATGCCGTCCAGCCAGATCTTGTCGATGGTCAATGCGATGGACCTGGGACGACTCCGTGGATGGAGGTGCTGGATGGCTCCAGTTGGGACTCACTGATGCTGAGCCGGTCTAGGGAGCTATGGTACAGGAGTTTGATGCTGCTTCATCCGTCCATCAAGACATGGGAGAACCTGCACGAGTGTTTCTTGGAGATGATAATGGGGTCTAGGACCATGGCATATGTTTCTGGATGCGGTAGTACGTCCGACTAGACCTTCTGGCTCCACTTGACCTCTTGCTCGGACTAGTTCAGGAACTGGGGAACGGGACGGCCGATTGCGTTCAACTTCGCCTCGCAGCGCCTTTTGATGTGCTTGGTTTCCGACTCGGTGGTGAAGATGTGGTAGTTCCCTACCCGGCGAGGATAGTCTCCTCTGTCTTCATCCTGGTGGTTTTGGCGCTCGTGGTTGTCTTGCTTCCCACTGACTAGAGGAGGAGGGGGTGGCGGTGGTAGACCACAAACCTTGGCCATCTTCTTTGTCCAGGTGCACTGGAAAGTTGTATGTGTAGCCGGCTTGTTGCAACCGCTATTGAACTTGCATGGGCCATCAAGCATCGATTTGATGGTGTACTTGGGCCGAGGTGGCCGGTCGTCGGGCTTCTGTCTCCGGCTGCTGCCCGCAGTCGGGTCCTCCTGCACGGCTGCCACCTTCCTGGAACCATATTGGTTATCTGGCTGGTCGTCTTTCCTCTTGGTGTGGCGGTTGTCATGCCGCCTGGAGTTGTGGTTGTTCCCTTCCGGCTGGCGTCGACCTGCGGAGACCTCTACGATGATTTGTCCCTAGTCATCCAGCTGGATGGACCTTTTCATCACCGCGTCCACGGTGGCGTACTTGTCTGAGATCTCCATGGTCTTGGACATGGTATCAGGCTCCACCCAGCGAAGCTTATTCTTGAGCATGGTGTTGTCTCTTTAGCCGTTGATGAAGAAGTTGATTGCTTGGTACTCGCTTACCCCCTCGCAGGAGTTATGCATGCTTGTCCATGGGTGATGTAGAAGCGATCGCTCTCGTCCTTCCCTTGGACGCACATGGCGAGCTCTCCAGGGCGACCCGGGCACTTGTAGGTGCCGGTGAAGTTCTGATGACTACAAGTGCACATATCGTTTGTAGCTAGTTTCAAAATAAAGATATTGATCCCACAGGAAGCAGTAGGCAAAAGACTAAAATGATTTTAACTATAACTAAATGAAGTACTTAGGAAATAACTTTAAGATTCAAGATAAGTAGAGTTGTTTTGGGGTTTTTGGTTGAACAAGGTAATTTAAAGTAAAGCAAAACTTAATGCAGAAAGTAAGAATTGCGTGTCTAATAGAACTATGGAACTACAATAGAGAAAAGGCGTTCTCAGGGAGTAGCAGATAAACCACTAGCAATTTAGACTAAGTAATCGAGAGTATTATAACGAATATTCTCATAGTGTGTATGTATATGGGAGGAGCTCCATATATGGATGATTTGCCAGCAATCGCCGCACACATCGTCCTCATAACCACAACAGACAGTAACCACAACCATCGCATTACCGTGCTATTAAGGGATTTCTTCCGTCGCATGGACATGGCTTGATGAGTTCTCCTTGAATCCCCAAGTTGGTACATAAATAATGACAACAGCTTTATAGTCACAGTAAGAGGAAAATATTAAGAAGGTGCACTTCTCCCTAATATCAAGATGAAGACAATTAACGCGTACACATAATGATGTATAACATAATAATCTCTATCTCATCTCAGTCATGTGCTAGGGTTTCTCCATCTCCCCAAGGACTAAAGATCTACTCTGACATGGAGGCAATCAACATCATGGCAATGGTAATGGATACAATCATAGATGAATAGTACTTGTATAAATCCACAACGAGTATAGGAATTACAACAAGATCTAGACAAGATGTAGATGGGATGGATGAATATGATGTTAATGCAACGGTGGTTGATGCAGATCGATGCCTTAGCCTCCCGGATCTTCACAAGGTGAAGATGGATCCCTGGCGGATGAGTTCCCTCTCCAGATGCCTTTCGGAGGTGAGGTTTTCGCGATTTCTAGGTGTTCTGTATGTCTTCTCCCTGAACCAATTGCACGGGGTGAAACTATTTGATGAGGCGGAGGTGGCGCCAACTATACGGCCGGAGCTATACGGGCGGAAGAGTTGCTCCCACCGTATAGTTGGTCGTTGGGCCCTCTGCCTCCCTTGTTCGCTTCTGGTATTATTAATATTTCCCAAGTAAGCGATTTATGTTGTTTTTGACTCCTTTTCTCCATAGTACAACTGCTTCAATAATTGTATCCATTGGATCCATCATCTATCCTGATCCTAGTGAAAATAGACATAAAATGTGCGCACGAGCATCGTAAAATACCAAGATCCTACATCTACAATGCAAAAAAATAATATAAAACATGATGCAATTATGCACTCATTAACTTCCCCAATCTTAGATTCTTGCTCGCCCCGAACAAGTTTTTAGCTTAATGGATGTGATCCTCATATTCATGAAGCTGAGTTGATAAAATAAATGAGGAAATTGCAGCATGTGTTTATCATGTATGATACAGGGGAATAAGTTCATGAATAGTACCTTACTCGAACCATCTGAACAGTATTGGAAGGCTTCGACACCTTAGTTATTAACAGTTCATAAAAGATGAATCTCAACATAGTGTAAAATTATCCAGTTCAATCGAATGAGCTAACAAGGTAGTCCCAAGTGTTTTAGGATCAACGTATTTACCTGGGATTCAAAATCTCAAAAGTGTCTCTTTGTGATACTACAATATAGTGGTATATCCCTATTTTCTCTTTGCACATTCGCTCTTTTCCTTCTTTCTTTTTATTTTCTTTTGCATATATTCTCACACTTTTGTTTTAAGTAATGTGCAAAGGAGCTAGCCATATATTCCACCTTATGTAGGAATTCAAAGATCAACGATCTCAATTATCAAATGCAACTGTATATGAAGCATTCTTATGACTTGGAGATTCTACCTTGACTTGTTCTCACTCTATTTGGATAACACTTTCATTTTTCTTTGTTCAAGGTTTCTCGTTTAACTTAATTGAATAGATATTTTTTCTTTGTGAATCAAACCGTAAACTTACAACATGTTGACCAAATTATCTTTATGTGTTCCATTAATACCAATGGTATGGAAGACTCCTATTGCTATCATCAAGTGCAAGCAAAATCATACTCAAGCCATTCATATATCACTAAAGCAAACACAAACTCAATATTGCTCCATATATAATAATAAACTTGGAATTTCATAAAAGGGATCGACTATTCCTGAAGGGAATTCTAATGATGGAAACTTTATTTCTAGTTTGAACTAATGCAAAAACTATAATATAAAACTTATAAGAAAGATTACAAGGTCTTTAAAGATCTCCCCAAGCTTGGAATCAAGCCAGGCGGGATCAATTAACTCCTTGTGGGTACCTATTCCTCCTCTTGGGTAGATACAACATCGCCCTCTTCCTTTACTTTGCCCGCTTTAACTATGCTTTCAAAGCGAATGCTGAGCTTGGCCATGTCGTATTGGAGCTTCAACATTTTCCTCTTGAGGAATTTCTTCTCATCTGTTAACTCAAAGACAGTGTATTAATCAGGAAACCAAATATACCATCGATTGCATCCACCTTCTTCTCGAGGTCTTTGCTCATCATCCAATAGTAGTCAATTCCTTCTCCAATTGTTTCAACGCATGCCTTAGAAGCCTTTTATAACTCACAGATCTTATCATGAATGTCATATTGCCACACCTTCTTAGGTTTAAGAGGTGATGGACCAAGAGGAAGTTTATAATAGGATCCTATGTTGTAGCGATAAGGATTAGGGAGGTACTCATCCTTGTTCTTTCCCCGCTCAGCTTGTCTCATCATCTCCATCCTCTATGGGAACAGGTCCTCCCAATTTGGGAGAGGCTTGATCTCCAGGCCGGATGATGAGATGATCCTTTAGGTTCTGCTTCCTCGATCCTCTTCACGGGCTTCTCATCTTTCTTCTTCTAGATCTGGTTGACGTGGAAGGACTATATGGCTTTGCTGCATGGATGTTATTAGAGAGCTTGTATAGGGATGTCCAGGTTTTTTCGAGGCTAGAGGTTGTAGCTCTGTGAAAACTTAATGAAAAAGGTTAGATGCGATCAACTTTAAATGGAGGGGTCAAAAACCCTAGCCGCCTTGCGTAACGAGCAACTATACGGGCGCAGCCCATATAGCTCCCGCTGTATAGTTGTGAACCGACTATAGATTAGATCTACATCGGAACCTAACTATACGTCCGGAACTATACGGGCAGAATTTTTAATTCCGACTCTATAGTTGGTCGTTAAACTCATTCTTCCCTTGATAATTTTTTTGAAGAAGTGTCGATAACTATACGACCGCGACTATACAGGCAGAATTTTTAATTCCGGCCGTATAGTTGGTCGTTAAACTCTCAGTACCTTTTGTGGATGGAAGCGTTGACGTCGCAACAACTATACAGCCGGAACTATCTGGCTGGAATTTTTTATTCCCGCTGTATAGTTGGTCGTTAAACCTTCTGTGTCTACCAAAAAACTTATGCTTCTCCAAGTATTCTTTATTAATCTGAAACTTAACGAAATATCGAGTTTTGACAGAGAAATGTCAGCTTAGAATTTTGACCAATTTTGGCATCATCAATCTTCCTTCTTGTTTGCTAGTCGTTCTTATTAAAAACAATACTCAAACTAGACTTTAACTGAAAATTTAAAAATTACTCAACCTTTATTTCACATGGGTTGCCTCCTATGAAGCGCTCTTTTATGGTCAATAGCTTGACCGTAATACCACTCATTATGTCTTGAGTCCATTCTTCTTGTAATTGTCTTTCTTCGTATATTTTCGCTTTATCACTTCTTCGGGGGTGCTCAATTCTATAGTGATCGCACTTATATATTATTTCACCCGATAATGCTTCAAGCGTTGACCATTTACCACCCATGCAAGACAGGGTGTTTTTCCTTGGAGCGTCACTGCTCCTGATGAATAGGCTTCTTCAACTACATATGGACCTTCCCACTTCGAATTGAATTTTCTTGGAAACAACTTAAGACGACAATTATAGAGCAACACTTTGTATCCACTTAAAAAAATTATTCTCTATTTTTCTATCATGCCATCTTTTAAACTTTTCCTTAAACAACCTAGCATTCTCATAGGCTTCACTTCTAAACTCATCTAAAGCATGCATATCTAATAAACGCTTTTCCCTTGCTGCTTCGAGATTATAATTTAAATTCTTGATTGCCCAAAAAGCTTGGTGTTCTATTTCTAATGGTAGATGGCATGACTTACCGTACACCATCTTATGGTGTCATACCCATTGGATTTTTAAACACAGTACGGTATGCCCATAGAGTGTCATTTAACTTGTATGACCAATATTTTCTTGATTTGTCCACCGTCTTCTCGAGTATTTTCTTTAGTTCTCTATTTGAGAGTTCCACTTGACCACTTGTTTGGGGATGATATGTTGAAGCAACGCGGTGGGTTACTCCATACTTGCTGAGGATTTTCCTGAAAATCCCTTTCATAAAATGAGAACCACCATCAGTAATTAAAAATCTAGGAACTCCAAACCTAGGGAATATGACATCCTTGATCATCTTCACTGAGGTAGCTGCATCTACATGATTTGTTGGGATAGCTTCAACCCACTTAGTAACATAATCAACAGCAACAAGAATATGAGTATAACCGTTTGACTATAAATGGCCCCATGTAATCCATTCCCCATACATCAAAGGGTTCAATTATTAGACTATAATTCTTCGCCATTTCTTGTCTCCTACCTATAATACCTCTTCTTTGGAAAGCATCACAATATTCCACATACCTGTGTGCATCCTTGAGCAAGGTGGGCCAATAGAATCCAGATTGAAGTACCTTTGTAGAAGTTCTTTTACCTGCATGACGCCCTCCATATGGACTGTCAGGACAAGCCTTCAATATCGCATTCATTTCGTGATTAGGAACACACTTACGAATCATTCCGTCAAGTCCATGACGATATAGATACGGATCATCCCAAAAGTAATATTTAAGATCATTGAAGAATTTCATTCTTTGATTTCTTGACATACCAGGAGGTAAAAAAATTGTTGCTAGATAGTTAGCATAATATGCATACCATGGATCAACAATTTCTACCTTTGCTAAATATTCTCCGGGAAATGACTCATTAATAACTATGGGGTCATTAATTATTCCCTCCATCCTAGAGAGATGATCTGCTACTGGATTATCCTTACCCCTCCTATCTACTATTTGTAAATCGTATTCTTGTAGTAATAAAACCCACCTAATCAACCTGGGCTTAGCATCCTTTTTTCACAAGCAAGTGACGCAAAGCTTGGTGATCCGTATGAATTATTACCTTAGAATTAATTATCTAAGATCTAAATTTGTCGCAAGCAAAAAATATAGCTAGAAACTATTTTTCCGTAGTAGCATAATGCTTCTGAATCTTATTAAGAGGTCTACTAGCATAATAAACAACTTTCAAATTCTTTCCATCTCGCTGTCCCAACACAGCCCCTAAATCATAATCACTAGCATCACACATAATTTTGAAAGGTTCGTCCCACTTTGGAGGTTGCATGATAGGTGCTGAAACTACGTTATCTTCAAGGTTCTCAAAAGCTGCAATGCAGTCATGGTCTAAATAGAATGGAGTTTCTTTATCAAGAAGATTGGTAAGGGGCATAGCTAGTTTAGCAAAATCTTTTATAAACCGCTTATAAAATCCTACATGTCCCAAAAACATTTTTAAGCTTTTAATGTCCTGAGGTATTGGGAGATTTTCAATAGCATTTATATTGGTTTTATGTATTTCTATTCCCTTCTCTGAAACCTTGTGCCCGAAAACTTTACCTTCTCTTTCCATGAAACGTCATTGCTCCCAATGATCAAAAGTTGGTCATTGCTCCCAATGAAACGTCATCCCTCCCAATGATCAAAAGCTTGATTGCCTGCATATCTGCAAAATCTTTGGTCAGATTGTAGAGACAATTATCAAAGCTTGTTCCACAAAGGACAAAATCGTTTGTTAGGACTTCCATAGTATTCTCAACAAAATCATCAAAAATCTTTAGAATAGATTCCTGAAAAGTTGCTGCTGCATTACATAAGCCAAATGGAATTAATCTATAAGCGTATGTGCCATAAGGACAAGTGAAAGTTGTTTTCTCTTGATCTTCCGATTGTATGGCAATTTGAGAATATCCAGAATAACCATCAAGAAAACAATAATAAGAATTATTACTAAGTCTTTCTAGAATTTTATCCATGAACGGTATAGGTTTATGATTCTTTTGTCTCTCACGATTTAGTTTCCTAAAGTCAATGCACATACGATATCCTACAATTGGTCTCACAGGAACTTGCTCAGCTTCCTCATTCATAGCAGCATCAAGACCACCTTGTCTTGGTATGCAATCAGCTGGGCTAACCCACTTACTGTCAGAAATAGAATATATTATGCCAGCATCAAGTAAGCATATAACTTCTTTTCTTACTACCTCCTTCATCTTAGGATTAAGCCTTCTTTGCGTATCTACTACTGATTCAGCATCATCAAGCATGGTAATCTTAAGTGTTATGATATATGGATCTATTCCTTCAATATCACTCAATGTATATCCAAACGCTTCATGATGCTTAACCAAAACTGTAATGAGTTTATTCGTTTCATTTTCTAATAGATTCTTGCTAATAATAACAGGACATTTATTTTCATTATCTAAAAACTCATACCTCATATTGTTTGGAAGTTTTTTCAATTCTATTGGTGGAGGTTCTTCATCTCCTATTCTTACCAATTCTTCTTAGTCATGTGGATTTTGTGCTTCCGGAATTGAATCAAGGTAATCATCCATGTATTCTTTCTTCTCATCATCTGGTGCTTCTTCCCAATTAATCAAGCTCCTTTCTAATTCATTTTGTGGAGTACTGAAATGAATTGCCGCTATCTCGGAAATCGTCTTTTCTTACTTGATCCCCTCCAGTTCATATGGCCTCTTCCTTAGTTTGGCAAAGTGGAATGTCATTTCCTCTTCTCCAAACTTTAGTGAAATGGTTTCCGTCTAATTATCCACCCGAGCTTTGGTGATGGAAATAAAAGGCCTTCCTAAAAGAATAGGGCAAAAAGAATCTCGAGGCATATCAACAATATGAAAATAAAGGGGGTACATGAGTGAGCCAATAAAGACATAGATATTTCTGATTACCCCTTCCGGTTTTATATTGGTTCTATTAGACGATTTAATAATAGTGTCTACCGGTTCAACATCTAGATTATTTAAGTTGTAGCGAAGTTCATGATAAAGTGACGATGGCATAATATTTATGGTGGAAATTGGTTCACAAATTCCATATAAGAAAGTTTCTCCATAATATATAGGAGTCATAGGTTTTGAAGTTTTCTTACCTCGAACCTTACCTTGGATGAACTCCAAAGTTTCACGGTCTAACATAACTACTTCATCCTCTAGTATTCGTGCCTCCATAAGGTGTTTTATTATAACATTATTTATATTTGTAGCTTCAGAATTCCTTTCTGGTTTCTTCAGTCTCTTCTTTATTTGTTCTTCCTCTCTTTGTCTTTTTTCAAAGATTCCATGTATAGGTATCAAGGATAACTCTTCCATTAGTGCTCTTGCATGCTTCTTTTCTTCGAGAGGTTTACGAGGTTCCCATTCTGTAGGTACCTGCAAATGCCCTACATAATTCTCAATAATTTTCTTTACTGAGCAAGAATCAATACCGAGGGTTTTAATCATTATATCTGTCCTCTAATCTGCAAGGAAATCATTAATGCAAGCATATTCTGAAAAACTATTTGTAATATTTTCCTTATCTTTAGAATTTCCAGTTGCTTCTTTCATTTTTATTATTAGATTCCAAGCCTCATCATAGGTTGTAACATCCCAAAATTTTCATCTGAAGACCATCATCATTTCACTCATATCATCATAGCATGTGTTGCATTGCATCTAGTTTATCCTCCAAAAATTTGGTGAAATTTTGAGGCAATTTGGAGCCCTTTTGCTAATTCAAAACCTAGGAAAAGAAAAAGCTAAAAAGAAAAAGCAAAAAGGAGAAAAAAATGCAGCAGTAGCAGCATCTGGCCTATTTGGCCCAACTCAGCCCAATAGCCCACCCAGGCCACGCCTCCCCCTCCTTCTTTTTCTCACCGTCCCCTGCACACCCCATCCCACTTACACGCTAGCCCCACTCCACGTTAGCCTCCACCTCATCTTCTTCGACCTAGGTGACGAACAGACCACCTCCCCTCTGCCGTTTCTAAAACCCGCTCGAATTCGAGTGTTGATCGCATTAAAATTCCACCGCAATAACTCCTTTCTTAATCCCCTCTCCCTCCTCATCAGTTTCCCCTCACTTGCCACCCTCGGAGAGCCCCCAGGATCCTCAATTGCGAGATCAAACCGCCGTTGTCCGACGCGACTCCGGCGACCATTCCGGTGAGCTCCGACCGCAACACGCCCTCCTCTCTGCCCTATTCCCTTTACCATGTTCTGGCGCACCTTTTAACTCTGGCCACATGCCTTTTCTTGCCCTAGGTTGACGACACGATCATCGTCGGCAAACTCCCTCTGCCGCCACCATCCGTCGACTTTCCCGTTAAGTCTAGGGTTCTCGCCGACCCTTTTTAGCCTCTACTAGACAGTACTGACCCGGGCGCACCTCCCTAACCTCTCTCTTCGCCTGCTCGAGCCATAGATCAACACCACCGTCACGAGAACGTGAACTCCACCGTCGGCAGAACACCGGCGAGGAATCGGGATCGAGGCAGAGCACCCCTCTCTCCACCGTGACCTTCATCGAGACCGCCTCGACCGCCTCGACCTCTGGTAAGAGTCCATGGACCCCCTGCCCCTTTAGAACCGCCGGAGCACCGCCGTCCAACGAGCCGTCGCCATGCACAGAGAGCCAGTGCCACCAGTTCGTTGCTGCGCGCTGACCATCGTTCGATCATGTTTTAGCGGCTATGATTAGATCTCTAGCCGAAGTAGTACAAGCTGATCTGGTCCATCCGTTGCCACTTAAAATCTGACGGCCCGCAGCGGTCGATCCAACCGAATCGGTACGGATCAATAGGGTTGCGCCACGTCGGCTAGGATATCTGTTTAATTAGAAAAATAGACAGATTATATATTAAACTTAGAAATTTAATAACTTTTGATCCACAATTCAGAAAAATGTAAATTCGGTGTCTATGGATTCAGAAAAATGAGACCTTTATTATTGAGGCCTTGTTTCACACTTTTGCTTCTGAAAAATTGGAATTATTGGCAGAACCTTTTTAGGAGTATTTTGCCCCTAAAAATTACTTCATAAATTGTTTTTAGGTATTCCTTATGCCTTTAGATAGAGTATTTTAACCTCTGTACTATAGACTCTGTAAGTTTTAGTGTTTTGATCATAACATTGCATTTTGCATGCATTCATATTTTTGTGATGCTCTATTGATTGAATTATTGTTGTTGGATTGTTCCTTGTGTATATTGTGTGGATTGTGAAGTTTGTTGCTGTGAGGATTGTACCTATTCCCCTAGCTAACAAGGCAAGTGATATTTCATCTTATGTCCTATTATTTTCACTATTGCACTAGTGTTATTTTTGGTAGATCTTAGCATGGTAGGATTATTTATATGTTACTATGCTATGCTATCCTATAGATTATATCTTGATAGTATTTCCTAGTTGAAAGACTTTGTATGCTAGAGTGCTCAGCCATGCTATTAGATTTCGTGGGTGAAATTCAGATCAAGAAAGTATGGAAGGATATTATTTTTGACTATGAAAAACAACTAAGGTTAATGAAATACCTGGGTGGAATGGGACTTGCTTGGATTATGTTGAGTGGTTACTCAGGGGCCATGTCTATGGTCAGCTGGTGTATCGCACTTGTGGACGACCACCCAGGAACAAAGAGATTGGAGACGTTCTTGTCGCGAAGCTTCTAGTGCAGCCACATGGCATATGGGCTCTGCCTTGACCGACTAAGTTGTAAGAACTCAGCCAGACGGACAGAGGGTTGTAGATATGATAGGATGGAACGCGTCTGTGGTGGTCTGAGGTATTGCTTCTGAAAAGTCTTGTCTCGATGCATGTCGAGTCTTATGGGGAAGTGCACCACCTCTCGAGAGGGTAAAACTAAGTACTTAGCCGTGTCCCCGGCTATGGACAATTCCTGAGCATCAAGACAGTGAAGCAGTTCAATAATATCCTCATCCAAATTTCTCTAAGTTAAAACTTGTGGGTGAACAAGGGTAGAGGTTCAGTGATGTCTATCATTGGTACCTTAGTGTTTTGAAAGAGAAAACTTACTCTTCAAAAACTATGAGATAAAACCTTGCTTTTAGCAAAGTCAGCCAAAACCACACTTAGCCATATATTCATTTAGTTGTTGGATTATACTAAGTATCTATGGTATCACTTGCTAATACAATTCCAAATATATTGACCCTTTGTGGCTATAACTTATTATGTTGTAGGGTACTCTGATGATGAGTAGGATTGCAGGTCTACACTCGACATGTTTGCCTGTGGCGCATGAAGACAAAAGACTCTATTATTATACTATGTATTGAGAACCTTGAGTAATGTTAGCCTTGGGGTAAGTGAGTTGTAAGAACCATTATATTCCTGGACATGAGATGTAATAATGACCTTTGTTTTTGTGTACTTCATCTTAAAGTGTGGGTGCTAGCATTTCGATCCAGGGACTAGCACTGCAATCACAGGGATCTTACCTTATTATGGTGAGATCTTACAGATGGTATCAGAGCACTGTGTTGCCTGTAGGTTCGTGACCCTAGGTTGGATTATACTAAGGAAAACCCATAGGAAAAATAACTTTATATTCAAACTTTGCACTTGTCTTTCCATCTCGTAAAACTTTTCCTAATCATCCTTTCTCATCTATTTTTGTAGATGTCCACCATAAATGAATCTATCAAGAAGGGACCACTGATGACTATGACCCTTGAGTGTGAGATGGAATTTCCCAAGGCACTCAAAAACCTCATGATCGGCTTGGGGATGGATGGTGAAGCCGTGTACAAGGGATTTCCTATGATAGACGAGGGACAAGAGTATTGGTGGGTGCAAATCCATTTGTATAAGAACAAGGAAGATGATCCCAAGAGTACGGGATTCTGCATGTTCACCAACTCTGAAATGCACACGTCATTCTTTGACTCTACAAGGAATGCTGCGTGGAAAGCCATTGAGGAACTTGGGAAAAGACTTAAGTATAGAATGCTCAATACTCAGGAGGATCTCAAGGAGGAGAAACATCGTGTCCAAGATTCAATGGCCATGGTAAAACGACTAAGTAAGGATATCATAGGCTTGGCTTTGGAGCTATGCGACCAAGACAAGCAGATTGCTGCCAAGGATGCCCAGATTGCTACCTTGGTTAATAATGAGTGAGATACTAGCTGGACCACCACCCTTGGCGTTTTATCATGTTAGTACTTTGATCATACCGACCTATGTTGTATGGCAAAAATAAGTTATGTTTGGAACCTTGATGGCTTGAGTTGAATAATGTATTGCTACTTGGTTTGAGGAATATTTTGTTGGTTGATTTTATTTTATCTTTGATTATATTGCGACTTGTGTTTTCTTTCTCTAGACTTGTGTTATTACTAATTTTTCTCCATGCTATGCAAAATATGCCTAGTGTTGTCTACAACACGGCCGAGGATTTCAAGGGAAATCGCTTCGGGACTCGCATGTTGGAGATCGTCCAGGTGCTCCCTCTTCCAATTCCTACCATTCAAGGACTTCAGCTATGGAAATTTCAGAGTAAGGTTTTATGGGGATTTAGAGTTACCCAGCCAGGACGCGAGACAGAGCCCCAAACTAAGGAGATCGCCTTCAAGATACTCACGATGACTTAGAGAGAGGGCTTGATGTCACTATGCATGAGCTGTTGGGACGCCTATGTGGACGTCACTCTTTCGAGATCAAGAGCCACTACTTTCACTTCTTGGGGAGACGCGACGAGGACGGAGAGCCTATTGTTCTAGACGCGGTCACTAAGGAGACTATCAAGCATGTGCGTCACCAACTCCAGGACTTAGAGAGCCTTATCAGGAGCCTTGATACTGATAGGACTAATGTGATGCTTAGCAACGATGAACTACGAGTCCAACTAAAGGAGAAAGACAAGGCCTTCCAGGAACAGGAGAAGCGAATCAAGGAAATGGAGAAGAAGTTTGAAGACCAGGATAAGAAATTCAAGAATCAAGAGAAGAGGGTTTAGGAGAAGAATAAGAAGATTAGATACTTGGAGGCCGAGTTAGAGCTGGAGGACATTGAGCTGGAGGTGGATCACGAGGTGATAGAGAGGCTACGCACATAGAAGAGAGATTTACAGGCGAAGATCGATGCTTTGTCTACCAGCTTGGAGGAATACAAGGCAGGATTCGCCACAGCAGGACTTGCACTAGTGGAGGAGGAAGTTGACATGGAGGAGTAGTGATATCTATCCATCTATCTATCGTTTTATTATCGAGTCGCATAGATCATACCGACTTGTGGGTGACTATGCTAGTATGTTTATTTTCACAAACTCTAATATTGTCGTGATGTTGAACCTGCATGTGCTTGTTTGTTTGATTGTTGTTATTTTACTTGGGTTATCTATCCTTACTTACCCTTATTAAACCCATAGATGCCTCCCCGTCGCAACAACGAGGACAATAACGACAATGGCACTGGAATGCAGCAAATGATGGCTGTGCAGACACAGTTGATGGAGATGATGACTCAGTTTATGGCGAACCAGAATCAGAACAACAACATAACAATAATAACAACCAGAACAATCCACCACCTCTGGATATGCTCACAAGATTTCTAAGGCTGAGACCTGCTAAGTTCTCTGGTACTAATGATCCCATGGTAGCAAATGACTGTCTACGCTCTGTGAGTAAAGACTTAGTCACAGTTGGATGCACTGATGCAGAAAAAGTCAGATTTGCAGCACACTTACTGGAAGGTCATGCAGCTACTTGGTGGGACAATTTCCAAGTTACTCACCCTATTAAAGAAGTAACCTGGGCAATGTTGGAGGATGGATTTTGTACCACTCACATCTCTTCTGGAATAATGGGGTTGAAGAAAAAGGAGTTTCACAACCTCAACCAACTCCACCGCAGTATTTCTGAGTACATCGAAGAGTTCAACAATCTGTCATGTTATGCACCAGATAATGTTGACACTGACGCAAAGAGAAAGGAGAAGTTCCTTGATGGGTTGAATGATGAGATATCTATGCAACTATCTGTTGCCTATGTTCCAACCTATCAATCTTTGTGTGACAAAACTACTATCCTAGAAAACAAGATGAAGCAAGTGGAAGGTAGAAAGAGGAAGCACCATTTTGATAAGTTTGGATCAGGATCACCTCACAAGCGTTCTCATGGTGATGGAAGCGGGAGTTCTGGATTCCATAAGAATGGGAATCATAACAACCATCGTAACAATAACCACCACCATGATGGAAACAATCATCGTGGACACAACAAAGGTGGGTACAGGAATATCCACAATAGTCATGGCCATGGGAATCAAAATGGTCAGAATCGCCATAATCAGCCAGCAAAGAAAGACATCAGTCAAGTTGAGTGTTTCAAGTGCAAGAAGATAGGGCACTATGCTAATGAATGCCCAGAGAAGAAGACTGATGGGGCTAAGCCGAACCCATTTCAAAAGGGTCATGTGAATCACATCAATATGGAGGAAATTCAAGAAGGATCTGATGCCGTGATCGGTAAGTTCAAGATTAATTCCTTTCCTGCACTTATCCTTTTCGATACCGGCGCATCGCATTCATTCATTTCAAGAGCATTTGTAGTCAAAAACAAACTCTCCACTGAAACCATTGGATGCCCCATTAAGGTAAGCTCCCCGAGTGGAGAAATGATAGTAAATTCTGGGTGCCGACAGATAATCCTAGAGATTGGAAAGAACAAGTTTCCAGTTAATTTAATAATCCTAGAGTCCCAAGGATTAGATGTAATATTAGGGATGGACTGGTTGACACGTTATGAGGGAGTGATTGATTGTGTCAAACGAACTGTTATGCTCACCACCCCAGAAAAGAAATGGATCAGGTTCAAGTCAAACTTTGAACCCAAGGGGAGCAAGGTTAATTCTCTTAAGGGGGTTAGCCTAGACAGTGTACCAATAGTGAAGGAGTGCTTAGATGTGTTCCCAGAAGAATTACCTGGCATGCCACCAGATAGGGATGTGGAGTTTCTGATAGTCTTACTACCAGGAACTGGACCTATAGCAAAGAGACCTTACAAAATGTCGATGGACGAGTTAAAGGAACTCAAGAAACAGTTGAGAGAACAGTTGAAAAAGGGATTTATCCAACCAAGTTCTTCGTCTTGGGGAGCACTAGTTTTGTTTGTTGAGAAGAAGGACCGAAGTAAAAGGCTATGCATAGACTATTGATCACTTAATGAAGTGACCATAAAGAATAAATATCCCCTACCTAGAATTAATGATCTTTTTGATCAACTGGAGGGAGCATGTGTGTTCTCAAAAATCGATCTTTGATCAGGATACTTCCAACTGAAGATTAGAGAACATGATATACCAAAGACTGCATTTACTACTAGATATGTGTTGTATGAATATATAGTGATGCCGTTTGGATTGACTAATGCACCGGACTATTTCATGAACATGCTGAACAAGGTATTGATGGAATTTCTTGACAAGTTTGTAGTGGTATTCATCGATGACATATTGGTATATTCCAAGAGCAACAAAGAACCTGAAGAACATCTGCGCCTAATTCTGGATAAACTCAGGAAACACAAACTATATGCCAAGTTCAATAAATGTGAATTTTGGCTAAATGAAGTGGGTTTTCTTGGGCATATAGTATCTGGAAGTGGTATAGTTGTCGACCCAACAAAAGTGGCAACTGTGACAGAATGGGAACCTCCTAAATCGGTTAAAGAAATCCGTAGTTTCCTAGGCCTAGCAGGATACTATCGGAGGTTCATTGAAAATTTCTCAAAGATAGCAAAGCCTATGACTATTGCTAAAGAAAGAGAAGAAGTTTAACTGGACAGAAGCATGTGAAACCAGTTTTCAGGAGTTGAAGAAGAGATTAGTGTCAGCACCAGTGTTATGTTTGCCAGATCTTGAGAAAGACTTTCAAGACTATTGTGATGCATCTCACCAAGGACTGGGAGGTGTACTAATGCAGGAAGGTAGAGTTGTAGCTTATGCATCAAGGTAACTCAAAAATCACGAAGTGAACTATCCTACTCATGACCTAGAGTTAGCATCAGTTGTGCATGCATTAAAAACCTAGAGGCATTATCTTATGGGAAAGCGTTGTGAAATGTTCAGCGATCACAAGAGTCTAAAATACATTTTTCACAGAAGGAACTCAACATGAGACAAAGAAGATGGCTAGAACTTATCAAGGACTACGACTTAAGTTTGCAATACCATCCTGGAAAGGCAAATGTCGTAGCCGATGCATTAAGCCGCAAGGTTTATGTAAATGGCCTCAATAAAGGAGAATTGCCGGAGGAGTTATGTGCCCAATTTAGGGAGTTGAGATTAGAGATAGTGTCTGAAGGATAACTTGCATACTTGGAAGTGCAGCCCACACTAATGAACAAAATCCAAGAAGCTCAAAAGATGTACAAAGAAATGGAAGAAATCAAAAGTAAAATTAGTGAAGGTAGGGAAAAAGGATTTCATGTAAACAAACAAGGAACCTTATGGTACGAAAAACGTATATGTATTCCGCAGGATCTTGAGATTAAGAAGTTGATCTTACAAGAAGCTCACAACTCACCATATTCAATTCATCCTCGCAACACCAAGATGTATATAGATGTTAAGGAAAGATTCTGGTGGAATAATTTAAAGAAGGATATAGCAGAGCACATTGCCTTGTGCGACGTGTGTAGTCTTGTAAACGCAGAACATCAGAAACCGGCGGGATTATTACAACCACTGCCAATACCTGATTGGAAATGGGATAAAATCAGTATGGATTTCATCACCGGACTGCCAAGGACTAAATCTGGATACGATTCTATATGGGTTATTGTTGATCGCTTGACAAAAGTGGCTCATTTCATACCGGTGAAGACCACTTACACAAGTGCCAAGCTAGCCAAGATATACATGAATAGAATTGTATGTTTACATGGGGTGCCTAAGAGTATTGTGTCAGATAGAGGAACTCAATTCACTTCACACTTTTGGCGACAACTTCATGAGTCATCGGGAACTCGACTAGAATTCAGCATTGCGTTTCATCCACGGACTGATGGGCAGACAGAAAGGACCAATCCAATATTGGAAGATATGTTAAGAGCTTGTGCGTTAGACTATGGATCTAGTTGGGATGAAAGTCTACCATATGCGGAGTTTTCCTACAACAATAGCTATCAATCAAGCATAGAAATGGCTCCGTTTGAATTCCTTTATGGAAGGAAGTGTACTACACCATTGTTGTGGAATGGAGTAGGAGAAAGAAATTTGTTCGGACCAGACCTAATCAAGGAGGCCGAAGAGAAAGTCAAGATGGTGAGGGATAGGCTAAAGGTAGCCCAATCTCGACAAAAGAGCTATGCAAATCCAAAACGTAGAGAGGTCACCTATGAGGTTGGTGATAGAGCTTATCTCAGGGTATCACCCCTTCGTGGTGTGAAGAGATTTGGAATCAAAGGAAAATTAGCGCCACACTTTGTGGGACCCTTCAAGATTTTGAGCCGGAAAGGAGAAGTGGCATAGGAGATAGAATTACCAGAATCTCTGTCAGTAGTTCATAATGTATTTCATGTCAGTCAGCTAAAAAAGTGTCACCCAGAGATGGAAGAAACTTCGTTAAAAGACACTATACCGTTAGAGGAAGTTCAGCTAGAGAATGATCTCACTTATGAAGAGAAACCTATTAAGGTTCTGAAGACAGCAGAAAGAATTACATGTACCAAGACAATCAAATTCTGCAAAGTGCAGTGGAACCATCACACTGAATCAGAAGCAACATGGGAATGAGAGGATGAACTTCAGAGAGATCACCCTCACCTATTTGCTAGCCAACCCGAATCTCGAGGGCGAGATTCATCTTAAGGGGGTTAGATTTGTAACATCTCAAAATTTTCATCTGAAAACCATCATCATTGCACTCATATCATCGTGGCATGTGTTGCATTGCATCTAGTTTGTCCTCCAAAACATTGGTGAAATTTTGAGGCAATTTGGAGCCCGTTTCCTAATTCAAAACCGAGGAAAAGAAAAAGCTAAAAAGAAAAAGCAAAAAGGAGAAAAAATGCAGCAGCAGCAGTATCTGGCCTATCTGGCCCAACTCAGCCTAACAGCCCGCCCGTGCCACCCCTCCCCCTCCTTATTTTTCTCATCGTCCCCCTGCACACCCCCTCCCACTTACATGCTGGCCCCACTCCACGTCAGCCTCCACCTCATCTTCTTCCACCCAGGCAACGAACATACCACCTCCCCTGTGCCGTTTCTAAAACCTGCTCGAATTCGAGCGTTGCTCGCATTAAAACTCCACCACGATCACTCCTTCTTAATCCCCTCTCTCGCCTCATCAGTTTCCCCTCACTCACCACCCCCGGAGAGCCCCCAGGCTCACCAATTGCGAGCTCGAACCGCCCCTGTCCGACGTGACTCTGGCGACGATTCCGGTGAGCTCCGACCGCAACGCACCCTCCTCTCTGCCCTATTCCCTTTACCATGTTCTGGCACACCTTTTAACCCTAGCCACATGCCTTTTCATGCCCCAGGTTGACGACACGATCATCGCCGGCGAACTCCCTCTACCGCCGCCGTCCGTCGACTTTCCCGGTAAGTCTAGGGTGCCCGCCGCCCATTTTTAGCCTCTACTAGACAGTACTGACCCGGGCGCACCTCCCTAACCTCTCTCTTTGCCTGCTCGAGCCACAGATCAACGCCGCCGTCATGAGAACGCGAACTCCACCGTCGGCAGAACTCCGGCGATGAATCGAGATTGAAGCAGAGCACCCCTCTCTCCACTGTGACCTTCATCGAGACCGCCTCGACCTCTGGTAAGAGTCCACGGACCCCCTGCCCCTTTAGAACCGCCAGAGCACCGGCGTTCGATGAGCCGCCGCTGCGCACAGAGAGCCTGCACCGCTAGATCATGGCTGCGCGCTGAGCACCGTTCGATCAAGTTTTAGCGGCTAGGATTAGATCTCTAGCCGAAGCGGTACAGGCTGATCTGGTCCATCCGTTGCCACTTAAAATCTGACGGCCCGCAGTGGTCGATCCGACCAAATCGGTACGGACCAATAGGGTTGCGCCACGTCGGCTAGGATATCTGTTTAATTAGAAAAATAGACAGATTATATATTAAACTTATAAATTCAATAACTTTTGATCCACAATTCAGAAAAAATGCAAATTTGATGTCTATGGATTCAGAAAAATGAGACCTTTATTATTGAGGCCTTGTTTCACACCTTTGCTTCTGAAAAATTGGAATTATTGGCAGAACCTTTTTAGGAGTATTTTGCCCCTAAAAATTACTTCATAAATTGTTTTTAGGTATTCCTTAAGCCTTTAGATAGAGTATTTTAACCTCTGTACTATAGACTATGTAAGTTTTAGAGTTTTGATCATATCATTGCATTTTGCATGCATTCATATTTTTGTGATGCTATATTGATTGGATTATTGTTGTTGGATTGTTCCTTGTGTAGATTGTATGGATTGTGAAGTTTGTTGCTGTGAGGATTGTACCTATTCCCCTAGCTACCAAGGCAAGTGATATTTCATCTTATGTCCTATTATTTTCACTATTGCACTAGTGTTATTTTTGGTAGATCTTAGCATGGTAGGATTATTTATATGTTACTATGCTATGCTATCCTATAGATTATATCTTGATAGTATTTCCTAGTTGAAAGACTTCGTATGCTAGAGTGCTTAGCCATGCTATTAGATTTCGTGGGTGAAAATCATATCAAGAAAGTATGGAAGGATATTATTTTTGACTAAGAAAAACAACTAAGGTTAATGAAATACCTGGGTGGAATGGGACTTGCTTTGATTATGTTGAGTGGTTACTCAGGAGCCATGTCTATGGTCAGCTGGTGTATCGCACTTGTGGATGGCCACCCAGGAACAAAGAGATTGGAGACGTTCTTGTCGCGAAGCTTCTAGTGCAGCCACATGGCATATGGGCTCTGCCTTGACCGACTAAGTTGCAAGAACTCAGCCAGATGGACAGAGGGTGGTAGATATGATAGGATGGAATGCATCCGTGGTGGTCTGAGGGATTGCTTCTGAAAAGTCTCGTCTCGATGCATGTCGAGTCTTGTGGGGGAAAGTGCACCACTTCTCGAGAGGGTAAAACTAAGTACTTAGCCGTGTCCCCGGCTATGGACAATTCCCGAGCATCAAGACAGTGAAGTAGTTCAATAATCTCCTCATCCAAATTTCTCTAAGTTAAAACTTGTGGGTGAACAAGGGTAGAGGTTCAGTGATGTCTATCATTGGCACCTTAGTGTTTTGAAAGAGAAAACTTACTCTCAAAAACTATGAGATAAAACCTTGCTTTTAGCAAAGTCAGCCAAAACCACACTTAGCCATATATTCATTTAATTGTTGGATTATACTAAGTATCTATGGTATCACTTGCCAAGACAATTCCAAATTTATTTACCCTTTGTGGCTGTAACTTCTTATGTTGCACGATACTCTGATGATGAGTAGGGTTGCGGGTCTACACTCGACATGTTTGCCTGTGGCGCATGAAGACAAAAGACTCTATTATTATACTATGTATTGAGAACCTTGAGTAATGTTAGACTTGGGCTAAGTGAGTTGTAAGAACCATTATATTCCTGGACATGCGATGTCATAATGACCTTGGTTTCTGTGTACTTCATCTTAAACTGTGGGTGCTAGCATTTCAATCCAGGGACTAGCACTGCAATCACAGGGATCTTACCTTATTATGGTGAGATGTTACAGAGGTATAAGATAGAAAACTGCCATTTGAAGCAGTGTCTAGATTCATCCTATTTTCAATATTTAGCCCTCCATAAAATGTATGGGTGATTAACCAATCAGGCAAACGATGATGGGGGCAATTATCTAGGTAACTTTTATACCTTAGATATCCTTCATATAAGCCTTCACTAGGATTATTTTTTAAACTGATAATAATACCTCTCATCCTGTGAGCTTTGCTTTCAGAATAATATTTGATAGGAACTTAGTTGTCAATTCCTCCCAAGGCCTTGGTGCTTCTGCACAAAAAGATCTTTACTAGTCGCAAACATTATTACAGAGAGTTTGTCTAAACAACTGGATTTTAACCATATCAAGATTACAGTCATCGAAAATAAAGGAACTGAGAATGTCTTCAAAGAATTGTAAGTGTCCATATGGACTTTCTTCATTGGTTGCAAGTGTCCCGTAAGAATTAGTACAACAAAAGTAAATAACTAAAAGTAAAGTGACTTATAGCGCTAAGCTCCCCGACAACAGCACTAGAAAATAGCTTGATGATTGCAAGTGCATAGATCATTTGTACCTAGTTTCAAAATAAATATATCTATCCCATAGGGAGCAGTAGGCGAAAGACTAAAATGATTTTAACTATAACTAAACGAAGTACTTAAGAAATAACTTTAATATGCAAGATAAGTAGAGTTGTTTTGGGTTTTTTGGTTGAACAAGGTAATTTAAAGTAAAGCAAAACTTAATGCAAAAAGTAAGAATCGCGTGTGTAATAGAACTTTGGAACTACAATAGGGAATCAGCATTCTCAGGGAGTAGAGGATAAACCGCTAGAAATTTAGAGTAAGTAATCGAGAGTATTATAATGAATAATTTCATAGTGTGTATGTACGTGGGAGTAGATCCATATATGGACGATTTGCCAGTAACCGCTGCTCACATCATCCTCATAACCATAGCAGACAATAACCGACAACCATCGCATTACCGCGCTATTAAGGGATTTCTCCCATGGCATGGACATGGCTTGATGAGTTCTCCTTGATTCCCAAAGTTAGTACGTAAAGAATGACAACAGCTTTACAGTCACAGTAAGCGATATCATCCCTCCATCTACTAATAAGTAATCCCCTTCATCGAGTCCCCATAAGAGGCAAATATTAAGAAGGTGCACTTTTCCCTAATATCAAGATGAAGACAATTAACACGTACACATAATAATCTCTATCTCATCTCAGTCATGTGCTATGGTTTCTCCATCTCCCCAAGAACTAAAGATCTACTCAGACATGGAGGCAATCAACATCATGGAAATGGTAATGGAAACAATCATAGATGAATAATACTTGTATAAATCCACAACGAGTATAGGAATTACATCAAGATATAGACAAGATATAGATGGGATGGATGAAGATGGTGTTGATGTAGCGGTGGTTGATGGAGATCGATGCCTTAGCCTCCCGGATCTGCGTAGGGTGAAGATGGATCCCTAGCGGATGAGTTCCCTCTCCAGATGCCATCTGGAGGTGAGGTTTTCATGATTTCTGGGTATTCAGTATGTTGTCTCCCCGAACCAATTGCATGGGGTGAAACTATTTGATGAGGTGGAGGCGGCGCCAACTATACGGCCAGAGCTATATGGCTGGAGCTATATGGGCGGAAGAGTTGCTCCCGATGGATAGTTGGTCATAGGGCCCTCTGCCTCCCTTGTTCGCTTCTAGTTTTCTTCTGGTATTATTAATATTTCCCAAATAAGCAATTTACGTTGTTTTTTACTCCTTTTCTCCATAGTACAACTTCTTCAATAACTGTATCCATTTGATCCAGCATCTAACCTGATCCTGGTGAAAAGAGACATAAAATGTGCGCACGAGCACCGTAAAATACCAAGATACTACATCCACAATGCAAAATAATAATATAAAACATGATGCAAATAGGCACTCATCAAGTTGCGGACGAACGCCTGCTCGATAACGATCCAAGCGTTGATGTTGTTGTCGGGGAGGCTGTTGAGCCATGTCCTGGCCGAGTCCAGTAGCATGAGCGGAACGTAGCGCACGGCCACTCGACGGTTGCCGTTCACGATGCCCACAACGGCGGTGCAATCCACTAGCCAATCTTCCAGCTTGACTGTGCCATTGTACTTTGGCGTGTCCCTTGGGAGCGAAAATCCCTTTGGAAACAGTTTGTTCCAGATGCATGGTCCGAAACTTCCCGGGCCAGCCGGACTTTCCTCTTCCAGCACGCGTGACTGGACCAGCAGGTCGATGCGTGCGCGCCCGTCTCGCGGCTCCTCCCGCTCGGGCGGGCCTAGCCGTCCTGAGAGGCGGGACTTGGGTGGTGCGTTGGTTCTTTCGGCTTCATCAGTCGGATCGCAGTTCCTGCTGGTAGCTTCGCGTGGGTTTTTCCCACAGCCGGCTGATCCTCCTTGCGGACGGTTGTTCTGCCTTGTAATGTTCGGAGAGCAGGCCTGGCTCCCACCCGCAGCCAGATCGCCCACCCGGCAGGGCTGTTGGCTTTTGCTATTTCCTCCGAGGCTCACATCGGCCTCGTCCTATTGCCTATTAGATGTAGCGACGAGAAGCTAGACACATGCCTGTTGGCGACGTAGTTCTTCACCCTCCAGGTGGCTAAGTTCTGTGACGGCAACTTCCGCGACCCTCATGTTCTTGGCCGGGGTACTGTAAAGCGGCTGTGCCGTGGCGATGCGTGAGTCAGCAGCCTAGCCTAGCTCCGAGCCCAAATTGTGGCCCTAGTGTGGCGCCTGTCGGTTGGCACCAGGTAAGCGTGAGAAGCCGTGCGTGGTGTTGTACTCACGCATGGTTCCGTCCAGGCGTTGTTGGCGGGAGGCGACCTTGCTAGCCTCCTCTAGGAGGTTCTAGCGCGTGGCGTCCAGCGCGTCTGCTGTGGTGGCCAGATCCAGCTTGGGAGCGATGGGGATGCGGAGGTTCTGGATGGAGTCCACCAAGGGGTCCACGCCTTGCTCACTCGGAGCAGCATCTTTGGCGCGCGCGTCCCGCTTCCGAGGTGGGAGACGTCCATCGCCTGCACCGGCCATCATGACCTCAACACTGCTACTGGCGAGGAGCGGGGCGGAGAAGCCTAGAGGTGATGACCTTGTGAGGGAAATCATCGGCGATGGTGGCGAAGTATACAGATACTCGCTGAAGTGCATGACGGAGCCGTCACTTGGGAAAGTTTCCCCGTTGAAGCACGATGCGTTGTCGAGGACACGGTCGAAGGAGCTGAAGGTGAGGCCGAGGCCGAAGGTGACTCGTTCACCGGTGATGACTGGAAGTCCTGTGCGAAAGATGACCCCAGCCGAAGCACTATGCCCCATGGTGGGCGCCAACTATCGTGATGTGGAACATGACAGTGCCAGCGGGGATGGCATGAGAGTGGACAATTAGGATGCTATTAGTGGCTACTCGCAACGGGTTGGGCAAAAATACTGCAGACACAGTGATGTACCCAGGTTTAGAGCCCTCTTGTCGAGGTAACGCTCCTACTCCTGCAAGGATCTACTATATGGGGAGAAGATGCTCAATACAAGTGCTCCTTGAGCTATTTCCCTAGCTGCGATCGGGAGCTAGAGGAAGATGAACTACTTGACTTGGCGATTCCGGCTAACTTCTAACTCGTAATCCCTTACCTAGAACCCTGGCACTACCCCTCCTTATATACTAGCGGAAGGGTAGGTCACAAATGGGCTCCAGGATTTACTGTTTGGGCTTTGGTTTTACAAAGTGGGCCGGCTGTTGGGTCCATCCGGTGGTCCAGGACCCGGTCAAGCCATAGTAGAGGTGGGGACAGCGCGACAACGTCTCAGTGGCTCCGCTTTGGGCGTCACCTGGTGCTTTATCCATCAGCTTGGTGCTTTGTCCATCAGCCAGAGCTTTATCCTTCAGCCGAGCTTTACTCGTTATCTCCTAGCCTTAGCGCTTTGGCGTCCTTGTCTGGTAGTGCCGACAGGGCAGCATGATGGTGTGGCGCCCCGCTAAAACCACTACTAGAAAATCGCTGTGTTTTTGTGCATTGAATCATCATGACCGCATGCTCATGTCATCATGCCACATTGCATTTGAGCATCGTCATCATCATGCATCTGTTTGTCTGAAACTGTTTTCGAAAAACCTGGTTTTGTTTTCTAAACGCCCCGTCTTTATTTCAAATCAAACCCGGGTCTCCGAATTATTTTGTTTCGTCTAAAAATGGTTTCTAAAAGCCTTGTTGTGATAGATAAAATATTTATATTATTTGTAGGGGGCAGCCGAACCAGGCCCAGCCGGCCACCCCCAAAACAGCCAAAGCCTCAATCTAATCTACCCTAACCCTAGACCCAGCTCGACCCACACCTGGCTACCCTTCAGCCGCCGCCACCTCCTTGGCACCAGGCGCACACACTGCAACGAACCGAGCCACAACAGCACCCATGCGCACGCACCCTTGCCCTGTTCGATCCTCACCAACCGCACGCCGATCGCTGGCCCCTCCGACACGACACGCATCCCCGATCCCGTCGCCACCTACCGCTCCTCTGTCCCCCTCCCTTCGCGATCCCCTTCTTCCTTCGTGCGAGTCCCCGTCCCTAGGAGAGAACCTCGTCGTTCCCGCATCCCTCTTTGAAGCCACGAACCACCACCGCCAGGGACGTGAGCCTCTCTTCGGTCGATCTCCTCCCCGTAGCACCAGTCGCTACCTCGGCCACCACCACGACACTGCCGGGAGCCCCATCTCCTCCTCCCAAGCTGAGGATCGCGCCGCTAACCCATCTTGCCCAAGATCTGCCGCCGCCTGTGCCCGTCGAGATCGATTCTGGGAGCTCTCCTCCCCGCCTTTGCCTCCGACCGTCCGCCGCCTCCTCCTCTGGCCCCTTCCTCATCCATAACCACGTCGCTCATGACCTTGCTGGCCACGGCCATGCCCTCCTGCGATGCCGCCTCCATGGACGTCGTCCCCGAGTTCATCCCCGGCGTCCTATTGAGCCCCCTGTAGTGTGGCCCAAGCCACGACCACCCGTGTCGCTTCCCTCAGCCGAAGCAGAGCGCCGCCTGCACCTCTTCGTTCGCTCACCCCGCTCATGGTACCTCGCTGCCAGTGTTAGCGGATGGGCGACCATGTCCACCTCGTCCCTCCATCCTCTGTGGCCGCTGATCTTGCCATGGCCCTCAATGCCTTGTCCCTGACCGTCTGTGGGCTCTCGGACCGTTCTGCTACTACTGCGTACAGAACAAGATGTCCATGCCTCTTGTGTCGTGTATGTTTAACTGGGAATTCTAACAAGAGCTCCGACATGGGTACGCCAAGATCGTTATGGTACTGAACAAGTTCGACCTCGGATTGGTTTCACCTAAAGGCCATCGATCAAGTTCACCACAGACGAAAATAGGACCGACATTATCTCCAACATGGAATGCCAAGTTTTTCGTCATGGAAACCGAAGCCCTCGAGCCTTGAACTCGATGATCCCGAGACCGAACCGAGTGTTTCCTCCTCTCGTCGAAGCCAAGATCTTCGAACCCCAAACATGTGTGATCCCTTTCTCGAAACCCTATTTTATAAATGATATATACTTGTTGCATTAAATTCCATCCTTGGATGCATATTGGGTGTTTGGGGCTATTTCGGCAATTCACCTAAATTAAACATGGAGTCTATATGCGGGCTATTCTAGTCTTATTCCGGACTCCATTTAAATTTGTGTAGCGAACCGATACCATGTATTGCCTTGTTAAGACAACATTTAATTTGTGGGGTAGATAAATGACTTGAACCATATAATTATTTGTTGGGAGCCCGGTTCCACTTAATATTGCCTAATTGCACCGCATCATTGTCTCGGCATGCATCATACATACATCATGCTTGATCTTCTACCGTAGTATAAAATAGTGCATCCGGTGTTTCTTTTAGTGCTTTGGTTCTTCGCGGATTAGGCCGTTGAGTGGATGCGAGTATCGACAAGTTCTTTGGATATGTACCTTCGGCAATGTTTCCCAGGTGAGCAATCTCCCTCTTTCTACCTATTTTGCATTTATAGTCTTTACTTCCTCCTGTTGATCTATTGCTACCCGTATGGCGATGCTTTATTTTCCGTGCACCATTTATATACCTTGCAGCCTCTATATTGCCTTGGACACCTCCTATTACCTGTTGTTTGGTAGATAGATGGTCTTGCGAGTCGTAGACGCTTGCTCAGGTGCGATCCCGTGTTGTGAAGTACCACATAGTTGTTGGAATGTTGTCATATGCTTTACGGTGAAGAGGATCATGACTTTAAACACAACTATTAAATTGCTGAGAATAGATATAACTAATGCAGAGGCATCGGTGGGCAATAGATGTTATTTGGTTTTCCACGCTCACTTGTGTCCCATAGGACCCCGAGTACTTGATACCTGTTCCTTGACTATCGCACTATCCGCATATCGGACCATGAATCCCCTTAGCCAGAGCTTGATTCATTTCTTATTTCTTGGGGCCACAAACTAGTTTGGGGCTTTATTACTATCCTGTACTTATGCCATGCTTTACTGCTTTATTTACGATTGTGCGTGGAGCACCTGTACTATTTTGGAACATGGAATGTTTTCGCGATATCGACAAGCCCAGTCACACTTTTGGGTTCCCAGTCATTTACAGCCATTGACACAAACCCTGGGTCCGTCTCGGAGCCGGCCAACTTCGTTGCGGGTAGCTTAGTGGGGTGGACCCCTGAAATGATTTATGAATCCTGTGATTGCTTTGTCGTGAAAGCCTCGTTGGGTTTTGATTTGGTTTTTCCGAGGTTGATCGTGTGTGTTGCTATTTGTGCACCCCTGCAGGGTAAATCTTTCTGAAAGCCGTGTCCGCGGTTATGGATGACTTGGAGCACAGTACCTCGATCATAGACAAGCATAACTAAAGTAGTGCTATAAATTTGACTTAATATGTGACTAGTAATTAGCTTCACTATAATGGAATGGATAATAAAAGTGCCAACAACTGGTGGAACTGGGGTGTATCGTGTCATGTTATACCTGCCTAGTAAGTATCGCAACTCCAATGGAATGAAACAAAAGTGCCAACAACTGCTGGGTTTGGGATGTCACATGCTAATTGTATCTGACTAGTAAGTACTGCAATTACAACTGAATGGTTAACTAAAACGGCCCACTACTTATGCTATCAGGATGACTCATTCTATCTATATCTTACTAGTAAGTGCTGCAACTATAACGGAATGAATAATCTGTCAACTGTGTGAGTTCCTCGGTTTGACTTCCTCGTTTGGTCTCAAGGGGGAATACCAGGATGGGTATGATTGGTGTTAGTATCAGGTTGGATCCGAATAGGTGTTTCTTATCCCTCTCTAATAGCCGACAGATGCATCGAGTCTCTATAGGTTGTTTAGTGCATGCTTCGCTACCGATTCAGTCCACCATACCTATGTAGGCGAGAGCCGCTGAATTCTAGCCTCGCCGTGTACTGGCCTCAGTACTGACGCACCTCTTTTTCCTTTGCCCTTTGTCGGCGCCCCTTTTGTTTTAGCAGGTTTGAGATCGACGTCGTTAGCAGGGTTACCCTTCCGGCTTGGCCTAGGCAGGGTTATGGACGCCATTGGTTATTCTTCAGGGCTCTTAGCCCAATTTGCTTCTTATCCATACTCGGTTGTTGTATCATTTTCAAGGTGATTTGGATCTTTGTACTGTATATCTGTATCCTTGACTCGATGAGTCATTGTTGTATATATATGTTCTGTGGGTCCCATCGTGGACTATTGTGTAATGATATTACTTCGTTTCTCACCCGCACGAAAGTGCCTGGTGGGCGTCCTTCAATCATTTCTATGCAGGTTTGGCGGGAAGCGCTAAAACTTGCATAGGGCCGATTCGAGGGTGTTACAGAGTGGTATCAGAGCACAACAGTTGCGATACCCACTGATCCAGCCTGTAGGATAACCTAGCTAATGGCCGAAGTAGAGTGTCAAAACTATTTTTGGAAAATCGGTTGGATAGATCTGATTAGGTCTGCTTTTACTCCTTACCCCTCTGCTGTTCTCCTCTTACCTCCGCGTGTTTTGATTCAACTCTCTTATCTTTTCTTTGAGTCCAGGATTTCTCGTGGTTGGGTTTTCCTTCGTACCTTCAGGGTTTTGCTTCCTCCGTTGGTAACGGTGTTTCTACCTCCGGACTTCATGCTATCTGAGTAATCCTTTATCTGTGGAACCATTCTTTGTTCCTTGTTTGTGCCTACTGGTGTTTCCGACGCGACGACATCATCTACTCCAGATCTGATGCAGATCCTGCATCACTCTTCTGTTTCCGAATCTCGATTGTCGAGATCTTCAGTCTAATTCCGAGAGTTGGTTGCATAATTATCCTATTCGTGTGCAGAGTAATGGTTTGGGTGCGCGATGGACTGATCACCATCCGTCTACTCTTATCATTCGCTTTTGTATATTGAATCGGTGGATCCAGCAATTTTACTCCGTCCACGGAAGCTAGAGGTGGCTTTATTTGTTGATACCTTTACCTTCCTCCTTTGTTTATCCGGAGTGTTCTCTCGACGAATGTGAGCAACGACCCTTGTTAGTGGTGTCGCGAGGATTTACATGAAGCGTGAAGATTCAGGTTGCCGACCTTCTTCCTGGTACCATGAGGCGGATCTCGAGGGCGAGATCCCTTATTAGTGGTGTCGAACCCCCGCTAAAACCACTACTAGAAATCGATGTGTTTTTGTGCATTGCATCATCATGCCACATTGAATTTGAGCATCATCATCATCATGCATCTGTTTGTCTGAAACTGTTTCTGAAAAACCTGGTTTTGTTTTCTAAACGCCCCGTCTTTATTTCAAATCAAACCCGGGTCTCCAAATTATTTTGTTTCGTCTAAAAATGTTTTCTAAAAGCCTAGTTGTGATAAATAAAATATTTATATTATTTTTAGGGGGCAGCAGAACCAGGCCCGACCCGTCCCAGCCAGCCACCCCCAAAACAACCAAACCCTAAATCTAAACTAGCCTAACCCTAGACCCAGCTGCCAACAACTGCTGGGTTTGGGATGTCACATGCTAATTGTATCTGACTAGTAAGTACTGCAATTACAACTGAATGGTTAACTAAAACTGCCCACTACTTATGCTATCAAGATGACTCATTCTATCTATATCTGACTAGTAAGTGCTGCAACTATAACGGAATGAATAAAACTGTCAACTGTGTGAGTTCCTCGGTTTGACTTCCTCGTTTGGTCTCGAGGGGGAATACCAGGATGGGTATGATTGGTGTTAGTATCAGGTTGGATCCGAATAGGTGTTTCTTATCCCTCTCTAATAGCCGACAGATGCATCGAGTCTCTATAGGTTGTTTAGTGCATGCTTGGCTGCCGCTTCAGTCCACCATACCTATGTAGGCGAGAGCCGCTGAATTCTAGCCTCGCCGTGTACTGGCCTCAGTACTGACGCTGCTCTTTTTCCTTTGCCCTTTGTCGGTGCCCCTTTTGTTCTAGCAGGTTTGAGATCAACGTCGTTAGCAGGGTTACCCTTCCGGCTTGGCCTTGGCCGGGTTATGGACGCCATTGGTTATTCTTTAGGGCTCTTAGCCCAATTTGCTTCTTATCCGTACTCGGTTGTTGTATCGTTTTCAAGGTGATTTGGATCTTTGTACTGTATATCTATATCCTTGACTCGATGAGTCATTGTTGTATATATACGTTCTGTGGGTCCCATCATGGACTATTGTGTAATGATATTACTTCGTTTTCCACCCGCACGAAAGTGCCTGGTGGGCGTCCTTGAATCGTTTCTATGCGGGTTTGGCGGGAAGCGCTAAAACTTGCATAGGGCCGATTCGAGGGTGTTACAGCCAGCCTGTCCGGTCAAGGGTGCACTCAGTAAGGAGCCTCACCCGCTACCATACCTTCGGCCAACGGATCCGAGGCATCCGGGTAGAGGTGGCCACCCAGCCATCTTTCCTGGCCCCTGGCTAGACGGGCCAGCCAGGGAATCTTGCTACGGACCGGGTGAAGCGTATCACCCGACTGTGGTTCTTTGTATTGTGTCCATCCAGCTAGATCTCCCTGGAGCTAGCTAGTTGAGCCTGGCTTGGCCTACCTAGGGGTCATCCCCCGACACATACCTTGGGATCCGGCCTATATCGACTGAAGGGCTCCATTCCCCATTCCCAATCCTCGGTCAAGGTCGTCTTGAAGATGGACTTGAGTCTGCGATGGATCTGAGTATCGATTAACTCGACCAAGGAAACTCGGTTGGGGTCGAGGTGGCCACTCATGTAGCAGATCTTGTGATTGCGCTGCTTTAGTGGGAAAACTCGGTTGTAGATGAAGGTAATCATCAGATCTTCGCCGGTTAACCCAACGTCCGTTAGCTCAAGGATGTGCTTCGCCACAAGATTGATGAGGCCGTTCTTATTCTTGTGGACAAGGTGCCAATTCTTCTTAGTGGGAACATCGAGTGAAAAGGCTGGAAGTCAAATAAAGTCAGCCAGGGTATCATTCTTCATATAGAAGAATGTCTTGGCCCACCCTCTGTAAGATTCGAGGCCGGTAATCCAGAGAAAGATAGAACTTTTCCGAGGTGAGATGGACGCCGCCCCGCACTGAGTTAAAGATTACTCGTCGTGGTGAAGCTCTTTGTTGGGGACAACATTGGCCTTGAACTGGAAGAACTTATCCCAAATAGTCACATTAGGCCAAAGATCGAGATATCCCTTGACACTGAAGGCGAATGCAGAGAGAGAGGTAAGGCATTGGTAGGAAGGTGATGGGGTTGCAAACCAAAAGTCTCAAGAAAATCCTTGAAAAAAAGGACTAACTGGAAGGCCAAAGCCGCGAGCAAAATGAGAGAAAAAACAACGAACTCACCATCCTCGAAGACGGGAGCTTGATCCTCGCCGGGGAGGCGGTAGCTGACCCCGGGGGGATCCCATGCATGCGTACTAGCCAATATATCTCCCTCTAGTGACCCTCGATCCAGCCCAGGCACCACCCTCGTGGGCGGCGCCGCCCTCCTCGTGTTCTTCCATGGCAATAACCTCCCGTGGCATATCCAAATTGTCTTCTTCGGATACAGGGTTCGATTCGGGGGAGAGGGTCTTGGATTCGTGTGGCCCCATAGTGGCGGATAGCAGCAGCACTATGGTGAAGCAAGGAAGCAAGGAAGGCAGAAGAGCGGCGCAATCACTGGGGCAGAGAGCAGCGGCAGCAGCGGTGCAAGGAAGAAGGAAAAGAGGAGGCGAGTGGGGCAAAGTGGCTAAGTGCCTCCCTGCTCCCCTATTTAACCACGCCCTAGATCGTGGGTAGTGGGATCAGTAACTCCCGCTAGCCACACGACGTGGGTGTGTATTTCGCCAACTGACGTATGAGAAGCGAGCCACACAGACGGTTACATGGCGCAGAAGGTCAAACGATAGATCGTGGCTTTGCGGTTATCGAAGGGTCACCCCACGATGTGATGGGGGCGCAGTAATCCCTCATAGCGCGTGGTAGTAACTACTACCACGACTCTTAAAATGAGGTAAAGGCAATGATTACACTCAATGTAGGATACGAGGAGGAGTACACGAGAAGATAGGCATTTAAGAGGGATACCCTGGATGCAACACTATAACTTTCCCAACGAGATATATATTGGATAGAGCCAAAGAAAGTCAGAGTAGAAACCAAGTCACCAGGAGGTTCTACTGATTTAAAATCGGTATAAGCCGACATATAGGTATGTTGGCAAGACAAAAAATAATTCGGGTAAGTTCGAACCTGCTGTGGCCTTTCCAGCTAAGGCTCATAAGATCGCACCAGCTTCGGGGACTAATGTTTGGGGGATGACCCCAGGTAGGGTCAAGCAAAGGTATAATGGCAAGGTCCACCGAGGCATAAACAGGTCAAAGTGAGAGCTGGTCGAATCCTAGAAGGGCCGACCGGACTACGGCCGGTTTACCCCAACCTGCATAGCACCGGCAAGACTCAGCTGACATATGTAGTATGTCGGCACGGGTAGTGAGCTGTGTTCTCTTTGCAGGTACAATCTTGGCCGACTTAGCCAAACGAGAGTCAAAGTACGGGTTGGCATACACAAGAAGGAAGGAATCATCTCCAAGGTTAGTGCTTTTCTCTCTCTACTAGGTTTCCCTATAGAGACAGCGCTAGAGATAAAGGCCAGAGAGACAGAGACAGAGCACAGGCCCACGAGCGTGACGATGTCTAACCGCCAACGGGCAGACAACATGGACTCTGGGGCATTGCCTCACAGAGGCTGACGAAGTACGAAAGGAGACCATCGTTTTGCTATCTTGGGAAGAGTATCTCAAGAGAATATGCAGGCCACACCCCTTTATAAGGTGAGCCAGGACCTCCAAGGAGGGGGTCGGTCATTTTGGTTGAGGGAAAACCCTTGTGTGTCAGTAGAGAGCAGGAGCACTTCATCTCCTTCCTCTCCTCGACACAGCTCAAGGAGCATCTATATTCACCATTGATCTTGAAAATAGAAATCTCTGTGTGCAGAATCACCGCACTATTCCTCCCCGGATACCACTAGTGCACATTGGCCCCATGTTTAGCCTACCCATGGCATTTGCCGTGATACCACCACAACAACCATCAAACAATAGAATTCCATGATATCAACGGAAATATTAGTAGAGAGGACTTCTCGAATGAGCGTTTTCTTGCACCGGTAAGAACCAAGGGATCTTGCAGTTGAGGTGCACAGATTTATCTTCAAGAGAAGGAGGTGATACTATTTATGGTGGAATCCTGAGAAGAATTTGAATGTTGGATATCTGGAGTTATTGTAGAGACGCTTATTGCTTTTATTAACCATAAGGTTATTGCAATAGATTTTGTGATTAATGGCATCAACCATAATTGGCTTTACCAAGAGAAAGGAATTTGACAAAAAGAAGTTAGATATATCTTCCATCCATCTTGTTTGACGATGTCGAGCACCGATAGGGTGAATAGTATCAGGGAAAGATTTACATTTGTTCCCACTAGATCATTGAAGATTTTTCTCCATCTTGAAATAGACGAGACCACCAACGAGATATTATTGATTACTTTATTTGAGAGAACACTCTAGAAAAACAAGGACAAAAGTAAAAGTCTCAAGGGATAAAGGCCACTTATGACTTCCGTGGAATGAGTGAAATCGCATTAATCCACCAATTCAATGTACAAGAGTGAATGATAAGAGTAGTAGGATGGGGATCAGTCCATCACGCACCCAAAGCATTACTCCGTACATGAATAGGCGAATCATGCAACCCAACTCTTAGAAATTTAGACTAAATATCTTGATTAGCAGAATTCATGATGCTTCGTAAGAAAACAAGGAGGTGATGGCAACACTTTGTCGAGTCCAAATTAGATAAAGATGATGATGTTGTCGTCGTGTTGGAAGTCCCTAGTGATCGGAAAGATATGAACAAAGATCATGGAGACACATAAAAGGTTCAACAGATAGATCAAGCATAACACCCAAACTTTGATAGAATAATACGAAAGATCTAGAAAGTCTTCACGACATCCGGCGGTTTGAGGATAGAAGATACGAGAGGGTTTCAAAAGGTTTTCTTCATGTGTGGAAGACCAGCAGAATTTATTATCCTTCTTGCGAATATCCAAGATAGATTTAGCAATCTTGAGGAAACTTCAGCGGAACAACAATGAAAACCTTCCATACAAGGAAAAGCTCCGGATTTGGTTGGAAACCGTAGGATGATGGAAACCAACAATTGACTTTATGATTTCAGAATTGTAGCAATGTCTATATCAGAAGGACATGATCAAGATAGTGACTTTGAAAAGTCAGAATTCATACTTTGAGAACTTTGCATACATGCGGTGCTCTTGCAGGAGGATGATAAGAATATTTCTTCATGTTCTTCCATTGATATAGAATGGGAGAGAATATCATCAAGATATACCACCAAGAGTTTAACGATATATTCCAAGAATCCAAGTTCATGAGGCGAGAGAAACGAACAAATGCTTTTTTTGAAACACTTTTGGAGCTCAACGCTTTTTGAAAGATCAACATTAAGAGAAAGGATTTGTGTTGGAAGAGATGCTTTGGACGTATAGATTATCTGGACCTATGGATGATAAATGAGATGTCGAGTTGTTCACATAGTTGATCAGATCACCGGTTGAAAATATAAAGAGAACTTGGATAAAAAACAATGATAACTCACACCTTAAGCAAAGCTATCGGAGATGAAAGGATGAGATTCTCCTATATCAAAGAGAATCTTTGCGGATATGGAGTTCAAAATATGTGAAGGATGATAATCCACCATAGCGCCTTAAGAGCCTCCGGATAGCCAAAGATACTTGAATATGATATAGATAAGATCACGGTATAACTCAAAATCGCAAGAGATGACCGCCATCATTTGGAGGGTAAGATTGATAGCATTGACCATATTCCTCTCATGATAAGTTTCATATATATATATGAAGAACCAAATTACAATCAGAAGCATCAGATCGACACACGTAATGTATTTAACCCCAAAAGAATTTGAAGATGATGTAAAAACTCCACGATTATGCATCAGTGGCAAAAGAATGAGTTGGCATGAACATGCCTACAAAAATAAGATAGATAGTGTGTCACACACGACTAAAAGCAGTGTGGAACACAGATGCATCAAAGAAAAAATTCCACATTTTTTGGCATTAAAATACAAAACCACTTAACGGATAGAGATTAGCACTCCAGATTCTGTGAAAGCATGCAGGAAGGAAGGACACCCTTAACAAGATTGCATCAGTTAACAAGGAGTCAGAGAGATCATGTCGGTTCACACATAATCCTGTCGGTATGGAATGTACCAATAGTTGATAACCAAAGGAGGATTGCGAAGCAATATTGGATGCAACAGATCAACAAATGATTAACACATCCTATGGTACTACAGCTACCCCAAACACATGAATCCTAGTTTGAATTTTTAGATGAGGACAGACAAACATTACACTTCCTTACCAGAAAAGGTTGGGTGGGTGGGTAAGAAGAGAAATGGAAGCAGTTCTAATCTCATGTTTAGTTTTTCCCTAATATACATAGCTACCAAAATATTTTCTAGACTAACAACGACCATCTTGGATGAGACCCTGAAGGGCAGAATGGCTCTAATACCAATTATAATACCTCGGTCCCTACGCTCGAAGCAACAAGCCAAGATCAACCCAAAAGTGGATAAGGGATTCTACGGCGGAGGCCCAAGGCCACCCACGTGCAGGCCCATAAAAGAGTAGCAGGGCACGGTACCGGCCAACCACCCTACCCGCTTTCAAGAACATCAGGACAAGAGTGAGCAGCATAGTCGACATGTATGCGAACAAAACATACACATGTGTGTATGCCCACTACATACAACAGTACATCAGACAGGCCATCTAAAACAATAGAAACAAAAATATTCAATGTCATACGTCAAGATCCTAATATTCTAAATAGAGATAATAGTTTAGGATACATCACACATCAGAGTATCAAGTGGAAGCGGAAAACAAGATCCGAGTATGGATAAGAAGAAAATTGGCATAAGATGCCTCTGAAATAAGCACATCCCACCCACAGATGTCATAGATCCCCATCCCCAAAATCTCTACACCTAATAGTTGTTGCCACCTTCATCGGTCTCCTCGACCCAGTAACCTTCTTCTGAGTAAACTTGTCCATCTGTATCAAATATTTATTGTGTGAGACCCTAGGGGTACTCAACAAGTCTTAATGCATCTAAAGGGAACAACCTGTGGTGATGCAATTGCAGCAAAAGATAATAACTAACAGTTCTATAGAGACATGCTACAACATCCACCCAACCAGATATTGATGGACGCTCATTGATTAGAATCAACAGTTATATAAGCAAACTAAATAAACATCGCTTTCACTCCTTCTCGCTTACCGACGAGAAGGCGGAGGAGCATCCCATATATTGGCAACTTTATTAACCATTCCATGAGTATTGCACTATTTACTAGTCATGTCTTAGTCAAATTAAAGGCGGGACTTTAATTATGCTTGTCTATGATCGAGAAACTATGTTCCAAGTCGTCCATAATCGCGTACATGATTTTCAAAAAGATTTACCCTACAGGGGTGCACAAATAGCAACACATGCACAATCAACCTCGGGAATAACCAAATAAAAAGCAATGAGGCCTCACGACAATGCATTCATAGGATTCATAAATTATTTCAGGGGGCCACCCGACTAAGCTCCCCGCAACGAAGTTGGCCGGCTCCAAGACGGACCCAAGGTTTGTGTCAATGGTTGTAAACGATTAGGAACCCGAAAGTGTGACTGGTCTTGTCGATACCGTGAAAACACTCTGCATTCCAAAATAGTACAAATGCTCCACGCGCAATCGTAAACAAAGCGGTAAAGCATGGCATAAGTACATGATAGTAATAAAGCCCCAAAATACTTTGTGGCCCCATAAAATAAAGTGTGAATCAATCTCAGGCGAAGGGGATTCATGGCCCCACATGCAAATAGTGTGATAGTCAAGGAACAGGAATCAAGTACTCGGGTCCTATGGGACACAAGTGAGCGTGGAAGAACCAAATAATAGCTATTTCCCACTGGTGCCTCTTTCTTTAGTTATCCCATTACTACACAATTTACATTGTTTAGGTACCTCATTATCCACAATAGACTCGCACAAACCCTACACATGTAATTCTATGACTCGCATGGCTCAAACAACTCTTGTAGTAATGGCTCATGGGATTGAGGATACAAGCTTCGGTGTGGTTTAAAATAAAGGCTATGCAATACTTGAGATTCAATTTAATGCAATCATGACTCCATGATGCAAGAATATGATAGAAGAATAGGTGTTGCAATTCCATCACCCCAGGTTGTTCCCTTTAGATGCATTAAGACTTGTTGAGTACCCCTAATGTCTCATACGATAAATATTTGGTTAAGATAGATAGGTATACTCTCAGGGAGGTTACTACGTCTAAGATACTAATGATGGTGGCAACGACTATCACGTGTAGAGATTCCGGGGATGGAGATCCGTGAGATCTGTGGGCGGGATGTGATTATTTTCAGGGCATCTTATGCCAATTTTATTCTTGTATGTACTCGGATCTTGTTTTCCGCTTCCGCTTGATACTATGATGTGTGATGTATGAGGATGTATCCTAAACTATTATCTCTATCTAGGATATTTGGATCTTGCCGTATGGCGTTGAATATCTTTGTCTCTATTGTTTTTAGATGGTGTGGCTCTGATCTCTATTGTACGTCGCTAACATACATACTCATTGGTGTATGTTTTTTATCGTTTTACCTGTCGACTACGCCGTTCTCTCTTGTCCTGATGTTCTTGAAAGTGGGTGGGATGGTTAGCTAGTACCGTGCCCTGCTCCATGATGTTTGCCTACTCTATGTGGCTGCGCGGCCCCAGAGTAGTACGTCCTGTCCACTTTTGGGTTCATCCAGGCTTGAGCTTAGAGCGTAGGGTCCAAGGTATTACAAAAGGGCCGAATTTCCACTCAAGAACACGAGCTATTTGTCGTGCCCCTAACCCCGGAGTTGATCATCTTTAGTAGATCTTCCATGGTATATTCCAGTGTCGGCGCGTTGCTATAGTCCAGCTCTTCAAGTTTCTATTTATTCATTACCACGCTCATCATCTTGAGGTCTTCTACTGGATTTGGCTCGGGTTTTCTAGCAAACTTTTCTAGTATGAGAGCTTGGCTCTCAGCTACTTTACCTAGATGAGCCTCCACATTCTTTGTCCTTCCCTGTAGATCCTGTACATCATTCTAATTGCAACGGCTTGGTTAGATAATTTTCCTGTAGTACTTTCATGGTTCTCCGTGATTTTAATAAGCATGTTATTTTGCTTGATTTGAGATTGTATAAAGGTTATAGCAGTTTTCTCAAAGGAGCTCCTGCAGGATTGGGATAATGTTTCTGAACATTAGAAGCATAATGATTTTTCCATGTAGGATTAAAAGGAGGGTGACATGGGTATACCCTACAGGTACTCGAGCTTGGTATATACGGCCTGAATACATAGAAGCCCACGGTGTTGCCAAGGCCCAAATGAAGAACTCGAGTAACCTGCAGACTCTTGATTACTTGAAGAACAAGAAGAAGCTAAAGATAGAAAGTTTAAAGGGGAAAACCCTAACTTGTAACCGACTCGACCTGCTACCCGAGACCTAGCCTATCTATATAAAGGCTAAGAGGGGGCAGCGAGGAGGACACATGCAACCCTAGTTTCCACAACCCTCGCCAGATTGCATCTGCGCACCATTGTAATCCTCGATTCCCTTGATAATTCCACGAGAAGACAAGCAAGAGTAGGGACCTCTATGAGGCCTGAACCTAGGTAAAACTTCGAGTCCCCTGTGTGCTTGTTTGCTAGCCGATAGATGTCTCCAGCGCTCCCTCCTTCTCCAAAACCCAAGTCCATAACAATGGGCATTGATGAGTTAAACCCTTGTCAATTGGCGCTGTCTGTGGGAATTGGGAGTGCTGATGTTGCGGCTTCTTCGGCCCCATCAACCGCGATCTACAACTCCGCAACAACGGAGATTCACTAGCTCTTCGGTGCATTTGACTTCACCGTCCACACGCCGGCCACTCGCCCGGCTTTCGAGTCTGTGGGCGACGGGATCAGCCAGATAATAGGGAGCGTCCACTTCCAAGTTGGTCAGATGGGCACGCTCCGCATGCCTGACCAGCCGACGGTGTTGTCGATTGCCCCAGCATCGTGGTTCCCCCCATAGATCAGCACCCTCAGTGAGCTCAACGCCCCGACAACAGTCGAGAACACGGTCAGTGACAGCAGTTGCGACTCCGATCTAAGCGATCTGGCCATCGAGGATGGATCCTACGGCTCCGGGTCTCAGAGCTGTGGAAGCAGCAGCTTCCCCAACCACTTAATGTGCACCATCATCAATGCATGCGATACCTCCGCCAACCGCGATAACACTAGCAATCGCGGTAACGGAACCGACCCACCTCTTGGTGGCAATGGCGGCAACGGTGGCAACGGCGGTAATGGTGGCAATCGCACCAACGCCAACAATGGAGGAGCAATCGATCCTCCAACCATAACCAACGAGCAAACCAGCGAACGCGTTGCGATCAGGCTCAACGAGCAGGGGTGGGCTCGCTGCCGCGAGGCCTTACGAGGCACCCCTACCTTTCGAGTCTCCACAAGAACTGCTAATGGGATACCATTGGCTCCTGAAGGAGGAATTCAAGTGCCAAGTGCAAACAATCGCGCAACTCAAGGCGCGTAAAAAGGCGGCAGACGAGTCGAGCCTCCGACGTGCTGGGCTCTCCTCCCGCAGAGGATCCTCCTTAAAGGGCAACGAGTACCTCGCAAACAAGAGACGATCTCGGATGGCCCATCTCATCAAGCAAGAGCGCATAGAAGCTCCAAAAGTCCTCGACTTCAGCTCTATGACAGTCGATACATGGGGCAACATGGTCCCCAAGACGCCACAGGCCGCGGTGACCGCAGCCACCATGTACCTCCTCAACAATCAGTCGCCAGCTGGAGATCCCCGAGCCGCTATGCACTGATCTATGATTGCAGGCTTGGGATTGGTCGAAGCCTCCCTCCACAAGGAGCCAACACCGAAGCCGAAAAAGGCAAAGCGCTACTCCTCGCCCTCAGCCAGCGACGACAGTCATGACCTGTCTCGATGGCGCCGCTCACAGCGACACGACCACGACTACGACGCACGTGATGACATCACACAGCGCAAGATCGACAAATCAAGGGCGCGACATGCCTGGTCGACTGACTCGGAAGAAGAAGATGTGGAGCTCTGTGTCGCGAGATGCTTCAACAGGTTCATCCGGCAAAAGCGAATGCCCAAGGGGTTCAAACTCCCATCGGAGAACCGGAAGTTTGACAGCCTACAGGACCCGAAGATCTGGCTGGAGGACCACATCTCCTCTGTCAGGATCCATGGCGGCAGAAGAACCACGGCCATGCAATGCCTACAGCTACAGCTGCAGGGCGCCGCCCGAGCATGGCTCAACAACCTCCCACGCAAATCCATTCGTAGTTGGGATGAGCTGGTTTATAGCTTCGTGCGCAACTTTAAGGGCACATACAAGCGGCCCGCATCAATCGAAGAGCTGAGATGCTGCCAGCAAAGATCGGGCGAATCGCTGCGTTCCTACATCCAAAGGTGGTCCATCATCAAGAACTCCGAAGAGAACATCTCGGAGGATCGCGCGATTGACGCATTCAATGGTGGCGTCCGCCGCATAGAGCTCAGGGAGGAGCTGGGCCACTCAAAGCCAAAGACCATCGACCACCTGATGGAAATCGTGAATCGGTGGGCCGATGGAGAAGATTCGGTGAAGAACCGTGTTCACTCTGATGAGGAGGCAGAACTCGAGCACAAACGCGATCATCGAGGCAAACTCCGCATGCACATCTACGATGACCGCGATGACATCAACATGGTCGCAGCCGGCTACGCCGACATACGCGATGACAACCGCAATAGCGGATACCGCAGCGGTGGATACCATGACTCCGAGAAGAACACGCAAGTGTGGCAACACCGCGATCGTGATGAAGCACCCACGACATCAATTGAAGACAAACTGTCCAGGCCATGTACGGTGCACTTCTACATCGACAAGCATGATGGAAAGAAGAAGTCCAGCCACCTCCTCAAGGACTATCGCGAGTTCCTCAAACTGCATGAGGGATTAGCTCGGATGAACCGCAAAGCAGTCGAAAGAGGCTATGGAGCCGCTCCAGGCGCCGTGGCACATGGCGCTCCGCCACCGCCACCTGGAATGCCCCCAAACGCAGTTGCACCGGATCAACACCAGGGAGGCGAACCCTACCCAAGGGCCATGGGTACCATGATGATCCAAAAAGGACGCCCCTCCAATCGGGTGCAGAAGGCCATCACTCGCCAAGTCAACTTGGCCACACACTCGCCACCATCTACCACTGAGTACCTTAGCGGAAGCGAGTCATGCATCACCTTCGACAAACGCGATCACCCGCCTCAAGTACCTCGACCAGGCCATTGTCCCCTCGTACTTGAGGCACAAATTGGAGGCTTCGACATGAGCCGCGTCTTCATGGACGGCGGAAGCGGCATCAACCTTATATTCGCGAGTACCTTGCGAGCAATGAGGATCCCTCTGACTTGCCTAGAGGCCTCGGACACAACATTCCATGGCATCATCCCAGGAAAAGGCGTATATCCCCTGGGGAAAATCAACCCCGACATTATCTTTGGCACGCCGAAAAACTTTCGGCGCGAGCGCATCGACTGGCCCTCACAGTACCACCGCATCCTCGGACGTGTAGCTTTCGCAAGGTTCATGGCAGTGCCACAGTACTCCTACCTGCAGATGAAAATGCCAGGTCCCAACGGCGTTATAACAATCAACGGAAGCTTCGAGAGGTCCGACAGTTGTGACAGGGAATTCAACAGAATTTCCCAGTCCTTTGGCATGCAGGAAGAACTCGTGAGACTAAAGGAGTCGACTGACAACAGTCTGCCTCCCCAAAGGCGGCCAAGATCGCCTGATCTATCTTTTGACTCATCAGTGCATACAAAGGAAGTGCAAGTCCACCCATCAGATCCCGCCAAAAGGGCCCTCATCGCCAACAACTTGAGTCCCGCATAGGATCTCGCGTTCGTCGAATTCCTCCGTGAGCACTGGGAAATTTTCGCCTGGTGTCCTACGGACATGCTAGGAGTTCCCAGGGAATTCGCCGAGCACGCACTCAACGTCAACCCAGACGCAAGGCCGGTGAAGCAAACAATCCGGCGATTATTTGAGCCACGGGCAAAGGCAGTCGGAATGGAGATCAACAGACCCCTCGACGCCAAATTCATACGTGAGATCAAGGAAAGCACTTGGCTCGCCAACATGGTGTTGGTACAAAAAAGGACATGGATATCCTGCGGATGTGCGTGGACTTCACCTCTCTGAATAAGCACTGCCCAAAGGATCACTTCCCGCTGCCGCGCATCGACTAGATCATCGACTCCACCGCGGGATGCGAGCGCCTCTGCTTCCTCGTTGCCTACCCAGGCTATAATCAGATTCGAATGAAGGAGGAATATCAAGAGAAAACATCATTTACAACGCCCTTTGGTGTGTTCTTCGACAACACAATGCCCTTCGGGCTAAAGAACGCGGGAGCCACCTACCAGCGGTGCATGCAGGCTTGCCTCAAGGAGAAACTTGGTCGCAACATTCAAGTCTATGTCGACAACATAGTAATCAATACCAAGGAGGAAGCCTCCCTAATCGACGATTTGCGCACAACCTTCTCGAACCTCGACCGCTACCGGATCAAGCTCAATCTGGACATATGCGCCTTTGGCGTCCCATCTGGGCAACTACTCGGGTACCTCATCTCAGCGAGAGGAATCGAGGCAAACCCGAAGAAAATAAAAGCCATACTGGCCATGGAGAGGCCGAAAAACATAAGGGGCGTTCAGCAGCTGGCTGGGCGAATCGCCGGCCTAAGTCGATTCATCAGTCGAATGGGTGAAAAGGCACTGCCCTTCTACCAACTCCTCCGCAAAGCTGAAAAGTTCGAATGGACCAATGAAGCGCAGGAAGCATTCGAAGACCTCAAGCGCCTGCTATCCACCTCGCCAGTACTAGTGACCCCACGGGAAAGGGAACCACTATTGCTATATATCTCCGCCACTAACCAGGTGGTCAGCACAGTGCTCGTCGTCGAGCGAGCGGAGGAAAACAAGGTCCACGGAGTACAACGCCCAGTATACTACCTCAGCGAGGTCCTCATGCCGACAAAACAGCGGTACCCGCACTACCAAAAGCTGGCGTACGACGTCTTCATGACCGCCCGGCAACTGCGCCATTACTTCCAGGAACATCCAATCGTAGTGGTCAACGACGCCCCGCTGGGGCATATCCTTAACAACCCTGACGCCACAGGACGAGTCGTGCTTTGGGGAATAGAATTGTCTCCACGAGACATTACATACGAAAAGCGCGACGCAATCAAGTCGCAAATACTTCCTGACTTCCTCATGCACTGGATGGAGAACCAGCTCCCTGACAAGCCAGATATGTCCCATCTCTAGACAATGCACTTCGATGGATCCAAGCGGAAGGACGGAGCAGGTGCAGGTGTCATACTGACATCACCTCAAGGGGACAAGCTGAAGTACATCCTGCGAATGTAGTTCACCGCCTCCAACAACGAAGCTGAATACGAGGCCCTGTTGCACGGGATGAGGATGGCAAAAGCCTGCGGTGCTAAGAGGCTCATTATTTATAGCGACTCCAAGTTGGTCGTCAACCAAACAATGCATGAGTGCGATGCACTGAACGACAACATGATCGCCTACCGCGACCTCTATGACACACTCGAAGGGAACTTCGACGACTACGAGCTGCGACACATAGGCCACAAAAGCAATGAAGAGGCAGACGCACTCGCCAACATAGGCTCTACCTGCGCCCCCATACCACCGAGGGTATTTCTCGAGCGCATCTGGGAACGCTCCATCAAGCCAAAGACAGCAGAGAAGAAAACAAGGGCAACAACAGACTCGGGGGCTACGCCACCCAATGAGCCAATAGCACTCGACGACCTGGAGATGGACACAGGACTCGAAGGACCAATGAGCGCCATGATGATCAAATCATCCTGGACTCAGCCGTACATCACATACCTCCTCAGCAAATGGCTACCGGACGACCCGACTGATGCACGACACATCGCGCGGCAATCCAAGGCATTCACTGTTATCAACGACAAACTATACAAGCGCAGCATCACAGGAGTACTCCAGCGATGCGTCTCCACGACTGATGGAAGAGTTTTCCTCCTCGACATCCATGAGGGAACCTGTGGACACCACGCTAGTAGTCGCGCCCTCGTGGCCAAAGCTCTGCGAGCGGGGTTCTACTGGCCTATGGCCATGCGTGACACGAAAGACATCATCCAAAAATGCAACGCGTGTCAACGATTCACGGATAAGCCAAACGTACCTGGCGCAGAGCTCCGGCCAATCGCATTAGCCTGGCCCTTCGCGCAATGGGGACTCGACATGGTCGGCAAGCTCCCCAAGTCCTCACGAGGAGGTTACGTCTACCTCCTGGTGGCAGTCGACAAGTTCACCAAGTGGATAGAGGCCATGCCAGTGACCAACCAATCAGGGCACAGTGCGGTCAAGTTCTTCGAGTCCATCGTCTTCCGCTTCGGAGTACCACACAGCATCATCACAGACAATGGAACAAACTTCACATCCAAGGAGTTCCACGAATTATGTGAGAATCTGGGAATCAACATCAGCTACGCCTCGGTAGCACACCCACAGACCAACGGTCAGGTTGAAAAGGCGAACGGGCTCGTCTGTGGCGGCATCAAGAAGCGACTCCTCCGGCCACTCGAACAAGCCGTGGGTTGCTGGCCAGATAAACTGCAATCAGTACTCTGGAGCCTACGCACAACTCCAAACAATGCTACGGGCTACACCCCGTTCTTTATGGTGCATGGGGCCGAAGCGGTGCTACCCGCCGAGGTACGGTATAAGGCGCCGCGCGTGGTCGCTTACAGTGAACAGGAGTCATCCCTCGCACTCAAAGACTCCGTCGACCTCCTTGTCGAGGCAAGGGAAATCGCCGCAGAAAGATCAGCGATCTACCAGCAGAACCTGCGAACTACCACAGTAGAAGGATATGCCCAAGATCCTTCCTCGAAGGCGACCTGGTCCTACGAATGAAGTAGCAAGGACATCTCAAGCTCGAGTCCCCCTAGGAGGGACCATACGTGATTACAGAAGTAATCCCAAGTGGCGCCTATCGCCTTCAAGATCTAGAGATAGGAGTCGCATACTCCAACCCCTGGAATGTCGCGCAGCTGCGATGCTTCTACCCTTAGACATTTTTTCTTTTACATCACAAATAAGGCACTCAGCCAAGGCTACTTAGCCACGTATTGTACTTCATACTGTCTCATGAGTAAATAAAGCTAAGTGCCCCAAAACTCTGTGTTCTCCTTCATTTTTCATAACTTATCCACTCGGGGGCTGCGCCACCCTATACACATCTGTTCTACGAACTAAAAACGTGATATCCTGAGTAGGTGGAAAATCAATCGAAACCCTTGACACAACATCAACCCAGTTGCAACGCACCTGACAGGTTGACAAAGGGACTGAGATAAGTGCATGGCCAGGCTACCGAAAAGGAATCGCATAGTGCAACGCACTCACACGAGCTCTTTATACATAATCGACAGTCAATTATATACAACATACATACAAACTTTACAACATTGGTACATTTATGTGTAGAATACAAATTAAGCTACTGCTGCGACAAAAGAACGTTGGTCTGGTCCTCGAAGAAATCAACAATCTCCTCTGCCGGTCAATCCATTGCCTGATAATGTGGCACCATATCCCAAGAAGAACCTGCTAGTTGCGTAGGTGCCCTAGCCGCAATGGCCGCAACATCAACGTCAGGCCTATGCAGTCGCACCAGCGATAGAGCGGCCTTTGCACCAGCCACCAACTGTTGCCTTACGCACTCGTGAACCACAGCCAAGTCTTGGAACTTGGCAAAAAGAGCCATCATGCTTGAGGGAGCAACATCCAGCGAAAACATCGTTCAGTAAATGTTCTTCAAGCATGACTGCGACTTCTTCAGAAAGTGCAGCACTCGAGACGCACGATCCTGCAGGATCCTGCACGATCATGATCCACCTAGAAGTATCCACTCTCCTGAAGTTGCTCTTGGGCCAGACCATGCATACGAATGGCAATCCTATCCTTCTCATCCTGCGGATGGCGCGCGCTGACAACTATTCAAAGCAACAGCGGAAGCGTAAGAACAGCACATCACTGCAAGTGACTTCAAGGAAAAGATAAAGAGTAAGCAAACTAACACTTAAATTGGTCGCCAAGCTACATCATCTCTCCCAGCAGATACTGCTCTCGGGCGGCAGCTTTCTCCGCCTTTGACTTCCATACATCCGCGCTACCGTGGAGCACGGGCAATTCACGCTCCAACTGCTTCACGCGGTCACGCAGTCACGAAAGCAGCGACAGCTCATCCACCCTGGAGCACGATGGCGCCAAAGTATCATCAAGGGGTGGCAAGTCCTGAGGTTCCCTCAAAGGATCACTTGATGTACCCTAACACAAGCCAAGCAAGAAGCGAATAAGAAGATCAATTCGACACACAGACAAAAGATTCGAGTGCATTCAAGATTGGCAAAAGTATCAGCAGATACACCCGCCAAAAAGGCATGTTCTAGACAAAAAGGCATAAACCAATCAACTATTACAAAGCTACTGAGGACCGATCTGCTTCTTCGACTTCGACGGCTTCGGGGGCTTCATTGAATCCGTGGCAGTGTTAGATGCCACTGACTTTCCACCAGCCCCTGATGCCGCAGCCTTTGCCGCGTTCTTGGCTCACTGTAGCTCCTCAGAGTACTTCGCAACCGTGTTAATCAGCTGCAGCCCATATTTGCCACAGGCATTCGCGAAGGGAGCAAAGACTACCTGCTGGCCGTCCGTGCTAACGGGCATCGCCTTTGAAACCGCTGCAGGATCAACCTCGACTCCGTGGGCCTGGACCATAGCGAGGGACATTGATGTGCCAGCGGGACGGTGCGAGTTCTTGAAACTTGCAGGAACACCCTCGGCGAGAGACTCCACCAGCTCGTTCATGTTCTCGATTAGCTCAGCCTTGGGCATCAACTCCTCCTGGATGCGACTAAGCACGCCCTTGGCCTTAGAGAGCATATGCTGAACGGCGGCGCTGCGGTCCTCGACTACCGAAAGCGCACCCGCCAAGGCGTCGTCACGGTGAAGGGCCTGAGGGTCGAAGCTCAAATCACCAGCATCTGTACATAAACCCACACATGGACACAAACATCAGCGCCAACAGCAAAATATCAAACAAGAGCAAGATAATGATATTCAGACATAGTACCTGAGAGGGCCTTGGCAATCAAGAAAAGCTGTTCTTCGAACAACTTCTCCCTGGCTGCGATGGAGGCACGCAAATCCACTTCGCGCCTCTGTGCCTCGTCACGCACCGCGATTGCCTCATTGCGGCCCTTCACAGCCGAGGTGAGTGTCTTCTCCATGGTGGTGGCGTCGCGCAAAAGAGCATTATGCTCAGCTACAAAACAAAAGGGGATTGACTATCAGTCGACTACATAAAAATGACGCAGAAAAGGGAGAAGTAACGGGCACTTACTTTCTACCACGCGATGGCGCGTCTCCAGCATCGCATGCTGGCGGCCCATCGCAAGCACTTGCTCCGCCAAGAGAGCAGCCTCCTTCACAAGGAGCTACGGAAAAAGGAAAACAACAAAGGATCAGCAGAAGCCATAAAATAGCATCGACAGCAACTTCGAAAAGAAGAAATCCCACACTCACATGATCCTCCAATGAATCCGAAGTCGATTGGTGTGCAGTCATCCGAGCAACCATTCAATGCTCCCCTTCATGCGGAGAACTGGAAGGGTTGTGCCCGGAGTGGGCCGCCAATGGAGGCGAAGGGGCACGCTCGATCTCTTTCTTGGCCCTTGAGGTTGCGACTCCTGATTCATTCAAAAATTGGATGTCGCCAGAAGATGATGACGCCTCTTGACTACAAGACAAAACTAACATCAAGGACAAGGCAAAAGCCAGTGAAGAATCAAAAAGGACAAAATCGAATACTTACCAATCAAACTTATCAAAGTCAAAGGTTGGTTCCCCCGACTCTGACGAGGACTCCGTTGGCTGTCGCATCTTCTTGTGAGAAGATGGCGCCACAACGCTCACAGGAATGGCAGGGATCAGCGATTCCGCACCAATGCCCGCACCTTCCGGAGTCGAAGGAGACGACGCATCGGAATCCTTGCTGCGCGAATGCTTGCGAGTATCCGGGCTACCCGACTCGGGGGCTTCCTCCTCCACATCAGATAGGACGGTCGACTCTGACTCGTCCTCTTCCAAAGCGTCGCGAGGGATAACCCCCTCAGGAAGAGGGGGCATACAAGGTGACACCACCCAATCCTGCATACAGACCACAATTCAGCACAAAGCAAAGAAACAACAAAGAAGCAATCAACAAACTAAGCTACTGCGTAGCACAACTGTACCTCAGGAGGAGGATTAGAAGCGTCGAACGGAGGAACAACCGGTTCGCCGGGGAGCACATCCTTGACGGTGTACTTGGTCACCAGTCGAACCCTTTTATCTACCTCACTCGCGGACATGCCATCTGCAGACACGCGAGTGACATCGTCAGTGCCAGCCCACTTGAACATGGGATGGACTCTGGCCTGCAGGGGCTGGACGCGACGGCGCATCCACGTGCGAATGAGGGCGCAACCTCCTTCCTCTTTGCCTATCCGACTCTCGAGGTCGTAGACGTGCTCGTACAACACATCTGTTTATGTGGACTCGCCGGGCATAACGACATTCTTCCAGGAGCGCCTCCTCTTGCATGGCGTCGAGGGATCAAAGGGCGCGAGTCCGAACTGGTCTCCGTCGGCCTTCTGTTCGTGAATGTAGAACCACTTGTCCCTCCATCCTTGGACAGACGCGATGAGTTTGATGTCGAAGTACGTGGTGGAGGAGTCGACGTGGATTCCGCAGCCGCCTACATCATAGACTACGGAACTAGATGCTGTTTGGCGTTTCAATTTGAAGAGGCGTTTGAAGAGACTGAAATGCGGCTCGATCCCGAGCCAGCACTCGCAGACGGTGATGTAGCAAGCTACATGGAGGATGGAATTGGGGGACAGCTGATGGAGCTGGAGCCCGTAAAAACAAAGAAGGCCCCTAAAGAAAGGATGCAGGGGCAAAGAGAGGCCCCGAATGATGAACGCTAGGAACATCACTCGAAAACCGGCAGGAGGAGAGCATGTTACCTCGCCGTTGGCGACTACGGCGGACAACACTCCGTCTTGGTGAAGAAGACGAAGATCAGAGGACTTGATGACAGATGGAAGCCACGCACCATTCGTGACGCGGGTGCCTGTGCCCTTCTTTTTCCCGCCGGTGGTGGTGCTCGTGCCCATAGCTGCGGAGCCACCCTTCTTCTTTGCCGCGGAATCGGCCGCAGCACCTCCTTTCTTCATCCCCATTGCGCGGCGGTGATGCGAGCGGAGAAAGTAGCTGGGAAACATGTGGAGTTGGTCCAGTGCCACGGAAGGAAAAGAGCATAGAGAAAGCAGAGGAGCAGCGGCAATGGCGATGAAGGCAAAGGATGAATGAAAGAAGATGAGAAAATTACCGTCACAGCGTCACTACTTAACCCCTGGAAGATGCAATCCAACGGCTCAAAAAAACCCTACTAGATGCGTGGCGTTCATCGTGCTTGACACGTGGAGGAGCAGAAACGCAAACCATCCCCCCACTATTCCCATTACGAGCAGAAATCAAGGAGGCATGGTTAAAATAAATATTACGCACGCCTAGTCAAATCAGAGTCAGGCAGTGGGACCCACCACCGTCACGTCCCGTCAAACTCGCTCACGTGGGCAACTGAGGTCATGAAATCATCAGCACTGACGTCATCAACAACTACGCAGCAGAAGACTTCGATTACTTTAGTCCTTGCTCAAGTCTTCGACTCCACCAAGCACTCGGGGGATACTTCCATAGGGAGCGCTGGTCGCGCACCCTACGATTTTTTCTTCTTCTTTTACAGGAACATGAACAATCAAAGGAAAACCCAATCACTCGAAGCATGGTTCGACTATTGACATGGGTTACTCCCATAGGGAGCGCTGGAAGCAAATTCGACTGAAACAAGCAAATAAAGACGACAACAGTCGCAAAAGTTCTTTAGTCCCTGCCTGAGTCTTCGACTCAACCAGGCACTCGGGGGCTACTCCCATAGGGAGCGCTGGTCGCGCACCCTATGATTATTTGTACAAAAGTACTGTGTGTTGATAACGTCCACACTCGAAGTTTATGGTGACACCGCCTCATAATTTTTCCCTACAAAGAGACCGCGTCTGCTGGGTCACCTGAATCATCTCCGCGATGATAAAATTTGGATGCCGCGCTTGCAGCGTGAAGGTAAGACCTGAATAAGGCCTGGCAACGAATTAAGCTGCGCACTACCAGAAATATATCCGTGCCTGCAGGTACGATGAACATGCCTTGACGGACGCATCAAGTGCTCACACCCATATACTGGAATTCGACTCCTGTAAGACCTCCGCGTCTTGAGTCAAATTACACCAGCACTTTTCCGGATTCGAGTCTGGGGACTCGAGTTTGAGTAGATGGCATTGTTTTACCCTAAGGTAGTTAACTGATACCGATGCATCGGTTAAAATCAGGCACGCACATCAACAATCCCTATGACATAAACAGAGCAGTCGAAAAATGTACTCAGTCATGCACTCGACGGACTTCATAAAGTCTCTCCAGTCGAATCTGCGATTCCACTGGACACTCGGGGGCTACTGACATGGGTATACCCTAAAGGTACTCGAGCGTGGTATACACGGCCTGAATACATAGAAGCCCACAGTGTCGCCAAGGCCCAAATGAAGAACTCGAGTAACTTGCAGACTCTCGATTGCTTTAAGAACAAGAAGAAGCTAAAGATAGAAAGTTTAAAGGGGAAAACCCTAACTTGTAACCGACTCGACCTGATATCCGAAACCTAGCCTATCTATATAAAGGCTAAGAGGGGGCGGCGAGGAGGACACATGCAACCCTAGTTTCCACAACCCTTGCCAGATTGCATCTGCGCACCATTGTAATCCTCGATTCCCTTAATAATTCCACGAGTAGACAAGCATGAGTAGGGACCTCTATGAGGCCTGAACCTAGGTAAAACTTCGAGTCCGCAGTGTGCTTGTTTGCTAGCTGATAGATGTCTCTAGCGCTCCCTCCTTCTCCAAAACCCAAGTCCATAACAATGGGCATTGATGAGTTAAACCCTCGTCAGAGGGCGATCTATAAAATTTACATCATTAACATCGGTTGCGATAGCATTGACTTGGGTATCTTCTTTACCTTTTACTATCTAAGCAACTTGTCTACCTTAGATGTAAGCTCTTCATTATTTACCTTGGTAATTGAACTTACTCTCTTCGAGGTTCTTTCCACATGCCATTGCGAATGATTATTTTGCATATCATTAGGTAGTCTCTTTGCAACACTCACTTGCTTTCCCATTATTGTTCCTCTTTCTGAAGTATCTAGCATAGAAAGACCATTACAAAACAAATGTAATATAAGCCATTCTTCCATCCCATGACTAAGATAGTTCATTGCGGCTTCTTTCATCCTTTCCCATGCAAGCGCTAGTGTCTCACGATCTTCTTGTCTAAAGCTTGTAATGTTGGATCTTAGCTGCATAGTTTTAGCTAGGGGAAAAACTTTAATCATAAAAAAATTAGTGCATTCCTCCCAAGATTTAATAGTGCCATTTGGTAGAGCTAGCAACCAATCCTTAGGCTTTCATCTTAGAGAGATATGAAACAATGTTAATTTAACAGAATTTGGATCTACATCTTTAATAGAAATTTCAATGAAAGTGTTTAAGTGCAAACCCAAATCTTCAGTACATGAGCCCCCAAATTGGTTTTGTTGAACCAAACTTAAAAGGTTAGGCTTTATTTCATATGTTTCCGCATTAAAAGCGGCCTGAGTCATAGGTGCACGAATAAAGTCATCAGTTGGAGTACCATACTCCCCTAATCTCTTTTGAGCTATGGCTCTTATATTTTTGGTAATTTTGAAGTAATGAAAAGAAATAACAAGTAGCTATTTTTTTGGGTTTTCAAATAGATAAAAAGAATGTAAACTAATAACAAGAAATAAATTACAACCTAATACTAAAACTAAGAAACAAGGTCTCTAGTAACCCTACCAGGATAGCAAAATTGCTTTCCCGGCAATGGCGCCAAAAAAGGGTTGATACCTTCGATCCGGATTCACGGATGTAGTATAGTAGCTTTTTTGCTAGAAGACCTAGGTTTAATCGAACCTTGGAAATCAATGCTAAAAGGAAATAAAAAGGACACATCTACAAGATTTTGTTTGTTCATTTTACCATAGTTGACCAGACCAATCTAGTTTACCTTTACAATGGATTCAATCAATGGATGGAGATAGGTCAGGGTTGAAGATCCAGCTACAACTACACATCATATGGGATAAACGATAATAATAAGCATAGCCATGTGTAATGTTTGAACGGAGATAATATCTTGTGGGCAACACATCCTAATATACTATAGCCCCCGTGATGTAGCAGGCATAGAAATAGTCTTTTAATCCAACTGAGTGCACACCGAAGCAATGAGCTACAAGCGATTATTAAGTGTAAAACACATATCAAAGTTTTAAGTGGTGATCTTGTCGTGATCCTGAATGGGTCGCTAAGCAAAGACCGTAATACCCTTTCTATCACTAGGGTTTCTATGAGATCACCACTAGCCAAGTATCTCACCTCAAGCCTTTATCAATCTATGGGATCTTGGGTACCTACAAGTCCATAGATCAAGACAAGAGACAAAGAAACAAAACATACAATCTTAATTGCAAACAAAATACAAAAATCCCATGAATTAAATGCACATAATCGTTGTGAGGTTTCTCCCTTAACCGCAGCCCGTGAGGACTATTCACTCATAACAACTAGATCGGAGATAGAAAACATCAAAGAAATACTTAGATTGAAATCAAATATTCTTACAATGGTCGCCAAATGACAAATAGATCAAAAGTACAAAGCAATGGCTATGGCTAGTGGAGGGGATGGATGATGGAAGTGATGAACAATGGTGTGGATCTCCTTTGGTGGTGTTGTGATGTAATCTGAGAATGGCGGCTCTCTGCCCGGCGGCTAGAGCCTCCAAATATATAGGCTTCTTCACAAAAGTCGTAGGGTTTGACGAGGCGAAGCCAACGTGTAACGTCCCAGCATTAGAGCTTAGAAATAAGCTGAACACAGGTGTGTGCAGTGCATTCATGCATAGAAAATCCGGATAATTTTCGCGCTTTTAAATAAAACTTGTCAAAGTGATTGAAGCTTCTCTTAACTTGGTGGAACTGAAGTAGATCATCAAGTTGACTGCGATAAGTTTCTATATGACCTTTGCTAAAACCTTAACTTTGGGTAATATAATTTGATCTTCTAAGTCACAACACACTACTTAATAAGGAGTACTTGATCTTCTAGAGATCATTACATGGTATTCCATACAACAACTCAAAGATGAATACTTAATGTTCTAAAGATGATATCAAGGTATTGTCTACCACAAACCTTGAATAGCATGTAAAGTACATAACTTAAGTAAAGAAACTTTATAATTAAAGCTTGAAACACTTGTTTGCCATAGCTACTCCTACCATGGGTATCATGGTAGTTCATAAACATTGACTCTTATCACAAATAGAGTAGGAATGGAAGTCAATCCAGGACCATCCATCACATACCCTTAGTGTCATGTTAATAGATGACAATCCTATTTAACCAAGTCCTACTGTCTGTTGATCATCAATGTGTGTGATCAATGCTTGACCTAGAACTTATTGACTCATAGCCTTTGACCTATTGTGTTTACCTTCCAAACACCTTAAGTAAATTAATCTGAAGGAAGAACTAGATATGGTTGAGTGTACAATCATCAATGGAATGTTATCCTTAGTGGAGATCAAACCATTTGATGTTGGAGGAGTTAACTCACTCTTGAGTTAACTAGAAGCAATACCTAAAACCAAGAGTTAAGCTAGTAATTGAGTTGCTACGAGAAAGCAAGTAGTATTAGTACATTATATAACAATCTTGTCAGGCCAAGTGGATATAGACTTATAATAACCTTGCTTAACAAGATAAGTCTATATAGAGACTAGTACAAGTTTACTACTTAGTTGAGTATAGATCTTGATCAGACAAATAGAAGCCTAAGCTTTGTATGATCAAAGGATGGTGGTCAATATTCGCAAGTCACTTGAGAATAGATGATTGGGTGTTGAAGAAGAGTTATGAATATACCAAGTTAGGAAAGTGCTAGTAAGCTGAATCATCTAGTTTGATCATGAGAAGTCAAGCTAGAGTATAATGAAGTTTATTACATAAGTTGTAGGAGTAGTTGGAAGTATACTAGGAACCAAGGTAATATAAGAACACACTTGTATTGGGGAGAGTAGTACCAAACCTATTCTACAAGATTGATATCATTTGTTATTTATAGTGAGAACTATAATCTTGTAAGCCTTGGAAGAAGTTGGAAGATGAAGTTAAGGAAGTTAATAGATGGAGTTAGCAGTAGCTACATTGATAGGTGCATCAATTGTAGTTAATTAAGAGGAGTTATATACTAGGAGTAAGATGGAGTATTTTTGGAATGGCATGACCATGTCATCATATGATGATGGATATGGTGGTGTCAGATGATTGTCTTATTCAGGAAGATGTGATCTTTGTGAATAAGATAAGGGAGATATAGAGAATATATTTAGGAAAGGAATTCCTTATCTGAAGATATCCTTAGTGAGGTATTAAGGTAAGGATTCTTTAGAAGCCTTAACCAAGATCATATTAACCCATGGCAAGAACCATGACTACCTCTCTGTTTTACATCCTAAAATAAAGAGGGTTGTGAAACCAATTCCTATTTTTTAGGTAGCCAATGGATAGTATCTCTTAGTTAAATGAAGTGTCTAAGAGATCAGGAGAATATTAGTTGAGAGTGTATTGATGAAAGCCTTGTCCATCTAATTGTCTTAGACCCTAATAAGAACCTAATCTCATAGAACCATGAAGGTTACATTAGGTAAGTGTTTTGTGGTAATTCTAAACTCTACAAATCAAGTAGAATTGGATTGGGCAAATCACCAAATATGGATGACCATAAAACTTATATCACCCCAATTGGAACCACAAAGATTAATAACTTATAATGTTTATGAATAGTTAAAATACTAGAAAGGAATGCAAACTCAACTACTTACATTAAATATGTCAAAACCTTATTGATTCAATGAGTGTTGGATACTTCAATCATTAAAGGATCCAAATTAAAAGGAATATACTAAAACAGAATTGAAAACAGAAAAGGAACAGGAAATAAAGCTCTCAGCGGAACCGGCCCACGGCCCACTTGCTCTCTCGCCTAACCAATGCTCGGGAGCAACAGTAAAAATTCGCACGCCTTGCCGCGAGGGGTAGAAGTTTACCTCGCCAGAGTTCGTCGTTCTCGTCGCCTCCGACCACCAGAGCTCCAACGGAGGGCACTCCCGTGCTCGCCGTACTCTTCTCATTCTTCCTAGCTAGGCCACGGTCGCCCGAGGGCCCCAAATCAAGCCAATCGACACATCGGTCCGCCGCTCGCCGTCGACCATGGCGACGCCGTCTGAGCTCGCCTCTCCTCGCTGTCGCCTCTACAAGCTTCTAGGTAAGTTTCTGATTCCGATGAACCTCTCCGATTAGATCCTAACCCGCCATAGCACCAACTCCACGAGAACCCGACACCACTACAGCTAGCTGTTGTCGTGTCGCCATCTCCGGTGACCATTCCCGGGCGGCGTAACCACTATGTGGTTTGTCGTGCTGCGCTGTATCGAATAGAACCAACCCCGCTTACTCGCATGCCTCTGATCGAGAGATCGATCGATGATCTGAGGATCATCATCGGCTGAGGTCACGTGACGTCATGCCGACGTCATCCTTGGCCACCTCAGCTAGTTTGACCAGTCTTGCTCACATGGCAGCCAACGTGGCAATAGCCCCACCTGTCTGTGACTCTGGGGTGGGTTCAATTGGGTGTAAATTGATCTTTATCTCGTGGGGCAGATGACGTGGCCACAGGCCCATTAGTCTGTGTCCATGGCTAGGTTAGTGTTAGTATAAAAAGTATTGTCTGTTTAGAAAATTAGATAAAACAAATATGTTTAAATATAAATATAATTCTAGAAAATTAATAAAAGAATTAAAACTTAGAAATCCTATATGTTTTGTTTTATAATTCAGAAAAATACATATTATATATCAAAATGTTAAGAAAAATAAAACCTATAATTTAACTTTATTAACAAATATTATTGTGTTAACTATTTAAATAATTATTATTTAACAAAGATTTTAGAAGTAATATTACTTTGAAAATTCATATTTAAATATTGGTAAATGATAAAAATATAAATAATATACCAAAATTCTTATAAAAACAAAACCTACACCTACAAATTTGTTTAAAATATTTTTGTATCACTAAACCAATACTTATTATTTATTTAGTATTTATAAAGTGAATAAACTTATAAAAAATCTTATCTTATTATTTAAATACTTATAATATACCAAAATGATCACAACAATGAAATCTACACACTAAAATATTAACTCATACTTTTAAAGTAAAATAAAAGGTAAAGGTCTAATAAGTCTTATTTAAACCCTTTTCTTTTATTTTAATTCATTAAAAATATATAAATACTTACTATTACCTTTAGCATTGCTTATTTAAAGTCTAAAAATGTAAGAACAAGTTCAAATAATGTTTAAGTAAAGTTAACATAAGTCTAACCATTTTAAGTCATATTTACTAAAACAACCATTTCAAATTAAATAAGTTTTACGCTCTAAAAGTATTTTATCATTTGTAGAAGCAACAATACTAGTTGTTTTCTACTTTAGTACTTATAAGTAATAAGAAAACCTTATAGTGTAAGCCTTAAGTTTAAATACTTTTTACTTTGTAAAGTAGTGTTTTCCTGAAAAGTTATTCTTTTAAGAAACATTAAAAGTAATCCTTGAACACCTATTTAAAAACTCTAATGGAATCATAATCTTGTTTAAGAAGTGTTTTAGATACCATGATCCATTTGAATGCTTTAGTATTGCATATTACTTGTTGTATTTACTTATTGTTTCACACACACTCTCACAAGCCTTAATAAGAAGCACATGTATGAAACTGAAATAAAAGTGCAACACAATCCTAAGAACTCATCACAAACTCCAAACCCTAGATTAAATACGACTATTCCAGGGATTCACGTTTATCAAATTATATTACATTACATATGCATCGTTGCATCCTGCTTCTTTAAACATTAGTCCTTACCGGACCAATAATGCTATTTCCATATTTTGGATCTTCTATTGTCTTAAAGACCGTGAGTGCATAATCTTGCAATCACCAAAGGCAAGTTCACAACTTGCTCATGTCCTTTGATTATTTTCTATGCTTGTAACTCAACTGCGTCATCACCTGCATTTCAAAAAGGACAGAAAATATTATTTTCATAATAATATGATTATGGATTATTTACCAAGTGGTAATAATCTATTGATACAGTTCCAATGGTAAAGGAACATAAAATCTAGGACTTAACAACCAATGTCTCTAGTGATTCTAGCGCCGTATATCACGCGTCAACCATGAGATTTGGAATGGGACGGAGAAGTCAGCTGTATCTTCTTCCTTTCATATGGAGGCAAGATGACCTTATCATGACGTTGGAATTCCCGGTGTGGATCCAACATATGGGTGGGAACCTTTAGGCCCCACGATTTTGGTGTCTAGATTAATTATGAGTGGCTACCGGAGGTATAGTCGGGCCTTTTATGGAGCTTACTAGGGGAATCACCACTTTATAGAGTCTGAGGGAACTCACCAGGGTTATAGCTTGCCCTAGTTGGAGGCTTAACGGAGGTGGAGTCAGCCCCGAAGGATCGTGCAGACATATGGGGTCACAGAGAGGGCAGTGATTGGCTTGGATCTTAGACTGGGCCCCATACCAAGGAAGTATGGACAAGGTCATGACTTGGTTGTGCAACAAGGCTAAGGTCTCTTGTGGGAAAAGTGACGCACCTCTACAGAGTGTAAGAATTGCGACATGTTACTACCTATTCTGGGAAGGATCTACGAACGCTATAGGAAAGGAACTCCATGAAGTTCTGGTCAACCTGTGACGGCTGTCGGACATAGTTTTCAGAATAAAAGCAACCTTTGAAGAAATGTTTACGAAAACCTGCATTGCCTACGACCTATGGTCTGTGGCTATAGAGATAGTGCATCATACACTCCTTTTTAGTGAACTTGCTGAGTACGCCCGTACTCAACCGTACCTTCTTAACCCTTGCTAGGTTCTAAGCCATTGAAGACGATGTCAACATCAATTTCTTCTCAAGAAACCATCATCGGCAACTCAAGTTCTTCAATAAAGTCAATGAAGTCAACATATACATCAGCTGAAGTGAAGATAAAGTGTTGGTTTAGATAGGAGTAGATTCTCTAGCCATAAAACCTATTTCTGTAGAGCATTGCTATAGCAGAAATTGCAAGCCAAATAGTTTAGATACTAGTCTTAGTTACTAGATAGTTCTGAGTTATTATTTCTTGTTTTTCTTTGTGAGAAGTTCTTTCTCTCTCTTTAAACCTAGAGTGTTCTGTAGATCTTTTGTAAAGAGTCGAGTTGTAATACATAGTCATGTCTTGGACCTGCTGTGTTTCTATTGTACCACTCTAAGGGATGTAATACTAGTGAACGGTGTTTCATTGGTGTTATATCAATGACTATAGTGTACTACATCATGTATTGTTATGCTGGGTCACCGCACAAAGCCACCTGGTACGGGCAGACGGTATGGGCGAGCTCTGCCCATACCGGTGGTTTTTAAGCATTTTGACGCCTGGGAATGGCTTCCCAATTACTTGGCCATGTAGACTTCCTAAAAAACCTTCAATATGACTACTGATTTGGCATTAAAAACCATGATTTCCTACACAACGTAATTCAAAGAAAGATTTTGCATATCTTTGCAATTATTAGTCATTAGTGGCAAGGATTGAGAGTTTCTTGTCAATTGCTTGACCAAAAACAATATTTAAATGTTTAAACACGGTGGAAGATGGCTAATTTTAGAGCCATCACCTAACCTACCGAGAGTATCTCATCTTGCGTTTGCCGAAGCATTGTGCGCTTGCTCTTGCATAGTCATACTATAGAGGCAATTGGAAAAATTGACTCCATAGCATAGAAAAGAAAGAGGTACATCAAAAAAGTGAAAAGAAAGAAAAGCTTCTAAGCAAAAGAAAAAGAGAAAGATACTAATAGCAAAAGAGAATCCAAAGCTTTTAAGCAAGAGTGCGAGCAAGAGCAAGGCAAGGATGCAAATCCGTTGCTTCTCAATCTTTTGAAAAACGAGCTATGGTCTCTCCTAGCGTTGGCCCAACACCGAGCATTAGTCTTTGTTAGGACCAATTTTGTTCGTTGCTCATTTTCATAGTCATGTTAGCCACATTAATCTCCATCGTGTGTGTATAGTCGTAGGTTCTCATCACCCTTTTGACCTTTTCCATTGACTTTGTTTTTTGTTGGATATTACCAACTTTGACAATATCCTTTTGATTTGGTTGTTCCTTTTCTATCCACCTTCCTAATCTTCCACCATAGGCCTTTGTTTGTGTGTGTGTCTTGTGTATTTGGTTTTCACTCGAAAAGAACAACCTTTCCAATTTTTGACTTGGTGAGGCAAGGTAACACATAGCATACCAATAATACCACCCTTCCTTTCACTTGTGGTCATAAAACATGTCTAGGGGAAGCAGAAATAGCAGAGATGGCAACTTCAACAACCAAGATGGTTTCTCCACGTGCCACAACTTATGGGAGCAATGACGAGAATTCAATGGCCAATTTGAGAGGCTTGAAAACCGGCTTGATGAAACTTTATGAGAGTTTGATTACCGTGACCGGCAATCCCAATTGGAGCAGAATGATCAATTCCATGCTCTTCAGCAAGCTATTTCCAATCTTGGTAATGGTCATGGACATCATTCAAGATCGTCAAGTTCGTATCACACCTTCTCCTCAAGTTGGCATGGCGATGCTTCGCACTCACAGTCTCATCATGGAGAACCACACCACCACAATGGGGAACACTAAGCTCGCCATCACCATGAAGAAGCGGTTGATCCACAATTTCACCAACTGCACCATTCAAGACATCATCGACACCATGACCATCATGCTCATCCACAACAACAATACGGACATGGTCACCCACCGCAACAAGCAATGGTACAAGAACACGAACATCATGGTGAAGACCACCGTGATGATAGGAACCAACACCGATGCGGTGACCTAGCATACCACTACATGATGTAGTACACTATAGTCGTCGACATAACACCAATGAAACTCCGTTCACTAGTAGTACATCCCTCAGAGTGGTACAACAGAAACACAGCAGGTCCAAGACATGAATATAAATGACAACTCGACTCTTTACAAAAGATCTAGAGAACACTATAGGTTAAAGGGGAAGAAAATCAACTTCTTACGAAGAAGAACTAGAAATAATAACTCAGATCTATCTGGCTAAAAGACTAACTTCTAACTATCTAGCTTGCAAATGCTGCTATTGCATTGCTCTATAGAACTAGGTTTTATGGCTAGAGTATCTACTCCTATCTAATCAGAGACTTCGTCTTCACTTCAGCTGATGTATATGTTGACTCCATTGACTTCATTGAAGAACTTAAGCTATCGATGATGGTTTCTTGAGCATTAGTTGGTGTTGGGGTCGTCTTCAACGGCTTATAACCTAGCAAGGGTTAAGAAGGTATGGTTGAGTCTGAGCGTACTCAGCAAGTTCACTAAAAGGGGGTGTATGATGCACTATCTCTATAGCCATAGACCAAAGGTCATAGGCAATGCAGGTTTTCGTAAACATTTCTTCAAAGGTTGCTTTTATTCTAAAAACTCTGTCCGACAGTCTTCACAGGTTGACCAGAACTTTCATGGAGTTCCTTTCATGCCACGTTCGTAGCTCCTTCCCGTAACAGGGAGTAATATGTCACAGTTCTTACACTCTGTAGAAGTGCATTGCTTTACCCATGAGAGACCTTAGCCTTGTTGCACATCCCAATCTAGAGCTTGTCTATACTTCCTTGGTATGGGGCCCAGTCTAAGATCCTAGCCAATCACTGCCCCTCTCCGCGACCCCGCATGAAGACACGACCCTCCAGGACATGTCCCACCTGTGTTAAGCCCCTTATAGGACCAGCTATAACTCTACTAGGCTACCGAAGACTCTATGAGCCGGTTGTGCCCCTGGCCAGATCCAGAAAGGACCGGATATACCTCCGGCAGCCCCTCACAGATAGTCTAGACACCAAAATCACGGGGAACTAAGGGGTCCCACCCATGTGTTGGATTCTCCAAGATAAATAAATATCCTCACGATAAGGTCATTCGTCCATGCGAAAGAAAGAAGATCCAGCTGACTTCTCCGTCCCATTCCAAATCTCATGGTTAACGTGTAATATACGGTGCTAGAATTACTGGCGACATTGGTTATTAAGTCCTAGATATTTTGTTCCTATACTACTGGAACTTTATCAATAGATTATTACCATTAGGTAATTAATCCATAATCATATTATTATGAAATTAGTGTTTTCGGACGTTTTTGTACTGCAGGTGATGACAACATTTGAGTTACAAGCATTTGATAGAAAATAATTGTCATGGTATTGCCGACGAGTACGCCATGGAGGGGTCCTCACAGTGCGTGTTTAGAGATGCCGAGTAAGGCGGAGAGTTGGCGGGTACGAGGTAACACATCTTACCTAGGTTCAAGTCCCACAACGGTGGCGGAACTCTACTCCTGATATAAATCACTATAATGGCAATACGCCGAGTTACAGAGATAGGTTCGCTGTGCGAGGTGTTGCACGTTATACATAGAAATATAAAAGGTTGTGCCCTAAAGGCTCCCATAGGCCAGCTTATAAAGGCACCAAGACCTAGGGTTTACAAGGAAAGGTCCTTGCCGGACAAGGTAAAGAGTCCTACACTAATACAAACTAGTCTACTGTGTCTTGTTATCCAAGGCTCTGAGTATGTCGGTGACTCCTGCGTAGCCTTCCTTTATCCGGCATGGGCCTCCCTTTTGGATTCGTCTAACTAGGCCGCCCAACAAGCCATAGGCCTTGCTACCAACTATGGGCCACCCGGGTTAGGCGGATTGGTGACATGCTTAGGATACCTATTTAGCATATCCTCAACAGTAGCCCCTGGAGGACTTTGAAATCTTGCGTCATCTTTCCCACTGATCTTTGAATATCCCGTCTAAGTGATGCTGACAATTTGTCAAGCAATATCTCAAAGGTCTCCCAAAGAATCATGTAATCCTCTCCGGCTTTGCAATGTAGCCGGAGATTCCTTGAGTCTTCATTTCCAGAGTTGGACAATCTCTGTCTTCAATGGAATCTTCGGATGTGACCATTCACTGCAATTGTCAGGAGTATGACGTAGGGTACAACCTACACTACCTCGAAACTCATAGAAATAGAGAATTAATCATCAACTATTTTCATGCGCGCGAAATCCAAAACGGTGAAGCGGCAAAGACGGAGGACGTGGCGAAATTACCGTGCACATTCACTTCCACGTCGGCAACACTCCATCCATTAGATCCCTTCGCACGAATCTTGACACGGGATCTATATATTTTCAGCGCGGTCAGTTTATTTTCTTTTACCCGCATTCGCTTCCTTGTCTTCGTCTTCCTCCAGCCATGCGTTTGTTCGAGCTCCTCCTCGAAAACCCTAGCCAAAGCCCTCTTCTCCTCCCACTCTCTCATAGCAATGGCCTCCAGCAGCAACATCCCTTCGATGGTAGTGACCCCCGAGGCTATTACAGAGCCATCCCAAGGAGTGACCATCCCGCCATAGGGGGTGGTTGTCCCTATCAATGCCGTGGTGGATACCACCGGCGACGACCAAGAACGAGCAGCGCTAGAAGATGCTGAAGAAGATAACGACTCCCACAAGGGGGTGTGGAGAGGCTCTGACCTCTCCGCGGATGAGCTGCAGGAGTTGGTCACCGAGGGGTATCTCCCCGCGGCGAATCAGTTGGTCTAGCGGGTGGCACCGTCTAGGGAGGTGGTTCCTTCTCCCCAAGCCATAGAGAAGGTGTACCTCAAGGCCCAGCTAGTACGAGGCGTAAGCCTGCCAGTCTCAGACTTCTTCTTGGACGTTCTTCGACACTTTCGAGTACTCCCCCACAATCTCTCTCCCAACAACATCTTAGTCCTTAGCAACTTCGTAGACTTGTGCGAAGGATTCCAAGGCATTAAACCTATGTTAGATCTATTCATGTACTTTTTTACCATCAAGAGAGAGTTCGTAGAGTCCAAGGAGGAATTGCGGATTTGTGGAACCATTAGCTTCAAGATCCTGCCTAGCTGGCGCTTCCCCGATATCGTAGGGCATGAGTCATGCAAGAACTGGTAGCACACACACTTCTATGGCCCATATATTCCTCTGCCTGACCGCCTTGATACTTATCCCGACTTTGTCGATGGAGCCGCCGCCGAGGTACCCGCATGGCGGACCCCAACCTCCCTTCCCTCCGACGACAAGGCCAATCGCGCCGTAAGGCAGATTGAATGGCTCGTAGACGGAGGTCTGACGGGCTTGGATGTTGCCATGTGTTGGTTTGTTAGGAAGATCCAGCCTCTGCAGCATCGCGCCGAGTTGATGTCTAAGTACACTCAAGACAGGAGGGATCCCATGCGAATTTCACGGGATAACTTGTCTACCGACTCCATCAAACTCCGGCTTAAAGACATTGTCAAGGTGAAGGACAAGAAGCGTGTCTTCAAGATCACCTACGACATGTTCGATTGCGGCAAGCGCCTAGAGGTAGCTTTTGTTCCCTTTGTTGCTCATTATATGCTCTAAGTATTTTTCGACTTGAAGTTGTCCATCTAACACTCCTCTGTATCCCAGCTAGTGACCTTGACGGCGGATCAGATGGCTACCCAGGTCTATGATCCTAAGATGAAGGATATCCAAGTGGTGTCCGATGACGACGCCCCCAAGGATCAACCAGCTCCGTCAGCGTGAAAGCAGAAGAGTTCCACCTTGGACGCTGCTGCCGAGGCCAAGAAGAAGAAATCGGAGAGTGGAGTCTCCAAACGATCCACCGCCGCCTTAGAGGCGGAGAAGAATAAGAAATCCACCGCATTCCCCTCACCAAGGCTCCTGCCGTGGAGTAAGTGTTTTCATTATTCGTCTTGTACTTTTTAGCTCATACCTTTTTTCAACTCTTGTACTTATACTTCGTATGTTTCATGAGGAAAGCCAGTGTTAGTTTGAAGTGATTCTCTAGAGATGCTGGAGGGTCAAAAAATATTCGTGACATGGTCACCTGGGACATGGCCGCCAAGCCCTCACCCGCTACTACTCCCCCACTCCTGCCACCAAGCCTTTTGCTGGCCCTGCTGGGCCTTCATCTCTCGTCATCCTTGAGATCTCCGCCATGGAGACATATTTCAATCCAATCTTTCGAAGCCGACGTTGGTGCCAGCGGCCCGGCGTCATAGGAGAGCACTTCCTCTAAAGTGGTTGAAGCTCCGGCTAAGGATGCCATTGAGAAAGGGAAGCAAGCGATGGAAGGGGCGGAGGTAGAGGCAACGGTTAAGGCGGGAGCCTCTGAGCCATCATCTGTTTTGAAGACGCAACAGACGGCTAGGGCATCATCCATGCCTCCGGCACCAACGTCTCCTTTGGCGTTAACTCCCCCGACATTGTGCCAAGATGACCTCATTGCACAGGTGGATGCCATGTATAATAATGCCGGCATCTTCCACACCGCATATGCCAATCTGGCCAACAATATCAAGCTTGTTTCCATTGTAAGTCTTTTGAACTTCACTTCGTTTATTTTGCATAGTATACCCCTCTGTAGCCCCCGAGCTCTTAAGCGAATAAACAAAGGTTATTGGCCTAAGTGCTCCAAAGAACTTTTAAGAGTAGAACTTGATAGTTTAGCCCCTGAGCGTCTAGGTGGAAACTTAGAAGAATCCAGACTAGATGCTCTAAGAATAGCATACTCATTGACTAAAAACTTGCGCTATAGCCCCCGAGCGTGTAGTTGAAACCATAAAGTTCCGACTAGATGCTCTAGAGAAACTAAACATGGTTGTTTGCTTGCAGAATGAGAATAGACGGAGGATCATGGCCAATGAGAGGTTTGCTACTTTGTGGAAGGATCTAGAACTTGAACAGGGTAAAACAACCTTCCTGAAGCAACAAATCAAAAATAGCCAGAGTCTATTCCTTGTGAAAGCTCCTTGCTTTTCCTCATGGATTTATTTCTGCCGTCTTCTCATAGTAATTTCTGATTTCCATCTTAAAGTAGCCATTGCCAAGGCCAAGAGCATCGTCGAGCAATCCAAGCATATAGATGAGCTCGATGATAAGAACAAAATTTTGAAGAAGTACCTGGCCGATGCTATCAAGGGCCATGAGGAAGCGATGAAGGTGCTGCAAGAGTCTGCTAACACTGAGATGCAGCGCCTAAAGGACGAAATTGTGCAACTCAAGGAGCAGAACCAAGTTGCCAAAGAGCAGAATACTAGGAACCTCGAGGTGAACAAGATAGTCCAGAAGGAGCGGGATGTCTTGGCGGATACATGCAAGCAAGCGGAGACGAGCATCATTGGTAACCTTTCTCCGTCTTGGTCATTTCTATACTTTGGATAATCATTCGATTTGTTTGTCCTCATGGTCCTTGTATCTTGTGCAAACCACAAGTCCCATTGGGTTAGCCAATTTGGGTGAAGGTGCTCCAGATCCCAAGGAATGCATGATTCTTGCCGGCAACTTCATCAGCACCGCCATTGCCTAGGCCAAGGAGATAGCCCAACCTCTAGGGATTAATATCAAGGCGGTAGACTTAGCGGCCAAGTATGTGGAGATCCTGCACCGAGCTCCTGAGAAGGTCAAGGACTGGAAGGCCTCTTGCATTCGGGATGGTGCTAGGATGCTTCTATCTTTGTTCAAGGCGCATTACGACAATGCCGACATCGACCTGGTGACCTCTAGCTTTCCCAAGATGGATGAGGAAGTGAGGGAGATCGATAACGATGTTATTTTGAACTCCCTCTCCGGCTTCGACACCAGGATTGCCAGAATGGTCAATGCCGAAGTCTTTGTGCCTGCCGAGATCCTCCACGAAGACATGGCCTCGTCTGAGTCTAGCCCATCTCCCTTCGAGTTTGATGAGCTCTCCCGGCCTAGCTCTCCTGATGATGCCACTACGAAGCCCCCCGTAGTAGATCCATAAAAAACAATGTTTGTATTAAATGTATCTCTGCAATGTGTATGAGGAAAAACCTATGTGTTCTAAGGTTGCAAAAAATTGTACTCATGTTTCCTGCTACTTATTTGTTTTCAGCATATGTATATTTTTTAAGCAAGTGCTGGCTTATCCATTATTCTGGTTCGTATGCTTGTCCTTTCGTTAGACAGAAGACTCGCAGCACAGAACTATGCACTTAGGTGATGATGCTTAATAGAACCGTCAAGAACCTAAGAGCAAAATCGCCGGCTTTGAGTGCCGAGAAATCACTACTCCGGAATCCACATAAAAACTTCAGAAAATATGTAGACCAGAAAACTTAAGCTAATGCCCGTAAGCAGATTTTTCACAAGTGCAAATGCAAACTTACGGATAAAGGGTTTATATGATCCAAAAATGAACAACTAAAGGAGGTAAAAGACTCAGAGAATATGAGTGAACCAAATGCTTTATTTCATTGATCATATAAGAAACTTATTACATAATATAAATGTGCTAAGTGTAAAAGGGACATAGCTATGCTATGTTCCGTGGCCGATCTGTCTCCGGGTCATCATCATCGGAGGCACGTTGGTTGCGTTTGCGATTTTTTGGCCTATCATTCAACTCGCAAATATCAACGAGGTAATAGGAACCATTTAGCAGTTCTTGGATTATGATGAACGGTCCTTCCCAAGGTGGGGATAGTTTGTGTGATTTCTCCTGCTTGAGCCTAAGTACTAGATCCCCCTCTTTAAACGAGAAATTCTTTACCTAGCGACTATGGTAGCCATGCAACTTCTACTGGTAGACGGTGGATCTCTGGCATGCCAGCACGTGCTCTTCTTCAAGTAGGTCCACAGATAGGCGTTTGGATTCTTTAGCGTCATCCTCCTTGTAGAAGGAAACTCTTGGTGTAGCATGGAGGATGTCAGATGGGAGGACTGCTTCTGCTCCATAAACCATGAAGAAAGGAGTCAAGCCAGTGGATCTGTTGGGTGTTGTTTGTAAAGTCCACAAGCCAGATGGTAATTCCTCTGCCCAGGCTCCAGCTACTCTACGCAGCGGTGCCTCTAAGTGTGGCTTGATTCCGTGCAGAATTAGTCCGTTGGCCCTTTCAACTTGCCCATTTGATTGTGGGTGTGCCACAGATTCTAGGTCAAGGCGGATGCCTTCTTCATGATAGTACTCCTCAACTTCTCTGAAAGATAAATTTCTTCCATTGTCGGTGATGATGTTGTGTGGGAGACCAAATCTCACCACTATATCCCAGACAAATTTTAGGGTTGTTGCCCCATCAAGCTTTCTAATGGGTTTAGCTTATATCCATTTTGTGAACTTATCCACTGCTACTAGCAAGTGTGTAAATCCGCAAGGTGTTGTCTGCAAAGGTCCCACCATGTCCAGCCCCCAGACCATGAACGACCAAGTTATTGGTATGGTTCGTAATTCTTCAGCTAGAACACTTGGTTGTCGTGCATAGAACTGAAACCCAATGCATGTCTGTACCAACTTGTCGGCGTCCTCCTTGGCAGTTAACCAGTAGAATCCTTTTTGGAAGGCCTTAGCCACCAATGATCAGGGAGCGACATGGTGCCTGCAATCTCCGAGATGTATTTCTCTGAGGATTTTGATACCTTGCTGCTAGGAGATGCATTGAAGGAAAACTCCTGTGGTACTTCTTTTGTAAAGCTGGCCTTCAATGATGACGTAGCCTTTTGCTCTGCGTACTATTTGCTGTCTTTCGACTTTGTCGGTGGGCAAAGTTCACTCTTGTAGATAGTCCATGAACGGTTTCGTCTAATCCGAAGAGTTCACTGTTACTATGTTAACAAATGAATCCACTCTATCCAGGTTGTCAGGGTCCGCTCCCTTCACGGATGGGGTCCGTAAATGTTCCAGGAAAACGCCTGGTAGAATTGATCGATGAGCTGATCCAAGCTTTGACAGCAGATCCGCCGCCTCATTCTCCTCCCTTTTCATGTACTTGACTTCGTAGTCGTTGAAGCACTTGGCTATATCGTCTACTTTGTCACGATATGCGGCCAACATAGGGTCTCACGCGTTCCAGGTGCCAGCTACTTGATGGGCAACCAAGTCAGAATCTCCATAGCAAACTATGCGCTTGATGCCAATATCCTTGGCTACGCTAAGTCCGTGAATGAGGGCCTCATACTCCACCATGTTGTTTGTAGCATTGAAGTGAATCTGTAGGACGTATTTCAGCTTTTCTCCTGTTAGTAATTCTAATAATACACCAGCCCCGAGCCGCTGAGTAGCTTTGATCCGTGAAAGTGCATGACCCAATATTCTGGCTTTGGCACAGGAGTGTCTTCTAGCAGTTCTGTCCAATCTACGAGAAAATCCGCCAATGCTTGTGATTTGATAGTGTTGCGTCTCTTGTAGGTGATTTCAAAGGCGGCAAGTTCAATGCCCCACTTTTCCACTCTCCCTGTAGCGTCGATGTTGTTGATCATGTCGGAGACTGGAGCTTTGCTCACCACTATGATAGGGTGCTCCTGGAAATAATGCCTTAGCTTGCGCGAAGCAAGGAAAACTCCATAAGCTTTCTTTTGGTAGTGCGGGTAACATTGTTTGGATTCTGTCAAGACCTCGCTTACATAGTAAATGGGTCGCCGAACTACGTATTCATGCGTTGGTTCCTTGCGCACCACCACAATGACGATGCCGATTACTCGGTTGGTTGCCGCCATATATACTAACATAGGCTCCCTTGACACCGGTGCTACAAGTATTGGTGGGAAGTAGAGTATTCTTTTCAACTCCTGATGTGATGCGTCAGCCTCGTCCATCCATGTGAATTTGTCTGCATTCTTGAGAAACTTGTAGAGCAGCATAGCCTTCTCACCAAGTCAGCTGATGAACCGGCTTATGGCTGCAATGCAGCCTGTGAGACTTTGTATGTCCTTCAAGGATGTTGGACATTTGATGTCAAGGATGGCCTTGATTTTCCCTGGGTTCACCTCGATTCCGCGATGCGAAACAATGAAGCCCAACAGTTTGCCAGATGGTACCCGAAGATGCACTCCTTGGGGTTCAGCATCATGTCGTATTTTTGGAGATTGCCGAAGGTTTCCTACAAGTCAGCAATAAGGTCGTTTGATTTCTTTGACATTACCACGATGTCGTCCCCGTATGCGTGTATGTTGCAACCTATTTGGTTGTGTAGGCAATGTTGCATTGTCTGCTGGTAAGGAGCACCAGCATTTTTCAACCCAAATGGCATGGTGACGTAGCAATATGTGCTGTAGGGTGTGGTAAACAAAGTGGGCAGTTGGTCCGACTTTCGCATCTGGATTTGGTGGTAACCTGAGTAGGCATCGCGATAACACAGAAGTTCCGAGCCAGCCGTCGAGTTAATGCCTTGGTCAATGCGAGGAAAAGCAAACGGATCCTTCGGACGTGCTTTGTTCAAGCCGGTGTAATCAACGCACATTCTTAATTCATTAGTTCCCTTTTTGGGGACAAGTACATGATTTCCCACCCATCGGATGTCAATAACTTCACAGATAAAGCAAGCCTTAAGTAACCTAGCTATTTCTTTTCCTATAGCCCTTCGTCTTTCATCACCAAAGCGTCATAGAGGTTGCTTCACCGGTTTGGCATTAGGATCAATATTCAAGCTGTACTCGGCAAGTTCCCTAGGCACACCTTTCATGTCAGCAGGTTGCCAGGCAAAGATGTCCCTATTCGCATGGAGGAACTTGATGAGCGCGCTTTCCTATTTGGGATCCAGGTCTGTGACAATGGCGGTAGTCTTGGAGGAATCTCCTTCAACAATCTCCATCGGCTTGGTCTTCATGGTATCCTTGAATGCAGGTTCGGCGGCAGTGATCTACTTCTTCGAAGCCGGCATCTCCAAGACATTGACCTGGTTCTGGATCTCCTTGAACTCCTCATCATAGAGGACTGCTTCAGCGAAGGCGGCTTCACGGAGCTTGCACTACCGTGCCTTGGTGAAGCTTCCGCCAACGGTGATGACGCCGTTTGGTCTGGTAATCTTGAGCTTGTTGTAGACAAAGCATGGCCTTTAGAGGAAGGAGTGGAAGAATGTCGCGTCCAAAGATGACGTGGTACACGCTCTTGAAAGGCACCACTTCAAAGGTCATGCGTTCTTGGCGGTAATTGTTAACATCACCAAAAGTGACCAGAAGGGTGATGCAGCCCAGGGAATTTGCTTGTCGACCAGGGACAACCCCATGGAACACGGCGTTGCTCTTCCTTAGTTGGGTCTCCATCAAGTTCATCATGATGTTGATGCTGCTTCCACTGTCCATGAGGCACTGGGTAAATTTTGTGTCGTCAATTAAAGGGTTGATGACCATGGCATACTGGTTCTCTATTGGGGTAAGATCTGGGTGATCCTTCCTATCCCAAGTAATTGGAACTTCCGACCACCTGACGTACTGGGGAACCGGAGGGAGGGTAGGCATCAGTATCCTCAAAGAAGTTTTCTAGGCCCGAACAGTGGGGGTGCCAAGGAAGGTATGGTAACATGGAGCCTTCTTTTCGAAGGGATTTTTCCCTTTACCCTTTCCCTTGTCGGAAGCTTTGGGTTCCACGTCTTCATCCATATCGCTTGATTCCTTGGGCTCTTCCTCCTTCTTCTTCCCTTTGCCCTTTCCGCAGGGTCTGTTCTTCTGACTTTGCTTGTAGCCGGACTCAGGGTCTTCCATGAGGTTGTTGACAAATTTGCATTGGCAGTTTGTGTGGGTGGCCTTGCTGTTTGTGTCGAGATGGACGAAACACGGCATATCACGGTACTCTTCGTACGTTTGGGGAACGCGGGGCGCTGAGGGTGTAGTATCAGTCCTCTACTGGCCACTGCTAGCCCCCCGATGATGTCCACGCTATCTGCCTCCGCCTCTACCAGTGAACGCTATGGCAACCATGTCGACTACTTGCTTCCCTTCGGGCAGATTTTTCCGCTTGTTATTGTTGTTTTTTCTGGCCTGGGTAGGGATTGCTATTGCCGGCAGTGATCCGCGTGCATCGTCATTAGCAGCGGTGAACTTGCTAGCCATGGCAATCATTGCATTGAGGGTGAGCTCATTGTTGTCTTGCTTGCACTTCAACTTATGGCGGAGCAAAGTTCCCTTTCCCAGACCATCGACGAAGGCGGCCATAGCGGTCTGTTCATGCACCTCTGTGCAGGAATTTTTCATATCTAGCCAGCAAGAGAGGTAGGCACGAGAGGTTTCATCCTTTTCTTGCACACACCACTTCAGGTCTCCAAAAGTGCAGGGACGTTTGTACGTACCCTCGAAATTCTTGGTGAATGCTTGATGCATGTCCAACCAATTGCATATTGATTTCTCCAACATGTCATCGATCCATTGTCAGGCGATGCCGGTCAGCATGAGTGGGAGGTACTTGACGGCGACATTGGGGTTTCCCCTGCGATGGGAATCGCTTTGCTGTAGTCCTGCAACCATGTTGCTGGCCTGGCAGTGCCATTGTAAGGCTTGATGGTTTTGTCTATCCGAAGGCACTTGCGGCAGGTTGTGGCCCGTATGACTGGTACAAAGCAACGTGGCCCAAGGTATGGGAGCTCCCGAGCTTCTTGGATCTTGTCCAGCCGTGTACGCGCATCATACGGCTCTGGTTTTTTCCCTTTTCTGTCATGGGGAGGGGAGTTGTGGCGCGATCTATGAGTTCCACCATGCCCTCTGCCATGATGGCTGCTAGGTGGCGATAGTGGCAGTGGAGGTGGTCGGTTAGCTTTCTTGCTGTGCCCCTCCTGCGACTCCTCATGTCTGTCGCGGTTACTTGTCGGACGTGGCGGCTCCTTGTGGGACCTTCTCCTATGTCCTTCAATGCTGCTGCGCTCTCCAGCATGCCAGGGCTGCTCACCCTGGTCGCGTATAACGATTTCGGCCTTGGGACGCCCTAGCGGTGGCATGCGTGTATGGTGGCGCGCCTCTGGTTCCTCGTGATGCCAAGATGATGGTGGAGGCGGCGAACGGCGGGGACGAGACTTTTCTCCGTGATCGGAGGATATGAGGATGGCGTCAGTCCTGTTGCGTGCCTCCCTCCATCTTCGCTCTGTGGAGCCCATATGCGATCCCTCGTCACGGGGAGATTTGGGCCTTCTGCCGTTGTTCAGGGTTGACTGGCAAAACTCCGGGTTAGACTCGAGCCTCTGTGAGGTAGCCTTTTCCTATTGCTTGCATGCCTTAGCGACTAGGTCGTACACCTGAGCAACTGCTTCTGGCGACCTTTCCTGTTCCAGGAGGGTCTTGGCGACGGAGATGTTGAGGGCGGGAGTTGGCATGACTTGCCTCCCCTCTAAATGAATGCACGGGGTGGATTTTGTCGTCTTAGGCCCGTCATATCCCAACCTCCATCGAACACCGGGATCTTCGATGACATGAGATATCACTTTCTTTGCCTTTTGCTTTAACACTAATTTCTTGTACTCGGCCTCCATAGCTCTTGCCGCCTTAATGGATTGCTGCGCCTTATCCATGTCTTCGTCCAGCTTAGCACCCTTCTCTGCAATGCACTTGGTCTCCTCCAAGATTGACGCGCCCTCTCATCAAGCTCCGTAACGCTCCGGATATGGGAGACGGTGATAGGATTGACGAGGAGTGCGTCGTAGATTGCCTTGTCAACGGGAGGAGACAATGGGTTGCCAGATGCAGATGTTGATGGTGGTATTGGCGGCTGATTTGATTGTCGGGCAATACTAGGGGTCGTGGTGAGTTCCTGCGCCGGTTGTGGGAGGATAACCGGAGGAGGCATGGCATTGGCCGGAGCTGGAGGCTTAGCTGCTTTCTTAGCTGCTGCTGCTCTGGTAACCGCTGGTGTGCGCGGAGCTCTCTCACGTTCTGGTTCCTGTCCGTCTTCTTCCATCACGCTCCCAATGGCGACTAGCACCTGGTGGGAAGTGTTGGCCTTCTCGGCGCGCTCCTCCTTCTCGATCTCCTGCTTGATCTCCCTCATAACAGCGTCATATTCCTCCGAGTTAGCGTCCAAGCCACCGCCATCCATATTGATGTCGACGTACAATGCGTTAAGGACGGAGTCGGAGTTGGCGATGGCGGATGTGGAGGGTGATGGAGGCGGCCTGTTGTTGTTTTTTCCTCCTCCGGCTACGATGGCATTCGTCATTTCGGCCTCTTCGCTGGCATCCGCGTACTCGTTGACGATGGCGACCATCTCACCGAGAGTGAGAGGACCTGCGGCCTGCCGCCTTCGGAGGGTATGACGAAGGAGTGTTCCTGGTGTGAGCCCTTCCACGAAGTGGTACCCAAGCTCATCGGCGCGGTCGCCCTCTAGGGTTTCCCTCACCCTCATCCATCTGCAAAGGTATTCGCGAGGAGGTTCTCCATCCCTTTGAACACATCTGGCCAGATCGAAGATGGTGACTATGCCGACAAAGTGTGACCTACGCATCTCTAACTCTTGTGGAAGCCAAGCACATTTGCGAGGTCCTTCCACCTTTATATCCTGCACAAGGGCAGTTTGGGTGGGCCTTGAATTTTCCTGATCCGAGCCACCACACTCCAAGGAGAGGTATGGCTCAGATCCTTCCGCGAATGTGTCCTGCTCATAGGAGGTCCTTGCGGGGCTTGACGAGTTTCTGACTTCCTGGGAGCTAGGACCCGAGTCGGTTTCGCCGATGAAGATGTGGATGTCTCTGAAGGGGATGATGGAACATTGCGTAGGGTTCGTCTTCGCCGGCACCCAGAACTCACCTAGAGGGACAATTGGGACGTTGCCGGAGAAGAGAACATGTCCGATGGCTACAATGTTGCCGATTCCTGCGAAGAAATTGGACCTCGCCCGGTGTAGAGCTCGAAGCACATCTTGCCCCAGGGTGGGCACCAACTGTCATGGTATTGCCGATGAGTACGCCATGGAGGGGTCCTCATAGTGCGTGTTTAGAGATTTAGGGTAAGGCAGAGAGTTGGCGGCTACGAGGTAACACAGCTTACCCAGGTTCAAGTCCCACAACAATGGCGGAACTCTACTCCTGCTATAAATCACTATAATGGCAATACACCGAGTTACAGAGATAGGTTTGCTGTGCAAGGTGTTGCACGTTGTATGTTGCAATCTAAGAGGTTGTTCCCTAAAGCCTCCCACAGGCCGGCTTATAAAGGCGCCAAGACCTAGAGTTTACAGAGAAAGGTCCTTGCTAGACAAGGTAAAGAGTCCTATAGTAATACGATCTAGTCTTTCGTGTCTTGTACTCCAAGGCTCCGAGTATGTCAGTGACTCCTGCGTAGCCTTCCTTTATCTGGCATGGGCCTCCCTTCTGGATCCGTCTAACTAGGCCGCCCAGCAGGCCATAGGACGTGCTACCAACTATGGGCCACCCGGGTTAGGCAGATTGGTAACATGCTATGAGGATACCTATTTATCATATCCCCAACAATAATTGTGGCATCCCGCAAAAACCACTACTAGAAAATCGCGTTGTTTTTTGTGTGCATTGCATCATCATGACCGCATGCTCATGTCATCATGCCACATTGCATTTGAGCATCGTCATGTCATCATGCATTTGTTTGTCTGAAACTATTTTCGAAAAACATATTTTGTTTTCTAAATACTCCGCCTTTATTTCAAATCCAAAACCCGGGACTCCGGATTATTTTGTTTCGTCTACCAATGGATTTCAAAAGCCCAGTTTTAAATATTAAAATATATGTTTTATTTTTAGGGGCAGCCGTTCCGGGCCGATTCGACCCAGTCGGCCACCCCAGTACAAAAACCAGCCTAACAAAAATCTTTTTCTACCCAATCCTATCCTACCCAGCCCCCTCCACCTCACCCCAACCTATCCCGTTGCGCCACCTCACCCTGGCCACTCCTCCAGCCAACAACCACGCGCCACCTGGTTCCCTGGAACTCCCACCGCGCGCACCCCGCCGCCAGTTTTCCCGCCCAACACGCCACCTGTCGCCGACCAAACCCCCTGGGCGCGGCCCCCACCACCAACTCCCGCCTAACCACCTGGTCACCCTCCACCCAATCCCCACCTGGCCAACCGACAGCCTGGACCCACCCCGTAGCCCTGCTCCTGGCCCCACCCTCGCCTCGATACCATCGCCCCGCACCCCGCACCTCTCTCCCTCCTGCCCCTGTTTCCCGACCCCGCCTCTCTGCTCGCATCCACCGCCGGCGAGCCTCCCCGCCGCGCCTCCTCCCCTCTGCGACCCGGCCTCGCTCGATCTCTGGCCGCCTCGAGGCCGAGCCCGCCTCCCCATCGAGCGGCATCGCCGCCGGCACCTGGGCGTCCTCGTCGGCCTCCGCCCTCCCCCGCAACAACCGCCGTCACGCCCGCATCCTCCTCCTCGCCAGTCCTCGTCCGGCCGGCCTCCCCTCCTCCCAGATCGTCGGCCGCCTCGCTGTTCCCGTCTCCAGTCGCCCTCCTCCTCCTCTATCTCCCTGAAGGCGCCCTTCTCCGCTGGCCATGACCCCGTCGGTCCCCTCGAGCAGCGGTCGTCCACCCCCGCGCGTGCCCTCCTCGACGCCGGCGCCGTCCCGCTTCCTCGCCTCTCCCCGCTGTCGCTCGGCCCCAAGCCCGGCCGCCGTCGCGTGCCTCCCTCTTCACCGTGTCCGACCGCCGCACGCGCCGTCCCCACCCTTTCCTCGGTCTCTCCCCGACCACGCGTCCCCTGCTCCCCGGTCGATCTCGTCCCCACCGCCGGTCCCTCGTGTTCGGCTCAGTCTCCGACACCAGGTCCATATCTGAGGCAAGCCATGAGCTTTTTCTGCCATGTACATGTTGATTCAAGTGCTGTTGCGTGACCCTGTTGTGTTGATGTTGTTGTTTGGGTGATCGTGTGGAGGTGGCCACGAGGTTAGACAAAGGGGGATGTGCTGTTATGGTGCCAAGTTGAGGCTTGCTCGGTCCGGCCCTCTGAAGTCGCCAAGATCTTTCCTGGACAGATCATCACCCAGTTTCGCCAAGACTGTCCACAAGAGACTGCGAAACCCCGAGATCTTCACGGAACGCCAAGATCTACTTCCCGGGATTCGACGCCCCGAGACCATCCCGAGGAGGTGAACGCCAAGACCGACCCGATACGAGGACCCGGCAAGATCTTCATGACAACAAGATCGGCACCGACCAGGGCGGATCCGATGTGCCCCCGACGCCAACCAAGATCTTCTTCTCGGATGCGACAAGATCGACTTCCGTTGTCCGAGACCGATCCCATCGAACCTCGTCTCCCGTCGAACCCTGAGACCGCCCCCGAACCCCTCGGAGCCCAAGTTCGCCGAACCCTAATGTGATCCCCTATCCAAGACCCCATTATTTTATAATATGACATTATCTCTTGTTGCATATTAAATTGTCATACTCGCATGCATATTGGTGTGGTTTGGGGGCATTATGCCGATTCACCTAAATTAAATATGGAGGCCATATGCGGACATTCTAGTCTCATATTGGTCTCATTTAAGTTTGTGTAGTGAACCGGTGCTATCTTTCGTCTTGTTAAGACAACATTTAAAATGTGGGGTATCTAAACAACATGAACCTATTAATTAATCGTCGGGGCCTCGGTTCCGCTTAATATGACCTAATTGCATCGCACCTTTGCCATGTCATACATCATACATGCATCATGCCCGATCTTCTGCCGTAGTATTAAATAGTGCATCCGGTGTTTGTGCTAGTGCTTTGCTTCTTCACGGATTAGGCCGATGAGTTGATGCGAGTGTCGACCCGATCTTCGGATGAACCTTCGGCAATGTTTTCAGGCGAGCATCTCCCCCTTTCTACCTATTTTACATTTCTAGTCTTTATTTCCTCCTGTTGTTCTATTGTTATCTGTGTTGCGATGCTCTAGTTTTTGTACCCGTGATATCCCTTGCAGCCTTATATTGCCTTGCACACATCCTATTACCTGTTGATTGGTAGATAGTTGGACTTGCGCGTCGTAGTCGCTTGCTCAAGTGTTGTTGCGTGTCGTCAAGTACCACAGTTGTTGGAGTTTTGCCGCATGTTAATGTTGGAGGTGATCATGGCTTTAATTAATGTTTAATACCTAAAATTGAAGTAGGTTAATGCAGAGGCACAGGTGGGCAATAGATGTTATTTGGTTGTTAACCGTCCACTTGTGTCCCGTAGGACCCCGAGTTCTTGACACCTGTTCCGAGATCGAGCGCGCTAACCACAGGTGGGGTGTGTGGGCACCCCCATCGATTAGTACCTGATTTCAAAGTATTGTACCGAGGGCCACAATTAGTTTGGGGCTTTATTACTATCATGTACTTATGCCATGCTTTACTGCTTAATTTAAATTGTGCGAGGTACTGCACCTGTACTGTTTAGGACCGTGACCCGTTTTCGCTGTATCGACAAGCCCAGTCACACTTTCGGGTTCCCAGTCGTTTACAGCCGGCTAAACAAACCCTGAGTCCGTCTCGAAGATCGGCCGACTTCGTTGCGGGTAGCTTAGTGGGGTGGCCCCCATGTACTTGCTTTGGGTCTGGGAAACGTCATGACTTAGGCCCCGCCGACATACCGATGGGTGTATGTTAACTGATCTGGCAAAAAGGGTCGAAGTACGTGTGGATACTTTGGTGCACCCCTGCAGGGTTAAATCTTTTTGAAAAGCCGGGTCCGCGGTTATGGACGACTTGGAGCACAGTTCTCGATCATAGACAACTATAACTAAAGTTTACTGTTATAATTTGACTTGTATCCGATATGACTAGTAATCAGCTCCACTGCAACGGAATGGCTAAATAAAAGTACCAACAGCTGCTGGGTTTGGGATATCTCATGCTAATCGTATCTGACTAGTAAGTGGTGCCACTACAACGGAATGGTTAACTAAAACTACCCACTGCTTATTATATCAGGATGACTCATGCTACCTATATCTGACTAGTAATTGCCGCAACTATAACGGAATGAATAAAACTGCCAACGGTGTGAGTTCCTCGGTTGACTTCCTCGTTTGGTCTCGAGGGGGAAACCCCAGGATGGGTATGTTTGGTGGTAGAATCAGGTTGGTTCCGAATAGGTCTTTCTTATCCCTCTCTGATAGCCGACAGTTATCTCGAGTGTCTATAGGTTGTTTAGTGCATGCCGCGCTGCCACTCAGTCCACCATACCTATGTAGGCGAGGACCGCCGAATTCTAGTCTCACCGTGTACTGGCCTCAGTACTGACCGCTCTCTCTTTTTCCTTTGCCCTTTGTCGGCACCCCTTTTGTTTTAGCAGGTATCGACGTCGTTAGCAGGGTTACCCTTCCGGCTTGGCCTGGGCAGGGTTATGGACGCCGTTGGTTATTCTTCAGGGCTCTTAGCTCAATTTGCATCTTGTCTGTACTCGGACGCTGTATCGTTTTCAAGGTGATTTGCATCTTGGTATTGTATATCTGTATTCTTGACTCTTTGAGTCGCTGTTGTATATATGTTTTGTGAGTTCCATCGAGGACTATTGTGTAATGACATTACTTCGTTTTCCACCCGCACGCAAGTGCCTGGTGGGCACCTTTGAATCGTTTCTATGCGGGTTTGACGGGAAGCGCTGAAACTTGCATAGGGACGATTCTGAGGGTGTTACAGAGTGGTATCAGAGCTCAGCAGTTGCGATACCCCACAAGTCCAGCCTGTAGGATAACCTAGCTAACGGCCGAAGTAGAGTGTCAAAACTATTTTTGCAAAATCGGTTGGATAGTTCTGATTAGGTCTAATTTTACTCCTTACCCCTCTGCTGCTCTCCTCTCACCTCTGCGTGTTTTGAATCCGCTCTCTTCTCTCTCTTCGAGTCCAGGATTTCTCGTGGTTGGGTTCCATCGTACTTTCAGGGTTTCGCTTCCTCCGTTGATAACGGTGTTCTACCATCCGGTGTTCATGCTATCTGAGGAACCCGCCTTCTGTGGTACCATTCCTTGTTCCTTGTTTGTGCCTTCCGTTGTTTTCCGGCACGACGACATCATCTACGCCAGATCCGATGCAGATCCTGCATCACTCCTTTGTTTCTGAACCTCGATTGTCAAGATCTTCAGTCTGATTCTGAGAATGGCTGCACGCTTTTCTACTGATTGTGCGGAGTAATAGTTTGGGTGCGTGATGGATTGGCTCCCATGCCGACTACCCTTTCTATTCGCTCTTGAACATTGAAGTGGGATAGGCCAGATCTTTTCTCTCCTTCTATCGAAGGTAGAGGTGGCTTTATTTGTGGATACCTCTACCTTCACCCTTTTTTTTCCGGAGTGTTCTCTTGACGATCACGGACAACGACCTCTTGTTAGTGGTGTCGCGAAGATCTACACGAAGCGAGAAGATGCAGATCACCGGCCTTCTTTCCGGTACCATTAGACGGATCTCGAGGGCGAGATCCATTGTTAGTGGTGTCGAATTGTGGCATCCCGCAAAAACCACTACAAGAAAATCGCGTTGTTTTTTTGTGCATTGCATCATCATGACCGCATGCTCATGTCATCATGCCACATTGCATTTGAGCATCGTCATGTCATCATGCATTTGTTTGTCTGAAACTATTTTCGAAAAACATATTTTGTTTTCTAAATACTCCGCCTTTATTTCAAATCCAAAACCCGGGACTCCGGATTATTTTGTTTCGTCTACCAATGGATTTCAAAAGCCCAGTTTTAAATATTAAAATATCTGTTTTATTTTTAGGGGCAGCCGTTCCGGGCCGATTCGACCCAGTCGGCCACCCCAGTACAAAAACCAGCCTAACAAAAATCTTTTTCTACCCAATCCTATCCTACCCAGCCCCCTCCACCTCACCCTAACCTATCCCGTTGCGCCACCTCACCCTGGCCACTCCTCCAGCCAACCACCACGCGCCACCTGGTTCCCTGGAACTCCCGCCGCGCGCACCCCGCCGCCAGTTTTCCCGCCCAACACGCCACCTGCCGCCGACCAAACCCCCTGGGCGCGGCCCCCACCACCAACTCCCGCCTAACCACCTGGTCACCCTCCACCCAATCCCCACCTGGCCAACCGACAGCCTGGACCCACCCCGTAGCCCTGCTCCTGGCCCCACCCTCGCCTCGATACCATCGCCCCGCACCCCGCTCCTCTCTCCCTCCTGCCCCCGTTTCCCGACCTCGCCTCTCTGCTCGCATCTGCCGCCGGCGAGCCTCCCCGCCGCGCCTCCTTCCCTCTGCGACCCGGCCTCGCTTGATCTCTGGCCGCCACGAGGCCGAGCCCGCCTCCCCATCGAGCGGCATCGCCGCCGGCACCTGGGCGTCCTCGTCGGCCTCCGCCCTCCCCCGCAGCAACCGCCGTCGCGCCCGCATCCTCCTCCTCGCCAGTCCTCGTCCGGCCGGCCTCCCCTCCTCCCAGATCGTCGGCCGCCTCGCCGTCCCCGTCTCCAGTCGCCCTCCTCCTCCTCTATCTCCCTAAAGGCGCCCTTCTCCGCTGGCCATGACCCCGTCGGTCCCCTCGAGCAGCGGTCGTCCACCCCCGCACGTGCCCTCCTCGACACCGGCGCCGTCCCGCTTCCTCGCCTCTCCCCGCTGCCGCTCGGCCCCAAGCCCGGCCGCCGTCGCGTGCCTCCCTCTTCACCGCGTCCGACCGCCGCATGCGCCGTCCCCACCCTTTCCTCGATCTCTCCCCGACCACGCGTCCCCTGCTCCCCGGTCGATCTCGTCCCCACCGCCGGTCCCTCGTGTTCGGCTCAGTCTCCGACACCAGGTCCATATCTGAGGCAAGCCATGAGCTTTTTCTGCCATGTACATGTTGATTCAAGTGCTGTTGCGTGCCCGTGTTGTGTTGATGTTGCTGTTTGGGTGATCATGTGGAGGTGGCCGCGAGGTTAGACAAAGGGGGATGTGCTGTTATGGTGCCAAGTTGAGGCTTGCTCGGTCCGGCCCTCTGAAGTCGCCAAAATCTTTCCTGGACAGATCATCACCCAGTTTCGCCAAGACTGTCCACACGAGACTTCGAAACCCTGAGATCTTCATGGAACGCCAAGATCTACTTCCCGGGATTCGACGCCCCGAGACCATCCCGAGGAGGTGAACGCCAAGACCGACCCGATACGAGGACCCGGCAAGATCTTCGTGACAACAAGATCGGCACCGACCAGGGCGGATCCGATGTGCCCCCGACGCCAACCAAGATCTTCTTCTCGGATGCGACAAGATCGACTTCCGTTGTCCGAGACCGATCCCATCGAACCTCGTCTCCCGTCGAACCCTGAGACCGCCCCCGAACCCGTCGGAGCCCAAGTTCGCCGAACCCTAATGTGATCCCCTATCCAAGACCCCATTATTTTATAATATGACATTATCTCTTGTTCCATATTAAATTGTCATACTCGCATGCATATTGGTGTGGTTTGGGGGCATTATGCCGATTCACCTAAATTAAATATGGAGGCCATATGCGGACATTCTAGTCTCATATTGGTCTCATTTAAGTTTGTGTAGCGAACCGGTGCTATCTTTCGTCTTGTTAAGACAACATTTAAAATGTGGGGTATCTAAACAACATGAACCTATTAATTAATCGTCGGGGCCTCGGTTCCGCTTAATATGACCTAATTGCATCGCACCTTTGCCATGTCATACATCATACATGCATCATGCCCGATCTTCTGCCGTAGTATTAAATAGTGCATCCGGTGTTTGTGCTAGTGCTTTGCTTCTTCACGGATTAGGCCGATAAGTTGATGCGAGTGTCGACCCGATCTTCGGATGAACCTTTGGCAACGCTTTCAGGCGAGCATCTCCCCCTTTCTACCTATTTTACATTTCTAGTCTTTATTTCCTCCTGTTGTTCTATTGCTATCTGTGTTGCGATGCTCTAGTTTTCGTACCCGTGATATCCCTTGCAGCCTTATATTGCCTTGGACACATCCTATTACCTGTTGATTGGTAGATAGTTGGACTTGTGCGTCGTAGTCGCTTGCTCAAGTGTTGTTGCGTGTCGTCAAGTACCACAGTTGTTGGAGTTTTGCCGCATGTTAATGTTGGAGGTGATCATGGCTTTAATTACTGTTTAATACCTAAAATTGAAGTAGGTTAATGCAGAGGCACAGGTGGGCAATAGATGTTATTTGGTTGTTAACCGTCCACTTGTGTCCCGTAGGACCCCGAGTTCTTGACACCTGTTCCGAGATCGAGCGCGCTAACCACAGGTGGGGTGTGTGGGCACCCCCATCGATTAGTACCTGATTTCAAAGTATTGTACCGGGGGCCACAATTAGTTTGGGGCTTTATTACTATCATGTACTTATGCCATGCTTTACTGCTTAATTTAAATTGTGCGAGGTACTGCACCTGTACTGTTTAGGACCGTGACCCGTTTTCGCTGTATCGACAAGCCCAGTCACACTTTCGGGTTCCCAGTCGTTTACAGCCGGCTACACAAACCCTGAGTCCGTCTCGGAGACCGGCCGACTTCGTTGCGGGTAGCTTAGTGGGGTGGCCCCCATGTACTTGCTTTGGGTCTGGGAAACGTCATGACTTAGGCCCCGCCGACATACCGATGGGTGTATGTTAACTGATCTGGCAAAAAGGGTCGAAGTGCGTGTGGATACTTTGGTGCACCCCTGCAGGGTTAAATCTTTTCGAAAAGCCGTGTCCGTGGTTATGGACGACTTGGAGCACAGTTCTCGATCATAGACAACTATAACTAAAGTTTACTGTTATAATTTAACTTGTATCCGATATGACTAGTAATCAGCTCCACTGCAACGGAATGGCTAAATAAAAGTACCAACAACTGCTGGGTTTGGGATATCTCATGCTAATCGTATCTGACTAGTAAGTGGTGCCACTACAATGGAATGGTTAACTAAAACTGCCCACTGCTTATTATATCAGGATGACTCATGCTACCTATATCTGACTAGTAATTACCACAACTATAATGGAATGAATAAAACTGCCAATGGTGTGAGTTCCTCGGTTGACTTCCTCGTTTGGTCTCGAGGGGGAAACCCCAGGATGGGTATGTTTGGTGGTAGAATCAGGTTGGTTCCGAATAGGTCTTTCTTATCCCTCTCTGATAGCCGAAAGTTATCTCGAGTCTCTATAGGTTGTTTAGTGCATGCCGCGCTGCCGCTCAGTCCACCATACCTATGTAGGCGAGGACCGCCGAATTCTAGTCTCGCCGTGTACTGGCCTCAGTACTGACCGCTCTCTCTCTTTTTCCTTTGCCCTTTGTCGGCACCCCTTTTGTTTTAGCAGGTATCGACGTCGTTAGCAGGGTTACCCTTCCGGCTTGGCCTATGCAGGGTTATGGACGCCATTGGTTATTCTTCAGGGCTCTTAGCTCAATTTGCATCTTGTCCGTACTCGGACGCTGTATCGTTTTCAAGGTGATTTGCATCTTGGTATTGTATATCTGTATTCTTGACTCTTTGAGTCGCTGTTTTATATATGTTTTGTGAGTTCCATCGAGGACTATTGTGTAATGATATTACTTCGTTTTCCACCCGCACGCAAGTGCCTGGTGGGCACCTTTGAATCGTTTCTATGCGGGTTTGACGGGAAGCGCTGAAACTTGCATAGGGACGATTCTGAGGGTGTTACAATCATCAAAGGACATGAGTAAGTTGTGAACTTGCCTTTTGTGATTGCAAGATTATGCACTCACGGTCTTCAAGATACTAGAAGATCCAAAATCTGGAAACAACATTATTGGTTCGATAAGGACTAATGTTTAAAGAAGCAAGATGTAATCATGCATAATTAATATAATGCAATTTGGTAAACGCGAATCCCTGGACTAATCGTATCTAATCTAGGGTTTGAAGCTTGTGAGTGTGAAGCAACTTATAAGTACAACAAAGTAACACACAATGACATAGGACCCAAGGTGTTGAAAAATGGTTCAAACTTTATTCCACTCAAGCTTTCTACTATAACTTAGAGAGTTAAAGACAAAAGATATAGTTCATTTGCATTTTCTTTAAAAGAATTGCTTTTGAGGAAAGGGTTACCTTTCAAAATGAATGCATCTCAATCTTAAAGTTATACTTTTAGGGTTTTCTATTAACTAAGAGTATTTAAGAAGAAAATATTTAACATCTTTGAATAACTATTCTTCTAGCAAGTGGTGACTTATATATTTTGAAGATGGCATCATATTACGGGTGGTTTACTTCTTAATGATTCCTAGAGGTAGACTAGAAGTAGCATTGCTTTTTATGGAATTCATGTTTTCTTAGGGTTATATTTAATACATACGAAATAGGCATTACTTTAATTACTTAAGAACCTTGTTTAGATTTAAGTATTTTTCTAGACTAGTAGAGCATCTAGTAAATATGAGCTTGATGATTTTATAAGTGATTAGAAGCCTTGTGATAACAATACACTATTTTAGTTGATTTTATAATTGGAAAAATCTTTTTAGGAAAATTAAGATACACTTAATTTGAGATGATAGTTTTAGTAAATACATGTTAAGATGGTTATACCTATTTTGACTTAACTTAACTTCAACTGAACTTGTTTTTTTACACTTTTAGACTTTAAACAAATAATTCCAAAGGCAAAGTAAAGATTTATGTATTTTTAATTCATTAAGATATTAGGAAATAGTTTTAATCAAGACTTAATAAATATTTTCATTTATTTTACTTCAAATGTGAAGAGTTATATTTTTAATGTGTAGGTTTTATTTTTGGTGATCATTTTGGTATATTATAAGTATTTTTATGATTTATAATTAATTAGATATAATTTTTATAAGATTTATCATTTTATAAAGACTTAATAAATAATAACATTTAGTTAAGTGAAAAATATATATGAAATAAGTTTGTAAATGTAGATTTTTTTTCTAATAATTTTGGTATATTATACTTATTTTTCCGAATTTTAAACAATAAAATATGTTTATTTAAGATTTATCCATAGTAGGGTATTTACTAATTAATAATAATTATCTTATTTAAGTTGGAAAACAAAGTATGATAATAGGTTTAGATTATAGGATTTATTTCTCTGAACATTTTGATATATTATATATATTTTTGTGAATTATGGAACAAAATATATAGATTTAATAGGATTTAATCATTTTTTGGAATTATTAAACTAATTTTTAAGGGACTTATTGTGTCACGCTGACGACAGCATGACATAGCTACTTTTTAGTAAACCTTTTCCTACCAGGCCTAACTTAACCCTGAGCCACTAACTGGTGGGGCTACCGCCACATCACATGCCACATGGGCATGGACCGAGTCAGAATGACCTGATGGTCTTCGCTGACGTCACCTCACCGGAGGATGAAGTCATCCCACCAGAGCATGATGGCGACGCTAATTTATGGCACCATGGACATCGTGAAGGCATGGGGAATGCCGGAGAAGCGGCAACGAGCAGCTCCGATGAGCTAGGGTTTCTGCAAGTGTGCGGGGTGAGAGGAGAGAGCTCCAAAGAGAGAGGGAAATGACGATGAGGACAGCCGAGGCATCACGGTGGCATGCTTATCCTCCCTGGTGATGGCGGCATGAATCTGGATGGAGGCATATGTCACGGCGCAGCGGCGGATGGCGGTGATGCCGACATGCCGCTACTTGTGACGTGGAGAGGAAGACGACAATGGAGATTTTAAAAAAAACCTCGATGTTTTTCAGGCTCAACCCGAAGTCCTCCTTCTGGTCCCACTTGTCAGTTAGAGAGAAATGGGTTTCTCCGGCCGGTGTTGGGCTATGGTGAAGTGAGCATAGTGTTGTGAAATTCGCACGCGGGTGACGGATAGGAGGATAGGGTATGGTCCTTGGGCCGGTTCTGCTGACAGTTCTTCTTCCTTTTTCTTTATTCTATTTCTATTTTCTTTTCTATTTACAAATTTCTTTCAAATTTGATTTCTACAAGGGTTTAATTCCTCAGAGTTCTGGTGGAATATTCCAAATGGTTTAGAGATTCATTATACTAAATCTTCTCTTCATTTTTCTTTATCTTTTCAAAATTCATGAGTGTATGAAAGGTTCTTTTATTTAGTAAAGTAAATACAAATTAGGGTTTTATGGATTTGTTTATTAAATAAAAGTCTTATATAAAAAAGTTCTTGTTTTCACCATGTTAATTATAATTATAAAGATTTAAAATGATTAATGACATCCATAAGATCTTATCATACATATGAGTATAAAGAAATTAATACATAAGGTGGTTTAAGATTTAGGGTGCTTTAAAGTTTGGAATCTCTTTTATTCCAATTTCATTACAATTTACTCATAACCATTCTACTTATTTTCAAAGTAGGCATGGATCACTTCTTGAACTAGTTGTTAACTACTTTCTTAAGTTTGGTTAATGTTTTGATAGAAGTTTATTATATAATGGTGAATAACCATTATCATTCATGTGGCACAAGTGATCTCAATGCCCAGCAACATTTATTCAGGGTTTTTAATACCACACTTACTATGGATCCTAGAGGATACACTACCCTCAAGTTTATTTGGTGAATGTTGCTAGGGATTAAGGTTCAAGGATGCTCCTAACTTTATAATCCTGAATGTTATCTCAACTTAGAGTGAGCTACTGAGATTTCTTTTCTATAGTGATCTTGATGGTATATGAGACTAGGTCTTTAATAGGGTTTGAGACAATTAAGTCGACAAGGCTTCCATCAATATACTCTCAACTGGAATTCTACTTATCTCTTAGACATTTCATTTGTCTAAGAGATATTATCCATTGGCTGCCTATGAATAGGAATTGGTTTAACTACCCTCTTTATTCTAGGGTTTTTATACAAAGAGTTAGACATGGGTTTTGTCATGGCTTGATGGGATTATGGTTGAGGCTTCTAAAGAGTTCCTATCCTCACACTTCACTAAGATTGGATCATAGTTAAGGAATTCCTTTCCTAAATATACTCTATAAATCTCTCTTATATTATTCACAAAGATCACATCTTCCTAAATAAGTCCATCATCTGAGTTCACCATATCCATCATCATATGATGACATGGTGATGCCACTTCAAAAATACTCATCCATTCTTCTCCTAGTATATATATAACTTTCATTTCTAAATTACCTCTAGTGAATCCATCACTGTAGCTATTGCTAACTCCTTTTATAATCACCTTGAAACTCCTTCCAAGGCTTGTAAGATTATAGTTCTCTCTCTATATCACATGTGATAACAATCCTCTGGAATAGGTATGGTACTACTCTCCATAATACAAGTTGTTCTTGTATTAACTTGGTTAAACTACTATGCATCCAACTACTCCATAATAATCCTATTATATACTTCATCAAACTATAGCTTGACTTCTCATAATCAAGCTAGATGATTTAGCTTACTACGGTTTTGCCTAATTTGGTACACTCACAACTCTTCTTCATCAGCTGGTCATCTATTCTCAAGTGACTTGATAATAATGACCACCATCCTTTGATCATGCTAAGCTTAGGCTTCTAATTGTCTGATCAAGATCTATCATGAACTAAGTAGTAGACTTATACTAGTTTCTTTATAGAGTTTATCTTGTTAAGGAAGCTTACTCCAAATTTGTATCTACTTGGCTTAACAAGATTTATTATTTGATGTTCTAATACTACTAGCCTTCTCATATCTCCATGATCACTAGCTTAACTCTTGGGTTTAGGTGCTTCTTCTAGTTAACTGATGAGTGAGTTAACTCCTCCAACATCAGATGGTTTGATCTCCACTAAGAATCACATTCCATTGATGATGGCACACTCAACCATATCTAGTTCGTCCTTCTTATTAATTTACTTAAGGTCTTTGGAAGGTTATTATAATAGGTCAAAGGCTAATAGTCATTAAGTTCTAGGTCAGGAATTGATCACTCAATATTGATGATCAATTGACACTAGGACTTAGCTATTCAGGAATGTCATTTGTTAAAATGACAACAAAGATATGTGATGGATTGTCTTGGCTTGACTTCCTTTTCTACACTATTTGTAATAAGAGGTAATTTTTAAGGACTACCATGAAGCTCATGGGTAGGAATAACTATGGCAAGAAATTGTCTCAAGGTTTAGTTATGGGGCTTCTTTACTTGGAGTTATATACTTGATTGAGTATTCAAGAGTTGATATAATGAATACCCAAATATGATCTCTATAAGATCCTTTATAAATGTGTTGTGAGTTTAGCTTGATTCTATTTGATCTACCCATAGATAAAATTATGTTACCGAAATATAGGGTTTTAGCAAAGGTCATATAGAAACTTATCGCAGTCAACTTGATGATCTACTTCAGTTCCACCAAGTTAAGAGAAGCTTCAATCACTTTGACAAATTTTATTTAAAAGCGCGGAAATTATCCAAAATTTTCTATGCATGAATGCAATGCACACACCTGAGCTCAGCTTATTTCTAAACTCTAATGCTAGGATGTTACAACCCACACCATGACCATCGCTAACCACCACAAGTCAATCAAGCATCGCAACGGGATACAAGTGATGATGATGTGGATGCATGCCGCGCTAGACGCAACAACCACTATGCTCAACCCCACCATCGTGATAAACAACCAATTAATGCAAATGATCCCGAGCAAAAGCATAGAAGAGACTTTGTGCGTCAAGCTCCGCCTCCACCACCTCCTCGAGACAATCAAGCTCATCATCCTCCACCACGTGCACCAAGTGAGGCGTGCATAAGGCAAGAACACTGCAATTACCACCGTGAACATGAAGAGGGCAAGTTTCGGAGGCTCAAGTTCATTATGCCCAAGTTCAAGGGAGAAGAAGATGTCGATGCATACATTGATTGGGAGCTCAAAGTTGACAAAATCTTCTGAGTCCACAACTACTCCTAAGAGAAGAAAGTTTTAATGGCATCCCTTGAGTTTGAGGACTATGCAAATGTTTGGTGGAAAGACTACCAAAAGAATCGCGAGAAGCACGATGAACCTCCAATTGAAACTTGGACGGATATGATGGAAGTTATGTACAAGAGATTCATCCCCAAGCATTATAGACAAGATCTCTTCGACAAGCTACAAAACATGAAGCAAGGCACCAAGTCAATGGAAGAGTTCTACAAGGAAATGGAGAAGACTATGATATGAGCCGATGTGAGAGAGCTCGAAGAGCAAACAATAGAAAAGTTCCTCAATGGTTTGAGCCGCCCAATTAGGAATATTGTTGACTTCCAACCGTACAAGAAACTCATTGAGCTCCTCCATCAAGATACCAAAGCTGAGTGTCACTTGGAAAAATAGAATGCTTATGAGAAGTCCAAGGCATACTTTGCGTCCGTCAATGCAAATGCCCCCACAAGCCAACAAACAAAGCACCAAGCTCATCCAAGCAAGCAAAGACAATGATAGCATCCTCCTCCAACACGACATCAGATAGTCAAGTCAATTGCTTCAAGTGTGGAGTGAAGGGTCACAAGTCTTATGAATGAACCAACACAAGGGTGATGATTACGGATGAGAATGGATCAACCTACTACGTGAGTGAAGAGGAATATGAAGCGTTGACTCAACGAGTAATTGCATGGCAAGCTGCCATGGAAGTGGATGACACCCTCATATTCGAGCATGATGCAATCCCTTCCCTAGTTATTGCTCAAGTCTTGACAACAACCTCCATACTAAGAGAGGACTAATGCCTCAATATATTCTTAACTCGTGCCGGAATTGATGTCAAGTCCATAAAGGTTATCATCGATGGAGGAAGTTGCCACAACCTTGCAAGTACTGAGCTTTGTGAGAAACTCAAGTTTCCATACATAGAACACCCTCATCCTATGAAGTCAAATGGCTTGATGACAATGGAGCACTCAAGATAACACCAAAAGTCAACGTCTCCTTCAAGATTGGCCCATTTGAGGACACCATCGAGTGTGATGTCGTGCCAATGTCCGTGTGCCACATGCTACTTGGGAGACCATGGAAATACGATAGAAGAGCCATACATCATGGTAGCACTAACCAATACTCTTTCAAGTGGAACAACAAGACATTCGTTCTCCAACCCATGACGCCAAGCCATGTTATCGCATCCAACATGACACCCATCCACAAGATAAAACAAGCTAAGGACCCTTATGAGATGAGTCGTGAGAGAGTGAACCACAATCACGAGAGTAGACTACCACAAGCCACAAATGAGTGGAAAAATCATGAGTGCCACGAAGAAAGCCACCAAATGTGATAAGAGAGATTTGAGTGTGACCCATACTAACAATCCTTCATACAATTATCTCTCTTTGTTGTCGGTTTTGCAAGGTACCCAAGGTACACCACCACCTTCAAGGATCATGCTACAAGATCTCCAACCACACCATGATAGCAAGAAGTACCACAATCTCTTCAACATGTTTGAGAATGGCTTCGATACCGGTGATCCGTCTGTGTCCAAGAACAAGGCCAAGGGAACACCTCCTTCTTTGCATGATGAAAGAACATCGCCGAGGTCGACTCATTTTCAAGCAGGTGGAGATGATGTAGCCCAACACATGGCATTCACCATGTAACACCCCCAAACTCCCTTTTATGCCTAAAATACCCCTAGCTTGTGGTTGGCCTATATATGTCCTCACTTCCACCTTAAAACCCAAGATATGATGATGAATTAAGGCATGTGCCTAACCCTAGATGGAAACCCCCTCTCAATAGTAGATCTATAAGTTGTACAAGGCCTTAGAGTCGATGCCCTTCTCCAAGTCATCAATACCCTCCTCAAGTGTTTGGTTTCTCCTTGTCAAGGATTCTAGTAGTGCTTGGTATCTCCCCTTTGGGATTCTACTTGGTTGCTACTCTCTCCTTGATTTGGATTCTATCATCTGCTTGCCTATCTCTCCTTTGGTGATTCTACCGCAAGGATTCTATTGGATTGGTTGTTCGAACCAATGGGAGCAAATCGAGTTGGGTGTAATTTGGCGTGCGTTTGTATCTTGACCTTGCATTAGAGTTGTGTTCATCATGTCTCCCCTCACTCACCACATCAAATCCGTGAAGATCGGGCCACCCTAAGGGTAAATCCACAAGAAGACCCATATCACCCTGTGGATCCGAAAAAGCCCATGCCCCTCCGGCCATCACCCCGTAGCCAGTGAAGGAACCAGCTACCAGACCAAGTGCTGCTAATCAAGAAAATCCTCCGCCACTACCATCAACCTCAGCGGTAGGCAATGTCTTTGTTACTCCAACCGACAAAGTGATCTATGATGAAACTCTCATAGAGCCAGTGACCATGGATCATATTCAGAATGTTGTCTAGCTAGATGAGAAGCGCCAAGAAATCCTTGCATAATCCAAGTGTGTCGTAGAGCAGAGCACTCAACTCAACAAGGACCTCGCCAAGGTGCAGGAATCCATCAAGGCGGTAAGAACAACGGAAGCAGAGTATAAAAAGTTGTTGGCACAGCAAAAAAATCATGAGCTGCTTCTCATGTCGTACAAGACCCTAGCATTCGATGAAAATTAGGACGCAGAAAGGACAAAGCTGATAAACTAAAGTCTATCGCCTACATTGACAAAGAGGGGAAGCAGACCATGCTAACCCCATCCCTGAACATGGTTGTCGCCAAGAACCTGCTTGAGTAGGATAGATCACGGGAAGCGGTGGCACATGTCTATGATCTGGTCGCCAAGGATGTCAAACAACAAGAAAACGCCACCACATAGAGGCTTGAGACCAATCCGTACGTTTGCCAGTCTAACGCTCGAAACCACCGCAGGCTGAGATCTCCGGCTCAGCAAATCAAGGACCTACCTCAAGACGTCGAATTATGCACAGGATCTACGGAGCAAAGGAGGTGGGACACACGGAATCAGGACAATGTTATCCCCATATCATCCACCACCGGAGCTAAGGTACATCCCCGTTGCTCGCCAGTCCCTCCCCGACAATCTCGATGATACAAAGAGGCACCACCTCAACACCATACGAGCATGCCACCTCCAAGACACCCATAGGGTGGCATCGTCATAAGCGATAATGGAGCTCTACAGGGGAACTATGGCAGGGGGGAGTGCAACTCAAATGACGGTTGAAGGAGCAAGGCTTCAAACAATCAAGATGGGCATGGTGGCTTCCAAGACAGAGGAAGTAAGAGTACTAAGCCTGTGCCACCGCCACCACCACCTCCATTACCACCAATAAGCCACCATGGTGGAGGATCTCGTAGGTCTCACCATTCGTGGCATAACTATCCTCCCCATGGCAGTGAGCATAATGCTCCACAAACAAAACCCTATGATACAATCCAGCACCTAGATGAACTTCAGGAAGCCTAGGAAGAACCCTATCTAGGGCCATGATACTTCAGCCCGGTTATCTAGACAACAACCAGAAGGAGATATGCCCTAGAGGCAAATAATTGGATTTTATTATCATATCTCAATTAGTTAATAATAGTTTCATACCGCGCTATAACTATATCAAGCGGAAACATTGATACATTTGTGGTATGAAACAAACCAAGTACCTAGTAGCCTCTATGTATACTAATTCGTTGGGCAACCGATGATCCAGGTTTACTGATCATGGAGCATTTATGCCAGTTGACAACGGAGTCATATAATGATACAATGGAGATTACCCAAAGATAGTTATTGCGACACGATCAAGTCATAGGGTTCATCGTTGCAATAGTGAGAAGCATAGTATACTTCTCCTTAGACCATGAGATCATGTTAATCACTATCTCCTAAGGTTGATTTGATCGCATCAACTGTCATGTCCTTAACTGGGTGTCCGTAAAGGTGTGTTTTAGGTATTCTAGAGGAATAACTAAGTCATATGTATCATGATCGGGATTTGTTCACCTGCATGATGGGAAGATACACACGATCGACTTGGTGAGATTAGATCCATAATGGTGCAACATGTGACTAGGTCACGGGGATGGAATATCACAGGAATAAGTAAAATAGAACTTGTCGATAACGAGATTGAACAAGGTATGTGATACCAATGATCAGATCTCGGACAAGTCGTATCAATGAAACAAAGGGAAATGGACTCGATGTTTATGATTCAAATGACATTAGATCATGGAATGCACATGGGTCATTATTGGCATCCTAGTCTCGCTACGGATTATTGATAGAGATCATGTTAGTGCCATTCCCGAGCTATTGGGGTAACACACTTAAGGGTACGATGACGGTAGAACATCGTTCTATAAGATGGAATCCTAAAGAGAGAAACCGGAATCATTCTGAAAAGAATACAATGTTGTTCGGAGGAAGAGAAATGAAAAAGACCGAAAGGTGTTTCAGATAAAAAGAAATTTATAATATGCATTTAATATATGTTGATTATGAATTAATATATATTAAATTAATATTTATAGTGCAACTTGCTCAATAGGTCCAAAACCCTGGAGGGAATCGGCCCAAGAGGAATTCACTAGAAAAGACAGCAAAATAGCCACACTATAAGTGGAATGAGCAACCCACACAGGCAGGTGGGAGGGAGGGGCTAGGAAACACGTGGGTGGTAGATAGCCTTCCTTCGCTGCGAGCTACAGCCGGCCGGCCTGCCCGGGAAAGAGCTATCGCAGGCAGGCATTGGGCACAGTTGGGCCGTAGTTGGCCCACCCGGCCACTGGTCCACGCCGCCTCAAAACATGAAGGTTGCTCGCACTGAGCCACGCACGGGCGCGGGTTCCGGCCCACCCGGGTCACCTCGCTGCTATGCGACTGCTGTTGATGCACTACTACGTGCTAGGCCACGGCGGGGTGGCCCATCCGGCCACCAATTGGCCCAACCGGCTGCATCAGTCCTCTTTATTTCCTTTGCAATTTTTTAGTCCCACATGGGAAACCTTTGGTGGAGTGTACACCCCCTCCACCTATATAATGGCTTCCCATGGGTGGGAATAAACACACAACAATCAAATATTTCTATGAGGCACTTTCCGTAGGTCTCTCTCTCTATCTATCTATCTCGTTGTCCTCTCAAGATGGCATTGTCCCTGGATGGATGGCACACGCAAGAGACGACACACCTATAACACACCTTTGCACTAAAGGGATTCCAGCTAGAGGATATACTTTCACACTCTCGAAAGGGACTAGAGAACTAGAGGTCATCGTCATACACCATATGGTTGCGAAACCACGAGGGTGTTGCCATTAGTGGCACCTTGGATGTCGTGAGCCAGACTACTGCATGATGGAGCAAGGGGTGACTTGCGAGGAGCTTTGCGACCTTGAGGTCAGCTACGAGTACGACTACATCATCGACATTCCCTCAGAATACAAGAGTATGTATATGAAACCTCCACCATTACAGTAATTACTCCTAGATAGATCCTGGCATTAGGCGTGTTCACGTAGGAAATTTTTTTGTTTTATGCCCCGAACCCCTTTAGTGGTATTGGAGCCAGTCTTATGCATAGTAATGCTTGTACGTCCAGTATGCACGTGGATTGTGCGAGCATTGACCCTATAGTTGTTACTCTCTAATGTGTACTTGCTAATACCACATCATTGTTTGATGAAGCGACCCGGGCCGACCTTACACGTAATCTTATATGATACTGGTTCCACGTTCAACATATGGCTTGTATCATATAAGTGGCTAGTGGGTGTCTATATCTCATTCAATAGTTGATATGGCATTTACAACAGAGGGCCCCGTGAGGGGTGTAGTACAGAAAACTATCTGATCCATGTTGTGGTTGGAAATTTTGTAGGTTAGAAACAGTTCTATTTCGAAATCCCTAGCAACCATGTAAAACTTGCAAAAGGTAAAGTAGATGCTTCTAGCTTTTTTTTGCAGGAGGGCTTGTGATTTGATATGGTCTTGGTCATTACGAAGGTAAAGTAGTTTAATTTTATATTACTAAGTAGTATAGTAATAAGTCATTGTTCTGACGGAAGACCTGCTGGTGGCAAGATGGAGATCATGCTGAAGTCCTCGATGGAGATCAAGACGCATCGAGAAGGCCATATAATATCCCTATTATACATGTGATGTCGATACCTTTTACATCTTATTGTGTGCTAGTATTAGATACTCAACGGTAGCATATTAGATAAGCTAATCCCTATTAATACCAATATAGTGTTCTCCCTTTAGTGTGAACCACCAGGAAAGTTTGCAGTTATGAAGCAGGCCATGTCGATCAGGGGCTAGACATCTCTACGTACGCATACGGTGGGTGCAAGCCATGTATGCATTGCAGGTACACTAAGGTTGGATTGGCAATCCTAGAATGTACACACATGGCATTGGAACACTTTAGATCAAAATATCGAGCACGAGTCACATGGTTGATGTGATCGACGGATATAGTCCACCCTGGTAGCTATATCAAAGGCTGTGATGATTGGGGATGATATAGTGTAAAGGGATCGTGTGATCGCTAAAATCGTCTAAGGGATGACACTTTTAATGGGATCTCAATTATAGAATTGAACTCGTATTATGAACTTATTCTAGCTGTCTTTTGGAAATATCCTTGTGGATCATGGCCTATACCATTGAGGTCCTTTGCGACCATGGTAATTTTCTTGCATGTTGTGAAACTTTGCAGAAGGGTCCTACCTCATAGATTAATACCCACGCTCGAGGGATATCCTTGTTATAGATGATCTCTTCTTCCTGATACATGAACCATTAGGAGATATTCCAATGACTCCACAATGTTATCAAATGAGCCCTGCTCCATTGATGATATTTTATGTTTTATCCACTACCGTCCAATAATCCATGTGTTGGGTCCGCAGCATAGAAAACAAAAAAATTCCTACGGTGTGAACTACACGCCAAGATCTATCTACTAGGTACAAAGCAAACGGGTGGACACACATCCATAGAGAACTTACCCTCGAAGACAACGAGCTTTGTTAACGAGTAGGAACTCGTGGTTGATGTAGTCGTACACTTGCCAATCTCAAGATCGTGAGGAAGTCCGAGCGCCGCAACTCAGCAGCGCATCCGCACTCGCACACACGTTCAAGGCACCGGACAACCTCCACCTCCTCGCTCCAGCGATCCAGCGGAAGCAACAACTCCTTTCAGACGAAATTCCGCTGGGAACATGTATCTCGCTAATCCGAGACCATGGGGGAATAATTCTAGAGGGGGAGAGAGATCCTTCACAAGGAGGTGTGAGGATGAAGGAGGGAATGGGTGGCCTTTTATAGGAAGAGGGGGGGTGCCCCCTCTCTCCATGGCCGGCGCATGGGGGGGTGACCCCTCACCTCCCCCATTCATGTGGTGGTAACTCCTCCACATTAAAATGCCTCTTCACATTCCCTTTTAAAGTCTCCACTTTAAATGCATTAAGTTTCTCCAAATTTAATGCTCTCTCATTTAATAAAACTCTTTTATTAAATTTATTCAGAATTTTGTTAATTACTTTAATTAACAAACATTCACATATAGCCCCTTGCAATATTTCAATATCACATGCAGAACCACCTTCTGCAATTTCACCCGAAACAATTTCCGGTTTCTATTGAAACAATTCCTACGCTTTGCAATTCTTTCGTTTGAAACATATGTGCTCCAAAATGGTGTCCGGTAACTCTTAAGTGTGCCACCCTACGGTTCGCGAATAATGCGGACATGATCGAGACCCTTCTCCAAGCAATAATCAGCAGCGGGACCTGGAGATCCGTACTGACTCCTACACTTTCAACGATGACTCCTGTGATCGTGAGAACCTTTAACGCTTGTAACTAAATCCCTTTGTCTCTCGATATATTACATGTCCGAGATTCGATCATCGGTATGTCCATACCTAGTTTGATCTCGTTACCAACATGCACTCTTTTCTTGTTCCCGTGATATAACATTCTAGTGATCACATCACTTGCTTGCAAGCTATCCTAATGTGATATCACCGAGAGGGCCCCGAGTATATCTATCCGTCATCTAGATTGACAAATTCCAATCTTGATCCATGAGCCTCAATATAACACCTTCGTAGCACTAAACCCATCTTTATAGTCACCCTGTTACGGTGTGACGTTTGATGTTATCAAGATACTCTTCCGGTGTTAGCAATTAACATGATCTCATGGTCTAAGGATAAAGATTACTTCGCATGATGTTATAGCAATATAAACACAATGACTTGATCATAATGCTATACTTCAAATGAATGTTCATCACATCATTCCACCAATGGTGTGACCTTGTTATTAACAACATCCAATGTCAATGATCAGGAAACCTTGATCATCTTGTTAATCAACAAGCTAGTCTATAAGGGAGGCATGACTAGGAACCGTTTTTGTTTATTTAAACACACATGTATTGATGTTTCCTATCAATACAATTATAGCATGTAAAATAAACATCTATCATATACAAGGAATACATAATAACAACTTTATTATTGCCTCTCAGGGCATATTTCCTTCAGTCTCCCACTTGCACTAGAGACAATAATCTAGTTCATAGTGATAAATCTAACACCCATGGATTTCTTGTTGGGTCCACAGCATAGAAAAGAAAAAATTTCCTACGGTGTGAACTACACGCCAAGATCTATCTACTACGTACAAAGCAACGGGTGGACATACATCCAACGAGAACTTACCCTCGTAGACAACGAGCTTTTTTAACGAGTAGGAACTCGTGGTTGATGTAGTCGTACACTTGCCGATCTCAAGATCGTGATGAAGTCCAGCAGGTCCAGCTCCAGCACGTCCATCATATCCAGCTCTAGCATCACCAAGTCTAGCACCACAAAGCAGCGGTGCATCTGTGATCGCACACACGTCCGGTACCCCGACAACCTCCGTCCCTCGCTCCAGCAAAGCAGCGGAAGCAGCAACTCCTTTCCAGATAAAGCCACCGGGAACATGTATCTCGCTAATCCGAGACCATGGGGAATAATACTAGAGGGGGAGAGAGATCCTTCACAAGGAGGTGTGTGTGAGAAGTGAGGAGAGGGGGGCCTTTTATAGGAGGATGGGAGGGTACCCCTCCTTCATGGCCGGCGCATGGGGAAGGTGACCCTTCACCTCCTCCATTCATGTGGTGGTAACCCCTCCACATTAAAATGCCCCTTCACATTCTCTTTTAAAGTCTCCACTTTAAATGCATTAAATTTCTCCAAATTTAATGCTCTCTCATTTAATAAAACTCTTTTATTATTTTTTTATTCAGAATTTTGTTAATTACTTTAATTAACAAAAATTCACATAAAACCCCCTGCAACATTTCAATATTACATGCAGAACCAATTTCAGCAATTTCACCCGAAACAGTTTCGGTGTCTATTGAAATAATTCCAGCGCTTTCTTAAATCTTTATCTAAAACATATTTTCTCCAAATGGTGTCGGTATCCCTTAAGTGTGTCACCCTACGGTTCGCGAATAATGCAGACATGATCGAGACCCCTCTCCGATCAATAATCAGCAGCGGGACCTGGAGATCCATACTGACTCCTACACATTCAACGATGACTTCTGTGATCGTGAGAACCTTTAACGCTAGTAACTAAATACCTTTGTCCCGCGATATATTACATGTCCGAGATTCGATCATTGGTATCTCCATACCTAGTTTGATCTTGTTACCGTCATGCACTCTTTTCTCGTTCCCGTGATATAACATTCTAGTGATCACATCACTTGCTTGCAAGCTATTTCAATGTGATATCACCGAGAGGGCCTAGAGTATATCTATCCGTCATCGGGATGGACAAATCCCACTCTTGATCCATGAGCCTCAACATAACACCTTCGTAGCACTGAACCCACCTTTATAGTCACCCTGTTACGGTGTGACGTTTGATGTTATCAAGATACTCTTCCGGTGTTAGCAATTAACATGATCTCCTGGTCTAAGGACTAAGATTACTTCGTATGATGTTATAGCAGTATAAACATAATGACTTTGATCGTAATGCTATACTTCGGATGAATGTTCATCACATCATTCCACCAATGGTGTGACCTTGTTATTAACAACATCCAATGTCCATGATCAGGAAACCTTGATCATCTTGTTAATCAACAAGATAGTCTATAAGAGAGGCATAACTAGGAACCCTTTTTGTTTATTAAACACACATGTATTGATGTTTCCGATCAATACAATTATAGCATGCAAAATAAACATTTATCATAAACATGGAATAAGATAATAACCACTTTATTATTGCCTCTCGGGCATATTCCCTTCAGTATCCCACTTGCACTAGAGTCAATAATGTAGTTTGAAAAACTTTGCGTATTTAACACCTATGGCTTTCTAGTGTTGCATATACGCAATTTCTAGTGGTTAACATAATCTCCGGATCTGACAGTTTCAGGTCCGTGTGTATTTGCATGTCTTTGCGGCTCTATGCATCACTCATTCTCAAATGAGATGGCATTGTATAAATTTGGTCCTCTAGTGAGACCTTTAGTTTGTTCGGGTTAAAATATGTTGATATTATTGTCACACAATATATCGTCATAGTATTAGCCCACTTTGAACCACACCTAGTTTGATGACAAACTACTTAACACAAATGCCCTCCTATGTTGCTACTATAACAGTCATATACTTAGCCTTTTGTTGTAGTATCCGTCACAATATCTCAACTTTGGAACTCATACAAATCCATCATGGAACACCCTTTCCATTATATTGTGCCACCCATAGTCTAAATTGAGATAAATTTAATTTGTATCTTGTGACAAAACTAGTATCAATGTAACACTTTACAATGAACTACCTTTAACTATTTGTCACTTATACATGATATATTCTTAGTTCTTCCAAAGCTCATAAGAATATCTTTACTATTGTCCAATGATCATCTTATGAATCATTCTGGTATATGCTCATAACATTTAGAGCATAGGACATTCTGGATATATACATATCATGGTATAATCGATCAGAATCTTCATGTGATTTTACTCACCAAGTGTTGAAACACTTGAATCTGAATACAATTCTTTCCATGCAGCAAGAACCTTTCTTGTTGTTTCCATATTGAAACCTTTCAATATCTCATATTGAACCCTTTTAATATCTTATATATGTATGTCTGGCACAGCCATATTAGCGCCTTAATCTATCCATATAGATATTGATGCCTAATATTCTGGGTTTGCCCAAGTCTTTCATCGAAATCTTATTTTAATGAAATCCTTAACTTGTGTCAATTCAAGATACATCATTTCCAATCAACAATATGTCCTCTACATAATGTATTAGAAATATGTCTCAGCGCTCCCACTTAATTTCTTGCAAATGCAAGCATCTTCATCATCTCCGATGAATTTAAACTCTTTTAACAGTTTCATCATGGTGAAGATTCCAACTCCGCTATGCTTACTTCAACTATTGAAGTTTACATGCCCTTTTAGCACCCTTTGAATTAACAAAATCCTTCGGACCATGTCATGTACATGTCCTAGGTTACCGTTCTATTAGAAGAACCTTGTTTTGTTTATTCAACTACCATATACCAAATTATATGTAGTGGTTGCTACATTAATCCGTCAAGACTATATATCGCTATGAAAGATCAAATCTTGTCATAGTCAACTCCTTGAACATTGCCGTAAACTTATTTCCGACATGTCGACTATTTCATAGATGTCAAACATCCATGTCTATTTCTTTATAGATCCAAACACGACCGATAGGCTTCACGCCTTTCTGGAGGGTCTTCCAAGTTCAGAAACTTGATTTCTCGTGTATGGATACTATGACGGATTCTATGACTTCTAGTCATTTTATGGAGTCAGGGCCCATCATCGCTTCTTTGCATGTAGTCGGTTCATCATTGTCAAAACAATAACGACTTGCTTATCAAATCTTACTATTTGATTCTTACCGACCCACACGGTTCTATAGGAACTCTAATCTCCGAGATCACTCCCTTTGTAATCACGAGAGCCACGAGCATTGTGGCCACCACCAGGACACTTTCCGGCGCTGCGCTACTTAGCACATATAGCTAAGGTTCAACAACCTTATCAAAGTTCTATTGTCCTCCCACTTAACTTTTCACGAAAAATTCCTTCTCAAGAAACTTGACGTTCTAAGCGACAAACTCTTTTGTCCTCGGTGTTATGGAGGAATTCCCAACAAATTCTTTGGGATAACCTACAAAGACGTGCTTATCTGACTTTGGTTGTAAACATTTTACTTATGCATAGCATACCAAAATTTAAGAAAAGACAATTCGGGTTTTATCCCAAACCATAACTCATATGGTGTCATTTCAATGGACCACGATGGTGCTCTTTTCAGTGTAAAAGCGGTAGTCTCTAAAGCTTCAATCTTTAAAACATAATGGCAGTTTTATAAATGAAACCTTTGATCTTACCATGTCAAACATGGTTTGATTTCATCTCTCGAATATGCCATACTCCTATGGTTTATCGGGAAACACAAATCATGGAACAATTCCTCAATTCTTAGGTGTTTTTGCTAAACATGTAACTCAAATATCTTCCTTTATGATCAAATCATAAACTCTTTTATTTTCTTGTTACAATGATTTTTCACTTCGTCTTGAAAGTCTTTGAACAATTTTCAAATGTTTCATACTTCTTCCTTATTAAGTAAATATATAGATATATTCACTCAAATTTCTGGAGAAGCATAAAGATCCATCGCATATGGCTACACATAATGGACTATATACATCAACATGCATAATATCCAATAAGTTAGTCATCCGTTCCTCTTTGGCTTATGGACGGAGTTTCAATTATCTCAAGGAAAGTCTCACATGCGTCAATTGATCAAAATCAAAGACTCCAAAAATCCATCAACATGGAGTTTCTTCATGTTTTCTTTCAAATATAATTTAAACAGCGATGTCACTTCATAAGTGATCTTTCAATCATTTGTCTTGCGACATTTTAGCAATAGTGTTTATGGATGTGATTTCTCCAACTAGACTTGTAAAAGTTCATCCATATTTTATGGAATACGGTAATTATTTGAACAGCCATTGTTCTCATGATACCGGAACAAATTAACAATTATTTAAACAAATCTTGAAGGCTTGGTTTGATGACAACGAAAAACACAATAACACTTTATTTGTTTTCGATGAACATCATCACTCATTCTCTTGCTGGTTACTTAGGCCATTTTAGTTCATGAATTGCGTTGTCCTTTATGACAATTCATACCAACCAATTTGGTATCCAATACCGGTATCCAATACCTAAGAACCACATTGTTTAACAAGCAAGGAATATAGCCATAACATGTAGATCTTCTATATACCTAAGTTGGAAATTTCCAACCTTTTATTTTCTGCCAAATATTTTATAGATTCTCTTTCAGCAATTCCTTTTCTTTTAAAAGAATCTATCAACATCAATAGTGGTGTCATCAACATGACACATGGTACAAAGTGTATGTAGTACTAATACCTTTGGACTTGCACTTTGAAGTGGATCACCATCATCAAATGTTTGGTGTTCTTTCAAAAATCCATTCTTTAGTAATCTATTAGTGTAGTAAACATTTTACTTACATCTTCTATTCATCCTTATCATGAAAACTTTCATGATCAAGCTACTATAGCCTATAAGGAAGAATCGCGAGTATAATATCAGTTCCCAAAACCTTTTTGGTAGATTCGGATGCTTAGCATCTCCATCCTTCACAAATTCTCATACAATATGAGAACATGTATTTCGCTAAATTATACTCTATCATAATGCAACCAAAAACATTGTTTCAGATATCACAATATCTTTCACACATGATGGTTTCTGAAACAATTTCCAGCTCCAATATAATCTTGATATTAAAACAACTTTTTGAATATCAATAATCATGGAGGCAAACATGATACTTTAGATACTAACATTGGAATTCTTACTCTTGATTTAATACTACTTATTAAACTTCATGGAGTAAATAGAGTTTGCTGAAAGTTTGCAATAGGACTTATAAACTTTAAATCACAATTCAAAACAATATGATACCAGTTTGTAAAGTAAATATCCAGAATTCTATAGTTCTATTATCTCAAATAAAAACTAAGCATAAGATACAAAACGAATGTCAATGACTACAACAAACAATGCACATTCACTTTGATTTAATTTATGACAAATTTGGTTCGACTAATCCAAATTAGAAATGAACTCCCACTCAAAAACGACATCCCTCGTGCCTTTTTGGTGATTACATGAACCAAATCCACTACACCAAGTCCAATCATCACGTGAGTTGATGTAGCTTCAAAGGCGAGCATCTATATGGGCATCATATCAACTATATGACTCATGCTTAACCTTTCGGTCCGTGTTCCGAGGCCATGTCTGTACATGCTAGGCTCGCCAAGTAAGAACCTTAGTATTCGCGTGTGTAAAACTGTCTTACACCCGTTGCATGAAAGCGTAGTGTTGAGAACACCCGATCATCACGTGATGTCTCGAAACACGATCCATAGAACGGTGCATACTTAAGGAAGAACACATTTTATCTTGATATATAAATGAGGGATCATCTTACAATGCTACAGAAAGCGCCAAACTAGCAGTATAAGATGCTAACATTTAATGTGTAAAGTGAGATGATATGGTCCATGCATTTGATCTCTATCATTTGCATCGTGGTATGATCTCTATCATTCCTTTGTGTGTAAGGCCAAGGTCTATGGAACTTACACGTTGAATGTATTGTAAGAGTATCTATCATACATCTACTTACAACAATACCATATCAAGACACTAGCCCAGCGACGATCTAAACTAGACGCCTCTAATTTATCAATTGCAAGTTTTACGTGGCTTAGGGCTTTCGGAGATAGAACCGTTCTTACCTACGAACATGAACCACAAGGAGGATAACTAAGTTATTAGCAACTCGTTGTAAATCAGATATTGACTATAGTAGGAGAGACAGACACCCGCCAGCCACTTATGCAAAACAAGTTGCATGTCAGTCGTGGAACCGGTCTCATGTACGATGACATGTAAGGTTGGTCCGGGCCGCTTCATCCCACTATGCCACCAATATCCAAAATACATGAAAGAAGCAATAACATGATCATCATCGCCCACATATAGACATATGTGTACTACCCGTGCAAAGCATCTACGCATAGATCAGGCTCTGATACCACCGTTGGGTCCGCAACATAGAAAACAAAAATTTTCCTACGGGGTGAACTACACGCCAAGATCTATCTACTAGGTACAAAGCAACGGGTGGACATACATCCAACGAGAACTTACCCTCGTAGACAACGAGCTTTGTTAACGAGTAGGAACTCGTGGTTGATGTAGTCGTACACTTGCCGATCTCAAGATCATGATGAAGTCTAGCAGGTCCGGCTCCAGCACGTCCATCAGATCCAGCTCCAGCATCACCAAGTCCAGCACCGCAAAGCAGCGGTGCATCCGTGATCGCACACACGTCCGGTACCCCGACAACCTCCGTCCCTCGCTCCAGCAAAGCAGCGGAAGCAGCAACTCCTTTCCAGATAAAGCCACCGGGAACATGTATCTCGCTAATCCGAGACCATGGGGAATAATACTAGAGGGGGAGAGAGATCCTTCACAAGGAGGTGTGTGTGAGAAGTGAGGAGAGGGGGGCCTTTTATAGGAGGAGGGGAGGGTACCCCTCCTTCATGGCCGGCGCATGGGGAAGGTGACCCTTCACCTCCTCCATTCATGTGGTGGTAACCCCTCCACATTAAAATGCCCCTTCACAATCTCTTTTAAAGTCTCTACTTTAAATGCATTAAATTTCTCCAAATTTAATGCTCTCTCATTTAATAAAACTCTTTTATTATTTTTTTATTCAGCATTTTGTAAATTAATTTAATTAACAAACATTCACATAAAACCCCCTACAACATTTCAATATTACATGCAGAACCAATTTCAGCAATTTCACCCGAAACAGTTTTGGTGTCTATTGAAATAATTCCAGCGCTTTCTTAAATCTTTATCTGAAACATATTTGCTCCAAATGGTGTCGGTATCCCTTAAGTGTGTCACCCTACGGTTTGCGAATAATGCAGACATGATCGAGACCCCTCTCCGATCAATAATCAGCAGCGGGACCTGGAGATCCATACAGACTCCTACACATTCAACGATGACTTCTGTGATCGTGGGAACCTTTAACGCTAGTAACTAAATCCCTTTGTCCCATGATATATTACATGTCCGAGATTCGATCATTGGTATCTCCATACCTAGTTTGATCTCGTTACCGACATGCACTCTTTTCTCGTTCCCGTGATATAACATTCTAGTGATCACATCACTTGCTTGCAAGCTATTTCAATGTGATATCACCGAGAGGGCCCAGAGTATATCTATCCGTCATCGGGATGGACAAATCCCACTCTTGATCCATGAGCCTCAACATAACACCTTCGTAGCACTGAACCCACCTTTATAGTCACCCTGTTATCGTGTGACGTTTGATGTTATCAAGATACTCTTCCGGTGTTAACAATTAACATGATCTCATGGTCTAAGGACTAAGATTACTTCGTATGATGTTATAGCAATATAAACATAATGACTTTGATCGTAATGCTATACTTCGGATGAATGTTCATCACATCATTCCACCAATGGTGTGACCTTGTTATTAACAACATCCAATGTCCATGATCAGGAAACCTTGATCATCTTGTTAATCAACAAGCTAGTATATAAGAGAGGCATAACTAGGAACCCTTTTTGTTTATTAAACACACATGTATTGATGTTTCCGATCAATACAATTATAGCATGCAAAATAAACATTTACCATAAACATGGAATAAGATAATAACCACTTTATTATTGCCTCTCGGGCATATTCCCTTCAGTTCTAGTGTTGATCATGTTTTTCCCTAGGGAGTACTTTAGTCAACAGATCTGCTACATTCAGGTCCGTGTGCACTTTACAAATCTTTATATCTCCATCCTTGACATCTTCGCGGATGGAGTTAAACCGGCTCTTAATATGCTTGGAATTCTTGTGAGACCTTGGTTCCTTGGCGTTGGCTATGGCTCCATTGTTGTCACAATAGATCACCATCGGGTCCAACGCACTGGGAACCACACCCAGTTCCGTAATAAACTCTTTCATCCAAACTGCTTCCTGCGCTGCTTCTAAAGCAGCAACATATTCCGCCTCCGTTGTTGATCCAGCCACCACAGGTTGTTTGGAGCTCCTGCAACTAACTAGTGCTCCGTTCAAGAGAAATACGTATCCGAATTGAGACTTAGAGTCATCCGGATCAGTGTCAAAGCTAGCATCGACATAACACTTAGCGACTAGCTCTTCTTCACCTCCGTATACAAGAAACATATCCTTAGTTCTTCTCAAGTACTTAAGGATATTCTTGACCGCTATCCAGTGTTCCGAACCTGGATCAGATTGGTACCTACTAGTCAAACTAATAGCATATGCCACATCTGGTCTTGTACATAGCATGGCATACATTATAGAGCCTATGGCTGAGGCATAGGGGATCCTATCCATTATCTCTCTTTCTTCCGTCGTAGCCGTACTTTGAGTCTTACTCAATGTCTTGACTTGCAACATAGGTAAGAACCCCTTCTTACTTCCGTCCATATTAAACTTCTTTAATATCTTATCAAGGTATGTACTCTGCGATAGCCCAATTAGGCGTCTTGATCTATCTCTATAGATTTTAATGCCTAATATATATGAAGCTTCACCAAGGTCTTTCATCGAAAATTTGTTGTTTAGATAACTTTTAACACTGTTTAAAAGATCTAAATCATTTCCAATCAATAATATGTCATCCACATATAATATCAGAAATGCCACATTGCTCCCACTCACTTTCTTGTAAATACAAGCCTCTCCATAAGTTTGGACAAATCCAAACTCTTTGATCACCTCATCAAAGCGGAGATTCCAACTTCGTGATGCTTGCTTCAGTCCATAGATGGATCGCTGAAGTTTGCACACCTTATTAGCATCCTTAGGATCGACAAAACCCTTAGGTTGTATCATATACAACTCTTCTTCAATCTTACCATTGAGGAACACAGTTTTGACATCCATCTGCCATATTTCATAATCGAAATATGCAGCAATTGCTAACATAGTCCTAACCGACTTAAGCATCGCTACGGGAGAGAATGTCTCATCGTAGTCAACTCCTTGAATTTGTCGAAACCCCTTTGCGACAAGTCGAGCCTTATAGATGGTCACATTACCATCAGCATCAGTTTTCCTTTTGAAAATCCATTTATTCTCAACGGCTTTTCGGTCGTGAGGTAAGTCCACCAAGTTCCAAACTTGGTTCTCGTACATGGATTCCATCTCGGATTTCATGGCTTCTAGCCATTTGTTGGAATCCGGGCTCATCATCGCTTCTTCATATGTCGCAGCGTCATCCATTTCATCAATCATGAAATTCATAACAGGACTGCCGTACAGTTCAGGAGCTGCACGTGTCCTGCTTGACCTGCGAGGTTCGATAGTGTCCTCTTTCGGAGTTTCATGATCAATATCATTAGCTCTCTCTTCATTAGGTGAAGTCAACTCCGAAACAACTTCTGGAGCTGCGCTACTCGCCATTTCATGAAGAGAAGGTTCAATAACCTCTTCGAGTTCTACCTTCCGACTACTCACACCTTTCGCGAGAAACTCCTTCTCAAGAAAGGATCCATTCTTGGTAACAAAGACCTTGCCCTCGGATCTGTGATAGAAGGTATACCCAATCATTTCCTTAGGGTATCCTATGAAGATGCATTTTTTCGCTTTGGGTTCGAGTTTATCCGATTGAAGTTTCTTCACATAAACATCGCATCCCCAAACTTTAAGAAATGACAGCTTAGGTTTGTTTCCAAACCATAATTCATACGGTGTCATTTCAACGGATTTAGATGGTGCCCGATTTAAAGTGAATGTAGCGGTTTCCAGTGCGTAACCCCAAAATGACAGTGGCAAGTCAGTCAGAGACATCATAGATCGAACCATATCTAATAAAGTACGATTACGATGTTCTGACACACCATTACGTTGTGGTGTTCCGGCAGGCGTGAGTTGTGAAACTATTCCACAGTCTTTCATATGTGTGCTAAACTCGTAACTAAGATACTCTCCTCCACGGTCGGACCGCAGAAATTTGATCTTTCTTTTACGATGATTTTCCACTTCATTCTGAAATTCTTTGAACTTTTCAAAAGTTTCAAACTTGTGTTTCATCAAATAGATATACCCATATCTACTCAAATCATCCGTGAAAGTAACAAAATAATGATATCCACCTCACGCCGACATACTCATTCGTCCACACACATCAGTATGTATGATTTCCAATAGATCTGTCGCCCGTTCCATTGAACCGGAAAACGACGTTCTAGTCATCTTGCCCATAAGGCATGGCTCACATGTATCAAATGATTCAAAATCAAGTGATTCCAAAAGTCCATCAGAATGGAGTTTCTTCATGCGTTTAACGCCAATATGACCTAGACGGCAGTGCCACATATATGTAGATATATCATTATCAAGTTTAATCCTTTTAGCATCAACATTATAAATATGCGTAATACTGCTATCGAGATCCAACAGAAATAAACCATTCAACATAGGTGCATGACCATAAAAGATATTATTCATATAAATCGAACAACCATTGTTTTCAGACTTAAATGAATAATCACTTTGCATCAAACACGATCCAGATACAATGTTCATGCTCAGTGCAGGCTTCAAATAACAATTATTTAGGTTTATAACTAATCCCGATGGCATATGGAGAGGCAGCGTTCTGACGGCGATCACATCAACTCTTGATCCATTGCCGACCCGTATCGAGACCTCATCCCTTGCTAGTTGTCGCTTGTTCCGCAGCCCCTGAACCGAGTTACATATATTAGCAACTGATCCCATATCAAATACCCATGTGCTACTACGAGTACTAGTCAAGTACACATCAATAACATGTATATCACATATACCTTTGTTTGCCTTGCCGGACTTCTTGTCCGCCAAATACTTGGGGCAGTTGCGCTTCCAATAGCCAGTCCCCTTGCAATAGTAGCACTCGGTGTCAGACTTAGGGCCAGCTCAGGGTTTCTTTTCAGGCGCGGCAACAGACTTGCCACCCTTCTTTCCCTTGTGCTTGCCTTTATTGTCCTTCTTGAAACCGGTGGTCCTATTGATCATCAACACTTGATGTTCTTTCCTAATCTCCACTTCTGCAGTCTTAAGCATTGACAGAAGCTCGGGGAGAGACTTCTTCATGCCCTGCATATTATAGTTCATCACGAAGCTCTTGTAGCTAGGTGGTAGAGATTGGAGAACACGATGTATACCTAAGTCAATGGGAATCGTTATTCCCAAGGACACAAGCTTATCGGCGTACCTAGACATTTTGAGTACGTGCTCACTAACGGAGCTGTTTTCCTCCATCATGCAGCTAAAGAACTTTTTTGTAGCATTATAACTCTCTACGGCAGCATGGGTATCGAAAATCATTTTCAATTCTCCCATGGTATCAAAGGCATTGCCATTTTCGAAACGTTTTCGAAGTTCTGGCTTTAGCCCATACAGTATGCCGCAATGAACTAAGTTGTGGTCCTCCTGACGAGTTATATAGACGTTCTTTTCTTCGTCAGGGGCATCAGGATCTGGTGGGGGGCCTAGCGGTGCATCTAGCACATGTTGCTTTTGTGCAGCAGTGAGGAGAATACTCAAATTCATGGCCCACTTGGTGAAGTTGCTACCATTCGCAGCAAGTTTCTCTTTCTCCATGAACACATAGAAATTAAAAGCAGGTGGTGCCATCTACAACAGAATTTGTAAAGTATATTTAGACTAAGTTTATGATAGATTGAGTTCGACTAATCCAAATTACTAATGAACTCCCACTCAAAAACGACATCCCTCGTGTCCTTTTGGTGATTACATGAACCAAATCCACTACACCAAGTCCGATCATCACGTGAGTCGGTGTACCTTCAAAGGCGAGCATCTATATGGGCATCATATCAACTATATGACTCATGCTTAACCTTTCGGTCCGTGTTCCGAGGCCATGTCTGTACATGCTAGGCTCGTCAAGCAAGAACCTTAGTATTTGCGTGTGTAAAACTGTCTTATACCCGTTGTATGAAAGCGTAGAGTTGAAAACACCCGATCATCACGTGATGCCTCAAAACACGATCCACAAAATGGTGCATACTTAAGGAAGAACACATTTTATCTTGATATCTAAATGAGGGATCATCTTATAATGCTACCAAACGCGCCAAACTAGCAATATAAGATGCTAACATCTAATGTGTGAAGTGAGATTATATGGTCCATGCATTTGATCTCTATCATTTGCATCATGGTATGATCTTTATCATTCCTTTGTGTGTAAGGCCAAGGTCTATGGAACTTACACGTTGAGTGAGTTGTAAGAGTATCTATTATACATCTACTTACAACAATACCATATCAAAACACTAGCCCAGCAACGATCTAAACTAGACGCCTCTAATTTATCAATTGCAAGTTTTACGTGACTTAGGGCTTTCGGAGATAGAACCTGTCTAACCTACGAACATGAACCACAACGAGAATAACCAAGTTATTAGCAACTCATTGTAAATCAGATATTGACTATAGTAGGAGAGACAGACACCCGCCAGCCACTTATGCAAAACAAGTTGCATGTCAGTCGTGGAACCGGTCTCATGTACGATGACATGTAAGGTTGGTCCGGGCCGCTTCATCCCACTATGCCACCAATATCCAAAGTACACAGAAGATGCAATAACATGATCATCATCGCCCACATATAAACATATGTGTACTACCCGTGCAAAGCACCTACCCATAGATCAGGCTCTGATACCACTGTTGGGTCCGCAGCATAGAAAACAAAAATTTTCCTACGGTGTGAAGTACACGCCAAGATCTATCTACTAGGTACAAAGCAAACGGGTGGACATACATCCATAGAGAACTTACCCTCGAAGACAACGAGCTTTGTTAACGAGTAGGAACTCGTGGTTGATGTAGTCGTACACTTGCCGATCTCAAGATCGTGAGGAAGTCCGAGCGCCACAACTGAGCAGCTCATCCGCACTCACACACACACGTTCAAGCCACCGGACAACCTCCACCTCCTCGCTCCAGCGATCCAGCGGAAGCAGCAAATCCTTTCAGACGAAATGCTACCGGGAACATGTACCTCGCTAATCCGAGACCATGGGGGAATAATTCTAGAGGGGGAGAGAGATCCTTCACAAGGAGGTGTGAGGATGAAGGAGGGAATGGGTGGACTTTTATAGGAGGAGGGGGTGCCCCCTCTCTCCATGGCCAGCGCATGGGGGCTGACCCCTCACCTCCCGCATTCATGTGGTGGTAACTCCTCCACATTAAAATGCCTCTTCACATTCCCTTTTAAAGTCTCCACTTTAAATGCATTAAGTTTCTCCAACTTTAATGCTCTCTCATTCAATAAAACTCTTTTATTAAATTTATTCAGAATTTTTTTAATTACTTTAATTAACAAACATTCACATATAGCCCCTTGCAATATTTCAATATCACATGCAGAACCACCTTCTGCAATTTCACCCGAAACAATTTTCGGTTTCTATTGAAACAATTCCTGCGCTTTGCAATTCTTTCGTCTGAAACATATGTGCTCCAAAATGGTGCCCGGTAACTCTTAAGTGTGACACCCTACGGTTCGCGAATAATGCAGACATGATCGAGACCCTTCTCCGATCAATAATCAGCAGCGGGACCTGGAGATCCGTACTGACTCCTACACATTCAACGATGACTCCTGTGATCGTGAGAACCTTTAACGCTTGTAACTAAATCCCTTTGTCTCTCGATATATTACATGTCCGATATTCGATCATCGGTATCTCCATACCTAGTTTGATCTCGTTACCGACACGCACTCTTTTCTCGTTCCCGTGATATAACATTCTAGTGATCACATCACTTGCTTGCAAGCTATCCTAATGTGATATCATCGAGAGAGCCCAGAGTATATCTATCCGTCATCTGGATTGACAAATTCCATTCTTGATCCATGAGCCTCAACATAACACCTTCGTAGCACTAAATCCATCTTTATAGTCACCCTGTTATGGTGTGACGTTTGATGTTATCAAGATACTCTTCCGGTGTTAGCAATTAACATGATCTCGTGGTATAAGGATAAAGATTACTTCGTATGATGTTACAACAATATAAACACAATGACTTGATCGTAATGCTATACTTCGGAAGAATGTTCATCACATCATTCCACCAATGGTGTGACCTTGTTATTAACAACATCCAATGTCCATGATCAGGAAACCTTGATCATCTTGTTAATCAACAAGCTACTCTATAAGAGAGGCATGACTAGGAACCCTTTTTGTTTATTTAAACACAAATGTATTGATGTTTCCTATCAATACAATTATAGCATGTAAAATAAACATCTATCATATACAAGGAATACATAATAACAACTTTATTATTGCCTCTCAGGGCATATTTCCTTCACCATGCTCCATTTGATGGATGCTAGGCTAGACTATGAATGTGTTTTCACACAAATCAGGCACATAAAGTACAAGACGTTGGATGAGTTTCCTTCCAAACTAAGGTGAAGAAAACTGAGTCTTGGAAAATCACTTAGCGATCATGCATGTGTGGTGTGGTATTGCCGACGAGTACGCAATGGAGGGGTCCTCATAGAGCATGATTAGAGAGGTGGAGGAAGGCGGTGAGTTAGCGGGTACGAGGTAACACATCTTACAAAGGTTCAGGTCCCACAACGGTGGCGGAACCCTACTCCTGCTATAAATCACTATAACGACAATATACCGAGTTATGGAGATCAGTTCATTGTGTGAGGTTGTATGAAAGGTTGCCCTAAAGGCTCCCACAAGTCCGGCGTATAAAGGTATCAAAACCTAGGGTTACAGGGAAAGATCCTTGCGGGACAGGTTACAGAGTCCTACACTAATACTATCTAGTCTTCGTGTCTTGTACTCCAAGGCTCCGGGTTGGTCGTTGACTGCACCGTGGCCTTCCTTCTTCCGACATGGGCCTCCCATATGGATCTGTAAAACTAGGTCGTCCAGCAGGCCATAGGCATTCCTGTAAATTGTGGGCCACCCGGGTTAGCCAGATTAGAGACATGGAATGGTGATACCCATTTAGCATATCCCCAACAGTAGCCCCTGGAGGACTTTCAGGTCTTGCGCCCTATAACATCCCAACATTTAGGAACCAACGAAGGATAGAAATAAGAATATGTGCATGTGCATGAATTCATCTATAAAACTGGGGTAAATTTTTCGCAAACTAAAACCCTGGAGAGATCAGAGTTTCTTTCACTAGATTGAGATATGGTTTAGCTCATTCTGGTGATTGTTATAATTTTTGACATTCTCTCTAGGTTGAGTTATTTTGGGGTAATAATTTGAATTTAGAATTTGAAACTAGTTTTGAAATGATTCAAACCAAAAACATTTAGGATTTTTTAAAATACATTTAAATATTATAGTTTGAAGTACATGTATTATATTATTTAATAAGTGTACAAGTAAATGGAAGTTCTAGACATTATAAAAATATAGATATATACAAATATGAAAAACTCTTATTCCTTTCCTTTTCATAATTATAATATGAAAACAATACAAACAAGTAAGTAATTCTTATACAAAAAAATACTTACAAGTGAGATCAAAGTAAAGTTTGTTGAATAATATATACATATTACACTGTTCTTTATAGAAAAAGAATCGAAATTACAAAAAAATAGATAAAACGAAAACTCCTATACTAATTCCTAACTAGTCTGACATATCTATCTTCTTAATCTTCTTTGTAGAAGTTTGTACCTGCAAGGAAAACAAGGAAAACAGAAAAATGATTATGGTTAGTATAATTTCTCTTAGCTATGAATAGTGAAGTGCACTGTTTAAATTGCATCATTAAGCTATTATAAAGTAATTGGGGAATGTGTCACGAAAATGCAATAACTATTCTTTTATAAGCTTCAGTACAACATCCTTATCCAAATGGGGCAAGTTTCACCAGAGAGAGTAGAAGGGAGGTAGAAAGGTAAAGTGAAAATAGCCATAGTAGAAATGCTCGAGCTCATCCCAAATAGGGAAGCAGCTCACTTACTCACATGCAAAGTATGTGCTATCAGCACAGGAAGAGCTTGGGGAGGGGGATAAGTTCCCAGCCACACACATAGAGAGAACTCTCTCGGAAGCGTGTACCACATCAACAAATACCAGTAAAGAACAACAAGAACACCATAGAACTCTAGCACTGCTATTCATAAGACCAATCCATAAAACACCACATAAAGCCATCAGATCATCATCCAACTTAAGGAGGGGTGGATCTAGTGTTGAGCAAGGGAAGGCCAGGAGAGAATCCATTGGAGAAGGACACATATGTTCCAGGAAGTAGCCAAGAAAGATCATCAATGAGACAAAAATACATCATACATCCCAGCAACACCAACATCATCAAGTTGGTGCAAACAAACCATGCTTTATATCTATCCTTATCAACTTTACGGGCCTAATCTATTGGTTGATTTGAATCCTCAGAGATACACCCAGATGGGGTGTATACTCATCACTGGACATTTCAAAGGTCTACAAGTAGAATCTTTTACAATCTACATATTAGGTCTCAGCCTTTGCATCCTTGACCTAATCTGGTATCTACTAGATTTGGAAATAGAAGAAAGTAAATTCATTAGTGGGTTGCTACTAGGCACATTCCAAATAATGGTAGCACCTCAGTAGTAGCTCAGCCTTATGAACATTCCTCAAATAACAAGTATCAGTTAAAAGATTTCATAAGAAAGATAATCAAATCATCTTCCTAAAGCAACATGAATTATCAGTATCGAACTATCTATCATATGATAGTTACACCAGGGTGTTGTGACCACAAGAATCAAACCAATACCTTAAGTTTGGGTTCACAAAGCACTAATCTAACATCATCTTCCTAACCAAGAGGTCAGGAATCGTAATTGCATTACCTAGCAGTATATAAGCAGCAACTAAACATTCAGGTAGCAGCTGATAACCCCCAAGTGGAGGGGATCACCGTAGTACAATTTGATAAGTATTTGAGTGTCGAACCCACGAGGAGATGAAGATAAACTATGTATTCTCTAAATCCCTATAACCCTCTTATGGCCTTCTATGCAAAGCTGGGATCTAAGTGTGTGTTTTGTTTTGGTACTAGGTAGAAAATAAATAAAGTATGTGTTAGTGGAAACTACAAGTAAACTAGTGCAAGTTAAATTGATCTAATGAAGTGGAGTGGAGTGGTGGCAAGTTTTCTCAAGTAGCAATTTTCTCTAAGGGAGTAAATGTCTAGGCAAGTATTATTATGAGACAATTGTCCCACCATAGCTATAAACTCTAGGGTCCCTGATATATGTCCCTCCCAATGTAACATTATGGATTGGACCAATGTTTTCTGTCCTCCACGGTCCTCCCCACGCCATTACACTATGATGATCACCTTACATCCATTCCCCAACATATGTGTCTACTCATATATTTTACAAGAAGACAATCATAAAAGATAACAACACTATATGAAACCAATAAACGAACTATTTCACTTTGTCCATAACAATTCACTACTCAAATAAAGACATGGAGACACAATAGACCAAGGGAAAATAAAATATTGCTTCACACATCATGTTTGACAAGAGATTATAGTAGGGAGATGGAGAGGATCTTGCTGTAGGTATTGATGATGAACACGCCGGAGGAGGCTAGAGCCCTCTAGAGGCGATTCTGGCATGTTCCCCCCTCCGATCTTCTCCGACGACTCTTTATTTCTGTGTTTTCATCTCCGCCTCCATCCGTGTCGAGGATCACCGAAAGGGGGTATATATAGTAGGTTTGAGGTCAAGACAAGTCGTTTGGCGAAAGAATCGACGACATTCGAGACTCGAGGGAGGAAAGAGCATACCAGCCGTGACCAGGGGGTGGGTTGCGGATGTTGTGCTTGTTCCCTCCTCGGTCTTATGTTCTCGCGAGTGTTGGGCTCATTGTTGTTCATTCTGATAAATGCTAGGTCCCATGAAGTTTTAGGTTAATTTCACGTCGTTTGGGTACTTGAAAGTCAAAAACATTGAAATAGGAGTTTTCTGCCTGCGCAGGGTTAATTCCAAAGCAATATGGGAAGTGTTATTATTCCCAATGATCATTATAAAGCATGAATGTAACCCATCTATGATGCCAATATGTTGGAATATCATGTAATAATGTGCAAAGTTCATGTATTCATTTTACATGCATCAACATACCCAAGCTTACCCTATACTTTTCCTCGAGTATGAAGGTGATAAAACTAACATGGACTTCGTACTCTAATACTCTTTTGGATATCAAAACTGATTACTATTTCTACACAAAGTCAAATGATCCATTCTTCAAAGGAATAGCAATATGCAAGATAGATAATGAAGTGATATCTCATATACAATGAAAGGATGATCAATAGTAATTCAAAAAGTGTAACATAGAATAAAGAGCTATGGACCAAATTAATGCAAAATGAAAAAGAAAAAGTAAAGTAAGACCATCCTATAGTGGTCATAGAGTTTTCTTCTAAATTCTGAATATTGAAGTGGACACTTTGGAAACATAGATAATAAGTAGAGATTAATCATGAATAAGTTTCATATAGCTTCCAAGCACTTCCTCTTATGATTATGCTTGAACTATGGTATTCATTAGCTTTGAGCTCTCATTTCCCCCTATCATTAGCATCTTGAATGGTTAAGGTTAATGTGATGGGAAGTATGAGGTATATGCTTGATAAAATATGAGTTGAATGCCTCATGCCCCTTGAATACGAGTACCTAAACCACATGATACTCGACTAGGTCCCAAATAAGTTCTTATCATTGTAAGCATACATGTATCATTGAGAATGCCAATGGGGTACCTCTTGTCCCATGATATATGAGGTTTCCCATATCAAAACAACAAGACAAACAGACAATGAGCATCTCAGCAATTCTATTTATTTACTATGGCATAGATTTTTCTTGAAGACGCTTCATAGAATGATCACTATGGGTTGATGTAAATTTCCACCATGAATGATGCATGGCTTGGGTTAGCAGCCGAGGCATTTCTCTAACACATATACGAACTCCATGAGCTTACAAGTTTCCAACTTATTTCACACCGATAAGCATCCATAACAAAAGAACATCATATCAACTAAATATAAATAAGTGCAATGTTGAAAATGTGCCCCATGAAAACAAGGTTGTGCTAACTCCCAACACGTAATTTTACGAGCACATAGCCTCATAAGATAGTCACAATGGTTCAAGTTATTATGTGAAGAAAAATAAAATGTGCCATCAAGTTTGTGAGAGCATTCCCAACTAACTTTCTAATAGCAAACATGTAACATCCCAAAACTTTAATCCAAGCTTATCAAGATCCAGATCATCAAAATTAGGGTTAACAAAAACTTTTCCAAATTAAAAATGAAAGCATTCATGTGTATGTGCATGTAATTTAGGAATTGATTTGAATTGCCATGGTTCTGTGATTCTTTGGTTGTAAAATGTTTGTATGGTAAATTAAACATCATCTAAATCTTTCCCAAGCAAATCCCGAAGAAAAAAAATAAAAGACAATTAAAAACGAGGAATGGTCATTTTGGTCATTTTAATCCACTACACTACTTTTAGTGTTCCTAGCACTCATTTCTCAACAGAAATAATTCTAGATCTTTACACCCCTTGCTAGTACACATAATGAGGTACCAAGGACCACTTTTTGATCTGCTAAAAACATTCAAATACTTATTTTAAATGGCATGTGAAAATTGAATTCAATGCATATGCCTAGATCACCCCTATTTCAAAAACCATCCATTTGAACTCCATTTTCAAAACCCTTGCAACCAGAGGCTACCTAGTACTATTGGAGATCATTCAAAAATTTTGAAACCAAAATTCAAACTTTTGCTTCTTGCGGCTATTTCATCAAATAGGTGGCAGACACAAATCTCGCAAAACCTAAAACACTATAGTGAGCAGTAGCTTTGGTCTCCATTTGGGCCTAACTTGGTCCCCTTGTTACCCAAGCTAAAACCCTGACCCTAACTCTCTCTCGCTCTCCCCTGTCTGCTCTAGTAGCAAGCCGCCCGACGCCATGCGCCAGGTCGACCATGGACAGCTCCCCTCAGCCCGTCCCGCGCTCTCCTTCGCTTGCTGGGAGACAGGCGCCATCACACCGCTCCGCACTGACCAGCCCTCGACCAAAATCGAGCGGAGGACAAGCCTCATTTGCTCGCGCCCATGCCGTTGTCTGCCATGCCGATCACCTCGGAGCGCCGCGCCAGCCAGAGCAGAACCGACCTTGCCTAGCCCTAGCCTTGCGTGTCAGCACACGCAGCAGGCCCAGCAACCGCCCAGACATCGTCGTTTGCCGCCTAGTGACCAGCATCCTGGAGGAACCGCGTCGAACACCGCCATCCGCGTGCAGTTCACCGCACGCTCCTGACCAGCAGAGACTCCGCCTTGCCGCGCCTTTAAGCCCTAGAGGATCGCTGGGGTGCAGAGTATCCATCGCTGCCCTCGCCCATGCCGACAGAGCCCCGCATCATCGTCACCGATGACCTCACCGGCGCCCGCTCTGCCCCCTCTTCGACCCTATATAAAGCGGCCACCCCAGCCTCAATTCTCCAAACTCACTTACTTCCCACCTCTCTCTGAACCTTACCCACCTCTAGCCGAAGCCGCTCGAGATCTGTCTCGCCGGAATTGGAGCCGAAGCCGCCACAGTAGGTGGAGAAGGGTGTCTGTGATTTAGGGCACCCCAAGCTCCGCCGCAACCGCACCTCACCTCGCCGTCGTCTACCAGCCCGTTTACCCACCTCACCGACCTTGCTGGAGCCCTGGTATTCCCCCAATCGACCCCCACCGCCGCGTCTAGGTCAGGTTCTCACCGGAGTTATCCGTCATCGACGATGACCTTCCACTGTTGGATCCCCTTTAGATCGTGTGGCCCAGGATGCTAGATACCATTTCGGTGATTTTGTGCCGCTGACCAGTGGAGCCCGCATGTCTGGCAGCCCGCTGCACGCACTGTACGTAGATGGGCCGGACCAGTTGGTTCCCGCGCGTGTTAAATTTTCAAATTTAGCTTTTACTATTTAGAGTTACTCTAGTTTCTGTCCACCAGTTTAAAAATCAATTCTGGGAGTTTGACAACTCCAAATTGCATGAAACCAATTTTGTCTGAAAGGTATTGAAATGATCTATCCAAGCCCGTTGGATTTAATTCAATTAGAGTTATAGATCTCTCCTAGTAAAAATAATAAAACAGAAGCATTTGTACCTTGCAACATTTTTATAAAATCAACCAAGTTAGCTTTTGAGTTGATTCCAACTCTCAAAAACCACATTTCATCATGCCTATCTGAATATGTAATAATATCAAGGTTTACATGCAGTGACTTTGGACTAGTACCAAAATAATGCTATATAGCCATTTCTAGTCACTTTAAATCATTAAATAATGAACTTAAACCAAAGTAATTATGATCCAACCCTTAAATCACATTCCCACATATTAGAATATGTGGTGATGACATGTGTCCACATGATCCCATGTTTTAAGTGGTGAATATTAAATCTTAGTTAATTTCTCAATGGGTAGAAATTACTTTTCTAAAATAAAAAGGATGAAACTAGTGAATTATCCTTGTGACCCTTGTGATGATAATAGACCATCAATTGTGTGCCTTAGAATACTAATTAGACTAGTTAAGTATGGTTTGGTCATTGTGTACTCCGTATGTATTTATAGAAGATAGTACCGACCAAGCTTACAAGGAGGAGGAGAGCTACCAAGAGGAAGAAGAAGAAAACTTCAACCATTGCACCAACCAAGGCAAGCTAGCACTATCCAAGTTAACCCTTGCAAGTTGTACTTGCAAGCCACCATTAACAATGCAAGCTAAAACTTGCAAGTATAATGCTTAGCCAGCTAGGATTGAACTAGATGGTTTAGCAAAGATGCTTTAGGCATGATTGAGTTATACTACCTTGACTAGTATTTCATCCAAGTCTTAGTTTCAAGCTTTACTTCCTTTACTCTACCCAAAGTTCTTTACCTGTTTTGAAGGTAGCATAAAAAGTATAAAACTTGACCTATTTAGAACCCTTTAGATGCCATTCTATGGCATGAGATTGATCCCACCATTTTCCACCTTAGTGAACACTCTTAACTTAGTAGTTTAGAGTAGATCAAAAATTTGAGTCACTTTAGATGGGAACACTTGGTGAAAATGAATTATGAAAACCTTGGAATGATGAGTCATTCTATTGAGATGTTTTGACATGTGTTGAGAAACACAAATGGTTTATGATGATGAAAATGTTGAGGCATGAGCCTTAGCCCTTTTATAAAACTGATGGTTGGATTCGGATGCGATACCATTGCAAAGTTACCGTACAACCACACTACCTGAATTGGGTAAGGCTTAGATAGAAATTTATATGCATTAGTATTAGTTCCATCGCGGGAGAAGTTTGAGCTGAGGCTACCTCTCAATGTTGTCCACCTATGCAGTGCCCAAGATGACTGATGGTCATGGTTGGGACGCCATGCTCACAGGAGAGGTGCTTGTACTAGGGTGTGTAAAGGAAAGGTTATGTTTGATTATCTGCATACTAAGTATGACGATTCAGGGTTATCCCTGACAGATGTATCAAATCTTGTGGTGAAAGTGTACCACCTCTGCAGAGTGTCAACTATTCGAATAGCCGCGTCCGCGGTTATGGACAGTTGGAATGGCCATACTGTTTCGTTGTCAGATGTTTTAAAAACAACTTATGAGATGAGTGATGAATCTTGACTTGACCACAACAGGGTTGTGTTTATGACAATAGTTTCCCAACTTAAGTGATTCTAGAACTTTAGTTTATCTTTCTTTGCTTCAGAACTCAGCTTAGGTTTCAAACATAACTTTATAGTTAAACTTAGATTTAGCACTTTAACTCAGCACTATACTACTTGTTAGTGGTAGTTTGCGAGTACTTAAAGAGTACTCATGGCTTTTGTCCCTGGCTATTCTCATGGCCAGACTATGAAGGAGACTATCAAGATGATGGCCAGCAGGATGGCTATGATAACTAGGACTATCTGCCTTCGTCAGCATTGCCTGTGCCCCTGAAGATGGACCCCACCACTATGCTTTATATTTATTTCTGCTGCTTGTTGTATTAAGACTGGATCATGAGATCCTTATTTGTATAAGACCTTATGTATGGTTTGTAATGGATGATGTACTATGATATCCAATCCGTTATGTCTCGCAAAAATGGTAATCCTTGGATTGCGAGGTATGGCATAACGGGCATCTGGGATTAATAATCCGGGTGTTGACAAGTTGTTATCAGAGCCATCCTGACCATAGGAGACCCTAGTTAGAATGGACGTCCAAACAAAAACTTAGTTTCAAAACCAAAGTGAGTATTTACGAAAAACTATCTCCTCTCTTATCCTTGTGGATTTATTCTTTCTCAAAAAATCATGTGCCTCAAAATTCTTACATTACTACTTAAAATTTGACACACTTGATCACTTCACTAATTTCCTCCTCCTTAATTCTAGTAGATGGAGACTCAGTTCAGCAAGTTTTACAAGTTGGGAAACGGAGGTCAGCTGATCTTCGAGAGGGATCTGGATTCACTGTCGGAGTTACTGGGACGCCCACATCCGGACTTTCTTGGAGCTCAACTTCCAGGACCCCCAGGAGGAGACCTACAGTGGCTAGTCACCGCAGATCTTAGAGGAAGCATTGAAGCACCAACTTCTGGGAGAATTCAGTTCTCCGTAAGAGAGAACAACTGGCTAGATGGATTAGCCAGGGCAATGCATGAAGCTCTCGCGTGTCTATGTGCCCTCAGCGTCAACAAAATCCAAGGAACCCATTTTGCTCACTATGCAAGACGTGACTTCATGGGAATGCCGATGGAGATGCCAAGTCACCTAGAGTTGAGGCATCAAGTTGATAATCTTGATTTCTTGCTGCATGATAGACAGCAGGAACTAGACAATGCCAGGGAGCTAGCCAACCAGAACCATGCCATTGCCGACCAGAAGGCCCAGACTTTCGCACTGCTCGTCCAGGATCGCCAATCTCTTCGCCGCCAGCGTGCAAAGAAGGATCGCACCATCGCCTGTCTTCGCAAGAAGGTGGCCGACCTCGAGAAGACCGTCAAGGAGCAGGAAGCTTAGCTTGCTGCCAAGGAAGAAGAAGATGAGGGTGAAGACATCCAGGGAGACATGGATTCTTACCTCAGCAACAATGATGACTTTCTGGAGGAGGATGCTGTGGACTTCTACACTAATGATGAGGACTCCGACTTCATCGACGATGAGTAGATGCACTAGAGCACTGTTGTAGCATGAGATGTATTGGTCCCACTGTATTGTAGCATGTAGAATGGTTCTTCAAACCATCTGTTTTCCTTTGTTTGTTGTGGTGTGTGTTGTATCGTGTGTTTGGTTGCATGAATGAAATGGAGTTAGTTGAAAAACCTGAGTCTAACTCAATGTTTTAGCTTTGAAACCAAAACCATGAACCTTAGAATTTCCCTCTTACCCCTTTATCTACCTCAATCTTCAGATGACTCGCGGAAACCAAGGAGGGAGCAGCTCGTCGCAGGACCCAATGCTGCAGATCTTGCAGAATCTCATCACAGACCGTGAAGCAAGCAGGGCAGAACGTCAAGCCAACTTAGCAACATTGCAGCAGATCGCCCAGATGGCTCTCAACAACCAAGGGCATGGAAATCAGGATCACCATGGATCCAAACTCAAAAAAATTCAGAATACCAATCCCCCAATCTTCAACCAATCTGAAAACCCATTAGATGCGGATGACTGGTTGTAGACGATGGAAAACAACCTCGAAGTTGCAGGAGTTGATGAAAACGAGAAAGTTCTCTTCGCCACCCACTATCTGGCGGGAGATGCAAGAGCTTGGTGGAATAGTATGCGCAATATGAACCATGGTCAGGTTATGACATGGGAAGCATTCAAAGTCATGTTCAGCCGCACCCACGTGCCGCAAGGTCTAGTCAACATGATGAGAGATGAATTCCGCGAATTGAAGCAAGGAAGAATAACTGTGGTAGAATACCGTGACAGATTCCTGTCACTTGCCAGATATGCACCTGATTAAATCAACACAGAGGACAAGAAGAAGGAGAGATTCTTGAACGGACTGCATGATGAGATGCAGACTGTCCACGTCAACATCCGTTTTCAGGATCTCGAAGAGCTAGTCGACTATGCCATTCAGATGGAAGGGAAGATTAATCAGGCAAACGACAACCGCAAACATCGTATGATGCAGCAATCAGGATCCAGCAGTCACCAGAAGTACCGTCCCAACCCCTCACTAGGATATGCACCAAGGAACAACCGACCCCCAATGTCTCGCCCAAGCTACCCCAACCGTAGCGGAGGCAATGTGAAGTCCGGAGGAAACCATCACCACTCCGGCAATGCCAACAATTTCAATCGTGCACCTCCCAAGAGCAACAACAACAACACTGCACCTAGAACTGGCAGCAATGTTGTACCTATCGCAGTCAAGGACAAGTCCCAGATCACCTGTTTTGATTGTGGAGTGAAGGGTCACTACTCCAATGAGTGTCCCAAGAAGACTGCCGCCGATGCCACTGTGAATGCACCAGCTCAACAACAACATCGTGTTCAACCAGGAAGAAGGTTTGCCCTAGGGAACCCTCATAACCACAACGGTCGTTTCTTCCACATGAACGCAAAAGAAGCCCAAGAAGCGCCAGATGTAGTGCTGGGTATGTTTTCTGTCAACTCAGTTTTAGCAAGAGTATTGTTTGATTCTGGAGCATCGCATCAATTTGAAACCGAAGAATTTGCATGCACTAGTAAGATTCAGCCAACCAACTTGAAGCATGTCATGATAGTTCAATTCCCCGGTTCAACTACAAAAGCTAGAAAAATTTGCAAAGCTGTGCCTATCAGAATACATGGGATAGATTTTTATGCCAACCTAATAGTACTTGGAACCAAAGGATTGGAAGTACTACTAGGTATGGACTGGATGTCAAGGCATAAAGGACTGATAGACTGTGCTAAGAAAGCCATCACCATGACCAGTAGTTCTGGAGTAACAGTAGAGCATATCTCTGAAACATTACCCCGTCAATTCAAGTGCAACAAGAGTCTAGCCCTACCCACCATAGACCAGGTTAAAGTAGTCTGTGAATACCCCAATGTATTCCAAGATGAATTGCCAGGTATGCCCCCGGATAGGGATATTGAGTTCATTATCGAACTAATCCCGGGAACCGGACCCATAGCCAGAGTCCCTATAGCATGAACCCCTCAGAGTTAGTTGAGTTGAAGAAGAAGTTAGATGCCATGTTAGCAACATGCTTGATTCAACCAAGCGCATCGCCATGGAGATCACCAGTGTTATTCGTCGACAAGAAAGATGGAGGCAATCGTCTGTGTACAGATTACAGAAAGTTGAATGACGTCACCATCAAGAACAAGTACCCCTTGCCAAAGATAGAGGATCTATTTGATCAAAGATTGATCTTAGGACCGGTTATCACCAACTTAAGATTCATGCAATGGATATTCCGAATACCGCCTTTACTACTCGCTATGGTTTATACGATTATGTCTTTTGGATTAACCAATGCCCCTTCTTATTTCATGAATCTCATGAATAAGATCTTTATGAATTTCCTAGATAAGTTTGTAGTTGTGTTTATCGACGACATCCTTATCTACTCCAAGTCAGAAGAAGAGCATGAGCAACATCTAAGAATCATCCTAGAAACCCTCAGAGAGCATCAGTTATATGCCAAGTTCAGCAAGTGTGAGTTTTGGGTGAAAGAAGTAGGGTTCCTAGAACATATTGTGTCTGCTAGAGGAGTCTCTGTTGATCCCGCCAAGATAAAAGATGTCGAGGAATGGGAAGCCCCAACCACTCAAACCCAAGTCCGTGCAATTCTCGGATTAGCGGGATACTACCGCAAGTTCGTAGAAGGATTCTCGAGCATCGCCAGACCCATGACCCAATTGTTGAAGAAGGAAAAGAAGTTTGAATGGACAGACAAATGTGAAGCCAGTTTTCAGGAGCTGAAGAAGAGATTGATATCAGCCCCAATATTGTGTTGGTTCGCAGCATAGAAAACAAAAAATTTCCTACGATGAGAACTACATGCCAAGATCTATCTACTAGGTACAAAGCAACGGGTGGACATATATCCAACGAGAACTTACCCTCGAAGACAACGAGTTTTGTTAACGAGTAGGAACTCGTGGTTGATGTAGTCGTACACTTGCCGATCTCAAGATCGTGAGGAAGTCCGAGCGCCGCAACTCAGCAGCGCATCCATACTCGCACACACGTTCAAGCCACCGGACAACCTCCACCTCCTCGCTCTAGAGATCTAGCGGAAGAAGCAACTCCTTCCAGAGGAAATGCCACCGTGAACATGTATCTCGCTAATCCAAGACCATGGGGGAATAATTCTAGAGGGGGAGAGAGATCCTTCACAAGGAGGTGTGAGGATGAAGGAGGGAATGGATGGCCTTTTATAGGAGGAGGGGGGTGCCCCTCCTCTCCATGGCCGACGCATGGGGGGTGACCCCTCACCTCCCCCATTCATGTGGTGGTAACCCCTCCATATTAAAATGCCTCTTCACATCCCCTTTTAAAGTCTCCCCTTTAAATGCATTAAAATTCTCCAAGTTTAATACTCTCTCATTTAATAAAACTCTTTTATTAAATTTATTCAGAATTTTGTTAATTACTTTAATTAAAAAACATTCACATATAACCCCTTGCAATATTTCAATATCACATGCAGAACCACTTTCTGCAATTTCACCCGAAACAATTTCCGGTTTCTATTGAAACAATTCCCGCGCTTTGCAATTCTTTCGTCTGAAACATATGTGCTCCAAAATGGTGTCCGGTAACTCTTAAGTGTGTCACCCTACGATTCGCGAATAATGCAGACATGATTGAGACCCTTCTCCGATCAATAATCAGCACCGGGACCTGGAGATCCGTACTTACTCCTACACATTCAACGATGACTTCTGTGATCGTGAGAACCTTTAACGCTTGTAACTAAATCCCTTTGTCTCGCGATATATTACATGTCCGAGATTCGATCATCGGTATCTCCATACCTAGTTTGATCTCGTTACTGACATGCACTCTTTTCTCGTTCCCATGATATAACATTCTAGTGATCACATCACTTGCTTGCAAGCTATCTCAATGTGAGATCACCGAGAGGGCCCAGAGTATATCTATCCGTCATCGGGATTGACAAATTCCACTCTTGATCCACGAGCCTCAACATAACACCTTCGTAGTACTGAACCCATCTTTATAGTCACCCTGTTACGGTGTGACGTTTGATGTTATCAAGATACTCTTTCGGTGTTAGCAATTAACATGATCTCATGGTCTAAGGATAAAGATTACTTCGTATGATGTTATAGCAATATAAACATAATGACTTGATCGTAATGCTATAATTCGGATGAATATTCATCACATCATTCCACCAATGGTGTGACCTTGTTATTAACAACATCCAATGTCCGTGATCAGGAAACCTTGATCATCTTGTTAATCAACAAGCTAGTCTATAAGAGAGGCATAACTAGGAACCCTTTTTGTTTATTAAACACACATGTATTGATGTTTCTGATCAATACAATTCGAGCATGCAAAATAAACATCTATAATATTTAAGGAATACATAATAACAACTTTATTATTGCCTCTCAGGGCATATTTCCTACATATTGATCATGCCAGACATCAAGAAGCCATTTGATGTGTATTGTGATGCATCCAAGATTGGTCTCGGATGTGTATTGATGCAAGAAGGCAAAGTCATCGCGTATCTGTCTCGATAGCTGAAGAAGCATGAGCAGAACTATCCGACCCATGATCTTGAATTAGCAGCCGTAGTGCTGGCATTAAAGACATGGCGTCATTATCTGATGGGTAATCACTGTGAGATTTACTCAGACCACAAGAGTTTAAAGTATATCTTCACTCAGAAGGAGCTGAATATGAGGCAAAGGAGACGGATAGAGTTAATCAAGGATTATGACCTTGACATTCACTATCATCCCGGCAATGCCAATGTGGTAGCGGATGCTCTTAGCAGATTGTCGTGTAGGCTAAAAAAATGATCAAGGAGAAGCAGCCACGTTTGTATGAGGAGTTGGAGAAGTTCAGGACTGAATTGGTTAGCAAAGGATTCTTGGCTAGCATTGAACTTCAACCCACTTTGATTAGCCAAATCAAGGAAGCCCAGAAGGGGAATGAAAGTATCGACAGAATCAAACATCGTATTGGTACAGGAAAGGTACCTGGATTCACCGAAGATGAATGTGGCATCCCGCAAAACCACTACTAGAAAATCGCGTTGTTTTTGTGCATTGCATCATCATGACCGCATGCTCACGTCATCATGCCGCATTGCATTTGACCATCGTCGTCATCTTGCATTTGCTTGTATAAAACTATTTGCATAAAAACCTATTTTGTGTTTTCTAAAACGCCCCGTCTTTGTTCAAACGCAAAACCCGGGTCTTCGGATTATTTTATTTTGTTTGTTATCGGTTTGCAAAAGCCCTATTTGAATAAATAAAATATTTAATTATTTTTAGTGGGGCAGTCGAACGGGCCGATTTGACCCGAACGACCACCCCAGAAATAAAATCGGTCCACCCCAAAATCCCTAGTCTACCCAACCTAGTCTACCCACAACCCCTCCACCTCACCCCCTCCTATCACGAGTCGCCACCTCACCCTGGCCAATCCTGCAGCCAACCACGGCACGCCACGTCACCCCAGCCATCTCTCTCACCCCACCCCTCTCACACACGCCTCCACCCACTCAGCGACCCACACCGGCTGACCCCACTCCCCACCCAAACTCTGTCGGGCCCCACGCCGCCTGGACCCACCCTCGGCCGCACGCACCCCTTCTCCTCTCTCCCCCGACCCCGCTCCTCTCTCTCCCCTCCGGCAACCGCGGCACCCCGCCGAGCCCGCCTCTCCTTCCCCCTCTGGCCGCCCCGCTTGGCTCCCGTCGCCCGGGCCCCGCCCTGCTCCGGCCAGGACCTCGTCGGCCCGCTCCACCCGCGCCTCTCTCTCGAACCCCGCAGGCTGCCCGCGACCCCGCCCCGCTGCTCGCCCCCTCTCCCCGAGCTCCGGCCGCCTCCGGTCTCCTCCGGCGCGGCCTTGCTCGCCAGCAACCGCCGCCGCAGACGCCGGACCGCCACCTCTCCCTGAGCCGCGTCGCCCCGTCGTGCAGAGCCGCCTGGCGCCTCCGTCCAGCAAGCCGCGCCCCCGACCCGACCTCGCCGACAGCAGCACGCCACCGCCCCGTCGACCCTGCGCCTCCTCGTCGCCGACCCGGGGCCCGTTCCCCTCCTTCCCCGTCGAGGCCGCCGCCGCCGGGCTCTTCCCCAACCCCGCGTCAACCCCCCTCGTCATCTGCAAGCCCGGCCGCCCCGTCTTCCTCGCCGAAGCCCGCACCTGGCCCCGCCTGGCTCCCCTCCCCGTCCCTGGCGCCGCGTCTGGCTGCCTCTGCACCAAGCCACCTACCTCTGTGTCACGCCACCGCCCTCTGGCCAAGTCTGCCCCGCCTCGTCGATGCACGCTGCACTGTGTGCTCCCTGTCTGCCGACGCCTCCGCATGATCCTGGTGGACGTTTTGCTACAGGAAGTACCACTCCAGCTCTGTATCTGTTGAGGTGGTGATGTTGTTGGGTGGGCGACACTTGCCAACGGTACCCCGCCAAGGTCTTCATCGAACCCCGATAATCTACTACATGGAACCATCGGGCCACGTAAGACCATCGACGCCACACCCGAGTCCGGCACCGACACCCGACAACCTCGACATGTGACGCCAAGGTCTTCTCCCCGGAACGTCGAGTGCTCCTTTCCGGATCCGAAGCCGCCAAGATCGCCATGGAACGACAAGCACTTCACCCCGGACGCCATGACCTCCTTCAAGGATCTGATGGCCGAGACCTGAAGACCGATCTAGAGCGCCAAGGCCTTCGCATGGAGTCGGCAAGATCATCCGGGAACACCAAGATCAACTGCGCGGGACCGACAAGATCGACACCAACCGGGGCGAATCCGATGCCCCGACGCCAGACCAAGTGCTTCCTCCCGGAACGCCAAGATCTACTCCGCTATCCGAGAACGTTTCCGTCGAACCCTGAACCCCGAGACCCGACCCCGAACCCCGGAACCCGAGATCTGCCGAACCCTAATGTGTGATTCCTCTCCCGAGCCCTATTTTTATAAATGTAATATAAAATTGTTGCATATTAATTGTTCATGCATGCATATTAGTCATGTGGTTTGGGGGCCTTATGCCGATTCACCTTATAATTAAATATGGGGCTCATATGCGGGCAAATCTAGCCTTATATTGGCCTCATTTAAATTTGTGTAGCGAACCGGTAACTTATCTTGCCCTGTTATTACAACATTTAATTTGCGGGGTAGATAAATAACTTGAACCATCTAATTAATTGTCGGGACGCCGGTTCCGCTTAATATGACCTAATTGCATCCCACCTTTGCCATGTCATACATCATACATGCATCATGCCCGATCTTTTGCCGTAGTATTAAATAGTGCATCCGGTGTTTATTCTAGTGTTTTGCTTCTTCGCGGATAAGGCCGTTGAGTTGATGTGAGCCTAGCCCCGATCTTCGGATGAACCCTCGGCAATGTTTTCAGGCGAGCATCTCCCCCTTTCTACCTATCTTACTTTTATAGTATTTATTCCCTCCTATTGATCTATTGCTATCTGTGTTGCGATGCTCTAGTTTTCGTACCCGTGACCTCCCTTGCAGCCATATATTGCCTTGGACACCTCCTATTACCTGTTGTTTGGTAGATAGTTGGACCTACGCGTCGTAGTCTCTTGCTCAAGTGCTGTTGCGTGTCGTCAAGTACCACAGTTGTTGGAGTATTGCCGCCTGTTCGATGTTGGAGATGATCTTGGCTATATTTATCGTTAACTTTAATTACTGTTTAATAACTAAAATTGAAGTAGGTAAGCAGAGGCACAGGTGGGCAATAGATGTTATTTGGTTGTTAACCGTCCACTTGTGTCCCGTAGGACCCCGAGTACTTGATACCTGTTCCTTGAATATTCGCGCTATCCACATCCGGGAGGCTTATGGACCCCCCTGAGCCAGAGCTTGATTCATTCTTATTTCTTGGGGCCACAAACTAGTTTGAGGTTTTATTTACTATCCTGTACTTATGCCATGCTTTACTGCTTTATTTAAATTGTGCGAGGTACTGCACACTGTACTGTTTAGGATCGTGGCCCGATTTCGTTGTATCGACAAGCCCAGCCACACTTTCGGGTTCCCAGTCGTTTACAGCCACCTCCACAACCTTAAGCCCGTTTCGGAGCCGGCCGGCTTCGTTGCGGGATCTACTTAAAGGGGTGGCCCCCTGAAATATTTCTGAATCCTGTAATTGCTTTGTCGTGACTGTCTCGTTGGGTTTTGATTTGGTTTTTCCGAGGCATATCGAGTGTGTGTTGCTATTTGTGCACCCCTGCAGGGTAAAACTTTCTGAAAGCCGTGTCCGCGGTTATGGACGACTTGGAGCACAGTATCTCGATCATAGACAACTATAACTAAAGTAGTGCTATAAGTTTGACTCTATAATGACTAGTAATCAGCTTCACTATAACGGAATGGCTAAGTAAAACTGCCAACAATTGCTTGTTTGGGTGTCGCTTGCGACCATTGTACCTGACTAGTAAGTATTGCAACTACAACGGAATGGCTAAATAAAAATACCAACAACTGCTGGGTTTTGGGTTTATCTCATGCTATCTGTACCTGATTAGTAAGTGTTGCAACTATAACGAAATGGTCAAATAAAAGTGCCCACTGCTTATTTTATCAGGATGATTATCTATACCTGACTAGTAATTACTGCAACGATAACTGAATAAATAAAACTGCTAACGGTGTGAGTTCCTCGGTTGACTTCCTCGTTTGGTCTCGAGGGGGAAACACCAGGATGGGTTTGTTTGATGGTAGTATCAGGTTGGTTCCGAATAGGTCTTTCTTACCCCTCTCTGATAGCCGCCAGTTGCATCGAGTCTCTATAGGTTGTTTAGTGCATGCTGCCGCTGCCGCTTCAGTCCACCATACCTATGTAGGCGAGGACCGCCGAATTCTAGCCTCGTCGTGTACTGGCCTTAGTACTGACACTCCTCTTTTTCCTTTGCCCTTTGTCGGCACCCCTTTTGTTTAAGCAGGTTTTGAGATCGACGTCGTTAGCAGGGTTACCCTTCCGGCTTGGCCTGGGCAGGGTTATGGACGCCATTGGTTATTATTCAGGGCTCTTAGCCCCATTTGCATCTTGTCCGTAGTTGGACGCTCCCTCGTTTTCAAGGTGATTTGGATCTTTGTATATTATATCTGTATTCTTGACTCTTTGAGTCGCTGTTGTATATATCTGTTCTGTGGGTCCCATCGAGGACTGTTGTGTAATGTTATTACTTCGTTTTCCACCCGCACGAAAGTGCCTGGTGGGCACCTTTGAATCGTTTCTATGCGGGTTTGGCGGGTTTCGCTAAAACTTGCATAGGTCCGATTCTGAGGGTGTTACAATGAAGGAGTATTGTGGTACAAAGGACGTATCTGTGTGCCAGCAGATTTGGTGTTGAAGCAAGTTATCATGAAGGAAGCTCATGATACTCTTTATTCTATCCACCCTGGAGGAATGAAGATGTATCAGGATTTGAAAGAGCAATTTTGGTGGCACAAGATGAAGAAAGAGATCGGAAGCTACATCGCCAAGTGTGATATCTGTCAAAGAGTCAAAACAGAGCATCAGAGACCTGCAGGACTATTGCAACCATTGCAAATTCCGGAATGGAAATGGGATTCTGTCAGAATGGACTTTATCACCGGTTTACCTACTTATAGTAGGGGAAATGACTCAATCTGGGTCATAGTTGATAGACTGTCCAAGGTAGCTCACTTCATACCCGTCAAGACTACCTACCAGAGTGTGAAACTAGCAGAACTGTACATTGCTAGGATTATTAGTCTGCATGGAACCCTCAAGACCATAGTATCAGATCGAGGAACGCAGTTTACCTCAAGATTTTGGCAGAAAGTTCAGGAAGGATTAGAAACCAAGTTGAACTTCAGCACCATGTATCACCCGCAAACAGATGGACAGACTGAGAGAGTCAACTAGATCTTAGAGGATATGCTTAGAGCTTGTGTGTTGGAATACAGATCAAAATGGGAAGACTGCCTGCCTTTCGCAGAATTCTCATATAACAACAATTATCAAGCTAGTTTGCAAATGGCACCATTTGAGTTCCTATACGGAAGGAAGTGTTGTACCCCTTTGAATTGGTCGCAAGTAGGAGAGAGTCAGATCTTTGGACCCGACATTCTCCGAGAAGCCGAAGAGAAAGTTCACAAAGTTCATGAGCACCTCAAGACCGCCCAATCCAGACAGAAGAGTTATGCCGACAAGAGAAGGAGAGACCTGACTTTCAATGTCAGAGATTTTGTATATTTCAAAGTTTCACCATTGAAGCGAACTCAACGCTTTAGTCTGAAAGGAAAGGTAGCTCCCAGATATATCGGGCCATTCAAGATTCTGAACCATCAAGGAGAAGTATCGTATCAACTAGAACTGCCTGAAGAGATGTCAGCCATCCATAATGTGTTCCATATCTCGTTACTTCGCAAATGCTTGGAAGTACCCGAGAAGACTAAAGTTTTCAAGAACATCGATCATAGAGCTGTAGAGATCAACAATGACCTGACCTATCAGGAAGTGCCCATCCGTATCTTAGAAGAAGCCTACATAACCACCAGGACCAGGAGCATCAAGTTTCTCAAGATTCAGTGGAGCAACCATACCGAGGAGGAAGCCACTTGGGAGCGCGAGGATTACATTAGGACAGAGTTCCCAGATCTCTTTAGTTCCTAGTTTTCCTTGTAAATCTCAGTACGAGATTTTGTTTAAGGGGGGAAGGTTTGTAACATCCCAAAACTTTAATCCAAGCTTATCAAGATCCAGATCATCAAAATTAGGGTTAACAAAAACTATTCCAAATTAAAAATGAAAGCATTCATGTGTATGTGCATGTAATTTAGGAATTGATTTGAATTGCCATGGTTCTGTGATTCTTTGGTTGTAAAATGTTTGTATGGTAAATTAAACATCATCTAAATCTTTCCCAAGCAAATCCCAAAGAAAATCAAATAAATATCAATGAAAAATGAGGAATGGTCATTTTGGTCATTTTAATCCACTACACTACCTTGAGTGTTCATAGCACTCATTTCTCAACAGAAATAATTCTAGATCTTTACACCCCTTGCTAGTACACATAATGAGGTACCAAGGCCCACTTTTTTATCTTCTAAAAACATTCAAATACTTATTTTAAAGGGCATATGAAAATTGAATTCAATGCATATGCCTAAATCACCCCTATTTCAAAAACTGTCAACACCTGGATTTTTAATCCCAGATGCCCGTTATGCCATACCTTGCAATCCCAGGATTACCATTTTTGCGAGACATAACGGATTGGATATCACAGTACATCGTCCGTTACAAACCATACATAAGGTCTTACACAAATAAGGATCTCATGATCCAGTCTTTAATACAACAAGCAGCGGAAATAAAAGATAAGCATAGCGGTGGGGTCCATTTTCAAGGGCACATGCAATGCTAACAAAGGCAGATAGTCCTAGTTATCATAGCCGTCCTGCTGGACATCATCTTGATAGTCTCCTTTATAGTCTGGCCATGAGAATAGCCAGGGACAAAAGCCATGAGTACTCTTTAAGTACTCACAAACTACCACTAACAGGTAATATAGTTCTAAGTCAAGTGCTAAAATCTATGTTTAACTATAAAGTTGAGTTTGAAACCTAAGTTGAGTTCTGAAGAAAAGAAAGATAAAATAAAGTTCTAGAATCACTTAAGTTGGGAAGCTAGTATCATAAACACAACCCTGTTATGGTCAAGTCAAGATTCATCATTCATTTCAAGTTATTTGGAAAACATCTGACAACGAAACAGTATGGCCATTCCAACTGTCCATAACCGCGGGAGCGGATATTTGAATAGTTTGACACTCTGCAGAGGTGGTACACTTTCACCACAAGATTCGATACATCTATCAGGGATAACCCTGAATCATCATACTTAGTATGCAGATAATCAAACATAACATTTCCCTTACACACCCAAGTATCAGCACCTCTCCTATGAGCATGGCCTCCCAACCATGACCATCAGTCATCTTGGGCACTGCATAGTTGGACATCATGAGAGGTAGCCTCAGCTCAAACCTCTCCCGCGAGGGAACTAATACTAATGCATATAAATTTCCAGCTAAGCCTTACCCAATTCAGGTAGTGTGGTTGTACGGTAAAATTTGGAATGGTATTGCATCCGAATCCAATCATCAGTTTTATAAAAGGGTTAAGGTTCATGCCTCATAAGTTCATTTTCACCAAGTGTTCCCATCTAAAGTGACTCAAGTTTTTGATCTACTCTAAACTACTAAGTTAAGAGTGTTCACTAAGATGGAAGTGATGGGTTCAATCTCATGCCATAGAATGACATCTAAAGTTATCTAAATAGGTCAAGTTTTATACTTTTTATGCTACCTTCCAAACAAGTAAAGAACTTTGGGTAAAGTAAAGGAAGTAAAGCTTGAAAATAATACTTGGGGTAAATACTAGTCAAAGTGGTATAATCAAAGCATGACTTAAGCATCTTTGATAAACCATCTAGTTCAATCCTAGCCTGCTAAGCATTATACTTGCAAGTGTTAGATTGCATTGCTAATGGTGGCTTGCCTTGGTTGGTGTAGTGGTTGAAGTTTTCTTCTTCTTCTTCTTGGTAGAACTCCTCCTCCTCGTAGACTTGGTCGGTACTATCGTCTATAAATACATACGAAGTACACAATCACCAAACAATACTTAACTAGTCTAATTAGCATTGTAAGACACACATTTGATGATCTATTATCATCACAAGCATCACAAGTTTAATTCAATAGTTTCCTCCTTTTTATTTTAGAAAAGTAATTTCTACTCATTGAAAAATTAACTAAAATTTAATATTCACCACTTAAAATATGGGATAATGTTTACACATGTCATCACCACATATTCTAACATGTGGGAATGAGATTTAAAGGTTGGATCAATATTTCTTTGGTTTAAGTTTATTACTTAATGATTTAAAGTGACTAGAAATGCCTATATCGCATTATTTTGGTACTAGTCCAAAGTCACTGCATGTAAACCTTAATATTATTACATATTTAGATAGATATGATGAATTGTGAATTTTGAGAGTTTGAATCAACTCAAAAGTTAACTTGGTGGATTTTATAAAAATGTTGCAAGTTGCAAATACTTCTGTTTTGTTATTTTTACTAGGAGAGATCTATAACTCTAAATGAATTATATCCAATGGGCTTGGATAGATCATTTCAACACCTTTCAGAAAAAATTGGTTTCATGCAATTTGAATTTATGAATCTCTCTGAATTGATTTTCAAACTAGGGGACAGAAACTAGATTTAATCTAAAAAGAAAAACCCAAATTTGAACGGTTGGGCTAGCGCGGGAAAGAACATGGGCCGGCCTAGTGGCACTCTGCGGCACGGGGCTTTGCTGACAGGGGGGTCCCGCTTGTTAGTGGTGCTTAACACGTGAAACAGTACGCGCGCTGTGGGCCGTAGGATTAGAAGTGGGATCTACGGCTAGGGGTTGTCATCGACGACGAACACGTCGCCGGCGAGAGTTTGCCCTAGCGGCTCGGTGGGGGTCTACCGGGGTCGTACTATGGCTCCAGTAAGGTAGGAGAGGCGGGCAAACAAGCTAGAAGACGACGGCAAGGCGAGGCGCGGTTGCGGTGGAGCTTGGGGTGCCCTAAATTGCAGGTGCCCTTCTCCTCCTGCTGTGGCGGCTCCGGGTCCAATTCCGGCGAGGCAGAGCTCGATTGGCTCCGGCGAGAGAGGGGAAAGGATCAGTGAGAGGTGGGGAGTGAGTGGGTGTGGAGAAATGGTGCTAGGGAGGCCGGCTTATATAGGCCAGACGGTGAGACCGAACGGTGTGGGCAGGCGACTCCGGCGAGGGCGGCACAGGGGGCTAGCGGCGTGGCTCGAGGTAGGGGGAGGTGGCCTGTCTCCTGGCGGTGCGCTGAGGCTTAAAGGTGCGGCAAGGCGGGCTCTGTGCTGGTCGGGCACGTCACGCGCTCTGGGCGGCAGAGGCGGCGGGTTCGACGGCGAGCGGTGGCTGTGGTGAGTTGGGCGGCCAGCGGGGGTGTCTGGGGTGTTCCCTAGGTCATGGCGGAGTGGTAGGCGCGGGCTGCGGTCAAGGGGCAGTTTGTGCACGCGGGGCCAGGGCGCGCTCTTTGGGCGGCGTCGGCATGGTCGACCAGCTCTGAGTGCTGCGGTTCCTGGCCGTTCTTCTCTCTGTCTCTGGGCTGGGGCTGGTTGGACGGTGGCGGTGGACCACTGGCTAGCTTGTAGACATGGCGAGAGAGGGGGAAGCTGTCTGCTGCTGCGAGTGCATGGTCGGCCGGCGAGAGGTGGCTCGGCATGGCCTTGAAGTGCATCTAGGAGGTAGAGGAGGTGTTGGTGTTGGTCTGGTTAGGCTTGAAGGAGACAAGGGTGATCAAAGCACTTCAAATTGCTAGACAAGATCAAGCCCAAAACAGTAATAGTTAAGCCACTTTGATCTTGCCCACAAGGTGTTTGATAGAATGGCCGAAAGAGAAAAACTTTTGAATTTTGGTTTCAAAATTTTCGAGTGTTATCCACTAGTGCTAGGTAGTCTTTGGTTGCAAGGGTTTTGAAAGTGGAGCTTGTTTGAATGGTTTTTGAAAAAGTGGGATCTTCCCATATGAAATAGATTCAATTTTGAACTGTCATTTAAAATTAGCATTTGAAAGATTTTTGCAGATCACAAGGTGGGCCTTGGTACCTCATTATGTGTACTATCAAGGGGTACAAAGATCATGAATTGTTTCTGTTAAGAAATGAGTGCTAGGAACACTCAAAGTAGTGTAGTGGATTAAAATGGCCAAAATGAGCATTCCTCCTTTTTAATTGTTTTTGATTTGGTTTTCTTTGGGAATGATGTAGATGATGTTTAAATCACCTAAGAAACATTTTACAAGTAATGGATCATAGAACCATGGCAATTCAAATCAATTCCTATATTAAATGTACATACACATGAATGCTTTCATTTTTAATTTGGAAAAGTTTTTGTTAACCCTAATTTTGATGATTTGGATCTTGATAAGCTTGGATTAAAGTTTTGGGATGTTCCAAACCTTCCCCCCTTAAACAAAATCTCGTCCCGAGATTTACAAGGAAAACTAGGAACTAAAAAGATCTGGGAACTCTGTCCTAATGTAATCTTTGCGCTCCCAAGTGGCTTCCTCCTCGGTATGGTTGCTCCACTGAATCTTGAGAAACTTGATGCTCCTGGTTCTGGTGGTTCTGTAGGCTTCTTCGAAGATACGGATGGGTACTTCCCTATAGGTCAGGTCATTGTTGATTTCCACAGCTCTGTGATCGATGTTCTTGAAAACTTCAGCCTTCTCAGGCACTTCCAAGCATTTGCGAAGTAACAAGATATGGAACACATTGTGGATAGCTGACATCTCTTCAGGCAGTTCCAGCTGATACGATACTTCTCATCGACGGTTCAGAATCTTGAAAGGTCCGATATATCTGGGGGCTAACTTTCCCTTCAGACTAAAGAGTTGAGTTCCCTTCAATGGTGAAACCTTGAGATATACCAAATCTCCGACATTGAAAGTCAGGTCTCTCCTTCTCTTGTCAGCATAACTCTTCTGTCTGGATTGGGCGGTCTTGAGGTGCTCATGGACTTTGTGAACTTTCTCTTCTGCTTCTCGGAGAATGTCGGGTCCAAAGATCTGACTCTCTCCTACTTGCGACCAATTCAAAGGGGTACGACACTTTCTTCTATATAGGAGTTCAAATAGTGCCAAACTAGCTTGATAACTGTTGTTATATGAGAATTCTGCGAAAGGCAGGCAGTCTTCCCATTTTGATCCATATTCCAACACACAAGCTCTAAGCATATCCTTTAAGATTTGGTTGACTCTCTCCGTCTGTCCATCGGTTTGCGGGTGATACGCTATGCTGAAGTTCAACTTGGTTCCTAATCCTTCTTGGACTTTCTGCCAAAATCTCGAGGTAAACTAGGTTCCTCGATCTGATACTATGGTTTTGGGGGTCCCATGCAGACTAACAATCCTAGCAATGTATAGCTCTACTAACTTTTCACTCTAGTAAGTTGTCTTGACAGGTATGAAGTGAGATACCTTGGACAGTCTATCAACTATGACACAGATTGAGTCATTTCCCCTACTAGAAGTAGGTAAACCGGTGATAAAGTCCATTCCGACAGAATCCCATTTCCATTCCGGAATCTGCCATGGTTGCAACAGTCCTGCTGGCCTCTGATGCTCTGCTTTGACTCTTTGACAGATGTCACATTTGGCGATGTAGCTTCCGATCTCTTTCTTCATCTTGTGCCACCAAAATTGCTCTTTCAAATCCTGATACATCTTTGTTCCTCCGGGGTGGATAGAATAAAGAGTATCATGAGCTGCCTTCATGATAACTTCCTTCAGCTCCGAATCTGCTGGCACACAGATACGTCCTTTTTACCACATTACTCCTTCTTCGTCTTCAGTGAATCCAGGTACCTTTCCTGTACCAATATGACGTTTGATTCCATCGATACTTTCATTCCCCTTCTGGGCTTCCTTGATTTGGCTAATCAAAGTGGGTTGCAGTTCAATGCTAGCTAAGAATCCTTTGCTAACTAATTCAGTCCTGAACTGCTCCTTCTTCATACAAACTTGGTTGCTTCTCCTTGATCATGGTGTTAAGCCTACACAACAATCTTCTAAGAGCATCCTCTACCACATTGGCTTTGACAGGGTGATAGTGAATGTCAAGGTCATAATTCTTGATTAACTCTATCCATCTCCTTTGCCTCATATTCAGCTCCTTCTGAGTGAAGATATACTTCAAGCTCTTGTGATCTGAGTAAATCTCACAGTGATTACCCATCACATAATGACGCCATGTCTTCAATGCTAGAACCACAGCTGCTAGCTCAAGATCATGGGTCGGATAGTTCTGCTCATGCTGCTTCAGTTGTCGAGACAGATACGCGATGACGTTGCCTTCTTGAATCAATACACATCCTAGACCAATCTTGGATGCGTCACAATACACATCAAACGACTTCTTGATGTCTGGCATGACCAATATTGGGGCTGATATCAATCTCTTCTTCAGCTCTTGGAAACTGGCTTCACACTTGTCTGTCCATTCAAACTTCTTGTCCTTCTTCAACAATTGGGTCATTGGTCGGGCTATGCTCGAGAATCCTTCTACGAACTTGCGGTAGTATCCCGCTAATCCGAGAAATGCACGGACTTGGGTTTGAGTGGTTGGGGCTTCCCATTCTTCGACATCTTTGATCTTGGCGGGATCAACAGAGACTCCTACGCCAGACACAATATGTCCTAGGAATCCTACTTCTTTCAGCCAAAACTCACACTTGCTGAACTTGGCATATAACTGATGCTCTCTCAGGGTTTCTACGATAACTCCCAGATGTTGCTCATGCTCTTCTTCTGACTTGGAGTAGATAAGGATGTAGTCGATAAACACAAATACAAACTTATCTAGGAAATTCATAAAGATCTTATTCATGAGATTCATGAAATAAGCAGGGGCATTGGTTAATCCAAAAGAAATAACCGTATACTCGTATAAACCATAGCGTGAAGGCGGTCTTCGGAATATCCGCTGAACGAATCTTAAGTTGGTGATAACCAGTCCTAAGATCAATCTTTGAGAATACCTGGGCTCTAGTCAACTAATCAAATAGATCCTCTATCTTTGGCAAGGGGTACTTGTTTTTGATGGTGACATCATTCAACTTTCTGTAATCTGTACACAGACGGTTGCCTCCATCTTTCTTGTCGACGAATAACACTGGTGATCTCCATGGTGATGCACTTGGTTGAATCAAGCCTTTCTCTAACATGACATCCAACTGCTTCTTCAGTTGCACTAACTCTGAGGGGTTCATGCTATACGGTCTCTGGGCTATGGGTCCGGTTTCGGGGATTAGTTCGATGATGAACTCAATATCCCTATCCGGGGGCATACCTGGCAATTAATTTGGGAATACGTCGGGGTATTCACAGACTACTCTAACCTGGTCTATGGTGGGCAGGGCTACAATCTTGTTGCACTTGAATTGATGAGGTAAGGTTTCAGAGATATGCTCTACTGTTACTCCAGAACTACTGGTCATGGTGATGGCTTTCTTAGCACAGTCTATCAATCCTTTATGCCTTGACATCCAGTCCATACCTAGTACTACTTCCAATCCTTTGGTTCCAAGTACAATTAGGTTGGCATAAAAATCTATCCCATGTATTCTGATTTTTTTTGAGTTTGGGTCCGTGGTGATCCTACATTCCATGCCCTTGGTTGTTGAGAGCCATTTGGGAGATTTGCTGCAATGTTGCTAAGTTGGCTTGGCGCTCGGCCCTACTTGCTTCACGGTCTGCGATGAGATTCTACAAGATCTGCAGCATTGGGTCTTGCGACGAGTGGCTGCCTCCTTGGTTTCCACGAGTCATCTGAAGATTGAGATAGATATAGGGGTAAGAGGGAAATTCTAAGGTTCATGGTGATCGTTTTGGGGTTTTCAAAGCTAAAACTTTGAGTTAGACTCAGGTTTTTCAACTAACGTCATTTTCATTCATGCAAGCAAGCACACGATACAACGCACACCACAACAAACAAAGGAAAGCGGATTGTTTGAAGAACCATTCTGCAAGCTACGATACAGTGGGACCGATACAACTCATGCTACGACAGTGCTCTACTGCATCTACTCATCATCGATGAAGTCGGAGTCCTCATCATCAATGTAGAATTCCACATCCTCCTCCTCCAGAAAGTCATCATCGTTGCTGAGGTAAGAATCCATGTCTCCCTGGATGTCTTCACCCTCATCCTCTTCTTCCTTGGCGGCAAGCTGAGCTTCCTGCTCCTTGACGGTCTTCTCGAGGTCGGCCACCTTCTTGCAAAGATGGGCGATGGTGTGATCCTTCTTTGTACACTGGCGGCGAAGAGACTGGCGGTCCTGGACGAGGAGTGCCAAAGTCTGGGCCTTCTGGTCGGCAATGGCACGGTTCTGGTTGGGTAACTCTCGGGCATTGTCTAGTTCCAGTTGTCTGTCGTGCAGCAAGAAGTCAAGATTCTCCACTTGACGCCTCAACTCTGGGTGACTTGGCGTCTCCATCGGCATTCCCATGAAGTCACGTCATGCATAGTGGGAAAAACGGGTTCCTTGGATTTTGTTGATGCTGAGGGCACATAGACATGCAAGAGCTTCATGCATTGCCCTGGCTAATCCATCTAGCCAGTTGTTATCTCTCACGGAGAACTGAATTCTCCCAGAAGTTGGTGCTTCGATGCTTCCTCTAAGATCTACGGTGACTAGCCACTGTAGGTCTCCTCCCAGGGGTCCTGGAAGTTGAGCTCCAAGAAACTCTGGATGTGGGCGTCCTAGTAACTCTGACAGTGAATCCAGATCCCTCTCGAAGATCAGCTGACCTCGGTTTCCCAACTGGTAGAACTTGCTGAACTGAGTCTCCATCTACAAGAATTAAGGATGAGGAAATTAGTTAAGTGATCAAGTGTGTCAAATTTTAAGTAGTAATGTAAGAATTTTGAGGAACATGAATTTTTGAGAAAGAATGAGTTCACAAGGATAAGAGAGGAAATAGTTTTTCATAAATACTCACTTTGGTTTTGAAAGTAAGTTTTTTTGTTTGGTCGTCCATTCTAACTAGGGTCTCGTATGGTCAGGATGGCTCTGATACCAACTTCTCAACACCCGGATTTTTAATCATAGATTCCCGTTATCTCATACCTCGCAATCCCAGGATTACCATTTTTGCGAGACATAACAGATTGGATATTACAGTACATCATCCATTACAAACCATACATAACGTCTTACACAAATAAGGATCTCTGATCCAGTCTTTAATACAACAAGCAGCGGAAATAAAAGATAAGCGTAGCGGTGGGGTCCATTTTCAAGGGCATATGCAATGCTAACAAAGGCAGATAGTCCTAGTTATCATAGCCGTCCTGCTGGCCATCATCTTGATAGTCTCCTTCATAGTCTGGCCATGAGAATAGCCAGGGACAAAAGCCATGAGTACTCTTTAAGTACTCGCAAACTACCACTAACATGTAATATAGTTCTAAGTCAAGTGCTAAACTCTATGTTTAACTATAAAGTTGAGTTTGAAACCTCAGCTGAGTTTTGAAGCAAAGAAAGATAAAATAAAGTTCTAGAATCACTTAAGTTGGGAAGCTAGTATCATAAACACAACCCTGTTGTGGTCAAGTCAAGCTTCATCATTCATTTCAAGTTATTTGGAAAACATCTGACAACGAAACAGTATGGCCATTCCAGCTGTCCGTAACCGCGGACAAGGCTATTCGAATAGTTTGACACTCTGCAGAGGTGGTACACTTTCACCACAAGATTCGATATATCTGTCAGGGATAACCCTGAATCATCATACTTAGTATACAGATAATCAAACATAACCTTTCCCTTACACACCCTAGTATCAGCACCTCTCCTATGAGCATTGCCACCCAACCATGACCATCAGTCATCTTGGGCACTGCATAGGTGGACATCATGAGAGGTAGCCTCAGCTCAAACCTCTCCCGCGAGGGAACTAATACTAATGCATATAAATTTCCAGCTAAGCCTTACCCAATTCAGGTAGTGTGGTTGTACGGTAAAATTTGGAATGGTCTCGCATCCGAATCCAACCATCAGTTTTATAAAAGGGTTAAGGCTCATGCCTCATAATTTTCATCATCATAAACCATTTGTGTTTCTCAACACATGTCAAAACATCTCAATAGAATGACTCATCATTCCAAGGTTTTCACAGTTCATTTTCACCAAGTGTTCCCATCTAAAGTGACTCAAGTTTTTGATCTACTCTAAACTACTAAGTTAAGAGTGTTCACTGAGATGGAAGTGATGGGTTCAATCTCATGCCATAGAATGACATCTAAAGTTATCTAAATAGGTCAAGTTTTATACTTTTTATGCTACCTTCCAAACAAGTAAAGAACTTTGGGTAAAGTAAAGGAAGTAAAGCTTGAAAACAATAGTTGGGGTAAATACTAGTCAAAGTGGTGTAATCAAAGCATGCCCTAAGCATCTTTGCTAAACCATCTAGTTCAATCCTAGCTTGCTAAGCATTATACTTGCAAGTGTTAGCTTGCATTGCTAATGGTGGCTTGCCTTGGTTGGTGGAGTGGTTGAAGTTTTCTTCTTCTTCTTGGTAGAACTCCTCCTCCTCGTAGACTTGGTCGGTACTATCGTCTATAAATACATACGGAGTACACAATCACCAAACAATACTTAACTATTCTAATTAGCATTCTTATACACACATTTTATGATCTATTATCATCACAAGCATCACAAGTTTAATTCAATAGTTTCCTCCTTTTTATTTTAGAAAAGTAATTTCTACTCATTGAAAAATTAACTAAAAATTAATATTCACCAATTAAAATATGGGATCATGTTGACACATGTCATCACCACATATTCTAACATGTGGGAATGAGATTTAAAGGTTGGATCAATATTACATTGGTTTAAGTTTATTACTTAATGATTTAAAGTGACTAAAAATGCCTATATCGCATTATTTTGGTACTACTCCAAAGTCACTGCATGTAAACCTTAATATTATTACATATTTAGATAGATATGATGAATTGTGAATTTTGGGAGTTGGAATCAACTCAAAATCTAACTTGGTTGATTTTATAAAAATGTTGCAAGTTGCAAATACTTGTGTTTTGTTATTTTTACTAGGAGATATCTGAATATAAAAATGGAAGCATTTGTACCTTCCAACTCTCAAAAATCACATTTCATCATGCCTATCTGAATATGTAATAATATCAAGGTTTACATGCAGTGACTTTGGACTAGTACCAAAATAATGCTATATAGGCATTTCTAGTCACTTTAAATCATTAAACAATGAACTTAAACCAAAGTAATTATGATCCAACCCTTAAATCACACTCCCACATATTAGAATATGTGGTGATGACATGTGTCCACATGATCCCATGTTTTAAGTGGTGAATATTAAATCTTAGTTAATTTCTCAATGAGTAGAAATTACTTTTCCAAAATAAAAAGGATGAAACTAGTGAATTACCCTTGTGACCCTTGTGATGATAATAGATCATCAATTGTGTGCCTTAGAATACTAATTATACTAGTTAAGTATGGTTTGGTCATTGTGTACTCCGTATGTATTTATAGAAGATAGTACCGACCAAGCTTACAAGGAGGAGGAGTGCTACCAAGAGGAAGAAGAAGAAAACTTCAACCATTGCACCAACCAAGGCAAGCTAGCACTATCCAAGTTAACCCTTGCATGTTGTACTTGCAAGCCACCATTAACAATGCAAGCTAACACTTGCAAGTATAATGCTTAACCAGCTAGGATTGAACTAGATGGTTTAGCAAAGATGCTTTAGGCATGATTGAGTTATACTACCTTGACTAGTATTTCATCCAAGTCTTAGTTTCAAGCTTTACTTCCTTTACTCTACCCAAAGTTCTTTACCTTTTTTGAAGGTAGCATAAAAAGTATAAAACTTGATATATTTAGAACCCTTCAGATGTCATTCTATGGCATGAGATTGATCCCACCATTTTCCACCTTAGTGAACACTCTTAACTTAGTAGTTTAGAGTAGATCAAAAACTTGAGTCACTTTAGATGGGAACACTTGGTGAAAATGAATTATGAAAAACTTGGAATGATGAGTCATTCTATTGAGATGTTTTGACATGTGTTGAGAAACACAAATGGTTTATGATGATGAAAATGTTGAGGCATGAGCCTTAGCCCTTTTATAAAACTGATGGTTGGATTCGGATGCGATACCATTCCAAAGTTACCGTACAACCACACTACCTCAATTGGGTAAGGCTTAGTAGGGAATTTATATGCATTAGTATTAGTTCCATCGTGGGAGAGGTTTGAGCTGAGGCTACCTCTCAATGTTGTCCACCTATGCAGTGCCCAAGATGACTGATGGTCATGGTTGGGACGCCATGCTCATAGGAGAGGTGCTTATACTAGGGTGTGTAAAGGAAAGGTTATGTTTGATTATCTGCATACTAAGTATGATGATTCAGGGTTATCCCTGACAGATGTATCAAATCTTGTGGTGAAAGTGTACCACCTCTACAGAGTGTCAAACTATTCGAATAGCCGCATCCGCGGTTATGGACAGTTGGAATGGCCATACTGTTTCATTGTCAGATGTTTTAAAAACAACTTATGAGATGAATGATGAATCTTGACTTGACCACAACAGGGTTGTGCTTATGACAATAGTTTCCCAACTTAAGTGATTCTAGAACTTTAGTTTATCTTTCTTTGCTTCAGAACTCAGCTTAGGTTTCAAACATAACTTTATAGTTAAACTTAGATTTAGCACTTTAACTTAGCACTATACTACTTGTTAGTGGTAGTTTGCGAGTACTTAAAGAGTACTCATGGCTTTTGTCCCTAGCTATTCTCATGGCCAGACTATGAAGGAGACTATCAAGATGATGGCCAACAGGACGGCTATGATAATTAGGACTATCTGCCTTCGTCAGCATTGCCTGTGCCCCTGAAGATGGACCCCACCACTACGCTTTATATTTATTTCCGCTGCTTGTTGTATTAAGACTGGATCATGAGATCCTTATTTGTGTAAGACCTTATGTATGGTTTGTAATGGATGATGTACTATGATATCCAATCCGTTATGTCTCGCAAAAATGGTAATCCTGGGATCGCGAGGTATGGCATAACGGGCATCTGGGATTAAAAAATCCGGGTGTTGACAAAACACAATCATAAGAATTTTAATTTGTAAGCTAGATAAAACAACAAACCATGAGAAATATACTTGGAATATAAATCATGCTAATAGGTAGGTATGGTGAACACTCTAGAAAAACTTGGTTCAAAGGAAGTTGGATAAACAAGTTTTAACTTGTTGGATTTATTTTTTGGCTAGCAAGAGGGAAAAAGTTGACCATCTACATGCATGCATAAGAGTCCATAGTTCTAATCAATGCATATCAAACAATGTAAACTAATAGCAAGCATCAAAACATGAATAAAAGATAGCTATACATAACTCACTTGGAAATTAATATTCATTCAAAGCATATGAATCATGCAACCATATGTATCCTTTTTGAATCGACTTCAACATCCCCATTCCAACCCTTTTATATCATTCAACTTAATTTATTTCTTCAGAAAATATATATTGATATGGTCTTGGCAACATGAACAAAATAAAAACTAAAATAAAGGAAGTAAGATACGAACGCTCCAAGTTTATGCGATAGTAATGTGTTGCTCGAAAAAAAGAAAGTAGACATGTGCAAATCGAGAGTGTGGTTGGTACAGTGGGTGCCTTGGGCATACCTAACCTTATGGTTTTCACCATCCTTAGATAGCTCTTGGTGCAGCCCCTCTAATTCGTATGAAATAACTCGAACACAAACTTTTCTCCCATATTTTTTCTGTGGGGTGACATTAGTGGGCATAAAATACATAATATTTTCTACAAGAAATACTTAAACAAATGTATATATGAAGTTTTCAGTAGGTATATAATGTTTCATGCTCTCTCATGAACTCAAATTAATCAAAAAAATCAACTTAAAAGCTCAAAGAACACAGAAAACAAAATGGGGAAGAATCTATCCGGAATTTTAGTAGCAGCAAAACGTAATTAATTACCCTACTTAACCATGTCCAATGTTTTTTAAAATTTATGAGCTTATATAGGATGAAAAGTTGTAACTACATTTCAAATTTGAGCTCAATCAGAGTTACAGATCATAAATGAAAAATCATATGGTAAACAGATTCATGCAGGAATATGCAACTCCATATATATGTTCAAATTTTTCAATCCAAAATGGTTAAAACTTGGTACTTAATTGAAAATTCCATAAATAAAATAAAAAATAAGGTCTCTTGTGACAACAAGAGGACACAAAGAACATCAAAACAAAAATAATCAGGTTGCCTCCGCAAAGTGCTTTCTTTATAGCCATATAACTAGGCTTACTTGCTTGATATCAAGATGGTTTGAGTTTATGAGGTAGCTCGGACATCCCCTATCTTGAATGCTTGTATTCCTTTGATACATGTGGGGTTCTCCTAGGGGCAAAATCCCCAAGCTTGAGCATTCTTCCCTCTTAATATTCATTCATCACCCTCAACTGTTTCACTTGAAAACTCTTTCCACACAAAACTCATCATAAAACTTGATTAGAATGGTTAGTGCCTCCATAAATTAAATCCCATTAGGTACAGAAAAGACATACCATGAAATAAACATTAGCTACTGTTACTTATGGTTTTGTATTGCTCTTTGATAAAAAGGAACCATACAAAACAAATATAATGAGACTAATACATAATAGCGATAAAATCCATCAAAAAATGGATAGTCTGTAAAGAGCGAATTTTCATAGGCACTTACGTTGATCAAATAAAAAAACTTTGAACTACTGAAATGTCGATAAAGAGCTCAATATATCTGACGTGAAACTTCAGGTCAAAATTCCTCTGCTGTGATTTTAAACATTTTTTCAGTGAAGCTTAGGAATCTTTTTTCTCGAAAGGAAGTTACAATTGTTTGATATTACCTCTCAAAAGAGGTCATTCTTGGCACAAAGATGAGAAAGTAAGATACAAAGGTGATGTTTCAGTAGTAATAAACACTCTTTTTATTTTGTTCTATAATGGGAGAATTTTTAATGATAGATATTTTGCAATGGTTCCATTGGCATGAACAACACATGTTCAAGGTCGACCCCAACTTCTCCATTGCTCATATTTCTCATTTACTTTCCCAAAATTTATAAAATTGAAAATCTTAAACACGCCGGAGGGGGTGGAGCCCTCCGGAGGCGATTTCGGCGGTGTTTCCCCCCTTTGATCTTCTCTAGCGACTCTCTGTTTCTATATTTTTTATCTCCGCCTCCGTCTGTGTTGAGGATCACCGAAAGGGGATATATATAGTAGGTTTTACGTAAAGAAAAGTCGTTTGGCAAAAGAATCAATGGCATTGGAGACTCGAGGGAGGAAAGATCATACAGCCACGGCCAGGGGGTGGGCTCCAGCTATTGTGCCCGTTCCCTCCTCGGTCTTCTTTTCTCGTGGATCTTTGTCCCATTGTTCTTTATTCTGAAGTTTCAGGTCAATTGGATGTCGTTTGGGTACCTAAAAGTCAAAAACATTGAAATAGGGGTTTTCTGCCTCGACAGGGTTAATTCCAAAGCAATATGGGAAGTCTGAATTATTCCCAATAATCTTTATAAAACAAGAATATAACCCATATATGATGCAAATATGTTGGGATATCAAGTAATATAGTGGAAAGTTCATGTATGCATTTTACATGCATCAGTAGCCTATACCTGAATTTAATCCAGGAAAACATCATAACAATAATCACGGGATAATACCAGTATGTCACAATGCCCAAACTATGAGTTAATAGATCAAGAACATTAAGATCCTCATAGCCAGCAGTACTGAACTAAGTAGGCCAAGAATTATGATCATTAGCAGATGAACCCAATACCAGATTCATAGGTCATATAACAATCAGAACTAAGTTAAACATAATCCATCAGAAGTTCAAGACATAATATATATTAGCCAATATCTACTAAGTTTAGAATTGCCAAAGGATAGGATAAAACCCTAGAACAGAGCAGAAACCCTAATTAGGGTTATATACAGCAGCACTATGAGGAATCAGAGAAAAATAGAGGGAAGAAACAAAGGGGAACGACATACCCTAGGTCCTCACTTAATTTCAGAAGAGGAAGTAGAGTTTTTGCCATTGGCGAGGTCAAGGCACCACAGGGCACACTTGGAGGCGCTGCAACCCGCACCATGTCGTAACCTCTGTGACCAAAGGATGGCGGCGCCACGCACTGCTACACCCCTAGGTCACCGGCCTCGCACCAAAGAGTCGCTGGAGCAAAACATTGCAAGAGGTGGCCATAAACCCTAGGCACCAAAGAGAGGGTGGCGTGGCTAGAAGAGGGATTGAGCGGCAAATAGAACAGGGCCAGTCGATGTAGCATCGTCTACTGCATCAACAAACACGGCGGCGATGGCTGGAGCGGTGGAACTGACCATAATCGAGCGCCGGCAGCGGCGGCGATGGGAGTCACCAGAGGAGAGTGGAAAGCAAGGAGTTGAGAAGATGCGGGTGGTCTGGGTTGGTCGACCGACCCACGGCAATGAAGTGAGGTTTGGCCCAACGCATTGGCCCGAGCCAGGGCTGGGCTAGCCCAATGGGCCAGGCCCAGATTTTAATAAGAAAGATATAATTAATTATTTATATCTTACAAAAAATACCCTAAAGGGATTTTGACCCTAGGAAAATAAGTAAAATCCCTAAAAAATACATATAATATGTTTAAATGATCACAAAAATACAATCTATTTAAGGAAAATACTAAATTGTATTTTGAGTTGCTAAATTTGAAATGAATAATTAAAAACATCTACTCCTTCATGGAATTTTCCAAAATATAAGATTATACTTAAAAATAAATAAAAATAATTTTCAAGATCTTGAAAAAATATACATGACTTGAAAAATGATAGATATAGTATTTCAATGTTTTAAGATTTTTAAGTATTAATTCCTCTTTATTTAAATATTACTTCCTCTTTATTTATTTATAAATTAATCTTTAATAATGTGGGTAAAACACACAAAGAAGGGTTATCATAAAAATCAAATAACGCATGACACTACTATGCATATTCATCATTGATTCTTTAAACATTGTTATTACCTAACTATGATGGTGTTTCGTAGAAGCAAGAGCTCAGGGTCTAGTGGAAGCATATGACTTCACTACCTTGCAGTTACAAGGGAAGTTCATCACTTTCTCATGTCCTTTGATGTGTTTTCCAAAGTATTTGAAACTTGTTATGTTATCACTTGTGTTAAAAAAGGAGATAGAAAATTATATTTTATCAATATATTAAATGTTAGTTATCATCCGATGTGATGATAACTTATTATATCTAGCAATGGAATTTAGGATTATATGTGCAATGATGTCATCAGATAGGGCAAACCCCTGACATTAGTGATTTTAGTGCCATATAATACATGATAACCATGAGATCTGGAATGGGACGGTAAAGTCAGCTAGATCTTATTCCATTCGTATGTCAAAAAATCACCATATCATGGCGCTGGTGTACCTTTTGAGGCCCGGTACATGGGTGTGACCCCTCAGTTCCCTGCAATCTTGGTATCTAGACTATCTGTGAGAGATAGTCGTAGGTAGGTCAACAACTGGTTGGGGTGACCAGGGACATTGTTCTACTCACTAGAGTCCTCAAGGAGTCAACCATAGTTATATCTACGTACATGCGGGTTAACAGAGGTCATTCTGCTTGGGGGTGTGTTGGCATGTGGGGACGCGGAGAAGGGCAGTGATTGGCTTGGATCATCTACTGGGCCCCACATCAAGGAAATGTGGACGGGAAGGTATGCCTAGTTGTGCAACAAGGATTTGACCTATCATGGTTGGATAGACCAAGTGATGTAGATCACATGGTATAGAGGTTTGGGGTTTATCATGGTTGGGCTATTCATGACTTCATGCCAAAGTTGGAAGGAAATAAGGGTGCCAAAGCATATTATAAGATAGCCTTCAAAACCATGTGGGTTTTAGAAGCATAAGGTTCTAATTGAAACAAGTGATGTATGGGTGGATAGAACTTTATGAGTATAGAGCAATCATGTAGATAGTTGAGGAAGAGGAGATAGTATGAAGATGTGAGCTTCTTCCAAAGTAGGCATGTTGATAAGATTTGTAGGGAAGATTAATTAATTTCCTACAAAACCATCAAGAACAATTGGATTGGTGGATGCTCTAGACAAGGGAAAGAGTGGACCTTGGTAGTCCTTACTATGTTATACTAGATGGTTCAAGTGCATTGCCAAAAATGCACAAGGGTTGGAAATGAAAGAGACTCAAATATGGGATAATGATAACATTTTTCTAGACTTTGCCATTTTGGAAGATTTGGGTTTTTTGACTAGAGGGTAAGAGGGGGGTTTGAAAGGATGCAAGGTACCAAATCATCATCAAGTGGATGGTGTTGAAGTGTAGAGTGATTATAAAGGATTGATAACCCACAAGTATAGGGGGTGTATCATAGTATTTTCGATAAGTAAGAGTGTCGAACCCAACGAGTAGCAGAAGGTGTTGACGAGTGGCTTGGAGCAGGAATTCTCTGTAAATACTTAGCAAACGGATTTTTATGGGTTTTTGATAATGCAGATAAATAAAGTGCGCGTAAATAAAAGACAATAATAATAGATGTAACAAGTGGCCTGATGTCTAGGCACTTCTATTCTTGTAGACAGTTGTTGGGCCTCCAAGTGCAAAGGTTTGTAGAACAGCAGCAAGTTTCCCTTAAGTGGATCACCCAAGGTTTATCGAACTCAGGGAGGAAGTGGTCAAATGTATCCCTCTCAAGCAACCCTTCAATCAAGATACAAGAAGTCTCTTGTGTCCCCACAACACCCAATACACTTGTCAGGTGTATAGGTGCACTAGTTTGGCGAAGCAATAGTGAAATACAAGTGGTATGGATAATTATATTGGTAACGGTGCCAGAAAATAGCTTGATGGCATGGTAGAGACTAAAGGCAAACTGAAATAAAGATGGAAGCAAGCAAACATGTAACAGATCTAGTTGCAAACGGTGTTTCAATGTTTAGAAACAAGGCCTAGGGATCATACTTTCACTAGTGAACACTCTCATATAAATATCTTCTCTTTATGATATTACACTTAACTACTCTCTGGTTGGACACTCTAATCCATGGTAGGGCTATAAAAGCACACCTCAAAGTTCGCTTTCCCCATCTAGATAACCCCACACTATCACCTTGAGCTCTAGATGGTTCCAATAAACACCACAATTTCATATAAACAGCCAACTCCAAATATAACTCATAACAAGTATTTGTAATCTCTAGACTAAGTGCCACCATGGTGTGCACACTATCAACTTCACACACATGGGGAGAGTAGAGATCTATTAAAGTACTTGAGTAGCAAGGTAGATATACTTGATTACAAAGCTCATGATCTCAATAAGATCACACATAGAGAGAGAGATAAACACATAGCTACCGGTAGAACCCTTAGCCTCGAGGAAGAACTACTCCCTCCTCATCATGGGAATCAGCAACAGCGATGGAGATGGTAGTGGAGATCAATGGAGATGGCTCCGGGGGCACTTCCCCGTCCCGGCAGGGTGGCAGAACAGAGACTTTCTGTCCCTGAATCTCCCCTTCGGTTGCGGCGGTGCTGCGGAACTTTTCGTGGCTGGAGGCTTGATGATTTAGGGTTTTTGCATCAGGGGCTTCTTATAGGCGAAGGGGCAAGGTCGGTGGCCGGCCAGGGGGCCCACACCACCTGGTGGCGCGGCCAGGGCTAGCCTGCGCCACCATATGGTGTGCCCACCCTGGTGCCCTACTACGTCTCTACATCATGTTTCCATGTTGCTCTAGGAAAAATAGGCATATTGGCTTTTGTCTCGTCCAATTCCGAGAATATTAATTTTCTGCCTTTTCTGGAACCAAAAACAGAAGAAAACAGGCAACTGGCACTATGGCATCTCGTTCATAGGTTAGTCCCAGAAAACATATAAAAATACCTCAAAGTGTTGACAAAGCAAAGCAAAGTAGATACTAAACAAACATGGAACATCAAAAATTATAGATACGTTTACAACGTATCAACATCCCCAAGCTTAACTCCTGCTCGTCCTCGAGTAGGTAATAAAAAGAAAGAATAATTTTCGAGGTGACATGCACCATCATAATCTTGATCAAAGTATTTGTAAAACATTGATAGCTAGGATCATAGTACTTCACCATAGCATGAAAGATAAAGTTCTAACAATAAGACATCGCAACTATGTTGTAACATGAAAGGATACAAACAAAAGATTCATGAATAACAATGCTTTGAAAGACGTTTGTTTGTTTCACATAAATAAAACATAGCATAATGGCACTCAGTTTGTCCCTCATAGAATAGCACACATAAATGCATAGAACACCTTCAAAGTTTATAAGGGTGACTAGATACAAATAGTTTAAGAACAAGCAATATCAAAGTTATGGATCAATCAACAAGTCTTGGGACAATGCACATAGAACTAAGAATGGCCACTATGCTCTCTCAATAGGTGCATAAAGATACAAGGTGGAGACTCAATATAAAAGTGGAAGAAAGGCCTTCATAGAAGGAAGTAGGGATTCAAGTCTCATAAAGAGCTTCCAAAAATTATGGTACTTATTAGCTTCAGCTCTCATTGCCCCTATCATAAGCATCTTGAAGTGATTAACGTTAAAGTGAACAAACTATGGAGTATATGCTTGACAAAGTAGAAGTTGGAAATCTCATGTCCCTTGAATACGAGGGCCGCTCCTCATGCTACTCAAGTTTAGTTACCGGTAAGTTCTTGTCATAGTAAGTACATGTGTATCATAGAGAACCGCCAACGGGGTACCCCTTGTCCGATGATACGGAAGAATCCCCATATCAAAATGACAAGGCAAGCAGACAACGAGCATCTCAGCAATCTTCTTATTTACCATGGGAAAATGGTGCTTTTTTCTCTCTTTCCTCTTTTCTCATATCTCTTTTTTTCTTTTTCTCCTTTTCTCAATATCTATCTCTTTTTTTATAAGAAGAATGCTTCATAGACAGCTCATTATGGTTATGCTGCAGGTTTCCACCATGACAGCATGGATTAGACCGACAGCCCAGGCATTTCTCTAACACATATACATAACTACATGGACTTACAACCTCCCCTTTCATTTCACACCGACGACATCCATAGACGAAAGAGCATGATATCAACTAGGTACAAAGTACAAGTGCAATGTTGAAAGCGTTCCCCATGACATCATGGTTATGCTAATCCCCAACATATAAGTGCAAGCATATACAACATAGACGACACAATGGTTCAAGTTTATTAAGGGCAAGAAAAGTAAAGTGTGCCGTCAAGTTCGTGAGAGATTTAATCACTAGTTTTCTCATAACAAGTTTAATTCAGAAGGTAGATAAAAACAAGAATATAATTGGAATAGCAAATGCTAATAGGTAGGTATGGTGGACTCTTTGGAATAACTTGGTTTTATTTGGAGTTGGATGCATGAGTGGAACTCATACTTGGTTATGGAGGCTAGCAAAAGACTGGGAGCGACCAACTAAGAGAGCAATAATTGCCATAATCATGCAAAGCGACAAAACATCATTAATTAAAGCATAAAGTGATATTACAAGTCGAAAACTAAAGGATCATAAAGGCTATGGTGACTTGGTATAGTCTTAACATGGTGTGAGCATGCGCCAAGTCAACCCAAATAAAGCATCAAAGGAGAATACCACAATACTATGCTTTAATATTCTAAAACAACGCATGATTCTTTCAAGGCACATTAAGCAATCTCAATTTTTTGTAACATGCCATGCTACAGCAAAAATCACTAAGTATAAATCCAAAACAATACCAAGCATGACATGACAAAGAATAGGCCACAGTCAAAAACAAGCTCCTTTTTACCACTTAAGCATGAACTTTTCTACTATCTTCCAACACCAATCGACTTATTTGAAAGAATTCACAAAGATAATAATAAATAAAGATTAGTGAGCTTGTCTCACAAATCCAAAAAGAAGAACTAAAAAGTTCTAAGCTGAAAGCACAAGAAAACTAAGGTTAAATACAGTGCTAGCAAAAGAGAACACTCACAAAACAATAAGAATGAAAACTAGAGTGTTCAAAACATAAAAGAAGAGTGTGTCTTTCTCCAAAAGAAGTGCTGGGATCCAACCAACTTATTGCAGAAAACAAAGCAAAAGAAAACTAAGAATGAAAACAAAGAAGCTCCAAGAACAACACAATTGTGCATGAAACAATAAAAATAAAGTGTTTGGAAGAAACCTGGGATTTTTATTGATGAAGAAGGGGATGCCTTGGGTATCCCCAAGCTTTGACGCTTGTACCTCTTGAATATTTCTTGGGGTGACACGGGGTGGCATCCCCAAGCTTGAGCTTTTTTCCATTCTTCATCTCATTACATCATTCTTTCCCTACACCTGAAAATTTTCCTTCATACAAAACTTCACACAATCTTCATTAGCAACGTTAGTGTACTGAAGATAATAAGTCTTTTTGGTTCAGTTCCATTAAAAAACATTAAAACAAAAGCTACTGTAGAACTTCCTTTAAAAAGTTCAAATGATCAAAGAGAACTCAAAGGGAAAGATAATAAGAGGCAAATGCAAATAATAGCAGAAATCTGTCAAAACAGACCAATAGGTAAAAACCAATTTTTTTGAAGACCTTATGTTCCTCAAATCGAATTTTTTTGAACGAACGAAAGTTGGATAAAAACCTGGGGCAGAAGCACACACAATTATAGCTCAATATGACGTACAGAGATTTTTCACGGATTTTACAGTGAAACACAAAAATCTGCTTTGGGACAGCAACTTTCCCAAATCCTACTTCCCTCTCATTAGAGGTTATTCTTGGCACAAAAATCCAAAAAAGGATAAGGAGAGGTTATTACAGAAGTAAATTCCAAGACTCAAGAAAACTATTGGGTTATCTCCCAAGAAGTACTTTTCTTTAACGCCTTTAAGTTAGGCATGATAGTTTGAGAAGATGCTCACATAAGAAATATGAATTCAAGTAAAAGAGAGCATCAAGAAGCAGATTCAAAACACATTTAAGTCTAACCCACTTCCTATGCATAGGAATCTTGTAAATAAACAAGTCATGAAAGCACAAAGCAACATGAAAGCAAAACAAGTGCAACTTCAAGACTTTCAACATAAAGACGGGAAACTTAATAATGTTTAGATACATAAGACCATGTTTCCCTCTCTCATAATAACTTTCAGTAGCAACATGAATAAAATTAACAATATAACTATGGCATAAAACATTCTTATCATGAGCCACATGCATAAAATGATTATTACTCTCTACATAAGCATAGTCATTCTTATTAATTGTGGTGGGAGAAAATTCAACAAAATAGCTATCATTATTATTCTCATCACCATAATCATCAAATATATGAGGCATATTGTAATCATTAATTTTCTCCTCAATAGTAGGTGGAGTGAAAATATCATATTTATCATTCTAATCATCATATATTGGAGGTTTGATATCATCATAAGCAATAGAATAGCTATCTTCCAAAGCTGGGGAACTAAAAAGATCATTTTCATAAAAACTAGCTTCCCCAAGCTTAGACTTTTCCATAGCATTAGTAACAATGGTTTCCAAAGAATTCATACTAACAACATTGCTTTTAGCATGCAAATAAAGTTCCATAGGTTTTTTAATTTTCTCTTCAAACACTTCATGTCCTAACTCAAGATAAATACTATAAAGCTCTCTAATTTTGTTGTTATTTTCCATTAACCTAACTAGAGAAAATAAAAACAAGAAACAAAAAGATATAATTGCAAGATCTAAAGAAAATAACTTCGAGCACTCACACAAAAGCAACCGCACTAGAAGATAGCATAGTAGCCAGAAGATGTGAGTACCTTTTACCTTACCTCCCCGGCAACGGAGCCAGAAAATAGCTTGATGTCTACGCACTTCTATTCTTGTAGACAGTTGTTGGGCCTCCAAGTGCAGATGTTTGTAAAACAGCAGCAAGTTTCCCTTAGGTGGATCGCCCAAGGTTTATCGAACTCAGGGAGGAAGTGGTCAAAGGTATCCCTCTCAAGCAACCCTGCAAGCAAGATACAAGAAGTCTCTTGTGTCCCCAACACACCCAATACACTTGTTAGGTGTATAGGTGCACTAGTTCGGCGAAGAGATAATGAAATACAAGTGGTATGGATAATTATAAGTGGTAATGGTGCCAGAAAATAGCTTGATGGCGTGGTAGAGACTAAAGGCAAACTGAAATAATGATGGAAGCAAGCAAACATGTAAGAGATCTAGTTCCAAACGGTGTTTCACTGTTTAGAAACATGGCCTCGGGATCATACTTTCACCAGTGAAGATTCTCATATAAATATCTTCTCTTTATGATATTACTCTTAACTACTCTCTGTTTGGACACTCTAATCCATGGTAGGGCGATAACAGCACACCTCAAAGTTCGCTTTCCCCATCTAGATAACCCCACACTATCACCTTGAGCTCTAGATGGTTCCAACAAACACCACAATTTCATAGAAACATCCAACTCCAAATATAACTCATAACAAGTATTTGTAATCTCTAGCCTAAGTGCCACCATGGTGTGCACGCTGTCACTTTCACACACATGGGGAGAGAAGAGATCTATTAAAGCACTTGAGTAGCAAGGTAGATCTACTTGATTACAAAGCTCATGATCTCAATAAGATCACGCATAGAGAGAGAGATGAACACAAAGCTACCGGTAGAACCCTTAGCCTCGAGGAAGAACTACTCCCTCCTCATCATGGGAATCAGCAACGGCGATGGAGATGGTGGCGGAGATCGATGGAGATGGCTCCGGGGGCACTTCCCTGTCCCGGCAGGGTGCTGGAACAGAGACTTTCTGTCCCCCGAATCTCCCCTTCGGTGGCGGCGGTGCTGCGGAACTTTTCGTGGCTGGAGGCTTGATGATTTACGGTTTTTGCATCAGGGGCTTCTTATAGGGGAAGGGGCAAGGTCAGTGGACGGCCAGGGGGCCCACACCGCCTGGTGGCGCGGTCAGGGCTAGCCTACACCACCATATGGTGTGCCCACCCTGGTGCCCTACTCCGTCTCTGCTTCGTGTTTCCGTGTTGCTCCAGGAAAAATAGGCATATTGGCTTTTGTCCCGTCCAATTCCAAGAATATTGATTTTCTGCCTTTTCTGGAACCAAAAACAGGCAACTGGCACTGTGGGATCTTGTTAATAGGTTAGTCCCAGAAAACATATAAAAATACCCCAAAGTGTTGACAAAGCAAAGCAAAGTAGATACTAAACAAGCATGGAACATCAAAAATTATAGATACGTTTGCAACGTATCATGGCCCAATCCTTTCTTTAGCAAAGGACAAGCCGGTTGTATTACTTAAGATGACCAAACGTTCTCGAGGACACTTGGGGATATCATCAAGTGCTTTCGCTTCATATAGTTGATTAATCTTCTTTAGTTTGATATGTGTTGTGTGGGTGAACCTATGCTAGTGTACTGAACTTCTAGGACTAATACATACATGTGATTAAACACCTTGCAAGCATCCACAAGTACAAGAAAGTAATTAAGATAAAAACCTAACAACCGCTTTAAACTCGGAGATCCTACACTCCCTTGTGCAAAGGTTTCCTAACGGGGGTTCCTGTTTCTGTCACTCCGGCAACCCCTACGATTAGTAGCCAAATAAACAATGCATTCCCCTAGGCCCATAAAGGTGAAGTGTCATGTAGTCGACATTCACATGACACCACTAGAAGAATAACACCACAACTTAAATAACAAACTATTGAATCTTCCTCAACACAATTCCACAACTAACAACATGACTTCTCCCATGTCCTCAAGAACTAAACGAACTACTCACAAGATATCATATGGATCAATATCAGAGATGAAATAATGATAAGTAACAATTTGAACATAACAATAATTCAATGGTTCCACTCAATAGCATCAACTACAACAAGTAATCAACACCAGGAAAGTTTCCCCTAAGAACTATGCAAGATTCAACCCAATTGTTAGAGCGGTATGGAGTGGTGATGATGGTGCTGGTGGAGATGATGATGGAGATGATGATGATCATCCCGATGAAGTCCATCTTGATGGTGGTGTTGATGGCGACGATCTCCCCTCTTTGGGAAGGAATTTCCTCGCAGATTTCTGCCTACCGGAGAGCTCTTTCTCTCTCTGTAGTTTTCCGCCCCGCAGAGGCGGCGAAATCTTTCCATGGTTGTTCCCCGAGTCTTAGGGTTTCGTGGGGATAATATACTCCAAAGGGGACAGCCAGAGGTGGGCCAGGATGGCCACACCACCTAGTGGTGCGACCTAGGGTAGCCCGTGCTAGGGGCGACGTGAGCCCCCTGTGGCCCATCTCTGCTCCCCCTTCTGGCGTCCTTCGTCTTCTGAAAAAATAGGATTTTTCATGTATTTTCTAGGATTTTCTGACCTTCGCGAATTCTGCCTCCAAATAGTGCCTTTTCCATCAGAATCCTGACTTCAGTGGTCCATCCTCCAAAAGTCATCAATAATGCAAAAATAGATGAAATAACATAAGTATCATCTCTTAATATCAAATATATCAATGAATAACAGTAAAATATTATATAGAATAGTGATGCAAAATGGACGTATCAACTCCCCCCAAGCATAGACTTCGCTTGTCCCCAAGCGAAAACTGAGCTCAATAAACATGACCTCAGGTTTATGGAGTGAAGAGTCGAGAAAAGAATACGGACAAGAAGCATCACATTCATCAATACACAAATCATAATAGAAGACAACTCACTATTATATCACTTAACTTTTAATAAGTAAAGGAAACACAATAAAGATACATAAAGTAAATCATAATTGGTAATGTCAAACTTTTCTCTTGGTCAAAGAATAGTTAACAATTTGCAGGAGTTCAAACATAATGGGGTTTTCAATGATAGCTTTCAAAGTAGTACTCACTAAGATAGGAGCAGTGTGGAAAACAAGGAACATAAGAAACATGATTGAATAAATCATCAGATGAATGAATGAAACACAACAACTCAAGATACTTGCTAAGACAGAAATGAATAGGTTTACTGACTCAACTAAAAAGTAAAAGATAGGCCCTTCACAAAGGGAAGTAGGGATTTCAAGTTTCATAAAGAGCTTCCAAAAATTATGGTACTTATTAGCTTTCAGCTCTCAATGCCCCTAACATAAGCATCTTTAGGTGATTAAGGTTAAAGTGATCAAATATGAGGATATGCTTGACAAGTTATAAGCTGAAAATCTTATGCCCCTTACTTACGACTACCATTCCTCATGCTACTCAAGTTTAGTCACAAGTAAGTTCTTTTCATTGTAAGTAAATGTGTATCATAGAGAACCACCAACAGGGTACCCCTTGCCCGATGATACGGAAGAATCCCCATATCAAAATGACAAGGCAAGCAGACAATGAGCATCTCAGCATCCTTTTATTTCCTATTTGCATAGGTATCTTTTTTTCTTTCCTATTTACATAGGTTTTCTTTAATATATATAAGGGATGCTTCATAGATTGCTCACTATGGTTACGCTGCAGGTTTCCACCATGATTAGGCATGGATTAGACCAGCCACCCAGGCATTTCTCTAAAACATATACGAACTCCATGAGCCTTACAAGCTCCCTTTTCATTTCACACCGCCAGGATCCATAAGCAAAAGAACATGATATCAACTAAATAAAATGCAATGTTGAAAGCGCTCCCCATGGTAACATGGTTCTGCTAATTCACAACTTATAAAGTGCAAGCATATACGCAACATAGATGGGCACAATGGTTCAAGTTTATTAAGTGCAAGAAAGTAAAGTGTGCCATCAAGTTCCTGAGAGCTTTTATCACTAATTTTCACATAACAAGTTTAATTCGGAAGGTAGATAAAAACATGAATTTACTTGGAATAGCAATAGTTCTAATAGGAAGGTATGGTGGACACAAATGGCATAGGTTTTTGGTTTAAGAATAGGCTGCACGAGAAGCATTCCCTCTCAGTACAGGTTTTTGGCTAGCAAGGCTGGGTAGCAAGAATAAGAGTTGTAGGAAACAAACAAACATACAAGTGATAAAAACAAACATGCAATCTTCCTTGGAAACACAAAAGATCTTAACTATAGAATACTAAGCTTATGAGCCAATCGAGAAAGAAAGATGATGAAATTATATTTCTTAAGAGTACTTTTATCTTTTTCATTCAATTATCATAATAGTGTTGCTACTGACCGAGCCAGGTTTGCCAAAACCAAATAAATTTACTTAATGATCCCAAAGTGATACCAATACTAACAACAAGATCAATAACGTAATAGTAATTGAAAACTAGAATAAAATATGCAAAAGAGTAAATGATAGAACTTTTCATTAATATTCCATAACGGTAACTCACACCAAGGGATGCATAATAACTAACGAGAGCGGGGACACTTCCAAAATGCAAACCTTCCTATACGATAACTTCTCTATTCATGATATGACTCTACTAAAAAGGTAAAAAGATTAAAGATAGTGATAACATACCGCGGGACTCCCCCAAGCTTGGAACAAACCAAGGGGATGCCAAAACCTGATGACGAATTACTCCTTTGGTGGTGGTGGTGTTCTCTCGATGAGCTTTTCAATCAATTTCCTAAAATCCTCAATCTCAAAGGTGAGAGTACGAATCAACTCCGAGTTGTGCTCAATGCGGTTCATAATCATGTCGGGTTGTGAATCCCAGCTCTTGTGATTCTTTCCCCACTCTTCCTCCTTGAAATCTTCTTTTCCTACATGGTTAGAATAGGGCATATCCCAATTGGAGGGTAGTTTCTCCTTTGGTATATTCTGCAATTGATGCTCATGGATAAGGGTATGGAAGGGATTCTTGGTGCGTGCAGGAGGTGACCGTGAAGCCAAGCAATGACGCGGAGTCTTCCCTCCAGTGGACATCCGTGCAGTCCTTTTGAACCTGGCAGGGTTTGCAACCACTCCAATGCTTGCAATAGTGGTGCTGGTGTGCAAATGATGGTCTTCCTTTGCCTCCTCTTCAACTTCACTCTCGATCTCCTCCTCTTGCTCAGAGTCTTGGAGATCCTCCTCTGCAGGCTCCTTGCCCTTATCGTTGGCGGAGACCATTGTTCTTCTAAACTTTTAAGAAAAGTTCCAGAACTGTTACCTATTCAAAAACGGACTCTGCAGGTCTCTAAGCTTGACATTTAATAAATTCTTCCAGAGTCACCGCTTGAATAACATCAATATCTGCATCTTCTTAAACATATTGTTTGAGTCATTTAACCATTCACCATCTTATTACACCATGTTCTCCAATAACCTAGAAATTGCTTTCACACAAAACTTCACACAATTCTCATTAGCAACATTAGTGCAAGCGAGGTGATAAACCTTTTAAGTTCAATTTCAACTGAAATCCATCAAAACATAAGCTACTGTAGCAACTCCTTCCGAAAGCTCAAAAGGAATTCAAAAAGGAAATCGATTTCAGAGGCAAAAGCAAGAGTGGCAAAAATCTGTCAAAACAGACCAGCAGGTAAAGATCAATTTTTCCGAAACTCTTCTGTTGCTTAAATCAAAAAGTGCAAACCTAATGACAGTACTGGCTCATGCACACAAAAATTTACAGATCAGTACGATGTTCTAGGATTTTTCACAATTTTTTATAGTGAAGCACAAAAATCTATTTCGGGACGGAAACTTCCCCAAATCTTACTTCTATCTCATTAGAGGTTTATCTTGACACAAAAACTAAACAAAAAGGATAAGGAGATGTTTTTGCAGAAGCAATAACTTCCAAGACTCAAATAAACAAAAACTAAAAGCAAAAATATTGGGTTGTCTCCCAAAAATCTCTTCCTTTAAAGCCATTAAGATGGGCATGATAATTTCAATGATGCTCACATAAGAATATGAATTGAAGTAAAAGAGAGCATCAAGAAGCAAAAATACACATGTTTAAGTCTAACCCACTTCCTATGCAAGGGAGTTTTGTAAGAAAATAAATTGTTGAAACCAGAGGCTGCTAGCATAGGAAGGCAAAACAAATGTAACATAAATACTTTCAGCATATAGCCAGGAAACTTAATATTATTGAGATGCATAAGAACAATCTTCACTCTCTCATAATAACTTTCAGTATCATGCATAAATTTAATGATATAACTATCACATGAACCATTGTAGCAATGATCACTTATCCTAACACAAAACACAGGGACACTAGCTCTCATAACACTATTTTGTGAAACAATATTAGAAGTATCCTTACAGAGGATAGTGTGTCCATCTTCTACATATTTAGTGACAAAGTCTTTCACATTTGCTATTACAGGTTCATCATCCACTTGTTCATCAGGTTCAATAGCTTAATTTGTACTTTCATTAACCATACTAGCTATCATCGAATGTTCCTTTATCTTAACTGGGAAAGGCATTTTCTCAATGTAAGGTTCAGGTAAAACATGATTAGCAGTATAAACTTCAGTATTTCTTGCGGGAACACTATTAACAATATCTTTATATGGCTCATGATACTTATTCCATTTCTTTTTAGGAATTTCAATATAGGAAGCAAAAGCTTTAAAATAACTTGCAATAGGTTAAGAGTCTAGACCATAAGCATTACTAATATTACAAAAGTCATCAGTTCCCATAAAAGATTTAATGCATTCATAATCATAATTTATACCTGACTTTCTTCCTTTATCATTCTCCCATTCTTCAGCATTGTCTTGAATACGGTCTAGAAGATCCCATTTAGATCCTCCTTCCATGCGTGTAAATTATCCAGCACAAGAAGCATCCAATATATCCTTATCATGGAGAGAAAGCCTTGCATAAAATTTATTGATAATAATATTGTTAGGGAGTTCATGAATAGGACATTTGAGCATTAGTAACTTCAATATCCCCCAAGCTTGAGCTGTACTCTCTCCATCAAGAGGCCAAAAGTTGTATATTTGATTCCGATCTTTATGAATCTCACTAGGAGGATAAAATTTTGAATAAAAGAGAGGTACAACTTCCTCCCATTCAAGAGATTGACCATTGTTCAGCAGCTTGTACCATTCCTCAGCACTTCCTCTCAGTGATAATGAGAATAACTTCTTCTTGACTTGATCTGTTGTAATACCCGCACACTTGAACAACCCGCATAATTCATGTATAAAGAGCAAATGATCACCGGGATGGACAGTTCCATCTCCAAAATAGTAGTTATCCATAACATGATCAATAATTCTTGTAGATATTTTAAAAGTATCATTTTCAGTAGGTGTAGGTTCATCTACAACCTTAGCAGTGGTAGTAGCATTACGAAATAAGAAACTAAGTGAATTATCCATATTGAAATAAAGTAACTAACACAAATAAACAATACTCATAGTAGAAGTTTACTTTACCAGTTCCACTCTCCAATAGCGCTTCACTCCCCGGCAACGGCGGCAGAAAATAGTCTTGATGGCCCACAAGTATAGGGGGTATATCGCAGTATTTTCGATAAGTAAGAGTGTCGAACCCAACGAGGAGAAAAAGGTGTTGACGAGTGGCTTGGAGAAGGAATTCTCTATAAATACTTAGCAAATGGAATTTTTGGGGTTTTTGATAATGTATATACATAAAGTGCGAGTAAATAAAAGACAATAATAATAGATGCAGCAAGTGGCCTAATCCTTTCTTTAGAAAAGGATAAGTCGGTTGTATTAATTAAGATGACCAAACGTTCTCGAGGATACATGGGGATATCGTCAAGTGCTTTCGCTTCATATAGTTGATTAATCTTCTTTAGTTTGATAAGTGTTGTGTGGGTGAACCTGTGCTAATGTACTGACCTTCCTAGGACTAATACATACTTGCAATTAAACCCCTTGCAAGCATCCGCAAGTACAAGAAAGTAATTAAGATAAAAACCTAACCACAACTTTAAACTCTGGGATCCTACACTCCCTTGTGCGAAGGTTTCCTAATGGGGGTTCAGGTTTCTGTCACTTCGGCAACCCCTACGATAAGTAGCCAAATACCCAATGCATTCCCCTAGGCCTATAAAGGTGAAGTGTCATGTAGTCGATGTTCACATGGCACCACTACAAGAATAACACCACAACTTAAATAAAAAACTATTGAATCTTTCTCAACGCAATTCCACTACTAACAACATGACATCTCCCATGTCCTCAAGAACTAAACGAACTACTCACAAGACATCATATGGATCAAGATCAGAGATGAAATAATGATAAGTAACAATCTGAACATAACAATAATTCAATGGTTCCACTCAATTGCATCAACTATAATAAGTAATCAACACTGGGAAAGTTTCCACTAAGAACTATGCGGTATGGAGTGGTGATGATGGTGCAAGTGGAGATGATGATGCAGATGATGATGATCCCGGTGAAGTCTAGCTTGATGGTGGTGTTGATGGCGATGATCTCCCCTCTCCGGGAAGGAATTTCCCCAGCAGATTTCTGCCTGCCACATAACTCTTTCTCTCTCTGTAGTTTTCCACCCTGCAGAGGCGGCAGAATCTTTCTGTGGTTGCTCCCCGAGTCTTAGGGTTTAGTTGGGATAATATATGCCAAAGGGGAGAGGCAGAGGTGGGCCAGGGTGGCCACACCACCTGGTGGCGTGGCCTAGGGTAGCCCGCGCTAGGGGGTGGTGTGGGCCCCCTGTGGCCCATCTCTGCTCTACTTTCTGGCATCCTTCGTCTTCTGGAAAAATAGGATTTTCCATGTATTTTTTGGGATTTTCTGATCTTCGTGAATTCCGCCTCCAAATAGTGCCTTTTCCATTAGAATCTTGACTTCAGTGGTCCATCCTCCAAAAGTCATCAACCATGCAAAAATAGATGAAATAACATAAATATCATCTCTTAATATGAAATATATCAATGAATAACAGTAAATTATGGTATAGAATAGTGATGCAGAATGGACGTATCAAGGATCCATGCTTGATATTCGTGTTCATTGACTTGGAAGCTTCTAGAGTGAATAATCTTCAGAAGTGACATGGTTAAGGGTTTTAGATGATCACCTAGTGGCTATAGATCAGATCCAGCTTGTTTAACTTGCTTGGGGTTGATATTATTGTATTAGCTATAAGCTATATGATGAGCTCCTAGATATGGTACATCATACTACTTCCTAAGCAAGCAAGTCAAGGAACATATCAAGGCAATTTATCTTAGCAGATCAAGGAAACTCATCTTACAAGCAGAACAAATCTACTACCATGGATACCTCCAAGCCTAGATTAAGGTAAGGATGTGTATTTTGAAATGGTTGTGTTTTGAGTTGGATAAGAGTCTCTTGGTATTTCCACCCAGAGTAGAGTGCAAAAGGTTTTATAAAGGTTTTGGAAAATGTAGAGGTAATAGTAGTTGAAGGTTCTTTCTTGGAAACCTAAGGAGATTATATCATATAGATCTCCATAATATTGTTAATAGAAGCTAAGAAAAAAGGTTGTTGCAAAGGCATCTTGGCTCTTCAAGAATATTTATTTTTCAAGTGGGAAGATAGGGTATGATATATAGGCCTCAAATGCGTCTAAAGTTGGAGGTGTGATTTGGAGAAAAACAAAGTTGCCTTTGTAGAGGGAGTTTTGGAGGTTTTGTCCATTAAAGAAATTAAATAGGTTTTGGTCCATAATAATTATGGATAATATTTGATAAATCTTTATATTCAAGGTAGATGTTGTCCACAAGCTGTATAAATCATTTAAAACCTTTGGTTTTGAGAATCCAACTTGATTTTGGTAGAAAACAAGGATAAGAGGATCTTGGGCAAAGTTAACATCATACCATCAAAACCTTGTTGGATCTTGGAGCTCAAAGCTCCCCTTGGGGCATGGGCTATATGGATGGATAGACCAAGTGATGCAGATCACATGGTACAGACGTTTGAGGTTTATCATGGTTGGGCTATTCAAGACTTCATGCCAAAGTTTGAAGGAAATAAGGGTGCCAAAGCATATTATCAGATAACCTTCAAAACCATGTGTGCTTTAGAAGCATAAGGATCCAATTGAAACAAGTGATGTATAGGTGGATAAACCTTCATGAGTAGGGAGAAATCTTGTAAAGGGTTGGTCAAGAGGAGATAGTATGAATATGTGAGCTTCTTCCAAAGTAGGCCTGTTGATATGATTTGTAGGGAAGATTTATTAATTTCCTACAAAACCATCAAGAACAATTGGATTGGAGGATGCTCTAACCAAGGGAAATAGTGGGACTTGGTAATCCGTACTATGGTCTACAACATGGTTAAATTGCATTGCCAAAAAATGCATCAGGGTTGGAAATGAAAGAGACTCAAAGATGGGATAATGATAACATTTTTCGAGACAGCCATTTTGGTAGATTTAAGGTTTTTTACTAGTGGCTAAGAGGGGAGGGTTTGAAAGGATGCAAGGTACCAAATCATCATCAAGTGGATGGTGTTGAAGTGTAGAGTGAGTAGAAAGGATCCATGCTTGATATTGGTCTTCATTGACTTGGAAGCTTCTAGAGTGAATAATCTTACGAAGTGACCTAGTTAAGGGTTTTAGATGATCACCTAGTGGCTACAGATCAGATCCTGCTTGGTTAACTTCCTTGGGTTTGATATTATTGTATTAGATATAAGCTAGATGATGAGATCCTAGCTAGGGTAGATCATACTACTTCCTAAGCAAGCAAGTTCAACAACAGATCAAGGCAATTCATCGTAGCAGATCAAGGAAACTCATCTTACAAGCAGAACAAATCTACTACCTTGGATACCTCCAAACCTAGATTGAGGTAAGGATGGGTATTTTGAAATGGTTGAGTTTTGAGTTGGATAAGAGTCTCTTGGTATATCTACCCATAGTAGTGTTGGAGATATGCCCTAGAGGCAATAATAAATATAGTTATTATTATATCTTTGTGTTTATGATAAATGTTTACATTCATGCTATAATAGTATTAACAAGGAAACATTAATACTTGTGTGGTTTGTAAACCTAATTTAAAGTCCCTAGTAAAGCCTCTGTATAATACTAGCTTGTTGGTTAAAAGATGATTGTGGTTTCCCTATCATGAACATTGAGATGTTATTAACAACAAGATCATATCGTTAGGAGAATGATATGGTGCACATACTCCTATAGATAAGCATAGCATAAAGATCAAGTCATTTTAATAGTTCAATTGCTATATGCTTTCTGATACATAGTTATCTGATTCCTTCGACCATGAGATCATGCATATCACCTTTGCCGGATGGATGCTTTGATGACATCAAACACCACACCGTAACTGGGTGGCTATAAAGGTGTCATTGAGTGTTCAGAAAGTATTGGTTGAAACACATGGATCAAGAGTGGGATTTGTCCATCCATATGACGGATAGATATACTCTGGGCCCTCTCGGTGAAATGTCATCCAATTAGCTTGCAAGCATGTGACTGGATCACAAGGGATCACATATCACGGGAACGAGAAAAGAGTACTTATCAGTAACGAGGTTGAACTAGGTATGCAGAGATACCGACGATCATAACCTCGGATAAGTAAACTGTCGTGAGACAAAGGGAAATTGATATCGTATGTAAGTGGTTCATTCGATCGCAAAGTAATCGTAGAAATATGTGGGAGCCATATGAATTTCCAGATTCCTCTATTGGTTATTGATCGGAGAAGTGTCTCGATCATGTCCGCATAATTCACGAACCGTAGGGAGACACACTTAAGGATTCGACGTTGTTTGAGTAGTTATGGAATGATGAGAAAGAGACCGAATGTTGTTCGGAGTCTCGAATGGGATTCGGGATATCACGAGGAGATCCGGAATGGTCCGGAGAATAAGATTCATATAAGGAAAGTCCCGTTTCGGAGTTGGGGAATGATTCCGGTGTTTTCATCGGGAACATTCTAGAAGGTTCCGGAATGTCCGGCACTCCGGGGGGGAAGGGTACATGAATGTGTCATTACAAGTTGGAATGATTGCATCATGTACTAAGTGTCATTGCTGTCCAAAATAAAGGGTTTATTCAAATCCTAGTTTGAAAAGTCAAACGGCTAGTTTGAAAAGTCAAACGACAGTTTTTGGAAAGTGGAAAAGAGGAGGAGGAGGTGAAACCGAATTGGGGAGGGAGTCCTCCTCCCCAAGCCGGCGCACCACCCAAGCCGAGTTGGGGAGGGACTCCACTCCCTCCCCTTGGACGCCGGCCCCTCCACCTATATAAGGAGGGGCAGGGCTCCCTCCTAGTACACACAAATCCCTCTCCTCTAAACCTAAACCCTAGCCACAGCCTAGGGATTTCTCCCAAGCCGTCAAGTTAGAGCTTCTAATTGCCCTAGCCTCCGGTTTAGAGCCTTCTAATTGGTGTGTCTAAACCCTAGATCACCAAAGCTCTCTCATACTCCACCATACTCGCTCCGGCTTAAGGCGAAGCCCTGCGAGATCTCCCCTCTACTTCCGGTACCACGCCGTTGTGCTGCCGGAATCGCGAGGAGAGTGCTACAACCTCCGCTGCCTGCTGGAACAAGGGAGAGGAAGGTCTTCGTCGAGTACCGAACGTGTGACCGACTGCGGGAGCGCTGCCGGAACGCGGCGCCGAAAGGATCGTCTACGCGATCTTGAGATCGGAAAGAGTACGACTACATCACCCACGAGAATCTGCTCTCGTTAAACACTTTGGAATCTTCGAGGGTGAGTTATTCCATCGACTTGTTGCTACAATCTAGTAGATAGATCTTGGCTTGTTTGTTTGTATGCGGTAGAATTTTTTTGTTTTCCATGCTATGAAACCCTACAGTGGTATCAGAGCCGTGTCTATATGTAGATCTGTTGCACGAGTAGAACACAATGGTCATTGTGGGCGTTGATGCTTTTATTGTCGATTGCTTCTTGTGTACTTTGCATCTTGCGGTATGTTGGGATGAAGCGGACCGGGCTAACCTTACATGACATCGTTCATGAGACTTGCTCCACGCTTGACATGCAACTTGTATTGCATAAGTGGCTTAGCGGGTGCCTGTTTCTCCTAGCATAGTTAAGATCCAATTTACAACGGGTGATTAACAATACTAGTATCAATGTTGTGGTTCATGTTCGTAAGTTAGAATGACACTTATTGAAAGCCCCAAACCACGTAAAATATGCAAAGAAAGTAGAGGCGTCTAACTTTCTTTTGCAGGGGTGTGCAGTGATGTGATATGGCCATGATTGTGATTATATTTGATGTATGCAATGTTCCTTATTGTAAGTTGGCAACCGGCAGGAGCCATATGGTTGTCTTTAATTTATGTTAAGACCCGCGTGTCTATTCAAAGTAGTTGTAATAGTTGAAGCCGGTGGACGACAACCATGGAGAAGCGTCATTGACCTTGATGCAATGCCAGTGATGATGGAGATCATGTTCGTGCTTGAAGATGGAGATCGGAAGCACAAAGAAGAAAGGCCATATCATATCACATATTATGAATTGCATGTGATGTTAATCCTTTATGCATCTTGTATTGCTTAGTAGACGACGGTAGCATTATAAGATGATCCCTCATGCACATATATTTCAAGTTCTAAAGTTTTCACCCTTAGTATGCACCGTTGCTAAAGCTTGTTGTTTCGAAGCACCACATGATGATCGGGTGTGTTAGATTCCGCGAGTGAATACAACGTAAGCAAGCCAGATTTGCTTATGCGGTAGCTAAGGTTTGATCTTGACGAGCCTAGCATGTACAGACATGGTCTCAGGAACACGAATCACCGAAAGGTAAAACATGAATCATATAGTAGATATGATGAACATGTCGATTGTTCGCCATTGAAACTATATCAACTCTCATGATGATCGGTTTTGATATGGTGGATTTGGTTCGTGTGATCACTAAAACAATGTGAGGGATGTTGTTTTGAGTGGGAGTTCACCTAGATTAAACTTTATTATTAATTTGAACTCAATTTGTCATAAACTTAGTCTAAACTATTGCAAATATGTTGTAGATCAATGGCAGCCCCTACCATCAATTTTAATGCGTTCCTAGAGAAAGAAAAGTTGAAAAACAATGGAAGCAACTTCGCGGATTGGTTCCGCAATTTGAGGATTGTCCTCACAGCTGGTAATTTGACCTATGTGCTGGATGCACCACTTGGTGACCCACCTGCAGCTGATGCTACCGATGAAGTAAAGAATGTTTACCTTGCTCGGAAGAATCAGTACTCCATATTTCAGTGTGCTATCTTGTATGGTTTAGAATCGGAGCTTTAGAAAAGGTTTGAGAATTCAGACCCACATGATATTGTCCATGATCTCAAATTGATCTTTGAGACTCACGCGGCGATTGAGAGTTATGAGGCTTCTGAAAAGTTCTTTAACTGCAAGATGGAAGAGGGCAGCTCCGTCAGTGAGCATGTGCTTAAGATGTCTGGGCACGCAAACAAAGTTCAAAGCTTGGGTATAGTGATTCCTAATGCTTTGGGGATTTACCGTGTCCTCCAATCACTACCACCAAGTTACAAGAACTTTGTGATGAACTACAACATGCAGAACATGAACAAACAGTTGCCAGAACTGTTTGCTATGTTAAAATCTGCAGAAGTGGAGATCAAGAAAGAGCACCAAGTGTTGTTGGTCAATAAGACCACCAAATTCAAGAAAGGCAAGTCTAAGCAGAAGGGACACTTCAAGAAGGGTGGTAAGAAAGTTACCACACCGACGAAGAAGACAAAGGCTGGACCCAAGCCTGATACTGAGTGCTTTTACTGCAAAGGAGAAGGTCACTGGAAGCGGAATTGCCCAAAGTACTTGGCGGATTTGAAGAACGGCAACATCAAGAAGAAAGGTATATCTGATATACATGTTATTGATGTGTATCTCACTAGTATTCATAGTAGTGCCTGGGTATTTGATACTGGTTCGGTTGCTCATATTTGTAACTCGAAACAGGAGCTGCAGAATAAACGGAAGCTAGTGAAGAACGAGGTGACGATGCGCGTAGGAAACGGATCAAAGGTTGATGTGATCGCGGTCGGCACGCTACCCCTTCATCTACCATCGGGATTAGTTTTATACTTAAATAATTGTTATTTGGTGCCTGCGTTGAGCATGAACATTATATCGGGATCTTGTTTATTGCGAGACGGTTACTTATTTAAATCCGAGAATAATGGTTGTTCGATTTATATGAGTAATATGTTTTATGCACATGCACCTTTGATAGATGGTCTATTCTTGTTGAATCTCGATGGTGGAAATACACATATTAATAACATTGAAGCTAAACGTTTGAAATCAAGCGATAACTCGACCTATATGTGGCACTGTCGTCTTGGTCACATTGGAGTGAAGCGTATGAAGAAATTCCATTCCGATGGACTTCTTGAATCACTTGATTTTGAATCACTTGAAAGATGTGAAGCATGTCTGATGGGTAAAATGACTAAGACTCCATTTTCTGGTATGATGGAGCGAGCTACGGACTTATTGGAAATCATACATACCGATGTGTGTGGTCCAATGAGTGTAGCATCGCGCGGTGGTTATCGTTATGTTCTTACCTTCACGGATGACTTGAGTAGATATGGGTATATCTATTTCATGAAACATAAGTCTGAAACTTTCGAGAAGTTTAAGGAGTTTCAAAGTGAGGTAGAGAATCAACGTGACAAGAAGATTAAATTTCTACGTTCTGATCGTGGAGGTGAATATCTAAGTTACGAGTTTGGCGAGCATTTGAAGAAATGCGGAATACTTTCACAATTGAGACCGCCGGGAACACCACAGCGTAATGGTGTGTCTGAACGTTGTAATCGAACTCTCTTAGATATGGTTCGTTCTATGATGTCACTTACAGATTTACCGCTATCATTTTGGGGTTATGCATTAGAAACAGCCGCATTCACTTTAAATAGGGCACCGTCTAAATCCGTTGAAACGACACCGTATGAATTATGGTTTGGGAAGAAACCTAAATTGTCGTTCCTAAAAGTTTCGGGTTGCGAAGCTTATGTAAAGAAGTTACAGCCGGACAAGCTTGAACCCAAAGCGGAAAAATGCGTCTTCATAGGATATCCAAAGGAAACTATTGGGTATACCTTCTATCATAGATCCGAAGGCAAAATCTTCGTTTCCAAGAATGGGTCCTTTCTAGAGAAGGAATTTCTCTCGAAAGAAGTGACTGGAAGGAAAGTAGAACTCGACGAGGTTGTCGAACCTTCTCTCGAAAGTGCGAGTAGCGCAGCACCGGAAGAAGTTCTTGTGGTGCCTGCACCAATTAGAGAGGAAGCTAATGATGATGATCATGAAACTTCGGTCGAAGTTGCTACAGAGCCTCGCAGGTCAACGAGAACTCGTACCACTCCAGATTGGTATGATCCCGTTATGAGTGTCATGTTGGTGGACAACACCGATGACCCTGGGACATATGAGGAAGCGATGATGAGCCCAGATTCCAATAAATGGCAGGAATCCATGAAATCCGAGATTGGATCCATGTACGAAAACCAAGTATGGACTTTGGTGGACTTACCGGATGGCCGGAAGGCTGTCGAGAACAAATGGATCTTCAAGAAGAAAACAGATGCTGATGGTAATGTAACTGTCTATAAAGCTCGACTTGTCGCAAAAGGGTTTCGACAAATTCAAGGAGTTGACTACGATGAGACTTTCTCACCAGTAGCGAAGCTAAAGTCTGTAAGGATTATGTTAGCAATCGCTGCATATTACGATTATGAGATATGGCAGATGGATGTCAAAACAGCATTCCTCAATGGTGACATTGATGAAGAGTTGTATATGATGCAACCCAAAGGTTTTGTCGATCCGAAAGATGCTAACAAGGTATGCAAACTTCAACGGTCCATCTATGGATTGAAGCAAGCATCCCGAAGTTGGAATCAATGTTTTGATAAGGTAATCAAAAGTTTTGGTTTTATACAAACTTATGGAGAAGTTTGTATTTACAAGAAAGTGAGTGGGAGCTCTGTAGCATTCTTAATACTATATGTGGATGACATATTGTTGATTGGGAATGATGTAGACCTTCTTAATAGTGTCAAAGAATATTTGAATAATAGTTTTTCAATGAAGGATCTTGGCGAAGCAGCTTACATATTAGGCATAAAGATTTATAGAGATAGATCAAAACGCCAAATATCATTGTCACAAAGTACATATTTGGACAAAGTTCTAAAGAGGTTTGGAATGGAAGATAGCAAGAAAGGGTTCTTGCCCATGTTGCCCAATACGACCTTGAGTAAAACTCAAAGTCCGACATCGGCAGAAGATAGAGAAAGGATGAGTAAGACTCCCTATGCCTCAGCCATAGGATCTCTAATGTATGCCATGCTATGTACTAGACCCGACATTGCATATGCTGTTAGTTTGACTAGCAGATATCAAAGTGATCCAGGAGTGGATCATTGGACAACGGTCAAAAACATCCTTAAGTACTTGAGAAGAACTAAGGATATGGTTCTTTCTTATGGAGGTGATGAACAGCTCGTTGTTAATGGTTACACCGATGCTAGTTGGAACACCGATCCGGATGATTCTAAATCACAATCTGGATACGTATTTATTTTGAATGGTGCAGCAGTTAGCTGGAGGAGTGCAAAGCAAAGCGTTGTGGCGAGATCTTCAACTGAATCGAAATACATGGCTGCTTCAGAGGCTTCACAAGAAGCGATATGGATGAAAGAGTTCATTACAGAGCTGGGTGTGGTTCCTAGTGCGCTGGACCCAATGTCTATCTATTGTGATAACATGGGCGCCATAGCCAATGCGCAAGAACCAAGGTCACACAAGAAGCTGAAGCACATCAAGCTACGTTTTCACGCTATTCGAGAACATATCCAAGATGGGGATATAAAGATTTGCAAAGTACACACAGATCTGAATGTGGCGAATCCGTTGACTAAACCTCTCCCTAGGGCAAAACATGACCAGCACCAAACTGCCATGGGTGTTCGGTATATTACCATGTAATCTAGATTAGATGACTCTAGTGCAAGTGGGAGACTGTTGGAGATATGCCCTAGAGGCAATAATAAATATAGTTATTATTATATCCTTGTGTTTATGATAAATGTTTACATTCATGCTATAATAGTATTAACAAGGAAACATTAATACTTGTGTGATTTGTAAACCTAATTTAAAGTCCCTAGTAAAGCCTCTGTATAATACTAGCTTGTTGGTTAATAGATGATTGTGGTTTCCCTATCATGAACATTGAGATGTTATTAACAACAAGATCATATCGTTATGAGAATGATATGGTGGACATACTCCTATAGATAAGCGTAGCATAAAGATCAAGTCATTTTAATAGTTCAATTGCTATATGCTTTGTGATACATAGTTATCTGATTCCTTCGACCATGAGATCATGCATATCACCTTTGCCGGATGGATGCTTTGATGACATCAAACACCACACCGTAACTGGGTGGCTATAAAGGTGTCATTGAGTGTTCAGAAAGTATTGGTTGAAACACATGGATCAAGAGTGGGATTTGTCCATCCATATGACGGATAGATATACTCTGGGCCCTCTCGGTGAAATGTCATCCAATTAGCTTGCAAGCATGTGACTGGCTCACAAGGGATCACATATCACGGGAACGAGAAAAGAGTACTTATCAGTAACGAGGTTGAACTAGGTATGCAGAGATACCGACGATCATAACCTCGGATAAGTAAACTATCGTGAGACAAAGGGAAATTGATATCGTATGTAAGTGGTTCATTAGATTGCAAAGTAATCGTAGAAATATGTGGGAGCCATATGAATTTCCAGATTCCTCTATTGGTTATTGATCGGAGAAGTGTCTCGATCATGTCCGCATAATTCACGAACCGTAGGGAGACACACTTAAGGATTCGACGTTGTTTGAGTAGTTATGGAATGATGAGAAAGAGACCGAATGTTGTTCGGAGTCTCGAATGGGATTCGGGATATCACGAGGAGATCCGGAATGGTCCGGAGAATAAGATTCATATAAGGAAAGTCCCGTTTCGGAGTTGGGGAATGATTCCGGTGTTTTCATCGGGAACATTCTAGAAGGTTCCGGAATGTCCGGCACTCCGGGGGGGAAGGGTACATGAATGTGTCATTACAAGTTGGAATGATTGCATCATGTACTAAGTGTCATTGTTGTCCAAAATAAAGGGTTTATTCAAATCCTAGTTTGAAAAGTCAAACGGCTAGTTTGAAAAGTCAAACGGCAGTTTTTGGAAAGTGGAAAAGAGGAGGAGGAGGTGAAACCAAATTGGGGAGGGAGTCCTCCTCCCCAAGCCGGCGCACCACCCAAGACGAGTTGGGGAGGGACTCCACTCCCTCCCCTTGGCTGCCGGCCCCTCCACCTATATAAGGAGGGGCAGGGCTCCCTCCTAGTACACACAAATCCCTCTCCTCTAAACCTAAACCCTAGCCACAACCTAGGGATTTCTCCCAAGACGTCAAGTTAGAGCTTCTAATTTCCCTAGCCTCCGGTTTAGAGCCTTCTAATTGGTGTGTCTAAACCCTAGATCACCAAAGCTCTCTCATACTCCACCATACTCGCTCTGGCTTAAGGCGAAGCCCTGCGAGATCTCCCCTCTACTTCCGGTACCACGCCGTTGTGCTGCCGGAATCGCGAGGAGAGTGCTACAACCTCCGCTGCCTGCTGGAACAAGGGAGAGGAAGGTCTTCATCGAGTACCGAACGTGTGACCGACTGCGGGAGCGCTGCCGGAACGCGGCGCCGGAAGGATCGTCTACGCGATCTTGAGATCGGAAAGAGTACGACTACATCACCCACGAGAATCTTCTCTCGTTAAACACTTTGGAATCTTCGAGGGTGAGTTATTCCATCGACTCGTTGCTACAATCTAGTAGATAGATCTTGGCTTGTTTGTTTGTATGCGGTAGAAATTTTTTGTTTTCCATGCTACGAAACCCTACAAGTAGTGTTCAAAACATTTTATAAAGGTTTTGGAAAACCTAGAGGTAAGAGTAGTTGAAGGTTCTTTCTTGCAAACATAAGGAGATTATATCATATAGATCTCCATAATATTGTTAATAGAACATAATAAATCAAATGTTCTTGCAAAGGCATCTTGACTCTTCAAGAATATTTATTTTTGAAGTGGGAAGATAGGGTATGATATATAGGCCTCAAATGAGTCTAAAGTTGGAGGTGTGATTTGGAGAAAAAAAATTGCCTTTGTAAAGGGAGTTTTGGAGGTTTTGTCCATTAAAGAAATTAAATAGGTTTTGGCCCATAATAATTATGGATAATATTTGATAAATCTTTATAGTCAAGGTAGATGTTGTCCACAAGCTGTATAAATCATTTAAAACCTTGGGCTTTGAGAATCCAACTTGATTTTGGTAGAAAATAAGGATAAGAGGATCTTGGGCAAAGTTAACATCATACGTCAAAACCTTGTTGGATCTTAGAGCTCATATCTCCCCTTGGGTCATGGGATATATGGATGGATAGACCAAGTGATGTAGATCACCATGGTACATAGGTTTCAGGTTGATCATGGTTGGGCTATTGAAGACTTCATGCTAAAGTTTGAAGGAAATAAGGGTGCCAAAGCATATTATCAGATAGCCTTCAAAATCATGTGGTTTTAGAAGCATAAAGATCCAATTGAAACAAGTGATGTATGGGTGGATAGCCATTTATGAGTAGGAAGCAATCATGTAAATATTTGGTCAAGAGGAGATAGTATGAAGATGTGAGCTTCTTCAAAAGTAGGCATGTTGATAAGATTTGTAGGGAAGATTCATTTCTTTCCTATAACACCATCAAGAACATTTGGATTGGAGGATTATCTAGCCAAGGTAAAGAGTGGGCCTTGGTAGTCCTTATTCTGGTATACAAGATGGTTCAAGTGCATTGCCAAAAATGCACTAGGGTTGGAAATTGAAGTGACTCAAAGATGGGATAATGATAACATTTTTCTAGACTTAGCCATTTTGGCAAATTTGGGGTTTTTGACTAGAGGGTAAGAGGGGAGGGTTTGAAAGGATGCATTGTACCAAATCATTATCAAGTGGATGGTGTTGAAGTGTAGAGTGAGTAGAAAGGATCCATGCTTGATATTGGTCTTCATTAACTTGAAAGCTTCTAGAGTGAACAATGTTCAGAAGTGACCTGGTTATGGGTTTTAGATGATCACCTAGTGGCTATAGATCAGATCTAGCTTGGTTAACCTTCTTGGGGTTGATATTCTTGGATTAGCTATAAGCTATATGGTGAGATCCTAGCTAGGGTAGATCATACTACTTCCTAAGCAAGCAAGTCAAGCAACAGATCAAGGCAATTCATCTTAGCAGATCAAGGAAACTCATCTTACAAGCAGAACAAATCTACTACCATGGATACCTCCAAGCCTAGATTAAGATAAGGATGGGTATTTTGAAATGGTTGTGTTTTGATTTGGATAAGAGTCTCTTCGTATTTCTATCCAAAGTAGAGTTTAAAAGGTTTTACAAAGGTTTTGGAAAACCTAGAGGTAAGATTAGTTGAAGGTTCTGTCTTGGAAACCTAAGGAGATTATATCATATAGATCTCCATAATATTGTTAGTAGAAGCTAAGAAATAAAAGGTTGTTGGAAAGGCATCCTGGCTCAGGATTCTGAAATGCCAGAACATTGGAGAATATGTCAAATGAGCCCAGACAATTTTGTTAAATAGATTTTGTCAACTAAGGGTACGCTAAGGAGTACATCCTATGATATACATTCAGATGCATAAGCACAAACAAAAAACAAGCAAGCACTACATTACTAAACAATAAAAAGTTTTTGTTCCCCCTAATTTTTGCATTCTGGACACCTAATCTGGGTTGCTGGAATTGGGATGTTACATACACCTACCAATGTTAAACAAATCAGAGGTTTCATGGGGATGGCAGGGTATTATAGAAGGTTCATTGAAGGTTTCTCCAAGATGGCCGGACCAATGACTAAATTGCTAAGGAAGAATACTCCATTTGTGTGGACTAACAAGTGCGAGGAAAGTTTCCAAGAACTAAAGACCAAATTGACTATAACACAAGTTCAAGCAGTGCCAAAGATAGGCAAAGATTACACATTTTATTGTGATGCATCTAAGGATGGAGTGGGTTGTCTACTGATGCAAGATCGCAAGGTTATTTATTATGGGTCTAGATAGCTCAAACCACATGAAGTCAACTACCCAACTGAAGGGTTTCGAAGAACAAAACAAATGATTCCTACGTTGGAACTCTCTAATGCCCAAGATCTATCTATGTAGTAATGGAGTAATGACCAGAGCATATAGAATACATACCCCTATAAACTGTATGCGGTTAATGTTCCGAGGGGAAGGTGGTTGAAACAGTCAAACTCGTGGCCGGCCTCAAGATCGCCATGCTCCTCACAGGTCACCCCTTGCTCCATCTTCATCGTGCAGCAGCTCCGTCTCACGACATCCAAGATGACCTCGTATGAGGCACCCTTGAGGTTTCGTACATATACGGTGTACGATGACGACCTCTGGCCCCTTGATCCCTGCTGCGAGTGCGGAAGTAGATCTCTGGATTACAATCCTTACAGCGCAACGGCGTGCTGCAGGTGCGGCGTATCTTGAATGTTTAGTCCTTTCTTTGGACCTTGCCAACACAAGGAGATGATACATTGCAAATGTATCTATAATTTTTGATGCTCCATGCTTGGTTTTATCCACTTTCTTGTGTTTTGTCCACACTTTGGAGTACTTTTCATATGATTTCTTGGACTAACCTATTAACAAGAGCCACAGTGCCAGCTGCCTGTTTTCTGCTGTTTTTGGTTCCAGGAAAGTCAGAAAATGAATATTCTCGGAATTGGATGGGACAAAATCCAAAGTGCCTATTTTTCTAGAATACGAGACGGAGGAGGGCCAGGGGCTGGCCACACCCCCCCAGGCACGGGCTAGGCCTGGCCACACCAGGGCATGGTGTGGTGGCCCCAGGCACCCCCTCGGCCTCTCTCTTCGCCTATAAGGAGCCTTCTGACCTAAAAACTTTGGGGGTTCGACGTTTTTCCACGAAAAGTTCCGCTGTGCCGCCGCCACCGAAAGGGAGATTCGAGGGACAGAAAGTCTCTGTTCCGGCACCCTAACGGGATGCGGAAGTGCCCCCGGAGCCATCTCCATCGATCTCCACCATCATCTTCATCGACCATCCATGTTTCTCCCATCTATGAGTGAGTAATCCCCCGCTATAGGCTATGGGGATGGTAGGGATTGGATGAGATCGTTCATGTAATGGCATCAGATTATTAGGGCATGGTGCCTAGTATCTTTTATTAGTGCTTTATGACTTTGTTGCGACTTGTTGTGCTTAATGCTTGTCACTAGGGCCCGAGTGCCATGATTTCAGATCTGAACGTATTATTGATTCATTATGATAGTATTGTTTTTGGTCTTATCTACAAGTTGTATTCACACGTTGTTGTCCAGAACCTATGGCCCCAAAGTGATAGAAATCGGGATAACCGGAAGGGAAAGGCTTTGATGTGACGATCACATGTGTTCACGGAGTGTTAATGCTTTGCTCTGGTGCTCTATTAAAAGGAGCACCTTAATTGCCAGCAGTTCCCTAGAGGCCCCGCTGCAAACGGGCTGGCAGGACAAAAGTTGTTTGTGCAAGTTCTCATTGCGAGCACGTATGACTATATATGGAACACATGCCTAGGATTATCTAGTACTTGGATGCTTTATCTTATTTATCTGCAATTGCCCTATGTTCTGTTTGCTATGTGAATTGTCTTGTCCATGCAACGCCCGTCCATCCATCCCTATGCCTACCGCACTCGAATCCCACTGTTTACTGCTTTTGTTACTACTGTCTTTGCTTTACTACTAGTGTTACTTTACTATTCCTACTACAAAACTGTTGCTACTGATAAACTGCTATGAGCAATATTGTTTTCCTGGTGCAGCTGAATTGACAACTCAATTATTAAGGCTTATAAATATTCTTTGGCTCCCCTTGTGTCGAATCAATAAATTGGGTTTCACTTCCCTTAAAAATACTGCGATACACCCCCTATTCTTGTGGGTCATCAAGACTATTTTCTGGCGCCGTTGCCGGGGAGCATAGCTTTATTTATCAAGTCCACTTGGATTCACTATTGGTCAAGCTAAGTTTATTTTCTCCTTGTTTGCTTGTTTCTTTATCAAAAATACAAAAAAAATTAGTTCCTACTGTAGTTGTTATTTTCGTTGTTCTGTTATTGCCTTGCTTTATCATGCTTGTTGTCAATGGTTGGTTTTCTTGAAACTGAAGCTTATTGGCAAGGTGGGTTCACGGAAGATGAAAAATATTATTATAAGGAACACCGCTTGTCACAAAAAGGGAAACACGTATGGGAACAAATTTATAGATTGTATACCATTGCTAGGAACGTGTTCTCTACTTATAATGTTACTTATTGTTGTGATGAGTCTTGTTGCAGAAAGAGGTATAAACACCTCCCTTTTAAATGTGAGTATAATGATAATGATACCATATCTTCCTATGTTAAAGGAATTTATGACTTTTATGATGCGGAACAAATTGAAAAATTTATTGCTTGGAAGGGTGCTTTTGAACTTGCTAGTTTGCTTGAAAATATTGATGATTCACCTTATAAGTATGAGGTTTATGGTATACTTAAATTTTGCTTTGATAATTAAAAGGATGAAAATAGCCATATCCTTGAATATTTTAATATATGCTTTCCACAAATGGAAGAGACTAATGCCTTGCAGGACCCTATGGAAGAGACTAATGCCTTGCAGGATCCTATGGAAGAAGAAATTGATGAACCTGAAATCTCTTTAGATGAAAAAGAGGAGGAGAGTGATGAACAAAAGGAGGAAGAATGCATTATCTACCCATGCCTACCTTCTAATGAGAGTAACTATTTATCCCTTACATTATTTGATTGTCCTCCATGCTTACTAAAGGAGGATGAATGTTATGTTCCCAAGGTTTCTTTTGAAGATGTTTATGATAAAGCTCTAGTGCTTGTAGATCATGATGAGCATGCTTCATGTGATAGTTATATTGTTGAGTTTCTTCATGAGGCTACTGAAAATTATTATGAGAGAGGAAAATATGGTTGTGGAAGTTTTCATGGTATTGAAACACCTCTCTATGTGCTGAAAGTTTTGAAATTACTCTTGTTTTATCTTCCTATGCTTGTCACTTTGTTCTTTGTGAATTTATTTGCATACACGATTCCTATGCATAGGAAGTGGGTTAGACTTAAATGTGTTTTGGATTTGCTTCTTGATGCTCTCTTTTACTACACTTCATATTTCTTTTGAGAGCATCCTCTCAAACTTTTATGCCTGAAGATGATAATATGTCTATTATTTTTGGGAGACCTTTTCTTAAATACTACAGGAGCTGTTATTAATTGTAATCAAGGGAAGGTGACCTTTAATGTCAATGAAAAGGAACATACTATCTATTTCCCCAAGAAGATTGAAAGGACTTATGGTTGAATTCAATTGAACATGTTGAGGGCATTCAAGTTGGAGAAATATATTGTCCCATACCAAGAGAAAAATTTGAAACTATTATGATTGGGACCATTGCTATCAAGGTTGAGGTAACATAATAATTAGTGGAATACAAAGTTTTGTCTCATATGAAATTATTTTGGTAACAAGACCTGATCAACCTTGTTAACAAAAGGATTTCATTGAACAAAACAATGTTTTCACCTTGATTATCTCCGCTTACTTCTATTCTATCCATTTTAGTTTTTCCTTGTGCCTAACTTATAGGCGTTAAAGAAAAGTACTTATTGGGAGATAATCCAAAAGTTTTAGATGAGTCTTGGAAGTTATTACTTCAGTAATAACCGCTCCTTATCCTTTTTATTTGCTTTTTGTGTCAAGAGTAACCTCTAATGAGAGAGAAGTAATGATTGGGAAAGTTGCTGTCCCGAAACAGATTTTTGTGCTTCACCATAAAAATTCGTGAGAGAGCTCTGTATGTCGAATTGAGCTGTTCTTTTTTGGGCTTCTGCCGCAGGTTGTTATCTAACTTTCGTTAGTTCAATACTTTTTGATTTGAGCAACAGAAGGTCTTTGAAAAAATTCGTCTTTACCTGCTGGTCTGTTTTGAAAGATTTCTGCCATTTTCTGCATTTGCTTCTTGTGGGTTTCTTTTTTAGTTCTTTTGGGGAATAGAGATTTTTAGGGAAGTGCTACAGTATCTAGTGTTCTAATAGAAGTTTATTTGGTGTTAGAACTGAACCTTAAGACCTTTTATCTTGAGTGCACTAATGTTGCTAATGAGATTGTGTGAAGTTTTGTATGAAGGAAAATTTTCAAGCGTATGGAAGGAATGAGTAATGAGATGAAGGATGGACTAAAGCTCAAGTTTGGGGATGCCACACATGTCACCCTAAGAAATATCCAAGAAGTACAAGCATCAAACCTTGGGGATGCCCAAGGCATCCCCTTCTTCATCAATAAAAATCCCAGGTTTCTTCCAAACGCTTCATTTTTATTGTTTCATGCACAATTGTGTTGTTCTTGGAGCGTCTTTTTTTCGTTTTTGTTTTGGTTTTTAGTTTGCTTTTGTTTTCTTAGTTTGCTGAATAAATTGGTTGGACCCCCCCTCTTTCTTACATTTGGTTTGCAAATAGTTTGGTTTGGTTTGGAAAAGAGTAGGGAAGTTCATGCCTATGTGGTAAAAAGAGCTTGTTTTTGACTGTGGCTATGCTTTGTCATGCCATGCTTGATATTGTTTTGGATTTATGCTTAGTATTCTTTGCTGTAGCATGACTTGTTATAAGCGATTGAGATTGCTTAATGTGCCTTGGATGAATCATGCGTTGTTTTAGCATATTAAAGCATAGTATAGTGGTATTCTCCTTTGATGCTTTATTTGGGTTGACTTGGCACATGTTCACACCATGTTATGACTATCCCAAGTCACCATAAGACTTTATGATCCTTTAGTTTTCAACTTGTAGTATCACTTTATGCTTTGATTAATGATGTTTTGTCGCTCTCCATGATTATGGCCATTATTGCTCTCTCGTTTGTCGCTCCCTTACTATTGCTAGCCTTCACTTACACTGAGTGTTTTACTCGTGCTTCCAAAACCCTTAAACCAATTATTTCCAAAGTGTCCACCATACCTACCTATTAGCATCATTTGCTACTTCCGTGCATATTCAATATGCCTTGTTTTCTTCCGAATAAAATGTTTGCTTGTTATGGGAAAGCTAGTTAGTAAAGCTCTCACGACCTTGATGGCACACTTTATTTCCTGCACTTAATAAACCTGAACCATTTTGAAATCTCCATGACAGTTATATGCTTGCTAATTATAGGCTAGGGATTAGCAGATCCGTGCTGTCACGGGGAACGCTTTCAACACTTGTAAATATATACCCAGTTGATACCTTGCTCTTTTGTTTGCGGATGTCGTCGGTGTGAAATAAAAGAGGAGCTTGTAAGTCCATGGAGTTATGTATGTGTGTTAGAGAAATGCCTGGGCCACTGGCCTAATCCATGCTAACATGGTGGAAACCTGCAGCGTAACCATAATAATATCTATGAAGCAATCTTCTAATAAAAAAAGAGAGAGAGATAGCTATTGAGAAAAAGAAACAAAAAGAGATTTATGAAAAGAGGAAAGAGAGAAAAAAGCACCATTTTCCCATGGTAAATAAGAAGATTGCTAAGATGCTCATTGTCTGCTTGCCTTGTCATTTTGATATGGGGATTCTTCCGTATCATCGGGCAAGGGGTACCCCGTTGGCGGTTCTCTATGATACGCACATACTTACGATGACAAGAACTTACCGATAACTAAAGTTGAGTAGCATGAGGAGCGGCCCTCGTACTCAAGCGACTTGGGATTTTCAGTTTATAGTTTGTCAAGCATATAACTCAGATTGGACCTCACTTTCACCTTAACCACATTAAAGATGCTTATGATAGGGGCAATGAGAGATCAAAGCTAATGAGTACCATACTTTCAGCATTTGGAAGCCTTTCAAACTATTCAAAACCTTTTTCATTTCCTTGTTCAGTCTCCACACATTCTATGAGCACTTTTTGAGAGCATAGTGGCCATTCTTAGTTCTATGTGCATTGTCCCAAGACTTGTTGATTGATGCATACCTTGATATTGCTTGTTTTAAACTATTTGTATCTAGTCACTCTTGTAAACTTTGAAGGTGTCCTATGCATTTATGTTTGCTACTCTATGAGGGACAAGCTGAATGCCACTATGCTATGTTTTCTTTATGTGAAATAAACAAACGTCTTGCAAAGCATTATTATTCATGAATCTTTTGTTTGTGCCTTTTCATGTTGCATCATAGTTTCTTTGTCTTATTGCTAGAACTTTGTCTTTCATGTTATGATTGAAGTACTATGATCCCAGCTATGAATGTTTTACAAGTACTTTGATCAAGTTTATGATGGTGTATGTCACCTCAAAAATTATTCTTTCTTTTTATCACTTACCTACTCGAGGACGAGAAGGAGTTAAGATTGGGGATGTTGATACATTGCAAATGTATCTATAATTTTTGATGCTCCATGCTTGGTTTTATCCACTTTCTTGTGTTTTGTCCACACTTTGGGGTACTTTTCATATGATTTCTTGGACTAACCTGTTAACAAGAGCCAGAGTGCCAGTTGCCTGTTTTCTGCTATTTTTGGTTCCAGGAAAGTCAGAAAATGAATATTCTCGGAATTGGACGGGACAAAAGCCGAAGTTCCTATTTTTCCAGAAGACTCCAGGATCCAGAATACGAGAAAGAGGAGGGCCAGGGGCTGGCCACACCCCCCCAGGCGCGGGCTCGGCCTCTCTCTTCGCCTATAAGGAGCCTTCTGACCTAAAAACTTTGGGGGTTCAACGTTTTTCCATGAAAAGTTCCGCTACGCCGCCACCACCGAAGAGGAGATTCGAGGGACAGAAAGTCTCTATTCCGGCACCCTGCCGGGACGGGGAAGTGCCCCCGGAGCCATCTCCATCAATCTCCACCATCATCTTCATCGACCATCCATGTTTCTCCCATCTATGAGTGAGTAATCCCCCATTGTAGGCTATGGGGATGGTAGGGATTGGATGAGATCGTTCATGTAATGGCATCAGATTGTTAGGGCATGGTGCCTAGTATCTTTTATTAGTGCTTTATGACTTTGCTGTGACTTGTTGTGCTTAATGCTTGTCACTAGGGCCCGAGTGCCATGATTTCAGATCTGAACGTATTATTGATTCATTATGATAGTATTGTTTTTGGTCTTATCTACAAGTTGTATTCACACGTTGTTGTCCGGAACCTATGGCCCCGAAGTGACAGAAATCGGGATAACCGGAAGGGAAAGGCTTTGATGTGAGGATCACATGTGTTCATGGAGTGTTAATGCTTTGCTCCGGTGCTCTATTAAAAGGAGCACCTTAATTGCCAGCAGTTCCCTAGAGGCCCCGCTGCAAACGGGCTGGCAGGACAAAAGATGTTGTGCAAGTTCTCATTGCGAGCACGTATGACTATATATGGAACACATGCCTAGGATTATCTAGTACTTGGATGCTTTATCTTATTTATCTGCAATTGCCCTATGTTCTGTTTGCTATGTGAATTGTCTTGTCCATGCAACGCCCGTCCATCCATCCCTATGCCTACCGCACTCGAATCCCACTGTTTACTGCTTTTGTTACTACTGTCTTTGCTTTACTACTGCTGTTACTTTACTATTCCTACTACAAAACTGTTGCTACTGATAAACTGTTGTGAGCAACATTGTTTTCCAGGTGCAGCTGAATTGAAAACTCAGTTGTTAAGGCTTATAAATATTCTTTGGCCCCCCTTGTGTCGAATCAATAAATTGGGTTTCACTTCCCTCGAAAATACTGCGATACACCCCCTATACTTGTGGGTCATCAGGAGACAACTAGAGAGAGAGATGGGTGAAAGTCAACCAAAGGCCTTCTTCTTTTTCGGTGTCTCTATTCCCACCCATGGGCACCCCTTTATATAGGGGGAGGGAGGTGTGCCCTCCCCTTTGGGTTTCCCATGTGGGACTAAACAAGGGAGAGAGAGGGTGGCGCTATGGGCCTCTAGGGCACCATGGTCCAGCCGACTAGGGGTGGGCCCCACCCTGCGCACAGCCCAAGGCTAGCTGGGTGGGCCCCATGTGGCAGCTAGGCCTTGGCCCATTTGGCCTTTGGCCCTTCCCTCTTGTGGTTTTCCCTCATGGGCCCTTTTTACCTAGGAATTTGGCCCATTAGTGAAATACCCTTTCAAATTAGATTTTAATATTATATTTAATATTAATTACATTAATTAACATGTAAATACATATTGCAAAATCTGATTTGACCCGAAACACCTTTCGGTTACCTCTCGATTTCCTCTGAACGACTTTAAAACTTCCCAGAACTATTCCGGTTTCCTTTTTCTTTCATATGGTGATTCCAACTTTCAGAGGATCTCTAGCTCATTGTACCCTTAAGTGTATTTCCCCATGGCTCAGGAATGGCACCGACATGGTCTCCATCATTGATCAATAGCGGGAACAGGATCATTTAAAGTAAGTATGAACTTATTGTAGCATGTTCAGGCTAACAGTACCTCATTCTCAAGCGGCTGCGACTCATGGTCAAACTGCCAGAAGAATCTGAGATGAGTAGCTAGAACTCTGGTCCTTGTACTCCATTTCCATTTCTCTTCATTAATCGTGACATTTAAAACCTAGTTAGCTAGTTTCGAAGAATGAAAGCACTTGAAAACACCAAAAACATAGCATTAAAAATTACCAGATGTATGATTCAAACTAGATAGCTGGTTTGGAAGGACGAAAACAGGTGAAAACACCGAAAAGGTGGTATTAAAATGACTAGATGTATGATTCAAACTTGATGGAAATTTTCTAAATTAAGCATTCATGGATAGAAATACACCAAAACATGAATGGAAATGTCATGCCAAGGTTTTAGGTAGAATGACTTATTAACTTATTATGCATGCATGTTATATAACTTATTAGAATGACAAGAAACTGGCCTAAGTAACACATGGAAACCTCGCACTTCAGCTTGGCTTGGCGTTAGGTTGTTAGTGTTGGATTCTCTATGAGTTGTTTGCATGACCAGTGCGAGCGCTTGAAAAGAATAACATATATGAGTTAGTGTTGCAGGATTATACTGATAGCGTGAGAATGTAAGAAAGGGAATAATAGTGAGAACCTAATGATGTGGATAGGAGCTACCAAATGTGGGTGTAAATGAAGTGGCAATAGAATGCACGACATTGAGAAACATTCTAACAATTTTGTAGCTTACGAGTACCCAAAAAATAGCAAACGGGCAAGAGAAACTACCGCTGCGTGGTGAGGGTGGGTGGGACGGGAAAGAGGGCGGCGGAGGAGGGTCTGGGAATTTCGGAGTAGGGACGAGTCATTCAGTGAAGCATAACTTGTATGGTAGACGACAATGTTGATGAAGCAGATTCGATGCGGCGAGGGAGTCGGTGAAATAGTTCTGGTGTCCACGATGCGGGAGTCGGTGGATGATGGTGGGCAGAGGTGGATCCGGTGCATGGGGTGGTGAAGAAACTCCCGTGTGGAAGAGAACACCGGCAGTGTAGGAGCGCTGGTGTGGAAGAGAGGGCCGATGGTGAAGCAGCTGGAGGAAGGTCGAGGTAGGAGGAGGGTGGGCGGGGAAGAGGCGATGGCGGGATATAGGTGGGATAATGCACATTTACCACCTATACCCCTCTATTATTGTAGTGCTCCTCTGGTCCTTATTTTCAGACTAGGGATAGAAGAGGAATTTTGCATTTGCAAAAAGCAGGGCAGGATATTTGAATAGATGCGCGGGATATTTGAATAAACGTGCGAGATGTTTCGGCGCTCTGCGGAAATTTTGACGTTAAAGCTTCCGACGTACGCCCCTCTGACATGGCCGCTCTCACGTGTTGGCCCCGTCTAGACCCACACGCCAATGAAAATATGCTTACCAATATTTAAATGAGTTTCCACACATTATATTTCGAAGGCTGTCAAACAATATGACCAAGCTCACGACCATATCACTATGATAGTTTATGATAAAGTGTCCATATCTGGTAGATCGGTTCATCTTGGCATTTCAAGCAATGTTTAGTACAAAAGAAGATTCTAGATTTTATGGATATTGTCCTACTTTCATGAATTTCTAAGCTTCCTAGCTAAATCTATGCAATAAGACGACTTTTTCACAATTTGAAGTAAATATGTCTAATTTTGAACTACAAAGTGTGTGATATAGCTTGCTCTTCACTTTTTTTTAAAAAGTGTGACTTTTTTGTTCTGTAAGTGCATGATACGTGCTTGGTCAGCGTTTAGGGTATTAGGGTTTAGGGGTTTAGGGGTTTAGGGTTTCTAGAATTTTCAATAATGTTCAAGCTTTATGCTTATATTCGTGAAATAGAATGGCGTTACCCAATTTAACGAAATTATCTCCAATTTTGATCTATAGGTGCATGATATGCACTTGGTCAGATTTTAGGGGTTTATGGTTTTAGGGTTTAGGGTTTAGCTTTTATGGGTTTAGGATTTTGGGGATTTTCAATAATGTTCAAACTTTATGGTTATATTCATGGAACAAAATGGCGTTACAGAATTTAATGGAAGTATCTCAAAATTTGATCTAGAAGTGCATGATGCCAGCTTGGTCATATTTTTTTGTTAAATAATTTGTAGGTACCCAAGTACTAAAACAAGGGAGGAACACCAAGTGTTCCACAAGATTTAGGCGTCGTTTGGTTGGGCTCTAATTCTTGTTTTTAATTTTTGGCTTATAAGCCATGAAGTTGTTTTTGGCTTTCTTTTTTAGCTTTTAACCTAGCATAATTGAATAATGGTATAAGCCGAAATCAAAAGTGGCTTACAAAATAAAGCTAAAAGCGATAGATAAGCTTAACCAAACAACCCCTCAACTTCTTGAGATTAATGCTAATGCTGCCAAATTTGGACCTTTTAAAAGAAAAATCCAAGTAAAATATATATAAACTGATGCAATATCATTCTTTTGTAGAGTAACTTGTTATGTGCACTACCTAGTTTACATGAAAAATTATGCTAAAACTTGACAACTTTTGAAGAAACTTGTTTCACATTATGGCGTACCATGTATGAATATTAATAGCTTTCAAACGAGATGACCAAGGTCATGGCAATACGTTTTCCATAGTTCATGATAAGGTTTCCATGTTTGGTAGATTGGTGCATAATTGCATATTGGCATTTCAAACAATGTTTACAAAGGGTGCTTCCAAATTCGAAGTTATTTTAAATTGTCCAATTGACAAAAAAACTTCCATTGTGAAGCAACTACAAAGACTATATCTGGTTTAACATCTCACTGCACCAAATTTCTCACAAAGTATAAAATATTTGATGGATAATTCCCCAGTTTCATCAATTTTCAAGCTTCTGAGCCAGGTTCGCTGATTTTAACTATTTGATCTCGATCGAGCGAAAAATTTATGAATTTTGAACAAGGGCAGGGAAACATCGATGGGGTGATGCACGTGGGAGAACGCAAATTTACCACGTATATCCCTCTATTACTAGAGTGCTCCTTGGGTTCTTTTTTTCGGAAAAGGGATAGAAGAGGAATTTTTATTCTAAAAAAAGGTGAAGTATGTTTGAATGGATGCACGGGATATTTGAATGGATGAGTGGGATATTTGGGTGCTATACCAAAACTTCGAGGTCGAAGCTTCTAGCATACACTACTACCACGTGCGGCCGCCCAGATGCGCTATCACCGTCTAGACCCACATGGCAACGAAAGTTGATTTCCAGCATTTAAATGAGTTTCTAGGCATTTGCTGAACTTTTCGAACAATTCAAAGCTTTCAAAAAGATGACCATCGTACAAAAAAAGGTGACCAAGGTCATGGCCATAGTTTATGATGATGTGTCCACATTTCGTAGATTGGTGCGTCTTGGCAAATCAACCAATATGTCTAGTTCCAAATTTGAAGTTTTTTTTCGAATTTCTAAGTGACAACACAGTGTTTTATTGTGAAGCAACTACAAAGATGATGGCTCAAAATGCCACCGCCCCCATTTTTCACACGATGTATAACGGCCTTTCCTGCTTCCAAGCTAAATTTGTGCAATAAAATAATTTTTGGGATAGATGTTTGAATGGATGGGCGGGATGTTTGAATGGATGGCCGGGATGTTTCAGCGTTGTTTCAAAATTTTGAAGTTGAAGCTTCTAAGGTACGCTACTCCCACTTGGGGATACTTTCCCCATCAGATAGACACACACGCATGTATGCTTGCTAGCATTTAATGAGTTTAAAGAGATCTGCCAAAATTAATGAACATTAACTCAAGGGTTTGCAACAAGATGACCAAGGTCAGAGCCATAGTTTCTAATACTGTGTCCATGTTTTGTACTTTGTACATTGATGCATCTTGGCCAATCAAGTTTTTCTTATATACGTGTCCATATTTGGTAGATCGATGCATCTTGGCATTTGAATCAATGTTTACAAAAGGAGATCCCAAATTTGATGGATAATACCCTACTTTCATGAATTTCCAAGCTTCCTAGCTAAATCTGTGCAATAAAATGACTTTTTGACAATTTAAAGTAAGTATGTATAATTTTGAACTACAAAGTGTGTGATATAGCTTGCTCTTGACTTTTTAGAAATAATTTAAAGGTGTTGAAGTAGTCAAATATTGGAGAACCACCGAGAGTTTTGAAAGGTTCAACTTTTTGATATGAATGGTAATGACACCAACTTTGGGAGTTTTTAAAAAAATACAAAGAAACAAAATATAAAACGAAATACAACCATTCTTTTCTCTCTTGGTGTATCACTTTATGCACTAGCTAGTTTACCTAAACAAATATAATCTTAAAATTGATAACTCTTGAAAAAACTTGTTTCACAATATGGCGTACCATGTATGAACATTCATGGCTTTCAAAAACTAGATGACCAATGTCAAGGCCATATGTGTTACCATACTTTATGATAATGTAACCATGTTTGGTAGATTAGTGCATATTGGCATTTAAACATTGTTTATAAAAAGAGCTTCCATATTTGAAGTTATTTTGAATTTTCCAATTGCTAATAATGGCTTTAATTTTTTCATACCATATATGGCATACCATGTTCGAATATACATGGCTATCAAACCATATGACCAAGGTCATGGCCATATATTTGCTATAATTTATAAGAACATGTCCATATTTGGTAGATTCGTGCGTACTGGCATTTAAAATATTATTTACAAAGGAAGCTTCCAAATTTGAAGTTATTTTAAATTGTCCAAGTGAGAAAAAACCTTCCATTGTGAAGCAACTACAAAGACTATATGTGGTTTAACATCTCACCGCACCAATTTTCTCACAAAGTATAAAATATTTGACGGATAATTCCCAAGTTTCATGAATTTTCAAGCTTCCAAGCCAGGTTCGCCGATTTTAACTATTTTATCTCGATCGAGAGAAAAATGTATGAATTTTGAACAACAATCGATGGGAACCTCTACTTCCCGTAATTCTGGGTCACTGACATGCGGGTTACTTGCATGGTGGGTCCAAAAAGTCAGTGTAGCTCGGAGTGGGTGAGTAGGTAAATATTGAAGAAGGGCAGGGAAACATCGATGGGGTGATGCACATGGGAGAATGGAAATTTACCACGTATATCCCTCTATTACTAGAGTGCTCCTTGGGTTCTTGTTTTCGGAAAAGGGATAGAAGAGGGATTTTTATTCTAAAAAAAGGTGAAGTATGTTTGATTGGATGCACGGGATATTTGAATGGATGGGTGGGATATTTGGTTGCCGTACCAAAACTTTGGGGTCGAAGCTTCTAGCATACACTACTACCACGTGGGGCCGCCCAGATGCGCTGTCACCGTCTAGACCCACATGCCAACGAAAGTTGCTTTCCAGCATTTAAATAAGTTTCTAGGCATTTGCTGAACTTTTCGAATAATTCAAAGCTTTCAAAAAGATGACAATCGTACAAAAAAGGTGACCAAGGTCATGGCCATAGTTTATGATGATGTGTCCACATTTGGTAGATCGGTGCGTCTTGGCAAATCAACCAATATGTCTGCTTCGAAATCTGAAGTTTGTTTTCAAATTTCTAAGCGACAACGCTATGTTTTATTGTGAAGCAACTACAAAGATGATGGCTCAAAACGCCACCGCCCCTATTTTTCACCCGATGTATAACGGCCTTTCCTGCTTCCAAGCTAAATTTGTGCAATAAAATAATTTTTGGGATGGATGTTTGAATGGATGGGCGGGATGTTTGAATGGATGGCCGGGATGTTTCAGCGCTGTTTCAAAATTTTGAAGTTGAAGCTTCTAAGGTACGCTACTCCTACTTGGGGATGCTTTCCCCATCAGATAGACACACACACATGTATGCTTTCCAGCATTTAAAGAGTTTATAGACATCTACCAAAATTAATAAACATTAACTTAAGGCTTTGCAACAAGATGACCAAGGCCAGAGCCATAGTTTCTAATACTGTGTCCGTGTTTTGTACTCCATACATGGATGCATCTTGGCCAATCATGTTTTTCTTATATACGTGTCCATATTTGGTAGATCGATGCATCTTGGCATTTGAATCAATGTTTACAAAAGGAGATCCCATATTTGATGGATAATACTCTACTTTCACGAATTTCCAAGCTTCCTAGCTAAATCTATGCAATAAAATGACTTTTTGACAATTTAAAGTAAGTATGTATAATTTTGAACTACAAAGTGTGTGATATAGCTTTCTCTTGACTTTTCAGAAATAATTTAAAGGTATCGAAGTAGTCAAATATTGGAGAACCACCGAGAGTTTTGCAAGGTTCAACTTTTTTATATGAATGGTAATGACACCAACTTTGGGAGTTTTTAAAAAAAATACAAAGAAACAAAATATAAAACGAAATACAACCATTCTTTTCTCTCTTGGTGTCTCACTTTATGCACTAGCTAGTTTCCCTAAAAAATATAATCTTAAAATTGATAACTCTTGAAAAAACTTGTTTCACAATATGGCGTACCATGTATGTACATTCATGGCTTTCAAAAACTAGATGACCAATGTCAAGGCCATATGTGTTACCATACTTTATGATAATGTAACCATGTTTGGTAGATTAGTGCATATTGGCATTTAAACATTGTTTACAAAAATAGCTTCCATATTTGAAGTTATTTTGAAATTTCTAATTGCTAATAAAGGCTTTAATTTTTTCATACCATATATGGCATACCATGTACGAATATACATGGCTCTCAAACCATATGACCAAGGTCATGGCCATATATTTGCTATAATTTATAATAACATGTCCATATTTGGTAGATTGGTGCGTACTGGCATTTAAAATATTATTTACAAAGGAATCTTCCAAATTTGAAGTTATTTTTAATTTTCCAAGCGACAATAGTGGCTTTTGTCATGAAGCAACTATAAATAATGGCCCAAAATCCCACTGCCCTAGTTTTCACAAAAAATAGCCTAGGGTTTTGTGTTCGGGGTTTTTGGGTTGAGGGTTTAGGAGTTTAAGGTTTAGTATTTAGGGTTTAGGATTTTAGGTTTAGAGTTATTTACGGTTTTAGTGTTTAGGGTTGTTCCGGTTTTAGGGTTTAGGGAATTTTCAATAATAAAGTTCAAGCTTTATATATATGCTTATCTTTATTCATGAAATAGAATGGTGTTATCGCAATTTAATGAAAGTATCTCGAATTTTGATCTATAAGTGCATGATACCTATCTGGTAAGGGGTTTAGGGTTCTAGGGTTTATGGTTTAGGGATTTAGGGTTTAGGTTTTAGCGGTTTAGGGTGTAGGTAATTTTGATTTGCAAGTGCACATGATACCTCTTTTGTCAGGGTCGTTTAGGGGTTGAGTGTTTCTAGTTTTAGGGTTTAGGGAATTTTGAATAATGTTCAAGCTTTATGCTTATATTCGTGGAATAGAATGGCGTTACCGCAATGTAATGAAAGTATGTCAAATTTTCATCTCTAAGTGCATGATACCTGCTTGGTTAAGGTTTATGGTTTGAGGGTTCAGGGTTTTACGGTTTAGGTTTTATGGGTTGTTTAGGGTTTAGGGTTTAGGCTTTAGGGAATTTTCAATAATGCTCACGCTTTATGCTTATATTCATCAAATAGAATGGTGTTACCTAATTTAACAGAAGTATCTCAAATTTTGATCTATAAGTGCATGATACATGCTTGGTTATGGTTTATGGGTTGAGGGTTTAGGGTTTAGGATTTAGGGGTTGTTTAGGGATTAGGGGATTTTCGATAATGCCCAGGCTTTATGCTTATATTCATCGAATAGAATCACTACAAGTAAAGTTTCCTTCCGCAACAACTTGGCCCGACGATCAACGTAGAAGGCGTGTAGTCCGTGACAAAATTCTCGGCTCGGCCATGGCCGATAGATAAAACATTCCCCCGTTTCGTGCATGGCAGAAGCAAGATTTTTGGTTCCTCACTCGATGTTGACTCGTCGAAGTCTTTTGAGGGGTGTGGGTCCTAGACATCAGTGTCTCTAGAGGACCATACTTTTTAGTCGCGCCTCCCTAATTTGAACTCGATAATGTTGCTCGATGTGTCTGCCGTTTAGTCAGGCTGCTAGGTCCCACATGTCAGCCTCTCATTAGCAGAATCATGTGTATGATGGAATTTTTTCCTTCGCTCGCGCTACCCTATTCTGAACTTGATAGTGTTACTCGATGCATCTATTGTTTAATTAGGCTGCTGGGACCCACATGTCATCCTATCATTAGAAGAAAAGTGTCTATGATGGATTTTTTTCCTTTGCTTGCGCTACCCTATTCCGAAATTGATAGCACTGCTCGATGCATCTAGCGTTTAATAAACCTCATGGCCCCACATGTCATCCTCTCATTAGAAGAAACATGTGTATGATGGAAATTTTTCCTTCGCTCGTGCAACCCTGTTCCGAACTTGATAGCACTTCTCGATGCATCTACCATTTAATCAACCTCCTAGGCCCCACTTGTCATCCTCTCATTAGAAGAAATGTGTGTATGATGGATTTTTTGCCCTCGATCATGCCTTCATGTTTCGAACTTGATAGCGTTGCTCGCTACATCAGCTGTTTATTCAGGCTGGTGGGTCCCTTATGTCAGCCTCACATTAGAAGAATCGTGGGTATGATGGAATTTTTTTCTCTAGCGCTACCTTGTTCCAAACTAGATAGCGTTGCTCAACGACTCTGTTGTTTCCTCATACTGCTGCGTCCCCCATTTCAGCCTGTCACTACAAGAAACGTGTGCATGATGAACTTTTTTCTCACTCACGCCTCCCTGTTTCGAACTGGCAACGTTGCTCCATGCAGCATCTATATATGGTCACGCTGCTGGGTCCCACACATCAGCTTCTTTGTAAATAAAGCATGTGTATGGTCGACTCTTTTTTAGCCGTGTTCGCTGATTTGACCTTGGCAACTTGCTGGGTCCTAGATGTCAACCTCCTCTATGAAGGAAACATGTCTATGCTAGGTCCCAGACGACAGCCTCTATGTGAAAGAAACGTGTGTATGTTGGATAGCTTTTTGGGTCCCAGATGTCATCCTGAAAGTACAAAAAATACTCATCAAGGCCAAATTAAAAAGATTCTAGGCTAACTCGGGGCGGATGCCCTATTCGTCATGGCTTATATTCCATGGGCTCACTCCTAAATTGAATGGGCTATGGTCGATGGCCAAAGGACCACGAAAAGGCTGAATTACAAGGTTGTGGGCTATGCTTGGGGCTGATAGACTAATTTCATTTGCTATGCTTGGGCCTGCTGGGTCCGACATGTCAGCTTCTCTGTAAGTGCAACATGTGTATGATGGACTTTTTTTTGGCTGCGTCCGCTATTTTCACCAGGGCAGCCGTGTATGGTCTTACTGCTGGGGCCCTTATGTCAGCCTTTCTGGTATGTTCTGGCTTGTGGGTCCCTGATGCAACCTTGTATGTTCTTTCTGGTGGGTCGCTGATGTCAGCCTCTCTGTACAAGTATTTAAATTTTTTTTCGAACCCTGCATACCGGTGGGTTCGTGATGTCAGCCTCTCCGTAATGCGATATTGCTTGAAGAAAAAATGTAAACCAAAGATACACACACACATGCGATTTGGACAAAAGACCTTCAGATCAAATAAACGTAAATTGAGTGTGTTGCCACTACAACAAAGATATTTATAGAATAAATATCATCAAACTTTTATTAGTACTACAAATTATGTATTAATCTTCTTAAAAATAATTTGTATGACTATGTTTATCTCTTTTAAAATATAAAAGGGCAGCGCTCCTGGCATCTCAATTTATAAAATGCCACATAATGGGGTATTTTCTTAAAAACATGGGTAGGCAGAGATGTTTTTACTGTGATAGGTGGGGGCAATGGCCAAAAGGCCACATTAAAAAGAGTTTGGCTATTCTACATAGGCTGCTCTATGTGGGTTATATTCCATAGGCTATGCTCCACAGGCTTCATTCTGAAATTTTACTAGGTTGTGCTCAACAGTCCGCTAACCCTTAAAAGGCCGAATTAATGTGTTCTCGGCTATGCTCCATGGGCTCCTTTCTCAAATTTCACTGGGCTGTGGTCAGCAGTCCCTAACCCCGAAAAGACCGAATTAAAATTTTATGGGCTAAAGACGGGCCAAATGAGCTACTCCCTTCGATCCAAATTAATGTTCTCGGATTTGGCTAGATTCGTACATATCTAGCAATAAAACATGACTAGATATATCAGAATCTAGACAAATGTGAGAACTTTAATTTGGATCAGAGGGAGTACTAGATTTCTACTCCTGGTTAATAAAATTTGCATCGTGATGTGCTCTTCTGGATTCGAAACAAAGATCTCAGAGATGGAGGGGAAAAGTGATAATTATTTTTGGAAGATATCCATGTATAAGTTCAGCAGTATAGAATAAGGTAGAAAAATTATCAATTGATTCAAAGTTCATATTCAGGAGCACTTGACCAATTCAGCAGCATTTCAAAAGTGACAAATTCAGCAATATAGATAATGCAATACAATAGCAGTACAGAGAGAACCAGTACTTGTTTCAGCTCTAAAAACCTTGTAACGCAATCAGTTTGCCCTTTTCACCAAACACACTCGACCATTGGAGCAAGAAAAATTGACGATCAAGTTTGCTTTGAGTATCTTCTTCTCACATCAATGCCTGTCTGACCCCTGTATGCAACCCAAAATGCCCAAGTCTCATATATATTGTGACAAGGCCATGTTTCAAAAGAAAAGCAAGACTATCTACTGCCCTTGATTTAAACAAGTACCAGTACATCATTATTAGTTGCACAAAATGCTTTCGTAATAGCAACGACAGAACATTTGAGATATTCAGTAGCTTTCCTCCTTGAAATTCAATAGCAGTATAGAGAGAATCAGTCCTTGTTCTAGCTAAAAAAACCTTAGCGCATGATCAGTTTTGACTGTTCTCCGAACAGACTCAATCATTGGAGCAAGCAAAACTGACGATCAAGTATGCTTCTGTGTGAGTTCCTCCTCCTTACGTCAATGCCTGTGTGACCGCCCATAGCAACCCAAAATGCCCAAGACTCATCTTGATAATTGTAACAATGATAAGTTTCAAAAGAAAAGCAAGACAATCTAATGACTTCATCTAAACAAGTACCAGTACATCACAGTTTGTTCTACAAAATATTGTACTAATAGTAATGACAGAACATTTGATAGATTCAGTAGCATTTGAAAGATTTGGCAGTATAAAATAAGACCGCAAAAATATCAGATAGATTCCTGATTCATATTCAGCAGCACTTGACTGAGTCAGCACAACATTTCAAAGTGACCGGTTGGCAGTACACAGATAGTGACCAAAAGAATTGACAGATTCAGCAATGTGGACATTTAAATTCAATAGATGTAGCAAGGCATGATTCGAAAGGAAAGCAAGACCACTATTCTACACTCGACTGGTCGATTTGAACAAGTATGAAACAAAACTTTTGATAGGTTCAATAGCATTTGAAAGACGCACCAGTACAAAATAAGAAAGAAAAATATCGATAGATTCCCAGTTCACATTTTGTGGCACTTGGACATATTCAGCAGCATTTCAATGTGATTGATTCAGTTTGCCCTTTTCTGTGCATGCCTCCTTCTCACATTAATGTCTATGTGTGACCTCCATAGGCTTCTCAACATACCCAAAGGCTAGTGAAGACTATGAGTTTATGAGAAGGCCAAGTTACAAAAGAATAGCAAGACCATCTACTGCACTTGATCTAAACAAGTAGCAGTACATTAGTATTAGTTCTATAAAATGCCAAGTTTCAAAAGAAAAGCAAGACAAACTGCTGCACTTGATCTAAACAAGTACAAGTAAATCACAGTTAGTTCTACAAAATATTGTATTGTACGTACTAATACTAACAACAGAATATTCGACAAATTCACTAGTATTTAAAAGATTCAGAAGTACAGAATAAGACCGAAAAAATATCGATAGATTCCTAGTTCATATTCAATAGCAGTTGACAGATTCCTAGTTCATATTCAGCTGCACTTGACAGATTTAATAGCATTTCAAACTGACCGAATTAGTAGTACATAGACAATAATTGATAGATTCAGCAATGCACACATTGAAATTCAATAGATGTAGCTAGGCCTGATTCAAAAGTAAAGCGAGACCATATTATGCACTCTATCGATCGATCTGAACAAGCACCAGTAGATAGTTATTATTGCAAAATAGACTAGCAGAGGAAGAACTCCATAGAAAATACTTAGAACTATCATAAGCTAGGAACCACATCTCCCAAAATGATAAGTACCAGTACATACAGTAGGTATTACTACAAAATACATTAGAAGTAGTTGAACTCCATAAAAATACTCCTAAAAATAACTACTAAGAACAGGTAGTAAGTCTTTCTAGCAGTTCAAATACTCCAACAAACATTAACATGTGTTTATCTCACTCATGAATCCTATTAATGCAAAGACAATATTCTAGGGTGAACACCGACGGTCGACGAGCGACCAGGTGCAACATCGGCACCGCAGGAGCCACTGCAGCTCATCGAACGGGTTGCCATCGGGCGACGCGGTGCTCTCCGGCATGCATAGCCTGGAATTTTTTATCCTTGTCCCCTCAATCACAGTCGACGACCAGAACTTCACCATGTACCGCGGCGACAAGCATGCCACCGACCTGATGCATAAGACGTGTAGCATTTGGCACGTGTAAAATCGCACCATGAACCCAATACCATCATCCCCGGATCCGATGATATCTACTGTCCATAGGCCTGTTGCCGGTAGAGGCTTAGAGGTGTACCTGCGTGTTTTGCCGTAGCAGAAACTGCGCACCCACATCGAGTGAGATTCACGGAGGTGGGCGAGGAGCGTTGACAGCGAGGCGGCAATCATGTTGCCATCCTCCATGCAGTTGCAAGGGCCGTGCGTGCACGCGATATTGTGGTTGTGGACATGATGGTAGGCGACCAATGTCCCGCAACGGTCGTTCGGGCATCTGCTACCTTTTCCACTGGCGACTCGAAGGTTCAACTCCTTGGAGCATGCAGCCAACTGGACGGTGCTGGTATTGTCCATACGCATAGCGATCTCGTCAAAGACATCGGCGTCGACATTGCTCCATCCGCCGTACTGCCGATTGGGCTCTGAAACCACCATCGTGTCCCTATGGTTTGGGGGAGAGGCGGATCAATCTATGACTGTTGGGAGGTTTTGGAGGAGAGGGGTGGAGGCCTAGAAGGACTGATGCTACGGGCGAGATGGCGATGATAATGAGTGAATCGCATGCTAGAGATGATACTAAATGCTGCCGGAGATGGGAAGACAGTATTGCTCTTTGAACGAGGACATTTTTGTGTGTTCCTTCGTCGATCTTCTACTGCAGGGCGCAACTGCACCAAGTAGACTTTAATTACCAAGCTAGTCTAGCACACCAATGTTGTTTAGTATTGTAGCATCGAGGAAAATTTAATTAGCTAGCTAGTCTAGCACGCTAATGTTGTCTAGTAGACTGCCATATCATCACAATATAAAATTGTACTCCATAAAGTACTCCCTCCATCCAAAAATAACTGATTTGGTTTTATCTAGATTCGAATGTATCTAGATGCATTTTAGTGTATAGATATGTTCGAATCTATACAAACTCAAGTCGGTTATTTCTGGATGGAGGGAGTAGTAGTAATAGGTAAAGCTGAGAAAATAATTATAATTTCGAGCTGCTTCCATAAAGTATCGGGTGTATATTTGGTTCTTGTACTTATGCATAGCGTTCAGTGTGCTAAAGTCTATCAATAAAATCTCCTACTTCCTCTGTTTCAAAATATAAGATGGTTTAAATTTTGTGAAACAAATGTACCTAGACATCCTTTACAACACACTAAAATTAGTGTGTAGGTTTGGAGTGAACCAAACACTCAAAGTCGTCTAGATACATTTGTTTCATAGAAGTTAAAAATCTTATAATATTGAACGGAGCGAGATGCTAGAATGGAAAACAAGATTCAAGGGTTAGCAATGTTTGAATTTGCTAGTATTGATACAACGATTAATGTTAAAAGTTAAACGTACACTATATAGTGGTAAGATAATATAAGATAAATCTCTAAAAAATATGGTCTCATCATATCATCTTAACCAAAGAGTAGTGCATGAGGCTATAAACACTGAAGGCAAGGTTGTTTACATAGAGTACGACCCTTACACAAACATTGAGGTGATTGTTCCTTAAAGTGTATGGCACGTGGTCTGTAACATCTTGTTGATGCTAAAATTTCCATAATTTCTAAAGGAACTCTAGAATCGGCAGACTAAAGTGCATTATGCTAAAGGTCCAAAAAAATATAGTCAAGTTCATATGAGTAACTAAACATAGTACCGACACAAGGGCATGTTTCAACGAAGAGAGACCAACAAGTTGAAAGCCAATGACTTCAAACAACCAAACAAAATTAATTGTTCAACATGATCGAGCCCTATTTCTCTAATTGTAGTACCAGCTATTACATATGGATTACATCAGTATGTATTGTGGCAACATGTCTTGTTTCTTAGTTAAGAATGAGCCTGATTCCAATCAAGGGCGTTCGCGAAGGTTGGTACGAACCAAATCAGATGCTTCACCATTCCTTTCCAGAAGCGAGGGTTACTAATTCTCTCAAGGACATTGGTTTCAGAAGTAATGCCAAAGTCTTTACCACTAAGACTGAAGCGGCATAATTCAGGATGCACTCTTTGGAAATCCATGCTACAGTTGGAAAGAGGTAGACATAGTTTCTTCTTGTCAGATAACCTGAGGTAATATTTGCACCACCTACGGGCATGATAATCGGTAGTTAACTCCAAGGAAAAGAGAATATGATCCAAGGTCATCAATCCTTTCCCATGGATTAGATTGATCAACCTGACCAGTGTTCATTGAGAACACCAAGTAGCCAAACCCGGAAGTATAAGTGGAGATAGTGCGACCGCAGTGTACAACACGAGGATGACTAGCACTAGTACGATGGCGGCAATGACAAGTAAGAGAACTGGGATCATAAGAAGCGCCAAGCATATATATATGAAAAAGTCTAGAACCATCTGCAGATCTTGCTAACCACCAAAAAACAAAAAAGTAGTCATACTCGTCTCCAGTAGCATTAAGAAATGAATCCACCAAATCATCCACGGCAGCTGGTCGCGCCAAGACAAGCGCATGACCTTGAAAAAGGTAGCAGAATGTGTTTACTTATGATTTCGGCAGCATGATATACTGAATCCTACTAAAAAATTCCTTCCAATTGATCTACATGCAAAGTATCTCAAACATAGGAAAAACAACTACGACTTAGAATCGTACAAAGGAAACACATCATTATATAATAGGGAAATTTTGAAAAGAACACTCATCTTTTTTTGAACAAGACGGGCATTTTTTGGCTCGTTTTATCTTAAAAGGGCAAAGAGAATTAACCAGTTCATTTGCAGGGGAACTTGCCAAAAACCCATGCAAATGAAGAAAACATAGGATACGAAAGACACATGGTTTTACATTTGCTTGTCCATTTATACTCTTATAAGATTGCGGTGTGTTGAATTACATTGTAAGGAAAAACCATTTGAACAGATTCTTTTCACGAGCTTCAAGTAGATCTTAAATTCCTATCAAATGAATTAAAAGGCATCCGGAAAAATCTACTGTGCAAAATTCAATCTGATGAATCAAACGTCTTCTATAAGAAAAAATCCTACGGAAATCCTATGAATCGTATAGTTCATAGAGTTTGAAATAACTACTCATATTTTCATTTAAACGAAACACTCCTTATGTCAATTCAGTACAATAGCTTGGGCACATGAGTAATTAAGCCAGTACACTACATATGAAGGAATAATTACCAGGATGCAGAGCATCCCAACATGAACATTGCCATACAGAGCTGTGGAGAACACCAGTCCGTCGTGGGTAATTCCATCATTGTAACTATAAGGGATCAGGGTGTGATTAAGTGGAAGTGGAAGAACTGTCCATCCATCATCACCTCCCTGAAGGATGGCAATTCTTACGTTGAAGACTGCAACAAGCAAGAAATCTTTATATCTCCTAGCAGCTGTGGGAACTTGGCAAATAACAATCTTCTACATTTCAACTGGAAGATCATTATCCAACAAGAACGTGGTTGGCTTGTCGTTTGCTTGGAACGACAATGTTGGGAGAGAAATATTGCGATGAGTGTACACGTTGCGAAGCTCCAACTTGCCTCTGAAGCTAGCTGTGGCAATAAAATCTCGATTGGCGCCTACCCACTGCCCAGAAGTAGAGCCTAGTACCATAGCTGTGGGGCCCCCGGATTAATCCTCCGAGAATCCCTATTATGCATACAACCACGATCCCATGATCAGTTAGTTATGGCACATAACCGACAAGTATCATTACAGCATCCGAGAGTATACCAAATTACAAGACTTACATAAATGCCGTTATGCCTACATCAATGATCAACAGCGGACTTCATCAAGGACAGAGCCTGAGCCATGCCTTAACCTACAGGCAACTGACTGGGAGAACGTCCTAGCTCGCATAGTCGCCATCCCCGTCTTCTTCTTGAGATCTGGCCAAGTTAATAGCCAGGGACAATGCCGGTGAGTGCTTTGAATGTACTCGCAAACCACCTTAAGAGAATAGTAATGACAAGGGGATATGCAATATGGCTGTAGTAGTAGGAGGGCTCCAAGTGGGGTTCTTTTCTAAATAGTTTCTCTTATAGATATAGCATCTACAAATTTTTGTTGAAAACTTTTGTAAAACATTTTGGAAATTGTTTTGAAAAGTTTTGGAAAACATTAGGACTGGGTCACCCATTTGTTCCCGTTTTCAGGTCGGCCCACGACCAAGCTCCTTCCATACCTCTTTGACCATCCCATGGTCAAAGCAGGTATCCTTCCCGACCATCCCATGGTCAAAACATTTCGAAAATATTTCTTTTCCTACATCCTTTTTGAAAACAAAACCAGCACCACTCTACAGCAACCTTCCCAACCGTCCATGACCGCGGACGTGGCTATTCGAATAGATTTACACTCTGCAGAAGTTGTACACTTTACCCACACCATCCGGGTACACTACCCTGATCTTCACCGATCGTGGGTCGAGTAACCGACCAAGACTCTCCGGATGCCCACTCCAACATAAGTGCCTACCCTATGAGTGTTAATCCCCTCAACACCGGGACGTCGGGCGAGGACCAACCGGAGTGATTATTGCACGTCCCACGTGCACGCTTTCAATGAGGGGCTCGTAGTAACGCGTGGAGGCCTGCCGACCCTTCATTCCTTCTCCAGGTCGATGGACCTATATCGGAGAAGGCCCACCCTCCAGGGATCCCCGATCCCCTGTAGTTGTTGCGAGGCAGCTCATACCAGAATAGACAAGCATCAAATCCAGCCCTGTCCTATACCAGAGTAATGTGGTTGCACAGGGTTAATTGTTCTAGCAAAACTACAGAGAACCAGGTGCGTTTTTGTAAACCTTTTTCCTCCGGTTTTCCTCCAGCATTTATAAAACAAAACCTTTTTCTTTCTCAACATCTCTTGGGAGGTCCCACCTCACCAAGGTTTTATCATAAAACATTTGGTAAAACTTTTTCCGGGGTCTTCCTATCCTCTAGCTTTTGTTTTAGCTAAATCGGGGTCTCCAAAGGGGTATGGTGGATATGCACCATCTATTCTACTAGGGACAGGTAGGTGTCACCAAGGGGGTTGTACTTAATAGTACAAGGGTATACTAGTTCGGAGGAGCCAAACCACTACCATATATATATACGTCAACATAAAGTAAAACAATGCAGTTTTCATAAAACAATAAGTAAAACATGCATAATTAAAATAGTAGGACGAGGCTTATGAGCAAGAAGGTGGCTTGCCTGAGGATCAGCAATATGGCATAAAGGTCCCTGGACTTCTTCTTTAGATAACCTAGAATACCCAAATATACCAATAATAATTACCAAATATAAATACCACTTCTTCTGCTCTCCGATTTCATCGCAACTATCGTCGTCCAGACATCACATGCAAACAAACAAGGGCACAATCAACACAATGCTTACAAACACCAATACATACAGCAAGCAATGATCAAAACAACTTTACAAACTAGTAGGTCTTAGGGAGAATGGATTTAATATGATTGGCCTTGTTTTGGAAGATATGGAAGATTTATAGTCTATGAAATTACCTAAGAGGGGTTTTGGACCAAGGACATATTCTGTATGGTACCATTCTATAAAAATGATACCTATAAGTAGATGTTGATAAAATGAAACCAACAAAAGTGGTTTCACTATTTTATCACTTTTCTTCAATTTATTATGAATATCCTAGTGATAAAAGCTCTAGTTTTAGGAAATAATTCACCAGAAAGATTCTGTATGTCCAAAAATTATTTCCTTGGGTGGTTAGGTAGGCCTTGATGTAATTGTTCACTGAGAGTTGTAATCACTCCAAAATAATTACCAGAATGCCCTCAGGAAATTCCCAAAGGAAGTTCTGCAGGCAATTTGTCCTTTTCACCAGATTTAATCAAAGAAGCTTTTGACGTGAATCCAAGGACACCTTATAGGTATTTAGAGTAACTTTCTGTACAAATTGGAATCACCCTTTTTGGAGTTGTATAGCTACTGTAGTGAATTTAGAGGTGAATAAACCATGCACATAATAGTTTAATTCACAAAGAAATATCCAAGGCTGAATAAATTATGAGCTCCTGGGTTTGGATAGGATTTAGTGTTCCACATCACTAGGATTTGTAATTGGGTCAATTGGACTCATGATTTGGTCCAGGGAATTTTCTAAAGGCAGAAAGTCTCTATTTTTGTTATTTTAACTGTAGGCAAATTACTATTCACCTTGGCATGAGGTTTATGCTAAATGGAGGGTATAGACATTATCTCTCAGGAGGACTTGGGTTCATCCCAAATGGATATGTACAACTCTCTGAGGAATTTATTTAGTGATAAAGATACCTTTTTGTAGGATAATTACCAGTAAATAATTACAATTACTTTTGGCAAAATAACAGTTCTGCATGTTACAGGAAGCATTAAGCAACCCTAGGAAAAATAGATCTAAACAGAATATGGTCTTTTCCATTTTTATCTTGATTAAATCCTAGCAAGGCAATCTGGCGGACCTGCTAAAAGAAAAGGGGTTAAAACAGTAAAAAGGGGAACGGGCCAGATCTCTGGTGGCGTGGGCCGACCGCACCGGACCGGGCCAGCTAAGCAGCACCACGGGCGGGAGCTAAGAATTGAACCTGCGGGGGCGGGGCCCGGCTGTCAGCGAGGGTGGCGGATGAAGCAGTATGGAGGGCTCGGGGCCATCCGATTAAGTTGCAGCGGACGGCTGACCACTGTCATCCTCGATAGAGAGCCAGCGGCGGCGGCCTGAACCCTAGACGGCGTGGAGGGGTGCGGGAAGGGTACATGGGGGCTCCTCGGCGGCCAAGGAATGTCGGAGCTGACGCAGAACTCGGAGACGAGCACAGAGAGGGGTGGCGAGGTGGGGTTCATCGTCTGGAGCGGTCTCGTGCCGAGGCGTCCTTGGCAAGCTCGTCGGAGCTCGACGTGGTCCACGGAGAGATCGTTCCTAGGAGAGAAAAGAAAAGAGGATTAGAGGTAGAAGGAGTAGGGGATCCCAGTACTGAGACATGCAGAGGAAGAAGGTCGAGGAGGGAGCACCTCGAGTAAATCTTGGAAATGGACCGAGGTGCCCTTTTCTTCTTTCTCCTGGCTAGGACAGAACAGGGGAGAGGGAGTGGAGGTGCTGGGGTGGTAAGAGGGAGCAGAGGGGGGTGAATGACCGGCAGGGGGAGGCACGGGGTGGCCTCTGGCCTTAAATACCGAGAGGGAGGTGCACCATGGACATGGTCTATGAGGGGAAGAGAGGGAGGTGAGAAGCCAGGGGAGGGTTTTCTAGGGGCGGTGGAGGGGTGGTTCTGGTCGTGTGCAGAGGAGGGGTGAGGTGAGATGGCTGCTGCAATAAGTAAAGAGGAAGGGTGACCAATGGGTGCATCTCTCCTTCCTCCAAGCACTAAAGGACAAGGGAAAGGGGTGCTATAGTGGAACTCGACCAGGGGAGATGGTGTGTTGTGCAAGCTTGCTGGACTAGGTTGGAGGCAGGTTTGGTGGAGTTTAGAGTGGAGGATTTGCTTAGACTACACAATTTATCAACTACATGATTATGAAGCAAGCCTCAAAAGTTGCCTTTGGCAATATGGTAAACTAGCACTACTAGGTAGATATGGTCAAAACATCAACCTAGGAAATATTTGGGATTTTTCAATGGACCTAAAGTCCACTTAAAGTCTTTATTCAAAAAGTGCAGAAGTATTTTCTAGAAGATTATTTGATAAAATTTCATTGGACAAGTGGAGTTTTTGATGTGGGATGATCCCAAATGTGAATACAGACTTAGGGGAATTTTCCCAAGATTTATTGGGCATTAAAAGTATTTAAAACAATTATTATTCCAATTCCAAATATTTATTTTTGAAGTGGGAAGGTAGGGTGTGATATATGGAACTCAAATGAGCCAAAAGTTGGGGAAGTGTTTTGGAAAAATCCAAACTTTCCCTTATGGAAGAGGTTTTGAAGAATTTGTCTATTAAAGAAATAAATTGATTTGGAGCCAAAATAATTATGGGTAATACTTAATAAATCTTGATGATCAAGGTAGATGATGTATACAAGGTGTAGCAAGCATTGGCAACCTTGGGATTGGAGAATCCAAGTTGATTTTGGTGGAATACACTAGATTAAGGATCTAGGGTGAGGTTAATTTCATGCCATCAAAACCATGCTAGATCATGGAGCTCAGAGCTCCCCTTGGGGCATGGGATATATGGATGGATAGATCAAGTGATGTATATTGCAAGGGTGTAGGAGTTTGAGCTTGATTCTGCTTGAGCTCACCAAGACAGGCCTTCAAACTTTGACTAAAATAAGGCTGCCAAAGCAGATTATCAACTAGCCTTCAAAACCTTGTGGGTGTAAACAGCTCAAGGATCCAACTGGAACAAGTCAAGTAGGTAATGATATACCTATATGAGTGGAACACAACCATGCAAAGAGTTGTTCCATAGAAGGTTGTATGGTGGTGTGAGCTTATACCAATGTAGGCATGTTAACTAGATTTGCAGGAAATGTTATCTTCTTGCCTACAAAACAATCAAGAACAAATGGGTAGGAGGATGATCTAACCAAGGGAAAGTGTGGGCCTTGGTAGTCCTTAGTATGGTTAACAATATGGTTCATATGCATTTCCAAAAATGCACAAGGGTTGAGAAAGGGAGGCATTCAAAAAGGTGATGTTGGAAACAGATTCCCAGACTTAGCCAAATTTGGCAGATTTAGGGTTTTGACTAGAATGTTGGTGGAGATGATTTTGATGGGTTGCAAAGTACCAAAGCATTATCAAGTGAATGAGGTTGAAGTGTAGATTGAGTAGAAAGGATCCAGGCTTGAGGTTGGTCTCCATTGATTTGAAAGCTTCTAGAAGTAGATCACTTCAGAGATAATCTGGTTAAGGTTTTAGATGACTACTGAGTAGTTAGGGATCAGATCCAGATTGTATTCTGGCTTAGGGTGGGATGCTTTAGAGGCATCTTGATCCTAGTGATGAGCTCCTAGAGTATCTCATACTATCTCCTAAGCAGACAATTCAAACAACAGATCAAGGCAACTCATCTTACAAGCAAATCAACTATTACTGGGTTACCATCAAGCTTAGCTTGAGGTAAGGATGGGTATTTGAAATAGGTTGGAGTTTGAACAAGGTAAGATCCTTGGTATCTCTACCAAGAGTAGAATTCAAAAGTTTACAAAAAGGGTTTTGTTAAATCTAGAGGTAAGAGTATTAGAAGGTTCTTTCTTGAAAACATATGGAGATTATGATATATAGCTCTCCCTAGTTTGATCCATAGAAGCTAATAAAATAGTTGGTTTGCAAAGGCTTCTTGGCTTAGGTTTTAAAATGCCAGAACATTTGAGAATAGAGAAATTAAGCCAAGACTGTTTTGGGAAGTAGCTTTTGTCAACTGGTGTTAAGGTGAGGAGTATATCATCTAATACACATTAATATGCATAAGCACAAACACACAACAAGCAAACACTGCACCAATGGACAAGAAAAAGTTTTTGTTCCCCCTGATTTTTGCATTCTGGACAACTAATCAGGGTTGTTGAAATTGGGATGTTACAATAGCATCAGAGGAGAACCTATCCAGCGGCAGAAGCTTGCACATGAGGCTATCAATTTTGCAGTAATGCAAGAAATCTAGCGATCCCTTCGTCAGGGGGAATGAAGAACACATTGGAGGCCAAATGGCATTAAAGCATCCAGAGTTGTTGGGGAGATAACCCTGGGTAGGGTCACGCAAGGGGGATTGTTTGTTTGTGGCCCAAAAGTTCATGGGCGAGTGCATGGCAGTACCCAAGTTCCCTGTAATTGTCGTGTTTCATAAAGTTAGGCTGCCAACTACTGAGAGGGGCCATTTCGAGGCATACTCATCTCACCCGTGCCAAATTCAAACATTCCGTTAAACAACCCCGTGAAGTAGGCGGTCGGGACCCCAATGTCGGTCATCTGTCCGTGACGCGAGCGCCAACACGGTAACCTCTTAGGAAAATCGAGGTACTAAGTGGATTGGATGCGTTGACCAATTTCACAAATCCATTCCCTCCTTTCGTGTAGCACCGACGGTGTAGAAATCCACCCTCCAGGCAGGACGATCCCTTCGGCCATTTGACTTCCGCTGCCAAGTTGTTGCGCCCAGTCGCTGATCTCGATCTCCAATGGCGCATGCCATAGCCGTCGTTGTGAGGCTCTAGCCCGCCTCCACCACCAACGAGCCGAGATGCTCAGGGGATGGCAGATCCTACTACCAAGGAAGAAGAAGTTTTGACTACATGCGGGAGATCTATTGTTCTCTTTGCTATTCGCACTAATTATAACTCTAGCTGGCTACTGAACCTACCATTGTTTGTTAGCCCAACGCTGACAAACATATTTTGTCCACAGTTTTCTGTCAAGTGGGATCTCCGCGGACCACCCTTACCTGGTTAGGGTAGTCCTCTTCAGGTATGACTCTAAATCAGCAAGGGTGAAGGGCAAGTGGTATGGACACCATTGTATCATGATGGACGAAGCGCCTGCGTAGATCTGCAATATATCCGGTATGGTTGCTTCTCTGCGTAATCATGATGAAATATGGTCGAAGCATACTGCAAAGTTCAGGTTCATGGATGAACGTGGCATCATGGTTCCTCTAACATGTGATAGTCAGCTAATTGGGTTGATGAAAAGGTATGCTTCGGCTTGCATGTTTGAGCTGAACTGTGATGTACTGGATGTGGAAGCTGTTGCAACTGGGAGTCGCCCTTCTATTCTTGGGCAGGGTGGTCGCTCCAACGCAATTAGCTCTTGGTAAGCAAAAGCCTCTTGGGGTTCGCATGTTTGTGCTGAATTGTAATTTTTGCAAGTATTTACTCTGTAGATATTGGGCGATTATGCAACAGTCTTGTTTCTTTGACAGGAAGCGTCGCATGGTTAGAAATATGACTATCTGGTCAGTTGTTTTTCTGCTCGAAGAAGGTAAAAATGAATGGAAAGATGATGCTCGACACGATTCTGGCGCTGATTGTCCTGGCGATGCAGAGTATGTGAAGCTAAGAAAATTTGCACCGAGGAAGAGGAAGAAGGAAGGAAATGAAGAAGCCAGTGCATGTGAAGGCTTGGCACCTAGGCTGCGGAAGAAGGCTGCTGGCAATGAAGATGCATAGTAATGTGTTGAACTTGAACCTATATATATAATTCAGTTAAATTCTGGAGCTCTCTGTGTGGAACTTTGCTGGGCGAAACAATCTGCCCATGTTCTCTGAGTAAAATGTACTACGACTTAGGGTTTGGAAACGTCCGAGTCAGTAGTTGAATCTGAAACTGTGATTGTGCCACTACTATCTGAAAACACGCAGCACCGGTTCCACGATTGCTGAGGGGCAGGATGTCTCCAAATTCGATGGAATGTAAGTGGCACAGAAATAAATTATTTAAGCTGCTACACTCCACGAAGCAGCAACTTATTTCAGGTGCTGCACAATGACATGGCAACATAAACAGCAATGGCAACCGAGATGAGGAGGAAATCTGGCCTAATCTTGAGCCCGTCTATCTCACTGCCTCCCTGCTCCTGCATCCCCTGCATCTGGCGAAGCTCCCGGATCTCTAGTAACCAGGTGTACATGCTTCCACTTTATAAATTGTGGTTGTGCCATTTGCATGCAGCACAATCCACGTAGATTACGTTTAAACAAACCACCAATGTTAGAATACCACCATGATTAGACAAAAGGAAGTAATGCAGGGTTAAGACAAATTAATGGGCAACCAATTTTTTTCTCCCAGGACTCCGGGACCACTAGTTCGGACCGCTAGGTCAACAAGTACTACTATTACAACTTAAAAAGGTATGGAGCTCAAGCTAAATAGAACTAGTTATCACACATCTCCTTGATCTTCCTAATCTTAGACCGGTGTGCATCTTCCTGCAAGAGCAAGGATCGAATCGTCTACTCCTTCCTTTTAGCATCTTCCTTGCACAGCTTCAATTGTTTCTCTGCATTTTTCCTGATGCACTTGTCAATACTCGTAGTTGTTAACTGCAGGACTTTGGCCTGGTGAAGATCATTCCTTGCTTGAGTTAGTTCTTGCTCTACTTTAGCCTTCAGGGCCAACGCCACGTCCCTCTCCTTCTCGACTTTGCTAACCTTGTCTTGCACCCTCCTGAGATCTCGGTTAAGCTTGGTCGTGTCAATTGGGTCCCATAGCTTCATCTCAACATTGTCAAGAAGTGAGATGAATACGGATTCTTTCAACTCAACAGTCATTTCCCATAGTTTGTCCAGCGTTTTCTACATCAATTTGGGCCACTCTGGATCTACCCATTTGACAAAACCGCAACTTCCGCCTTGCATCATTGCACGATGTCCTTGACATCGTAAAAACCTCCTGCATGCGTTTCGTCCTTCGAATGCTACACATTCAGCAGGCACATATCCATGTTTACATAGCAGAGGAATATCTTCATCCGCTAAACTGTGATAGTCGGAGTCATACAGTGTCTGGTTGGCCTAACACATCATACGTGCATGAGTAAACAGAGTAGATCTAGCTCAAAATAGATAAATGGACACAGATGATAGAGATAGAGATGAGACGACTCACATCGAAATCACTGTCCCTGTCATCATGACGCGTTTCCTCACCGTCTCCCCTTGAACCCATGGCGAGAGAGAGGAGGGAATGGGGTGGCTAACGGGGAGATAGCTGGAGGCGTCGTCGGCCTGCGGCTACGGCGGGATGGGAGAGAATTGGGGAAAGTGGCTTCGAGGGGAAGGAAGAGAAGTACGGGGACAAAGAGAAGTAATGGGGACCTGACACTGGCATATGGCCCACTGAACTCGTGAGTCGTGACACTCGCAAAAGGGGAGCAACCGGTGTTGCCATTTTGTCCAGAGCAAGTGGGCAGCAAGCGTGGCCAATCATGCCACAGAACAGCATACTCCCGGATCGCTCTCATGATGGCCATCCCAATCGTCCAAGCGCCCCGATCGAACAGTATGTACTAATCATGATGCAGAACAACTGTGTTAGGGCTTGCCTTCTAGAAGACTCGGTCTAACGGACACCATTAGGGGGCTTAGGTTAGGGCTCTCCTAAGGTTAGGATCCATGTGTGGTTTATGAGAAGAACACACATGCAATGACATAGGTGATATGTGGTTTGTGAAAAGAACACACATGCAATGACTCCAACTGTGGATTGTGAAAAGAATAGGCAATACAATTACTCTCGTGGATCCATGTGTGGTTTGTGAAAGAACAGACATTCACTGACTCTAGTTGTGGTTCATGAAAAGAACACACGTGCAATGACTCTAGATGTGGTTTGTGAGAAGAACACACATGCAATGACACTGGTGCATCCATGTGGTTTGTGAAAAGAATAGACATCCAATGACTCTAGCTATGGTTAATAAAAAGAACACATGTGCAATAACACTGGTGGATCCATATGTGGTTTATGAAAGGAACACACATGCAATGAACTCTAGTGGGTCCATATGTGGTTTCTAAAAAGAACACACATGCAATGACTCTAGCTCTGGTTTGTGAAAATAACACACATGCAATGACACTGGTGGATCCATATGTGGTTTGTGAAAAGAATAGACATGCAATGACTCTAGCTGTGGTTAATGAAAAGAAGACACATGCAATCACACTGGTGGATCCATATATGGTTTGTGAGAAGAACACACATGCAATGACTCTAGATGTGGTTTGTGAAAAGAACACACATGCAATAACACTGGTGGATCAATATGTGGTTTGTGGAAAGAACATACATCCAATGACTCTAGATGTGGTTTGTGTAAAGAACAAACATGCAATGACTCTGGTGGATCCTGATGTGGTTTATGAAAAGAACAGACATGCAATGACTCTAGCTGTGGTTTGTTAAAAGAACACACATACAGTGAACTCTGGTGGATCCATATGTGGTTTGTGAGAAGAACACCCATGCAATGACTCTAGATGTGGTTTGTGAAAAGAACACACATGCTATGACACTAGTGGATCAATATTTGGTTTGTTAAAAGAACACACATGCAATGACTCTAGATGTGGTTTGTGAAAAGACCACACATGCAATGACTCTAGCTGTGGTTTGTGAAAAGAACACACTTCCAATGACTCTGGTGGATCCTTATGTGGGTTGTGAAAAGAACTGACATGCAATAAATATAGTTATGGTTTGTGAAAAGAACACACATGCAATGAACTCTGGTGGATCCAAATGTGGTTTGTGAGAAGAACACGCATGCAATGACTCTAGATGTGGTTTGTGAAAAGAAGACACATGCAATGACACTGGTGGATCCATATGTGGTTTGTGAAAATAACAGACATGCAATGACTCTAGCTATGGTTAATGAAAAGAACACACATGCAATCACACTGGTGGATCCATATGTGATTTGTGAAAGGAACACATATGCAATGACTCTAGATGTGGTTTGTGAAAAGAACACACATGCAATGACTCTAGATGTGGTTTGTGAAAAGAACACACATGCAATGACACTGATCGATCAATATGTCGTTTGTCAAAAGAACATACATCCAATGACTCTAGCTGTGGGTTGTCAAAAGAACACACATGCAATAACATTGGTGGATCCATGTGTGGTTTGTGAGAAGAAAAGACATACAATGACTCTACCTGTGGTTTGTGAAAAGAGCAGACATGCAATGACTCTAGTTGTGGTTTGTGAAAAGAACACACATGCAATGACTCTAGGTGTGGTTTGTGAAAAGAACAGACATGCAATGAACTCTAGGGGATCCATCTGTGGTTTGTGAGAAGAACACACATGCAATGACTCTAGATGTGGTTTGTGAGAAGAACACAGATGCAATGACTCTAGATGTGGTTTGTGAGAAGAACACACATGCAATGACTCTAGATGTGGTTTGTGAAAAGAAGAGACATGCAATGAACTTTGGTGGATCCATATGTGGTTTGTGAAAAGAACACACATGCAATGACTAGCTGTGATTTGTGAAAAGAACACACATGCAATGAACTCTGTTGGATCCATATGTAGTTTGTGAGAAGAACACACATGCAATGACTCTCGATGTGGTTTGTGAAAAGAACACACATGTAATGACACTGGTGGATCAATATGGGGTTTGTGAAAAGAACAGACATCCAATGACTCTAGATGTGGTTTGTGAGAAGAACACACATGCAATGACTCTAGATGTGGTTTGTGAAAAGAACACACATGCAATGACACTGGTGGATCAATATGTGGTTTGTGAAAAGAACATACATCCAATGACTCTAGTTGTGGTTTGTGAAAATAAAACACATGCAATGACACTGGTGGATCCATGTGTGGTTTGTGAGAAGAACACACATGCAATGACTCTAGATGTGGTTTGTGAGAAGAACACAAATGCAATGACTCTAGCCGTGGTTTGTGAAAAAAAAACACATGCAATGACACTGGTGGATCAATATGTGGTTTGTGAAAAGAACATACATCCAATGACTCTATATCTGGTTTGTGAAAAGAACACACATGCAATGACTCTAGTTGTGGTTAATGAAAAGAACAGAGATGCAATGACTCTGGTGGATCCTTGTGTGGTTTATTGAAAGAACAGACATGCAATGACTCTAGCTGTGGTTTGTGAGAAGAACACACATGCAATGACTCTAGATGTGGTTTGTGAAAAGAACACACATGCAATGACACTGGTGGATGAATATGTGGTTTGTGAAAAGAACATACATCCAATGACTCTATATGTGGTTTGTGCAAAGAACACAGATGCAATGACACTGGTGGATCCATATGTGGTTTGTGAAAAGAACACACATGCAATGACTCTACATGTGGTTTGTGAAAATAACACACATGCAATGACTCTAGATGTGGTTTGTGAAAAGAAGAGACATGCAATAAACTCTGGTGGATCCATATGTGGTTTGTGAGAAGAACACACTTATGCAATGACTCTAGATGTGGTTTGTGAGAAGAACACACATGCAATGACTCTAGATGTGGTTTGTGAGAAGAACACACATGCAACGACACTGGTGGATCCATATGTGGTTTGTGAAAAGAACACACATGCAATGACTCTAGATGTGGTTAATGGAAAGAACACACATGCAATAACTCTAGCTGTGGTTTGTGAAAATAACACACATGCAATGACTCTTGTGGATCCTTATGTCGTTTGTGAAAAGAACACACATGCAATGACTCTAGCTATGGTTTGTGAAAAGAACACACATGCAATGAACTCTGGTGGATCCATATGTGGTTTGTGAGAAGAACACACATGCAATGACTCTAGATGTGGTTTGTGAAAAGAACACACATGCAATGACACTGGTGGATCAATATGTGGTTTGTGAAAAGAACATACATCCACTAACTCTAGACGTGGTTTGTGAGAAGAACACACATGCAATGACTCTAGATGTGGTTTGTGAAAAGAACACACATTCAATGACACTGGTGGATCCGTATGTGGTTTGTGAAAAGAACACACATGCAATGACTGTAGATGTGGTTTGTGAAAACAACACACATGCAATGACACTGGTGGATTAATATGTGGTTTGTGAAAAGAACATACATCCAATGACTCTAGATGTGGTTTGTTAAAAGAACACACATGTAATGCCACTAGTGGATCCATGTGTGGTTTGTGAGAAGAACAGACATGTAGTGACTCTAGCTGTGGTTTGTGAAAAGAACAGACATGCAATGAACTCTGGTGGATCCATATGTGGTTTGTGAAAAGAACATACATCCAATGACTTTAAATGTGGTTTGTGAGAATAATACACATGCAATGACTCTAGATGTGGTTTGTGAGAAGAACACACATGCAATGACTCTAGCTGTGGTTAATGAAAAGAACAGAGATGCAATGACTCTGGTGGATCCTTGTGTGGTTTATTGAAAGAACAGACATGCAAGGAACTCTAGTGGATCCATATGTGGATTGTGAGAAGAACACACATGCAATAACTCTAGATGTGGTTTGTGAGAAGAAGACACATGCAATGACTCTAGCTGTGGTTTGTGAGAAGAACACACATGCAATGAATCTAGACGTGGTTTTTGGAAATAACAGACATGCAATGAACTTTGGTGGATCCATATGTGGTTTGTGAGAAGAACACACATGCAATGACTCTAGATGTGGTTTGTGAGAAGAACACACATGCAATGACTCTAGCTGTGGTTAATAAAAGAACATAGATGCAATGACTCTGGTGGATCCTTGTGTGGTTTATAGAAAGAACAGACATGCAATGACTAGCTGTGGTTTGTTATAAGAAAACACATGCAATGACTCTACATGTGGTTTGTGAAAATAACATACATCCAATGACTCTATATGTGGTTTGTGAAAAGAACACACATGCAATCACTCTGGTGGATCCTTATGTGGTTTGTGAAAAGAACAGACATGCAATGACTCTATCTGTGGTTTGTGAAATGAACACACATGCAATGACTCTAGTGGATCCTTATGTGGTTTGTGAAAATAACACACATGAATGAACTCTGGTGGATCCATATGTGGTTTGTGAGAAGAACACACAGGCAATGACTCTAGATGTGGTTTTTGAAAAGAACACACATGCAATGACACTAGTGGATCCATATGTGGTTTGTGAAAATAACACACATGGAATGACTTTAGATGTGGTTTGTGAAAAGAACACACATGCAATGACTCTAGATGTGGTTGTGAAAATAACACACATGCAATTACACTAGTGGATCAATATGTGGTTTGTGAAAAGAACATACATCCAATGACTCTAACTGTGGTTTGTTAAAAGAACACACATGTAATGCCACTGGTGGATCCATGTGTGGTTTGTGAGAAGAATAGACATGTAATGACTCTAGCTGTGGTTTGTGAAAAGAACAAACATGCAATGAACTCTGGTGGATCCATATGTGGTTTGTGAAAAGAACATACATCCAATGACTCTAGATGTGGTTTGTGAGAATAATACACATGGAATGACTCTAGATGTGGTTTGTGAGAAGAACACACATGCAATGACTCTAGCTGTGGTAAATGAAAAGAACATAGATGCAATGAATCTCGTGGTTAATGAAAAGAACAGACATGCAATGACTCTAGCTGTGGTTTGTGAGAAGAACACACATGCAATGACTCTAGATGTGGTTTGTGAAAAGAACAGACATGCAATGAATTTTGGTGGATCCATATGTGGTTTGTGAGAAGAACACACATGCAATAACTCTAGATGTGGTTTGTGAGAAGAACACACATGCAATGACTCTAGCTTTGGTTTGTGAGAAGAACACACATGCAATGACTCTAGATGTGGTTTGTGAAAAGAAGAGACATGCAATGAACTTTGGTGGATCCATATGCGGTTTGTGAGAAGAATACACTTGCAATGACTCTAGATGTGGTTTGTGAGAAGAACACACATGCAATAACTCTAGTTGTGGTTAATGAAAAAAACATAGACGCAATGACTCTGGTGGATCCTTGTGTGGTTTATTGAAAGAATAGACATGCAATGACTCTAGTTGTGGATTGTGAGAAGAACACACATGCAATGACTCTAGATGTGGTTTGTGAAAATAACACACATGGAATGAAACTGGTGGATCAATATGTGGTTTGTGAAAAGAACACACATGCAATGACACTGGTGGATTAATATGTGGTTTGTGAAAAGAACATACATCCAATGACTCTAGTTGTGGTTTGTGAAAAGAACACACATGCAATGACCATGGTGGATCCATGTGTTGTTTGTGAAAAGAACATACATCCAATGACTCTAGCTGTGGTTTGCTAAAAGAACACACATGTAATGCCACTGGTGGATCCATGTGTGGTTTGTGAGAAGAATAGACATGTAATGACTCTAGATGTGGTTTGTGAAAAGAACAGACATGCAATGAACTCTTGTGGATCCATATGTGGTTTGTGAAAAGAACATACATCCAATGACTCTAGATGTGGTTTGTGAGAATAATACACATGGAATAACTCTAGATGTGGTTTGTGATAAGAACATACATGCAATGACTCTAGTTGTGGTTAATAAAAAGAACAGAGATGCAATGACTCTGGTGGATCCTTGTGTGGTTTATTGAAAGAAGAGACATGCAATGACTCTAGATGTGGTTTGTGAGAACAATAGACATGCAATGACTCTAGATGTGGTTTGTGAAAAGAACAGACATGCAATGAACTCTGGTGGATCCATATGTGGTTTGTGGGAAGAACACACATGCAATAACTCTAGATATGTTTTGTGAGAAAAACACACATGCAATGACTCTAGTTGTGGTTTGTGAGAAGAACACCAATGCAATGACTCTAGATGTGGTTTGTGAAAAGAACAGACATGCAAAGAACTTTGATGGATCCATATGTGGTTTGTGAGAAGAATACACATGCAATGACTCTAGATGTGGTTTCTGAGAAGAACACATGCAATGAGTCTAGCTGTGGTTAATGAAAAAACAAAGATGCAATGACTCTGGTGGATCGTTGTGTGGTTTATTGAAAGAACAGAAATGCAATGACTCTAGTTGTGGATTGTGAGAAGAACACACATGCAATGACTCTAGATGTGGTTTGTGAAAAGAACACACATGGAATGGCACTAGTGGATCAATATTTGGGTTGTGAAAAGAACACACATGCAGTGACACTGGTGGATCAATATGTGGTTTGTGAAAAGTACATACATGCAATGACACTGGTGGATCCGTGTGGTTTGTGAGAAGAACACACATGAAATGAGTCTAGCTGTGGTTAATGAAAAAAACATAGATGCAATGACTCTGGTGGATCCTTGTGTGGTTTATTGAAAGAACAGACATGCAATGACTCTAGTTGTGGATTGTGAGAAGAACACACATGCAATGACTCTAAATGTGGTTTGTGAAAAGTACACACATGGAATGACACTAGTGGATCAATATTTGGTTGGTGGAAAGAACACACATGCAGTGACACTGGTGGATCAATATGTGGTTTGTGAAAAGTACATGCATGCAATGACACTGGTGGATCCATGTGGTGTGTGAGAAGAATAAACATGCAATGAACTACACACATGCAATGACTCTAGATGTGGTTTGTGTGAAGAACACACATGCAATGACTCTACTTGTGGTTAATGAAAAGAACAGAGATGCAATGACTCTGGTGGATCCTTGTGTGGTTTATTGAAAGAACAGACATGCAATGACTCTAGCTGTGGTTTGTGAGAAGAACACACATGCAATGACTCTAGATGTGGTTTGTGAAAAGAACACACATTCAATGACACTGGTGGATCAATATGTGGTTTGTGAAAAGAACAGACATGCAAGGAATCTAGCTGTTGTTTGTGAAAAGAACACGCATGCAATGACACTGGTGGATCCATATGTGGTTTGTGAAAAGAACACACATGCAATGACTGTAGATGTGGTTTGTGAAAACAACACACATGCAATGACACTGGTGGATTAATATGTGGTTTGTGAAAAGAACATACATCCAATGACTCTAGATGTGGTTTGTTAAAAGAACACACATGTAATGCCACTAGTGGATCCATGTGTGGTTTGTGAGAAGAACAGACGTGTAGTGACTCTAGCTGTGGTTTGTGAAAAGAACAGACATGCAATGAACTCTGGTGGATCCATATGTGGTTTGTGAAAAGAACATACATCCAATGACTTTAAATGTGGTTTGTGAGAATAATACATATGCAATGACTCTAGATGTGGTTTGTGAGAAGAACACACATGCAATGACTCTAGCTGTGGTTAATGAAAAGAACAGAGATGCAATGACTCTGGTGGATCCTTGTGTGGTTTATTGAAAGAACAGACATGCAATGACTCTAGATGTGGTTTGTGAAAAGAACAGACATGCAAGGAACTCTAGTGGATCCATATGTGGATTGTGAGAAGAACACACATGCAATAACTCTAGATGTGGTTTGTGAGAAGAAGACACATGCAATGACTCTAGCTGTGGTTTGTGAGAAGAACACACATGCAATGAATCTAGACGTGGTTTGTGGAAATAACAGACATGCAATGAACTTTGGTGGATCCATATGTGGTTTGTGAGAAGAACACACATGCAATGACTCTAGATGTGGTTTGTGAGAAGAACACACATGCAATGACTCTAGCTGTGGTTAATAAAAGAACATAGATGCAATGACTCTGGTGGATCCTTGTGTGGTTTATAGAAAGAACAGACATGCAATGACTCTAGCTGTGGTTTGTTATAAGAAAACACATGCAATGACTCTACATGCGGTTTGTGAAAAGAACACACATGCAATGACACTGGTGGATCAATATGTGGTTTGTGAAAAGAACATACATCCAATGACTCTATATGTGGTTTGTGAAAAGAACACACATGCAATCACTCTGGTGGATCCTTATCTGGTTTGTGAAAAGAACAGACATGCAATGACTCTATCTGTGGTTTGTGAAATGAACACACATGCAATGACTCTAGTGGATCCTTATGTGGTTTGTGAAAATAACACACATGAATGAACTCTGGTGGATCCATATGTGGTTTGTGAGAAGAACACACAGGCAATGACTCTAGATGTGGTTTTTGAAAAGAACACACATGCAATGACACTGGTGGATCCATATGTGGTTTGTGAAAATAACACACATGGAATGACTTTAGATGTGGTTTGTGAAAAGAACACACATGCAATGACTCTAGATGTGGTTGTGAAAATAACACACATGCAATTACACTAGTGGATCAATATGTGGTTTGTGAAAAGAACATACATCCAATGACTCTAACTGTGGTTTGTTAAAAGAACACACATGTAATGCCACAGGTGGATCCATGTGTGATTTGTGAGAAGAATAGACATGTAATGACTCTAGCTGTGGTTTGTGAAAAGAACAAACATGCAATGAACTCTGGTGGATCCATATGTGGTTTGTGAAAAGAACATACATCCAATGACTCTAGATGTGGTTTGTGAGAATAATACACATGGAATGACTCTAGATGTGGTTTGTGAGAAGAACACACATGCAATGACTCTAGCTGTGGTTAATGAAAAGAACATAGATGCAATGACTCTCGTGGTTAATGAAAAGAACATACATGCAATGACTCTAGCTGTGGTTTGTGAGAAGAACACACATGCAATGACTCTAGATGTGGTTTGTGAAAAGAACAGACATGCAATGAATTTTGGTGGATCCATATGTGGTTTGTGAGAAGAACACACATGCAATAACTCTAGATGTGGTTTGTGAGAAGAACACACATGCAATGACTCTAGCTTTGGTTTGTGAGAAGAACACACATGCAATGACTCTAGATGTGGTTTGTGAAAAGAAGAGACATGCAATGAACTTTGGTGGATCCATATGTGGTTTGTGAGAAGAATACACTTGCAATGACTCTAGATGTGGTTTGTGAGAAGAACACACATGCAATAACTCTAGTTGTGGTTAATGAAAAAAACATAGACGCAATGACTCTGGTGGATCCTTGTGTGGTTTATTGAAAGAATAGACATGCAATGACTCTAGTTGTGGATTGTGAGAAGAACACACATGCAATGACTCTAGATGTGGTTTGTGAAAATAACACACATGGAATGAAACTGGTGGATCAATATGTGGTTTGTGAAAAGAACACACATGCAATGACACTGGTGGATTAATATGTGGTTTGTGAAAAGAACATACATCCAATGACTCTAGTTGTGGTTTGTGAAAAGAACACACATGCAATGACCATGGTGGATCCATGTGTTGTTTGTGAAAAGAGCATACATCCAATGACTCTAGCTGTGGTTTGCTAAAAGAACACACATGTAATGCCACTGTTGGATCCATGTGTGGTTTGTGAGAAGAATAGACATGTAATGACTCTAGCTGTGGTTTGTGAAAAGAACAGACATGCAATGAACTCTTGTGGATCCATATGTGGTTTGTGAAAAGAACATACATCCAATGACTCTAGATGTGGTTTGTGAGAATAATACACATGGAATAACTCTAGATGTGGTTTGTGATAAGAACATACATGCAATGACTCTAGTTGTGGTTAATAAAAATAACAGATATGCAATGACTCTGGTGGATCCTTGTGTGGTTTATTGAAAGAAGAGACATGCAATGACTCTAGATGTGGTTTGTGAGAACAACAGACATGCAATGACTCTAGATGTGGTTTGTGAAAAGAACAGACATGCAATGAACTCTGGTGGATCCATATGTGGTTTGTGAGAAGAACACACATGCAATAACTCTAGATATGTTTTGTGAGAAAAACACACATGCAATGACTCTAGTTGTGGTTTGTGAGAAGAACACCAATGCAATGACTCTAGCTGTGGTTTGTGAAAAGAACAAACATGCAATGAACTCTGGTGGATCCATATGTGGTTTGTGAAAAGAACATACATCCAATGACTCTAGATGTGGTTTGTGAGAATAATACACATGGAATGACTCTAGATGTGGTTTGTGAGAAGAACACACATGCAATGACTCTAGCTGTGGTTAATGAAAAGAACATAGATGCAATGACTCTCGTGGTTAATGAAAAGAACATACATGCAATGACTCTAGCTGTGGTTTGTGAGAAGAACACACATGCAATGACTCTAGATGTGGTTTGTGAAAAGAACAGACATGCAATGAATTTTGGTGGATCCATATGTGGTTTGTGAGAAGAACACACATGCAATAACTCTAGATGTAGTTTGTGAGAAGAACACACATGCAATGACTGTAGCTTTGGTTTGTGAGAAGAACACACATGCAATGACTCTAGATGTGGTTTGTGAAAAGAACAGACATAAAAAGAACTTTGATGGATCCATATGTGGTTTGTGAGAAGAATACACATGCAATGACTCTAGATGTGGTTTCTGAGAAGAACACATGCAATGAGTCTAGCTGTGGTTAATGAAAAAACAAAGATGCAATGACTCTGGTGGATCGTTCTGTGGTTTATTGAAAGAACAGAAATGCAATGACTCTAGTTGTGGATTGTGAGAAGAACACACATGCAATGACTCTAGATGTGGTTTGTGAAAAGAACACACATGGAATGGCACTAGTGGATCAATATTTGGTTTGTGAAAAGAACACACATGTAGTGACACTGGTGGATCAATATGTGGTTTGTGAAAAGTACATACATGCAATGACACTGGTGGATCCATGTGGTTTGTGAGAAGAACACACATGCAATGAGTCTAGCTGTGGTTAATGAAAAAAACATAGATGCAATGACTCTGGTGGATCCTTGTGTGGTTTATTGAAAGAACAGACATGCAATGACTCTAGTTGTGGATTGTGAGAAGAACACACACGCAATGACTCTAGATGTGGTTTGTGAAAAGAACACACATGGAATGACACTAGTGGATCAATATTTGGTTGGTGGAAAGAACACACATGCAGTGACACTGGTGGATCAATATGTGGTTTGTGAAAAGTACATTCATGCAAAGACACTGGTGGATCCATGTGGTGTGTGAGAAGAATAAACATGCAATGAACTACACACATGCAATGACTCTAGATGTGGTTTGTGTGAAGAACACACATGCAATGACTCTACTTGTGGTTAATGAAAAGAACAGAGATGCAATGACTCTGGTGGATCCTTGTGTGGTTTATTGAAAGAACAGACATGCAATGACTGTAGCTGTGGTTTGTGAGAAGAACACACATGCAATGACTCTAGATCTGGTTTGTGAATAGAACACACATGCAATGACACTTGTGGATCAATATGTGGTTTGTGAAAAGAACATACATCCAATGACTCTATAGGTGGGTTGTGTAAAGAGCACAGATGCAATGACTCTGGTGGATCCTTATGTGGTTTGTGAAAAGAACAGACATGCAATGACTCTAGCTGTGGTTTGTGAAAAGAACACACATGCAATGACTCTAGTGGAACCTTATGTGGTTTGTGAAAAGAACACACATGCAATTCCTCTAGCTGTGGTTTGTGAAAAGACCACACATGCAATAAACTCTGGTGGATCCATATGTGGTTTGTGAGAAGAACACACATGCAATGATTCAAGATGTGGTTTGTGAAAAGAACACACATGCATTGACACTGGTGGATCAATATGTGGTTTGTGAAAAGAACATACATCCAATGACTCTAGATGTGGTTTGTGAGAAGAACACACATGCAATAATTCTAGATGTGGTTTGTGAAAAGAACACACATGCAATGACACTGGTGGATCAATATGTGGTTTGTGAAAAGAACAAAGATGCAAGGACTCTATATGTGGTTTGTGAAAAGAACACACATGCAATGACACTGGTGGATCCATATGTGGTTTGTGAAAAGAACACACATGCAATGACTCTAGATGTGGTTTGTGAAAAGAACAAACATGCAATGACTCTAGATGTGGTTTGTGAAAAGAACACACATGCAATGACACTGGTGGATCAATATGTGGTTTGGGAAAAGAACATACATCCAATGACTCTAGCTGTGGTTTGTTAAAAGCACACACATGTAATGCCACTGGTGGATCCATGTGTGGTTTGTGAGAAGAACTGATACATTGCAAATGTATCTATAATTTTTGATGTTCCATGCTTGGTTTTATCCACTTTCTTGTGTTTTGTTCCAACTTTGGAGTACTTTTCATATGATTTCTTGGACTAACCTATTAACAAGAGCCATAGTGCTAGCTGTCTGTTTTCTGCTGTTTTTGGTTCCAGGAAAGTCAGAAAATGAATATTCTCGGAATTGGACGGGACAAAAGCCAAAGTGCCTATTTTTTCGGAAGGGATCAAGTGCCAGAATTCGAGACGGAGAAGGGCTAGGGGCTGGCCACACCACCTGGCCGTGCAGCTAGGCTGGGCCCGTGCCAGGGGGTGGTGTGGTGGCTCCCGACACCCCCTCGGCCTCTCCTTCCGCTTATAAGTTGCCCTCGGTACGAAAGTACCCGATCAAAAATCCACAAAAGAGTCTGTAGCCTCCGTCATCTCCATCCCTAGATCAGGAGGGATCTGAAGCTCTTCCCGGCACCCTGCGGGAGAGGGGAATTCACCCTAGAGGCCTTCTTCATCACCATGCAAGCCTCGGGTGTGATGCGTGCGCAGTTCATCCTTGGACTACAGATCCATGTAGTAGCTAGATGGCTGGTTTCTCCTCCTTTGTGCTTTCATATTTAGATCTTGTGAGCTCCGTTCATGATCAAGATCATCTATTTGTAATCCATACATGTTGTGTTTGCGGGGATCCGATGGATATTGAGATGCTATTTCAGATTGATTATTGATTCTATCATGTCTTTGTTATTTGTGATCTTGCATGCTTTCTGTTGTTAGTAGCTATCTTGGCCAAGTAGATGCTAGCAACTCCAAGAGTTAGTATTTATGCTCGATAGTGGGTTCATGCCTCTGGTAATCTGGGGAAGTGACAGAAATCTCTAAGGTACTAGGTGTGTTGTTGCTACTAGGGAGAAAACAACAATCCTTTGTTCATAGAACAATCGTATTGTTTACCTTACACGCAGTTCGTAAAGCAATAATATGTTGCTTGCAACTTAATACTGGAGGGGGTTCGGATGATAACCTGAAGGTGGATTATTAGTCAAAAATGCAGTTGGATGGCGGTCTATGTATTATGTTGTAATGCCCAATCAAGTCTCAAAGTAGTCAAGATGATTAGTATATGCATGTATTGCTTTCTCGATGTTTGTCAATTGCCCCGCTGTAATTTGTTGACCCAGCATGATATCTATCTAAGGAGAGCCACCTCTAGTAAACTATGGATCCAGGTCCTTTGTCTTTACATACAATCTACAATCCTTTACTGCTTTGTGTTTACTTTCTGCAAACTTTTACTTCTTTCCATTGGATACGTTTAATCCTTTGTTTTCTGCAAAACACGGTGAGATTGACAACCTCATCGCAAGTTGCGGACAAAGTTCTGTGGTTGTGTTGTGCAGGTCTCCACGTTGCTACTAGCACCGGTAGTGCGCCCTGCCAAAGCTCAGCTAGTAAGACCTTTGGGGTGTTCCTTGCTCCTACTGGTTCGATTAAACCTTGGTTTCATAACTGAGGGACAACTTGCTGCTGTGCTCATCATACCTTCCTCTTGGGGTTCCCAACGAGCTCTACGTCGATCGTCGAGCGCATCAAGAACATACATGTAATGACTCTAGCTGTGGTTTGTGAAAAGAACAGATATGCAATGAACTCTATGTATCCATATGTGGTTTGTGAAAAGAACATACACCCAATGACTCTAGATGTGGTTTGTGAGAATAATACACATGCAATGACCCTAGATGTGGTTTATGAGAAGAACACACATGCAATGACTCTAGCTGTGGTTAATGAAAAGAACAGAGATGCAATGACTCTGGTGGATCCTTGTTTGGTTTATTGAAAGAATAGACGTGCAATGACTCTAGTTGTGGATTGTGAGAAGAACTGACATGCAATGACTCTAGATGTGCTTTGTGAAAAGAACACACATGCAATAACTCTAGATGTGGTTTGTGAGAAAAAAACACATGCAATGACTCTAGCTATGGTTTGTGAGAAGAACACACATGCAATGACTTTAAATGTGGTTTGTGAAAAGAACAGACATGCAATGAACTTTGGTGGCTCATATGTGGTTTGTGAGAAGAACACACATGCAATGACTCTAGATGTTGTTTGTGAGAAGAACACACATGCAATGACTATAGCTGTGGTTAATGAAAAGAACATAGATGCAATGACTCTGGTGGATCCTTTTGTGGTTTATTGAAAGAACAGACATGCAATGACTCTAGGTGTGTTTTGTGAAAAGAACAGACATGCAATGAACTCTGGTGGATCCATATGTGGTTTCTGAGAAGAACACACATGCAATGACTCTAGATGTGGTCTGTGAGAAGAACACACATGCAATGACTCTAGCTATGGTTAATGAAAAGAATAGAGATGCAATGACTCTGGTGGATCCTTGTGTGGTTTATTGAAAGAACATACATGCAATGACTCTAGCTGTGGTTTGTGAGAAGAACACACATGCAATGACTCTAGATGTGGTTTGTGAAAAGAACAGACATGCAATGAAATCTAGTGGATCCATATGTGGTTTGTCAGAAGAACACACATGCAATGACTCTATCTATGGTTTGTGAGAATAACACACATGCAATGACTCTAGATGTGGTTTCTGAAAAGAACAGACATGCAATGAACTTTGGTGGATCTATATGTGGTTTGTGAGAAGAACACACATGCAATGACTCTAGATGTGGTTTGTGAGAAGAACACACATGCAATGACTCTAGCTGTGGTTAATGAAAAGAACAGATATGCAATGACTCTAGTGGATCCTTGTGTGGTTTATTGAAAGAACAGACATGCAATGACTCTAGGTGTGATTTGTGAAAAGAACAGACTTGCAATGAACTCTAGTGGATCCATATGTGGTTTGTGAGAAGAACACACATGCAATGACTCTAGATGTGGTTTGTGAGAAGAACACACATGCAATGACTCTAGCTGTGGTTAATGAAAAGAATAGAGATGCAATGACTCTGGTGGATCCTTTTGTGGTTTATTGAAAGAACATACATGCAATGACTCTATATCTAGTTTGTGAGAAGAACACACATGCAATGACTCTAGATGTGGTTTGTGATAAGAACAGACATGCAATGAAATCCGGTGGATCCATATGTTGTCTGTGAGAAGAACACACATACAATAACTCTAGCTGTGGTTTGTGAGAAGAACACACATGCAATGACTCTAGCTGTGGTTTGTGAGAAGAACACACATGCGATGACTCTACATGTGGTTTCTGAAAAGAACAGACATGCCATGAACTTTGGTGGATCTATATGTGGTTTGTGAGAAGAACACACATGCAATGACTCTAGATGTGGTTTGTGAGAAGAACACACATGCAATGACTCTAGCTCTGGTTAATGAAAAGAACATAGATGCAATGAGTCTGGTGGATCCTTGTGTGGTTTATTGAAAGAACAGACATGCAATGACTCTAGCTGTGGTTTGTGAAAAGAACACACAAGCAATGACACTGGTGGATCCATGTGTGGTTTATGAGCAGAACATACATGCAATGACTCTATATGTGGTTTGTGAGAAGAACAAACATGCAATGACTCTAGCTGTGGTTAATGAAAAGAACAGAGATGCAATGACTCTAGGTGTGGTTTGTGAAAAGAACAGACATGCAATGACCTCTGCTGGATCCATTTGTGGTTTGTGAGAACACACGTGCAATGACTCTAGATGTGGTTTGTGAGAAGAACAGACATGGAATGACTCTAGCTGTGGTTAATGAAAAGAACAGAAATGCAATGACTCTGGTGGATCCTTGTGTGGTTTATTGAAAGAACAGACATGAAATGACTCTAGGTGTGGTTTGTGAAAACAACAGACATGCAATGAACTGTGGTGGATCCACATGTGGTTTGTGAGAAGAACAAACATGAAATGACTCTAGATGTGGTTTGTGAGAAGAACACACATGCAATGACTCTAGTTGTGGTTAATGAAAAGAACAGAGATGCAATGTCTCTAGTGGATCCTTGTGTGGTTTATTTAAAGAACAAACATGCAATGACTCTATTTGTGGTTTGTGAGAAGAACACACATACAATGGCTCTAGATGTGGTTTGTGAAAAGAACACACATGCAATGACACTGGTGGATCAATATGTGGTTTGTGAAATGAACGTACATCCAATGACTCTATATGTGGTTTGTGAAAAGAACACACATGCAATGTCTCTAGTGGATCCTTATGTGTTTTGTGAAAATAATAAACATGCAATGACTCTAGCTGTGGTTTGTGAAAGGAACACACAAGCAATGACTGTGCTGGATCCATGTGTGGTTTGGGAGAAGAATAGACGTGCAATGACTCTAGCTGTGGTTTGTGAAAAGAACAGACATGCAATGAAGTCTGGTGGATCCATATGTGGTTTGTGAGAAGAACACACATGCAATGACTGTAGATGTGGTTTGTGAGAAGAACACACATGCAATGACTCTAGCTGTGGTTAATGAAAAGAACAAAGATGCAATGACTCCGGTGGATCCTTGTGTGGTTTATTTAAAGAACAGACGTGGAATGACTCTATTTGTGGTTTGTGAGAAGAACACACATGCAATGACTCTAGATGTGGTTTGTGAAAAGAACACACATGCAATGACACTGGTGGATCAATATGTGGTTTGTGAAATGAACATACATCCAATGACTCTAGATGTGGTTTGTGAAAAGAACACACATGCAATGACTCTAATGGATCCTTATGTGGTTTATGAAAAGAACAAACATGCAATGACTCTAGCTATGGTTTGTGAAAGGAACACACAAGCAAGGACAGTGTTGGATCCATGTGTGGTTTGTCAGAAGAATAGACATGTAATGACTCTAGCTGTGGTTTGTGAAAAGAACAGACATGCAATGACCTTTGGTGGATCCATATGTGGTTTGTGAGAAGAACACACATGCAATGACTCTAGATGTTGTTTGTGAGAAGAACACACATGCAATGACTATAGCTGTGGTTAATGAAAAGAACATAGATGCAATGACTCTGGTGGATCCTTGTGTGGTTTATTGAAAGAACAGACGTGCAATGACTCTAGCTGTGGATTGTGAGAAGAACTGACATGCAATGACCCTAGATGTGGTTTGTGAAAAGAACACACATGCAATGACACTGATGGATCAATATGTGCTTTGTGAAAAGAACACACATGCAATGACACTGGTTGATCAATATGTGGTTTGTGAAAAGAACATACATCCAATGACTCTAGTTATGGTTTGTGAAAAGAACACACATGCAAGGACACTAGTGGATCCATGTGTGGTTTGTGAGAAGAATAGACATGCAATGACTCTAGCTGTGGTTTGTGAAAAGAACAGACATGCAATGAACTCTGGTGGATCCATATGTGGTTTGTGAGAAGAACACACATGCAATGACTCTAGATGTGGTTTTGAGAAGAACACACATGCAATGACTCTAGCCGTGGTTTGTGAAAAAAAACACATGCAATGACACTGGTGGATCAATATGTGGTTTGTGAAAAGAACATACATCCAATGACTCTATATCTGGTTTGTGAAAAGAACACACATGCAATGACTCTGGTGGATCCATATGTGGTTTCTGAGAAGAACACACATGCAATGACTCTAGATGTGGTCTGTGAGAAGAACACACATGCAATGACTCTAGCTATGGTTAATGAAAAGAACAGAGATGCAATGACTCTGTTGGATCCTTGTGTGGTTTATTGAAAGAACATACATGCAATGACTCTAGATGTGGTTTGTGAGAAGAACACACATGCAATCACTCTAGATGTGGTTTGTGAAAAGAATAGACATGCAATGAAATCTGGTGGATCCATATGTGGTTTGTCAGAAGAACACACATGCAATGACTCTATCTGTGGTTTGTGAGAAGAACACACATGCAATGACTCTAGATGTGGTTTCTGAAAAGAACAGACATGCAATGAACTTTGGTGGATCTATATGTGGTTTGTGAGAAGAACACACATGCAATGACTCTAGATGTGGTTTGTGAGAAGAACACACATGCAATGACTCTAGCTGTGGTTAATGAAAACAACAGATATGCAATGACTCTAGTGGATCCTTGTGTGGTTTATTTAAAGAACAGACATGCAATGACTCTAGGTGTGATTTGTGAAAAGAACAGACTTGCAATGAACTCTAGTGGATCCATATGTGGTTTGTGAGAAGAACACACATGCAATGACTCTAGATGTGGTTTGTGAGAAGAACACACATGCAATGACTCTAGCTGTGGTTAATGAAAAGAACAGAGATGCAATGACTCTGGTGGATCCTTTTGTGGTTTATTGAAAGAACATACATGCAATGACTCTAGATCTAGTTTGTGATAAGAACACACATGCAATGACTCTAGATGTGGTTTGTGATAAGAACAGACATGCAATGAAATTCGGTGGATCCATATGTTGTCTGTGAGAAGAACACACATGCAATAACTCTAGCTGTGGTTTGTGAGAAGAACACACATGCAATGACTCTAGCTGTGGTTTGTGAGAAGAACACACACGCGATGACTCTACATGTGGTTTCTGAAAAGAACATACATGCCATGAACTTTGGTGGATCTATATGTTGTTTGTGAGAAGAACACACATGCAATGACTCTAGATGTGGTTTGTGAGAAGAACACACATGCAATGACTCTAGCTCTGGTTATTGAAAAGAACATAGATGCAATGACTCTGGTGGATCCTTGTGTGGTTTATTGAAAGAACAGACATGCAATGACTCTAGCTGTGGTTTGTGAAAAGAACACACAAGCAATGACACTGGTGGATCCATGTGTGGTTTATGAGAAGAACATACATGCAATGACTCTAGATGTGGTTTGTGAGAAGAACATACATGCAATGACTCTAGTTGTGGTTAATGAAAAGAACAGAGATGCAATGACTCTAGGTGTGGTTTGTGAAAAGAACAGACATGCAATGACCTCTGCTGGATCCATTTGTGGTTTGTGAGAACACACGTGCAATGACTCTAGATGTGGTTTGTGAGAAGAACAGACATGCAATGACTCTAGCTTTGGTTAATGAAAAGTACAGAGATGCAATGACTCTGGTGGATCCTTGTGTGGTTTATTGAAAGAACAGACATGCAATGACTCTAGGTGTGGTTTGTGAAAACAACAGACATGCAATGAACTGTGGTGGATCCACATGTGGTTTGTGAGAAGAACAAACATGAAATCACTCTAGATGTGGTTTGTGAGAAGAACACACATGCAATGACTCTAGCTGTGGTTAATGAAAAGAACAGAGATGCAATGACTCTGGTGGATCCTTGTGTGGTTTATTTAAAGAACAGACATGCAATGACTCTATTTGTGGTTTGTGAGAAGAACACACATACAATGACTCTAGATGTGGTTTGTGAAAAGAACACACATGCAATGACACTGGTGGATCAATATGTGGTTTGTGAAATGAACGTACATCCAATGACTCTATATGTGGTTTGTGAAAAGAACACACATGCAATGACTCTAGTGGATCCTTATGTGGTTTGTGAAAATAATAAACATGCAATGACTCTAGCTGTGGTTTGTGAAAGGAACACACAAGCAATGACAGTGCTGGATCCATGTGTGGTTTGTGACAAGAATAGACATGCAATGACTCTAGCTGTGGTTTGTGAAAAGAACAGACATGCAATGAACTCTGGTGGATCCATATGTGGTTTGTGAGAAGAACACACATGCAATGACTGTAGATGTGGTTTGTGAGAAGAACACACATGCAATGACTCTTGTTGTGGTTAATGAAAAGAACAGAGATGCAATGACTCCGGTGGATCCTTGTGTGGTTTATTTAAAGAACAGACGTGGAATGACTCTATTTGTGGTTTTGAGAAGAACACACATGCAATGACTCTAGATGTGGTTTGTGAAAAGAACACACATGCAATGACACTGGTGGATCAATATGTGGTTTGTGAAATGAACATACATCCAATGACTCTATATGTGGTTTGTGAAAAGAACACACATGCAATGACTCTAATGGATCCTTATGTGGTTTGTGAAAAGAACAAACATGCAATGACTCTAGCTATGGTTTGTGCAAGGAACACACAAGCAATGACAGTGTTGGATCCATGTGTGGTTTGTCAGAAGAATAGACATGCAATGACTCTAGCTGTGGTTTGTGAAAAGAACAGACATGCAATGAACTTTGGTGGATCCATATGTGGTTTGTGAGAAGAACACACATGCAATGACTCTAGATGTGGTTTGTGAGAAGAACACAAATGCAATGACTCTAGCCGTGGTTTGTGAAAAAAAAACACATGCAATGACACTGGTGGATCAATATGTGGTTTGTGAAAAGAACATACATCCAATGACTCTATATCTGGTTTGTGAAAAGAACACACATGCAATGACTCTGGTGGATCCTTATGTGGTTTGTGAAAAGAACAGACATGCAATGACTCTAGCTGTGGTTTGTGAAAAGAACACACAAGCAATGACACTGGTGGATCCATGTGTGGTTTATGAGAAGAACATACATGCAATGACTCTAGATGTGGTTTGTGAGAAGAACATACATGCAATGACTCTAGCTGTGGTTAATGAAAAGAACAGAGATGCAATGACTCTGGTGGATCCTTGTGTGGTTTATTGAAAGAACAGACATGCAATGACTCTAAGTGTGGTTTATGAAAAGAACAGACATGCAATGAACTCTGGTGGATCCATATGTGGTTTGTGAGAATAACACACATGCAATTACTCTAGATGTGGTCTGTGAGAAGAACACACATGCAATGACTCTAGCTATGGTTAATGAAAAGAACAGAGATGCAATGACTCTGGTGGATCCTTGTGTGGTTTATTGAAAGAACATACATGCAATGACTCTAGTAGTGGTTTGTGAGAAGAACACACATGCAATGACTCTAGATGTGGTTTGTGAAAAGAACAGACATGCAATGAAATCTGGTGGATCCATATGTGGTTTGTCAGAAGAACACACATGCAATAACTCTAGTTGTGGTTTGTGAGAAGAACACACATGCAATGACTCTATCTGTGGTTTGTGAGAAGAACACACATGAAATGACTCTAGATGTGGTTTCTGAAAAGAACAGACATGCAATGAACTTTGGTGGATCTATCTGTGGTTTGTGAGAAGAACACACATGCAATGACTCTAGATGTGGTTTGTGAGAAGAACACACATGAAATGACTCTAGCTGTGGTTAATGAAAAGAACAGATATCCAATGACTCTAGTGGATCCTTGTGTGGTTTATTGAAAGAACAGACATGCAATGACTCTAGGTGTGATTTGTGAAAAGAACGGACTTGCAATGAACTCTAGTGGATCCATATGTGGTTTGTGAGAAGAACACACATGCAATGACTATAGATGTGGTTTGTGAGAAGAACACACATGCAATGACTCTAGATGTGGTTTGTGAGAAGAACACACATACAATGACTCTAGCTGTGGTTAATGAAAAGAATTGAGATGCAATGACTCTGGTGGATCCTTTTGTGGTTTATTGAAAGAACATACATGCAATGACTCTAGATCTGGTTTGTGAGAAGAACACACATGCAATGACTCTATATGTGGTTTGTGATAAGAACAGACATGCAATGAAATCTGGTGGATCCATATGTTGTCTGTGAGAAGAAAACACATGCAATAACTCTAACTGTGGTTTGTGAGAAGAACACACATGCAATGACTCTAGTTGTGGTTGGTCAGAAGAACACACATGCAATGACTCTACATGTGGTTTCTGAAAAGAACAGGCATGCCATGAACTTTGGTGGATATATATGTGGTTTGTGAGAAGAACACACATGCAATGACTCTAGATGTGGTTTGTCAGAAGAACACACATGCAATGACTCTAGCTCTGGTTAATGAAAAGAACATAGATGCAATGACTCTGGTGGATCCTTGTGTGGTTTATTTAAAGAACAGACATGCATTGACTCTATTTGTGTTTTGTGAGAAGAACACACATACAATGACTCTAGATGTGGTTTGTGAAAAGAACACAAATGCAATGACACTGGTGGATCAATATGTGGTTTGTGAAATGAACGTACATCCAATGCTCTATATGTGGTTTGTGAAAAGAACACACATGCAATGACTCTAGTGGATCCTTATGTGGTTTGTGAAAAGAATAAACATGCAATGACTCTAGCTTTGGTTTGTGAAAGGAACACACAAGCAATGACAGTGTTGGATCCATGTGTGGTTTGTGAGAAGAATAGACATGCAATGACTCTAGGTGTGGTTTGTGAAAAGAACAAACATGCAATGAACTCTGGTGGATCCATATGTGGTTTGTGAGAAGAACACACATGCAATGACTCTAGATGTGGTTTGTGAGAAGAACACACATGCAATGACTCTAGCTGTGGTTAATGAAAAGAACAGAGATGCAATGACTCTGGTGGATCCTTGTGTGGTTTATTGAAAGAACATACATGCAATGACTCTAGCTATGGTTTGTGAGAAGAACACACATGCAATGACTCTAGACGTGGTTTGTGAAAGGAACAGACATGCAATCAAATCTGGTGGATCCATATGTGGTTTGTCAGAAGAACACACATGCAATAACTCTAGATGTGGTTTGTGAGAAGAACACACATGCAATGACTCTATCTGTGGTTTGTGAGAATAACACACATGCAATGACTCTAGATGTGGTTTCTGAAAAGAACAGACATGCAATGAACTTTGGTGGATCTATATGTGGTTTGTGAGAAGAACACACATGCAATGACTCAAGATGTGGTTTGTGAGAAGAACACACATGCAATGACTCTAGCTGTGGTTAATGAAAAGAACAGATATGCAATGACTCTGGAGGATCCTTGTGTGGTTTATTGAAAGAACAGACATGCAATGACTCTAGGTGTGATTTGTGAAAAGAACAGACTTGCAATGAACTCTAGTGGATCCATATGTGGTTTGTGAGAAGAACACACATGCAATGACTCTAGATGTGGTTTGTGAGAAGAACACACATGCAATGACTCTAGCTGTGGTTAATGAAAAGAATAGAGATGAATGACTCTGGTGGATCCTTTTGTGGTTTATTGAAAGAACATACATGCAATGACTCTAGATCTGGTTTGTGAGAAGAACACACATGCGATGACTCTAGATGCGGTTTGTGATAAGAACAGACATGCAATGAAATCTGGTGGATCCATATGTTATCTGTGAGAAGAACACACATGCAATAACTCTAGGTGTGGTTTGTGAGAAGAACACACATGCAATGACTCTAGCTGTGGTTTGTGAGAAGAACATACATGCAATGACTCTAGATGTGGTTTGTGAGAAGAACATACATGCAATGACTGTAGCTGTGGTTAATGAAAAGAATAGAGATGCAATTACTCTAGGTGTGGTTTGTGAAAAGAACAGACATGCAATGAACTCTGGTGGATCCATTTGTGGTTTGTGAGAACACACGTGCAATGACTCTAGATGTGGTTTGTGAGAAGAACAGACATGCAATGACTCTAGATGTGGTTAATGAAAAGAACAGAGATGCAATGACTCTAGTGGATCCTTGTGTGGTTTTTTGAAAGAACAAACATGCAATGACTCTAGGTGTGGTTTGTGAAAAGAACAGAAATGCAATGAACTCTAGTGGATCCACATGTGGTTTGTGAGAAGAACACACATGAAATGACTCTAGATGTTGTTTGTGAGAAAAACACACATGCAATGACTCTAGCTGTGGTTAATGAAAAGAACAGAGATGCAATGACTCTGGTGGATCCTTGTGTGGTTTATTTAAAGAACAGACATGCAATGACTCTATTTGTGGTTTGTGAGAAGAACACACATACAATGACTCTAGATGTTGTTTGTGAAAAGAACACACATGCAATGACACTGGTGGATCAATATGTGGTTTGTGAAATGAACGTACATCCAATGACTCTATATGTGGTTTGTGAAAAGAACACACATGCAATGACTCTAGTGGATCCTTATGTGGTTTGTGAAAAGAATAAACATGCAATGACTTTAGCTTTGGTTTGTGAAAGGAACACACAAGCAATGACAGTATTGGATCCATGTGTGGATTGTGAGAAGAATAGACATGCAATGACTCTAGGTGTGGTTTGTGAAAAGAACAAACATGCAATGAACTCTGGTGGATCCATATGTGGTTTGTGAGAAGAACACACATGCAATGACTCTAGATGTGGTTTGTGAGAAGAACACACATGCAATGACTCTAGGTGTGATTTGTGAAAAGAACGGACTTGCAATGAACTCTAGTGGATCCATATGTGGTTTGTGAGAAGAACACACATGCAATGACTATAGATGTCGTTTGTGAGAAGAACACACATGCAATGACTCTAGATGTGGTTTGTGAGAAGAACACACATACAATGACTCTAGCTGTGGTTAATGAAAAGAATTGAGATGCAATGACTCTGGTGGATCCTTTTGTGGTTTATTGAAAGAACATACATGCAATGACTCTAGATCTGGTTTGTGAGAAGAACACACATGCAATGACTCTATATGTGGTTTGTGATAAGAACAGACATGCAATGAAATCTGGTGGATCCATATGTTGTCTGTGAGAAGAAAACACATGCAATAACTCTAACTGTGGTTTGTGAGAAGAACACACATGCAATGACTCTAGTTGTGGTTGGTCAGAAGAACACACATGCAATGACTCTACATGTGGTTTCTGAAAAGAACAGGCATGCCATGAACTTTGGTGGATATATATGTGGTTTGTGAGAAGAACACACATGCAATGACTCTAGATGTGGTTTGTCAGAAGAACACACATGCAATGACTCTAGCTCTGGTTAATGAAAAGAACATAGATGCAATGACTCTGGTGGATCCTTGTGTGGTTTATTTAAAGAACAGACATGCATTGACTCTATTTGTGTTTTGTGAGAAGAACACACATACAATGACTCTAGATGTGGTTTGTGAAAAGAACACAAATGCAATGACACTGGTGGATCAATATGTGGTTTGTGAAATGAACGTACATCCAATGCTCTATATGTGGTTTGTGAAAAGAACACACATGCAATGACTCTAGTGGATCCTTATGTGGTTTGTGAAAAGAATAAACATGCAATGACTCTAGCTTTGGTTTGTGAAAGGAACACACAAGCAATGACAGTGTTGGATCCATGTGTGGTTTGTGAGAAGAATAGACATGCAATGACTCTAGGTGTGGTTTGTGAAAAGAACAAACATGCAATGAACTCTGGTGGATCCATATGTGGTTTGTGAGAAGAACACACATGCAATGACTCTAGATGTGGTTTGTGAGAAGAACACACATGCAATGACTCTAGCTGTGGTTAATGAAAAGAACAGAGATGCAATGACTCTGGTGGATCCTTGTGTGGTTTATTGAAAGAACATACATGCAATGACTCTAGCTATGGTTTGTGAGAAGAACACACATGCAATGACTCTAGACGTGGTTTGTGAAAGGAACAGACATGCAATCAAATCTGGTGGATCCATATGTGGTTTGTCAGAAGAACACACATGCAATAACTCTAGATGTGGTTTGTGAGAAGAACACACATGCAATGACTCTATCTGTGGTTTGTGAGAATAACACACATGCAATGACTCTAGATGTGGTTTCTGAAAAGAACAGACATGCAATGAACTTTGGTGGATCTATATGTGGTTTGTGAGAAGAACACACATGCAATGACTCAAGATGTGGTTTGTGAGAAGAACACACATGCAATGACTCTAGCTGTGGTTAATGAAAAGAACAGATATGCAATGACTCTGGAGGATCCTTGTGTGGTTTATTGAAAGAACAGACATGCAATGACTCTAGGTGTGATTTGTGAAAAGAACGGACTTGCAATGAACTCTAGTGGATCCATATGTGGTTTGTGAGAAGAACACACATGCAATGACTCTAGATGTGGTTTGTGAGAAGAACACACATGCAATGACTCTAGCTGTGGTTAATGAAAAGAATAGAGATGAATGACTCTGGTGGATCCTTTTGTGGTTTATTGAAAGAACATACATGCAATGACTCTAGATCTGGTTTGTGAGAAGAACACACATGCGATGACTCTAGATGCGGTTTGTGATAAGAACAGACATGCAATGAAATCTGGTGGATCCATATGTTATCTGTGAGAAGAACACACATGCAATAACTCTAGGTGTGGTTTGTGAGAAGAACACACATGCAATGACTCTAGCTGTGGTTTGTGAGAAGAACATACATGCAATGACTCTAGATGTGGTTTGTGAGAAGAACATACATGCAATGACTGTAGCTGTGGTTAATGAAAAGAATAGAGATGCAATTACTCTAGGTGTGGTTTGTGAAAAGAACAGACATGCAATGAACTCTGGTGGATCCATTTGTGGTTTGTGAGAACACACGTGCAATGACTCTAGATGTGGTTTGTGAGAAGAACAGACATGCAATGACACTAGATGTGGTTAATGAAAAGAACAGAGATGCAATGACTCTAGTGGATCCTTGTGTGGTTTTTTGAAAGAACAAACATGCAATGACTCTAGGTGTGGTTTGTGAAAAGAACAGAAATGCAATGAACTCTAGTGGATCCACATGTGGTTTGTGAGAAGAACACACATGAAATGACTCTAGATGTTGTTTGCGAGAAAAACACACATGCAATGACTCTAGCTGTGGTTAATGAAAAGAACAGAGATGCAATGACTCTGGTGGATCCTTGTGTGGTTTATTTAAAGAACAGACATGCAATGACTCTATTTGTGGTTTGTGAGAAGAACACACATACAATGACTCTAGATGTTGTTTGTGAAAAGAACACACATGCAATGACACTGGTGGATCAATATGTGGTTTGTGAAATGAACGTACATCCAATGACTCTATATGTGGTTTGTGAAAAGAACACACATGCAATGACTCTAGTGGATCCTTATGTGGTTTGTGAAAAGAATAAACATGCAATGACTTTAGCTTTGGTTTGTGAAAGGAACACACAAGCAATGACAGTATTGGATCCATGTGTGGATTGTGAGAAGAATAGACATGCAATGACTCTAGGTGTGGTTTGTGAAAAGAACAAACATGCAATGAACTCTGGTGGATCCATATGTGGTTTGTGAGAAGAACACACATGCAATGACTCTAGATGTGGTTTGTGAGAAGAACACACATGCAATGACTCTAGCTGTGGTTAATGAAAAGAACAGAGATGCAATGACTCTGGTGGATCCTTGTGTGGTTTATTGAAAGAACATACATGCAATGACTCTAGCTATGGTTTGTGAGAAGAACACACATGCAATGACTCTAGATGTGGTTTGTGAAAAGAACAGACATCCAATCAAATCTGGTGGATCCATATGTGGTTTGTCAGAAGAACACACATGCAATAACTCTAGATGTGGGTTGTGAGAAGAACACACATGCAATAACTCTAGATGTGGGTTGTGAGAAGAACACACATGCAATGACTCTATCTGTGGTTTGTGAGAAGAACACACATGCAATGACTCTAGATGTGGTTTCTGAAAAGAACAGACATGCAATGAACTTTGGTGGATCTATCTGTGGTTTGTGAGAAGAACACACATGCAATGACTCTAGATGTGGTTTCTGAAAAGAACAGACATGCAATGAACTTTGGTGGATCTATATGTGGTTTGTGAGAAGAACACACATGCAATGGCTCTAGATGTGGTTTGTGAGAAGAACACACATGCAATGACTCTAGTTGTGGTTAATCAAAAGAACAGATATGCAATGGCTCTGGAGGATCCTTGTGTGGTTTATTGAAAGAACAGACATGCAATGACTCTAGGTGTGATTTGTGAAAAGAACAGACTTGCAATGAACTCTAGTGGATCCATATGTGGTTTGTGAGAAGAACACACATGCAATGACTCTAGATGTGGTTAATGAAAAGAATAGAGATGAATGACTCTGGTGGATCCTTTTGTGGTTTATTGAAAGAACATACATGCAATGACTCTAGATCTGGTTTGTGAGAAGAACACACATGCGATGACTCTAGATGTGGTTTGTGATAAGAATAGACATGCAATGAAATCTGGTGGATCCATATGTTGTCTGTGAGAAGAACACACATGCAATAACTCTAGGTGTGGTTTCTGAGAAGAACACACATGCAATGACTCTAGCTGTGGTTTGTGAGAAGAACACACATGCGATGACTCTACATGTGGTTTCTGAAAAGAACAGACATGCCATGACCTTTGGTGGATCTATATGTGGTTTGTGAGAAGAACACACATGTAATGACTCTAGATGTGGTTTGTGAGAAAACACACATGCAATGACTCTAGCTCTGGTTAATGAAAAGAACATAGATGCAATGACTCTGGTGGATCCTTGTGTGGTTTATTGAAAGAACAGACATGCAATGACTCTAGCTGTGGTTTGTGAAAAGAACACACAAGCAATGACACTGGTGGATCGATGTGTGGTTTATGAGAAGAACATACATGCAATGACTCTAGATGTGGTTTGTGAGAAGAACATACATGCAATGACTCTAGCTGTGGTTAATGAAAAGAACAGAGATGCAATGACTCTATGTGTGGTTTGTGAAAAGAACAGACATGCAATGAACTCTGGTGGATCCATTTGTGGTTTGTGAGAACACACATGCAATGACTCTAGATGTGGTTTGTGAGAACAGACATGCAATGAGTCTAGCTGTGGTTAATGAAAAGAACAGAGATGCAATGACTCTGGTGGATCCTTGTGTGGTTTATTGAAAGAACAGACATGCAATGACTCTAGGTGTGGTTTGTGAAAAGAACAGACATGCAATGAACTCTGGTGGATCCACATGTGGTTTGTGAGAAGAACACACATGAAATGACTCTAGATGTGGTTTGCAAGAGGAACACACATGCAATGACTCTAGCTGTGGTTAATGAAAAGAACAGAGATGCAATGACTCTGGTGGATCCTTGTGTGGTTTATTTAAAGAATAGACATGCAATGACTCTATTTGTGGTTTGTGAGAAGAACACACATACAATGACTCTAGATGTGGTTTGTGAAAAGAACACACATGCAATGACACCGGTGGATCAATATGTGGTTTGTGAAATGAACGTACATCCAATGACTCTATATGTGGTTTGTGAAAAGAACGCACATGCAGTGACTCTAGTGGATCCTTATGTGGCTTGTGAAAAGAATAAACATGCAATGACTCTAGTTGTGGTTTGTGAAAGGAACACACAAGCAATGACAGTGCTGGATCAATGTGTGGTTTGTGAGAAGAATAGACATGCAATGACTCTAGCTGTGGTTTGTGAAAAGAACAGACATGCAATGAACTCTGGTGGATCCATATGTGGTTTATGAGAAGAACACACATGCAATGACTCTGGCTGTGGTTAATGAAAAGAACAGAGATGCAATGACTCCGGTGGATCCTTGTGTGGTTTATTTAAAGAATAGACGTGGAATGACTCTATTTGTGGTTTGTGAGAAGAACACACATGCAATGACTCTAGATGTGGTTTGTGAAAAGAACACACATGCAATGACACTGGTGGATCAATATGTGGTTTGTGAAATGAACATACATCCAATGACTCTATATGTGGTTTGTGAAAAGAACACACATGAAATGAATCTAATGGATCCTTATGTGGTTTGTGAAAAGAACAAACATGCAATGACTCTAGCTACGGTTTGTGAAAGGAACACACAAGCAATAACAGTGTTGGATCCATGTGTGGTTTGTGAGAAGAATAGACATGCAATGACTCTAGCTGTGGTTTGTGAAAAGAACAGACATGCAATGAACTTTGGTGGATCCATATGTGGTTTGTGAGAAGAACACACATGCAATGACTCTAGATGTTGTTTGTGAGAAGAACACACATGCAATGACTATAGTTGTGGTTAATGAAAAGAACATAGATGCAATGACTCTGGTGGATCCTTGTGTGGTTTATTGAAAGAACAGACATGCAATGACTCTAGCAGTGGATTGTGAGAAGAACTGACATGTAATGACTGTAGATGTGGTTTGTGAAAAGAACACACATGCAATGACACTGATGGATCAATATGTGCTTTGTGAAAAGAACACACATGTAATGACACTGGTGGATCAATATGTGGTTTGTGAAAAGAACATACATCAAATGACTCTAGTTGTGGTTTGTGAAAAGAACACACATCCAATGACACTGGTGGATCCATGTGTGGTTTGTGAGAAGAACTGACATGCAATGAACTCTGGTGGATCCATATGTGGTTTGTGAGAAGAACACACATGCAGTGACTCTAGATGTGGTTTGTGAGAAGAACACACATGCAATGACTCTAGCTGCGGTTTGTGAAAAAAAAACACATGCAATGACACTGGTGGATCAATATGTGGTTTGTGAAAAGAACATAGATCCAATGACTCTATATCCGGTTTGTGAAAAGAACACACATGCAATGACTCTGGTGGAACCTTATGTGGTTTGTGAAAAGAACAGACATGCAATGACTCTAGCTGTGGTTTGTGAAAAGAACACACAAGCAATGACACTGGTGGATCCATGTGTGGTTTTTGAGAAGAACATACATGCAATGACTCTAGCTGTGGTTTGTTAAAAGCACACACATGCGATGACTCTACATGTGGTTTCTGAAAATAACAGACATGCCATGAACTTTGGTGGATCTATATGTGGTTTGTGAGAAGAACACACATGCAATGACTCTAGATGTGGTTTGTGAGAAGAACACACATGCAATGACTCTAGCTCTGGTTAATGAAAAGAACATAGATGCAATGACTCTGGTGGATCCTTGCGTGGTTTATTGAAAGAACAGACATGCAATGACTCTATTTGTGGTTTGTGAAAAGAACACACAAGTAATGACACTGGTGGATCCATCTGTGGTTTATGAGAAGAACATACATGCAATGACTCTAGATGTGGTTTGTGAGAAGAACATACATGCAATGAATCTAGCTGTGGTTAATGAAAAGAACAGAGATGCAATGACTCTAGGTGTGGTTTGTGAAAAGAACACACATGCAATGACCTCTGCTGGATCCATTTGTGGTTTGTGAGAACCCACGTGCAATGAATCTAGATGTGGTTTGTGAGAAGAACAAACATGCAATGACTCTAGCTGTGGTTAATGAAAAGAACATAGATGCAATGACTCTGGTGGATCCTTGTGTGGTTTATTGAAAGAACAGACATGCAATGACTCTAGGTGTGGTTTGTGAAAAGAACAGACATGCAATGAACTATGGTGGATCCACATGTGGTTTGTGAGAAGAACAAACATGAAATGACTCTAGATGTGGTTTGTGACAAGAACACACATGTAATGACTCTAGCTATGGTTAATGAAAAGAACAGAGATGCAATGACTCTGGTGGATCCTTGTGTGGTTTATTTAAAGAACAGACATGCAATGACTCTATTTGTGGTTTGTGAGAAGAACACACATACAATGACTCTAGATGTGGTTTGTGAAAAGAACACACATGCAATGACACTGGTGGATCAATATGTGGTTTGTGAAATGAACGTACATCCAATGACTCTATATGTGGTTTGTGAAAAGAACACACATGCAATGACTCTAGTGGATCCTTATGTGGTTTGTGAAAATAATAAACATGCAATGACTCTTGCTGTGGTTTGTGAAAGGAACACAGAAGCAATGACAGTGCTGGATCCATGTGTGGTTTGTGAGAAGAATAGACACGCAATGACTCTAGCTGTGGTTTGTGAAAAGAACAGTCATGCAATGAACTCTGGTGGATCCATATGTGGTTTGTGAGAAGAACACACATGCAATGACTGTAGATGTGGTTTGTGAGAAGAACACACATGCAATGACTATAGCTATGGTTAATGAAAAGAACAGAGATGCAATGACTCCGGTGTATCCTTGTGTGGTTTATTTAAAGAACAAACGTGGAATGACTCTATTTGTGGTTTGTGAGAAGAACACACATGCAATGACTCTAGATGTGGCTTGTGAAAAGAACACACATGCAATGACACTGGTGGATCAATATGTGGTTTGTGAAATGAACATACATCCAATGACTCTAGATGTGGTTTGTGAAAAGAACACACATGCAATGACACTGATGGATCAATATGTGCTTTGTGAAAAGAACACACATGCAATGACACTGGTGGATCAATATGTGGTTTATGAAAATAACATACATCCAATGACTCTAGTTGTGGTTTGTGAAAAGAACACACATGCAATGACACTGGTGGATCCATGTGTGGTTTGTGAGAAGAATAGACATGCAATGACTCTAGCTGTGGTTTGTGAAAAGAACAGACATGCAATGAACTCTGGTGGATCCATATGTGGTTTGTGAGAAGAACACACATGCAATGACTCTAGATGTGATTTGTGAGAAGAACACACATGCAATGACTCTAGCTGTGGTTTGTGAAAAAAAAACACATGCAATGACACTGGTGGATCAATATGTGGTTTGTGAAAAGAACATACATCCAATGACTCTATATCTGGTTTGTGAAAAGAACAGACATGCAATGACTCTAGTTGTGGTTTGTGAAAAGAATACACAAGCAATGACACTGGTGGATCCATGTGTGGTTTATGAGAAGAACATACATGCAATGACTCTAGATGTGGTTTGTGAGAAGAACATACATGCAATGACTCTAGCTGTGGTTAATGAAAAGAACAAAGATGCAATGACTCTAGGTGTGGTTTGTGAAAAGAACAGACATGCAATGAAATCTGGTGGATCCATTTGTGGTTTTTGAGAACCCACGTGCAATGACTCTAGATATGGTTTGTGAGAAGAACAGACATGCAATGACTCTAGCTGTGGTTAATGAAAAGAACAGAGATGCAATGACTCTGGTGGATCCTTGTGTGGTTTATTGAAAGAACATACATGCAATGACTCTAGGTGTGGTTTGTGAAAAGAACAGACATGCAATGAACTCTGGTGGATCCATATGTGGTTTGTGAGAAGAACACACATGCAATGACTCTAGATGTGGTCTGTGAGAAGAACACACATGCAATGACTCTAGCTATGGTTAATGAAAAGAACAGAGATGCAATGACTCTGGTGGATCCTTGTGTGGTTTATTGAAACAACATACATGCAATGGCTCTAGCTGTGGTTTGTGAGAAGAACACACATGCAATGACTCTAGATGTGGTTTGTGAAAAGAACAGACATGCAATCAAATCTGGTGGATCCATCTATGGTTTGTCAGAAGAACACACATGCAATAACTCTAGATGTGGTTTGTGAGAATAACACACATGCAATGACTCTATCTGTGGTTTGTGAGAAGAACACACATGCAATGACTCTAGATGTGGTCTCGGAAAAGAACAGACATGCAATGAACTTTGGTGGATCTATATGTGGTTTGTGAGAAGAACACACATGCAATGACTCTAGATGTGGTTTGTGAGAAGAACACACATGCAATGACTCTAGCTGTGGTTAATGAAAAGAACAGATATGCAATGACTCTGGAGGATCCTTGTGTGGTTTATTGAAAGAACAGACATGCAATGACTCTAGGTGTGATTTGTGAAAAGAACAGACTTGCAATGACTCTAGATGTGGTTTGTGATAGGAACAGACATGCAATGAAGTCTGGTGGATCCATATGTTGTCTGTGAGAGGAACACACATGCAATAACTCTAGCTATGGTTTGTGAGAAGAACACACATGCAATTAATCTAGCTGTGGTTTGTGAGAATAACACACATGCGATGACACTACATGTGGTTTCTGAAAAGAACAGACATGCCATGAACTTTGGTGGATCTATATGTGGTTTGTGAGAAGAACACACATGCAATGACTCTAGATGTGGTTTGTGAGAAGAACACACATGCAATGACTCTAGCTCTAGTTAATGAAAAGAACATAGATGCAATGACTCTGGTGGATCCTTATGTAGTTTATTGAAAGAACAGACATGCAATGACTCTAGCTGTGGTTTGTGAAAGGAACACACAAGCAATGACACTGGTGGATCCATGTGTGGTTTATGAGAAGAACATACATGCAATGACTCTAGATGTGGTTTGTGAGAAGAACACACATGCAATGACTCTAGATGTGGTTTGTGATAAGAACAGACATGCAATGAAATCTGGTGGATCCATATGTTGTCTATGAGAGGAACACACATGCAATAACTCTAGCTGTGGTTTGTGAGAAGAACACACATGCAATTAATCTAGCTATGGTTTGTGAGAAGAACACACATGCGATGACTCTACATGTGGTTTCTGAAAAGAACAGACATGCCATGAACTTTGGTGGATCTATATGTGGTTTGTGAGAAGAACACACATGCAATGACTCTAGATGTGGTTTGTGAGAAGAACACACATGCAATGACTCTAGCTCTGGTTAATGAAAAGAACATAGATGCAATGACTCTGGTGGATCCTTGTGTAGTTTATTGAAAGAACAGACATGCAATGACTCTAGCTGTGGTTTGTGAAAAGAACACACAAGCAATGACACTGGTGGATCCATGTGTGGTTTATGAGAAGAACATACATGCAATGAGTCTAGATGTGGTTTGTGAGAAGAACATACACGCAATGACTCTAGCTGTGGTTAATGAAAAGAACAGAGATGCAATGACTCTAGGTGTGGTATGTGAAAAGAACAGACATGCAATGAACTCTGGTGGATCCATTTGTGGTTTGTGAGAACACACGTGCAATGCCTCTAGATGTGGTTTGTGAGAAGAACAGACATGCAATGACTCTAGCTGTGGTTAATGAAAAGAACAGAGATGCAATGACTCTGGTGGATGCTTGTGTGGTTTATTGAAATAACAGACATGCAATTACTCTAGGTGTGGTTTGTGAAAAGAATAGACATGCAACGAACTCTGGTGGATCCACATTTGGTTTGTGAGAAGAACACACATGAAATGACTCTAGATGTGGTTTGTGAGAAGAAAACACATGCAATGACTCTAGCTGTGGTTAATGAAAAGAACAGAGATGCAATGACTCTGGTGGATCCTTGTGTGGTTTATTTAAAGAACAGACATGCAATGACTCTATTTGTGGTTTGTGAGAAGAACACACATACAATGACTCTAGATGTGGTTTGTGAAAAGAAGACACATGCAATGACACTGGTGGATCAATATGTGGTTTGTGAAATGAACGTACATCCAATGACTCTAGGTGTGGTTTGTGAAAAGAACAGACATGCAATGAACTCTGGTGGATCCATATGTGGTTTGTGAGAAGAACACAAATGCTATGACTCTAGATGTGGTCTGTGAGAAGAACACACATGCAATGACTCTAGCTATGGTTAATGAAAAGAACAGAGATGCAATGACTCCGGTGGATCCTTGTGTGGTTTATTTAAAGAACAGACGTGGAATGACTCTAGATGTGGTTTGTGAGAAGAACACACATGCAATGACTCTAGCTCTGGTTAATTAAAAGAACATAGATGCAATGACTCTGGTGGATCCTTGTGTGGTTTATTGAAAGAACAGACATGCAATGACTCTAGCTGTGGTTTGTGAAAAGAACACACAAGCAATGACACTGGTGGATCGATGTGTGGTTTATGAGAAGAACATACATGCAATGACTCTAGATGTGGTTTGTGAGAAGAACATACATGCAATGACTCTAGCTGTGGTTAATGAAAAGAACAGAGATGCAATGACTCTAGGTGTGGTTTGTGAAAAGAACAGACATGCAATGAACTCTGGTGGATCCATTTGTGGTTTGTGAGAACACACGTGCAATGACTCTATATGTGGTTTGTGAGAAGAACAGACATGCAATGACTCTAGCTGTGGTTAATGAAAAGAACAGAGATTCAATGACTCTGGTGGATCCTTGTGTGGTTTATTGAAATAACAGACATGCAATGACTCTAGGTGTGGTTTGTGAAAAGAACAGACATGCAACGAACTCTGGTGGATCCACATGTGGTTTGTGAGAAGAACACACATGAAATGACTCTAGATGTGGTTTGTGAGAAGAACACACATGCAATGACTCTAGCTGTGGTTAATGAAAAGAACAGAGATGCAATGACTCTGGTGGATCCTTGTGTGGTTTATTTAAAGAACAGACATGCAATGACTCTATTTGTGGTTTGTGAGAAGAACACACATACAATGACTCTAGATGTGGTTTGTGAAAAGAAGACACATGCAATGACACTGGTGGATCAATATGTGGTTTGTGAAATGAACGTACATCCAATGACTCTAGGTGTGGTTTGTGAAAAGAACAGACATGCAATGAACTCTGGTGGATCCATATCTGGTTTGTGAGAAGAACACACATGCAATGACTCTAGATGTGGTCTGTGAGAAGAACACACATCCAATGACTCTAGCTATGGTTAATGAAAAGAACAGAGATGCAATGACTCCGGTGGATCCTTGTGTGGTTTATTTAAAGAACAGACATGGAATGACCCTAGATGTGGTTTGTGAGAAGAACACACATGCAATGACTCTAGCTCTGGTTAATGAAAAGAACATAGATGCAATGACTCTGGTGGATCCTTGTGTGGTTTATTGAAAGAACAGACATGCAATGACTCTAGCTGTGGTTTGTGAAAAGAACACACAAGCAATGACACTGGTGGATCGATGTGTGGTTTATGAGAAGAACATACATCCAATGACTCTAGATGTGGTTTGTGAGAAGAACATACATGCAATGACTCTAGCTGTGGTTAATGAAAAGAAAAGAGATGCAATGACTCTAGGTGTGGTATGTGAAAAGAACAGACATGCAATGAACTCTGGTGGATCCATTTGTAGTTTGTGAGAACACACGTGCAATGACTCTAGATGTGGTTTGTGAGAAGAACAGACACGCAATGACTCTAGCTGTGGTTAATGAAAACAACAGAGATTCAATGACTCTGGTGGATCCTTGTGTGGTTTATTGAAATAACAGACATGCAATGACTCTAGGTGTGGTTTGTCAAAAGAACAGACATGCAACGAACTCTGGTGGATCCACATGTGGTTTGTGAGAAGAACACACATGAAATGACTCTAGATGTGGTTTGTGAGAAGAACACACATGCAATGACTCTAGCTGTGGTTAATGAAAAGAACAGAGATGCAATGACTCTGGTGGATCCTTGTGTGGTTTATTTAAAGAACAGACATGCAATGACTCTATTTGTGGTTTGTGAGAAGAACACACATACAATGACTCTAGATGTGGTTTGTGAAAAGAAGACACATGCAATGACACTGGTGGATCAATATGTGGTTTGTGAAATGAACGTACATCCAATGACTCTAGGTGTGGTTTGTGAAAAGAACAAACATGCAATGAACTCTGGTGGATCCATATGTAGTTTGTGAGAAGAACACACATGCAATGACTCTAGATGTGGTCTGTGAGAAGAACACACATGCAATGACTCTAGCTATGTTTAATGAAAAGAACAGAGATGCAATGACTCCGGTGGATCCTTGTGTGGTTTATTTAAAGAACAAACATGGAATGACTCTAGATGTGGTTTGTGAGAAGAACACACATGCAATGACTCTAGCTCTGGTTAATGAAAAGAACATAGATGCAATGACTCTGGTGGATCCTTGTGTGGTTTATTGAAAGAACAGACATGCAATGACTCTAGCTGTGGTTTGTGAAAAGAACACACAAGCAACAACACGGGTGGATCGATGTGTGGTTTATGAGAAGAACATACATCCAATGACTCTAGATGTGGTTTGTGAGAAGAACATACATGCAATGACTCTAGCTGTGGTTAATGAAAAGAAAAGAGATGCAATGACTCTAGGTGTGGTATGTGAAAAGAACAGACATGCAATGAACTCTGGTGGATCCATTTGTGGTTTGTGAGAACACACGTGCAATGACTCTAGATGTGGTTTGTGAGAAGAACAGACACGCAATGACTCTAGCTGTGGTTAATGAAAACAACATAGATTCAATGACTCTGGTGGATCCTTGTGTGGTTTATTGAAAGAACAGACATGCAATGACTCTAGGTGTGGTTTGTGAAAAGAACAGACATGCAATGAACTCTGCTGGATCCACATGTGGTTTGTGAGAAGAACACACATGAAATGACTCTAGATGTGGTTTATAAGAGGAACACACATGCAATGACTCTAGCTGTGGTTTGTGAAAAGAACACACATGCAATGACTCTGGTGGATCAATATGTGGTTTGTGAAATGAACGTACATCCAATGACTCTATATGTGGTTTGTGAAAAGAACACACATGCAGTGACTCTAGTGGATCCTTATGTGGCTTGTGAAAAGAATAAACATGCAATGACTCTAGTTGTGGTTTTGTAGCATCCCAATTGTCTAACAATTGCAATGCTACTAGCCTAGATTGTAACTACCTCGGTGAATTACGCTCTTAGTTACAAGCCTGGATGAGCGGAAATGGTTAAAATAGTATGGTGGGGCCAAATGCCACTCACAGGTAGACCTTTCGTCCGTCCTAACCATTTCCAAACATCGGGACAAGAACGAGCGGCGTAATCGGCAGGCGAAGGGATCAACTACATACACAAATGAGTATGTATGCAAGCCACCATACAACAGTCCTCAGAGCCATTCCATCTAAAAGAAATAGAAATATTGCAATACCATACGGCAAGATCCAAATATCCTAGATAGATATAATAGTTTAGGATATCTCCTCATACATCAAACATCAGAGTATCAGGCGGAAGCGGAAAACAAGATCCGAGTACGGATAAGAAGCAAATCGACATAAGATGCCCATAAATAAACACATCCCACCCACAGATCTCACGGATCCCCGTTCCCGGAATCTCTACACCGAGTGGTCGTTGCCAACATCGTCCGTATCCTCCACCCAGTATCCATCTTGTGAGTATACCTGTTCATCTGAATCAAACAATTTATCGTGTGAGACCCTAGGGTACTCAGCAAGTCTTTATGCCTCTACAGGGGACACAACCTGGGGTGACGCAATTGCAGCAAAAGATAATACCTAACAATTCTATAGGTACTCGCTAACCATCCGCCTAACCAAAGATAGACGGATGTCCGTGAATTAATAACAACAGTTATCACAGTAATATTAACAGATCCATCCTCCTCCTCGCTTACCAACGAGGAAGCGGACGAACAGCCCCCCATCCGTTGGCAGTTTTATTATCCATTCCATGAGTGTTACACTATTTACTAGTCAGGTACTTAGTCAAATTAAAAGCGGTACTTTAGTTATACTTGTCTATGATCGAGAAACTGTGCTCCAAGTCGTCCATAACCGCGGACACGGCTTTCAGAAAGATTTACCCTGCAGGGGTGCACAAATAGCAACACACACTCGATCAACCTCGAAAAAACCAAATCAAAACCCAACGAGGCATTCACGACAAAGCGATCACAGGATTCAGAAATATTTCACGGGGCCACCCCACTAAGCTACCCGCAACGAAGTTGGCCGGCTCCGAAACGGACCCAGGGTTTGTGTGGACGGCGGTAAACGACTGGGAACCCCAAAATGTGACTGGGCTTGTCGATACAGCGAAAACGTGTCACGGTCCTAAACAGTACAGGTGCTCCACGCACAATCTTAAATAAAGCAGTAAAGCATGGCATAAGTACAGGATAGTAATAAAGCCCCAAACTACTTTGTGGCCCCAAGAAATAAGAATGAATCAAGCTCTGGCTCAGGGGGATTCATAAGGCCTCCCGGATGTGGATAGTGCAAATAGTCAAGGAACAGGAATCAAGTACTCGGGGTCCTGCGGGACACAAGTGAGCATGAAAAACCAAATAGCAGATATTGCTCACCGGTGCCACTTTCATTAGTTATCCCATTACTACTCAGGTTAAGTTGTTTAGGTACCTCGTTATCCATCAGACACTCACATACCCTACACATGCTGTTCTACGACCCACATGGCTCAAACAACTCCTGTAGTAATGGCTCAAGGGATGGAGGAACAAGCTTCGGTGGAGTTTAAATGTAAAGGCTATGCAGTACTTGGGATTCAGTTTAATGCAATCGCGACTCAATGATGCAAGAATAAGATAGAGGCAATAGGTACTATATGTATGCAAGCATGTGGTAGTGCTTGCTTGGCAGCTCGGTTGAAGCGAGGGATGGATCTGGGTAGTGCTCCTGGGTTTCTTGATATATCCCCTGCTCAGCGTCTATTCGAAGAAGAACCAAACAAACAAGGGCCAACATAAATAGAGTGCACAAGCATATGAATTAAAATGCGACAAGCAAACAATCATGCCATGATGAATGATGCACAATTTGCATGGCAATAATGTAGCATGGCATGGGTGAGGTGTGGAATACAAGAATAAAGCATTTTATGGAGTTTTAGTCACCTTTTATCCTCAAATAAGTTGCTGTATACTTTATATTTATATGATGCATGCTGCAATTCAGAACATGGAATGCATAGATAGAACGGGCTCGTCGCGCTGATCGATTTAGACATATTATTTGTCAAATTTGGAGTTATAAAACCAATGTTATTAATTAATTAAGAAAAAGGGCATTTTATTGTAATTTTAATCAACTCGAAATTTAAAGTGTTCAAAATATATTTTGAAGGGCATATTTGAATTCCTCACATTTTTCTGATACAAAAACATATATTATTTGTATTATAAGGATTTGTATTTTAAAAGTTAATTAAATCTGATTTGAATTTGAATTTAAATCAATTTTGGAAAAGGTTTAATTAAAACAGACACAGGAGAAACTTTTCTTACTCAGCCCGTCCCAGCCATAGCCACTGACAGGTGGGGTCAAACGGAATGGGGCCACGCGCGCAGAAAATCCTTTTTCTACCGCGGCTCTGGCTAGCCCACGCGGTTGACAAGCGGGCCCAGCGGCTACGGCCCACATGCCAGGGGTGGGGACTGCAGCGACTGACAGGTGGGGGCTAGGGCTGGAGCGCGGGTTAGTTGCACAAACATGCGGGGCGTTTTTGCAAAAAGGAGAAGGAGGCTGGAGGGGGGACCTCTAGGAGCGCGGGTTGCAGGAGTCAAAAAGGTGGGGGAGGGTAAGCGCAAAGTGTCGCGTGCACTATTTCTCTTCCTCTCTTCTCTAACGAAACTGACGGCGGCAGCACGCGCGGCGCGGGGGATTTGATCCCGCGACCTGGGGTTCGCACGCAGGGAGGCGGTACCAGTGCGGTGGCTAGAGGAGCTGACAGGAGGGGGGATGGGGCCTAGGTGAGGTTCTAGGTGGCGTGGGAAACTGGCAGACACCGGCGAGCTCGACGCACTGACGGCGTTCGACGAAAAGAACGGCGGCGCTAGACGGTGATGATGAAGCGGAGGATGTCAGGGCGGTCGAGGGACTCACCGCGGGTGGGTTGGTGTGGTCGGATCAGGCCGGAGCACAGAGGATCGACGACGAGGCTAGCGGCCGGAGTTCTAGGGTTTGGCGTCGGGTGGCGGCGGTACCGGTGGTTCTGGGGCTCCTGCTTCGCGTCGGCGTGTCCAGGGCGAAGCAGTGAGGTCTTCTCGGTCGCCCAGGCCACCTCCACGACATGCTCACCGGCTGGAGCGACGGGGGCGACGCGGTGCTGGCGGCGAACGGCGGCAGGTCTTGGCGACGAAGAGGAAGAAGGAGGCGGCTCTGGGGCGGATCTGGGGACGCCAGAGAGTCGCGGGGAAGGAGGAAAAAGGAGGGAGAGGGAGGAGGCCAGCTGTGGCAGGGGGTAGATAAGGTGGCCTCGGTGCCACCTTTTTCCTCTCCTCCTCGGCACGTGCTCGGCCGGCTGGGCTGGCTGGGCTAGTCCAGGGCGAGGCAGTGAGGCTGCAGGGTGGGGCCGGCGTGAGGAAGAGAAGAGAGGGAGGGACTAGCTCGGGTTAGGTTAGATGGTGGCCTCGGGTTAGGTAGATGGGGTAGTCTTAGGTTAGGGTTTTGTTTAGGGTTAGAGAGAGGGGTGGCTGGGGTGTGGCCCAGGGAGAGAGAGGAGGTCAGGTGTCCCTCATGGTAGAGAGAGAGAAAGAGAGAGAGAGGGAGATGGTGTAACCACATGAGCATAAGCAAGCATGAAGGTTAGGAGATGGTCATGGGGATGGTCTTGTAGGATCATGCATGGCCCTACACAAGAGAGGTGGATGAGGTTTGATGGCACAAGGCAAGAAAACAAAGCAAGGTAGAAAGGATTGAGAGAAAGAGAGAGATAAGAAGATGATTCACTCAAAAATCAAATAAAACCAAAGGAGAACACATGGTGGTGATGGTTGCATGGCCCATGCAAGTATTTAATGCCATGTGTTAATCTTGTGAAAACAAAATAAAATCTCATGGCATTTATTTATGTGCATCCTCAAAATATGGAGTAAGGGCCAAGCTACGGATTTATAGAATTAGATCCACCCAACCCACATGAGCTAGAATAAATATCAAAAGAAAAAGACTTACAAGCTCATGGGTTATTGGAATGGTGGAAGTATAAGGTGGTGACAAGGAAAGGTGATGGAGTTGAATAAAAGATATGCCCCCAACTCAACTTGGGCATTTAAACAATATATCAATAACCAAATACAATATCAAGAGGCAAATACAATTTACAATGAATATGAGAGAAGAACCAAAACAAAAAGGGTTTTATATGATGCTCAAATGCAAGGTGGCATGATGACATGAGCATGATATAATTATGATGCAACAATTATATATAGGAAGTAGCATTTATATAGACTAGGATAGTAGCATTGAAATTGTTAGACAATTGGGATGCTACAACTCTCCCCCACTAAACAAGAATCTCGCCCCGAGATTCCTAGAAAAAAGAAAACAACACAAGGAGAGGCGGGTCTTCGAACGAAGGTGACCCTCACGTTCCCAAGTTGATGAACAACGGAATGGTGCGACCGCTACACCTTGCAAAACTTGCTAGACTTGTTGCAAGTCTTGCGTTTTGCTTGAGAAACAACGGTTAGAAGAGTTGAAGGATTGTCGTGAGACAAGAAGGATAGGATGGACATAGCTCCGGTTTTCTCAAGAAACAAGATAAAAGAATATAACCACTTGTGAAAGAAAAAGACAAGATGATGTATCATGAATAAAGAAAGACACACCGTTAAGATTAAAGATTTACCGATACTAGAGAGGATGAATCTTTGTCTCGCCGGAAGAAAAGAGCTAGGTTGGAGAGGTTTGAACCACTATGACAATAGCATCGTATCTTCTCTCGGATTTGAGAAATGAAGCACGGAAACAATATTGCCTTCAAACAATAGAGTCCCTTGATATCAACAGAAAGATTTAGTTAGACATCGTCGGATTAGATTCTTGTTGCGCCGGTAAGACCCAAAGGATCACGCAATTGAGGTGCGCGGATATAACTTCCAGAGACGGATGTGAAGCCAGATCATGGTGGAATCCCGAGAAGCAAAGAATATGGAGGATCTGGAGTTTATTGTAGAGATACTTATTGCTTTCTTTTGCCTTGAGGCTAACACAATAGATTTGCGGCTGATGGCATCAACCATAATTGGCTTTACCATAGAAAAAGAATTGATGAAACAAAGAGAGAGATAGTTTCCTTTCATCTTGTTTGTGGATGTCGAACATCGGTAGAATGACGAGGACAGAAAAGAGTTTGCGTCTGTTTCCACCAGATAATTGAAGATTTTGCTCCATCTAGAATAGACAGACCACCAACAAGAGATTATTGATTACTTTCTTCGAGAGAGCACTCCGGAAAAACAAGGACGGAAGTAAAAGTATCAAGGGATAAAGGCCACTTCTAACTTCCGTGGAATGAGTGAAATAACATTAATTCACCAATTCAATGTACAAGAGCAAATGATAAGAGTAGTGGTATGGTAGCTACTCCATCCCGCACTCAAAGCATTACTCCGCACATGAATAAGAAAACCATGCAACCCAACTACCGAAACAGACTGAAGGTATTGACAAAAACTCATGGGACTACGCTAGAAAACAAGGATAGATGCAAACGATTTGCCGGGTTCACAGATAGATAATGATGATGATGTTGTCGTCATGTCGGAAATACCAAGCCCCCGGAAAGATATGAAGGAAGATTACGGAGAACAAATGCAAGATTCAACAGCTACAGAAAAGATAGCACCAACTTGAACGAAAGGAATACAAGATCTGGAAGGTCTTCATGGCCTCCGGTGGATTGAGCATAGACGACAGAGCGAGAGGGTTTCAAGAGATTACTTGACGAGACTGAGGTGAAAGAACTCCATGTTCTTCTTGAAATGATTGAGAGAGATTTAGCAGTTTTGAGGAAATCTACGGCGGAACGACGATGATAACTCGCCAACAAGGAAAACTCCGGGTTTGATTGAAGATGGAAGATGGAATTAACAATGAACTTGCTGATTCCAGAATTGGAGCGATCTATTTAGCAGAAGGACGTGGCCGAGATAGGTGACTTCAAAAAGTCAGAATTCTCACTTTGAGACTTTGCACACAGGCAGTGCTCACGAAGCTTGAGAGAAAGAGACACAGATGATCTTCCATGTCCTTCCATTGATATCGAATAGGCAAGCATATTATCAACATATACCACCATGGATTAACAGGATATTCCCAGAATATCAAGTTCAAGAGGCGGAAGAAACGAACAAATACTCGAAACACTTTCTGAGCTCAACGCTCTTTGAAAGATCAACGTTACGAGTAAGGATTCCTGTTGAAGAAGATGCGCTGGCAGAATAGGTTATCTGGTCCTTCGGAAGAGAACAGGAAATGCCACCTGGTTCACATTGTCGATCGGATCACCGGTTACAAAGATAAAGAGATCTTGGATAAGAACCGATGATAGCTCATACCTTAAGCAAAGCTATCAGAGACGAAAATATGCAATTCCCTCGTCTCAAAGATAATTTTGGAGATATGGAGTTCAAAAAGATGTGCAGCATGATGGACAGATGATAGACCGCCGTAGTGCTTTGGGAAACTCCGGATTGCCAAAGATGCTTGAATATGCATAGATATGATCGCGGTGTACTCAAAATCACAGGAGATAACCGTCACCATTTGGAGGATAGTGGTGATTGCATTTTCCATATTCCACTCATGATAAGTGTCATATAGCTATACCGAGAACCAAATTACAATCACCAGCATCGGATCGACACATGTTATGTAATTAGCCCAAGAGAATTGGAGATGAAATGAAACTCTAGGATTAAGCGCCGGTGACAAAAGAATGAGTTAGCATGGACATGCTGATAAAAGGGAGATAGATAATGTTTCACACACGACTGAAAAGGAGTGTGGAAGCACAGATGTATCAAAGAAAATTTTTCCGCATTTTCGGCATTAAAATACCAATAGATGCGCAAAATCACTTATCAGGTAGAGATTAGCAACTCCACATTCTGTGAAAGCATGCTGGAAGGAAGAACACCCTTAAGAAGATGGCACCGGTTAACAAGGAGTCAGATAGATCGCGCCGGTCAACAAAAGCCTGTTAGTATGGAATGTACCAACAGTTGATAACCAAAGGTAGATTGTGATAACAAATTGGATGCAACAGATAGACAAGGAATTACACACACACACACACACTTTCTATGGTACTACGGAAACCCAGAACACGTGAATCCTAGTTTGAATTTTAAGAAGAGGATTGAAAATGTTACACTTCCTTACCAGAAAAGGGTGGGTGGGTGGTTAAGAAGAAAAGTGGAAGCAGTCCTACTCTCACGTTTTGTTTTGTTTTTCCCTAGTATACATAGCTACCAAAAATATTTGCTAGACTAACAACGACCATTTGGTTGAAACCCTGAAGGGCGGGATGGCTCTGATACCAATTGTAACTACCTCGGTGAATTACGCTCTTAGTTACAAGCCTGGATGAGCAGAAATGGTTAAAATAGTACGGTGGGGCCAAATGCCACTCACAGGTAGACCTTTCGGCCGTCCTAACCATTTCCAAACATCGGGACAAGAACGAGCGGCGTAATCGGCAGGCGAAGGGATCAACTACATACACAAATGAGTATGTATGCAAGCCACCATACAACAGTCCTCAGAGCCATTCCATCTAAAAGAAATAGAAATATTGCAACGCCATACGGCAAGATCCAAATATCCTAGATAGATATAATAGTTTAGGATATCTCCTCATACATCAAACATCAGAGTATCAGGCGGAAGCGGAAAACAAGATCCGAGTACGGATAAGAAGAAAATCGGCATAACATGCCCATAAATAAACACATCCCGCCCACAGATCTCACGGATCCCCGTTCCCGGAATCTCTACACCGAGTGGTCGTTGCCAACATCGTCCGTCTCCTCCACCCAGTATCCATCTTGCGAGTATACTTGTTCATCTGAATCAAACAATTTATCGTGTGAGACCCTAGGGTACTCAGCAAGTCTTTATGCCTCTACAGGGGACACAACCTGGGGTGACGCAATTGCAGCAAAAGATAATACCTAACAATTCTATAGGTACTCGCTAACCATCCGCCTAACCAAATATAGACGGATGTCCGTGAATTAATAACAAAAGTTATCACAGTAATATTAACAGATCCATCCTCCTCCTCGCTTACCAACGAGGAAGCGGACGAACAGCCCCCCATCCGTTGGCAGTTTTATTATCCATTCCATGAGTGTTACACTATTTACTAGTCAGGTACTTAGTCAAATTAAAAGCGGTACTTTAGTTATACTTGTCTATGATCGAGAAACTGTGCTCCAAGTCGTCCATAACCGCGGACACGGCTTTCAGAAAGATTTACCCTGCAGGGGTGCACAAATAGCAACACACACGCGATCAACCTCGGAAAAACCAAATCAAAACCCAACGAGGCATTCACGACAAAGCGATCACAGGATTCAGAAATATTTCAGGGGGCCACCCCACTAAGCTACCCGCAACGAAGTTGGCCAGCTCCGAAACGGACCCAGGGTTTGTGTGGACGGCGGTAAACGACTGGGAACCCCAAAATGTGACTGGGCTTGTCGATACAGCGAAAACGTGTCACGGTCCTAAACAGTACAGGTGCTCCACGCACAATCTTAAATAAAGCAGTAAAGCATGGCATAAGTACAGGATAGTAATAAAGCCCCAAACTACTTTGTGGCCCCAAGAAATAAGAATGAATCAAGATCTGGCTCAGGGGGATTCATAAGGCCTCCCGGATGTGGATAGTGCAAATAGTCAAGGAACAGGAATCAAGTACTCGGGGTCCTGCGGGACACAAGTGAGCATGAAAAACCAAATAGCAGATATTGCTCACCGGTGCCACTTTCATTAGTTATCCCATTACTACTCAGGTTAAGTTGTTTAGGTACCTCGTTATCCATCAGACACTCACATACCCTACACATGCTGTTCTACGACCCGCATGGCTCAAACAACTCCTGTAGTAATGGATCATGGGATGGAGGAACAAGCTTCGGTGGAGTTTAAATGTAAAGGCTATGCAGTACTTGGGATTCAGTTTAATGCAATCGCGACTCAATGATGCAAGAATAAGATAGATGCAATAGGTACTATATGTATGCAAGCATGTGGTAGTGCTTGCTTGGCAGCTCGGTTGAAGCGAGGGATGGATCTGGGTAGTGCTCCTGGGTTTCTTGATATATCCCCTGCTCAGCGTCTATTCGAAGAAGAACCAAACAAACAAGGGCCAACATAAATAGAGTGCACAAGCATATGAATTAAAATGCGACAAGCAAACAATCATGCCATGATGAATGATGCACAATTTGCATGGCAATAATGTAGCATGGCATGGGTGAGGTGTGGAATACAAGAATAATGCATTTTATGGAGTTTTAGTCACCTTTTATCCTCAAATAAGTTGCTGTATACTTTATATTTATATGATGCATGCTGCAATTCAGAACATGGAATGCATAGATAGAACGGGCTCGTCGCGCTGATCGATTTAGACATATTATTTGTCAAATTTGGAGTTATAAAACCAATGTTATTAATTAATTAAGAAAAAGGGCATTTTATTGTAATTTTAATCAACTCGAAATTTAAAGTGTTCAAAATATATTTTGAAGGGCATATTTGAATTCCTCACATTTTTCTGATTCAAAAACATATATTATTTGTATTATAAGGATTTGTATTTTAAAAGTTAATTAAATCTGATTTGAATTTGAATTTAAATCAATTTTGGAAAAGGTTTAATTAAAACAGACACAGGAGAAACTTTTCTTACTCAGCCCGTCCCAGCCATAGCCACTGACAGGTGGGGTCAAACGGAATGGGGCCACGCGCGCAGAAAATCCTTTTTCTACCGCGGCTCTGGCTAGCCCACGCGGTTGACAAGCGGGCCCAGCGGCTACGGCCCACATGCCAGGGGTGGGGACTGCAGCGACTGACAGGTGGGGGCTAGGGCTGGAGCGCGGGTTAGTTGCACAAACATGCGGGGCGTTTTTGCAAAAAGGAGAAGGAGGCTGGTAGGTGGGACCTCTAGGAGCGCGGGTTGCAGGAGTCAAAAAGGTGGGAGGGTAAGCACAAAGTGTCGCGTGCACTATTTCTCTTCCTCTCTGCTCTGACGAAACTGACGGCGGCAGCACGCGCGGCGCGGGGGATTCGATCCCGCGACCTGGGGTTCGCACGCAGGGAGGCGGTACCAGTGCGGTGGCTAGAGGAGCTGACAGGAGGGGGGATGGGGCCTAGGTGAGGTTCTAGGTGGCGTGGGAAACTGGCAGACACCGGCGAGCTCGACGCACTGACGGCGTTCGACGAAAAGAACGGCGGCGCTAGACGGTGATGATGAAGCGGAGGATGTCAGGGCGGTCGAGGGACTCATCGCGGGTGGGTTGGTGTGGTCGGATCAGGCCGGAGCACAGAGGATCGACGACGAGGCTGGCGGCCGGAGTTCTAGGGTTTGGCGTCGGGTGGCGGCGGTACTGGTGGTTCTGGGGCTCCTCCTTCGCGTCGGCGTGTCCAGGGCGAAGCAGTGAGGTCTTCTCGGTCGCCCAGGCCACCTCCACGATGTGCTCACCGGCTGGAACGACGGGGGCGACGCGGTGCTAGCGGCGAACGGCGGCAGGTCTTGGCGACGAAGAGGAAGAAGGAGGCGGCTCTGGGGCGGATCTGGGGACGCCAGAGAGTCGTGGGGAAGGAGGAAAAAGGAGGGAGAGGGAGGAGGCCAGCTGTGGCAGGGGGTAGATAAGGTGGCCTCGGTGCCACCTTTTTCCTCTCCTCCTCGGCACGTGCTCTGCCGGCTGGGCTGGCTAGGCTGGTCCAGGGCGAGGCAGTGAGGCTGCAGGGTGGGGCCGGCGTGAGGAAGAGAAGAGAGGGAGGGACTAGCTCGGGTTAGGTTAGATGGTGGCCTTGGGTTAGGTAGATGGGGTAGTCTTAGGTTAGGGTTTTGTTTAGGGTTAGAGAGAGGGGTGGCTGGGGTGTGGCCCAGGGAGAGAGAGGAGGTCAGGTGGCCCTCATGGTAGAGAGAGAGAAAGAGAGAGAGGGAGATGGTGTAACCACATGAGCATAAGCAAGCATGAAGGTTAGGAGATGGTCATGGGGATGGTCTTGTAGGATCATGCATGGCACTACACAAGAGAGGTGGATGAGGTTTGATGGCACAAGGCAAGAAAACAAAGCAAGGTAGAAAGGATTGATAGAAAGAGAGAGATAAGAAGATGATTCACTCAAAAATCAAATAAAACCAAAGGAGAACACATGGTGGTGATGGTTGCATGGACCATGCAAGTATTTAATGCCATGTGTTAATCTTGTGAAAACAAAATAAAATCTCATGGCATTTATTTATGTGCATCCTCAAAAGATGGAGTAAGGGCCAAGCTACGGATTTATAGAATTAGATCCACCCAACCCACATGAGCTAGAATAAATATCAAAAGAAAAAGACTTACAAGCTCATGGGTTATTGGAATGGTGGAAGTATAAGGTGGTGACAAGGAAAGGTGATGGAGTTGAATAAAAGATATGCCCCCAACTCAACTTGGGCATTTAAACAATATATCAATAACCAAATACAATATCAAGAGGCAAATACAATTTACAATGAATATGAGAGAAGAACCAAAACAAAAAGGGTTTTATATGATGCTCAAATGCAAGGTGGCATGATGACATGAGCATGATATAATTATGATGCAACAATTATATATAGGAAGTAGCATTTATATAGACTAGGCTAGTAGCATTGCAATTGTTAGACAATTGGGATGCTACAAGTGGTTTGTAAAAGGAACACACAAGCAATGATAGTTCTGGATCCATGTGTGGTTTGTGAGAAGAATAGACATGCAATGACTCTAGCTGCGGTTTGTGAAAAGAACAGACATGCAATGAACTCTGGTGGATCCATATGTGGTTTGTGAGAAGAACACACATGCAATGACTCTAGCTGTGGTTAATGAAAAGAACAGAGATACAATGACTCCGGTGGATCCTTGTGTGGTTTATTTAAAGAACAGACGTGGAATGACTCTATTTGTGGTTTGTGAGAAGAACACGCATGCAATGACTCTAGATGTGGTTTGTGAAAAGAACACACATGCAATGACACTGGTGGATCAATATGTGGTTTGTGAAATGAACATACATCCAATTACTCTATATGTGGTCTGTGAAAAGAACACACATGCAATTACTCTAATGGATCCTTATGTGGTTTGTGAAAAGAACAAACATGCAATGACTCTAGCTATGGTTTGTGAAAGGAACACACAAGCAATGACAGTGCTGGATCCATGTGTGGTTTGTGAGAAGAATAGACATGCAATGACTCTAGCTATGGTTTGTGAAAAGAACAGACATGCAATGAACTCTGGTGGATCCATATGTGGTTTGTGAGAAGAACACACATGCAATGACTCTAGATGTTGTTTGTGAGAAGAACACACATGCAATGACTATAGTTGTGGTTAATGAAAAGAACATAGATGCAATGACTCTGGTGGATCCTTGTGTGGTTTATTGAAAGAACAGACGTGCAATGACTCTAGCTGTGGATTGTGAGAAGAATTGACATGTAATGACTCTAGATGTGGTTTGTGAAAAGAACACACATGCAATGAAACTGATGGATCAATATGTGCTTTGTGAAAAGAACACACATGCAATGACACTGGTGGATGAATATGTGGTTTGTGAAAAGAACATACATCAAATGACTCTAGTTGTGGTTTGCGAAAAGAACACACATGCAATGACACTGGTGGATCCATGTGTGGTTTGTGAGAAGAATACACATGCAATGACTCTAGCTGTGGTTTGTGAAAAGAACAGACATGCAATGAACTCTGGTGGATCCATATGTGGTTTGTGAGAAAAACACACATGCAATGACTCTAGATGTGGTTTGTGAGAGGAACACACATGCAATGACTCTAGCTGTGGTTTGTGACAAAAACACACATGCAATGACACTGGTGGATCAATATGTGGTTTGTGAAAAGAACATAGATCCAATGACTCTATATCTGGTTTGTGAAAAGAACACACATGCAATGACTCTGGTGGATCCTTATGTGGTTTGTGAAAAGAACAGACCTGCAATGACTCTAGCTGTGGTTTGTGAAAAGAACACACAAGCAATGACACTGGTGGATCCATGTGTGGTTTATGAGAAGAACATACATGCAATGACTCTAGATGTGGTTTGTGAGAATAACATACATGCAATGACTCTAGCTGTGGTTAATGAAAAGAACAAAGATGCAATGACTCTAGGTGTGGTTTGTGAAAAGAACAGACATGCAATGAAATCTGGTGGATCCATTTGTGGTTTGTGAGAACCCACGTGCAATGACTCTAGATATGGTTTGTGAGAAGAACAGACATGCAATGACTCTAGCTGTGGTTAATGAAAAGAACAGAGATGCAATGACTCTAGTGGATCCTTGTGTGGTTTATTGAAAGAACAGACATGCAATGACTCTAGGTGTGGTTTGTGAAAAGAACAGACATGCAATGAACTCTGGTGGATCCATATGTGGTTTGTGAGAAGAACACACATGCAATGACTCTAGATGTGGTCTGTGAGAAGAATACACATGCAATGACTCTAGCTATGGTTAATGAAAAGAACAGAGTTGCAATGACTCTGGTGGATCCTTGTGTGGTTTATTGAAAGAATATACATGCAATGACTCTAGCTATATTTGTGAGAACAACACACATGCAATGACTCTAGATGTGGTTTGTGAAAAGAACAGACATGCAATGAAATCTGGTGGATCCATATGTGGTTTGTCAAAAGAACACACATGCAATAACTCTAGATGTGGTTTGTGAGAAGAACACACATGCAATGACTCTATCGGTGGTTTGTGAGAAGAACACACATGCAATGACTCTAGATGTGGTTTCTGAAAAGAACAGACATGCAATGAACTTTGGTAGATCTATATGTGGTTTGTGAGAAGAACACACATGCAATGACTCTAGATGTGGTTTGTGAGAAGAACACACATGCAATGACTCTAGCTGTGGTTAATGAAAAGAATGGAGATGCAATGACTGTGGTGGATCCTTTTGTGGTTTATTGAAAGAACATACATGCAATGACTCTAGATCTGGTTTGTGAGAAGAACACACATGCAATGACTCTAGATGTGGTTTGTGATAAGAACAGACATGCAATGAAATCTGGTGGATCCATATGTTTTCTGTGAGAGGAACACACATGCAATAACTCCAGCTGTGGTTTGTGAGAAGAACACACATGCAATTAATCTAGCTGTGGTTTGTGAGAAGAACACACATGCGATGACTCTACATGTGGTTTCTGAAAAGAACAGACATGCCATGAACTTTGGTGGATCTATATGTGGTTTGTGAGAAGAACACACATGCAATGACTCTAGATGTGGTTTGTGAGAAGAACACACATGCAATGACTCTAGCTCTGGTTAATGAAAAGAACATAGATGCAATGACTCTGGTGGATCCTTGTGTTGTTTATTGAAAGAATAGACATGCAATGACTCTAGCTATGGTTTGTGAAAAGAACACACAAGCAATGACACTCGTGGATCCATGTGTGGTTTATGAGAAGAACATACATGCAATGACTCTAGATGTGGTTTGTGAGAAGAACATACACGCAATGACTCTAGCTATGGTTAATGAAAAGAACAGATATGCAATGACTCTAGGTGCGGTATGTGAAAAGAACAGACATGCAATGAACTCTGGTGGATCCATTTGTGGTTTGTGAGAACACACGTGCAATGACTCTAGATGTGGTTTGTGAGAAGAACAGACATGCAATGACTCTAGTTGTGGTTAATGAAAAGAACAGAGATGCAATGACTCTGGTGGATCCTTGTGTGGTTTATTGAAATAACAGACATGCAATGACTCTAGGTGTGGTTTGTGAAAAAACAGACATGCAACAAACTCTGGTGGATCCACATGTGGTTTGTGAGAAGAACACGCATGAAATGACTCTAGATGTGGTTTGTGAGAAGAACGCACATGCAATGACTCTAGCTGTGGTTAATGAAAAGAACAGAGATGCAATGACTCTGGTGGATCCTTGTGTGGTTTATTGAAAGAACAGACATGCAATGACTCTATTTGTGGTTTGTGAGAAGAACACACATACAATGACTCTAGATGTGGTTTGTGAAAAGAACACACATGCAATGACACTAGTGGATCAATATGTGGTTTGTGAAATGAACGTACATCCAATGACTCTATATGTGGTTTGTGAAAAGAACACACATGCAATGACTCTAGTGGATCCTTATGTGGTTTGTGAAAAGAATAAACATGCAATGACTCTAGCTGTGGTTTGTGAAAATAACACAGATGCAATTACTCTGGTGGAACCTAATGTGGTTTGTGAAAAGAACACACATGCAATGCCTCTAGCTGGGGTTTGTGAAAAGACCACACATGCAATGAACTCTGGTGGATCCATATGTGGTTTGTGAGGAGAACACACATGAATGATTCAAGATGTGGTTATTGAAAAAAACAAACATGCATTGACACTGGTGGATCAATATGTGGTTTGTGAAAAGAACATACATCCAATGACTCTAGATGTAGTTTGTGAGAAGAAGACACATGCAATAATTCTAGATGTGGTTTGTGAAAAGAACACACATGCAATGACATTGGTGGATCAATATGTGGTTTGTGAAAAGAACAGACATGCAAGGACTCTAGATGTGGTTTGTGAAAAGAACACACATCAATGACACTGGTGGAGCCATATGTGGTTTGTGTAAAGAACACTCATGCAATGACTCTAGATGTGGTTTGTGAAAAGAACACACATCCAATGACTCTAGATGTGGTTTGTGAAAAGAACACACATGCAATGACACTAGTGGATCAATATGTCGTTTGTGAAAAGAACATACATCCAATGACTCTAGCTGTCGTTTGTTAAAAGAACACACATGTAATGCCACTTGTGGATCCATGTGTGGTTTGTGAGAAGAACATACATGTAATGACTCTAGTTGTGGTTTGTGAAAAGAACAGACATGCAATGAACTCTAGTGGATCCATATGTGGTTTGTGAAAAGAACATACATCAAATGACTCTAGATGTGGTTTGTGATAATAATACACATGCAATGCCTCTAGCTGTGGTTTGTGAAAAGACCACACATGCAATGAACTCTGGTGGATCCATATGTGGTTTGTGAGGAGAACACACATGAATGATTCAAGATGTGGTTATTGAAAAAAACAAACATGCATTGACACTGGTGGATCAATATGTGGTTTGTGAAAAGAACATACATCCAATGACTCTAGATGTAGTTTGTGAGAAGAAGACACATGCAATAATTCTAGATGTGGTTTGTGAAAAGAACACACATGCAATGACATTGGTGGATCAATATGTGGTTTGTGAAAAGAACAGACATGCAAGGACTCTAGATGTGGTTTGTGAAAAGAACACACATCAATGACACTGGTGGAGCCATATGTGGTTTGTGTAAAGAACACTCATGCAATGACTCTAGATGTGGTTTGTGAAAAGAACACACATCCAATGACTCTAGATGTGGTTTGTGAAAAGAACACACATGCAATGACACTAGTGGATCAATATGTCGTTTGTGAAAAGAACATACATCCAATGACTCTAGCTGTCGTTTGTTAAAAGAACACACATGTAATGCCACTTGTGGATCCATGTGTGGTTTGTGAGAAGAACATACATGTAATGACTCTAGTTGTGGTTTGTGAAAAGAACAGACATGCAATGAACTCTAGTGGATCCATATGTGGTTTGTGAAAAGAACATACATCAAATGACTCTAGATGTGGTTTGTGATAATAATACACATGCAATGACCCTAGATGTGGTTTGTGAGAAGAACACACATGCAATGACTCTAGCTGTGGTTAATGAAAAGAACAGAGATGCAATGACTCTGGTGGATCCTTGTGTGGTTTATTGAAAGAACAGACATGCAATGACTCTAGTTGTGGTTTGTGAGAAGAACACACACGCAATGACTCTAGATGTGGTTTGTGAAAAGAATAGACATGCAATGAACTCTAGTGGATCCATATGTGGTTTGTGAGAAGAACACACATGCAATAACTCTAGATGTGGTATGTGAGAAGAACATACATGCAATGACTCTAGCTGTGGTTTGTGAGAAGAACACACATGCAATGACTCTAGATGTGGTTTGTGAAAAGAACAGACATGCAACGAACTTTGGTGGCTCCATATGTGGTTTGTGAGAAGAACACACATGCAATGACTCTAGATGTGGTTTGTGAGAAGAACAAACATGCAATGACTCTAGCTGTGGTTATGAAAAGAACATAGATGCAATGAATCTGGTGGATCCTTGTGTGGTTTATTGAAAGAACAGACATGCAATGACTCTAGGTGTGGTTTGTGAAAAGAACAGACATGCAATGAACTCTGGTGGATCCATATGTGGTATGTGAGAGGAACACACTTGCAATGGCTCTAGATCTGGTTTGTGAGAAGAACACACGTGCAATGACTCTAGCTGTGGTTAATGAAAAGAATAGAGATGCAATGAATCTGGTGGATCCTTGTGTGGTTTAGTGAAAGAACAGTCATGCAATGACTCTAGCTGTGGTTTGTGAAAAGAACAGACATGCAATGACTCTAGATGTGGTTTGTGAAAAGAACAGACATGCAATGAACTCTGGTGGATCCATATGTGGTTTGTGAGAAGAACACACATGCAATAACTCTAGATGTGGTTTGTGAGAAGAACACAAATGCAATGACTCTAGATGTGGTTTGAGAGAAGAACACACATGCAATGACTCTAGATGTGGTTTGTGAAAAGAACAGATATGCAATGAACTTTGGTGGATCCAGATGTGGGTTGTGAGAACAATACACATGCAATGACACTACATGTGGTTTGTGAGAAGAACACACATGCAATGACTCTAGCTATGGTTAATGAAAAGAACAGAGATGCAATGACTCTGGTTGTGGATTGTGAGAAGACCACACATGCAATGACTCTAGATGTGGTTTGTGAAAAGAACACACACAGAATGACACTAGTGGATCAATATGTGGTTTGTGAAAAGAACACACATGCAATGACACTAGTGGATCAATATCTGGTTTGTGAAAAGAACATACATCCAATGACTCTAGTTGTGGTTTGTGAAAATAACACACATGCAATGACACTGGTGGATCCATGTGTGGTTTGTGAGAAGAACAGACATGCAATGAATTCTGGTGGATCCATATGTGGTTTGTGAGAAGAACACACATGCAATGAATCTAGATGTGGTTTGTGAGAAGAACACACATGCAATGACTCTAGCTGTGGTTAATGAAAAGAACAGAGATGCAATGACTCTGGTGGATCCTTGTGTGGTTTATTGAAAGAACAGACATGCAATGACTCTAGTTGTGGTTTGTGAGAAGAACACACACGCAATGACTCTAGATGTGGTTTGTGAAAAGAATAGACATGCAATGAACTCTAGTGGATCCATATGTGGTTTGTGAGAAGAACACACATGCAATAACTCTAGATGTGGTATGTGAGAAGAACATACATGCAATGACTCTAGCTGTGGTTTGTGAGAAGAACACACATGCAATGACTCTAGATGTGGTTTGTGAAAAGAACAGACATGCAACGAACTTTGGTGGCTCCATATGTGGTTTGTGAGAAGAACACACATGCAATGACTCTAGATGTGGTTTGTGAGAAGAACAAACATGCAATGACTCTAGCTGTGGTTATGAAAAGAACATAGATGCAATGAATCTGGTGGATCCTTGTGTGGTTTATTGAAAGAACAGACATGCAATGACTCTAGGTGTGGTTTGTGAAAAGAACAGACATGCAATGAACTCTGGTGGATCCATATGTGGTATGTGAGAGGAACACACTTGCAATGGATCTAGATCTGGTTTGTGAGAAGAACACACGTGCAATGACTCTAGCTGTGGTTAATGAAAAGAATAGAGATGCAATGAATCTGGTGGATCCTTGTGTGGTTTAGTGAAAGAACAGTCATGCAATGACTCTAGCTGTGGTTTGTGAAAAGAACAGACATGCAATGACTCTAGATGTGGTTTGTGAAAAGAACAGACATGCAATGAACTCTGGTGGATCCATATGTGGTTTGTGAGAAGAACACACATGCAATAACTCTAGATGTGGTTTGTGAGAAGAACACAAATGCAATGACTCTAGATGTGGTTTGAGAGAAGAACACACATGCAATGACTCTAGATGTGGTTTGTGAAAAGAACAGATATGCAATGAACTTTGGTGGATCCAGATGTGGGTTGTGAGAACAATACACATGCAATGACACTACATGTGGTTTGTGAGAAGAACACACATGCAATGACTCTAGCTATGGTTAATGAAAAGAACAGAGATGCAATGACTCTGGTTGTGGATTGTGAGAAGACCACACATGCAATGACTCTAGATGTGGTTTGTGAAAAGAACACACACAGAATGACACTAGTGGATCAATATGTGGTTTGTGAAAAGAACACACATGCAATGACACTAGTGGATCAATATCTGGTTTGTGAAAAGAACATACATCCAATGACTCTAGTTGTGGTTTGTGAAAATAACACACATGCAATGACACTGGTGGATCCATGTGTGGTTTGTGAGAAGAACAGACATGCAATGAATTCTGGTGGATCCATATGTGGTTTGTGAGAAGAACACACATGCAATGAATCTAGATGTGGTTTGTGAGAAGAACACACATGCAATGACTCTAGCTGTGGTTAATTAAAAGAACAGAGATGCAATGACTCTGGTGGATCCTTGTGTGGTTTATTGAAAGAACATACATGCAATGACTCTAGTTGTGGTTTGTGAGAAGAACACACATGCAATGACTCTAGATGTGGTTTGTGAAAAGAACACACATGCAATGACACTGGTGGATCAATATGTGGTTTGTGAAAAGAACATACACCCAATGACTCTATATGTGGTTTGTGAAAATAACACAGATGCAATGACTCTGGTGGATCCTTATGTGGTTTGTGAAAAGAACAAACATGCAATGACTCTAGGTGTGGTTTGTGAAAAGAACACACATGCAATTACTCTGGTGGAACCTTATGTGGTTTGTGAAAAGAACACACATGTAATGCCTCTAGTTGTGGTTTGTGAAAAAACCACACATGCAATGAACTCTGGTGGATCCACATGTGGTTTGTGAGAAGAACACACATGCAATGATTCAAGATGTGGTTTGTGAAAAGAACACACATGCATTGACACTGGTGGATCAATGTGTGGTTTGTGAAAAGAACATACATCCAATGACTCTAGATGTAGTTTGTGGGAAGAACACACATGCAATAATTCTAGATGTGGTTTGTGAAAAGAACACACATGCAATGACACTGGTGGATCAATATGTGGTTTGTGAAAAGAACAGACCTGCAAGGACTCTAGATGTGGTTTGTTAAAAGAACACACATGTAATGCCACTGGTGGATCCATGTGTGGTTTGTGAGAAGAACATACATGTAATGACTCTAGTTGTGGTTTGTGAAAAGAACAGACATGCAATGAACTCTAGTGGATCCATATGTGGTTTGTGAAAAGAACATACATCAAATGACTCTAGATGTGGTTTGTGATAATAATACACATGCAATGCCTCTAGCTGTGGTTTGTGAAAAGACCACACATGCAATGAACTCTGGTGGATCCATATGTGGTTTGTGAGGAGAACACACATGAATGATTCAAGATGTGGTTATTGAAAAAAACAAACATGCATTGACACTGGTGGATCAATATGTGGTTTGTGAAAAGAACATACATCCAATGACTCTAGATGTAGTTTGTGAGAAGAAGACACATGCAATAATTCTAGATGTGGTTTGTGAAAAGAACACACATGCAATGACATTGGTGGATCAATATGTGGTTTGTGAAAAGAACAGACATGCAAGGACTCTAGATGTGGTTTGTGAAAAGAACACACATCAATGACACTGGTGGAGCCATATGTGGTTTGTGTAAAGAACACTCATGCAATGACTCTAGATGTGGTTTGTGAAAAGAACACACATCCAATGACTCTAGATGTGGTTTGTGAAAAGAACACACATGCAATGACACTAGTGGATCAATATGTCGTTTGTGAAAAGAACATACATCCAATGACTCTAGCTGTCGTTTGTTAAAAGAACACACATGTAATGCCACTTGTGGATCCATGTGTGGTTTGTGAGAAGAACATACATGTAATGACTCTAGTTGTGGTTTGTGAAAAGAACAGACATGCAATGAACTCTAGTGGATCCATATGTGGTTTGTGAAAAGAACATACATCAAATGACTCTAGATGTGGTTTGTGATAATAATACACATGCAATGACCCTAGATGTGGTTTGTGAGAAGAACACACATGCAATGACTCTAGCTGTGGTTAATGAAAAGAACAGAGATGCAATGACTCTGGTGGATCCTTGTGTGGTTTATTGAAAGAACAGACATGCAATGACTCTAGTTGTGGTTTGTGAGAAGAACACACACGCAATGACTCTAGATGTGGTTTGTGAAAAGAATAGACATGCAATGAACTCTAGTGGATCCATATGTGGTTTGTGAGAAGAACACACATGCAATAACTCTAGATGTGGTATGTGAGAAGAACATACATGCAATGACTCTAGCTGTGGTTTGTGAGAAGAACACACATGCAATGACTCTAGATGTGGTTTGTGAAAAGAACAGACATGCAACGAACTTTGGTGGCTCCATATGTGGTTTGTGAGAAGAACACACATGCAATGACTCTAGATGTGGTTTGTGAGAAGAACAAACATGCAATGACTCTAGCTGTGGTTATGAAAAGAACATAGATGCAATGAATCTGGTGGATCCTTGTGTGGTTTATTGAAAGAACAGACATGCAATGACTCTAGGTGTGGTTTGTGAAAAGAACAGACATGCAATGAACTCTGGTGGATCCATATGTGGTATGTGAGAGGAACACACTTGCAATGGCTCTAGATCTGGTTTGTGAGAAGAACACACGTGCAATGACTCTAGCTGTGGTTAATGAAAAGAATAGAGATGCAATGAATCTGGTGGATCCTTGTGTGGTTTAGTGAAAGAACAGTCATGCAATGACTCTAGCTGTGGTTTGTGAAAAGAACAGACATGCAATGACTCTAGATGTGGTTTGTGAAAAGAACAGACATGCAATGAACTCTGGTGGATCCATATGTGGTTTGTGAGAAGAACACACATGCAATAACTCTAGATGTGGTTTGTGAGAAGAACACAAATGCAATGACTCTAGATGTGGTTTGAGAGAAGAACACACATGCAATGACACTGGTGGATCAATATGTGGTTTGTGAAAAGAACATACATCCAATGACTCTATATGTGGTTTATGAAAAGAACACACATGCAATGACTCTGGTGGATCCTTATGTGGTTTGTGAAAAGAACAGACCTGCTATGACTCTAGCTATGGTTGGTGACAAGAACACACATGCAATGAACTCTGGTGGATACATATGTGGTTTGTGAGAAGAACACACATTCAATGACTCAAGATGTGGTTTGTGAAAAGTACACACATGCAATGACACTGGTGGATCAATATGTGGTTTGTGAAAAGAACATACATCAAATGACTCTAGATGTGGTTTGTGATAATAATACACATGCAATGACCCTAGATGTGGTTTGTGAGAAGAACACACATGCAATGACTCTAGATGTGGTTAATGAAAAGAACAGAGATGCAATTACTCTGGTCGATCCTTGTGTGGTTTATTGAAAGAACAGACATGCAATGACTCTAGCTGTGGTTTGTGAGAAGAACACACACGCAATGACTCTAGATGTGGTTTGTGAAAAGAACAGACATGCAATGAACTCTAGTGGATCCATATGTGGTTTGTGAGAATAACACACATGCAATAACTCTAGATGTGGTTTGTGAGAAGAACACACATGCAATGACTCTAGCTGTGGTTTGTGAGAAGAACACACATGCAATGACTCTAGATGTGGTTTGTGAAAAGAACAGACATGCAACAAACTTTGGTGGCTCCATATGTGGTTTGTGAGAAGAACACACATGCAATGACTCTAGATGTGGTTTGTGAGAAGAACAAACATGCAATGACTCTAGCTGTGGTTAATGAAAAGAACATAGATGCAATGAATCTGGTGGATCCTTGTGTGGTTTATTGAAAGAACAGACATGCAATGACTCTAGGTGTGGTTTGTGAAAAGACCAGACATGCAATGAACTCTGGTGGATCCATATGTGGTTTGTGAGAAGAACACACATGCAATGACTCTAGATCTGGTTTGTGAGAAGAACACACGTGCAATGAATCTAGCTGTGGTTAATGAAAAGAACAAATATGCAATGAATCTGGTGGATCCTTGTGTGGTTTAGTGAAAGAACAGTCATGCAATGACTCTAGCTGTGGTTTGTGAAAAGAACAGACATGCAATGACTCTAGATGTGGTTGGTGAAAAGAACAGACATGCAATGAACTCTGGTAGATCCATATGTGGTTTGTGAGAAGAACACACATGCAATAACTCTAGATGTGGTTTGTGAGAAGAACACAAATGCAATGACTCTAGATGTGGTTTGTGAGAAGAACACACATGCAATGACTCTATATGTGGTTTGTGAAAATAACAGACATGCAATGAACTTTGGTGGATCCATATGTGGTTTGTGAGAACATACACATGCAATGACTCTACATGTGGTTTGTGAGAAGAACACACATGCAATGACTCTAGCTGTGGTTAATGAAAAAACATAGATGCAATGTGTCGAGTGGATCCTTGTGTGATTTATTGAAAGAACAGACATGCAATGACTCTAGTTGTGGATTGTGAGAAGAACACACATGCAATGACTCTAGATGTCGTTTGTGAAAAGAACACACATGGAATGACACTGGTGGATCAATATGTGGTTTGTGAAAAGAACACACATGCAATGACACTAGTGGATCAATATGTGGTTTGTGAAAAAACATACATCCAATGACTCTAGTTGTGGTTTGTGAAAAGAACACACATGCAATGACACTGGTGGATCCATGTGTGGTTTGTGAGAAGAGCAGACATGCAATGAACTCTGGTGGATCCATATGTGGTTTTTGAGAAGAACACACATGCAATGAATCTAGATGTGGTTTGTGAGAAGAACACACATGCAATGACTCTAGCCGTGGTTAATGAAATGAATAGAGATGCAATGACTCTGGTGGATCCTTGTGTGGTTTATTGAAAGAATAGACATGCAATGACTCTAGCTATGGTTTGTGAGAAGAACACACATGCAATGACTCTAGATGTGGTTTGTGAAAAGAACACACATGCAATGACACTGGTGGATCAATATCTGGTTTGTGAAAAGAACATACATCCAATGACTCTATATGTGGTTTATGAAAAGAACACACATGCAATGACTCTAGTGAATCCTTATGTGGTTTGTGAAAAGAACAGACATGCAATGACTCTAGCTATGGTTTGTGACAAGAACACACATCCAATGACTTTGGAGGATCCTTATGTGGTTTGTGAAAAGAACACACATGCAATGCCTCTGGCTATGGTTTGTGAAAATACCACACATGCAATGAACTCTGGTGGATACATATGTGGTTTGTGTGAAGAACACACATGCAATGACTCAAGATGTGGTTTGTGAAAAGTACACACATGCAATGACACTGGTGGATCAATATGTGGTTTGTGAAAATAACATACATCCAATGACTCTAGATGTGGTTTGTGAGAAGAACACACATGGAATAATTCTAGATGTGGTTTGTGAAAAGAACACACATGCAATGACACTGGTGGATCAATATGTGGTTTGTGAAAAGAACAGACATGCAAGTACTCTAGATGTGGTTTGTGAAAAGAACACACATGCAATGACACTGGTGGATCCATATGTGGTTTGTGAAAATAACACACATGCAATGACTCTAGATGTGGTTTGTGAAAAGAACACACATGCAATGACTCTAGATGTGGTTTGTGAAAAGAACACACATGCAATGACACTGGTGGATGAATATGTGGTTTGTGAAAAGAACATACATCCAATAACTCTAGATGTGTTTTGCTAAAAGAACACACGTGTAATGCCACTGGTGGATCCATGTGTGTTTTGTGAGAAGAACAGACATGTAATGACTCTAGCTATGGTTTGTGAAAAGAACAGACATGCAATGAACACTGGTGGATCAATATGTGGTTTGTGAAAAGAACACACATGCAATGACACTAGTGGATTATTATGTGGTTTGTGAAAAGAACATACATCCAATGACTCTAGTTATGGTTTGTGAAAAGAACACACATGCAATGACACTTGTGGATCCATGTGTGGTTTGTGAGAAGAGCAGACATGCAATGAACTCTGGTGCATCCATATGTGGTTTGTGAGAAGAACACACATGCAATGAATCTAGATGTGGTTTGTGAGCAGAACACACATGCAATGACTCTAGCTGTGGTTAATGAAAAGAATAGAGATGCAATGACTCTGGTGGATCCTTGTGTGGTTTATTGAAAGAATAGACATGCAATGACTCGAGCTCTGGTTTGTGAGAAGAACACACATGCAATGACTCTAGATGTGGTTTGTGAAAAGAACACACATGCAATGACACTGGTGGATCAATATGTGGTTTGTGAAAAGAACATACATCCAATGACTCTATATGTGGTTTATGAAAAGAACACACATGCAATGACTCTGGTGGATCCTTATGTGGTTTGTGAAAAGAACAGACCTGCTATGACTCTAGCTGTGGTTTGTGACAAGAACACACATGCAATGAACTCTGGTGGATACATATGTGGTTTGTGAGAAGAATACACATGCAATGACTCAAGATGTGGTTTGTGAAAAGTACACACATGCAATGACACTGGTGGATCAATATGTGGTTTGTGAAAAGAACATACATCCAATGACTCTAGATGTGGTTTGTGAGAAGAACACACATGCAATAATTCTAGATGTGGTTTGTGAAAAGAACACACATGCAATGACACTGGTGGATAAATATGTGGTTTGTGAAATGAACAGACATGCTAGTACTCTAGATGTGGTTTGTGAAAAGAACACTCATGCAATGACACTGGTGGATCCATATGTGGTTTGTGAAAAGAACACACATGCAATGACCCTAGATGTGGTTTGTGAAAAGAACACACATGCAATGACTCTATATATGGTTTGTGAAAAGAACACACATGCAATGACACTGGTGGATGAATATGTGGTTTGTGAAAAGAACATACATCCAATAACTCTAACTGTGGTTTGTTAAAAGAACACACGTGTAATGCCACTGGTGGATCCATGTTTGGTTTGTGAGAAGAAAAGACATGTAATGACTCTAGCTGTGGTTTGTGAAAAGAACAAACATGCAATGAACACTGGTAGATCAATATGTGGTTTGTGAAAATAACACATATGCAATGACACTAGTGGATTAATATGTGGTTTGTGAAAAGAACATACATCCAATGACTCTAGTTGGGGTTTGTGAAAAGAACACACATGCAATGACACTTGTGGATCCATGTATGGTTTGTGAGAAGAGCAGACATGCAGTGAACTCTGGTGGATCCATATGTGGTTTGTGAGAAGAACACACATGCAATGAATCTAGATGTGGTTTGTGAGAAGAACACACATGCAATGACTCTAGCTGTGGTTAATGAAAAGAATAGAGATGCAATGACTCTGGTGGATCCTTGTGTGGTTTATTGAAAGAATAGACATGCAATGACTCGAGCTATGGTTTGTGAGAAGAACACACATGCAATGACTCTAGATGTGGTTTGTGAAAAGAACACACATGCAATGACACTGGTGGATCAATATGTGGTTTGTGAAAAGAACATACATCCAATGACTCTATATGTGGTTTATGAAAAGAACACACATGCAATGACTCTGGTGGATCCTTATGTGGTTTGTGAAAAGAACAGACCTGCTATGACTCTAGCTGTGGTTTGTGACAAGAATACACATGCAATGAACTCTGGTGGATACATATGTGGTTTGTGAGAAGAATACACATGCAATGACTCAAGATGTGGTTTGTGAAAAGTACACACATGCAATGACACTGGTGGATCAATATGTGGTTTGTGAAAAGAACATACATCCAATGACTCTAGATGTGGTTTGTGAGAAGAACACACATGCAATAATTCTAGATGTGGTTTGTGAAAAGAACACACATGCAATGACACTGGTGGATAAATATGTGGTTTGTGAAATGAACAGACATGCTAGTACTCTAGATGTGGTTTGTGAAAAGAACACTCATGCAATGACACTGGTGGATCCATATGTGGTTTGTGAAAAGAACACACATGCAATGACCCTAGATGTGGTTTGTGAAAAGAACACACATGCAATGACTCTATATATGGTTTGTGAAAAGAACACACATGCAATGACACTGGTGGATGAATATGTGGTTTGTGAAAAGAACATACATCCAATAACTCTAACTGTGGTTTGTTAAAAGAACACACGTGTAATGCCACTGGTGGATCCATGTTTGGTTTGTGAGAAGAAAAGACATGTAATGACTCTAGCTGTGGTTTGTGAAAAGAACAAACATGCAATGAACACTGGTAGATCAATATGTGGTTTGTGAAAATAACACATATGCAATGACACTAGTGGATTAATATGTGGTTTGTGAAAAGAACATACATCCAATGACTCTAGTTGGGGTTTGTGAAAAGAACACACATGCAATGACACTTGTGGATCCATGTATGGTTTGTGAGAAGAGCAGACATGCAGTGAACTCTGGTGGATCCATATGTGGTTTGTGAGAAGAACACACATGCAATGAATCTAGATGTGGTTTGTGAGAAGAACACACATGCAATGACTCTAGCTGTGGTTAATGAAAAGAATAGAGATGCAATGACTCTGGTGGATCCTTGTGTGGTTTATTGAAAGAATAGACATGCAATGACTCTAGCTATGGTTTGTGAGAAGAACACACATGCAATGACTCTAGATGTGGTTTGTGAAAAGAACACACATGCAATGACACTGGTGGATCAATATGTGGTTTGTGAAAAGAACATACATCCAATGACTCTATATGTGGTTTATGAAAAGAACACACATGCAATGACTCTGGTGGATCCTTATGTGGTTTGTGAAAAGAACAGACCTGCAATGACTCTAGCTGTGGTTTGTGAAAAGAACACACATGCAATGAACTCTGGTGGATACATATGATGTTTGTGAGAAGAACACACATGCAATGACTCAAGATGTGGTTTGTGAAAAGTACACACATGCAATGACACTGGTGGATCAATATGTGGTTTGTGAAAAGAACATACATCCAATGACTCTAGATGTCGTTTGTGAGAAGAACACACATGCAATAATTCTAGATGTGGTTTGTGAAAAGAACACACATGCAATGACACTGGTGGATCAATATGTGGTTTGTGAAACGAACAGACATGCAAGTACTCTAGATGTGGTTTGTGAAAAGAACACACATGCAATGACACTGGTGGATCCATATGTGGTTTGTGAAAAGAACACACATGCAATGACTCTAGATGTGGTTTGTAAAAAGAACACACATGCAATGACACTGGTGGATGAATATGTGGTTTGTGAAAAGAACATACATCCAATAACTCTAGCTGTGGTTTGTTAAAAGACCACACGTGTAATGCTACTGGTGGATCCATGTGTGGTTTGTGAGTAGAACAGACATGTAATGACTCTAGCTGTGGTTTGTTAAAAGAACAGACATGCAATGAACACTGGTGGATCAATATGTGGTTTGTGAAAAGAACACACATGCAATGACTCTAGATGTGGTTTGTGAGAATAATAGACATGCAATAACTCTAGATGTGGTTTGTGAGAAGAACACACATGCAATGACTCTAGCTTGTATTAATGAAAAGAACAGAGATGCAATGACTCTAGTGGATCCTTGTGTGGTTTATTGAAAGAACAGACATGCAATGACTCTAGCTGTGGTTTGTGGGAAGAACACACATGCAATGACTCTAGATGTGGTTTGTGAAAATAACAGACATGCAATGAACTCTGGTGGATCCATATGTGGTTTGTGAGAAGAATACACATGGAATGACTCTAGCTGTGGTTTGTGAGAAGAACACACATGCAATGACTCTAGATGTGGTTTGTGAAAAGAACAAACATGCAATGAACTTTGGTAGATCCATATGTGGTTTGTGATAAGAACACACATGCAATGACTCTAGATGTGGTTTGTGAGAAGAACACACATGCAATGAGTCTAGCTGTGTGTAATGAAAAGAACATAGATGCAATGACTCTGGTGGATCCTTGTGTGGTTTATTGAAAGAACAGACATGCAATGACTCTAGCTGTAGTTTGTGAGAAGAACACACATGCAAAGACTCTAGATGTGGTTTGTGAAAAGAACAAACATGCAATGACTCTGGTGGATCAATATGTGGTTTGTGAAAAGAACATACATCCAATGACTCTATATGTGGTTTGTGAAAAGAACACACATGCAATGACACTGGTGGATCCTTATGTAGTTTGTGAAAAGAATAGACATGCAATGACTCTAGATGTGGTTTGCGAAAAGAACACACAAGCAATGACACTGGTTGATTCATGTGTGGTTTGTGAGAAGAACAGACATGCAATGACTCTAGCTGTGGTTTGTGAAAAGAACATACACGCAATGAACTCTGGTGGATCCATTTGTGGTTGGTGAGAAGAACACACATGCAATGACTCTAGATGTGGTTTGTGAGAAGAACACAAATGCAATGACTCTAGCTGTGGTTAATGAAAAGAACTGAGATGCAATGACTCTGGTGGATCCTTGTGTGGTTTATTGAAAGAACAAACATGCAATGACTCTAGGTGTGGTTTTTGAATAGAACGGACATGCAATGAACTCTGGTGGATCCATATGTGGTTTGTGAGAAGAACACACATGCAATGACTCTAGATGTGGTTTGTGAGAAGAACACACATGTAATGACTCTAGTTGTGGTTAATGAAAAGAAAAGATATGGAATGACTCTGGTGGATCCTTGTGGGGTTTATTGAAAGAACAGACATGCAATGACTCTAGCTGTGGTTTGTGAGAAGAACACACATGCAATGACTCTAGATGTGGTTTGTGAAAAGAACATACATGCAATGAACTCTGGTGGATCCGTATGTGGTTTGCGAGAAGAACACACATGCAATAACTCTAGATGTGGTTTGTGAGAAGAACACACATGCAATGACTCTAGCTGTGGTTTGTGAGAAGAACACACATGTAATGACTCTAGCTGTGGTTTGTGAAAAGAACAGACATGCAATGAACTTTGGTGGATGCATATGTTGTTTGTGAGAACAACACACATGCAATGACTCTAGATGTAGTTTGGGAGAAGAACACACATGCAATGACTCAATCTATGGTTAATGAAAAGAACAAAGATGCAATGACTCTAGTGGATCCTTGCGTGGTTTATTGAAAGAACAGACATGCAATGACTCTAGCTGTGGATTGTGAGAAGAACACACATGCAATGAATCTAGATGTTGTTCGTGAAAAGAACACACATGCAATGAAACTGGTGGATCAATATGTGGTTTGTGAAAAGAACACACATGCAATGACACTGGTGGATCAATATGTGGTTTGTGAAAAGAACATACATCCAATGACTCTAGCTGTGGTTTGTGAAAAGAACACACATGCAATGACACTGGTGGATCCATGTGTGTTTTGTGAGAAGAACATGCATGCAATGACTCTAGCTGTGGTTTGTGAAAAGAAAAGACATGCAAAGAACTCTCGTGGATCCATATGTGGTTTGTCAGAAGAACACACATGCAATCACTCTAGATGTGGTTTGTGAGAAGAACACACATGCAATGACTCTAGCTGTGGTTAATGAAAAGAAAAGATATGCAATGACTCTAGTGGATCCTTGTGTGGTTTATTGAAAGAACAGAAATGCAATGACTCTAGCTGTGGCTTGTGAGGAGAACACACATGCCATGACTCTAGATGTGGTTTGTGAAAACAACAAACATGGAATGAACTCTGGTGGATCCATATGTGGTTTGTGAGAAGAACACACATGCAATAACTCTAGATGTGGTTTTTGAGAAGAACACACATGCAATGACTCTAGATGTGGTTTGTGAAAAGAACAGACATGCAATGAACTCTGGTGGATCCATATGTGGTTTGTAGAAGAACACACATGTAATAACTCTAGATGTGGTTTGTGAAAAGAACACACATGCAATGACACTGGTGGATCAATATGTGGTTTGTGAAAAGAACACACATGCAACAACACTGGTGGATCAATATGTGGTGTGTGAAAAGAACATACATCCAATGACTCTAGCTGTGGTTTGTGAAAATAACACACATGCAATGACACTGGTGGATCCATGTGTGTTTTGTGAGAAGAACACACATGCAATGACACTAGCTGTGGTTAATGAAAAGAACAGATATGCAATGACTCTGGTGGATCCTTGTGTGGTTTATTGAAAGAACAGACATGCAATGACTCTAGTTGTGGTTTGTGAGAAGAACACACATGCAATTACTCTAGATGTGGTTTGTGAAAAGAACAGAGATGCAATGAACTCTAGTGAATCCATATCTAGTTTGTGAGAAGAACACACATGCAATAACTCTAGATGTGGTTTGTGAGAAGAACACACATGCAATGACTCTAGCTGTGGTTTGTGAGAAGAACACACATGTAATGACTAGCTGTGGTTTGTGAAAAAACAGACATGCAATGAACTTTGGTGGATCCATATGTTGTTTGTGAGAAAAACACACATGCAATGACTCTAGATGTGGTTTGGGAGAAGAACACACATGCAATGACTCAAGCTATGGTTAATGAACAGAACGTAGATGGAATGACTCTAGTGGATCCTTGCGTGGTTTATTGAAAGAACAGACATGCAATGACTCTAGCTGTGGATTGTGAGAAGAACACACATGCAATGACTCTAGATGTTGTTTGTGAAAAGAACACACATCAATGACACTGGTGCATCAATATGTGGTTTGTGAAAAGAACACACATGCAATGACACTGGTGGATCAATATGTGGTTTGTGAAAAGAACATACATCCAATGACTCTAGCTGTGGTTTGTGAAAAGAACACACATGCAATGACACTGGTGGATCCATGTGTGTTTTGTGAGAAGAACAGGCATGCAATGACTCTAGCTGTGGTTTGTGAAAAGAAAAGACATGCAAAGAACTCTCGTGGATCCATATGTGGTTTGTGAGAAGAACACATATGCAATGACTCTAGATGTGGTTTGTGAGAAGAACACACATGCAATGACTCTAGCTGTGGTTAATGAAAAGAAAATATATGCAATGACTCTAGTGGATCCTTGTGTGGTTTATTGAAAGAACAGAAATGCAATGACTCTAGCTGTGGCTTGTGAGGAGAACACACATGCCATGACTCTAGATGTGGTTTGTGAAAACAACAAACATGCAATGAACTCTGGTGGATCCATATGTGGTTTGTGAGAAGAACACACATGCAATAACTCTAGATGTGGTTTGTGAGAAGAACACACATGCAATGACTCTAGATGTGGTTTGTGAAAAGAACAGACATGCAATGAACTCTGGTGGATCCATATGTGGTTTGTAAAAGAACACACATGTAATAACTCTAGATGTGGTTTGTGAAAAGAACACACATGCAATGACACCGGTGGATCAATATGTGGTTTGTGAAAAGAACACACATGCAACAACACTGGTGGATCAATATGTGGTGTGTGAAAAGAACATACATCCAATGACTCTAGCTGTGGTTTGTGAAAATAACACACATGCAATGACACTGGTGGATCCATGTGTGTTTTGTGAGAAGAACACACATGCAATGACACTAGCTGTGGTTAATGAAAAGAACAGATATGCAATGACTCTGGTGGATCCTTGTGTGGTTTATTGAAAGAACAGACATGCAATGACTCTAGATGTGGTTTGTGAGAAGAACACACATGCAATTACTCTAGATGTGGTTTGTGAAAAGAACAGAGATGCAATGAACTCTAGTGAATCCATATCTAGTTTGTGAGAAGAACACACATGCAATAACTCTAGATGTGGTTTGTGAGAAGAACACACATGCAATGACTCTAGCTATGGTTTGTGAGAAGAACACACATGTAATGACTCTAGCTGTGGTTTGTGAAAAAACAGACATGCAATGAACTTTGGTGGATCCATATGTTGTTTGTGAGAAAAACACACATGCAATGACTCTAGATGTGGTTTGGGAGAAGAACACACATGCAATGACTCAAGCTATGGTTAATGAACAGAACATAGATGGAATGACTCTAGTGGATCCTTGCGTGGTTTATTGAAACAACAGACATGCAATGACTCTAGCTGTGGATTGTGAGAAGAACACACATGCAATGACTCTAGATGTTGTTTGTGAAAAGAACACACATCAATGACACTGGTGCATCAATATGTGGTTTGTGAAAAGAACACACATGCAATGACACTGGTGGATCAATATGTGGTTTGTGAAAAGAACATACATCCAATGACTCTAGCTGTGGTTTGTGAAAATAACACACATGCAATGCACTGGTGGATCCATGTGTGTTTTGTGAGAAGAACAGACATGCAATGACTCTAGTTGTGGTTTGTGAAAAGAACAGACATGCAAAGAACTCTCGTGGATCCATATGTGGTTTGTGAGAAGAACACACATGCAATGACTCTAGATGTGGTTTGTGAGAAGAACACACATGCAATGACTCTAGCTGTGGTTAATGAAAAGAACAGATATGCAATGACTCTAGTGGATCCTTGTGTGGTTTATTGAGAGAACAGACATGCAATGACTCTAGTTGTGGTTTGTGAGGAGAACACACATGCCATGACTCTAGATGTGGTTTGTGAAAACAACAGACATGCAATCTGGTGACTCCACTTCCTTCCGTACTCCAAGTCATACCGTCCGCGGGAGACCCAATTGTTGCACCGGCCTCCTTCCAGTTCATGCTCACTCTTGCCGAAACAAGCAACAGGCTTCAGATCAGCGATCTGGTAGTGCCTGCCCGGTGTTCCAGTGATCTCTCCCTATAAGCATGGTAGAAGTTGCCTCGGCTAATGCGGACAAACTACGAGGTAGGCCCCAGCACCTGGGGTAATGTGGTTGCGTGGATAAAAATTGTTTCGGTAAAGGTGTAGAACATCCTATCACTTTCTCATTTCTCATCATCACCTTTTCTTTCGTTAAAACATCCGCTTGAAACGATGCCTTTTTCCAAGGGTTTTACAGTACAGTTTTGAAACATTTGTAGTGGGGTAAATCCCAAAACAGTTTATTTTCTCAAAACCGGGGGTTTTCCAACGAGGTAGGATGCTAACCATCACACTCTCGATCTAAAGGGAGAAAGTGGTAGGTACATCGGGGTGGTGCCTCGAAGGACACAACGTCATAACTTGGAGGATCCAAGTTACTATCGCAGTATTTGTAAAACAAGACATGCAGGTAGATAATGCAATTTATAAGGAGGATACAAAACAGGTAAAGGAGAGTAGGACATATATCAGAGTTCAGGAAGGGTGGCTTTCCTGCGATCAGCAATAAGTCCCTAGACTTCTTTAGATCACCAGAATACCCAGTAGAATAATAATAAGAAGTCCCTTCCTTCTTGGTCAGACACTCACACTATCGTTGTCATCGGGTACACATGCAAGCAGACAATACCATAATCAATACAAGGTAAACAAGAATCAAACCATACAGCAAGCAAACATACTGAACACCACTGAACTTGGGTGGTTTTGGAGAAGTTGGGTTTTATTGGTGTGAATTTACTAGATTGCCACTATAGTGTTTTCTCTTGGAAGATAGTGGTCAAGGCTAGATACAATGCATTTGGATTCGGGTTCTGAGGTCAGTAGGCTACCAATGGGTAACCATGATATCCTCAGATAGGTATTGACAAGACAGAACCATTACAAGTGGCTTCACTTGATTATCAATTTTCTAGATTTAGTGATGCTTTTTATAGTGGAATAAACTCTAGTTTCAGGAGATAATTCGACATAAGAGTTCTGGAGTTCCAAAAATTATTCCCTTGGGTGGTCAGGTAGGGTTTGATGTACTGAACCACTTAGAGTTGTAATCTTGTCAAAAGAATTACCAGAATGCCCTCAGGAAATTCCCGAAGGCAGTTCTGTATGGTTTTTCTCTTTTTCACCAGATTAAATCTACAGAATCTATTGAGTTGGTTCCAAGGGCATGCGATAGGAATATAAAATACCTTTCTGTAGGAACAGGATTCACTCATTTCGGAGTTGCCAAACTCCTGGAGAGATTTATTTAGTGAAAATACCACTTACAGGACTATTTAAATCACTAAAATTCAACCAGAGATCAATAAATTCCGAGCTGCTAGGATTTGATAGATACTGATTCTAGGAGGTACTGGGAGTTGGAATCAGGTCAAGACCACATTTGGTTTGACCTAGAGAATTTTTGCTAAAGGCATACTTCTGTGTACCTTGGCATAGGACCTGTGCTAGATGATATGTATTTCAAATACCTCTCAGAAGAGCTTTGGTTCATCTCAAATGGAGATGTGAAACTCTCCAAGGAAATTAATTAGTGTAACATATACTTGTCAGCAGAATAAATTCCAGTAATTAATGGGGTTGCCTCTACATGTTTGAGAAAACATCAGGGAACCACCAGCATTTTAGATCTTGGCATTTAGATTTTATTTTCATTTTAAAAAGGATTTAAACTAGGGGACAAATTCTGGATCTGGACAGAAATGAATAAAAGAAAAGGTTTGCAGGCGGGGATCTGGGGCTACAGGGCCGCGCTGAGGAGATTCGTCCCACGGCGAGGCGACGCGGCGCGCGGGAGCCAGCGCTCGAACCTGCCAGGCGGGGCCCGGTGGTCAGCGAGAGGGGACGGCCGAAGCAGTACCGGTAGATCCCGGCCGTCCGTTTAAGTGGCGATGGACGAGGCAGCATCGTCGTCCACCTGGGCTCGCCGGCGACGTGATCTAACCCTAGCAGAGGGTGGTGCGGGACGGGGAGCTCACCTGAGGGCTCGAGGAGGGTCGGGGAGGCTGCAGGGCGACGCGGTCGACGATGCTGAGAAGGTCGAGGGGCGGGACCACTGCGGAGGACCACTGGAAGCATCTCGCACGACGACGACCGAGAGCGACCTCGTCAGAGCTCAACGCCGATGACGGAGGACTAGGTCCTGGGCCAAAAGAGAAGTACTATCAGGTAGAGGAGGAGGAGGGGAACACAGGAGCTGACATGCAGAGATAATGGAGCAGGGGAGAAGGAGCCTTGCTCGATTCGGTGAGGAGGCCGAGAGCTCTCCTTCTTCTTCTCCTGGGTAACATAGGGCAGAGGAGGGGGAGGGAGTGCTGGGGGAGGTAGGTGGGAGGGGAGAGGAGCAAATGAGGGGTAGAGGGCTGGCTGGGGTGGCCTCTGGCCTATATACCAAGGAGGAAGGGGTAGATGAAGTAAAATACCAAATTGTATAAGGGGGAGAGGATTGCTGGCCAGTGATTGGTCCAGGGGACGGTGAGGAGGGGTATGATAGGTATTTGGTCGTGCTGGATCAGAGAGGAAGGTGGTGGCAGCTGTGGTAATTAAGTAGAGTAGATCCTTGTAAGAATTGGGGGTTGTCTCTCTCTCTCTATTTGTACAAGGGTAAAATGGGAAGGGCTGAGATGGAGCTACAGTGCTGGTCAACCAGGGATGTGTCTGGTGCTGATGAGGTGTAATAAGCAAGTTTAGATGATATTTGAAAGTGGTTAGAGTAATGGATTTGCTTGATTGGCCATTTTGATCCAATTGATGGTTATGAAGGAAGTCCACAAACTTGCATTGAACCAAAGGAGGAAATGGTGCTGGTAGAGGGATGAGGTCAAGGTAGACTCCAAGGATTTAATTGAGATTTTTGTGTGGGGTTTTAGGCCACTTAAATCCATTTACTCAGAAAGGACAGAAGTGATTTCTAGAAGATCATTTGATAAGTTTCCATTGGACAAGGTTGGGTTTTGATGTGGGAGGGTTCCAGAGGTGAATACACACTTAGGGGAATTTTCCCAAGATTTATTGGGACTAGAAGTATTTAAAATAATTATGGTTCCAATTCAGCCATTTTAGAAAAGGGGCTAAAAGAAATAATAAAGCCTTTCAAAAATAATTATTTTTGGGATGCAAATATAGGGTATGATATATGGAATGCACATGAGCCAAAAATTATAGAAGTGTTTTGGCAAAAACCAAACTTTCCTTTATGGAGGGAGTTTTGGAGATTTATACTATTTAAGGAATTAAATAGTTTTGGGGCCATAATAATTATGGATAATATTTGAGAAATCTTGATGATTAAGGTAGGTGTTGTAGACAAGGCATAGCAAGAATTTGCAACCTTGAGGAATGGAATTCCAACTTGAATAAGGTGGTAAACATGGAGTTGGTGATCTAGGGTGGTGTTATTTTTATACCACCAAGACATGCTTGCATCTTGGAGCTCAGAGCTCACCTTGGTGCAAGGGATAGATGGGTAGGTATAACAGGTCATATAGATGATCATGGCAGAAGAATTTTGGATTAAAATCAATTGAGGTGATCTAGAGGTGATGGCAAACTTTGTTGAAATTAAGGCTGCCAGGCAAAATGAGTCATGATGCCTTATAAACCATGTGGGTTTAGGCCGCACAGAGATCCACTTGGGGAAAGTGAAGTAGGTTTTGATAGACATCAATGAGTATATCACAGCCATGTAGAGAGTTGGTCCATAGGAGGTTGTATGATGGTGTGAGCTTCTACCAAACTAGACATGATGACTAGTTTTGCAGGAAATGTAAATTTCTTGTCGATAAAACCATCATGGACAAGTAGGTTGGAGGAGGATCTAACCAAGGGTAATGTGGGCCTTGGTAGTCCTTATGATGGTTAACAACATGGTTCAAGTGCATTTCCAAAAATGCACATGGTTTGAGAAAAATAGGCATTCAAAAAGGTGATGTTGAAACTGTTTCCAGACTTAGTCAAAATTGGTAGTTTTGAGGATTTTGACTAGAGTAGGAGAGGGAATGTTATTGGAGGGTTTCAAGGTATCAGATCATTACAAGTGGATGATATTGAAGTGTAGATCAAGTAGAAGATATCCATGCTTGATATTGGTCTTCTTGGACTTGAAAACATCTAGAATGGAAATCCTCATAATTGATCTGGTTAAGGGTCTTAGATGATCACCAAGTGGCTAGGGATCACATGTAGGTTTGCATTCTTGCTTAGGGATTGATGATTTGGAAACAACTTGATCCTAGTGATGATCTCCTAGAGTAACTCACACTACTTCCTAATCAATCAAATCAAACAGCAGATCAATACAACTCATCAGACAGCAGATCAAGGCAATTCATCTTATAAGCTATCCAATTACTACTAGGGTTACCATCAAGCTTAGCTTGAGGTAAGGTTGGGGCATTTTGAAGATGTTGGATTTTGAATAAGATAAGAACCTTTGGTATCACTACCAAGAGTAGAATTCAAATGCTTTGAAAAGAGGTTTTGGGGAATCTAGAGATAAGATTAGTTGAGTGCTCTGTCTTGAAAACATAAGGAGATTGTAGTATATATCTCTCCATAGTTTTGACAATAGAAGTTACTGAAATAGTTTTGGTTGCATAAGCATCTTGGCTCATGTTTTGAAATGCCAGAGCGTTTGAGAATATGTAAAATGAGCCATGATAGTTTTGGTAAATATCCTTTGTCAACTGGGAGTGAGGTAAGGGGTATCATAATATACACTCTCATATGCCTAGGCAATATCAACAGCAAGCAAGAACTACACCAAAGAATAAGAAAAAGTTTTTGTTCCCCATAATTTTTGCATTCTGGACAACTAATCAGGGTTACTGAAATTGGGATATTACAGACCTTTCCCCCTTAAAGGAATCTCGTCCCGAGATTCAGGAGAGTAAGGCTAGGGGATTTGCTTTGGAGGTAGTGCTAGGGGTTTCTTGCGTACTAACTTGCCGACTTTGTCTTCAAACAAAAACATGTCGACGGCGAGGTTGAACTTCAGTCTTCTTAAAACTCGGGGGGGGGGGGTCGAGCTGGCTTCAACCATGATGGCAGGGAGGAATCGTCCTTCTGTGAGGGGTCTACTGCGTTTCTCCTAAGTGGGTTACTGTATCTAGGTCTGTGTCTTAAAATTTGTGTCTTCGGGTCCCACGGTTGGATTTTCTTCTGGCAGAGGGGTAATCTATTTGCGGGAAAGACACAGTCTTTCCCCCTTAGGATTGGACTTGGGTAGAGCGGGAAGTTACTAGCCGGGGGCATCCTTATAAGGGGTGGCAAAAGATAGTTCTCGAGGTAGTGTATGACAACATAAGGGAGGGTGGCATCATTGGTGTCTGTTCAGGAGAACCTGGGCTAGTTTATTACAGGTTGTGCTTGCCGACGTTCGGGAGTCCTAGAGTGAGTTGAGGAGCTTCTCTCTTGATCTTTACTTCCACGGGGTGTTGTCGCCAATCGAAGCGCGGGAAATCTTCAGTCTTGAGCTGAGGGGCAGCGAGCGGTATGGTGACCATCTTTTCTGAAGATAAGAGCCATGGGTGCTTTCGGTATTCTCAATTGGGGAAGTCTTGACGGGTTTACCCTCGGAGCATTCTCCGCTGAAGTGATCGGGTAGTCCACACGTGAAGCAGGTACCTATACTTCGGCGTAACTGTTTTGACGACTTTCCTTTGCTAGTATCGGGAGGTTGACGGGCCTTGCCAATGAGGGGATATATTGGGCATTTGACCGGGACGTGGTCTTGTCCTTCGCAGAGGAAACAAGTGATAAGTCGAGTTGGGCAAACTTCGAACGAATGAGGTTCTCCGCAGTTTGGGCAGTGGCCAGAGCATATATTGGCTTGGTGTCTTCCATCTCTGCAATGGCTACATGCCTTCTTCGAGCTTCCTGTCTCCATGGCCATCCTGGGGAATTTCCTGTTGATGGTACACGTTTTGGGTTGGGGTCTGATGCAACGACCTGGGTAAAACACACAAAAGGGAAAACAATTCAAACAAGCATATCAATTCAAGGAAGTCATTACATAACCAACCAATCTGCACCCGAAGGTGCTAATAGTAATTAAGCATTAAAAAACGTGTTCAGGGACGATACATGACTCTACCCTATTGCTAAATGGGCGAGTACCGCAACACGGGTGATTACTCGAAGAGTGCATCTGTGGTTCGTGCTAACTCCGGGGTTTCAACTACTGCAGATCCTCTGGGGTTTGCGAGATATTCAGCTCGTCTTCGATGAAGGTGAGAGTGGTGCCTTCCCATGGTGCTGGTTTGGATGTTTACTCGGTCGGCGCGGGTGACTAGACGATAGGGTGGTACTCATTGAGGAAGGAGAGTTCGTCGTAAGTCCCGAGATTCTCGTCTTCAGGGGTTGGGGTACTTCAATTGTCAGCTTCTTCTCCAAGCGAGCATTGGTGGCTTGAAGACTTCTTTCGCGCTTACGGAGTAGGTTGATATCCATCTTTAGAAGCAGATTCTTGCGTCTGGCCTTGTCAAGGTCTTCCTGGGAGCGTTGGAGTAGGTATTCCATATTCTCTAGCTGATTCCCAATGCAGCAGGTGAGGAAAGACTCAGTAGGTAGTCCATCTTCATCTCGCTTTCCAAACAAGTGGTAGGGAGTATCTTTAAACTCATCTTCGTGGATCTTGCAGAGGCGCGCCATGATCTCCTGTATGGCTCGCACCACGCCATCTACCCAGGTGTTGTCGAGGAAGGTGAAGATTGTGGGCGCGGTATCTTCATCGGGGGAAGGAATCACAGCCTTGATGACCCATTGCATCACATTGGTGTTACTACGAGGAAGTTCGGTTCCTTCAATAGTTGGTGAGGGCCTCTTGACTATCTTCAGTAGGTTGTGAAGCTGCTCTTCAAAGGGCCAGAAACTGTCTCCAACGATGATGCGCTCCGAGCGAAAAGAGGCCATCTACAACAGATTTTTGAGATGGGGTTGGGTTAGTGACAAGTGTGCCCAATTTTTAAGATTATGAAATCATATTGATGCAAGTAGTTTTCAAAATCAGAGGGGAAAGGACATAAGCACTTTTGCAAATAGTCATCTCTTCCCTTTGTCTTTTATAAAATAGGTTTGTCGCTCCCTGTCTAACGTCCATGCTAACTAAGTCTCCTACAGTCAGGATGGCTCTGATACCAAGTCTGTGGGCTCCCCAGATTAACCATCTGAGAAATCCTTGTTATGTATATATCCACGTTCCCATGATCAGTGAGCCATGGAACATAACCGACCTGTATCATTACATCATCCGAAACATAATGAATTACAGGACTTACATAAATGCCATTTCGGCTACAATGTCTTTAGCAGCGGAACATCATCACGAGCCGAGCCCAATCGTGCCTCAACCTACAGGCAGCTGACTGGGAAGACGGCCTAGCTCGATGGACGTCACCTGAATCTTCCGAAGTCGAACCTCTGAAAGTCTGGCTAAGAAAATAGCCAGGGACACAGCCGTGAGTACTTTTGAATGTACTCGCAAACCACCAGGGTAAATGACATAAGGAAATGCAAGTCTGGCTGTGGCAAGATAGCTTTATCTGGGGTTGTTTTTGAAAATCCTAGACTACCTCTTGTAGGTATGGCATCTCCATATTTTTGTTGAAAAAGAGTTTGAAAACATGCTTCTGTTTTATAAATTAGGACATCTCCATATCTTTGTTGAAAAAGAGTTTTGAGAACAATTTTGTAGTAAAAACCCTTTTTAAACCTCTTTGACCCCTCGGGTCAAAACAAAACTTTAGAACTCGGGTTCCCCCGGAACCTTCTCCCTCTTCGTTCTTGTTTCCCAAATAAGCACAGTTTGGGTACTCCTAGCCAACACCTTTACAGCCGTCCTTGACCGTGGACATGGCTATTCGAATATGTTATACTCTGTAGATTTTGTGCACTTTTGTAGCATCCCATATGTCTAACATCTGTAATGCTACATGGTCTAATAATAAAATGCTACTTCCTACATATAATTGTTGCATCATAATTATATCATGCTCATGTCATCATGCCACCTTGCATTTGAGCATCATATAAACCTTTGCCATTTGGTTCTTATCCCATATGCATTATTAATTGTATTTGGTTCTTAATAAATTGTATTTGGTTCTTGATAAATGCTTAGTGCCCAAGTTGAGTTGGGGGCATATCTTTTATTAACTCCACCACCTTCTTGTCAACACCCCATTATTCCACCACCCTACTATGTGAGCTTTGCATTTTATTTGGGTTTACCTCTAGCTCATGTGGGTTGGGATGGATCTACTTCTAATTCCACATGTTTCCATATATGCCTCATGTGGTTTTCACATTGTTGATATGTGGAGTGCCACATGGCCACCTTTGCATGTTATGGGAGTATTTTCCTTGTCCAGCTTCCATATGGTGTGGTTTGGAGTATTTGATCATGTATGAATATAATTGTGGCTATATACTTACATAGTGGAACATACACACTAGCATGCCCACATTATATTCAAATATGGGCAATTTCCATCCATTCTACTTGGGACACAACTCATTTCTTTTGCTTGGCCTTAATTCCATATTTTTGGGGTGCATGTGTTAACAAATGCCATGGTCATTCCAATTGTTTCACAATAATAAGTATGGCATTTATTAATTATGCATGGGCCATGCAAGGGTATCTTCTTTTCTTCTTCTTTAGTTTTATTTCGGTTTGGAGTGGGGCATGGGTATTTTCCCATAGTCCAACTTATATTTCTCCCTCTCTCTTCATCTATTTTGGTACCATCCTCTAAACCTCTCTCTCACCTCCAACCCTCCACACCCCATGCATGTCACCACCCTTTTCTAGCTCTTGTCATTGAATAGATGGAGTTTAGTTGCTGAAGTATGTTCTTTGGATTAGTGCATTGCAAATCTCTATCTAGTCAAAATACCAATCCTAAATACCCATCTATCCTACCTAGCTACACATCCACCTAAAACCCTAGCCATCACTAAACTTAACTACACCCTCACCTCACCACCTCTATCCCTATCCCCAAACCGAGCCCACACTAGCAGTATGGCCTGGATCGGCCCCCATCCAAGCCACCCCCTTGCTCAATACCTCTCTAGGCCGAGCCATCCCTCACCTAAACCCTAGCCGAGCCCTTCCCCCTCTCTGTCTTTCTCTCTAGCTGCCAGGAAGCCCCACCCGAGGCCACACCTGCCCGTTCACTCTGGCCCCAGCTGCAGCCACACCCCAGACCGCCCTAGCCTCGCTGAACCACGTGAGGAGGAGAATGAGGAAAGAGGCACGCCACCTTTTTCCATCCCGACACCGGCCACCCCGTGTGATACCCTCCTCCTCTGCCCTTATCTACCCCCTCTGCCTGGCATCGCACCCCCTCACCTCCAAGGTTCTGCTGCCGCAGTTCCTCCCCCATCTACCCCTGCTACCCTATCTCCCATCTACGAGACCCCACTGTCGGCATCACACCACCACCACCATAGCAGAAGGAGGGCGAGGTGTCTGGGCCTTGGGGAAGACCGAGCCTAGCACCAGCGTCGCCCTGTACACGGAGTCAAGGAGGAGACGGCGGGATCCGCTGCACCCCGACGCGTTCCGGCGAGCAAAGCCTAGCCTGAGACCCCAGCTACCCCGACGACCCCCTGCGCTCCGGCACGATCCGCCCCCGCCAAAACACTCCCGGTGAGCTCCTAAGATCCCCAGACATCCTCGCTCATCATTGCTTCCTGAACGCGCCGCCCGTTTTGTCGAGCACCCTCGGCGCGTCGCGCTCGCGTTTGCCATCTCGCCGTTGCACCGCAGATACCTCATATTGCCACGCCGTCGAATCCCATCAACCATCCGAGCCCGTCCCAGCGGTAGCAGTCGCCGCGCGCGCTAGGTCACGGGATCGATTCCCCCCCCCCAACGCGTCGGTGTTGTTTTCTTCAGTTTCGTCAGAGACAGATGGAAGAAAAACAGTAGCTATGGCCTTTTTGCGAATACCCCCTCCCTTTAGTTTTCCTCAACCCGCCCTCCCCATGGTCCCACCAGTCCGCCTCGGTGTCACCTTTACAGAAAGGTACCCAGGTTTTTTGTACTCCTCAACCCGCGCTCCCCGTCCGCGCCACATGGCTGCTCCCGGTTCGCGCGCCAGCGTGTGGCCCTGTGGCTGCCGTGGCCCCACCCTCAGTCTCTACGGCTGGTTGAATGGGCGGTAAGAAAAGCCCTGCCGCGCGCGATTCTGCCAGCTCAACGCCTGGCCCACTGTCAGCCGCTGTGGCTAGCTTCCTCTGGGTGCAAAAAGTCCTGTGATCTTTTTCTGTTAATAAAAATAATCCAGAAATTGTTTAATCTATTTTAAATTCAGAAATTAATAACTTTTTATTAATAAATCCAAATAATACAAATGATATATGTTTTTGAATCAGAAAAATGTGAGGATTTCAAATCTGCCATCCAAAATAATGTTTGGCTAATTTAAATTTTCGAAAATGTTTAATTGCAATAAAAATGCCTTATCGCAATTAATTAATAACTTTAATTCTATAACTCCAAATTTGACAAATAATATGTCTGAATCGATCAGCGCGACGAGCCCGTTCTATTTATGCGTTCCATTTTCTGAATTGCAGCATGCATCATATAAATATTAAGTGGACAGCAATTGTTATGGGAGCAAAACATGACTAAAACTTAATCAAATGCTTTATTCTTGTACTCCACACCTCACCCATGCCATGCTACATTATTGACATGTAAATTGTGCATCATTCATCATGGCATGCTTGTTTGCTTGTCGCATTTTATTTATATGCTTGTGCACTTTATTTATGTTGGCCCTTGTTTGTTTGGTTCTTCTTTTGGATAGACGCCGAGCAGGGGAATTATCAGGAATCCCAAGAGTACTACCCAGATCCAGCTCTCGCTTCAACTGAGCGTCCAGGCAAGCACTACCACATGCTTGCATACATATAGTACCTATTGCCTCTATCTTATTCTTGCATCATTGAGTCGCGAATGCATTAAATTGAATCCCAAGCACTGCATAGCCTTTACATTTAAACCCCACCGAGCTTGTTCCTCCATCCCATGAGCCATTACTACAGGAGTTGTTTGACCCATGCGAGTCGTAGAACAGCATGTGTAGGGTATGTGAGTGTCTGGTGAACAACGAGGTACCTAAACAACTTAACCTGAGTAGTAATGGGATAACTAATAAAAGAGGCACCGGTGGGCAATATCTGTCATTTGGTTTTTATGTCCACTTGTGTCCCGTAGGACCCCGAGTACTTGATTCCTGTTCCTTGACTATTCGCACTATCCACATCCGGGAGGCCTTATGGACCCCCCGAGCCAGAGCTTGATTCATTTCTATTGTTTGGGGCCACAAAGTAGTTTGGGGCTTTATTACTATCTTGTACCTATGCCATGCTTTACTGCTTTATTTAAGATTGTGCGTGGAGCACCTGTACTGTTTAGGAATTGCGGAGTGTTTTCGCGGTATTGACAAGCCCAGTCACACTTTCGGGTTCCCAGTCGTTTACAGCCATTGGCGCAAACCTTGGGTCTGTCTCGGAGTCGGCCAACTTCGTTGCGGGTAGCCTAATGGGGTGGCCCCCTGAAATATTTTATGAATCCTGTGATCGCTTTGTCGTGAATGCCTCATTAGGTTTTGAGTTGGTTTTTCTGAGGTTGATCGAGTGTGTGTTGCTATTTATGCACCCCTGCAGGGTAAATCTTTCTGAAAGCCGTGTCCGTGGTTATGGATGACTTGGAGCATAGTTTCTCGATCATAGACAAGCATAACTAAAGTACCGCTTTTAATTTGACTAAATATCTGACTAGTAATTAGTGCAATACTCATGGAATGGTTAATAAAACTGCCAACGGATGGGTTGTTCGTCTGCTTTCTCGTTGGTAAGCGAGAAGGAGGATGTATCTGTTACTTTATACTGTTATAACTGTTCTAATTAACGGACATCCGTCTATCATTGGTTAGGCGGATGGTTAGCGAGTATCTATAGACTTGTTAGTTATTATCTTTTGCTGCAATTGCGTTACCCCAGGTATATGTCCCCTTTAGAGGCATAAAGACTTGCTGAGTAACCCTAGGGTCTCACACGATAAATTGTTTGATTCAGCTGAATAGGTGTATTCGCAAGATGGATACTAGGTGGAGGAGACACATGATGTTGGCAACAATCACTCGGTGTAAAGATTCCGGGGATGGGGATCCGCGAGATCTGTGGGCGGGATGTGCTTCTTTATGTGGCATCTTATGCCGATTTGCTTCTTGTCCGTACTCGGATCTTGTTTCCCGCTTCCGCTTGATACTCTGATGTTTGATGTATGAGGAGCTATCCTACACTATTATCTCTATATAGGATATTCGGATCTTGCCGTATGGCGTTGCAATATTTCTATTTCTTTTAGATGGTATGGCTCTGAGAACTGTTGTAAGGTAGCTTGCATACGTACTCACTTGTGTATGTATTTGATCTCTTCGCATGTTGCCTACGCCGCTCGCTCTTGTCCCGATGTTCTGAAAGTGGTTAGGACGGCCGACGGGTCTACACGTGGGTGGTCCCTGGGCCCCTGCTGTAATATTTTTACCACTTTTGGTTCATCCAGGCTTGAACTTAGAGCGTAGGGTCCGAGGTTGTTACAACTTTCCCCACAAGAATAAATCCATCCGTCGGGATACAACCACGACCCACTAGCACTGTAGATGGGGGTCAGGATAATCAAACCCAACCTTTCGCTTGTCTACCCTAGCAAAGGCATGCTCTTGCTTTTGGGTTTGTTCTCCCCAGCAATGAGTATGTGGCTCCCAGCCATAGTCCTGCCTTCCGTACACGCGCATACCAAGCCGCAACTTGGCGTATACCTTAAATCTGGTGACTCCACTTCCTTCCATATTCCAAGTCATACCGTCCGCGGGAGACCCAATTGTTGCACTGGCCTCCTGCCAGTTAAGGCTCACTTTTGCCGAAACAAGCAACAAGCTTTAAATCAGCGATCTGGTAGCGCCTACCCAAAATTCTAGGGATCTCTCCCTATAAGCATGGTAGAAGTTGCCTCGGCTAATGCGGACAAACTACGAGTTAAGCCCCAACACCTGGGGTAATGTGGTTGCATAGATAAAAATTGTTCCGGTAAAGGCGTAGAACATCCCATCACTTCCTCATTTCTCATCATCACCTTTTCGTTCGTTAAAACATCCGCTTGGAACGATGCCTTTTTCAAAGGGTTTTACAGAATAGTTTTGAAACCTTTGTGGTGGGGTAAATCCCAAAACAGTTTATTTTCTCAAAACCGGGGGTTTTCCAACGAGGTAGGATGCTAACCATCACACTCTCGATCTAAAGGGAGAAAGTAGTTGGTACATCGGGGTGGTGCCTCGAAGGACACAAAGTCATAACTTGGAGGAGCCAAGTTACTATCGCAGTATTTCTAAAACAAGACATGCAGGTCGATAATGCAATTTATAAAGAGGATACAGAATAGGTAAATGAGAGTAGGACACATATCAGAGTTCAGGAAGGGTGGCTTTCCTGTGATCAGCAATAAGTCCCTGGACTTCTTTAGATAACCATAATACCCAATAGAATAATAATAAGAAGTCCATTCCTTCTTGTCGTCAGACACTCACACTATCGTCGTCATCGGGTACACATGCAAGCAGACAATACCACAATCAATACAAGGTAAACAAGCATCAAACCATACAGCAAGCAAACATACTGAACACAACTGAACTTGGGATGTTTTGGAGAAGTTGTGTTTTATTGGTGTGAATTTACTAGATTGCCACTTTGGTGTTTTTTCTTGGAAGATAGTGGTCAAGGCTAGATACAATGCATTTGGATTAGGGTTTTGAGGTCAGTAGGCTACCAAAGGGTAACCATGATATCCTCAGATAGGTCTTGACAATACAGAACCATAACAAGTGGATTCACTTGATTATCAATTTTCTAGATTTAGTGATGCTTTTATAGTGGAATAAACTCTAGTTTAAGGAGATAATTCACCAGAAGAGTTCTGGAGCTCCAAAAATTATTCCCTTGGGTGGTCAGGTAGGGTTTGATGTACTGAACCACTTGGATTTGGAATCTTGTCAAAAGAATAACCAGAATGCCCTCAAGAAATTCCCAAAGGCAGTTTTGTATGGTTTTTCTCTTTTTCACCAGATTAAATATACAAAATCTATTGACTTGGTTACAAGGGCATGTGATAGGCATATAAAATAAATTTCTGTATGAATTGGATTCACTCATTTTGGAGTTGCCAAACTCCTGGAGAGACTTATTTAGTGAAAATAACACTTACAGGAGTATTTAAATCACTAAAATTCAACCAAAGCTCAATAAATTCTGAGCTGCTAGGATTTGATAGATACTGATTCTAGGAGGTACTGGGAATTGGAATCAGGTCAAGAAATCATATGGTTTGACCTAGAGAATTTATCTAAGGTAGAAAGTTGCTATTTTTGCTAAAGGCATCCTTCTGTGCACCTTGGCATAGGACATGTGCTAGATGATAGGTATTTCAAATACCTCTCAGAAGAGTTTGGTTCATCTCAAATGGAGATGTGAAACTCTCTGAGGAAATTAATTAGTGTAAAGTATACTTGTCAGCAGAATAAATTCCAATAATTAATGGAAATTAGTTTGGACTTGGGGTTGCCTCAGCATGTTTGAGAAAACATCAAGGAACCACAAGAATTTTAGATCTTGGCATTTAGATTTTATTTTCATTTTCATAAGGATTTAAAATTGGGGAGAAATTCTGGATCTGGACAGAAATGAATAAAAGAAAAGGTTTGCGGGCTGGGATATGGCGCTACTGGGCTAGGCTGAGGAGATTCGGTCCATAGTGAGGGGACGCGGGGCACGGGAGCCAGCGCTCGAACCTGCCAGGCAGGGCCCGGCGGTCAGCGAGAGGGGACGGCCAAAGCGGTACCGGCAGATCATGGCCATTCGTTTAAGTGGCGATGGACGGCGCATCATCGTCGTCCACCTGGGCTCACCGGCGACGTGATCTAACCCTAGTAGAGGGTGGCGCGGGGCGGGGAGCTCACCTGAGAGCTCGAGGAGGGTCGGGGAGGCTGTAGGGCGACGCGGCCGATGATGCTTAGCAAATCGAGGGATGGCACGATGGCGGAGGCCCACTAGAAGCAGCTCGCGCGACGGCGGCCGAGAGCGACCTCGTCGGAGCTCAACTCCGATGACGGAGGAGTAGGTCTTGGGCCAAAAGAGAAGTACTGCGAGGTAGAGGAGGAGGAGGGGAACAAAGGAGCTGACATGTAGAGAGAATGGAGCAGGGGAGAAGGAGCCTTGCTTGATTCGGTGTGGAGGCCGAGAGCTCTCCTTTTTCTTCTCCTGGGCAGCACAGGGCAGAGGAGGGGGAGGGAGTGCTGGGGGAGGTAGGCGGGAGGGGAGAGGAGAAAATGAGGGGCAGATGGCTGGCTAGGGTGGCCTCTGGCCTATATACCAAGGAGGGAGGGGTAGATGAAGTAAAATACCAAATTGGACAAGGGGGAGAGGATTGCTGGCCAGTGATTGGTCCAGGGGACGGTGGGGAGGGGTATGATTGGTATTTGGTCATGCTGGATCAGAGAGGGAGGTGGTGGCAGCTATGGTAATTAAGTAGAGTAGATCCTTGTAAGATTTGGGGGTTGTCTCTCTCTCTCTATTAGTACAAGAGTAAAATGGGAAGGGCTGAGGTGGAGCTACAGTGCTGGTCGACCAGGGATGTGTCTGGTGCTGATGAGGTGTAATAAGCAAGTTTAGATGAGATTTGAAAGTGGTTTGAGTAATGGATTTGCTTGATTGGCCATTTTGATCCAATTGATGGTTATGAAGGAAGTCCACAAACTTGTATTGGACTAGAGGAGGAAATGGTGCTGGTAGAGGGATGAGGTCAAGTTACACTCCTAGGATTTAATTGAGATTTTTGTGTGGGGTTTTAGTCCACTTAAATCCATTTACTCAAAATGGACAGAAGTGATTTCTAGAAGATCATTTGATAAGTTTCCATTGGATAAGGTTGTGTTTTGATGTGGGAGGGTTCCAGAGGTGAATACACACTTAGGGGAATTTTCCCAAGATTTATTGGGACTAGAAGTATTTAAAACAATTATGATTCCAATTCAGCCATTTTAGAAAAGGGGCTAAAAGAAATAATAAAGCTTTTCAAAAATAATTATTTTTGGAATGCAAAGATAGGGTATGATATATGGAACTCACATGAGCCAAAAAATTAGAGAAGTGTTTTGGCAAAAACCAAACTTTCCTTTATGGAGGGAGTTTTGGAGATTTTGACTATTTAAGGAATTAAATAGTTTTGGGGCCATAATAATTATGGATAATATTTGAGAAATCTTGATGATAAAGGTAGGTGTTGTAGACAAGGTATAGCAAGCATTTGCAACATTGAGTAATGGAATTCCAACTTGAATAAGGTGGAAAACAAGGAGTTGGTGATCTAGGGTGGTGTTATTTTTATACCACCAAGACATGCTTGCATCTTGGAGCTCGGAGCTCACCTTGGTGCAAGGGATAGATGGGTGGGTAGAACAGGTCATATAGATGATAATGGCAGAATAATTTTGGATTAAAAGCAATTGAGGTGATCTAGAGGTGATGGCAAACCTTGTTGAAATTAAGGCTGTTAGGCAAAATGAGTCATGATACCTTATAAACCACGTGGGTTTAGGCCGCACAGAGATCCACTTGGGGCAAGTGAAGTAGTTTTTGATAGACATCAATGATTATATCACAACCATGTAGAGAGTTGGTCCATAGGAGGTTGTATGAGGGTGTGAGCTTCTACCAAAATAGGCATGATGACTAGTTTTGCAGGAAATGTAAATTTCTTGTCGGCAAAACCATCATGGACAAGTGGGTTGGAGGAGGATATAACCAGGGGCCAATGTGGGCCTTGGTAGTCCTTAGTATGGTTAACAAGATGGTTCAAGTGTATTTCCAAAAATGCACATGGTTTGAGAAAAGGAGGCATTCAAAAAGGTGATGTTGAAACTGTTTCCAGACAGTCAAAATTGGCAGTTTGGAGGATATTGACTAGAGTAGGAGAGGGAATGTTCTTGGAGGGTTTCAAGGTATCAGAGCATTAGAAGTGGATGATATTGAAGTGTAGATCGAGTAGAAGAGATCCATGCTTGATATTGGTCTTCGTGGACTTGAAAACATCTAGAATGGAAATCCTAAGAATTTATCTAGTTAAGGGTCTTAGATGATCACCTAGTGGCTACGGATCACATCTAGGTTTGCATTCTTGCTTAGGGATTGATGATTTGGAAACATCTTGATCCTAGTGATGAGATCCTAGAGTAACTCATACTACTTCCTAAGCAAACAAATCAAAGAGCAGAACAAAACAACTCATCAGACAACAGATCAAGGCAATTCATCTTATAAGCTATCCAATTACTACTAGGGTTACCATCAATCTTAGCTTGAGGTAAGTTTGGGGCATTTTGAAGAGGTTGGATTTTGAATAATATAAGAACCTTTGGTATCACTACCAAGAGTAGAATTCAAATGCTTTGAAAACAGGTTTTGGGGAATCTAGAGATAAGATTAGTTGAGTGCTCTGTCTTGAAAACATAAGGAGATTGTAGTATATATCTCTCCATAGTATTGACAATAGAAGTTACTGAAATAGTTTTGGTTGCATAAGCATCTTGGCTCATGTTTTGAAACGCCAGAGCATTTGAGAATATGTAAAATGAGCCAGGATAGTTTTGGTAAATAGCCTTTGTCAACTGGGAAGTGAGATAAGGGGTATTATAAGATACACTCTCATATGCCTAGGCAGTATCAACAGCAAGCAAGCACTACACCAAAGAACAAGAAAAAGTTTTTGTTCCCCCTGATTTTTTCATTTTGGACAACTAATCAGGGTTACTGAAATTGGGATGTTACAACACACATGCAATGAATCTAGCTGTGGTTTGTGAGAAGAACACACATGCAATGACTCTGGGATCCTTGTGTGGTTTATTGAAAGAATAGACATGCAATGACACTAGTTGTGGTTTATGAGAAGAACACACATGCAATGACTCTAGATGTGGTTTGTGAAAAGAACACACATGCAATAACACTGGTGGATCAATATGTGGTTTGTGAAAAGAACATACATCCAATAACTCTAGATGTAGTTTGTGAAAAGAACACACATGCAATGACTCTAGTGGATCCTTATTTGGTTTGTGAAAAGAACACACATGCAATGACTCTAGTGGATCCTTATTTGGTTTGTGAAAAGAACACACATGCAATGACTCTAGTGGATCCTTATTTGGTTTGTGAAAAGAACACACATGCAATGAACTCTGGTGGATCCATATGTGGTTTGTGAGAAGAACACACATGCAATGACTATAGATGTGGTTTGTGAAAAGAACACACATGCAATGACACTGGTGGATCCATGAGTGGTTTGTTAAAAGAACACACATGCAATGACTCTATATGTGGTTAATGAAAAGAACAGACATGCAATGACTCTAGCTATGGTTTGTTAAAATAACACACATGCAATGACTCTGGTGGATCCTTATGTGGGTTGTGAAAAGAACAGACATGCAATGACTCTAGATGTGGTTTGTGAAAAGAACACACATGCAATGAACTCTGGTGGATCCATATGTGGTTTGTGCGAAGAACACACATGCAATGACTCTAGATGTGGTTTGTGAAAAGAACACACATGCAATGACACTGGTGGATCCATATGTGGTTTGTGAAAAGAACACACATGCAATGACTCTAGATGTGGTTTGTGAGAAGAACACACATGCAATGAACTCTGGTGGATCCATATGTGGTTTGTGAGAAGAACACACATTCAATGACTCTAGATGTGGTTTGTGAAAAGAACACACATGCAATGACACTGGTGGATCCATATGTGGTTCGTGAAAATAACAGACATCCAATGACTCTAGATGTGGTTTTTCAAAACAACACACTTTAAATGACTCTAGATGTGGTTTGTGAGAAGAACACAGATGCAATGACTCTAGCTGTGGTTAATGAAAAGAACAGAGATGCAATGACTTTGGTGGATCCTTGTGTGGCTTATTGAAAGAAAAGACATGCCATGACTCTAGCTGTGGTTTGTGAGAAGAACACACATGCAATGCCTCTAGATGTGGTTTGTGAAAAGAACACACATGCAATGACACGGGTGGATCAATATGTGGTTTGTGAAAAGAATATACATCCAATGACTCTAGATGTGGTTTGTGAAAAGAACACGCATGCAATAACTCTGGTGGATCCTTATGTGGTTTGTCAAAAGAACAGACATGCAATGATTCTAGCTATGGTTTGTGAAAATAACACACATGCAATGAACTCTGGTGGATCCATATGTGGTTTGTGAGAAGAACACACATGCAATGACTCTAGATGTGTTTTGTGAAAAGAACACACATGCAATGACACTGGTGGATCCATATGTAGTTTGTGAAAATAACACACATGCAATGACTCTAGATGTGGTTAATGAAAAGAACACACATGTAATGACTCTAGTGGTGGTTTGTGAAAAGAACACACATGCAATGAATATGGTGGATCCTTATGTGGGTTGTGAAAAGAACATACATGCAATGACTCTAGCTCTGGTTTATAAAAAGAACACACATGCAATGAACTCTGGTGGATCCATATGTGGTTTGTGAGAAGAACACACATGCAATGACTCTAGATGTGGTTTGTGAAAACAACACACATGCAATAACACTGGTGGATCCATATGTGGTTTGTTAAAAGAACAGACATGCAATGACTCTAGATGTGGTTTGTGAGAAGAACACACATGCAATGACTCTAGATGTGGTTTGTGAGAAGAACACAAATGCAATGACACTAGTGGATCAATATGTGGTTTGTGAAAAGAACATACATCCAATGACTGTAGCGGTGGTTTGTGAAAATAACACACATACAATGACACTGGTGGATCCATGTGTGGTTTGTGAGAAGATTAAACATGCAATGACTCTAGCTGTGGTTTGTGAAAAGAAAAGACATGCAATGAACTTGTAACATCCCAATTTCAGCAACCCTGATGAGTTGTCCAGAATGCAAAAATCAGGGGGAACAAAAACTTTTTCATGTTAAAGTGTTGTAGTGTTTGCCTGTTATTTGCTTATGCTTGTGCATGTGATTGTATATCATATTCTACTCCTTACCTCACCCTCAGTTGACAAAATGCTATTTACCAAAACTATCCTGGCTCATTTTACATACTCTCAAACGTTCTGGCATTTCAAAACCGGAGCCAAGATGCTTGTGCAACCAAAACTATTTTTGGTAGCTTCTAGTAACAAAACTTGGGAGAGATATATAATAAGCTCCTTATGTTTTCAAGACAGAACACTCAACTAATCTTACCTCTAGTTTCCCCCAAAACCTCTTTTTTTAAGATTTTGGATTCTACTCTTGGTAGAGATACCAAGGACCTTACCTTGTTCAAACTCCAACCTATTTCAAAATACCCATCCATACCTCAAGCTAAGCTTGGTGGTAACCCAGTAGTAGTTGATTTGTTTGTAAGATGAATTGCCTTGATCTGCTATTTTGAATTGTCAGCTTAGGAGATAGTATGAGCTACTCTAGGAGCTCATCACTAGGATCAAGATGTCTCCAAATCATTCCACCCTAAGCAAGAATACAATCTGGATCTGATCCCTAGTTACTAAGTGATCATCTAAAACCCTTAACCATACCACTTCTAAAGATATCCCTTCTAGAAGCTTCCAAGTCCATGAAGACCAATATCAAGCATGGATCCTTTCTACTCCATCTACACTTCAACATCATCCACTTGATGATGCTTTGGTACCTTGCAACCCATCAAAATCATCAACACCCACATTCTAGTCAAAAACCCTAAATCTGCCAAATTTGGCCAAGTCTGGAAATCTGTTTCCAACATCACCTTTTTGAATGCCTCCCTTTATCAACCCTTGTGAATTTTTGGAAATGCATCTGAAACCTCTTGCTAACCATCCTAAGGACTACCAAGGCCCACTCTTGCCCTTGGTTAGATCATCCTCCTGCAAATCTAGTCAACATGTCCACTTTGATAGAAGCTCACACCCTCATCAAACCTTCTATGGACCAACTCTTTGCATTATTGTGTTATACTCATTTAGGTCTATCATTACCTACTTCACTTGTTCCAATTGGATCCTTGATCTGTTCAAACCCACAAGGTTTTGAAGGCTAGTTGATAATCTGCTTTGGTAGGCTTATTTTATTCAAAGTTTGAAAGCTTGTCTTGGTGAGCCCAAGAAGGATCAAGCTCAAAACTCTGTACCATGTTGATGTACATCACTTGGTCTATCTGTCCATCTACCCCATGCCCCAAGGGGAGATATGAACTCCAAGATACAACCATGTTTTGATGGTATGAAATTAACATCACCATAGATCCTTAATCTAGGGTATTCCACCAAAATCAACTTGGATTCCCCAATCCCAAGGTTGAAAATGCTTGATACACCTTGTCTACATCATCTACCATGATAATCAAGATTTATCATTAATTCTCCATAATTATTATGGCTCCAAATCTAATAAATCTCTTTAATAGTCAAAATCTCCAAAACTCCTTCCATAAAGGAAAGTTTGGTTTTTGCCAAAACACTTCCCCAATTTTTGCCTCAATTGAGATCCATATATCACACCCCATCTTCCCACCTCAAAAATAAATATTTTTAAGATTCTTTATTTTTTCCGTTTGCCCTTTTCCTTAAATGGCAGAAATAAGAAATAATCCTTTAAAAATAATTTCCCACCTCAATAAATCCCAATAAAATTCCTCAAGGTGTGATATGGTATCTAGGACCATCTCACATAAAAATCCAACAAAGTCCAATGTAAAAATATGAAATGAGCTCCAATACTTCATTTCTGCAGTTTTTGAGTAAATGGTTTTAAGTGGACTTTAAATCTTTAGAAAAATCCCAAATAATTCCTAGATATCTAACTTGACCTCATCTATCTACCAGTACCATATCCCTACCTTGTCTTATACAATTTATCAAACTTCCTTCACAAGCACCTATTTACTCAGCAAACCTAGGTAGTATTGAGTTAAATCAAGACCAAACCACCACCATTCTTGCAAGGCAATGCACCGTAACACCCAAAACTCATCTCTGGTCGTGATCAATGTAGCTAATCACTGTAGCATCTTGTCCTTTAGTGCTTGGACACTAGCACTAACCCCATTTGGGTGTCTTAGCTTGCAAAACCTCTTTACTTAGCTTGCAACAGCCATTCCACCTATCCTCTACCCTCAGCACACACCAGAAACCACTCTCCACGCCTACAGTAACAAGCCCCTGGTTTCCCTCATCTCTCCCATGCCCAATGGACTATGTCCACCATGAACCCCTCCCCTCCGGTATATATAGCTCCACCAGCCAGCTCCACTCTCCCTCTTGGCCTCATTTGCGTCCATCTCCTCCCTCTTACCACCCCAGATACCCCACTCCCTCTCCTCTACTCTTCCCTGCTCGAGAGAGAGCAAGGGTGAAGCTGCGGTCATTCTCCCCACACCAAGCTAAGCTCACTCTCCCGTGCTCCCCCTCCTCTGTATGCTGTCCTACAGAACCCTCTCCTCCTCCTCTCTCTAACCCTACAAAACCCTCTCCTCATCCTCTCTCTAACCCTACCCTCTATTTTGCCTAGGACCGCCACTACCGTTGCCGCCGGCGAGCTCCCGAACGATCTCCGTCGGCCACCATCGTGCGATCCACCTCCCGGTGTCGAACCCGCCCTTGCCGCCCATCGTTGAGGTCACCATCGTCCACCGCGTCTCCTCTGCCGCCTCCTCGACGCCGACAAGCCCCCAGGTGAGCGCCCCGGTCAACTCCTGCCGCCCCTAGGGTTTCCTCCCCCTGTCGCCGACGCGGGGTAGAAGACGATGCGGGGGCCGTCGATCCCGATTAGATCGAACGGCCCTAGACTCCCAGTACCGCTTCGGCGCACTCCGCCGCTGACTGGCGGGTCCCGCCAGTCATATTTGAAACGCTCCCCTCCCACGCGCTGCGTCGCCCCACCTGGGCCGAGTCCACCTTCGTGGCTCAACTCCCCTCTAGATCTAGGCCCGGTTGTGGCTTTTCTCTTTTTTTTTCTCGGGAATTCTAGATCTGCATTTTGTAGGGGTTCCGCGCATGAATACAATAAAATTTTACCCTATGCCCCTGAACCCCTGAAGCTGCCAGGACCTATCTATTAGTAATACAGTAACTGGAGGGGCTTTTCGTGAACTTACCCTTGAAGACCGAAAAGCGTTGTCAATGCTCAGGAGAGCGTGGTTGATGTAGACGAGCCGAAGCCGACCTCAAGGTCGTGATGAAGTCCTTGCGCTCCTTCTGGCTCCAATTACTTGAGTGCCTCAAGTGCGACACCTCGCGGGGAGTTACACACGTCCGGTGCCTGAGGATGACTCCCAATTCCCCGATCCAGCAGCAGTTGCGGAAGTAGAGCCCCTGGATCCGAATCCCGCAGCGCGACGGCGCTGCGCTGTGAAGATGTCTCTCGCTCGCACAGTCCAGACTTGGGACCACAGTCACGAGAGAGAGTGGGGGAGAGAGAAAATATCAATTGGAGGTCCTCCCAAAAGTGGGGAGACCTTTATTGATTATTGGTGTATTTTTCTAGGCCAAATACCCCACTTTATATAGGGGGAGGGGAGGTACTACCTCCCCTCAAGTCCTGGGGTGGGACTAAACGAGAGGAGGAGGGAGGAGATGGCCGCCTGCCACCTAGTGGGCCTCGCGAGGGGGGGGGTAGGCCTAGCCGGCCTCCCCCTTTGGCCCCTCTCCCTCTCTCCTTTTCCCTAATGGGCCCTCTCCCTTCGGAATTGGCCCATTAAGCCTTTTTGACCTTTAATTGATTTTCTCTTTATTAAATAATTATGATTAAATGATTAAATCAATATTTAACATTCATTCACACATTATCTAATCTCTGTGGCTATGGAACACATTCCACCTCCACTCCGGACATCCTCCGGGTTTACAGAAACCCTTCCGGTTTTCTCCCTTCTATTCTTCGGCGATTCTACCGATCCTAGAAACACTCTCTAAGCATCATCAAGCCCTTCAGCGTGATAACCCATGGTTCGGGAACACTCCAGACATGGTCGGGATACTCCTGCACCAATGATCGACAGAGGGACCTGGATGGCCATGTGACCCCTGTGCGTTCCACGAAGATCTTTCGTCGTTTGAACCGGGACAGTCGTGTCTTATTCCCTTTGTCACTCGATACTTGCATTGCCCGAGATCTGATCAATGACATCACCATGTCGTGGTCAATCTCGTTACTGAACAATGCTACTTGACTCGTTCCGACAAGTGATATCCCGTGATCAAATCACACGCTGTGCAGCTTTTGGATATAACCTCTCCGAGTGGGCCCTTAAGTATCTTCCCGTCACATGGACGGACAAATCCCGCTCTTGACTTATATTGCCTCTACGGTTTCCTCCTAATACCTGAACACACCTTTATGACCACCGTTTTACCAGATGGCGTTTGATGTTATCTAAGAACTGTCGGGAGACAGTGATTGATATAGTCTCACGGTCCATGGAATAGTCTACGAGGGTCCTTTTCTAATCATCATAACTTGAACTTCGTGACATGATCGAATCACAATGTTTAGGTTGGGTATTGGTTCATCATCTCATTCTCGGAATGACATGACCTCATTTCCAACTGGCATAAATGCCACATGATCAGGAAACGTGATCATCTGTTGACCAATGAACCAGTGACTACAGTTTCACTAGGAACCTCTGGTTTGTTTGTATATCACACGTGTATTGATGTTTCCACTCAATATAGTTATAGCATGATATAAAACTTAATCATAAACTATATGAAATATGATAATAGTCCTTACTACTATTTGTCTCTAGGGCATATTTCCAACAGTCTCCCACTTGCACTAGAGTACAAATACACTAGCTGCATTTGTTCTTAATCATTGGCACCATATATCTTTCACACTGAACATGCTTGCGTATGGAAGAGGTTGAGCCTTGGTTCTGTACTTTATAGTCCCAGATCCTTTGCAACTTACTAATGTCATCTTGATTAACATTAATACTTTATCATCACATGATAGCATCTGAGTGTATGCATCGTCGCTATGGCAGCAGAACGAGGCCTGATTCCAGGAGCCTACAATGACGTTAGATCAACCTCGAGGGCATCCTCATGGGCACTGTGCCCTGGGACACGTCATTCTACGTTAAAAGCGAATTAGCCTCGCCATAACATTATACAACACTTTAGATGGTACCCTTATCTATTATTATAAATGTATTCATCAAAACACTAGTGCACTCTGTGAAACTTTCGATGTTTTGTTCACCTCCTTCGCTTCCTATTTGACTTTGATTGGTATCTACAGGAGTTTCCAACATATTCCCTTATAACATAACTCTTTATGCTTTAAGATATGTCATCTTTTATGGAATTAAAAACATGTCTACCGTTCTCTATTAGACACTATGGACAAACTTAGCTCAACATTCTGTGATTCGAACTTAATCACTTTTAAACGTTCCTTAATAGGATCATGTATTATGCTAAGTTATCATCATGGTTTACTAAGATAGAACCTATGTCTCAACATAGTGGCTGATGATCATCCTTTTCTTTCTTTCAACCATTGATGATAAACTTAATGCTATTCCTACTTTTAGTCATTAAGGACTAGTTCCTTAATTAACTTCTATTCTGAAACACTTTTCAGAATCCCTTAAGGAATACTACATAATATCATAATACAGTTTATTATCAACTTCTACATCTTATAAATCACTATTTATAAGTATTTGCACTTTCATCCTTAACATACTTAAGAATTACTCCTATAAGCTCCCACTCAAAATATGTTCCTACATATTTTAATTTGAGACTTATATTGCTCCCACTTAAAAATTTGTCAATCACATATTGTTTTAGGAAGACTTTCATGCTCCCACTCAATTTTATGCAAATTGCACATCCTCCCACTATTTTGAACAACTTCAAAATTCTTTGATCAAGTATCAAAGTTGGAGATTTACTATGAGATACTAATACTATTACTAGTTTTATATCCACTAGACATTCAGCATGCTTGAATCAAATTCATTTGAATTCATCCAATATTTGACAAATTTGTGCTTTTGTCATTCACCCCCCTTTTCCACTATGGCTTTGCAGTCATTTGGGAAAATTCCAAGTAACTCCTTTTAGTTGTGAGATTCAGCAATGAATTGCTTTCTAATCTCAAGGGAATTTATCTTCTAGGATTTCTCATAATTTAGTTTACCATTATTTCCTTTGTAGTTCGTAGGTATGTCATATTCCAAAAATCATGACAAGTGATTCACAAATGCTTCTATACAAGATATGGATTTACATTTTGAATCCTACTTCATGTAGTGAAAAACAATAGTGGAGGGAAAAACACAATGATCAAAATCATTGATTCTTTCCTTCCGTGAAGAGAACCGTTCAGGAATGCTGTCCGTTGCGCTTCTCAACACTCTGATGCAGGGTTTTAAATCCTCATCATGTTTTACACCATTTTCCATTTGCTCCATAATTGAGAAACTTCACTAGAGGTGAGCTATCTCAATAATGCACCAAAATCCCAGCAATACGAATCTTGCTTCCTTTTTGGTTTGAGCTATGGGTTTTGTATTCAAAGTTTCCAATGAATACTCTACAAGGACTTATTCGCTATTGTTTTGGTTATATCGAATAACCCCAAAACTTTCACGAATGGTTTACCAATTCTAATTGAGTGCTAACTATTTCTAAGCTAATGGTCTCTACATCTACACTATAACGATTTATTTGGTGCCTTCTATTCAACCCCATTTGATATCTAATATCACATTGTGATGCTTTGTATTTTGATGTTTCAAAACACTTTGCATTTCACAATTTCTTTTATGCCATTCTTATAAATTTGAACTTCATTACTATTGATATAGAAATTTGATTATCCTTTACATTTATACCCTTTGTTGATGAAACATTTTGATCAAATCAAATAGTTTCATATTCATGTTTTCTTTGGCAAACTACTTTACACATTTAAACAATCATTTAATGATAACTACCATTTTTTGTTAAACACAGTACATCGAACATGTATTTTATTTAACAATTCTTTAAACACTTTGTATTCAAGTAATACACAGTGTTCAAGTTATTTTGCCGAACTTAGGCATGGTTTATATGTGAAAAGAAATCGAATTACTTTCACATATTATCACATAACTTTGAATTTTAAACAATGGTTTCATTCATTAATGAAATATCATTAAGTTGGGTATTTTAAACAAGGCATTTTAATGTTTTACAAATGTTCATGCATTATCAATTAGTTTCAAACAATAAGGATAATTCACACATAATCAAACAAGATATGAACATGAATAGAAATCATTCATAAAAGTAGAACAACTATTTGTTGCAAACTCATATGAATAACCGTCTCACGAAGTGTGAGACACACTAAAGAAGTTCACAATCTCTTGATTACAAAAATCATCCTAAACACAAACTAAATGATAAATGTCGAGGGAGAGTGTCGTCGGCCGTCATCATCATGCTCGCCATCAACACGCAACGTCACCTCCTCTCCAGCAAGCACCTCTCATGCAGAAGGACCTGTTTTCAGCAAAACATAACAAGTATCAGATATACTTAACACTTCAATGTGTTTGCAAGATTATAACATTTATAAAACTGTATATCAAATATATACCTTGGTCATCGATGACCTCTACGGTGATTGGTTCAACCTTTACATTCCGGAAACGTAATATGAACTCATGGAAATCCAATGCTTCCGTATCACCACTCGTGATGCTACTCCAGACATGTCCTTTGTAGCTGGGAGGCAATGACCGAAGCAGTATGTCTATCGTGAATGGATCAGCCATCCAGTATTCCACGAAGTGAACTAGTCTCGTGTGTGCATCAAGCATGCGCTCCAAGTGACTCTTTAGACATGTATGCTCCTCTGTATGGAAAGGAACTCTGCTCTCAGCTGATCCACCATCGAATATGGGTCAAGATCACCCATGAGCGGATGTAGTTCATCCACCATCCCGTAACGCATTTTTATCTGAATGTAAGTGGATATCTCTTGGCGATAGTAGCGGTCTGCCAGTTCTCGTGGAGTCTCATAGTAGTCTGGCTCAGTCAAATCCATCATGCGGTGTATGTAGTCTACCACATGTTTCCTAGTAAGGAGATCATCTAGGCGCACAAGCCAACTAGGGAAGTTGGATCCATCAAGTCTAAGTTTCTCACCCTTTACCCAATCCTCATTGGCAAAGTAAGCTTCACGATGAGCCATCTACATTTAAAATTGCAAAAGGAATTTAGACTAAGTTCATAATTAATTGAGTTAATAATAACTCCACTCAGAAACACCTATCCCCAGTGAGGGTTCCTAGTGATAACATGACGCCTATCAGCCACATCTCCCCCGATCGTCACGGCCATCAATGTGGGTTCAAGGGTGGACGCTAAACGTCGGTCACATCATTCATGTGACTCGTGCTAGACCTTTCCACCATCTGTGTTCCGAGGCCATGCTTCTCTAGCGTGCTAGGCTCACCAACTCAACCTTAGTGTATTCGCTGTACAACCAATGAACCAGTGACTAGAGTTTCACTGGGAACCTCTGGTTTGTTTGTATATCACACGTGTATTGATGTTTCCACTCAATACAGTTATAGCATGATATAGAACTTAATTATAAACTATACGAAATATGATAATAGTCCTTACTAGAGTTGTCTCTATGGCATATTTCCAACACATTTTACATGTTAGTTTAAATTCAAATAAAATATAAAACAACCTGATATCATCCGAATGACAATTTTACATTGTCCCCTAGTGTTTTCCTCAACATGCAGAAGCAGTCCCTTGCCAAAAATAATCTTTATTATTTCCTGGCATTTAATCTTCTAAAAAGAATAATCTAACACTAAATAAATTCCTCAGTGATCCCCATATATCCAAATGATATGAAACAAGGTTTCTCTGAAAGGATTCTTCTATATCTAGTAGTTACCATTTATCTCATGCCAAGGTGAATAGTAGGTTATCTTGAGTAAAAATAACAAAAACAATTCATCCATGACTTTAGAAAATTCCCTACACCAAACCATGGGTCCAACTGACCCAAGTCCAATTATCCTGGATGTGTTACACCACTACCTATCCAAATCCAGGAGCTACTGATTTATTGAGCCTTGGATGTTTTTCTGTGAATTAAACTATTCGGTGCATGGTTTATTCACCTCTAAATTCACTACAGTAGCTCTGCAACTCCAAAAATAGTGATTCCAGTTTGTACTAGAAGGTACTTGCAATACATATCCATTGCCCTTTACATCATATCTATACCTACTGTAGCTTTAATCTGGTGAAAAAGACAAGTTGTCTATAGAACTACCTTTGGGAATTTCCTGAGGGCATTCTAGTAATTATCTTGACCTGATTCCAACTCCTAGTGAACAAGTACATCAATACTTACCTAACCACCCAAGTAAATAATTTTTGGAGCTCCAGAACCTTTCTGGTGAATTATTTCCTAAAACTAGAGCCTTTATCACTTGAAAATTCATATGAAATCAAAGAAAAGTGATAAATTAGTGAACCAACTTTTGTTGGTTTCATTTATCAACACCCACCTGTAGGTATCATTTGGATACAATGGTATCATACAGAATATGGTCTTGTTCCAAAATCCCTCTCTTAGGTAGTTTCTAGACTATAAATCCTAAGGGATTTTCATCCCCTTCTCCAAGGCCATCTAAATCTCCTAAATCCAATCCTCTCAAACATACTGAATTGAGTATGGTTTGGTATGTTTGTCTGCTGAATTGTATTGATGCTTGCACTGATTTATGTTGATTGTGGCCTTGCTTGCTTGCATGTGCTGTCTAGACGATGATAGTTGCGACGAAATCGGAGAGCCGGAGAAGTGGTAATTATTATTGGTATTGGTATTCTGGGTTATCTAAATAAGAAGTCCAGGGACATTTATGCCATATTGCTGATCTCAGGCAGGCCACCTTCTTTCTCATAAGCCTTGTCCTACTATTTTACTTATGCATGTTTTGTCTACTATTTCTGAAACTGCATTGTTTTATTATTTGTTGATGTATATACGGTAGTGGTTTGGCTCCTCCGAACTATTACTCTTCTGTACTATTAAGTACAACCCCCTTGGTGGCACCTACTTGTCCCTAGCAGAATAGATGGTGTATTACACCATATCCCTTTGGAGAACCCCGTTTTAGCCGAAGCAAAAACTAGAGGATGGGAAGACCCCCGGGAAAAAGGTTTTACCAAATGTTTTCTACTAAAACCTTGGTGAGGTGGGACCTCCCAAGATATGTTGAGAAAGAAAAAGGTTTTGTTTTACAAAGTGCTAAAGAAGAGATGGAGGAAAAAGGGTTATGAAAACGCACCCGGTTCTTTGCAGTTTAGATATAACAACTTAACCCTGTGCAACCACTATCCCTATATGGGAAGGGGCTGGATTTGATGTTTGTTTACTCTTGTATAAGGTGCCTCGCAACAACTACAGGGGATCGGGGATCCCTAGAAGGTGGGCCATCTCTGATAAAGGTCCATGTGGGACATTGACCTGGAGAAGGAACGAAGGGTCCACACGTTACTATGAGCCCCTCATTGAAAGCGCACACTCGAGAAGTGGAAAAAGCGATCCGGTTGGTCCTTGGTACCCGACGTCTCGGTTTTGAGGGGATTAACACTCATAGGGTAGGAACTTGTATTGGAGTGGCATCCGGAGAGTCTTGATCGGTTACTCGACCCACGATCGGTGAAGATCAGGGTAGTGTACCCGGAGGGTGTGGGTAAAGTGTACGACCTCTATAGAGTGTAAATCTATTCGAATAGCCGTGTCCGCGGTTAAGGACGGGTTGGACAAACTTCTGTAGAGCGGTGCTGGTTTTGTTTTCAAAAAGGATTTCGAAAAAGCAAAGGCTTTGAAAATATTTTGACCATGGGATGGTCGAAAAGGAGAAAGGTTTTGACCATGGGATGGTCAGAAAGGAATGAAAGGAGTTTGGTCGTGGGACGACCGGAACAAAGGAACAAATGGGTGTCCCAGTCCTCCTGTTTTCCAAAACGTTTCAAAAAGGTTTCCAAAATTTTTTACAAAAGTTTTCAACAAAGATATGTAGATGCTATACCTACAAGAGAAACTATTTGAGAAAAGAACCTCTCTTGAAGCCCTCCTACTACCACAGCCAAATTGCATATCTTCCTGCTATTATTATTTCTCTTAAGGTGGTTTGCGAGTACATTTGAAGTACTCACTGGCATTTTCCCTGGCTATTAACTTGGTTAGATCTCAAGAAGAAGGTGGTGGGGCGACTATGCGAGCTAGGACGTTCTCCCAGTCAGTTGCCTATAGGTTAAGGCATGGCCCGGGCTCTACGCTTGATGAACTTCCGCTGATGATTATTGATGTAGCCATAACGACATTTATGTAAGTCTTGTAATTCGGTCTAGTCTTGGATGCTGTAATGATACTTGTCGTTTATGTGCCACGACTAACTGATCATGGGATCGTGGTTGTATGCATAACAGGGATTCTCGGAAGATTAATCCGGGGGGCCCACAGACTTGGTATCAGAGCCATCCTGACTGTAGGAGAACCTTAGTTAGCATGGTCGTTAGACAAGAACCTTATTTTGAAAACCCCGGCTACCGAAAAACTAGTTTCTCAATGAGTTTCAAAAATTTCTACTTGTTCTCTTACTCTGCGTAAATGCTTTCGAAAATAGTTTCCTCTAACTATCGTCCAAAACTACAAACCTACGGATTTTAAATAACTAGGATCTAGAACCCGGTGGAGATAATTAGAACAAGATGAAAACAGGCAACTACCAACAAACACAAGGAGACTACAAGATCGCCCTACCCGCGGAATCCTCAAAATCAGGAGACATCAGGTGTCGCACTATCAAGAAGTGTCCAAGAGACGACGAAGGCTTCATCTGCAAGATAGTGACTCTGACCTAAATAAAGACGGTATCTAGGGTCAATATTCCTAAGGATAAGATTTCCCTACATCGCGAGTAGTTAACTCCTTGTTCCCTAGCGTTGACCGTGTTTGCTTGCCTAAGTGCATCTGGGGTTGGTTTATGTGTGTTGTTTGCCGAGGACATTGTGAGCCCCTCGTTCTGTTCGCCTTGTTTGTATGTTCTGGTTTGCCCTGACCTCCTTAAAAATGTGACTCGAGGAGCGATAACCCACCTAGTAACTCAGGAAACCCCTGTGTTAGCTTTCGGTAATGAGACCCAGACTAACCTCGAGAGCAGATGAGAGGAAAAACATCGCAAGACCCAGGAGTTCGACATCGTCAAGTCAGAATCAACTCGAAGAATTCACCCCAGCAAGAAGGCATACCTCGTCCAACCCGCCTCTCAAAGACTCGTTGATGGTGCAACACTCCCTTGTTCCTCAGTCTTCTACAACCAGAGTCCCGCTGAAACTGGAAGACTATGACCGAAGGCTCCCCACTACTCACGATAAACCACAAGAATTGGTAATCCAGACAGGACGTAAACAACTAACCCCACCAACCTTCGGTATATCAGAGTTTCCAATAGCCCATCGAGACTAACTAACTCTTAGTCAACCCCCTTGTCCCCAAGCCGACGGGCAATTCCTCACCAAAAAGGGGTTGAATACCCCAAATCCTAAAGATCCGGATGCGCGAAGATAACTCCTCCGAAGCTAGATGTCTCTTCTCTGACTAAAGACTAGCCAGAAGCATCGTTAAACCGCTAAATTACCTTGAGCTAACCCCTTAAAGGCTACGCTAGGAAACCATCCCGCCAAGGTTGATAAAGTAGGGCACCACTCGACAACCTCGGCTCAAGACTCCGGGAAGATACAGCCTCCCGCTAACAGCAAGTCAGCCGTCCAAGACAGGAGATCCAAAACCCTTCCCGAAGAACCTTAGTGAAGCTTTAAGGTGGAAATACTGCATCTTTCCACTCAATCTCCAGAGGACCATCGACCCGAAGTTAATCCAGAAAAGATCCCCAGATCAGACCCGTTCTCGCCAAATAACCACTCGCGAGTCGTCAGAGGAGAAACTAACTGAAGATCCTACGAAATCCCTCTGTCGTTCTAGCTGAAGACCCACCGGAAGGGCCACAGGATCGCTACCCGCTCAGTTCCGATCGCTTAGAGGATTTGAGACTCCCACTGGCTAAGTATGAATAATCATAGTATATAAGCCCCGTAGGACCTACCTTCGCGTACCTCATCAGAATATTTCAACTCTAAGAGAAAGAGTGACGACAGTCTTCAAAACATCTATCTACGACTCCAAGAAGGAAGGACCTTGTCAACTCTCCGATCTACCCCAAGTAAGTCTTTCCCACCAAAATAGAGTAACCCTTCACTAGAAACAAAACCCAGGAGTATTGACCATAAAATCTTTAATTAGGATATGTTACGCCCCTAAAGAAGAGCCGTGGACCCTCAGAGAAAGGTACACCAAGCCGTAGATTATACCCTCCGACGAGTACTCCGTGAAGTTCAGCATCGAGATAGTCGGCCAGTCTAAGCCCTCGAGATAAGAGTCAGGAAGGAAAAGAAGGTCATCCCTCGCAATCAGGAATGGACTCTACTCAACTCTTCATGCCTCCCGGAAGACTAAACCTCAACTTCATCGGCAGAGTAGTCACTTTCAAGGACAAAGTCCGAAAGATAGTAAGCGTAAGACACCTAGTATCAACCCGACTCAAAATCCCCTAACCCTACGCTCCAGAATCTCGCGACGAGATTTTTTAAGGGGGAAAGGTCTGTAACATCCCAATTTCAGCCACCCTGATGAGTTGTCCAGAATGCAAAAATTAGGGGGAACAAAAACTTTTTAATGTTAAAGTGTTGCAGTGTTTGCCTCCTGTTTGCTTATGCTTGTGCATGTGAGTGTATATCATATGCTACTCCTTACCTCACCCTCAGTTGACAAAATGCTATTTACCAAAACTATCCTGGCTCATTTTGCATACTCTCAAACGTTCTGGCATTTCAAAACCAGAGCCAAGATGCTTGTGCAACCAAAACTATTTTTCGTAGCTCATAGTAACAAAACTATGGAGAGATATATAATAAGCTCCTTATGTTTTCAAGACAGAACACTCAACTAATCTTACCTCTAGTTTCCCCCAAAACCTCTTTTTGTAAGCTTTCAGATTCTACTCTTGGTAGAGATACTAAGGACATTACCTTGTTCAAACTCCAACCTATTTCAAAATACCCATCCTTACCTCAAGCTAAGCTTGGTGGTAACCCAGTAGTAGTTGATTTGTTTGTAAGACGAATTGCCTTGATCTGTTGTTTGAATTGTCTGCTTAGGAGATAGTATGAGCTACTCTAGGAGCTCATCACTAGGATCAATATGTCTCCAAATCATTCCACCCTATGCAAGAATACAATCTGGATCTAATCCCTAGTTACTAAGTGATCATCTAAAACCCTTAACCATACCACTTCTAAAGATATCCCTTCTAGAAGCTTCCAAGTCCATGAAGACCAATATCAAGCATGGATCCTTTCTACTCCATCTACACTTCAAAATCATCCACTTGATAATGCTTTGGTACCTTGCAACCCATCAAAATCATCACCAACCACATTCTAGTCAAAAACCCTAAATCTGCCAAATTTGGCTATGTCTGGAAATCTGTTTCCAACATCACCTTTTTGAATGCCTCCCTTTATCAACCATTGTGCATTTTTGGAAATGCATCTGAACCCTCTTGTTAACCATCCTAAGGACTACCAAGGCCCACTCTTGCCCTTGGTTAGCTCACTGTAGCATCTTGTCCTTTAGTGCTTGGACACTAGCACTTAACCCCATGTGGGTGTCTTAGCTTGCAAAACCTCTTTACTTAGCTTGCAGCAGCCATTCCACCTATCATCTGCCCTCAGCACACACCAGAAACCACTCTCCATGCCCACAGTAACAAGCCCCTGGTTTCCCTCCTCTCTCCCATGCCCAATGGACTATGTCCACCATGAACCCCTCCCTTCTGGTATATAGCTCCACCGACCAGCTCCACTCTCCCCTTGGCCTCATTTGCGTCCATCTCCTCCCCCTTACCACCCCAGATACCCCACTCCCTCTCCTCTGCTCTGCCCTGCTCGATAGAGAGGAAGGGAGAAGCTTCGGCCATTCTCCCCACACCGAGGTAAGCTCACTCTCCCGTGCTCCCCCTCCTCTGCATGCTGGCCTACAGAACCCTCTCCTCCTCCTCTCTCTAACCCTACCCTCTGTTTTGCCCAGGACCGACCCTACCGTCGCTGCCGGCGAGCTCCCGAACAATCTCCATCGGCCACCACTGTGTGAGCCACCTCCCGGCGTCGAACCTGCCCTTGCCGCCCACCGTTGAGGTTGCCGTCATCCACCGCGTCTCCTCCGCCGCCTCACCGACACCGACAAGCCCCCAGGTGAGCGCCCCGATCAACTCCCGCCGCCCCTAGGGTTTCCTCCCCCTGTCGCCGGCGCGGGGTAGAAGACGCTACGGGGGCCGTCGATTCCGACTAGATCAAACGACCCCAGACTCCCGGTACCGCTTCGGCGCCCTCCGCCGCTGACTGGCGGGCCCCGCCAGTCAGATTTGAAACGCTCCCCTCCCGCGAGCTGCGTCGCCCCACCTGGGCCGAATCCACCTTCGCGGCCCAACTCCCCTCTAGATCTAGGCCCGGTTGTGGCTTTTCTCTTTTTCTTTTTCCTAAGAATTCTAGATCTGCATTTTACCTATTAGTTTAAATTCAAATAAAATATAAAACTGCCTTATATCATCCAGATGACAATTTTACATTGTCTCCTAGGGTTTCCCTCAACATGCAAACCCAGTCCCTTGCCAAAAATAATCTTTATTATTTCCTGGCATTTAATCTTCTACAAAGTATAATCTAACACTAAATAAATTCCTCAGTGATCCCCATATATCCAAATGACATGAAACAAGGTTTCTCTGAAATGATTCTTCTATATCTACTAGTTACCATTTATCTCATGCCAAGGTGAACAGTAGGTTAGCTTGAGTAAAAATAACAAAAATAATTCATCGATGACTTTAGAAAATTCCCTACACCAAACCATCGGTCCAATTGACCCAAGTCCAACTATCCCAGATGTGTTACACCACTACCTATCAAAATCCAGGAACTACTGATTTATTGAACCTTGGATGTTTTTCTGTGAATTAAACTATTCTATGCATGTTTTATTCACCTCTAATTTCACTACAGTAGCTCTGCAAATCCAAAAATAGTGATTCCAGTTGGTACTGGAAGGTATTTGCAATACATATCCATTGCCCTTTACATCATATCAATAGTACTGTAGCTTTAATCTGGTGAAAAAGACAAGTTGTCTATAGAACTGCCTTTGGGAATTTCCTGACGGCATTCTGGTAATTATCTTGACTTGATTCCAACTTCCAGTGAACAAGTACATCAATACTTACCAAACCACCTGAGGAAATAATTTTTGGAGCTCCAGAACCTTTCTGGTGAATTATTTCCTAAAACTAGAGCCTTTATCACTAGAAAATTCATATGAAATCAACGAAAAGTGATAAATTAGTGAAACCACTTTTGTTGGTTTCATTTTATCAACATCCACCTATAGGTATCATTTGGATACAATGGTATCGTACAGAATATGGTCTTGTTCCAAAATCCCTCTCTTAGGTAGTTTCTAGACTATAAATCCTAAGGGATTTTCATCCACTTCTCCAAGGCCATCTAAATCTCCTAAATCCAATCCTCTCAAAACCTACTGAATTGAGTATGGTGTGGTATGTTTGTCTACTGGATTGTATTGATGCTTGCATTGCTTTATGTTGATTGTGGCCTTGTTTGCTTACATGTGCTGTTTGGACGACGATACTTGCGATGAAATCGGAGAGCCGGATAAGTGGTAATTATTTTTGGTATTGGTATTCTGGGTTATCTAAATAAGAAGTCCAAGGACATTTATGCCATATTGCTGATCTCAGGCAAGCCACCTTCTTGCTCATAAGCCTTGTCCTACTATTTTACTTATGCATGTTTTGTCTACTATTTGTGAAACTGCATTGTTTTATTATTTGTTGATGTATATACGGTAGTGGTTTGGCTCCTGCGAACTATTACTCTTCTGTACTATTAAATACAACCCCCTTGGTGGCACCTACTTATCCCTAGCAGAATAGATGGTGTATTACACCATATCCCTTTGGAGACCCCCGTTTTAGCCGAAGCAAAAACTAGAGGATGGGAAGACTCCCGGGAAAAAGGTTTTACCAAATGTTTTCTGCTAAAACCTTGGTGCGGTGGGACCTCCCAAGAGATGTTGACAAAGAAAAAGGTTTTGTTTTACAAAGTGCTGAAGAAGAGATGGAGGAAAAAGGTTTACAAAAACGCACCCGGTTCTTTGCAGTTTAGCTATAACAACTTAACCCTGTGCAACCACACTATCCCTATATGGGAAGGGGCTGGATTTGATGTTTGTTTACTCTGGTATAAGCTGCCTCGCAACAACTACAGGGGATCAGGGATCCCTGGAGGGTAGGCCTTCTCCGATAAAGGTCCATGTGGGACATCGACCTGGAGAAGGAACGAAGGGTCTGCTGGCCTCCACGCATTACTATGATCCCCTCATTGAAAGCGCACACTCGAGAAGTGGAAAAAGCGCTCCGGTTGGTCCTCGGTACCCGATGTCCTGGTTTTGAGGGGAACAACACTCATAGGGTAGGCACTTATATTGGAGTGGGCATCCGGAGAGTCTTGATTGGTTACTCGACCCACGATCGGTGAAGATCAGGGTAGTGTACCCGGAGGGTGTGGGTAAAGTGTACGACCTCTGCAGAGTGTAAATCTATTCGAATAGCCGTGTCCGCGGTTAAGGACGGGTTGGAAAAACTTCTGTAGAGCGGTGCTGGTTTTGTTTTCAAAAATGATTTCGGAAAAGCAAAGGATTTAAAAATATTTTAACCATGGGATGGTCGAAAAGGAGAAAGGTTTTGACCATGGGATGGTCAGAAAGGAATGAAAGGAGTTTGGTCATGGGACATATTGGGTCACAAATAGGTCACCTAGTCCTCCTGTTTTCCAAAACTTTTCAAAAATGTTTCAAAAACGTTTTACAAATGTTTTCAACAAAGATATGTAGATGCTATACCTACAAGAGAAACTATTTGAGAAAAGAACCTCACTTGAATCCCTCCTACTACCATAGCCATATTGCATATCTTCTGGCTATTATTATTTCTCTTAAGGTGGTTTGCGAGTACATTCGAAGTACTCACTAGCATTGTCCCGGGCTATTAACTTGGTCACATCTCAAGAAGAAGAAGGTGGTGGGGTGACTATGCGAGCTAGGACGTTCTCCCATTCAGTTGCCTGTAGGTTAAGGCATGGCCCAGGCTCTACGCTTGATGAAGTTCTGATGATGATTATTGATGTAGCCATAACGAAATTTATGTAAGTCTTGTAATTCGGTATAGTCTCGGATACTGTAATGATACTTGCCGGTTATGTGCCACGACTAACTAATCATGGGATCATGGTTGTATGCATAACAGGGATTCTCGGAGGATTAATCTGGGGGCCCCACAAAACTCTGGTGGATCCATATGTGGTTTGTGAGAAGAACACACATGCAATGACTCTAGATGTGGTTTGTGAGAAGAACACACATGCAATGACTAGCTGTGGTTAATGAAAAGAAAAGAGATGCGATGACTCTAGTGGATCCTTGTGTGGTTTATTGAAAGAAGAGACATGCAATGACTCTAGCTGTGGTTTGTGAGAAGAACACACATGCAATGACTCTATATGTAGTTTGTGAAAAGAACACACATGCAATGACACTGGTGGATCAATATGTGGTTTGTGAGAAGAACACACATTTAATGACACTAATGGATCAATATGTGGTTTGTGAAAAGAACATACATCTAATGATTCTAGCTGTGGTTTGGGAAAAGAACACACATGCAATGACACTGGTGGATCCATGTGTGGTTTGTGAGAAAAACAGACATACAATGACTCTAGCTATGGTTTGTGAAAAGAACAGACATGCAATCAACTCTGGTGGATCCATATGTGTTTTGTGAGAAGAACACACATGCAATGACTCTTGATGTGGTTTGTGAGAAGAACACACATGCAATGACTCTAGCTGTGGTTAATGAAAAGAACATAGATGCAGTGACTCTGGTGGATCCTTGTGTGGTTTATTGAAACATTAGACATGCAATGACTCTAGCTATGGTTTGTGAAAAGAACACATATGCAATGGCACTGGTGGATCCATATGTGGTTTGTGAAAAGAACACACATGCAATGACTCTAGATTTGGTTTGTGAAAAGAACACACATGCAATGACTCTAGATGTGGTTTGTGAAAATAACGCACATGCAATGACACTGGTGGATCAATATTTGGTTTGTGAAAAGAACATACATCCAATGACTCTAGCAGTGGTTTGTGAAAAGAACACACATGCGATGCCACTGGTGGATCCATGTATGGTTTGTGAGAAGAATAGACATGCAATGACTCTAGCTGTGGTTTGTGAAAAGAACAGACATGCAATGAACTCTGGTGGATCCATATGTGGTTTGTGAAAAGAACAGGCATCCAATGACTCTAGATGTGGTTTGTGAGAAGAACACACATGCAATGACTCTAGCTGTTTTTTTTGAGAAGAACAGAGATGCAATGACTCTGGTGGATCCTTGTGTGGTTTATTGAAAGAACACACATGCAATGACTCCAGTTGTGGTTTGTGAGAAGAACACCCATGTAATGAATGTAGATGTGGTTTGTGAAAAGAACACACATGCAATAACACTAGTGGATCAATATGTGGTTTGTGAAAAGAACATACATCTAATGACTCTAGATGTGGTTTGTGAGAAGAACACACATGTAATGACACTGGTGGATCAATAACACACATGCAATGAAGTCAAGTGGGTCCATGTGGTTTATGAGAAGAACACACATCCAATGAACTCTAGTGAATCTATCTTGGCATAATTTGATGTATGCCACGATGTATTTCATTGTACAAGACACTCACTTTCCATTTTTATACTACTCAGTTTTGCCCTTGGTTTTTTGATACTACTCAGTTTGGCCCCCTCTCTCTATCTTTCGTAGAAGCCCAAACATGTGCTCACTCTGTCTACTACACCCTGATTGGTTGTCACAGTTGTCATGCGGATCATGCGCACCAACCGTTGATTCTGTGTGATCCAACAATGATCGTTGCACACGTCGTGCCCTTCACAGTACAACATGAGACCACAAGAAGGAACACAAAGTTGTCCATGGAAAAAGTCGTCGACTGGTCATGTCATGTTTCATCAAGTCTTAAAAGCCTACTACTACTACTACGCCACAACACATGCGTCATCGAGTGCACAATCGTCGATGGATAGCTGCAATTTATTGCCACTTGATTTTAATAAGACATATCCCATTTTTTACGCAGTGGCTCTCAATCTCACTTCCAACTGGGCCCCACCGTAAGAAACTTGCATGCGCTAGCCGGAGGTCGAAGAGCTGAGCTCGACCAGACCTAACTTCTCCGCCTTTATCGAGTCACTCGCAGTAATTAACACATCCCTCTACCCGATCTAGCACAACCAAACAAATCTCGCCGTACAGCCACCTACCTTCCCCTCTACATTTCCACTTTTAATTATTGCAAATTTTAGGGCCGTGTCAAACTTCGTACATAGAAATTGTGTATGCGCCCTTTGCATGCGGCTCAATACAGAACTGCCATGTAACATCCCAATTCCAGCAACCCTGATTAGTTGTCAAGAATGCAAAAATCAGGGGGAACAAAAACTTTTTCTTGGTCATTGGTGCAGTGTTTGTTGTTTGTTTGTACTTGTGCATATGAATGTGTATTAGATGATATACTCCTTACCTTAACACCAGTTGACAAAAGCTACTTCTCAAAACAGTCTTGGCTTAATTTCCATATTCTCAAATGTTCTGGCATTTCAAAACCTAAGCCAAGAAGCATTTGCAAACCAAATATTTTAGTAGATTCTATTTACCTAAACTATGGAGAGCCACCTATTATAATCTCCTTATGTTTTATATACAGAACCTTCAACCATTCTTCTCTCTAAGATTTCCAAGACCTTTTATAAATCTTTTGAACTCTACTATTGGTAGATGTACCAATGACCTTACCTTGTTCAAACTTCAACCTTTCAAAATTTTCCCATCCTTACCTCAAGCTAAGCTTGATGGTAACCCTAGTAGTAGGTTTGCTTAGTTTATAAGATGAGTTGCCTTGATCTGTTGTCTAATGAGTTGCCCTGACCTGCTCCTTGATTTGTCTGCTTAGGAGATAGTATGAGCTACCCTAGCAGCGCATCCACTAGGATCAAGGTACTTAAAATCACCAAACCCTAAGCAAGAATACAATCTGTATCTAATCTCTAGCCACTTGGTGGTCATCTAAAACCCTTAAGCAAATCAATTCTGAAGAGATATAATCTAGAAGCTTCCAAGTCAATGAAGACCAATATCAAGCATGGATCCTTTATACTCCCTCTACCCTCCAACATTATCCACTTGATGATTCTTTGGTCCCTTGCAACCCATCAAAAACATCACCACCCACACTCTAGTCAAAAACCCTAAATCTGCCAAATTTGGCTAAGTCTGGAATCTGTTTGAACATCACCGTTTTGCACGTCTCCTTTTCTCAACCCTTGTGCATTAATTGTAATGAACTTGAACCATCCTTTTTAACCATCCTAAGGAATACCAAGGACCACTCTTTCCCTTGGTTAGAACATCCTCCAACCCACTTGTTCTTGATGGTTTTGCAGGCAAGAAAATAACTATTCCTACAAATCTAGTCAGCATGCCTACTTTGACAGAAGCTCACACCATCACCCAACCTTTTATGGACCAACTGTTTGCAAGGTTGTGTTCTACTCATATAGGTCTATCATTACCTATTTCACTTGTTCCAATTGGATCCTTCAGCTGCTTAAACCCACAAAGTTTTAAAGGCCAGTTGATAATCTGCTCTGGCAGGCTTATTTTATTCAAAGTTTGGAAACAATCCTTGGAGAGCTCAAACATGATCAAGCCCAAACATATGTACCATGATGATCTAAATAACTTGGTCTATCCATCCATATACCCCATGCTCCAATGGGAGCTCTGAGATCCAAGATACACCCATGTTTTGGTGGTATAAAAATAACATCACCCTAGATCCACAACCCCTTGTTTTCCTCTAATTCAAGTTGGATTTCCAATTCCCAAGGTTGATAATGCTTGATAAACCTTGTCGACATCATCTACCTTGATCATCAAGATTAATCAATAATTATCCATAATTATTATGGACCAAAAATATTCAAATTCCTTTAATAGGCAAAATCTCCAAAACTTCTTCCATAAAGAAAAGTTTGGTTTTTTCCAAAACACTTCCTCAACTTTTGGATCAATTGAGACCCATATATCATACCCTATATTCATGTCTCGAAAAAATATTTTTTTTTGAGATCCTTCATTATTTCTTTTTGCCCTTTTTCTCAAATGGCATAAATGGAATAATAATAGTTTTAAATACTTTTAAACCTCCATAAATCCTGGGAAAATTCCCCTAAGTGGGTATCCACATTTGTTACCATCTCAACTCAAAAACCCACCTGGTACAATGTAAAAATATCAAATGAACTCCTAGAATTCACTTTTGTAGTTTCTGAATAAATGGATTTAAGTGGACTTCTAATCTTCTGAAAAATCCCAAATAAATCCTACAGAGGCATCCTAACCCTACCCATCTACCAGCATCATTATCTCGATTGGTCAAGATCAAAAATCAAGAAATAAACCTTTATCATCCCGTATGGCAGATTGAGCATTTAGCTTTTTTGTAGCAAGAACCAAACCCAAACACCACCAATCTTGCAAAGCAATGCACCATAGCACCCAGCACTCCTCTCTGGTCGTGTGCACTGTATCAAATACTGTAGCACACCCCCTTCCCTTGTCTTTTGCTCTTGGAAAGAGAGAAGGAGAGATAGGCCATATCTTGCAAAAAATCTTTAAAGAGCAGCAGCCACTCCCCTCTCCCTCTCTGGTCGTGCTTAGGCCCACACTGCCTCCCAGCACACCCAGATCGACCAACCAGTGACCAGCCCTCCCCTCCTAACCCTTCCATGCACCATGCCCACCATGGACCTCTCCCTCCCCAAATAAATAGGCCAGAGGCCCTCCCAGCACGCCACTGCCTCTCATTTGCTTCCCTCCCATCCACTTACCTCCCGAGAGCCTCCTCTCCTCCTCCCTTGCTCTGTTCTGCTCGAGAGAAAGAGAAAGAGGAGCGTCGGCCCATTTGCAAAAATCGAGCAAAGCTCCTTCCACCCTGCCTCTCCCCCCGCTGCATGTTATGCTCGTGAGCTCCCCTCCTCTTTCTGGTACTAACGGTGTTCCTTGTTTTGACATGCAGCCACCGTGGCCACCGCACCGGCGAGCTCCCAAAGTCCCGCTCTAGCCAACCTCGCGCGGGCTCCTTTCTAGAAGCAAACAGGATCGTGCCGCCCATCCCTAGAGTCACCGTCGTCGATCGTGTGTCCCTGTCGCCTCCCCGAACGCCCCCGAGCCCCTGGTGAGCCACCCCGCCCCTCCTCTGCCCGCTCTAGGGTTTCATCCCGTCGGCGCCGTCGCGAGCTAGGTGAAGTCAGATGGCCTTCGATGGCGATCTAATCGAATGGCCACTGAAGCCTCGTACCTCTTCGCCGCCCTGTTCCTCTGACCAGCGGGCCCCGCTTGGTCGGATTTTAACGCGAGCCCGCGCTCCTCCCCGCGCCCAGCTCCCCTCTAGATCTAGCCCGCGTCACCCTTTTTCTTTTTCTTTTATGATTTCCTTGCTATATCTGATTTTAGACAGTCACTTTAAATCGAAATAAAATTGAGAAATGGCCCCAGCCGCCAAAATCAAATTTTGTACTTGCACATTCTCGTTTTCTCAAACATGTAGTTGCAAAATCTCACCAAAGTGTCACAAGTTTTGTTCCTGGGAATTTATCTCCCAACATGTAACTTTTCACTAAATAATTTCCACAATGAGTACTCTTTATCCAAATTGAGAAAATCCAAATTCCTCTGGTAGGTATTGGATATACCCTCTGGTGACATTAATCCCAACCCGTGTTGAGCCATGGATCACCTGTAGCAAAAATAATAAAAACAGAGGTTTTCTCCCTTTAGAAAATTCCCTAGACCAAACCTTGAGTCCAATTGACCCATTTCTAACTCTCATGGGTGAGCTACATACATATCTACCCAACCCTAGGAGATCACAAATTTTGAGCTTCTTTAGATTTTTAAGTGAATTAAAGCTTCTGCATGTGACTTTATCACTAGATAAATCACTCCAGTAGCTCTGTAACCCCAAAAGAGGTGATTCCAATTTCTACAGAAAGGTATTCTAAATACCTACCATGTGTCCTTGGAATGAAATCAAAATATTCTTTAGATTAGATCTAGTGAAAAAGACAAAACAGTTCCATAACTGCCTTTGGAAATTTCCTGAGGGCATTCTGGTAATTATTTTGGGGTGATTCCAACTCTCAGTGAACAAGTACATCAAGCCTTACCTAATTAACCAAGGAAATAATTTTTGGAGCTCCTGAACTTTTCTGGTGAATTATTCCCTAAAACTAGAGTTTTAATCACTAGAAAATGCTTCTTAAATCAAGGGAGATTGATAAAATAGTGAAACCACTTTTGCTGGCTTCAATTTAACAATACCTATCTGATGGTAAAATTTCCACACAATGAGATCATACAGGATATGGTCCTGGTCCAAAACCCATCTCTTAGGTAGTTTTCTAGACTATAAATCCTAAGGGATTTTCTTCCATATTTCCAAGACAAGGCCAATCTTATTAATCCATTCTTCCTAGACCTACTAATTTGTAAACTTGTATTGTCCATTGCTTGCTTTACGTATTGATGCTTGTATGCCTTGTTTTGATTGAGGTCTTGCTTGTTTGCATGTATACTCGATGATGACGATAGTTGCGCTTGTATTGACGCCGAGAAGAAGAGATCTTATTATTGTTGGTATTTGTATTCTTGGTTATCTAAGGATGAAGTCCAGGGACATATTGCCATATTGCTGATCATCAGGCAAGCCACCTTCTTGCTCATAAGCCTTGTCCTACTGTTTTACTTATGCATGTTTTATCTGCTGTCTATTTAAAACTGCATTGTTTTACTATATGTTGATGTATACATGGTAGTGGTTTGGCTCCTCCGAACTATTACACTTTTGTACTATTAAGTACAACCCCCTTGGTGACACCTACTTGTCCCTAGTATGGTAGATGGTGTAATGCACCATACCCCTTTTTGGAGACCCTGTTTCAGCCAAAGCAAAGCTCGAGGATGGGAAGACCCCCAGAAAAAGTTTTACCAAATGTTTTATGATAAAACATTGGTGAGGTGGGACCTCCCAAGAGATGTTGAGGAAGAAAAAGGTTTTGTTTTACAAAATGCTGAAGGAAAGCTGGAGGAAAAAGGTTTACAAAAACACACCCGGTTCTTTGCAGTTTAGCTATAACAACTTAACCGTGTGCAACCACATTACTCTAGAATGGGACAAGGCTGGATTTGATGTTTGTTTACTCTGGTATGAGCTGTCTCGCAACAACTACAGGGGATAAAAATCCCTGGAGGGTGGGCCTTCTCACATAAGGGTCCATGTGGGACATCGACCTAGAAAAGGAATGAAGGGTCTGCGGGCCTCCACGCATTACTATGAGCCCCTCATTGAAAGCGCACACTTGGGAAGTGCAAAATGCGCTCCGGTTGATACTCGGTACCCGACGCCCTGGTGTTGAGGGGAACAACACTCATGGGGTAGGCACTTATATTGGAGTGGGCATCCGGAGAGTCTTGATCGGTTACTCGACCCACGATCGGTGTAGATCAGGGTAGTGTACCCGGATGGTGTGGGTGAACTGTACAACCTCTACAAAGTGTAAATCTATTCGAATAGACGTGTCTGAGGTCATGGACGGGTTGGACAAACTTCTATAGAGCGGTGCTGGTTTTGTTTTCAAAAAGGATTTCAGAAATGAAATGGCTTGGGAAATGTTTTGACCATGGGATGGTCGAAAAGGAGGAAGGTTTTGACCATGGGATGATTAGACGGGAAAGAAAGGAGTTTGATCGTGGGACGACCGGACGAAAGGAACAAATGGGTGACCCAGTCCTAAGGTTTTCTAAAACTTTTCAAAACAGTTTCCAATTTTTTTTCAAAAGTTTTCAACAAAGAGATGTAGATGCTATATCTACAAGAGAAACTAATTGAGAAAAGAACCTCTCTTGGAGCCCTCCTACTACCACAGCCATAATGCATATCCTCTTGTTATTACTATTATCTTAAGGTGGTTTGCGAGTACATTCAAAGTACTCACTGGCATTGTCCCTGGCTATTAACTTGGTCAGATATCAAGAAGAAGATGATGTTGGCGACTATGCGAGCTAGGACGTTCTCCGAGTCAGTTGCCTGTAGGTTAAGGCATGGATCGGGCTCTACGCTTGATGAAGTTCCGCTGATGATTATTGATGTACCCATAATGGCATCTATGTAAGTCTTGTAATTCGGTATGTTTCGGATGTTGTAATGATACTTGTCGGCTATGTTCCACGGCTCACTGATCATGGGAACGTGGTGTATGCATAACAGGGATTTCTCGGATGATTAATCCGGGGGCCCCACAGACTTGGTATCAGAGCCATCCTGACTGTAGGAGAATCTTAGTTAGCATGGTCGTTAGATAGGAACCTTATTTTGAAAACCCCGGCTTTCGAGAACTAGTTTCTCAATGAGTTTCAAAAAGTTCTACTTCTTCTCTTACTCTAAGTAAATGCTTTTGAAAATGGTTTCCTCTAACTCTCGTCCAAACTTCAAACCTATGGATTTTAAATAACTAGGATCTAGAACCCGGTGAAGACAATGGGAACAAGATGAAGACAAGCAACTACCAGCAAACACAAGGAGACTACAATATTGCTCTACCAGTGGAATCCCCATAATTAGAAGACATCAAGTGTTGCACTATCAAGAAGCGTCCAAGATACGATAAAGGCTTCATGTGCAAGATAGTGACTCCAACCTGAAGAAAGACGATATCTAGGGTCAATAGTCCTAAGAATAGGATTCCCCTACATCGCGAGTAGTTAACTCCTTGGTCCCTAGCATTGACCGTGTTTGCTTGCCTAAGTGCATCTTGTGTGGCTTGATGTCTGTTGTCTGCCGAGGACATTGCGATTCCCTCGCTCTGTTCGCCTGGTCTGTATGCTCTGGTTTTCTTTGATCTCCTTAAAAATGTGACTCGAGGAGCGATAACCCACCTAATAACTCAGGAAACCCCTGTGTTAGATGTCGGTAATGAGACCCAGACTAACCTCAAGAGTATATGAGAGGAAAAGCATCGCAAGAACCAGGAGTTCGACATCAACTAGTCAGGACAACTTGAAGACTTCACCCCAGCCGGATGACATACCTCGTCCAAGTCACCTCTCAAGACTCGTCAATAGCGCAACACTCCCTTGCTCATCAGTCTACTACAGTAAGAAATCCCGTTGAAGCCATAAGTCAACCCCCAAAGGATCCTCAATATCCACAACAAACCACCAGAAATGTCTACCAAGACAAGAAGTGAATACCTAACTATGCTGTCCCCCGGTATATTAGACCTTCCAACCACCTCAGGAGACTAACTATTCTAGTCGACCCTACCCAACCCAATGGGAAGTTCCTCACCAGAAGGACAAAATAATCCAAAAATAAAATGAAGACGAGGATGCATGAAGACAACGAGTCCACTCCGCCCTCAAGTAGAAGCAACGCAAGAGATTCGAGTGAAGACCTCTTCTCTGATGCTGACTGCATCCACTGTGACTAAAGACTAGACAGGAGGGTCATAAACCGCTAGCTTGCCCTAAGCTAACTCCATAAGGCTTCGATAGGAAACCACCCTCACCAAGGTTTATATAATAGGGAATCCCTCGACGACCTCAGCTCGAGACTCCAGGAAGATACAGCCTTCCGCTAACATTGGTCAGCACTCAAAGACAGAAGATCCGCACCCCTCTTGATGAACCTTAGTGAAGCTCTAAGGGGGAAAGACTGCGTCTTTCTCTCAATCTTCAGAAGACTGTCTACTAGAAGATACCTCATAAAATATTCCCGGATCTGAAGTCTTTCCGCCAAACAACAACCCATGAGTATCTGAAGATAAACTAACTGAAGATTCTACGAAATCCCTCCGCTACTTCAGCTGAAGACCCACCCGAAGGACCGCATGATCGGTAACCGCTCAGCTCCAATCGCTTAGAGGACTTGAGACTCCAAGTGGCTAAGTATGAATAATTGTAGTACATAAGCCCGTAGGACCTACCTTCGCGGACGTCATCGGAAGCTTCCAACTCTCGGAGGAAGATGGGCGAAAGCCTTCAAAACATCAATCCACGACTCCAAGAAGGAAGGACTATGTTAACTCTTCGATCTACCCTAGTTTAATCCTAAGGGGGAAAGACTGTGTCTTTCCCACAAAGTAGGGTAACCCTTCGCCGAAGCAAACTCAGTAGTCCCGACCCTAAAATTGTTAAATTGGATACGCTACGACTCTAAGGAAGAGCTGTGAATCCTTAGAGAGAGGTACTCCCAGCTGTAGAATATATCCTCCGATGAGTACTCCGTGAAGTTCAGCATCAAGATAGTCTGCCTAGTCTAAGCCCTCGAGATATAGAGTTCGGAAGGAAAAGAAGGTCATCCCTCGCAATCAGAATTGGACTCTGCTCAACTCTCTGTGCATCCCGAAAGACTGAAGCTCAACTTCATCGATGTAGTCACCACTTCCAATGGCGGAGTCTGTAACATACTACGCTCAAAACCAGTAGCACTAACCTTGACTTAAAATCCCCTAACCCTACTCTCCTGAATCTCGGGACGAGATTCTTTTAAGGGGGAAAGGTCTATAACATCCCAATTGCAGTAACCCTAATTAGTTGTCCAGAATGCAAAAATCAGGGGGAACAAAACCTTTTTCTTGTTCATTGGTGCATCGTTTGTTGTTTGTTTGTTCTTGTGCACATGAATGTGTATTAGATGATATACTCCTTACCTTAACACCAGTTGACAAAAGCTACTTCTCAAAATAGTCTTGGCTTAATTTCCATATTCTCAAATGTTATGGCATTTCAAAACCTGAGCCAAGAAGCCTTTGCAAACCAAATATTTTAGTAGCTTCTATTTCCCTAAACTATGGAGAGCCACCTATTATAATCTCCTTATGTTTTATAGACAAAACCTTCAACCATTCTTCTCTCTAAGATTTCCAAGACCTTTTATAAATCTTTTGAACTCTACTCTTGGTAGATGTACCAAGGACCTTACCTTGTTAAAACTTCAAGCTTTCAAAAATTTCCCATCCTTACCTCAAGCTAAGCTTGATGGTAACCCTAGTAGTAGGTTTGCTTAGTTTATAAGATGAGTTGCCTTGATCTGCTGTCTGATGAGTTGCCCTCATCTGTTGCTTGATTTATCTGCTAAGGAGATAGTATGAGCTACTCTAGCAGCCCATCCACTAGGATCAAGATACTTAAAATCACCAAACCCTAAGCAAGAATACAATCTGTATCTAATATCTAGCCACTTGGTGATCATCTAAAACCCTTAACCAAATCAATTCTGAAGAAATCTAATATAGAAGCTTCCAAGACAATGAATAACAATACCAAGCATGGATCCTTTCTACTCCCTCTACCCTCCAACATTATCCACTTGATGATGCTTTGGTACCTTGCAACCCATCAAAAACATCACCACCCACACTCTAGTGAAAAACCCTAAATTTGCCAAATTTGGCTAAGTCCGGAATCTGTTTCAACATCACCTTTTTGAACGTCTCCTTTTCTCAACCCTTGTGCATTATTGGTAATGCACTTGAAACATATTGTTAAACATCCTAAGGACTACAAAGTACCAGTCTTTCCCTTGTTTAGAACATCCTCCAACCCACTTGTTCTTGATAGTTTTGCACACAAGAAAATAACTATTCCTACAAATCTAGTCAACATGCCTACTTTGACAGAAGCTCACACCATCACCCAACCTTCTATGGACCAACTCTTTGCATGGTTGTCTTCCACTCATATAGGTATATCATTACCTACTTCACTTGTTCAAATTGGATCCTTGAGATGCTTAAACCCACAAGGATTTGAAGGCCAGATGATAATCTGCTCTGGTAGGCTTATTTTATTCAAAGTTTGGAAACAATCCTTGGAGAGCTCAAACATGATCAAGCCCAAACTTCTGTACGATGATGATCTACGTCAATTGGTCTATCCATCCATATACCCCATGTTCCAATGGGAGCTCTGAGCTCCAAGATACACCCATGTTTTGGTGGTATAAAAATAACATCACCCTAGATCCACAACCCCTTGTTTTCCATCTAATTCAAGTTGGATTTACAATTCCCAAGGTTGAAAATGCTTGCTAAACCTTGTCTACATCATCTACCTTGATCATCAAGATTTATCAATAATTATCCATAATTATTATGGACCAAAACTATTCAAATTCCTTTAATAGGCAAAATCTCCAAAACTTCTTCCATAAAGAAAAGTTTGGTTTTTGCCAAAACACTTCCTCAACTTTTGGCTCAATTGAGACTCATATATCATACCCTATATTCCCATATAAAAAATAAATATTTTTGAGATCCTTTATTATTTCTTTTTGCCCTTTTTATCAAATAGCAGAAATGGAATAATAATAGTTTTAAATACTTCTAAACCTCCATAAATCTTGGGAAAATTCCCCTAAGTGTGTATCCACATTAGGGACCATCTCAACTCAAAAACCCATCTTGTGCAGTGTAAAAATATCAAATGAACTCCCAGAATTCACTTCTGCAGTTTCTGAATAAATGTATTTAAGTGGACTTCTAATCTTCTGAAATATCCCAAATAAATGCTGGAGAGGCATCCTAACCCTACCCATCTACAAGAATCATTGTCTCGATTGGTCAAGATTAAAAATCAAGAAATAAAACTTCATCATCCCTTATGGCATATTGAGCATTTAGCCCTTTTGTATCAAGAACCAAACCGAAACACCACCAATCTTGCAAAGCAATGCACCATAGCACCCAATACTCCTCTCTGGTCGTGTGCACTGTATCAAATACTATAGCACACCCCCTCCCCTTGTCTTTTTCTCTTGGAAAGAGAGAAGGAGAGATAGGCCATATCTTGCAAAAACCTTTAAAGCAGCAGTAGTCACTCCCCTCTCCCTCTCTGGTCGTGCTCAGGCCCACACTGCCTCCCAACACCACCCAGCTCAAAAAACTAGTGACCAGCCCTCCCATCCTAACCCCTCCATGCACCATGCCCACCATGGACCTCTCCATCCCCAAATAAATAGGCCAGAGGCCCTCCTAGCACGCCACTTCCCCTCATTTGCTTCCCTCCCCTCCACTTACCTCCCCAGAGCCCCCTCTCCTCCTCCCTTGATCTGTTATGCTCGAGAGAAAGAGAAAGAGGAGCCTCAACCCATTTCCAAAAATCGAGCAAAGCTCCTTCCACCCTGCCTCTCCCCCCCTGCTGCATGCTATGCTCCTGAGCTCCCCTCCTCTTTCTGGTACTAACGGTGTTCCTCGTTTCGACATGCAGCCACCGTGGCCGCCGCACCAGCGAGCTCACAAAGTCCTGCTCCGACTAACCTCGCGCGGGCTCCTTTCCAGAAGCAAACAGGGTCGTGCCGCCCATCCCTGGAGTTGCCGTCGTCGACCGCGTCTCCCTGTCGCCTCCCCGACCGCCCCTGAGCTCCTGGTGAGCCACCCCGCCCCTCCTCTACCCACTCTAGGGTTTCGTCCCGTTGGCGCCATCGAGAGCTAGGCGAAGCTAGATGGCCGTCGATGGCGATCTAATCGAACGGCCACCGAAGCCCCGTACCTCTTTGCCGTCATGTGCCCCTGACCAGCGGGCCCCTCCTGGCCAGATTTGAACGCGAGCCCGCGCTCCTCCCCGTGCCCAGTTCGCCTCGGGTGGGCAGCTTTTCCCCTGGACGGCCCAGCTCCCCTCCAGATCTAGCCCGCGACACCCTTTTGTTTTTCTTTTAGGATTTCCTTGTCAGATCTGATTTTAGCCTGTCACTTTAAATATAAATAAAATTGAGAAATGGCCCCAGCCGCCCAAATAAAATTTTATACTTGCACATTCTCGTTTTCTCAAACATGAAGTGGCAAAATCTCACCAAAATGTCACAAGTTTTGTTCCTGGGAATTTATCTCCCAACATGTACCTTTTTCACTAAATAATTTCCACAGTGAGTACTGTTTACCAAATTGAGAAAATCCAACTGCCTCTAGTAGGCATTGCATATACCCTCTAGTGACATTAATCCCAACCTATGTTGAGCCATGGATCACCTATAGCAAAAATAAGAAAAGCAGAGCTTCCCTTTAGAAAATTCCCTAGACCAAACCTTGAGTCCAATTGACCCATTTCCAACTCTCATGTATGAGATACATCCATATCTACCCAACGCTACGAGATCACCAATTTTGAGCTTCTGTAAATTTTTAAGTGAATTAAAAACTTCTGCATGTGACTTTATCACTAGATAAATGTCAACACCCGGATTTTTAATCCCAGATGCCCATTATGCCATACCTTGCAATCCCAGGATTGCCATTTTTGCGAGACATAATGAATTGGATATCACAGTACATCATCCATTACAAACCATACATTAGGTCTTACACAAATAAAGATCTCATGATCCAGTCTTAGTACAACAAGCAGCGGAAATAAAAGATAAACGTAGCGGTGGGGTCCATCTTCAGGGGCACAGGCAATGCTGACGAAGGCAGATAGTCCTAGTTATCATAGCCGTCCTGCTGGCCATCATCTTGGTAGTCTCCATCATAGTCTCGCCATGAGAATAGCCAGGGACAAAAGCCATGAGTACTCCTTAAGTACTCGCAAACTACCACTAACAAGTAGTATAGTTCTAAGTTAAAGTGCTAACTCTATGTTTAACTATAAAGTTAAGTTTGAAACTTAAGCTGAGTTATGAAGCAAAGAAAGATCAAATAAAGTTCTAGAATCACTTAAGTTCGGAAGATATGGTCATAAACACAACCCTGTTGTGGTCAAGTCAAGATTCATCATTCATTTCATAAGTTCTTTTGAAAACATCTGACAACGAAACAGTATGGCCATTCCAACTATCCATAACCGCGGACGCGGCTATTCGAATAGTTTGACACTATGCAGAGGTGGTACACTTTCACCACAAGATTCGATAAATCTGTTAGGGATAACCCTGAATCATCATACTTAGTATCCAGATAATCAAACATAACCTTTCCTTTACACACCCTAGTATAAGAACCTCTCCTATGAGCATGGCCTCCCAACCATGACCATCTGTCATCTTGGGCACTGCATAGGTGGACAACATTGAGCGGTAGCCTCAGCTCAAACCTCACCCGTGAGGGAACTAATACTAATGCATATAAACTTCCGGCTAAGCCTTACCCAATTCAGGTATTGTGGTTGTACGGTAAATTTGGAATGGTATCGCATCCGAATCCAACCATTAGTTTTATAAAAGGGCTAAGGCTCATGCCTCAACATTTTCATCATCATAAACCATTTGTGTTTCTCAACACATGTCAAAACATCTCAATAGAATGACTCATCATTCCAAGGTTTTCATAATTCATTTTCACAAAGTTCCCCCATCTAAAGTGACTCAAGTTTTTCTTTACTCTAAACTACTAAGTTAAGAGTGTTCACTAAAGTGGAAATGATGGGATCAATCTCATGCCATAGAATGACATCTAAAGGGGTTCTAAATAGGTCAAGTTTTATACCTCTTTATGCTACCTTCAAAACAAGTAGAGAACTTTGTGTAAATTAAAGGAAGTAAAGCTTGTAAATAAGACTTGGGGTAAATACTAGTCAAAGTGGTATAATCAAAGCATGCCTAAAGCATCTTTGCTAAACCATCTAGTTCAATCCTAGCTTGCTAAACATTATACTTGCAAGTGTTAGCTTGCATTATTAATGGTGGCTTGCTAGAGTAAGTTTTCCAAGGGTTAGCTTGCCAATAATAGCTTTCCTTGGTTGGTGCAGTGGTTGAAGTTGTATTCCTCCTCTTGGTAGAACTCCTCCTCCTCGTAAGCTTGGTCGGTACTATCTTCTATAAATACATACGGAGTACACAATCACCAAACAATACTTAACTAGTCTAATTAGTACTCTAAGGCACACAATTGATGATCTATTATCATCACAAGCATCACAAGTTTTATTCAATAGTTTCCTCCTTTGTATTTTAGAAAAGTAATTTCTACTCATTGAAAAATTAACTAAGATTTAATATTCACCACTTAAAATATGGGATCTTGTGGACCCATGTCATCACCACGTATTCTAACATGTGGGAATGTAATTTAAGGGTTGGATCATAATTACTTTGGTTTAAGTTCATTATTTAACGATTTAAAGTGACTAGAAATGCCTATATAGCATTATTTGGGTACTAGTCCAAAGTCACTGCATGTAAACCTTAATATTATTAGATATTCAGATAGGTATGATGAAATGTGATTTTTGACAGTTGGAATCAACTCAAAAGCTAACTTGGTTGATTTTATAAAAATGTTGCAAGGTGCAAATGCTTCTGTTTTGTTATTTTTTCTAAGAGAGATCTATAACTCTAATTGAATTAAATCCAACGGTCTTGGATAGATAATTTCAATACCTTTCAGGAAAAAGTGGTTTCATGTAATTTGGATTTGTCAAAATCCCAGAATTGATTTTTAAACTAGTGGACAGAAACTAGATTAATTCTAAATAGAAAAAACTAAATTTGAAACTTTCACACGCGCAGGAACTAACTGGGCCGGCCCAGATATGCACAGCACGTGCAGCGGGCTGCCTGATAGGCGGGCTCCACCGGTCAGCGGCACAACTTAAGCAAAACAGTATCTAGCATCCTGGGCCACATGATCTAAAGATGATCCAACAGTGGTGAGTCATCGTCGACGACGGATCACTCCGGCGACAACGTGACCTAGACGCGGCAGTGGGGGTCGATTGGGGGCATACCAGGGCTCCAGCAAGGTCGGCGAGGCGGGCAAATGGGCTAGTAGAGGACGGCGAGGCGAGGGGTGGTTGCGGCAGAGCTTGGGGTGCTCTAAATCGCAAACGCCCTTCTCCTCCTGCTGCGGCGGCTTTGGCTTCAATTCCGGCGAGAGGTGGGTAAGACTCAATGAGAGGTGAGGAGTGTGGGAGTGTGGAGAAATGGTGCTGGGGTGGCCGCTTTATATAGGGTCGACGAGGGGACAGAACGGGCGACGGTGAGGTCATCGGTGACGACGCTGCGGGGCTCTTTCGGCATGGGCGAGGGCGGCGTTGGAAGCTCTGTTTTCCGGCGGTCCTCTGAGGCTTAAAGGTGCGCCAAGGCGAGGTCTCTACTGGGTGGGAGCGTGCGATGAACTGCACGCAGACGGCGGTGTTCGATGCTGTTCCTCCGGTCTGTTGGTCGTGAGGCGGCGAACGACGATGTCCGGGTAGTTGGTGGACCTGCTGCGGCTGCTGACACGCAATTCTAGAACTAGGCGCGGTCTGTGCGGCTCTGGCGGGCGCGGCGCTCCAGGGTGATCGGCATGGCGGACAGCAGCAAGGGTGTGAGCAATTGAGGCTTGTCCTCCGCTTGTTTTTGGTCGGGGGCTGGTCGAGGCGATGCGGTGTGATGGCGCTTGTCTCCCAGCAAGCGAAGGAGAGCGCGGGACAGGCTGAGGCGAGTGGTCCGTGGTCGACCTGGGCAAAGCTTCGGGCGGCGAGTTACTGGAGCAGACAGTGGAGGGGGAGAGAGGGTTAGGGACGGGGTTCTAGCTGGGGGAACCAGGGGACCAAGTTAGGCCCAAATGGTGACCAAAATTACTGCTCACTATAGTGTTCTAAGATTTGCAATATTTGTGCCTGCCACCTGTTCGACATAATGTCCGCAAGAAGCAAAAATTTGAATTTTGGGTTTAAAATTTTTGAGTGATCTCCACTAGTACTAAGTAGTCTCTGGTTGCAAGGGTTTTGAAAATGGAGTTCATTTGGATGGTTTTTGAAATAGGGGTGATCTAGGCATATGCATTGAATTCAATTTTCACATGCCATTTAAAATTAGTGTTTGAATATTTTTGGAAGATCACAAAGTGGGCCTTGGTAGATATTTACTTGTACTAGTAAGGGGTGCAAAGATCCAGACTTATTTCTGTTGGGAAATGAGTGCTAGGAACAATCAAAGTAGTTTAGTGGATTAAAATGACCAAAATGACCATTCCTCATTTTTAATTTTTTTTTATTTGATTTTCTTTGGATTTATCTGGGAACGATTTAGATGATGTTTAATTTACCATAGAAACAGTTTACAACCAATGGATCAATCAATGGTAACCATTCACAAAGAATTCAAAATAAGGCCTTGCGTATATGCATGCTTAAATACTTTAAAAAGAAAAAGTTTTTGTTAACCCTAAATTTGATGATTTGGATCTTGATAAGCTTGGATTAAAGTTTTGGGATGTTACAATAAATAACTCCAGTAGCTCTGTAACTCCAAAAGATGTGATTCCGATTTCTATAGAAGGTATTCTAAATACCTACCATGTGTCCTTGGAATCAAATCAAAAGCTTCTATAGATTAAATCTAGTGAAAAAGACAAAACATTTCCAGAACTGCTTTGGAAATTACCTGAGGGCATTCTGGTAATTATTTTTGGGTGATTCCAACTCTCAGTGAACAAGTACATCAGGACCTACCTAACTACCCAAGGAAATAATTTTTGGAGCTCCTAAATTTTTTTGGTGAATTATTCCCTAAAACTAGAGTTTTAATCACTAGAAAATGCTTATTAAATAAAGGGAGATTGATAAAATAGTGAAACCACTTTTGCTGGCTTCATTTTATCAATACCTATCTGATGGTACCATTTCCAGACAATGAGATCATATAGGATATGGTCTTGGTCAAAAACCCATCTCTTAGGTAGTTTTCTAGACTATAAATCCTAAGGGATTTTCTTCCATATTTCCAAGACAAGGCCAATCTTATTAATCCATTCTTCCTAGACCTACTGATTTGTAAACTTGTATTGTCCATTGCTTGATGTATGTATTGATGCTTGTATGCCTTGTTTTGATTGAGGTCTTGCTTGTTTGCATGTATACTCGATGACGACGATAGTTGCGCTTGTATTGACGTCGAGAAGAAGAGATCTTATTATTGTTGGTATTGGTATTCTTGGTTATCTAAGGATGAAGTCCAGGGACATATTGCCATATTGCTGATCATTAGGCAAGCCACCTTCTTGCTCATAAGCCTTGTCCTAATGTTTTACTTACGCACGTTTTATCATCTGTTTATTTAAAACTGCATTATTTTACATGGTAGTGGTTTGGCTCCTCTGAACTATTACACTTTTGTACTATTAAGTACAACCCCCTTGGTGACACCTACTTGTCCCTCGTATGGTAGGTGGTGTAATGCACCATACCCCTTTTTGGAGACCCTGTTTCAGCCAAAGCAAAGCTAGAGGATGGGAAGACCCCCGGAAAAAGATTTACCAAATGTTTTATGATAAAACCTTGGTGAGGTGGGAGCTCCCAAGAGATGTTGAGGAAGAAAAAGGTTTTGTTTTACAAAATGCTGAAGGAAAGCTAGAGGAAAAAAGTTTACAAAAACGCATCCGGTTCTTTGTAGTTTAGCTATAACAACTCAACCTTGTGCAACCACATTACTCTGGAATGGGACAGGGATGGATTTGATGTTTGTTTACTCTGGTATAAGCTGCCTCGCAACAACTACAGGGGATAAAAATCCCTGGAGGGTGGGCCTTCTCACATAAGGGTCCATATGGGACATCGACCTGGAGAAGGAACGAAGGGTCTGCGGGCCTCCACGCGTTACTATGAGCCCCTCATTGCAAGCACACACTTGGGAAGTGAAAAATGTGCTCCGGTTGGTCCTCGGTACCCGACGCCCCGATGGTGAGGGGAACAACACTCATAGGGTAGGCACTTATATTGGAGTGGGCATCCGGAGAGTCTTGATCGGTTACTCGACCCATGATCTGTGTAGACCAGGGTAGTGTACCCGGTTGGTGTGGGTAAAGTGTACAACCTCTGCAGAGTGTAAATCTATTCGAATAGCCGTGTGCGCGGTCATGGACGGGTTGGACAAACTTCTGTAGAGCGGTGCTGGTTTTGTTTTCAAAAAGTATTTCAGAAACGAAATGGCTTTGGAAATGTTTTTACCATGGGATGGTCGAAAAGGAGGAAGGTTTTGACCATGGGATGGTCGGACAGGAAAGAAAGGAGTTTGGTCGTGGGAAGACCGGAAGAAAGGAACAAATGGGTGACCCAGTCCTAAGGTTTTCTAAAAGTTTTCAACATGGTTTCCAATTTTTTTTCAAAAGTTTTCAACAAAGAGATGTAGATGCTATATCTATAAGAGAAACTAATTGAGAAAAGAACCTCTCTTGGAGCCCTCCTCCTACCACAACCATAATGCATATCCTCTTGTTATTACTGTTATCTTAAGGTGGTTTGCGAGTACATTCAAAGTATTCACTGGCATTGTCCTTGGCTATTAACTTGGTCAGATATCAAGAAGAAGATGATGTTGGCGTCTATGCGAGCTAGGACGTTCTCCCAGTCAGTTGCCTGTAGGTTAAGGCATGGATCGGGCTCTACTCTTGATGAAGTTCCGCTGATGATTATTGATGTAGCCATAATGGCATCTATGTAAGTCTTGTAATTCGGTATGTTTCGGATGTTGTAATGATACTTGTCGGTTATGTTCCATGGCTCACTGATCATGGAAACATGGTGTATGCATAACATGGATTTCTTGGATGATTAATCCGGGGGCCCCACATGCCATGCATGGCCCAGGAAAAAAAGTGACGTACCGTGCGCGTGTCATGGTGCACGGTGTAGTAGCTAGGACGGCGCATTGCACGGTGGTGCAACGAAACGTGCCTTGCTTCCATTCACCTTAACTATAGGGCCCGTCTCCGCACACCCAGTCTCACTCTCGCTCACTCTCCCCACGCAACCCTCTCCACTATCCTACCAGCATCTGCAAACTCCCGAGAATACGCCGTCCGTGTCGGCGATGGCGGAGGAGGATACGGTGGCCATCATCACCTCCGAGGCTGCCGGCAAGGAGGCCCCCGTCTCCTCTCTGGTCGCCCTCGATGCGTTGAAAGCAGCCACCGTCCCCGTCTAGGCCCCCGTCGAAGCATCAATGGTAGCAGTCGTTCCTGTCCAGGCCCCCGTCCCCGCTACCGACGTAGCCACGGCGAGGAGCCCCCTGTCGGCAAGGAGGCTCACGCCGGTCACGAGCAGATCTAGCTCTTCAGGGACCCCTACGATCCAGATGAGTACATCGCTCCGGTGAACCCCTACGACACCGGCATCGACGACCCATGGTTGGAGGTAACTAGGGTTTGCTCCCCTTCCCTGGTTCTTCTACCGTTCCCATCATTGGATGCTAGATCTTGGTTTATTAGGATTTTCTTGTTCACATTTCAATTGCTCGATCTTCTTACATCATCTACTCCCCCATTTTCCTTTTCTTCCAATAGGTTTACGGCAGCGACGTCTGTAGTGATGACGAGTCCAGGCACACCAAAAAACTCGCCAGGTGCCGAGGAGGCTGCAGGCCGGCCAGTACAACGCCTTCTTCGTTGGCGGCAACTATAGTTGCCCCTTCTGCAAGGGGATCGCCTTCTGCAGGGCGAGTCTCGCCGGTACCGACTTCAACTCCTTAGTGATGCATGTAGAGGGCCCAAGCTCTGGCACCCACAATGGCGGCCAGACCGTGAACGTCAACGCCTACATCGCTGAACACCAGGCTCTCGGCATTCACCTCCAAAACCTCCAGCGGGTGGCCATCGAAGAGGGTCGCATGTCTGCAATCAAGCCCAAGGCCCCCAAGATCAAGGGACTGGGCAGCAAGAAGTGGAGGAAGCACCGGAGGGAGGAGGCAGAGGCGCAGGCACATGCAAGGAGGGGTTGAATGTGTCTGCTGCTGCTAAGGAGCTTCTTTTGATTTTCTATATTTTGCTTGCATCCTATTTCTACACGCGAGGAAGGGGTTGAATGCATCGAACCTCTTTAAGCAACCTACTTTGTATCACTATATCCTATTTAGTTGCGCAACTATATCTACATTTGTTTTGTTTTTTGAATGAATGTATTCTACCTGGTATGATTTGCTGCTCTAGATTTGCTACCAAATCGAAGGCAAAAAGAGGTCCAAAAGGGAACGAATTATCAAAGAGAGAATCTTCTCTAGATTTGCTACCAATTTTGGCAAAATGAAACATATATGTTTAGCGAGAGAGGAAAAAGGTACTCTTTCAAACTGCCAGTTAACGAGCTACCATCTTGACAAGCTACAAGACACATACAGAAACATAACACAAAGAAGTAAAATTTATTTTACTACTCTCACTTGAGGCGCTAGACATCTTGACAAGATAAATGAGTTCCACAAAATAGAAACATAACACAAAGGAGTAAAATTTAATTCACTTCTCATCAGCCCACTTGAGGCGCTTTCCATCGTTCCTAGGCGACCAACTGCGATCATTCTAGGTGGATCTTACATTATTGGAACTCCACAGCTCATGAAATGCTTCGTCCCACCTAGGATCTGACTTGGCTTCCCTATCTTCATTGTCCTGTGACACAATTAGCGGTGCATCACAGGCCTGATTGTTGCCGCTAGAAGATGCAGCCTCTTTGTTTGCTGCTTCAGCTGCAGCCTCTCTGTCAGCTGCTTCTACTTCAGCTGCAAGCTTTCTTTCGGCTACTTCTGCAGCCTATCTGTCAGCTACTTCATATCCAGCCATTTCCTTTGCATATGCGGCTTCAAACTCAGCTATTCTGCATTTTCTACAAAGGGCTCCCCGAAGCTCGTCTTCCCTCTTGCAAATAGGGAAAAACACGAGGTAACATAGAAAAAAATGGATCTTCTTGTACAACTGGTAGATCATGTAAGCATCAATGGCTGCATACTTCAGGTTTATATCAGACAACGGCCACTCGTCCCAGAAATTGTGCCTATCCGTAGGGAAATCTGCCTTCATTCTATCGTACGACTCATCGAGGATTCTAGTTGTGAGTGATGCCATTCCATCCTTCCTCGACCCCCTAGGATCTTGACAAGACTCTGAATATCGATCCAGTTGTGCGTAGGAATTGTAATTCCCTCTCGATGAAATTTCAAAAAATCAGTTGTATTGTCGATAGTGCAAAAAACAATTCCCTTTTCTACAAGGAACTGGTGCAGCGCCGGACAATTCCTATCAGTCCTGAAAGTATGTAGTTTGTCATCACCAAAATTTGTAACTACAAATATTTTGTCAATGCAAGATCATCATCTGAATATAATTTTAAAAAGTTTCGTAAATGCAAGATCAAGACTCTCAACATTGTCTTATCATAATTTATTTGCTCCTAAATAAAATCTAGTAGTTGCAAGATGAGCAAATGGATAAAGAACAAGAGGATAAAACCCTAAAAGCGGTTAGCTACAGAGAGCAGATCTACAAATCGGGAGAAGTAGTAGACGAGGACGTGTTACCTCATGGACAATTGAATGACGGCAACTTCACTCCCTTCATATGGGTCCTCCGGGGTGTTCTCGTACATCCTCAAGACTCGCACCACTGTCTACTCCTTGTTGGTGTAGACGATGTCTATCTTCTTATTGTCATGGGTAGTGAAGCTTGTCTCTACAGTGCGATGACCTTCCATGGCGGCAAGGAGAAGACGGGAAGAAGACACATAACAGGAAGAAGAAGAGTGGTTTCTGCGAGGCAGGGGAACGGTGGAACTGTCAATGTGCTTTTAAGGTAGTGGTTAACGACGGGGACGGAAGTCCAAAGGAGAGACGCGTGGCGATGGCCGTTCTAGCTTTTGAGTAAACAAAAAATAATTATAACGATGATATATGTGCCCTATTTTGTCACGTCAATACACTAGGCCGGTCGCGTTGTCCTATCCACTGTGCCAGCGCTGCAAGCCTACGTGACAGCCACCCCGCCTAAGCAACGGGAGTGACATAACGGCAAGAACTGACAGGGGAGCCCAACTTGACGGCCGTTAGCCTGATATTTTGTATTGAAATGTAAAGTTGAATTCGTGCCGAAAAAGACCCTCTGAGTATTTGGCACGCCAACTATAGTCATCGTGGCTGATTATAGGCAAGTTGAGTATCACGTTTCCTGGGCACCCCAACTTTCGGGCCGCAAAATGATATTCTCCACGCCAGGGTATAATGGTCGTGATAGCCGAGGTATGGCAAGGTAAAAGCAGGAGCTGGTCGAGTCACCACAAGGCAGGCTGACTTACGGTAGAGCCGGCCCAAAGGATCTTCGTCTAACTTTACCTTGGCCGACATAAAACGTATGCCGGCTAGCTCTTTGTAACTTGTTTGCAGGTACCCACTGGCTGAGTTAGATATGCCTAAGCTAGGTTACCACTTGGCTTACAAGAGAAGGAAGGAATCTTGTTGGTCAAAGGTTTTCTCTCTCCACTCTAGCATGAGCTCAAAGGATAGAGGGATGGACCAGCGAGTACAGGCTGACAAAGGTGACGTTGCCTATGACGGGTGACATTGGCAATGTTGGATGACATCGCGCTATAGAGGAGCTTAGAGAGGCTTACGCCATGAGTCCGGATCAGCCTAGACACAGAAAAAAGGAACGCCGCTTTGCTATTTTGGGAGATCCGAATATGCCTTCCATGTATGCCCTAGCTTGTAACCTATCCCCCCTATATAAGGAGGGGCAGGATCTGCATAGAGAGGGTTGGCCATCTTGACTAAGGGAAAAACCTAGAGGGTTGTGTGGGCAGTAGAGAAGTTCATCATCTTCCTCCCCAAGAACAGCTCAAGGAGCCCTTGTAATCCACCATTGTAAAGAGAGAATACAAAGATCTGTGTGTGGAATCACCACACTATCCCTGCCTGGATACCTCTAGTGCTCATTGGCCCCATCTTTAGCTTATACATGGCATCTGCCATGCCACCACCACCACAGTTGGTGCCCACCGTGGGGCTAGCAGCGCTAGCGGGAGTGAAGATCTGTACGGGAAACATCATTGCCACCGAGGAACACAACTTCTCCAGGATGGTTTAGTGCTTTGGAGCGCTGGACCACGTCAGCGACAATGCTGGCAGCTTTGCTAGGCGCCCTCCTCCACCCAACAACCTCTTCATCAATCTTGGCGCCCACAAGATCTACGTCAGTGTCGACGAGTCATGCGTCCACCCGCAGAACGTCGTCGAGGGAGGCGAGCCACCTCAGCCCAGCTCGTGGCTCGCATATCCCTCACCCCTCTAGCTGTGTTGAGGTCATGATGACTGCGCCAGATGTAGGAGCAAGGAAGGACCCAATGCTAGATCTAGACACTACCCCAAAGGCAGCTAGGTCTAGATTTCCTCCACTAGAGAGGCCGGAGAATGTGTTGCAGCATGCAATAGATAACTTAGCTACTCCCATGGCACCTATAGTAGATCCGTCTCAGGCACATGCCGAGCTAGAGGAAACCCCGCAAAAACTGTTAGCAGGGGTAAAGAAGGTAGCTAAGTTGCAGCAGTCACTGAACATCACTTTGCGTGAGTACGCAAAAGCAAACCGTTTGGATGGAGTAATAATTAGGGGTAGAAACTTGATCACTAACATAGCAAAGTAGTATGTGCCTAAGCCAGGGCAAACAGATACCTTAGTTACAGCAGAACTGGAGAGGTACAGAACCCGGCGAAGAACCTTAGGGCTACAGACGCAGCAGCGTCCGAGTTAGAGGGTCTAATTAGAGAGGCCCGGGAGAGGCAACATGAGAGAGTAAACCACTTAGTGAGGGTAGCAAATAAGCAGAATGAGGAGATACTCAAAGCAAACCCGACGATATTAGGAGGCTCACACATAGTTCATTCGGCAAGGGGTAACCCGGCGAAATCCGCTGGGCAACATCATGTCCTCATGATGGCCTTAGAAGAGAGGAAGTGGTAACCTCGGGGATAAAGAATAAGCAGATGGTCCCATATGACCTGGCAAGGGAAGGGAAAGGAAAAGCAGTGCAAGTGGATGAGGATCGTCATAGTGCCAGCCGAGGTGAAGCTGGCCAAGGTAACCGTGACCAAGGCAATCCCGGTCAGAGAAACGCTAGAAACAGCAATGCCGGATAGCGTACCTCGGCGGGAGTATGGCAAGGCCCACCTCCGCAGCAGTAGAAGCAATATGAAACTCGGTAGGAGAGAAGTGCTGGTCTGGCAATGCAACAACAATATGCTCGTCCGGGTCAAGATAGGTACAATGATGGTTATTCGGTGATGGGTGATGCCAGATTTCCATGTCTAGAGCATCATGTGATTGGATCGAGATTGGAAAACAGGAACTTGCTCGTCCGGGTCAAGATAGATACAATGATGGTTATTTGGCAATGGGTGATGCCAGATTTCCATGTCCAGAGCATCATGTGATTGGATCAAGATTGGAAAACAGGAACTTGCATCCAGATGATACAAGGCTAAAGTTGGACCGAATCTACAGGTCGAAGATGATTGAGGTACAGGGTCCTTCGGGTCCATCTTGCTTTGGACCTTGGATCATGAGAGAGGCACATGTGCCAAACTTTCGGTTGGCCTGGGGAACAAAGACGTATGACGGCAGCACTAAGCTGGAGGACTGGCTCATTGACTATGCAACTATAGTGAACATTGCCACGGGAAATTTGAGATGGGCCGTGAGATATGTGTCGCAGATGTTGGAAGGACCAGCAAGGGTCTGGTTGAGCAATTTACCGCCGGGAAGTATTAACTGCTGGATTGACTTTGAGGAGTTGTTCATTAGCAACTTTGCAAGCACATACAAGAGGCCGAATAGGCCACAAACTCTAGTGATGTGCAAGAAAAGACCGAATGAGGCAGACCGAGAGTTCCTGACTCGCTGGTGCAATGTGCGTTATTCATGTGAGGGGCTGATTGAGTTGCCTGTTATTGTGTGGTTCGCCCAAGGGTGTAGATATGGGAGTATGTTGTGGAAGAGGTTGTAGGGAGATATGCCAACTATGTTGGCTGGAACAATCCGGATCGCTGATTCGTATGCGTTGGGTCATCCAATTCAACCTCGGCTGATTGCAAGTGAGCCAAATGAAGACTACTACAACAAAGATGGAACCAGGTCATCCAGGAGAAATGATTTCCGTGGTAAAAGAAGAGATGAGCGGTCAGATTACAGATATAGTTTGCAACAAGTTGTGGCTGTGGATTAGGATCAGCCGAATGTCGGTGCAAATTAGCGCTAGAAAACTGGAGGGCAATAGTGGACTCTGAGAAATTATGGCAAGAAAAATTGGACGCCAGAGAAGAAGAAATAATGGTAGGAAAATAAGGATAGGCCAAGGTACACGTACGAGTTTATGTAGGATCAGCCGTGTAAGTTCCACATGCCAAATCTGAGTAACCGGGCAAATCATACGACCCGGCAATACGAGTGGATGAGGAAAATATAGCAAAGTGGCTCGGGGAATGCTCAGGTACCTCGGCACGATGCACCTCGGCAGTAGCAACTCACTGGGGGAATGGACAACAACTGATGTTTCCTCCACCTCCACCGAGGTATGAGAACCATGAGAGAAGGGATGCAGTGCATCAGATAGAAAACCAGCAACAACAGGACCAAAGGTATCTCGACAATGACGGGAGAAATGAATACAGAGAACATCACCAGAGCTAATGTGTCTTCACCACTGAGGAAAATGATAAAAAGAGCTTGCAGCACCGACATACGGAGGTGAATGTAGTTATGTCGGCTGTGACGAGGTATATGCCTTGGGGGGATCAGGAGATAACTTGGAACATCAAGGATCACCCCAATCTTATACCGAGTCCTAGATCATATGCGCTAGTGTTGGACCCAATGTTCATTGGGTCGAATATGAACGTGAGATTCTCCAAGGTGCTGATCGACAATGGAAGTAGCATTAACATCATGTACAAGGATACCATGCACAAGTTGGGATTAACTGAGAACATGCTCCAAGCAACGAGGACAACTTTCCACGGCATTGTGCCAGGAATTTCATGTGAGCCCATTGGCATGGTCTGGGTTGACATGTTATTCGGCACAAGGGACAATTGCTAGACTGGAAATTTGTAGTTTGAAGTTGTGAACTTGGAGAGCGCATATCCGGCGTTACTTGGCAGGCCTACTCTCAGCTAGTTTATGGAAAGTACTCACGTTAGTTACATGAAGATGAAATTGTCTGGGCCAAATGGGGTGATCACTATAACTAGGGACTTCAGGCGCTCAATGGAATGTGCTTCAGCCGGGTCAAATCTGGCTGAGTAACTTGTGATTGCACAGGAGAAAAGAAGAATCTAGGAGGTGGCGGCATTAGCTCAGTCCGCGTAGAGGCATATGCCGGCACTGAGTAACCCGCATGGGAGTGTTTTGTTTCAAGCGACAAAGGATACGAATAAACTGCCAGTTGATGATCAGTTTCTAGAGCGGACCGTAACCATTGGTGCTAGATTAGGCAACAAATAGGAAAGCGAGCTCCTCCACTTCCTCCATGAGAATCGGGATATCTTGGCCTAGACCACACAGGATCTGCAAGGTTTACCGAGGGAGTTGGCCGAGTACCCTTTGCATGTGAGACCCGCAGCTAATTTGGTGCTTGTGGATAGGAAAAAGGATAATCCAAATAAACAAGTGGTGTGGCACATTTGTATTGATTACATGAACCTGAATAAGGAGTGTCCAAAAGATCCATTCCCACTACCAAGGATAGATCAGTTCATAGATTTGAGCGCTGGGTGAGTGTTCTTATCATTTGTAGATGCGTATTTTGGTTTCCACCAGATACCACTAAACCCAGATGATCAAATAAAAACTTCTTTCATTACCCCGTATGGGGCTTATCGCTAACGCACCATTCCATTCCGCATACGTAATGCAGGAGCAACGTATCATAGGTGTATGCAAAAATGTTTACATGATCAGATTGGGAAAAATGTCCAAGTATATGTTGATGATGTTGTGATAAAAACTAAGGAAAAGAAAATGCTCCTTGATGATATTCGGCAAACATTCGCGAACATAAGGAGGTTCTGAATGAAGATTAACCCGGAGAAATGTGCCTTTGGTGTATCGACTAGGAAGTTACTCGGTTTTCTCGTGTCCAGCCGAGGTATCAATGCCAACCCCACTAAAATTCGAGCCATAGAAAGAATGGAACTACCAAAGTGCCTTAACGATGTGAAGAAGTTCACTGGTTCATTGGCGTCGTTAAGTCAGTTTGTATGTCCGGTAGGAGAGAAGGCATTGCCCCTCTACAAGTTAGTGAAAAAGGTAGATAAGTTTGTTTGGATGCTGCAAGATGATAACGTGTTCCATGAACTAAAAAGGATTCTAGCCTCTGCACTAGTGTTAGCTTCACCACTATCCAAAGAGCCAATGTTTCTCTATGTAGTAGCGAATAACTGAGTCGTAAGTGCCATGGTTGTGGTGGAGCGTGACGAAGAGGGTAAGTCGGTGCAGAGGCCAGTATATTACCTGAGTGAGGTATTGTCTACTTCGAAGCAGAATTACCCTCACTACTAGGAGACGGCTTATGGTGTGTACATGGCAGCTAAGAAGCTCAAGCATTACATTGAGGAACACCCCATCAAAGTGATATGTGAAGCACCCATATCCGAGATAATGAGTAACAAAGATGCGAGTGCCGAACCGCAAAGTGGGAAATTGAGTTAGCCCCATATGCACCACAATTTGATAGAAGGCATGCCATAAAGTCTCAAGCAATGGCTGATTTTTTCGTGGATTGGGCCGAGATGCAATATGAACTACCTTTGCCAGACTCTAACTATTGGAGGATGCATTTTGATGGATCAAAGCTAAAGGAAGGATTAGGGGCCAGGGTAGTACTTACCTCGCCCAAGAAAGATCAACTGAAATTTGTTCTCCAAATCCATTTTAGAGCATCAAACAATGTCGATGATTATGAAGAGCTCGTTCATGGACTAAGGGTTGAAAAATAGGTTGGGATACGCCAGATACAATGCTTTGGTGACTTAGATTTGGTAGTGCAACAAGTATCTGGAAGTTGGGATGCCCTAGATGCAAACATGGCCCTTTATAGATTTCATGTCCAAAAGATATGTGGGTACTTTGAGGAATGTGAATTCCGCCATGTACCTTGACTTGAGAATGATGCAGCGGACATACTGTCTAAGCTGGGGTCATCTCGGTAGCCAATCCCGCCAGGAGTTGCTTTGGAGCACTTGAGAAACCATCTATCACACATTCGCCAGAATCCGAGTCAATCTATGTCCCGACATACTTCGGATCAGAAGCTACCCCTGTGGATATGGACTGGGGGAACACCTCATCAAACCTGGGGACTACCTCGGCAAACCTAGCAACTACCTCGCAGAACTCGGGGACTGTTCATCTTGATCCTGCAGGGTCGATGGATGCAATGGAAATTGATGAAGTACTTTTTCTAGTACGTGCTATAGCAACATGGGCAAAACCAATATTTGAGTTCTTAAAGGATGGTACTTTGCGAAGTGACGAGATACTCTCAAGGCATACACCATCATTAACATCAAACTATACAACAGAAGTGTCACAACTATGCTACAGCGGTGTGTTGATCCGGAACAGGGGCTGGATATCCTCCGAGATATACATCAAGGGGAGTGTGGGCATCACACCTCATCTAGGGCCTTAGTGGCAAAAGCTTTCCTGCATGGATTGTACTGGCCAAGTGCTTTGGCGCAAGCTGAAGATCTTGTAAGGAAGTGCAATGGTTGTCAGAGGTACACTACCAAGACACACATGACAATGTCGGAACTTAAGACTATACCAATTACTTGGCCATTTGCTGTGTGGCGCTTAGATATGGTTAAACCATTTAAGCCGGCTAAGGGCAACTTGACTCACATCTTGCTCATGGTGGAAAAATTTACCAAGTGGATTGAAGTGAAGCCAATCAGAAAATGTGATGGAGCTACAGCCCTAAGACTTCTCAAAGATATTATTATGAAATACCATTATCCTCACAGTATCATAACTGATAATGGTACCAATTTTGCTGAAGGAGCATTTGCATGATTCTGCCGAGATAAGAACATTCGGCTAGATATTGCATCAGTAGCCCACCCCTCATTGAACGGACAAGTGGAAAGATCCAACAGACTAGTTCTGTCAGGGATAAAACCCCGACTCATTGAGCCGCTGCAAAGATCAGCGGGGTGCTGGATAGAAGAACTAACAGTGGTACTGTGGAGTTCAAGAACAACTCTGAATCGATCAATAGGATATACGCCATTCTTTCTGGTATATGAGGCAGAACCTATATTACCAGCCGACATAGAGCATGACTCACCAAGGGTCGCCGAATACACAAAAGCCAAAGTGCAAGAATCCCGGCAAAATGATGTTGATCTGCTGGAAGAAGCGAGAGAACTGTCCTTGTCTAGATCCGCCATACATCAGCAAAATCTCCGACGCTACCATAGCCAGAAATTGAACCCCTGAGTCCTCCGGGAAGGTCATCTGGTACTTCGGCTGGTGCAGCACACTACTAGCATACATAAGTTATCCCCTCCATGGGATGGGGCATTCAATGTAAGCAAAGCATTGCACAATGATGCCTATTACCTCATTGATGCACAACCACAGGAGAAAAACAAGGCGGACAGGTCCGGTGAGGAATCCAAGCGCCCATTGAATGTAGCTCTACTTTGCCCATTTTACACTTAGCAAAAAGTGTATGTATATCAGACTCTCATATGTCGGCCTGTATGTCAGCAATGAGCTTATCAATGAAACCTCAGCACCTCGAGCAGAAACTCAGGGACTGCCTTAATAATTGTGTTTTTTGTATTTAATTTTTAATGTCGGCTGGATTAAATTACTTATACCTTAGGCGGATCAGTAATGTGTAGGCACCAAAGACCTAACTCTTCGACTTGCTACTTTCCAACAAGAATTGGCTTCATGGCAATCAAGACAATAAGGTTGGAATTGCTAGGCACATGAAAAAGGACTAAGGAAAGGAACATAATCAAGCCGACATTTGTTATTCGGACTAACCCCTATATTTCATTTATTTCTGGTAGGTTGAATTATTTTGAGCTAATTCTAATGTTTCAAGTATTGTTAAGTCAATTTTTTGAACCTCAAACTCGTAATTCAAGGTCCGAATCAAGGTAGACGCGAGCCGAATCATAAAATTGGGAGAACAAGAAAATGGAACTTCGGGACTTCGCCCAAGTTAATCCAACATTAAAAACTTAGTAGTAGAAAAATAACCCATTGTGCATATTACATCTGCGCCCGACATACCAGGGATTTAACAAATTTAAAAGTGTTTTTTCTCAAGGAGCAGCAGCATCCCAGGCATATGTAGCAGGAGGAGGCAAGTCGGCATCGTTGGGGGGAAGTTCCGTTTCTGCCTCATCGTGCGAATTGGCTTCCGCATCCTTTGGGTCTTCAGTATCCTCGACAAAGTCCAAAGCTTCTTGCTCTTCACCGCCCGAACCATCTTCGACATAACCGTCATCGATGGACTCAAGGAAACTCGTTCCTTCATTCCATTGATGGCAAAAGGTGTACTTGATGAAGTTGTAGGCGCAAGATTTGCAATGAGCAATGCACTCCGGCTCATTAATCCACTTGGATCCAATGCGCATGTGGTCGAGAATCTTCAAGTCCATGCCTTCATACCAAGATAGCATGAAGCTCAGGGCCGTGTCAGCTCTAGCGTGTGTAGCAGATTACCTCCAAAGGTCCAGCTGAGTCTCACACTCCATCCATTTTGCAATTAAAGGTGCATGACCTTCAGGAGTGGACTCATTGGGCCAAAGGGCACTGAAGATCCGGACAACTGCAGTCATGATATCTGAACCATAGCTCTTCATCGGTGCAACCCGGGCTGCGAGGCTCACCAATGTATCCTCCATATCATAGGGAATGAGTCCCGTGGAAGAACCAACTAGAGTACCTCCCTTAACCCGGGAATTGTGAACAGCAGTGGGATTAATGGCGTTGGACTTCGGAAATTTGCCTAAAAATAAGACAAGTAAGATCAGTAAGTAAGGGCATAAGACCCGGAGAAAGGAATGTTGGTACAAGAAAAAAAACTGACGAGAGATATAACTATTGATTCGAGTTAGCTCCACGATCCTATCAGCGTTCCTCTTCTTGAGCTTTTCGTATTCTATGTTCACCGACTCAAACTTGATGTCGGCATCCTTTAGCATATCTTGGTTCTTCTCAAGCTGGGCCTTCATCCGCTCCTTTTCCTCAGAGAAGTCCTGATAAGCCTTGTCCAGCTCAACCTTGTGGAGATTTTTCAATTTTTCAATTTCAGCATTAAGCCAAGTAATCTCATCATCCTTGAGTTGGAGTTTGGAAATTTCATCATCTTTCTTCTTGTGCTCTGCTTGATGCTACCCTGCTTGTTCGAAAAGTGGAGCATCATGTCAGGAAAAGGAACGCTATCTTGAAGAGACACTGCAATAGTTTGTTGACCCGGTAGTGCCGAGGTATAATTATCTGCCGAGTTAGAAGGAAAAAGGACAAAGATTGAATAACCAAGATGAGTTACTGATGACCCACAAGTATAGGCGGTGTATCGCAGTATTTTCGAGGGAAGTGAAACCCAATTTATTGATTCGACACAAGGGGAGCCAAAGAATATTTATAAGCCTTAACAACTGAGTTGTCAATTCAGCTGCACCTGGAAACAATCTTGCTCACAACAGTTTATCAGTAGCAATAGTTTTGTAGTATGAATAGTAAAGTAGCATCAGCAGTAACAACAGTAGTAAACAGTAGGATTTGGGTGCGGTAGGCATAGGGATGGATGGATGGGCGTTGCATGGACAAGACAATTCACATAGCAATCAGAACATAGGGCAATTGCAGATAAATAAGATAAATCATCCAAGTACTAAATAATCCTAGGCATGTGTTCCATATATAGTCGTACGTGCTTGCAATGAGAACTTGCACAACATCTTTTGTCCTGCCAGCCCATTTGTAGCGGGGCCTCAAGGGAACTACTGGCAATTAAGGTGCTACTTTTAATAGAGCACCGGAGCAAAGCATTAACACTCCGTGAACACATGTGATCCTCACACCAAAGCCATTCCCTCCGGTTATCCCGATTTCTGTCACTTCAGGGTCATTGGTTCCGGACAACAATATGTGTATACAACTTGCAGATAAGACCATAAACAATACTATCATAATGAATCAATAACATGTATAGATCTGAAATCATGGCACTCGGGCCCTAGTGACAAGCATTAAGCATAACAAGTTGCAACAAAGTCATAAAGCGCTAATAAAAGATACTTGGCACCATGCCCTAACAATCTGATGCCATTACATGAACGATCTCATCCAATCCCTACCATCCCCATAGCCTACAGCGGGGATTACTCACTCATAGATGGGGGAAACATGGATGGTCGATGGAGAAGGGATGGTGATGATGATGGCGATGATCTCCTCCAATTCCCCGTCCAGGCAGGGTGCCAGAACAGAGTTTCTGGTGTTGTTTCATGGAATCTGGTGGTGGCGGCGGAGTGGAACTCCTTCTGGAAAAACGTCGACCCCCCCAGAGTTTTTAGGTCAGAAGGCAACTTATAGGCATAGAGGGAGACCGAGGGGCAGTCTGGGCGGCCAGACCACCCCCTAGCGCGGCCTGGGCTTGCCCGCGCGGCTAGGTGGTGTGGCCTGGGCCCAGGCCCCCTCCGTCTCGTATTATGGCTCCAGGAGTCTTTTGGTGAAATAGGATTTTTGGCATATTTTCCGGTATTTTTCCTAATAGTTGATTTTCTGCACAAAAAGTAGACACCAGGGCAATTCTGCTGAAAACAGCGTCAGTCCATGTTAGTTGCATCCAAATCACACAAGTTTAGAGGAGAAACAATAGCAAAAGTGTTCAGGAAAAGTAGATACGTTTTGGACGTATCAACTCCCCCCAAGCTTAGCTTATTGCTTGTCCTCAAGCAATTCAGTTGAAAACTGAGTGCGATAAAAGAACTTTCACGAACACATTTGCTTCATATGATGTATATATTCTCAGCGTGTGATCAACTACTTAGACAATTCATAATAAGGAGTATGCAACTAAGTTTACTTAATAGGCATTGCAAGCTATGAAGAGATTCCAACTCAAAAATAATAAGTAGCATGAAGCATAAACATAAGCAACATTACAATGCTCATAACAAGGTATGATAGAGTGGTATCTCGCTTGCCTTTGATTATGAATGCCAAGGCACCTCTGAAGTTCAGGTGAAGACTAGAAGTAAAGATATCAAAGATACAAGCATCAAAGTCATAACACAAATAATCAAATTTCGAGACAAGCACAAAGAATGACAACTATGCTCTCAAGAAGGTGCTAAAAGAATGTGTGGAGAATCAACAAGTAAAAGAAAAGGTTTTGAATAATTTGAAAAGCTTCTAAATGCTGAAAGTATGGTACTCATTAGCTTTGAGCTCTCATTGCCCCTATCATAAGCATCTTTAATATGGTTAAGGTGAAAGTGAGGTCCAATCTGAGTTATATGCTTGACAGACTATAAACTAAAAATCCCATGTCCCTTGAGTACGAGGGCCGCTCCACATGCTACTCAACTTTAGTTACTGGTAAGTTCTTGTCATCGTAAATATGTGCGTATCATAGAGAACCGCCAACGGGGTACCCCTGGCCCGATGATACGGAAGAATCCCCTTATCAAAATGACAAGGGAAGCAGACAATGAGTATGTCAGCAATCTTCTTATTTACCATAGGAAAATGGTGTTTTTTCTCTCTTTCCTCTTTTCATAAATCTCTTTTTTTCGTTTTCTCAATAACTATCTCTCTTTTTTTATAAGAAGAATGCTTCATAGATATCATTATGGTTACGCTGCAGGTTTCCACCATGTCAGCATGGATTAGACCAGCGGCCCAGGCGTTTCTCTAACACACATACATAACTCCATGGACTTAGAAGCTCCCCTTTTATTTCACACCAACGACATCCGCAAACAAAAGAGCATGTTATCAACTGGGTATATATTTACAAGTGTTAAAAGCATTCCCCGTGACAGCACAGTTCTGCTAATCCCCAGCCTATAATTTGCACGCATATAACTTTCGTGGACAGTCACAATGGTTCAGGTTTATTAAGTGCAGAAATAAAGTGTGACATCAAGTTCGTGAGAGCTTTACTAACTAACTTTCTCATAACAAGCAAACATTTTATTCAGAAGAAAACAAGGCATATTAAATATGCATGGAAGTAGAAAATGATGCTAATAGGTACGTATGGTTGACACTTTGGAATTATTTGGTTTAGGGAGTTGGAAACTTGAGTAAAACATACTCAGTGTAAGTGAAGGCTAGCAATAGTAAGAGAGCGACAAACGAGAGAGCAATGGCTGTCATAATCATGCTTGCAACAAAATAGGACTAATCATGGCATGAACGTGATTCAAGACCCTCAAGGCAAAATAATTCATCGAGGCTTAACTGATTATTTCAGTCATATGCATCCGTGAGCATGTGCCAAGTCAATTCAAATGAAACATTCAGAGGGGGATACCACGGTGTCATACCAAGTTATGAATAGAGCAATGTAAGCAAACATTCATATGACATGCTACAAACTATTAGCAAGCTGGAACTAATCATACGAGAGCAAGAACTACTAAGCATCCAAAGATAACATACACCCTACAAGAATAGGCTAAGCATGCCCACAATGATGAGTATATGTACAAAAATGAAAACAAGTAGAGTTCATTACCAGCCTCTTACCACGCCTCAAGTTGTCATTAATCCTCATTATTGCTCTTCACTTGTGTGGCTTGAATAATAATATGAAACCAATATCCACTGAGGACTGTTGAACCCTGTAGCAGACTCACAAAACCAAAGAAGAACGACAAATATTTTTGTTGTTTTCGATTTTTAAAACAAGAACAAAAAGGAAAAACAAGCAAAGCAAAATCTTTTTGGGTTTTTCGAATAGTTCAAACAAAGCAAAGAGGGAAAAACAAACCAAGGCGAAAAGAAGAAGAAGCAAACCAAAGAGAAAAAATAGAAATATTTTTGGTCTTTTTGTGTTTTAAGAAAGCAAAAGCAAAGAAAGAACGAAAACTAAAAAGAAAACAAAACATGGATATACAAAGTACCGACGCAACATGATAAGGAGATGAGTGCGATGTTGGCGTACCTCCCCACAAGCTTAGGCTTTTGGCCTAAGTGGGTATCAATCCCAAGCTGGCCAGCATGAAGTGTCACCGTGGTACGACGAGGAGGTACCCTTGTCCTGGTGCGAGCTCGAGTACGTCCCCCCGTAGTGCACGGAGTAATCGTAGGAGGGCGCATCCTCCTGATGCTGCTCGTGGAACCCCAACAAGCGAAGCTGCTCGTCCACCTCCTCCTTGGAGCGCGACCACGGTCTCCTGTGAACACTAAAAAAAGAAGACTACGGCAAAGGGATCTCCCTCTCATACCCGTCAGTAACCAGCATCCTATATACTAGACTGTCCAAATCAGAAGTAGGAGTGACAAACTGATGAGTTTTCATAGCAACAAGGTCAAGCCTTTGTGGTGCCACTATAGTATCATTGGGGTCCACTGTAAGTCCTAATGCATTGACCATACGCGAGGCAATGATGCCCCCATAGATAGGCCCCCTAGCAGCTAGGCGGCGAGCAATAAGCGAGCCAAGATTGTACCGAGTGTCATTGCTGAGCGCAGCAAGGAAAGCTAAATGATAGTTGGATGTATTACTTGTGTTCTCCCTACCAAGCACGCTAGTAGCAAGATAGTATGCAAAGTATCTAAGAGCAGAGAGTTGGATGTTTCTTATCTTTCCGCGCTGCGCCACGCGTTCATCATCATTGGTCACCCCTCGGTAAAGCTCCAGCAAATCAGTGGGTCGCCCTTGAATTTTCTTCATGGTCCCTGTCATGCTTACACCTACAATACTGCAAAATCTTTCCAATGGCATGGTAAAGGGCAGATTATAAATTTTGAAAGAGACAGTTGACTGATAGGGCGTGTTAGTAAACGTGAAGCTCTCAACAAAGGTTTTGGTGAGCATAGTGTATTGCTCACTCTCATCTTGCATATATGAGGTCAAACCAACCCTCTCAATCAGTAGCAAGAAATCATCAAGAATCCCTGTAGCTTGTAAGAAAGTAAAACAAGGAAAAGTAGATGGGTGAGCATCCCCATCATCCCTTTCATTACCAATACAAGTTGCAATGAGATCTTTGTTGTATGATGGCCTAAACTGAGAGGCTGATCTTGAGGGCCTCGACCTCCTAGGTGCATCCCTCTCAAATATCTCTCCAAAGGTATGGTTGTTCATGCTTGGTATTCTGAAATTTAAACACCTATTAAACAAGTGATTGCAAAGTGAATAAAATGAAGGATTCTACTCATAGGGACTTGTAAGAGGCCTAAACATGCATCAAAACTATATCTCTAAGCATCAAACAAGCTTACAAGCTCTCATAACCTGTCATCTACAGCAGCAAAATACTCAAGATATAATCCACTAAACACAAATCTACTTGGACAAGGGGAGGAGTCACATACCAGAGAACAAGTGCTCCAAATTTTAGCAACAAAGATGGGCTGAGCAAGGAGATCGAAAAAATCGAGAGAAATCATAGCAAGAACGCAATTTTGAGCAATGAACTGGAGCTTACTCAGGAGAGAGAAAAGAGTGGAAGGTGAGAGAGTTAGTGGAGGGCCAGGGTGGCCCACACCATGGCATGGCGCCACCCAGGGCAGGCCGCGCCACCAGGTGGTGAGCCTGCCTGGTGGGTCCCCCTGGTACCTCCCAGGCACTCCTCTGCCCCTTTTTTCACTTAAAAATTTAATATGAATTTTCTGAAATTTTTCGATACACTTTATTTTTGGGCAATTTTCAGGCATAGATGAATGATTTTCTGACAGACAGATTTTTTTTTGAAATGATGCAATGACAAAACAAGGCTAGAACTACAGTTGTTCTAAGACACTCTAACATGCAAGCAACTAACAACAAAGAAAACTAAACAAAAGCAAAAACTAAAATGATAGAAATAGAAGTAAACGGAGATAATCATGGTGAAAACATTGTTTTGTTCAATGAAATCCTTTTGTTAACAAGGTTGATCAGGTCTTGTTACCAAAACAATTCCATATGAGACAAAACTTGGTATTCCACTAATGATTATGTTACCTCAACCTTGATAGCAATGGTCCCAATCATGATAGTTTCAAATTTTTCTCTTGGTATGGGACAATATATTTCTCCAACTTGAATGCCCTCAAGATGTTCAATTGAATTAAAACCATAAGTCCTTTCAATCTTCTTGGGGAAATAGACAGCGTGTTCCTTGTCATTAACATTGAAAGTCACCTTTCCTTGATTACAATTAATAACAGCTCCTGCAGTATTAAGAAAAGGTCTCCCAAGAATAATAGACATATTATCATCTTCAGGCATTTCAAGCACAACAAAATCAGTTAATATCAAGCAATCATGAGCCACTTGAACAGGTACATCGTCACATATACCAACAGGAATAGTGGTAGATTTATTAGCCATTTGCAAAGATATATCAGTTGGTATCAGCTTTTCAAGTTGAAGTCTCTTATAGAGAGAGAAAGGCATAACACTAACTCCATCTCCCAAATCACACAAAGCAGTTCTAACATAACTGTTCTTAATAGAGCAAGGGATAGTTCGAATCCCTAGGTCTCCAAGTTTCTTAGGAACCTTACCATTAAAGGAATAATTAGCAAGCAAAGTAGAAATTTCTTCATTAGGGATCTTCCTTTTATTCGAGCCAATATCCTTCATATACTTTGAGTAAGGAGGAAATTTAATAGCATCAGCCAAAGGAATTTGCAAGAATAAAGGTTTCATCCACTCACAAAACATATTATAGTGTTCATCTTCCTTTGACTTGTGTTTCTTATCAGGAAAAGGCATCGGTTTTTGGACCCAAGGCTCTCTTTCACTACCATGTTTCTTAGCAACAAAATCTTCTTTAGTGTATTTAGTATTCTTAGTGTGGTTTTCAAGTTCTTCTTCAACTTTTTCTTCATTAGGAGCTTCATTTTCTTCATTACCACTTTCAGTTTCAGCATCAGAGATAGATATACTATTAGGATCTATAGCAGGTTTAGAGGGTTCTACAACAGTTTTATGTTTCTTTTTTCCTTTTCTTACGAGTAGAACCACTATTTTCAGCTTGTTGAGAATCCTGCTCAATTCTTTTGGGATTCCCCTCAGGATATAGAGGATCCTGGGTAGCAGCACGACTTCTAGTTCTAATTTCATAAGCATGTTTTTCTTTAGCAGCATTAACTAGCAAGTCTTTTTGCACGTTAATGAGTTGATCTATTTGAGTTTGAACCATTTGAACGTGTTTAACAATCATTTTAACATCATTAGAGGTTCTTTCCACAATATCTCTCAACTCAACAATAGCTCTAGTGTTTTCCATTAGATGATTTTGCATGCTTTTATTAAAATTATCTTGCTTAACAATATAAATATCAAATTCTTCTAAGCATCGATCAGTAGGTTTAGAGTAAGGGATATCACCTTCATCAAAGTGTTGGAGAGAGTGTACCTCGATAGTGGATGAGTAGGGAATAGGCTTACATAATTCTTCTATAGGAGGTAAATTCTTGACATCTGCAGCTTTAATTCCCTTTTCCTTAAGACATTTCTTAGCTTCCTTCATCACTTCATCATTTAATTCAATAACTCCCCTCTTCTTTGATGTTGGAATAGGTACTGGTAGAGTAGGTTCAGGTACAATTACTTCAGGTATAGCTTGTTCAGGAGGAGTTCAATCTTCATAGTTCTTGCTTATTTTAGCCATTAATTCCTCAGCTTCCTTGGGAGTCCTATTCCTAAAAACACAATCATCACAACTGTCTAGATATGTCCTAGATTCTTCGGTTAGTCCATTATAAAATATATCAAGAAGCTCATTCTTAGGTAATGGACTTCCAGCTTGTGCATGAATCAAAGCACAAAACCTTGCCCAAGATTCGGGCAATGTCTCTTTTTCTCCCTGTTTAAAATCAAAAAGTTCCTGCAAATAGCATGTCTAGCACTAGGAGGAAAATATTTCTGCAGGAAAGTACTAATCAAGCAATAAGGGCTATCAATAGATCCAGGAGGTAAATTACTAAACCAAGTTTTAGCTTCTTCTTTTAGTGAAAAAGGGAAAATCTTAGCAAGAAAGTAAGTACGCATCTTAATATCATCAGAAAACAAGGCACTCATGGAAGAAAGCTCATTCATATGTGCTACCGCACTTTCATTCTTAGTCCCATGAAAGGTTCTTTCTCAATAATAGCTATGTAAGATAGATCGAGAGAGAAATCATAATCTTCATCTATAATGTTTATGGGAGAAGCAGCAAACTTAGCAATAGGAGAAAATTTGTGTCTAATAGTACGCCTCTCAAGGAGACTCTAAGCAGCGCTCCTTTCAGGGGTGTTTTTACATTCTTTAATAAATTCATCGGTCATCTCAACATAACCATCTTCAATATCATAACTCTCACAAGACTCAGGTGAACTAACAGTTGTAGTAGTGTCTTCATTAGAAGTTTCAGTATTTCTAGCTATAGTTCTAGCAATCGTAGCATCTAGGAAAGGACCTAATGAACCACTCGTATCAAGCACAGTAGAAGTAACATCATAAGCATAAGAAGTTTCAAATTCAGTAGTAGTAGCAGTGTGTGTAGCATGTGTATGTGGTGGTGTAACGAGCTTACTCGTAACAGATGGTGAATCAAGAGCAACAGAGGTGTTCAGAACTATACCTCTTCTTGTAGTGGATGGTAAAATAGGAACCTTGCCATCACGAGACTTACCCATGATGGATGGATAACAGCGAACAATACATAATCCAAGTGAACTTAATAAATAAAGTTATGCTCCCCGGCAACGGCGCCAGAAAATAGTCTTGATGACCCACAAGTATAGGGGGTGTATCGCAGTATTTTCGAGGGAAGTGAAACCCAATTTATTGATTCGACACAAGGGGAGCCAAAGAATATTTAAAAGCCTTAACAACTGAGTTGTCAATTCAGCTGCACCTGAAAACAATCTTGCTCACAGCAGTTTATCAGTAGCAACAGTTTTGTAGTAGGAATAGTAAAGTAGCAGCCGTAGTAAAGTAAAGACAGCAGTAACAACAGCAGTAAACAGTAAGATTTGAGTGCGGTAGGCATAGGGATGGATGGACGGGCGTTGCATGGACAAGACAATTCACATAGCAATCGTAACATAGGGCAATTGCAGATAAATAAGATAAAGCATCCAAGTACTAGATAATCCTAGGCATGTGTTCCATATATAGTCATATGTGCTCGCAATGAGAACTTGCACAACATCGTTTGTCCTACCAGCCCGTTTGTAGTGGGGCCTCAAGGGAACTACTGGCAATTAAGGTGCTCCTTTTAATAGAGCACCAGAACAAAGCATTAACACTCCATGAACACAGGTGATCCTCACACCAAAGCCATTCCCTTCGGTTATCCCGATTTCTGTCACTTCGGGGCCATTGGTTCCGGACAACAATATGTGTATACAACTTGCAGATAAGACCATAAACAATACTATCATAATGAATCAATAACATGTTCAGATCTGAAATCATGGCACTCGGGCCCTAGTGACAAGCATTAAGCATAACAAGTTGCAACAAAGTCATAAAGCACTAATAAAAGATACTATGCACCATGCCCTAACAATTTGATGCCATTACATGAACGATCTCATCCAATCCCTACCATCCCCATAGCCTACAGCGGGGGATTATTTACTCATAGATGGGAGAAACATGGATGGTCGATGGAGAAGCGATGGTGATGATGATGGCGATGATCTCCTCCAATTCACCGTCCCGGCAGGGTGCCAGAACGGAGTTTTTGGTGCTGTTTCGTGGAATCTGGTGGTGGCGGTGGAGCGCAACTCCTTCTGGAAAAACGTCGAACCCCCTAGAGCTTTTAGGTCAGAAGGCAACTTATAGGCGAAGAGGGAGACTGAGGGGAAGTCTGGGGCGGCCAGACCACCCCCTGGTGCAGCCTGGGCTTACCCGCGCGGCCAGGTGGAGTGGCCTGGGCCCAGCCACCCTCCGTCTCGTATTGTGGCTCCGGGAGTCTTCTGGTGAAATAGGATTTTTGGCATATTTTCTGGGGTTTTTCCTGATAGTTGATTTTCTGCACAAAAAGTAGACACCAAGGCAATTCTGCTGAAAACAGCGTCAGTCCGCGTTAGTTGCATCCAAATCACACAAGAATAGAGGAGAAACAATAGCAAAAGTGTTCGGGAAAGTAGATACGTTTTGGACGTATCAGTTACCTTTTATCTTGGCCAAATTTTTCCTCATGATGATGTTTTTAGACTCGACCTCAATTGCGCAATCTAGATCACAAGTTAGTCCGGAGAGTAAATAGCAAAGAGGAACAAAAGTGAAGTTCAAACGAGATAACTTACCCTTTTTCTTCAGCTCCGTGGTCAACGCACTATGTTTTGCCCGAAGATCCTTGTGCATATCCAAGAGCTGCAGAAACTCGACGGTGTGACGGTTGGTGGTGATCTAAAAATAAAATTGTTAGCTAATGTATCATAAGGAATATTTTAAGATAATCAAGACCCGGGCCAAGTGGAACTTAACCCAGCTCTAGGTAAGTGAATATTTGAAGCTACTCAAGACCCAGGTCAAGTAGAACTGAACCTAGCTCTATGTGAGTGAATATTTGAAGTTAATCAAGACCCAGGCCAAGTGGAACTTAACCCAGCTTTAGGTGATTGAATATTTGAAGTTACTCAAGACCCGGGCCAAGTGGAACTTAACTCGGCTATAGGTGAGTGAATATTTGAAGTTACTCAAGACCCGGGCCTAGTGGAACTTAACCCGGATCTACGTGTGTGAATATTTGAAACTACTCAAGATCCGGGCCAAGAGGGGCTTAACCTAGCTCTAGGTGAGTGGATATTTGAAACTACTAAGGAGCTTGGTGTAACTAAGGTACTTCAGATTGGAGCATCTGGCTGAGTAACAAGTTATTCCCCTAGAGGCTCGGGAACTGGAGGATATATTTACAACTATTTGCGCATGTGTAAAGGCATTAAGAAAAGGCTTACCTCCATCATCCGGCCAGCATTGGAAATAGCCTTAGAAGCAGTGTGCATCTGGGCGCTGAACTCGGCTGGGCCAAACTTATGTGTGTTGTCGGTGTTGAGGTCAACAAACTCGGCGTCATTCCAGTTGTTGACATATTCAATCAAAGGACCGTAGATATCCCCGCTGAGCGTCTAGGTGGTAACCAAACCCTTGGCATGAGCTGCTTTCCTAGCGGATTGTGCTGCGGCCGGGCTAGTACGTAGAGTAAGATGTTTACCACTAGGAGACCCGGAAGCAGCAGAGCCGGGGGTAGTGCTCCCCTTCTTCATCATGGACGCAAGAGTACGCTATCCAGATTCGATAGTTGATCCTTTAGGGTGCTGGTCTTTGGTTGCCTCGGAAGCCTGTTGGCCCTTGGTAGCATCATCACCTTTCTTGGCCTTAGTGCCTGATTTGGGTTGCTGCTGTTAAGAGGTGGTTTGTGCTCCGGTCTTGGCCTGAGGCTTCTGCTAAAACATGTCTTCAGTTGAGGAGATTGGTTCAGCGGGTTTGGCCTTTAGGTTGGGCCAACCTTGGTCATCTCGCCGAGTCTTGCTAGACCCGGACAAGGCAGGGGTAGCTGATACAGAAGAGCTTGTAACTAGAGCTAGAGTTGGATCTGGTAAAGATTGATCTTGTGTCGGTGCCAGAGTCACCGGCACCTCGAAAGGAGTTGTCTTGGCGCTGATGTTGTTGGCGCCTTCATCATCTTGTTGCTGGGCATAAGAAGCACTACGCTTGTCTAGCATAGGCGTATCCCTGGCAACACCACTTCCCTCTGCACCAATGTTGGCCTCCTCTTTCCGAGGTGGGCTAGGATTCGGTGCAGCCACAGAGCTCTCTAGAATGGGGCTCAAGGGGCGCGCATCATCATAGCAAGGAGAAGGTGGAGCATCTCGGAGAGGTGAGGCAATGCTCGAACTGCTCTGGGGGATCTCCTTGGGGGCCCTGCCGAGTCAGACAGTGAACAAAAATAACAAGTTATACCAGAAGGAGAGAAACAAGAAATACAAGTAAAGGGAGATTAGCCAATTGAAGAACAAGTAGAAAAGAGAGGGGCTTACTCAGATGAAGTAGGAGGTTCCATGGGCTTTGAGTCCCTCCAAATCAAGGCCTTGGTTGCAGGCTTGCTAGCGCTCTTGACACCAGATTTCTTCTGCATCTTCTTAGTCTGAGGCAGCTCAGAAGAGGGAGCCGAGGTGGCCGCATGTATCTTAGATGGGGAAGGAACCGGATCACCCATAGAAAGGGGAGGATCATCATGGACCTGACTAGCCGGGTTAGCTGAAGCTGAGTCAAAGGGAAAGGCATATGAGATAGGCATAGTATCATATACCTCCAAGATTTCTATATCAGGGTCTTCATTGTCATCCGGCCAATCCCTTAAGCCAGATGTCTTACCAGAGGGTCGTCTGACGCTAGGATCTGGAGTGGGCAAGAAAGTCTCCAAATCTGGCTCCTCCGTATCTGAGGCCTCATGGTCTTTCCCCCACTTAAGGGACGGTTCCTTGCCATCCTCAACTGTTTGCTGAAGAAACAATTGAAGGTAAAATAGCAAAGGGATCAAGTAAGTAATGCGCACCGACATAAAACATAACTTGGAGAAGGATCAAGTAAGAAGATGTACCCCGGGAGGAAGCTTATCTCAGCAGAAGTGCTCGAACCCCCACTCCCAGTTCTCATTGAAGTCTTTGTCTATCTTGAAGATGGCCTTGACCCAGCGGAAGATTTATGTGTTATTGAGTTCAAAGGATGAGGTCCGGTTGGGCTCAAGATGCCCACTCATATGGCAAATCTTGTGGGTGCGCTTCTGCAGAGGGGAGATTTGGCTACGAACGAAGGTGATCATGATATCCTCGTTGCGCAGCCCCAACTTGTTCAATTCCTTGATCCGTTTTTCTACCTGAATCACCAAGGCAGCAGATTTCCTCAGAATCCGGCCCCATAAGGTCCTTCCCGGGATGCCGAGTGAGTAAGGGAGCAGCCGAATCTTGTCCTCTTCGGTATCATTCTTCACGTAGAAGAACGTATGGGCCCAGCCCTTGCAGGACTCAAGGCTGGTGACTCAGGGGAAAACAGATTTCTTTCGAGGGGAGATAGAGGATGCTCCGCACTGAGTTAGGGATTTCTCAGCAGGGGAAACAAGAGGACCCATGCTAATGTTGTCCCTAAAGCCAAAAAACTTATACCAAAGTTGGACAGTGGGCTAGAGGCCAAGGTAACCTGATGGCTCGTGTATTAACAAGCTCGTCGGGGAACCCCAAGAGGAAGGTATGATGAGCACAGCAGCAAGTTTCCCTCAGTTATGAAACCAAGGTTTAATCGAACCAGTAGGAGCAAGGAAACACCCAAAGGTGTTGCTAGCTGAGCCTTGGCAGGGCACACTACCGGTGCTAGTAGCAATGTGGAGACCTGCACAACACAACCAAAGAAATTTGTCCCCAACTTGCGATGAGGTTGTCAATCTCACCGGTTTTGCTGAAAACAAAGGATTAAACGTATCGAATGGAAGGAAGTAATAGTTTGCAAAAAGTAAATACAAAGCAATAAATAGTCTATAGATTGTATGTAAAAGAAAAGGACCGGGATCCATAGTTCACTAGAGGTGGCTCTCCTTAAGATAGATAACATGCTGGGTGAACAAATTACAGCGGGGTAATTGACAAACATCGAGAAAGCAATACATGCATATACTAATCATCTTGACTCCTTTGGAACTTGATTGGGCATTACAACATTATACACAGACTGCCATCCAACTACATCTATGACTAATAATCCACCTTCAGGTTATCATCCGACCCCCCTCCAGTATTAAGTTGCAAGCAACAGATTATTGCTTTACGAACTGCATGTAAAGTAAACAATACGATTGTTCTATGAACAAAGGATTGTTGTTTTCTCCCTAGTAGCAACAGCACATCTAGTACCTTAGAGATTTCTATCACTGCCCCAGATTACCAGAGGCATGAACCCACTATCGAGCATAAATACTAACTCTTAGAGTTGCTAGCACCTATTTGGCCAAAATAGCTACTAACAACGAAAAGCATGCAAGATCACAAATAACAAAGACATGATAGAATCAATAATCAATATGAAATAGCATCTCAATATCCATCGGATCCCCGCAAACACAAAATGTAGAATTACAAATAGATGATCTTGATCATGAACGGAGCTCACAAGATATAAGCATGAAAGCACAAAGGAGGAGAACCAACCATCTAGCTACTACATGGATCCGTAGTCCAAAGATGAACTACTCACGCATCACACCAGAGGCTTGCATGGTGATGAAGAAGGCCTCCAGGGTGAATTCCCCTCTCTGGCAGGGTGCCGGGAAGAGCTTCAGATCCCTCCCGATCTAGGGATGGAGATGACGGCGGCTACAGACTCTTTCGTGGATTTTTGATCAGGTACTTAGGGTTTTTGTCCCGAGGGCATCTTATAGGCGGAAGGAGAGGACGAGGAGGTGCTGGGGTCGGCCAAACCACCCCCTGGCGCGGGCCAAACAAAAGATTCATGAATAATAATGCTTTGCAAGATGTTTGTTTGTTTCACATAAAGAAAACATAGCATAATAGCATTCAACTTGTCCCTCATAGAGTAGCAAATATAAATGCATAGGACACCTTCAAAGTTCATAAGAGTGACTAGATACAAATAGTTTAAAACAAGCAATATCAAGATATGCATTAATCAACTAGTCTTGGGACAATGCACATAGAACTAAGAATGGCCACTATGCTCTCAAAGTAAGTGCATAAAGATAGAAGGTGGAGACTCAATATAATGGTGGAAAAAAGGCCTTCATAGAAGGAAGTAGGGATTCATGTCTCATAAAGAGCTTCCAAAAATTATGGTACTTATGGATTTCATCTCTCATTTCCCCTCTCATAAGCATCTTGAAGTGATTAAGGTTAAAGTGAACAAACTATGGTGTACATGCTTGACGAAGTATAAGTTAGAAATGTCATGTCCCTTGTATACGAGGGACGCTCCTCGTGCTACTCAAGTTTAGTCACCGGTAAGTTCTTGTCATTGTAAGTACATGTGTATCATAGAGAACCGCCAACGGGGTACCCCTTGCCCGATGATACGAAAGAATCCCCATATCAAAATGACAAGGCAAGCAGACAACGAGCATCTCAACAATCTTCTTATTTACCATGGGAATATGGTGCTTTTTTCTCTCTTTCCTCTTTTCATAATCTTTTTTTCTTTTTTTTCTCAATATAGGAGTCTTTTTTTATAAGAAGAATGCTTCATATACAGCTCATTATGGTTACGCTACAGGTTTCCACCATGTCAGCATGGATTAGACCAGTGGCCCAGGCGTTTCTCTAACACATATACATAACTCCATGGACTTACAAGCCCCCCTTTCATTTCACACTGACGACATCCATATACAAAAGAGCATGATATCAACTAGGTACAAGTACCCGTGCAATGTTGAAAGCGTTCCCCATGAAAGCATGGTTCTGCTAATTCCCAACAAATAAGTGCAAGCATATACAACATAGACGACACAATGGTTCAAGTTTATTAAGGGCAAGAAAAGTAAAGTGTGCCATCAAGTTCGTGAGAGCTTTAATCACTAGTTTTCTCATAACAAGTTTAATTCGGAACGTAAACAAAAGCATGAATATACTTGGAATAGCATAAGCTAGTAGGTAGGTATGGTGGACTCTTTGGAATAACTTGGTTTAGGGAGTTGGATGCATGAGTGGAACTCATACTTGGTTGTGGAGGCTAGCAAAAGACTGGGAGCAACAAACTAAGAGAGCAATAATGGCCATAATCATGCAGAGCGACAAAACATCATTGATCAAAGCATAAAGTGATACTACAAGTTGAAAACTAAAGGATCACAAAGTCTATGGTGACTTGATATAGTCATAACATGGTGTGAGCATGTGCCAAGTCAACCCAAATAAAGCATCCAAGGAGAATACCACTATACTATTCTTTAATGTGCTAAAACAACGCATGATTCATCCAAGGCACATTAAGCATTCTCAATTTTTTATAACAAGTCATGCTACATCAAAGAATACTAAGAATAAAGCCAAAACAATATCAAGCATGGTATGACAATGCATAGGCCACAGTCAAAAACAAGCTTTTTTTACCACATAAGCATGAACTTTCCTACTCTTTTCCAAACCAAACCAAACTATTTGAAAACCAATGTATGAAACAGGTGGTCCAACCAATTTATTCAGAAAACTAAGAAAACAAAAGCAAATGAAAACCAAAACAAAAACAAAAAAGAAGACGCTCCAAGAAAAACACAACTGTGCATGAAACAATAAAAATGAAGCGTTTGGAAGAAACCTAGGGTTTTTATTGATGAAGAGGGGGATGCCTTGAGCATCCCCAAGCTTTGACGCTTGTACTTCTTGGATATTTCTTGGGGTGATACGCGTGTCATCCCGAAGCTTGAGCTTTAGTATATTCTTCATCTCATTACTCATTCCTTCCATACACCTGAAATTTTTCCTTCATACAAAACATCACACAATCTTTATTAGCAACATTACTGCACTCAAGAAATAAGTCTTAAGGTTCAGTTCTAACACCAAATAAACTTCCATTATAACATTAGATACTATAGCACTTCCTTCAAAAAGATCAATTCCCCAAAAGAACTCAAAAAGGAACCAACAAGAAGCAAATGCAGAAAATGGCAGAAATCGGTCAAAACAGACCAGAAGGTAAAGACGGATTTTTTCGAAGACCTTCTGTTGCTCAAATCAAAAAGTGTTGAACTAACGGAAGTTAGATAACAACCTGGGGCAGAAGCAAAAAAATTAATGCTTAAAAAAGACGTTCAGAGATTTTACAAGAATTTTTACGGTGAAGCACATAAATCTGTTTCGGGACAGCAACTTTCCCAATCATTACTTCTCTCTCATTAGAGGTTACTCTTGGCACAAAAAGCAAATAAAAATGATAAGGAGCGGTTATTACTGAAGTAATAACTTCCAAGACTCATCTAAAACTTTTGGGTTATCTCCCAAAAAGTACTCTTCTTTAACGCCTTTAAGTTAGGCATAAGAAGCGAGAAAGAATCAAGTGTTCTCAAATGAAGAAGCATTAAGACCAAATTTCTTGCCCTTACCTCTCTTACTTTTATTCTTAACCTTGGGGAAAATATGATTGTTTGGTGGAGAAGAAAGGTGCATGGTCCCCTTTCCCACATCTATTATTGCTCCAAGAAGTTCTAATAGGGACCTTCCAAGTGTAATTTGTCCTTTTCCTGCACATTTAATAACAAGATAATCAGTAGAAATCATTTTCCCAAGGATCTTTGTAAACACTCCTTCAGCTATTCCAATAGGTAATATGGTAGCATTATTATCAAGAGATATTTCTTTTCCTCTTCAGTAAGCCCCCAAATATTCAAAGATTCATAAATATCTTTGGGCATAAGACAAAATTCAGACATGATATCACAGCGAGCTTGAAAAGTTTCAATGTTTATCTCAATCTTTACTGTAGGGAGCCACTTTGATGGTTCAGAATTTATTGGGACATAATTGTGATGCTCCCTAAGCGTATTATAGCAATATTTTAAGCTGTAGTGCTATTCTCAAGATTGTTCAATCTAGCAAATATTCTTGCAAAAGAAATATCAGTTTGGCTAGGCAAATTGTAAGTGAGGATCAATTTCTTTATAGCATTTATAGAATCATCCTCATTACATTGGAGGAAATCTCCTCCCACAATAGCATCTAAAGCATATATATAGCAAAGAGCAATTCCAAGGTAAAACTGCTAAGGAACAAGCTTTGAGTCATTTTAGCCTTAGTTTTTTCATGTAGATTAGAGATTCTAGACCAAGCTTCCTTAAAACTTTCATCAATTCCTTGTTTAAAAGTGAAAATCATTTCCTCGGGTGACATAGTGACTGGAGCAAGGCTAGACATAATGGCAACTTGAGAAAGGAACTATTTTTTTGTGTGTTTTCAAATAAGAAAGCAAACTAGTAAAACTAATTTTTTTGTGTTTTTGATAAAGAGACAAGCAAACAAAGAAAAAAGAAACTAAGCAAAACAAAAATAACAAAGTAAAGAGATTGGTTATGAGGGACTCCCCTTGTGAAGATGTCCTTGACTCCACGGCAACGGCGCCAGAAAAATGCTTGATGGTTCGTGTATTAACAAACTCATTCGGGAACCCCAAGAGGAAGGAATGATGAGCACAACAGCAAGTTTCCCTCAGGTATGAAACCAAGGTTTAATCGAACCAGTAGGATCAAGGAAACACCCCAAAGGTGTTGCTAGCTGATCCTTGGAAGGGCGCACTACCGGTGCTAGTAGCAACGTGGAGACCTGCACAACACAACCACAGAACTTTGTCCCCAACTTGCGATGAGGTTGTCAATCTCACTGGTTTTGCTGAAAACAAAGGATTAAACATATCGAATGGAAGGCAGTAATAGTTTGCAGAATGTAAACACAAAACAGTAAACAGTTTATAGATTGTATGTAAAATAAAAGGACCGGGATCCATAGTTCACTAGAGGTGGCTCTCCTTAAGATAGATAACACGCTAGGTGAACAAATTACAGCGGGGTAATTGACAAACATCGAGAAAGCAATAAATGCATATACTAATCATCTTGACTCCTTTGGAACTGCCATCCAACTGCCATTATACATTATACATAGACCGCCATCCAACTGCATCTCTGACTAATAATCCACCTTCAGGTTGTCATCCGAACCCCCTCCAGTATTAAGTTGCAAGCAACAGATTATTGCTTTACGAATTGCGTGTAAAGTAAACAATACGATTGTTGTATGAACAAAGGATTGTTGTTTTCTCCCTAGTAGCAACAACACATATAGTACCTTAGAGATTTCTGTCACATCGCCAGATTACCAGAGGCATGAACCCACTATCGAGCATAAATACTAACTCTTGGAGTTGCTAGCATCTACTTGGCCAGGATAGCTACTAACAACGGAAAGCATGCAAGATCACAAATAACAAAGACATGATAGAATCAATAATCAATCTGAAATAGCAACTCAATATCCATCGGATCCCCGCAAACACAACATGTAGAATTACAAATAGATGATCTTGATCATGAACGGAGCTCACAAGATCTAAGCATGAAAGCACAAAGGAGGAGAACCAGCCATCTAGCTACTACATGGATCCATAGTCCAAAGATGAACTACTCACGCATCACACCGGAGGCTTGCATGGTGATGAAGAAGGCCTCCAGGGTGAATTCCCCTCTCAGGCAGGGTGCCGGGAAGAGCTTCAGATCCCTCCCGATCTAGGGATGGAGATGACGGTGGCTATAGACACTTTCGTGGATTTTTTATTGGATACTTAGGGTTTTCGTCCCGAGGGCATCTTATAGGCGGAAGGAGAGGCCGAGGGCTTGCTGGGGTCGGCCAAACCACCCCCTAGCGCTGGCCAGGCCTGGCTGCGTGGCCAGGTGGTTTGGCCAGCCCCCAGCCCTTCTCCATCTCGTATTCTGACATCTGATGACTTCCGGAAAAATAGGCACTTTGGATTTTGTCCCGTCCAATTCTGAGAATATTCATTTTGTGACTTTCCTGGAACCAAAAACAGCAGAAAACAGGGAGCTGGCACTGTGGCTCTTGTTAATAGGTTAGTCCAAGAAATCATATGAAAAGTACTCCAAAATTATAGATACATTTGTAATGTATCGTAACCCTCAACCCCAGAAGCAAAAGAAGAGAGGGAAGTAATGGCGTGAGCCAGCAGATGGTGTGGTTGGAGCTCAAAGGTAGTGATGAACTCGCAGAAGAAATCGCTAACAGGAAGATCAAACCTGCGCTAGAAATGCGAGAGGAAAACCACAAACTTACCCAGATTGGGCGAGGGAATGATCTCCTCATAGGGGAGGTGGCAGGTAACCCCGGTGAGGATGCAGTAGAGTCAATTGATGTCATCTTCGCACACCCAAGAACCGGCTCAGGCGCCGCGCTCATGGGCCTCGCTGCCCTCCTCCCGTTCTTCAACAATGGCGACCTCCTCTTCAGTCATCTCAAGGTCTCTTCCTTTGAAGATCCAATCTGCGACGGGAGGCAGGGGCCTAGATTGGCATGGCCCCATGGCGGCATGGCTACATAGGAACACCGGCGTGGCTACGGCAGAGAAAAATAGTGGCTAGGCGCAGCAGTGGCAGTGCAAGGCCTAAGCAGAAGCAACAGCGTCGGTGGTGGTGCTATGGCGCTGAGGAAGAAGATGAAGAAGGAGACAAGTGCGTGCGTGTGGGGGAATGACCAAGGGGCATCCCTCACCCCCTATTTTAGCATGACCCTAAGTAGGGTAGTGGGATAGAGCGGTGCATCGAAGCGACACGGTGTGGCCGTGTATCAGCCAGATCGACCAATCAGAAACAGGCACAGGAAGGGCCACATGGTACAACAGATCCCACGACAGGATGTGGTGTTACGGTTAACGAGGAGACAGCCATGATCTAACGTTCGCAATAGTTATCCCTGATAATGAATACAGTAACTAGCACAATAACTGGCGCTGTCCCTTAAAATGAGGCAAAACAATGATTACCCTCCATGTAGGATGTGGGAAAGCATACGAGAGAAGGAAATGATCTAAGTGGGTAACCCAGATCTGAGGAAATGACCCGGACAGCGAGAAATATCTCAGAATGAGCCAAGAGAATGTCAAGTCACAAAAGTAAAAAGGGTCGAGTTATAGAGTGACTCAGCAAGAAGAGCAATAAACTTAGTAGGTTGAACCTGTTGTGGCCTTATAAGCTGAAGTTGCTAAGACCACACCATCTTTGGGAACTAATGTTGGGGGGATAACCCCGGGTAGGGTCACGCCGAGGTATAATGGCCGTGATAGCCAAGGAACGGCAAGGTCAAAGCAGGAGCTGGCCGAGTCACCTCAAGGAAGACAGACTTACGGTAGACCCAGCCTGAAGGATGTTCGTCTAACATTACCCCGACTGACATAAAACATATGCCGCCTAGCTCTTTGTAAATTGTTTGCAGGTACCCACAGGGCCGAGTTAGCCAGGTCTGAGCCGGGTTACCACTTGGCTTACAAGAGAAGGAAGGAATCTTGTGGTCAAAGGTTTTCTCTCTACACTGTAGCGTGATCTCAGAGGACAGAGGGATGGACCAACGAGTACAGGCCTACAAAGGTGACATTGCCTATGTTGGGTGACGTTGGCAATGTTGGATGACACCACGCCGCTGCAGAGGGGCTCAGAGAGGCTTACGCCATGAGTCCAGATCAGCCTAGACAGAGAAAAGAGGAGCACAACTTTGGTATTTTTGGAGAGGCATATTCGAAGAATATGCCTTCCACGTATGCCCTAGCTTGTAACCTAGCCCCCTTATATAAAGAGGGGCAGGATCTCCATAGAGAGGGGTTTGTTGGTTTGTGGCTCGAAAGTTCCTGGGCGAGTGCATCGCGGTACCCAATTTCCCTGTAATTGTCACGTTTCGTAAAGTTGGGCTGCCAACTACTGAGAGGGGCCATTTCGAGGCAAACTCATCTCACCCCTGCCAAATTCAAACATTCTGTTAAACTGCCCTGTGAAGTAGACGATCGGGACCCACATGTCGGTCATCTGTTCATTTCGTGAGCACCAACACGGCAACCTCTTAGGTAAATCGAGGAACTAAGTGGATTGGATGTGTTGACCAATTTCACAAATCCATTCCCTCCTTTCCCCTAGCACCGGCGGCGTCGAAATCCACCCTCCAGGCAGAACGATCCCTTCAGATATTTGACTTCCAACGCCAAGTTGCTACGCCCATTCGCTGATCCCGAGCTCGAATGGCGTATGTCGTAGCCGCCGTTGCGAGGCTCTAGCCCGCCTCCGCCGCCGACGAGCTGGGCAGCTCGGAGGATGGCAGATCCTACTTCTAAGGAAGAAGAACATTACAAGAAATGTGTTCACTTGTGACCTTCTCGTAGTGACACGAAATGAAACCGTCATAGATCTATGATGATCCTGCACTAGATGGTCATAGGCCATTTGGAGAGGTCAAAACCATGTACAATTATGAAATTTTGTGTCGAAATCAACATAATTTCATCAGATGAAATTGTCATAGTCTATGCAATGCGGATTAGGATCTTACTTGTAGCCTATTATGGCCAATTTAAATTGTCGTAGTGTCAAAATTCGGATTTAATGATATGACTAGTCGGCCACATTAGCAATTGGGCATATGTGTGACGTTTGTGTGTTATTTTTTGCATACGTGGCTTATCCACGTGTTAATATTTATTTATATGTAATATTTTGCCACAACCAAGATGACAAGATAGACCCACCACCGACCGCATCGACCTGACATGTAGGCCCCATGCGAGACCTGGGGAGTTGGCCTCACCAGCGAAGTGACAGGCAGGACCCACCTCCTTTGCGAAAATTCCATAAAAATGCATCCTTTGGGGAGTAGAACACACAACCTCCTGATCTCCCCCGCTAGCACCAACCACCAGGCCACGAGCTCCTTCATGTATAAACGCATGCACCGGACATAAATAAACTCAATCTCGTTTGGGCCTAGGCCTAAATGGACCATGTCCTACTATTCTCCTCTCGTTTCATTTTTTCTTTTAAATTTTTTGAAGTTGGTACAAAACGCCCAACCACGCTGATGTCTAGTCAGTGTCACACGACCCACCCGTCATTCTCTATGGCTCACATTGTCTAGGTGAGAAAAGTTTTTGTTTTTATCTATTTTGCTTTAAAATTCTAGAAAAAGCTTTTATATGGCATAATTCATATCTTTTTACTAGTAAGTTAAAATAAAATGTTATATATATAAAAATTGATCAAAAAAATATGAAGATTACATTTATAATTAATTATGGATAATTAAAATTCCAATTTTTTTAAATCTTTATAAATTACCTAAATCTTGCATAATTCATAATTTTTAATCCGTAAATCGGAATTCGACAAATAATATGTCTAAATTGATCAGCGAGACAAGGCCATTCCAACTATGCATTTCATACCTGCAATTGCATAATGAATCATCGAGAACTTTAATAACCAAACTATTTATGTAAGGAAAATATGTTGAATTTCTTATGCCCGTTTTAAACTATGGTCAAAACGGCGGGCATGACTATTCTTATATCACATAATATGGCACCACGCGAAGTTTTTCTATTGTTTGGACAGTTTTTTGAATTTCTTATGCCCGTTTCAAAGAGTGGTCAAAACAGCGGCCATGAAGGTTCTTAGCTAGGGGCTGAGGCTCGCTAAACTTGCATTGTATCTCTGATAAAATAGCATATTACGAGTCTAAAAATGATTTTTACAAGCATTAGGTAATGTATCTGTAGTTTATATCGGACCCACTTCCTATTGACTAGGCAAACATTTGTCTTTTTCACCAAGGGTGGTCGTAAAAGTTTTTTAATCCTCAGTTGGGACATTATTCATGTAAGGTGGTATTGTCGTCGGATTGATGACAAGTACGCCATGAGGGGGTCCTCGAGGCGTGGGAAGAGAGGGGTGTGAGACATACGGTGTTTCAGGACGGTGAGCACACAAGTTTACCTAGGTTCGAATCCGTCGGCTTTGGACAAATCCTACTCCTGCTAGCAATCTAGTAATACGGCAGAGCCGGAATATGGGTTACAATGGTTCGCCTGTGCGAGTTGAGATTGTGATTGTAAGGGCTGCCCTAAAGTCTCTACCTAGGACGATTTATATATCTATCCGGCCTAGGGTTTACAGGAGAGATCTATCCGGCTACGATTAAGAGTCGGTTACAGAGTACATCTTGAACTACAAGTAACACTATAGGCCTAAGTCGGTAAATCTCCTGGTCCTTCCCGTAGCCGGATTGGACTCCGTCTCTTCTCCCTAACTGGGCTGCCCATGAAACAAAGCTCTAACCCGAAATGGGTCACCCTGGTCAGTGATAAACTGTGAGGATACCCGGAAAGTATATCCCCAACAGCAGCCCCTAGAAGTCTCCAAGATCCAAAGTCGGAATCATCATCATCTAGCTTGATCTTCGGCTTACAGAATCTTGAAGGGTTCCTGAAACTTCAAAACAAAAGATACGATCCGGGTCTCAAAAGTAAGTCGGACCTATCAGTACTTTATTCGGATTTTCCAGCTTAATATTTAAACTAAGTCGGAACTTGGTCTCTGACGTCATCTGACAGTGGTGATGGTCAAGTCACGTCACTGACAAACATCCTGTCACCACGACCGTTGGTGGGTCCATCGTTCGTGAAACCGAGGCACCGTTTCAATGCGTACGCAGAGATCGAGGCGACGTAATCATCGCGTGGGACGTTCCTAGTTCTTTCCACGATGCGTGGCGTATTTACTGTGGCTTTTGCACGAATCTTGGCACGGTTAGGTGGTTATAAGTGGTGAGTATTCTCTTTCCATCATCTTCACCTATTCCCCTTGCTGTCTCTTCTCCTCCACTTCTCCCTTGCGCACAGAGCTCCCCTGCTTCCCAGATTTCCAGCGCCGCCCACCTAAGGTCACCGGCGCACCGGAGGAATGGCTTCATCTTCATCATCTGGCTTGGCTAGAGCCGCAGCAGCGGCGACGGCGGAAGAGAAGGAAAGCAATCGCGGGGTGTAGATCCCCTGCGTCCTCGACGACGAGAAGCTCCATGGCGTGGAGAATGAAGAGCTCCTCCGCGCCGGTGACTGACGGAGTGGTTTCGGTGAAACCATCCCCAATCCGCACGCCGACAAGCGGGTGCACTTTGGCACCCACCTCGATAGAGGTTTGTCTTTCCCTCTCTCGGAATTCTTTTTCGAGGTGATAGATCACTATGTTGTTCAACTTCACCATCTTCCTCCCAACTCCATCTTAGAGATGAGCGCCTATGCGGCTTTGTGTGAGGGATATATTGACATTAGGCCGAGTCTCACTTTATTCTGGTTCTATTTTCATGTCCGTAGAAACTCCATCACTACCGGTAATCCTTATATTACCGGCACGATTAGCCTTTCAGTTAGGCACGAGCGTGTTTATCCTCGCATTTTAGCTCGTGAGTCGGTCAAACAGTGGTCGACCACCTTCTTTTACCATAAGGATATTCCTGCTCTCGACAAGCTACTGCTTTGCCGGCTTTCATCGACGAAGCCGCCATGGCCCTAGCATCTTGGGATGAGGCTCCTCCAGCTCTCAGTGATGATCTGATCCTCGCCAAGAGGCGGATTGAATATCTGATGAAGCACAAGGGCCTAGGAGGGTCCGACTTGGTCCAATCTAGGGTCGCACGCCAGATCTAGCCTCTCCAGCACCACGACGACCATCTGATGCATTCCATCACGGCGTAGAAAAATGACTCCCTCCGCATCAGTCCCAAGGCTTTAAAGCCACATGATTACATAAGCCAAATCAAATGGCTGATAAAGGAGTGGATCGAGAGAAAGATCCCGGATTTGTCATTGGACATGCACACAGTGGAAGACCCTATAGTGTCGGTAAGCTTTAGCAATAACCCCTTTTTTATATGTTTCACCTTTAACTTGTTTCAAAATACTGAGTTATTATCTTCTTTTCACCTTGCCGACCTCCCCGAGTTGGAACTAGCTCCTATCAAGGGATATCCTCCGGAGTTTTTTCAGGAGGAAGAACTGGTCCCACTACCAGACATTGTGCCTAGGAAGCGCAAGGCTCCGATAGTGGCTGTCGGCACAAAGGAAGTGCCAGTCGTGAAGAGGTAACTTTCCACACAACTTCCTCCTTTGTACTTTGCTCGTACTTTCTTCCGAGATGTAATGTTTTCTATTCTATTACATTCTCAGAGCTAAACAGCTCATCAAGGGCAAGGGGAAGGGAACTTCTTCGAAGCCCCTACGGCAGACGAAGCTAACTATGGCTTCTCCTACCACGGCTCCTCCGACTCCTTCCCCTCAACCTTCCACAACGCTGGTGATTACTCCATCGCCGGTTGTCGTAGAAGATCCGGCTCCCTCAACAGGGCCAGCGACCCTTGAGTCACAGACTCACGCCACCATGGGTGGCTCAGGTTTTGATAAGGGTGAACCCTCTTCGAGTAATGATCCCTCGTCAAAGACTTTCGCTGAAAACCTCCTGAATAATCCGAGACTTCCCAAATTTGGCTTGTCTCGGAAATCTGCGGAGGAAATCCAGCGGCTGGCCCGGCAATGCCTGGAAAGCCGAAATCTCTCTGCCGAAGAAAAAGCACAAGAAGAGGAGGACATTAAGTACTCCGACCTTCTCGAACAAGTCCGCCATCACGACGAGGGACTAACAGCTTGTGTGCTTCCACCACCTCCGGTTATTCCAGTCACCCTCGCCGAGAAGGTTACTACTGAGGTGAACATGTTCTTGAGCAAGCTCACACATGAACATCATGTAAGTCGGAATTTCCAACCCATGCTTTTCTTTATTGTATTTTATATCATATCCTCTAGCCCCCAAGCATGAAGTTGGATAAACAATCCGAGTTGATGCTTCATTAGGATGCTAAAGAATGAACTAGTATAGCCCCCAAGGCTCGTGCTGATATTCGCTACAATATTAGCCTGAGTCTTCCGTAGACTTCTAACTCTGGGTATTCTGACTTACAGAAAGTTAATTCATATAACCAGGATTTGTTGAAGAATGTTTGCAATAAGCGGAGAGAGATCAAAGCTCTCCGACTTAAGAATGTTGAGCTGGAGGTTTCCAAGGATGAGGCCAAAGGTAAACATTCCAAGACTCAAACCTTGTCTTGTGCTTTCATAGTCGAATAATTTTGCTGAACTGTTGTTCTTTTTGACTTACAGCACTGATAAAGCAGTCTTGTGCTATGATCGAAGAGGCCGAAAATCTGAAAACCCTGGTGGGGGAAAACAAGGATCTCCGCCAAGAGCTTGACCAACTTAAGGAGGATCATGAGAAAAGCATAGCTAAAGTTCTCGAATCCTCCTCCATGGCCACGTGGAGCGTGATCGCAATATTGCACTTCACAAGCAGAAAATTTCAGATCTCAACGAGGAGCTCTGTAGAGAGAAGGACATTTCCGAGGCACTCCGGGCTGAACTCCGGAATCTTCGAGAAGAGAAAACCATAGTTAACGACGTCATCTTTGGTATGTTTTCTATCTTTCTGACTTGTTTACATTCTTCGACTCTTTCGATGTCGGATTTACTTAACCATTTTGTGTTTATATGCATAGGTCCTCTGAACTTGACGGACTCCACCTTTGCCGAGCCTCGCACCCATCGGCTTACCCAAGTCGGTGATTTGCTTCATGACTTCCGCCAATCCATCGAGGATATTGGCAAAGTTCTCAGGCTTTCGGACATGCATAGCATGTCCGAATTTCAGGTGCAAGACAAAGCAAAGGAGATGCCGCAGCTTGTCCAGGACTGGAACATGTCCTACGTGCGATCCGCAGCGCAGAACGCTCTCACCATGGTCATGAGCCACCATGGAAGCATGGAAATCTGGCAAGTGACCAGAGGGTATTCTACTGTGGATGAAGATGGCCAGGAGCAGGATATCAAAGCCATCATGGACTCCTGCGCTAGATATGGGTGCCATGTAGCTGACTTAACCATCTACGACACTCCCTTCTTCACTCATGTGGACACGCCACCTCCGCCTCCCGAAGAAGCAGCCGAAGTTTCTGACGATGGACAAACCATATCGGATTTGGACATCTCGGATCGTTATCAGGGCGCGGCTGATGTGCCCAGCGAGCCGGCAGCTCCTGCCTCCTCTCCTGCATCATAGATTATCAGAAACAAATGTATTATTCTGAAAACATTATGGGTTTGTAAATATGTAGTATGATACTTTTGCTAGTGCTAAGCTTTTAATCTATTCAGCACTTTTGGCTTAAATTTTTGTGTGCTTAAAATGTTTGCATAAGCACTTATACTTTTTTGTCTATACTTATCGTTTATCTGGCTTTCTGCCTCGTCCCTTTCGTGAGCCAGCTAAACTTTCTGCATGGAAACTTTGCCGAGCAATGGAGCTCAATTCCTAAACCAGTTTAAACTCGGAAACAAAGCCGGCTTCCAGTACCAACAATTCACTACTCGGAAAATGCCCGCATCCGGCAATCAGACAAATAACCAAAGTATAGACTAGAAACTTTAGAGTTATACCCAAAGGTAGCATTTTTAGAATCAGAAATCTAAACCAGAACAAACATGAGCAGAAAGTACTTTCAAGTATTCTGGGATTTTCGACTACGACATGATCATTCAGAAATAAGATGGTAAAAACTTCTCAGAAAAAACTTGAGGCAACCAAAACTTTTATTTCTCACAGAACATGTACATATGTATGATTTACAAAGAAGGATAAACTAAGAATAAAAGGGACGTAGCTGAGAAATATTCCATGGTCTGTCTAACTCATCTGGATTTGTACTGCCTCCAGCTCTCTTTCCCTTCTTAGTAGCAGGTCTTTCTTTGACTGGCCTCATATCAGTTAAGTAGGACGAACCATTGTGCAATACTCGACTAACTAAAACTGGCCCTTCCCATACTGGGAAATTTTGTGCTTTCTTTGTTGCACAAGCTGGAGAACCAAATCACCTTTATTGAAAGATCTGTTTCTGACTCTCTGGCTATGATACTTGTGTAACTTCTGCCAATAGGCTGTTGATCTCATTTCAGCAACGACGTGAACTTCTTCGACTAAGTCGAGATCATTTTTTCAAGAAATCTCGGCATGCTCTTCGATATACGCGGCCACTCTAGGAGATGTGTGAATCAAATCACTAGGAAGAACTACTTCTGTGCCATAGACCAACAATAAAGGTGTGTATCTGGTTGACTTGTTCGGAGTTGTTCGTAAACTCCATATTACAGAAGGTAATTCCTCTGCCCAAGCCCCCGCAGCACGTCGTAGTCGTGCTTCGAGTCTCGGTTTTAGGCCTTGTAGGATTAAACCATTTGCTCTTTTGACTTTTCCATTAGCCTGTGGATGTGCGACTAACGCAATGTCAAGCCGGATATTTTGTTCGTTGCAGAATTTGGCCAATTCTCCCATAGAGAAATTACTCTCGTTGTCCGTGATAATACTATGTTGATAACGATACCGGATTATAACATCCTCGACAAATATTTTGGCTGTTGCTCCATCACACCTAGTGACGGGTTTAGCCTCAATCCATTTGGTGAACTTATCCACCATCACTAAGAGGTGAGTAAATCCACTTGGATCCCGTTTAAACGGTCCTACCATGTCAAGCCCCCAGACCACGAAAGGCCATGTTATAGGTATTGTTCGCAGCTCATCAGCTAGAACATGAGCTTGTTTGGCGTACTTTTGGCAGCCCTTGCACGTCTTGACCAGCCGTTCGGCATGTGCCTTGGCTGTAAGACAGAAAAAACAATGGCTGAAAGATTTTGCCACTAAAGATTTGGCTGTAGCATGGTGACCACACTCGCCTTCGTGGATTTCTCTTAAGATTTCCACTCCTTCTTCCGGAGATACGCAACACTGAAAGACCCCAGACACACTCCTCTTATAGAGCTCACCTTTAACTATAGTATAGGCTTCCGCTCGTCGGATAATCTGCCGGCTCAGAACCTCGTCTTCGGGTAATTTGCCATCTACCAAAAAGTCAATGTAGGGTTGAGTCCAGCTGGGAATTACAGCCAGAACTGCTATTAGAGGCGAGTCGGATTTGGTCGGATATTCCTCATCCACGCCTTTTATTGAGGGAACTTTGAGGTGCTCTAAAAAAGCGCCATCCAGGACCTCTTTCCGTGCAGAGCCTATTCAAGATAATGCGTCTGCTTCCTCATTTTCTGCTCGAGGAATGTGTTGAACCTCAAACCCTTCAAACGATTTAGATTGATCATCCACGACAACTTTATATGCTGCCATGTGCTTATTTGCATTACAAATATCCAACACTTGTTGAGCAACAAGATCCGAATCTCTGTAACACATCAAACATCGGATGCCGATATCCTTTCCAATCCGGATTCCATGTAGCAGTGCTTCATACTCGGCAATATTATTTGTCGCTGTGAAGTGGATCTGAAAAGTTTATCTCCTTGGGGTGATTTGAGCACCACGCCAGCCCCCGAGCCCCTGCGAGCCTTAGACCCATCAAAATATAGGGTCCAATATTCCGACTCAGGTGGGGTCATATTCTCCTTCATCTCTGTCCAATCAGCAACAAACTCGGCAAGGATTTGGGATTTGATTGCTGTCTGCGGTTTGTACTCAATATCAAAAGGTGAGAGCTCTATGCCCATTTGGCGACGCGTCCTGTGGCGTCACTGTTGTTGATTATATCTCTCATGGGAGCTGTGCTCACCACGATAATTGGATGCTCCTGAAAATAATGTCGTAGCTTACGAGATGCTAAGAACACACCATAAGCCAACTTTTGATAGTGCGGATACCGCTGTTTCGATTCTGTTAGGACCTCGCTGACAAAGTAAGTCGGACGCTGCACCAAGTGTTCCTGATTTTCCTCCGGTCTCTCCACTACCATAACGATACTGACGACTATGTTTGTCGCAGCAACATAGAGCAACATTGGTTCCTGTGGCTCCGGCGTAGCAAGGATAGGAGCAGATGAGAGTACTTTATTCAAGTATAGTAGTGCAGCTTCAGCTTCGTCGGTCCACACAAAATTCATGGTCTTTTTCAGGAGTTTGTATAATGGTGCGGCTCTTTCACCGAGCCGGCTTACAAACCGACTGACTGCAGCAATGCAACCAGTTAGTCTTTGTACGTCCTTCCGGCGAGTTGGCCTGGAAATATTAAGTATAGCCTTGATTTTGTCTCGGTTCACCTCGATTCCTCTTTGAGACACGATGAAACCTAACAATTTTCCGGCTGGAATTCCAAAGAAGCATTTCTTCGGATTAAGCATTATGTTGTATTTTCGTAGATTTGCAAACGTTTCCTCCAAGTCGGAAATCAATGTTTCCTTCTTTTTGGACATCATCGCAATATCATCCACATATGCATGTACATTGCGTCCGATTTGGTCGTGGAGGCAACGATGCATTGTGCGTTGGTACGTAGCTCCTGCCTTCTTCAGCCAAAGGGCACCGTAACAAAACAGAAGGTTCTGAATGGGGTTATGAATGAAGTTTTGACTTTCTCAGGTTCCTTCATCCGGATTTGGTGATAACCGGAATATGCGTCGAGAAAACAAAGGAGTTCCGAGCCTGCCATAGAATCTATAACTTGATCAATCCTAGGCAGAGCGAATGGATCTTTGGGACAAGCCTTGTTCAAGGTGGTATAATCAACACACATCCTTAAATCAGTGGTGTCCTTTTTAGGGACCATTACAGGATTGGCCGACCACTCAGTGTGGATGACCTCTTCTATGAATCCAGCTAACTCGAGCCGTGCTAGTTCCTTAGCTATTGCCTTACGCTTTTCATCACTGAAACGTTGTAAGGACTGTTTGACGGGTTTAGCGTTCGGGTTTACATTTAAAGAGTGCTCGGAAAGTTCCCTAGGTACTCTGGTCATGTCAGATTGCTGCCATGTGAAGATATCTTGATTTGCTTTGAGGAACTTGACGAGCGCGCTTTCCTATGCGCTATCTAGGCCTACGCCTATTTGGGTCACCTTGGAGGGGTCAACATCCTTCAACGGTGTCTTCTTCGTCTCTTCTATTGCCTTGAACTCCGGATTTGGCTTTCTCACCTCCTTCTTCTTTGCAGGCATCTCAGACGGATCTATGCTCTTCTTGATCTCCTAGTACTCCTGGGCGTGCAGCACGGCTTCAGCAAAGGCGGCATTTCCATCCTCGCACTCTCGCGCTTTCTTCAGGTCTCCCCTGATGGTGAGCACGCCGTTGGGACCTGGAATTTTCATCATATTGTAAATATAACACAGACGAGCCATAAAATCCCAGTAAGCCGGACGTCCAAATATAGCATGGTACACGCTCTTGAACGGGACCACTTCGAAGGAAAGTGCCTCCATCCGATAGTTCTTTGGAGTTCCAAAGGTAACATCCAAAGTGATTTCTCCCAAGGAATTTGCTTGTCATCTTGGGACAACCCCGTGAAAGATCACAGAGCTGTGGTTCAGCTGGGTCTCCGAGATCTTCATCCGGCGTAGCGTTTTGACATACAGAATATTAATACTGCTGCCACCGTCCATGAGAGTCTTGGAGAAACCATAACCGTCAATAAGTGGATTGACGATTAAGGCGTATTTTCCTTGCCTGTGCAACCTAGGCGGATGATCAGCTCGGTCAAATGTGATTGCCACTTCCGACCAGTCCAAGAATTGGGGGACAGCCGGAACTGTTGCATTGAGCTCAGGTAGCACTGCCTTTTTGACCTTTGCTGGTTGAGATCCGAGGAAGGTGATATAAGTGTCTTTCTTGGTCGGAAAATTTTTCTTCCCTTCTGGCTTGGGATTTGAAGCATCAGCTTCCTCCATGTCAGAATCTTCCTTGGTCTCTTGATCTTTTTCGGGATTCTTCTTTCCCTTCTTCTGCTTAGCTTTGTAACCAGCGGTATCATCTCTCTTAATGTCGTCATTGAAACGACACTCGGCGTTTGTGTGGGACGAGCCCCCATTGGCGTCTAAGTGATGCACACATGGGTTATTGGCAATGTCGGCCGAAGAGTAGGTTTTTCCGGGTTGCTGGTCTCCTCTACCCTGAACTCTTGATGTCCCACGACCGCGGCCGCGGCCACTGCCATGTCCTCCTCATCCTCCAAAACCGAAAGTAGCAGTGACCACTACTGTTTCTGCGTTGGGTTTCTCTTCCGAGGTATTCTTGCGCTTCTGAGCTTGTTTCTTTGGTTGTTTTGCCGACTGTGGCACAGCCAGGGCATTGAGTAATCCCTCTGCATCGTTGTCAGCATCTGCATACTTGCTCGCTATTTTTATCATCTCTCCCAAATCAGTGACTTTGTCACACTTCAGGCGATGACGTAGTAAACCAATTGGGAGACCTGCAATGAAAGCTTCAATCGTAGTTTGGTCATTTACTCCATCAAAGGAGTTCTTGGTGTTGATCCATCGTCCGAGATAATCCTCGCAAGTTTCTCCGGATTTCTGGGTGCAACGCTGTAGGTCTCCGACTGTGCAGGGCCTCCGGTATGTGCCTTCGAAATTCCGAAAGAACGCACTTTGCATGTCATACCAGTTGTGGATGGTGTTCTTCGGAAGTTCATTGAGCCATGATCATGTCGTCTTCCGCAACATGAGTGGGAGATATCGGGTTGTGACCAGGCTGTTTCCGCCTTTGGCGATGCAGCAAGCTTGGAAGAAATCCTGTAGCCAAGTATCTGGCCGAGCTTTACCGTCGTAGGCTTGAATATGTCTTGAGATAGCGAATCCTTCTGGGAATCTTGTAGCTCTTATGCATGGTCCGAAGCACTTTGGGACCACGTATATGTCATCATTTTCATAGCGTCGTGCTTCTATATTGGAGTTTATCCAGTGCCTTGCATCATTTGGTGATAAAGATCGTCCCGAGTGACGGCTATGGCTGCGGTGCCTTGGAGAAGGACTTCGGCTTCTTCCACCACCTCCTCCACCATGACGCCCTCCTTGGCCTCCTTGGGAGCCGTTGTGATGGCTACTTGGTGGAGAGGGTGGAGCATCTGGGTTATTTCCGGCTGATCACCGGCCTCCATCCGGAGCATCATTATTCCGGTTCTGGGGAGGGTCTTCATTGTGACGAGCCCCCTGCCGGCTTGACTCGGCATGGTGTCCGTCATTCCTTCGTCCGTCATCCGGACAGCTTACATGTATAGGAGGTGGAATTCTTTGTCGGTCCTCCTCCCGATGTTTCTCTTTATCTTCTTCCCTGCGGTCCATCTGAAGGGAATATGCCCGAGAAGCAATAATAAAGTGGTTATTATCTTATTCCATGTTTATGATAAATTTTTATTTTGCATGCTATAATTGTATTAATCAGAAACGTTAATACATGTGTGTTTAATAAACAAAATACAAAGTTCCTAGTAATGCCTCTCATATAAACTAGCTCGTTGATTAACTAGATGATCAAGGTTTCCTGATCATGGACATTGGATGTTGTTAATAACAAGGTCACAACATTAGTGGAATGATGTGATGAACATTCATCTGAAGTATAGCATTACGATCAGAGTCATTATGTTTATATTGCTATAACATCATACGAAGTAATCTTAGTCCTTAGACCATGAGATCATGTTAATTTCTAACACCTGAATAGTATCTTGATAACATCAAACGTCACACCGTAACAGGGTGACTATAAAGGTGGGTTCAGTGCTACGAAGGTGTTATGTTGAGGCTCATGGATCAAGAGTGGGATTTTTCCATCCCGATGACGGATAGATATACTATAGGTCCTCTCGGTGATATCACATTGAAATAGATTGCAAGCAAGTGATGTGGTCACTAGAATGTTATATCACGGGAACGAGAAAAGAGTGCATGTCGGTAACGAGATCAAACTAGGTATTTCGATGCCAATGATCGAATCTCGGACATGTAATATATTGCGAGACAAAGGGATTTAGTTAAGACGTTAAAGGTTCACACGATCACAAGATTCATCGTTGAATATGTGGGAGTCAGTACGGATCTCCAGGTCCCGCTGCTGATTATTGATCGGAGAGGGGTCTCGATCATGTATGCATTATTCACGAACCGTAGGGTGACACACTTAAGGGATACTAACACCATTTGGAGCAAATATGTTTCAGATAAAGATTTAAGAAAGCACTGGAATTATTTCAATAGACACCAAAACTATTTCGGGTGAAATTACTGAAATTGGTTCTACATGTGATATTGAAATATTGCAAGGGGTTTTATGTGAATGTTTGTTAATTAATGTAATTGACAAAATTCTTAATAAAATAAATAAAATAGTTTTATTTAATGAGAGCTTGCATTAAATTTGGTGGAAATTTAATGCACGTGTGAGTGGAATTTTGAAGTGGAGGCTTTTTATGGGAGTGGGAGCTCCACCCACATGAATGTGGAAGACGTGGGGGCACCACCATGGCTTCCACGCCATGGCCCTTGGGTGCCCCCCTCTCCCCTATAAAAAAAGCCCACCCTCTCTTCCTCACAAACCACACCTCCTCGTGAAGGATCTCTCTCCCCTCTAGTTATTCCCCATGGTCTCGGATTAGCGAGATACATGTTCCTGGTGGCTTTATCTGGAAAGGAGTTGCTGCTTCCGCTGCTTTGCTAGAGCGAGGGACGGAGGTTGTCGGGGTAACGGACATGTGTGCGATCATGGATGCACAGCTTCTTTGCGGTGCTGGACTTGGTGGTGCTGGACTTGCTGGATCTGGATCTGATGGACGTGCTGGAGACGGACTTGCTGGACTTCATCACGATCTTGAGATCGGCAAGTCTACGACTACATCATCCACGAGTTCCATCTCATTAACAAAGCTTTGTTGTCTTTGAGGGTAAGTTCTCTATGGATGTATATCCACCCGTTGCTTGTATCTAGTAGATAGATCTTGGCGATAGTTCCCATCGTAGGAAATTTTTTGTTTTCTATGCTGCAAACCCAAAAGTGGTATCAGATCCTGGTCTATGCGTAGGTGCTTTGCACAGGTAGTACACATATGTTTATATGTGGGCGATGATGATCATGTTATTGCATCTTCTATGTATTTTGGATATTGGTGGCATAGTGGGATGAAGCGGCTCGTACCAACCTTACATGTCATCGTACATGAGACCGGTTCCACGACTGACATGCAACTAGTTTTTCATAAGTGGCTAGCGGATGTCTGTCTCTCCTACTATAGTCAATATCTGATTTACAACGAGTTGCTAATAACTTGGTTATCCTCGTTGTGGTTCATGTTCATAGGTAAGATCGGTTCTATCTCCGAAAGCCCTAAGCCACGTAAAACTTGCAAGTAATAAATTAGAGGCGTCTAGTTTAGATCGTTGCTGGGCTAGTTTCTTGATATTATATTGTTGTAAGTAGATATACGATAGATACTCTTACAACACACTTAACGTGTAAGTTCCATAGACCTTGGCCTTACACACAAAGGAATGATAGAGATCATACCACGATGCAAATGATAGAGGTCAAATGCATGGACCATATCATCTCACTTTACACATTAGATGTTTGCATCTTATATTGCTAATTTAGCGCTTTTGGTAGCATTGTAAGATGATACCTCATTTAGATATCAAGATAAAAATGTGTTCTTCCTTAAGTATGCACCGTTTTATGGATCGCGTTTCGAAACATCACGTGATGATCGGGTGTACTCGACTCTACGCTTTCATACAACGGGTGTAAGACAGTTTTACACACGCGAATACTAAGGTTCTTACTTGGCGAGCCTAGCATGTATAGAGATGGCCTCGGAACACGGACCGAAAGGTTAAGCATGAGTCATATAGTTGATGTGATGACCATATTGATGCTCGCCTTTGAATCTACACCGACTCACGTGATGCTTGGACTTGGTGTAGTGGATTTGGTTCATGTAATCACCAAAAGGGCACGAGGGTTGTCGTTTTTGAGTGGGAGTTCATTTCTAATTTGGATTAGTCAAACTCAATTTTTCATAAACTAAATCGAAGTGAATTTGCATAATTTGTTGTAGTCATTGGCATCTGTTCACTACCTTATGCTTAGTTTTAATTGAGATAATAGAACTATAGAATTCTGGATATTTAGTTTACGAACTGGTATCGTATTGTTTTGAATGTCAATTTAAAGTTTAGAAGTCCTATTGCAAACTTTCAGCAAACTCTGTTTACTCCTTGAAGTTTAATAAGTAGTATTAAATCAAGAGTAGGAATTCCAATGTTAGTATCTAAAGTATCATGTTTGCCTCCATGATTATTGATATTCAAAAGTTGTTTTAATATCAAGGTTATCTAGGAGCTGAAAGAATTGTTTCAGGAACCATCATGTGTGGAAGATATTCTGATATCTGAAACAATGTTTTTGGTTGCATTATGATAGAGTATAATTTAGCAAAATACATGTTCTCATATTGTATGAGAATTTGTGAAGGATGGAGATGCTAGGCATCCGGATCTCCCAAAAAGGTGTTGGGAACTAACATTATACTCGTGATTCTTCCTTATAGGCTATAGTAGCTTGATCATGAAAGTTGTCATGATAAGGATGAATAGAAGATGTAAGTAAAATGTTTACTACACTAATAGATTACTAAAGAACGGATTTTTGAAAGAACACCAAACATTTGATGATGGTGATCCACTTCAAAGTGCAAGTCCAAAGGTATTAGTATTTGACTATATACGCTTTGTACTACGTGTCATGTAAATGACACCACTATTGATGTTGATAGATTCTTTTAAAAGAAAAGGAATTGTTGAAAGAGAATCTATAAAATATTTGGCAGAAAAGAAAAAGGTTGGAGATGTCCAACTTAGATATATAGAAGATATACATGTTATGGCTGTATTCCTTGCTTGTTAAACAATGTGGTTCTGAGGTATTGGATACCGGTATTGGATACCGAATTGGTTGGTGTGAAGTGTCATATAGAACAACACAATTCATGAACTGCAACGGCCTAAGTAACTAGCAAGAGAATAAGTGATGATGTTCATCGAAAACAAATAAAGTGTTATTGTGTTTTTCGTTGTCGTCAAACCTAGCCTTCAAGATTTGTTTTAATAATTGTTATTTTGTTCCGGTATTACGAGAACGATGGTTGTTCAAATAATTATCGTATTCCATAAAGGATGGATGAACTTTTACAAATCTAGTTGGAGAAATCACATCCAAAAACATTATTGATAAAATGTCGTAAGACAAATGATTGGAAGATCACTTATGAAGTGACATCGTTGTTTGAATTATATTGGAAAGTAAACATGAAGAAACTCCATGTTGATGGATTTTTGGAGTCTTTTGATTTTGATCAATTGACGCTTGTGAAACTTTCCTTGAGATAATTGAAACTCCGTCCATAGGCCAAAGAGGAACGAATGACTAATTTATTGGATATTATGAATGTTGATGTATATAGTCCATTATGTGTAGCCATATGCGATGGATCTTTTGGCTTCATATGCTTTCTCCAGAAATTTGAGTGAATATATCTATATATTTGCTTAATAAGGAAGAAGTATGAAACATTTGAAAATCGTTCAAAGACTTTCAAGATGAAGTGAAAAATCATTGTAACAAGAAAATAAAAGAGTTTATGATTTGATCATAAAGGAAGATATTTGAGTTACAAGTTTAGCAAAACACCTAAGATTTCAGGAATTTTTCCATGAATTTGCATTTCCTGATAAACGACAGGAGTATGGTATGTTCGAGAGATCAAATCAAACCTTGTTTGACATGGTAAGATCAAAGGTGTCATTTATAAAATTGCCATTATGTTTTAAGGATTAAAGCTTTAGAGACTACCGCTTTTACACTGAAAAGAGCACCGTCGTGATCCATTAAAATGACACCATATGAGTTATGGTTTGGGATACAACCCGAATTGTCTTTTCTTAAATTTTGGTATGCTATGCATAAGTAAAATGTTTACAACCAAAGTCGGATAAGCACGTCTTTGTAGGTTATCCCAAAGAATTTGTTGGGAATTCCTCCATAACACCGAGGACAAAAGAGTTTATCGCTTAGAACGTCATGTTTCTTGAGAAGGAATTTTTCGTGAAAAGTTAAGTGGGAGGAAAATAGAACTTTGATAAGGTTATTGAACCTTAGTTATATGTGCTAAGTAGCACAGCACCGAAAAGTGTCCCGGTGGCAGCCACAATGCTCATGGCTCCCGTGATTACAGAGGGTGTGATCTTGGAGATTAGAGTTCCTATGGAACCATGTGGGTCGGTAAGAATCAAATAGTAAGATTTGAAATAGAGGTCGTTATTGTTTTGACAATAATGAACCGACTGCATGCAAAGAAGCGATGATGGGCCCTGACTCCATAAAATGACTAGAAGTCATAGAATCCGTGATAGTATCCATACACGAGAAATCAAGTTTCTGAACTTGGAAGACCCTCTAGAAAGGCGTGAAGCCTATCGGTCGTGTTTGGATCTATAAAGAAATAGACATGGATGTTTAACATCTATGAAATAGTCAACATGTCGAAAAGAAGTTTATGTCAATGTTCAAGGAGTTGACTATGACAAGATTTGATCTTTCATAGCGATAATTAGTCTTGACGGATTAATGTAGCAACCACTACATATAATTTGGTATATGGTAGTTGAATAAACAAAAGAAGGTTCTTATAATAGAATGGTTACCTAGGACGTGTACATGACACGGTCCGAATGATTTTGTTAATTCACAGGGTGCTAAAAGGGCATGCAAACTTCAATAGTTGAAGTGAGCATAACGGAGTTGGAATCTTCACCATGATGAAAATGTTAAAGGAGTTTAATTTCATCGGAGATGATGAAGATGCTTGCATTTGCAAGAAATTAAGTGGGAGCACCGAGACAAATTTCCAATACATTATGCAGAGTACATACTGATGATTGGAAATGATGTATCTTTTATTGACACAAGTTAAGAATTTCATTAAAATAGGATTTCAATGAAAGACTTGTGCAAAACCGGAATATTTGGCATCAATGTCTATATGGATAGATTGAGGCGCTAATATGGTTATGCCAAACATACATATATGAGATATTGAAAGGGTTCAATATGGAAACAACAGGAAAGGTTCTTGCTGCATGGAAAGGATTGTATCAAGATTCAAGTGTTTCAACACTTGGTGAGTAAAATTACATGAAGATTTTGAACGATTATATCGATTGTATCTAGATATGTCCTATGCTCTAAATGTTATGAGCACGTACCATAATGATTCATAAGATGATCATTGGACGATAGTAAAGATATTCTTATGAGCTTTGGAAGAACTAAGAATATATCATGTATAAGTGACAAATAGTTAAAGGTAGTTCGTTGTGAAATGTTACATTGATAATAGTTTTGTCACAAGATACAAATTAAATTTATCTCAATTTAGACTATGGGTGGCACAATGTAATGGAAAGGATGTTCCATGATGGATTTGGATGAGTTCCAAAGTTGAGACATTGTGACGGATACTACAACAAAAGGCTAGGTATATGACTGCTAAAGTAGCAGCAAAGGAGGGCATTTGTGTTAAGTAGTTTGTTATCAAACTAGGTGTGGTTCAAAGTGGGCTAATACTATGAAGATATATTGTATGACAATAATATCAACATATTTTAATCCGAACGAACTAAAGGTCTCACCAAAGGACCAAATTTATACAATGCCATCTCATTTGAGAATGAGTGATGCGTAGAGATGCAAAGACATGCAAATACACACGGACCTGAAACTGTCGGACCTGGAGATTATTTTAACCACTAGCAATCGCGTATATGCAACACCAGAAAGACATAGGTGTTCAATACGCAAAGTTTTTCAAACTAGATTATTCACTCTAGTGCAAGTGGGAGACTGAAGGGAATATGCCCGAGAGGCAATAATAAAGTGGTTATTATCTTATTCCATGTTTATGATAAATGTTTATTTTGCATGCTATAATTGTATTAATCAGAAACGTTAATACATGTGTGTTTAATAAACAAAATACAAATTTCCTAGTAATGCCTCTCATATAAACTAGCTCGTTGATTAACAAGATGATCAAGGTTTCATGATCATGGACATTGTATGTTGTTAATAACGAGGTCACAACATTGGTGGAATGATGTGATGAACATTCATCTGAAGTATAGCATTACGATCAGAGTCATTATGTTTATATTGCTATAACATCATACGAAGTAATCTTAGTCCTTAGACCATGAGATCATGTTAATTGCTAACACCGGAATAGTATCTTGATAACATCAAACATCACACCGTAACAGGGTGACTATAAAGGTGGGTTCAGTGCTACGAAGGTGTTATGTTGAGGCTCATGGATCAAGAGTGGGATTTTTCCATCCCGATGACGGATAGATATACTCCGGGACCTCTCGGTGATATCACATTGAAATAGCTTGCAAGCAAGTGATGTGATCACTAGAATGTTATATCACGAGAACAAGAAAAGAGTGCATGTTGGTAACAAGATCATACTAGGTATTTGGATGCCAATGATCGAATCTCGGACATGTAATACATCGCGAGACAAAGGGATTTAGTTACGATGTTAAAAGTTCACACGATCACAAGAGTCATCGTTGAATATGTGAGAGTCAGTACGGATCTCCAGGTCCCGCTACTGATTAATGATCGGAGAGGGGTCTCGATCATGTCTGCATTATTGACGAACCATAGGGTGACACACTTAAGGGATACTGACACCATTTGTAGCAAATATGTTTCAGATAAAGATTTAAGAAAGCGCTGAAATTATTTCAATAGACACCGAAACTGTTTCGGGTGAAATTGCTAAAATTGGTTCTGCATGTGATATTGAAATGTTGCAAGGGGTTTTATGTGAATGTTTGTTAATTAATGTATTTGACAAATTTCTTAATAAAATAAATAAAATAGTTTTATTTAATGAGAGCTTGCATTAAATTTGGTGGAAATTTAATGCATGTGTGAGTGGAATTTTGAGTGGAGGCTTTTTATGGGAGTGGGAGCTCCACCCATATGAATGTGGAAGAGGTGGGGGCACCACCATGGCTGCCACGCCATGGCCCTTGGGTTCCCCCCTCACCCCTATAAAAGGCCCCCTCTCCTCCTCACAAACCACACCTCCTCGTGAAGGATCTCTCTCCCCCTCTAGTTATTCCCCATGGTCACGGATTAGCGAGATACATGTTCCCGGTGGCTTTATCTGGAAAGGAGTTGCTGCTTCCGCTGCTTTGCAGGAGCGAGGGACAGAGGTTGTCGCGGTACCGGACGTGTGTGCGATCACGGATGCACTGCTGCTTTGCGGTGCTGGACTTGGTGGTGCTGGACTTGCTGGAGCTGGATCTGATGGATGTGCTAGAGCGAGACTTGCTGGACTTCATCACAATCTTGAGATCGGCAAGTGTATGACTACATCATCCATGAGTTCCATCTTGTTAACAAAGCTTTGTTGTCTTCGAGGGTAAGTTCTTTATGGATGTATATCCACCCGTTGCTTGTATCTAGTAGATAGATCTTGGCGATAGTTCCCATCGTAGGAAATTTTTTATTTTCTATACTGCGAACCCAACACCTTCGACTCTCGCCGGGGAGGGTTCCTCGGATTCGGTGTAGCAATTACCTCTTGCTCCGCAACTGGGTTAACGTTACGCCAGTCACGAGCAGCTTGGTGGTGCTATCATGGAGATCCGGTTCTTGAGTGGTTGTCTTCCCGACGGTCGGAACGATGTTGCTGTTCTGGAACACGTTGGGGTCTTACATCAGCCCATGCCAGATCTGTGTGACATTGGTCAGAATCTGAGACCAGTTTTTGACTTCCGGACAGGTCGACCGTTTGCTACTCCAGTCCTTTGTTGAGTAGTCTAATTCCCAACCGGATCTGCTCCGGGCCTGGATTAGCCGATAGGATTTCTCGAGCCGCAACGATGTTTTGTACTGGCGTTGGATATACCCAATCTCTGTTGCTGTCGCATCGAGGCACACCAAGTTCTCCTCCGAAAAGGACTTTGTAAATCTGCGGGAATTGGTTGTCATCAGTATGACGTTTCCTGGTCTTCTGGTGTTGCCTGGAGTTGTATTTCTCCGCAGATGCCATGCGTTTCTTTTCCTCCTCAATGTTTTTGGCTTCATCGAGGAGTAATTGACGACGCGCTTCTAGGGCCTGTACCCTCTCGTCTAGCTCTTCAGTAGTAAGTTCTGCAGCTATAGGAATAGGTGTGGTTAGTGCAGCATCAATGAGTTTACACGCACCTTTAGTGATCACGTGTCCATCCACCGACTCTTCTTTGGGTTCGTCTAGGATAAGCGCTCCATCCGAGTCTTCCTCGTATTCCTCCGCAATCACCTCCTCTGCCGGAGGGTCTTTCGCCCGGGTCTTATTCTTCTTGTTCTTCTTCTTTGCCTTCTTGGCAGCGCCGGTAGCAAAGATGGCTTTGGGTTTGTTTCCCGGATTCAAGCTTTGTGGTACTTTTGGACATCTGGACCTCCGGATTATCTCCGATTTCCATGTCATCCTGCGCTTTGGGAGAGTTTTCCCCGAATCCTTCATCCATGGCTTCTTCTTCCTCTGCAGCTTTGGAGTTATACTCCTCTTCATATTCTGCGGAGAACTTTCGGAAGTCTGCTGACGTCATCGATTCATCCGAGGATGCGGGTACATCGGTGTTTGTTCCGATCGCCTCCAACACAGAGTCGGTGTTGTCTCCAGCATCGGCAGAGCTGGATCCGGATCCCACATATTCGATAAAGTGCGATGCGCCCCTCCTGAGATAACCGTGGTCTTCATAGTAGGCTTCGTCGAAACATTTGATGATCTCGAGGATTTCATCTATGCCTGAGTTTTGCATCATCATGCGCCTTAGTGTGTATCTCAGGAAAGGCCTGTCTGTTCCGGCATCATCAGAGCCAGAACAAGCGTTGTTGTTGTGCTCCTCCTAGATTTTGACTTCAGCGGGTGAGTCGATCTAGGATTCAATCTCTCCAGGGAGATCCACTCCAGGTTCAACTTGGACCGCCAGGTCTGCTTCAGGCTCAGATTTCTCCACTGTCTCCACAACTGGTGTGGGCTGGGTGGGATTAGGGTTTTTTGAGATCCGGAACTCTGCCACCTCCGCGGCTAAAGGGGATCCAGAGATTTCTTCTACCTCTATCATCACCGCTGGGGTGGGTGGGGCAGGTTCAGCAAATCCAATGTAAACATCGATCTCGCCAAAAGACATGATGGTGTAGGTAGTCACAACCTCCCCAGCCGGAATCCAGGTCTCGTCGAGAACAATGAGAGGGATGTCGCTGGCATAGAGGATGCGACCGACGGCGATAGTCTCACCGATTCCGATTCTTGCAGATTCCGCTCGGAACACAGATCCAAAGCTCACTTGCCCCACGATAGGCGCCAACTGTCGTCAGATTGATGACAAGTACGCCATGAGGGGGTCCTCGAGGCGTGCGGAAGAGAGGGGTGTGAGATGTACGGTGTTCCGGGACGGTGAGCACACAAGTTTACCCAGGTTCGAATCCGCCGGCTTTGGATGGATCCTACTCCTGATAGCAATCCAGTAATACGGCAGAGCCGGAATATGGGTTACAAGGGTTCGCTTGTGCAAGTTGAGATTGTGATTGTAAGGGGTGCCCTAAAGGCTCTCCCTAGGACGGCTTATATAGATATCCTGCCTAGGGTTTACAGGAGAGATCTATCCGGCTACGATTAAGAGTCGGTTACAAAGTACATCTTGAACTACAAGTAACACTATGGGCCTAAGTCGGTAAATCTTCTGGGCCTTCCTGTAGCCGGATTGGACTCCGTCTCTTCTCCCTGACTGGGCTGCCCATGAAGCAAAGCTCTAACCCGAAGTGGGCCACCCTAGTCAGTGAGGAACTATGAGGATACCCAGAAAGTATATCCCCAACAGGTATAGTATGGTCAAAACGGCGGGCATGAAGATAGGGGATGACACTCGCAGAATTTGCATGAGATCTATGATGAAACCACATATTTGAAGTCTAAAAATGTTTTTTTCTAAAAATCACGAGCATCAGATCATGTACCTGTAGTTCAAACTGGACCCGCTTCCTACTGATTCGACAAACATTTGTCTTTTTCACCAAGGATGGACGAAAAGGTTTTAAAATCCCTAGTTGGGACATTGTCCATGTAAGGTGGTCTAGTATTTTTGAAAAATGGGGTGGTAGCATTTTTGAATTGAACATTTGGTGTTGCTTCAAAAAATTCCCCGATTTTGGCACTCAGAAAATAGAAAATGGCTTTTCCGTGCGACGAAAAGGAAAACTTCCTCCTACAATATTGTTTGCCGTCCCAAGATGCACATGCATGTACAATATGGGCACATTATCACAAACTATGTCGCGATTCTGGCCATAACATTGGTCGTTTGGCTTGAAATCCATGAAACCTCGAACAAGATAGGTCATTTCTTTGAACGTTCTTTCGAGATGCAATCAATATACCAAGTTTGGAATTTTTTACTTGCAACTATATCACATAAAATGATGCCACGCGAAGGATTTACATTGTTCGGACTGTTTTTGAATTTCTTATGCCCGTTTAAAAAACCGTTTCAAACTATGGTCAAAACAACGAGCATGAAGATAGGGGATGAGCCTCGCTAAACTTGTATTGGATCTCTGAAGAAACATCATATTGTGATCATAAAAATGATTTTTTCAAAAATTCATGAGCATGAGATCATGTACCTGTAGTTCAAACCGGACCCACTTCCTACCGATTCGGCAGGAATTTGTCTTTTTTACCAGGGGTGGAAGAAAAGATTTTAAAATCCCTGGTTGGCACACTATACATGTAAGGTTGTCTATTATTTTTTTAAATGGGGTGGTAGCATTTTTGAACTGAACATTTGGTGTTGCTTCACAAAACGCCCAGATTTTGGCACTCGAAAAATAGAAAACGGCTTTTTCGTGCGACCAAAAGCATAACTTCCTCCTGCAACATTGTTCACTCTCCCAATATGCATATGCATGCATAATATGGGCACATTATCACAAACTATGTCGCGATTCTGGCCATAACTTTGGCCGTTTGGCTTGAAAGCCATGAAACCTCGAACATGATAGGTCATTTCTGTGAAGTTTTTTTCGAGATGCAATCAATATACCAAGTTTGATATTTTTCCTTGCAACTATATCACATAACATGATGCCACGTGAAGGATTTACATTGTTCGGACCTTTTTTAATTTCTTATACCCGTTTCAAACTATGGTCAAAACGACGGGCATGAAGATAGGGGATGATCCTCTCTAAAATTGCATTGGATATCTGAATAAATAGCATATTGTGAGTCTAAAAATCAGTTTTTCAAAAAATCATGGGCATCAAATAATGTACCTGTAGTTCAAATCGGACCCACTTCCTACCGATTCAGCAGGAATTTGGCTTTTTGCCAGGGGTGTACGGAAAGGTTTGAGATACTCCGGTTGGGACATTTGTCCATGTAAGGTGGCGTATTATTTTTGAAAAATGGGATGGTAGCATTTTGAAACTTTCATTTGGTAGTTACTTCACAAAACTGCCCGTTTTTGGCGCTCGGAAAATGGAAAATGGTATTTCCGTGCGACGAAAAGGAAAACTTCCTCTAGAACATTGTTTGCCATCCCATGATACATATGTGTGCACAATATAGGAATAGTATCACAAACTATGACGCTATTCTAGCCATAACATTGGTCGTTTGGCCCGAAAGCCATGAAACCTCAGACATGATAGGTCATTTTTTAAAAGGTTTTTTCGAGACACTTGCAATTTACCAAGTCTGGTATTTTTCATTTAAACTATGTCACATAATAAGACACCACGTGAAGGATTTGCATTGATTGGACCCTTTTTGAATTTTTTATATCCGTTTCAAACTATGGTCAAAATGACGGGCATGAAGGTTCTTATCTAGGGTCTAAGCCTCTCTAAACTTGCATTGGAATCTGAAGAAATAACATATTGTGAGTCTAAAAATCATGGGCATCAGATAATGTACCTGTAGTTCAAATCGGACCCACTTCCTACCGATTCCGTAGGAATTTGTCTTTTTCGCCAGGGGTGTACGGAAAGGTTTGAGATACCCCGGTTGGGACATTTGTCCATGTAAGGTGGCCTATTATTTTTGAAAAATGGGATGGTAGCATTTTGAAACTTTCATTTGGTGGTTGCTTCACAAAACGACCCGTTTTTGGCGCTCGGAAAATGGAAAATGGATTTTACGTGCAACAAATAGTAAAACTTCCTCCTGCAACATTGTTCGACATCCCAATATGCACATGCGTTCACAATACGAGCACATTATCACAAACTATGCCTTGAATCTAGCCATAACATTGGCCATTTTGACCTGAAAGCCATGAAACCCCAGACATGATAGGTCATTTCTGAGAAGGTTTTTTTGAGATGCAATCAATTTACCAAGTTTCATATTTTTACTTGGAACTGTGTCACATGACATGATGCCACGTGAAGGTTTCACATAGTTCAGACCGTTTTTTAATTTCTTATGCCCGTTTCAAAATTTTCATGTTTCAAACTATGGCCAAAACGACGGGCATGAAGATAAAGGATGAGCCTCGCTAAACTTGCATTGGATATCTGAAGAAACATCATATTGTGAGTCTAGAAATGATTTTTACAAAAATCACGAGCATTAGATCATGTACCTGTAGTTCAAACTGGACCCACTTTCTATCGATTCGGCAAACATTTGTCTTTTCCAGCAGGGGTGGACGGAAATGTTTGAGATATCCCGGTTGGGACATTATCCATTTAAGGTGGACTAGTATTTTTTAAAAATAGGGTTGTATCATTTTGGAACTTTCATTTTGTTGTTTCTTCACAAAACAACCCGTTTTGGACTATCGGAAAATAGAAAAATAGTGCTAGCCAATCAGAATAGAGAAACAGAGTACCACGGATTACCCCACCGAAGCTAATCTCATCCGTCTACATGCCCTCCATCCAACGCCCCAAATTTTATCCCACGCCTCCTTGTCCCCCTATCTTTGTAGGTGAAATGACAGAAACGACCTACAGTTCCCAGAGACCTTAGCACATAAGTGATCAGGGGTAATTTCATGATATCATGATGGGTCGAGAGGGACTGACCCCCAAACCCTAATCCCCTCGCTCCTCTTCGCAGACCCCGCTGCCACACCTTCATCTCTCTCTCTCGCTCGACAGCCGCTCCTCACTGCAACCCTAATCACATCGCTCCACATCGCGACCCGCCTCTCCTCACCGCGTCGCTCGCCATTCAAGCCCGACCCAGCCTCCCCTTGCTCCACATCACCGCCTGTCCTCCACATCGTGACCCACCTCTCCTCTCTCTCAATTTGGGAGAAGGGAGGCACTTTCACCTTCCAGATGCGCCGCCACCGTCCCAACCTGCCGCCTCCCCTCCCCCACCTCCTTCTCTGCCTCGACGGACTAGCCATGTGGGATGACACCAGTAGCAGCGGCCGGTGTTGGACCACCTCCTCCACAGTACCCTGGAAGTTGACCTCCATCACGCGGTGGCCCCTTTCTCCTCATCCCAACACTTTCATACCCCTTCTTGCAGTCGATGCAGACAGAGGCGCGGGTGGGCGGCGTCATCGTGGATGGTGGCCGAGCCACCATGACGGTGCGCCACCCGGAGCAGCAGCAGCGCCACATCGGCACGGCAGTGCACCATGCCGCTCGCCTGCCTCACCATCCTCTTCTAGGTACAAAGCCTCCCGATTTTTATCAAGCTTACATTGATTGTATCTGATCTGAGTAGCAATGGCCACAAATGTTGGTGATAACCTACTTAATGGTCAAAATCTCATCTAACTATATATGGTTATCATGGACTCACGCTACTTGCGCAGCAATGAATTTGGGTAGTACTTGCACACTATTTGATTTCCATTCACTTAGTTGCTCTATAGTGTATCTCGTCTTGTCATTCTCAAGATAGTTGCATCAGCGAGCTGGGTCAAATAGTTTTGCTGGCTGTTTGGATATTAGAATATAGGAGGATGACTTGACGTGAGGATAATATCCTCAGCAGATGATGTGAAACAATTAGACCACAGAAATCTATTTGTTCGTTGATGTTTATTACATTGAGCTTTTAAAACTGATGCTAAGCATGTCATCACCGCATTGTTCTGCCCTTTTGTTTCTAGATATGCTACATCATTGAAATATCTTAAACAGAACTTCTGAAATTGATGATTTGGTTATCTAGTATATCGCCTTCATTTACTGAATATCTATCTTCTCAGGAAAAACTATTGAGTTGTTTTTTAGTTTATGTGAACTTCACAATCATGATTGGTTAATTACCCTTTTGAGAACTCTTGATTAATGGCCAACAATTATCCGTGAACTGATCTAGTAAGTTCTTATTTACCTTTCATTTGGATGATTGCATTTTTTGCAGTATCTCGATATTTATCTTACTTGAGACTCGAGTTGATAATTTAAGGATGCCTTTTGGTTTGGATTTCGAACTGATTAGGCAGACATTTGTGATACATTCTCTATGAACTTAATTTACACATGCATTTTATTTTATGTTTATCAGCATTTACTTGACTGTGATGATTGAAGTTCTTATTTGTGCATCTAAATCTGTAGTTTTCTTGCCACTTTAGTTCTTATTTATCCTATTTTTGACTTCTCGTCTACTAACTTGTTCAACTATTTGTGTTACTTTAGCTGGTTCACATAGTTTCTACTTTCTAACATGAATAGCCTATAGCAATTTCAGCTTGGTGATTCTATCTTACTGGTGACCGTGCCCTGGGTAATATTCCAACAACTCTGGGTAGGCCTCACAGGAGCTGCTTGGTGCATGCGTGTTGTGCTGCCTCACTAAGTGTTCGTCCCCACGATCACCTGTCAACAGAGCAAGTCTGATTTCAGCTAGCATTTGCTACGGTATGCTCCAGCTTTTTTTCGAAAGGCTATGCTCTACTTTATTGTATTTTCTATAAATGCTTTTTATAATCCTTTCATAGGGATATGTTTAGAAAACTGTACTATACTACTCTATTACTAGCTAGCAATACAGTAGCGATATGATATGTTTCATAGTGTGAAAATATTCTCTCGCTAATGTCATCAACTAATCCAATAACCGTGGTTGATCGACACAAATCAACAAGTGTTGTTGATCAATATTAGAGGCAGCTAGCAAGCTTTGTTGTGTTTGGCTGGAGCTAGCTTTCCTTCAGTGTTTTAACTATCGCCTGACATAACTGAGAGCATAATCATCATTTCCTCTCTTTTATAGGATCTCTAGGCTAAAGGTGGAGGAAGTGAAGGATTCATTACTCAGCAAAGAGTACTTAGTCATATTTTTTGAAGCTATATGTATTTTCATGGGTGATTTGAACAATGGAATCGTTGTAATATACTGGAATGTATGCTTGTATCGGTTTCATATTCCTAGGTGATTGTAATATGTGTTGATTGTAATATTGATCTAATTTTGGTTATCATTTATGAAAATTAATGTGATTTGGGTTGTGCGTATGTAAATATTTGTTGTTTACTGCTTGTATGTCTGAAATAAAATATTTGTTGTTTTGGGCTCTAAAAAGGCCTTGGCCCACACAATTTTAGACTGGACTAGTGTACAATTTCAAAAAATATCCAAAATAAAAAAGAAAAGGATCCTAAAAGACAAAGGCCCTAAAAATAGAGAAGGCAAACATGTTGGGCTTGGCCCAACGAATCAACTGAATTGATAGAAAAAATTAATAGATCAATGTTGGGCTTGTCCCATATAAACACTAGACATGGACTGGGCTGGTTTGATGCCACGTAGGATCGACCATGTTTGATCTGACCTGGCCAGGCCAAATTGCCCGTAACGATATGCGATCGTCATAACGTCTATGAAGATCCAATATCGTCATAGATGGTTATGACGATTTTGCTAAAATTGTTTTTATAGTTCATTTGTGACGCTCAACTTTCGACGATCTCAAAATCGTCATACAATCGTCATAAACGGACTATTATGATGATTATGTGATGAAAATGGAGGGTCATAGAAGCCCATATTCCTTGTAGTGGAAGTTCTGCTAGATGCGGGTGAGCTACCCTTCTCTTTGCTATTCACACTAATTATAACTGGTAGCTGGCTACGGAATCTAAAATTGTTTGTTAGCCCAACGCTGACAAACATATTTTGTCCACAGTTTTCTGTCAAGTGGGATCTCCACGGATCACCCTTACCTGGTTACGGTAGCCCTCTTCAGGTACAATTCTAAATCAGCAAGGGTGAAGCGCAAGTGGTATGGACACCATTGTATCACGATGGAAGAAGCGCCTGTGCAGATCTGCACTATCCCTGGTATGGTTGCTTCTCTGCATAATCATGATGAAATATGGCCGAAGCAGACTGCAAAGTTCAGCTTCATGCATGAACGAGGCATCATGGTTCCTCTAACGTGTGATAGTCAGCTAATTGGGCTGATAAAAAGGTATGCTTCGGCTTGCATGTTTGAGCTGAATTGTGATGTACTGGATGTGGAAGCTGCTGCAACTGGGAGTCACCCTTCTATTCTTGGACAGGGTGGTCGCTCGAACCCAATTAGCTCCTGGTAAGCAAAAGTCTCTTGGGGTTCGCATGTTTGTGCTGAATTGTAATTTTTGTTTTATTTACTCTGTAGATATTGGGCAGTTATGCAACAGTCCAGTTTCTTTGACAGGAAGCGCCGCAAGGTTAGAAACATGACTACCAGGTCAGTCATTTTGATGCCGGAAGAAAATAAAAACGTGTGGAAAGATGATGCTAGACACGATTCTGGTGCTGATTGTCCTGACGATGCAGAGTACAGGAAACTAAGAAATTTGGCACCGAGGAAGAGGAAGAACCCAGGAAATGAAGAAGCCAGTGGACGTGAAGGCTTGGCACCCAGGTTGGGGAAGAAGGCTGCTGGCAATGACGATGCATAGTAATGTATTAAACTTGAACTTATATATGTAATTCGGTTAAATTCTGGAGCTCTGCGTGTGGAACTTTGTGGGGCGAAACAATCTACCCACGTTCTCGGAGTAAAATGTACCGCGACTTAGGGTTTGGAAATGCCCGAGTCAGTAGTTGAATCCGAAATTGTGATTGTGCCACTACTATCTGAAAACACGCAGCACCGGTTCCAGATTGCTGAGGGGCAGGAGGTCTCCAAATTCGATGGAATGTAAGTGGCACAGGAATAAATTATTTAAGCTGCTACACTCCACGAAGCAGCAAATTATTTCAGCTACTTCATAATGACATGGCAAAATAAACAGCAATGCCAACCGATAATGCCCAGATGATGAGAAAATCGGTACCACTTTCTGGCCTAATCTTGAGCCCGTCTATCTCACCGCCTCCCTGTTCCTGCATCCCTACATCTAGCAAAGCTCCCGGATCTCCAGTAACCGGGTGTACATGCTTCCACTTTATAAATTGTGGTTGTGCCATTTGCATGCGGCACAATCCACATAGATTACGTTTAAACAAACCACCAATGTTAGAATACCACCATTATCAGACAAAAGGAAGTAATGCAGTGTTAAGACAGATTAACGAGCGACCAATTTTTTTTCTCCCGGGACTCCGGGACCACTAGTTCAGACCGCTAGGTCAACAAGTACTACTATTACAACTTAAAAAAGAACGGAGCTCAAGCTAAATAGAACTAGTTATCACACATATCCTTGATCTTCCTAATCTTAGCCCGATGCGCATCTTCCTACGAGAGCAAGGATCGAATCATCTGCTCCTTCCTTTTAGCATCTTCCTTGCACAGCTCCAATTGTTTCTCTGCATTTATCCTCACGCACGTGTCAATACTCGTAGTTGTGAACTACATGACTTTGGCCCGGTGAAAATCATTCCTTGCTTGAGTTAGTTCTTGCTCTGCTTTAGCCTTCAGGCCAACGTCGCGTCCCTCTCCTTCTCGACTTTGCTAAACTTGTCTTGCACCCTTCTGAGATCTCAGTTAAGATTGGTTGTGTAAACTGGGTCCATAGCTTCATCTAAGCACTGTCAAGAAGTGAGCTAACTATGAATTCTTTCAACTCAATAGTCATATCCCATAGTTTGTCCAGTATTTTCTGCATCGATTTGGGCCACTCTAGTTCTACCCATTTGACAACACCGCAACTTCTGCCTTGCATCATTGCACGATGTCCTTGACACCATAAAAACCTCCTGCCTGCATTTCGTCCTTCAAACGCTACAAATTTAGCGGGCACATATCCATGTTTACATAGCGGAGGACTGTCTTCATCCGCTAAACTGTGATAGTCAGAGTCGTACAGTGTCTGGTTGTCCTAACACATCATACGCGCACGAGTAAACAGAGTAGATCTAGCTCAAAATAGATAACAGGCCATAGATGATAGGGATAGATATGAGACGACTCACATTGAAATCACCGTCCCTTTCATCATGACACGTTTCCTCATCGTCTCCCCTTGAACCCATGGCGAGAGGGGGTGGGGGACTGGGGTGGCTGCATGAGAGATAGCTGGAGGCGTCGTCGGCTTGCGGCTTGACAGGATGGGAGAGAAGTGGGGAAATTGGCTTCGAGGGGAAGGAAGAGAACTATGGGGAGGAAGAGAAGTAAAGTGGACGTGACACTGGCATATGGCACACCGAACTCGTGACTCGTGACACTCGCAAAAGGGGAGCGCCCGGTGTTGCCAGTTTGTCCAAAGCAAGTGGGCAGTAAGCGTGGCCAATCATGTCGCAGAATATCCTACTTGCGGATCGCTCTTACGACGACCATCCCAATTGTCCAAGCGCCCTGATCGAATGGTATGTAACAATCGTCATGCAGAACAACTGTGTTAGGGTGTGCCATCTAGAAGACTCAGTCTAACGGCCACCATTGGGCGGTTAAGGTTAGTGCTCTCCTAAGGTTAGGATCCATATGTGGTTCATGAGAAGAACACACATGCAATGACACTAGTGGACCCATATGTGGTTTGTGAAAAGAACACACATGCAATGACTCTAGCTGTGGTCAATGAAAAGAACACACATACAATGACACTAGTGGATCCATGTGGTTTGTGAAAAGAATAGACATGCAATGACTCTAGCTATGGTTAATGAAAATAACAGACATGCAATGACTCTAGTGGATCCATATGTGGTTTGTGAAAAGAACACACATGCAATGACTCTAGTTGTGGTTAATGAAAAGAACACACATCTAGTCACACTGGTGGATCCATGTGGTTTGTGAAAAGAACAGACATGCAATGAAACTAATTGTGGGTAATGAGAAGAACATACATGTAATGACTCTGGTGGATCCATATGTGGTTTGCTAAAAGAACAAACATGCAATGACTCTAGCTGTGGTTTGTGAAAAGAACACACATGAAATGAACTCTGATGGATTCATATGTGTTTTGTGAAAAGAACAGACATGCAATGACTCTAGCTGTGGTTCATTAAAAGAACACACATGCAATGACACTGATGGATCCATATGTGGTTTGTTAAAAGAACACACATGCAATGACTCTAGCCATGGTTAATGAAAAGAACACACATGCAATGACACTAGTGGATCCATGTGGTTTGTGAAAATAACAGACATGCAATTAACTCTGGTGGATCCATATGTGGCTTGTGAGAAGAACACACATGCTCACGTGGTTTGTGAAAAGAACACACATCCAATGACACTGGTGGATCCTTATGTGGTTTGTGAAAAGAACACACATGCAATAACACTGGTGGATCAATATGTGGTTTGTGGAAAGAACGCACATCCAATGACTCTAATGGATTCTTGTGTGGTTTGTGAAAATAAAATACATGCAATGACTCTAACTGTGGTTTTTGAAAAGAACAGGCAATACAATGACTCTGGTGGATCCATCTATGGTTTCTAAAAGAACAGACATTCACTAACTCTAGTTGTGGTTCATGAAAAGAACAGACATGCAATGACATTGGTGGATCCATATGTGGTTTGTGAAAAGAACACACATCCAATGACTTTGGTGGATCCATATGTGGTTATTGAAAAGAACACACATGAAATGAACTCTGGTGGATCCATATGTGGTTTGTGAAAAGAACACACATGCAATGAACTCTAGTTGTGGTTAATGAAAAAAACACACATGCAATGACACTGGTGGATCCATATGTGGTTTGTGAAAAGAACACACATCCAATGACTCTAGTGGATCCTTATGTGGTTTGTGAAAAGAACATACATACAATGACTCTAACTGTGGTTTGTGAAAAGAACAAGCAATACAATGACTTTGGTGGATCCATGTGTGGTTTGTGAAAGAACAGATATTCACTAACTAGTTGTGGTTCATGAAAAGAACACACATGCAATGACACTGGTGGATCCATATGTGGTTTGTGAAAAGAACACACATGCAATGACTCTAGTGGATCCATATGTGGTTTGTGAAAAGAACACACAAGCAATGACACTGGTGGATCCATATGTGGTTTTTTGAAAAGAACACACATGCTCATCTGGTTTGTGAAAAGAACACACATGTAGTGACACTGGTGGATCAATATGTGGTTTTTGAAAGAACACAGATCCAATGACTCTATTGGATCCTTATGTGGTTTGTGAAAAGAACAGACATGCAAGGACTCTAACTGTGGTTTGTGAAAAGAAGATGCAATACAATGACTCTGGTGGATTCATGTGTGGCTTGTGAAAGAACAGACATTCACTGACTCTAGTTGTGGTTCATGAAAAGAACACACATGCAATGACAATGGTGGATCCATCTGTGGTTTGTGAAAAGAATACACATGCAATCACACTGGTGGATCCATATGTGGTTTGTGAAAAGAACACACATGAAATGAACTCTGGCGGATCCATTTGGTTTTTGAAAAGAACAGACATGCAATGACTCTAGCTGTGGTTAATGAAAAGAACACACATATAGTGACACTGGTGGGTCCATATGTCGTTTGTGAAAAGAACACACATGTAATGAACTCTGGTGGATCCATATGTGGTTTATGAGAAGAACACACATGCTCTTGTGGTTTGTGAAAAGAACACACATCCAATGACACTAGTAGATCCTTATGTGGTTTGTGAAAAGAACACGCATGCAATGACACTGGTGGATCGATATGTGGTTTGTGAAAAGAACAAACATCCAATGACACTAGTGGATTCTTATGTGGTTTCTAAAAAGAACACACATGCAACGACTCTAACTTTGGTTTTTGAAAAGAACCAGCAATACAATGACTCTGGTGGATCCATCTATGGTCTGTGAAAGAACAGACATTCACGAACTCTAGTTGCGGTTCATGAAAAGAAAACACATGCAATGACACTGGTGGATCCATATGTGGTTTGTGAAAAGAACACACATGCAATGAGACTGGTGGATCCATATGTGGTTATTGAAAAGAACACATATGAAATGAGCTCTGGTGGATCCATATATGGTTTGTGAAAAGAACACACATGCAATGAACTCTAGTTGTGGTTAATGAAAAGAACACACATGCAATGACACTGGTGGATCCATATGTGGTTTGTGAAACGAACACACATCCAATGACTCTAGTGGATCCTTATGTGGTTTGTGAAAAGAACATACATACAATGACTCTAACTGTGGTTTGTGAAAAGAACAAGCAATACAATGACTTTGGTGGATCCATGTGTGGTTTGTGAAAGAACAGATATTCACTGACTAGTTGTGGTTCATGAAGAGAACACACATGCAATGACACTGGTGGATCCATATCTGGTTTGTGAAAATAACACACATGCAATGACACTGGTGGATCCATATGTGGTTTGTGAAAAGAACACACAAGCAATGACACTGGTGGATCCATATGTGGTTTTTTGAAAAGAACACATATGCGCATGTGGTTTGTGAAAAGAACACACATGCAATGACACTTGTGGATCAATATGTGGTTTATGAAAAGAACACACATCCAATGACTCTAGTGGATCCTTATGTGATTTGTGAAAAGAACAGACATGCAATGACTCTAACTGTGGTATGTGAAAAGAACATGCAATACAATGACTCTAGTGGATCCATGTGTGGTTTTATAAAGAACAGACATTCACTAACTCTAGTTGTGGTTCATGAAAAGAACACACATGCAATGACACTGGTGGATCCATATGTGGTTTGTGAAAATAATACACATGCAATCACACTGGTGGATCCATATGTGGTTTGTGAAAAGAACACACCTAAAATGAACTATGGCGGATCCATGTGGTTTTTGAAAAGAAAAGACATGCAATGACTCTAGCTGTGGTTAATGAAAAGAACACACATGTAGTGACACTGGTGGATCCATATGTGGTTTGTGAAAAGAACACACATGCAATGAACTCTGGTGGATCCATATGTGGTTTGTGAGAAGAACACACATGGTCATGTGGTTTGTGAAAAGAACACACATCCAATGACACTAGTAGATCCTTATGTGGTTTGTGAAAATAACACACATGCAATGACAGTGGTGGATCAATATGTGGTTTGTGAAAAGCACACGCATCCAATGACTCTAGTGGATTCTTATGTGGTTTCTAAAAAGAACACACATGCAATGACTCTAACTTTGGTTTTTGAAAAGAACCGGCAATACAATGACTCTGGTGGATCCATCTGTGGTTTGTGAAAGAACAGACATTCACTAACTCTAGTTGTGGTTCATGAAAAGAAAACACATGCAATGACACTGGTGGATCCATATGTGGTTTGTGAAAAGAACACACATGCAATGACACTGGTGGATCCATATGTGGTTATTGAAAAGAACACACATGAAATGAACGCTGGTGGATCCATATGTGGTTTGTGAAAAGAACACACATGCAATGAACTCTAGTTGTGGTTAATGAAAAGAACACACATGCAATGACACTGGTGGATCCATATGTGGTTTGTGAAAAGAACACACATCCAATGACTCTAGTGGATCCTTATGTGGTTTGTGAAAAGAACATACATACAATGACTCTAACTGTGGTTTGTGAAAAGAACAAGCAATACAATGACTTTGGTGGATCCATGTGTGGTTTGTGAAAGAACAGATATTCACTGACTAGTTGTGGTTCATGAAGAGAACACACATGCAATGACACTGTTGGATCCATATGTGGTTTGTGAAAAGAACATCACATGCAATGACACCGGTGGATCCATATGTGGTTTGTGAAAAGAACACACAAGCAATGACACTGGTGGATCCATATGTGGTTTTTTGAAAAGAACACATATGCGCATGTGGTTTGTGAAAAGAACACACATGCAATGACACTGGTGGATCAATATGTGGTTTCTGAAAAGAACACACATCCAATGACTAGTGGATCCTCATGTGGTTTGTGAAAAGAACAGACATGCAATGACTCTAACTGTGGTATGTGAAAAGAACATGTAATACAATGACTCTGGTGGATCCATGTGTGGTTTGTGAAAGAACAGACATTCACTGACTCTAGTTGTGTTTCAGGAAAAGAACACACATGCAATGACATTGGTGGATCCATATGTGATTAGTGAAAAGAATACACATGCAATCACACTGGTGGATCCATATGTGGTTTGTGAAAAGAACACACATGAAATGAACTCTGGCGGATCCATGTGGTATTTGAAAAGAACAGACATGCAATGACTCTAGCTGTGGTTAATGGAAAGAACACACATGCAGTGACACTGGTGGATCCATATGTGGTTTGTGAAAAGAACACACATGCAATAAACTCTGGTGGATCCATATGTGGTTTGTGAGAAAAACACACATGCTCATGTGGTTTGTGAAAAGAACACACATCCAATGACACTAGTAGATCCTTATGTGGTTTGTGAAAAGAACACACATGCAATGACACTGGTGGATCAATATGTGGTTTGTGAAAAGAACACACATCCAATGACTCTAGTGGATTCTTATGTGGTTTCTAAAAAGAACACACATGCAATGACTCTAACTTTGGTTTTTGAAAAGAACCGATAATACAATGACTCTGGTGGATCCATCTGTGGTGTGTGAAAGAACAGACATTCACTAACTCTAGTTGTGGTTCATGAAAATAAAACACATGCAATGACACTGGTGGATCCATATGTGGTTTGTGAAAATAACACACATGCAATGACACGGGTAGATCCATATGTTGTTATTGAAAAGAACACAAATGAAATGAACTCTGGTGGAGCCATATCTGGTTTGTGAAAAGAACACACATGCAATAATCTCTAGTTGTGGTTAATGAAAAGAACACACATGCAATGACACTGGTGGATCCATATGTGGTTTGTGAAAAGAACACACATCCAATGACTCTAACTATGGTTTGTGAAAAGAAGATGCAATACAATGACTCTGGTTGATTCATGTGTGGTTTCTGAAAGAACCGACATTCACTGACTCTAGTTGTGGTTCATGAAAAGAACACACATGCAAGGACATTGGTGGATCCATCTGTGGTTTGTGAAAAGAATACACATGCAATCACACTGGTGGATCCATATGTGGTTTGTGAAAAGAACACACATGAAATGAACTCTGGCGGATCCATTTGGTTTTTGAAAAGAACAGACATGCAATGACTCTAGCCGTGGTCAATGAAAAGAACACACATGTAGTGACACTGGTGGATCCATGTGTGGTTTCTAAAAATTACACACATGCAATGACTCTAACTTTGGCTTTTGAAAAGAACCGACAATACAATGACTCTGGTGGATCCATCTGTGGTTTGTGAAAGAACAGACATTCACTAACTCTAGTTGTGGATCATGAAAAGAAAACACATGCAATGACACTGGTGAATCCATATGTGGTTTGTGAAAAGAACACACATGCAATGACACTGGTGGATCCATATGTGGTTATTGAAAAGAACACATATGAAATGAACTCTGGTGGATCCATATGTGGTTTCTGAAAAGAACACACATGCAATGAACTCTAGTTTTGGTTAATGAAAATAACACACATGCAATGACACTGGTGGATCCATATGTGGTTTGTGAAAAGAACACACATCCAATGACTCTAGTGGATCCTTATGTGGTTTGTGAAAAGAACATACATACAATGACTCTAACTGTGGTTTGTGAAAAGAACAAGCAATACAATGACTTTGTTGGATCCATGTGTGGTTTGTGAAAGAACAGATATTCACTGACTAGTTGTGGTTCATGAAAAGAACACACATGCAATGACACTGGTGGATCCATATGTGGTTTGTGAGAAGATCACACATGCAATGACACTGGTGGATCCATATGTGGTTTGTGAAAAGAACACACAAGCAATGACACTGGTGGATCCATATGTGGTTTTTTGAAAAGAACACATATGCGCATGTGGTTTGTGAAAAGAACACACATGCAATGACACTGGTGGATCAATATGTGGTTTAAGAAAAGAACACACATCCAATGACTCTAGTGGATCCTTATGTGGTTTGTGAAAACAACAAACATGCAATGACTCTAACTGTGGTATGTGAAAAGAACATGCAATACAATGACTCTGGTGGATCCATGTGTGGTTTGTGAAAGAACAGACATTCAAAAACTCTAGTTGTGGTTCATGAAAAGAACACACATGCAATGACACTGGTGGATCCATATGTGGTTTGTGAAAAGAATACACATGCAATCACATTGGTGGATCCATATGTAGTTTGTGAAAAGAACACACATGAAATGAACTCTGGCGGATCCATGTGGTTTTTGAAAAGAACAGACATGCAATGACTCTAGCCGTGGTTAATGAAAAGAACACACATGTAGTGACACTAGTGGATCCATGTGTGGTTTGTGAAAAGAACACACATGCAATGAACTCTGGTGGATCCATATGTGGTTTGTGAGAAGAACACACATGCTCACGTGGTTTGTGAAAAAAACACACATCCAATGACACTAGTAGATCCTTATGTGGTTTGTGAAAAGAACACACATGCAATGACACTGGTGGATCAATATGTGGTTTGTGAAAAGCACACGCATCCAATGACTCTAGTGGATTCTTATGTGGTTTCTAAAAATAACACACATGCAATGACTCTAACTTTGGTTTTTGAAAAGAACCGGCAATACAATGACTCTGGTGGATCCATCTGTGGTTTGTGAAAGAACAGACATTCACTAACTCTAGTTGTGGATCATGAAAAGAAAACACATGCAATGACACTGGTGAATCCATATGTGGTTTGTGAAAAGAACACACATGCAATGACACTGGTGGATCCATATGTGGTTATTGAAAAGAACACGCATGAAATGAACTCTGGTGGATCCATATGTGGTTTCTGAAAAGAACACACATGCAATGAACTCTAGTTGTGGTTAATGAAAATAACACACATGCAATGACACTAGTGGATCCATATGTGGTTTGTGCAAAGAACACACATCCAATGACTCTAGTGGATCCTTATGTGGTTTGTGAAAAGAACATACATACAATGACTCTAACTGTGGTTCGTGAAAAGAACAAGCAATACAATGACTTTGGTGGATCAATGTGTGGTTTGTGAAAGAACAGATATTCACTGACTAGTTGTGGTTCATGAAGAGAACACACACGCAATGACACTGGTGGATCCATATGTGGTTTGTGAAAAGAACACACATGCAATGACACTGGTGGATCCATATGTGGTTTGTGAAAAGAACACACAAGCAATGACACTGGTGGATCCATATCTGGTTTTTTGAAAAGAACACATATGCGCATGTGGTTTGTGAAAAGAACACACATGCAATGACACTGGTGGATCAATATGTGGTTTATGAAAAGAACACACATCCAATGACTCTAGTGGATCCTTATGTGGTTTGTGAAAAGAACAGACATGCAATGACTCTAACTGTGGTATGTGAAAAGAACATGCAATACAATGACTCTGGTGGATCCATGTGTGGTTTGTGAAAGAACAGACATTCAAAAACTCTAGTTGTGGTTCATGAAAAGAACACAGATGCAATGACACTGGTGGATCCATATGTGGTTTGTGAAAAGAATACACATGCAATCACATTGGTGGATCCATATGTGGTTTGTGAAAAGAACACACATGAAATGAACTCTGGCGGATCCATGTGGTTTTTGAAAAGAACAGACATGCAATGACTCTAGCTGTGGTTAATGAAAAGAACACACATGTAGTGACACTGGTGGATCCATATGTGGTTTGTGAAAAGAACACACATGCAATGAACTCTGGTGGATCCATATGTGGTTTGTGAGAAGAACACACATGCTCACGTGGTTTGTGAAAAGAACACACATCCAATGACACTAGTAGATCCTTATGTGGTTTGTGAAAAGAACACACATGCAATGACACTGGTGGATCAATATGTGGTTTGTGAAAAGCACACGCATCCAATGACTCTAGTGGATTCTTATGTGGTTTCTAAAAATAACACACATGCAATGACTCTAACTTTGGTTTTTGAAAAGAACCGGCAATACAATGACTCTGGTGGATCCATCTGTGGTTTGTGAAAGAACAGACATTCACTAACTCTAGTTGTGGATCATGAAAAGAAAACACATGCAATGACACTGGTGATTCCATATGTGGTTTGTGAAAAGAACACACATGCAATGACACTGGTGGATCCATATGTGGTTATTGAAAAGAACACGCATGAAATGAACTCTGGTGGATCCATATGTGGTTTGTGAAAAGAACACACATGCAATGAACTCTAGTTGTGGTTAATGAAAATAACACACATGCAATGACACTGGTGGATCCATATGTGGTTTGTGCAAAGAACACACATCCAATGACTCTAGTGGATCCTTATGTGGTTTGTGAAAAGAACATACATACAATGACTCTAACTGTGGTTTGTGAAAAGAACAAGCAATACAATGACTTTGGTGGATCAATGTGTGGTTTGTGAAAGAACAGATATTCACTGACTAGTTGTGGTTCATGAAGAGAACACACATGCAATGACACTGGTGGATCCATATCTGGTTTGTGAAAATAACACACATGCAATGACACTGGTGGATCCATATGTGGTTTGTGAAAAGAACACACAAGCAATGACACTGGTGGATCCATATGTGGTTTTTTGAAAAGAACACATATGCGCATGTGGTTTGTGAAAAGAACACACATGCAATGACACTGGTGGATCAATATGTGGTTTATGAAAAGAACACACATCCAATGACTCTAGTGGATCCTTATGTGATTTGTGAAAAGAACAGACATGCAATGACTCTAACTGTGGTATGTGAAAAGAACATGCAATACAATGACTCTGGTGGATCCATGTGTGGTTTTATAAAGAACAGACATTCACTGACTCTAGTTGTGGTTCATGAAAAGAACACACATGCAATGACATTGGTGGATCCATATGTGATTTGTGAAAAGAATACACATGCAATCACACTGGTGGATCCATATGTGGTTTGTGAAAAGAACACACATGAAATGAACTCTGGCGGATCCATGTGGTTTTTGAAAAGAACAGACATGCAATGACTCTAGCTGTGGTTAATGAAAAGAACACACATGTAGTGACACTGGTGGATCCATATGTGGTTTGTGAAAAGAACACACATGCAATGAACTTTGGTGGATCCATATGTGGTTTGTGAGAAAAACACACATGCTCATTTGGTTTGTGAAAAGAACACACATCCAATGACACTAGTAGATCTTTATGTGGTTTGTGAAAAGAACAGACATGCAATGACACTGGTGGATCAATATGTGGTTTGTGAAAAGAACACACATCCAATGACTAGTGGATCCTCATGTGGTTTGTGAAAAGAACAGACATGCAATGACTCTAACTGTGGTATGTGAAAAGAACATGTAATACAATGACTCTGGTGGATCCATGTGTGGTTTTATAAAGAACAGACATTCACTAACTCTAGTTGTGGTTCATGAAAAGAACACACATGCAATGACACTGGTGGATCCATATGTGGTTTGTGAAAATAATACACATGCAATCACACTGGTGGATCCATATGTGGTTTGTGAAAAGAACACACCTAAAATGAACTATGGCGGATCCATGTGGTTTTTGAAAAGAAAAGACATGCAATGACTCTAGCTGTGGTTAATGAAAAGAACACACATGTAGTGACACTGGTGGATCCATATGTGGTTTGTGAAAAGAACACACATGCAATGAACTCTGGTGGATCCATATGTGGTTTGTGAGAAGAACACACATGGTCATGTGGTTTGTGAAAAGAACACACATCCAATGACACTAGTAGATCCTTATGTGGTTTGTGAAAATAACACACATGCAATGACAGTGGTGGATCAATATGTGGTTTGTGAAAAGCACACGCATCCAATGACTCTAGTGGATTCTTATGTGGTTTCTGAAAAGAACACACATGCAATGACTCTAACTTTGGTTTTTGAAAAGAACCGGTAATACAATGACTCTGGTGGATCCATCTGTGGTTTGTGAAAGAACAGATATTCACTAACTCTAGTTGTGGTTCATGAAAAGAAAACACATGCAATGACACTGGTGGATCCATATGTCGTTTGTGAAAAGAACACACATGCAATGACACGGGTGGATCCATATGTTGTTATTGAAAAGAACACACATGAAATGAACTCTGGTGGAGCCATATCTGGTTTGTGAAAAGAAGACACATGCAATGATCTCTAGTTGTGGTTAATGAAAAGAACACACATGCAATGACACTGGTGGATCCATATGTGGTTTGTGAAAAGAACACATATCCAATGACTCTGGTGGATCCATATGTGGTTATTGAAAAGAACACACATGAAATGAACTCTGGTGGATCCATATGTGGTTTTTGAAAAGAACACACATGCAATGAACTCTAGTTGTGGTTAATGAAAAGAACACACATGCAATGACACTGGTGGATCCATATGTGGTTTGTGAAAAGAACACACATCCAATGACTCTAGTGGATCCTTATGTGGTTTGTGAAAAGAACATACATACAATGACTCTAACAGTGGTTTGTGAAAAGAACAAGCAATACAATGACTTTGGTGGATCCGTGTGTGGTTTGTGAAACAACAGATATTCACTGACTAGTTGTGATTCATGAAAAGAACACACATGCAATGACACTCGTGGATCCATATGTGGTTTGTGAAAAGAACACACATGCAATGACACTGTTGGATCCATATGTGGTTTGTGAAAAGAACACACAAGCAATGACACTGGTGGATCCATATGTGGTTTTTTGAAAAGAACACATATGCGCATGTGGTTTGTGAAAAGAACACACATGCAATGACACTGGTGGATCAATATGTGGTTTCTGAAAAGAACACACATCCAATGACTAGTCGATCCTTATGTGGTTTGTGAAAAGAACAGACATGCAATGACTCTAACTGTGGTATGTGAAAAGAACATGCAATACAATGACTCTGGTGGATCCATGTGTGGTTTGTGAAAGAACAGACATTCACTGACTCTAGTTGTGGTTCATGAAAAGAACACACCTGCAATGACATTGGTGGATCCATATGTGATTTGTGAAAAGAATACACATGCAATCACACTGGTGGATCCATATGTGGTTTGTGAAAAGAACACACATGAAATGAACTCTGGCGGATCCATGTGGTTTTTGAAAAGAACAGACATGCAATGACTCTAGCTGTGGTTAATGAAAACAACACACATGCAGTGACACTGGTGGATCCATATGTGGTTTGTGAAAAGAACACACATGCAATGAACTCTGGTGGATCCATATGTGGTTTGTGAGAAGAACACACATGCTCATTTGGTTTGTGAAAAGAACACACATCCAATGACACTAGTAGATCCTTATGTGGTTTGTGAAAAGAACACACCTGCAATGACACTGGTGGATCAATATGTGGTATGTGAAAAGAACACACATCCAATGACTCTAGTGGATTCTTATGTGGTTTCTGAAAAGAACACACATGCAATGACTCTAACTTTGGTTTTTGAAAAGAACTGGTAATACAATGACTCTGCTGGATCCATCTTTGGCTTGTGAAAGAACAGACATTCACTAACTCTAGTTGTGGTTCATGAAAAGAAAACACATGCAATGACACTGGTGGATCCAGATGTGGTTTGTGAAAAAAACACACATGCAATGACACGGGTGGATCCATATGTTGTTATTGAAAAGAACACACATGAAATGAACTCTGGTGGATCCATCTGTGGTTTGTGAAAAGAACACACATGCAATGAACTCTAGTTGTGGTTAATGAAGAGAACACACATGCAATGACACTGGTGGATCCATATGTGGTGTGTGAAAAGAACACACATCCAATGACTCTGGTGGATCCATATGTGGTTATTGAAAAGAACACACATGAAATGAACTCTAGTGGATCCATATGTGGTTTGTGAAAAGAACACACATGCAATGAACTCTAGTTGTGGTTAATGAAAAGAACACACATGCAATGACACTGGTGGATCCATATGTGGTTTGTGAAAAGAACACACATCCAATGACTCTAGTGGATCCTTATGTGGTTTGTGAAAAGAACATACATACAATGACTCTAACTGTGGTTTGTGAAAAGAACAAGCAATACAATGACTTTGGTGGATCCATGTGTGGTTTGTGAAAGAACAGATATTCACTGACTAGTTGTGGTTCATGAAAAGAACACACATGCAATGACACTGGTGGATCCATATGTGGTTTGTGAAAAGAACACACATGCAATGACTCTAGTGGATCCATATGTGGTTTGTGAAAAGAGTACACAAGCAATGAAACTGGTGGATCCATATGTGGTTTTTTGAAAAGAACACATATGCGCATGTGGTTTGTGAAAAGAACACACGTGCAATGACACTGGTGGATCAATATGTGGTTTATGAAAAGAACACACATCCAATGACTCTAGTGGATCCTTATGTGGTTTGTGAAAAGAACAGACATGCAATGACTCTAACTATGGTATGTGAAAAGAACATGCAATACAATGACTCTAGCTGTGGTTAATGAAAAGAACACACATGTAGTGACACTAGTGGATCCATATGTGGTTTGTGAAAAGAACACACATGCAATGAACCCTGGTGGATCCATATGTGGTTTGTGAGAAGAACACACATGCTCATGTGGTTTGTGAAAAGAACACACATCCAATGACACTAGTATATCCTTATGTGGTTTGTGAAAAGAACACACATGCAATGACACTGGTGGATCAATATGTGGTTTGTGAAAAGAACACACATCCAATGACTCAAGTGGATTCTTATGTGGTTTCTAAAAAGAACACACATGCAATGACTCTAACTTTGGTTTTTGAAAAGAACCAGCAATACAATGACTCTGGTGGATCCATCTGTGGCTTGTGAAAGAACAGACATTCACTAACTCTAGTTGTGGTTCATGAAAAGAAAACACATGCAATGACACTGGTGGATCCATATGTGTTTATTGAAAAGAACACACATGAAATGAACTCTGGTGGATCCATATGTCGTTTGTGAAAAGAACACACATGCAATGAACTCTAGTTGTGGTTAATGAAAACAACACACATGCAGTGACACTGGTGGATCCATATGTGGTTTGTGAAAAGATAACACATCCAATGACTCTAGTGGATCCTTATGTGGTTTATGAAAAGAACATACATACAATGACTCTAACTGTGGTTTGTGAAAAGAACAAGCAGTACAATGACTTTGGTGGATCCATGTGTGGTTTGTGAAAGAACATATATTTACTGACTAGTTGTGGTTCATGAAGAGAACACACATGCAATGACACTGGTGGATCCAGATGTGGTTTGTGAAAAGAACACACATGCAATGACACTGGTGGATCCATATGTGGTTTGTGAAGAGAACACACAAGCAATGGCACTGGTGGATCCATATGTGGTTTTTTGAAAAGAATACATATGCGCATGTGGTTTGTGAAAAGAACACACATGCAATGACACTGGTGGATCAATATGTGGTTTCTGAAAAGAACACACATCCAATGACTCTAGTGGATCCTTATGTGGTTTGTGAAAAGAATAGACATGCAATGACTCTAACTGTTGTATGTGAAAAGAACATGCAGTACAATGACTCTGGTGGATCCATGTGTGGTTTGTGAAAGAACAGACATTCACTGAATCTAGTTGTGGTTCATGAAAAGAACACACATGAAATGACACTGGTGGATCCATATGTGGTTTGTGAAAAGAACATACATGCAATGACAATGGTGGATCCATATGTGGTTTGTGAAAAGAACAGACATTCAATGACTCTATTTGTGGTTAATGAAAAGAACAAACGTCTAGTGACTCTGGTGGATCCATATGTGGTTTATGAGAAGAACACACATGCAATGACAATGGTGAATCCATATGTGGTTTGTGGAAAGAACTGACATGGAATGACACTAGTTGTGGTTAATGTAAAGAACATACATGCAATGACTCTGGTGGATCCATATGTGGTTTGTGAAAAGAACATACATGCAATGACTCTAGCTATGGTTATTGAAAAGAACACACTTCCAGTGACACTGGTGGATCCATATGTGGTTTATGAGAAGAACACACATGCAATGACAATGGTGGATCCATATGTGGTTTGTGGAAAGAACAGACATGGAATGACACTAGTTGTGGTTAATGTAAAGAACATACATGCAATGACTCTGGTGGATCCATATGTGGTTTGTGAAAATAACATACATGCAATGACTCTAGCTATGGTTAATGAAAAGAACACACTTCCAGTGACACTGGTGGATCCATGTGGTTTTTGAAAATAACGGACATGCAATGACTCTAGCTATGGTTAATGAAAAGAACACACATGCAATGACACTGGTGGATCCATATGTGGTTTGTGAAAAGAACACACATGAAATGAACTCTGGTGGATCCATATGTGGTTTGTGAAAGAACACACATGCAATGAACTCTGGTGGATCCATATGTGGTTTGTGAAAAGAACACACATGCAATGACTATATATATGGTTAATGAAAAGAACACACATGCAATGACACTCTTGGATCCATATGTGGTTTTCGAAAAGAACACACATGCAATAAACTCTGGTGGATCCATATGTGGTTTGTGACAAGAACACACATGCTCATCAGGTTTGTGAAAAGAACAAACATCCAATGACACTAGTGGATCCTTATGTGGTTAATGAAAATAACACACTTGTAATGACATTGGTGGATCAATATGTGGTTTGTGAAAAGTACACACATCCAGTGAATCTAGTTGTCGTTTAGGAAAAGAACACACTTCCAGTGACACTGCTGGATCCATGTGGTTTTCGAAAGTAACAGACATGCAATGACTCTAGTTATGGTTAATGAAAAGAACACACATTCAATGACACTGGTGGATCCATATGTGGTTTGTGAAAAGAACACACATGAAATGAACTCTGGCGGATCCATGTGGTTTTTGAAAAGAACAGACATGCAATGACTCTAGCTGTGGTTAATGAAAAGAACACACATGCAGTAACACTGGTGGATCCATATGTGGTTTGTGAAAAGAACACACATGCAATGAACTCTGGTGGATCCATATGTGGTTTGTGAGAAGAACACACATGCTCATGTGGATTGTGAAAAGAACACACATCCAATGATACTAGTAGATCCTTATGTGGTTTGTGAAAAGAACACACATGCAATGACACTAGTGGATCAATATGTGGTTTGTGAAAAGAACACACAGCCAATGACTCTAGTGGATTCTTATGTGGTTTCTGAAAAGAACACACATGCAATGACTCTAACTTTGGTTTTTGAAAAGAACCGGCAATACAATGACTCTGGTGGATCCATCTGTGGTTTGTGAAAGAACAGACATTTACTAACTCTAGTTGTGGTTCATGAAAAGAAAACACATGCAATGACACTGGTGGATCCATATGTGGTTTGTGAAAAGAACACACATGCAATGACACGGGTGGATCCATATGTTGTTATTGAAAAGAACACACATGAACTGAACTCTGGGGGAGCCATATGTGGTTTGTGAAAAGAACACACATGCAATGAACTCTAGTTGTGGTTAATGAAAAGAACACACATGCAATGACACTGGTGGATCCATATGTGGTTTGTGAAAAGAACACACATCCAATGACTCTAGTGGATCCTTATGTGGTTTGTGAAAACAACAGACATACAATGACTCTAACTGTGGTTTGTGAAAAGAACAAGAAATACAATGACTTTGGTGGATCCATGTGTGGTTTGTGAAAGAACAGATATTCACTGACTAGTTGTGGTTCATGAAAAGAACACACATGCAATGACACTGGTGGATGCATATGCGGTTTGTGAAAAGAAAACACATGCAATGACACTGGTGGATCCATATGTGGTTTGTGAAAGAACACACAAGCAATGACACTGGTGGATCCATATGTGGTTTTTTGAAAAGAACACATATGCGCATGTGGTTTGTGAAAAGAACACACATGCAATGACACTGGTGGATCAATATGTGGTTTCTGAAAAGAACACACATCCAATGAATCTAGTGGATCCTTATGTGGTTTGTGAAAAGAACAGACATGCAATGACTCTAACTATGGTACGTGAAAAGAACATGCAATACAATGAATCTAGTGGATCCATGTGTGGTTTGTGAAAGAACAGACATTCACTAACTCTAGTTGTGGTTCATGAAAAGAACACACATGCAATGACACTCGTGGATCCATATATGGTTTGTGAAAAGAATACACATGCAATCACACTTGTGGATCCATATGTGGTTTGTGAAAAGAACACACATGAAATGAACTCTGGCGGATCCATGTGTTTTTTGAAAAGAACAGACATGCAATGACTCTAGCTGTGGTTAATGAAAAGAACACACATGTAGTGACACTAGTGGATCCATATGTGGTCTGTGAAAAGAACACACATGCAATGAACTCTGGTGGATCCATATGTGGTTTGTGAGAAGAACACACATGCTCATGTGGTTTGTGAAAAGAACACACATCCAATGACACTAGTAGATCCTTATGTGGTTTGTGAAAAGAACACACATGGAATGACACTGCTGGATCAATATGTGGTTTGTGAAAAGCACACGCATCCGATGACTCTAGTGGATTCTTATGTGGTTTCTAAAAAGAACACACATGCGATGACTCTATCTTTGGTTTTTGAAAAGAACCGGCAATACAATGACTCTGGTGGATCCATCTGTGGTTTGTGAAAGAACAGACATTCACTAACTCTAGTTGTGGTTCATGAAAAGAAAACACATGCAATGACACTGGTGGTTCCATATGTGGTTTGTGAAAAGAACACACATGCAATGACACTGGTGGATCCATATGTGGTTATTGAAAAGAACACACATGAAATGAACTCTGGTGGATCCACAGGTGGTTTGTGAAAAGAACACACATGCAATGAACTCTAGTTGTGGTTAATGAAAAGAACACACATGCAATGACACTGGTGGATCCATATGTGGTTTGTGAAAAGAACACACATCCAATGACTCTAGTGGATCCTTAAGTGGTTTGTGAAAAGAACAGACATACAATGACTCTAACTGTGGTTTGTGAAAAGAACAAGCAATACAATGACTTTGGTGGATCCATGTGTGGTTTGTGAAAGAACAGACATTCACTAACTCTAGTTATGGTTCATGAAAAGAAAACACATGCAATGACACTGGTGGATCCAAATGTGGTTTGTGAAAAGAACACACATGCAATGACACGGGTGGATCCATATATTGTTATTGAAAAGAACACACATGAAATGAACTCTGGTGGAGCCATATGTGGTTTGTGAAAATAACACAAATGCAATGAACTCTAGTTGTGGTTAATGAAAAGAACACACATGCAATGACACTGGTGGATCCATATGTGGTTTGTGAAAAGAACACACATCCAATGACTCTAGTGGATCCTTATGTGGTTAGTGAAAAGAACAGACATACAATGACTCTAACCGTGATTTGTGAAAAGAACAAGCAATACAATGACTTTGGTGGATCCATGTGTGGTTTGTGAAAGAACAAATATTCACTGACTAGTTGTGGTTCATGAAAAGAACACACATGCAATGACACTGGTGGATCCATATGTGGTTTGTGAAAAGAACACACATGCAATGACACTGGTGGATCCATATGTGGTTTGTGGAAAGAACACACAAGCAATGACACTGGTGGATCCATGTGTGGTTTTTTGAAAAGAACACATATGCGCATGTGGTTTGTGAAAAGAACACACATGCAATGACACTGGTGGATCAATATGTGGTTTCTGAAAAGAACACACATCCAATGACTCTAGTGGATCCTTATGTGGTTTGTGAAAAGAACAGACATGCAATGACTCTAACTGTGGTATGTGAAAAGAACATGCAATACAATGACTCTAGTGGATCCATGTGTGGTTTGTGAAAGAACAGACATTCACTAACTCTAGTTGTGGTTCATGAAAAGAACACACATGCAATGACACTGGTGGATCCATATGTGGTTTGTGAAAAGAATACACATGCAATCACACTGGTGGATCCATATGTGGTTTGTGAAAAGAACACACATGAAATGAACTCTGGCGGATCCATGTGGTTTTTGAAAAGAACAGACATGCAATGACTCTAGCTGTGGTTAATGAAAAGAACACACATGTAGTGACACTAGTGGATCCATATGTGGTTTGTGAAAAGAACACACATGCAATGAACTCTGGTGGATCCATATGTGGTTTGTGACAAGAACACACATGCTCATGTGGTTTGTGAAAAGAACACACATCCAATGATACTAGTAGATCCTTATGTGGTTTGTGAAAAGAACACACATGAAATGACACTGGTGGATCAATATGTGGTTTGTGAAAAGAACACACATCCAATGACTCTAGTGGATTCTTATGTGGTTTCTGAAAAGAACACACATGCAATGACTCTAACTTTGGTTTTTGAATAGAACCGGCAATACAATGACTCTGGTGGATCCATCTGTGGTTTGTGAAAGAACAGACATTTACTAACTCTAGTTGTGGTTCATGAAAAGAAAACACATGCAATGACACTGGTGGATCCTTATGTGGTTTGTGAAAAGAACAGACATGCAATGACTCTAACTGTGGTATGTGAAAAGAACATGCAATACAATGACTCTGGTTGATCCATGTGTGGTTTGTGAAAGAACAGACATTCACTAACTCTAGTTGTGGTTCATGAAAAGAACACACATGCAATGACACTGGTGGATCCATATGTGGTTTGTGAAAACAATACACATGCAATCACACTGGTGGATCCATATGTGGTTTGTGAAAAGAACACACATGAAATGAACTCTGGCGGATCCATGTGTTTTTTGAAAAGAACAGACATGCAATGACTCTAGCTGTGGTTAATGAAAAGAACACACATGTAGTGACACTAGTGGATCCATATGTGGTCTGTGAAAAGAACACACATGCAATGAACTCTGGTGGATCCATATGTGGTTTGTGAGAAGAACACACATGCTCATGTGGTTTGTGAAAAAAACACACATCCAATGACACTAGTAGATCCTTATGTGGTTTGTGAAAAGAACACACATGCAATGACACTGGTGGATCAATATGTGGTTTGTGAAAAGCACACGCATCCAATGACTCTAGTGGATTCTTATGTGGTTTCTAAAAATAACACACATGCAATGACTCTAACTTTGGTTTTTGAAAAGAACCGGCAATACAATGACTCTGGTGGATCCATCTGTGGTTTGTGAAAGAACAGACATTCACTAACTCTAGTTGTGGTTCATGAAAAGAAAACACATGCAATGACACTGGTGGTTCCATATGTGGTTTGTGAAAAGAACACACATGCAATGACACTGGTGGATCCATATGTGGTTATTGAAAAGAACACACATGAAATGAACTCTGGTGGATCCACAGGTGGTTTGTGAAAAGAACACACATGCAATGAACTCTAGTTGTGGTTAATGAAAAGAACACACATGCAATGACACTGGTGGATCCATATGTGGTTTGTGAAAAGAACACACATACAATGACTCTAGTGGATCCTTATGTGGTTTGTGAAAAGAACAGACATACAATGACTCTAACTGTGGTTTGTGAAAAGAACTAGCAATACAATCACTTTGGTGGATCCATGTGTGGTTTGTGAAAGAACAGACATTCACTAACTCTAGTTATGGTTCATGAAAAGAAAACACATGCAATGACACTGGTGGATCCAAATGTGGTTTGTGAAAAGAACACACATGCAATGACACGGGTGGATCCATATGTTGTTATTGAAAAGAACACACATGAAATGAACTCTGGTGGAGCCATATGTGGTTTGTGAAAAGAACACACATGCAATGAACTCTAGTTGTGGTTAATGAAAAGAACACACATGCAATGACACTGGTGGATCCATATGTGATTTGTGAAAAGAACACACATCCAATGACTCTAGTGGATCCTTATGTGGTTTGTGAAAAGAACAGACATACAATGACTCTAACTTTGGTTTGTGAAAAGAACAAGCAATACAATGACTTTGGTGGATCCATGTGTGGTTTGTGAAAGAACAGATATTCACTGACTAGTTGTGGTTCATGAAAAGAACACACATGCAATGACACTGGTGGATCCATATGTGGTTTGTGAAAAGAACACACAAGCAATGACACTGGTGGATCCATATGTGGTTTGTGAAAAGAACACACAAGCAATGACTCTAGTGGATCCTTATGTGGTTTGTGAAAAGAACAGACATACAATGACTCTAACTGTGGTTTGTGAAAAGAACAAGCAATACAATGAACTCTGGTGGATCCATATGTGGTTTGTGAGAAGAACACACATGCTCATGTGGTTTGTGAAAAGAACACACATCCAATGACACTAGTAGTTCCTTATGTGGTTTGTGAAAGGAACACATATGGAATGACACTTCTGGATCAATATGTGGTTTGTGAAAAGCACACGCATCCAATGACTCTAGTGGATTCTTATGTGGTTTCTAAAAAGAACACACATGCGATGACTCTAACTTTGGTTTTTGAAAAGAACCGGCAATACAATGACTCTGGTGGATCCATCTGTGGTTTGTGAAAGAACAGACATTCACTAACTCTAGTTGTGGTTCATGAAAAGAAAACACATGCAATGACACTGGTGGATCTATATGTGGTTTGTGAAAAGAACACACATGCAATGACACGGGTGGATCCATATGTTGTTATTGAAAAGAACACACATGAAATGAACTCTGGTGGAGCCATATGTGGTTTGTGAAAAGAACACACATGCAATGAACTCTAGTTGTGGTTAATGAAAAGAACACACATGCAATGACACTGGTGGATCCATATGTGGTTTGTGAAAAGAACACACATCCAATGACTCTAGTAGATCCTTATGTGGTTTGTCAAAAGAACAGACATACAATGACTCTAAATGTGGTTTGTGAAAAGAACAAGCAATACAATGACTTGGATCCATGTGTGGTTTGTGAAAGAACAGATATTCACTGACTAGTTGTGGTTCATGAAAAGAACACACATGCAATGACACTGGTGGATCCATATGTGGTTTTTGAAAGAACACACAAGCAATGACACTGGTGGATCCATATGTGGTTTTTTGAAAAGAACACATATGCGCATGTGCTTTGTGAAAAGAACACACATGCAATGACACTGGTGGATCAATATGTGGTTTATGAAAAGAACACACATCCAATGACTCTAGTGGATCCTTATGTGGTTTGTGAAAAGAACAGACATGCAATGACTCTAACTATGGTATGTGAAAAGAACATGCAATACAATGACTCTGGTGGATCCATGTGTGGTTTGTGAAAGAACAGACATTCACTGAATCTAGTTGTGGTTCATGAAAAGAACACACATGCAATGACACTGGTGGATCCATATGTGGTTTGTGAAAAGAACAGACATGCAATGAAAATGGTGGATCCATATGTGGTTTGTGAAAAGAACAAACATGAAATGAACTCTGGCGGATCCATGTGGTTTTTGAAAAGAACAGACATGCAATGACTCTAGCTGTGGTTAATGAAAAGAACACACATGTAGTGACACTAGTGGATCCATATGTGGTATGTGAAAAGAACACACATGCAATGAACTCTGGTGGATCCATATGTGGTTTGTGAGAAGAACACACATGCTCATGTGGTTTGTGAAAAGAACACACATCCAATGACACTAGTAGATCCTTATGTGGTTTGTGAAAAGAACACACATGGAATGACACTGGTGGATCAATATGTGGTTTGTGAAAAGCACACGCATCCAATGACTCTAGTGGATTCTTATGTGGTTTGTAAAAAGAACACACATGCAATGACTCTAACTTTGGTTTTTGAAAAGAACCGGCAATACAATGACTCTGGTGGATCCATCTGTGGCCTGTGAAAGAATAGACATTCACTAACTCTAGTTGTGGTTCATGAAAAGAAAACACATGCAATGACACTGGTGGATCCATATGTGGTTTGTGAAAAGAACACACATGCAATGACACTGGTGGATCCATATGTGGTTATTGAAAAGAACACACATGAAATGAACTCTGGTGGATCCATATGTGGTTTGTGAAAAGAACACACATGCAATGAACTCTAGTTGTGGTTAATGAAAAGAACACACATGCAATGACACTGGTGGATCCATATGTGGTTTGTGAAAAGAACACACATCCAATGACTCTAGTGGATCCTTATGTGGTTTGTGAAAAGAACATACATACAATGACTCTAACTGTGGTTTGTGAAAAGAACAAGCAATACAATGACTTTGGTGGATCCATGTGTGGTTTGTGAAAGAACAGATATTCACTGACTAGTTGTGCTTCATGAAAAGTACACACACGCAATGACACTGGTGGATCCATATGTGGTTTGTGAAAAGAACACACATGAAATGACACTGGTGGATCCATATGTGGTTTGTGAAAAGAACACAAAAGCAATGACACTGGTGGATCCATATGTGGTTTTTTGAAAAGAACACATATGCGCATGTGGTTTGTAAAAAGAACACACATGCAATAACACTGGTGGATCAATATGTGGTTTCTGAAAAGAACACACATCCAATGACTCTAGTGGATCTTTATGTGGTTTGTGAAAAGAACAGACATGCAATGACTCTAACTATGGTATGTGAAAAGCACATGAAATACAATGACTCTGGTGGATCCATGTGTGGTTTGTGAAAGAACAAACATTCACTGAATCTAGTTGTGGTTCATGAAAAGAACACACACGCAATGACACTGGTGGATCCATATGTGGTTTGTGAAAAGAACAGACATGCAATGTCAATGGTGGATCCATATGTGGTTTGTGAAAAGAACAGACATTCAATGACTCTAGTTGTGGTTAATGAAAAGAACACACGTCTAGTGACTTTGGTGGATCGATATGTGGTTTATGAGAAGAACACACGTGCAATGACAATGGTGAATCCATATGTGGTTTGTGGAAAGAACTGACATGGAATGACACTAGTTGTGGTTAATGTAAAGAACATACATGCAATGACTCTGGTGGATCCATATGTGGTTTGTGAAAAGAACATACATGCAATGACTCTAGCTATGGTTAATGAAAAGAACACACTTCCAGTGAATCTGGTGGATCCATGTGGTTTTTGAAAATAACAGACATGCAATGACTCTAGCTATGGTTAATGAAAAGAACACACATGCAATGACATTGGTGGATCCATATGTGGTTTGTGAAAAGAACACACATGAAATGAACTCTGGTGGATCCATATGTGATTTGTGAAAGAACACACATGCAATTAACTCTGGTGGATCCATATGTGGTTTGTGCAAAGAACACACATGCAATGACTCTAGCTATGGTTAATGAAAAGAACACACATGCAATGACACTCTTGGATCCATATGTGGTTTGTGAAAAGAACACACATGCAATGAACTCTGGTGGATCCATATGTGGTTTGTGACAAGAACACACATGCTCATCAGGTTTGTGAAAAGAACAAACATCCAATAACACTAGTGGATCCTTATGTGGTTAATGAAAAGAACACACATGTAATGACATTGGTCGATCCATATGTGGTTTGTGAAAAGTACACACGTCCAATGAATCTAGTTGTCGTTCAGGGAAAGAACACACTTCCAGTGACACTGGTGGATCCATGTGGTTTTCGAAAATAACAGACATGCAATGACTCTAGCTATGGTTAATGAAAAGAACACACATGCAATGACACTGGTGGATCCATATGTGGTTTGTGAAAAGAACACACATGCAATGAACTCTGGTGGATCCATATGTGGTTTGTGAAAAGAACACACATGCAATGACTCTAGCTATGGTTAATGAAAAGAACACACATGCAATGACACTCTTGGATCCATATGTGTTTTGTGAAAAGAACACACATGCAATGAACTCTGGTGGATCCATATGTGGTTTGTGAGAAGAACACACATGCTCATGTGGTTTGTGAAAAGAACACACATCCAATGACACTAGTGGATCCTTATGTGGTTAATGGAAAGAACACACATGTAATGACACGGGTGGATCAATATGTGGTTTTTGAAAAGTACACACATCCAATGAATCTAGTGGATCCTTATGTGGTTTGTGAAAAGAACAGACATGCAATGACTCTAACTATGGTTTATGAAAATAATAGGCAATACAATGACTCTGGTTGATCCATGTGTGGTTTGTGAAAAGAACAAACATTCACTAACTCTAGTTGTGGTTCATGAAAAGAACACACATGGAATGACACTGGTGGATCCATATGTGGTTTGTCAAAAGAACACACATGCAATGACACTGGTGGATCCATATGTGGTTTCTAAAAATAACACACATGAAATGAACTCTGGTGGATCCATATGTGGTTTGTGAAAAGAACACACATGCAATGAACTCTGGTGGATCCATATATGGTTTCTGAAAAGAACACACATGCAATGAATCTAGTTGTGGTTCATGAAAAGAACACACATGCAATGACACTCGTGGATCCATATGTGGTTTGTGAAAAGAACACACATGCAATGACACTGGTGGATCCATATGTGGTTTGTGAAAGAACAGACAAGCAATGACACTGGTGGATCCATATGTGGTTTTTTGAAAAGAACACATATGCGCATGTGGTTTGTGAAAAGAACACACATGCAATGACACTGGTGGATCAATATGTGGTTTCTGAAAAGAACACACATCCAATGACTCTAGTGGATCCTTATGTGGGTTGTGAAAAGAACAGACATGCAATGACTCTAACTGTGGTATGTGAAAAGAACATGCAATACAATGACTCTGGTGGATCCATGTGTGGTTTGTGAAAGAACAGACATTCACTAACTCTAGTTGTGGTTCATGAAAAGAACACACATGCAATGACACTGGTGGATCCATATGTGGTTTGTGAAAAGAATACACATGCAATCACACTGGTGGATCCATATGTGGTTTGTGAAAAGAACACACATGAAATGAACTCTGGCGGATCCATGTGGTTTTTGAAAAGAACAGACATGCAATGACTCTAGCTGTGGTTAATGAAAAGAACACACATGTAGTGACACTAGTGGATCCATATGTGGTCTGTGAAAAGAACACACATGCAATGAACTCTGGAGGATCCATATGTGGTTTGTGAGAAGAACACACATGCTCATGTGGTTTGTGAAATGAACACACATCCAATGACACTAATAGATCCTTATGTGGTTTGTGAAAAGAACACACATGGAATGACACTGGTGGATCAATATGTGGTTTGTGAAAAGCACACGCATCCAATGACTCTAGTGGATTCTTAAGTGGTTTCTAAAAGGAACACACATGCAATGACTCTAACTTTGGTTTTTGAAAAGAACCGGCAATACAATGACTCTGGTGGATCCATCTGTGGTTTGTGAAAGAACAGACATTCACTAACTCTAGTTGTGGTTCATGAAAAGAAAACACATGCAATGACACTGGTGGATCCATATGTGGTTTGTGAAAAGAACACACATGCAATGACACTAGTGGATCCATATGTGGTTATTGAAAAGAACACGCATGAAATGAACTCTGGTGGATCCACAGGTGGTTTGTGAAAAGAACACAATGCAATGAACTCTAGTTGTGGTTACTGAAAAGAACACACATGCAATGACACTGGTGGATCCATATGTGGTTTGTGAAAAGAACACACATACAATGACTCTAGTGGATCCTTATGTGGTTTGTGAAAAGAACAGACATACAATGACTCTAACTATGGTTTGTGAAAAGAACAAGCAATACAATGACTTTGGTGGATCCATGTGTGGTTTGTGAAAGAACAGACATTCACTAACTCTAGTTATGGTTCATGAAAAGAAAACATATGCAATGACACTGGTGGATCCAAATGTGGTTTGTGAAAAGAACACACATGCAATGACACGGGTGGATCCATATGTTGTTATTGAAAAGAACACACATGAAATGAACTCTGGTGGAGCCATATGTGGTTTGTGAAAAGAACACACATGCAATGAACTCTAGTTGTGGTTAATGAAAAGAACACACATGCAATGACACTGGTGGATTCATATGTGGTTTGTGAAAAGAACACACATCCAATGACTCTAGTGGATCCTTATGTGGTTTGTGAAAAGAACAAACATACAATGACTCTAACTGTGGTTTGTGAAAAGAACAAGCAATACAATGACTTTGGTGGATCCATGTGTGGTTTGTGAAAGAACAGATATTCACTGACTAGTTGTGGTTCATGAAAAGAACACACATGCAATGACACTGGTGGATCCATATGTGGTTTGTGGAAAGAACACACATGCAATGACACTGGTGGATCCATATGTGGTTTCTGAAAAGAACACACAAGCAATGACACTGGTGGATCCATATGTAGTTTTTTTGAAAAGAACACATATGCGCATGTGGTTTGTGAAAAGAACACACATGCAATGACACTGGTGGATCAATATGTGGTTTCTGAAAAGAACACACATCCAATGACTCTAGTGGATCCTTATGTGGTTTGTGAAAAGAACAGACATGCAATGACTCTAACTGTGGTATGTGAAAAGAACATGCAATACAATGACTCTAGTGGATCCATGTGTGGTTTGTGAAAGAACAGACATTCACTAACTCTAGTTGTGGTTCATGAAAAGAACACACATGCAATGACACTGGTGGATCCATATGTGGTTTGTGAAAAGAATACACATGCAATCACACTGGTGGATCCATATGTGGTTTGTGAAAAGAACACACATGCTCATGTGGTTTGTGAAAAGAACACACATCCAATGACTCTAGTGGATTCTTATGTGGTTTCTAAAAAGAACACACATGCAATGACTCTAACTTTGGTTTTTGAAAAGAACCGGCAATACAATTACTCTGGTGGATCCATCTGTGGTTTGTGAAATAACAGACATTCACTAACTCTAGTTGTGGTTCATGAAAAGAAAACACATGCAATGATACTAGTGGATCCATATGTGGTTTGTGAAAAGAACACACATGCAATGACACTAGTGGATCCATATGTGGTTATTGAAAAGAACACACATTAAATGAACTCTGGTGGAGCCATATGTGGTTTGTGAAAAGAACACACATGCAATGAACTCTAGTTGTGGTTAATGAAAAGAACACACATGCAATGACACTGGTGGATCCATATGTGGTTTGTGAAAAGAACACACATACAATGACTCTACTGGATCCTTATGTGGTTTGTGAAAAGAACAGACATACAATGACTCTAACTGTGGTTTGTGAAAAGAACAAGCAATACAATGACTTTGGTGGATCCATGTGTGGTTTGTGAAAGAACAGACATTCACTAACTCTAGTTATGGTTCATGAAAAGAAAACATATGCAATGACACTGGTGGATCCTAATGTGGTTTGTGAAAAGAACACACATGCAATGACACGGGTGGATCCATATGTTGTTATTGAAAAGAACACACATGAAATGAACTCTGGTGGAGCCATATGTGGTTTGTGAAAAGAACACACATGCAATGAACTCTAGTTGTGGTTAATGAAAAGAACACACATGCAATGACACTGGTGGATCCATATGTGGTTTGTGAAAAGAACACACATCCAATGACTCTAGTGGATCCTTATGTGGTTTGTGAAAAGTACAGACATACAATGACTCTAACTGTGGTTTGTGAAAAGAACAAGCAATACAATGACTTTGGTGGATCCATGTGTGGTTTGTGAAAGAACAGATATTCACTGACTAGTTGTGGTTCATGAAAAGAACACACATGCAATGACACTGGTGGATCCAAATGTGGTTTGTGAAAAGAACACACATGCAATGACACTGGTGGATCCATATGTGGTTTGTGAAAAGAACACACAAGCAATGACACTGGTGGATCCATATGTAGTTTTTTGAAAAGAACACATATGCGCATGTGGTTTGTGAAAAGAACACACATGCAATGATACTGGTGGATCAATATGTGGTTTCTGAAAAGAACACACATCCAATGACTCGAGTGGATCCTTATGTGGTTTGTGAAAAGAACAGACATGCAATGACTCTAACTATGGTATGTGAAAAGAACATGCAATACAATAACTCTAGTGGATCCATGTGTGGTTTGTGAAAGAACAGACATTCACTAACTCTAGTTGTGGTTCATGAAAAGAACACACATGCAATGACACTGGTGGATCCATATGTGGTTTGTGAAAAGAATACACATGCAATCACACCGGTGGATCCATATGTGTTTTGTGAAAAGAACACACATGCTCATGTGGTTTGTGAAAAGAACACACATCCAATGACACTAGTATATCCTTATGTGGTTTGTGAAAAGAACACACATACAATGACACTAGTGGATCAATATGTGGTTTGTGAAAAGCACACGCATCCAATGACTCTAGTGGATTCTTATGTGGTTTGTAAAAAGAACACACATGCAATGACTCTAACTGTGGTTTGTGAAAAGAACAAGCAATACAATGACTCTGGTGGATCCATCTGTGGTCTGTGAAAGAACAGACATTCACTAACTCTAGTTGTGGTTCATGAAAAGAAAACACATGCAATGACACTGGTGGATCCATATGTGGTTTGTGAAAAGAACACACATGCAATGACACTGGTGGATCCATATGTGGTTATTGAAAAGAACACACATGAAATGAACTCTAGTGGATCCATATGTTGTTTGTGAAAAGAACACACATGCAATGAACTCTAGTTGTGGTTAATGAAAAGAACACACATGCAATGACACTGGTGGATCCATATGTGGTTTGTGAAAAGAACACACATCCAATGACTCTAGTGGATCCTTATGTGGTTTGTGAAAAGAACATACATACAATGACCCTAACTGTGGTTTGTGAAAAGAACAAGCAATCCAATGACTTTGGTGGATCCATGTGTGGTTTGTGAAAGAACAGATATTCACTGACTAGTTGTGCTTCATGAAAAGAACACACATGCAATGACACTGGTGGATCCATATGTGGTTTGTGAAAAGAACACACATGCAATGACACTGGTGGATCCATATGTGGTTTGTGAAAAGAACACAAAAGCAATGACACTGGTGGATCCATATGTGGTTTTTTGAAAAGAACACATATGCGCATGTGGTTTGTGAAAAGAACACACATACAATGACTCTAGTGGATCCTTATGTGGTTTGTGAAAAGAACAGACATACAATGACTCTAACTGTGGTTTGTGAAAAGAACAAGCAATACAATGACTTTGGTGGATCCATGTGTGGTTTGTGAAAGAACAGACATTCACTAACTCTAGTTATGGTTCATGAAAAGAAAACATATGCAATGACACTGGTGGATCCAAATGTGGTTTGTGAAAAGAACACACATGCAATGAACTCTAGTTGTGGTTAATGAAAAGAACACACATGCAATGACACTGGTGGATCCATATGTGGTTTGTGAAAAGAACACACATCCAATGACTCTAGTGGATCCTTATGTGGTTTGTGAAAAGAACAGACATACAATGACTCTAACTGTGGTTTGTGAAAAGAACAAGCAATACAATGACTTTGGCGGATCCATGTGTGGTTTGTGAAAGAACAGATATTCACTGACTAGTTGTGGTTCATGAAAAGAACACACATGCAATGACACTGGTGGATCCATATGTGGTTTGTGAAAAGAACACACATGCAATGACACTGGTGGATCCATATGTGGTTTGTGAACAGAACACACAAGCAATGACACTGGTGGATCCATATGTAGTTTTTTGAAAAGAAAACATATGCGCATGTGGTTTGTGAAAAGAACACACATGCAATGATACTGGTGGATCAATATGTGGTTTCTGAAAAGAACACACATCCAATGACTCTAGTGGATCCTTATGTGGTTTGTGAAAAGAATAGACATGCAATGACTCTAACTATGGTATGTGAAAAGAACATGCAATACAATGACTCTAGTGGATCCATGTGTGGTTTGTGAAAGAACAGACATTCACTAACTCTAGTTGTGGTTCATGAAAAGAACACACATGCAATGACACTGGTGGATCCATATGTGGTTTGTGAAAAGAATACACATGCAATCACACCGGTGGATCCATATGTGGTTTGTGAAAAGAACACACATGCTCATGTGGTTTGTGAAAAGAACACACATCCAATGACACTAGTATATCCTTATGTGGTTTGTGAAAAGAACACATATACAATGACACTAGTGGATCAATATGTGGTTTGTGAAAAGCACACGCATCCAATGACTCTAGTGGATTCTTATGTGGTTTGTAAAAAGAACAGACATGCAATGACTCTAACTTTGGTTTTTGAAAAGAACCGGCAATACAATGACTCTGGTGGATCCATCTGTGGTCTGTGAAAGAACAGACATTCACTAACTCTAGTTGTGGTTCATGAAAAGAAAACACATGCAATGACACTGGTGGATCCATATGTGGTTTGTGAAAAGAACACACATGCAATAACACTGGTGGATCCATATGTGGTTATTGAAAAGAACACACATGAAATGAACTCTAGTGGATCCATATGTTGTTTGTGAAAAGAACACACATGCAATGAACTCTAGTTGTGGTTAATGAAAAGAACACACATGCAATGACACTGGTGGATCCATATGTGGTTTGTGAAAAGAACACACATCCAATGACTCTAGTGGATCCTTATGTGGTTTGTGAAAAGAACATACATACAATGACCCTAACTGTGGTTTGTGAAAAGAACAAGCAATCCAATGACTTTGGTGGATCTATGTGTGGTTTGTGAAAGAACAGATATTCACTGACTAGTTGTGCTTCATGAAAAGAACACACATGCAATGACACTGGTGGATCCATATGTGGTTTGTGAAAAGAACACACATGCAATGACACTGGTGGATCCATATGTGGTTTGTGAAAAGAACACAAAAGCAATGACACTGGTGGATCCATATGTGGTTTTTTGAAAAGAACACATATGCGCATGTGGTTTGTGAAAAGAACACACATGCAATGACACTGGGTGATCAATATGTGGTTTCTGAAAAGAACACACATCCAATGACTCTAGTGTATCCTTATGTGGTTTGTGAAAAGAACAGACATGCAATGACTCTAACTATGGTATGTTAATCTGGTGGATCCATGTGTGGTTTGTGAAAGAACAGACATTCACTGAATCTAGTTGTGGTTCATGAAAAGAACACACATGAAATGACACTGGTGGATCCATATGTTGTTTGTGAAAAGAACAGACATGCAATGACAATGGTGGATCCATATGTGGTTTGTGAAAAGAACAGACATTCAATGACTCTAGTTGTGGTTAATGAAAAGAACACACATCTAGTGACTTTGGTCGATCAATATGTTGTTTATGAGAAGAACACACGTGCAATGACAATGGTGAATCCATATGTGGTTTGTGGAAAGTACTGACATGGAATGACACTAGTTGTGGTTAATGTAAAGAACATACATGCAATGACTCTGGTGGATCCATATGTGGTTTGTGAAAAGAACATACATGCCATGACTCTAGCTATGGTTAATGAAAAGAACACACTTCCAGTGACACTGGTGGGTCCATATGTGGATTATGAGAAGAACACACATGCAATGACAATGGTGTATCCATATGTGGTTTGTGGAAAGAACAGACATGGAATGACACTAGTTGTGGTTAATGTAAAGAACATACATGCAATGACTCTGGTGGATCCATATGTGGTTTGTGAAAAGAACATACATGCAATGACTCTATCTATGGTTAATGAAAAGAACACACTTCCAGTGACACTGGTGGATCCATGTGGTTTTTGAAAATAACAGACATGCAATGACTCTAGCTATGGTTAATGAAAAGAACACACATGCAATGACACTGGTGGATCCATATGTGGTTTGTGAAAAGAACACACATGAAATGAACTCTGGTGGATCCATATGTGGTTTGGGAAAGAACACACATGCAATGAACTCTGGTGGATCCATATGTGGTTTGTGAAAAGAACACACATGCAATGACTCTAGCTATGGTTAATGAAAAGAACTCACATGCAATGACACTCTTGGATCCATATGTGGTTTGTGAAAAGAACACACATGCAATGAACTCTGGTGGATCCATATGTGGTTTGTGACAAGAACACACATGCTCATCAGGTTTGTGAAAAGAACAAACATCCAATGACACTAGTGGATCCTTATGTGGTTAATGAAAAGAACACACATGTAATGACATTGGTGGATCAATATGTGGTTTGTGAAAAGTACACACGTCCAATGAATCTAGTTGTCGTTCAGGAAAAGAACAAACTTCCAGTGACACTGGTGGATCCATGTGGTTTTCGAAAATAACAGACATGCTATGACTCTAGCTATGGTTAATGAAAAGAACACACATGCAATGACACTGGTGGATCCATATGTGGTTTGTGAAAAGAACACACATGAAATGAACTCTGGTGGATCCATATGTGGTTTGTGAAAAGAACACACATGCAATGAACTCTGGTGGATCCATATGTGGTTTGTGAAAAGAACACACATGCAATGACTCTAGCTATGGTTAATGAAAAGAACACACATGCAATGACACTCTTGGATCCATATGTGTTTTGTGAAAAGAACACACATGCAATGAACTCTGGTGGATCCATATGTGGTTTGTGAGAAGAACACACATGCTCATGTGGTTTGTGAAAAGAACACACATCCAATGACACTAGTGGATCCTTATGTGGTTAATGAAAAGAACACACATGTAATGACACGGGTGGATCAATATGTGGTTTTTGAAAAGTACACACATCCAATGAATCTAGTGGATCCTTATGTGGTTTGTGAAAAGAAAAGACATGCAATGACTCTAACTATGGTTTATGAAAATAATAGGCAATACAATGACTCTGGTTGATCCATGTGTGGTTTGTGAAAGAATATACATTCACTGACTCTAGTTGTGGTTCATGAAAAGAACACACATGCAATGACACTGGTGGATCCATATGTGGTTTGTGAAAAGAACAGACATTCACTAACTCTAGTTGTGGTTCATGAAAAGAATACACATGGAATGACACTGGTTGATCCATATGTGGTTTGTGAAAAGAACACACATGCAATGACACTGGTGGATCCATATGTGGTTTCTAAAAATAACACACATGAAATGAACTCTGGTGGATCCATATGTGGTTTGTGAAAAGAACACACATGCAATGAACTCTGGTGGATCCATATGTGGTTTGTGAAAAGAACACACATGCAATGAATCTAGTTATGGTTCAGGAAAAGAACACACATGCAATGACACTGGTGGATCCATATGTGGTTTGTGAAAAGAACACACATGCACTGACGCTGGTGGACCCATGTGTGGTTTGTGAAAAGAACACACATGAAATGAACTCTGGTGGATCCATGTGTGGTTTGTGAAAATAACACACATGGAATGAACTCTGGTGGATCCATATGTGGTTTGTGAAAAGAACAAACATGCAATGACTCTACTTGTGGTCAATGAAAAGAACACACATGCAATGACACTAGGGGATCCATATCTGGATAATGAAAAGCACTCACATGCAATGACACTAGTGGATCCATATGTGGTTTGTTAAAAGAACACACATGCAATGACAATGGTGGATCCATATGTGGTTTGTGAAAAGAACACACATGGAATGAACTGTGGTGTATCCATATGTGGTTAATGAAAAGAACATACATGCAATGACTCTAGCTTTGGTTGATGAAAAGAACACACATGCAATGACACTAGGGGATCCATATGTGGTTAATAAAAACAAAACACATGCAATGACACTAGTGGATCTATATTTGGTTTTTGAAAGTAACACACATGAAATGAACTCTGGTGGATCCATATGTGGTTTGTGAAAAGAACACACATCCAATGAACTCTGGTGGATCCATATGTGGTTTGTGAAAAGAACACACATGCAATGAATCTAGTTGTGGTTCAGGAAAAGAACACACATGCAATGACACTGGTGGATCCATATGTGGTTTGTGAAAAGAACACACATGCAATGACACTGGTGGATCCATGTGTGGTTTGTGAAAATAACACACATGGAATGAACTCTGGTGGATCCATATGTGGTTTGTGAAAAGAACAAACATGCAATGACTCTACTTGTGGTCAATGAAAAGAACACACATGCAATGACACTAGGGGATCCATATCTGGATAATGAAAAGAACTCACATGCAATGACACTGGTGGATCCATATGTGGTTTGTTAAAAGAACACACATGCAATGCCAATGGTGGATCCATATGTGGTTTGTGAAAAGAACACACATGGAATGAACTGTGGTGGATCCATATGTGGTTAATGAAAAGAACATACATGCAATGACTCTAGCTTTGGTTAATCAAAAAGAACACACATGCAATGACACGAGGGGATCCATATGTGGTTAATAAAAAGAAAACACATGCAATGACACTAGTGGATCTATATTTGGTTTGTGAAAGTAACACACATGAAATGAACTCTGGTGGATCCATATGTGATTTGTGAAAAGAACACACATGCAATGAACTCTGGTGGATCCATATGTGGTTTGCGAAAAGAACACATATGCAATGTCTCTAGTTGTGGTCAATGAAAAGAACACACATGCAATGACACTAGTGGATCCATATGTGGTTAATGAAAAGAACACACATGCAATGACACTGGTGGATCCATATGTGGTTTGTGAAAAGAACACACATGCAATGACTCTAGCTGTGGTTAATGAAAAGAACACAATCCAGTGACACTGGTGGATCCATGTGGTTTGTGAAAAGAACAGACATACAATGACTCTAGCTATGGTTAATGAAAAGAACACACATGCAGTGACTCTAACTGTGGTTTGCGAAAAGAACATACATGCAATGACTCTAACTGTGGTTTGTGAAAAGAACAGGCAATGCAATGACTCTAGTGGATCCATGTGTGGTTTGTGAAAGAACAGACACTCACTGACTCTAGTTATTGTTTATGAAAAGAACACGGATGAAATGAACTCTGGTGGATCCATATGTGGTTTGTGAAAAGAACACAAATGCAATGAACTCTAGTTGTGGTTAATGATAAGAACACACATGCAATGACACTGGTGGATCAATATGTGGTTTGTGAAAAGAACACACATGCGCATGTGGTTTGTGAAAAGAACACACATGCAATGACACTGGTGGATCAATATGTGGTTTTTGAAAAGAACACACATCCAATGACTCTAGTGGATCCTTATGTGGTTTGTGAAAAGAACAGACATGCAATGACTCTAACGATGATTTGTGAAAAGAACATGCAATACAATGACTCTAGTGGATCCATGTGTGGTTTTTGAAAGAACAGACATTCACTGAATCTAGTTGTGGTTCATGAAAAGAACACACATGAAATGACACTAGTGGATCCATATGTGGTTTGTGAAAAGAACAGACATGCAATGACACTGGTGGATCCATATGTGGTTTGTGAAAAGAACACACATGCAATGACACTGGTGGATCCATGTGTGGTTTGTGAAAATAACACACATGGAATGAACTCTGGTGGATCCATATGTGGTTTGTGAAAAGAACAAACATGCAATGACTCTACTTGTGGTCAATGAAAAGAACACACATGCAATGACACTAGGGGATCCATATCTGGATAATGAAAAGAACTCACATGCAATGACACTGGTGGATCCATATGTGGTTTGTTAAAAGAACACACATGCAATGCCAATGGTGGATCCATATGTGGTTTGTGAAAATAACACACATGGAATGAACTGTGGTGGATCCATATGTGGTTAATGAAAAGAACATACATGCAATGACTCTAGCTTTGGTTAATCGAAAAGAACACACATGCAATGACACGAGGGGATCCATATGTGGTTAATAAAAAGAAAACACATGCAATGACACTAGTGGATATATATTTGGTTTGTGAAAGTAACACACATGAAATGAACTCTGGTGGATCCATATGTGATTTGTGAAAAGAACACACATGCAATGAACTCCGGTGGATCCATATGTGGTTTGCGAAAAGAACACATATGCAATGTCTCTAGTTGTGGTCAATGAAAAGAACACACATGCAATGACACTAGTGGATCCATATGTGGTTAATGAAAAGAACACACATGCAATGACACTGGTGGATCCATATGTGGTTTGTGAAAAGAACACACATGCAATGACTCTAGCTGTGGTTAATGAAAAGAACACAATCCAGTGACACTGGTGGATCCATGTGGTTTGTGAAAAGAACAGACATACAATGACTCTAGCTATGGTTAATGAAAAGAACACACATGCAGTGACTCTAACTGTGGTTTGCGAAAAGAACATACATGCAATGACTCTAACTGTGGTTTGTGAAAAGAACAGGCAATACAATGACTCTAGTGGATCCATGTGTGGTTTGTGAAAGAACAGACACTCACTGACTCTAGTTATTGTTTATGAAAAGAACACACATGAAATGAACTCTGGTGGATCCATATGTGGTTTGTGAAAAGAACACAAATGCAATGAACTCTAGTTGTGGTTAATGATAAGAACACACATGCAATGACACTGGTGGATCAATATGTGGTTTGTGAAAAGAACACACATCCAATGACTCTAGTGGATCCTTATGTGGTTTGTGAAAGGAACATACATACAATGACTCTAACTGTGGTTTGTGAATAGAACAAGCAATACAATGACTTTGGTGGATCCATGTGTGGTTTGTGAAAGAACAGATATTCACTAACTCTAGTTGTGGTTCATGAAAAGAACACACATGCAATGACACTGGTGGATCCATATGTGGTTTGTGAAAAGAACACACATGCAATGACACTGGTGGATCCATATGTGGTTTGTGAAAAGAACACACAAGCAATGACACTGGTGGATCCATATGTGGTTTTTTGAAAAGAACACACATGCGCATGTGGTTTGTGAAAAGAACACACATGCAATGACACTGGTGGATCAATATGTGGTTTTTGAAAAGAACACACATCCAATGACTCTAGTGGATCCTTATGTGGTTTGTGAAAAGAACAGACATGCAATGACTCTAACGATGATTTGTGAAAAGAACATGCAATACAATGACTCTAGTGGATCCATGTGTGGTTTTTGAAAGAACAGACATTCACTGAATCTAGTTGTGGTTCATGAAAAGAACACACATGAAATGACACTAGTGGATCCATATGTGGTTTGTGAAAAGAACAGACATGCAATGACACTGGTGGATCCATATGTGGTTTGTGAAGAGAACACACATGCAATGACACTGGTGGATCCATGTGTGGTTTGTGAAAATAACACACATGGAATGAACTCTGGTGGATCCATATGTGGTTTGTGAAAAGAACAAACATGCAATGACTCTACTTGTGGTCAATGAAAAGAACACACATGCAATGACACTAGGGGATCCATATCTGGATAATGAAAAGAACTCACATGCAATGACACTGGTGGATCCATATGTGGTTTGTTAAAAGAACACACATGCAATGCCAATGGTGGATCCATATGTGGTTTGTGAAAAGAACACACATGGAATGAACCGTGGTGGATCCATATGTGGTTAATGAAAAGAACATACATGCAATGACTCTAGCTTTGGTTAATCAAAAAGAACACACATGCAATGACACGAGGGGATCCATATGTGGTTAATAAAAAGAAAACACATGCAATGACACTAGTGGATATATATTTGGTTTGTGAAAGTAACACACATGAAATGAACTCTGGTGGATCCATATGTGATTTGTGAAAAGAACACACATGCAATGAACTCCGGTGGATCCATATGTGGTTTGCGAAAAGAACACATATGCAATGTCTCTAGTTGTGGTCAATGAAAAGAACACACATGCAATGACACTAGTGGATCCATATGTGGTTAATGAAAAGAACACACATGCAATGACACTGGTGGATCCATATGTGGTTTGTGAAAAGAACACACATGCAATGACTCTAGCCGTGGTTAATGAAAAGAACACAATCCAGTGACACTGGTGGATCCATGTGGTTTGTGAAAAGAACAGACATACAATGACTCTAGCTATGGTTAATGAAAAGAACACACATGCAGTGACTCTAACTGTGGTTTGTGAAAAGAACATACATGCAATGACTCTAACTGTGGTTTGTGAAAAGAACAGGCAATACAATGACTCTAGTGGATCCATGTGTGGTTTGTGAAAGAACAGACACTCACTGACTCTAGTTATTGTTTATGAAAAGAACACACATGAAATGAACTCTGGTGGATCCATATGTGGTTTGAGAAAAGAACACAAATGCAATGAACTCTAGTTGTGGTTAATGATAAGAACACACATGCAATGACACTGGTGGATCAATATGTGGTTTGTGAAAAGAACACACATCCAATGACTCTAGTGGATCCTTATGTGGTTTGTGAAAGGAACATACATACAATGACTCTAACTGTGGTTTGTGAATAGAACAAGCAATACAATGACTTTGGTGGATCCATGTGTGGTTTGTGAAAGAACAGATATTCACTAACTCTAGTTGTGCTTCATGAAAAGAACACACATGCAATGACACTGGTGGATCCATATGTGGTTTGTGAAAAGAACACACATGCAATGACACTGGTGGATCCATATGTGGTTTGTGAAAAGAACACACAAGCAATGACACTGGTGGATCCATATGTGGTTTTTTGAAAAGAACACACATGCGCACGTGGTTTGTGAAAAGAACACACATGCAATGACACTGGTGGATCAATATGTGGTTTTTGAAAAGAACACACATCCAATGACTCTAGTGGATCCTTATGTGGTTTGTGAAAAGAACAGAAATGCAATGACTCTAACGATGATTTGTGAAAAGAACATGCAATACAATGACTCTAGTGGATCCATGTGTGGTTTTTGAAAGAACAGACATTCACTGAATCTAGTTGTGGTTCATGAAAAGAACACACATGAAATGACACTAGTGGATCCATATGTGGTTTGTGAAAAGAACAGACATGCAATGACACTAGTGGATCCATATGTAGTTTGTGAAAAGAACAGATATGCAATGACTCTAGCTCTGGTTAATGAAAAGAACACATGTCTAGTGACTCTGGTGGATCCATATGTGGTTTATGAGAAGAACACACGTGCAATGACAATGGTGGATCCATATGTGGTTTGTGGAAAGAACAGACATGCAATGACACTAGCTGTGGTTAATGTAAAGAACATACATGCAATGACTCTGGTGGATCCATATGTGGTTTGTGAAAAGAACACACATGCAATGACTCTAGTTGTGGTTATTGAAAAGAACACTGATACATTACAAATGTATCTATAATTTTTGATGTTCCATTCTTGGTTTTATCTACTTTCTTGTGTTTTGTCCACACTTTGGAGTACTTTTCATATGATTTCTTGGACTAACCTATTAATAAGATGCCACAGTGCCAGTTGCCTGTTTTCTGCTGTTTTTGGTTCCAGGAAAGTCAGAAAATCAATATTCTCGGAATTGGACCGGACAAAAGGCAAAGTTGGTATTTTCTCGGAAGATTCACAGATCTAGAAGGAGACACGAAGGGGGGCCACAGGGTGGCCACACCACCCCTTGGTGCAGGCCAGCCTAGGCTGCGCTAGGGCATGGTGTGGGCCCCCTGGCCGGCCACCGACCTTGCCCCTTCGCCTATATATTCCTCCCGAGGGAGAAACCCTAGATAGTCAATCAGAAATCCACGAAAAGTTCTACAGCGCCGCCGCCACCGAAGGGGAGATTGGGGGACAGAAAGTCTCTGTTCCGGCACCCTACCGGGACAGGGAAGTGCCCTCGGAGCCATCTCCATCGATCTCCACCACCATCTCCATCGCCATTGCTGATTCCCATGATGAGGAGGGAGTAGTTGTCTCTCGAGGTTAAGAGTTCTACCGGTAGCTTTGTGTTCATCTCTCTCTATGAATGATCTTATTGAGATCATTAGCTTGTAATCAACAGATCTACCTTGCTACTGAAGTGCTTTAATAGATCTCTGCTCTCCCCATGTGTGTGAAGTTGACAGTGTGCACACCATGGTGGCACTTAGGCTAGAGATTACAAATACTTGTTATGAGTTATATTTGGAATTGGATGTATTTATGAAATTGTGGTGTTTGTTTGAACCATCTAGTGCTCAAGGTGACAGTGTGGGGGTTTTCTAGATGCAGAAAGCGAACTTTGAGGTGTGCTGTTATAGCCCTACCATCGATTAGAGTGTTCAACCGGATAGTAGTTTAGAGTAGTATCATAAAGAGAAGATATTTCTATGAGAGTGTTCATTAGTGAAAGTATGATCCCTAGGCCTTGTTTCTAAGCACCGAAACACCGTTTGCTATTAGATCTATTACATGTTTGCTTGCTTCTATCTTTATTTCAGTTTTACTTTAGTCTTTTCCACGCCGTCAAGCTATTTTCTATCACCGTTACCTCTTATAATTATCCATACCACTTGTATTTCACTATCTCTTCGCCGAACTAGTGCACCTATATACCTAATAAGTGTATTGGGTGTATTGGGGACACAAGAGACTTCTTGTATCTTGATTGCAGGGTTGCTTCAGAGGGATACCTTTGACCACTTCCTCCCTGAGTTCGATAAACCTTGGGTGATCCACTTAAGGGAAAACTTGCTGTTGTTCTACAAACCTCTGCACTTGGAGGCCCAACAACTGTCTACAAGAATATAAGTGCGTAGACATCAAGCTATTTTCTAGCGCCGTTGTCGGGGAGGTAAGGTAAAAGGTATTCACACCGGAGGATTAAAGAAGAAGAACCTCCCACGGCAAACACCTATTTTCTGGCGCCGTTGCCGGGGAGGTAAGGTAAAAGGTACTCACATCCTCCGGTGTGAGTGCTCGAAGTTATTTCCTTTAGATTTTGCAATTTTGTCTTTTTGTTTCTTGTTTTCACTAGTTAGGCTTAATGGAAAACAACAAAAAATTAGAGAGATTTATAGTATTTATCTTGAATTAGGACATGAAGTGTTTGAAGAGAAAATTAAAAAACCTATGGAACTTTATTTGCATGCTAATAGCAATGTTGTTAGTATGAATTCTTTGGACACCATTTTTGCTAATGCTATGGAAAAGTCTAAGCTTGGGGAAGCTAGTTTTTATGAAAATGATCTTTTTAGTTCCCCAGCTTTGGAAAGATAGCTATTCTATTGCTTATGATGATACCAAACCCCTAATATATGATGATTAGAATGATGCATATGATATTTTCAGTCCACCTACTATTGAGGAGAAAATTAATTATGTTACAATATGCCTCCTATATTTGATGATTATGGTGATGAGAATATTAATGATAGCTATTTTGTTGAATTTGCTCCCACTACAATTAATAAGAATGACTATGTTTATGTGGAGAGTAATAATTCTTTTATGCATGTGGCTCATGATAAGAATGTTTTATGCGATAGTTATATTGTTTATTTTATTCATGATGCTACTAAAAGTTATTATGAGAGAGGGAAACATGGTTTTATGTGTCTCAACAATATTATGTTTCCCCTCTTTATGTTGAAAGTCTTGAAGTTGCACTTGTTTTGCTTTACTATGCTTATTGCTTTGTGCTTTCATGACTTGTTTCTTTACAAGATTCCTATGCATAGGAAGTGGGTTAGACTTAAATGTGCTTTGAATTTGCTTTTTTATGCTCTCTTTTACTTCAATTCATATTTCCTATGTGAGCATCTTCTCAAACTATCATGCCTAACTTAAAAGCGTTAAAGAAAAGTACTTATTGGGAGATAACCCAAAAGTTTTAGATGAGTCTTGGAAGTTATTACATTAGTAATAACCGCTCCTTATCCTTTTTATTTGATTTTTGTGCCAAGAGTAACCTCTAATGAGAGAGAAGTAATGATTGGGAAAGTTGCTGTCCCGAAACATATTTTTGTGCTTCACCATAAAAATTCATGTAAACTCTCTGTACGTCCTTTTGAGGCGTGAATTTTTGTGCTTCTGCCCCAGGTTGTTATCTAACTTTCGTTAGTTCAACACTTTTTGATTTGAGCAACAGAAGGTCTTCGAAAAAATCCGTCTTTACCTGTTGGTCTGTTTTGACAGATTTCTGCCATTATTTGCGTTTGCTTCTTGTTTGTTCCTTTTTGAGTTCTTTTGGGGAATTGAGCTTTTTGAGGGAAGTACTACAGTAGCTAGTGTTTTAATGAAAGTTTTATTGGTGTTAGAACTGAACGTAAAGACTTATTTGCATTCCAAATGTATCTATAATTTTTGATGTTCCATGCTTGGTTTTATCTACTTTCTTGTGTTTTGTTCACACTTTGGAGTACTTTTCATATGAATTCTTGGACTAACCTATTAACAAGATGCCAAAGTGCCAGTTGCCTGTTTTCTGTTGTTTTTGGTTCCAGGAAAGTCAGAAAATCAATATTCTTAGAATTAGACCGGACAAAAGCCAAAGTTGATATTTTCCCGGAAGATTCACGGAGCCAGAAGGAGACACGAAGGGGGGCCACAGGGTGTCCACACCACCCCTTGTTGCGGGCCAGCCCAAGCCGCGCCAGCGCATGGTGTGGGCCCCTTGGCCAGCCACCGACCTTGCCCCTTCGCCTATATATTCCTCCCGAGGCAGAAACCCTAGATAGTCAATCAGAAATCCACGAAAAGTTCCACAGCGCCGCCGCCACCGAAGAGAAGATTCGGGGGACAGAAAGTCTCTGTTCCAGCATGCTACCGGGACGGGGAAGTGCCCCCAGAGCCATCTCCATCGATCTCCACCACCATCTCCATCGCCATTGCTGATTCCCATGATGAGGAGGAAGTAGTTCTCTCTCGAGGTTAAGAGTTCTACCGGTAGCTATGTGTTCATCTCTCTCTCTATGCATGATCTTATTGAGATCATGAGCTTGTAATCTATATATCTACCTTGCTACTCAAGTGCTTTAATAGATCTCTGCTCTCCCCATGTGTGTGAAGTTGACAGTGTGCACACCATGGTGGCACTTAGGCTAGAGATTACAAATACTTGTTATGAGTTATATTTGGAGTTGGTTGTCTTTATGAAATTGTGGTGTTTGTTTGAACCATCTAGTGCTCAAGGTGACAGTGTGGTATTTTCTAGATGCGGAAAGCGAACTTTGAGGTGTGATGTTATAGCCCTACCATCGATTAGAGTGTTCAACCGGAGAGTAGTTTAGAGTAGTATCATAAAGATAAGATATTTCTGTGAGAGTGTTCACTAGTGAAAGTATGATCCTTAGGCCTTGTTTCTAAGCACTAAAACACCATTTGCTATTAGATCTATTACTTGTTTGCTTGCTTCTATCTTTATTTCAGTTTTACTTTAGTCTTTTCCATGCCGTCAAGCTATTTTCTATCACCGTTACCGCTTATAATTATCCATACCACTTGTATTTCACTATCTCTCCGCCGAACTAGTGCACCTATGTGGGCTCCCCGGATTATTCGTCCGAGAAATCCCTGTTATGCATACATCCACGTTCCCATGATCAGTGAGCCGTGGAACATAACCGAAAGGTATCATTACAACATCCGTAACATAACGAATTACAAGACTTACATAAATGCCATTCTGGCTACAACATCCTTAGGAGCGGAAATATCATTATGTACAGAGCCCAATCGTGCCTCAACCTACAGGCAACTGGCTGGTAAGACGTCCTAGCTCGCTAGACGTCACCTAAATCTTCCGAAGTCGAATCTCTGAAAGTCTGGCCAAGTAAATAACTAGGGACATAGCCGTGAGTACTTTTCAATGTACTCGCAACCCACCAGGATATATGAAAAAAGGAAATGCATGTCTGGCGGTGGCGAGATAGCTTTATCTGGGGTTGTTTTTGAAAAGCCTAGACTACCTCTTGTAGGTATGGCTTCTCCATATCTTTGTTGAAAAAGAGTTTGAAAACATGCCTTTGTTTTATAAGTCAAGACATCTCCATATCTTTGTTGAAAAAGAGTTTTGAAAACAGTTTTGGAGTAAAAACCCCTTTTAAACCTCTTTGACCACCCCGGTGTCAAAACAAAACTTTCGAACTCGGGTTCCCCCGGAACCTTCATCCTCTTCATCCTTGTTTCCCAAGCAAGCACAATTTGGGTACTCCTAGCCAACACCATTACAACCGTCCTTGACCGTGGACATGGCTATTCGAATAGGTTATACTCTGCAGAGTTTGCGCACTTCCCCACAAGAATCAATACATCCGCCGGGATACAACCACGACCAACTACCACTATAGATGGGGGTCCGGATAATCAAACCTAACCTTTCGCTTGTCGACCCTAGCAAAGGCTGCTTTTCCTCTTGGGTTTGTTCTCCCTGGCAAGAAATATGTGGCTCCCAGCCATAGTCTTGCCTTCCGTACACGCGCATACCCAAGCCGCAACTTGGCATATACCTTAAATCTGGTGACTCCACTTCCTTCCGTACTCCAATTCATACCGTCCGCAGGAGACCCAATTGTTGCACTGGCCTCCTACCAGTACAGGCTCACTCAAGGGATCCAAGATCTGGTAGCTCCTGCCCGGAATTCAAGGGATCTCTCCCTGTAAGCAATGTAGAAGCTGCCTCGGCTAATGCGGACAAACTACGAGTTAAGCCCCAGCACCTGGGGTAATGTGGTTGCACTGATAAAAACTGTTCCAGTAAAGGCTTAGAACATCCCATCACATTCTCATTTCTCATCATCACCATTTCTTTTGTTAAAACATCCACTTGGAATGATGTCTCTTCCCAAGGGTTTTACAAAACAGTTAAAAACCTTTGTAGTGGGGTAAATCCCCAAAACAGTTTATTTTCTCAAAAATCGGGGTTTCCAATGAGGTAAGATGCTAACCATCATACTCTCGATCTAAAGGTAAAATGGTAGGTACATCGGGGTGGTGCCTTGAAGGGCACAAATTCACAACTTGGAGGAGCCAAGTTAATATCGTAGTATTTGTAAAACAAGACATGTAGGTGGGTAATGCAATTTATAAAGAGGATACAAAACAGGTAAAAGAGAGTAGGACATATATCAGAGTTCAAGAATGGTGGCTTTCCTGTGATCAACAATAAGTCCCTGGACTTCTTTAGAAAACCAAGAATACCCAATAATAATAATAAGAAGCCCCTTCCTTCTTGTCGACAGACACTCACACTATCGACGTCATCGAGCATACATGCAAGCAGACAATACCACAATCAATACAAGGCATTCATGCATCAAACCATCTAGCAAACAAACCTAAGGAATACTAGCGAACTTGGTAGGTTTTGGAGAAGTGGGATACTAGGAGTGGAGATTACTAGATTTCCATTGTAGTGTTTTTGATTGGGAAGATAGTTGTCAAGGCTAGATACCATAAAATTGGATTAGGGTTCTAAGGTCATTAAGCTACAAAATGGTAACCATGATATCCTCAGATAGGTCTTGACAAGACAAAACCATTACAAGTGGTTTCACTTGAATATCAATTACCTAGATTTAAATATGCGTTTTATATTAGAATAAGTTCTAGTTTGAGGAAATAATTCACCAGAAAGGTTCTGGTGCTCCAAAAATTATTTCCTTGGGTGGTTAGGTGTACTGCAAGACCTAGAGTTGGAATCAAGTCAAAAGAATTACCAAAATGCCCTCAGGAAATTCCCAAAGGCAGTTCTGTATAGTTTTTCTCTTTTTCATCAGATTAGTTCTATAGAAGATCTTGAGTTGGTTCCAAGGGTAGGTGGTAGGCACTTGGAATACCTTTCTGTAGGAATTGGATTCACTCTTTTTGGAGTTGCAAAACTCCTGGAGTGATTTATTTTGTGAAAATACCCTTTGCAGAAGTATTTAAATCACTAAAATTTAACCAGAGCTCAATAAATTCTGAGCTCCTAGGATTTGATAGATACTAATTCTAGGAGGTACTGGGAGGTGGAATCAGGTCCATACCACATTTGGTTTGGCCTATAGAAAAGGCAGATAGAGGCTGATTTTGATATTTTTGTTAAAGGCAAACTACTGTTCACCTTGGCATAGGACCTATGCTAGATGATAGGTATATCAAATACCACTCAGTAGGGATTTTCTCCATCCCAAATGGGGATATAATACTCTCTGAGGAATTTATTTAGTGCAAAGTATACTTGGCAGCAGAATAAATTCCAGTAATAATGGAAATTAGTTTGAACTTGGGCTTGCCTCAGCATGTTTGAGAAAACATCAGGGAACAACCAGAAATTTTAATCTTGCCATTTGGATTTTATTTAAATTTTCTAAAGGATTTAACCTATTGGTCTTTTTCTGGATCTGAAATAAAAGAAAAGAACATAGGGCAGCTGGGCCAGGATCTAGGGCTACTAGGCCACGCAGGGAGGATTCGGCCAATGACGGGGCGACGCGGCGCACGGGAGCCTGGGCTTGAACCTGCCAAGCGGGGCCCGGCGGTCAGTGAGATGGGGCGACCAAAAGGTTATCGGCAGATCCCAGCCGTTCGATTAAGTCGCGATGGACGGCCTGCGCTCGTCGTCATCACAGTGACAGAGCACCGGGGATAGAACCCTAGCATGTCAGAGAGGGAGGCGGTGAGCTCACCTGAGGGCTCGAGAGAGGTCATGGAGGCTGCAGGGTGACGCGGTCGACGATGGCGAGAAGAACGAGGGGCGGCATGAGGTGGTATGACGCCGGGAGGTGGCTCACGAGTCGAAGGCCGAGGGTGACCTCATCGTAGCTCAACACCGATGACGGAGGAGTTGGTCCTGAGCAAAAATAGGCATAGGGTTAGGTAGAGGAGAGGTAGGGTAACTCGTGAGCAGACATGCAGAGGAAATGGAGCAGTGGAGGAGGAGCCTTGCTCGATTTCTTGAGGAGGCCGAGAGCTCCTCTTCTTCTTCCTCTGGTCAGCATAGGGCAGGGGAGTGGGAATGGAGCCTGGGGAGAGTGAGTGGAGGGTAGAGGGAGCAAATGAGGGGCAGAGGCTCACTGGGGGAGGGTGGCCATATATACGAGGGAGGAGGGGTAGATGAAGTAAAAGACCCATTGGGACATGGGGGAGAGGGGATGCTGGCCAGGGATTGGTCCAGGGGTCAGTGGGGAGGGGTAGGATTGGTATTTGGCCGTGCTGGATCAGAGAGGGAGGTGGTGGCAGCTGTGGTAATTAAGTAGGGGAAAATCTTTGTAAGATCGTGTTGTCTCTCTCTCTTTCTACTAGTACAAGGGCAAAATGGGAAGGGCTGATGTGGAGCTATCTTGCTGGTCGACCAGGGGAGTGTCCTGGTGCTAAGGATAAGCATTGAGCAAGATTTGATGAGATTTGGAAGTAGTTTGAGTAGTGGTCTTGATTACTAGGCAAATTTGATCAAAATGGTGGTTATGAAGAAAATCCAAAAGGTTGCATTGGACAAGGTCGGGAAATGGTACTGGTAGATAGAGGAGGTCAAGGTAGACTCCTAGGATTTAATTGGTATTTTTCTAAGGGGTTTTAGTCCTTATAAATCCAATTATTCAAAAAGGGCATAAGTGGTTTCTACAAGATCATTTGATATTTTTACATTGGACAAGGTTGGTTTATGGTTTGAGAGGGTCCCAAATGTGAATACACACTTAGGGAAATTTTCCCAAGATTTATTGAGGCATACAAGTAGTTAAAACAATTATTATTCTAATTCAGCCATTTGAGAAAATGGGCAAAAAGAAATAATAAAGCTTCTCAAAAATATTTTTTTTTGAGATGGGAAGATAGAGTATGATATATGGAACTCACATGAGCCAAAAGTTGGAGAAGTGTTTTGGCAAAAACCAAACTTTCCATTGTGGAGAGGGTTTTGAGATTTTTGGCTATTAAAGGAATTAAATATATTTGGGGCCATAATAATTATGGATAATGTTGGATAAATTTTGATGACCACAGTAGATGGTGTAGACAAGGTGTAGCAAGCATTTTCAACCTTGTGGAATGGAATTCCAACTTGAATTAGATGGAGAAAATATGGAATTGTGGATCTAGGGTGATGTTATCTTTATACCACCAAAACATGCTTGCATCTTGGAGTTCAGAGCTCACCTTGGTGCATGGGATAGATGGGAGAGTAGACCAAGTCATATATATGATCATGGCAGGAGGATTTTGAATTAAGTGCATTTCAGGTGATCTATAAGTGATGGCGAACTTTGTTGAAAATAAGGCTGCCATATCAAAAGAGTCATGATGCCTTGTAAACCATGTGGGTTTAATAAGATCAAGGATCCACTTGAAACAAGTGAAGTAGGTTTTGATAGAACTCAATGAGTAGATCACAACCATGGAGAGAGTTGGTCCATAGGAGGTTGTATGAGGGTGTGAGCTTCTACCAAAGTAGGCATGAGGACTAGTTTTGCAGGAAATGTTATTTTCTTGTTTGCAAAACCATTATGGGCAAGTGGTTTGGAGGAGTATCTAACCAGGGGAAAATGTGGGCCTTGGTAGTCCTTATGATGTTTAACAATATGGTTCAAGTGCATTTCGAAAAATGCACATGGTTTGAGAAAAAGAGGATTCAAAAAGGTGATGTTGAAACTGTTTCCAGACATAGTCAAATTTGGCAGTTTTGAGGATTTTGACTAGAGTATGAGGGGCAATGTTCTTGGAGGAGTTGTAAAATATCAGAGCATCAACAAGTGGATGATGTTGAAGTGTAGATTGAGTAGCAGGGATCCACGCTTGATCTTGGTCTTTATTGACTTGGAAGCTTCTAGAATGGATCACTTCAGAATGGATCTAGCTAAGGGTTTTAGATGATCACCTAGTACCTAGTGAGTTGATCTTGATTTGTTATCTTGCTTAGTATGTGGTGATTTGGAAGCCTCCTTATCCTAGTGATGAGCTCCTAGAGTGGCCCATAATACTTCCTAAGCAAACAAGTCAAGTAGCAGATCAAGGCAACTCATCCGTCAGCAGATCAAGGAAACTCACCTTATAACTAAGCAACTACTACTAGGGTTACCATCAAGCTTAGCTTGGGGTAAGGTTGGGGCCTTTTGAAGACGTTGGACATTGAACAAGATGAGAGTCCTTGGTATCTCTACCAAGAGTAGAACTCAAATGCTTTGAAAAGAGGTTTTGGGAAAACTAGAGATAAGGTTAGTTGAGGGTTCTGTCTTGAAAACATAAGGAGATTGTATTATATATCTCTCCATAGTTTTGTCAATAGAAGCTACCAAAATAGTTTTGGGTACATAGGCACCTTGGCTCAGGTTTTGAATTGTCAAAATGTTTGAGAATATGTAAAATGAGCCAGGATAGTTTTGGTAAATAGCTTTTGTCAACTGATGGTGAGGTAAGGAGTATCATATAGTATATACTCACATGCACAAGCACAAACAAATAATCAAGCAATGCTGCACAAATAAACAAGAAAAAGTTTTTGTTCCCCCTGATTTTTGCATTATGGAAAACTAATCAGGGTTGCTAAAATTGGGATGTTACAGACCTTTCCCCCTTAAAAGAATCTCGTCCCAAGATTCGGGAGAATAAGATTAGGGCATTCGTCTTGGAGTTAGTGCTAGGTGTTTCTTGCGTACTAACTTGCTGGCTTTGTCTTTGAACATGGGTTACTTCGACAAGGAGGCTGAACTTCAAACGTCTTGGAACACGAGGGCGGGGCAAGCTTCAACTAGGGTTGCAGGGAGGGATCGTCCTTTGTTAAGGGTTTATGTCGTTTCTATTAAGTTGGTTTTTGTATCCAAGTCTGGGTCTTCGGGTCCAACTATTGGATTTTCTTCTAGCAGAGGGTTATTCTATTTTGCGGGAATGATGCAGTCTTTCCCCTTTGGGATTAGGCTGGGGTGGATCAGAGAGTTACCAGTCGGGGACTTACATATGAGGGTGGCAAAAGATAGTTCTCAAGGCAGCATAAGTCGACATAAGGGAGGGTGGCATCATAGGTGTCGTTCCTAGGGGGACATGGGCTAGTTTATTATAGGTTTCACTTGTCGACTTTCAGGGAGTCCTGGAGTGGGTTAAGGAGCTTCTCTTTTGATCTATTACTTCCACGGGGTGCTGTCGCCTAGGGAAGCGCGGGAAATCTTCAGTCTTGAGTTGCGGGGCTGCGAGCGGTAAGGTGACAATCTTTTCTGAAGATAAGATTCCTGGGTGCTTTCGGGCTTCTCTTTCGCTGAAGTCTTGACGGGTTTTCTCTGGGGGAATTCTTGGCTGAAGTGACCGGGTAGTCCACACGTGAAGTAGGGGCTCTTCTTCCGGCGTGGCTGAGTTGACGACTTTTCTATGCTGACATCTGGAGGTTGACGGGCCTTGCCAATGAGGGGATATATTGGACAATTTATGGGGACATGGTCTTGGCCTTCGGACAGGAAACAAGTGATAAGCCGAGTTGGGCAAACTTTGGACGAATGAGGTTCTCCGCAGTTTGGGTAGTGGCCGGGACATCTGCTGGCTTGGTGTCTTCCATCTCCGCAACGGCTAAAGGCCTTCTTCGAGCTTCCAGTCTTCATGGCCATCCTGGGGGGGGTCGGTTGGTGGTACGCATTCTGGGTTGGGTCTGATGCAACGACTTGGGTAAAACACGCAAGAAGGAAACAAATCAAGCAAGCATAACAATCCAAGGAAGTTATTACATCACCAACCAATCTGCACCCGAGGGTGCTAATAGTACTTAAGCATTACAAAACGCGTTCAGGGACAATACATGACTCTACCCTATTGTTAAATGGGCGAGTACCGCAATGTGAGTGACTATTCAGAGGGTGCATTTGTGGAGTCGTGGCTGGCTTCTGGCATATCAGAGGAGGTTTCCTGCATCTCCTTGACAAGCTTGAACCTATGAAGATACTAACTAGCGGTGGTGCACTTCCTTCTTTTCCTGGGGGTGGCTTCACGCGATGCTCCTTCAGTGGCGGTGGTTCAGGCTCGATTCCTTTGCAGGGCTTCCTGAGCTTCCTTATGGGTGAGGATGGCTTGTAGGCTACGGAGCTCCATCTGGGAATGGCGGTATTCGTCAATAACAACTTTTAACACCTCATTGCTAGAGTAGCTGTAACGGGTCTGGAAGGAGAGAGTAGGGTACGCCAGGATGGGGTCTTGAGTTCCTCCAGTGCAGTCGGCATTTCCCTTCATGGGGAGGTAGAAGGTTGTGGGCTGTCTCATCTCTGGGAGGGAACTACAGATGCGCATCAAGGCTTCTCGGGCTACCAAATCAATAGCAAGTATGGTACTGAGCATCCGAGGTCTAGTGGAATAGATAGGCTTCCATTGGTTCCTGGCTTGGCTAGTATGACGATCTGTCCCACATAATCTCCTGATTCCAGCCCCTTGTGGAGGGTGTAGATAGGTTTCTGCTGGTAACCGCACAGTTGCAGAGAGTCCGAGAGGAGTCGGGGAAATCCAATCTTCAGCCACTCTTCATCAATAGGTTCCATCTATATAAGTGTTCAGGGCCAGGCTAGGTTAGTGACAGGTGTGCAGGATTTTAAGATTGTGAAATCATATTATTGCAAGTAGTTTTCGAAATGGAGGGGAGAAGACATAAGAACTTTTGCAAATAAGCATATCTTATTCTTTGTCCTCTTAGAACATAGGTTTGTCGTTTACGGTCTAACGTCCATGCTAACTAAGGTCTCCTACAGTCAGGATGGCTCTGATATTAAGTCTATGGGCTCCCCGGATTGTTCGTCCGAGAAATCCCTGTTATGCATACATCCACGTTCCCATGATCAATGAGCCGTGGAACATAACCGACAGGTATCATTACAACATCCTAAACATAATGAATTATAAGACTTACATAAATGCCATTCTGGCTACAACATCCTTAGCAGCGGAAATATCATTATCCGCAGAGCCCAATCGTGCCTAAACCTACAGGCAACTGACTGGGTAGACGACCTAGCTCACTGGACGTCACCTGAATCTTCCGAAGTCGAATCTCTGAAAGTCTGGCCAAGTAAATAGCCAGGGACACAGCCACGAGTACTTTTGAATGTACTCGCAACCCACCAGGATATATGAAAAAAGGAAATGCAAGTCTGGCGGTGGCGAGATGGCTTTATATGGGGTTGTTTTTGAAAAGCCTAGACTACCTCTTGTAGGTATGGCTTCTCCATATCTTTGTTGAAAAAGAGTTTTGAAAATAGTTTTGGAGTACAAACCCTTTTTAAACCTCTTTGACCAACCCGGGGTCAAAACAAAGCTTTCGAACTCGGGTTCCCCCGGAACCTTCGTCCTCTTCGTCCTTGTTTCCCAAACAAGCACAATTTGGGTACTCCTAGCCAACACCATTACAACCGTCCTTGACCATGGACACGGCTATTCAAATAGGTTATACCCTGCAAAGTTTGCGCACTTTCCCCACAAGAATCAATACATCCGCCGGGATACAACCACAACCCACTACCACTATAGATGGGGGTCCGGATAATCAAACCTAACCTTTCGCTTGTCGACCCTAGCAAAGGCTGCTTTTCCTCTTGGGTTTGTTCTCCCCGGCAACAAGTATGTGGCTCCCAGCCATAGTCCTGCCTTCCGTACACGCGCATACCCAAGCCGCAACTTGGCATATACCTTAAATCTGGTGACTCCACTTCCTTCCGTACTCCAATTCATACCGTTTGCGGGAGACCCAATTGTTGCACCGGCCTCCTGCCAGTATAGCCTCACTCTTCCCGAAGCAAGCAACAGGCTTCAGATCTGAGATCTGGTAGCGCCTGCTCGGAATTCAAGGGATCTCTCCCTGTAAGCAATGTAGAAGCTGCCTCGGCTAATGTGGACAAACTACGAGTTAAGCCCCAGCACCTGGGGTAATGTGGTTGCACTGATAAAAATTTGTTCCGGTAAAGGCGTAGAACATCCCATCACATTCTCATTTCTCATCATAACCATTTCTTCTGTTAAAACATCCACTTGGAACGATGCCTATTCCCAAGGGTTTTACAAAACAATTTAAAACCTTTGTAGTGGGGTAAATCCCCAAAACAAATTATTTTCTCAAAAACCGGGGTTTCCAACGAGGTAAGATGCTAACCATCATACCCTCGATCTAAAGGTAAAATGGTAGGTACATCGGGGTGGTGCCTTGAAGGACACAAAGTCATAACTTGGAGGAGCCAAGTTACTATCATAGTATTTATAAAACAAGACATGCAGGTGGGTAATGCAATTTATAAAGAGGATACAAAACAGGTAAAAGAGAGTAGGACATATATCAGAGTTCAGGAATGGTGGCTTGCCTGTGATCAGCAATAAGTCCCTGGACTTCTTTAGAAAACCAAGAATACCCAATAATAATAATAAGAAGTCCCTTCCTTCTTATCGACAGACACTCACACTATCGCCGTCATCGAGCATACATGCAAGCATAAAATACCGCAATCAATACAAGGCATCAAACCATACAACAAACAAACCTAAGGAATACTACTGAACTTGGTAGGTTTTGGAGAAGTGGGATACTAGGAGTGGAAATTACTAGATTTCCATTGTAGTGTTTTTCATTGGGAAGATAGTTGTCAAGGCTAGATACCATAAACTTGGATTAGGGTTCTGAGGTCAGTAGGCTAAAAAAGGGTAACCATGATATCCTCAGATAGGTCTTGACAAGACAAAACCATTACAAGTGGTTTCACTTGAATATCAATTACCTAGATTGAAATATGCGTTTTATAGTAGAATAAGTTCTAGTTTGAGGAAATAATTCACCAGAAAGGTTCTGTTGCTCCAAAAATTATTTCCTTGGGTGGTTAGGTATTTTTTGATGTACTAAACTACCTAGAGTTGGAATCAAGTCAAAAGAATTAGCAAAATGCCCTCAGGAAATTCCCAAAGGCAGTTCTGTATAGTTTTTCTCTTTTTCATCAGATTAGCTCTACAGAAGCTCTTGAGTTGGTTCCAAGGGTAGGTGGTAGGCACTTGGAATACCTTTTTGTAGGAATTGGATTCACTCTTTTTGGAGTTGCCAAACTCCTGGAGTGATTTATTTTGTGAAAATACCCTTTGCAGAAGTATTTAAATCACTAAAATTTAACCAAAGCTCAATAAATTCTGATCTGCTAGGATTTGATATATACTGATTCTAGGAGGTACTGGGAGGTGGAATCAGGTCCATATAACATTTAGTTTAGCCTAGAGATTTTATCCAAGGCAGATAGAGGCTGATTTTGTTATTTTTGTTAAAGGCAAACTATTGTTACCTTGGCATAGGACCTATGCTAGATGATAGGTATATCAAATACCACTCAGTAGGGCTGTGCTCCATCCCAAATGGGGATATAATACTCTCTGAGGAATTTCTTTGGTGCAAAGTATACTTGGCAGCAAAATAAATTCTAGTAATTAATGGAAATTAGTTTGAACTTGGGGTTGCCTCTGCATGTTTGAGAAAACATCAGGGAACAACCAGAAATTTGAATCTTGCCATTTGGATTTTATTTACGTTTTCTAATGGATTTAAACCTACTGGGCTTTTTCTATATCTAAAATAAAAGAAAAGAACATAGGGCAGCTGGGCCAGGATCTGGGTCTACTGGGCCGCGCAGGGAGGATTCGGCCCACGGCAGGGCGACGAGGCGCGCGGGAGCCTAGGCTTGAACCTGCTAGGCGGGGCCTGGCGGTCAGCGAGAGGGGGCAGCCGAAGGGGTATCGGCAGATACCAGCCGTTCGATTAAGTCGCGATGGACGGCCTACGCTCGTCGTCATCGAAGTGACAGAGCGTCGGGGACAGAATCGTAGCACGTCGATGAGAGAGGCGGGGAGCTCACCTGAGGGCTCAAGAGATGTCGTGGAGGCTGCAGGGCAACGCGGTTGACGATGGCGAGCAGAACGAGGGGCGGCACGAGGTGGTTTGACACCGGGAGGTGGCTCGCGAGTCGGAGGCCGAGCGTGACCTCGTCGTAGCTAACGCCGACGACGAAGCAGTTGGTCCTGAGCAAAAATAGGCATAGGGTTAGGTAGAGGAGACGTAGGGGAACTCGTGAGTAGACATGCAGAGGAAATGGAGCAGGGAAGGAGGAGCCTTGCTCGATTTCTTGAGGAGGCCGAGAGCTCCTCTTCTTCTTCCTCTGGTCAGCATAGGGCAGTGGAGTGGGAATGGAGCCTGGGGAGAGTGAGTGGAGGGGAGAGGGAGCAAATGAGGGGCAGAGGCTCACTGGGGGAGGCCTCTGGCCATATATACTAGGGAGGAGGGGTAGATGAAGTAAAAGACCCATTTGGACATGGGGGAGAGGGGATGCTGGCCAGGGATTGGTCCAGGGGTCGGTGGGGAGGGGTAGGATTGGTATTTGGTTGTGCCGGATCAGAGAGGGAGGTGGTGGCAGCTGTGGTAATTAAGTAGGGGTAAATCTTTGTAAGATTGTGTTGTCTCTCTCTCTCTTTCTACTAGTACATGGGCAAAATGGGAAGGGTTGAGGTGGAGCTACAGTGCTGGTCGACCAGGGGAGTGTCCTGGTGCTGAGGATAAGCATTGTGCAAGATTTGATGAGATTTAGAAGTGGTTTTAGTAGTGGTCTTGTTTACTAGGCAAATTTGATCAAATTGGTGGTTATGAAGAAAATCCAAAAGGTTGCATTGGAACAAATGGGGAAATGGTACCGGTAGATAGAGGAGGTCAAGGTAGACTCCAAGGATTTAATTGGGATTTTTCTAATGGGTTTTAGTCCTTATAAATCCAATTATTCAAAAAGGGCATAAGTGGTTTCTACAAGATCATTTGATATTTTTACCTTGTATAAGGTTGGTTTCTGGTTTGAGAGGGTCCCAAAGGTGAATACACACTTAGGGAAATTTTCCCAATATTTATTGAGGCATAGAAGTAGTTAAAACAATTACTATTCCAATTCAGCCATTTGAGAAAATGGGAAAAAAGAAATAATAAAGCTTCTCAAAAATATTTATTTTTGAGATGGGAAGTTAGATTATGATATATGGAACTCACATGAGCCAAAAGTTGGAGAAGTGTTTTGGCAAAAACCAAACTTTCCATGGTGGAGAGGGTTTTGAGATTTTTGGCTATTAAAGGAATTAAATATATTTGGGGCCATAATAATTATGGATAATGTTGGACAAATCTTGATGACCAAAGTAGATTGTGTAGACAAGGTGTAGCAAGCATTTGCAACCTTGTGGAATGGAATTATAACTTGAATTAGATGGAGAAAATATGGAATTGTGGATCTAGGGTGATATTATCTTTATACCACCAAAACATGCTTGCATCTTGGAGTTCAGAGCTCACCTTGGTGCAAGGGATATATGGGAGAGTAGACCAAGTCATATATATGATCATGGCAGGAGGAGTTTGAATTAAGTGCCTTTGAGGTGATCTATAAGTGATGGCAAACTTTGTTGAAAATAAGGCTGCCATATGAAAAGAGTCATGATGCCTTATAAACCATGTGGGTTTAATAATCTCAAGGATCCACTTGAAACAAGTGAAGTAGGTTTTGATAGAACTCAATGAGTAGATCACAACCATGCATAGAGTTGGTCCATAGGAGGTTGTATGAGAGTGTGAGTTTCTACCAAAGTAGGCATGAGGACTAGTTTTGCAGGAAATGTTATTTTCTTGTTTGCAAAACCATCACGGACAAGTGGGTTGGAGGAGGATCTAACCAGGGGCCAATGTGGGCCTTGGTATTCCTTAGTATGGTTAACAATATGGTTCAAGTGCATTTCAAAAAATGCACATGGTTTGAGAAAAGGAGGCATTCAAAAAGGTGATGTTGAAACTGTTTCCAGACTTAAGTCAAATTTGGCAGTTTTGAGGATTTTGACTAGAGTATGAGGGGGAATGTTCTTGGAGGAGTTGTAAAGTATCAGAGCATCAACAAGTGGATGATGTTGAAGTGTAGATCGAGTAGCAGGGATCCATGCTTGATCTTGGTCTTTATTGACTTGGAATCTTCTAGAATGGATCACTTCAGAATGGATCTAGCTAAGGGTTTTAGATGATCACCTAGTACCTAGTGAGTTGATCTTGATTTGTTATCTTGCTTAGGATGTGGTGATTTGGAAGCCTCCTGATCCTAGTGATGAGATCCTAGAGTGGCCCATACTACTTCCTAAGCAAACAAGTCAAGTAGCAGATCAAGGCAATTCATCCGTCAGCAGATCAAGGCAACTCACCTTATAACATAGCAACTACTACTAGGGTTACCATCAAGCTTAGCTTGGGGTAAGGTTGGTGCCTTTTGAAGAGGTTGGACTTTGAACAAGATGAGAGTCCTTGGTATCTCTACCAAGGGCAGAACTCAAATGCTTTGAAAAGAGGTTTTGGGAAAACTAGAGATAAGGTTAGTTGAGGGTTCTGTCTTGAAAACATAAGGAGATTGTATTATATATCTCTCCATAGTTTTGTCAATAGAAGCTACCAAAATAGTTTTGGGTACATAGGCACCTTGGCTCAGGTTTTGAATTGTCAAAATGTTTGAGAATATGTAAAATGAGCCAGGATAGTTTTGGTAAATAGCTTTTGTCAACTGATGGTGAGGTATGGAGTATCATATAGTATATACTCACATGCACAAGCACAAACAAATAATCAAGCAATGCTGCACAAATAAACAAGAAAAAGTTTTTGTTCCCCCTGATTTTTGCATTCTGGACAACTAATCAGGGTTGCTGAAATTAGAATGTTACAACCTATACACCTGACAAGTGTATTGGGCGTGTTGGGGACACAAGAGACTTCTTGTATCTTGATTGCAGGGTTGCTTGAGAGGGATACCTTTGACCACATCCTCCCTGAGTCCGATAAACCTTGGGTGATCCACTTAAGGGAAAACTTGCTGTTGTTCTACAAACCTCTGCACTTGGAGGCCCAACAACTGTCTACAAGAATAGAAGTGCGTAGACACCAAACACACATGCAATGACACTGGTGGATCCATATGTGGTTTCTAAAAAGAACATACATGCAATGACTCTAGCTGTGGTTAATGATAAGAACACACTTCTAGTGACACTGGTGGATCCATGTGGTTTGTGAAAATAACAGACATGCAATGACTCTAGCTATGCCTAATGAAAAGAACACACATGCAATGACACTTGTGGATCCATATGTGGTTTGTGAAAAGAACACACATGCAATGACAATGGTGGATCCATATGTGGTTGATGAAAAGAACACACATGGAATGAACTGTGGTGGATCCATATGTGGTTAATGAAAAGAACATACATGCAATGACTCTATCTTTGGCTAATGAAAAGAATGCACATGCAATGACACTAGGGGATCCATATGTGGTTAATAAAAAGAACACACATGCAATGCCACTGGTGGATACATATGTGGTTTGTGAAAACATCACACATGAAATGAACTCTGGTGGATCCATATGTGGTTTGTGAAAAGAACACACGTGCAATGAACTCTGGTGGATCCATATGTGGTTTGTGAAAAGAACACATATGCAATGACTCTAGTGGATCCTTATATGGTTTGTGAGAAGAACATACATGCAATGACTCTAACAATGGTTTGTGAATAGAACAGGCAATACAATGACTCTAGTTGATCCATGTGTGGTTTGTGAAAGAATATACATTCACTGACTCTAGTTGTGGTTCATGAAAAGAACACACATGCAATGACACTGGTGGATCCATATGTGGTTTGTGAAAAGAACAGACATGCAATGACATTGGTGGATCCATATGTGGTTTGTGAAAAGAACAGACATGCAATGACTCTAGTTGTGGTTAATGAAAAGAACACATGTCTAGTGACTCTAGTGGGTCCACATGTGGTTTATGAGAAGAACACACATGCAATGACAATGGTGGATCCATATGTGGTTTGTGGAATGAACAGACATGCAATGAAACTAGTTGTGGTTAATGAAAAGAACAGACATGCAATGACTCTAGTGGATCCATATGTGGTTTGTGAAAATAACACACATGCAATGACTCTAGCTGTGGTTTCTGAAAAGAACACACATGCAATGCCACTGGTTGATCCATTTGGTTTGTATAAAAACACACATGCAATGACTCTAGCTGTGGTTAATGAAAAGAACACATATGCAATGACACTGGTGGATCCTTGTGGTTTGTGAAAATAATTAACATGCAATGACTCTAACTGGGGTTTGTGAAAAGAACAGGCAATAAAATGACTCTGGTGGATCCATGTGTGGTTTGTGAAAAGAACACACATGCTCATGTGGTTTGTAAAAAGAAAACTCATCCAATGACACTGGTGGATCCTTATGTGGTTTGTGAAAAGAACACATATGCAATGACACTGGTGGATCAATATGTGGTTTGTGAAAAGAACACACATCCAATGACTCTAGTGGATCCTTATGTGGTTTGTGAAAATACCAGACATGCAATGACTCTAACTGTGGTTTGTGAAAGGAATTGGCAATACAATGACTCTGGTGCATCCATGTGTGGTTTGTGAAAGAACAGACATCCACTAACTCTAGTTGTGGTTCATGAAAAGAACACACATGGAATGACACTGGTGGATCCATATGTGGTTTGTGAAAAGAACACACATGCAATGACACTGGTGGATCCATATGTGATTTCTGAAAATAACACACATGAAATGAACTCTATTGGATTCAAATGTGGTTTGTGAAAAGAACACACATGCAATGAACTCTGGTGGATCCATACGTGGTTTGTGAAAAGAACACACATGGAATGAATCTAGTTGTGGTTCAGGAAAAGAACAAACATGCAATGACACTGGTGGATCCATATGTGGTTTGTGAAAAAACACACATGCGATGACACTGGTGGACCCATGTGTGGTGTGTGAAAAGAACACGCATGAAATGAACTCTGGTGGATCCATATGTGGTTTTTGAAAATAACACATATGCAATGAACTCTAGTGGATCCATATGTGGTTTGTGAAAAGAACACACATGCAATGACTCTACTTGTGGTTCATGAAAAGAACACACATGCAATGACACTAGGGGATCCATATGTGGTTAATGAAAAGAACACACATGCAATGACACTGGTGGAACCATATGTGGTTTGTGAAAAGAACACACATGCAATGACAATGGTGGATCCATATGTGGTTTGTGAAAAGAACACACATGGAATGAAGTGTGGTGGATCCATATGTGGATAATGGAAAGAACATACATGCAATGACTCTAGCTTTGGTCAATGAAAAGAACACACATGCAATGACACTAGGGGATCCATATGTGGTTAATAAAAAGAAGACACATGCAATGACACTAATGGATCCATATGTGGTTTGTGAAAACAACACACATGATATGAACTCTGGCGGATCCATATGTGGTTTGTGAAAAGAACACACATGCAATGAACTCTGGTGGATCCATTAGTGGTTTGTGAAAAGAACACATATGCAATGACTCTAGTTGTGGTTAATGAAAAGAACACACATTCAATGACACTAGGTGATCGATATGTGGTTAATGAAAAGAACACACATGCAATGACACTAGTGGATCCATATGTGGTTTGTGAAAAGAACACACATGCAATGACTCTAGCTGTGGTTAATGAAAAGAACACACATCCAGTGACACTTGTGGATCCATGTGGTTTGTGAGAAGAACATACATGCAATGACTCTAACAATGGTTTGTGAATAGAACAGGCAATACAATGACTCTAGTTGATCCATGTGTGGTTTGTGAAAGAATATACATTCACTGACTCTAGTTGTGGTTCATGAAAAGAACACACATGCAATGACACTGGTGGATCCATATGTGGTTTGTGAAAAGAACAGACATGCAATGACATTGGTGGATCCATATGTGGTTTGTGAAAAGAACAGACATGCAATGACTCTAGTTGTGGTTAATGAAAAGAACACACGTCTAGTGACTCTAGTGGGTCCACATGTGGTTTATGAGAAGAACACACATGCAATGACAATGGTGGATCCGTATGTGGTTTGTGGAATGAACAGACATGCAATGAAACTAGTTGTGGTTAATGAAAAGAACAGACATGCAATGACTCTAGTGGATCCATATGTGGTTCGTGAAAATAACACACATGCAATGACTCTAGCTGTGGTTTCTGAAAAGAACACACATGCAATGCCACTGGTTGATCCATTTGGTTTGTATAAAAACACACATGCAATGACTCTAGCTGTGGTTAATGAAAAGAACACATATGCAATGACACTGGTGGATCCATGTGGTTTGTGAAAATAATTAACATGCAATGACTCTAACTGGGGTTTGTGAAAAGAACAGGCAATAAAATGACTCTGGTGGATCCATGTGTGGTTTGTGAAAAGAACACACATGCTCATGTGGTTTGTAAAAAGAAAACTCATCCAATGACACTGGTGGATCCTTATGTGGTTTGTGAAAAGAACACATATGCAATGACACTGGTGGATCAATATGTGGTTTGTGAAAAGAACACACATCTAATGACTCTAGTGGATCCTTATGTGGTTTGTGAAAATACCAGACATGCAATGACTCTAACTGTGGTTTTTGAAAGGAATAGGCAATACAATGACTCTGGTGCATCCATGTGTGGTTTGTGAAAGAACAGACATCCACTAACTCTAGTTGTGGTTCATGAAAAGAACACACATGGAATGACACTGGTGGATCCATATGTGGTTTGTGAAAAGAACACACATGCAATGACACTGGTGGATCCATATGTGATTTCTGAAAATAACACACATGAAATGAACTCTATTGGATTCAAATGTGGTTTGTGAAAAGAACACACATGCAATGAACTCTGGTGGATCCATACGTGGTTTGTGAAAAGAACACACATGGAATGAATCTAGTTGTGGTTCAGGAAAAGAACAAACATGCAATGACATTGGTGGATCCATATGTGGTTTGTGAAAAAAAACACATGCGATGACACTGGTGGACCCATGTGTGGTGTGTGAAAAGAACACGCATGAAATGAACTCTGGTGGATCCATATGTGGTTTTTGAAAATAACACATATGCAATGAACTCTAGTGGATCCATATGTGGTTTGTGAAAAGAACACACATGCAATGACTCTACTTGTGGTTCATGAAAAGAACACACATGCAATGACACTAGGGGATCCATATGTGGTTAATGAAAAGAACACACATGCAATGACACTGGTGGAACCATATGTGGTTTGTGAAAAGAACACACATGCAATGACAATGGTGGATCCATATGTGGTTTGTGAAAAGAACACACATGGAATGAAGTGTGGTGGATCCTTATGTGGATAATGAAAAGAACATACATGCAATGACTCTAGCTTTGGTCAATGAAAAGAACACACATGCAATGACACTAGGGGATCCATATGTGGTTAATAAAAAGAAGACACATGCAATGACACTAATGGATCCATATGTGGTTTGTGAAAACAACACACATGATATGAACTCTGGTGGATCCATATGTGGTTTGTGAAAAGAACACACATGCAATGAACTCTGGTGGATCCATTAGTGGTTTGTGAAAAGAACACATATGCAATGACTCTAGTTGTGGTTAATGAAAAGAACACACATTCAATGACACTAGGTGATCGATATGTGGTTAATGAAAAGAACACACATGCAATGACACTAGTGGATCCATATGTGGTTTGTGAAAAGAACACACATGCAATGACTCTAGCTGTGGTTAATGAAAAGAACACACATCCAGTGACACTTGTGGATCCATGTGGTTTGTGAGAAGAACATACATGCAATGACTCTAACAATGGTTTGTGAATAGAACAGGCAATACAATGACTCTAGTTGATCCATGTGTGGTTTGTGAAAGAATATACATTCACTGACTCTAGTTGTGGTTCATGAAAAGAACACACATGCAATGACACTGGTGGATCCATATGTGGTTTGTGAAAAGAACAGACATGCAATGACATTGGTGGATCCATATGTGGTTTGTGAAAAGAACAGACATGCAATGACTCTAGTTGTGGTTAATGAAAAGAACACACGTCTAGTGACTCTAGTGGGTCCACATGTGGTTTATGAGAAGAACACACATGCAATGACAATGGTGGATCCATATGTGGTTTGTGGAATGAACAGACATGCAATGACACAAGTTGTGGTTAATGAAAAGAACAGACATGCAATGACTCTAGTGGATCCATATGTGGTTCGTGAAAATAACACACATGCAATGACTCTAGCTGTGGTTTCTGAAAAGAACACACATGCAATGCCACTGGTTGATCCATTTGGTTTGTATAAAAACACACATGCAATGACTCTAGCTGTGGTTAATGAAAAGAACACATATGCAATGACACTGGTGGATCCATGTGGTTTGTGAAAATAATTAACATGCAATGACTCTAACTGGGGTTTGTGAAAAGAACAGGCAATAAAATGACTCTGGTGGATCCATGTGTGGTTTGTGAAAAGAACACACATGCTCATGTGGTTTGTAAAAAGAAAACTCATCCAATGACACTGGTGGATCCTTATGTGGTTTGTGAAAAGAACACATATGCAATGACACTGGTGGATCAATATGTGGTTTGTGAAAAGAACACACATCTAATGACTCTAGTGGATCCTTATGTGGTTTGTGAAAATACCAGACATGCAATGACTCTAACTGTGGTTTTTGAAAGGAATAGGCAATACAATGACTCTGGTGCATCCATGTGTGGTTTGTGAAAGAACAGACATCCACTAACTCTAGTTGTGGTTCATGAAAAGAACACACATGGAATGACACTGGTGGATCCATATGTGGTTTGTGAAAAGAACACACATGCAATGACACTGGTGGATCCATATGTGATTTCTGAAAATAACACACATGAAATGAACTCTATTGGATTCAAATGTGGTTTGTGAAAAGAACACACATGCAATGAACTCTGGTGGATCCATACGTGGTTTGTGAAAAGAACACACATGGAATGAATCTAGTTGTGGTTCAGGAAAAGAACAAACATGCAATGACACTGGTGGATCCATATGTGGTTTGTGAAAAAACACACATGCGATGACACTGGTGGACCCATGTGTGGTGTGTGAAAAGAACACGCATGAAATGAACTCTGGTGGATCCATATGTGGTTTTTGAAAATAACACATATGCAATGAACTCTAGTGGATCCATATGTGGTTTGTGAAAAGAACACACATGCAATGACTCTACTTGTGGTTCATGAAAAGAACACACATGCAATGACACTAGGGGATCCATATGTGGTTAATGAAAAGAACACACATGCAATGACACTGGTGGAACCATATGTGGTTTGTGAAAAGAACACACATGCAATGACAATGGTGGATCCATATGTGGTTTGTGAAAAGAACACACATGGAATGAAGTGTGGTGGATCCATATGTGGATAATGAAAAGAACATACATGCAATGACTCTAGCTTTGGTCAATGAAAAGAACACACATGCAATGACACTAGGGGATCCATATGTGGTTAATAAAAAGAAGACACATGCAATGACACTAATGGATCCATATGTGGTTTGTGAAAACAACGCACATGATATGAACTCTGGTGGATCCATATGTGGTTTGTGAAAAGAACACACATGCAATGAACTCTGGTGGATCCATTAGTGGTTTGTGAAAAGAACACATATGCAATGACTCTAGTTGTGGTTAATGAAAAGAACACACATTCAATGACACTAGGTGATCGATATGTGGTTAATGAAAAGAACACACATGCAATGACACTAGTGGATCCATATGTGGTTTGTGAAAAGAACACACATGCAATGACTCTAGCTGTGGTTAATGAAAAGAACACACATCCAGTGACACTTGTGGATCCATGTGGTTTGTGAGAAGAACATACATGCAATGACTCTAACAATGGTTTGTGAATAGAACAGGCAATACAATGACTCTAGTTGATCCATGTGTGGTTTGTGAAAGAATATACATTCACTGACTCTAGTTGTGGTTCATGAAAAGAACACACATGCAATGACACTGGTGGATCCATATGTGGTTTGTGAAAAGAACAGACATGCAATGACATTGGTGGATCCATATGTGGTTTGTGAAAAGAACAGACATGCAATGACTCTAGTTGTGGTTAATGAAAAGAACACACGTCTAGTGACTCTAGTGGGTCCACATGTGGTTGATGAGAAGAACACACATGCAATGACAATGGTGGATCCATATGTGGTTTGTGGAATGAACAGACATGCAATGACACAAGTTGTGGTTAATGAAAAGAACAGACATGCAATGACTCTAGTGGATCCATATGTGGTTCGTGAAAATAACACATATGCAATGACTCTAGCTGTGGTTTCTGAAAAGAACACACATGCAATGCCACTGGTTGATCCATTTGGTTTGTATAAAAACACACATGCAATGACTCTAGCTGTGGTTAATGAAAAGAACACATATGCAATGACACTGGTGGATCCATGTGGTTTGTGAAAATAATTAACATGCAATGACTCTAACTGGGGTTTGTGAAAAGAACATGCAATAAAATGACTCTGGTGGATCCATGTGTGGTTTGTGAAAAGAACACACATGCTCATGTGGTTTGTAAAAAGAAAACTCATCCAATGACACTGGTGGATCCTTATGTGGTTTGTGAAAAGAACACATATGCAATGACACTGGTGGATCAATATGTGGTTTGTGAAAAGAACACACATCTAATGACTCTAGTGGATCCTTATGTGGTTTGTGAAAATACCAGACATGCAATGACTCTAACTGTGGTTTTTGAAAGGAATAGGCAATACAATGACTCTGGTGCATCCATGTGTGGTTTGTGAAAGAACAGACATCCACTAACTCTAGTTGTGGTTCATGAAAAGAACACACATGGAATGACACTGGTGGATCCATATGTGGTTTGTGAAAAGAACACACATGCAATGACACTGGTGGATCCATATGTGATTTCTGAAAATAACACACATGAAATGAACTCTATTGGATTCAAATGTGGTTTGTGAAAAGAACACACATGCAATGAACTCTGGTGGATCCATACGTGGTTTGTGAAAAGAACACACATGGAATGAATCTAGTTGTGGTTCAGGAAAAGAACAAACATGCAATGACACTGGTGGATCCATATGTGGTTTGTGAAAAAACACACATGCGATGACACTGGTGGACCCATGTGTGGTGTGTGAAAAGAACACGCATGAAATGAACTCTGGTGGATCCATATGTGGTTTTTGAAAATAACACATATGCAATGAACTCTAGTGGATCCATATGTGGTTTGTGAAAAGAACACACATGCAATGACTCTACTTGTGGTTCATGAAAAGAACACACATGCAATGACACTAGGGGATCCATATGTGGTTAATGAAAAGAACACACATGCAATGACACTGGTGGAACCATATGTGGTTTGTGAAAAGAACACACATGCAATGACAATGGTGGATCCATATGTGGTTTGTGAAAAGAACACACATGGAATGAAGTGTGGTGGATCCATATGTGGATAATGGAAAGAACATACATGCAATGACTCTAGCTTTGGTCAATGAAAAGAACACACATGCAATGACACTAGGGGATCCATATGTGGTTAATAAAAAGAAGACACATGCAATGACACTAATGGATCCATATGTGGTTTGTGAAAACAACACACATGATATGAACTCTGGCGGATCCATATGTGGTCTGTGAAAAGAACACACATGCAATGAACTCTGGTGGATCCATTAGTGGTTTGTGAAAAGAACACATATGCAATGACTCTAGTTGTGGTTAATGAAAAGAACACACATTCAATGACACTAGGTGATCGATATGTGGTTAATGAAAAGAACACACATGCAATGACACTAGTGGATCCATATGTGGTTTGTGAAAAGAACACACATGCAATGACTCTAGCTGTGGTTAATGAAAAGAACACACATCCAGTGACACTTGTGGATCCATGTGGTTTGTGAGAAGAACATACATGCAATGACTCTAACAATGGTTTGTGAATAGAACAGGCAATACAATGACTCTAGTTGATCCATGTGTGGTTTGTGAAAGAATATACATTCACTGACTCTAGTTGTGGTTCATGAAAAGAACACACATGCAATGACACTGGTGGATCCATATGTGGTTTGTGAAAAGAACAGACATGCAATGACATTGGTGGATCCATATGTGGTTTGTGAAAAGAACAGACATGCAATGACTCTAGTTGTGGTTAATGAAAAGAACACACGTCTAGTGACTCTAGTGGGTCCACATGTGGTTTATGAGAAGAACACACATGCAATGACAATGGTGGATCCGTATGTGGTTTGTGGAATGAACAGACATGCAATGAAACTAGTTGTGGTTAATGAAAAGAACAGACATGCAATGACTCTAGTGGATCCATATGTGGTTCGTGAAAATAACACACATGCAATGACTCTAGCTGTGGTTTCTGAAAAGAACACACATGCAATGCCACTGGTTGATCCATTTGGTTTGTATAAAAACACACATGCAATGACTCTAGCTGTGGTTAATGAAAAGAACACATATGCAATGACACTGGTGGATCCATGTGGTTTGTGAAAATAATTAACATGCAATGACTCTAACTGGGGTTTGTGAAAAGAACAGGCAATAAAATGACTCTGGTGGATCCATGTGTGGTTTGTGAAAAGAACACACATGCTCATGTGGTTTGTAAAAAGAAAACTCATCCAATGACACTGGTGGATCCTTATGTGGTTTGTGAAAAGAACACATATGCAATGACACTGGTGGATCAATATGTGGTTTGTGAAAAGAACACACATCTAATGACTCTAGTGGATCCTTATGTGGTTTGTGAAAATACCAGACATGCAATGACTCTAACTGTGGTTTTTGAAAGGAATAGGCAATACAATGACTCTGGTGCATCCATGTGTGGTTTGTGAAAGAACAGACATCCACTAACTCTAGTTGTGGTTCATGAAAAGAACACACATGGAATGACACTGGTGGATCCATATGTGGTTTGTGAAAAGAACACACATGCAATGACACTGGTGGATCCATATGTGATTTCTGAAAATAACACACATGAAATGAACTCTATTGGATTCAAATGTGGTTTGTGAAAAGAACACACATGCAATGAACTCTGGTGGATCCATACGTGGTTTGTGAAAAGAACACACATGGAATGAATCTAGTTGTGGTTCAGGAAAAGAACAAACATGCAATGACATTGGTGGATCCATATGTGGTTTGTGAAAAAAAACACATGCGATGACACTGGTGGACCCATGTGTGGTGTGTGAAAAGAACACGCATGAAATGAACTCTGGTGGATCCATATGTGGTTTTTGAAAATAACACATATGCAATGAACTCTAGTGGATCCATATGTGGTTTGTGAAAAGAACACACATGCAATGACTCTACTTGTGGTTCATGAAAAGAACACACATGCAATGACACTAGGGGATCCATATGTGGTTAATGAAAAGAACACACATGCAATGACACTGGTGGAACCATATGTGGTTTGTGAAAAGAACACACATGCAATGACAATGGTGGATCCATATGTGGTTTGTGAAAAGAACACACATGGAATGAAGTGTGGTGGATCCTTATGTGGATAATGAAAAGAACATACATGCAATGACTCTAGCTTTGGTCAATGAAAAGAACACACATGCAATGACACTAGGGGATCCATATGTGGTTAATAAAAAGAAGACACATGCAATGACACTAATGGATCCATATGTGGTTTGTGAAAACAACACACATGATATGAACTCTGGTGGATCCATATGTGGTTTGTGAAAAGAACACACATGCAATGAACTCTGGTGGATCCATTAGTGGTTTGTGAAAAGAACACATATGCAATGACTCTAGTTGTGGTTAATGAAAAGAACACACATTCAATGACACTAGGTGATCGATATGTGGTTAATGAAAAGAACACACATGCAATGACACTAGTGGATCCATATGTGGTTTGTGAAAAGAACACACATGCAATGACTCTAGCTGTGGTTAATGAAAAGAACACACATCCAGTGACACTTGTGGATCCATGTGGTTTGTGAGAAGAACATACATGCAATGACTCTAACAATGGTTTGTGAATAGAACAGGCAATACAATGACTCTAGTTGATCCATGTGTGGTTTGTGAAAGAATATACATTCACTGACTCTAGTTGTGGTTCATGAAAAGAACACACATGCAATGACACTGGTGGATCCATATGTGGTTTGTGAAAAGAACAGACATGCAATGACATTGGTGGATCCATATGTGGTTTGTGAAAAGAACAGACATGCAATGACTCTAGTTGTGGTTAATGAAAAGAACACACGTCTAGTGACTCTAGTGGGTCCACATGTGGTTTATGAGAAGAACACACATGCAATGACAATGGTGGATCCATATGTGGTTTGTGGAATGAACAGACATGCAATGACACAAGTTGTGGTTAATGAAAAGAACAGACATGCAATGACTCTAGTGGATCCATATGTGGTTCGTGAAAATAACACACATGCAATGACTCTAGCTGTGGTTTCTGAAAAGAACACACATGCAATGCCACTGGTTGATCCATTTGGTTTGTATAAAAACACACATGCAATGACTCTAGCTGTGGTTAATGAAAAGAACACATATGCAATGACACTGGTGGATCCATGTGGTTTGTGAAAATAATTAACATGCAATGACTCTAACTGGGGTTTGTGAAAAGAACAGGCAATAAAATGACTCTGGTGGATCCATGTGTGGTTTGTGAAAAGAACACACATGCTCATGTGGTTTGTAAAAAGAAAACTCATCCAATGACACTGGTGGATCCTTATGTGGTTTGTGAAAAGAACACATATGCAATGACACTGGTGGATCAATATGTGGTTTGTGAAAAGAACACACATCTAATGACTCTAGTGGATCCTTATGTGGTTTGTGAAAATACCAGACATGCAATGACTCTAACTGTGGTTTTTGAAAGGAATAGGCAATACAATGACTCTGGTGCATCCATGTGTGGTTTGTGAAAGAACAGACATCCACTAACTCTAGTTGTGGTTCATGAAAAGAACACACATGGAATGACACTGGTGGATCCATATGTGGTTTGTGAAAAGAACACACATGCAATGACACTGGTGGATCCATATGTGATTTCTGAAAATAACACACATGAAATGAACTCTATTGGATTCAAATGTGGTTTGTGAAAAGAACACACATGCAATGAACTCTGGTGGATCCATACGTGGTTTGTGAAAAGAACACACATGGAATGAATCTAGTTGTGGTTCAGGAAAAGAACAAACATGCAATGACACTGGTGGATCCATATGTGGTTTGTGAAAAAACACACATGCGATGACACTGGTGGACCCATGTGTGGTGTGTGAAAAGAACACGCATGAAATGAACTCTGGTGGATCCATATGTGGTTTTTGAAAATAACACATATGCAATGAACTCTAGTGGATCCATATGTGGTTTGTGAAAAGAACACACATGCAATGACTCTACTTGTGGTTCATGAAAAGAACACACATGCAATGACACTAGGGGATCCATATGTGGTTAATGAAAAGAACACACATGCAATGACACTGGTGGAACCATATGTGGTTTGTGAAAAGAACACACATGCAATGACAATGGTGGATCCATATGTGGTTTGTGAAAAGAACACACATGGAATGAAGTGTGGTGGATCCATATGTGGATAATGAAAAGAACATACATGCAATGACTCTAGCTTTGGTCAATGAAAAGAACACACATGCAATGACACTAGGGGATCCATATGTGGTTAATAAAAAGAAGACACATGCAATGACACTAATGGATCCATATGTGGTTTGTGAAAACAACGCACATGATATGAACTCTGGTGGATCCATATGTGGTTTGTGAAAAGAACACACATGCAATGAACTCTGGTGGATCCATTAGTGGTTTGTGAAAAGAACACATATGCAATGACTCTAGTTGTGGTTAATGAAAAGAACACACATTCAATGACACTAGGTGATCGATATGTGGTTAATGAAAAGAACACACATGCAATGACACTAGTGGATCCATATGTGGTTTGTGAAAAGAACACACATGCAATGACTCTAGCTGTGGTTAATGAAAAGAACACACATCCAGTGACACTTGTGGATCCATGTGGTTTGTGAGAAGAACATACATGCAATGACTCTAACAATGGTTTGTGAATAGAACAGGCAATACAATGACTCTAGTTGATCCATGTGTGGTTTGTGAAAGAATATACATTCACTGACTCTAGTTGTGGTTCATGAAAAGAACACACATGCAATGACACTGGTGGATCCATATGTGGTTTGTGAAAAGAACAGACATGCAATGACATTGGTGGATCCATATGTGGTTTGTGAAAAGAACAGACATGCAATGACTCTAGTTGTGGTTAATGAAAAGAACACACGTCTAGTGACTCTAGTGGGTCCACATGTGGTTGATGAGAAGAACACACATGCAATGACAATGGTGGATCCATATGTGGTTTGTGGAATGAACAGACATGCAATGACACAAGTTGTGGTTAATGAAAAGAACAGACATGCAATGACTCTAGTGGATCCATATGTGGTTCGTGAAAATAACACATATGCAATGACTCTAGCTGTGGTTTCTGAAAAGAACACACATGCAATGCCACTGGTTGATCCATTTGGTTTGTATAAAAACACACATGCAATGACTCTAGCTGTGGTTAATGAAAAGAACACATATGCAATGACACTGGTGGATCCATGTGGTTTGTGAAAATAATTAACATGCAATGACTCTAACTGGGGTTTGTGAAAAGAACATGCAATAAAATGACTCTGGTGGATCCATGTGTGGTTTGTGAAAAGAACACACATGCTCATGTGGTTTGTAAAAAGAAAACTCATCCAATGACACTGGTGGATCCTTATGTGGTTTGTGAAAAGAACACATATGCAATGACACTGGTGGATCAATATGTGGTTTGTGAAAAGAACACACATCTAATGACTCTAGTGGATCCTTATGTGGTTTGTGAAAATACCAGACATGCAATGACTCTAACTGTGGTTTTTGAAAGGAATAGGCAATACAATGACTCTGGTGCATCCATGTGTGGTTTGTGAAAGAACAGACATCCACTAACTCTAGTTGTGGTTCATGAAAAGAACACACATGGAATGACACTGGTGGATCCATATGTGGTTTGTGAAAAGAACACACATGCAATGACACTGGTGGATCCATATGTGATTTCTGAAAATAACACACATGAAATGAACTCTATTGGATTCAAATGTGGTTTGTGAAAAGAACACACATGCAATGAACTCTGGTGGATCCATACGTGGTTTGTGAAAAGAACACACATGGAATGAATCTAGTTGTGGTTCAGGAAAAGAACAAACATGCAATGACACTGGTGGATCCATATGTGGTTTGTGAAAAAACACACATGCGATGACACTGGTGGACCCATGTGTGGTGTGTGAAAAGAACACGCATGAAATGAACTCTGGTGGATCCATATGTGGTTTTTGAAAATAACACATATGCAATGAACTCTAGTGGATCCATATGTGGTTTGTGAAAAGAACACACATGCAATGACTCTACTTGTGGTTCATGAAAAGAACACACATGCAATGACACTAGGGGATCCATATGTGGTTAATGAAAAGAACACACATGCAATGACACTGGTGGAACCATATGTGGTTTGTGAAAAGAACACACATGCAATGACAATGGTGGATCCATATGTGGTTTGTGAAAAGAACACACATGGAATGAAGTGTGGTGGATCCATATGTGGATAATGGAAAGAACATACATGCAATGACTCTAGCTTTGGTCAATGAAAAGAACACACATGCAATGACACTAGGGGATCCATATGTGGTTAATAAAAAGAAGACACATGCAATGACACTAATGGATCCATATGTGGTTTGTGAAAACAACACACATGATATGAACTCTGGCGGATCCATATGTGGTCTGTGAAAAGAACACACATGCAATGAACTCTGGTGGATCCATTAGTGGTTTGTGAAAAGAACACATATGCAATGACTCTAGTTGTGGTTAATGAAAAGAACACACATTCAATGACACTAGGTGATCGATATGTGGTTAATGAAAAGAACACACATGCAATGACACTAGTGGATCCATATGTGGTTTGTGAAAAGAACACACATGCAATGACTCTAGCTGTGGTTAATGAAAAGAACACACATCCAGTGACACTTGTGGATCCATGTGGTTTGTGAGAAGAACATACATGCAATGACTCTAACAATGGTTTGTGAATAGAACAGGCAATACAATGACTCTAGTTGATCCATGTGTGGTTTGTGAAAGAATATACATTCACTGACTCTAGTTGTGGTTCATGAAAAGAACACACATGCAATGACACTGGTGGATCCATATGTGGTTTGTGAAAAGAACAGACATGCAATGACATTGGTGGATCCATATGTGGTTTGTGAAAAGAACAGACATGCAATGACTCTAGTTGTGGTTAATGAAAAGAACACACGTCTAGTGACTCTAGTGGGTCCACATGTGGTTTATGAGAAGAACACACATGCAATGACAATGGTGGATCCGTATGTGGTTTGTGGAATGAACAGACATGCAATGAAACTAGTTGTGGTTAATGAAAAGAACAGACATGCAATGACTCTAGTGGATCCATATGTGGTTCGTGAAAATAACACACATGCAATGACTCTAGCTGTGGTTTCTGAAAAGAACACACATGCAATGCCACTGGTTGATCCATTTGGTTTGTATAAAAACACACATGCAATGACTCTAGCTGTGGTTAATGAAAAGAACACATATGCAATGACACTGGTGGATCCATGTGGTTTGTGAAAATAATTAACATGCAATGACTCTAACTGGGGTTTGTGAAAAGAACAGGCAATAAAATGACTCTGGTGGATCCATGTGTGGTTTGTGAAAAGAACACACATTCTCATGTGGTTTGTAAAAAGAAAACTCATCCAATGACACTGGTGGATCCTTATGTGGTTTGTGAAAAGAACACATATGCAATGACACTGGTGGATCAATATGTGGTTTGTGAAAAGAACACACATCTAATGACTCTAGTGGATCCTTATGTGGTTTGTGAAAATACCAGACATGCAATGACTCTAACTGTGGTTTTTGAAAGGAATAGGCAATACAATGACTCTGGTGCATCCATGTGTGGTTTGTGAAAGAACAGACATCCACTAACTCTAGTTGTGGTTCATAAAAAGAACACACATGGAATGACACTGGTGGATCCATATGTGGTTTGTGAAAAGAACACACATGCAATGACACTGGTGGATCCATATGTGATTTCTGAAAATAACACACATGAAATGAACTCTATTGGATTCAAATGTGGTTTGTGAAAAGAACACACATGCAATGAACTCTGGTGGATCCATACGTGGTTTGTGAAAAGAACACACATGGAATGAATCTAGTTGTGGTTCAGGAAAAGAACAAACATGCAATGACACTGGTGGATCCATATGTGGTTTGTGAAAAAACACACATGCGATGACACTGGTGGACCCATGTGTGGTGTGTGAAAAGAACACGCATGAAATGAACACTGGTGGATCCATATGTGGTTTGTGAAAATAACACAATGCAATGAACTCTGGTGGATCCATATGTGGTTTGTGAAAAGAACACACATGCAATGACTCTACTTGTGGTTAATGAAACGAACAAACATGCAATGACACTAGGGGATCCATATGTGTTTAATGAAAAGAACACACATGCAATGACACTGGTGGATCCATTTGTGGTTTGTGAAAATAACACACATGCAATGACACTAGTGGATCCATTTGTGGTTTGTGAAAAGAACACACATGCAATGAATCTAGTTGTGGTTCAGGAAAAGAACAAACATGCAATGACACTGGTGGATCCATATGTGGTTTGTGAAAAAAACACACATGCGATGACACTGGTGGACCCATGTGTGGTGTGTGAAAAGAACACGCATGAAATGAACTCTGGTGGATCCATATGTGGTTTTTGAAAATAACACATATGCAATGAACTCTAGTGGATCCATATGTGGTTTGTGAAAAGAACACACATATAATGACTCTACTTGTGGTTCATGAAAAGAACACACATGCAATGACACTAGGGGATCCATATGTGGTTAATGAAAAGAACACACATGCAATGACACTGGTGGAACCATATGCGGTTTGTGAAAAGAACACACATGCAATGACAATGGTGGATCCATATGTGGTTTGTGAAAAGAACACACATGGAATGAAGTGTGGTGGATCCATATGTGGATAATGAAAAGAACATACATGCAATGACTCTAGCTTTGGTCAATGAAAAGAACACACATGCAATGACACTAGGGGATCCATATGTGGTTAATAAAAAGAAGACACATGCAATGACACTAATGGATCCATATGTGGTTTGTGAAAACAACACACATGATATGAACTCTGGTGGATCCATATGTGGTTTGTGAAAAGAACACACATGCAATGAACTCTGGTGGATCCATTAGTGGTTTGTGAAAAGAACACATATGCAATGACTCTAGTTGTGGTTAATGAAAAGAACACACATGCAATGACACTAGGTGGTCCATATGTGGTTAATGAAAAGAACACACATGCAATGACACTAGTGGATCCATATGTGGTTTGTGAAAAGAACACACATGCAATGACTCTAGCTGTGGTTAATAAAAAGAACACACATCCAGTGACACTTGTGGATCCATGTGGTTTGTGAAAAGAATAGACAGACAATGACTCTAGTTGTGGTTAATGAAAAGAACACACATGCAGTGACTCTAACTGTGGTTTGTGAAAAGAACAAACATGCAATGACTCTAACTATGGTTTGTGGAAAGAACAGGCAATACAATGACTCTTGTGGATCCATGTGTGATTTGTGAAAGAACAACCATTCACTGACTCTAGTTATGGTTCATGAAAAGAACACACATGGAATGACACTGGTGGATCCATATGTGGTTTGTCAAATGAACACACATTAAATGAACTCTAGTCGATCGATATGTGGTTTGTGAAAAGAACACACATGCAATGAACTCTGGTGGATCCATATGTGGTTTGTGAGAAGAACACACATGCTCATGTGGTTTGTGAATAGAACACACATCCAATGAGAATGGTGGATCCTTATGTGGTTAATGAAAAGAACACACATGCAATGACACTGGTGGATCAATATGTGGTTTGTGAAAAGTACACACATCCAATGACTCTAGTGGATCCTTATGTGGTTTGTGAAAAGAACAGATATGTAATGACTCTAACTGTGGGTTGTGAAAAGAATAGGCAATACAATGACTCCGGTGGATCCATGTTTGGTTTGTGAAAGAATAGACATTCACTGACTCTAGTTGTGGTTCATGAAAAGAACACACATGGAATGACACTGGTGGATCCATATGTGGTTTGTGAAAAGAACACACATGCAATGACACTGGTGGATCCATATGTGGTTTGTGAAAAGAACACACATGAAATGAACTCTGGTGGATCCATATGTGGTTTGTGAAAAGAACACACATGCAATGAACTCTAGTGGATCCATATGTGGTTTGGAAAAAGAACACACATGCAATGAATCTAGTTGTGGTTAATGAAAAGAACACACACGCAATGACACTAGGGGATCCATATTTGGTTAATGAAAAGAACACACATGCAATGACACTTGTGGATCCATATGTTGTTTGTGAAAAGAACACACATGAAATGAACTCTGGTGGATCCATATGTGGTTTGTGAAAAGAACACACATGTAATGAATCTAGCTGTGGTTAACGAAAAGAACACACATGCACTGACACGGGTGGATCCATATGTGGTTTGTGAAAAGAACACACATGCAATTACTCTAGCTGTGGTTAATAAAAAGAACACACATGCAATGACACTGGTAGATCCGTGTGGTTTGAGAAAAGAACAGACATGCAATGACTCTAGCTGTGGTTAATGAAAAGAACACACATGCAATGACACTGGTGGATCCATATGTGGTTTGTGAGAAGAACACACATGCTCATGTCGTTTCTGAAAAGAACACACATCGAATGACACTGGTGGATCCTTATGTGGTTTGTGAAAAGAACACACATGCAGTGACACTGGTGGATCAATATGTGGTTTGTGATAAGAACACACATCCAATCACTCTAGTGGATCCTTACATGGTTTGTGAAAAGAAGAACATGAAATGACTCTAACTGTGGTTTGTGAAAAGAATAGGCAATACAATGACTCCGGTGGATCCATGTGTGGTTTGTGAAAGAATAGACATTCACTGACTTTAGTTGTGGTTCATGAAAAGAACACACACGCAATGACACTGGTGGATCCATATGTGGTTTGTGAAAAGAACACACATGCAATGACACTGGTGGACCCATATGTGGTTTGCGAAAAGAACACACATGAAATGAACTCTGGTGGATCCATATGTGGTTTGTGAAAATAACACAATGCAATGAACTCTGGTGGATCCATATGTGGTTTGTGAAAAGAACACACATGCAATGACTCTACTTGTGGTTAATGAAACGAACAAACATGCAATGACACTAGGGGATCCATATGTGTTTAATGAAAAGAACACACATGCAATGACACTGGTGGATCCATTTGTGGTTTGTGAAAATAACACACATGCAATGACACTAGTGGATCCATTTGTGGTTTGTGAAAAGAACACACATGCAATGAATCTAGTTGTGGTTCAGGAAAAGAACAAACATGCAATGACACTGGTGGATCCATATGTGGTTTGTGAAAAAAACACACATGCGATGACACTGGTGGACCCATGTGTGGTGTGTGAAAAGAACAGGCATGAAATGAACTCTGGTGGATCCATATGTGGTTTTTGAAAATAACACATATGCAATGAACTCTAGTGGATCCATATGTGGTTTGTGAAAAGAACACACATGCAATGACTCTACTTGTGGTTCATGAAAAGAACACACATGCAATGACACTAGGGGATCCATATGTGGTTAATGAAAAGAACACACATGCAATGACACTGGTGGAACCATATGCGGTTTGTGAAAAGAACACACATGCAATGACAATGGTGGATCCATATGTGGTTTGTGAAAAGAACACACATGCAATGAAGTGTGGTGGATCCATATGTGGATAATGAAAAGAACATACATGCAATGACTCTAGCTTTGGTCAATGAAAAGAACACACATGCAATGACACTAGGGGATCCACATGTGGTTAATAAAAAGAAGTCACATGCAATGACACTAATGGATCCATATGTGGTTTGTGAAAACAACACACATGATATGAACTCTGGTGGATCCATATGTGGTTTGTGAAAAGAACAGACATGCAATGAACTCTAGTGGATCCATTAGTGGTTTGTGAAAAGAACACATATGCAATGACTCTAGTTGTGGTTAATGAAAAGAACACACATGCAATGACACTAGGTGATCCATATGTGGTTAATGAAAAGAACACACACGCAATGACACTGGTGGATCCATATGTGGTTTGTGAAAAGAACACACATGCAATGACTCTAGCTGTGGTTAATGAAAAGAACACACATCCAGTGACACTGGTGGATCCATGTGGTTTGTGAAAAGAATAGACATACAATGACACTAGCTGTGGTTAATGAAAAGAACACACATGTAGTGACTCTAACTGTGGTTTGTGAAAAGAACAAACATGCAATGACTCTAACTATGGTTTGTGGAAAGAACAGGCAATACAATGACTCTGGTGGATCCATGTAAGGTTTGTGAAAGAACAACCATTCACTGACTCTAGTTATGGTTCATGAAAAGAACACACATGGAATGACACTGGTGGATCCATATGTGGTTTGTAAAATGAACACACATTAAATGAATTCTAGTCGATCGATATGTGGTTTGTGAAAAGAACACACATGCAATGAACTCTGGTGGATCCATATGTGGTTTGTGAGAAGAACACACATGCTCATGTGGTTTGTGAATAGAACACACATCCAATGACAATGGTGGATCCTTATGTGGTTAATGAAAAGAACACACATGCAATGACACTGGTGGATCAATATGTGGTTTGTGAAAAGTACACACATCCAATGACTCTAGTGGATCCTTATGTGGTTTGTGAAAAGAACAGACATGTAATGACTCTAACTGTGGGTTGTGAAAAGAATAGGCAATACAATGACTCTGGTTGATCCATGTGTGGTTTGTGAAAGAATAGACATTCACTAACTCTAGTTGTGGTTCATGAAAAGAACACACATGGAATGACACTGGTGGATCCATATGTGGTGTGTGAAAAGAACACACATGCAATGACACTGGTGGATCCATATGTGGTTTGTGAAAAGAACACACATGAAATGAACTCTGGTGGATCCATATGTGGTTTGTGAAAAGAACACACATGCAATGAACTCTAGTGGATCCATATGTGGTTTGGGAAAAGAACACACATGCAATGAATCTAGTTGTGGTTAATGAAAAGAACACACATGCAATGACACTAGGGGATCCATATTTGGTTAATGAAAAGAACACACATGCAATGACACTTGTGGATCCATATGTTGTTTGTGAAAAGAACACACATGAAATGAACTCTGGTGGATCCATATGTGGTTTGTGAAAAGAACACACATGTAATGAATCTAGTTGTGGTTAACGAAAAGAACACACATGCACTGACACGGGTGGATCCATATGTGGTTTGTTAAAAGAACACACATGCAATTAATCTAGCCGTGGTTAATAAAAAGAACACACATGCAATGACACAGGTAGATCCATGTGGTTTGAGAAAAGAACAGACATGCAATGACTCTAGCTGTGGTTAATGAAAAGAACACACATGCAATGACACTGGTGGATCCATATGTGGTTTGTGAAAATAACACACATGCAATGAACTCTGGTGGATCCATATGTGGTTTGTGAGAAGAACACACATGCTCATGTGGTTTGTGAAAAGAACACACATCGAATGACACTGGTGGATCCTTATGTGGTTTGTGAAAAGAACACACATGCAGTGACATTGGTGGATCAATATGTGGTTTGTGAAAAAAAAACACATCCGATCACTCTAGTGGATCCTTACATGGTTTGTGAAAAGAAGAACGTGAAATGACTCTAACTGTGGTTTGTGAAAAGAATAGGCAATATAATGACTCCGGTGGATCCATGTGTGGTTTGTGAAAGAATAGACATTCACTGACTCTAGTTGTGGTTCGTGAAAAGAACACACATGCAATGACACTGGTGGATCCATATGTGGTTTGTGAAAAGAACACACATGCAATGACACTGGTGGACCCATATGTGGTTTGCGAAAAGAACACACATGAAATGAACTCTGGTGGATCCATATGTGGTTTGTGAAAATAACACACATGCAATGAACTCTGGTGGATCCATATGTGGTTTGTGAAAAGAACACACATGCAATGACTCTACTTGTGGTTAATGAAACGAACAAACATGCAATGACACTAGGGGATCCATATGTGGTTAATGAAAAGAACACACATGCAATGACACTGGTGGATCCATTTGTGGTTTGTGAAAAGAACACACATGCAATGACACTGGTGGATCCATTTGTGGTTTGTGAAAAGAACACACATGCAACGACAATGGTGGATCCATATGTGGTTTGTGAAAATAACACGCGTGGAATGAACTGTAGTGGATTCATATGTGGTTAATGAAAAGAACATACATGCAATGACTCTAGCTTTGGTTAATGAAAAGAACACACATGTAATGACACTAGGGGATCCATATGTGGTTAATGAAAAGAACACACATGCAATGACACTGGTGGATCCATATGTGGTTTGTGAAACAACACACATGAAATGAACTCTTGTGGATCCATATGTGGTTTGTGAAAAGAACACACATGCAATGAACTCTGGTGGATCCATATGTCGTTGGTGAAAAGAACACACATGCAATGACACTAGGGGATCCATATGTGGTCAATGAAAAGAACACACATGCAGTGACACTGGTGGATCCATATGTGGTTTGTGAAAATAACACACATGCAATGACTCTAGCTGTGGTTAATGAAAAGAACACACATCCAGTGACATTGGTGGATCCATGTGGTTTGTGAAAAGAACAAACATGCACAAACTCTAGCTGTTGTTAATGAAAAGAACACACATGCAGTGACTCTAACTATGGTTTGTGAAAAGAACAGACATACAATGACTCTAAATGTGGTTTGTTAAAAGAACAGGCAATACAATGACTCTGGTGGATCCATGTTTGGTTTGTGAAAGAATAGACATTCACTGACTCTAGTTATGGTTCATGAAAAGAACACACATGGAATGACATTGGTGGATCCATATGTGGTTTGTGAAATGAACACACATTAACTGAACTCTAGAGGATCCATATGTGGTTTGTGAACAGAACAGACATGCAATGACACTGGTGGATCCATTTGTGGTTTGTGAAAAGAACACACATGCAATGACAATGGTGGATCCATATGTGGTTTGTGAAAAGAACACAAATGGAATGAACTATGGTGGATTCATATGTGGTTAATGAAAAGAACATACATGCAATGACTCTAGCCTTGGTTAATGAAAAGAACACACATGCAATGACACTAGGGGATCCATATGTGGTTAATGAAAAGAACACACATGCAATGACACTGGTGGATCCATATGTGGTTTGTGAAAACAAAACTCATGAAATGAACTCTTGTGGATCCATATGTGGTTTGTGAAAAGAACACACATGCAACAAACTCTGGTGGATCCATATGTCGTTAGTCAAAAGAACAGACATGCAATGACTCTAAATGTGGTTTGTGAAAAGAACAGGCAATACAATGACTCTGGTGGATCCATGTGTGGTTTGTGAAAGAACAGACATTCACTGACTCTAGTTATGGTTCATGAAAAGAACACACATGGAATGACACTGGTTGATACATCTATGGTTTCTGAAAAGAACACACATGCAATGACACTGGTGGATCCATATGTGGTTTGTGAAATGAACACACATTAACTTAACTCTAGTGGATCCATATGTGGTTTGTGAAAAGAACACACATGCAATGAACTCCGGTGGATCCATATGTGGTTTGTGAAAAGAACACACATGCAATGAACTCTGCTGGATCCATATGTGGTTTGGGAAAGAACACACATGCAATGAATCTAGTTGTTGTTAATGAAAAGAACACACATGCAATGACACTAGGGGATCCATATGTGGTTAATGAAAAGAAAACACATGCAATGACCCTGGTGGATCCATATGTGGTTTGTGAAAAGAACACACATGCAATAACTCTAGCTATGGTTAATGAAAAGAACACCCATTCAGTGACACTAGTGGATCCATGTGGTTTGTGAATAGAACAGCCATCCAATGACTCTAGCTATGGTTCATGAAAAGAACACACATGCAATAACACTGGTGGATCAATATATGGTTTTTGAAAAGAACACACATGCAATGAACTCTGGTGGATGAATATGTCGTTTGTGAGAAGAACATACATGCTCATGTGGTTTGTGAAAATAACACACATCCAATGACACTGGTGGATCCTTATGTGGTTTGTGAAAAGAACAGACATGCAATGACACTGGTTGATCAATATGTGGTTTGTGAAAATAACACACATCCCATGACTGTAGTGGATCCTTATGTGGTTTGTGAAAAGAACATACATACAATGACTCTAACTGTGGTTTCTCAAAATAACATGCAATGCAATTACTCTGGTGGATCCATGTGTGGCTTGTGAAAATAACACACATGCAATGAACACTAGTCAGTCCATATGTGGTTTGTGACAAAAACACACATGCAATGACTATGGTGGATCCATGTGGTTTGTGAAAAGAACAAACATGCACTAATTCTAGTTGTGGTTAATGAAAAGAACACAAAAGCAATGATTCTAACTGTGGTTTGTGAAAAGAATAGACATGCAATGACTCTAACTGTGGTTTGTGAAAAGAATAGGCAATACAAGGACTCTGGTGGATCCATGTGTGGTTTGTTAAAGAACAGATATTCACTGACTCTAGTTATGGTTCATGAAAAGAACACACATGGAATGACACTGGTGGATCCATATGTGGTTTTTGAAAAGAACACACATGCAATGACACAGGTGGATTCATATGTGGTTTGTGAAAATAACACACATGCAATGAGCTCTAGTGGATCCATATGTGGTTTGTGAAAAGAACACACATGCAATGACTCTAGTTGTTGTTAATGAAAAGAACACACAAGCAATGACACTAGGGGATCCATATGTGGTTAATAAAAAGAACACACATGCAATGACACTTGTGGATGCATATGTGGTTTGTGAAAAGAACACACATGCAATGACACTAGGGGATCCATATGTGGTTTGTGAAAACAACACACATGTAAAGAATCTAGCTATGGTTAATGAAAAGAACACACATGCATAGACATGGATGGATCCATATTTGGTTTGTGAAAAGAACCCACATGCAATTACTCTAGTCGCGGTTAATGAAGAGAACACACATGCAATGACACTGGTGGATCCATGTGGTTTGTGAAAAGAACAGACATGCAATGACTCTAGCCGTGGTTAATGAATAGAACACACATGCAATGACACTAGTGGATCCATATGTGGTTTGTGAAAAGTACACACATGCAATGAACTCTGGTGGATCCGTATGTGGTTTGTGAGAAGAACACACATGCTCATGTGGTTTGTGAAAAGAACACACATCCAATGACACTGGTGGATCCTTATATGGTTTGTGAAAAGAACACACATGCAATGACACTAGAGGATCAATATGTGGTTTGTGAAAAGAACACACATCCAATCACTCTAGTGGATCCTTATGTGGGTTGTGAGAAGAACAGACGTGAAAGGACTCTAACTATGGTCTGTGAAAAGAATACTCAATACAATGACTCTGGTGGATCCATGTGTGGTTTGTGAAAGAACAGATATTCACTGACTCTAGTTGTGGTTCATGAAAATAACACACATGCAATGACACTGGTGGATCCATATGTGGTTTGTGAAAAGAGCACACATGCAATTACACTAGTGGAACCATATCTGGTTTGTGAAAAGAACACAAATGAAATGAACTCTAGTGGATCCATATGTGGTTTATGAAGAGAATACACATCCAGTGACTCTAGTTGTGGTTTATTAAAATAACACACATTGCAATGACACTGGTGGATCCATGTGGTTTGTGAAAAGAACAGACATGAAATGACTCTAGCCGCGGTTCATGAAAAGAACACACATTTCAATGACACTGGTGGATCCATATGTGGTTTATGAAAAGAACACACATGCAATGACTCTAGTGGATCCATATGTGGTCTATGAAAATAACAGACATGCAATGACACTTGTTGTGGTTATGAAAAGAATAGAGACATGCAATGACTCTAGTGAATCTTTGTGTTGTTTGTGAAATGAACACACATATAATGACACTAGTTGTGGTTAATGAAAAGAACACACATGCAATAACACTGGTGGATCCATATGTGGCTTTTGAAAAGAACACACATGTAATGAACACTGTTGGGCCCAAATGTGGTTTGTGACAGTAACACACATGCAATGACTCTGGTGGATCCATATGTGGTTTATGAGAAGAACACACATCCAATGAACTCTAGTGGATCCATATGTCGTTTGTGAGAAGAACACACATGCTCACGTGGTTTGTGAAAATAACACACATCCGATGACTCTAGTGGATCCTTATGTGGTTTCTGAAAAGAACAGACATGTAGTGACTCTAACTTTGGTTTGTGAAAAGAATAGGCAATACAATGACTTTGATTGATGCATGTGTGGTTTGTGAAAGAACGGACATTCATTGACTCTAGTTGTTGTTCATCAAAAGAACACACATGGAATGACACTAGTGGATCTATATGTGGTTTGTGAAAAGAACACACGTGCAATGACACTGGTGGATCCGTATGTGGTTTGTGAAAAGAACACACATGAAATGAACTCTGCTGGATCCATTTGTGGTTTGAAAAAAGAACACACATGCAATGAACTCTGGTGGATCCATATGTGGTTTGTGAAAAGAACACACATGCAATGAATCTAGTTGTGGTTAATGAAAAGAACACACATGCAATGACACTTGTGGATCCATATGTGGTTTGTGAAAAGAACACACATGAAATGAACTCTGGTGGATCCATATGTGGTTTGTGAAAAGGACACACATGTAAAGAATCTAGCTATGGTTAATGAAAAGAACACACATGCACAGACACGGGTGGATCCATATTTGGTTTGTGAAAAGAACACACATGCAATTACTCTAGCCATGGTTAATGAAGAGAACACACATGCAATGACACTGGTGGATCCATGTGGTTTGTGAAAACAACACACATACAATGACTCTAGTTATGGTTAATGAAAAGAACACACATGCAATGACACTAGGGGATCCATATGTGGTTAATGAAAATAACACCCATGCAATGACACTCGTGGATCCATATGTGGTTTGTGAAAATAACACACATGCAATGACTCTAGTTGTGGTTAATGAAAAGAACACACATCCAGTGACAGTCTTGGATCCATGTTGATGGGGATATGCCGAATGGGGTATGCCCAGCAGGATGTTCCGATTGGGACAAAGGCCTCACGAGTGGGCCTGCAGGACGGCGACTGGAACGCGACTAAGGAGAAGGCCTGTGACTAGAGACTGGAGTCCTAGGAGCGCACTCGAAGCCCAGTCGGATTAGGTCAAAGCGTCTGAATCCATGTACTGTTCGGTTGTAAACTGTAAACCCTAGCGAGGTGCCTCATATATAAACCTCCCTAGGGTATCCTAAGGACTTACGTTCCATCATACACCCATTCAATCGACTCGCTGCTTAGACGCCGAGCTCGCCACCATTGTACCTCGCTCTCTGTCAATCCAATCTAGCAGGAGTAGGTCTTTGCCCACCGGGGGGGTGAACCTGGATAAATCCATGTGCATCCACCCCCATCTCGCACTGCAGATGGCCGCCAGCTCTCGCCCCCGATTCAATCAATCGCTGCCTACTGCAGCGACTGCCGTAGCCATTTCCATGACAGTGACGCCCACCGTGGGGCCCAGGCGGACAAGCCTGAGTTCTACGGCGAGACCCTACTCGCCGATCGATCGGCCGATCGTCACCGGTCGCATGATCGCCATCAGCAGGATATTACAGATCCTGTCCAGCAGCTACATCCCGACGTCATGCCCTATCACCCACAACGCGATAATGCCAGTCGGCTCCATCAACCTCTTTGTCGGCTTCACCAGCATGGTCGACCCAGCGGCGACGGTGATCGTTTGGTGGTTTGTGGCCACACCACGATCTGCTCTCGGAGGAGCAGGTCCGCTCCATCAGGAGCCTCGTCACCGAGTACGACTCGGCCGCCAGCAACGTGGCCAAGACCAACACCGCCACGGATGACGCGACCCTAATGGATGATGCCGACTCTACGACCCCTGCCTCGGTCGACGGATCTATCACCACGGCATCACGGGAGGACTCCATCACGCGGGTCTCCAACCCTGAGGACTTCGAGGAATCCTCCATCCTCGGGATCTTCAATTCCCATTCCGGCTTGGAGTCCCCCATGGACTTCTGTGCTAGATCTAATCGCTTCAACGCGATCTACATGGCGGGCAGCATGTCCACCCCACCAGATCCATTCTCCACACCGATCCCGCCAACCGCCACGGCCACAGAGGTGGAGGAAGCCCGCCAGTGACTGGAGGAGGCGACGTGCAAGGAGATAGCTGAGCGCGAGAAATTCCGCCTCGAGCGGGCAACAGCGCAGGAGCTGTCGCTCTATCACTAGCACCGCATCAGGACCCGCCTGAACTCCAACGTCCAAGGCCGCGTCCTAAACTTCAATGACCAGAGCGACCCCGCACGCGCGGCTAAGCGCGAATACTGCGAGAACACACCACTAGGCGGCAGCAATCGACCACCACCCAACGCACCGTCGACTAGGGCCCCGCCACCACCCATCGGTCGCGCACCCCCGCCGGACCAGCCGTGAATCATAATTTTGCCGCAGGCCCACGACTCCAACTTACTCCCACTATACTCCACCCCGATGGACAACGTCGTCGCGGCCGATGCTGCAGTCGCCAACCTCAACGTCCAGGGAGAGGGCGTGCTGCAGATCCAATACGCCAAGGCCCTACTCGCCAGGGCCGTCAAGTAGCAAGCCGCGTGAGTCGACCCGCAGTGGCGGATGTATTCCCGCTCCTCAGCAAGCAGGGTGGCCTCAAGCGGTCACCCCACCATCACCAACACCGTGACCTGCCCACCAGCATAGCCCCTGGCGACCCAGCCACGGGCCGCCAACCTCGCGCCCTCCACCAACGAGCCGCGATCGGTGAACAACATGGTTGCCGCCAACAGGCTGCCCATCGATGCCCGAACACACATCGTCAACAACCAGGCTTGGCGGGTGCACCAGCCCAATGACTTGAGGCACACCCTCAGTAACCGCGGCGACCCCGAACCAAGGGGCTCGCTTAGCCAAGTCGACCCCCAATGCTTCAGACCTATGATCCGAGGGGAAAATTACCCTGCCAACTTCAAGGCACCCAAAGAGATCGAAAAGTACGACCCGATGTACGATCCAGCGGTCTGTCTGGACACATACCTCATGGAGATGGGAATCGCCGGCCACACTGACCTGCTAGCCGCTCGCTACCTCCCCCTGATGATGGAGGGTGCAACCCGGCAATGGATCAACACCCTCCCCGCCGACAGCATCAACTCCTGGGAGGAAATGTGGGATGCCTTCGTCATGCACTTCGAGGGTTCCTACACTCGCGCCACCACCATCAAGGACCTAGAGCGATGCATCCAGGGACAACGAGAGTCGACCCGCCACTGCATTCAATGGAGGCAGGAACTGTGGATCAATGCCTCCGACATCTACCTAGACACGGCAATACATTGCTTCAAGAATGCGTACCGGTATGAACCTCTAGTCGCTAAGATCAAGAGGGTCTACTGAACGCTCGACAACATACCCGACCTCCTTCAGATCGCCAAGCGCTACACGGAGGAGGACACCAACCAGGATTCTGACGACGAGTCGGGAGGAAGACGCCGCACCAACGACCACAACAGCGGGTGACAGCGCGACATGCGCTACAGCAACACTCGCATCACCGGCAAGCGCCGCATAGATGGGCGAGTCGACTTCGTCTCCAACACTGGATACGGCCAACGTGACCCCAAGAACTACCGGCGCGACGGAGGATGCTACCGCGATAGCGGAAATTACCGCGCCAACAACGCGGCGAGGCCGAATTCGACCCTGCCGCCCTACTCAACCAGCCTTGCATCTACCACAGCAGGGAAGGAAAAATCGCCACCCACACTGATACATTGCAAATGTATCTATAATTTTTGATGTTCTGTGCTTGCTTTTATCCACTTTCTTATGTTTTGTCCACACTTTGGAGTACTTTTCATATGATTTCTTGGACTAACCTATTAACAAGAGCCATAGTGTCAGCTGCCTGTTTTCTGCTGTTTTTGGTTCCAGGAAAGTAAGAAAATGAATATTCTTGGAATTGGACGGGACAAAAGCCAAAGTGCCTATTTTTCCAGAAGACTCCTAGAGCCAGAATATGAGACGGAGTGGGGCTGGGGCCCAGCCACACCACCTGGCCGCACGGGCTGGGCCTGGCCGCGCCAGGGGGTGGTCTGGCCGCACAGATACCCCCTCGGTCTCCCTCTTCGCCTATAAGTTTCCTTCTGACCTAAAAACTCAGGGGTGTTCGATGTTTTTCCAGAAGGAGTTCTGCTCCGCTGCCACCACCAGATTCCACGAAACAACACCATAAACTCTGTTCTGGCACCCTGTCGGGACAGGGAATTGGAGGAGATCATCGCCATCACCATCACCATTTCTTCTCCATCGACCATCCATGTTTCCCCCATCTATGAGTGAGTAATACCCCGCTGTAGGCTATGGGGATGGTAGGGATTGGATGAGATCGTTCATCTAATCGCATCGGATTATTAGGGCATGGTGCCTAGTATCTTTTATTAGTGCTTTATGACTTTGTTGCGACTTGTTATGCTTAATGCTTGTCACTAGGCCCGAGTGCCATGATTTCAGATCTGAACATGTTATTGATTCATTATGATAGTATTGTTTATGGTCTTATCATCAAGTTGTATACACACGTTGTTGTCCGGAACCAATGGCCCTGAAGTGATAGCAATCAGGATAACCGGAGGGAATGGCTTTGATGTGAGGATCACATGTGTTCATGGATTGTTAATGCTTTGCTCCGGTGCTCTATTAAAATGAGCACCTTAATTGCCTGTAGTTCCCTTGAGGCCCCGCTGCAAACGGGCTGGCAGGACAAAAGATGTTGTGCAAGTTCTCATTGCGAGCACGTATGACTATATATGGAACACATGCCTAGGATTATCTAGTACTTGGATGCTTTATCTTATTTATCTGCAGTTGCCCTATGTTCTGATTGCTATGTCAATTGTCTTATCCATGCAATGCCTGTCCATCCATCCCTATGCCTACCGCACTCGAATCCTACTGTTTACTGCTATTGTTACTGCTGTCCTTACTTTACTGCTGCTGCTACCTTACTATTCCTACTACAAAACTGTTGCTACTGATAAACTACTATGAGCAAGATTGTTTCCAGGTGCAGCTGAATTGACAACTCAGTTGTTAAGGCTTATAAATATTCTTTGGCTCGAATCAATAAATTGGGTTTCACTTCCCTCGAAAATACTACGATACACCCCCTATACTTGTGGGTCATCAAGACTATTTTCTGGCGCTGTTGCCGAGGAGCATAGCTTTATTTATCAAGTTCACTTGGATCCACTATTGTTCAAGCTTAGTTTATTTCTGCCTTGTTTGCTTATTTCTTTATCAAAAATACAAAAAATTAGTTCCTACTCTAGTTGTTATTTTCACTGGTCTGTTATTGTCTTGCTTTATCATGCTCTTTATCAATGGTTGGTTTCTTTGAAACTGAATCTTATTGGCAAGGTGGGTTCACGGAAGATCAAAAATACTATTATAAGGGACACCGCTTGTTAAGAAAAGGGAAACACTTATGGGAACAAATTGATAAATTGTATACCATTGCTAGAAACGTGTTCTCTACTTATAATGTTACTTATTTCTTTGATAAATCTTGTTGCTGTAAGAGGTATAAACACCTCCCTTTTCAATGTGAGTATAATGATAATGTTACCATATCTTCTTATGTTAAGGGAATTTATGACTTTTATGATGCGGAACAAATTGAGGAATTTATTGCTTGGAAAGGTGCTTTTGAACTTCTAGTTGGCTTGAAAATATTGATGATTCACCTTACAAATATGAGGTTTATGGTATACTTAAATTTTGCTTTGATAATTACAAGGAAGAAAATGGCTATATTCTTGAATATATTAATAGATGCTTTCCACAAATGGAAGAGACTAATGCCTTGTAGGATCCTATGGAAGAAGAAATTGATGAACCTGAAATCTCATTAGATGAAAAAGAGGAGGAGAGTGATGAACAAAAGGAGGAAGAATGGATTAGCTACCCATGCCTACCTTCTAATGAGAGTAACTGTTTGTCCCTTACATTATTTGATTGTCCCCCATGCTTACTAAAGAAGGATGAATGTTATGTTCCTGAGGATTCTTTTGAAGATGTTTATAATAAAGCTCTAGTGCTTGTAGATCATGAAAAGCATGCTTTATGTGATAGTTATATTGTTGATTTTATTCATGAGGCTACTGAAAATTATTATGAGAGAGGAAAATATGGTTGTAGAAGTTTTCATGGTATTGAAACACCTCTCTATCTGCTGAATGTTTTGAAGTTACTCTTGTTTTATCTTCCTATGCCTGTCACTTTGTTCTTTGTGAATTTATTAGCATACACGATTCCTATGCATAGGAAGTGGGTTAGACTTAAATGTGTTTTGAATTTGCTTCTTGATGCTCTCTTTTACTTCAACTCATATTTCTTATGTGAGCATCCTTTTAGACTATCATGCCTGAAGATGATAATATGTCTATTATTCTTGGGAGACCTTTTCTTAAAATACTGCAGGAGCTGATATTAATTGTAATCAAGGGAAGGTGACCTTCAATGTTAATGACAAGGAACATACTATCTATTTCCCCAAGAAGATTGATAGGACTTATGGTTTTGAATTCAATTGAACATGCTGAGGGCATTCAAGTTGGAGAAATATATTGTTCCATACCAAGAGAAAAGTTTGAAACTATTATGATTGGGACCATTGCTATCAAACTTGAGGTAACATAATCACTAGTGGAATACAAAGTTTTGTCTCATATGAAATTGTTTTGGTAGAAAGACCTGATCAACCTTGTTAACAAAAGGATTTCATTGAACAAAACAATGTTTTCACTATGATTATCTCTGCTTACTTCTATTCTATACATATTAGTTTTTGCTTATGCCTAACTTAAAGGCGTTAAAGAAAAGTACTTATTGGGAGATAACCCAAAAGTTTTAGATGAGTCTTGGAAGTTATTACTTCAGTAATAACCACTCCTTATCCATTTTATTTGCTTTTTGTGCCAAGAGTAACCTCTAATGAGAGAGAAGTAATGATTGGGAAAGTTGCTGTCCCGAAACAGATTTCTGTGCTTCACCGTAAAAACTCATGTAAAATCTCTGAACGTCTTTTTGAGGCATGAATTTTTGTGCTTCTGCCCAAGGCTGTTACCTAACTTTCGTTAGTTCAACACTTTTTGATTTGAGTAACAGAAGGTCTTCGAAAAAATTCGTCTTTACCTGATGGTCTGTTTTGATAGATTTCTGCCATTTTTTTGCATTTGCTTCTTGTTGGTTCCTTTTTGAGTTCTTTTCGGGAATTAAGCTTTTTGAGGGAAGTGCTACAGTAGCTAGTGTTTTAATGGAAGTTTTATTGGTGTTAGAACTGAACCTAAAGACCTATTATCTTGAGTGCACTAATGTTGCTAATAAAGATTGTGTGAAGTTTTGTATGAAGGAAAAATTTCAGGTGTATGGAAGGAATGAGCAATGAGATGAAGGATGCACTAAAGCTCAATCTTGGGGATGCCACGCGTGTCACCTCAAAAAATATCCAATAGGTACAAGCGTCAAAGCTTGAGGATGCCCAAGGCATCCCCTTCTTCATCAATAAAAATCCTAGGTTTTTTCCAAACACTTCATTTTTATTGTTTCATGCACAGTTGTGTTGTTCTTGGAGCGTCTTCTTTTTCGTTTTCATTTTGGTTTTCTGTTTGCTTTGTTTGCTTAGTTTGCTGAATAAATTGGTTGGACCCCCTCTTTCATACATTGGTTTTCAAATAGTTTGGTTTGGTTTGGAAAAGAGTAGGAAAGTTCATGCTTAAGTGGTAAAGAGAGCTTGTTTTTGACTGTGGCCTATGCTTTGTCATGCCATGCTTGATACTGTTTTTGCTTTATGCTTAGTATTCTTTGCTGTAGCATGACTTGTTATAAACAATTGAGATTGCTTAATGTGCCTTGGATGAATCATGTGTTGTTTTAGCATATTAAAGCATACTATAGTGGTATTCTCCTTTGATGCTTTATTTGGGTTGACTTGGCGCATGCTGACACCATGTTATGACTATCTCAAGTCACCATAAGCCTTTATGATCCTTTAGTTTTCAACTTTTAGTATCACTTTATGCTTTGATCAATGATGTTTTGTCGCTCTGCATGATTATGGCCATTATTGCTCTCTTAGTTTGTTGCTCCCAGTCTTTTGCTAGCCTCCGCAACCAAGTATGAGTTCCACTCATGCATCAAACTCCCTAAACCAAGTTATTCCAAAGAGTCCACCATACCTACCTACTAGCTTATGCTATTCCAAGTATATTCATGCTTTTGTTTACCTTCCAAATTAAACTTGTTATGAGAAAACTAGTGATTAAATCTTTCACGAACTTGATGGCACACTTTAGTTTTCTTGCCCTTAATAAACTTGAACCATTGTGTCGTCTATGTTGTATATGCTTGCACTTATTTGTTGGGAATTAGCAGAACCATGCTTTCATGGGGAATGCTTTCAACATTGCACTTGGTACTTGTACCTAGTTGATATCATGCTCTTTTGTATATGGATGTCGACAGTGTGAAATGAAAGGGGAGCTTGTAAGTCCATGGAGTTATGTATATGTGTTAGAGAAACGCCTGGGCCGCTGGTCTAATCCATGTTGACATGGTGGAAACCTGCAGCGTCACCATAATGAGCTGTCTATGAAGCATTCTTCTTATAAAAAAAAGAGTCCTATATTGAGAAAAAAGAGAAAAAGAAAAAACAAGAGATTATGAAAAGAGGAAAGAGAGAAAAAATCACCATATTCCCATGGTAAATAAGAAGATTGTTGAGATGCTCGTTGTCTGCTTGACTTGTCATTTTGATATGGGGATTCTTCCGTATCATCGGGCAAGGGGTACCCCGTTGGCGGTTCTCTATGATACACATGTACTTACGATGACAAGAACTTACCGGTGACTAAACTTGAGTAGCATGAGGAGCGGCCCTCGTATTCAAGGGACATGAGATTCCTAACTTATACTTCGTCAAGCATGTACACCATAGTTTGTTCACTTTAACCTTAATCACCTCAAGATGCTTATGATAGGGGCAATGAGAGCTGAAAGCTAATAAGTACCATAATTTTTGGAAGCTCTTTATGAGACTTGAATCCCTGCTTCCTTCTATGAAGGCCTTTCTTCCACCATTATATTGAGTCTCCACCTTTTATCTTTATGCACTTACTTTGAGAGCATAGTGACCATTCTTAGTTCTATGTGCATTGTCCCAAGACTAGTTGATTGATGCATATCTTGATATTGCTTGTTTTAAACTATTTGTATCTAGTCACCACAGCCACCGCTCGCCGTGGACACCGCCGCCTCTGCCGCTCAGAGAGCCACCTCGCCCAGACCGCATACCACCGCCCCTACGCTCGCATTCACTTCCTAGAGCACCGCCAGGAGACCGCCTGTCGATCGCCACCTCAGCCATGCCGCTAGCCGGCCGTAGCCTTGTCGCCACCGTCGCCTGCCCATCCCGCTCGGTCTCACCGTCGGGCCTATAAAAGGAAGCCTCCCCAGCCTCTTCTCTCCACACCACTCCACTCCACTCACCTCTCTTAACCTCACCCACCTCTAGCCGGAGCAAGGCGAGCTCTGCCTCGCCGGAATTGGAGCCGGAGCAGCCGCAGCAGGAGGAGAAGGGCGCCGCTGATTGCGACCACCCCAAGCTCCACCGCAACCACGGCTCGCCTCGCCGTCGTCTTCCAGTTCGTTTGCCCTCCTCGCCTACCCTGCTGGAGCCCTGGTACGTCCCTAGCAGACCCCCACCGAGCCGCTAGGGTTCGAGCTCGCCGGCGACCTATTCGTCATCGACGACGACCCTCATCCGTAGATCCCCTTCTAATCCTATGGCCCACAGCGCGCGTACCGTTTCGCGTGTTAAAACCCACTGATAAGCGGGACCCCCTGTCAGCTGAGCCCCGCGCCGCGAAGCGCCACTGGGCCGGCCCAATTTCTTTCCCACGCTATCCCACCCGTTCAAATCTGGATTTTTCTTTTTACTTAAATCTAGTTTCTGTCCACTAGTTTAAAATTAAATTCAGAGAGTTTTATAAATCCAAATTGCATGAAACCAATTTTGTGTGAAAGGTTGGAGATGATCTATCCAAGCCCGTTGGATTTAATTCAATTCGAGTTATAGATCTCTCCTAATAAAAATAACAAAACAGAAGCTCTTGCAACTTGCAACATTTTTATAAAATCAACTAAGATAGATTTTGAGTTGATTCCAACTCTCAAAAATCACATTTCATCATATCTATATAAATAGGTAATAATATTAAGGTTTACATGCAGTGACTTTGGACTAGTACCAAAATAATGCTATATAGGCATTTGTAGTCACTTTAAATCATTAAATAATGAACTTAAACCAAAGTAATATTGATCCAACCCTTAAATCTCATTCCCACATGTTAGAATATGTGGTGATGACATGTGTACACATGATCCATTATTTTAAGTAAGTGAATATTAAATCTTAGTTAAATTTTCAATGAGTAGAAATTACTTTTCTAAATTAAAAAGAATGAAACTATTGAATTAAACTTGTGATGCTTGTGATGATAATAGATCATCAAATGTGTTCCTTAGAATGCTATTTAGCCTAGTTAAGTATTGTTTGGTGATTGTGTACTCCATATGTATTCTTATAGACGATAGTACCGACCAAGTCTACGAAGAGGAGGAGTGCTATCAAGACAAAGAAGAAGAAAACTTCAACCACTGCACCAACCAAGGCAAGCTAGCACTATCCAAGATTAACCCTTGCAAGTTATACTTGCAAGCCACCATTAACAATGCAAGCTAACCCTTGCAAGTTTAGTGCTTAGCAAACTAGAATCAAACTAGATGGTTTAGCAAAGATGCGTTAAGCATGCTTTGAGCACCCTTTTTTGACTATTAGTACCTCAAGTCTTATTGACAAGTTTCACCTCCCTTAGTTTACACAAAGTTGTTTACTTATTTTGAAGGTAGCATAAAAAGTATAAAACTTGACCTACTTAGAAACCTTTAGATGTCATTCTATGGCATGAGATTGAACCTATCACTTCCACCTTAGTGAACACTCTTAACTTAGTAGTTTAGAGTAGATCAAAAACTTGAGTCACTTTAGATGGGAACCCTTGGTGAAAATGAATTATGAAAACCTTGGAATGATGAGTCATTCAATTGAGATGCTTTGACATGTGTTGAAAAACACAAATGTTTGATGATGATGAAAATGTTGAGGCATGAGCCTTAACCCTTTTATAAAACTGATGGTTGGATTCGGATGCGATACCATTCCAAATTTACCGTACAGCCACATTACCTGAATTGGGTAAGGCTTAGCTGGAAATTTATATGCATTAGTATTAGTTCCCTCACGGAAGAGGTCTAAGCTGAGGCTACCTCTCATGATGTCCACCTATGGAGTGCCCAAGATGACTGATGGTCATGGTTGGGAGGCCATGCTCATAGGAGAGGTGCTTATACTAGGGTGTGTAAAGGGAAGGTTATGTTTGATTATCTGCATACTAAGTATGATGATTCAGGGTTATCCCTGACAGATGTATCGAATCTTGTGGTGAAAGTGTACCACCTATGCAAAGTGTCAAACTATTCGAATAGCCGCGTCCGCGGTTATGGACAGTGGGAATGGCCATACTGTTTCGTTGTCAGATGTTTTCCAAATAACTTGAAATGAATGATGAACTTTGACTTAACCACAGCAGGGTTGTGTTTATGATAATAGCTTCCCAACTTAAGTGATTCTAGAGTTTTACCTTATCTTTCTTTGCTTCAGAACTCAGCTTTGGTTTCAAACTTAACTTTATAGTTAAACTTAGATTTAGCACTTTAACCTAGAACTATAGTACCTGTTAATAGTAGTTTGCGAGTACTTAAAGAGTACTCATGGCTTTTGTCCCTAGCTATTCTCATGGCCAGACTATGAAGGAGACTATCAAGAGGATGGTCATCAGGACGGCTATGATAACTAGGACTATCTGCCTTCATCAGCATTGCCTATGCCCTTGAAGATGGACCCCATCGCTACGCTTACCTTTTATTTCTGCTGCTTGTTGTATTAAAGACTGGATCATGAGATCCTTATTTGTGTAAGACCTTATGTATGGTTTGTAATAGATGATGTACTGTGATATCCAATCCGTTATGTCTCGCAAAAATGGTAATCCTGGGATTGCGAGGTATGGCATAACGGGCATCTGGGATTAAAAAACCGAGTGTTGACAAAACTGCTCCATGTCTGGCAATGAACTTATCGAACACCGCAATGAGAGCTTGTACAACCAGTTGTTGCAGTAGGTGGACATCTGAGGTTCACTACCAATTAATATGTATCTTAAGTATCCTGGTAATGGAATTTTGATACGAAAAGAAACCTACATGTGTACCCCAAAACTCGGAAGTTTCGAGTGATGGGACCTGAATGATGGTCCCAGTAAACAAATTCACCAAACACGTATTAATGATTTTCCGGGACCAGGATGACTAGCGAGATCAATCATGGCTACCCAGTTGCGGCTAAAACTAGCCAAATAATCACAGATGGATTTTGCGACGATGATGGGGCTAACATAGAAGGGCGGACTAGCGGTATCATGTTGGCATCAATCACCCGCTTATCAATAATAGCGGGAGTTGGGGAATAAGATGGACAGTAGTTCAGAAGGGAAGGATAATTATAGGGGAAGTAGAACGGCTTCTAGAGCGCAACACGTTTGAGGGAGAGGTATATATCTGGGATGGCCTCGGAGAAACATGACATGCTAAGAGGATTGGATTTACTAGCAATTACATGGCGAGAATCATCATCTAACTTCGAACAGTTCCGAACAGGATTGCCTAGACCGGCTCCAGTCATGGTGGATTCACCGTCGCGTCGGTGATGGGTTTTGGGAGGAGGGACTTTGATGGTGCGGCGAGGCTAAACATAGTCGTCGGTGAGGGTTGCGAGGGGGACTCGAGGCTTTGAGTTTATTTGGAAAGGGCCTCCCTGTGGATGATGGGGGGTAGAGTAGTCCGAGCGGGTGGGTGGGCGGCATCACGATATGCGAGGAAGGGGGTCGGTGTAACCCACACTAATAGGATGACCCACTATATGCTGGACCTCATGCGTCAATAAATCTAGATTGATGAATAATGTATACGTACTGGAGTACTCCATATTACTACACCATGGGAAACCAAACGCTCGTTGGAAATCGGAGAATATCTGAAACCCTGTTCATATTCTGCTCTAGGAGCAATAAATGACACAGGTCCGGTAGGATGCATTGAGTACGAGTGCACTGTAACACAACAAGTATAGTGTCTGCTCAGAATTCAGTCCACTGTGATATGTGTTTTGTCGAATCTTTGCATGTAGTACCTTGCGTGTATCTTTTTGTTATACCTGCACCAGTGTGCAAATGGTCAAACACCACACCCACACACAAGCAAGAATAGTACACCTGTTGTTTCACTGTGCAGCATTGCTAGCTAAGAGAATATTTTCCTAGCTAGACATGAGTCTTAACGCTGCACAACATGAGAGTCTAGCAAAAATATTCTCGGAGAATCTTCAAGAGTCTTCCTATATTTTCCCACAATTACTATTTTAGCAATTTGGCTCAAAAATACTGCCCCTGCAATATTGCTAAAAGTTGTCCCCTACCAAAAATATATATAGCAAGCTGATTATATTTGGCCTCCCACTTGGTATAGTATTTACCAATCCAACATACCACTTCTTATCCTATCCTAAACTATAGCAATCTGGGTCCCCTTCCTCCCCTTTGTCCCATTGATAAGTGGGACCAACCTTGTAGACCATTTGTAATATATGAGTGTATGCTTCATAGTATACATGCGTGCTAGTGTCCGTGCACACGTTCTAGTGTGTGCTGCATATGCTATCGTTTGTGTGGCCATGTGTACATGTATTTGTACGTGTATGTCTACGCGTGTGTGGTGTGCGGCCATGCACATGTACACATATAGCTGTTTGCGCGTGTGTGTGACGTGTGAGTGGTCAAGTATCTGCAGGCGTGTACATATACATGACATGTTTTAGTATGAGTATATGTATGAGAGCAGGCTGTGCTACAAACATATACTCCCTCCGATCCATATTAGTTGATTTAGATTTATCTAGATATGGATGTATCTAGTCAAGTTTTAGTGCTAGATACATCCATATCTGGAGTAGACAAATGTGATTCAACTAATATGGATCGGAGGGAGTACATATATGTGTGATATTGTATCGTATGTATGACATACTCGCCCCACCTGTTAGCACACACACAAAAACATTACGATTGCTATATCTTACCTTAGCATATCTTATCTTACCACTACTAGTAAAAGGCACGTGCCACATACGTATATACTGTATGAAATGTGTTTTAACAAATATTATATTATTATTAACCAATAGTCTTGTTAGAGAAAAATGCATACATTAAGTCTATTAATAATTACTATCTAAATATATTGAGAATAGAGCCTACAATGCTATGAAATTTTGGGGGTGGTGACATGATGGTTCTAGAACATGGTGGAGTCTGCTCTAGGGATTATTCAACACGAATCCAGCTCTTCTGAACTATTGGACCTAACAGCCCAATGGTCAGGATTGGTGTTATGAATCCAATTTAAAATGGCTCCATTATAGTAGTAGTAGAGATATAGTGTACTAATAACTTTGAATATTGACCATTGGAGAAAGACTCGTGAATCCCAGCATTTCCAGCCGTTGATCTTCTTTTCCATTCTAGCATCTAGAAGAATCTATTGATAGTCTTCATCATAATGAATGCTATGCACAAACCTCAAAACATACTTCTCCATTATTCTAGAATCTTCTCCCTCATTTCTCTAGACCATGTTACCAAAAAATTCAAGTTTTAGATACCTAATAATCGTTGACTTCCACATGATATACAAAGTACAAGAACCAAATATACACCCATACTTTATAGATGTTGATCAAATTTATATTTTTCTACTTTACCTATTATATTTTTATATAGTGATGATATATCACAGTCTATTATCTGAGTTTCACATGAAGAGCACGTGCAACTTACTAGTATTATAGGAAGGCTAGGAAAGTAGAATTTTTTGGGATTGTTGAACCTTGTCTTTCCTCTTTCTATAGCTAGTTTTTAGCAATCCAAAATAACAATGATGTTGGAGATGCTCTCATGGCTAAGGGCATACGAAATGTGCAAAAAAGGACACCTTAAGGCCTATGTGGCATTTCCTAAGGTTCACCTTATACATTATGGAGAAAATAAACATATCTTTAAGCCTTGTAGACTTACGCCATACGTAATGTGTCTTATCTTATCACTATATAGTGTATGAATAACTTTGAAAATTGACCGTTGGATCAAGACTTACCAATCCCAACATTTCTAGCCATTGTATCTTCTTTTCCATTCTAGCATCTAGAAGATTCTATTGATAGTCTTCATCATAATGAATGCTATGCACAAACCTCAAAACACACTTCTTCATCATTCTAGAATCTTCTCCCTCGTTTCTCTGGATCATGTTACCAAAATTTTAAAGTTTTAGATAGCTAATAATTGTTGACTTCTACATGATATAAAAAGTGCACGAACCAAATATACACCCATACTTTATAGATGTTGATCAAATTTATAATTCCTTCTACTTTACCAATTATAATTTTATATAGTGATGATATGTCAGACGCCTATTATCCGAGTCTCACGTGCACGGCACGTGCAACTTACTAGTATAAAGTTGCACGTGCCATGCAGACGTGAGAATCGGATAATAGAAGTATGACATATCATTTTTTATATAAAATTATAATAGGTGAAATAATTATAATTTTGAGCCACGTCCATAAAGCATAGGGTGTATATTCGGTTCTTGTTCTTTGTATCATGTACTCCCTCCGTTCTAAATATAATATGTTTTAGCTTTTTTGAAAGGAATGCATCTAGACACATTTTAGTGTGTAGGTTCGGGGTGAACCTGCACATTAAAAGGTGTCTATATACACTCATTTTACAAAAGCTAAAACATCTTATATTTCAGAATAGAGGGAGTAGAGACCAACCTATTAGCTACCAAATACTCAACATACTCTACAGAAATGACTAAGAACATTCTAAAATTATCAATAGTATCTTCAAGATGATAAAATGAAAAAAAATATCCGATGGCTCGCAATGTTAGGACTCATGAGTCTTGATCCAACAGTCAATATTCAAAGTTATTCGTACACTATATAGTGCTAAGATAAGATAAGAAAAATAATAGTATCTTCTATACGATGCTAGAATGGAAAAGAACAAGCAATTAATTTTGGGATTCACGAGCCCTTGATCCATCCAACGGTGAATGCTGTTTAATTTATTTGTACACTATCTAGTCGTAAGATAAGATAAGGAAGACTATCAAAATTATCTTCTATATGATAGAATGGAAAGGAGAGGATCCAACGTCTAACAATGTGGGTATTCGCGAGTCTTGATGCAACACTCAATATTAAAAGTTATTCGTACACTATATAGTGGTAAGATAAGATAAGAAATAATATAAATAGTATCTTGATGTAATTAGGGTGCTTCATGCTAAATGTATGGACCTCGATGTAATTTCCCCTTTTTTAGGTTCTTGATGTAAAACGTACTCTCACCATCTTTGTAAAATTCAAACCTATAAGTAAGTGGTAAAATTTAAACGTATTTAAGCTTAGTTGTCAATGAGTAAGAAAATTCTTGGATATCAAGCCGAACGACCAAGGTTATGGCCATATCTACATCATACTTTATGCTGATGATGATTCCATATCCAAGAATCTGCATGCCGCCAAATGTGGCCATATTTTGAAAACAAACAAAGAGGGAGTACTATAAAGAGTATGGCTCGATCAACTCCTCTCTCGAGAAGGAGTTGAACCATACTGCTTTCCTTTACTTAATTTTATGGTGCTTCATGCTAAATGTATGGATCTCGGTGTAATTTTACCTTTTTTGGTCATTGATATAAAATGTACTCCCATCGCCGTCCATATAAAATTCGAACCTAGAAGTAAGCACGATATATTGCTCTTAAAATTTTCCAAAACTCTTTTGGAACAAAATAGGAATTCAATTCAACGATAACCACCGAAAGTTCTAGAAAAATCATGTTATTTTGCTATGCATCTGCATCCCTACAATGTTGACATAGTTTTGATAACATTCAAATAAAGAGTAAAAAGTGTAATATTAGTGTGGCATCATTACGTGTATCTAGAAACACGTGTTATAATAAGTAGAATACAAACATATTAGGTCTAGATACACTTCTTTCACCCTTTTATGTTTTTTCCAATATTTTTGGCTAACATCGCCGACTTAAATGATATTTGAGGTTAACTTGTGGAACTTTACCACACCTAAAATTGTCCACCGATAATTTACAGAGAAAGTGCAACGTGATTGATGGATAATACCATAGTTTGAGATTTAAAGCCTCGCTCCTATGTCATTTCTCCCACTTAAACCGAACTTAGGTTAATTTTGAACTTCAAGCAAGTCTCACAAAGATTGCTCTTGAAGTTATACTATGAAACTATTTTGAAGGTGTACACGGTCGGTCAATATCTTGAAAATCACCGAGATTTCTGAACGACTCAATATCTTGATATATATGAATTTGCATGCTAGCAACTCTTACACGGATTTTAGAAAAAACAAAGAAGATAAAGAAAAATAAATAAACAAAAAGGGTCCACATGACATACTCTCGTGTGTAGTACCTGCCATGAAAAAATGCTAAACATGAGATTTGAAAGATTCGAAAAGAGCCGTCATCACATTAGATATGGCATGAACACTCGAGAGTTCCCAGTGACCCGAATTATTTTCCAAATGAATATTTTGGATCTGAATGCCCCAAATGAATAAAAAAAGAGGGAGTACTATGAAGAGTATGGCTCGATCAACTCCTCTCTCGAGAAGGAGTTGAACCATACTGCTTTCCTTTACTTAATTTTATGGTGCTTCATGCTAAATGTATGGACTTCGGTGTAATTTTACCTTTTTTGGTCATTGATATAAAATGTACTCCCATCGCCGTCCATATAAAATTCGAACCTAGAAGTAAGCACGATATATTGCTCTTAAAATTTTCCAAAAATCTTTTGAAACTAAACAGGAATTCAGTTCAACGATAACCACCGAAAGTTCTAGAAAAATCATGTTATTTTGCTATGCATCTGCATCCCTACAATGTTGACATAGTTTTGATAACATTCAAATAAAGAGTAAAAAGTGTAATATTTTTTGTATGGCATCATGTTACGTGTATCCAGAAACAAATGTTATAATAAGTAGAATACAAACATATTCTTTGGTTTTGATAACCTTAGATATCAATGATGGATAAGTGTGTTTTAAGGTTTGTGCCTAGCATTAATTGTGATGAAGACTATCAACAGAATCTTCTAGATGCTACTCCCTCCATTTCAAAATATAAGATCTTTTAGCTTTGTGAAAAAGTGTATCTAGACCCCTTTTTGTTTTTAGGTTCATATAGTTTTGGAGTGAACCTACACAATACACACTAAAAGGGTCTAGATACACTTTTTTCACAAAGCTAAAACATCTTATATTTTGAAACGGAGGGAGTAGAATGGAAAAGAAGATCCAACGGCTAGAAATGTTGGGAAATTATTAGGTCTAGATACACTTCTTTCAACCTTTTATGTTTTTTCCAATATTTTTGGCTAGCATCGCCCACTTAACTGATATTTTAGGTTAACTTGTGGAACTTTACCATACCTAAAATTGTCCACCGATAATTTACAGAGAAAGTACAACGTGATTTATGGATAATACCATAGTTTGAGATTTAAAGCCTCGCTCCTATGTCATTTCTCCCACTTAAACCGAAGTTAGGTTAATTTTGAACTTCAAGCAACTCTCACAAAGATTACTCTTGAAGTTATACTATGAAACTATTTTGAAGGTGTACACGGTCGGTCAATATCTTGAAAATTACCGAGATTTCTGAACGACTCAATATCTTGATATATATGAATTTGCATGCTATCAACTCTTACACGGATTTTAGAAAAAACAAAGAAGATAAAAAAATGAATAAACAAAAAGGGTCCACATGACATACTCTCGTGTGTAGTACCTGCCATGAAAAAATGCTAAACATGAGATTTGAAACATTCGAAAAAAGCCATCATCACATTAGATATGGCATGAACACTCGAGGGTTCCTAGTGACAGGAATTATTTTCCAAATGAATATTTTAGATCTGAATGCCCCAAATCCAATTTTTATACAAAAAGGACTATTGTGCAAAACTTCTACTGAACTAGGGGCACCATAAAATTAATCCCAAAGCTGCCAAAGAAAAAATCGGAGGAAAAAGCAAAGAGAAATAAGAGATTATTAGAGAATATAAATGGGAGGCAGCGCGAGAGCAGCAAAGGAGTTGAAGGCGGTGCGATGTTAGAGTAAAGCTAGTTTGACGGGTTTCTTATATGAGGTACAGGTACCTACTACTAGTAGCACAGTACTACTTACTACTAGTAGTACTACTATGTTTTCTCTCTCCTTTGCTATCTCTCACCATCCATCCTCTCTCTTCTCTCCTGTGCATCACCCCGCGCGCACCGGCTGGCTGATCTCTCCCTTGTCCCACTGCGTGGCACCGCACACGTGTGCCTTGGTACGTCCGCGTTCTGTGTGTGTGGTCTGTTTTTCCTTTTTTATTGAGAAGAGTCTCTAGTGTGTTGGTCAACTACCTTGGTATGAGGACATCGCAGATTTCACAATGTCCTGCTCCATGTGTGGTTGTTGAACAGGAGCCAGAGCGAATTCCACCATGCTTAGAACCATCATGTCACACCCCTACCCAAAAAAATTCCATAGCACCATAGGCTATATTCTCAGTATGTGTATATAGTTATTATTAATAGACTTAATGTATGCATTTTTCTATAACAAGATTGTTGGTTAATAAAAACATAATGTTTGTTAACTACTTAATGTTTGTTAAACCCACACGTGATTTGTCCATATAAATGACAAAGTGACAATAACCATGGAGCATCATCATACGTCTTCCCTTCTCCTTTTTTTGCTAAAAGGATCCTAGCATTAAAACAAAATCAAATAGTACAAAGCACCTCAACAAAAACTAAAATTACATTGAAATCCTTGAGATGCCCTTCTTCTTCCACTTTAGTTCCCCGCGCCACGAGGAGCAATGGTACCTGCGAGATTAACATGTTTTTTTGCAAAGTTGTCGAGGATATCCCTATGATGGAGGATGGCAGCCGTGCGGTCGTTGTTCAAGCCCGACGTGCCCTGGAATACACACTGCTCAAGGAGGCAGATGAAGAGGTCCAGCTCGTCGTGCTCAGCAAGACGCTTCACGATAATAGCTACCTCCATGTAGATGTCCGCTGGTGCGGTGGGCAAAGCCTGGGAAAGCTGCAGGGTCATCAGTGCGCGGAACAGATCATCTCTAGAGAGACCAGCTAGGGAAGCGAGGACCGCGGCAACAACCTGTGGCGGATCACCTGGACCAGAAATTGGGGTTAAAAGTCAGTTATAGGTAGTCTAGAGGAATGAAGTCCATAAAAGAAAATGATATCGCTGCCGGTAGCATGCAATGTGGCAAACGTACCTATTGGGTATGTGCCACGGTGTGTGGCCTGAAGGTGGGTAGTGAGGTCATCCACCATGACTGTGACAGCGTCGAAGATGGTAAGGAAAGAGTGCACCATCTTCTTGAGCCAGGCTGCGAAGATGGCGTCAGAATGGGTGCGTGTCACGGCGTGTGCCATCACGACACAGAGGCGCTTTAAAGAGTCGACCTGGGGGTGGGCGTCCGTGGCTTTCTCGCTTAGACGGATGAAGCTCACCCACTAACCTCCATCTTTCCTTCTCTCTCTCACTCTCTCTCTCTAGATATCGATCTATGGCAGACTCCTCCGCTGCTCAATCTAGGTACTTTTGCACTCTTGCTTTTGGAAGTGTAGTAGTAAATATATACTAGTAGTAGTACTCCTACAAGAAATCAACGGTTGAAAGCTACTACCACCAGTCTAGTTGACATTCAAGTATTAAGTGCCTACCTAACCAAGTCTACATGCTTATCTTAGTAATTGTGCGGCCTCTCGCATAGCCAAATCTCCACTTAACATTGAGTACTAGTATCAAAAAAACATGTACTCCTACTAGTAGTAGTACTATACTCCCTCTATTTGCGACCGTTTTGTTGGTACCAAGTTGTGGCCTTGAAAATGGTGAAAAAATCTTGGAAATGTTAGAGCGAGCCTCTTAACTGCACCATAATTCTCTCCCCATTGGTTTATTTTTTTTCCTTCGCGCTCATGCACACGTCGTTTTGTACCGCATGCAGAGAGAAAAGGCGATCTGGATGCCAGAAATTAGGGGCTGCAATAACTAGGGCGCTAGAAATTACTCCCTCCATCTCATTGCATTTTACTACTCACCGTATTCTGTACCTCGTGCAGGAACTCATTGCAGCTTTTCTACGACATCGCACCGCCTGTGCACCTCGCTCCTACAGGTCCTAACAAAGTTAAAAGAAAATGCCACCGCCCCAATTATCACACAGAGTGGACAGTGGACCATGTGTTTTTTTTATAATTCCCATGTTCTTAGTACTAGGATTTTTCAAGCTTCCTAGATAAATTCGCACACAGTGACTTTTTGCCGATTTAACAAAAATAAATAAATAAATAAGATTTATGCATGTTGACCTACCATGTCACATGCTCTACCTGCCATGAAAATGGTAATAATGGAAAGAAATACATGTAAGAGGACGCCACATAAAAGTATCTGGTTTGTTATAATTTCTTTATTTTATTTCCATGTCTTTAAAACATTATCAAATTTGTATGTGTGAAGTAGATTCTTAGCACGAAGATAGTTGCATTTCTCAAAACTCGCGCTGGTACTTGGTATATTGACGGTGTTGGTATCTTTAAACTACATTAAAAAAATCAAGAGCAAACCTATCGTGCTTACTTGTAGTTCATATCTCATCTAAGTGGGAGAAATTAGCTACGAAGCTTAAAAAATGCTAAAACTAGGGAACTGTAAGAAAGGCATTGTCTACTTTGTCTAACAGTAAGTTGCATGTGCATTGCACACGTTATGAGAATCAGATAATAGAAGTATGACATATCATTTTTTTTATAGAATCATAATAGGTAAAGCTCAAAAACAATTATAATTTTGAGTCACATCCATAAAGTATCGGGTGTATATTTGGTTCTTGTACTATGTATCATGTACTATAGAAATCAACCTATTAGTTACCTAATACTCAACATGCTCTAGAGAAATGATGAAGAATATTCTAGAATTATTGAGAAGTGTGTTTTGAGGTTTGTGCATAGCGCTCATTGTGCTAAAGACTATCACTAGAATCTTCTAGTAGATGCTAGAACAGATATAAAGATCCAACAATTTGCAATGCTAGTATTTGCCAGTCTTGATCCAACTATCAAAGTTCAAATTAGTTATACACTATATAGTGGTTAGATTATTATATAATAGGTAAATCTCAAAAATTATACATTTGATCGACATCTATAAAGTATTGGTCTATATTTGGTTCTTGTACTTTGTATCACGTAGAAGTCAACATTTATTAGCTATTCCTAATACTTGAAAATTGTGGTAACATGTTCTAGAAAAATGATGGTGAAGATTCTAGAATGATGGTGATGCGTGTTTTGACATTTGTGCATCGAATTCACTTTGCTAAAGACTATCATTAGTATCTTCTAGATGCAAGAATGGAAAATAAGATCCAATGGCTGGTAATGTTCGGATTCGCGAGTCTTGGTCCAACAGTCAATATTCAAAGTTATTCGTACACTATATAGTGGTAAGAAATGTGGGGTGGTGGCATTTTTTCAAGTAGGATGGGCCTAGAAGGAGCAAGATACTTCCGTTCACAACTTAACACGGTCAGTGGAAGTGCATGTTACATCAGGGACCTCAAAAAAAATTACATCCAAGTCCACATATTTAATACAATGGGCCCTGAAAATAATCATGGAAAAGTAGTCGGGTCTAGCTCTCATTCTCCACCCACTAGCTGAGGCATACTCTTCGTACGGAGTACTAGAACACTTGTACTTGCTTAACAAAGGAAAGCAGCGTGGTGCTCACTTTAGCCAGATCTTGTTGATGAAGTGCACCGAATGTGATGGAATGTATCTTATCTTATCTTACCACTATATAGTGTACGAATAACTTTGAACACTGACCATTAGATCGAGACAAGCAAATCCAAACATTGCTAGATGTTCGATCTTTGTTCCATTCTAGCATCCAGGACATTGTATTGATAGTATTTAACACATTAAACACTGCTGGTGTTTAATAAAGTGTGGCAAGGCAAACTATGACAAAAAACCAAACACATACCAAATTGGGAAACTTACTTATGTTATCTTATCTTACCACCATATAGTGTATGAATAACTTTGAACATTGACCATTAGATCAAAACAAGCAAATCCAAATATTGCTAGATGTTGGATATTTTTTGCATTCTAGCATCAAGAACATTCTATTGATAGTCTTTAGCATAGTAAATCCTACTAGTGTTTAATAAAGTATGGCAAGCCAAACTACCGAAAAAACCAAACTCGTACCAAATAGCCAAACTTTGGCTTGGCAAATTGTGGCTAGGAACCAAACACTTCCAATGTACTAGAAGCAAATATACACCCATATACTTTATAGATGTAGATCAAATTTATAATTTATTGAGCTTTAATAATCTTACAACATGATACAACGTACAAGAACATATATAAAGTATGGGTGTATATTTGGTTCTTGTACATTGTATCATCATGTAAAGCACAAAAAAATATAAATTTGATCAACATATATAAAGTATGGGTGTATATTTGGTTCTTGTACTTTGTATCATCATGTAGAAGTAAAAGATTATTAGCTACCTAAAACTTGAATTTTTTGGTAACATGGTCAAGAGAAACGAGGGACAAGATTCTAGTATGATCGAGAAGTGTGTTTTGAGGTTTGTGCATAACATTCATTATGCTGAAGACTATCAATAGAATCTTCTAGATGCTAGGGGCTTGTTTGATTCGTAGGATAGGAAAATCATAGGAATAGGAAAACCATAGGATTGCAATGGCATGCCCACTTTAATCCCATAGGAACCCATATATATTAGATAAAGTTTGTTTGCTTCCATCGAAGGAAAAAACAAAGGATTCTAAGAAAGAGGTTTGGGCGTGGATGTTAGATTTCCTATGTAATCTAGTGCAAAGGATTCCCTAGGAAAATTTCCTATAGGAATCAATCATACAAATCAAACAACCATTATAGAAAAATTTCTTATGGGATTTCATCCTATAAATTTCCCATGTAAATCCTTTGAATCAAACATGCCCTAGAATGGAGAAGAAGATCCAACGGCTGGAAATGTTCGGATTCGTGAGTCTTGATCCAATGGTCAATATTAGAAGATAGTCGCACACTATATAGTTGTAAAATAATGGTAAGATGAGATAGTGGTAATGTGGGGGCCCCGGGTTAATCCTCTGAGAATCCCTGTTAAGCATACACCACGATCCCATGATTAGTTAGTCATGCCACATAACCGACAAGTATCGAAGTAAACATCCATTACTTATGTGGATACAAGTCATACCTCAACTTCCATTATGGCTACAAGCATCATCATCAGCAGAACTTTATCGAAGCGTTGAGCCCGAGTCATGCCTTAACCTACAGGCAACTGACTGGGAGAATGTCCTAGCTCACAAAGTCGTCAACATCACCTTCTTCCCAATATCTGACCAAGTTAATAGATAGGGATAATGTTAGTGAGTACTTTGAATGTACTCACAAACCACCTTAAGAGAAATAATAATAATAATAACAAGAGGATATGCAATATGGCTATGGTAGTAGGAGGGCTCCAAGCGAGGTTCTTTTCTCAAATAGTTTTCTCTATAGTAGGTAAAATAATGTACACTATATTAGCTATAATGGACTAGTAAAACGCACATGCCACACACGTATATACTGTATGAAATGTGATTTAGCAAACATTAAGTTATTACTATCAACCAATAGTCTTATTAGAGAAAAAATGGCTTACATTAAGTCTACTAGTAAAAGGCACGAGCCACACACGTATATATTGCATGAAATGTGATTTAGCAAACATTAAGTTGTTATTATTAACCAATAGACTTGTTAGATTAAAAAGGCATACATTAAGTCTACTAGTAAAAGGCATGATCTGCACACGTATATATTATATGAAGTGTGATTTAACAAACATTAAGTTGTTATTATTAACTAGTAGTCTTCTTAGAGAAAAAAAGGCATACATTAAGTCTACTAGTAAGTTGTGTGTGTCTTGCACGTGAGACTCAGATAGTAGACGTATGACATATCATCACTATATAAAATTATAATTGCTAAAGCACAAATTTATAAATTTGATCAATATCTATAAAGGATGGGTGTATATTTGGTCCTTGTACTTTGTATCATCATGTAGAAGTTAAAGATTATTAGCTACCTAACACATGAAAATTTTGATAAAATGGTCTAGAGAAACGAGGGAGAAGATTCTAGTATGATGGAGAAGTGTGTTTTGAGGTTTGTGCATAGCATTCATTATGCTGAAGACTATCAATAGAAACTTCTAGATGCTAGAATGGAAAATAAGATCCAATGGCTAGAAATGTTGGGATTCGCGAGTCTTGATCCAACGGTCAACATTCAAAGTTATTCATACATTATATAGTGGTAAGATCTATTAATAATAACTATCTATACACATTGAGAATACAATCTAATGTGCTATGAAATTTTTTTATCGGGGGTTACATGGTGGAGTCTTCTCTATAGGTACTATTCAACATGAATCCAACGGCTCTGAACTATTGGATATAATAGCCCAATGGTCAGGATTGGTGCTATTAATAATAACTATCTACACATATTGAGAATACAGCCTTTTGTGCTATGAAATTTGGGGGTGGTGACATGATGGTTCTAGAACATGGTGGAGTTTTTCTAGGTACATACTAGTTGTTCAACATGAATCTAGCTACTCTGCATCATTGGATCTAACAGCCGAATGGTCAGGATTGGTGCTATGGATCCAATTCAAAACTGCTCCATTATAGTAGTAGAGAAAAGAAGATCACACTGTATAGTGTATGATACAAATAACTTTGAACTTTGACCGTTGGATCTAGACTCATGAATCCCAACATTGCTAATTAACCGTTGGATCTTCTATCCATTCTGCTCCCCTCGCATAGAAATATAAGACATTTTAGCTTGGTGAAACGAATGTATCTAGATGTCTTTTAGTGTATAGGCCGGTTCATAGAAATACATCTAGATACATTTGTTTCACAAAGCTAAAATTATTATCTCTCTACTACTACTATAACGGAGCAGTTTTGAATTGGATCCGTAGCACCAATCCTGACCGTTGGGTTGTTAGATCCAATGGTTCAGAGAAGCTGGATTCATGTTGAATAGTACCTAGAATAAACTCCACCATGTTCTAGAACCATCATGTCACCACCCCAAAATTTCATACCTCAGTAGGTTGTATTCTCAATATGTGTAGATATTTATTATTAATAGACTTAATGTATGCATTTTTTCTCTAGCAAGACTATTGGTTAATAACAACTTAATGTTTGTTAAATCATATTTCATATAGTATATACGTGTGTGGCATGTCCCTTTTACTAGTATTTGTGAACGAGGGAGTAGCATCTAGAAGATTCTATTGTTAGTCTTCAGCATAATGAATGCTATGCACAAATCTCAAAACACACTTTTCAATAATTCAAGAATCTTTTTTGTCATTTCTCTAGAGCACTTCGAGTATTAGGTAGGAGTAGCTAGGTTGATTTATACATGATACAGTACAAAGTAGAAGAATCAAATATACACCCGATACTTTATGGACGTGGCTCAATATTAAAATTATTTTTTGAGCTTCACCTATTATAATGATAATCTATAGTCCCGTGCAAGGCACGTTCAACTTTATAGTGGATGTCGAGACCATGCTGGGGTGACAACTAATTACGGTTGTCTCTTCAATTTTAGTGTCAAGTATTGTATCTGAATGGAAATGGTTTTTTACTCGCGTGGACATGAGGTGGCCACCTCTCACAGACTCGACCTCCTTCCTCCTCCTCTTCGCAACTATAGCTCTTCTCTACCAGAATGATTTGTCCGTTTTCATTCTTTTTTGCTGTGCTACTTCACCCGCATGACCAAAAACAAGACCTGCCACAGAAGGGCTCGTGCCGTGATGGCGAAGCTGGCGGGAGAGAAAAAGTTGGCTTGTCGTTCTACCATTATGTTGCTACCAGTACCAAGCGATGCAACGATCAAAGTGTCTTAGTTGAATCTCTCGACTGTAGGCGAGACATCTTCAACTCAAGGTTCTTCAAAGCCACCACAACCAGGGACAGATACCTTCAGGTAAATCTCCGTTGTAGTGCAACTTTCCACGTCTTTGACCGCTCCTTGATTCTCTCATTTACCTAAAAAAAGCATATTCTTCCTCAATGGTGTTCTTAGGTCAGGCGGTCTTCGAATTCCCTCAGCACTCCTTCTTGCAGAATCATCTTCACCGTCGCTGATGGAGACTGATACCTTCAGGTAAATATCCGTTCTTGGGCAACTTTCCATGTCTTTCACAGTTTCTTGATTCGCTCATTTCCCTACTAGTACATTTTTTCTCAATGTTGTTTTAGGTCGTGTGGACTTTGCCTTCCCACGGCACTCCTTCCTACAGAATCATCTTCACCGTCGCTGATGGAGGCCAATCGATACAGCCACAAGGTAAGAAATCATTGGAATTGTGATTTCATGTCTCTCTTCCTTGATAGTTCTCCGGGTACACTTCTGAATTTACGCTCCCTATTCATCTAATAGAATATTGGCTTCGAGATCGAGTTTATGGTGAAAAAGGTGATGGGCGATTTCTGTGTCAGGACAGCAGACAGAAGTCCCTCGTTAAGGAGTGCACTAGACTTTACTCCAAACTCGCCGCTAACAAGGTCGGGCTTAGCCTCCTCAGGAATCTCGCCATGGAATACTTGACTGAGCATGATGAGCTGAAGTGGCAGATCATCTGCGTGGTGGAGATGATGGGCATAAGCTTGGAACAGATCCAGGACCTCGAGGACCAGAAGGACAAACTCCTGGCTGAGCTAGCAAAGCTAAAGCGTGAAATTGTCGTCGATCTCCATCAATGAGCCAACACGTCAAAGGCATTAGTTAGCACGCCATCTGTTTTCAGAATATAAGCCTATTTATAGAGCTAAAATAGCTGACAAAAAAGGCTTATATATTATGGAATAGAGGGACTAGTTCATGATCAGATATATAGATTGGAAAATGGCCCTAGTAAATTGAAAACCTTTATTAGTAGTATAAATGATTTGTCGTGTACTTGCTGGTAAAGTATTTGGTTATTTGGTGAATGTGACATGCATCACCAGCCATAATGTTGCCAGAACCAATTTTGGGTGTGATTATCATTCCTACTATACTATAATTAGCTATTATCACTTCTGTGCCGAGCGGTAGCTGCCTTGCTATCATTGTCATGCTGCATCTCACCAACTTCACTTGCTCAAAGCCTCCATTCTTCTTTACTCCAAAAAAAGAGCCTCCATTCTTTCACCATCTTTGTTTTGGTCCTGCTGATGGCAGTGGTAGCGGTATCCCATTGATGGTGACTTAAGATCAGGACCCCAACTTTCTCTCTGTACAGCTGTAGTGTAGTATAATCATTGCACCAAAGCTTATAGGGGAATGAAGAGGTAACTGCCGGTGATCCCTCCTGAACATATGTACACTCTCCACAATTTATACATTGAAGGGATAACCACTTTTATAGCCATTTAAAAGAGTTTCGGGTGATTTTGTCAAATTAATTCGACCTTTATGTGCATGTGTGCTATAATTTGGTCGACAAAATTAGAAAACACTATTTAGTTATTTAGTAGTATATAGATTTTTCCAAATTTTGACTAACTTGCGACATCTATTTTGATTCGAAGGGAGTAGGATTATGCGTTAGCTACAGACATGGCCTTGATTCTGCATAGTGTTAACCTAGTGGGATAATTCACTCTTGAGGAGAGAGGCCTACACAGTAAAAGGTGTGTAGATACACTCGTTTCATAAAAGCTAAAACATCTTATATTTTGGAAAAGAGGGAGTACATAGGATCTAATAAAGAGGGGAGAGAGGTACATATATGAGTAAAAAATGAGAGTTACAAGAACAAGATGATGAATGAATATTCTATCAATGGTCTTCCCGACAATTTGTCACCCTGTTATAGAAAACGGAATAAATCCATGAAAAATGAAAAAATACACATGTATTAGTTTTTATGTGACAGCGACTATGCCCTGACACACACCTAGAAATTATGTGGAAGTTCATGTACCGACTCAACTGTAGTGAGTCCATCGCAAAAATAAAAGGGAAACCATAGAAAAAGGAAACAATGTCGTGAAACTAGGTTGAACTTTCTTATCTTATCTTACTACTATATAGTGTACGAATAACTTTGAAGGTTGACCTCTGGATGAAGACTGGAAAATTGAAAAATATCTAACCTGTGGATCTTTAACATTCTAGCATTGATAGCTCCAAATTTCATCACTTTTTACCATTCTAGCATTGATAGCTCCAAATTTCATCACTTTTTGCCATTGGATTTCACTGAAAATTACCCCTTTCCACTATTGTTAATGTCACAGTTAACGAATCCTTGGTTTCTTGTGATGGTTTTCTGGTAATGAACATTTATTGAAGATCTAATAGCATTTATGGGCTAATTACACCAGAATAAGCAAATCCCCAATTGGAGCCCCTTTCATTGGAGGCGTTCAGAGCACTTAACGACCAGTGGTACGGTTGCGCCCGTACCGCCCGCCCGTACTGCATGCCGACAACTTCCCTATATCAATACAAGAAACTTTCATGAAGAAGAAGAGGCGAGAAGAACCACAAAACAGAAGGTACAGCCACCGCAAGCCATCTAGAGGAGAAGATCAGATCTGGAATTGGAGAGGAACCTCACCTCGCTCCTCGACGATCTCCAACCTCTAAACCACACACTCCGCCATCATTCCCATCGTTACTTAGAGAGAGATAGACTGGCACTTGTAAGATTAGGGTTTGATACTTTGATCTACCTTCAGTTTGTATTTGATTTGATCTCTAATCGCTATTGTGGTTTGCTACAATAACTTTGAGATGATTTTTACTTGTAATAAAATTATTCCTTTGATCTGTCCTCCTCTCATGTCTGAGTAAATCCCCATAAGCATGGGAGATGTAGGGGATTGGTGAGATGTGTTTTTCCTCTTTTAAATCCATCCATTTGTGCTGGTTGTGGTGTTTATTTAATAGTGAGAATGATTATCTATGTTTGCCTAATGCTTGTTATCTAATTTAAGGGCCCAGGTAACATGATCCAAAGATCTCATAGGTATGAACTTGTATGCTAGTAATTCGGCGACCCCCGAGTGACATGACCGATATCTATGAAGAGCTAGTACTACTCGAGGATAACAAGGAACCATCAAGATTAAAGCCTTGATTCGGTCGCAAGATCTTAATTAATGTGTTGACCATGGCCATGGTAACAGGAAGATGGATCATTGGGACTGGGAAGAATTGGCCATGAGGACTCCTAGTCGGTATATGGGTTGCTTGCCTACTCACTTATAAATAAGAAATATCACTATCACTTATTCCACTTTATCCATTTGGAATTTTCATTATGACCATGAATTGATTCTCTCCATGCCTAACTTCTCATCTGCAGAACCTTTACAGATGTTTCACATCTTTACTTTTATGCAATTTACTTATTTCCTAAGCAAGTTTCCTCTATATTTTACTCAACACCTCCACCGTCAACTTTTGTAGTCAATTCACTCAAGACCTATGACACCTTGGGTGAGACAGAAACAGCGCATAAAAACAATTACCTAGACTCCTTATTGGGATCGATATAAAAACTGGAATTAATACTTCTGTGAAAACATTCTCCTGATGAACCTGTGCACTTGAAGGCCATCAAGATATTTTTTGGCGTCGTTGCCAGGGAGCTAATCGCTAAGTATTGTTTCTTGACAACAGCATTTGTTGAAACCATTCATGATCTCCATTGAAGACAGAGGTACCACTCGATCAGGAAAAACTTATTTATCTCCATATATTGATCGTGTTCCAATCAAGAGACTTCTAGAATTTGTTGAAAGATTTATTAATTCGTGTACTATAGATGTGAACAGCTTGATTCCACTGATGGCAGATTTTTCCATCACCCGAGGGGCTGCACTTGAGCTACCTTTGGGAGAATATGGGAATCCATCTAGGCACTTGAGGAAAATGCCTATTCTTTGTCCTGAACTTGAAGGCTAGTAATTTGAAATATATCCTGAGCTAATATATATGATGAAAGAAATTGCTTTCGCAGGAAAAAAAGAGGAAGACCCTAGTGACCACTTGACGAGGGTCTATGACCTTTGCGCTACTCTTAAACCAGCAAGTTTACCAATAGAGTTTGTACTTCTTAAACTCTTTCACTGTTCTTTGAAAGATAATGCTTTTGCTTTGTTACAATCATTACCAAATCATACTATAAAAAGCTTGGAAGATTGCATCCAAGAATTCATGCATAAATATTGTTCATTTACTAAAATCATGCAAATCAAATGAAGTATAACAAATTTCTTCAAATAGTTGGAGAAACCTTTTATCAAGCATGGAATAGATTTTATGCAATGATTCTGAAAGTCTCAAATCACGGTTTATAATGGGCTTAATGACAAGACAAAAGAAATGATTAATCTATCTACAGGAGGAGCCATATGCAACTTAATACTGCCAGAATGTGTAAGGCTTTTCGAGGTAAGATCCTTTAATGACGAACAATACAATCTAGTTGTGGATATTGAACCACGAAAAGGTATGATCCGCATGCCACTAGATCTTATATTCGAAGTCAAAAAAGTCCATGGAAGAAAAAGGTATAGCCTCGAAACTTGCAAAAGAAAACAAAGTTGACATTCTTCAAACTTATGTAATAGAAGATGATATAAATCTTGTAATGTAGATGTTTAAATATCAACAGAATCAATTCTATGAGAAAACTATAAACATCTTATGACACAAGAAAAATATATAAGAGATCTAACAGAAGTCTTTAATGACTTGGGTCAAGCCACAAAATAATTAGATAGATATCTAAGTATGGTTAAAACTCAGTGTGAGCAAATAAATGAAACCCAAACTTTTATTTTCAACCAAGGAAATTTCAATATTGTTTCTACTAACATTGATACTAGGCGTGGAATAGAAACTCGGGAACCACAAGGACCACCTTGGTATCAAGAGGAACAAGCTTGAAAAGCAAGAGACACTCATGAGATGAGTCAAGGAGAAGTGGATTTAGTCGATCCCTGGGATGACCTTGGTTATGAGGCCCGGAAAAGGGAGAATGAAGCTTCCAAAACTAGAGAAGAATAGGAAGTAGGGGATAAGCATAATCCATATGATTTGGACGCTGAGACAATTGATTCAAGGGAAGAAACCGATATCAGAAAGGAACAAGAAGAGCAATTTATCATCCTGCGTGAAGAACACGCTAATAAGCAAAAATCAGCTGCAAGGAAAAACAAAAAGAATGTTGAACCCGTGGCAAAGGTAAAAGAGAAAGTAATGCCTACCAAAAATAAAATTCCTTATCCTAACCGAGTTCAATACGAACCAGATAAAGCTATTTATGACTCTTTTGCTGAGGCACTAGGAATCTTGCATTTAGAACTTCCTTTAACTGATGCTATTCAAGTTCCCACTTATAAAAAGTTTATGCAAGACATCCTTAATAGAAAGAAGAAGATAACTAAGACTATAGCAGTAATGACAAGCTTTGGTGATAAGCTGCCTACTAAGCTTGGGGACCCAGGGATACCAACAATCTCCTATGCAATACGGAAAATTAATATATTCAATGTTCTTTGGGATTTAGGAGCAGGTGTTAGTGTTATGACTTATCCCTATTTTAGAAATTGAATCTTGGAGAATGTTCTCCTACATCAATAACTTTACAAATGGAGGATAAGACAACTAAACAACATGTCGGTATGATCGAAGATGTTCTACTTAGAATAGATCAATATGTTATAGCCACTGATTTTATTATTCTTGATGTTCTTGAGGATGACAAACTATCTATCATCCTTGGCGGATCTTTTTTTAGCACAGCTGGAGCTAACGTAGATTGCTCTACCTGTAAGATTGTCTTCAATATATATGATGATCATATTGTTCGATACTTCCTAAAGAAAAATGAAAACGATGGAAAATATGTTCTGCCACATAATCGTGTTCAAGCAGCCAGAACTGAAAAAAAACAGTAGCTTGAGATAAACGCCGATAATATGGAGTTTGATTAATCAAAACTCTAGAATAAAATACTTAATGGGAGTTAACCCGATCTTAATAAATTAAGTTTATATTTTATTTATGATTACTACTTTATTATTTGTATGCTCTAATAAATTTATTTTGAGTTTTGAGATCATTCAGAGAATTTACCTTAGCAAAGTTAAGAAGAAAGGGAGAAATAAACAAAAGAAAAAGGTTCAGATCAAATAACAACCATCGGTATGGCCGGGGTATGACTGTACTATGCACCCGTACAGAGTCTCGACGAATTAAGTGAAGGGAATAGAGCCGGTAACGAGAGGTGGTACGGGGGTACGATCGTACCGCGCGCCCATACCGAACCTCGATGAAGAAGCCGAAGTTCTCAGTACCAATAACGACCAACGGTACGGCCGGGATATGCCCATACCACTCGCCCGTACCAGGTCGACCAGGTTTGATCTCGAACCCTAACTTTGATCCAACAGTGACAACCACCAGTACGGGCGAGCTGCGCCCATACCGCGTGCATCGCCAGGTAAAGGCCGACGGTGGCTGGCTCCCAGCCAACCTGCTTCTTCTTCCTCCTCTTTCTTCCTTTTTCTTTCTCCCTCTACCTCAAACCCAAGCCTCCTAGAACCTTCGATTCTTCATGATTTCATGTTTTTGAGTTGGGGAATCTTCACATTGGTAAGTTTCTCATTTGATCCATAGTCTATTTTATGAAATCCATGGTTGAATTCATCACATTGGCTATTTAGATGAGTTCATCATATTTTGAGATTATTGTTGATTTCTCATGTTAGGATTTGTAACTTCTATCTGTAATCATTTGTTCATGTGATAGAAACTTGATGCCTATATTTTTCTTTAAAAATTTCACAGCACAATGCATAACATTGGAAGGATTTTCCGCTCGGGCAAGGGATCGGGTACGGTGGGAGTCTCCGGGTCCACCAAGCCACCGGGTTCGAAGAAGAGGCGCTTAGAGATAGACATCTTGGGGGACGCCATGAGCAGAGACTATGAGAGGGTGAGCAACCGCAAGGTTTTTCCCACCAAGTGGGTAGACTGTGAGTTCCTCTCCCGCCAGGGTCTTTTGGAGGACTTCGAGTAGATGACTATGCATGCTGGCATGGTCAACTTCTCCTACCTCTCCGTCAACAACTACAAGCTCGCCACGTATGAGTTCCTTTAATTGTTCCATGATGATCTCGAGGCCCAAGAGCATAATTGCACTTTAAGTTTTGTACTTAATGGGCAGCTCCACAACCTAACCTTCTATGAATTTTGTGATAGTTTCGGATTCTCCCATGAGGGGGAACTCGGTATTGATGACAATGTGCATATGGAGGCAATGCATTCTTGGGAACAAATTTCTGTCCACAGGAACACTGATTATTTGTGCAAAAAGAGCGTCACCATCTAGAATCCTACTATCCATTATTTTCATACCTTCCTTGTTAATTCTATTTTTGGGAAAGGTGATGTCGGGGCAATGGCAGGCCCCAAAATAAGTGTAATTCATATGGCCTTGCATCCAGAGATGGAGCACAAGGTAAACTTGGGTGCTTTGCTCATCCAGCACTTTCGCCGCCAAAGGTCGGCTTTCGCGGGGACATTCCTTGTGGTGGTTTGATCAGACAGATCGCCTACACAAACGAATTTATCCTACCACAGGAAAGAGTTGTGGCTGGTAGTAAGAACCTGGATGACGTTCATATGGCTAGCACCAAGTTCATGGTGGTCTATAGACCCGAACATGCCCTCCGTGCTTACCAGTTTTATTTTGAGCCTAACGGTGATCTCCACCAAATTTTGCTTCCTTTTGTCCAAGCTTTTGGCTTGCCGGGTGAATAGAGTTGGGTCCTCACTAAGGAGGAGTTCCGATAGTCACTGATCCTCTCAGGAAGGAGTGTGCCGCAAGGTGGCCACCCCAATTGGGAAAACACAATAGCTAGCCAACAACAGCAAGATCAAGGAGAAGAAGATTGGCATGGTGCAGGATGTGACGATTACGGTCAACAACACCATCAGCATCAGCCTTTCCACCAACACCAACAATAAGATATGCCTCCACCACAGCTGGGATTCAACTACGTCCCGAGGGGCGAGTTTGACCAAGTGGTGCATCGCATTGACGACATAGAAAACACGTTGTATGATGCCAACGCCAACATAGTTAACTTCACCCAAGACTTTACATCTTTCATGGCCGACTTTCCAAACCACTACCCGAACTTCCCATATTAGCAGCCGCCACCCGACAGTAGCGATGCTTGATTCCAATTAGGTAAAAAGCCTAAGCTTGGGGATGTTAAACTCCTCCCATCTTTTTGCATTCGTATTTTTCTTTCTTCTTTTTATTTGTTTTGTTTCAATGCATGTTTACTTTTAGTTTTGCATTTGATAAAAAGAAAAACCCAAAAATATTAGACTAGCTTTTAATTTTATTTGTGCAAATTTCTCTCGGCTCTTGTTGATACTTTCTGCAGGATGCTAATTCTAGTGATTGAGCTCTGGATACAAACACAAAGAGTTAGCTCAAGTAGGAGACGAGTAAACAAGAGGAGGTACCACATTCCTATTTTCCTTCGTCCTATAAACTTATTCATGAACATTTTATGTCCGTTCGGTTGCACTTGAGTTCGACTCCATGCTTAATTTTTTAACTTTCAGGACTTGAGATCAAACATTTTTGTCACCTCTTTGGTTAAGACTTTCGATAATTAATATCATTTTGAAAAATTACCCTTTGTATTTAATTCCGAACTTTTAAGAATAAGAGAAAGTGTCTATCGACAACTTTGGTGCCATGTTTTTGTCTTAAGGGCTAAATCTTAGTAGTGCTCAACCCCCCATATTGATCATTGACTTGATGATACCTTCTGAAAAAGAATTGCTTGATAGAATGAACTTTTTATAGTGGGAGAGGGAGATGCCAAAACATGTATTCGACCTGCTGTTAAAAAAGAGGAAAGGGAGAAGAAAGAAATAAAAGTACTTTGTTTCAAATACACACCTTTGGCGTGCAAAAAACTCCGCTAGCTTCTAAACGATCTATGGTATAATCTCGGATTTCGGTTATGAGTTGATGGCATGAGTGGAATACGTGTTGCTACTTGGGCAAAAAATTTGGTATTCCCAATAGGTTGTGTAGGAATTTACAAAAGAAATATTTGTTGATCCTTGAGAAGGAAAAAGAAAAGATTTATCACAAAAATATGAGCTGAAAAACTTTCGATACTTTTGATCTTTGGCATCACCTCACCACCTAAATTATACAATTAGAGTTCTTGATAGTCAAGGAAAAGAAGAGGGATTTGATTGTAGCTTTGTCCCTCGAGGGCGAGTAACCGCTAATCTTGGGGATGTTGATAGATCCAAATTTCATCACTTTTTACCATTTGTTTTCCTCTTGTTTATTGCCAGATTCACTAAAGATTACCCCTTTCCACTAATGTTAATGTTGAAATTAGCGAATCCTTGGTTTCTTGTGATGGTTTTCAGGTAATGAAAATTTATTGAAGATCTAATAGCATTTATGGGCTAATTACACCAGAATAAGCAAATCCCCAATTGGAGCCCTTTCATTGGAGGCGTTTAGAGTGCTTAACTACTAGTGGTATGGTCGGGACACGCCCGTACCGCCCACCCATATTGCACGTCAGCGGCTTCCTTATATAAATACAAGCAACTTTCATGAAGAAGAAGAGACGAGAAGAACCACAGAATAGAAGATATAGGTGCCGCAAGCCATCTAGAGGAGAAGATAAGATCTGGAAGAGGAGAGGAACCTCACCTCGCTCCTCGATGATCTCCAACCTCTAAACCACACACTCCGCCATCATTTCCATTATTACTTAGATAGAGAGAGAGGTTGACACTTGTAATATTAGGGTTTGATACTTTAATCTACCTTCGGTTTATATTTGATTTGATCTTTAATCGCTATTGTGGTTTGCTACAATAAATTTGAGATGATTTTTACTTGCAATACAATTATGCCATTGATCTGTCCTCCTCTCATGTCTAAATAAATCCCCATAGGCGTGAGAGATGTAGAGGATTGGTGAGATGTGTTTTCCTATTTCAAATCCATCCATTTCTAATCGTTGTAGTGTTTATTTAATAGTGAGAATGATTCTCTATGTTTTCCTAATGCGTGTTATCTAATTTACTGGCCCAGGTAACATGATCCAAAGATTTTATAGGTATGAACTTGTATGCTAATAATTTGGCTACCCTCGAGTGACACGACCAATATCAATAAAGAGCTAGTACTACTCGAGGATAACAAGGAACCAGTCCCAAGACCAATCTCAACAAGTCTTGATCCAGTCCCAAGACCTTAGTTAATGTGTTGACCATGGTTGTGGTCATAGGCAGATGGATCATTGGGACTGGGAAGAATTGGCCATGAGGATTCCTAGTCGGTATATGGGTTTCTTGCCTACTCGCTTATAAATAAGAAATATCACTATCACTTATTCCACTTTATCCATTTGGCATTTTCACTATCACGATGAACTGATTCTCTCCACGCCTAACTTCTCGTCTACAGGACCTTTACACACCTTTCACATCTTTACTTTTATGCAATTTAATTATTTTCTAAGCAAGTTTCCTCTATCTTTTACTCACCACCTCCACCTTCAAATTTTGTAGTCAATTCACTCAAGACCGGTGACACCTAGGGTGCGACAAAAACACCGCATAAAAACACTTACCTAGGCTCCTCGTTGGGATCGATATAAAAACTAGAATTAATACTTCCGTGAATATATTATCTGACGAACCTGTGCACTTGCAGGCCATCAAGCATCTAAAAGATTCAATGGATATTCTTTAGCACAATGAACGATATGCTAAAACTTCAAAACACAATTCTCTGCCATACTAGAATGTTTTATCTCCTTGGTAAAACCACTACTAGAAAATCGCTCGTTGTTTTGTTTGGTGTATCATCATGACCGCATACTCATGTCAGCATGCCACATTGTATTTGAGGATCTTCATGTCATCATGCATATTTTGCCTAAAACTATTTTTCAGAAACCTATTTTTGTTTTCTAAATATCCCCGTCTTTATTTTAAATCAAAACCCCGATCTTTTCTAGATCATTTATTTGCCTAAAAACTAGTTACAAAAGTCTTTTAAATTAAAATAGATTAATAAAAATATTTTTCTAGGGAGACCGCAAGACGCTAGGCCCAAATCCCAACAGCTAGCAGCCTACGACCCCGACCAAAACAAACCCTAAACACTAGACTAGAAACCCTAATCCTAGCCCCCACACCACACCTACCCTGGACGCTTCACTCGCACACAGACGCGCGCAGCAGCCCCGCACCGACACGCTCCTGCATCGCCCTGCTCTCACCCATACCTTGCCATTGGGCCATGCCTTCATGGGCCGGCACGTGGGCACGCGTGCTTTGGCACGTCACGGGCTGGCCTGACACGCCACTTAACGGGCCATGCCTGGGCTCTTACCCCAAGCCCATGTGCCGGCACGGCACGTCCCGTTAAGAGTTTTTTTTGTTTTTTTATTTTGTATACCATTATATGTATAGTTTTTATATTAATTTTGATAAATTATAGTATAAAAATATCTTAATGGGCCGGTCCGTTAGGCCCTTTTAGCTAACGTGCCGTGCCTGGACCTTGAGGTGAAGCCCACGGGCCGGCACGGCACGACCTGTTAGCTTAACGTGCCCAGGTGGGCCGTGCCGTGCCAGGCACGCAAAGTTCTTAGCGGGTCGTGTCGTGCCGTGGGCCGGCCCGTTGGCCAGGTATGCTCTCACCACGCGCTCAAACCGCATTCACCAACCCGCCTGGCCCCATCCCACGGCTAGCCCTACCACGACTACTCCACGGACCCCGATCCTGCCTCGATCCCATCGGCCAACCCCCGCTCGCTCCTCTCGTAATCCCCTCCTCAATCCCGAGCGCCACCTCGCCTCTTCTCCTCGTCCCGCGACCGCTGCCGCTCGTGCGCCTGTCCCCAGCCTCCCTCTCCTCTGGCTCAGCGGCGCCGTCCATTTCCCTGGCCTCGGCCCCGTAGTGCTGCCGCCGGCCTCAGGCCCCTCCGCCGCCAGCGGGCCCTCTCTCCGCCGACCGACCCCGCCGCTGGAGATCCCGCCCATCAGCGAGCCGGCCGTCACTGTCTTTGCCATCTCCCTTCCACCTATGCCTGCCACCCTCCGCTTGCGCGCAGGTCCGTGTCGCCCCCAACCTAGCCGAGCACCGCCGCTATTGAGCTCTGCCCTGTGCACGCTGCCGCCGCGCGACCGCGTCGGCTTGTGCACCTTCATCGTCCTTCCCCAGATGCCACGTATGCGCGGCCCCGACCTCGCCTCGTCCGCCATCTGCCCCACCACGAGCCTCGCCGCCTCTGCACCTCGTCAGCGTGCCGCTCATCTGTGCCCTCGTCATTGGGCCTCGACCCGCGCTGCCAAGCTCGATGGCCACTGTATCCTTCAAGCCCCACCCCCTCTGTAGCCCCCCGTTCCTTGCTGGTGCCCTCCTTCGGCCAAGGTCGTCACCGCGTCTACTGACCCGGCTGTCGCCCTGTTCGAGCAAGGCAGGCACCCCGTGTTGTTTTGTTTTGGTCTAGCCTACTCGACCAGGACTTGTGGTTCCTGTGGTTATGCAAGCCCGGTGGCCTCTTTAGCTATCTGTCAAGGAGATGCAGGTGATGGTGTGTGATGATAAGACGACATCCTCCGCTCTGAAGCCTCTATTGACTCGGTGATGATGCCTCTGAAGAATGCACAATGTGCAACCGAAGTACCACCGAGGCACCCCGCGACGAGATCGCCATCGACAATGAAACAATGATACTTCCAAGATCTCCTTCATGGACCATGAAGACCGAACCTCTTAGAACGCCAAGGTCTCCCTCACGGATCACCGAGCACTTCTACACGGATCTATAGCCCCGATCCTAAGGAACTGAAGTACGGATCCGAACCCCATCGAACCTAGCCCAAGATTGCCGAACCCTAATATGTGATCCCCTATCCAGACCCTTATTTTTATAATATATGATATATACTTGTTGCATTTAAATTGTTCATGTTTGTACGCATATCAGGTGGTTTGAGGTCTTTTAGCCGATTCACCTTATAATTAAATATGGAGACCATATGCGTGTTATTCTAGTCTTATATTGACTTTATTTAAATTTGTGTAGCGAACCGATGCCATATTTTATCTTGGGTAATCAATATTTAAATTGCGGGGTACCTAAATAACTTGGACCTTCTAATTAATGGTTCGGTCCTGATTCCGCTTAATATTTCCTAATTGCATCACACCTTTGTCATGTCATGCATCATACATGCATCATGCACGATCTTCTGTCGTACTATTAAATATTGCATCCAGTGTTTCTTTTAGTGCTTTGCTTCTTCACAGATTAGGATGATGAGTTGATGCGAGTGTCAAGAAGTCCTTTGGATAATGAATCTTTGACAATGTTTCCTAGGCGAGCATTCTCCCCCTTTCTAGTCCTCCTATTGATCTATTACTATCCGTGTTGCGGTCCTCTAGTTTCGGTGCACCATTTATACTCCTTGCAGCCTCTATATTGTCTTGGACACATGCTATTACCTATTGTTTGATAGAAAGTTGGCCTTGCGAGTCGTAGTTGGTTCCTCAAGTGCTGCTTCGCGTCGTTGTCGTTCCACCGTTGATGGAAGGTTGGCACATGCTTAACGGTCGATATGCTTAATGGTGGAGATGATCATGGCTTTCAATATAACTTGTCAATTAAAATGCTGTAAATAGATATAATGCTGATGCACTGGTGGATAATAGTTAATATTTGGTTTTTAACCGTCCACTTGTGTCCACCTAGGACCCGAGTTCTTGACACCTATTCCGAGAGATCGATTGCGCTAACCACAGGTGGGTCTGTGGGCACCCCATCGGCTTACTACCTAATTTCAAAGTACTGTGTTGGGGGCCACAAAGTAGTTTGGGGCGTTATTACTATCATGTACTTATGCCATGCTTACCTGCTTTATTTATGATTGCACGTGTAGCTCTTGTAGTGTTTAGGAACCCTGTGCCACGTTTCGCTGTAACGACAAACCCAGTCACACTTCCGGTTTCCAAGTCATTTACAGCCGTCGTCACAGACCCTGGGTCCGCCTTGGAGCCATCCGACTTTGTTGCGGGTAGCTTAGCAGGGTGGGCCCCATGTACTTTCTTTGGATCTAGGAAACGTCGTATCCGAGGCCCCGTCGCATACCGTTGGGTGTATGTTCAGGATCTTGATCATATTCGGATCTGAAAAAAAGGGTTGAAGTGCGTGTGGATACTTTGGTGCACCTCTCCAGGGTTAAATCTTTTCGAAAAGCCATGTCCACGGTTATGGACGACTTGGAGCACAGTTTCTTGATCATGGACAACTATAACTAAAGAATTTTTGTTTTAACATGACTTGTATCTGATATGACTAGTAAGTTGGACAACCACCATGGAATGAATGAAAAAATGCCAATTGTGTAAGTTTCCTTGGCATGACTTCCTCGTTTGGTCTTGAGGGAAAATATCAGGATGGGTATGATTAGTGTTATTATCAGGTTGGTTCCAAATAGGTCTTTCTTATCTCTCTCTGATAGCTGACAGTGTATCGATTCTCTATAGGTTGTTCAGTGCATGCTTTGATGCCGCTTTAGTCCACCATACCTATGTAGGCGAGAGCCGCCGAATTCTAGACTCGCCGTGTACTAGCCTCAGTACTGACTGCTCCCTTTTTCCTTTACCCTTTGTTGGCACCCCTTTTGTTTTAACAGGTATAAGTTCGACGTCGTTAGCAGGGTTACCGTTTCGGCTTGGCCTGGGCAGGGTTATGGACGCCCTTGGTTATTCTTTAGGGCTCTTAGCCCAATTTGCTTCTTATCCGTACTCGGATGTTGTATTGTTTTCAAGGTGTTTTGGATCTGTGTATTGTATATCTGTATTCTTGACTCACTGATTCGTTGTTGTACATGTATATTCTGTGGGTTCCATCGTGCACTAATGTGTAATGATATTTCTTTGTTTTCCACCCGCACGCAAGTGCCTGGTGGGCATCTTTGAATCGTTTCTATGCGGGTTTGGCGGAAATCGCTGAAACTTGCATATGGCCGATTTGAGGGTGTTACAAAGTGGTATTAGAGCTCAGCAGTTGCGGTACCCCACTGGTCCAGGTTGTAGTATAACCTAGCTAACGGACGATGTAGAGTGTCAAAACTATTTTGCAAAATCGGTTGGATAGACCTCATTAGGTCTTCTTTTATTCCTTATCTCTGTGCTATTCTCCTCTTACCTTTGCATGTTTTGAATCTGTTCTCTTACCTTTCTTCGAGTCCAGGATTTCTCGTGGTTGGGTTTTCCGTCGAACCTTCAGGGTTTTGTTACCTCCTTTTGTAATGGTGCTTCGACATTCGGTCTCCATGCTATTTGATGATTTTTCATCTGTTGTACCTTTCAGTGGAACCAAAATCCACTAAAATCTTTCTTTGTATCTTCCAGTGTTTCCTTCACGACGACATCATATGTATTAGATCCGATGAAGAGCCTGCATCACTCCTTTATTTCTGAACCTCGCTTGTCGAGATCTTCAGTCTAATTCCAAAAATGGGTTGCACGATTCTTCTACTGCGTGTGCAGAGTAATAGTTGGGTGCATGATGGATTGACCCCCATGCTGACTACTCATTCTATTTTCTCTTGTACATTGTAGTGGATTAGGTTGTACCTTTTCGCTCCTTTATCGAAGTTAGAGGTGGCTTTATCTTTTGATACCTTTACCTTCGTCCTTTGTTCTCCGGAGTGTTCCCTCGACGAACGTGAGCAACGACCCCTTGTTGCTGGTGTCGATAATTTGAAGATGAAGTAAGAATCCTTGTTAGTGGTGTCGGGAGGATCTACATGAAGTTAGAAGATTTAGACTGTCGGCCTTCTTCCTCGTACCATGAGGAAGATATCGAGGGCGAGATCCATTGTTAGTGGTGTCGAATTGTAGCACCCCGGTAAAACCACTACTAGAAAATCGCTCGTTGTTTTGTTTGGTGCATCATCATCATGATCGCATGCTGATGTCATCATGCCACATTGCATTTGAGGACCATCATGTCGTCATGCATATTTTGCCTAAAACTATTTTTCAAAAACCTATTTTTGTTTTCTAAATATCGCCGTCTTTATTTTAAATCAAAACCCCGATCTTTTCTAGATATTTTATTTGCCTAAAAACTAGTTACAAAAGTCTTTTAAATTAAAATGGCTTAATAAAAATATTTTTCTAGGGAGGCCGCAAGATGCCAGGCCCAAAGCCTAGCAGCTAGAAGCCTATGACCCCGACCGAAACAAACCCGAAACCCTACACTAGAAACCCTAATCCTAGCCCGCATGCCACACCTACCCTGGGCACCGCACTCGCGCACAGATGCGCGCAGCAGCCCCGCACCGACACGCTCCCACATCGCCCTGCTCTCACCCTGCGGTCAAACCACGTCCACCAACCCGCCTGGCCCCACCCCATGGCTGGCCCCACCACGATCGCGCCACAAACCTTGCTCCTGCCTCGATCCCATCGCCCAACTCCCGCTCGCTCCTCTCCCGATCCCCTCCTCGATCCCGAGTGCCGCCTCACCTCTTCTCCTTGTCCCACGACCGTTACCGCTCGCGCGCCCGTCCCTGGCCTCCCTCTCCTCTGGCTCAGCGGCTCCGTCCATTTCCCTGGCCTCGGCCCCATAGTACTGCCGCCGGCCTCAGGCCCCTCTGCTGCTAGCGGGCCCTCTTTCCACTGACCGACCCCGCGGCTAGAGATCCCGCCTGTCAGCGAGCCGGCAGTCACCGTCTCCACCATCTCCCTTCCGCCTTTGGCTGCCACCCCCCGCTCGCTCGCAGGTCCGCATCGCCCTCAACCCAGCCGAGCTCCGCCACTATTGAGCTCTGCCCTGCGCAGGCTACCGCCCCACGAACAAGTCGACTCGTGCACCTCCACCGTCCTTCCCCAGACGCCACGTATGCGTGGCCTCGACCTCGCCTCGTCCGACATCTGCCCCACCACGAGCCTCGCCGCCTCTACACCTTGTCGGCGTGCCTCTCGTCTCTGCCCTCCTTGTTGGGCCTCAACCCGCACCGCCAAGATCGACGGCCACCGTCGCCTTCAAGCCCCGCCCCCTCTGCAGGCCGCCATTCCTCGCTGGTGCCCTCCTTCGGCCAAAGTCGTCAACGTGTCTGCCGACCTGGCTGTCGCCCCTGTTCGAGCAAGGCAGGCACCCTATGCCATTTTGTTTTGGTTTGGCCTATTCGACCAGGACTTGTGGTTCCCATGGCTATGCAAGCCCGGTGGCCTCTTTAGCTATCTGTCAAGGAGATGCAGGTTATGGTGTGTGACGATAAGACGACATCCTCCGCTCCGAAGCCTCTGTTGAGTTGATGATGATGCCTCTGAAAAACGCACAATGTATAACCAAAGTACCACCAAGGCACCCCGCGATGACATCGCTATCTACAACGGAACCACGATACTTCCAAGATCTCCTTCATGGACCCTGAAGACCAAACCTCTCGGAACACCAAGTTCTCCCTCATGGATCACCGAGCAATTTTTACATGGATCCATAGCCCCGATCTCGAGGAACTGAAGACTGGATCCGAACCCTGTCGAACCTAGCCCAAGATCGCCGAACCCTAATATGTGATCCCCTATCCGAGGCACTTATTTTTATAATGTATGATATATATTTGTTGCATTTAAAATGTTCATGTGTGTACGCATATTAGGTGGTTTGGGGGCTTTTAGCTAATTCACCTCATAATTAAATATGGACACCATATGCGGGCTATTCTAGTCTTATATTGACTTCATTTAAATTTGTGTAGCGAACCGATGCCATATTTTATCTTGTGTACTCAACATTTAAATTGTGGGGTACCTAAATAACTTGAACCTTCTAATTAATGGTCGGGATCCTAATTCCGCTTAATATTGCCTAATTGCATCGCACCTTTGCCATGTCATGCATCATACATACATCATGCTCGATCTTCTGCCATAGTATTAAATATTGCATCTGGTGTTTATTTTAGTTCTTTACTTCTTCACGAATTAGTCCGATGAGTTGATGCGAGTGTCGACAAGTCCTTCGGATAATGAATCTTCGGCAATGTTTCCCAGGCGAGCATTCTCCCCCTTTCTACCTATTTTGTCTTTATAGTCTTTATTTCCTCCTATTGATCTATTGATATCCATGTTACGATGCTCTTGTTTCCGTGCACCATTTATACTCCTTGCAGCCTCTATTTGCCTTGGACACATCCTATTACCTATTGTTTGATAGACAGTTGGCCTTGCGAGTCGTAGTTGCTTGCTTAGGTCCTGCTTCACGTTGTTGTCGTTCCATCGTTGATAGAAGGTTGGCACATGCTTAATGGTGGATATGCTTAATGGTGGAGATGATCATGGCTTTCAATATAACTTGTCAATTAAAGTGATGGGAATAGATATAATGCAAAGGCACCGGTGGGTAATAGTCAATATTTGGGTTTTAACCACGCACTTGTGTCCACCTAGGACCCGAGTTCTTGACACCTGTTCCGAGATCGAGCATGCTAACCACAGGTGAGTGTGTGGGCCCCCCATCGGCTTACTACCTGATTTCAAAGTACTGTGTTGGGGCCCACAAAGTAGTTTGGGGCATTATTACTATCTTGTACTTATGCCATGCTTTAGTGCTTTATATATGATTACGCGTGGATCGCATATACTGTTTAGGAACCTCGTGCCATGTTTTCGATGTATTGACAATCCCAGTCACACTTTCGGGTTCCCAATCATTTACAGCCGTTGTCACAAACCCTGGGTCCATCTCGGAGCCAGCCGACTTTGTTGTGGGTAGCTTAGCGGGGTGGCCCCCATTTACTTGCTTTGTGTCTAGGAAACATCGTGTCCGAGGCCCCGTCGCATATCGTTGGGTGTATGTTCAGGATCTTGCTCATATTCGGATCTGATAAAATGGGTTGAAGTGCTTGTGGATACTTTGGTACACTCCTGCAGGGTTATATCTTTTCGAAAAGTCGTGTCCGAGGTTATGGACGACTTGGAGCACAGTTTCTTGATCATAGACAACTATAACTAAAGAAATGTGGTTATAACATGACTTGTATCTTATATGACTAGTAAGTTGGACAACCACCATGGAATGAATGAATAAAACTGCCAACTGTGTGAGTTTCCTTGGCATGACTTCCTCGTTTGGTCTCGAGGGGGAAATACCAGGATGAGTATGCTTGGTGTTAGTATCAGGTTGGTTTCGAATAGGTCTTTCTTATCTCTCTCTGATAGCCGACAGTGTATCAAGTCTCTATAGGTTGTTCAGTGCATGATTTGCTGCCGCTTCAGTCCACCATTCCTATGTAGGCGAGAGCCGCCGAATTCTAGACTCACCGTGTTCTGGCCTTAGTACTGACTACTCCCTTTTTCCTTTGCCCTTTGTTGGCACCCCTTTTGTTTTAACATGTATAAGTTCGATGTTGTTAGCAGAGTTACCCTTCCTGCTTGGCCTGGGCAGGGTTATGGACGCTATTGGTTATTCTTTAGGGCTCTTAGCCCAATTTGCTTCTTATCCGTACTCGGATGTTGTATTGTTTTCGAGGTGATTTGGATCTTTGTACTGTATGTATGTATTCTTGACTCACTGAGTCGTTGTTGTACATGTATGTTCTGTGGGTTCCATCATGGACTAATGTGTAATGATATTACTTTGTTTTCCACCCGCACGCAAGTGCCTGGTGGGCATCTTCGAATCGTTTCTATGCGGGTTTGGCGGAAATCGCGAAAACTGGCGTAGGGCCGATTTGAGGGTGTTAGAAATCTTCTTTGTCATTTATCTAAGCATGTGATGAGTCAAAAATTCAAACATATTTATCTTTTGTTTTTGCATAAATAGAATAGGGTTTTTTGTATTTCGCTATGTCTACGAGCGCTATTTTGTTCTTGTTTAAACAGGATCCCAAATTATGGAGTCATATATGAACATATCAATTAGAGTTGTCATATTGTGTGATAATTAGAGCTATGATATTTATAAGTGATAAAAGTCATTTTATGAATTTACCTTAACACCTGGAAGAATACCAAACAAGTAGAAGGCATCAGTACCGATAACGACCACTAGAACGGGCGGAGCCCGCCCGTACTGTCCGCCCATACCAGGCACCATTGCGGCCGCGTTGTCAAATACTTCTCCCTAGCGAAGAAGAGAGGGAAATCCGACATTCACAGCCACTAGAAACCACGAAACACCACATGCGAGAGGGATCTGAAGGAGGAACTTGGCTAGGGCAAAATCCCAGCTGATTCACGGATCATTCGAGGACAACGCATCATCCCCTTCATCAGCAACCACTGCATCTCCATCACCACCATTACTGCCATCTTTCATCTACTAGAACTCTTTGTAATTCAAGATCCAATTGTGGTTTGCATTAGATCACCTTTCGTACTTTATCCATTTATTTGATTATGATGATGGTGTTGCTTGCTTCCATGAGTGAGTAGTTCCTTTGTTCTTGGGGAGATGGAGAAATCCTAGCACCATTATGAACTTGTAATAAAGATGATCTATTCTTGTGTTCGTATGACTTGCTTGTCTATGATATAATTATGATTTCGGTTTGATCTCTCTCCCTTTAGATGGTTTGTGTAGTCGGCCACATATCATTTTCTTTTAGGACTAAAGTGAGGGAGACATCCTTTGGACGTGTCTTGGAAGCCTACCAGGAATGCCTTGTGATAGATTGGCGCCGGCTCGTAACCTACACGGTCAAAGGAGGATTAACGAGGGACTACCTAAGCTAATTTCGATATCCAAGGGGAAACCTTTAATTGTGGTGGTTTCTATGGGTGACTGCTCTCAGACATCGCAGTGGTTATTTACAGGTGACCTCACTCTTTGCTAAACAAAGTGGCTTCCTATGAGCCTTGTGGTGAACATCTTATTTGTTGGGTTCGCAACATAGAAAACAAAAAAATTCCTATGATGAGAATTATACGCCAAGATCTATCTACTAGATACAGAGCAACGGGTGGATATACATCCATGGAGAACTTACCCTCAAAGACAACCGAGTTTTGTTAACGAGTTGGAACTCGTGGATGATGTAGTCGTACGCTTGCCGATCTCAAGATCATGTGGAAGTCCGAGCGCCGCAAATCAGCAGCGCATCCATCCTCACATACACGTTCAAGCTACCGGGCAACCTCCACCTCCTCGCTCCAGCGAATCAGCGGAAGCAGCAACTCCTTCTAGACGCAAGGCCACCGGGAACATGTATCTCGCTAATCTGAGACCATGGGGAAATATCTAGAGGGGGAGAGAGATCCATCACGAGGAGGTGTCCTTTGTGAGGGAGTAGAGGGGGGCCTTTTGTAGGAGAGGCGGGCTCCTCCCCTACCATGGCCGGCGGCCAAGCAGGGTGCCCCCCATCTCTTCCTCATTCATGTGGTGGAAGCTCCACTCACATCAATTCAAGCTCCACCCAAAATTCCACTCACATGCATTAAATTTCCACCAAATTTAATGCAACTCTCAATTAATAAAACTCTTTTATTTATTTTATTCAGAATTTTGTTAATTACTTTAATTAACAAACATTCACATAAAACCCCTTGCAACATTTCAATATCACATGCAGAACCACTTTCTGCAATTTCACCCGAAACAATTCTTGCGCTTTGCAATCCTTTCGTCGGCAACCTATGTGCTCCAAAATGGTGTCCGGCAACTCTTAAGTGTGTCACCCTATGGTTCGCGAATAATACAGACATGATTGAGACTCCTCTCAGATCAATAATCAGAAGCGGGACCTGGAGATCCATACTCACTCCTCCACATTCAACGATGACTTCTGTGATCGTGAGAACCTTTAACGCTAGTAACTTAATCCCTTTGTCTCATGATATAATGCATGTCCGAGATTCGATCATCGGTATCCAAATACCTAGTTTGATCTCGTTACTAACATGCACTCTTTTCTCGTTCCCGTGATATAACATTCTAGTGATCACATCACTTGCTTGCAAGCTATCTTAATGTGATATCACCGAGAGGGCCCAGAGTACATCTATCCGTCATCGGGATTGAAAAATTCCACTCTTGATCCATGAGCCTCAACATAACAGCTTCGTAGCACTGAACCCACCTTTATAGTCACCCTGTTACGGTGTGACGTTTGATGTTATCAAGATACTCTCCCGGTGTTAGCAATTAACATGATGTCATGGTCTGAGGACTAAGATTACTTTGTATGATGTTATAGCAATGTAAACATAATGACTTTGATCGTAATGCTATACTTCGGATGAATGTTCATCACATCATTTCACAAATGTTGTGACCTCGTTATTAACAACATCCAATGTCCATGATCAGGAAACCTTGATCATCTTGTTAATCAACGAGCTAGTCTGGAAGAGAGGCATAACTAGGAACCCTTTTTGTTTATTAAACACACATGTATTGACGTTTCCTATCAATACAATTATAGCATGCAAAATGAACATCTGTCATATACAAGGAATACATAATAACAACTTTATTATTGCCTCTTAGGGCATATTTCCTTTAGTCTCTCACTTGCACTAGAGACAATAATCTAGTTTACATAGTGATAAATCTAACACCCATGGAGTTCTGGTGTTGATCATGTTTTTCCCTAGGGAGAACTTTAGTCAACGGATCTGCTACATTTACGTTCGTGTGTACTTTACAAATCTTTATATCTCCATCCTTGACATGCTCGCGGATGGAGTGAAACCGGCGCTTAATATGCTTGGAATTATTGTGAGACCTTGGTTCCTTGGCGTTGGCTATGGCTCCATTCTTGTCACAATAGATCACCATTGGGTCCAATACACTAGGAACCACACCTAGTTCCGTTATGAATTCCTTCGTCCAAACCGCTTCCTGGGCCGCTTCTGAAGCAGCAACATATTCCGCCTCTGTCGTTGATCCAGCCACCACAGGTTGTTTGGAACTCCTCCAACTAATTGCTGCTCCGTTTAAGAGAAATACGTATCCGGATTGAGACTTGGAGTCATACGGATCGGTGTCAAAACTAGCATCGACATAACACTTAGCGACTAGCTCTTGTTCACCTTCGTATACAAGAAACATATCCTTAGTTCTTCTCAAGTACTTAAGGACATTCTTGAACGCTATCCAGTGTTCCGAACCTGGATCAGATTGGTATCTACTAGTCAAACTAATAGCATGTGCCACATCCGGTCTTGTACATAGCATGGCGTACATTATAGAGCCTATGGCTGAGGCATAGGGGATCTTATCCATTATCTCTCTTTCTTCCGCCGTAGCCGGACTTTGAGTCTTACTCAATGTCTTGTCGTGCAACATAGGTAAGAACCCTTTCACACTTCCGTCCATATTAAACTTCTTTAATATCTTATCAAGGTATGTACTCTGTGATAGCCCAATTAGGTGTCTTGATCTATCTCTATAGATTTTAATGCCTAATATATATGATGCTTCACCAAGGTCTTTCATCGAAAATTTGCTGTTTAGATAACTTTTACCACTATTTAAAAGATCTATATCATTTCCAATCAATAATATGTCATCTACATATAATATCAGAAATGCCACATTGATCCCACTCACTTTCTTGTAAATACAAGCCTCTCCATAAGTTTGGACAAATCCAAACTCTTTGATCACCTCATCAAAGCGGATATTCCAACTCTGGGATGCTTGCTTCAGTCCATAGATGGATCGCTGAAGTTTGCATACCTTATCTACATCCTTAGGATCGACAAAACCCTTAGGTTGTATCATATACAACTCTTCTTCAATACTACCATTGAGGAACATAGTTTTGACATCCATCTGCCATATTTCATAATCAAAATATGCAGCAATTGCTAACATAATCCTAACTGACTTAAGCATCGCTATGGGAGAGCATGTCTCATCGTAGTCAACTCCTTGAATTTGTCGAAACCCCTTTGCGACAAGTCGAGCTTTACAGATGGTCACATTACCATCAGCATCTGTTTTTCTTTTGAAAATCCATTTATTCTCAACGGCCTTTCGATCGTGAGGTAAGTCCACCAAGGTCCAAACCTGGTTTTCGTACATGGATTCCATCTTAGATTTCATGGCTTCTAGACATTTGTTGCAATCCGGGCTCATCATCGCTTATTCATACGTCGCAGGGTCATCTATTTCATCAATCATGAAATTCATAACAGGATTGCCGTACAGTTCAGGAGTTGCACGTGTCCTGCTTGACCTACGAGGTTCGGTGGTGTCCTTTTTCGGAGTTTCATGATCAATACATTAGCTCTCTCTTCATTAGGTGAAGTCAACTCCGAAACAACTTCCGGTGCTGCGCTACTCGCCATTTCATGAAGAGGAGGCTCAATAACCTCTTCGAGTTCTACCTTCCGACTACTCACACTTTTCATGAGAAACTCCTTCTCAAGAAAGGATCCATTCTTGGCAACAAAAACCTTGCCCTCAGATCTGTGATAGAAGTTATACCCAATCGTTTCCTTAGGGTATCCTATGAAGACGCATTTTTCCGCTTTGGGTTCGAGTTTATACGGCTGAAGTTTCTTCACATAAACATCGCATCCCCAAACTTTAAGAAATGACAGCTTAGGTTTGTCTCCAAACCATAATTCATACGGTGTCGTTTCAACAGATTTAGATGGTGCCCAATTTAAAGTGAATGCAGCGCTTTCCAGTGCATAAACCCAAAATGACAGTGCCAAGTCAGCCAGAGACATCATAGATCGAAGCATATCCAATAAAGTACGATTACGACGTTCCAACACACCATTACGTTGTGGTGTTCCGGCAGGCGTGAGTTGTGAAACTATTCCACAATTTTTCATATGTGTGCTAAACTCTTAACTAAGATACTCTCTGCCACAGTCGGACCGTAGAAATTTGATCTTTCTATTACGATGATTTTCCACTTCATTCTGAAATTCCTTGAACTTTTCAAAAGTTTCAGACTTATGTTTCATCAAATAGATATACCCGTATCTACTCAAATCATCTGTGAAAGTAACAAAATAACGATATCCACCTCGCGCTGACACATTCATTGGTCCACACACATCAGTATGTATGATTTCCAATATATTTGTCGCCCGTTCCATTGAACCGGAAAACGGCATTCTAGTCATCTTGCCCATAAGGCATGGCTCACATGTATCAAATGATTCAAAATCATGTGATTCCAAAAGTCCATCAGAATGGAGTTTCTTCATGCGTTTAACGCCAATATGACCTAGACGGCTGTGCCACATATATGTAGATATATCATCATGAAGTTTAACCCTTTTAGCATCAACACAATGAATCTGCATAATACTACTATCGAGAACCAATAGAAAGAAACCATTCAACACATGTGCAAGACCATAAAAGATATTATCCATATAAATCGAACAACCATTGTTTTCAGATTTAAAGGAATAACCACTTCGCGTCAAACACAGTCCGGATACAATGTTCATGCTCAGTGCAGGCACAAAATAACAATTATTTAGATTGATCACTTATCCCGATGGCATATGGAGAGGCAACGTTCCGATGGTGATCACATCAACTCTTGATCCATTGCCGACCCGCATCGTGACCTCATCCCTAGCTAGCGGTCGCTTGTTCCGTAGCCCCTGAATCGAGTTACATATATTAGTAACCGATCCCGTATTAAATACCCAGGTGCTACTGCGAGTACTAGTCAAGTACACATCAATAACATGTATATCACATATACCTTTGTTTGCCTTGCCGGCCTTCTTGTCCACCAAATACTTGGGGCAGTTGCACTTCCAATGGCCAGTCCCCTTGCAATAGTAGCACTCAGTATCAGACTTAGGACCAGCTCGGGGTTTCTTTTCAGGTGCGACAATATATTTGCCTCCATTCTTTCCCTTCTGCTTGCCTTTCTTGTCCTTCTTGAAACCGGTGGTCTTATTGATCATCAACACTTGATGTTCTTTCCTAATCTCCACTTCCGTAGTCTTAAGCATTGACAGAAGCTCGGGAAGAGACTTCTTCATGCCCTGCATGTTATAGTTCATCACGAAGCTCTTGTAGCTAGGTGGTAGAGATTGGAGAACACGATGTATGCCTAAGTCAATGGGAATCATTATTCCCAAGGACACAAGCTTATCGGTGTACCCAGACATTTTGAGTACGTGCTCACTAACGGAGCTGTTCTCCTCCATCATGCAGCTAAAGAACTTTTCAGAAGCATTATAACTCTCTACAACAGCATGGGTATCGAAAATCATTTTCAATTCTCCAATGGTATCACAGGCATTGCCATTTTCGAAATGCTTTCGAAGTTCTGGCTCTAGCCCATACAGTATGCCGCAATGAACTAACTTGTGGTCCTCCTGACTAGTTATATAGACATTCTTTTCCTCGTTGGGGGCATCATGAGCTGGTGGGGGGCCTAGCGGCGCCTCTAGCACATATTGGTTTTGTGCAGTAGTGAGGAGAATCCTCAAATTCATAGCCCAGTTGGTGAAGTTGTTACCATTCGCAGCAAGTTTCTCTTTCTCCATGAACACATTGAAATTAAAAGCAGGTGGTGCCATCTACAACAGAATTTGTAAAGTTTATTTAGACTAAGTTTATGATAGATTGAGTTCAACTAATCCAAATTACTAATGAACTCCCACTCAAAAACGACATCCCTCGTGTCTCTTTGGTGATTACATGAACCAAATCCACTACACCAAGTCCGATCATCACGTGAGTCGGTGTAGCCTCAAAGGCGAGCATCCATATGGGCATCATATCAACTATATGACTCATGCTTAACCTTTCGGTCCGTGTTCCGAGGCCATGTCTGTACATGCTAGGCTCGTTAAGTAAGAACCTTAGTACCCGCGTGTGTAAAACTGTCTTACACCCGTTGTATGAAAGCGCGGAGTCGAGTACACCCGATCATCACGTGATGTCTCGAAACACGATCCATAGAATGGTGCATACTGAAGGAAGAACACATTTTATCTTGATATCTAAATGAGGGATCATCTTACAATGCTACCAAAAGAGCCAAACTAGCAGAATAAGATGCTAACATCTAATGTGTAAAGTGAGATGATATGGTCCATGCATTTGATATCTATCATTTGCATCGTGGTATGATCTCTATCATTCCTTTGTGTGTAAGGCCAAGGTCTATGGAACTTACACGTTAAGTGTGTTGTAAGAGTATCTATCATACATCTACTTACAACAATGCCATATCAAGACACTAGCCTAGCAACGATCTAAACTAGACGCCTCTAATTTATCAATTGCAAGTTTTATGTGGCTTAGGGCTTTCGGAGATAGAACCGGTCTTACCTACGAACATGAACCACAACGAGGATAACCAAGTTATTAGCAACTCGTTGTAAATCAGATATTGACTATGGTAGGAGAGATAGACACCCGCTAGCCACTTATGCAAAACTAGTTGCATGTCAGTCGTGGAACCGGTCTCATGTACGATGACATGTAAGGTTGGTCTGGGTCGCTTCATCCCACTATGCCACCAATATCCAAAATACAGAGAAGATGCAATAACATGATCATCATCGCCCATATATAAACATATGTGTACTACCCATGCAAATCACCTACGCATAGATCAGGCTCTGATACCACTGTTGGGTTCGCAACATAGAAAACAAAAAATTTCCTATGATGAGAACTATACGCCAAGATCTATCTACTAGATACAAAACAACGGGTGGATATACATCCATGGAGAACTTACCCTCGAAGACAACAGAGTTTTGTTAACGAGTTGGAACTCGTGGATGATGTAGTCGTACACTTGCCGATCTCAAGATCGTGTGGAAGTCCGAGCGCCGCAAATCAGCAGCGCATCCATCCTCGCACACACGTTCAAGCCACCAGGCAACCTCCACCTCCTCTCTCCAGCGAATCAGCGGAAGCAGCAACTCCTTCCAGACACAAGGCCACCGGGAACATGTATCTCGCTAATCCGAGACCATGGGGAAATATCTAGAGGGGGAGAGAGATCCTTCACGAGGAGGTGTGCTTTGTGAGGGAGGAGAGGGGGGCCTTTTGTAGGAGAGGGGGGCATCCTCCCCTACCATGGCCGGCAGCCGAGGAGGGTGCCCCCCACCTCTTCCTCATTCATGTGGTGGAAGCTCCACTGACATCAATTCAAGCTCCACCCAAAATTCCACTCACATGCATTAAATTTCCACCAAATTTAATGCAACTCTCAATTAATAAAAATCTTTTATTTATTTTATCCATAATTTTGTTAATTACTTTAATTAACAAACATTCATATAAAACCCCTTGCAACATTTCAATATCACATGCAGAACCACTTTCTGCAATTTCACCCGAAACAATTCCTGCGCTTTGCAATCCTTTCGTCTGAAACATATGTACTCCAAAGTGGTGTCCGGCAACCCTTAAGTGTGTCACCCTATGGTTTGCAAATAATGCAGACATGATTGAGACTCCTCTCAGATCAATAATCAGAAGCAGGACATGGAGATCCATACTGACTCCTGCACATTCAACGATGACTTCTGTGATCGTGAGAACCTTTAACGCTAGTAACTTAATCCCTTTGTCTCATGATATAATACATGTCCGAGATTCGATCATCGGTATCCAAATACCTAGTTTGATCTCGTTATCGACATGCACTCTTTTCTCGTTCCCATGATATAACATTCTAGTAATCACATCACTTGCTTGCAAGCTATCTTAATGTGATATCACCGAGAGGGCCCAGAGTATATCTATCCTTCATCGGTATTGACAAATTCCACTCTTGATCCATGACCCTCAACATAACACCTTCGTAGCACTGAACCCACCTTTATAGTCACCCTGTTATAGTGTGACGTTTGATGTTATCAAGATACTCTTCCGGTGTTAGCAATTAACATGATCTCATGGTCTAAGGACTAAGATTACTTCGTATGATGTTATACCAATGTAAACATAATGACTTTGATCGTAATGCTATACTTCAGATGAATGTTCATCACATCATTTCACAAACGTTGTGACCTCGTTATTAACAACATCCAATGTCCATGATCAGGAAACCTTGATCATCTTGTTAATCAACGAGCTAGTCTGGAAGACAGGCATAACTAGGAACCCTTTTTGTTTATTAAACACACATGTATTGGCATTTCCTATCAATACAATTATAGCATTCAAAATAAACATCTATCATATACAAGGAATACATAATAACAACTTTATTATTGCCTCTCAGGGCATATTTCCTTCATTATTATGGGGCTCTCTCCACACATGTCATGACACAAGGAGTATGTTATCTTAATTACATATAACAATAATACTATGCTAGTGGTGTATCCTACATCCCCGAGAATGCTTTAGCCCTATTGAGTTTAACCACGCCTTCACACAATCTTGTTACTTGTTTTAATTACTTTTCTGCAAATAACCATAAACCTTTCAAACACCATTTAATTGAGATCAAAGTCATCTTATAAGTATTCTTTGGTAGATATTAACGAGCGCCATAAAGACCTTTACCAATAGCTCTCTATGGGTTCGATATCTTTACTTCGAAACTAGCTACAATTTATCTGTGCACTTGTAATCATCAAGCTATTTTCTGGCGCCGTTACCGGGGAGCTAAGCGCTTTTGGTCTTTGTTCTTGGTTACTTATTTTACTCATTGTTTTACTAAAGTTTTTTACTAGTTTCAAGTGAGCACCACGACTGCACTCAGACTTATCAATCAGCTCGATGCTAATAAATATCTCGGGAAGGTCAATAGAGGACTAGTTAAAGAATTCTCGAGTGGGAGCAAACCAGAATACGAGGACAACCCTTGCTTTATCACTATTATTAAAGAGAAAACTTTTGCAGGATATGATCCCGATGAGGGTCCTTAGAATCATTTAATGCATTTTACCGAGCTATGTTGGACTCCTAAATTGATAGGCTATTATGATGATGAATTGAATCTTAAATTATTTCGCCAATATCTAACCAACACTACTTTGGCTTGGTATAGAATTTGCCCTGCAGAGAAAATTGATACCCGGGAAAAACTTAAAGGAGAATTTGTGTCTCGATTCTTTCCCAAAGTAAAAAATGCTGGAGTAAGAAGGGCAATTACAAACTGCAAGAACCACCTAGGTGAAGGTTTGGTAAGAGCCTACAAATGGTACATGTCTGTACTTCATAAATTTCCCCATCATGATTTACCTGAATGGTACGTCTTGCATATTTTCTATGGAGGACTTAATCAAGAAATTAAACATGAGTTGACACAAATTCAAGAGGTTCTTTCATGGAGTTAACTATAATTAAAGCTTGGGAACTTTTAGAACGAATTCACCATAATAGAGAAACATGGGGATTTGATTTAGGAGGCGAAGGAGGTATAGAAATTGAATATGATTGTCTCAATCCTTATAAAGACTCTGGTAAGGTAAAAGAAACTGCTAGTGAACTGCAACTTGATGATGATATTATCTTGCAAATCCTTCAGTCTTTTATAGAACATATTGAAGCCACAAAGAAAGACTGGATTCATTATACCCCGCCACTCGAGCCAGTTGTAGAAGAAGATCCAATAATCATGGCCCCTGTCGAGCCATTAAGATAGGTACCCCCATATGTTGAACCCTTTCCTTTTCCAAGGACGGTGAGAAAACATATGATGGATCAACAACTAGAGGATCAATTCAAAGAGGAAAAATTATTTCTCAAGGAGCTGTAAGAGAAAACACAAATTAGGAAAACTGAAGAAGAGTGACAAGAGGCAGATGCATCAATAAAGGAAGATATTTTAACCATGTTTGCACATTGCAACATGATTGAGCTAGATAACGAAGCTTCACAATTTGTTGAAGGAAATGTAAAATCTAAAGAAGTGGGTAAGCCTATCCTCCCGTGCACCTTTGGAGAAACTTACTATTATGGCCTTTGTGATATTGGTACGGCTGTTAACGTTATCCCTTTTAATTTTTATTTAAAATTTCAAAATGAATTAGCTCCAGCTGAATTGGAAGATATGGATATGACTATAATGCTTGTAGATAAAACTCTTAGAGTCCCTATGGAAATAATTAAGAATGTATCGATCTGCATTGGACCTTACAAATATCACATTGATTTTGTGCTTATTGATATGCCCACTGACATTTATTGTCCCATCATTTTTGGAAGAACTTTTCTAAATACCGCAGGAGCAAACATAGACTACAAGAAGCAAACTATGTCTCTCAAGTTTGGTGAAGATAAAATGGATTTTCATTTCTCTAAATTTGACCATAAGCCAGCTATTAAAGAGTTAGATGATGATGAGTACGAATGTGAGGAAGAAGGTAATTTTGTAAATTTAGCTTCAATAGTCATCGAGAGTCCTAATTATGATCTGGACAGATGTTTAGTCAATAATAATAACATTCTTGAAGACACGGAAAAAGCTAAAATAGATGACTATCTCGAATCCACACCTGAGGTGGACATCGATATTAATCAAAAATATGAAGAACCCATAAGGAAAGGAGACAAGGCTCTTCCTCCTCTGGTTCTTAAAACTCTATCAAAGTAACTAAAATATAGGTTTCTTGATGAGACAAATAAATTTCCTGTTATTGTAAGTGCTAACCTCGCAGAGAAATAGGAGGAAAACTTGATGAAGGTTCTCTGCATGCATCGAAATGCTCTTGGGTATTCGATGAGTGACTTGAAGGGTATTAGTCCCTCGATAGCCACCCATAGAATATTCATGGAAGAAGGAGCTCAGCCGGTCACGAACTTTCAGCAATGTCTTAAACCTCACATTAAAGAGGAGGCAAGAAAAGAAATAATACGTTTGTTGGATGTAGGCATCATCTTTCATGTGGAGGAGAGTGAATGGGTAAGTCCTGTTCATTGTGTACCAAAGAAAGGTGGGTTTACGGTTGTAGAAAATGAATATAACAAAATGGTACCTACTGGAACTGTTGTTGGACACATGATGTGCATGGACTATAGGAAACTAAATAAAGAAACTCGTAAGGACCATTACCCTTTACCGTTTATAGATCAAACTTTAGAAAGGCTTGCTATGCATTCTCATTTTTGTTACTTAGACGGCTATTCCGTTTTTTTCCAAATTGATGTACACCCTGATGATCAACTTAAAACTGCTTTTATTTGTCCCTATGGCCTTTACGCTTATCGTCGTATGCCTTTTGGTCTTTGCAATGCTCCTGCCATGTTTCAAAGATGCATGACTTCTATTTTTGACGACTATGTTGAAAGTATTATGGAAGTGTTCATGGACGATTTCTCTATTTATGGAACTTCCTTTAATCATTGTCTCTATAATATTCATAAAGTTTTGTAGAGATATGAAGACACTAACTTGGTCTTGAACTGGGAGAAATGTCATTTTATGGTTCAAGAAGGCATAGTACTCGGTCACAAAGCCTCGGGAAAGGGCATAGAAGTCGATAAGGCAAAGATTGAAGCGATAGAAAGGTTACCCCCTCCTCGAGACATAAAAGTAATAAGAAGCTTCTTAGGTCATGTAGTGTTTTATATAAGATTCATTAAGAATTTCTCGAAAACTACTAGACCTTTAACTAACCTTCTTCAAAAGGATGTTCGTTTTAATTTTGATGAAAAGTGTCTTACTTCTTTCAACATATTAAAGCAAGCCCTTCTTGAAGATCCCATCATAAAACCTCCTAATTGGAAGAAACCCTTTGAGATGTTTTGCGAAGCTAGTCATGAAGTTGTAAGAGCAATTCTTTGTCAGTATGATGGTGATGACCTTAATATCATTTAGCATGTCAGTAGCACCTTAAACGGGGCCCAAAAGAACTATCTTATGGCAAAAAATCATTCTTTGTAGTAGTTTTCTCCTGTAATAAATTTAGATCTTATATCATGGACTCCAAAGTGAGAGTACCCACTGATCGTGTTGGCTTAAAGGAAATCCTATAAAGGACGGATGTTAAGCCAAGAATTATCCTTTGGACTCTGCTTTTGCAAGAATTTGATTTATAGATCCTACAAAGGAAGGAAGAGATGGAGGAAACGTTCATGGACACTCAAGAAGTTTCTCATCCTAAGGAGGTGTCATCCGTGTACATACATGTGGGAACCACACTACCAAAAAGGAACTTCTCTATTTCTTCTTGCAAAGGTTTTGGCAATTTTCTATGACCTATTTTATTCAAAGAGAGGAAGAAAAGAAACTCAGAAGAGTCCATATTCCCTTGATGAGCATGGCTTATGAAATCCTAAACACATCTTTGTTCTGGATGATTTTCTGCTATTTTTTTTTGCATATTTGATTTCATCTTGTTTTTATGAGTTCATTGCCGGTCTTACGAGATTGGTACGGGCGGACAGTATGGCCGGATCCGCCCGTACTAATTGTCGTTAAGCCTATGGATGCCTGTCTCGTTTTTGCATAAGCGGTACGACCGTGCCATATGGGTGCAGTCCCCCCGTACGGCTGGTCGTTATCTATTCTGTGATCGCCTTATGCTTTTTGTTTTATTCTCGGAAAAAAAGGGAAAGACCGCCGCAAAGTCGGTACGGACGGGCAGGACCCGCCCGTACCACTTAGTTGGTTAACTAATTACCGACTTCGCCACATATTGTTTTTGGAAACGACCCGGTACGGGCGCGTCGTACAGGCGTACGTCCGTACCGACTGGTCGTTAGGACCCGAATTTGCTTCTTTTACACTTATTTATTTCCATATTTTTTAGGATTCTTTTCTTGGGCGACCATTTTCCTCTTAGTATGAATTTTACCCTGGATCTAACCCTTTATAAGCCTTCTAGAAGGGATCTATTCTTGTATTGACAATACAGATCTTCTCCAAAATCTACTTCTTCCTCGTAAACTCTTTGGAGACATGTCCTTCACATGGAGTAACCTTCAAGAGATGGAAGATATCTACAGATCTTCCTCAAGGATTACGGAGGAAGATAAAGTTGTTGTACCAGAAGATAAGGGACTAGAAGATTAGGATGGATTCAAGCTGATGGAAACACTAAAGGATGGGCGCAAGGTGTTCAGCCTAGGCATTGGAAAATAAGGCGACTTCGATGAAGTTCAACTTGATTTAGAGGGAGATGGGGAGCTCTACTTGAAGAAGGTAAAGAGACAAGGGGAGGATATCCAAGCCTCCCTAGACAAGCTCGATTGCCACATCAAGAAGGTTGAGGTAAAATCTGCAGGATCTTCTAAACATATTGAACTATTGTGTCACTACCTGGACTAGATGGATCTGAAGATAATGGAAGAGCTAGAAGCGAATCTCAACATTAGCCTCAGATTCATTAACACTCAGAAGCAAACAATAGAGATGTATAAGGCTCTTGTTGAGCAGTTGGAGAAAGTCAATGAGCAACGCCGGATCCGTATCTTGATCTAGGAAACATCAAACAAGATGCTCTGTGCAAGTCTTCACGACTCCGCAGCTTCTCCCTCTGCAAATTAGAGGAGAATGCCACGATATCGAATAATCGCAAGAGATTATTTGATCCACCCGGCTTGATGCCAAGCTTGGGGGATCTATGAGAACCTTGTAATTTATCTTACAGTTTTGCATGTTTACTTTTCTACACACATGGTTAGGTTTAAAATTCCGAATTTGCATTAGTTGCATCAACTTCAAGTTTCCTTCGTTCAAGAGAAGATTTATATCTGTTGAGTTATGAGACTTTATGATAATTGAAGTTGTGTTTGATTAATGATTATTATATTAGATGATTGAACTAGGTTGAGTGTTATGATACTTGTACAACTATCATAATTTGAGGGACATCCACACTGAAAAAAGTATTGATTAAGTTATGAGAAGAAGAGTTCTAGTAACATATTATAATTACGAGTTTTTGAAAGCCATTTAAGCAGTGAGTATGATCAAATAGCTGTGCTGAAAAGAAGAAGAGAAAAGGGAGCAAGTAAACACATAGACGTACAAGTATCAAAAGAAAATAAGAAAGCAGCTATCAAAAGAATCAAACATTGAAAAAAGGGAGAAAAGAGAAAGAAAATGATCATGAATCTACATTACTAAACTTAGTGCGCTATATCTTTAAACTTTGTTATTATATGATATGTTGAATCACTAGCAGCTTCTTATAATTTTATTAATACTAAAAAAGGTGTGGAAGCATCTATAGTTATGTAATGTGTAAGTGTATGGTAATACCCCCGACGTGTCTTTACATTTGATGTTGTATTCCTGCTTCAATTCCTACCTCATTATTGTAACGACTTGTGTCTCATGAACATAATGATCTTGTCCATAAGCCACCATCTTGCTCGGGGACGAGCAAGATCCTAGCTTGGGCGAGTTGATGAGTCCAAAATTGAAGAATATTTACCTTTTGTTTTTGCATAAATAGAATAGGAATTTTTGTATTTCACTGCGTCTACACATGCTATTTTGTTTTTGTTTCAACAGGATCCCAAATCATGGAGTCATATATGAACATATCAATTATAGCTGTCATATTGTGTAATTATATGATATTTCTAAGTGATAAGTCATTTTATGAATTTAGCTTCGCACCTGGAAGAATACCAAACAAGGAGAAGGCATCAGTACCGATAACGACCACTAGTACGAACAGAGCCCGCCCGTGCGGTTCGCCCGTACTAGGCGCCATCATGACGGCCTTGTCAAATACTTCTCCCTGGCAAAGACGAGAGGGAGATCCGACATTCACAGCCACTAGCAACCACGAAACACCACATCCGAGAGGGATCTGAAGGAGGAACTTGGCTGGGATAAAATCATAGCTGATTCACGGATCATTGGAGGAAAACGCATCATCCCCTTCATAATCAACTGCTGCATCTACATCGCCACCATTACTCCCATCTTTCATCTATTATATCTCTTTGTAATTCTAGATCCAATTGTTGTTTTCATTAGATCTACTTTCATACTTTTATCCATTCATTTGATTATGATGATGTTGTTGATTGCTTCCACGAGTGAATAGTTCCTTTGTTCTTAGGGGGATGGAGAAACCCTAGCACCATTATGAACTTGTAATAAAGATGATCTATTCTTGTGTTTGTATGCCTTCCTTGTCTATGATATAATTATCATTTGTTTTTGATCTCTGTCTTTAGATGGTATGTGTAGTCGACCGCATATCATTTGCCTTCGGGACAAATCGTTTGTACATGTCTTGGAAGCATACCCGGAATGCCCTGTGACAGATTGACACCGGCTCGTAACCTACATGGTCAAAGGAGAATTAAAGAGGGACTCCCTAAGCTAATTATGATATCCATTAAGAAACCCTTAATTGAAGTGGTCTGTATGGGTGACTTCTCTAAGACATCGGAGTGGTTATTTAGAGGTGACCTCACTCTTGGCTCAACAAAGTGGATTCCTACGAGCCTTGTAGTGAACATCTTATTATGGGGCTCTCTCCACACATGTCATGATAGAAGTAGTATGTTATCTTAATTACATATAACAATAATACTATGTTAGTGGTGTATCCTACATCCTCGAGAACTTTTTAGCCCTATTGAGTTAAACCATGCCTTCACACAATCTTGTTACTTGTTTTATTTTATTTGTTTTAATTACTTTTCTAGAAACAACCTTAAACCTTTCAAACACCCTTTACTTGATATCAAAGACAGCTTATAAGTATTCTTTGGTAGATAGTAATGAGGGGCATAAATACCTTTACCAATAGCTCTCTGTCGGTTTGATATCTTTACTTCGAAACTAGCTACAACTGATATGTGCACTTGTAGTCATTAGCATGTTACAATTTTTTTGAGTATTATTATGTACCAAGAACCAAGTATACACCCAATAATTTATGGATATGATGTGGCTCAAAATTCTATAATAGTCTTTTGAGCTTTACCTATTATAATTTTATAAGTGGTGACATGTCATACTTTCCATCTCATACCTAGAGATGACATGATAGTCTTTTATTTGAATCTCACGTTTGTTTTTACAAAATGGGATACCCGGACCTCTACACTCAAAGGATGCACACATCCCTTTTATTAAAAACCAAGTACTAAGTACAAATGCATCTTTTTATTCATAGGATAGGAAAAGTATAGGAATAGGAAAAACATAGAATTGAGATGTCATGCCAACTTGAATCCTATAGGAAGAGGGATTCTATTTGATGTAGCAAAGGAATTTTTCTGTGAGGTCTGATCTAATGTTTCCTTCCTATAGGAATTGCACTACAAGATTCCTATAGTATTAATTCATATGAATCAAACAATTAACATAGGAAAAATTCCCATAGGATTCAAATCATACACAATTGCTATGCAATTCCTAAGAATCAAACAAGTTACAGTTTACGGATCCTATAAGATTGATACAAACACCAACCATGTGAACAAAGCTAAAGGTCCCACAAGGGAACACACACATCTCACGTGTAAGGCACGTGCAAATTATTATGCAAATACTTATTTCAAGAACATAGTTTGACCATAAATTTGGTTAATAATATATAATTATATTTAATAAAAAATTACCATTTTATTTATATTCAAAAGACAATTCCAATGGTACAATTTTTGTGACATATAATTTATAAATTGGTGACCAAATTTATGGTTAAATTATTTTCTTTGAGTATATATTTTCCTAATGAACCGGAATGGACATAATATACTACGTAGTATTTTTTTCCCGAAAAGGGAAGTGTACATGTTTGATTTGTAGGATAGGAAAATCATAGGAGTAGAAAAAATGTAGGATTGCAATATCATGCCCACTCCAATCCTATAGGAATTCATATGAACCAAAGTGTGTTTGATTTAACCATAGGAATCTGAAAAAGAGGTATGGGTGGATGTTTGATTTCCTATAAAAAGTAGTACAAAGGAATCCTTAGAAAAATATCCTATGGGAATCAATCCTACAAATCAAACAGCCATCGTAGGAAATTTTTCTATAGGATTTAGTCCTACAATATTCCTAGGCAAACCCTTTGAATCAAATGGACCCTAACTAGAGTAGGAGTTCTTGAAGCAGAGGTCATGCTCGTGACTGCACGTAGCTTTTCGTAGTAGGAAGTACACGGAGTCTGCCCCTGGGAAAGGTTGATGGTGCATTCATACCTCCCGTCGCATTTGATGCACTTCCTCTAGCTCGGCTCCTAGCTAGTGTAGCAATAATCATAGAGTAGAGATCGCCAAATCTTTTGGCGGGTTCATCTCGTTCTAAAGTGAGATCACCAAAATTTGCATGACATTGGCGGGGTTTTCTTTGAACTACCCAGCGCTACGCAATTCAAAAGTTTTGAACCTAACACCGGCGCCCTTGTGATACATATAAAATGTGCCTTATCGCACATCTCTCACTCGACCTTAGAGCCGGAGCATCTCCCACGAATATGGCCTCGCACTGCCGTCTCTTCCCACCACCATAGCCTCCTCACCAGGTATCGTTGTGACCAAAGGCAGCACTCCCTTGTTTATCAAGACGGGGCGACTTCCCCATGCTAACGACCACCACGCCGGAGCGTGCACAGTGTCCCCGTCAAACATGATACGTTCGCCACAAAGTCCCATCTGCTTTACAGACTCCCTTGTCTCTAGCATCAGAGAGATGGGCAAATGATGCGCCCTCGGTTCGACTGCACCAACGCGAAGTGTAAACTCGTCTCCTCCCCATACGAAGGTTGTTGCACACTTTATGCTTCCTTTTGTTATGCACCTCATTACTGTCAAAAGTACTTCGCCATTTGTTATAGTGTACTGCATTCTTGCTCATATACTTGATCGTTACTAAGTTTGTTAGAGCCTTCATTACCATCATTATGAATCTCCTCTGACATCTGTGGAATATCTCCTAAAATGATTCTAGTTGGGGTGTAAAGGTTTATAGATAGCACAACTGGTATACATCAACTCTAGCTGACATCCTAAGCCGAATTAGTATGTCATGGCTCCTTGTTTAGAGTATAACCAGCCAGGCCCTGCTAGTTATGTTATCAGTATTATAGTCAAGCCTGCAGGTTAGTCAATTGTATTGGAACTTCATGTGTTTTCTTACCAGTCAGGGTGAAATATGGATAGAGTACTCATAGCGGAAGTTAGTTACTATACTAGAGTTATGATGGGAATCATTGCTTTTCGAGCTGTCAACCTCTGCAAGTACTCCTAATAATTTTCTCTTTTTTCACACGATTCCATGATAAATCTCAAAAGCTATTTGCTTCCAATGCAGGAAATGTAGTCGAAACAAGGTCCCGGACTCTACTTAATCTAGTTGAAAATGATAACCAGGCCAAAAAAGACAATAATGTAAAACATCAGCATAAAAAGTTCCATCCTAATCTCCCACCAGTTGGTCCATTTGCACTGGCGGCTGCAAATAAAAAATACATATCCTACAGCCGCTAGTAGCCAATCTGGTTACCCAGGAAGAATTGGTAACAAAACTAGTTTCAATAGCAAGTTCTCAACAACAAACTGGTAATGATCTCCCAACGACCTTTAGTACTAATAGAGACATATACTCCCTTGCAAATGAGCATGACACAAAATTTGTTATGTGTTCAAAGACTAGTAGTAGCATGTCGTTTTATATGTAATATGTATACATTGATATTTTGATGTAATTTTTTTAGTTGCACTCCGACGAAGATTAACAAGGGGGCTGATGCTTGAAATAACTAAATCAAGACTTCCAATCACATCTATAGCAGGATTCATAAGGCCACTGGATCCACATGAATCTACTTATATAGCATCAATCACAAGCGTTTTCGTGAGGAATGATATTCCCATCTTGCCCTCATGGAAACACCACCGAAATACCCCTGAGCATTTCGAAGGTTTACTAAAGAAGTTCGATGTAAGTCATCTATCTCTTGGACATACTCCATTGTTCTGTCCCTTGTCTTCTTAGCTTGCCGTTTGTTGTATATGCTCCTCATTGTTGTCTACAGAGATTTTTCTTGTTCGATGAGAATAGCGAGGAAGTAAAGATTGTTCTCAAAAGGTTAATCTCTGCATGTTTCCGCCAGCAGTGCGATAGGCTAAAGAAGCAACACTTCTCTGGCAAGTGTTTTAATGATGATACAAGAACGTATCCTGTGGATCACATGACTGATGATCAGTGGGGTGATCTTCTCCACCACTGGCTTGATCAAAAGAATGAGGTATGCTTTGAGAATACTAAGACTAGATCGCATTGTTAATTCGTATTTATGCATGTGTCTTACAAGTCTCATTTTATAGGCCATCGCTCAAAGGAATTGTTCTAGCCGTAATAAAGTACGAGTAATAAGTCGTACAGGATCCCATAACATAATTGGTCACCTCTACCAATTAGTAAGGACCTGTTGTTTTGTACTATATATTTTAAATAAGTATGTAATTGATGTTGTGGAATCTGTATGCATCTTATCTTTCAACCTCCACCATGTGATGCAATTTATGTTTGCTCGTCCAAATGCAGATGAAGTCTAACATGGATCCAAAAAAACAGTTGACTCTGCAGGATAAATTTGAGGGATGCCAGACGAATAGATATGGTGTCATTGTAAAGAAAGTTGTTGTAAGTCTTCTCTGCATTTTGTGATGTTGCACTTGCTGTGATTTGTATGTATAAGTTTGGTATGCAACCTTTCTTGGACTGCTTCTCATTTTTTTTCATTTTCCTTCATAATTTGCAACTAAACTCAGTTTCACTTATGAATTGTATAAACAGTTGGCATATCATGCACCTCACAGTGTTTACGTAGGAAGCCACATTTTTAGTCCTGTGAGTAAATGACATCAAAAAAATATACATGACAAAATGATCTTTTTACTGAAGTTTATAAGATGCGTTATCAGCATTGGCAATTATAGAAGTTCATGCACATGTTAAACCTATCTACATGTTTCTCCATAATAACTTCATTTCTCTTACACATGTCTATCAACTGAAAACTTTCGAGGCTGAATTGAAAGAGGAGTTGGCAAATCCTAGGAAAGACTGTTTAGTAAAAACTCCAAAAGAATGTGTGGATTTATTTTCCAAGGTACTACAACACGGTGCTATAGCCAAAAATATGTTGTTGTGTAATGTTGGGTTCCTAGCGAGCTCGTCAAAGTCCAAGTTCAAGTTCAAGTCCAACTCCAAGGCCATTTCTTTGCACATTCAACTTCTAGAGGAACAACTCCAAGCTAGACAATCGTTATCATCTGCCCTAAGTGTATACAATGAACGTTTGATCACAAAGTTAGAAGAAATTTAAATTCGGCTGGAGCACTCCATAGAAAATAAGGAGAAAGTCATGAAGATGCTCAGTATTTGTGGTTGAGCACTAACAGCTCAGGTCAGTCCCTTTGTCGTGAAATGGAACCTGAAGCTGGAAGTATTTTGTTAGTGCACTAGTCTATACTTGTTATGAACTTGGGCTGTTTCCTTGTTGCGACATGTCTATAATTTGCATGGTACCTTATCATGTACTACCTCTGTTTCAAAATATATCCCTTTTTAATTAAGTTGTTTTAGCTTGCTAAAGATCCTTATAGTATCAATTTTGGAGTGGAGTTACTATTGGTGAATAGAATGCACCAATATGGAAGTAGTATGTTTCCTGAATGCGTGATCTGTGGATTGTTAGCCTTCTTAATATTGGTGCTTTATATGATGCAAGGTTGGATTGTTGTGTACTAATATATGTGTCGATGGAGAAAATTGCATCTAACACTAGTCTTTGTGGCATTTGTTGCACAAAACACAGAAACAAGACCTTTTTTGTGGCTAGCACCGTTTTTGGCTTAATTTTTTGCACCTGGCCCAAATAAACATCTTACCCTTGTTAGAGCATATCTAACCCATCCCCAAAACGACAATAGAGGAGTAAATTTACTCCTCTAATGGCCAAAGCCGCACCAAACCTAGCTGAACCCCTATAACCGTTTAGAGGAGAATAAATATAGGACTTGCCACTATGACCTCGACTCCTTTATTTTTTCTCCCACACTGCCCATTCGCTGCCGACTAGCTGCCCTTCGCCGGATCTGTGCTCCGCCAACGGCCAATTACCCTCTGTGCTTCTCCTGGTATCCTATGTCGCCAGAATCGGAGGCCACGAGCAATTTCCTGGACACAAATGCACCGCCGAGCTTCGCCGGATTTGACACACAGTGGCCGGGATACAATCGGATCCTCGAGGCCAAGCACCTTCTAGCATGACTACACGCTATTGAAACTCCCCAGCCGAGCTTGTAGGAGCGCTACCATGAGCACCCACGCTGCCACTAGCTCCGGATCCGACACCAGCAGCCGCACCGGCACCAGCCCTTGGACCCGCACCGGCATCGCCGGAACAAGGTGAGGAAGAGATAAGCTTTAGGGTTCTTTGTAGCATTTTTGGTTAAAGCTCGTCAATTTTCTAATCTAGATGATTCTTCGTAGAAAGGTGAAGAAGAGAGAAGCTCCATGATCCGAGGATGACGATAATGATTTGTACTTTGCTTGGCATCATCAAACAATTGTTGGAGTCGACCAGCCTTTCCAACAATTTTGGGAAGAAATACATGCCAATTTCAATGAAGAACTAGTGGAGATCCAAGGTCATTAATATCGATTATGAATAGGTGGACTTTGCTAGTAATGTTCTCTAATGCGGAAAATCTATGAATAAATGGAGCTTTCATGTATGAATAATGGTGTATGAACATTGAGCTTCTCTCTTATTAATCTTGTTCAGTATGAGCTGACGTGAGATTTTAGCAGATTAGGATGATGCTATTACTATGTATGACTAATTTATTGATATATATATGAACTATGAATCTTTATGTGACACGTTTCCATGTATTCATTCCCTCAAATTTGCAAACTTTGCTAAAAAGAAAATTTACTCCTCTAAATTATTGGGGATCAGTTCTGCGGCAAAATTTAGAGGAGTATATTTGCTCCTCTTAAGGATAGGGAGCCTTTTGCTCATCTAAATTTTTGGGGATGGGTTAGAGATGCTCTTAACATATATGTAGAATGCATGTGTATGTTTCCTTGTAAATTTTTCATAATTCGTTTATACTTAAAACACTTTTTTCATATTTTTAAAGTATAGTTACAAGTAGAATTGTAGTAAAATTGGATTCTCCACAATTTATTTTACCAACATGTGAATAAGTTAAGCAGTTCATTTGGGCTGGGTGAAGAAAATTAAGCCACAAACTATGCTAGATGGAAAAAATAAATTGTTTCTGTGTTTTGTGGAACAAACGCCACAAATGATAGTGTTCGTTGCAATTTTCTCGTGTGGATGCGATCAAACTGGTTATGTGTGGATGCACCAATATGTAATAGTATGATACAATACATTATGTTACAAGTGCTACTGTCCTGGACCATTGATGTAAGGTTCGGGTTCTCAAAACAATGCCTTAGCCCTTTGTTGCACACCATATTCATACGTGTCATATGATAAATGGAAATACATTTTTGAATCAAAGCTCAACATTTTCTTTCACGTCTGAATGGATTGATAAACAGATGGAGTACGACCCACAAAAAAAGACCTTATACAATTTTTCTGTTTTCTTACTTGGACTAGTCACATTCAAAACCGTACTCGAGCGGCAAATACTCATGCCATCCCCCGTAATATTTTTGAATCCGAGATCATGGTATCCAATTTTCTACCCCTGCATCTAGAAAAAGGTTACTTTGAGAAATGTCCTGGATGATCAGTTGATGTGACCAAGCCTTGGATTCGTGAACAGAGGGAAGTATGTTCTACTAGTAGTTATTACTTGGACTGTCACAAAATTCAAATTTTGAATTGAGAGGCAAAATCTCCCGCCTACACCAAAATATTTGGGCCCCATGTTTAATCTTTCAAATAATGCTGAATTCCATTTGACCTATCGTATTGATGATCAATGGTGATTGTGAAATTGCTGGGTTAGGTGGTGGGGTTCGCTCGTAATTTTTGTTACTAGGACTATAGCCAAATTCAAAATCTTAATCGAGGTTAAAAACCTATAGACCAAACAATTTCGCAAATGGAGTCAATATTTTCTTTTCTATGCGAATATGGTTGTTATTGATTATCAGTTGATGTGACCATTTTTTATTCCTAAGTAGAGAGAGTACCATTTTTTCGAATTATTACTTGTACGCTAGCCAAATTCAAAATCTCAGTTGAGCGACAAAATTTACCAATGTTCTGCGCAATTATGTAATGGATGGTCAGTTGATGTGACTCTCAGCCTTCAATTCCTGACCAAATAGCGCACTAGTCTACAACTGTATTTTTCTATTATTACTTTGCCGCTAGCCAAATTCAAAATTGTAAAATTGAGCGGCAAATTCCCAACCGAGTCATATGCATTTCGTGCCCCTCCATTTCAAACATTTTTAGGCAAAATCTCCCACCGATGGAGTACCATTTTTCTAGTATTACTTGGACTCTTACCAAATTCAAAATGTCAATCGAGCGTCAAAATAACACTCTGAACTTGAAGCATTTCCTGCCCCACTGTTTCAAAAACTTTGAAGCAAAATGTCCCAATGGGAGTACCATTTTTCTATTATTATTATTTTTTGTCTTGTAGCCAAATTCTCAATTGAGCGGCAAAATCACACACCGATCTTGAAGCATTTCCTGCCCCACCGTTTTAAAACTTTGCAGCAAAATCTCCCATTGTGGAGTACCATTTTCCTATTATTATTACTTATTCAGTAGCCAAATTCAAAATCTCAATCGAGCGGCAAAATCACACACCGGCCTTGAAGCATTTCCCGCCCCGCCGTTTCAAAAACTTTGAGACAAAATCTCCCACCATGGAGAACCATTTTTCTATTATTATTATTTGTTTGGTAGCCAAATTCAAAATCTCTATCGAGTAGCAAAATCACACACCGACCTTGAAGCATTTCCCGCCCCACCATTTCAAAAACTTTAAGGAAAAATCTCCCACCATGGAGTACCATTTTTCTATTATTACTATTTGTCCGGTAGCCAAATTCAAATATCAATCGACCGACAAAATCACACACTGACATTGAAGCATTTCCTGCCCCACCGTTTCAAAAACTTTGAGGCAAAATCTCCCACTAGGGGATTACCATTTTTCTATTATTAGCCAAATTAAAATCTCAGTCGAGCGGCAAAACCAAACACCAACTTCGAATCATTTTGCGCCCCTCCGTTTCGAAAACTTTTGACTTTAGAATTCCTATTCTACCCATTGTTTATGCGCCCTATGGGCATGCTAAAGTCTATAGCTTGGGGACACGATCGTAATTATTTTTCTATTCACCTCCATAGTCTCGATTCGTGCAGTTTTTCTCGCTAGTCCTCCGAAAATCCCAGGCTTCTCTCCCGCGCCCTCACCTCCATGACTACCACGTGCACTGCTCGGCGGCAATTCCACGGCGGCCAAAGTCGCTTCATCGATTCCCACCCCATCGGATCTAGTTCACCGGGTCTCTCCGCCACTCAACCAGAGTTGTGGTCTCGCTGACCGCGTCTATGGAGTCGTCGACCACCCACGCTCTGTTTCCTTGCCGCTGAAAGCTACCCAGCCGTACTATAGCAGCTTCACCATTGTTTACTAGACGATATCTAGTTCAGCAAGTTCCATGTCCACCGCTCCAAACAAGATGCACGGGCATCACCGTTGACTGCACTGACATCGATGGCCTAAGATCTGCTTCCCCAACGTCAATAGCCACCACAACTGCAGCACCCTCGGTGAACTGGACGTCACTTGCAAAGTACTGACGATGCTTAGACGCCTCTTCGACCAAGGTAACCAAATCTCCATCCCATTTTTGTTTTGTCAGCGGTATAGCAGGTTGAAGCCTATCGCAGTGAACTGCATTTTGTAATCATGCTAGTACATACAAGTCACTAGGCACGCATGTTCTTTGTGCTAGTACATACAAGGTTATTAGACATGTTGGTTTGCATTCGCTGCTCTACAAATTTCAAGTCATGCACATGTATGTTATTTTGTCATGCACATGTTCTTATCTTAGCTGCTCTGTACACCAGTAATTGTCTGCTATTGTGTAGTTCTTGCAAAATGTAATGTTAGTGGAAAATATTAGTGTGGATTCCCTGCTCCATAGTTACTGAATCTATCTGGTTATTCTTGAGCTAAGTTCCTTCTATTATTTCTTCCCTGGCATCGTTCTGCTATCCTGTAGTACCCGTTCAAACTCTTCATACTGGTTTTATTATAATTTTGTTACCATATGTTTCTTCAAAAGCTGCAACACTGAATATTTTCTTTTTATTTGCGTAGAGCTTAAAAATGAACACTGAACATGTTAGTTTGCATAGCCTATAGGTTCACCAGCGATGCCATTAAATATTTTCTATATCTGGTGCTAGTTCATCCTAATCAACGGCATAATTATTCTTTACTGTATAGTTCATTCATGTTTTCCATTCCTGCTCGACAAATTCTGGTATGATGCGGTTGTAATTTCAATGTGGTTCATTCTTAGCTACAACAATAACTGCATGCCATTGTATAGCTCACCGCAACATATCTTGCATTCCATGAGATACCACTTCTTCCATATATATTTGCTGAAATGACCTAGCTAGTTTATATTTGTTGAAATTCTAAGAAACACTTTGTTTGATTGCTCATTTCATTGTAGGCACACTTGTCTAATGCTTTTTTGTCCTATTCTATAGGTTCACAAGCCCCACTATTATATCTCATATCTGGTTCTAGTTCGTCCTAAGAAACAACATAACCATCATGTACTATATAGTTCATTCGTGGTTCTCTACTAGTTCGTACTATGCAGTTATAATTTCTATATGGCTCATTCTTAGCTATGAGTAGTTTGACTTGTTTGCTGTATTAACTTGTTATTACTTAGTTTCAAACTGCAATTATTGCTGTTGCCACCAAATAAGGGGCTGCAAGATCATGTCTCAAGGTGGTTTGCCAATGTAGCTGTCACACTCAAAGGGAGATGCAGTTGATGGATTGAGAAATCAAATTGAGGACAATGCTATCAACTTGATTGTCAACTAAAATGCTCAATTTTCTTTCCCTTGTGATGATATTATGTAATATTTTTAAGAAGTTTGCAGCTAATCTAATATCTAGATAACTTGCATAGGCCATGTAGGCATTTAGTTGACACCATCCATGCATGGTGGTAGGCGGTACCATAACTGCACCAGCCAGGTCGATTAGGTAACAGTATAGGGCTTTGTTATTTGCCCTTCTTGGATTGGGCCTGCCATGAATATTAAAAGATGCTTGCTAATTATACTCCTTTTATGATATTTGTATGGTCTTTAGAAAGGCTGAAACTATAGATGTCTGTGAACGTAATGGTCCTACCCTCAGGTGGCAAGTAGTAACAATAACAGGCTAGAATAGTAACAGGCTAGTACATTAGCATGATAAAACAGAAACAGGCTAGAACAGTAACATGCCAAAATAGTAATAGGCCAAAACAGCGGCAACCCAACACAGTAACGGGCCAAACTAATAATGGGCCAGACCGTAACAGACGAGAAAAGTGATAGGCCAGAATAGTACCAGGCTAGAATAGTAAAGAGCCACAATAGTAATGGTCCTAAACAATAAATGGCCAGAACAGTAACGAGCTAGAACATTAGCAAGCCGAAAATTTTACCAGACAGGAACAGTAACATGCCAAAAATATTTCCATGCTAGAACAGTACTAGATCAGAATAGTTGCAGGACGCCTGTAGGCCTGAAAAGTTGACGGACGGTACAGTAAAAGGCCAGAAAAGTATCGGACCTTCTTGATACATTGCAAATGTATCTATAATTTTTGATGTTCCATACTTGGTTTTATCCACTTTCTTGTGTTTTGTCCACACTTTGGAGTACTTTTCATATGATTTCTTGGACTAACATATTAGCAAGAGCCACAGTGCCAGCTGCCTGTTTTCTGCTATTTTTGGTTCCAGGAAAGTCAGAAAATGAATATTCTCGGAATTGGATGGGACAAAAGCCAAAGTGAATATTTTTTCGGAAGTCATCAGATGCCAGAATACGAGACGGAGAGGAGCCAGGGGGCCACCACACCACCTGGCCGCGTGGGCCAGGCCTGGCCACGCCAGGGGGTGGTGTGGCCAGCCCAGGCACCCCCTCGGCCTCTCCTTCCGCCTATAAGATGCTCTCGGGATGAAAACCCTAAGTACCCGATCAAAAATCCACGAAAAAGTCTATTGCCGCCGTCATCTCCATCCCTAGATCGGGAGGGATCTGAAGCTCTTCCCAGCACCCTGCCGTAGAGGGGAATTCACCCTGGAGGCCTTCTTCATCACCATGCAAGCCTCCGGTGTGATGCGTGAGTAGTTCATCCTTGGACTATGGATTCATGTAGTAGCTAGATTGCTGGTTCTCCTCCTTTGTGCTTTCATGTCTAGATCTTGTGAGCTCCGTTCATGATCAAGATCATCTATTTGTAATTCTGCATGTTGTGTTTGCGGGGATCCGATGGATATTGAGATACTATTTTAGATTGATTATTGATTCTATCATGTCTTTGTTATTTGTGATCTTGCATGCTTTCCGTTGTTAGTAGCTATCTTGGCCAAGTAGATGCTAGCAACTCCAAGAGTTAGTATTTATGCTCGATAGTGGGTTCATGCCTCTAGTAATCTGGGAAAGTTACAGAAATCTCCAAGGTACTAGATGTGCTTTTGCTACTAGGGAGAAAACAACAATCCTTTGTTCATAGAACAATCGTATTGTTTACTTTACACGCAATTCGTAAAGCAATAATCTGTTTCTTGCAACTTAATACTGGAGGGGGTTCGGATGATAACCTGAAGATGGATTATTAGTCATAGATGCAGTTGGATGGCGGTCTATGTATAATGTTGTAATGCCCAATCAAGTCTCAAAGGAGTCAAGATGATTAGTATATGCATGTATTGCTTTCTCGATGTTTTTCAATTGCCCCGCTGTAATTTATTCACCCAGCATGTTATCTATCTTAAGGAGAGCCACCTCTAGTGAACTATGGATCCCGGTCCCTTTCTTTTACATATAATCTACAAACTATTTACTGCTTTGTGTTTACTTTCTGCAAACGATTACTTCCTTCCATTCGATACGTTTAATCCTTTGTTTTCAGCAAAACACGGTGAGATTGACAACCTCATCGCAAGTTGGGGGCAAAGTTCTGTGGTTGTGTTGTGCAGGTCTCCACGTTGCTACTAGCACCGGTAGTGCGCCCTGCCAAGGCTTAGCTAGCAACACCTTTGGGGTGTTTCCTTGCTCCTACTGGTTCAATTTAACCTTGGTTTCATAACTGAGGGAAACTTGCTGCTGTGCTCATCATACCTTCCTCTTGGGGTTCCCAACGAGCTCTACATCAACACCGAGCCATCAAGCATTTTTCTAGCGCCGTTGCTGGGGAGTCAAGGAAATCTTCACAAGGGGAGTCCCTCATAACCAATCTATTTACTTTGTTATTTTTGTTTTGCTTAATTTCTTTTTGCTTTGTTTGCTTGTTTCTTTATCAAAAACACAAAAAATTAGTTCCACTAGTTTGCTTTCTTATTTGAAAACCCAAAAAATGACTACTCTTGAAAATACTAAGTTGTGTGACTTCACTAGAACCAACAACAATGATTTTATGAGCACACCTATTGCTTCACCTATGCCTGAAGATACTTTATTTTAGATAAAACCTGCTTTACTCAATCTTGTTATGAGAGAACAATTTTTTGGTATTGGTAATGAAGATGCTATTGCCCATCTAAATAACTTTGTTGAACTTTGTGAGATGCAAAAGCATATGGATGTAGATGGTGATATTATTAAGCTGAAATTGTTTCCTTTCTCTTTGAGAGGAAAAGCTAAAGAATGGTTGAATTCCTTAACTAGGAATAGTATTGATTCTTGGACTAAGTGCAAAGATGCTTTCATTGGAAAATACTATCCTCCTGCTAAGATTATATCTATGAGAAGTGAAATAATGAAGTTTAAACAATCTGATAATGAGCATGTTGCTCAAGCTTGGGAAAGAATGAAATCTTTGGTAAAGAATTGTCCCACTCATGGACTGACTGCTTGGATGATCATCCAAACTCTTTATGCAGGATTGAACTATTCTTCAAGGAACCTATTGGACTCTGCTGCCGGAGGTACCTTTATGACCATCACTTTGGGTGCTGCAACAAAACTTCTGTACAATATGATGGTTAATAATTCTGAATGGCATACTGAGAGAGCTCCACAAGGTTGGAAGGTAAATTCTGTTGAGGAAACTTCCTCCTTGAGTGATAAGATTGATATTATTATGTCTATGCTTGTTAATGGGAAAGCCCATATTGATCCAAATAATGTTCCTTTAGCCTCTTTGGTTGCTCAAGAAGAGCAAGTTGATGTGAACTTCATAAGAAATAATAATTTTGGCAACAATTATTATAAGAATAATTTTGGTAACAACAATTATAAGCCATATCCTCCCAACAATGGTAATGCTTATGGAAATTCCTACAACAATAATAGGAGTGCCCCTCTGAACTTGAAGTTATGCTTAAAGACTTTATTAGTAAACAAACTGCTTTCAATAAAACTATTGAGGAAAAACTCTCTAATGCTGAAAGAAGTATAACATCTTTGGCTAAAGCTCAATCTTCTTTGAATAAAATGGCTGCTAAACCTGAAACTAATGATAATCCCTTTGCAGCTACTAATGCTATACAAGTAAGAATTGATGAAAATGTTAGACTATTAGTTGAATTACATGCTAAGTGGGAAAGAGAAGATGAAATTGCTAGAAACATTAGTGTTTCTACTATCACCACCACTAGTGTTGAGGCTAGTAATAGTTCTACTACTTTAGATGATAAATTTGATTTTGATCTTGATGGTTGCAATATCTCTGAAGTTATTAAGTTCCTACAAAAGCTTGCTAAAAGTCCTAATGCTAGTGCTATGAACATGGCCTTTACAAAACACATTACTGATGCTCTCATAAAGATTAAGGAAGAAAAGATGAAACATAAAGCTTCTATTCCTATTGACATGGGTATACCCTACAGGTACTCGAGCTTGGTATATACGGCCTAAATATGTAAAGTTCCACGGTGTCGCTAAGGCCGAAATGAAGGACTCGAGTAACCTACGGACTCTCGATTGCTTGAAGAACAAGAAGAAGCTAAAGATAGAAAATTTGAAGGAGAAAACCCTAACTTGTAACTGACTCGACCTGCTACCCGAGACCTAGACTATCTATATAAAGGCTAGGAGGGGGCGGCGAGGAGGACACACGCAACCCTAGTTTTCCATAACTCTTGGGAGATTGCATCTGCGCACCATTGTAATCCTCGATTCCTTTGATAATTCCACAAGCAGACAAGCAGGAGTAGGGACATCTACGAGGCCTGAACCTGGGTAAATCTTCGAGTCCCCTGTGTGCTTGTTTGCTAGCCGATAGATGTCTCCAGCGCTCCCTCCTTCTCCAAAACCCAAGTCCATAACAGTGGGCATGGATGAGTTAAACCCTCGTCAATTGGTGCCGTCTGTGGGAATTGGGAGTGCGGATGTTACGGCTTCTTCGGCCCCATCAACCAAGATCTACAACTCCGCAATAGCGGAGATTCGCCAGCTCTTCGGCGTGTTCGACTTCACCGTCCACACGCCAGCTACTCGCCCGGCTTTCGAGTCCGTGTGCGACGGGATCAGCCTGGCAATAAGTAGCTTCTGCTTCCAAGTTGGTCAGATGGGCACGCTTCGCATGCCTGATCAGCCGACGATGCCGTCGATCGCCCCAGCATCATGGTTCCCTCCATCGATCGGCACCCTCAGTGATCTCAATGCCTCGACAACAGTCGAAAACACGGTCAGCAATAGCAGTCGCGACTACGATCTGAGCGATCTGGCCACTGAAGATGGAACCTATGGTTTCGGATCTGAGAGTTTTGGGAGCAGCAGCTTCCCCAATCACTTCATGTGCGCCGTCATCAACGCAGGCGACACCTCCGCCAACCACGACAACACGGGCAATCGCCGCAATGGAACCGACCCACCAAATGGCGGCAATGGTGGCAACGGTGGCAATCGCACCCCCATCAACAATGGAGGAGAAGTCGAACTTCCAACCATAACAAACGAGCAAACCGGCGAACGCGTCGTTGTCAGGCTCAACGAGTGGGCTCGCTACCGCTAGGCCCTGCGGGGCAACCCTTTACCTCCCGGCTCCTCGCAAGAACTTCTGATGGGCTACCACTGGCTCTTGAAGGAAGAATTCAAGCGTCAAGCGCAAACAATCGCGCAACTAGAAGCACGCAAAAGGGCGGCAGATGAGTCAAGTCTTCGTCGTGCTGTGCTCTCCTCCCACGGAGGATCCTCCTCAAAAGGCAATGAGTACATCGCCAGAAAGAGGCAATCTCGGATGGCCCATCTCACCGAGCAAGAACGCATAGAACCTGCAAAAGTCCTCGACTTCAGCTCTATGACAGTCGATACAGGGGGCAATGTGGTCCCAAAGACGCCGCAAGCTGCAGTGACAGCGGCCACCATGTACCTCCTCAATAACCTGCCGTCAGCTGGAGATCCCCGAGCCGCCATGCACCGATCTACGATCGCGGGCTTGGGACTAATCAAGGCTGCCCTCGACAAGGAGTCAACGCCGGAGCCGAAGAAAGGCAAAGCGCTACTCCTCGCCCTCATCCAGTGATGACAGTCACAACCTGTCTCGACGCCGCTGCTCACAGTGACATGACCACGACTATGACGCGCGTGATGACATCACGCATCGCAAGATTGACAAATCAAGGGCGCGACGTGCTCGGTCGACTGACTCAGAAGAGGAAGATGTGGAGCTCAGAAGAGCAGATCCATAAGGCAAAAGCGAATGCCCAAGGGGTTCAAACTCCCATCGGAGAACCCGAAGTTTGACGGTCTACAGGACCCGAAGATTTGGTTGGAGGATCACATCTCCTCTGTCAGACTCCGTGGCGGCAGTAGAAGCACAGCCATGCAATGCTTACAGCTACAACTGTAGGGCGCCGCCCGAGCATGGCTCAACAACCTCCCGCGCGGATCCATTCGCATTTCGGATGAGCTGGTTTACAGCTTCGTGCGCAACTTCAAAGGCACTTACAAGCGGCCATCATCAATCGAAGAGCTAAGATGCTGCCAGCAAAGATCGGGCGAATCGCTACGCTCCTACATCCAAAGGTGGTCCATCATCAAGAACTCCGCAGAGAACATCTGGGAGGATCACGCAATTGACGCATTCAACGGCGGCGTCCGCCGCATAGAGCTTAGGGAGGAGCTGGGCTGCTCGAAGCCCAAGACCATTGACCACTTGATGGAAATCGCGAATCGGTGGGCCGATGGAGAAGATTCGGTGAAAAATCGCGTTCACTCCGACGAGGAGGCAGAACTCGAGCGCAGACGCGACCGCCGAGGCAAACGCCGCATGCGCATCTACGATGACCGTGACGACGTCAACATGGTCGCAGTCGTCTACGCCGACAGACGCGACGACAACCGCAACAGCGGATACCGCAGCGGTGGATACCGCGACTCTGGGAAGACCACGCAAGTGTGGCAACACCGCGATCGTAATGAAGCACCCGCAACATCCATTGAAGACAAACTGTCCGGGCCATGTACGGTGCAATTTTACATCGACAAGCATGATGGAAAGAAGAAGTCCAGCCACCTCCTCAAGGACTACCGCGAGTTCCTCAAACTACATGAGGGATTATCTCGGATGAACCGCAACACAGTCGAAAGAGGCTACGGAGCCGCTCCAGGCGCCGTGGCACATGGCGCTCCGCCACCGCTACCTGGAATGCCCCCAAACGCAGCTGCACCGGACCAGCACCAGGGAGGCGAACCCTACCCAAGGGCCATGGGTACCATGATGATCCAAAAAGGACGCCCCTCCAATCAGGTGCAGAAGGCCATCACTCGCCAAGTCAACTTGGCCACACACTCGCCACCATCTACCACTGAGTACCTCAGCAGAAGCGAGTCATGCATCACCTTCGACAAACGTGATCACCTGCCTCAAGTACCTCGTCCATGCCATTGTCCCCTCATACTCAAGGCGCAAATCGGAGGCTTCGACATGAGCCGCGTCTTCATGGATGGTGAAAGAGGCATCAACCTTATATTGGCGAGTACCTTGCGAGCAATGAGGATCCCTCTGGCTTGCCTAGAGGCCTCAGACACAACATTCCACGGCATCGTCCCAGGAAAAGGCGTATATCCCCTGGGCAAAATCAACCTCGACGTTATCTTTGGCACGCCGAAAAACTTTGCGCGAGTGCATCGACTTTGAGGTCGTCGACTGGCCCTCGCAGTACCACTGCATCCTCGGACGTGTCGCGTTCGCTAGGTTCATGGAAGTACCACACTATGTCTACCTGTAGATGAAAATGCCAGGTCCCAATGGCGTCATCATAGTCAACGGGAGCTTCAAGAGGTCCGACAGTTGCGACAGGGAATTCAACAGAATTTCCCAGTCCTTCGGCATGCAAGAAGAACTTGCAAGACTAAAGGAGTCGACAGACAACAGTCTGCCTCCCCTAAGCCGGCCAAGCTCGCCTGATCTATCTTTCGACTCATCAGTGCACACAAACAAAGTGCAGGTCCACCCATCGGATCCCGCCAAAACGGCCCTCATCGCCAACAACTTGAGTCCTGCATAGGAACTCGCGCTCGTCGAATTCCTCGGTGAGCACTAGGAAATTTTCGCCTGGTGTCCTGCGAACATGCCAGGAGTTCCCAGGGAATTCGCCGAGCACGCACTCAACGTCAACCCAGACGCAAGGCCGGTCAAGCAAACAATCCGGCGATTATCTGAGCCACGGGCGAAGGCAGTCAGAATGGAGATCAACAGACTCCTCGACGCCAAATTGATACGCGAGATCAAGGAAAGCACTTGGCTCGCCAACATGGTGCTGGTACCAAAAAAGGACACGGATATCCTGCGGATGTGCGTGGACTTCAGCTCTTTGAATAAACACTGCCCAAAAGATCACTACCCGCTGCCGCGCATCGACCAGATCATCGACTCCACCGCGGGATGCGAGCGCCTCTGCTTCCTCGACCCTACTGAGGCTATAATCAGATCCAAATGAAGGAGGAAGATCAAGAGAAAACAGCGTTTACAACGCCCTTCGGTGTGTTCTGCTACAACACAATGCCCTTCGGGCTAAAGAACGCGGGAGCCATCTACTAGCGGTGCATGCAGGCTTGCCTCAAGGAACAACTTGGTCGCAACATTCAAGTCTATGTCAACGACATAGTAATCAAGACCAAGGAGGAAGCCTCTCTAATCAACGATTTGCGCAAAACCTTCGCCAACCTCAACCGCTACCGGATCAAGCTCAATCCGGACAAATGCGCCTTTGGCGTGCCATCTGGGCAAACTCGGGTACCTCATCTATGCCAGAGGAATCGAGGCAAACCCGAAGAAAATAAAAGCCATACTGGCCATGGAGAAGCCGAAAAACATAAGGGGCGTTCAGCAGCTGGCTGGGCGAATCGCGGCCCTTAGTCGATTCATCAGTCGAATGGGTGAAAAGGCACTGCCCTTCTACCAACTCCTCCGCAAAGCTGAAAAGTTCGAGTGGACCAACGAAGCGCAGGATGCATTCTAAGACCTCAAGCGCCTGCTATCCACCTCGCCAGTACTAGTGACCCCACAGGAAAGGGAACACTGTTGCTATATATCTCCGCCACCAACCAGGTGGTCAGCACAGTGCTTATCGTCGAGCGAGCCGAGGAAAATAAGGTCCACAGAGTACAACGCCCAGTATACTACCTCATGAGGTCCTCACACCAACAAAACAGCGGTACCCGCACTACCAGAAGCTGGCGTACAGTGTCTTCATGACCGCCCGACGACTACACCATTACTTCTAGGAACACCCAATCGTGGTGGTCTACGATGCCCCGTTGGGGCATATCCTCAACAACCCCGACGCCACGGGACGAGTCGCGCTTTGGGGAATAGAATTGTCTCCACGAGACATTACATACGAAAAGCGCAACGCAATCAAGTCGCAAGTTCTTCCTGACTTCCTCGTGCACTGGATGGAGAACTAGCTCCCTGACAAGCCAGATATGTCCTATCTCTAGACAATGCACTTCGATGGATCCAAGCGGAAGGACAGAGTAGGTGCCGGTGTCATACTAACATCACCTCAAGGGGACAAGCTGAAGTACATCCTGCGAATGCAGTTCATCGCCTCCAACAACGAAGCTGAATACGAGGCCCTGTTGCACAGGATGAGGATGGCAAAAGCCTGCGGTGCTAAGAGGCTCATTATTTACGGCGACTCCAAGTTGGTCGTCAACCAAACAATGCATGAGTGCGACGCACTGAACGACAACATGATCGCCTACCGCGACCTCTACGACACACTTGAAGGGGACTTCGACGGCTACGAGCTACGACACATAGGCCGCAAAAGCAATGAAGAGGCGGACGCACTCGCCAACATAGGCTCTACCTACGCCCCCATACCACCTGGGGTATTTCTCGAGTGCATCTGCGAGCGCTCCATCAAGCCAAAGGCAGCAGAGAAGAAAACAAGCGCAGCAACAGACTCGGGGGCTACGCCACCCAATGAGCCAATGGCACTCGACGACCTGGAGCTGGACACAGGACTCGAAGGACCAATGAGCGTCATGATGATCAAAGCATCCTGGACTCAGCCGTACATCACGTACCTCCTCAGCAAACGGCTATCGGACGACCCGACTAATGCGTGACACATCGCGCGGCGATCCAAGGCATTCGCTGTTATCAACGGCGAACTATACAAGCGCAGTATCACAGGAGTACTCCAGCGATGCGTGTCCACGGCTGATGGAAGAGTTGTCCTCCTCGACATCCATGAGGGAACCTGTGGACACCACGCTGGCAGTCGCGCCCTCGTGGCCAAAGCTTTGCGAGCTGGGTTCTACTAGCCTACAGCCATGCGCGACGCCAAAGACATCGTCCAGAAATGCAACGTGTGTCAATGATTCGTGGACAAGCCACACGCACCTGGCGCGGAGCTCCGACCAATCCCATTGGCCTAGCCCTTCGTGCAATGGGGACTCGACATGGTCGGCAAGCTCCCCAAGTCCTCGCGAGGAGGTTACGTCTACCTCCTGGTGGCAGTCGACAAGTTCACCAAGTGGATAGAAGTCATGCCAGTGACCAATCAATCAGGGCACAGCGCAGTCAAGTTCTTCGAGTCCATCATCTTCCGCTTTGGAGTGCCACACAGCATCATCATAGACAATGGAACAAACTTCACATCCAAGGAGTTCCAAGAATTCTGTTTGAATCTAGGAATCAACATCAGCTACGCCTCGGTAGCACATCCACAGACCAACGGCCAGGTTAAAAAGGCGAATGAGCTAGTCTGTGGCGGCATTAAAAAGTGACTCCCCCGGCCACTCGAACAAGCCGTGGGCTGCTGGCCAGATGAACTACAATTAGTACTCTGGACCCTACGCACAACCCCAAACAGTGCTACAGGCTACACCCCGTTCTTTATGGTGCACGGGGCCGAAGCGGTGCTGCCCACCGAGGTACGGTACAAGGTGCCACGCGTGGTCGCTTACATCGAGCAGGAGTCATCCCTTGCACTCGAAGACTCCGTCGATCTCCTTGACGAGGCAAGGGAAATCGCCGCGGAAAGATCAACGATCTACCAGCAGAACCTGCACAACTACCACAGTAGGAGGCTACGCCCTAGATCCTTCGTCGAAGGCGACCTAGTCCTGCGACTAAAGCAGCAAGGACATCTCAAGCTCGAGTCCCCCTGGGAGGGACCATACGTGATTACAGAAGTAATCCCAGGTGGCGCCTATCGCCTTCAAGATCTAGAGACGAGAGTCGCATACTCCAACCCCTGGAACGTCGCGCAGCTGTGACGCTTCTACCCCTAGTCGTTTTTACTTTTACATCACAAATAAGGCACTCAGCCAAGGCTACTTAGCCACGCATTGTACTTCGTACTGTCTCATGAGTAAATAAAGCTAAGTGCCCCAAAAACTCTGTGTTTTCCTTTATTTTTCATAACTTATCCACTCGGGGGCTGCGCCACCCTATACACATATGTTCTGCGAACTAAAAACGCGATATGCCGAGTAGCTGGCAAATCAATCGAAACCCTTGACACAACATCAACCCAGTTGCAATGCACCTGACAGGTTGACAAGGGACTGAGATAAGTGCATGGCCAGGCTAACGAAAAGGAATCGCATAAGTGCAACGCACTCACACGCTAACAAGCTCTTTATACATAATTGACAGTGAATTATACACAACATACATACGAACTTTACAACATTGGTACACTTATGTGCAGGATACAAATTGCGAGTGACTCCTCGAAGAAAAGAACGTTGCTTTGCTCCTCGAAGAAATCAATGATCTCCTCTGTTGGGCGATCTATTGCCTGATAATGCGGCACCATATCCCAAGCAGAGCCTGCTGGTTCTGTAGGTGCCCTAGCCGCAATTTCCGCAACGTCTACGTCCGGCCTATGAAGTCGCACCAGCGTCAGAGCGGCCGTGGCACCTGCCACCAACTGCTGCCTTACACAGTCGCGAACCGTAGCCAGGTCTTAGAACTTGGCAAGAAAGGCCAACAGGCTTGATGGAGCAACATCCAGCGGAAACATCGTCCGATAAATGTTCTTCAAACATGACTACGATTTCTTCAGAAAGTGCAGCACTCGCGACGCACGATCTTGCAGGGTCGCCAGCACAATCGCACGATCGTGATCCACCCAGAAGTATCCACTCTCCTGAAGTTGCTCTTGGGTGAGATCATGCATGCAAATGGCAATACTGTCTTTCTCATCATGCGGATGGCGCGCACTAACAACTATACAAAGCAACAACAGAAGCATAAGGACAGCACACCATTGCGAGTGACTACAAGGAAAAGATAAGAGTAAACACACTAACACTTAAATTGGTCGCCCAGTTGCATCATCTCCCCCAGCAGATACTTCTCTCGGGCGGTGGTTTTCTCTGCCTTTGACTTCCATACATCCATGCTACCGCGGAGCATAGGCAATTCACGCTCCAGCTGCTTCACGCGGTCACGCAGTCACGAAAGCAGCGACAGCTCATCCACCCTGGAGCGCGATGGCGGCAAAGTATCATCAAGGGGTGGCGAGTCCTGAGGTTCCCTCAAAGGATCACTTGATGTACCCTACCACAAGCCAAGCAAGAAGCGAATAAGAAGATCAAATTGACACACAGACAAAAGATTCGAGTGCATTCAAGATTGGCAAAAATTATCAGCAGATATACCCGCCAAAAGGCATGTCCTAGACAAAAGGCATAAACTAATCAACTATTACAAAGCTACTGAGGAGCGATTGGCTTCTTCGACTTCGAAGGATTCAGGGGCTCCATCGAGTCCGTGGCAGTGTCAGATGCCACTGACTTTCCGCCAGCCCCTGATGCCGCAGCCTTTGCCGCCTTCTTGGCTTGCTGCAGCTCCTCAGAGTACTTCACAACCATGTTAATTAGCTGCGGCCCATATTTGCCACGGGCAATCGCGAAGGGAGCAAAGACTACCTGCTGGCCGTCCGCACCAACGGGCATCGCCTTCACAACCGCTGCAGGATCAACCTTGACTCCGTGGGCCTGCACCATGGCGAGTGACATGGACGCGCCAGCCGCACGGTGTGAGTTATTGAAGCTTGCAGGAACACCCCCAGCGAGAGACTCCGCCAGCTCGTTCATGTTCTCGATCAGCTCAGCCTTGGGCATCAACTCCTCCCGGAGGCGACTGAGCACGACCTTGGCCTTGGAGAGCATATGCTGAACGGCGGCGCTGCGATCCTCGACTGCTGAAAGCGCACCTGCCAAGGCATCGTCACGGCGAAGGGCCTGAGGGTCGAAGCTCAAATCGCCAGCATCTGTACATAAACCCACACATGGACACAAACATCAGCGCCAACGGCAAAATATCGAACAAGAGCAAGATAATGATATCCAAACATAGTACCTGAGAGGACCTTGGCAATCGAGAAAAGTTGTTCTTCGAACAACTTCTCCCTGGCTGTGATGGAGGCATGCAGATCCTCTTCGCGCCTCTGTGCCTTGTCACGCGCCACGATTGCCTCATCGCGGCCCTTCATAGCCGCGGCGAGTGTCTTCTCCATGGCGCCGGCATCACACGAAAGGGCATTATGCTCAGCTACAAAACAAAAGGAGATTGACTATCAGTCGACTACATAAAAATAACACAGAAAAGGGAGAAGTAGCGGGCACTTACTTTCTACCACGTGATGGCGCGTCTCTAGCATTGCATGCTGGCGACCCATCGCCAACACTTGCTCCGCCAAGTGAGCAGCCTCCTTCACAAGGATCTACGGCAAAAAGAAAGCAACAAAGGATCAGAAGAAGCCATAGATAGCATCGACTGCAACTTCGAAAGAAAAAATCCTACACTTACATGATCCTCCAATGACTCCGAAGTCGATTGGTGTGCAGTCATCCGGGCAACCATTCGATGTTCCCCTTCATGCGGAGAACTAGAAGAGTTGTGCCTGGAGTGGGCCGCCAATTGAGGGGAAGGAGCACACTCGACCTCTTTCTTGGCCCTTGAGGTTGCGACTCCTGATTCATTCAAAAATTGGACGTCGCCAGAAGATGACGACGCCTCTTGACTACAAGACAAAACTAACATCAAGGAAAAGGCAAAAGCCATTGAAGAATCAAAAAGGACAAAATCGAACACTTACCAATCAAACTTATCAAAGTCAAAGGTTGGTTCCCCCGACTCTGACGAGGACTCCTTTGGTAGTCGCATCTTCTTGCGAGAAGATGGCGCCACGGCGCTCACAGGAATGGCAAGGATCGGCAACTCCGCACCAACGCCCGCACCTTTCGGAGTCGAAAGAGACGACGCATCGGAATCCTTGCTGCGCGAACGCTTGCAAGTATCCGGGCTACCCGACTCGGGGGATTCCTCCTCCACATCAGATAGGACGGTCGACTCTGACTCGTCCTCTTCCAAGGCTTCGTGAGGGATAACCCCCTCAGGAAGAGGGGGCATACAAGGTGACACCACCCAATCCTGTATATAGACAACAAATTCAGCACAAAGCAAAGGAACAACAAAGATGCAATCAACAAACTAAGCTACTACGTAGCACAATTGTACCTCAGGAGGAGGGTTAGAAGCATCGAACGGAGGAACGACTGGCTCACTGGGGAGCACATCCTTGACGGTGTATGTGGTCACCAGTCGAACCCTTTTATCTATCTCACTCGTGGACATGCCATCGGCAGACACGCGAGTGGCATCGTCAGCACCAGTCCACTGAAACATGGGGTGGACTCTGGCCTGCAGGGGCTCGATGCAACGATGCAGCCACGTGCGAATAAGTGCGCAGCCCCCTTCCTCTTTACCTATGTGATTCTCGAGGTCACAGACGCGCTCGTACATCACCTCTGTCTCCACGGACTCGCCAGGCATGACTACATTCTTCCAGGAGCGCCTCCTCTTGCACGGTGTCACGGGATCGAAAGGTGCGAGTCCGAAGTGGTCTCCGTCGTCCTTCTGGTCGCGAACATAGAACCACTTGTCCCTCCACCCTTGGACGGACTTCATCAGCTTGATGTCGAAATAGGTGGCGGATGGATCGACGTGGATTCCGCAGCCGCCTATATCATAGACTATGGAGCCAGACGCTGATTGACGCTTTAATTTGAAGAAGCGCTTGAAGAGGCCAAAGTGCGGCTCAATTCCGAGCCAGCACTCGTAGAGGGTGATGAAGCAAGAGATATGGAGGATACAGTTCGGGGACAGCTGATGGAGCTGAAGCCCGTAAAAACAAAGGAGGCCCCTGAAGAAGGGATGCAGGGGCAGCGAGAGGCCGCGAATGATGAAGGCCAAGAACATCACTCGAAAACCAGCAGGAGGAGAGGGGATTATCTCACTGCCGGGGATGCGTGCATCGGCGACTGCGGCGGACAGCACTCCGTCTTTGCGAAGAAGACGAATCTCAGAGGACTTGACGATGGAGGGACGCCACGCGCCATTCGTGACGCGGGTGCCCGTGCCCTTCTTCTTCCCACCGGCGATGGTGCTGGTGCCTACAGTGGCAGAGCCACCCTTCTTCTTTGCCGCAGTAGCGGTAGCCGCGGAATCGGCCGCATCACCTCCCTTCTTCTTCCCTATTGCGCGACGGCGATGCGATCGGAGAAAGTAGCTGGGAAATGCGAGGAGTTGGTCCAGCGCCACGGAGGAAAAGAGAGAAGAGAAAGCAGAGGAGCAGTGGCAATGGCGATGAAGGAAAAAAGATGAGAGAAAGCAGATGTGAATTTTACCATCGCAGCGTCACTACTTAACCCCTAGAAGATGCAATCCAACGGCTCAGAAAAACCCTACTGGACATGTGGCGTTCATCGTGCTCGACACGTGGAGGAGCTGAAACACGAACCGTCCCTCCACTACACCCATTATGTGCGGAAATCAAGGAGGCGCAGTTAAAATACAGATTACGCATGCCCGGTCAAATCAGAGTCAGGGAATGGGACCCACCGCTCGTCACGTCCTGTCAAACTCGCTCATGCGGGTAACTGAGGTCATGAAATCATCAGCACTGACGTCATCAAAAGCTACGCAGTAGAAGACTTTGATTACTTTAGTTTTGCTCGAGTCTTCGACTCCACCAAGCACTCAGGGGCTACTCCCATAGGGAGCGCTGGTCGTGCACCCTATGATTTTCTTTCTTCTTCTTTCAGGAGCATGGACAAGCAAAGAAAACCTAACCACTCGAAGCATGATTTGACTATGGACATGGGTTACTCCCATAGGGAGCGCCGGAAGTAAATTTCGACTGAAACAAGCAAACAAAAGACGATAGCAGTCGCAGAAGTTATGTCCCTGCCTGAGTCTTCGACTCAACCAGACACTCGGGGGATACTCCCATAGGGAGCGCTGGTCGCACACCCTATGATTATTTGTACAAAGTACTGTGTGTCAATAACATCCACACTCGAAGTTTATGGCGACACCGCCTCATAAATTTTTCCCTACAAAGAGACTGTGTCTCCTGGGTTACCCGAATCGTCTCTGCGATGATAAAATTCGGATGCCGTGCTTACAGCATGAAGGTAAGACCTGAATAAGGCCTAGCAACACATTTGCTGCGCACTACCAGAAATATATCCGTGCCTACAGGTACGATGAATATGCCTTGACGGACGCGTCGAGTGCTCACACCCATATACTGGAATTCGACTCCTGTAAGACCTCCGCGGCTTGAGTCGAATTACACCAGCACTTTTCCGGATTCGAGTCTAGGAACTCGAGTTTGAGTAGGTGGCGTTGTTTTACCCTAAGGTAGTCAACTGATACCGATACATCGGTTAAAATCAGGCACGCACACCAACAATCCCTATGACACAGACAAAGCAGTCGAAAAATGTACTCAGTCATGCACTCGAAAGACTTCATAAAGTCTCCAGTCGAATCTGCGATTCCACTGGACACTCAGGGGTACTGACATGGGTATACCCTATAGGTACTCGAGCTTGGTATATATGTCCTAAATATGTAAAGGCCCACGGTGTCGCTAAGGCCCAAATGAAGGACTCGAGTAACCTACGGACTCTCGATTGCTTGAAGAACAAGAAGAAGCTAAAGATAGAAAATTTGAAGGGGAAAACCCTAACTTGTAACCGACTCGACCTGCTACCCGAGACCTAGCCTATCTATATAAAGGCTAGGAGGGGGCAGCGAGGAGGACACACGCAACCCTAGTTTTCCACAACCCTTGCCAGATTGCATCTGCGCACCATTGTAATCCTCGATTCCTTTGATAATTCCACGAGCAGAAAAGTAGGAGTAGGGACCTCTATGAGGCCTGAACCTGGGTAAATCTTCGAGTCCCCTATGTGCTTGTTTGCTAGCTGATAAATGTCTCCAATGCTCCCTCCTTCTCCAAAACCCAAGTCCATAACAATGGGCATTGATGGGTTAAACCCTCGTCACCTATAAAACAATAAGATGGTTGGGAACCCATCATTAATATGAAAGTGAATGACTTTGATTTTAAAGCTTTATGTGATCTTGATAGTAGTGTTTCTATTATGCCTAGAAGGATTTATGATATGCTTGATTTGCCTCCACTTGAAGATTGTTATTTGAATGTGCCACTTGATGATAATGCTAAAAAGAAACTCATGGGGAGTCTTAATGATGTTCTTATTATGATTAAAAATGCCTATGTCCCCGTTGATTTCTATGTTTTGGATGTTGAATACAATGCTTCTTGTCCTATTACTTTGGGAAGACCTTTTCTTAGAACTGTTGGTGCCATTATTGATATGAAAGAAGGCACCATTATATATCAACTCCCACTCAAGAAAGGTATAGAACACTTTCCTAAGAAGAGAGAGAAGATTTATTTTGCTTCACTTATGAAAACAAAATTTGGTCTTAATGCTTCTTCATTTGAGAACACTTGATTCTTTCTTGCTTCTTATGCCTAACTTAAAGGCGTTAAATAAAATTACTTATTGGGAGATAACCCAAAAGTTTTAGATGAGTCTTGGAAGTTATTACTTCAGTAATAACCGCTCATTATCCTTTTTATTTGCTTTTTGTGCCAAGAGTAACCTCTAATGAGAGAGAAGTAATGATTGTGAAAGTTGCTATCCCGAAACAGATTTCTGTGCTTCACCATAAACATTCATGTAAGATCTCTGAACGTCTTTTTGAGGCGTGAATTTTTGTGCTTCTGCCCCAGGTTGTTCTCTAACTATAGTTAGTTCAACACTTTTTGATTTGATCAACATAAGGTCTTTGAAAAAATTTGTCTTTACCTGCTGGTCTGTTTTGACAGATTTCTGCCATTTTCTGCATTTGCTTCTTGTTGGTTCCTTTTTGAGTTCTTTTGGGGAATTGAGCTTTTTGAGGGAAGTGCTACAATAGCTAGTGTTCTAATGGAAGTTTATTTGGTGTTATAACTGAAACTTAAGACTTATATATCTTGAGTGCACTAATGTTGCTAATAAAGATTGTGTGAAGTTTGGTATGAAGGAAAAATTTCAGGTGTATGGAAGGAATGAGTAATGAGATGAAGGATGGACTAAAGCTCAAGCTTGGGGATGCCATGCGTGTCACCCCAAGAAATATCCAAGAAGTACAAGCGTCAAAGCTTGGGGATACCCAAGGCATCCCCCTCTTATCAATAAAAATTCCAGGTTTCTTCCAAACGCTTCATTTTTATTGTTTCATGCACAGTTGTGTTGTTCTTGGAGCGTCTTCTTTTTTGTTTATGTTTTGGTTTTTCATTTGCTTTGTTTTCTTAGTTTTCTGAATAAATTGGTTGGACCCCCTCTTTCATACATTGGTTTTCAAATAGTTTGGTTTGGTTTGGAAAAGAGTAGGAAAGTTCATCCTTATGTGGTAAAAAGAGCTCGTTTTTGACTGTGGCCTATGCTCCGTCATGCCATGCTTGATATTGTTTTGGCTCTACGCTTAGTACTCTTTGCTGTAGCATGAATTGTTATAAACAATTGAGATTACTTAATGTGCCTTGGATGAATCATGCGTTGTTTTAGCATATTAAAGCATAGTATAGTGGTATTCTCCTTTGATGCTTTATTTGGGTTGACTTGGCGCATGCTCACACCATGTTATGACTATCTCAAGTCAACATAGCCTTTGTGATCCTTTAGTTTTCAACTTGTAGTATCACTTTATGCTTTGATCAATGATGTTTTGTCGCTCTGCATGATTATGGCCATTATTGCTCTCTTAGTTTGTCGCTCCCAGTCTTTTGCTAGCATCCACAACCAAGTATGAGTTTCACTCATGCATCCAACTCCCTAAACCAAGTTATTCCAAAGATTCCACCATACCTACCTACTAGCTTATGCTATTCCAAGTATATTCATGCTTTTGTTTACCTTCCGAATTAAACTTGTTATGAGAAAACTAGTGATTAAAGCTCTCACGAACTAGATGGCACACTTTACTTTTCTTGCCCTTAATGAACTTGAACCATTGTGTCGTCTATGTTGTATATTCTTGCACTTATTTGTTGGGAATTAGCAGAACCATGTTGTCATGGGGAACACTTTCAACATTGCACTTGGTACTTGTACCTAGTTGATATCATGCTCTTTTGTATAAGGATGTCTTCGGTGTGAAATGAAAGGGGAGCTTGTAAGTCCATGGAGTTATGTATATGTGTTAGAGAAACGCCTGGGCCGCTGGTCTAATGCATGCTGACATGGTGGAAACCTGCAGCGTAACCATAATGTGCTGTCTATGAAGCATTCTTCTTATAAAAAAAGAGTCCTATATTGAGAGAAAAAAAAGAGAAAAAGAAAAAAGAGATTATGAAAAGAGGAAAGAGAGAAAAAAGCACCATATTCCCATGGTAAATAAGAAGATTGCTGAGATGCTCATTGTTTGCTTGCCTTGTCATTTTGATATGGGGATTCTTCCGTATCATCGGGCAAGGGGTACCCCGTTGGCGGTTCTCTATGATACACATGTACTTATGATGATAAGAACTTACCGGTGACTAAACTTGAGTAGTATGAGGAGCGGCCCTTGTATACAAGGGACATGAGATTTCTAACTTATACTTCATCAAGCATGTACACCATAGTTTGTTCACTTTAACCTTAATCACTTCAAGATGCTTATGATAGGGGCAATGAGAGCTGAAAGCTATAAGTACCATAATTTTTGGAAGCTCTTTATGAGACTTGAATCCCTACTTCCTTTTATGAAGGCCTTTCTTCCACCATTATATTGAGTCTCTACCTTCTACCTTTATGCACCTACTTTGAGAGCATAGTGGCCATTCTTAGTTCTATGTGCATTGTCCCAAGACTAGTTGATTGATGCATAACTTGATATTCCTTGTTTTAAACTATTTGTATCTAGTCACTCTTATGAACTTTTAAGGTGTCCTATACATTTATATTTTCTACTCTATGAGGGACAAGATGAATGCTATTATGCTATTTTTCTTTATGTGAAACAAACAAACGTCTTGCAAAGCATTGTTATTCATGAATCTTTTGTTTGTGACTTTTTCATGTTGCATCATAGTTTCTTTGCCTTATTGCTAGAACTTTGTCTTTCATGTTATGATTGAAGTACTATGATCCCAGCTTTGAATGTTTTACAAATACTTTGATCAAGTCTTTGATGGTGCATGTCACCTCAAAAATTATTCTTTCTTTTTATCACTTACCTACTCAAGGACAAGCAGGAGTTAAGCTTGGGGATGTTGATACATTGCAAATGTATCTATAATTTTTGATGTTCCATACTTGGTTTTATCCACTTTCTTGTGTTTTGTCCACACTTTGGAGTACTTTTCATATGATTTATTGGACTAACCTATTAACAAGAGCCATAGTTCCAGCTGCCTGTTTTCTGCTGTTTTTGGTTCCAGGAAAGTCAGAAAATGAATATTCTCGGAATTGGACGGGACAAAAGCCAAAGTGCCTATTTTTGCGGAAGTCATCAGATGCTAGAATACAAGACGGAGAGGAGCCAGGGGCCACCACACCACCTGGCTGCACGGGCCAGGACTGGCCGCGCCAGGGGGTGGTGTGGCCAGCCCATGCACCCCCTCGGCCTCTCCTTCCGCCTATAAGATGCCCTCGAGACGAAAACCCTAAGTACCAGATCAAAAATCCACGAAAGAGCCTGTAGCCGCCGTCATCTCCATCCCTAGATTGGGAGGGATCTGAAGCTCTTCCCAGCACCCTGCCGGAGAGGGGAATTCACCCTGGAAGCCTTCTTCATCACCATGCAAGCCTCCGGTGTGATGCATGAGTAGTTCATCCTTGGACTACGGATCCATGTAGTAGCTAGATGGCTGGTTCTCCTCCTTTGTGCTTTTATGTCTAGATCTTGTCAGCTCCGTTCATGATCAAGATCATCTATTTGTAATTCTGCATGTTGTGTTTGCGGGGATCCGATGGATATTGAGATGCTATTTCAGATTGATTATTGATTCTATCATGTCTTTGTTATTTTTGATCTTGCATGCTTTCCACTGTTAGTAGCTATCTTGGCCAAGTAGATGCTACCAACTCCAAGATTAGTATTTATGCTCGATAGTGGGTTCATGCCTCTGGTAATCTAGGGAAGTGACAGAAATATCTAAGGTACTAGATGTGTTGTTGCTACTAGGGAGAAAACAACAATCCTTTGTTCATAGAACAATCGTATTATTTACTGTACACGCAATTCGTAAAACAATAATATGTTGCTTGCAACTTAATACTGGAGGGGGTTCGGATGATAACCTGAAGGTGGATTATTAGTCATAGATGCAGTTGGATGGCGGTCTATGTATAATGTTGTAATGCCCAATCAAGTCTCAAAGGAGTCAAGATGATTAGTATATGCATGTATTGCTTTCTTGATGTTTGTCAATTGCCCCGCTGTAATTTTTTCACCCAGCATGTTATCTATCTTAAGGAGAGACACCTCTAGTGAACTATGAATCTCGGTCCCTTTCTTTTACATACAATCTACAAACTCTTTACTGCTTTGTATTTACTTTCTGCAAACTATTACTTCCTTCCATTCGATATGTTTAATCCTTTGTTTTCAGCAAAACACGGTGAGATTGACAACCTCATCGCAAGTTGGGGGCAGAGTTCTGTGGTTGTGTTGTGTAGGTCTCCACGTTGCTACTAGCACCCGTAGTGCGCCCTTCCAAGGCTTAGCTAGCAACATCTTTGGGGTGTTTCCTTGCTCCTACTAGTTCGATTAAACCTTACTTTCATAACTGAGGGAAACTTGCTGATGTGCTCATCATACCTTCCTCTTGGGGTTCCCAACAAGCTCTACATCAACACCGAGCCATCACTTCTCAAAGATGGGTTGTTAGTAGGCAGCCTAGGACAAGCTATGAGAACAGCGACGGGCCAACCGTAGGCCTTAACTATATTAGACCGAATTAATGCAGGTTGTTAACGGTCCACACAGTATTCAAACAATGTGGGCTTCTATAGGCCGAAATAGTAGTGGGCCTGAAAGTTCACGGGCCACTACTGGCTGCATCTTTTTGGCCCATTTCAAACAGTAATGGGACGTCTTCTTACTGGGCTCTCTTCATGGGTCGACCCACGTAATATTTAGCAGGCCTTGATCGGGCCTGGCTTATGCCACAGTTTCTATGACTGTTAACAGCGGTAACGGCCATGAACGTCGGCTGCCATGTGGCGGTTTCCATGACGTCAGCAGTCAACGCAGTTGGCGAATAGATCTACGACAGAACAAGTTTTCGTGGCTGAAGGGTGCGATCTGCCACGGTCCAAAAAAATTCATGGTAGATTCTTTTGTGACGGGGCTTTTACCATGAAGGCTATCCATCGTGGAAGACTTTTTAACCACGAAAAATAGGCCTTCAACCATGAAAATCGTCCATTGTAAAAGCCAACTTTTCTTGTAGTGAATGGGGTTACCCAATTTACCAAAAGTATTTCAAATTTTAATAATAAGTGCATGCTACATGCTTGTTCAGGGTTTAGGGGTTTAGTGTTTAGGGTTTTAGGGTTTAGGGGTTTAGGGTTTTGGTTTTAGGTGTTTAGGGTTTTGGGAATTTTCAATAATGTTCAAGCTCTATGCTTATATTTGTGGAATAGAATGGTGGTACCCAATTTAATGAAAGTATCTCAAATTTTGATCTATAAGGGCAAGATACCTTCTTGATCAGTGTTTAGGGATTTAGTGTTTAGGGTTTAGGGGTTTAGGGTTTAGGATTTCGGGAAGTTTCAATAATGTTCAAACTTTATGGTTATATTCGTGGAATGGAATGGTGTTACCGCAATTTAATGGAAGTATTTTAAATTTTGATCTATGGGTGGACGATACTTGCTTGGTAATGTTTTTTGTTAAATTCAATTGAAGGTACCCAAGTACTAAAACAAGGGAGAAACACCAAGAGTTCCGCGAGATTTACGTGGTGTTTGGTTGGGATTTAATTCTTGCTTTTGATTTTTTGCTTATAAGCCATGAATTTGTTTTGGTTTTATTTTTTAGCTTTTTACCCTTAGATATTTGAATGATGGTATAAGACAAAAGACAAAATTAAAAGTGGCTTATCAAATAAAGCTAAAAGCAATAGGTAAGCTTAAACGAACTACCCCTCAAGCAACTTCTTGATATGAATGCTAATGTTTCCAAATTTGGGACCTTTTGAAAGAAAAATCCAAATGAACATTCATGGCTTTCAAACTAGATGACCAAGGTCTTCATGGCAATATGTTTGCCATAGTTTACGATAACGTGTCCATGTTTCGAAGATTGGTGCATAACTGCATATTGGCATTTCAAACAATGTTTACAAAGGGTGCTTCCAAATTCGAAGTTATTTTAAATTGTCCAACTGACAACAATGACTTCTGTTGTGAAGCAACTACAAAGACTATGCGGTTCAAAATCTCACCATGCCAATTTTCTCATAATGTATATTTTTTCATGGATAATGCCCAAGTTTCATTAATTTTCAAGCTTCCGAGCCAGGTTCGCTGATATTAACAATTTTATCTTAGTTTAGCGAAAATGTTCGAATTTTGAAAAGCAAATGATGGGAATATCTACTTCCCATAATTCTGGGTCACTGACACACGGGACACTTGCATGGTGGGTCCAAAAAGTCAGTCTAGGTCGGAGTGGCAGGGTAGGTAAATATCGAAGATGGGCAGGGAAACATCGATGGGGTGATGCACGTGGGAGAACACAAATTTACCACCTATATCCCTCTATTATTGTAGTGCTCCTCAAGTTCTTGTTTCCGAAGTAGGTATAGAAAAGGAATTTTGCATTCTAAAAAAGGTGAAGTATGTTTGAATAGATGCGCGGGATATTTGAATGGATGCATGCGATGTTTAGGCGTCGTACCAAAATTTTGAGATCGAAGCTTCTAACATATGCTGCTCTAACGTGGGACCGCTCTGATGTGCTGTCACCTTCTAGAACCGCACACTAGCAAGAGTTGCTTTCCAGCATTTCAATGAATTCTAGGCATTTGCTAAAATTGTCGAACAATTCAAGGCTTTGAAAAAGATGACCATCATTCAAAGAAGGGTGACCAAGGTCATGCCATAGTTTATGATGACGTGTCCACATTTGGTATATCGGTGCATCTTGGCAAATCAACCAATATGTCTCGTTCCAAATTTGAAGTTTATTTTCGAATTTCCAAATTTGGGACGTTTTCGAAAAAATTAGGGACAAAATTAAATATAAGTTGAATAAAACCACTCGTTCGCGAAGTGCAACACTATGTGCATTAGTTTCCATGGTAAAACATAAACTTGTATGTTGACAACTTTTGGATCAATTTTGATCTATGGTGACTGATAGGTGGGCCACGTATATGGTGGTGCCCAAAGCAGGGCAGGTCAGAATTTCTAAAGTTATGCCTCCCCACCCCTTCTCGATGTGTAATAACATCCACCCTCGGCCACCTAGACCCTCACCCCTTCCCCACAAAATAGATGTGCTCACTTCCACTCCTCATCACCAACATGCACGAAGAAGCTTTCCCTACCCATCGGTCTTCTTGAGATGAAACGATGGGCACGTCAATCCCACAGTAGTCCTTCTATCGCTAGCTCGATCTGGGTATTTTATTGCCCTTTCACCCGGTCTACCTCCTCAAGTACGTAGTTTAATTTTTCCTCAATCTGCATGGTCATAGTTGATTCTGCTATATCTATGTTCTTAAATACCTTCGGTGATTTTTGTTGTCAATATGTTTGCTGAAATGCATAGGAATATATAGTTTTTGTACTCAATCTATATGTTTCCTGGTTTTCTTTTAATAAGAACCAATCTTGTATGTCATAATTAAAAAGATGGACAGACTGTGGATATAGGTTGGTCCATTAGGCAACCCTAAACATATCCTTGGTGTTCTACGATTTATGGAGTTTGTTAGAGCGCATTGTGACAACTCAAAAGTACATTGCCCTTGCCGGTTGTGTGTGAATCATAGGGTGCTGCCTCAAAGTATAGTGGAATACCATATTTTTATATCTAAGATGCTAAGCACATATGTTAGATGGGTATTTCATGGCAAACCATATGATCCTCCATATGAACTAGCGGAAGCACATCTTTATCATTAAGATCAAGTAGGGTAAGCAAATGTTGATCATCTGGATCAACTGAAAGAGGCAGCTCATGAGCATCTAGATCAACTTGGAGAAGGGGGAGGAGAGAAAAAGTGCAAGCTGCATGACACAGGTTTCATTTCTGGTACTTCCTCTATGCCAGATGACAAGGTATATCTATAGAACGACAAATGTTTAGGTTGTGTGTCTTTAATGTTTCTCTATAAATATATCTGTTAATCTACTAATCGGAGAAGAAGACAACCAAGGAGGACTTTGGTGGTAATGATGATGACTTGTTCATTAATGATCCTGCACCTGAGGCTGTGGATCGGGTACACTACTTCTGGATGGAGTTAATGCAGGGCTGCTGATCATCAGGGGTGTACTTTTGGTGTTGTCTAGGTAGTCTCACGACCACTAGCTCAGCTGCAAAACTGTTGGGGTGCACCTAAGATCTCTCTAAATATATGTAGACCTATCCCATGATTGGTTCGCTACTATCATAGTATTGTAATATGGAGCTACCTTATGATTTGAGGCCTTTGTTAGCAGAACTGTAATTGGAAACTATTCAATATATTAGTATATATGTGTATATGTGCTTCTAGTCTAAAATCATAGGTTATGCTTTTATCAGTTCCCAAATGGTATTTTATGCATCCAACTCTCGTGCCCTATGATGCAACTACCGCTGTCTTGTCCTCTGCTAGCCCTTCCCCTCCCTCAATGCTCCGTGAGACGAATCAGCAAGAGTATATATAAGCTGGGATCAATTTGATTCAAAGAGGGGCGATTTTCTCGGTCCTGTGAGAGAAACACGCACTAGTACAAACTTGTTAGTTAGAGACTATGCACTCAGAAGGTTTTCCCCAAGAACAGAAAACCCCGCCTTTGTTCATCCCCCTCAGTCGGTTGACCGCCTCTACTTGTCTTCGAAGCGGTTGTTTACCGTAGCCGACCCCAAAAATGGGGCTGTGGGAGGCAAATAATAAAAACAAACGCCTCAGTGTATAACCTTAGACGGTGGAAAAACTCAATCGTCTCTAATACTCGAAGCGTTGAGCCGGATATTATTACAAGCCACGTCTATTTATTTGCCGAATACGTGCAGTAACGACACAACTGGTTGCCCTACCACGTGCAGCCCCCCCGAGTGCACCTTAGACGGATGATAATACAAACTTCCTCTAAGAGTAATAACCATGAAGTGGTTAGGGTTTTGTGCCGCCTCCTAGATCTACACTCGGGGCAAACTGAATTTGGGCACTCAACGGTTAGTTCTAGTGGCAGAGTACGGAGGAACTCCTGCCTGCAGGTTCTCCTTCCTCTCTACTCTTCTTTCTATTTGATTTCTTTATATAGATTTAGTCTAATCATATGCAGGCGCTTGTTCTTACATAGATCTCGAGTTGTGTAGATTGTTTAGACGCTTCTCCGGATATGTACAAATGAGATTTTCTTGCTCTTTTTTCCCCACTCAGTCTACTGTACAAATGGGGCTTTTAGTTTGTTCTGAATCTTTTCTTTGATCATTTCTTTTTTAGTGCGCAGAAACCAGCAAGCTGTGGTGATCGAAATCTGTCATGTATGCATCCAGCAAACACATAACTGTGGCCGTTCAAATAGAACTTTAGAGTCCTTCACCATCATCTTGAACCAACCTAACTTTCGGGAAGGAGTGGTCAGTAATTTTAGCCTTAATCTATCTACAAAGTCCTTCACTATAATTTAATTAGCATGCCTACTAGAAAATAATTGTACCATGTTTATGTTACAAAGACATTTTAAATAGTTTAGGAGTAGTGGAAATATTTTTGTTTGAGAAATTATAAACATCAAGGAAATATTTTTGTTTGAGCAGTTAGGAACATTTGTTAAGCCACACATGAGTACGTGCATTTTAGTAGTAAATTCTTCTGACTGTTATATGTATGATCAACATCACATATTTATTTGGTTATTTTCTCAGAATGTTCCTTGTCACTTCAAGGAAAAACTCAACTAGTATGTCGATAAGTGGTTACCAACTTTGGCTGGAGGGCGTAGGTTTGAGATTTTCCTGTAGAAAAAGGAAGATGCTACATCCATAACAAGGCCATTCTAGTTATCTTTCTTGAGGACACACAATGTTGCTATCCATGATGTGGTGACCTTTAGCTTAATCACAGAAGATGATGATGATGAAAAAGATGAAGGAGATGAAGAGGAAGGAGATGATCAGTCTGTGTTTAGTATGGAAGTACATGCTCCTAATGGTGACATCAAGAGATACCAGACTATTTATGGTATGTGTATTTTCTCCATCAATTGTATGTATATTAATATTTCCATTTGTAGATCCCTACATCATTTCTCCTTTAATGGTAATTGAATTTTACAGGATTTAGGGTGTCATTTATGGATCCCTATATTAGAGGCGTTTTCTACAGGAGTGTTTTCACACATATGAATATAATTATTGTGGAAGACATGTATGCCATTGCTTTTGAGATGCTGAAGGATGTAAGCAGAATATGCATGTTGCATGATGAGGATGATTTTTCCATCTCTATAACATGCAGTACTATGTTACAAGTCTTAGTGCACTTAATTTAGCTACCAACACCTTTGTGAGTTATTCTACCTATAAGGACATGGTTTCAATTTTACTTGTGTTTATAATTACTAATGTATTTTAATTATTTCATCATTTTAGGTCATGCCATCAAGCTTTGAACTTGGTTACAACCACCCAAAGAGTGGCACAGCTTTGTTTTATGGTTATGGCATGGACGCCACAGTTACTGGCCAGTACACTATCTTACGTGGCAGATTGAATCAGATAGTGTTCTCCAATGATTGGGACCTCTTCTGCAACATGAACCAACTTGAAGGTGGTTCACTAGTTTCTGTGAGGGTGGAAATGAGGGAACACTGCATTGGTTTGTTCGTGAAGAAAATTCCCTCAACCCTCCAAGGAAGACCTGCATTATCATTATTTTGTTTATCTAGATCTAACGTAGGAACTATGTTTGAACAACTATATTTGTAATATATTCACCTCCCTTGCCTTTTGGTCCTGAATATAATTCGCAAGTTTTAGGATTGTCAAAATCTTAGAGTGTCCGAATATATCCAGAGTTCCGACTACACGAATTCATTAAAAAGTATATATTGGTGAAAATTTCATTAAAAAAAGTTTAAATTTAGGATAAATTCATATTTGAGTAACAAAAGGATCTCACATCGTGATTAAACATTGGAATTAGTTCATTTCTAAACACTTGCACCTTATTGCTATGCAGGAAGCGCATGAACACTAGGAGTTGTGAAACCTTTTAGGATAAGATCCAAGGATTGTACTACACCATATTTTTTCTTTAATGCATGAACCTAACTAAGTCTTAGGACTTAATTTAACACTAGTACGCATGTATAACCACCTTCATTTTCCTTTTTGTTCTCAATAATTCTGAAATTTTAGGATCACCAAAATCTAGAGGGTCCAAATATATGCCAAGTACCCGAATATATTATTAAGGTAGAGACGGTTATTTTTATGGTATGTCTCCTACAGAGTCCCTCCTTCCATTTAATATCGAGAAATACCCGGATGGCTTCCTCTCTTCCAAATCCAGATACCCCTCCCAGATCGGCCACCACGCATCAACGCCGACTAGCTCGACGACGACCGCAACAACGATGCCAACCCCCTCCCCCCTCGACAAGACATATGGCAACATCCATCTTTGCAACACTCACTGAAAGGAAAAAATCTTGTCAACTGGCTCACTATTCAGTGTTCATCTTGTACCTGGTTATTTCAAGAAATCAGTGGTATATTCTCCAACACTCGTATAATTTAAATTCATGTCGTACCTATCAACATATTAAAATCATTATTTTAGTGTGTGCTTTTGGTTCACAGACTGTCCCATGCAATTGAAGGGCACATTTCAATGAACTCACAGGAGATATGGTGAAATTCCGAGCTTGTGGGCGGACATACACGATTGAAGTGTAAAACGGGCCATCTAGGACTCGGTTGGGAGGTGGAGGATGGCGTCAGTTCATTGCTGATAACCATCTCACCAGAGGTGGCCAGTTGGTGTGCTTTTCCTTGCAAGGAGGCAGACCGAGGATAACTGTCATCTATCTAAACAATGTCGGCGAAGACGAATAAGATGAGGAAGAAGAGGAAGAAGATGAGGAACCGCCTATAGAGTAGTTATCTCCAATTATCTCCCAGAGATGCAAACTTACCGACAGTGAGAATGATCACATCCAATGAATCATCCCTCCAAGTAATTCCATCATTGGGCTGCCATTTGTCACCCGCTTGACAAAGACAAATGTTGAGAGGCGCCTTATGGTAAGTATATCATGTCAATGAACCTATACATATCGATCTACTATATATATTACTTGTGATAATGGTCGTGTGTAACATTGAGCCATCATACCTTTCCATCGTAGAAATTACCTAAGGACATGGTTTATCATCTTCATATCCCTAAAGATGGCTTGGTTAGACTACGCGTTGGAGCACGAGGTGGAATTAGCACCGTCGAGTACAAGACGGATTTTGATGGCCGCATCTCCTTCACCACTGACGGGTGGACTAACTTCCTCCAAACCGAGCATCTCAAGATTAGGCAAGCCATACTCATCACTACTAGGTTGACCACCATGCGTAGGGACCTACATATGATGTTCGTCATTGACATCATCAATGATTTGGCCGTGTGACCTTAATAACATTGTTTGCTAGATTATTGTCTGAACCATCTTTGGGTAGTTTCATCACTATGTTTTGGACAGAATTCATCTTAATTAGCCATTTAACGCTGTATGATAAGTGCTCTAGGCCGCCGATCTTATTTTCCAAATCTTTCAATCTATATATAATGGGCCTCTTCTCTCTCCCTTAATTAGTTCCTTTGTGTAAATATAACCTATAAATCAAACAAACAAAGTTTCCCTTAAAAATTCGAGACAGTTGTAATTTCTACCCGCTTGAAGGAAGTACTGGGCAGCAAAATATGAAAATTTGAATGTTCTTAGAGATGTTGTCTATTTGTAGCCATCTGAGGGTAGTACTTGGCGGCAAAGATCTAAAATTATTTGGACAAATATTTCAGATCTGTGCCACATTTTTCATTCCCCGCCCGCTGAGGTTAGTACTTCTTGACCCCCACTGTCCACCACCTCCTCTATCGGCGCCCTCCACCACCACCGCCTCTGGTCTCCTGCCTCTCCTGCCCACCGCCTCCCGTCCTCTGCACTGCGGACGCTCTCCCTCACCTCCGAGGACCTCTTCATCGTCCATTTAGGTATGCTTGAAAACCAAACCCCCAAACCCGAATGTAGAGCTTCGATTTAGGAATTTTGGCATGGAATTTGCCATTTTTCTTGTAGAATTTAGGGTTCAGGGTTTCCTAGCTGCAAAGACATGACAGCGGTATCGGGAGAGCCTCCACCAGCCTACCTCTATCTGTCCCACCTCTTTTCCCCTTGTGTACATCTAAAAATCTAAAACTCTTTATTGATTCCACATTGTTCGTTGTGATTCTAGCAATATGCATTTAATTGTCACTTCATTAGTCTGCTTCCATCTTGTTTATTCGATAAATTTCAAATTCTTTGGCTGTGTATGCTTTTAATTAATGTACGATAACAAGAACTGTGTTTCTGTTTTTAGTGTAATTCATTATTATATTTGATTGTATCAAAATGCTCAATGTCTGTATCTATTTAACAGATGGGAACCAGCACTGATCTTGCAATAGTACTTTGTACCGATGACAGTGTCCCCATTAGCTCTGACAGATTTGAGTTCCAAACATCAGAAGTGCCCACTGAGAGGCTTGAGCTTAGAGGGATCAAGAAACATCAAAATTCTAGTCATCTATTTTAAATATGTATGTGCTTAGACTGTAGACACACGAATATTATTCCAACACATTGAAATTTGTATGTGTTATTGCATCAGGGCCTCAACACAAGGGGAACACTAATTTTGATAAGCAGAGTCTTTTTGGAAATGACATGTATCTTCAAAAAGTTCATGTAGACTTCCTTTTAGACTGGTGTGAACCCGAATTTCCACCAAAAATTAAGTACTACGTCTACAGGTTGCCCTATTCATCTATCGTGGAAAAAAGTTCATGGTGGTAAGATAATATATTCTTGAACACGTGATCAAAAAGCTACCCTGTGATATTTAAGTACTTCCAGTAATCAAAGCATATAATTCTTCAACTGTTTGTACTTGCGCACACATTTGGAGTTGAGTTCACAAGAAAGTATCTAAAGAATTGCATTGATGAACCAATTGATGTGCATGTTTGGGAAATGAAGAGCAAGGAGCCAAAGATGGTTACGATGAAGATGAGATTTGGTCGGTCAAATGCAATCTTGGTGACTGGTCGGTCAAATGCATTGTACTTTTTTTGCTTTGATGAAATAGATAATGGAGAGGTATATGTTCTGGTTCAGAAACTTCCACCAGGCGACCCATAACTACTCGAGTACTAATTATGCTTCTTCTATGTGGGGCCCCCGGATTAATCCTCCGAGAATCCCTGTTATGCATACAACCACGATCCCAGGATCAGTTAGTCGTGGCACATAACCGACGAGTATCAAAGTAAACATCCAATACATAACCAATACACGTCATACCTTAGTCGCCATTATGGCTACATCGATCAACATCAGCGGAACTTCATTAAGCGTAGAGCCCGAGACCTGCCTTAACCTACAGGCAACTGACTGGGAGAACGTCCTAGCTCGCATAGTTGCCCACTTCACCTTCTTCTCGATATCTGACCATGTTAATAGCCAGGGACAATGCCAGTGAGTACTTTGAATATACTCACAAACCACCTTAAGATAACAATAATAACAAGAGGATATGCATCATGGCTATGGTAGTAGGAGGGATCCAAGAGAGGTTCTTTTCTCAAATAGTTTCTTTTGTAGATATAGCATCTACATATCTTTGTTGAAAACTTGTTGTAAAGCATTTTGGAAACCTTTTTGAAAAGTTTTGGAAAACATTAGGACTGGGTCACCCATTTGTTCCTCCTTCCAGTCATCCCATGACCAAACTCCTTTCATTCCTTTCTGACCATCCCATGGTCAAAACAGGTATCCTTTCCGACCATCCCATGGTCAAAACATTTCCAGAGCCATTTCTTTTCTGAAATCCTTTTTGAAAACAAAACCAGCACCGCTCTACAGAAGTTTGTCCAACCCGTCCATAACCGTGGAAACGGTTATTCGAATAGATTTACACTCTGCAGAGGTTGTACACTTTACCCACACCATCCGGGTACACTACCCTGATCTACACCGATCGTGGGTCGAGTAACCAATCAAGACTCTCCGGATGCCCACTCCAATATAAGTGCCTACCCTATGAGTGTTGTTCCCCTCAACACCGGGACGTCGGGTACCGAGGACCAACGGGAGCACATTTTTGCACTTCCCAAGTGTGCGCTTTCAATGAGGGACTCATAGTAACGCGTGGAGGCTCGCAGACCCTTCGTTCCTTCTCTAGGTCGATGTCCCACATGGACGCTTATGTGAGAAGGCCCACCCCCCAGGGATTTTTATCCCCTGTAGTTGTTGCGAGGCAGCTTATACCAGGTGGTAGTAAACAAACATCAAATCCAGCCCTGTCCCATTCCAGAGTAGTGTGGTTGCACAGGGTTAAGTTGTTATAGTTAAACTGCAAAGAACCAGGTGCGTTTTTGTGAACCTTTTTCCTCCATCTTTCCTTCAGCATTTTGTGAAACAAAAGATTTTTTTTCTCAACATCTCTTGGTTGGTCCCATCTCACCAAGGTTTTATCATAAAACATTTGGTAAAACTTTTTTCGGGGTCTTCCCATCCTCTAGCTTTGCTTTGGCTGAAACAGGGTCTCCAAAAGGGGTATGGTGCATTACACCATCTACCATACTATGGACAAGTAGGTATCATCGAGAGGGTTGTACTTAGTAGTAATGGTTTGGAGGATCCAAGCCACTACCAGAATATACAACATCATATAGTAAAACAATGCAGTTTTCATAAAATAGTAGATAAAACATCCATAAGTAAAATAGTAGGATAAGGCTTATGAGCAAGAAGGTGACTTGCCTGATGATCAGCAATATGGCAATATGTCCCTGGACTTCTTCTTTAGATAACCAAGAATACCAATACCAATAATAAACGAAATAGAATATCCCGATGCTTCCTTCTTCTCGGTGTCACACAAACGCAACTATCGCCGATATCGAGCATACATGCAAACAAACAAGTCTACAATCAAACAAGGAATTCAAGCATCAAAACCATACAGAAAGAAAATGACAATACAAGTTTACAAATCTGTAGTGGTGTTGAGAAAATGGATTAGAAGGATTGGGAGCATGTCTTGGAACGTTTGAAGGAAACCATATGGGTTTCATAGTCTAGAAATTAGAGATGAGAGGGTTTTGGACCAAAGACTTATTCTATAAGGTACCATTGTGAAAACATGATACCAACTGATAAGTATTGATAAAATGAAACCAACAAAAGTGGTTTCACTATTGTATCACTTACCAAAGATTTATAGTGATTTTTATAGTGAATAAGGCTCTAGTTTTAAGAAATAATTCACCAAAAAAGTTCCGGAGCTCCAAAAATTATTTCCTTGGATGGATCAGTAGTGTTTTATGTACTGATCCAAATAGAGTTGGAATCACTGCAAAATAATTACCAGAATGCCCTCAGGAAATTCCCAAAGGTAGTTCTGTAGCTGTTTTGTCTTTTTCACCAAATTAAATATACAAAAACTTTTGATTTGATTCCAAGGACACATTGTAGGTATTTAGAGTACCTTTATGTAGAAATTGTAATCGACCTTTTTGGAGTAGCAGAGCTACTGAGGTGATTGTATTAGTGAATTAACTAAGCCCAACAGATTAATTCAAAATAAATCAACTGGGGCTTAGAAAATCATGGGCTCCTAGGTTTTGATAGATGTGTGCCTTAATGTGTTCCAGGAGTTGGAATTAGGTCAAAAAATGTTATATCTTGGTCTAGGGAATTTTCTAGAGGCAGAGGCAAGGTGATTTTGTTATTTTTGCTAAAGGTGGAACTTAGCTCCACCTAGCATGGGACCAATTTTCTCTACAAGGTATTTAAGATACCCAACATTTGCAGTTGGATTTACTCTATTTGGGGGTGAGGAACTACTTTGAAGATTTATTGATTGAAAAAGGTACTATTTAGGAGATAAATCTACAGAAAATATACAGATGTTATTTGGCCAAACTTTTGGTACTGCATGTTTGGGAAAACACGTGAGATCATGTAAAAAATTGTATTTGGCCGAAATAGGGAAGTTTACATTTTTATTTTGAATTAAAGCTAAGTAGCTAGTTCTATATAGAAAACAAAATGGATTAGAAAAGGGAGAGAGCAGCGCTAGGCCAGATCTAAAGGTGGATGGGCCGATGGAGCGGATGCAGCCCACGTCGTGGTGCGCAGCGAGCGGGTGCGCGGTTTAAACCGCTGGCTGGCGGGACCTAGTGGCCAGCGACCGTAGTCGGCCAAAGGGGTACCGGCGAACCCCGACCGTCCGATTAAGTGGGCGTGGATGACCCTGCGTCATCATCCAGCTTGTGCCGGCGGCGACTGATGGAAACCCTAGGACGACTCGGGTCAGCGGAGGGGGAGCTCACCGATGGCTGGGAGGCAACGGCGGTGGCTCAGATCTGTGCAGCGTGCGGAGACATGTTCGGAGAGGGGCGGCATCAGCGCTCTCATCACCGGGACCTTGCTCGCGCAGTGGCGCCCGAGAGGGAGCTCGTCGGAGCTTGACCAAGGCGGCGGTAGAGGCGGTCCTAGGCAAAACAGAGGGTAGGGTTAGATGCGGGAGAGCAGGGGGAGTCCGGGAAGCTAACATGCAGTGGAGGAGGTGCAGGGTAGAGGGGCTTAGCTCGAGGGGAAAGTGCAGGCCGAGAGGAGAGGTCCATGGTGGGCATGGTGCATGGAGGGGTTTGGAGGGGAGGGCTGGTCACTGGTTGGTCGAGCTGGGTGGCGCTGGGAGGCAGTGTGGGCCTGAGCACGACCAGAGAGGGAGAGGGGAGTGGCTGCTGCTGCTTTGAAGATTTTTGCAAGATATTGGCTATCTCTCCTTCTCTCTTTCCAAGAGCAAAAGACAAGGGAAAGGGGTGTGCTATAGTATTTGGTACAGTGCACACGACCAGGGGGTGTTAGAGTTGCTGTGGTGGTCACATGTCCACATTTGGTGAGGGTTTGGTTGGGTTTTGGTTTAAGGTGGATGAAAGTCCAAATCTGGCATATAGAATGATCATGGGTTATATCTTGATTTTTTATCTTGGCAACTTGGGATAAGGATGCTGGTAGATCGGTAAGGTTAAGAGGTATCTCTGAGATTTATTTGGGATTTTTCAGAGAATTTTAGATGCACTTTGCATCCATTAATCAAAAACTGCAGAAGTGAAGTATTGGAGCACATTTGATATTTTTACATTGGACCTTGTTAGTTTTGATGTGAGGTGGTCCGAAATGTTAATACACACATAGGAGAATTTTCCCGAGATTTATTGAGGATTAAAAGTATTTTAAACTATTATTATTCCATTCCTACCATTTAGGAAAATAGGCAAAAAGAAATAATAAAGTTATTCAAAAATATTTATTTTTGAGATGGGAAGGTAGGTTATGATATATGGATCTCAATTGAGCCAAAAGTTGGAGAGGTGTTTTGGAAAAAACCAAACTTTCCTTTATGGAAGAGGTTTTGGAGGTTTTGCCTATTAAGGGAATTAAATAGTTTTGGTCCATAATAAATATGGATAATTATTGATAAATCTTGATGATCAAGGTAGATGATGTGGACTTGGTGGACAAGATGATGTGGAATTGTAAGTCCAACTTGAATTAGATGGGAAAACAAGGAATTGAGGATCTAGGGTGATGTTATTTTCATACCACCAAAACCTTGTTGGATCTTGGAGCTCAGATCTCCCCTTGGGGCATGGGGTAGATTGATGGATATACCAAGTGATGTACATCAACATGGTATAGAGGTTTGAGATTGATCTTGCTTTAGTTCACCAAGACATGCTTTCAAACTTTGAATAAAATAAGCTTGCCAAAGCAGATTATCAACTAGCCTTCAAAACCTTGTGGGTTTAAGAAGCACAAAGATCCACTTGGAACAAATGAAGTATATATTGATAGACCTATATTATTAGAACACAACCATTCAAAGAGTTGGTCCATAGATGGTTGGATGATGGTGTGAGCTTCTGTCAAAGTAGGCATGTTGACTAGATTTGCAGGAATAGTTATTTTCTTGCCTGCAAACCATCAAGAACAAGTAGGTTGGAGGATGATATAACCAAGGGAAAGAGTGGTCCTTGGCAGTCCTTAGGATGGTTAACAAGATGGTTCAGATGCATTTTAAAAAATGCACAAGGGTTGAGAAAGGGGAGGAATTCAAAAAGGTGATGTTGGAATAGTTTTCTAGACTTGGCCAAATTTGGCAGATTTAGGGTTTTTGACTAGAGCATGAGAGGGGATGTTTTTGATGGGTTACAAGGTACCCAAGCATCATCAAGTGGATTAGGTTGAAGGGTAGATTTAGTAGAAATGATCCATGCTTGATATTGGTCATCATTGACTTGGAAACTTCTAGAATGGATCACTGCAGAATTGATCTGGTTAAGGGTCTTACATGATCACCTAGTATCTAGAGATTAGATCCTGCTTTGTACTCTTGCTTAGGGTGTGGTGATTTGGAAACCTCTTGATCCTAGTGATGAGCTCCTAGAGTATCTCATACTATCTCCTAAGCAGACAAATCAAGCAGCAGATCAAGGTAATTCATCAGACAGCAGATCAAGGCAACTCATCTTATAAACTAAGCAAACCTACTACTAGGGTTACCATCAAGCTTATCTTGAGGTAAGGATGGGCAATTTTTAAAGGTTGGAGTTTGAGTAAGGTAAGAGTCCTTGGTATCCCTACCAAGAGTAGAATTCCGAAGTTTTATACAAGGTTTTGAGAATCCTAGAGGTAGGAGTAGTTGAAGGTTCTGTCTTGAAAACATAAGGAGATTATATTATATATCTCTCCATAGTTTTGCCAATAGAATCTACTAAAATAGTTTTGGTTACATAAGCATCTTGGCTCATGTTTTGAAATGCCAGAACATTTGAGAATATGGAAATTAAGCCAAGACAGTTTTGGGAAGTAGCTTTTGTCAGCTGGTGTTAAGGTAAGGAGTATATCATCTAATACACATTCATATGCATAAGCACATCTAAACAACAAGCAAACACTCCAGCATTAAACAAGAAAAAGTTTTTGTTCCCCCCGATTTTTGCATTCTGAACATCTAATCAGGGTTGCTGAAATTGGGATGTTATATTCTATGTATGGACTACACATTGTATGCACTACCATAAAGTAATGGCTAAATATGTATGGTTTCCCCAACTATTGGGCTAATGTTAATTGTTAATATAATGTTCTTCTTTTGACTGGCTGCTATAATTAAGTTCGAGTTAATCTGTCTATCTGGCTGTTGAATCATGATTATGTGTCATGTCATCTATGATCGAGTTCGAATTAGAATGCTACTATTTAAAATGGTTTACACACACTTGGGACGGTCACTTTAAAAATCCGCTTCGAGGCACACTAGTTCAGGAGACGGTCTTTGTTAGAATCCTACTCTAGTCGCCTGACTATTGGAGACAGTCCCCCATGTAGGCCCTCTGATGTTGACGAGTTCTTCCAAGCAGTCCAAAATACGGGCCGTCTCCATCTAGTACCTGTTAGAGGCATTTTCCTTTTTGCACCATCCGAGGTCTCATATCTTAGAGGCACAAAGAAAAACTGGCTCAGGTGGTGTGCTCTTAGAAGCTATGCGCTTCAGCCAGAATGAGAAACCGGCTGAAGCCCATGAGAAATTAATGTCTCCAAGTAACATGTTTGTACTAGTGACGGGAGAACTAGTAGTACCAAGGGAAGGAGGAGATTGTCTTGGTCAATTCTTTATCTCAACCCCTTGATGTGGGTCCCTCTTTAACTCACCCCCTTGACGTGGTTCCCGCTTTAACTTATCCCCTGAAACAGTTGTCGGCCACCACGTGATAGCTAGGATAAAAAATTCGGAAATCACCCGACAAAATGTTCTTGCCACCGCCACTTAAAAATATTACAATAGAAAAAGTGTACTGCCCAGCCCTACTACTACTCCGCTGCCCATGCCTTTCTATTGGCAAGAAACCACCACTAGCTAGCTCCCATCTAGCAAGCCAGTGTTGGAACTGGTGCAACCATTTCTTTTCCCAATTTTCTCCAATTGGGGAGTTCTTGCTGAGATAGTTGAGTGTATTTTCTCACCTCAAAATCCGACTTTGTTTAATTTGCTTCCGATTGGGACATTGGGGTACTATTAGTACTACTATTCAGTATTCTTCTATTGTGGAGCTTGTGCTTATTGTTTGAAGGAAATATTCCCTAGAGGCAATCATAGAGATGATTGTATTTAATATGTGTCCATGAGTTATTATGTTCCTTGAAATCCATATATCAGGCAACTTGTATTGATTGGAAATTATGTGAATTCTTTGTGAAACTCTTTACTTGTATGGTTATCTAATAGTTGTCAGAGTTCATGTGAGGACATACGTGACTATTAGACTAGCACATCGATTGGTTGATTACTATGTTTCACAAGTCATAGACATGGAGATGTCAAACCAATGTTGTGGACACATGTTATGAGCATGGGGTTGGACTGACCCAATTTGATACTGGCAATAATACTTGCAGCTCTCTCTACACATCATGTACGTTTTATCCTTAGACCTGAGATTGTCGCATGTACGTGAGATGTGGATCGACCTACTATGGGGCTATCAAACACTACTCTGTAACTGGGTAGTTATAAAGGTAGCTTTCGGGTTTGTCCTGATACATACTATAAGGCATTGGTCAATCAAGATGGTATTTGCCCCTCTCTACTTGAGAGAGATATATCTGGCCCCCTCGAGTGATCGGATCCAAAAATGCATGGTTGTGCTACATATGGTTAAGAGTTAACCTAGTAAAGGGATTATGAATCATAGTATCAAGAAAGAGAGGTCAGCTTGGAGATAGACCAAATACCGTAGGACAAAGGGAAAGACATGTACTCAACCTTGTGATGGTTCGTCTGAATGATCTTTATATGCGTTTAGGAGTTGGCACGTCTTGCTAGAGGCCACTACGAACTATTGACGAAGTAAGTGTACTTGTGTCATGTCTATACGTGTATGAACCTATAGGGTCACACACTTTAGGGGCTGGAAGCCAAATGAGGATTGGATCCGAATTACACCAGGCTTAGGCTACTAATGGGTTGGTAATGTAGAAGCCCAACAAGGATGCATATATAACAGAGAGTGAGGCGAGCTGAATAGGGATGAGCATTCCACCCAACCGCCACTCCTCTTCTGCCTATGTTGCACGTATAGACCTAGCAGTCTGACGTGTGACGCTCCACCCTAGACGTGTGGATACCTCGGAGGTGCTGCAGCTGTAGCACTTGGGCAAGCCACGCAAAGGGGAGTTGCTCATGGGACGAGGACAAGGAGGAGACATAGAACATCTACACTACCCCGACGTGCTTCATTGAGTTCCACAACTGCGCATCTAGTGGTAATCCCGTGATCTATGACAATAGTATTCCTGGTTGATGCGGTAGAATTTTTTGATTTACGCTAGTGTAGCCTACCCATAACCTACAGTGGTATCAGAACCAATGCCGTTAAGTCATAGGTTCATGAAGTTTGCATATGGTGATATGCAGATTGATATGAATGATGTGATCGTTTGTATCACGGTGGTTCTAGATTGATCTATGATCTTGCTTTCCGTGATCGTGATTCTAAGGTCATCGAACGACTTACCCCTACCGGTCAGTTTTCACCATCGGGGTAGATACTGACACATTGTCATGGTGGTGGCACAACAGATGCCATGGATAGGCTAAAGATGGGGCCAATGTGCACTAGAGGAATCCAAGGAGGGATAGTGTGGTGATTCCACACACAGCTGTTTGTATTTCTCTTTTGTTGGATGTGGATTACAAGGGCTCCTTGAGCTGTTCATGAGAAGGAGACTAGTTCTCTTACTCTGCACTACAAAGCCCTAGGGTTCTTCCTTAACATAATGATCGATCCCCTTCTATGGAGGCCCTGGTGCTCCTTATATAGGGGAGCCCAAGTTACAAAACTAGGGAACACGTGGAGGCATATTCCCTGAATATGCCCTTTGGTTAAAGTAAGATGCTTCTTTACACACTTTAAATGGCTAGTCCGGACCTCAGACGTAATCCTCTGTGAGCTCCTTGGCTTTTGGCGTCATCCGACACTGGCTATGTCACCTTACTTGGCCACGCCCCACTAGTCCTTTCCTCTGCTCGCTTCACTCACGCTATAGTGGACAGAGGCCACCTTTTGACCAGTGGGAGATTCCTTCCTTCTCTTGGAATCCAAGTGGTAACCAAGCTAGCGCTTGGCTAACCCGGCTATGAGGGTACCTACACATATGGTGAATCAAGCATAGCCGACATACGTTTTATGTCGGCCGGGTTAATGTTAGGTGAACACCTACCAGGTCGGGTTACCCCGTAAGTCGGCCTGCCTTGAGGAGACCCGGCCAGCATTCTCTTTGACGGCGCCATACCTCGGCTAACTCGGCCTTTATACCCCACCATGACCCTACCCGGGGGTATCCCCCCAACATTAGTCCCCTAAGCTAGTGCAGTCTTAGCAACTTCAGCTGGTAAGGCCACAACAGGTTCCATTTATCAAGATCTGCACTTCCCATGCCGAGTTGTCCTGTAACCCGGTCTCTTTGATTTGACCATCCCTTGGCTCAATCTGAGTTATTTATCATTGGCCGGGTCATTGCCCATGTATCCGGGTTATCTTTCCTTCTCTCATACGCTTCCCCACATCCCACATGGAGGGTAATTATCACTTTGCCTCATTTTAAGGGTCGCGCCAGTTTACTGCATCGGTTACTATGTTGATTGTCAGGAATAACTCCTGCACGCATCACGTCGTGGCAACCCCCTCGTTAACTGTATCATAACGTCATGTCATGGGATTCCCTGCTCCATGTGGGCCTTGGTGTGGCTTGAACCTGTTTGGTTGGTTTGGAGAATACACGGCCACATCGTGCGGCCACACCGCAGCTGTTGATCCCACTACGCCCCCTGAGGCGCAGTTAAATAGGGGACAGGGGCGGCTCTTGGGGAAGTTCCCCCACTTCGCATGCGCCCCTGCCCTCTACTTCTTCTCCACAGCGACGCCGCTGCCGCTTCTTCCTTAGCATAGTGCCGTGCCTCGCTACTCTTTCACGACCGTGCGACCACACTTGCGCAAGCCTTTCGCTACAGGGTCTTGCAGTTCCAAACCGCTGCTCCCCGCTGCAGAATATCCTTTCGAAGACCTCGATCTAGACATGACTGAGGAGGAGATCATCGTCGCCAAGGAGGAGGAGGAGGAGGAAGAAGCTCATGAGCGCGGCGCCTGGGCGGGCGCGTGGGTCTATCAGGACGACATTGACTGGATCTACGCGTCCTGCCGCATCCCCGCAGGCTTCTCGTGCCGCCTCGCCGCCAAGGAGATTGCTCCTTCTCCTAATATCGGCGAGTTCGTCGTGTTCTTATCTCATTTTCAGCGCGGCTTTGGCCTCCTAGTGAGTGACTTTTTTCCATGATTTCATCAACACTTGCCAACTTTAGCCACACCACCTTCCTGCCAACGCTATTACTTCCCTTTCGTCTTTCGCCTCCGGCATTGAGGGGTATGTCGGCCTCTGGCCCACCAAAGAACATTGGATCAAGTTCTTTGGTCTCCGCAAGAAGGTTATCCTTGATCCTCATCTTGCCCCTGCAGACAAACACTTGACCCAGTGCGTTGGAGCCTCAATCTCTCCCTACAAAAACTCTGCCTTCCCCCGGGTTACCGGCCTTGAATCTTGCAAAGGCTGGGCCTGAACCTTCTTCTATGTTAGGAATAACTTGGAGGATGACTTGATCCAGCTGCTCCCCTTCAAGATGGGTGTCCCGGACACCTCCTTGTGGGAGCAGATCCCGAAGTGGCCTACTATGCTGGCGAATCAGGTAGATAGGCGGATTAAGGAGCTTGTCAAGCTGGGGCTATGCAGCGAGGACGTCATGATCACATTCGTTCGCAGCCGGATCTCCCCTCTCCAAAAACGCTCGCATAAGCTTTGCCACTTGAGTGTTCCTCTTGACCCCAATCGCACCTCCTCCTTTGAGCTCACCAATTCCGACATATTCCGTCGTGTTAAAGCTATCTTTAAGATAGATAAGGAGTTCACCGAGGCGTGGAGTCCTGGTTTGAGCAGTTCACCCAGGCCAACTTGCCGCCTAAGGTATGTTCTTATCCTGATACTCTTTCCGAGTCTTGCTGTATGTCGGATTGTATCCTAATTTGACCCTCTAGTATTTTTTCTCTTAGTTGTTTCTCCAGCAGACAATTGAGGACGACAAGGAGCCAGCCCTCAAATGGGTGGAGGACCGCTTAGAGCCAGACGTGGAGGAGCCTGGCTCAGAGAGATATTTGCCTACTCCGGATAGCACCAAGTGAACCTCTGGTAAGGCCTCTTCTTTAAGGGATTGGCCGGATGATGATGACTCTGATGTTGAGGTTATGGAGGTACTTGATCCAGTGCCCATTGATATCCCACAAGGATATGGGATCGTGTGTAGCCTTTTCGATAAGTAAGAGTGTTGAACCCAACAAGGAGCTAAAGGTAGGATAAATGTTCTCTCAAGTTCTATCAACCATTGATACAACTCTACGCACACTAAACGTTTGCATTATTTAGGAAATAAAACTAGAGCAGCAATACGAGTACTAGAGATAGCTTTGCATGATAATAAATAACAAGAAAGTAAATTTAGTTGTTGCATCAATAAAATACACTAAACTAACAGAATCATGAGTGTGGAATAATGGTGGTAATTGTGGTGGTCTTGTCGAAGTTTAATTAGTGAATAAATTGGGTTCATTGTCTTCGATGCAGTTTTCTATGTGGGAGAAGCTAAATATACAGGCGCTTCACTACTTGGAATTACATGTACTATATGATTGGATTGTTAGCAAACATCCGTAACTACTAACAATGCATTAAGGTTTCCCAACCATAGCCTTAAGTTTAATGGTCCTCTTACTCCCATACGTGCAACGTTCCGTTTCGCGTCCTCAGGTTTCTGTCACTCCGGCAGAACTTTCTCCTTCCTCTTACACATACTACAAACTTATGATGTTTAATCCATGCGCGCACAAATATAATGGAGACCAAAGGACTGTACCATATCAACATACAACTCTAATGAACCAAAGACGTTCAACCATTCGATCTAAGAACAAAAAAACTACACAAACATGACATAGATCATATGATTATAACTTATAGCATCTAACACCATGTTTACATAGGACGGTATAGAGGTGTGTGGGAGGATGAACCACTGCATACTAGGAGGATTAGGTGATGGAGATGGCGGTGAAGATGGCGAAGAGGGCGGCGGCGGCACGGGGGACTCCTTCCCCGCCGCCAGTATCATGGGGGAGCACCGCCCCTTAGCCCCCTTCCTTCATGGCTTCTTGGGAGACCTCCCCATGGAGATGGGATCCATGGGGAGGCAAAAACGTGACTTTGGTGGCTACAAATTCGTGGGTGGAGGTGTCCTCCACGAATTAGGTTTCCTCCCTTTATATAGATTCTCGGATTCCCGTCACTCCCATCTTGGGTTGCAGTAAATCGGGCCTAGCGGGTCCGTACGGACTCGGAATTAGCTAAATGTTATGTCCAGAATGTTTGTCGCGAAATTTCTAACAACTTTGTAGCTGAAGAGTTTTCCGTTTGATGCTGTGTTCGACCTAAAACGTGACCATCTTCAAAAAGAGTACTGAGACAGATTTCTAAAAAATTCCAATTTGACTCCAACAAGGTTTCCACTTGTATTCTTGGTAATTCCTACACATGAAAGGGTAAAAGAAGAACATTGTCCACTTTTGCAAATATTAGTAGGTTAGTCCAAATAAATCATAAGCTTTATATAAAAAGGAGTGTCAAAAACATATTCTTAGCATAAAACCATCAAAAATTATAGATACGTTATGGATGTATCAACATCCCCAAGCTTAGTTCCTGATCATCCCCGAGTAGTTAAACGATAAAAAAATATAATTTTGAGGTGACTTGCAGCCAACACAATCTTGATCGTCATTATTGTAAAAGCATTGATAGCTGGGATCAAGGTACTATAAACATGAACATGAAAGATAGAGTTCTAACAATAAGATATAGCAACTATGTTATAACATGAAAAGGTACAAACAAAAGATCATGAATAACAATGCATTGAAAGATGTTTGTTTGTTTCACATATAGAAAACATAATAAGAATGGTATTCAGCTTATCTCTCATGGTATAGCAAAACATAAATGCATAGGACACCTTCAAAGTTCATAAGAGTGACTAGATACAAATAATTTAAGAACAAGCAATATCAAAGTTATGAATCAATCAAAAAGTTTTGGAACAATGCACATTAAACTAAGAATGACCACTATGCTATCTCAATAGGTGCAAAAAGATAGAAGATGGAGACTCAACATAAAAGTAAAAAGAATGGTCCTTTACAAAGGGAAGCAGAGATTCAAGTTTCATAAAGAGCTTCCAAAAATTATGGTACTTATTAGCTTTCAGCTCTCATTGCCCCTATCATAAGCATCTTGAGGTGATTAAGGTTAAAGTGACACAAATATGAAGATATGCTTGACAAGTTATAAGTTGAAAATCTCATGCCCCATGCTTATGAGTACCAAACCTCATGCTACTCAACTTCAGTCACAAGTAAGTTCTTGTCATTGTAAGTACATGTGTATCATAGAGAACCACCAACGGGGTACCCCTTGCCCCATGATACAGGAGCTATCCCATATCAAAATGACAAGGCAACAGACAATGAGCATCTCATCGATCTTTTTATTTGCTATTTGCATAGGTTTTTATTAAGGATGCTTCATAGAATGCTCACTATGGTTATGCTGCAAGTTTCCACCATGATTAGGCATGGCTTAGGCTAGCCCCCCAAGCGTTTCTCTAACACACATACAAACTCCATGAGCTTACAAGCTCCACTTTTATTTCACACCGCCGGGATCCATAAGTAAAAGAACATGATATCAACTGAATAATAAGTGCAATGTTGAAAGCGCTCCCCATGACAACACGGTTCTGCTAATTCACAACTTATAAAGCACAAGCATATAAACAACATAAATGGACACAATAGTTCAAGTTTATTAAGTGCAAGAAAGTAAAGTGTGCCATCAAGTTTGTGAGAGCTTTAATCACTAATTTTCTCATAACAAGTTTAATTTGGAAGGTAGATAAAGACATGAATATACTTGGAATGGTGTAACACACCATGCATAGGAATTTATAGTGGACTCTTTGGAATAACTTGGTTTCATTGGGAGTTGGATGCATGAGTGGAACTCATACTTGGTACAGGTGGAGGCTACCAAAAGACTGGGAGCGACCAACAAAGAGAGCAATAATGGCCATAATCATGCAAAGGAACAAAACATTATTAATTAAAGCATAAAATGATATTAAAAGTCATAAACTAAATGGCCATAGAGGCTAAGGTGAGTGGTTCATAGTCTTAACATGGTGTAAGCATGTGCCAAGTCAACCCAAATAAAGCATCAAAGAAGAATACCACAATATTATGCTTTTTTATGCTAAAACAACGGATGATTCTTTCAAGGCACATTAAGCAATCTCAATTATTTGGAACAAGTCATGCTACATAAATAATCACTAAGCATAAGATCAAAGCAATATCAAACATGACATGATAAAGTCTAGGCCTGTTGGGGATATACTTTCGGGTATCCTTACTGTGCCTCACTGACCAGGGTGGCCCAATTCGGGTTAGAGCTTTGCTTCACGGCGGCCCAGTCAGGGAGAAGAGACGAAGTCCAGTCTAGATACGGGAAGGCCCAGAAGACTTACCGACATAGGCCAGTAGTGTTACTTGTAGTTCAAGATGTACTCTATAACCGACTCTTAGTCGTAGCCAGATAGATCTCTCCTGTAAACCCTATGCCAGATATCTATATAAGACGTCCTAGGGAGAGCCTTTAGGGCACCCTCACAATAGTCTACAATCTCAACTCGCACAGGTGAAACCCTTGTAACCCATATTCTGGCTCTACCGTATTACTGGATTGCTAGCAGGAGTAGGATCAATCCAAAGCCGATGGATTCGAACCTGGGTAAACTTGTGTTCTCACCATCCCGGAACACCTTATGTCTCACACCCCTCTCTTCCACACGCCCCGAGGACCCCCTCATGGCGTACTTGTCATCAATCCGACGACAGTTGGCGCCCACCATGGGGCAGATGAGCTTCGGATCTGCGTTCCGAGCGAAATCTGCAAGAATCAGAATCGGCAAGACTATCGCCGTCGGTCGCATCCTCTATGCAAGTGATGTCCCTCTCATTGTTCTCGATGAGACCTGGATTCCAGCTAGGGAAGCCGTGACCACCTACACCATCATGTTTTTCAGCGAGATCAATGTGTACATCGGATTCGCTGAACCTGCCCCACCCACCCCAGCGGTGATGGTAGAGGCAGAAGAAATTTCTGGGTCCCCTTTGTCCATGGAGGCGGTGGAGTTCCGGATCCCTGAAATCCCTAATCCCACCCAGCCCGCACCTATTGTGGAGATAGTGGAGAAAGTCGAACCAGAAGCAGACCTTGCGGATGAAATCGAATCTGGAGTGGATCTCCCTAGCGAGGCCGAATACCAGATCGATCCACCCGCCGAGGTCGAAATCCAGGAGGAGCACGACAACAACCTTGGTTCCGGCTCTGCCAACACCGGAACAGACCAACCTTTCCTGAGGCATACGTTGAGGCGCATGATGCTGCAAGGCACAAACGTGGATGAGGTTCTCGACACCATCACGATCTTCTTGGAAGCCCACGAGGAGAGACGCAACTACCTCAGGACCCACACGTCACACTTCGTCGGATATGTTGGATCTGGATCCATCTCTACCGATGCTGGAGACAACACTGACTCAGTGCTGGAGGCAATCGGAACAAACACCGACTTACCCGCATCCTTGGATGACTCGATGACGTCGGCGGATTTTTGAAAGTGCTCCGCAGAATATGAAGAGGAGTACAACTTCAAAACTGTAGAGGAAGGAGAAGCCATGGATGAAGGATCCGGAGAAAACTCTCCCAGAGCGCAGGATGACATGGATATCAGAGATAATCTCGAGGTCCAGATGTCCTTAAGTACCGATCAGAGCTTGACTCCGGGAAATAGACCCAAAGCCGTCTTTGCTACTGGCGCTGCTAAGAAGGCAAAGAAGAGGAACAAGAAGAAAAAGACCCTAGCAAAAGAGCTTCCAACAGAGGAGGTGATTGCCGAGGAGTACGAGGAAGACTCGGATGGAGCACTTATCCTAGACGAGCCCAAAAAAGAGTTGGTGGATGGAAACGTGGTCACCGCAGGTGCCCGTAAACTCATCGACGCTGCACTAACCACACCTATTCCTACTACGGCAGAACTTACTGCTGCAGAATTGGACGAAAGGGCCCAAGCCCTAGCAGCGCGTCGCCAAGTACTCCTGGATGAAGCCAAGAACATCGAGGAAGAGAAGAAGCGCATGGCCAAGGTGGAGAAGCTCATCTCTCTACAACATCAGAAGAATTGGAAACGACACACATGTGACAATCAATTTACGGAAGTACGCAAGGTTCTCTTTGAGGGAGATCCGAGGATGCCTCGGCTTGACAACAATGGAGATCTGGTGTACCCAACACCAGTGCAAAACACCGCTGCAGCCCGAGATATCTTGACAAACAACCTAGGCCCGGAACAAGTTCGATTGGGCATCAAGCTAGTCACCAAGGGTCTGGGGCAACAGAAGGTCGTGAAATCCGGAAGCAAAAAACTGGTCTCCCAATCCGACCAATGTCGCACGGATCCGTCCTAGAACGACAAAAGACCCCAACGGATTCTGGAAGAACATCACCGTTCTGACCGTCGAAAGACAATCACTTAAGAACCGGATCTTTAGGAAAGCACCACAAATCTGCAGGTGCCTGGCGCAACGTTGCTCCAGCCGCCGAGCAAGAGGCGATTGCAGCACTGTATCTGAGAAATCCTCCTCGACGAGAGTCGAACGATCGCAGGGAAGAAGACAAAGAGAAATGTCACGAGGAGGGCCGACAAAGAATGCCACCTCCTAGACACACATGTCGTCAGGCTGATTGCCACCGTGCTGGGAGTGACGGACGAAGGAACGATGGACACCGTGCCGAGTCAAGCCGGCAGGAGGCTCGTCGTAATGAAGATCCTCCCTGGAACCGGAATAATGACGCTTCGGACGGAGACCGGCGATCAGGCAGAAATAATCCAGCTGCCCCACCCTCTCCACCAAGTAGCCATCTCAATGGCTCCCAATGAGGCCAAGGAGGGCGTCGTGGTGGAGGTGGTGGCAGAAGCCGAAGTCCGTTTCCAAGGCACCGCAACCATAACCGTTAATCATGATGATCTCTATCCCCAGGTGACGCAAGACACAGCATTAACTCCAACATAGAGGCGTGGCACTACAAAAATGATGATATATATGTGGGCCCAAAGTGCTTTAGACCACGTATAAGAGCGACAAGATTCCCGAAAGGCTTTGCTATCTCAAGACATATCCAGCCCTACGACGGTGTAGCTCAGCGAGATACTTGGCTCCAGGATTTCTTCCAAGCTTGCTACATCGCCAAAGGCGGAAACAGCCTGGGCGTGACCCATTATCTCTCACTTATGTTGCGGAAGACGACACGGTCATGGCTCAGTGAACTTCCAGAGAACACCATCCACAACTGGTATGACATGCAAAGCGCGTTCTTTCGGAATTTCGAAGGCACATATTGGAGGCCCTATACGGTAGGAGACCTACAGCGTTGCACCCAGAAAGATGGAGAAATTTGCCGAGATTATCTCAGATGATGGATCGACACTAAGAACTCTTGTGAAGGGGTAAACGATCAAACTGCGATTGAAGCTTTCGTTGCAGGACTCCCAATTGGGTTACTACGTCATCGCTTGAAGTGTGACAAGGTCACTGATTTGGGAGAAATGATAGAAACAATGAGCAAGTATGCAGATGCTGACGATGACGCAGAAGGATTACTGAATGCCCTAGCTGTGCCACAGTCGGCAAAACAACCAAATCAACAAGCTCAGAAGGGCAAGAATACCTTGGAAGAGAAACCCAACACGGAAACGGTAGTGGTCACTGCTACTTTCGGGTCTGGAGGACGAGGAGGGCGCGGCGGTGGCCGTGGACGCGGTCGTGGGACATCAAGAGTCCAGGGTAGAGGAGACCAGCAACCTGTCAAAACCTACTCTTGGGCCGACATTGCCAATAACCCATGTGCACATTACTTAGATGCCAATGGGGGCTCGTCTCACACAAACGCCGAGTGTCGTTTTAATGATGACATCAAGAAAGACGATACTGCTGGCTACAGGGCTAAGCGGAAGAAGGGAAAGAAGAATCCCGAAAAAGATAAAGAGACCAAGAAAGATTCCGACATGGAGGAAGCCGATCCTTCAAATCCCAAGCCGGAGGGGAAGAAAAACTTCCCAACAAAGAAAGACACTTACGACACCTTCCTCAGATCTCAACCAGCTAAGGTTAAGAAAGCAGTTCTGCATGAGCTCAACGCAACAGTTCCGGCTGTCCCCCAATTCCTGGATTGGTCAGAAGTGGCAATCAGCTTTGACCGTGCTGATCATCCGCCTAAGTTGCACAGGCGAGGAAAATACGCCTTAGTCGTCAATCCACTTATTGATGGCTATGGTTTCTCCAACACTCTCATGGACGGTGGCAGTAGCATTAACATCCTGTATGTCAAAACGCTACGCCGGATGAGAATCTCGGAGACCCAGCTGAATTACAGCTCTATGATCTTTCACAGAGTTGTCCCAGGAAGACAAGCAAATTCCCTGGGAGAAATCACTTTGGATGTTATCTTTGGAACTCCAAAGAACTATCGGACGGAAGCACTTTCCTTCGAAGTGGTCCCGTTCAAGAGCGCGTACCATGCTATATTCAGACGTCTGGCCTACTAGGCTTTTATGGCACGCCCGTGTTACATTTACAATATGATGAAAATTCTAGGTCCCAACAGCGTGATCACCATCAGGGGAGAGCCGAAGAAGGCGCGAGAGTGCGAGGACAAGAATGCAGCCTTTGCTGAAGGCGTGCTGCATGCCTAGGAGTACCAGGAGATCAAGAAGACCATCGATCCGTCCGCGATGCCCGCAATGAAGAAGGAGGTGACAAAGCCGAATCCGGAGTTCAAGGCATCGGAAGAGACGAAGAAGACGCTGTTGAAGGATGATGACCCCTCCAAGGTGACCCAGATAGGCATAGGCCTAGATGGCGCATAAGAAAGCACACTCGTCAAGTTCCTCCAAGCAAATCAAGATATCTTCGCATGGCAGCCATCTGACATGACAGGAGTACCTAGGGAACTTGTCGAGCACTCTCTAAATGTACACCCAAATGCTAAACCCGTCAAACAGTCCCTATGACGTTTCGGCGATGAAAAGTGTAAGGCAATAGCTAAGGAACTATCCCGGCTCGTGTTAGCCGGATTCATAGAAGAGGTGATCCACATTGAGTGGTCGGCCAATCCTGTAATGGTCCCTAAAAGGACACCACTGATTTAAGGATGTGTGTTGATTATACTGCATTGAACAAGGCTTGTCCCAAACATCCCTTCGCTCTGCCTAGGATTGATCAAGTTATCGATTCTACGGCAGGCTCGGAACTCCTATGTCTTCTCGACGCATATTCCTGTTATCACCAAATTCGGATGAAGGAATCTGACAAAGTCAAAACTTCATTCATAACCCCCTTCGGAACCTTTAGTTTCGTTACGATGCCCTTTTGGCTCAAGAATGCAGGAGATACATACCAGCGCACTATGGAGCGTTGCCTCCACGACCAAATCAGACGCAATGTACATGCATATGTGGATGACATTGCGGTGATGTCCAAAGAGAAGGAAATCATGATTTCCGACTTGGAGGAAACGTTTGCCAATCTACGAAAATACAACATAATGCTTAATCCAAAGAAATGCTTCTTTGGAATACCAGCCGGAAAATTGTTAGGTTTTATCGTGTCTCAAAGAGGCATAGAGGTAAACCGGGACAAGATTAAGGCTATACTCAATATTTCCAGGCCAACTCGCCTGAAGGACGTTCAAAGACTAACTGGCTGCATTGCTACAGTCAGTTGGTTTGTAAGCCGGCTCGGTGAAAGAGCCGCACCACTATACAAGATCCTAAAAAAGACCAAAAAGTTCGCTTGGACCGATGAAGCTGAAGTTGCACTACAAGACCTGAAAGTAGTAATCTCATCTATTCCCATCCTTGCAGCTCCAGAACCACAAGAACCGATGTTGCTCTATCTAGCTGCGACAAACAGGGTCATCGGTATCGTCATGGTGGTGGAGAGACTGGAGGAAAATCAGGAACACCTGGTGCATCATCCAACTTACTATCTCAGCGAGGTCTTAATTGAATCAAAGCAGCGGTATCCGCACTATCAAAAGCTGGCTTATGGTGTGTTCTGAGCATCTCGTAAGTTACGGCATTATTTTCAGGAACATCTAATTACCATGGTGAGCACACCTTCCATGAGAGACATAATCAACAAAAGTGACGCCACAGGACGCGTCACCAAATGGGGCATAGAGCTTTCAGCTTTTGACTTTGAGGACAAACCTCATACAATAATCAAATCCCAAATCCTCGCTGAATTTTTCACTTACTGGACAGAGACAACAGAGAATATGACCCTGCCAGAGTCGGAGTATTGGACCTTACATTTTGACGGGTCTAAGGCGCTCGGGGGCTTGGGGGCTGGCGTGGTACTCAAGTCACCCCAAGGAGAAAAACTTTTCTATGTATTGCAGATCCACTTCACGGCGACGAATAACATTGCTGAGTATGAAGCACTACTGCATGGAATCCGGATTGCTAAGGACATCGTCATCCAACGTTTAATGTGTTATGGAGATTCGGATCTTGTTGCCCAACAAGTGTCGGATATTTTTAATGCAAACAAGCACATGGCAGCATATAGGGCTGTCGTGGACGGACTATCTAAATCGTTTGAAGGGTTTGAAGTTCAACACATCCTTCGAACAGAAAATGAGGAAGCAGATGCACTATCTCCAATAGGCTCTGCATGGAAAAAGGTCCCGGATGGCGCTTTTTTGGAGCACCTCAAAGTTCCCACTATAAAGGGAGTGGATGAGGAATATCCGACCAAATCCGACTCACCTATAGTAGGAGTTCTGGCTGTGATTCCCAGCTGGACTCAACCCTACCTTGATTAGTTGGTAGATGGAAGATTACCCGAAGACGAAGTTCTGAGCCGACAGATCGTCCGACGAGCAAAATCCTACACTATAATTAGTGGTGACCTCTATAAGCGGAGTGCATCTGGGGTCTTTCAGCATTATGTGTCTCCGGAAGAAGGAGTGGAAATCTTACAAGAGATCCACGAGGGCGAGTGTGGACACCACGTTGCAGCCAAATCTCTAGTGGCAAAGGCTTTCCGACACGGTTTTTTTGGCTTACAGCCAAGGCAGATGCAAAATGGCTGGTCAAGACATGCAAGGGCTACCAAAAATAAGCCAAACAAGCTCACGTTCCGGCTGATCAGCTGCGAGCAATACATATAACATGGCCTTTCGTGGTCTAGGGGCTTGACATGGTAGGACCGTTTAAATGGGCTCCAAGTGGATTTACTCATCTCTTAATGATGGTGGATAAATTTACAAAGTGGATTGAGGCTAAACGCGTCACTAGTTGTGACGGAGCAACAACCAGAAGATTTGTCGAGGATGTCATAATCCGATATGGTTATCTGCATAGGATTATCACAGACAACGGGAGTAATTTATCTATGGGAGAGCTTGCTGAATTCTGCAACGAACAAAATATCTGGCTTGACATTGTGTCAGTCACACATCCACAAGCTAATGGACAAGTCGAAAGAGCAAATGGTTTAATCCTACAAGGCCTAAAACCAAGACTCGAAGCACCACTATGACGTGATGCGGGGGCTTGGGCAGAGGAAATACCCTCTGTAATATGGAGCTTATGAACAACTCCAAACAGGTCAACTGGATACACACCTTTCTTCTTGGTCTATGGCGCAGAAGCAGTTCTTCCTAGTGATTTAATTCACACTTCTCCTAGGGTTGCCGCGTATATTGAAGAGGATGCCAAAAATTCTCGACAAAATGATCTCAACTTAGTCCAAGAAGTTCACGTCGTTGTTGAGATGAGATCAATAGCCTATCAGCAGAAGTTACGCAAGTATCATATCTAGAGAGTCAGAAACCGGTCTTTCAATAAGGGCGATTTGGTTCTCCAGCTTGTGCAGAAAAGAAAGCACAAACTTTCCCCAATATGGGAAGGTCCTTTTTTAGTTAGTCGAGTATTGCACAATGGTTCTTACTACCTAACTGATATGCGGCCAGTCAAAGAAAGACCTGCTACTAGGAAAAGAAAGAGAGCTGGAGGCAGTACATACCCGGAAGAATTAGACAGACCATGGAATATTGCTCAACTACGTCCCTTTTATTCTTAGTTTATCTTTCTTTGTAATCATATATGTGTACATGTTAAAATAAGAAATAAAGTGTTGGTTGCCTCAAATTTTTTATGAGAAGTTTTTTACCATCTTATTTCCGAATGATCATGTCGCAGTCGAAAATCCCAGAATACTTGAAAGTACTTTATGCTCATGTTTGTTCTGGTTTAGATTTCTGATTCTAAAATTGCTACCTTCGGGTATGAATCTAAATTTTCTAGTCTATACTTTGGTTATTTATCTGATTGCCAGATGCGGGCATTTTCCGAGTAGTGAATTGTTGGTACTGAAAGCCGTCTTTGTTTCCGAGTTTAAACTGGTTTAGCAATTGAGCTCCGTTGCTCGGCAAAGTTTCCGTGCTAAAGGTTGGCCGGCTCATGAAAGGGACGAGGTGGAAAGCCAGATAAACGATAAGTACAGACAAAACACATAAGTGCTTGTATAAACATTTCAGGCGCGAAAATTATAAAAGCCAAAAGTGCTGAATAGATAAAATAAAACTTAGCACTAGCAAAAGTATCATACTACTGATTTACAACCTGGATTGTCTTCAGAATAATACATTTTTTTGTTCTGATGCTCTACGATTCAGTGGAAGAAGAAGGAGCTGCCGGCTCACTAGAAACATCAGCCTCGCCTCGATATCGTTCCGAGACGTTCAAATCCGAGATGGTTTGTTCGTCGTCGGAAGCTTCACTAGTTTCTTCAGCGGGCGGAGGTGGCGTCTCTACGCGAGTGAACAAGGGGGTATCGTAGATGGTCAAGTCAGCTACGTGGCACCCATATCTAGTACAGGAGTCCATAATAGCTTTGATGTCCTGCTCCTGACCGTCTTCATCCACTTTACAATACCCTCTGGTTACTTGCCAGATTTCCATGTTTCCATGGTGGCTCATAACCATGGTGAGCGTTCTGCGCTGCGGTGCACGCGTAGGACATGTTCCAGTCATAGATGAGCTGGGGCATTTCCTTGGCCTTTTCTTGCACTTCTAAGACGGACATGCTATGCATGTCCGGAACCTTGAGAACCTCGCCAATATCTTCAATAGATTGGCTGAAGTCATGAAGCAGATCACCGACTTGTGTAAGTCAGCTGGTGCGAGATTCGGCGGAGGCTGAGTCCAGTAAGTTTAGAGGACTTGTGCATGTAATGCAAAGGGGTTAATAAAATAAATCTGGACTCCAAAGAATCGGAAGATGCAGAAAAATCAGAAGGAAGGTAATATACCGAAGATGACATCGTCGACTTTGGTCCTCTCCTCCCGAAGACTCTGGAGTTCAGCCCGGAGTTCCTCGACAATGTCCTTCTCTCTGAACAAATCATTGCTAAGATCCGAGATTTTCTTATCTTGGAGCGCAATATTACGATCACCCTCTTCAGTAGCCATGGAGGAGGATTCGAGAAATTGAGCAATGCTCTTCTCATGATCCGCCTTAAGCTTATTCAGCTCTTGGTGGAGGTCCTTGTTTTCCACCTCTAGGGTTCTTAAATTCTCGGCTTCCTCAATCATAGCACAGGACTATTTTACTAGTGCTGTAGTCAAAATAACAACAGTTGAACAAAAATTCGACTATGAAATAAAAGGCAAGGTTTGAGTACTGAAATGGTTACCTCCAGTCTCATCCCTGGACACTTTCAGTTGAGCATTTTCAAGTCGGAGAGCTCTGATCTCTCTCCACTTGTTACAGATATTCTTCAGTAATTCCTGGTTATATGAATTAACTTTCTATAAGTTAGAATACCCAGAGTCAAAAGTCTACTAAAGGCCCGGGCTAATATCAACACGAGCCTTGGGGGCTACACTAGTTCATTCTTTGGCATCCTAAGGAAGCATAAATCTGGATTGTCTATCCAACTTCATGCTTGGGGGCTAGAGGATATGATATGAAATAAAATAAAATGTGAGTGGGAATTCCGACTTACATGTTGTTCATGAGTGAGTTTGCTCAAACTCATATTCACTTATGTGGTAACCTTCTCGGCGAGAGTAAGCGGGATCACTAGCGGAGTCGGAAGCTCACTGGTTCTTAGCCTCTCGTCGTGAAGGCGGACTTGTTCAAGAAGTTCAGAGTACTTGACATCCTCTGCTTCTTGTGCTTCTTCTTCGGTAGAGATAGTCCGGCTCTCTAAGCATTGTCGGGCCAGCCATTGGATCTCCTCTACAGATTTCTGCGAAAGGCCAAGTTTGTCTAGTCCCGGATTGCTGAGGAGATTGTCAACAAAGACATCTGTCGAGGGATCATTACCCAATGAGGGTTCACCCTTATCAAAACCTGAGTCACCCATGGTGACGTCAGTCTGCGATCCGAGGATCACTCGATCTGCTGATTGAGCCGGATCTTCTACGACGGTCGGAGATGGAGTAATCTCCAGCGTCGTAGAAGGCTGAGGGGCAGGAGTCGGAGGAGCTATCAGGAGAAGCCAAGTTTAGCTTCGACTGACATAGGAGCTTCGAGGCAACTCCCTTTCCTTTGCCTTTGGTGAGCTGTTTAGCTCTAAGAAGGTAATAGAATAAAAGGCATTACATCTCAGAGAGAATTAATACATATAGTACAAAGACCTTGTGAGGAAAGATTACCTCTTCAGAACAGGCACCTCCTTTGTGCCAATAACCACTGTCGGAGCTTTACGCTTTCGAGGAACAATGTCCGGTAGTGGAACCAACTCTCCCTCATCCTGAGAAAACTCAGGAGGATATCCTTCGATAGGAGCAAGCTCTAACTCGAGGAGGTCGGCAAGCTGAAAAGAAGATATATCTCAATATTGCAAAACAATATAAAGATGAGCACATAATACGAGTTGCTGCTGGAAGCTTACCGGCACCACGGGATCTTCCGCCTTATGCATGTCCAAGGATAGCTCCGGGATCTTCCTCTCAATCTGCTCCCTTATCAACCATTTGATTTGACATACATAATCTTTTGCCGAGTAGGCCTTGGGGCTGATGTGGAGGGATCTTACTTGGACGACGTGATGGAGTGCATCAGTCGATCGCCATGATGTTGAAGAGGCTGGATCCGGCGTGCCACCCAGCAGTGAACTAAGTCAGACCCTTACAGGCCCTTGTGTTTCATCAAAAACTCGATCCGCCTCTTTGCAAGAAGCAGATCATCACTAAGAGTCGGCGCATCTGCGTCCCAGGACTCTTGGGGCGTGGCGGCACCGTCGATGAAAGCCAGCAAAGCAGTAGCTTTGCCGGGAGAGGGAATATCCTTGTGATAGAAAAAGTGGACGACCATTGCTTGACCGACTCACTGGCCATAATCCGAGGATAGACGTGCTCTCTTCTAATGGAAAAACTAATAGTACCGGTAATATAAGGATTACCGGCAGTGATGGAATTTTTCTGAGCATGGAAATAAAACCGGAAAAGCGTAAGGCTCGGCCTAATGCCGAGATACTCCTCACACAAAGATGCATACATGCTCATCTCTAAGAGAGAGTTTGGGGGAAGATGATGGAGTTGAACTGCGTAGTGATCTATAACCTCAGAAAACAAATCTGAGGGAGGAAAACTCTAACCTCTGTCGAGGTGAGTGCCGAAGTGTAGTCGCTCACCGTCGCATGGGTCAGGGACGGTTTTGTCGAAGCCGCTCTGCCAGTTGCTGGCACAGAGGAGCCCTTCCTCCTCCACAACACAGAGCTTGGTGTCGTCAAGGACGCACGGGATCCATACCCCGCGGTTGCTCTCCTTCTCCACCGCCACTGCCATCGCTGTCGTCGCCGCCGTCCCGAAGAATGATGCTGAAGCCATTTCTCCTGTGTGCGGGTGACCTTGGATGGGCGGCGCTGGAGGTTTCTAGGGAGCAGAGGAGCTCTGGGTTCGTGGGGAGGCGTAGGGGAGAAGGAAACGGCGCAAGTAATAATGAAGAAGATCGGGAAAGAGATCCTCACCACTTATATCCTCTAGCCACGTCAAGATTCGTGTAAACGCTACAGTAAACGTGCCATGCATTGTGGAAAGAACTGGGTAACCCCCGCGCCATGATTATGCCACCTCGGTCTCCATGCACACATTGAAATGGTGCTTCGGTTCCACTAAAGGCGGACCCACTAATGGTCATGCTGACAGGAAATGTCTATCAGTGACGTGACTTGACCATGACTAGTGTCAGGTTACCTTAGATACCAAGTTCCATCTTAGTTTTAATTTCAAGTTGGAAACCCAAATAATGTATTCATGGGTCCGGCTCATTTGAGATTCAGATCCTATCCTTTATTTTTTTAAGTTTCAGCAACCCTTCACGATTCTGCAAGCCGAAGATCAAGTTAGACTATGATGAAATCCGACTTTGGATCATGGAGGCTTCCGGGGGATGCTGTTGGGGATATACTTTCCGGGTATCCTCACTGTGCCTCACTGACCAGGGTGGCCCACTTCGGGTTAGAGCTTTGCTTCATGGGCGGCCCAGTCAGGGAGAAGAGATGGAGTCCAGTCCAGCTACGAGAAGGCCCAGAAGACTTACCGACATAGGCCCGTAGTGTTACTTGTAGTTCAAGATGTACTCAGTAACCAACTCTTAGCCGTAGCCGGATAGATCTCTCCTGTAAACCCTAGGCTGGATATCTATATAAGGCATCATAGGGAGAGCCTTTAGGGCACCCTCACAATAGTCTACAATCTCAACTCGCACAGGTGAAACCCTTGTAACCCATATTCTGGCTCTACCGTATTACTGGATTGCTAGCAGGAGTAGGATCCGTCCAAAGCTGGCGGATTCGAACCTGGGTAAACTTGTGTGATCACCGTCCCAGAACACTGTACATCTCACACCCCTCTCTTCCACATGCCGCGAGGACCCCTCATGGCGTACTTGTCATCAATCCGACGACAAGGCCACGGTCTAAACAAGCTCCTTTTGTACCACTTATAAGCATGAAGCTTCCTACTCTTTTCCAATCACCAATCAACTTATTTGAAACCACATATGCATGCAGGGGTCCAACCAATTTATTCAAGCAAACCAAACAAAATAAAACTAAAAAAACAAAGATGCTCCAAGAACAACACAATTGTGCATGAAACAATAAAAATGAAGTGTTTTGGAAGAAAACCTGAGATTTTTATTGATGAAGAAGGGGATGCCTTGGGCATCCCCAAGCTTTGACGCTTGTACTTCTTGAATATTTCTTGGGGTGACACGAGTGGCATCCCCAAGCTTGAGCTTTTGTCCATACTTCATCTCATCGCATTATTCTTCCCTACACTTTAAAATTTCCTTCATACAAAACTTCACACAGTCTTCATTAGCAACATTAGTGTATTCAAGATATTACGTCTTTAGGTTCAGTTTCAATACAAGTAAAACTTCCATTAAAATACAAGCTACTGTAGCAATTCTTTCGAAAAGCTCAGGTGATCAAAGAGAACTCAAAGAGAAAGAGATTAAGAGGCAAATGCAAATAATGGAAGAAATCTATCAAAACAGACCAGTAGTGAAAATCGATTTTTTTGAAGATCTTCTGTTGCTCAAATCGAAAAGTGATAAACTAACAAAAGTTAGCTAATAACCTGGGGCATAAGCACATAAAATTACAGCTCAATCCGACGTACAAGGATTTTTCATGATTGTTTACAGTGAAGCACAAAAAATCTGTTTCGCGACAACAACTTTCCCAAGTCATACTTATCTCTCATTAGAGGTTATTCTTGGCACAAAAACCACACAAAAAGGATAAGAAGAGGTTATTACTGAAGCAATAACTTCCAAGACTCAACAAAAGAAAAACTTACTGAATAAAAATTTGGGTTATCTCCCAATAGTGCTTTTATTTAACGCCTTTCAGCTAGGCATAGGAGCAAGATTCAAGTATTTTCAAATGAAGAAGCATTAAGAGCAAATTTGTTTTAATAGGAAAGACAAAAGGTATCTTCTCTCTCTTCTTAGGGAAGTGTTCTATACCTGAATGGGAATTGATATTTAATGGTGCCTTCGTTTAGTTGAAAATCTTCCATGGGAAGATTTGTTTTGGTTTCATAGGCATGAACACAAGTGTTCAAGGTCTACCCCCACTTAACCATTAATCATCTTTCCAATAACTTTCCTTTTTGAAAATGTTTTTAGGTAACAAGTACAACTAATTTTTTTTGTAATTCGCACCCTATCCATACTAAGATAGAGAACAACTTAAAGCTGAAAGTAAAAACTACATAGAGATAAAGCAAACAAGTGCACATAAGAATATTCACCCACACGCTATTGCTCCCCGGCAACGGCGCCAGAAAAGGTCTTGATATCCCACAAGTATAGGGGATCGTGTGTAGCCTTTTTGATAAGTAAGAGTGCCGAACCCAACGAGGAGCTAAAGCTAGGATAAATGTTCTCTCAAGTTCTATCAACCACTGATACAACTCTACGCATACTAAATGTTTGCATTATTTAGGAAATCAAACTAGAGCAACAATACGAGTACTAGAGATAGCTTTGCATGATAATAAATAACAAGAAAGTAAAGTTAGTTGCTGCATCAATAAAATACACTAAACTAACAGAACCATGAGTGTGGAATAGTGGTGGTAATTGTGGTGGCTTTGTTCAAGTTTAATTAGCGAATAAATCGGGTTCATTGTCTTCGATGCAGTTTTCTATGTGGGAGAAGCTAAATATACATGCGCTTCAGTACTTGGAATTACATGTACTACATGATTGGATTGTTAGAAAATATACGTAACTACTAACAATGTATTAAGGTTTCCCCAACCATAGCCTTAAGTTTAATGGTCCTCTAACTCCCATACGTGCAATGTTCTGGTTCGTGTCCTCGGGTTTCTGTCACTCCGACAGAACTTTCTCCTTCCTCTTACACATACTACAAACCCTATGATGTTTAATCCATGCACACACAAATATAATGCACACCAAAGGACTGTACCATATCAACATACAACTCTAATGAATCAAAGACGTTCAACCATTTGATCTAAGAACAAAAAAACTACACAAACATGACATAGATCATATGATTATAACTTATAGCATCAAACACCATGTTTACATAGGATGATAAGAGGTGTGTGGAAGGATGAACCACTGCATACTAAGAAGATTAGGTGATGGAGATGGCGGTGAAGATGGTGAAGAGGGTGGCGGCGGCGGCGTGGGGGACTCCTTCCCTATTGCCAGTATCATGGGGGAGCACCGCCCCTTTGCCCCCTTCCTTTATGGCTTATTGGGAGACCTCCCTCATTGAGATGGGATCCATGAGGAGGCAAAAACGTGGCTTTGGTGGCTGCAAATTTGTGGGTGGAGGTGTCCTCCATGAAATAGGTTTCCTCCCTTTATATAACTTCTCGGATTCCCGTCACTCCCATCTTGAGTTGTAGTAAATCGGTACTAGCGGATCCGTCCGGACTCGGAAATAGCTAAATTTTATGTCCAGAATGTTTGTCGCGAAATTTCCAACAACTTTTTAGTTGAAGAGTTTTCTGTTTGATGCCGTTTTCGACCCGAAACGTGACCATCTTCAAAAAGAGTTCACAGATTTCTAGAAAATCCCAATTTGACTCCAACAGGTTTCCACTTGTATTCTTGGTAATTCTTACACATCAAAGTGTAAAACAACAACATTGTGCACTTTTGCAACTGTTAGTAGGTTAGTCCAAATAAATCATAAGCTTTATATAAAAAGGAGTGTCAAAAGCATTTTTTTAGCATAAAACCATCAAAAATTATAGATACGTTATGGATGTATAGCTCATCTCTTAGGCATTTGCGGTTACCTCCGAATCTTCAGCTAACACGGACGGTTAGGTCCACGAGGTTCCTCCTCTTACCACGAGTGATCGGGCTCCTGCCCCTTCCCAGAAGCATCCGGCAACCTCGGCCACAGCTTCGGAGGCGCCCCCGCCCAAGAAGAGGCAGAAGAAATCTGGGGTTAAGGGTGTGGGCAACGATGTGCCCAAGAGCACCATCCGGATAGCGCCCAAGCCTCGGCAGCCTCCAACCTTGGCTGAGTAAGTCTTTTTCCTGCCTTGCTCATTTCCAGGTCTTGCATTACTGTCTTTGCATTTTACTTGTTTCTCTTCTTTCTTCTCCCAACTTATTGCTTGTTATCTAATTCTGCAGCGCTCCTAGGGTGATTCCCCAGAGTGGCCCCATCATCTCTTCTCCAATCCAGAGCGCTCCATCTCCCCCCGCGATGATGATGATGTTTTCTCGCTAAGCCCTATCCAAGAGGACTCAGAGGCCGCGCTAGATCTGAGCCCACCTCGACACGAGGAGGGTAATGTCGGTGCGGAGGCAGTGGGGTTGCTGAGGATACAACGATGCTAGATTTTCCCAGTTTCTCAGCTCTGCCGCAACCTTCCGCTTCCAAGGTGCCAGCTTCATCAGCATCGCCCCAGACAATTTCTTCTTCAGTTCCAGTTTCACCAGCAGCATCAGCACCAACATATGGTCATGTACCACCACCAGCTCCAGCAACAACATCAGCACCAGCACCAGCATCAGCAGCAACAGCAGCACCAACACCAACAGTAGCAACAACAGCAACGCCAGCATTAGCAGGAATGCCAGCACCAGCTCCCAAGAAAAAACCTCAGGCGACTACATCCGGATCAGTTGTGTCCATCAAGGATATATTCCAGCCGGCCTCGCAGGCCCCATCCAGATCAGCAACCTCGGCCCCTCCGTAGCAGCCAAAATCTGCTAGCAAGAGCAAGAAGGCGACCGATGTAGCCACGGGTTCGGACTCCAAGAGCGCAAACATCGAGTCTGGACAGCGCACGCTCGCGTCCATGACCAAGAAGGATGGCGCCACCGCCTGGTCTTCCTGCGCCGGATCAGTGACTAGTAAGCAATTAACCTTGCATACTAACACGGCTGCTACCTAGGCCACGAGGCGGGAAGCCCATGCTAAGGTTTTGGTGACAAGCCATGCGCTTAGTGGGGAGAATTACAGTCCAGCGCTCATCGAGTACGTCAATAACTGGAATGACACCTAGTTCATTAACCCGCAGGATGATCTCCCGGAAAAGTTTGGTCCGGTGGAGTTCAGTGCTCAGATGAACACCGCTACCAAGGCCATCTCCCTTGCTGGCCGGATGATGGAGGTAAGCCTTTTTCCGTTATGCCTTTTATATACACAAACACTTAGAGATATATCCACTAGTCCTCGAGCCTCCGGGGGAGTAATTCATTACACGGTCGGATGCTCTTAGAGAATTAGCGCAAGTCCTTGGTATTTTCAAATATCCACCCACCTATAGCCGGGTTAAGATCCACTTGGCCTGGATCTTGTAAACTGCAAATATCCACACACACCTAGAGCCAAGTTAAGTTCCACTTGGCCAGGATCTTGTAGACTGCGAATATCCACACACTTAGAGTCGGGTTAAGTTCCACTTGGCCCGGATCTTGTAGACTTCGAATATCCACACACCTAGAGCCGGGTTAAGTTCCACTTGGCCCGGATCTTGTAGACTTCGAATATCCACACATTCCCTCCTATTTCTAAGATAATATTTGCTTATTTCAGATCACCACTAATCGTCGAACCGCTGAGTTCCAGTGTCTGCTGGACTCATATAAGGATCTTCACGCAAGATACAGCAAACTGCTTGTTCATCATCAAAAGAAGGGTAAGTTATTTTGCTTAAAAAATTTCGCTTCCTTTCCTTTGATTTACTTGCTACCCGTGTTAACTTATCCTCCGCATTATGCAGCCGAGGCCGAGGCTGAGAATGTCATCATGCGCAAGAACTTGGCTGAGATCCAAGGTAATTCAACTTGATCATTTTGCCATTGTGTGTTCTTCCCTTGACTCGGCAGATATTTATACCTCGGTTCTGCCTGGTCAACCCATTATTGCAGTTACACTTCAAGATAGCGTGCCCATTCCTAACATGATGCTTCAATTTCTTGAACAAGCAGGAAAGCATCAGGCCGAATTGAAGAAAAAAGATGATGAAATCGCTCAGATTCACCTCAAGGACAATGAGATTACTCGGCTGAACGCCGAAATCTAGAAGCTCAAGGATCTCCACAAATAAGAGCTGGACATGAAATCTGTAAAGTGCCATGTTTGTGTCTAGAGCATCCCAGTTGCCAGACACGTGCTGTACCACCAAATCCGAGTCTCCAAAACACAGTATACGACGTATGCCTACCTCTGCTACCTTGAGTCCATGCACAAGTGCTTCATATTCGGCCACATTATTTGATGCGCTAAAATGCATCTAGAGGACGTATTTCAGCTGATCCTTCTTGGGCGAGGTAAGCACTACCCCGGCCCCCAGTCCTTCCTTTAGCTTTGACCCATGAAATTTAATTCGCCAGTAATTTGAGTCCGGCAGAGGTGGCTCATATTGCATTTCAGCCCAATCCACATAGAAATTTGCCACAACTTGGGATTTGATCGCATGTCTTCTGTCAAACTATAGTGCATATGAGGCTAACTCAATTGCCCATTTTGCAATTCGGCCGCTAGCATCTTTGTTGCCCATGATCTCAGATATGGGTGCTTCACATACCACTTTGATATGGTGCTCCTCAAAGTAATGCTTAATTTTTTTAGCTGCCATGTACACACCATACGCCATCTTCTGGTAGTGAGGGTAGTTCTGTTTTGAAGCTGATAATACTTCGCTTAGGTAATACACTGGTCTATGCACCAACTTTCCTTCCTCATCGCGTTCCACCACTATTACTACACTTACGACTCAGTTGGTCATGGCTATATAGAGCAACATTGGCTCCTTGGGTAGTGGCGTAGGTAGTATTGGTGCAGAGGACAACATCTTTTTAACTCTCGGAACACGCTATCAGCTTGTGGTGTCCATGTAAATTTATCTTCCTTTTTCATTAACTGATAGAGGGGCAATGCCGTCTCTCCTAGCCTACTTACAAACCGACTTAACGATGTCAGGCAACCTGTAAATTTCTACACATCATTAAGACACTTCGGCAACTCCATTTTTTCTATGGCTCGGAGTTTCATGGGATTGGTTTCGATACCTCGACTAGATACAAGGAAACCGAGTAACTTCCCTGTCGGCACACCAAAGGTACATTTTTTCGAGTTAAGTTTCATCCGGAACCGTCTTAAGTCCGCGAATGTCTATCGGATATCATGAAGGAGCGTTTTGCTTTCCTTAGTTTTTATGACAACATCGTCCACATAGACTTGCACATTCCAACCTATTTGGTCATGTAGACATTTTTCAATGCATCATTGATACGTTACTCCTGCATTACATAATCCAAATGGCAGTGTGATAGCAATAAGCCCCATATAGGGTGATAAATGCAGTCTTTATTTGATCATCAGGATTCAGAGGTATCTGGTGGAAACCGAAATATGCATCTATGAATGACAACAACTCACACCCAGTAGTTGAATCTATGACCAAATCTATCCTCGGTAGCGGAAACAGATCTTTTGGACACACCTTATTCAGGTTCATGTAATCGATACACATGCACCATACCACTGCTACATTCGGATCCTCCTTCTTGTTCTCCACGAGCACCGGATTAGAGAACCCATCCGGGTAAAGTACCTCCATGATAAATCCGGCTGCAAGGAGCCGAGCTATCTCATCTCCAATGGCCTTTCTCCTGTCTTCAGTTAAGCGCTGGAGAGGTTGCTTCACCGGCTTGTCTACGGGTCTTACATTCAAAGAGTGCTCGGCCAACTCCCTCGGCATACCTTGTAGGTCCTGTGTATACCAAGCAAAGATATCCTGATTCTCACGGAGGAAGTTGACGAGCTCGCTTTCCCATTTGTCACTTAACCCGGCACCAATAGTCACAGTGTGCTCTAGGAACTGATCGTCAACAGGCACTTTCTTTATATCTTTCGTCGCTTGAAATGAAACACTCCCATGTGGGTTAGTCAGGGCCGACATATGATGCTGCACGGACTGAGCCAAAGCAGCCACTTCCAGGATTTTCATCTTGTCTTGAGCAATCACAAGTGACTTGGTCAGGTTAGATCCGACGGAAGCACAATCAATAGAACGCCTGAAGTCCCCAGCTATGGTAATCACTCCCCTTGGTCCGGGCAGTTTCATCTTCAGGTAACTGATGTCAGTACTTGCCATAAACTTGTTCAGTGCAGGCCTGCCGAGTAACGTGTGATACGCGTTCTCCAAGCTTACCACCTCAAACTCCAAGTTCTTAGTCTGGTAGTTGTCTCTTGTGCCAAATAACACGTCGACCCGGACTTTACAAATTGGCTCACAGGAGATACCCGGTACAATGCCATGGAAGGTGGTCCTTGTTACTTGGAGCATGTTCTCCGATATTCCCAACTTGTGCATGGTATCCTTGTATATGATGTTAATGCTACTGCCATTGTCTATCAGCACCTTGGAAAACCTTATATTGATATTCGGCCCAATGAACGTAGGATCTAGTACCAGCACGTAGGACCCAGGACTCGGCGTAAGCTTTGGGTGATCCATGATACTCCAAGTAATATCCTTATCCGACCAAGGCATATAGCTCACCACATCCAGCATTACTGCATTTACCTCCATATGTCGGCGCTACAAGCTCTTTCTGTCAGTTTCTTTAGTGGTATACAAACAGTAACTTTGATGATGCTCTCTGTACTCATTTCTCCCCTCATTTCCGTGATACCCTTGGTCCTGTTGTTGCTGGTTATTCACTTGATGCACAACATCCCTCATTTCCTGATTCTCATACCTCGGTGGAGGTGGATGCAACATCAGTTGTTGTCCATTCCTCCCAGTAAGTAGTTGCTGCCGAGGTGCTTCATTCCGAGGTCCGTCATGCCGAGGTGCATCGTGCTGAGGTGCCTAAGCATTCCTCGAGATGCCGTGCTCTAATTTCCTCATCCATTCACATTGCCGGGTCGTATGATTCGCCGGACTATTTGGACTTGGCGTATCGAACTTGCACGGTTGATCCAACATAGACTCGAACGTGTATCTCGGATGGTCCTTTCTTTCCTGCCACTATTTCTTCTGTTCTGGGGTCCAAGGCTTCTTGCCCTCACCCTTTTGTTGCCACTGTTTCCCTCTAGTTTTCTAGTGCTGGCTTGCGCCGCCATTGGACTGGTCCCGGTCCATAGCTACCACTTGCTGCGAGTTGTACCTGTAATCCGGACAATCATCCCTTCTTTTACCTCGGAAATCATTCCTCCTGGATGATTCAGAACCATCTCTGTTATAGTACTCCTCATTCGACTCACTTGACATTCGCCGAGGTTGCGTTGGGTCTCCCAAAGCATACGAATCTGCGATCCGGATCATCTCTGCCAGGGTGGTTGGCATATCCCGCTGCAACCTCTGCCACAACATACTACAATACCTACAACCTTGGGTGAACCACGCAATTGCTTGTGATTCAATTACCCCTTCACATGAATTGCGCGCATTGCACCACCGAGTCAGAAACTCTCGGTATGGCTCATTTTGTCTTGGCCTGCACAATGCCAAAGTCTGTGGCCTATTTGGCCTATTGTAGGTACTAGAGAAATTATTCATGAACATATCCTTGAAATCTAACCAGCAGTTGATACTTCCTGGTGGAAAATTGTTCAACCAAACCCTTGCTGGTCCTTCCAACATTTGCGGCACATACCTCACTGCCCATCTCAAGTTTCCTTCAGCCATGTTTACCGCACTCGCGTAATCAATGAGCCAATCATCTTGCTTAGTGCTGCCGTCATACGTCCTTGTTCCTCTGGCTAGCAAAAAGTTCAGTACTGGTGGCTCCCTCATGGTCCGGAGTCCAAAACATGCCGGACCCGGAGGACCTTGCACCTCAATCAGCTCCGACCTATAGATTTGGTCCAGCTTCAGTCTGGCATCATCCAGCTTCAAGTTCCTGTTTTCCAATCTTGATCCAACCACATGGTGCTTTGGTCTAGGGAATCCGGCATCAACCATTGCTGAATAACCATCATTGTATCTGTCCTGACCCGGACGAGCATTTTGTTGCTGAATTGCCAGGCCAGCTTTTTTCTCCTGCTGAGGTGCGTACTGCTACTGCTGTTGCCAAGGTGCATTTTGCCCTATTTCCGCTGGATCACGCTGTCTGGCATTGCTGTTGGCAGCATTCCTCTGACCGGCATTTCCTTGGTCGCGGTTACCTTGGCCAACTTCACCTTGGCTGGCACTATGATGATCCTCATCAACTTGCACTGCTTTTTCTTTTCCTGCCTTTACCGGGTCATACGTGACCATCTGTTTGTCTCTTCTACCTGAGGTTACCACTTCCTCTCTCCTAGGACCGTGTCCAGGGGACGGTGCAGCTCCAACAGACTTTGCCAGGTTATTTCTTGCCAAATAAACCACATGAGATGCTCTGGGTTGTGCCGGGTTTGCCTTGTTTATTTCCTCATTCTGCTGATATGCTACCCTCAACAAGTGGTTTACTCTTTCATGTTTCCTCTCTTGGGCTTCGCCGGTTAAACCTTCTCACTCGAAGGCAGCTGCATTGGCAGCCCTAAGGGTCTTAGCCGGGGTATTGTACCTCTCCAGCCCTGCTGTCAGTATCGTATCTGTCTGACCCGGCCTAGGCACATACTCCCTATCAATCTTAGTAATCAGGTTTCTACCTCGGATTTTTAGTCCATCTATGCGGTTTGCCTTTGCATACTCCCACAGAGTGATATTCAGTGATTGCTATAATTCAACTACCTTTTTCGCACCGGCTAGCATTTTCTGCCAAGTTTCCTCTAACTCGGCATGTGCCTGAGCAGGGTCTACTACTAGCCCTATGGGTGTTGCTAAACTATATATTGTCTGCTGCGGTACATTCCCTCGCCTCTCTAGTGGAGGGAATCTGGACCTTGCCTGCTTTGGCGTTGCCTCCAGCTCTGGTGCTGGATCCTTGCTTGCTCCTGCATCTGGCGCCATCATCATGACCTGAACGCAGCTTGCGGAGCGAGTGATACGCATACCGCGAGCCGCGTGATGTGGCTCACCTCCCTCGACGACGTGCCGTGGGTGTACGCAGGACTCGTCGATGCCGACGTAGATCCTGTGGGCGCCAATCTTGATGAAGAGGCCATTGCGCGAAGGAGGATTCCTGCTGAAGCTCCCTGCGTTGTCGCTAACATAGTCCAGCGCTCCAAAGCGCTGAACCAGCCTGGAGACGATGCGCTTGCCGGTGCCAAAGATGTTTCATGTCCGGATTTTTACCCCTGCTAGCGCCGCTAGTCCCACGGTGGGCGCCAACTATCATGGTGGTGGCACGGCAAATGCCATGGATAGACTAATTATGGGGCCAATGTGCGCTAGAGGAATCCAGGGAGGGATAGTGTGGTGATTCCACACACAACTGTTTGTATTTCTCTCTTGTTGGATATGGATTACAAGGGCTCCTCGAGCTATTCGTGCGAAGGAGACTACTTCTCTTACTCCGCATTACAAAGCCCTAGGGTTCTTCCTTAACAGAATGATCAATCCCCTTCTATGGAGGCCCTGGTGCTCCTTATATAGGGGAGCCCAGGATACAAAACTAGGGCACATGTGGAGGCATATTCCCCAAATATGCCCTTTGGTTAAAGCAAGATGCTTCTTTACACACTTTAAACAGATAGTCCGGACCTCGGACATAACACTCTATGAGCTCCTTGGCTTTTGGTGTCATCCGACACTGATACCGTCAGCCGACACTGGCTACGTCACCTTTGTCGGCCACGCCCCACTGGTCCTTCCTCTGCTCGCTTCGCTCATGCTACAGTGGACAGAGGCCACCTTTTGACCAGTGGGAGATTCCTTCCTTCTCTTGGAAGCCAAGTGGTAACCTAGCCAGCGCTTGGCTAACCCGGCTACGAGGGTACCTACACATATGGCAAATCAAGCATAGCCGACATACGTTTTATGTCGGCCGGGTTAATGTTAGGTGAACACCCACCAGGCCGGGTGACCTCGTAAGTTGGCTTGCCTTGAGGAGACCTGGCCAACATTCGCTTTGACCGTGTCGTACCTCGGCTAACTCGGCCTTTATACCCCGACGTGACCCTACCCGGGGGTATGACCCCAACACACATAAATCCAGTTGAAACACGCGAAGATCAATATGATTTATCGAATCAGGAACTAGATTTGAACCGATGTACCGTGATCAAAGGAAATTGATCGAATCGAAACAATAGTCGGTTGATGGTAAATTTGATTTACTGATCAAAATCCTTAAAGAAAATTGTATAAATTTGATACCGTAAGGGGCGCTGCCCCTTCGAACCCCGCAGGGGGAGACCCCTAGAACCCCCTTAGTCATAGCCCCTTTTGTATCTCGTTAAGGTTCCTAGGTGCTACGATTTCACATGATCCGGTAGAATGCAATTCTATGCACAACCTGTTTTTGCAGGATGTATGTGATCAGTATGTCCCAAAAATGTATGTGATGCATGTATGTATTTTCCATGACCTGCGTGTCGTGAGTAGGGCAACACGGCTGGAGCCAAATTTGTTGTTAATTATTGTAATGGTCTGCGTGCCAACTTGTGATGATCCCAATACCATGTAATTTTGATTACTAGATGTCGGGAGTAATAGCTTGTATTAGTTCTTGGAGAACTCATCACCTGGAGGATGGCTAGCATAGAGCATGAAGATGGAGATCATCATGGTGGATAGGTTCTATGGCGATGGAGATCACCATGAGAAAATGGGCGATATTGTATCACATTTATGTGAATGCTGTTCTTATACGTTTTACTACTATGCATGCTTATTTCATAGAAGTAGAACGATCAGTCATAAAGTTTAAGTTAAACCATGCCCTCCAAACCAAACCTTGCACCCACTACAAGAATCTAGACGATCCGTGACGTTTTTTATGACACAACCTAAAAATGTCGTGGATTCCTGATGTTCTAGAACATTTCGTCACAACGAGATCCAAGCCCCTCTAGCCCGGTTATCCATGACGTTCGTTGTTTTCATCGTGGCAAATTCGTCGCAGATTTCGTCCCAGGCCCTAAAGCCCATTTTGTCATTTTATCCGGTGCCAAATTTGTCGTGGATTTTGTCACCGCACATGTTCGACTCTTTTTTTTCTATCGACCCTATCCTCTGTAATTCAACCCCACATGTCATCTCGGTTTCGACGGTACATACGTAGTGTGTCTCACGGTAGTGCTGGGTTCGACGCTGCTTCGTGACGTCTTCCACCGGCCCCAGCTGTCAGTGCGTTTGATAGAAATTAAATAATAGAAAACATTTGGTGCAGGTAGACGGAATTGAACCGTCAACCAATCTTTTGTAGAACTAACTTGCAACAGATGCATCTGTCTATTGATTTTGTGCTAATCTACAACTTTATTATGTATATTACATACCAGCTCTCAATCACAGGAAAGCAACAACATGAACACAATCAACCAAAATATATACATAGCATATGGAGATAATATTACTTAGCATGTAGAGCACTAGGTTGACAACAAGTTCCTTATTACTACAAGTTCACTGACAACATAATACATTAATGGTTCATCCAACACCACAGCATAAACAAGCAGATACTTTTTAGCCTCACTACAGAACATTAACACAACCCATGAAGCCATGTAGCCCCTCATTTAAAAAGGTGAAGATGCACAGATTCCCCTCCCTTATTCCCGCGAGTTCGAGAACATTAGACCAACCTCTTATCATCTGGGCAGCATCATTTATGCCTTAGAAGAGGTTAAACATGTTCAAAAGTGGTCTTGTAGGAGCATGCGAGTGGTAACACCTTTGGGAGATAGTGGTTGAGGTGTGCACGGCTGTAGATAGCTGAAAGTACTATAGGAGAAGAATAATATTAGTGTTGTTAGCTAGAGTTCACCATTGCATAATAAAATTTAAATATTGAAATGTCATTTTTAACCATTTTGGCCTTCCCATGGATGACATTTGACTTGTTCATCTTGCACACATAGTATGGTATAGATGGCTTATGTCATTTAACTAGCACTTTGAGGAAAGCAACTTGGTCAGAAGTCAATTCCAAATTGTTTCCAAACACGTAGTGCTCATCGAATTCCTCAACCCCATCATACTTGGACCTAGAAAGAAAAAATTAGAAAGTAATAATATGTATCTGCATATATATAAATGTAGGAAAACATGTATATAATGCCACACCTCTAGGACTAAGGGTCCTCGGTTTCTCGACTACTTTAAATCTTTTCATATAAGCTTTAGCCCTTCACCTAGCTATTTTAGCTTTCATCTTGCAAAAAACTACAGCAGCAGGTTTCTTCACATCATCATCAAATGAGACATCGATGATGACATCATCCTTCGTAGCCTAAATTAGACATTGCACTAATTAGAATGTTTATTTTTTATGCCATATATAGTAGGAGTGCTAGTAGCATCAATTTTAGAACCTGCTCATGTATCTCCCTGGCCTTCATCGTACCTGCCCCAAAGAGTAAATACAAGAATTAAGTTAGAATACAATTCTAATTAGTCAATTATTAGGAGAATCAAATTCAGTGAGTAAACTAAAGGGTGCTTCTAGTGAACTAGATTGACCCTTGCTATAAGGAGCAACGTCGACGCACGGGGCACTAGATTGCGAGTATATATGCGCTGCCATAGAACAAGGAGGCGACACATCGAACTATAACTAATTAAACAGCAACATCGACGAGGTGTCCTAGAACAAGGAGGCGATGCGTCGAACTAGAATGAGGAGGCAACCACATCATCGGCCGGTTAACAAAGAGTTGACGCGGTGAAAGGGCACTAGGTTGAGGAGCACTTACACGTCAGTTCGCAGCCTCCGCTACCACCGTCGTTGCCAGGATTTGGTCATCCACGGTGAGGGGAGAGAGTTTTCTCTAGCGCGGATTTGGGGAAAGTGGTGTGGTATTTGGCAGTGGCATGGAGAGGAGAGGGCTTTATTCTACATGCTATGACAGGTGGGTCCCATGCGTGAGTAGTTTTGGTTCACACTGGCATCATCTGGTAGGCTGACGAATGAGTCCCTCACGGACTGAATAACAGCACAATTTTCTACCAGAAAAAGAGCTTTTGTTTAGCCAAGTTTGATAGATAGCATAACAACACAATGTTTTGGCTAATTTTCCAAATGAATAACTATTAATTCCATGAACTAAATGACAATCATATTGATCAGTTCAAAGGCATGCACACAACCATTAGTTCAACAAAAAGCATGCAACACAGGCACACACACAACCATTAGTTCAAGCATGCAGCACAAAGCATGCACACATGATCATCAGTTCAACACACGCATGTACACATCCATTAGTTCAAGCATGCAACACAAATCATCCAACACTCCACCACCATAAGCTGGAACTACTCTTCATCTATATCATCTTGTACTTCATCTTCTTTCTCACTGCAGTACTCCTCAATGGTGTCGTCTACTTGAGGCTCACTGTCAACTTCCTCCTCTTCAACAGCTTTCCTTTTGCCTATGATACGATCGAACACTGATACATCTATGATGCGGCCTCCGATGACAAAGGGTTGGCATTTCCTGAAAGGGAGAGCCTCAGACACAGTCTCATTGTCAGAGCCTACAAACTATTGGTACGCTACATCAGTATGCACCACCTCCTCCTCCTCTCCTTCGGCAACATCAAACTTATGTCTTTGAACTATTTGTTGAACCACCCGCGATGTACCTAGGTCCGGAGCCCTCTTGGCGAGGTAAAACTCCTACTCCTACAAGGATCTACTATAAAAGGGGGCGGGTGCCCAATACAAGTGCTCCTTGAGTTGTTTCCTTAGCTACTTCTTGCTAAGAATTCTCTAAGTCCTTCTTCTGGTGTCTATTTTCCTTCTGCTTGAGCCTACCTAGAACCCTAGAGCTACCCCCTTTATATCCAGGTCGAGGAGGTAGCTTACAAGGTGGGTTATAGGGTTTACTGTTTGGATTTGGGTTTTACAAAGTGGGTCGGCTGGACAGGGCCAAACAGTAGGCCCGGGTCCAGTCAAGCCTCTAGTATAGGGGAGGACCATGCTTTAGCGCTCAGCGCCCCTACTTTACTTGTCATCCGGCTCTTTATCTGTAAGCCGGCTCTTTATGTGTAAGCGGGGGCTTTCCTCGTCAGCCCTTGCGTTGCTCGTCAGCCTCCAGCTTTGGCGCAGTTGTCTAGAGCGCCGGCCAGGCCAGCCAGCCAATCCGGTCAAGGGTGTGCTCAGCAAGGAGCATCATCCCCATTGTACAATGTCCAACGGATCCAAGGCGGCCGGCTAGGAGCGGCCTCCCAGCCGGTTCTTCTGGCTACCCGCCTAGACGGGCCAGCCGGGGAAACTAGAGTATGGACCGGCTGGGAATTCCACCTGGCTGCGATTCCTTGATCTGGGTCTAGACAGTGTGCGCTCCTTGGAGCCAGTCAGTTGGTCCCGTCTTGGTCTACCCAGGGGTCATCCCCCCGACACTAGTCCCCGAGCACGTTAGGACTTGGCCTTGTGGAGAAGTTATTGCATGCTCATTTGACATGGTTGATGACGCAGATTCCTTGTCTTTTTCATTTGTCTTATAGTCTTTGTCTTGTAGTTTTTGTCCTGTACCGGCTTTGGATTCTGTGTTGTTTTCCCGCCTAGAGTTCACCGGCTACGGAGTCGATGGACCCATCCACAGGGTGTTATGGGTGATCTTCTTGACCGGCTGCCACAGCTGGCCGGAAGATGGATCGCCAGTCTGCTCTCGTTGGTGCTTGCGTAATCTACGCCTGCCGTTTTTGGCGTGCGTCACGTCAGTTTGACTTCTGGGTCTGCCGCTGCAATTTTTGGTAACCGTGCGCACGCCTCCATCATTGTGTCTCCTTGGAGATCATGGGAGCTATTTGCCTCCCGCAATAACGCCTGCGGGATCTTCTGCGCGTGCGGCGCTGGCGCACGCGATCCGCCATGAACCATCGCAGGGTAGTGGGGTAGTTTCTTTGCCATGTGGCGTCGAGGCAGGGGAATTGGCGCGTTTACCCTTCACCGATAAATACGTGTGCGGGAAGCAGTGATTCCTCACTTTACCTCTCTGCGCCTACCATCCTTTCTCTTCCTTGCGCTCTAGCATCCCTCTACTCTTCCGCGCCACTGTTCTTTGGTCACCGGTGGCGCCCTCCTTCTTCGACCACGGGACCCCGCGCCTCCATCACGGCTACCTTCCTAGGCAATATGCTGCCCCAGGTCACCGGCAGATGGTGCGGCTCCTACGTCACGGAGGAGCTCGTGAAGAAGTATCCGCGGGGGAAGTTCCTACCGTCGGAGTGGGTGGTGAAGCATCGCCTCGTGCCGGAGGGCGAGCAGGTGCCGCACCCCCAGCCAGGCGAATCCGTCGTCTTCCTCGTGCACTTTGCTCGCGGCCTCGGGCTGCCACTAAGCCGCTTTGTCCTGGAGTTGCTGGTCACTTTTGATCTGTAGCTCCACCACCTCGGAGCGAACATCGTGTCGATGTTGTCGGATCACGCTACGAGGCGTACCTCGGAGTCTGCCCCGACGCCGCAAATTTCTTGAAGTTCTTCCACTTCAAGGTGCAGGTGGTGGGGAAGGGCGTCCCGTTGACAGAGACGGGCTGTTGCGCCATCTACCCGTGGCCGTCCGCGCCCATCCTCCGCCTGGAGCTCCCCGACACCGTCCAGCTCTGGCAGCGCTCGTACTTCTACGTGCGCAACAACACGGAGGTGGACTTCATCAAGGTCCCCGCCCTTGCCAACGTCCCCTCCAGCAGGAAGGCCTGGACCGTCTAGCACCTGGGCGCCCAGGGCGACATCGACCAGATGGGCTCCTGGCTGGCCGTCCTCGTGGAGAAGGAGCGGCTCACCGCCCGGGACATTTTCTTGTCCTAGATGGTGACCCGCGTGCTCCCGCTGCAGCACCGGTCGCACATGATGTGCCACCTCTCCGGCCATCTGGATCCCACCCTGGTATCCCGGCTGGACGTCCCATACGTCGCCCTCCGCGAATGGCTCGCCACCATTTCGAAGGAGGCGCTAGAGGAGGAGTGGCAGTTCTCCTGCCGGCCATACCACCGTAGCCGGCTGCCGCTGAAGGTATGTTTTTTCTTGCTTTTCGCCGGGTGGATTTTCCTAAGGGACTCACGCTTCGTGCCTCTTATCTTCCCTTGTTGAGTACCTTTTCATGGCACAGCTAGCGGAGGATGGTATGGGGGACACCGAGCTCCCCAACTTTGTCGTGGACTTCAAGCTGCCGAAGGCTCCACCTGCGGAGGCGGAGCGGTTCCCCATGCAGGCTGACGAGGGTTGCAAGTTCCCACCCGATGAGAATTTGTTTCCTGCCTTTGTCATGCTTGCGCTTGCCATCCTTGTAGTTGTAATCTTGTCTTTTCGCTTGTCCTTGGGATAGCTGCGCACGGCGAGGACGTGGAGCTGGCAGAGCTTGCCGCGCCCAGGGGCAGGGGAAACGCGCCGCCCCTACCAACGTCGCCCCGGCTGTAGGCGGCGGCAAGAAGTCACGCTGCCACCGCACCACGCCCGTCATGCTGAGCGTTGTCGGGTAGGTTCCCTTGTCCCTTTGGTGCTGGTGTTGCCTTACTTGCATTTGTGTTGCTCACTTCTTGTGCTTCTATAGCGAGGCTATGTCCTTGCCCAGTGCCGCGACCGTCGCCACTACGTCCGCCCCTCCGCCAACGGCCGAGGGGAGCAAGCCGGCTCTGGCGTTCGAGGCCGCGCCGGCTTCGGCATCCGAGGCTATGCCGGTTCCAGCCCCCGAGGTTACACTGTCTCTGGCTCCAACATCTGAGTCTGGGCCAGCTCCGGGCCTCGAGGCGGCAGCGACGGAGGTGGTGCCACCGGCTGAGCCAACGCCGCTTCACCGGGCCGGGGCTGTCTCTCGGCTTGCGGGGGGTTTGTCGCTTGGTGGTGCTGGTGCGGCCGTCCCTCCCACCGGCTCGGCGGTGGGTGCTGACTCCAGCGCCTACCAGGTGGAGGAGCCGGTGGAGGTGCCCTCCGCGGCTGCGGTGAGCGATGACGACCTCCAGGTCACCGGCTGGACACCAGCACGCCCCGCGCCGCTGCCGGGTGCCCTTCTGGCACAGTTGTCGGAGGCGACGCCGCTGGCTGTTGGCCAGATCTGCTAGCTTGTGGGGGCGCTAGAGCAGGGGCTGGGCCAAGCCAGGACGCTGGGGGCTTCTGTTGAGGTATGTTCTCTGTTTGCCAGTCTTGTTGTTGTCTTGCAACATAGTTGTTTTTCTTTGTTCTTATCTCTCCTTTCTTGCACAGAGGGCTCTCACCGATGCCGCCAAGACCTCGCGGGACCTGGGCCGTAAGATCGCTCGCTCTGCTGTATCTTCCCAATTGCGCGATTTCTCACGCTTCTTGTTGAGTATTGGTTACCCTCCTACAGCTCTGCAGGCGGACCGGGACCGCGAGGTGGCCCGGCTGAAGGACGAGGTCACCCGACTAGAGGAGGCCAACAAGACCCGTCAGGACCAGATCGCCAAGCTGACCGCACAGCAGCAACAGATGGAGATCAAGGCTGGTAGGGCCAAGAAGGCCGCGAACGCCCGGACTGAGGCGCTGAAGAACCTGGAGGGGCTTTATGCCACCTAGACGGACGCCCTCAAGTCCTCCAAGGCCAAGGAGGCGGCGGCGCTGTCGAAGCTCTGCCAGATCGCTCAGATCATGGTCAGTAAGTGTTTTTGCGGATTTGCTCTTTGTGGTCGATATTGACTGTTGCCCTCTTTTCTGGCTACAGCTCAGTATCCTGAGGCAACAGATCAGGGACTGGGCCGGATTCCCGAGACGGATCCGGAACGGGATCTCCTTCCGGGGGAGCTGGTGATGGTCGTCAACGAGGAGGTGAACAAGCTCCGCGCTGCCGCCCTCGAGGTCTTCGACTATGTCTGGCCCGAGGCCGTCCCACCTGCCACCATGGACGTCCTGGCTGAGCGTCTCTGGGCTGCCCCGGAGCTCATGAACGTGGCTCGAGAGTGGGCGGCTCGAGGTGGCACGGAGATGGTGCTGGCGCTGCTTAAGTCCTAGTACCCTAACATGGATCTACGGAGCCTTTCCCGTAGATTCCGCCAAGGGACCTGCTACGACTAGCTCTGCACTAACGTCCCCGACATCCGCTCCTATGTTGTGACGATCGGGAGCTACGTCGTGCTGGACAAGGACTTCAGCGACCCAGCCGGCACAGAGCGGTGCTTCCATAGTCCGGATGCGGCATGCACCGAAGCTCCGGCTGCGCTATAGACCGCCTCAACGGCCGTCACCTCCTGCAGCCATGCTCTAGCTGACGCCTCCAGCCCTTCTGCCCCTCAGTGAATCTGATCTCCGGAATGCCGGGAGTATTTGTGACTTTGAAAATTCTGCCTTTTCTATGTGTCGTGTGAACAATTGTCCATCTGTGACATACTCAACTTGTGTGGGAGCATCACCTCCTTTTATCTTATTTGCCCGTGCTCTTCTGTTTCCACTTTCTGTTTTGCATCTTCTGCATGCGATCTTCTGTGTGAGGGCGCGCAAGCGCACCCACAGGGTGTAGTCCCGAGGTTTGGGCCGGCTAGAGAATACAGCCGGGTTGAATCTCCTTTATGCTCTTTGTTTTGCAGGTTTCTGTGTAGGGGTGTGCAAGCGCACCTACTGGGTGTAGTCCCCAAGGTTCGGGCCGGCTGCAGAATACAGCCGGGTCAAATCTCCTTGACCTGCTCTGCTACCGCGTGGAAGCTTTCTGCCTCCGCCTTGGCGGTGCTCGTCGTTGAACTTTGGCTCATGCAAGCATAGAAACAAACAAGTTGTTTGCCTGGTTAAACATATGCATATCCAAATTGTAATGTTAGACGAACTAGTTTTCAGATTTCTGCTGTTTCGTGCAAGTTCAATGTCTTTGCCCTTTTCTTAGTGAGCATTGGCCAATTTTAGTGTTGTTCCCTTGCTGGCTTTTAGCCGGAGTCGAAGGGGTAGCTTGGTAGGCGTATTGCACGATACTTTGGGTTTGGATCATTGCCTTTGAGCGAGCGAGCGCATCCTGGTCGTCTAGACGTTTTTGTTTTCCTCGCGGCATTTTCATGTAGGGGCCTTTGAGCGTTATGCTCTTGCCGGATTTGTCAGTCGGCTTGCTGTCTGCAGCCGGAACCGAAGAGGAAGCCTTAGGAACCGCGTACAGTACTTTGCCGCGTGGATCACACAGCCGTCTGGGCCAACCGACGAGTCTCGAGGCGTATTGCCGGCTCCGGGGTTAGAGTAATGCAGCCCGAAAAGCCAACTTGTGCAGCATGACTTGCTTATTTTATTGTGGAGTCCCCAAGACTGGTCGAGGCTCCTATGCTTGTTCATTACATGAAAGTAAGGTACATACACTTCTTGTTCAAGTGTAAAAGGGACAGAGCAGGCTCGTGTTCCATGGGCGCTCAGTTTCATCACCTGAGCGTTCCATCCTGTTCTTTTCTGGCTTGCGGGCGTCGATGAGGTAGTACGAGTTGTTCTACAGTGCCCGGCTGATTATGAATGGGCCCTCCCAAGGTGGAGACATCTTGTGCATCCCCTTGGTGTCTTGGACCAGCCTTAGCACCAGATCACCCTCGCGGAACGAAATGCTCCGTATCCGGCTGGCGTGGTATCGGAGCAGGTTCTGCTGATAGATGACTGGCCTGGACAAAGCCAGTTCACGGGCTTCCTCCAAGAGATCAACACTATTTTCCCGTGCTTCTTTGGCCTGATGTTCTATGTAGAGCAGTTTGCGGGGTGCGTCGAACTCGATGTTAGTGGACAGAACCACCTCCGCCCCGTAAACAAGGAAGAAGGGGGTGTAGCTGGTGAACCGGTTTGGCATTGTGCGCAGGCTCTAGAGTACGGCCAGCAGCTCCTCAATCCAGCAGCTGGGAGATCTTATTAGTGGTTTGATCAGCCGGGGCTTGATTCCGGCTAGGACCAGACCGTTTGCCCGTTCGCACTGCCCATTGGACTGGGGGTGTGCCACAGATGCGAGATCTAGGCGGATGCCCTTATGTCTGCAGAATCGTGCGAAAGCTCCCTTGGCAAAGTTTGTTCCGTTGTCGGTTATGATGCTGTTGGGGTAGCCAAAGCGCGTGATTATGTCTGTGAAGAACTTGACCACCGTTGGCCCATCCAGCTTCTTTATCGGCTTTGCCTCTATCCATTTGGTGAACTTGTCCACCACCACCAGCAAGTGGGTCATGCCGGATCTGGCCGTTTTGAAGGGGCCAACCATGTCCAGCCCCAGACGGCGAATGACCAGGTGATGGGAATAGTCATGAGTGCTGTAGAAGGAGTGTGCTTCTGCTGGCTGACAATTTGCTCAGCGTCTTCTAGTGCTATGGACCAGTAGAAACCGTGGCGGAAAGCCTTTGCCACAATGGCTTGTGACGATGCGTGATGTCCGCACTCGCCCTGGTGGATGTCGACCAGCTGCCAGATACCTTCCTATTGGCCAACACATTGTTGATAGATGCCGCCAACACTATGCTTGTAGAGCTCGTTGTTGATGATGGTGTATGCGTTGGCTCTGCGCTTGATCTGTCTTGCCTGCACCTCCTCTTCGAGCAGCTCTCCGTTGGCTAGGGAATCCATGAATGGCTTGGCCCATGTTGGTGTTTCCCGGATGGCGCACACCGCTTGCATTAGCAGATTCACTTCTGCCTGGGTGGCCAAGTCAGGCTCGTTCGGAGGCCGTCCGGGTGGGGCGGCGGAGCCGGCAGCTTCTACGCTGGAGGCGGCAGTCCCCGGGTGCGGTGCAGCCATCGTGGAGGTCTTGGAGCCGGTAGTCCCCGGGTGCGGCGAGGCAGTCCCCGGGTGTGCTATAGCCGTCGCGGAGGTCTTGGAGCCGGGAGTCCCCGCGTGCGGCGAGGCAGTCCCCGGGTGTGCTGCAGCCGTCGCGGAGGTCTTGGAGCCGACAGTCCCCGGGTGTGGCCAGGCAGTCCCCGGATGTGCTGCAGTCGTCACGGAGGTCTTGGAGCTGGCAGTCCCCGGGTCCGCGTCCAATATGATGGAGTCGGATTCGGGGGATGGTGTGATTGATGGCTTGCACAGGTGCTCAAGGGAGACTCCATGCGGAATTGGTTGCCTTGTCGAACCGATGTGGGCGAGCGTGTCTACGGCCTCGTTGTTTACCCTAGGTAAAACTCACATCCTTCAAAACAGACACATAGCTGCTGTACGAAGAAATGGTATAGAGCCATATTCGCGTCTCTGGCGTCCCAGTCGCCTGACACTTGCTGCACCACCAGATTAGAATCGCCGAAGCATAGGATGCGCCGGATGCCTATTTCCTTTGCCATCTGGAGGCCGTGGATGAGTGCTTCATACTCAGCTATGTTATTGGAGGCGTGGAAGTGGATCTGTAGCACGTATTCCAGCCGTTCTCCTTTTGGGGAGGTGACGACCACTCCGGCTCCGATACCTCCATACATCTTGGAGCCGCCGAAATGCAGCTTCCAATGCGTGGAGTCAGGGGAAGGCGGAAGGTACTGTGTTTCTGCCCAATTGACGAGGAAATCCGCCAAGGCCTGAGACTTGATCGCCGTTCTTGGCTCGTACTGTATGTTGTGGGTGGCGAGCTCTATGGAACATTTCGCCACCCGGCCTGTGGCTTCTCTGTTGCCGATGATCTCCGCAAGCGGTGCTAGCGCCACCACCCGGATGGAGTGTTCTTGGAAGTAGTGCTTCAGTTTCTTGGCGGCCATGTACATGTTGTACACCAGCTTCTGGTAATGAGGGTAGTTCTGCTTCGGGAGTGAGAGTACCTCACTCAGGTAGTACACCGGTCGTTGCACCGGCTGCGCCTTTCCTTCTTCCGACCTCTCTACTACCAACACCACACTGACAACCCTGTTTGTTGCTGCGATGTACATCAACATGGGTTCCTTTGCTACTGACGCTGCCAGGATAGGTGGCGAGGTGAGCATGCGCTTGAGGTCACGGAAAGCTTCATCCGCCTACAATGTCTAGACGAACTTGTCTGTTTTCTTCATGAGCTGGTATAGTGGAAGTGCTTTCTCGCCTAGCCGACTGATGAATCGGCTGAGGGAAGCCAGGTAACCGGTGAAGTTCTGGACGTGTCCCAAGTTCTTGGGTGGCTGCATGCGCTCGATTGCGCCGATCTTCTCTGGGTTTGCCTCATCTGGAACCGGCAGAGGTTAGTGAATACGAGGAAACCAAGTAGCTGACCGGCTGGGATGCCGAATACGCACTTCTTCGGGTTCAGCTTCATCTGGAACCGGCAGAGGTTAGTGAATGTTTCCTTCAAGTCCTAAAGGAGTGTTTAGTGCTCCTTGGTCTTGACTACCACATTGTCGACGTAGGCGTGTATGTTTCTGCCAATCTGATTCTGGAAACACTTCTGCATGCAGCGCTGGTATGTTGCTCCAGCATTCTTCAATCTGAATGGCATTGTGGTGTAGTAGTATGCTCCGTAAGGAGTGATGAATGATGTCTTTAATTGATCTGCGGGGTTCATCCGGATCTGGTGGTAGTCGGAATATGCGTCCAGAAATGACAACAGCTCGCAGCCGACCGTGGAATCGATCACTTGGTCTATCCTTGGCAGGGCGAATGGATCCTTGGGGAATGCTTTGTTCAGACTGGTGTAGTCAACACACATGCGCCAAGTCTTGTTCTTCTCCATCACTAATACCGGGTTTGCTAGCCATTTCGGGTGGAAAACTTCCATGATGAATCCAACTGTGAGCAGCTGGGTGATCTCTTCCCCAATTGTTCTTCTTTTTCTTCCACGAAGTGGCGCAGTGACTGTTTGACCGATTTTGCATCCAGCCTGACATGTAAGGAGTGCTCGGCGAGCTCCCTCGGAACACCTGGCATGTCCTTGAGGGACAATGCGAAGATATCCCGATTCTCATGGAGGAAGTCGATGAGCGCGCTTTCCTATTTGCTGTCAAGGCTGTCTCTGACCAAGACGAACTTGTCCGGCTCGGCCTTGTTCAGCAGGCTCTTCCTCGTGCCCTTGGATGGCTTGAATTGTGCCTCTCCGGCCGGCTTGGGCTCGCCAGTAGGAATGTCCTTCTACAGGGCCGCCACGTTCTGCATGATTATGCATTTTTCTTCCATGATGATCATGGCTTCAACTATCTTGGACCCGTCTGTGGCGCATTCCACAGACCGTCTGTAGCAGCCGGCCATAGTGATGACGCCTTTGGGCGCTGGCAGCTTCATCTTGAGGTAGGCGTAATGTGGCACCGCCAGGAACTTGGTGAGCGTTGGGCGCCACAGGATCGCCTGGTACGTGCTGTAGAGGTTGACCACCTCGAACCAGATGGGCTCGCGGTGGAAGTTGTCCTCCATGCCGAAGATGACGTCCAGCCAGATTTTTCCGACGGGGGAGTGCAAAGGGCCGGGGACTGCTCCGTGGAAGGAGGTGCTTGACGGCTCCAGCTGGGACTCACTGATACCGAGCCGGTCGAGCGAGCTGCGGTACAGGAGGTTGATACTGCTCCCTCCATCAATGAGGACGCGTAAGAATCTGCAGGAATGCTTCTGCGAGACAATGATAGGATCCAGAACCATCGCGTAGGTGCTCGGGTGAGGAAGCTCAGCTGGCTGGTCCTTCCAGCTCCATGCAACTTCTTGCTCCGACCAGTTGAGGTACTGGGGGACAGGGGGAACGATTGCATTCACCTCCGTGTCGCGATGCCTTTTGTTGTGCTTGGTGTCCGGCTCCGTGGTGAAGATGTGGTAATTTCCCAACTGGCGAGGGTAGTTGTTGTTGTCGTCCTCACTTCGATGTTGGTTGTTGCGATCGCCTGGCGGCCCACCGGCTAGAGGAGATGGCGCCTGTCCAGCCGGTGCGCCAGCAATTTCTGCCATCTTCTTTGTCCAGGTGCACTAGCGTGTCGTGTGCATAGCCGGCCTATTGCCCCCGCTGTGGAATTTGCATGGCCCATCAAGCATGGACTCAATGGTGTACTTGGGCCTTGGAGGCCGGTCATCAGGCTTCTGTCTCCGGCTTCTCCCTATAGCCGGATCCTCCTGCACTGCCGCCACCTGCCTGGAGCCATATTGGTTATCCGGCTGGTCGTCCTTTCTCTTGCCATGGTGATTGTCGTGCCACCTAGAATTGTGCCCATTCCCTTCCGGCCGACGCTGATCTACAACGACTTCGACGATTATTTGCCCTTGGTCGTCCACCTGGATGGATCTTTTCATTACCGCGTCGGTCGTGGCGTACTTGTCCGCGATGGCCATGGTCTGGGCCATGGTTGTGGGTTCCACCCGGTGAAACTTATGCTTGAGCATAGTGTCGCCTGTACAGCCGTTGATGAAGAAATCAACCGCCTGGTGCTCACGTCCCCTCTCACAGGAGTTGTGCATGCTCGTCCATCGGGTGATGTAGGAGTGATCAGACTCATTCGGGCCTTGCACACAGAGAGCGAGCTCGCCAGGCCGGCCTGGGCGCTTGTAGGTGCCGGTGAAGTTGTGAACGAACGCCTGCTCGAAATCGATCCAAGCATTGATGCTATTGTTAGGGAGACTGTTTAGCCATGTCCTGGCCGAGTCGAAGCATGAGAGGGGCGTAGCGTACTGCTACCCGGCGGTTTCCATTGGCGATGCCCACGGCAGTGGTATAGTCCACCAGCCAGTCTTCTGGCTTGACCGAGCCGTTGTACTTTGGCGTATCCCTTGGGAGCTAAAATCCCTTTGGAAACGGTTCGTTCCAGATTCACAGTCCGAAACATCTTGATCTGGCTGGACTTTCTTCCTCCAGCGTGCATGATTGGACTAGCAGGTCGATTCGCACGCGTGCATCTTGTTGTTCATCCGGCTCGAGCGGTCCCAGCCGGCCAGATATGCGGGACTTGGGGAGTGCTTGGCCTTTTCCGGCTTCATCAGCCGGCTCGTGATTTTTGCTGGTAACAGTTGCCGCATCGCGAGCGATGTGCCCGCGGCCTGCAGATCCACCGCGTGGGCGGTTGCTTTGTCTCGCTCCGTTTAGGGAAGACGCTTTGCTGCTGCCTGCAGCCGGGTCCGCCATCCGGCGAGCCGGCTGGGTTCTGTTGTTGCGATCCATGCTGAGTTCAGCCTCGGCCTGTTGCTTGTTCATCATGACCACGAGGAGCTGGACGCACGCTTGTTGACAGTGCAGTTCTTCGCCCTCCAGGTGGCTAAGTTCTGCAACTGCCGCCTCCGCGGCCCTCATGTTTTTGGTGGGGGTGCTGTAGACCGGCTGCACCGTGGGTGTGTGCGGATCAGCAGCACGATCCATCTCCGAGCCGAGGTTTCGGGTAGGCGCGTGAAGCCGTGCACGATGTAGTACTCCCGCATGGTGGCGTTCATCCTCCGCTGGGCAGCCGCCACCTTGCTGGCTTCCTCTAGAAGGTTCTGGCGCGTAGTTTCTAGGGCTGCCGCAGTTGCAGCTGGATCCGCCTCGATGGGGGTGATGGGGTTGCAGAGGTGCTTGATGGACGAGTTGATCAAGTCTGGGTTCGGGAGGCGCGAGTTGGTGGCGCGGCCGTCCACGTTGCGTCTAGAGGTGGGCGGCGCTTCTCCACCGAGCCTGCCATCATGACTTCGACGCTGAAGGAAATATGCCATGAGAGGCAATAATAAAGTTGTTATTATGTATTCCTTGTATATGATAGATGTTTATTTTGCATGCTATAATTGTATTGATAGGAAACGCCAATACATGTGTGTTTAATAAACAAAAAGGGTTCCTAGTTATGCCTCTCTTATAGACTAGCTTGTTGATTAACAAGATGATCAAAGTTTCCTGATCATAGACATTGGATGTTGTTAATAACGATGTCACAGCATTTGTGAAATGATGTGATGAACATTCATCCGAATTATAGAATTACGATCAAAGTCATTATGTTTATATTGCTATAACATCATACGAAGTAATATTAGTCCTTAGACCATGAGATCATCTTAACTGCTAACACCGGAAGAGTATCTTGATAACATCAAACGTCACACCGTAACAGGGTGACTATAAAGGTGAGTTCAGTGCTACGAAGGTGTTATGTTGAGGCTCATGGATCAAGAGTGTAATTTGTCAATCCCGATGACGTATGGATATACTCTGGGCCCTCTCGGTGATATCACATTAAGATAGCTTGCAAGCAAGTGATGTGATCACTAGAATGTTATATCACGGGAACGAGAAAAGAGTGCATGTCGGTAACGAGATCAAACTAGGTATTTGGATACCGATGATCGAATCACAGACATGTATTATATCATGAGACAAGGGGAATAAATTACTAGCGTTAAAGGTTCTCATGATCACAGAAGTCATCGTTGAATGTGCAGGAGTCAGTATGGATCTCTAGGTCCCGCTTCTGATTATTGATCTGAGAGGAGTCTCAATCATGTATGCATTATTCGCGAACCGTAGGGTGACACACTTAAGGGTTGCCGGACACCATTTAGGAGCACATATGTTTCAGACAAAAGGTTTGCAAAGCGTAGGAAATGTTTCGATAGAAACAGGAATTGTTTCGATAGAAACCGGAATTGTTTCGGGTGAAATTGCAGAAAGAGGTTCTGCATGTGATATTGAAATGTTGCAAGGGGTTTTATGTGAATGTTTGTTAATTAAAGTAATTAACAAAATTCTGAATAAAATAAATAAAAGAGTTTTATTAATTGAGAGTGGCATTAAATTTGGTGGAAATTTAGTGCATGTGAGTGGAATTTTGGGTGGAGTCAAAATTTATGTGAGTGGAGCTTCACCACATGAATGAGGAAGAGATGGGGGCACCCCCTTTGGCTGCCGACCATGGGAGGGGAGGAGCCCCCCCCCTCTCCTATAAAAGGCCCCCCTCTCCTCCCTCACAAAGCACACCTCCTCGTGAAGGATCTCTCTCCCCCTCTAGATATTCCCCCATGGTCTCGGATTAGCGAGATACATGTTCCTGGTGGCCTTGCGTCTGGAAGGAGTTGCTGCTTCCGCTGATTCACTGGAGGGAGAAGGTGGAGGTTGTCCGGTGGCTTGAACGTGTGTGCGAGGATGGATGCGCTGCTGATTTGCGGCGCTCAGACTTCCACACGATCTTGAGATCGGCAAGCGTACGACTACATCAACCACGAGTTCCTACTCGTTATCAAACCTCGTTGTATTCGAGGGTAAGTTCTCCATGGATGTATGTCCACCCGTTGCTCTGTATCTAGTAGATAGATCTTGGCGTATATTCTCATCGTAGGAAAAAATTTGTTTTCTATGTTGCGGACCCAACAGACGCTACCGCTGGCGATGCACGAGGCGGAAAAGCCAGGGGGTGCGACGAAGATGGTGATGACCTCACGAGGGAAGGCCTCAGGGACGGTGATGACGTAGACCCGATGCTCGCCGAAGCGCATGATGGAGCCTCCGCTTGGGAAAGTTCCCCTAGTGAAGCTGGATGCGTTGTCGAGGACGCAGTCATAGGAGCAGAGAGTAAGGAAGAGGCCAGAGGCTACTCGCTCACCGGCGACGAGCGGAAGTCCCATGCGAAAGATGATCCCATCCGAAGCGTTGTGCCCCACGGTGGGCGCCAACTGTCGTGGTGTGGAACACGCCAGTGCCATTGGGGATGGCTTGAAGGGGACAATCAGGTTGCTATCGATGGCTACTCGCAATGGGTTGGGCACAGATACTGCAAACACAGCGATGTACCTAGGTCCGGAGCCCTCTTGGCGAGGTAAAACTCCTACTCCTGCAAGGATCTACTATCAAAGGGGGCGGGTGCCCAATACAAGTGCTCCTTGAGCTGTTTCTTTAGCTACTTATTGTTAAGAATTCTCTAAGTCCTTCTTCTAGTGTCTATTTTCCTTCTGCTTGAGCCTACCTAGAACCCTAGCGCTACCCCTTTATATACAGGTCGAGGAGGTAGCTTACAAGGTGGGTTCTAGGATTTACTATTTGGATTTGGGTTTTACAAAGTGGGTCGGCTGGACAGGGCCAAACGGTAGGCCCGGGTCAAGTCAAGCCTCTAGTACAGGGGAGGACCATGCTTTAGCGCTCAACGCCCCTGCTTTACTTGTCATCCGGATCTTTATCCGCCAGCCGACTCTTTATGCGTAAACCGTGGCTTTTCTCGTCAGCCTCCAGCTTTGGCGCATTTGTCTAGTAGCGCCGGCCAGGCCAGCCAGCTTGTCCGGTCAAGGTTGTGCTCAGCAAGGAGCATCATCCCCGCCGTACAATGTCCAGCGGATCCGAGGAGGCTGGCTAGGAGCGGCCTCCCAGCCGGTTCTTCTGGCTACCCGGCTAGACCGGCCAGCCGGGGAAACTTGAGTATGGACCGGGTAGGAATTCCACCCGGCTGTGGTTCCTTGATCTGGGTCCAGGCAGCGTGCGCTCCTTGGAGCCAGCCGGTTTGTCCCGTCTTGGTCTACCCGGGGGTCATCCCCCCGACATGTATGTACGGCAGAAGAAATACAATATGGTCAAATCATGCATTGAAATGCTATATATGAAGGACAGAGATAAGTGCAAAAGGAAACTAACATTATCCTTGAACCATCTTTGAAATCCCTACTCAAGCCTTCTTTCCACATTGGGCATCCCATCGTTCACCAGCTGTTCTCGGCGAAGACTGCAATCCAGAGAGTAACTCGGAATTAAAATCTTTAGGTGTATGGCAATATTGGACTCATAAGTATGGGAGATCAGAACATACATGATATGGATTAACCTCCTCGCAGTTTTTTAGTACTTACCAAGTCATCTTGTGTAGATCCCTTTGGAGGGTCAAATCAGTATCATAGCTTCCTCCATAGCAGGTGACATGGCTTCCTCCAATCAATTCACACCATGGCCAAACACATCACAAGCTGATTCATGTTGGTCACCTACATTTCTCGCTAGTCAATTGAATCTTGTCACAATATCATCAAGGTATCTAGCAAAAATGGTCACGCACTCGGCAACAATGTAGGCCTGTGCCACTAAACCTTCTGGACGTGACATGTTCCTAACATATCTCTTCAGAGTACACAACAACCTCTCTATTGGATACTTCCACCCATAGTTCACAGGGCCTCGGAGAATTGCCTCATACGGTAAATGCACAGCCAGGTGGACCATCACATCAAAAAATGTCGACGGAAAGATGTGTTCAAGTTTGCACAGAATTATTGGGATTTCATCTTTGAGCCTTTCCAACACCAAAAATTTCAAGTTTTTATTGCACAATTGCCTGAAAATCTTCCCAGCTCTCCACGTGCCTTGTAGATATCAGGATGCAAATACCCTCGCATCCCAGCAGCCAATATTCCCTGCAACAGGATGTGGCAGTCATGGGTTTTAAGTCCTGTGATCTAGCGTGTAGGAACACTGACACATTTGGCCATGTTTGAACAAAACCCTTCAGGAAAAGTGCAGTCCCACAGATATTGATAGAAACCCGTCTTCTACTCGTTATTCAGGTAATACGATGCATATGGACAGAGAAGGTCCTTCTGTATGTCTGTGGGTTGCACATGTAGATCTCACCTAATTCCTAGGGCTTCACAATCATACCTAGCCTTCAAGGTGTCCTTATTCTTCCCCTAAAGTTCAAGTAGTGTGCCAATCAAGTTGTCACATATGTTTTTCTCGATGTGCATTACGTCAAGATTGTGCCAAAGTTTCAACGATGCCCAGTAAGGCAAGTCCCAGAAACCATGTCGTCGGTTCCAGATGAGTGAAGGATCTGTTCGCTTCCTGATTTTGCTCCCAGGATCACATCTTGCTCCTGGTTTAAGATGCCTAACCTTCCCCAGCTCAGCTTGTAACTCAACTGTAGTAAATTTTCCAGGCTTCGAGTGGTCATCATGAATTCTGGCAAGCTCCGTGTCTCGCTGCAAGCGGTGGCACTTCGGGGGAAACGATGGTGCCCAATGTAGCATATTTTTCTTTTTATGGATTTGGATAGAGGACTTTTGTCACAATGCAGGCATGCATAATATCCTTTTGTTGTACACCCAGACATAGTGTTGCAAGCTGGGTAGTCATGGGTACACCAAAGAACCGCTGCTCGAAGATCAAATGTTTTGTTTTGAAATGCATCGTCAGAGCGCACACCCTTCCAAAGCTACTGCAAATCGTCCAGCAGAGGCTCAATAAAGATATCAAAGTCCTTTCCAGGACTTGATTTGCTAGGGATTAGAAGGCAACGCATGTAGTTGGATGCATCCATACAATCCCATGGTGGAAGGTTGTACGGCAGGTCAAATATAGGACACATACTATAGCTCGTGTTCATGGTTCCATAAGGATTGAAGCCATCAGTGGCAAGGCCGAGCCTTACGTTTCTAGGGTCAGCTGAAAAGTCCTCGCATGTTCTATAAAAATCCTTCCATGCTTCACCATCAGCCGAATGACTAAGTATACCATCTCTGAGAGTTCTCCTTAACTTGTGCCACTGCATGTTCTCCGTTGTTTTCCTTGAAGAGAACAATCTATGCAGCCGTGCTGCCAAAGGAAAATGACACAGCACTTTGACAGCTGACGACCTTCTTTCCGAATATTTCCACCTTGAGGCGCCACACATAATGCAGTTGTCCAGCTTGTCATTGTCCTTCTAGAAGAACATGCAGTTGTTTTTGCACACGTGTATGCTGTCATAGGAAAGTCCAAGCTCCTTCAGATAAGTTTTTGCTTCACGGTATGATCTCGCTAGGGTATTGGGATCCGGTAGTGCATCAGCAAATAGCTTCATCCAATCATCGAAAGAAGTATTGGTTATCCGGTGATATGACTTGTGATGAAGGATCTTCACAACAAATGCAAGCCTGGAGTGTTTACTTTCCGGGTAAAGCTTGCGCTTTGCCTCTTCCACCAACTTTGCAAACAATTTCTCATGTTGACCGTTAGTTGGGACATTAGCAGCAATCTGGTCTATAGTTAATGCATCACCTGCGTGCTTAAGGTCTTGCAACATATCTGGAACACTGTGACCTCCAATATCATCACCTTCATCATCCGTATACATATTGTAATTGTCATCACCGGCATGACCACCATTGTTACCACCATTGGGTGGATCTTCAATAATAGCAAGATCAAGTGGCTCTCCATGCTGTATCCACCGAGTATACGTGTGCGACATGCCACTAATGAGTAAGTGGTGATAAAGAAGCCCTACATGTACCGTGTTCCGGTTGATGCACTTACGACAGGGGCATGGAACCTCAGCATTCTTGCCATATCCCTCCTTGACAAATCTGACAAACTGTTTCAGGCCAGCTTTGTAGGGTTCAGTAAACTGTCTGCCATGAACAATCTAACTCCTATCCATCTATTAAGAACTAAATAAACAAATAACACTTTCAGAATATCTAGTGATTTTTTAGAACAGTTTTCTTTACAATGAACAAGCCAACTCATATCCATGTGTTGAACAATTAAAACAACAAATCTCATGTTTAGAATAGGCTAGTCATTTTTCAGAACAATTTACTTTACCATGCAACAAATCCAAATCCTATCAATCTGTTGGACAATTAAACAAACTAATCACATTTTCCCAAAATAATAATCCTTTTTAAGAAGATTTTTCTGTATATGAATAATCCAAGTGATATCCATGTGTTGAACAATTAAACAAACTATTTTTTACCTTGGTAGACATGGAGACGAGCGAGTTCAGCACGGAGATGGCGCCCGGAAGGTGAGCTACTGAGGTGCATGGAGACGTCGGCCGGAAGGGAGTCCCAGCGGACAGCCTTGGAGTGCAGACACTGAAATGGACGGGGAGACGCCGCCACCGCGTGTGGTGGACAGGCAAAGGCAGCGGTGCCCTAGACGCCGCCACATGTGGTGCACCGGATTTCAGATCTGATTTCGAAATCTCCCGGGTGGAGTTCAGGTAAGTGTGTGGGCGGCAAAGAGATGGGCCCCACAAGTTAGCAAAAGAATGTTCACGTGTCCAGCTAACACTTGGGGTTCATCATAGGTGGATCCACTGGTCAGGATCCTCTTGGTTGCATGTTTGAGACGTGGAGGTTTCTATTTTATTGAATTTCTTCGGACTTTATTTTTGCTCCATTTTGTCAGAACCGAAGCGGCACGTAGAGAGAGAGAGAGAGAGTGGACAAGACAAGTGCAGCTAGAGAGAGAGAGAGACAGAGTGTGCCCCATCGCTGCCTCCGGCGATCTGTTCTCCTCCGAGATTTCACCGGAAGCATGTGCACGACTTATATATTCTCCAATCTCCGGCGAGCTTCCTTCACCTATATATAGGTGTGCGGCGCGCCGCTCGATCTCACGCGTTTTTTGGACGAATGCAGGGGAGCTGTAGCATCCACGGGCACGCGCGACAATGACGGAGTGAGGGACGCAATCTTCCGTGGAATAACCGTCGGTGAGTCTCTATAGTAGTGGTAAGAATCCCCTTCACCGGAGTATAACCAGTGGCAGAGATTTTCAGTAGCAGCAGCTCGATGAATCTGTAGGGTTTTCAGAGCTCCATAAATAGTACTTGTTCTTCATCGAATATGTAGCATTTTATCTACGATTGCTTCATCGAATCCGTAGAGTTTTGTCTAAGATTACTTCGTCAAATCTCTTGAGTAAATCTAGGATGTGCAAATTTTGTTGGGTTGAATTTCTGCAGATTTTTTGGTTGGTACAATTTGTGCTGAAATTTTGTAAATAACAATATGCAGAATTGCAGATTAGTATAGTATGCACATTATTAGTTGTATTTTTGCAGGATTATCTATGTAGAACTGCAGACTATTTGTATTTCTGCACATATATAGTACTAGTTGTCGTTAGTAGTATATACATATACTAGATAAAGTACAATGTAAATAGTGATAATATTAGTAACATCATATCATTTATTTTCCTGATCGTTTGTAATTTTTGTGTTCAGAAAAAAAGGAATATGGCTCAAAACGAATGTGTGACATGTCAGTAGAAACCTGCCTGGTGTGGGAGTGGAAACACAGACCATGTGATGTATTTTAGAATGAGGGTGAGATCACCCTTTTTTGTAGAGGGATTTGTAAGTATTCTAAATTTTCATATACATATCTTATTTTAAATTTCCATATAAATTGCTTTATGTTCATGATCTTATGGGTTTTTTCTGTTTCACAAATTTATGCAGGGTATTCCTTGTTGTTTCGCTGAGCGTATGCGACAATTCTCTCTTGGTCCACATCTGACCTAGATCCTTGCTCGGAGTGACCGCCATGATCAAAACAGAACAATTGATGAATACTACTTCTATGTGCTATATGGTGGGAATTTTGGGAGGTCTGTAGCATTATATGGGCCATATTGGAGGGGGTTCTGTGCAGCTTATAACATTGAACAGAATGATGTTCTGACATTTGCATACAATAGAGTAGACAGGTGCTTTATTGTTGAAGTGTCAAATGCTGATACTGTTGTCAAACCTTGGGTTGATCAAGACCAGTGTATGTATTGACTTCTTTGCATTGAAATGGTTTTTCCTTACACACATTACTAGTTTCTTAATTATATATGTTCCTTACACACAAACCTTCTTCAATTTAATATGCATGATCAGGGTGTTATAAGACCGAAGATTGTTGCAAGGTGACACTAGATAAATCCATATTTCAGCACGCATGTAAGTTCAGTTTCTCTGAAATAAATTTCATATCTTGGGCATTCTAAAAGGAGTCTGTAAGAGACCTGGATGAAGATGAGGTCTTTGAGATCCCTTAGTTCTTGGTGCACCGGGTGCAGGATGAAGATGATCTTCATCAGATGGTTAGTTAATCACTTTTTCCTATGCTTTTCCTTCTTATATTATAAATTTATCAGGGAGTCCAGTTAACTAAGATGTGTTATATATTTTTATTACTCAGTAAAATCCTTTGAGATGCACAAGGGAACACCAAATCCCAAAGAAATGGTTCTATTGTGTATGCATGAAGAATAATTGTGACAAAGGCCTGAAAATCTTGGGGCGATATTGCATATCAGAAGTATATGATGATTGCATTGAGTTCACTGACCCCTAGACTGCATTCTATGCTGAAAACAGAATTTGCCTTGATGATCTGCTCATCGTCTAGGTCAAGGTGAAGATGCACTTTATCAAGCTAATTATTGAGGAGGTCACCGGTCCGGCAGAGGAACATGAGGATGCGGAAAACGACAGCGAAGAGCAGCAGGAGGAGGATGAAGACGAGAGTGTTGGCTCTATGATGTCGGCTGTACCTCAGAACTTCTGAATAAGTCATCAAAATTTAAATTTCAAGAATGCATGCTCAAAAAAAATTGTGTTGTTGTATGCTAAACTAGCAAATATCTTTTGTTCAAATCTCTTGGGTTGTACCAACTTCATTATGTTTAATTATGAAAGAGAAAATATAAATGATTTCTCTCAATTACTCGCATAGAAAAATGCACAACTAATTCCATATTCTCGCAGGAACCGGCCCCACTTGTTGAACCGACAGCACTGCCACGATCTCCACGTAACCACGATGAGTTCTCGAACTGAAGCTGCAGTTACCACGTTTCTTCTTCCTCTTCCTCGGTCATTCCTCTGCAGTTATTCCTGGGTGCTTCTTCTTCCTCTGTTCTAGAACTGTCGGTTCATCTTCTTCTTCCTCTCGCAAGTAGTTCCTTGTAGGCATTTCCTTTCACCCATTTCCTTGCAGGCATGGACGATGGGAAACGCACAATAGAGACCCACTTGGTCCCTGCCCATGGCACCACGACTTTGACAGTGGTGTACATAAAACACGAAGTGATTGTGGAGACAACTCTCGCCAGGTATGAGCAATTGTTTGAGAAAGAGAAGTACAAGTTTGTGGGGCTAGACTTGGAGTACTCCCTTGCAAATAAGCGAAAAGATCCTCCACAAGTGATCGCCGTCGTGAAATTTGCCATACATGAGGAGGTCCTCGTTTACCACTTCTACAGGTATGTGAAATTTAAATTTGAGATCACCACTTCTACATCCATTGTTCCCTTACATCCATAAAACCATCCGACTGTAGGAGTAAACCAACTGAGAAGCATTGTCCGGCTCTCGTTAAGTTCTTGTGTAGGAAATGGATAACTTTCACTAGCATGGACATCACAAATGACACAATTATGTTTCTCGTGCGTTGATAAAAATCCCACATGGGTAGCACATCAACATCCAAAATCTGTACAAGATCAAACAATACCCAGCGAAGGATGGCATGGGTGATTTGGTAGCGGAAATCATCGACAAATCCTATGCAAAACTGAAGAAATTGAAGCGACTCGAGCACAACTACTGGGAGTGGAAGCTGATGAGCCAGGTGCGCCTCGAGTATGCAGCCAGAGACGCTTACATGGCGTACGAGTTGTACAGTAAGCTCATTACCATGAAAGATGGGATGGTTAAGGCGGGGTTTTTCATGATAGAGTTATGCCCTGGTTGCAAGTTAGCCCAGGAGAAGAAGCGTGAGGAGGACAGAAAGCGATATCAGGACGAGCCGGGATCTTGGAACGGTCAAAACAACAAGCGGAGGAAGGGGAAGAAAGTCAAGGACAACAACAAGTGGTGGTGATAAGTTATGTGTTTGAACTAGATTTTAGTTTATAGTTTATTTTGTGTCCGTAGTATATATTTTGGGATGTACAGATTAGTTTGGGATCTAAGTGTTGGAAGAACTTGCATGCATATGTATGTGTTTTCCTATATGATATATATGTACAAATATGTGATGGGTTGTTGAGATAGGCATTATATCTAGGCCCCTGGTGAGCACATGGCCTCTCACATATATCGATCGATATGCATGCGCATAATCCAGCATCTTCTTGGGCTCAAACTTTGAGATAGGTATCATCTAGGCAACTTCAGTGGATTTTGTGATGCACCTTTTCCTTTGTGTTTTTGGTCTTTGTGTGAGACCATATGGTTTGACACATGGACCCCCTAGAGTCATTAGTTGCATGCATAGTGTATTCTGTTCCTAAACCACATTGATATATCCACTATATATAGTCATTGATCCACATGACCACATTTGCATGTGTTTTTTTCCAATACCACGATGATATCTACATGATGCATGACCACACACACATGCTCCATTGGATTATTCTGTGATGCATGCAATTTTTGTCACTGGTGCAACATGCAATGTGGAAGCTACTTTTCCTATGTGTTTTTGATCTCTGTGACATTGCATGGTTTTTAACTTGACACATGGATCCCGTAGAGACATTGCATGATGTACTGTGTTCTTTTCCTGAACCTACACACTGATATATATCCACTAGAGTCAGTGGTCCACATGTACATGACCACATTGCCTATATGTACATTGTTCTTTTCCAAAACCACAATGATATCTATACACATATGCATGACCACACATGCATATACTACTCAAGAGGATTCTATGATGATGGTGCAACCATGCATGCAATGTGTGGAAGCTCCATTATTTTAACTCCTATGTGTTTTTAGTCTCTATATGACCATATGGATCTCTCCTAGAGTCATATGCATGCATGTGTGTTCTTTTCCATATTGCATTATTGTTGATAGATCAACATGATGACCACATTGCATGTGTGTGTTCTTTTCCAATAATACCACATTTTGATATATCTACATGACCACACATGCATGATGACGCAACTTATGTCACACTAGTGCAACATGCAATGTGTGGAAGCTGCTTTTCCTATGTGTTTGGTCTCTGTGACCATGGTTGTAAACATGGAACCCCTAGAGTCATTGCATGTGTTCTTTCCTAAACCACATTGATATATATCCACACTGCTATCTTCATTGATCCACACATGACCACATTGCATGTATTCTTTTCCAAAACCACATATCTACATGACCACACACACACTAGATTTTGTGATGCAACTTCTGTCACACTGGTGCAACATGCAATATGTTGCTTTCCTATGTGTTTTGGTCTATGCATGTGACCATGCATAGTTTAATACACATGGATCCCCTACAGACATTGCATGATGTGTGTTCTTTTCCTAAACCAGTACACACTGATATATATCCACTAGAGCCACTGATCCCATCACATGACCACACATTGCATATATGTACACTGTTATTTTCCAAAACAACACAAGATGATGATATATATCTCTCTACATATATGCATGACCACATACATGCATATACTCAAGTGGATTCTATGATGATGCACAACTTCTGTCACATTGGTCCATGCATGCATACATGCAATGTGGAAGGCTCCTTTATTAATTCATATGTGTTATTGGTCTCTATGACCCATATGGAATATCTCTCCTATAGAGTCATATTGTATGCATGTGTTCTTTTCCTAACCCACATTGATATGGCCACCAGAGTCATTGATAGATCCACACCATGATGACCAAATTGCATGTGTGTTCTTTTCCAATAATACCACACACATTGATATCTACATATGACCACACACACTCTGTGATGCAACTTATTTCACACTGGTGCAACATGCAATGTGTGGAAGCTGTGATTTTCATATGTGTTTGGTATCTGTGTCCATGGTTGTACACATGGAACCCTTAGAGTCATTGCATGTGTTCATTTCCTAAATAAACCACATTGATATCCACACTGCTATAGGTGTCATTGATCCACACATGACCACATTGCACATTGATATATATCTACATGACCACACACACTAGTGGATTCTGTGATGCAAAAAACTTCTATCACACACTACACACACACATATCACACATCACACCCACACACACACACACACATGTAGACACACACACACACCACACACATGTACACACACACATCACCCCCCTACACACACATGCACACACACACACTATGAAACATGCATATGTGCAAGATTCTTTTCCTATGTGTTTTTTGGTCTCTGTGAGACCATGCAGTGTTTGACACATGGATCCCCTAGCTGCTAGGGTCATTAATTAATTGCATGTGTGTGTTCTCTTCCTAAAAACCACATTGATATCCACACCAGAGTCATGACCTCTCTCCACATGACTATTGCATGTGCTCTTTTAGAAAACCACATGATGATACATGCATGACCCCCACACACATACTCAAGTGGATTCTGTGATGCAAAACTAACTTCTGTCACATTGGTGCAAACATGCATGCAATATATATATATATATGTTGCTTTCTTATGTGTTTTTGGTCTATGTGACCATACATGGTTTAATTTGACACATGCATGGATCCCCTAGAGACATCATTGCATGATGCGTGTTCTTTTCCTAATAAACCAGTACACACTGTCCACTAGCTATAGTAACTAATCCATCTCACATGACCACATTACATATATGTACACTGTTCTTTTCCAAAACCACAATGATATCTCTAGCTACATGTACACATGACCACCACACACACACACATATCACACATTACACCCACACCCCCCACACACACATGTACACACACATACACACACACACACATGTACACACACACCCACAAACACACACACACAATGTGCAACATGCATATGTGGAAGATGCTTTTCCTATGTGTTTTTTGGACTCTGTGAGACCATGCATGGTTTAACACATGGATCCCCTAGCTGCTTGAGTCATTAATTAATTGCATGTGTGTGTTCTCTTCCTAAAAACCACATTGATATCCACACCAGATTCATGATCTCTCTCCACATGACTATTGCATGTGCACTTTCCGAAAACCACATGATGATATCTACATGCATGGCCCACACACACATACTCTAGTGGATTCTATGATGCAAAACTAACATCTGTCACATTGGTGCAAACATGCATGCAATATATATATATATATGTTGCTTTCTTATGTGTTTTTGGTCTATGTGACCATACATGGTTTAATTTGACACATGCATGGATCCCCTAGAGACATCATTGCATGATGCGTGTTCTTTTCCTAATAAACCAGTACACATTGTCCACTAGCTAGAGTCACCGATCTATCTCACATGACCACATTGCATATATGTACACTGTTCTTTTCCAAAACCATAATGATATCTCTAGCTACATATACACATGACCACCACACACATGCATATACTCAAGTGGATTATTCTATGATGATGCACAACTTGTGTCACACTGGTGCAACCATGCATGCAATTAATGTGGAAGCTCCTTTATTAATTAATTTCTATGTGTTTTTGGTCTCTATGATGACCATGGATCTCTCCTAGAGTCATATTTTGCAATGATGTGTTCTTTTCCTAACCCACATTATTGATATGGCCACCAGAGTCATTTTTGATAGACCACATGATGACCACACACATTGCATGTGTTCTTTTCCAATAATATATACCACATTGATATCTAGATGACCACACACAAACTCCAGTGGATTTTGTGATGCAACTTAACTTCTGTCACACTGGTGCAACATGTGCAATGTGGAAGCTGAGATTTCCTAGCTATATATGTGTGTTTTTGGTCTTTGTGACCATAATTTGACACATGCACCCCCTAGAGTATATATGATGTGTTCTTTTCGTAAACCACATTGATATATATATATATCCACTAGAGTCATTATTGACCACAACATGACCACATTTGCATGTGTTCTTTTCCAAAACCATGCATGATGACCACACACTCCAGTGGATTCTATGATAGATGCAACTTCTATCACACACTGGCCGTGCAACATGGAATTGAAAGCTGGTTATTTATTATTTCCTATATGATGTTTAATTTTAGTCTGACACACATGGATCCCCCTAGAGTCATTCATGTGTTCTAACCACATTGATATATCCACTATACTCTCTAGTCATTCACATGGATATGTGGAAGCTGCTTTAATTTTCCTATGTATTTTGGTATGTGTAGTGATGCATCTTCTTTGGGCTCAAACTAATTTGATATATACCATATGTGTTGCTATGACCTAAAACTAGCCAAAATAAGGATAAAAGTCCATCGTTCAACCCTAATCTGGAGAAATTCATTGTTCAAAATAAACCGCATTTTGAATCTTATCTAAATTTGAATGTATTATCCAAAATACGCTACCTCTCTTGAGATCATTATACAAGCCAAAATATAAACTAGTAGTCCACATTATTGATTTTTTCAAGATTTATTCGTTAATAATTTATAGTTTTCTTCACCAAGGCCCTTTTAGTGAAGACTTTCTAAAATATGGTTAATTTATTTGAACCCTCCATCATGCATCCGACGGCCAGGACACCAACCCCAAATTTCCAGGTCAGATCCTCCCGCCCATGCAAAATTTGGCGCTAGTGCGGGAGAGTTTCTACACAAACGAAGATTTCTCGAGCTGCAATTACCTTTGATCCCACCCACAAAACACCACCCAGCATTCACGCAAAGGTCATTAACGTAATCTATTCTAAACCCTTTTTATCCCCTCACCGAAATGAGATAGATCCAAATTTCCCCACCGCCCTTGGTGTCGCCCTCCCCGCCGTCCTCCCCCATTTCCCCGTGCCATTGTCCGTCCCTCCACCCTCTGCCTTTAATCCCCTCGTCTCTGTCTGTCCTTCCAGTAGTAACCTCTCCGTCACCCTAGCACAAACCCTAGCCCCTCCTCACCGTCCCGATTTTCCACCATGTCTGTCAACCTCGCCGGTCATCCACCTCAGCAACAACTGGCTGACCTTGTCTACCACCTCATTGTACACTTCACCCGCAAAGTCGGCTAGCTCGACGTCCATCTCCCCGTCTAGCTCGTCGTCCACCTCGCCGTCCACCTCGTTGACAAGGCCCATGTCCACACTGACAAGGCCCATCCACCTCGTCACCCACCTCGTCGACAAGGTCTACTACCTTGCCGTCCAGATCGATGCCACGTGCCCCGGGTCACTGCAAGAAACACGGTATCAAAAAGGCCCTATAGCCTGTAGGCAAGGAAACACGCTCATACTCGATTCTCATGTTTTTTACTTTGCCTGAGAAATGATGTTCATTATCCTGTTCATGCCACCAATTTACCTTTTTTTGTTGCAGTTATTCTCTCTTATTTGTTCTGCCTGTGAAATTGCTTGTGATTTTACAAATCTTGTGATCAGGGTTGCATTATCCTGTCTGTTGCATTAGTTTGACTGCTTCATGACATGTTTGATGAGCAGAGTATAAATTATTCATAGTAGTTTGTTTTACATGATGATTACTATTGAACAATCAACATAAAATGTCATGACTTGTTTAATTTCCTATTTTAATTGCATGAAAGATGCTTATCCTTCTGATGTTTAATTGTTCTACCCTACTTATTAGTGCAACCAGCCAACCAATTGACAAGTGAGTTTCAGAGAATTCGACTTATGATCAGTTTACATACAAATAAAGTTTGCATTATCTTGGTTGTTCCATTAGTTTGGCTGCTTCATCCTATGTCTTTTGATCATAGTATAAATTTCTCATAGTGGACGCTATTACATGATGATTACTATAGAACAATCAGCACCATACGTTATATTTTGTTTATTTTCAGGATAGCTGCTTATCCTGCTTATGTTTTATTGTGATTATCCTCTTTAACTGCATGTATACTATTTCGGTTTATGATCTGTTTCCGTGTGATAACGGTTGCATTATCTTGCCTTTTTGCATTAGTTTGGCTGCTTCACCATATGCCTTATGGTCATAGTAGAAATTGATCATAGTGAGTTGTCACATGATGAGTTCTATAGAACAATCAGTATAGTAGGTTATGTTTCCTGTTTAATTGCACTATTGATGCTTATCTTGCTTATGTTTTATTGTCCCACTCTGCTTATTACTACAACCAATTGGTGAATTGTCCATCTTGTTCATTGTGTTGTCTCTTTCTCTGCTTTAGCTACTTCATTGTTAGTATTGTGATATGAGATTCAGAGTAAAATTTCCTCATAGTGGACTGTTGGACATTATGATTAGTATAGAACAATCAATACCATAGGACATAGGTTATATTGTTGTAGCTTACTAAAGAGTTGTTTATTCATGATAGAACCACAATTGCATCCCATGGAAGAAAGTCGGCTAGAAAACATCACGAGAAATAATGCGCGAATGCATAAAATGGGTCTTAGGCCCCTTGTTTATGCATCTCCCACTGAATTCTCCCCTAAAAAGAGCAAGGATGAAGGCTCTGGATCAGATTATTATCCTGAAGAGGAGGGGGAGGATGAGCTAGAGGTAGTCCCCTTACTTCCCTACTCATCGTTTGTGTAATTATTTGGTTACTTAATTTTCCATATATGTTGTGATTTTCTATTATCCTGAATTGACTACCTTTGAATTGTGTAGACTGAGAAGAGGAAATATAAGAAGAAACTTGTCGTCATGACAAGGATGCCTTCTGGTGGTGGATCATCTGCTCGGGAGCGTGTCTTGGCTAGCATGGCTGCCTCGATAGAAAGTCCGAGACATACCAGGTCCAAGGGGAATCCGCCAGAAGTACTTCCACCTCCAAATTCTCCATGGTGCCCACCAAGACCGCCAAGTGTTGCGACCTCTTCGCAAGAAACTCAGAGTCCTGCAGATCCTGATGCTCAAGGAGAGAAGGTAGTAGCCCAAATCGAGATGGCGGCACTCCATGGCACAAAGACATCAGTCCAAGACAAGCAGACAGCTTTACAAGGCAAGAAACCGACTTCGCAACCAAAGCCCCTTTTTTTGGTTGAATGGAACTTATTATATGGTAGAACACTAACTCCACATTATATGTTTGTAGATGATTTTGGCCATCATCCTTCTGAAGACACTATTAAACATGATGATCCTCAAATTGTCTTGAGGGAAAAAAATGGGGAAGAAGCATGACAACGTGTACAAAGGAGGAAAGCTTCCATTTGCCATTCCTCCAGGAAGAACTATTGCTTCCAAGTTTGCCACTGAGTGTGCAAAAACAGTTAGGACTGGTATGCCTATCTTCCCCCACTTGAAAGAGTACAAGGGAAGGTCGGATATCAGAGCAGAGTTCTATGATAGAGTTTCTGTATGTTATGTGACTGAACTGCCATTTTCTTATCATTGCTGTTCCAGCAGAGGCTGATGCACGATGTTTTATTTCAGCAAAAGTTTGTCATGGATGCATCACACCCAGATGTGTAGGTTGCTTGCAACCAGCAGTTAATGAGGCACACAAGAATTCAAAGGCATCTCCTGAAGAAGCAGTTTTTTGACCCCCTCCCATTGAATGAAGTAATAAGGATTTCTACCATTGAACACATGAACAATGCAGAGTGGTGCAAGCTTGTTGATTCTTCGACTGACCCTAGGAACCAGGTCAAGTCTTGTGTACTCAACTTCCCCTGTTTGTGTTTAACCAGGACTGTCTCTTATACTCTATGCTTTCTCTTTGTGTAGGCCCGTTGACATGGACATACCTTATAGCTACTCGAGTTTGGCATACACGTTCCAGTCTAGCAAAAGCCCACGGTGTTACTAGGGCCCAATCAAGGATTCGGGTGACGTCGGGAGACTCTGACTGCTTGTGGCACACGGCAAGCTTAAGATAGAAAGTTCAAAGGGAAAACCCTAACTTGTAACCGACGCGACCTGATATCCTGAGACCTAGCCTATCTATATAAAGGCTAGGAGGTGGCGGCGAGGAGGACAATCACAACCCTAGTTTCCACACCATCGCCAGATTGCATCTGTGCACCCCCTGTAACTTTCAACCCCCTCAATAATTCCATGAGCAGACAAGCAGGAGTGGGGTCCTCTACGAGGCCTGAACCAAGGTAAACCTTGCGTCCCTGTGTGATTGCCAATTGATGCCTCCAGCGCTCCCCTCTTCTCCAAAAACCCAAGTCCATAACAATGGGCATTGATGAGTTTAACCCTCGTCAATTGGCGCCGTCTGTGGGAACCGGGAGTGCTGATGTTGCGGCTTCCTTGGCCCCATCAACCGCGATCTACAACTCTGCAACAACGGAGATTCGCCTCCTCTTCGGTGCCTTCGACTTCACCATGCACACGCCTGCCACTTGCCCGGATTTCGAGTCCGTTGGCGATGGGATCGGCCTGGCGATCGGGAGCTTACGCTTCCAAGTTGGTCAGCTGGGCATGCTTCGCCTCCTTGATCAGCCGATAGTCCCCGCGATTGCCCGAGCATCGTGGTTTCCACCGCCGATCGGCACCCTGAGCAAACTCAACGCCTCGACAACTGTCGGGAACACGGACAGCGACAGCAGTCGCAAATCTGATTTGGGCGATCTAGCCACGGAGGATAGAGCCTACGGCTCCTCATCTGAAAGCTGCGGAAGCAACAACTTCCCTAAACATTACATGTGCACCGTCGTCAACACAGGCGACAACGGTGGCAATCGCGACAACATCGATACTGGTCCCTCCAACGGCAGTATCCCAGTCGCGAATGGTGGTCACTCCAATGGAGCACCCACCAACAACAGGCGGGAGAATCATCCGACCCTTACTGCGAATGAACACACCCAGGAGCGTGTGTTGATCAAGCTCAACGACGCTGAGTGGGATCGCTGCCGAGAGGCCTTGCGGGGCAACCCCTGCCACCAAACTCATCGCAAGACATGCTGATGGGTTATCACTAGCTGCTCAAGGAACAATTCAAGCACCAGCAGCAAGTAATCACCCAGCTCGAGGCACGCAGAAAGGCAGCGGATGAGTCGAGCCGTCGGCGAGCTCAACTCTCCTCTATGGGAGGATCCTCCTCCAAGGGCAACGACCATGTAGCTGCCAAGAGACGTTATCGACTGGCTCACCTCACTGATAAGGAGCGAGAAGAAGCCGCACGAATCCTCGACTTCTCCTCCATGACGGCGGATATGCGGGGCAATGTGCTCCCGAAGACACCACAAGCAGCGGTCACAATAGCCACCATGTACCTCCTCAACAACCAGCCACCGGCTGGGAACCTGCGGGCTGCCATGCACCGATCTATGATCGCGGGCCTGGGGCTAGTCGAGGCTGCCCTCATCAAGGATCCAGCACCGGAGCCAAAGAAAAACAAAGCTCTAGCCAAACGCTACTCTTCACCCTTCTCCAACGATGATAGCCACGACTTGTCGCGGTGACGCTGCTCATGACTATGACGACATCACGCAGCACAAGGTCGACAAGATGCGCACAAGGCGTGCCCGTTCGACTGACTCGAAAGACGATGGGATAGATCTCTGTGGTGCCAGCTGCTTCAGCAGGGCCATTCGACATAAGCGAATGCCATAGGGGTTCAAGCTCCCATCGGAGAAGCTGAAATTCAACGGCCTGCAAGACCCGAAGATCTGGTTGGAGGATCACATCTCCTCCGCCAGGCTCCACGGAGGAACCACGAGCACGGAAATGCAATGCCTCCAGCTACAGCTACAAGGCGCCGCTCGTGCGTGGCTCAACAACTTCCTACGTGGATCGATTCGCAGCTAGGAATAGCTAGTCTACAGCTTCATGCGAAATTTCAAGGGCACTTACAAAAGTCCCGCATCAATCTAAGAATTGAGAGGTTGCTACCAGAAGACTGGCGAGTAGCTACGCTCGTACATCTAAAGATGGTCCATCATCAAAAACTCTGCAAAAGACATCTCTGAAGATCACGCAATCGACGCGTTCAATGGCGGTGTATGCCGTAGAGAGCTCGGGGAGGAGCTGGGCGGCTCGAAGCCCAAGATAATCGACCACCTGATGGAGATCGCAAAAAGGTGGGCCGATAGGGAGGACTCGGTAAAAAACCGTGTCCACTCTGATGATGACGATGACCTCGGCCGCAGACGTGATTGCCGAGGAAAGCATCGAATGCGCGGTTACGAGGACTGCGAGGAGGTCGACATGGTCGCGGCTAGCTACGCCGACAACCGCAACAGCGCATACCGCAACATCGGATACCTCAGCAATGTATACCACGACAACAGGAAAACCACTCAAGTGTGGCAACACCGCACTCGCGATGAGGCACCTGGAACATCTATCCAGGACAAGCTGTCGAGACCGTGCAACGTAGACTTCTACATCGACAAGCACGACGGCAAGAAAAATACAGCCACCTTCTAAAGGACTACCGCGAGTTCCTCAAACTCCACGAAGGCCTGGCCTAGATGAATCATGACGCAATAAACCAGGGCTCTATGGAGCTGCCCCGGGCGTTGTGGCTCATGGAGCACCTCCACCACCACCTGCATCGCCACCACCTGCGGATGCGCCAGTCCAGAACCATGGAGGCGAACCATACCCCCGACCGCTGGGGAACATGGGGATGATCCAAAAAGGACGCCACTCAAATCAATTGCAAAAAGCAACCACTCACCAAGTCAATCTGGCAATGAAGTCTCCGCGCTCCACCATTGAGTACCTTAGTGGAAGCGAGTCCTGCATCACCTTCGACAAGCACGATCATCCGCGCCAAGTACCTCGCCCAGGACACCGTCCCCTGGTGCTTGAGGCATAGCTTGGAGGCTTCGATATGAGTCGCTTCTTCATGGACGGCGGAAGTGGCATTAACCTTATGTTCGCAAGTACCTTGCGCGCAATGTGAATTCTGCTGTCATGTCTGGAAGCTTCAGACACGACTTTCCACGGAATCGTCCCGGGGAAAGGCGTATACCCCCTGGGCAAGATTAGCCTCGACGTCATCTTCGTCACTCCGATAAACTTTCAACGAGAGCGCATTGAATTTGAAGTTTTCGATTGGCCCTCGCAATACCACTGCATCCTCGGACGTGTCGTGTTCGTGAGGTTCATGGTAGTACCACACTAAGCCTATCTGTAGATGAAGATGCCAGGCCCAAATGGCATTATTGCAGTCAACGGAAGCTTCAAGAGGTCCGACAACTGCGATAGGGAGTTCAACAGAATCTCCCAGTCTTTTGGCATGCAAGAGGAGCTGGCGAGGTTAAAGAAGTTGACAGACAACAATCTACCACCTGTGAGCAAGCCAAGCTCACCTGACCAATCCTTCGACACGTCGATCCAGACCAAGGCGGTCCAGGTCCACCCAACGGACCCAACGGACCCGACCAAGATGGCCCTCATCGCCAACAACTTGAGTTCCGCATAGGAACTCGCGCTCATCGAATTCCTCCGTGAGCACTGGGAAATCTTCGCCTGGTGTCCAGCAGACATGCCAGGAGTTCCCAGTGAATTCGCAGAGCACTCTCTCAATGTAAATCCGGAAGCAAGGCCAGTCAGACCAACAATACGGCGACTGTCTGAACCAACGGAAAACCGGTCGGTATGCAAGTCAAGAGACTCCTCGATGCCAACTTCATACGGGAGATCAAGGAAAGCACCTGGGTAGCAAACCTTGTGCTTTTTCCTAAAAAAGACACGGATATCATGTGGATGTGCGTGGACTTCACCTCCTTGAACAAGCATTGCCCGAAGGACCACTTCCCATTGCCACGGATCGATCAGATTATCGACTCCACCACGGGATGCGAGCGCCTCTGCTTCCTCGACGCCTACTCATGCTATCATTAGATTCAAAAGAAGGAGGAGGACTAGGAGAAAACGGCGTTTATCACGCTCTCTGGTGTCTTCTACTACACAACGATGTCCTTCGGGTTGAAAAACACAGGAGCCACCTACCAGCGGTGTATGCAGGCCTGCCTCAAGAGCCATCTTGGTCGCAACATCCAAGTCTACATCAGTGACATCGTCGTCAAAACCAAGCAGGAAGCCTCGTTACTCGACGATCTCCGCGAGACCTTCGATAACCTCGACCGCTACCGGATCAAGCTGAATCTGGATAAATGCGCCTTCAGCGCACCATCTGGGCAATTGCTCGGGTACCTCATATCCACGAGAGGGATCGAGGCCAACACAAAGAAAATAAAAGCTATACTGGCTGTGGAGAAGCCGATGAACGTAAAAGGCGTCCAGCAGCTAGCTGGGCGAATCATGGTGCTCAGTCGATTCATCAGTCGGATGGGCGAAAAGGCACTACCTTTCTACCAAATTCTCCGCAAAGCTAACAAATTCGAGTGGACAAACGAAGTATAAGAAGCATTTGAAGACCTCAAGCATCTACTGTCCACCTCGCCGGTGTTGGTAACACCTCGCAAAAACGAGCCGCTATTGCTATACATTTTCACCACCAAGCAGGTGGTTAGCACTATGCTCGTGGTGGAACGAGCCGAAGAAAATAAAGTCCACGGGGTACGACACCCAGTCTACTACCTCAGCGAGGTGCTCAAACCGATAAAGCAGTGGTACCCGCATTATTAGAAGTTGGCGTACATCATCTTCACGACAGCCAGGCGACTGCGCCACTACTTCTAGGAGCATCGAATAATCATGGTGAACGACGCCTCCTTGGGCACATACTCAACAACCCCGATGCCACTGGACGAATCACGCTCTGAGGAATCGAACTTTCACCACCAGACATGACATACGAGAAGCGAGACACGATTAAGTCACAAGTTCTCCCAGACTTCCTTATGCACTGGATGGAAAACCAGCTCCCCGACAAGCCAGACATGTCCTATCTATGGACAATGCACTTCGATGGGTCCAAGCGCAAGGAGGGAGCTGGCGTAGGCGTCATCCTAACATCGCTGCAAGGTGACAAGATGAGATATGTTCTGCGAATGCAGTTCACCGCCTCCAACAATGAAGCTGAATATAAAGCCTTACTCCACGCGATGCGTATGGCAAAAGCCTGCGGCTCAAAGCGACTTGTCATCTATGGCGACTCCAAACTGGTGGTCAACCAAACAATGAACGAGTTCGATGCTTTGAGAGACAACATGATCACCTACCGCAACCACTACCACGCACCCGAGGGAGACTTTGACGGATGCGAGCTGCGGCACGTCGACCGCAAGAGAAACAGGAAGCAGACACACTCGCCAACATCGGCTCCACTTGTGCCCTAGTGCCACCCAGGGTATTTTTAAAGCGTATCTATGAGCACTCCATCAAGCCTAAGGCTCTAGAGCATAAAATCAGCACGTCAAAAGACTCGAGGGTTACGCCACCCAACAAGCCAATGGCACTCGACGACATGGACCCAGCCATAGGACTCGAAGGCCCCATGGAGGTCATGATGATCGAGCCATCCTGGACGCAACCATATATCACATACTTGCTCAGCAAAAGGTTGCCAGATGACCCAACAGATGCGCGTCATATAGCGCGACGATCCAAGGCATTCACCCTTATCAATGGTGAACTATACAAGCGCAACATCATAGGAGTCCTTCAACGGTGCGTCTCCAACGGGGACGGAAGACACATACACGAAGGCACTTGCGGCCATCATGCTGGCAGTCACGTCCTCGTCGCCAAAGCTCTGCGAGCTGGATTCTACTGGCCAACGGCAATGCATGATGCTAAGGACATCATCCAATGATGCAACGGTTGCCAATGATTCGCAGACAAACCACACGCACCTGGCACAGAACTCAGGCCAATACTTGTGGCCTGGCCCTTCGCACAATGGGGACTCGACATGGTCGGCAAGCTCTAGAAATCTTCACCTGGTGGATATGTCTACCTCTTAGTTGCAGTCGACAAATTCACCAAGTGGATTGAGGCCATGCCAGTAACAAACCAATCAGGAGCAAGCACCATCAAATTCTTCGAGTCCATCGTCTTCGTTTCGGGGTGCCACATAGCATCATCACGGACAATGGGACGAACTTCACCTCCAAAGAGTTCAAGGATTTCTGTGAAACCCTAGGAATCAGCATCAGCTACGCCTCGGTGGCACATCTCTAGACCAACAGTCAAGTTGAAAAGGCCAATGGGCTCGTCTGTGGCGGGATCAAGAAAAGGCTCCCCCGGCCACTCGAAAGAGCTGCCTGGTGCTGGCCCGAGGAGCTGCAATCTTTACTATGGAGCCTACTCACAACTCCAAATAGCGCTACAGGCTACACTCCGTTCTTCATGGTACACGGTGCCGATGTAGTACTACCCGCAGAGGTGCGCTACAAGGCCCCACGAGTAGTAGCATACAACGAGGCAGAATCAACCCTCGCACTCGATGACTCCGTCAATCTCCTCGATGAAGCACGCAAGATTGCAGCGGAGAGATCCACGATCTACCAGCAAAACCTCCGCAATTACCATAGCAGAAGGCTACACCCCAGATCCTTCATCGAAGGAGACTTGGTCCTACGACTAAAGCAGCAAGGGCACCTCAAACTCGAGTCCCCTTGGGAAGGACCTTACGTGATTTCCGAAGTAATCCCAGGTGGCGCCTACCACTTTAAAGACGTAGAAACTGGAGTCGCATACTCCAACCCCTGGAACGTCATGCAGTTGCGTTGTTTCTACCCCTAGATATTTCAGTTTGCAAATAAGGCTATTCAGCCAGGCTACTTAGCCATACATTCTACCTTGTGATATTCTTTGAATAAATAAAGCTAAGTGACCCAAAACTTTATGTCTCTATTTTACTTACAATTACATTACTCGGGGGCTACGCCACCCTTTCAACCTCGTTACACGAATAACACAGTATGCCGAGTAGCTGACGCACTATCAATCGAACCCTTGGAAAAATCAACCCAGCTGCAACGCACTTGACAGGTTGACAAGGTGTTGAGATGATTACCCGTCAGGCTAACAAAAAGGAACTATAGAGTACAAAACACTCTAAAAATATACAAGCTAGCAATCTATTACATATGAACGGGTAACATGATACTCGATAATCTTATATAAACTTTACAACACCTATGCATTTCATGTGCAGATCTATACTACACTACTGTTGCAAAAGGAGAACATTTGTCTACTCTTCAAAGAAATCAACGATATCTTCAGCTAGCTAGTCAACCGCCTGGTAATGTGGCACCATGTTCCATCTCATCCCTTCTGGCGGAGGTGGTGGCCCAGCGGCAACAACTTCAAAATTCATATCTGGCCGGTGCAGGCGAACAAGCGCCAACGCAACCTTCGCACCCACGACTAGCTGCTGGCGCATGTACTCGTGGACCGCGTTGATATCCTAAAACTTCGACAGCAATGCTAGCAAACTTGAGGCACCACATCCAGGAGAAACATCACCTAAAAAATATGCTTAAGGAACGACTGCGACTTCTTCAAGTACTGCAGTACCCACGATGCACGATCCTGCAGCATCGCCAAGGCGACTCCATGATCGTGATCCACCCAGAAATACCCGCTAGCTTCCATCTTCTCCTGGGTCAGGTCATTCAGTTGAATGGCAAATCGATCCCTCTCATCCTACGGGTGACGAGCTCTAACAACTACAAGAAGAAGAGCAAAGCATAAGGACAAAGCTCCGTCGCGAATGGCTAGGAAAGGATAAGAGGCTAGAGAACTAACACTTACATTCTTCGTTCAACTGAGCTACCTCGCCCAGAAGCTACTTCTCGTGCACACTATCCTTTTTAGACTTTGACTTCCACACATCCGCGCTACCACGGATCATGGGCATCTCCCGCTCCAAGTGTTTTACGCGGTCACGCAATAGAGAAAGCAGCAACAACTCCTCCACCTTTGAACGTGGTTGCGCCATAGGTTCATCGGTGGGAGGTGAGTTGGGTGGACCACTCGAAGGACCCTATTATGGGCATAATAAGAAGCAAATAAGGCCAACTATTTATAAATAAATGCCAAGAGAAGAGTCATCAAGGTTTAGTGAGTCTCAAAAGGGGAACCCCCACAAGGTACAATCCAACAGGGAAAGCTAAACTATTACAAAAGAAGACTAAGACAGCAGGCTACAACTAAGCGTTGGCACTCGGGGGCTTCTTTGAGTCTATGGAAGTCTCTGACGCAACATTCTTCTCGACTACAGCCTCTGATGCCATGGCTTTCGCCTTCTTCTATCGCCTCAACTCAACCGAATATGTGGCGAGTGTTTCAGTGAGCCGAGGCCCATATTTACTGCAGCTAGTGGCAAAAGGAGCAAACACTACCTGCTGGCCATCCAAGGTGACCGGCATCACTGAGGAGATTTGGATGGGGTTCAAATCCACGCCAAGAGCCTACACCATCGTGAGTCCCATAGTAACTCCAACACCCCGTTGCGCGTTCTTGAAGTCCATGGCCACGCCTTCAGCAAAGGACCCCATCAAGATGTCAAGATCCTCGATCAGCTTGGCCTTGGGAAACATCTCCTTTCGAAGACGTCCAAACACACCCTTGGCCTTCTCAAGACAGTCCTTGATAAAGATGCTACGGTCTTCGACTGCAGTCATGGCGCTAGCCAAGGCATCCGCGCGGGTCAAAGCCTGGGCGTCAAAGTCCACGCCGGTAGCATCTACAGAATATACATATGAGCACAACAGCATGTAGGCAAAGTACATGGTAAATGCAAGTAAGGCAATATCATACCTGAGAGCGCTTTTGCGACAGAGAAGAGTTGTGCTACGAACAACTTCTCCCTCTCAGCGGTAGAAGAGTGCAAATCTTCCTCACACTTCTTCGACTCTTCAAGAGCCTCGAGTGCCTCATCGCGTTTCTTCTCCGTCGTGGCAAGTCCCTTCTCGAGGGAGGCTACACGATGAAGAACATCATTATGTTCACCTACAAAGGAAAAACTTGAGCCCACCAACCTCTACACAAGAAGCACGGAGAAAAGGTATAAAACTGCCCTTCGAAGGCACGGTGGTGGTTTTCCAGCAAAGCATGCTATCGACCCAAGGAAATGATCTGCTCGGGGAGGCGAGTATAATCCTTCACAATCGGCAACAGGAAAAAAGGAATAGCGTGAGTATCAACACAAAATTCGACTGTCAGCGACACGAGAAAACTCACGTGTTCCTCCAAGGACTCCCAAGATTCTTTCAGAATCAACGTCCGGGCAACAATCTGATGCTCCCCAACATGGGGGGAGCTCGAAGAATTGGCACCAGAGTGGGCCGCCGCCGGAGAAGAAGGAGATGGTACCGCCACCTCCTTGTCTTTGGAGTCCATGACTCCGGTCTCCTTGACAAAGCGACAATCATCGGACGATGACGATGCTGTTTGACTACAAGAATACCTAGAACTACTTCAGAAAGAAAGATTTCAGGAGGACAGAACAAACTCGCAAGAATATAAACACATACCCGTCAAACTTGTCGAGGTCGAAGGAATCCCTAGACGACTCCTTCGGCAACCTCAACTTCCGCGATGGAGGAGCCATGGCGCACACAGGCACGGTCGAGATTAGCTCCTCTGCCATAGTGGGAGAGCACTCTGGAGTCGACAGTGACGAGGCATCCGAACCCTCGCTTCGGGAGCGCTTATGAGTCCCCTCGGACTCGGGGGCTTCGTGTTCTTCCTCCACGGGGACAGTGGATCCCGACTCATCCTCCTCTTCCGCTTCGCGCGAATTATTCCCACGGGCTGAGGAGGCAAGTTGGTGGCCACCTTCCAATCCTGAAACCAAAAACAAGCATCAGTATAGAAGAAACCTAATAGGCAATCGAAAATCAAGAAAACTTCAAAGAGAAATCCACCTCAGGCGGAGGATTGCTTGCACAGAAGGGACACACGACTGAGTCACCCGGGAGGTCCTCCTTGGCGGTGTGCTTGGTCAGCAGTCGAAACCTCTTCTCGACCTTGCTAGAAGAAATGCCCTCTCGCGAGATGCGAGTAACATCCTTAGTGCTAGTCCAATAGCAGACGGGATGCACCCTAGCCTGCAACGGCTGCACTCGATGGCGCATCCAAGTGCGAATGAGATCTGCACCGCCTATTTCCTTGCCTATGCGGCGTTCCAACTCGCAAACGCGCTGGTACAGAACCTCTATTTCTTCATCCTCGACGAGCATCATAATGTTCTTCCACGGCCTCCTCCTCTTGCAGATTGCAACTGGGTCAAAAGGCGGGAGTCTGTAGTGCTCTCCATCCACTTTTTGGTCATGAATGTAGAACCACTTCTCCCTCCACCCTTGGACAGATGAGTTGAAATTAATGTCAAAATAGGTGACATTGGAGTCGACGAGGATACCGCAGCCTCCTATATTGTAGACTACAGATCCAGAGCCTGACTAGTGTTTGAGTGTGAAGAGTTATTTAAAGAGGCCAAAGTGTGGCTCGATTCTAAGCCAGCACTCATAGAGAGTAATGAAGCAGGCGATGTGGAGGATAGAATTCAGGGTCAACTGGTGCAGCTGGAGCCCGTAGAAACAAGACAACCACCTCACAAACTTATGAACGGGGAGGCACAGACCTCGAATGATGAAAGCCAGGAACATCACTCGAAACCTAGCAGGAGGACTGGGGATTACCTCGTCATCGGGGATGCGGCAGTCATCTTCCTAGGCAAGGACAGTGAGTAGAGTAAATTTTAGGACCTTTACAATATATATGCACGCAAAACAAACTATGTTTTCTCTCTCCTTCACTCCCCCATCAGCACCCACACCCCGGCCGGCTGATCTCTCCCTTGTCCACAAGGTGGCGCTTTACGCGTGTTGAATGGCGACCTGCCTTGTGTCACTGGCTCCGTGTCTGTGTCGGGCGTGTTTGTTAGCTGCGTTGGTGGGAACCATTTTGGTCCTTGGCGGCAAAAAGTATTACTACTACAATAGAGTAGCAATTCAAACTTTCCCGGATTTGAAATTTTCACTTGCTTCACAAACATCCGGGGGGAAGGATATTCAAAAGATCGTCATTCGTAGTACTACTAGTATGAGTACTACTTAAGTGCTAGACAAAGGATTGGTTGATTCGGCTAGACAAAAAATCCCATCGCATTGGATGTCCACCATTATGATCCAGCTAGCCTTCCTACTTCGCACTACTCCACCTCCATACCCTAAGAAGAGGACGCACCAAGCACACCCGCACCAAGCTGGTTCAGAAGTGAGGAGTGCTTCTTCTTTTCCCGTGAAGCAAGTAGTACTCCCTCCTTCGAAGATTAGGATGCATATTACTTCTGGTCAAAGTCAAATTTAATAAACTTTGACTAAGTATACAACATCAACTCCATGTTATTAGAATCATCATGAACTATATTTTTGTATTATATGCATTTGTCATTAGAAAAGTTAGTATGTTTTTACATATAGGTCGAACTTTATAAAAGATTGACTTTGACCAAACCTAATATGCGTCCTAATTTGGGAAAGAGTAAGTAGTATGAAGAGTATGGCTCGATCATTGCTCTCTCGGGAAGGAGTCATACCCGACTATTTTGCTGGCTTGGTTTTAGGGTCCTTTGTGCTAAATGTATGGACCGTAATGTAATTTTCCCTTTTTTTAGGTCCTTGATGTAAAATGTACTCCCACCATCCATGTAAAATACTAACCAAAAAGTGCAAGTGGTGAAATTTAAACGAATTTAAGCTTACTTGTCAACGAATATGAACATTCTTGGATTTCAAGGCAAACGACCAAGGTCAAGGCCATATCAACATCATACTTAATGCTAATGATCCCATATCAGAGAATTTGCATGGCAACAGACTTGGCCATATTTTGAAAACAATCAAAGAGGAACTAGTATGAAGAGTTTGGCTCATATCAGCTAATCTCTCGAGAAGGAGCCGAACCAGAAAGTTTTCCTTTTAGTGTCCTTTTATGCTAAATGTATGGACCTCGATGTAATTTCCCTTTTTTAGGTCCTTGATGTAAAATATACTCCCACCGACCGTGTAAAATTCTAACCTAAAAGTAAGTCGTGAAATTTAATGAATTTAAGCATAGCTGTCAATGAGTATGAACCATTCTTGGATTTCAAGACGAACAACCAAGGTCAAGGCCATATCTACATCATACTTTATGCATATGATCCCATATCCAAAAATTTGCATGCCGACAAATTTGGCCATATTTTGAAAACAATCGAATGTGAAGTAGTATGAAGAGTATGGCTCGATCAACTACTCTCTAGAGAAAGAACCCAACCATACTATTTTACTTGCCTAATTTTATGGTCCTTTGTGCTAAATGTATGGACCTCGATGCAATTTTCCTTTTTAGGTCCTTGATGTAAAATGTACTTCCACCACCCATGTAAAATTCTTACCTAAAAGTGTAAGCGGTGAAATTTAGATGATTTGAAGCTTACTTGTCAATGAGTATGACCATTATTGGATTTGAAGCCGAACGACCAAGGTCAAGGCCATATCAACATCATACTTTATGCTGATGATCCCATATGAGAGAATTTGCATTACGACAAATTTGGCCATATTTTGAAAACAATCGAAGAGGAAGTAGTATGAAGAGTTTGGCTCAAATCAGCTGACCTCTCGAGAAGGAGCTGAAGCCAAAAAAATTCCTTTTAGGGTCCTTTATGATAAATGTATGGACCTCGATGTAATTTTTTCTTTTTTTAGGTCCCCGATGTAAAATGTACTCCGACCGACCATGTAAAATTCCAACCAAAAAGTAAGTGGTGAAATTTAAACGAATTTAAGCTTAGTTGTCAACGAGTATGAATATTCTTGGATTTCAAGATGAATGACCACAAGGTCAAGGCCATATCTCTAGATCATACTTTATGCTGATGATCCCACATATCAAAGAATTTGCATGGCGACAGATTTGGCCATATTTTGAAAACAATCGATGATGAAGTAGTATGAAGAGTATGTCTCGATCAGCTGCTCTCTCGAGAAGGGGCCCAACTCAATTGTTTTCTTTGCTCAATTTTAGGGTCCTTCGTGCTAAATGTATGGACCTCGATGTAATTTTTCTCCTTTTGAGGTCCTTGATGTAAAATGTACTCCGACCGACTGTGTAAAATTCTATCCCAAAAGTAAGTGGTGAAATTTAAACGAATTTAACCATAGTTGTCAACAAGTATGAAAAATTCTTGGATTTCAAGCCGAGCGACCACAAGGTCAAGGCCATATCTATACATCATACTTGATGTTGATGATCCCATATCCAAGAATATGCATGGCGACAGATTCAACCATATCTTGAAAATAATCAAAGAGGAAGTAGTATGAAACATATGGCTCGATCAGCTGCTCTCTCGAGAAGGAGTCAAACCCGACTATTTACTTTACTCAATTTTACAGTCCTTTGTGCTAAATGTATGTACCTCAATGTAATTTTCCCTTTGTTAGGTCCTTGATGTATAATGTACTCCCACCGCCTGTGTAAAATTATAAACTAAAAGTAAGTGGTGAAATTTAAACGAATTTAATCACAAGTTGTCAATGATGAAATATTCTTGGATTTCAAGACAAACGACCAAGGTCAAGGCCATATCTACATCATACTTTATGCTTATGATCCAATATCCAATAATTTGCATGCCGACAAATTTGGCCAACTTTTGAAAACAATTGAAGATATTAAAAAAAGAATCAATTTTAATTTTCCAAGTGACAAGAATTTATTTTCTGAAAAGCAAGTAAGAAGAATTTATTTCATTATTTCTATTAAAAAATAAATAGCAAGAAGAGACTATGAGCACAGAGGAGGCAGCGAGAGCGCTACGAAGAGGAGTATTTGAAGGTGGTGCAATGTCAGAGCAAAGCTGGGATGGGTTCCTGACACAAAGTACTGCGTACAGTGAGTAGAGTAAATTTTAGGACCTTTACAATATATATGCACGCAAAAAAATTGTATTTTCTCTCTCCTTTACTCAATCATCACCACCCACACCCGGTCGGCTAATCTCTCCCTCGTCCATAATATGGTGCTGCGCACGTGCGTCGATCGATGACCTGCCTTGTGTCGGCGGCTCCGTGTCTGTGTCTGGCGTGTTCATCGGCTGCACTGGTGGGAACCATTTTGGTCCTTGGTGGCAAAAAATATTACTACTATATTAGAATAGAAATTCAATATCTCTCGGTTTCGAAATTTTCACTTCCTTCACAAACATCCGGGGGAAGGATATTCAAAAGATCGCCATTCGCAGTACTACTAGTATGAGTACTACTTAAGTGTTGGACAAGGTATTGGTTGATCTGGCCAGCCAAAAAAATATACCATCGCATTGGATGCCCACTATTATGATCTGTCTAGCCTTGCTACTCTGCACTACTCCACCTCCATACCCTAGTAAGAGGAAGCACCAAGTACACCCACACCAAGTTGGTTCGAAAGTGAGGAGCTCTTCTTTTTTTCCCGTGAAGCAAGTAGTACTCTCTCTTTCCCAAATTTGGACGTGTATTACTTCTGGTCAAAGTCACATTTAATAAACTTTGACTAAGTGTACGACATCAACTCAATGTTATTACAATCGTCATGAACTATATTTTCATATTATGTGCATTTGTCATTACAAAAGTCAATATGTTTTTACATATAGGTCGAACTTTATAAAATATTGACTTTGACCAAACCTAATATGCGTTCTAATTTGGGAAAGAGGAAGTAGTATGGAGAGTATGGCTCGATCAGCTACTCTGTCAAGAAGGAGCCGTACTTGAGTGTTTTCCTTTCTTGGTTTTACGGTCCTTTGTGCTAAATGTATGGACCTCGATGTAATTTTCCCTTTTTAGGTCCTTGATGTAAAATGTACTCCCACCATCCATGTAAAATTATAACAAAAAAGTGTAAGTGGTGAAATTTAAACGAATTTAAGCTTACTTGTCAATGAGTATGAACATTCTTGGATTTCAAGCCGAACGACCAAGGTCAAGGCCATATCAACATCATACTTTATGCTGATGATCCCATATCCAAGTATTTGCATGCCAACAGATTTGGCCATATTTTGAAAACAATCAAAGAGGATGTAGTATGAAGAGTTTGGCTCAGATCAACTGATCTGTAGAGAAGGAGCCAAACCAGAAAGTTTTTCTTTTAGGGTCCTTTTGTGCTAAATGTATGGACCTTGATGTAATTTTCCCTTTTTTAGGTCCTTGACGTAAAATGTACTCTAACCGACCGTGTAAAATTCTAACATAAAAGTAAGTGGTGAAATTTAAACGAAATTAAGCTTAGTTGTCAACAAGTATGAACCATTCTTGGATTTCAAGACGAACGACCAAGGTCAAGCCCATATCTACATCATACTTTATGCATATGATCCCATATCCAAGAATTTGCATGCTGACAAATTTGGCCATATTTTGAAAACAATCGAAGATGAAGTAGTATAAAGAGTATGACTGAATCTGCTGCTCTCTAGATAAGGAGCCAAACCCGTCTATTTTCCTTGCTTATTTTTAGGGTCCTTTGTGCTAAATGTATGTACATCGATGTAATTTTCCCTTTTTTAGGTCCTTGATGTAAAATGTAATTCCACCACCCATGTAAAAATTCTAACCTAAAAGTGTAATTAGTGAAATTTAGACGATTTTAAGATTACTTATCAACGAGTATGACCATTATTGGTTTTCAAGTCGAATGACCAAGGTCAAGGCCATATCAACATCATACTTTATGCTGATGATCCCATATGAGAGAATTTGCATGGCGACAGATTTGGCCATATTTTGAAAACAATCGAAAAGGAAGTAGTATGAAGAGTTTGGCTCAAAACAACTGATCTCTCGAGAAGGAGCCGAACTAGATTTTTTTTCCTTTTAGGGTCCTTTATGATAAATGTATGGACCTCAATGTAATTTTTGCTTTTTTTAGGTCCCTGATGTAAAATGTACTTCGATCGCCTGTGTAAAATTATAACCTAAAAGTAAGTGGTGAAATTTAAACAAATTTAAGCTTAGTTGTCAATGATTATGAACATTCTTGGATTTCAAGCCGAACGACCAGAAGGTCAAGGCCATATCTCTACATCATAATTTATGCTGATGATGCCCCATATCCAAGAATTTGCATGGCGACAGATTTGGCCATAATTTGAAAACACTCAAAGATGAAGTAATATGAAGAGTATGGCTCGATCAGTTGATCTCTCGAGATGAAGCCAAACCTGACAGTTTTCTTTGCTCAATTTTAGGGTCCTTTGTGCTAAATGTATGGACCTCGATGTAATTTTCCGCCTTTTGAGGTCCTTGATGTAAAATTTACTCCGACCGACCATGTAAAATTCTAACCAAAAAGGAAGTGGTGAAATTTAAACAAATTTAAGCATAGTTGTCAATGAGTATAAAAATTATTGGATTTCAAGCCAAACGACCACATGGTCAAGGCCATATCTCTACCTCATACTTTATGTTGATGATCCCATATCCAAGGATTTGCATGGCGACAGATCCGGCCATATTTTGAAAACAATCAAAGAGGAAGTAGTATGAAACATATGGCTCGATCAGCTGCTCTCTCGAGAAGGAGCCGAACCCGACTATTTTCTTTTCTCAATTTTAGGGTCCTTTGTGATAATGTATGGACCTCAATGCAATTTCCCCCTTTTTAGGCCCTTGATGTAAAATGTACTCCCACCGCCCGTGTAAAATTCTAACCTAAAAATAAGTGGTGAAATTTAAACGAATTTAAATATAGTTATCAACGAGTATGAAAAATTCCTAAAATTCAAGACAAATGACCAAGGTCAAGGCCATATCTACATCATACTTTATGCTTGTGATCCCATATCCAAGAATTTGCATGCCGGCAAGTTTGGCCATCTTTTGAAAACAATCGAAGATATTAAAAACAAAAAAGAATCAATTTCAATTTTCCAAGTGATAGGAGTTTATTTTCTGAAAAGCAAGTGAGATGAATTTATTTCCTTTTTCTGTTAAAAATTAAAGAGATAAAAGAGACTATGAGCATAGAGGAGGCAGCAAGAGAGATGCAAAGAGAAGGATTTGAAGGCGGTGCAATGTCAGAGCAAAGCTAGGATGGGTTCCTAACATGAGGTACAGGGTACATTGAGTAGAGTAAATTTTAGGAACTTTATAATATATATGCACGCAAAACAAATTGTGTTTTCTCTCTCCTTCACTCCCTCATCACCACCCACACCCGGTCGGTTGATCTCTCCCTTGTCCACAACATGGCACTGCGCACGCATGTCGACCGACGACCTGCCTTGTGTCAGCGGCTCCGTGTCTGTGTCTAGAATGTTCGTCAGCTGCGATGGTGGGAACCATTTTGGTCCTTAGCAGCAAAAAGTATTACTACTACAATAGAGTAGCAATTCAAAATTTCCCGGTTTCGAAATTTTCACTTCTTTCACAAACATCCGGGGGAAGTATATTCAAAAGATTGTCATTCACGGTACTACTAGTACTACAGGGTACAGTGAGTAGTACCAAAAGAAAAACAATTTGACGATAGTACCAAAATAAACTTCATTCAACCATTAACATAACAGCAGGAGTTTACATATATTGGAATCGCTGCAGAACTAGTGCAGGTCCGACGCATCCTAGCACCTAGTCCGTGCCGCTAGTGGCAGCTTGTTAGACATCAGCACTAACACCAGCTCTAGTGACACAGCCGACTCCTAACTCATCAGCACCTCCGGATAAGGCGTCGGTACCTCCTGAGCCATCGGTGGCACCTCCGAATAAGGAGGTGGCACCTCTGGAGCCATCGCCACCTCAGGAAGGACACTTTGGATGAAGTTGTTGTTGTTGGGGAACTGGTCCTAGTAGTTGGTGAAAATGTTGGTGCCGGTGAACACCAACATCTCGCAGCCGCAGTGGAAGGCCTAACCGTAGAGGAGACGGGAGTCCCTGAAGTTGACAAACTTGACCTCCAATGTCCCGTCCAAATTGTCGTGGAGGTCGTACATACGATACTTGCGGCAACCGTACCCGGCCTTGAGGAAGGAGCACGCCAGCTGCCATGTTGTTCTACACGGGGAGAAGGCCCAAATGCGTAGGGCATTGTCCTCCTATGCGACGATGTTAGGGTCTTTGCGCTCCGGTACGATGGGCGGCAGACAGAAGGTGGCCATGGATGACAGACGGGGACGGAGATGGTTGCTAGAGGCGGGCGATTAGAGATGGTTTGGTTCAGGAAGGGGAGAGAATAAATAGGAAGGAGGTGATCCGAGATTAATGTGGCAGGTTACCTGAGCGAGGGAGCAATGTCGCTGATGAAGCCGATGTGTGTGGAAAATATCGATGACGATGAATAGGGTAAGCAATTGGACAGAATGCTGACTTTGCTTCCCGCACTCGATGGCCCAGTCATAATTTTGTGGTGGGTCCAAGGCGACCGCGACCTCCCCAATCGGTGGGCCCTACGTGTATGACTGAGTTGATGGGTGAAAACAAATTGATAAAGTGAGCTCTTTCCTATTAAAATATTGTGGTTATGATATTGGGGAGTTAATTTAGGGTTTCTCCTGGGGATAAGAAAAATTTAGGAGAAGATATTTTTTAGGGAAGGCCCCTACATACACACATGGGTGATAAAATTTAGGTGTGTTGCTGGACTAGCTCTAAAGTCTGTCAACAGAATCTTCTAGATGCTGCTCTCAAAACAAGAATCTGCTAGATTTTATGCTGGAAAAGCAGATCCAACGGTTTGTAATGTTTGGGTCCGTGAGTCTTGATGCAATAGTCAAAGTTCAAAGTTATTCATACACTATATAGTGGTAATATAATATAATAGGTAAAGCTCAAAAAATTATAAATATGATCGACACCTATACAGTATGGGTATATTAGGTTCTTGTATTTATATCATGTAGAACTCAACGTTGATTAGCTATACCTAATATACTTGAAATTTTTGTAAAATGGTCTAGAGAAATGAGGGAGAAGAATCTAGAATGATGGAGAAGTGTGTTTTGAGTTTTCTGCATAGTGTCCGTCGTGCTAAAGACTATCAATAGTATCTTTTAGATGCTAGAATGGAAAAGAAGATCCAATAGCTGGCAATATTGGGATTCACAAGTCTTGATCCAATGCTCAATATTCTAAGTTATTCCTTGAGCGTTGGATCAAGACTCGCGAATCCCAACATTGCCAGCCGTTAGATCTTCTTCTCCATTCTAGCATCTAGAAGATCGATAGTATTAATTGATAGTCTTTCTTATATTATCTTATCTTACCACTATATAGTCTACAAATAACTTTGAGTATTGACCATTATTGGATCAAGACTCATGAATCCCAGCATTGCTAGCCGTTGGATCTTCTTTCCATTTTATAGCATCGAGAAGATGCAATTGATAGTCTTTATTTTCTCTTATCTTACCACTATTCTTACCATCTTATAGTGTACGAATAACTTTGAATATTGACTATTGGATCAAGAATCATGAATCCCAACATTTCTAGCCATTCGATCTTCTTTTCCATTCTAGCATCTAGAAGATTCTATTGATATGTCAGAAGTCTATTATTCTAGTCTCACGTGTAGGGCACATGCAACTTACTACTAGTATTTATAGTGCACAGATAACTTCGAATATTGACCGTTGGATCAAGACTCGCGAATCCCAACATTGCTAGCCACTGGATATTCTTTTCCATTCTAGCATCTATTATTGTTAGTCTTTCTTACCTTATCTTACCACTACATAGTTTATGAATAACTTTGAATATTGACCATTGGATCAATCAAGATTCGTGAATCCCAACATTGACAACCGTTGGCTCTTATTTTCCATTCTAGCATCTTGAAGATACTATTGATAGTATTTATTATCTTATCTTACCAGTATATATAGTGTACAAATAACTTTGAATATTCACCGTTGGATCAAGACTAGTGAATCCCAACATTTCCAGTTGTTGGATCTTCTTTTCCATTCTAGCATCTAGAAGATTCTATTGATAGTCTTCAGTATAATGAATGTTATGCATAAACCTCAAAATACACTTATCCATCATTCTAGAATCTTCTCCCTCATTTCTCTAGACCATGTTACCGAAATTTTCAAGTGTCAGATAGGTAATAATCATTGACTTCTACATGATACAAAGTACAAGAACCAAATATACACCCCTACTTTATGGTTGTTAATAAAATTTATATATTTTTAAGATTTACCTATTATATAATCTTACTTGTACTATATAGTGTACGAATAACTTTGAACTTTGACCTTTGGATCAAGACTGGCAAATCCCATCATTGCAAATCGTGGTTCTTGTATCCACTCTATCATGCATATAGAAGACTTTACTGATAGTACTTAGCACTATGAACATTATGCACAAACCTCAAATCACACTTCTCAATAATTCTAGAATCTTCTTCGCCAATTATCTAGAGCATGTCGAGTATTAGGTAGCTAATAGATTGATTTCTACATGATACAAAGTACAAGAACCAAATATACACCCGACATTTTATGGACATGGCTCAAAATTATAATTAGTTTATGAGATTCACCTATTATAATTTTATATAAAAAATGATATGTCATACTTATATTATCTGATTCTCATGTGTGCACGGCATGTGCAACTTATATATATAGTGTACAAATAAATTTGAATATTCACCGTTGGACCAAGGCTGGCAAATCCCAACACTGGTAAGCGTTGGTTATTCTTTTCCATTCCTACGTCTAGAAGATTAGAGCATGTACACCGTTTAGCTTGAGTCTAAGAAATATTGTGAAAAAGTGCCAGAAAAATGTTGCCAGGTAGAAAACCTAGTTTTTTCGTAGGACCCACTACTTAGAAAAGGTACCAGTCAATCTTGCTTTTCTATTTGCATGAGATGCCATTATAGAAAGGATCTAGAGACTGACGGTGGGCCCTTTTAAAAATTTATGTTCTTAGACTTGAGCTTGTACTAGACTAGGCAGCGGTAAGACTCATGTCTAACGTCAAAACACACTTCTCCATCATTCTACAATCTTCTATGCTTAAAATATTCCAACTTACTCCCTCTATCCCAAAATAGGATGCATATAGTTTTTGGTCAAATTCAAACTTTTTAAAATTTGACCAACTACATACAAAAATGTATTGATACTTATAATATCTAATTAGTATTGTTAGAACCGTTATGACATATATCTTCATATAGTCTGCATTAGATATTGTAGATGTTAAAAAATTTGCTACATAGTCGGCCAAACTTTAAGTTTGTTATCTTTGACCAAAAAATATATGCGTCCTAATTTGGGATAGAGGACGTACTCCCTCCGTCGAGAAATAACTAACTTGGTTTTTCCTAGATTCGAATGTATCCAGACATATTCTAGTGTATAGATACATTTGAATTTAGAACTGTTGTACATCTTATCTTATCTTATCTTACCACTATATAGTATACGAATAACTTTGAATATTGACCGTTGGATCAAGACTCGCGAATCCCAACATTTCCAGCCGTTGGATCTTCTTTTCCATTCTAGCATCTAGAAGATTCTATTGATAGTCTTCATCGCAATGAATGCTATGCAGAAAACTCAAAACACACTTCTCCATCATTCTAGAATCTTCTCCCTCGTTTCTTAGGTGGGAAGCATCATAGCAGTCACCTCTTCCCTTTTTTGCGAATCACAGTCACCTCTTCCTTCCCATGTAAGCTTCTGCGCAATGGAATACAACCGTGAAGGCGCAACGGTGCAGAAAAAGTTCGAGCCCGTGGTTGTCTAGCCCAACTTTCCTTCCGTTTGCCTCGTGCTTCCACCCAAAAATGAGCTCTGGTTGGATGTTTTCTTTCTCTTCCATATTAGGTTGCTCATAGTGCTAAATAACTTAGGATAGTAAAACTTTCACATATTACTACAGTACCTTGAAAGTGTAATGGGTAATAACATGTGTCTAGTGTCATGCAAGGCCTAATTAATTAGGCCTACTTGTAGGAGTAGCTCATATCTCCTGGATCTCTCTCCTCTTCAATGCGGCATTGGCTACTCTGCTCATGCATCGGTGTCTCTATGAATTTAATGGGACTTTTTCAGGTGGGTAGCTTCACAGAAGTCACCTCTTCCTTTTTTTTGCGAATCACAGTCACCTCTTCCTTCCCATGGTGTACAGAGTACAACCATGCAGGCGCAACAATGCAGAAGTTCGGGCCCATGGTGGTCCAGCCCAACTTTCCTTCTGTTTGCCTCGTGCTTCCACCCAAAAATGAGCTCTAGCTGGATGTTTTCTTTCTCTTCCATATTTTAGGCTCCTCAAGTGCTAAATAACTTAGACTAGTAAAACTTTCACATGTTACTAGCTTCATAGTATTGGGTAATAACATGTATCTAGTGTCATGCAAGGCCTAATTAATTAGCTTGTAGGAGTAGCTCGTATGGAACTTGGTTTCATTGACTCAGCTCCACCACAATCTATAGGATTCAAAGGATTCCCAAAGGAATTCTATAGGATTCCAATCCATAGGAATTTGTGTAATAGAATGTGTTTGTTTCAAAGGAATAAATCCTACAAAACTCCTATGCATTGCTTCCCTACACTACAATCCTTTCTGATTTCTAACAAGAGGTGAGACCTCTTGGAAAAATTCCTATGTGTCTATGACAACTATGACATGTACCTAAACCATATAAAATTTCCTGTGTTTTTCCTAGGGTGCAATCAAATACCTTACCTTACTGATTCCTGCATTTTTGATTTCTATAGGAATATAAGTGAGAACGAGGCAATAGCCTAGTGGTTGGTCGCAGTTGGTGCATCCCAACGACCGGAGTTCGATCCCTGTCAAGGACGAATTTACGGAATTCTCACGCCGACCGGCTTGTACTATATCAAAAAAGTGTCTAGTTCCTCCTAGCATTGTTTCATCTTTTTCTATAAGTGTCATGTCATTCTATTCCTGCACTTCTCCTATTCCTATGTTTTACAAATCCTTTGAATCGAACGAACCCTAAATACACGGTGTACATGCCCTACTATTTTACTTATAGCATGCCGACTAGTCCTTAGAGCAATTCCAATAGTATGGCCAACAACTTGCTTGTATAATACACTAGTTACCTCTAAAGGTTTACTGTACTTACACATGACTACTTTTTGTGTAAATGGCCTACCTCCAAATTTCCTAGGAGCAATATGGCCCACCATGTAGTAGGAACATACTACCTTGGTTGCCACGAGGAATGATAAACATGAGTTTTGGTAACTTGTGGAAAAAATCCTTCGCAATATGGCCTAGTGGCCTACCATGTAGGAACATACCTTGGTTTGAAGCCAAACAACCAAGATATGGCCATATTTATATCATACTTTATGATAAGGTCCCCTTATTCGATATATGGGTGCATCTTGCCATGGTAAACAATGTTTATTACAATTGTAATTTTCCAACTTTTATGACTAGAAAAATCAGTTATAATTTTCCGAGTAACTGTTTTGTAAGCAAGCATACATGGAATAAGGCCCATATGAAAACCTCATTTTTCCACACATAGTGCACACAATTTTATGGGTAGTACATGAATTTACGAGCTAGCTAATTTTGCCACTTAACTACCTCTATCGATTTACCAAAATTATGTAAAACTTGAAATATGATCGCATGATAGGTTGCTCGCTCCTAAACTTCTCCTACAAATTGGAGGATCCAAATGGTATCTACGGCAGTGAATGGACCACCTTAAGATTTTAAATAGCCTATATATTATACATAAAAATAAAAACATTATTAAAGAAAAAATTGCCCTGTTGGACTGCCCTCACATGTTGAGCTAGATTCGTGAAATCGTTTTAAGGGACCCAATGTAACACCCTCAAATCGGCCCTATGCAAGTTTGAGCGCTTCCCGCCAAACCCGCATAGAAACGATTCAAGGACGCCCACCAGGCACTTTCGTGCGGGTGGAAAACGAAGTAATATCATTACACAACAGTCCTCGATGGGACCCACAGAACGGATATATATACAACAGCGACTCAATGAGTCAAGATTACAGATATAATATACAAAGATCCAAATCACCTTGAAAAATGATAGAGCGTCCGACTACGGACAAGATGCAAATGGGGCTAAGAGCCCTGAGGAATAACCAATGGCGTCCATAACCCTGCCTAGGCCAAGCCGGAAGGGTAACCCTGCTAACGACGTCGAAACCTGCTAAAACAAAAGGGGTGCCAACAAAGGGCAAAGGAAAAAGAGGAGCGTCAGTACTGAGGCCAGTACACGGCGAGACTAGAATTCGGCGGTCCTCGCCTACATAGGTATGGTGGACTGAAGCGGCAACGCAGCATGCACTAAACAACCTATAGAGACTCGATACAACTGGCGGCTATCAGAGAGGGGAAAGAAGGACCTATCTGGAACCAACCTGATACTACCACCAAACAAACCCATCCTGGTATTTCCCCGTCGAGACCAAACGAGGAAGTCAACCGAGGAACTCACACCGTTGGTAGTTTTATTTATTCCGTTATAGTTGCGGCAATTACTAGTCAAATATAGATAGTCATCCTGATAAAATAAGCAGTGGGCAGTTTTATTTAACCATTCCATTGTAGTTGCGACACTTACTAGTCAAATACAATTAGCATGAGATATCCCAAAACCCAGCAGTTGTTGGTACTTTTATTTATCCATTCCGTTGTAGTGGAGCTGATTACTAGCCATATCGGATACAAGTCAGTTTATAACAGTAAACTTTAGTTATAGTTGTCTATGATCGAGAACTGTGCTCCAAGTCGTCCATAACCGCGGACACGGCTTTTCGAAAAGATTTAACCCTGCAGGGGTGCACCAAAGTATCCACACGCAATTAGCATGAGATATCCACACGCACTTCGACCCTTTTTGCCAGATCAATTAACATACACCCATCGGTATGTCAGCGGGGCCTAAGTCATGACGTTTCCCAGACCCAAAGCAAGTACATGGGGGCCACCCCACTAAGTCTACCCGCAACGAAGTCGGACGGTCTCCGAGACGGACTTAGGGTTTGGGTGGACGGCTGTAAACGACTGGGAACCCGAAAAGATGACTGGGCTTGTCGATACAGCGAAAACGTGTCCCGATCCTAAACAGTACACGTGCAGTACATCGCACAATTTAAATAAAGCAGTAAAGCATGGCATAAGTACAGGATAGTAAATAAAACCTCAAACTAGTTGTGGCCCCCAGTACAATACTTGGAATCAGGTACTAAATCGATGGGGTGCCCACACATCCCACCTGTGGTTAGCGCGCTCGATCTCGGAACAGGTGTCAAGAACTCGGGGTCCTACGGGACACCAGTGAGCGGTCGGAAACCAAATATTGTCTATCACCCACCGGTGCCTCTGCATTTACCTACTTCAATTTTAGTTATTAAACAATAATTAAAGTCTTGATCAACTTCAACCTTAAACACACGGCAATACTCCAACAACTGTGGTACTTGACGACACGCAACAGCACTTGAGCAAGCGACTACGACACGCAAATCCAACTATCTACCAAACAACAGGTAATAGGATGTGTCCAAGGCAATATAAGGCTGCAAGGGATACCACGGGTACGAAAACTAGAGCATCGCAACACGGATAGCAATAGATCAACAGGAGGGGAATAAATACTATAAAAGTAAGATAGGTAGAAAGGGGGAGGTGCTCGCCTGAAAACATTGCCGAAGGTTCATCCGAAGATCGGGGCGAAGCTCACATCAACTCAACGGCCTTATCCGCGAAGAAGCAAAACACTAGAAGAAACACCGGATGCACTATTTAATACTACGGCAAAAGATCGGGCATGATGCATGTATGATGCATGACATGGCAAAGCTGCGATACAATTAGGTCATATTAAGTGGAACCGAGGTCCCGGCAAATATTTAAGTGGTTCAAGTTGTTTAACTACCCCGCAATTTAATTGTTATCTTAACATGGCAAAAGATAACACCGGTTCGCTACACAAATTTAAATGGGACCAATATTGGACTAGATAAGCCCGCATATGACCCCATATTTAATTTAGGTGAATCGGCATAAGGCCCCCAACCCACATGACAATATGCATGCGAGATGAACAATTTAATAAGCAACAATTTATATCATTTATAAAAAATAGGGTCTCGAGGAAAAGGGGTCACACATGGGGTATCGGCGATCTTGGGGTTCGATGGGGTTTGGGGTCGGTCTCAGGGTTCGACGGGGAACGGCTCGACGAGATCGGTCTCGGACAACGGAAGTCGATCTTGTCGCATCCGAGAAGAAGACTTGGTTGGCGTCGGGGTCACATCGGATCCGCCCTGGTCGGTGCCGATCTTGTCGTCACGAAGGTCTTGTCGGGTCGTCGTATCGGGTCGGTCTTGGCGTTCGGGAAGAAGAACTTGTCGTCCTCGTGGCGATCATGTCGTCGTTGGCGAACTTGGATTCCGATAAGAGGGTCTTGTCCACCGATAGGGTTTGAAGATCTTGCTGCAGTGTTGTTGAACTTCAGTTCACTTCACAGCAACAAAATAGCATCACCACACCGCCAACATGCAACACCATCTTGCAACGATGAAGCCGAACACCCGAACAGACATACAGTGGATAGAATTCATCTGCCTTAGTACCAACACACCAACATGAGCAGCACATGCACATCACTTGGCGGGATACTAGTGCTAGGCAGGGACCGACGAGTTGGGCACCCACGACAGAGGGAAAACGGCCAGAGGCAGCGCCCACGTCACAGGCAGGCGCCGACCGAGGTAGGGACGACCTGCAGGGGGTGATGGCGGACGAAGCGAAGGGGGAAGCGTGGTCGAGGCTCTGCAGGGGAGGTTGGGGCCAGGCGACGACGCGGGCGGCCGGAGGAGGACGACCGTGGCACGCTCGAGAGGAGGGCTGCGCTCGGGCCGGCGAGCTTGCAGGACAGCGTCCGGAGGGCACGACGGGCCTGCTCGCGGGCGGAGGCGACGGCAAGACGTGGCCGCGGGCAGGTGGAGGCCGCGGGCGGCGGTCGTGGCTCAGGGAGGCGGAGCGCGAGCGGACCCGACGAGGCCCTGGTGAGGTGGAGGCGAGGAGGTGGCGACCGATGACGGCTCCGACCCTGGCGGCGGGGGTCGAGCACGGCTCGGGCGCGGACGCGCGATGGAGGGCAGCGGCGGGGCTAGCTTGAACGGCGGAGGGGGGTGCAGGCGGGGCCGGGCGAGGCAGAGGCGCGGGGCGAGGCGGCCATGGAGGCGAGCATAGAGGAGAGGATCGTGCGGGAGGAGCGAGGAACGTGAGGTGGGGCCGGGGTGGGGATCGGTGGGGGTGGGCGGTTCGATGCGGGGGAGGTGGTTTCAGGGCAGGGTCAGGTTGACCGGGGTGGGTGCGGGTCCGGTAGGTGGGGCCAGGAGGGTGTGGTGGGTGCGGCTGGGTGTGTGCGTGTGTGTGTGTGTGTGTTGGGTCAAGTGGGTGGGCCAGCGGGGAGTGGGGTGAGAGAGGTGGCAGATGGTGGTTGGGTGGAGTGAGATGGAGGGGTGAGGTGGAGGGAGGGGATTGGAGGGGGTGAGGTGGCTGAAGGGTGGGTAGAATAGGTTGGGGTAAGATTAGGGAAAGATATTTTTGACTAGGGTTTTCTTTTATTTTTAAAATAAATTTTGTAAATAGTTTTAGATAAATAAAAGATCCGGCTGGACCGACGGTTTGGTTTGAACAAAGGGGGAGGATATTAATATAGGAAAACAAAGTAGGTCTTTTAGCAAAAATAGTTTTAATCAATTAGATGCATGCTGATGTCATGATGATGCACAAAACAAAATACCAAGCGATTTTCTAGTAGTGGTTTTGCGGGATGCCACACCCAAGTTAGTCAATACAATATCGACAAGCACTAGGAGGTTTGAAAGATTCAACTTGCAAAGAATTTACATGTTGGCCGACAAATTCCAGTGAGTTTTAAAAAATAAGAAAATAACAAAAAAAACTATAGTACTTACGCATGACATCCTCTTGCATGAAACCGCACATGCCATGCAAAATAATGTCAATATTTAGTTTGGATAACTCTTGAGTGTATTTCTTCGCAATATGACATACCATGTACGAACATGCTTGGGTTTCAAAACAAATGGCCATGCTTATGTGAGAATAATGTGTGTATTCGGTAAATGCGCATCTGGGCATGATATGGTAAACAATGTTTACATTTGTAGATTATTTCACAAAGTACATGACGAATAATTAAGGCTCATAAAGCTAGCTACTAGCCTTATATTTTGACACAAAAGCAGGCCATGTTTTATGGGAAATTCTCCAGTTACATGAACTTTTGACTTTTCTAGCTAATTTCAACCACTTAAACTAATTGTTGTTGATTTATAAAAATTCAGATCAAATTTGAACTATGACTGCATGATAGGTTGCTAGCTCTGTAATTTCGCGTAAAATCGCTTTAAGGTACTAGAGTAGTCAATCTATAAAAAAACAACTAGAGGTTTGAAACCATCAAGTTATTTCAAAGAATTACACAACGGCTGACAAGCTTGAACTAGTTATTATTTTTTTCAAGAAAAATAAAGAAAAACAAAATAATGTACAACTTGTGCTTCGCGTTCTCTTGAGCATACTAGTTGTGATAAGTATGAGTTTTGATTACTTTCAAAATCCTTGTTTCACAATATGGCCTACCATGTTGTGAAGATGCTTAGCTTCCAAATCAAATGACCAGGGTCATGGCTATATCTATATTGCAGTAGACGAAGTGTGCCCATATTTAGTAGATGAGCGAATATTTGTATGGGAGAATGTGTTTATAATCGTAGTTTCTAACTTTCACAAACAAAAAATAGTTTTCAATTTTTTAAGTGATAAACAATGTTTATTTGTTAAGTTAGCACACGAAGAATAAGGCCCAGAATGGTAATGCCCCATTATTTGCATATAGCATACCATGTTTATGGGATATTTTCAAGCAATGACATGAATTTCCAATCCTTCTAGTAGCTATGTTCTCTGATTGGGACTACTTCATGTCGATCTACCAAAATTATATATATCAAATTTCCACGACGAGTGCGTTATAGGTTTCGGAAATCGTTCAAAGTACCCAAGATTTCAATATATAAAAACCACCATCAGGTTTGAAAAATTCAACTTCTTGCAATGTCTATGCACACAAATTTCATCATTATTCGTCCTTACAATCACTATAATTATGTCCTCGCTGCCAAACTTGAAGGAAAATCATCATATAGATCCCTACTCTTCCCTCTCTTCTCTACTGTCCCCTCTTAGAAAGCTTCATAGTACCCATCAGGTACGCGTAGTGCTTTCGCACATGATTATAGTTCAAAGAGTACTAGTCTGGCGGTACTACTACATATGAAGCCTAGCGTTAGAGAGAAAGTAGACCCCCATCATGTGAGCCATATTTTTCTACGAGATAAAATATAGCATGATCCGCAAATTTATCTCCCAGTCCTCATATTTGATTTTTTTTCTCAATAAGATCGCACAGAACATCACACGAACATTTAGTTTTTTGCTGCGGAGCTGCATTAAATCTTACTGTAATATAATGTACGCATAACATTGAATATTCAACATTGGATCAAGACTCGCGAATCCCAACATTGCCAACCATTGGATCTTATTTTCCAGTCTAGGATCTAGAAGATTCTATTGATAGTGTTTAGCAGAATAACTATGCACAAACCTAAAAACACACTTCTCGATTATTCTAGAATCTCCTCCGTCATTTCTATAGACCATGGTCCCAAAATTTTCAAGTATTAGGTAGCTAATAAACGTTTATTTCTATATGATATAAAGTACAAGAACCAAATATACATCGTTACTTTATAGATGTGGCTCTTTTATATTTTTTGAGCTTTACCTATTACAGAGCATAATTTTATATAGTGATGATATTTCATACTTTATTATTATGTGAGTCTCACGTGTAAGGCACGTGCAACTTACTAATAAAAGGATGGTGCACAAATACAAAGAGGCCGCTAACCTTGTCGAACTAAACCAGGAATTTGTAGATAAGGCCCCAAAATATACAAAAAGGACCCTAGTACAGAAAGGAAAGGCACAATCAGGTAGAGCTTCATTGATTATCAGTGGTGGTATAAAAGAAGGGCATGGCTCAAGGCCGGATCAGAGAGTCCTCATTTACCCCACCCAAATCGCAATGCTTGGGATGGTCACTCTGAAGATCGAAGCCACGTTCTAACTATTCCTCCTGCTCCCAGCCCCTCAAGCCCCGGCGTGTCTACAAGGTCTCTCCATTTCCCCCTCACAATCCATTGAGTTTTCTTTTGTCGGTTCGTCCGTGCAACTATTTTATTTTTTGAACTTCCATTTCTACAGTGCGTGGATATTCATCTAGTCTGTCACCGTTGCATCCTAAAGTTCACCTCCTACCAGAAGTGCAAGCACCCTAGCGGCGGATTCACCCACGAGCCCGCCATGGACGTCGTCCTATCAGTGGCTAGGGTCGAGTGCGCCCACAATCCATAGTTTGCTACCCTACTATGAAGTTCACGAGCACGAAATCACATGCCGGTATGCTCCTTTCACTTGCACGGAGACTGGCTCCGACTTTGCCGCCCCGCCACCAGCGCTTGTCGCCCACCTCGAAGCGGTCCACTCGATCCAAGTGCGCAAGATCCAGTATGCCACCACCAAAGTGTTCCAGGAGCTAGTGCTGCTGCCGAGCAAGGTGTCCCACCGGCTCATCCTCGTCGGGGAGCAGGACGGCGCCATGTTCGTCCTGACGATTGGCAGGGTAGGCACCATTCCCCTCGTGTCTACGGTCTGTGTTAGGGCCACGATGTGCGACTTACCGGTGTACAGGGTGAGGATGTGGGTGGAATGCCCACCACTGCTCTCCTGGATGGACGACAGGAGGAGGATCGGCACCGTGATGATGGAGCTCGATGTGTCGAGCTCCGCTAAGCCAGGCAATGTCGCGTTTGAGGACCTTACATCTTACCTGGCGGTGCCCTCCGCATTACCTGGTTGGTCCTATTACGTCAAAGCAGTTGCGTTTCTTCATTAGCATTGAGTTTTAGTGCGGATGTACGCTGCTATTAATTTGGTTTAATTGCAGAAAGATCCTTTTCATATCAGGAATGGTGGATTTTGCAGTAGTAGTACTCTCCGTCAGTCCCAAGAAATAATGCTCCCTTATTTTTTGTGTTTTTTGTTTGACCAAGATTTACTCTAAATATATATAAAGAATATTGGTACTGTATAAAATTAGCGTCATTGGAAAGTGTGTGTCAATACGAATTCAATGATACAAATTTTACACAATATAAGTAAATTTTAGTTGCTCTATTTATTCGGTCAAACTTTACTTTGGAATGATCGTGCACCTTATTCCTTGAAACAGAGGTAGATGAGTTCGGTGGATGTACTCTCATGAGTATTTTTCATGAAGTTTTAGGGTGTGTTCGGTTCTGAAATTTGGTGGAATGGAACCAGTGTGTTCTGCACCTTGCGTACATTCGGGTGTTCGGTTGGATGAAAGGAATGGAACCAGGTAGTCCCCTGGAATGGAATCTTACCACTATATAGTATCCGAGTAACATTACCAGCCGTTGGGACTCGCGGATTCGAACATTACCAGCTGTTCAATCTTATTTTCCATTCTAGCATCTAGAAGATACTAATGATAGTCTTTAGCATAGTGAAGGTTATGCGCAAATGTCAAAAAATACTTCTTCATCATTCTAGAATCTTCTCCATCGTTTCTCTAGAGCATGTTACCAAAATTTTCAAGTATTAGGAATAGCTAATAAATGCTGATTGCTACGTGATACAAATTAGAAGAATCAAATATACAGCCATACTTCATAGATGTCGATCAAATTTATAATTTTTGCAATTTACCTATTATATAATAATCTAACCACTATATAGTGTACACATAATTTGAAATTTGATAGTTGGATCAAGATTGGCAAATCCTAACATTGCAAACCATTGGATCTTGTATATCCATTCTAGCATCTAGAAGATTCTAGTGATAGTCTTTAGCACAATGAATGTTATGCACAAACCTCAGAACAAACTTCTCAATAATTCTAGAATATTCTTCGTCATTTCTCTAGAGCATGTTGAGTATTAGGTAGGTAATAGGTTGATTTGTACCCCCTCCATTTCAAAATATGATGGGGATATGCCAAAGGGGGTATGTCCAGCAGGACGTTTCGACTGGACCAGGGCCTTTGCGAGTGGACCTGCAGGACGGTGACCGGAATGCGACTGTGAAGGAGCCTAGAGAATAGAAGCTGGAGGCCCAGAAGCATAGTTAGGCCCAGTCAGATTAGGTTAAATCCTCCGAGTTCTTGAATGATTCGGTTGTATATCTGTAAACACTAGCGAGGTACCCCTATATAAACCTCCATAGGTACTCTCTGTACTCACATTCCATCATACACCCCATCGACTTGCTGCCTAGCCGCCGAGCTCGCAACCATTGTACTCACTCGATAATACAATCTAGTAGGAGTAGGTCTTTAACCTACGGGGGGGCGAACCTAGGTAAATCCCTATGTCTTTGCCCTCATATTGCTCCGCAGATGGATGCCTGCTCTTGCCCCAAAACCTTCCAATCGCTACCCTTGGTAGGGACTGCTGTGGTCATTCCCACAACAGTGGTACCCACCATGGGGCATGGCCGGTCTAGCCTGAGTTCTATGGCGAGACCCTACTCGCCAATCGATCGGCCGATCTCCACTGGCCGCATGATCGCCACCAGCGGAATCCTTCAGATCCTGCCTAGCAGCTACATCCCAGCGTCGCACCCGATCACGCACAGTGCGGTGATGCTGGTCGCCACCATCAACCTGTTAGTCGGCTTCACCAATGCCGTCGACCCGACGGCGACGCCTCGCCTCTGAGTACGACTCGGCCGCCAGCAACACGACCGGAACTGATTCGGTCGCGGATGAAGCGACCCTCCATGATGATGCTGATTCGGTGACCCCTGCCTCGGTTGTTGGATCCATCACCACCGCATCACGCGAAGACTCCATCACGCGGGTCTCCAACCCCGAGGATTTCGAGGACCCGTCCATCCTCATGATCTTCGACTTCGACTCCAGGTCAGAGTCACCTGAAGACTTCCGTACTAGATCCAATCGTTTCAACACGATATATGTGGTGGGTAGCATGACAGCCCTGCCAGATCCCTTCTCCATGCTGATCCCGCTGACTGCAATGGCGACGGAGGTAGAGGAAACCCGCCTACGCCTGGAGGAGGCGACATGCAAGGAAGCCGAGCGCGAGAAGTTCCGCATCAAGCGGCAAATGACGTAGGAGCTCTGGCTCTACCATCAACGTCGCATCAGGACCTACCTAAGAACTAGCATCTAGGGCCGTGTCCTGAACTTCAACAACGAGAACGACCCCTCCCGCGCTGCCGAGCGCGAGATCTGTGAGAATGTGCTGCCTGGCGGCAGCAACCACCAACCACCAGGGGCACCTGTGAATGGAGCTCCACCGCCACCCCTGGGCCACACACCTCCTCCAGAGCATCCCCGGATCATCATCTCGCCGCAAGCCCGCGACGCTAATGGGCTCCCGCTATACTCCACTCCGATGGATAGTGTCATCGCGGGGTACGCCACAGTCACCAACCTAAACATCTAGGGAGAGGGCGCGCTGTAGATCCAGTACTCCCAGGCCCTACTCGCCAGGGTCGTTGAGCAGCAAGGCGCAGGAGTCGACCCGCCAGGACAGATGTACTCCCGTTCATCGAGGAGCAGGGCGGCCTCAGGCGACCATCCCACGATTGCCAACAACCTGAACTTCCCACCGCCCAAGCCCCTGCAACTCCAACCATGGGACGCAAACCCCACACTCTCCACCAACGAGCCATGACCCACGAACAACAAGGTTGCCGCCAACAGCCAACCGATTGATGCGAGGACCCACATCGTCAACAACCAGGCTTGGCAAACTCGCCGGCCACATGACCTGAGGCACGCCCTCACCAGCCGAGTCGGCCCACAATGCTTCAGACCAATGATCCGAGGCGAAAAGTACCCGGCAAACTTCAAGGCACCGAAGGAGATCGAGAAGTACGACCCGCGTATGACCCAGCAGTGTGGCTCGACACATACATACCTCATGGCGATGCGGATCGCCAGCCACACCGATCTACTCGCCACACGCAACCTCCCCCTGATGATGGAGGACATGCGAGAGGCCTTCATCAGGCAGTTCGAGCGTTCCTACACCCGTGCCACCACCATCGAGGACCTGGAGCGCTGCATCCAGGGACAACGTGAGTCGACCCGCCACAAGGTCCAACGGTGGCAAGACCTGTGGATCAACGCTTTCAGCATCCACCCAGACACGATGATCCACTGCTTCAAGAACGCATGCCGGTACGAACCTCTGGTCGCCAAGATCAAGAGGATCTACCGGACGCTCGACAACATCCCCGACCTCCTCGAGATCGCCTAGTGCTACGCGGTGGGGGACCCCAACCAAGACTCTGAAGACGAGTCAGGGGGAAGCCGCCGCACCAACGGCAACCACAACGGGCGACAAAGCGACATGCGCTACTACAACACTCGCCTCATCGGCAAGCACCGCGGTGATGGGTGAGTCGACTTCGTCGCCAACACTAGCTTCGGACAACACGACCCGAAGAACTTCCGCTGTGATGGAGGGAATTACCGTGACAGTGGGAACTACTGTGTGAACAACACGGCAAGGCCAAAATTTGACACCGCCACCCTAGTCAACTAGCCTTGTGTCTACCATAGCAGGGAGGGGAAACCCGCCACTCACACCACCGTTGACTGCCACTCTGTGAAGGAGATCAAGAAGGCAAGGCGAGCAAGATAGGACCCCAAAAATGACCCACCAAGGGACAACGACAATGCTGGCAGGTTTGGTAACGCCATCGGCTCGTTGCATACATTCACCGGGCTCGGCACCAAACGCGAGAAGAAGGTGCTCGCCCGTGCAATCGCCGTCAATGCGGTGACCCAGGTCAACATCCCCGCTTCCTCAACTGGTTCGAGCAAAGCATCACCTAGAGTCGCTAACACCACGCGCCCAGGATCGAATATCCAGGGCGAGTCGCCCTGGTGGTCAGGCCCAAAGTGGCCAACTACTGGCTACCCAAGATGCTGATGGACGGCGGAAGCTCCATCAATATCCTGTACTTGGACACGTTCAAGAGGCTGCACCTCCCGAAGGCGATGGTCGAGTCAACCCTCACCACCTTCCATGTCATTGTCCCCGGTCATAAGGCATACCTGATCAACAAGGTGACGCTGCCAGTCACCTTCGGCACACCAGCGAACTTACATACCGAGCGGATCGTCTCCAAGTTGGTGAATTTCCTGCAGCCCCTACCACTGCGTCCTGGGGTGCCAAGCATTCGCCAAATTCATTGTAGCCCCACACTATGCCTACAACATGATGAAGATCCCCGGGCCAAGAGGCATCATCACCGTCCAGGGCGACACCGACATGGTTGTGGAGTGCGTGGACAAAGGCGCCGAGCTCGCCGACGTCATCATGGCCACGGAAACCAACCACGCAGACGAGCTTGTGAAATAAGAGAGAAACATCGACAAGGATGACCCCGTGATCCTAAAGAAGCCTAGCTCGGAGAACTCCGGGGGGGCAGCATTCGAGGCCTCCACACACACCTGCACTGTCGAGCTTGTCCCGGGCGACTCGAGCCAGAAGGTCACCATCGGGACCAACATGAGCCTCGCATAGGAAAGCGCGCTCATCGAGATCCTACGTGAGAATCGCGACATCTTCGCATGGAAACTATCTGACATGCCTGGTGTCCTGATGGAACTCGCTAAGCACAAACTCAATGCCGACCCCAAAGCACGACATGTGAAGTAGTCACTGCAGCCCTTCAATGTAGAGCGCCACCGGGCAATCGCCAAAGAAGTGCAGCGTCTACTCGCGGCAGGCTTCATCCGACCAATCAAGTACTCCAAGTGGCTGGCAAACCTAGTCCTGGTACTGAAGAAGAACAACACTAGGAGAATGTGCATCGACTACACCAACCTTAACAACGTCTGCCTGAAGGAGGAGTTCGTCCTCCCCCACATCGACCAGATCATCGACTCGACCGCGGGATCGGAGTCACTGTGGTTCCTTGACGCGTACTCTGGTTACAACCAGATCAAGATGACAGTCGAGGACGAGGAGAAAATAGCGTTCATCACACCATTCGGTGCCTTCTGCTACACTACTATGACGTTGGCCCTCAAGAATGCCGGCACGACCTACCAACGGTGCATGCAGAAGTGCCTCGCGAGCCAAATTGGCCACAACATCCACTTCTACATCGACGACGTGGTGGTGAAGTCAACTCACCAGAGCGACCTGCTCGCCAACCTGGCTGAAACTTTCACAAATCTGCGGAAGTACAAGATCAAGATCAACCCGGGGAAGTGCACCTTCAGCGTATCCACTGGACAGCTCCTAGGGTACGTAGTCTCCAAGAGAGGCATTGAATGAAACCCCACCAAGATCAACACCATAACGCGACTCGGAAAACCCGAGTTCCTACACGACGTCTAGAAGCTGGCTAGGCGAGTTGCGGCTCTCGGTCGCTTCATCCCCCAGCTCAGTAAGAAGGCAATTCCCTCTACCGCTTGATGCGCAAGAACCCCATGTTCCAATGGGACGAAGAGGCGGATAACATGCTCAAAGCGCTCAAAGAAGTGCTGCTCGCAGCACCGCTGCTAGTCGCCCCAGTCGACAAAGAGCCAATGCTCATCTATGTCGTGGCTTCCATCCGAGTCGTCAGCGCCGTGATGGTCATCAAGCGGACAGAGGAGGGCAAGGAGCGCCCCGTACAACGCTCGGTCTAATACATCAGCGAGGACCTGACGGACTCAAGATAGCGCTACCTGCAGTACCAGAAACGGGTGTATGGAGTCTTCAGAGCCCAGCAATGGCTCCCGCACTACTTCCAAGAGCACCCTATCACGGTCGTCTCCTCTGTGCTGTTGCAGGACATCATCCGCAATCGCGAGGCGACTGGGCAAGTCGCCAAGTGGGCCATCAAAATCGGTGTCCACAACATCAAGTACGAGCCACGCAAATAGTTGCAAGCCTTGGCTGATTTCCTCGCTGACTGGGAAGAAGCACAGCAGCCGGAGAAGCGGCCCTATCTCCACTACTGGTCACTCCACTTCGACGGGTCCAAGAACACGGAAGGTGCATGGGATGGGATCGTACTCACCTCCCCCAAAGGCGACAAGCTCTACTACGTGCTCCACCTCGACTTAACGCCCTGCACCAATAATATGGCCGAATATGAGGCCCTCCTTCACGGCAATCGCCTATGGTGCTATGGAAACTCCGACCTCATCGCCACACAAGTCGCTGGTACTTGTGACGCCGTCTCCCCCACCATGATAGCATACCACCAAGTGGTGGACCAGCTGGGGGGCACTTCCCTGGTACTCCGTCGAGTGGATCGACATGCGCAAGAACAAGGAGGACGATGTGCTCTCCCGCATGAGGTCAGCCCGCCAAATGCCACCCGTGGGTGTCTTCCTCGACATCATCAACAAGCCTTCGGTCTCCCTGCCGAAGGAGATAGACATCGGGATACCTCTGCAGCCCGAGCCCGCCCTAGTCGCCAAGATCATAGAGCCCAGCGACTAGACCACGCCATATATCACCTTCCTCGAGCACAAAATTCTACCCACCGACGAGACAGGGGCGCGAATGATCGTGCGCCGATGCAAATCCTTTGTCACCATCAACGACGATCTCCACAAACGCAGCGTGACCGGCGTGTTCCAACGATGCGTACAGCCAGAAGAAGGGTGCAAGATCCTCCAGGATATCCACGCCTGCGACTATGGCCACCATGTTGGGGCCCGGTCGCTAGTCGCCAAAGCCACGCGACATGGCTTCTACTAGCTCACCGCACATGCTGGTGCCGTCGACATCGTCCAACGATGCGTCGGATGCCAGAAGTACACCAACTAGACGCACATACCTAGTTCGGCCCTCAAGATCATTCCCATCACCTGGCCATTTGCCGTATGGGGCATCGACATGGTGGGACCATTCAAAAAATCCCCATCTGGCTTCACCCACCTCCTGGTCGCAGTCAACAAGTTCACCAAATGGGTAGAGTCCAAGCCAATCAAGAAGTGCGACGGCAAGACCGCCACCAAGTTCCTCCGTGAGCTGATCTACCAGTATGGCTACCCGCAGAGCATCATCACGGACAACCACACCAAATTTGCCAAGGGCGACATGGCTAATTTTTACGAGGAACATGGAATACGAATCGACCTCGCCTCAGTCGCCCACCCAGAGTCAAATGGCCAAGAAAAATGCACCAACCAAAGCTTCTTTCACGGCCTCAAGCCGCGACTGCAGGTCCCCTCGAGTGAACCCCTGGATGATGGGTCGAAGAGCTCCCCTCCGTGATATGGGGCATCCGCACCTTCGTCAACCGCTCAACAAGGTTCACGTCCTTCTTCATGGTGTACGGTGCTAAGGCCATCATGCCAACCGACCTGGAACACGACTCGCCTTAGGTCGTCAATTATGTGGAGGCGGACAACGAGATTTCCCGTCAGGACGGGGTCAACCAACTCGATGAACCACGCAACCTAGCTTGCTCTCGCACCGCCATCTACCAGCAGGGACTCCGCTACTACCACAGCCGCTGATTCTGGACTCGCACCTTCCAGGAGGGAGACTTGGTCATGCGACTGATCTAGGACAAGAAGGGCATGCACGAGCTTTCTCCCCCATGGGAGAGGCCATTCGCCATAGGACGAGTCCTCGGCAATGACGCCTACTACCTCATCGATGTACGATTCAATGACCAGCTTGAAGTCGGGCGGTCATGGAATGTAAACCTCCTCCAAAAGTTCTATACATAGAACTAAAGCTTGTACTCAGCTCCTATATGATGAAATAAAATCGGATCGCACAAATTGTGTCTACTCGCCATCTCCTTATGCCAATCGCACTTGTACATTTAGCAATACGCTACCCACGAAAGTTAACCCTTGGTCGAGCGACCGGCATGGCTAAGTAGTACGGACCAAGGGCACCGCAAATATTCGAGCCTTACATCATCCATGCAAACGCCACCCCGGATCCACCATCAGAGTTGCCTCGCTCGACTGGCCTGCCGGGCCAGGACAACCGAACACGCTTCTCACAACAAACCCTTCCTCCCCACCCCCATGCATGGCAACTCGAAAGGTCAAGTGCCACGCTCGGGGACTCCCCACAAACTTCCCTGACGTGGCTCGGGAACGCACAAAGTATGAGAGCCTGCCTCGGACTCGCCACGCAACTGCCTTTCCAAGGCAGAGGTGACACATTACAAACAACGTACAAACATCCACACCTACCTTGTGCATACGACTAGAACGGCCAAGCACCACGCTCGGGGACTCGCCTAACTGACCCCGGTCGCGTCCGGGAAAGCGGCCAAGTATAGAGCACCCCTTGGGGTCACCAAGCGACTGGCTCCACGAGCCACGACGAGTCGACTCCGGTTAACCTAACAGCCCAACACAAACAAACGCACATATAGACGAGGTCAACCCCACTAAAGGACGGACGCGCTCGGGGAATCGCTCAACAAAAAATACAAAACAAACAAAAATCACATAGCAATGCGAGTCGATTGACCTTTTTTACTTCAGCAACAAAATATATTGTTCATCATTGAGGTACATTACAAAAAGCGGCCAGTCGCTATGACTAACACAATGCCCTAGGGCAATTCTCTAACTCAGCAGGTTTCGAAGAAGAAGTGCCGCCATCACCCTTGACCCGGACATATGGCTCCCAAGGGTTCGACGGGTACGTCCTCAACTGCTTCGCCAACAACGACCGGAAGGGCTGCTCCGACTTCAGGTCACGGTGCTCTAGCTCGGAGTCGCCTGGCGCCACCACTGTCTCCTAGTATAGCAGCAGATCCCCCATCGCCAATACCCGCTCCACGAATAGAGCAGCCTTGGTGGTCAACCTGAGCACCTCCACGATCTCCACCGAGCCAGTCGCCGAGGGATACATGCTGGTGACATCGTCGAGGTTAAAGTCATCGGGGAAGTACGCGAGCCCAAGACTAAGCGCCGTGGTGGCCCCACGCCGGAAGGCTGATCGTGCCATCCACTCGATGACAGCAGGCGCCTCCTCAAGGTAGCATCAAACCTCCGTCAGCCCCCCAGGAATAACTTCAATGGGGGAGATCCCCTGAAGAATAGCCTGGACACACAGCACCGAAGCGGTGGCTGTGTTCACCACCACCGTCACGCATTGCAAGGCATCAAAGGATCTGCATCACCGGGTCGCTTTGACCTATCATGGCTCCAATGTTATAAAATCAAGATCATGAGAAAGAAAACTAGTGGACTCACTTGCTTGGGGAATAACCCGCCTGGGGACTCGCCAGATACCAGAAAGAAGGAGTAGAAGAAGGCGATTCTCACCAAGGACTTTGCGGAAGCTCTCAGTCACGAACTTCTCGAGTGTTGCCAGTTTCTCTTGCAACCCAAGGATGATCGAGTCAGAGGCCTTCCGCTCATCCTCCGCGGCAACGACCACAGCCTTGGCCCTCTCTTCAGAAGTAATCATCGCAGCCTACGCCGCTTCCAGCTCCTTCACCAACGAGTTGACCCGCTGTAGGAATTTGCATATGAAAACAATAAAATTTTACCCTATGCCCCTAAACCTCTGATGTTGCCAGGACCTATCTACTAGTAATGCAGTAAGTAGAGGGGCTTTTCACGAACTTACCCTTGAAGACTGAAAAGCGTTGTCAACGCTCAGGAGAGCGTGGTTGATGTAGACGAGCCAAAGCCGACCTCAAGGTCGTGATGAAGTCCTTGCGCTCCTGTGGCTCCAACGACTTGAGTGCCTCAAGTGTGACACCTCGCGGGGAGCTACACACGTCCGGTTCATGACGATGGCTCGCGCTTCCCCGATCCTGCAGCAGTTGCGGAAGTAGAGCTCCTAGATCCGAATCCCGCAACGCGACAACACTCTGCGCTGAAGATGTTTCTTGTTCACGCAGTCCGAACATGGGACCATGGCCACGGGAGAGAGAGAGAGATAGAGAATATCAATTGGAGGTCTCCCCAAAAGTGAGGAAACCTTTATTGAATATTGTGTGTTTTTATCTGGCCAAATACCCCCACTATATATAGGGGGAGGGGAGGTACTACCTCCCTCAAAGTCCCGGGGTGGGACTAAAAGAGAGGGAGAGGGGGTGCCACCGGCCATCCCTAGTGGGCCCCATGCGGGGGGGAGGGGGGCTTGGCCTAGTCGGCCACCCCCTTGCCCCTTCTCTCCCCTTGCCTTTCCCTCATGGGCCCTTCTCCCTCCGAAATTGGCCCATTAAGCCTTTTTGACCTTTAATTGATTTTCTCTTTATTAAATAATTATGAATAAATGATTAAATCAATATTTAACATTCATTCACATATTATTCAATCTCTGTGGTTATGGAACACCTTCCATCTCCACTCCGGACATCCTCTGGACTTACTGAAACCCTTCTGGTTTTCTCTCTACTCTTGTTCGGTGATTCTACCAATCCTGTAAACACTCTCTAAGCATCATCAAGCCCTTAAGACTGATACCCCACGGTTCGGGAACACTCTAGACATGGTCGGGACACTCCCGGACCAATGATCAATAGAGGGACCTGGATGGCCATGTGACCCCTATGCATTCCATGAAGATCTTTCGTCATTTGAACCGGGACAGTCGTGTCTTATTCCTTTTGTCTCTCGATATTTTCATTGTCCGAGATCTGATCAATGACATCACCATGTTGTGTTCAATCTTGTTACTGAACAATGCTACTTGACTCATTCTAAAAAGTCATATCCCTGTGATCAAATCACATGCTGTGCAGCTATTGGATATAACTTCTCCAACTGGGCCCTTGAGTATCTTTCCGTCACGTGGACAGACAAATCATGCTCTTGACATATATTGCCTCTACAGTTCCTCTGAGTACTTGAACACACCTTTATAATCACTGTGTGACCAAGTGACACTTGATGTTATCCAAGCACTCTCAGGAGATAGTGATTGATATAGCCTCACAGTCTAAGGAATAGTCTACGAGGATTCATTCTAATCATCGTAACTTGAACTTCGTGACATGATCGGGTCACGATGTTTAGGTTGGGTATTGGTTCATCATCTCATTCCTAGAATGAGTTGACTCCATTTCCAACTGGCATAAATGCCACATGATCAAGAAACCTTGATCATCTGTTGACCAATGAACCAGTGACTAGTGTTTCACTGGGAACCCCTAGTTGTTTATATATCACACATGTATTGATGTTTGCTTTCAATATAGTTATAGCATGATATAAAACTAAATCATAAACTTTATGAAATATGATAATAATCCTTATTATTATTTGTCTCTAGGGCATATTTCCAACAACTGCTCCTCTATCGCGGACAACATCGCCTTCATAGCATCCAGCTCGGCGACCGGAATGTATCCCTCGTGGGCCTTGGCAACTGTGGCAGGAAGATCATCTAAAGGATAATAGGACAATAGTTCAATCTTTGAACAAAATCAAAACTCCAAAGTTATCAAGATTAAATCAACTCACCAGCAGATGCTTGGAGTCACCGGTTAGCTTCCTCCGCAATCTGCAGGTCACATTCCAGGCATTCCTTTGTGGCCTGTCGATCGGACGATTCCATTTGCAGACCTTGAAGACAGAAAACAATGAGAGACTGGACGACTAAAGTTCTAAGTGTCTAGCCGCTGAAATTCGGCGACTAGACCCTCAGGGACTGGAAAACTAAAGTTCTAAGTGTCTAGCCACTGAAATTTAGCGACTAGACCCTCGGGGACTAGACGACTAAAGTTCTAAGTGTCTATCCGCTAAAATTCAGCGACCAGACCCTCGGGGACTGGACATACATGTATAGTAGCACCTAGCATGCTATGAAGCTCGCTTGCATCCGCTGAAGCAACCACGAATGATGTGCGCCCATGATGTTGCCCGGCGTCACCATCAACGCTGTGGCAAAGTCCCTCTCCACAAAGCGAGGGAACGTTGCGGCCATTGTTGCCAGAGCGCTGGCTGCAGGCACCGGCGCCTCCGTTGGTATGGTCGGTTTGCTCGGCTCCAACCTGGCAGCCACTTCACCTTCAGCATGAATGGCGGAACCACCCTTCCCCACGTCCTCCTCTTTGCACCTTCACTCGGCGCCTCGGCTTCGGTGGCCTCCCTCTTCATGGAAGAGTCGACCTCCTCCTCGGTGTCGACTGGTAGAACCTTGGCCACCGAAGGGCCAAGACATGAGAAATGAAACACTACAAACTTATTTGGCACCAGTACTATATTATCAAGCATGATCAGTGACCTGAGAATACAAGAACGCGCCAAGACATGAGAAATGAAACACTACAAACTTACTTGGCAACAGGGAGAACCCACAAGACGGTGCTGATGTGGGCAAGCTTCTCCAACTCTGGGCCCAACCGACGCGTGAGCCCTTTATAGAACACATTCGCGGCCCACGACACCGCGGGCTTCTTTGACGTTGAGGTTGCGGCGCGGGAATCTCCATCTCAGAAGATACAGGCGCCTCCTTCAGCGGCGGGGTTCCTGACCCTGTGGTTGCAGCAGTCCCTGGCCCCGGGGTCGCCGAGGCTACCGGTGCGATTGTGTCGACTAGAACCGATGATTCCACGACCATGTCCATGGCCACCATCTCCATCATTGGATTTGGATCCTCCGGAATCTTGGTCGTCACCTCGGCCTCCTCCTCATCAATCTCCTCATCCGACTCGAACGCTACCACCAACTTGGGTGGCGAGGATTGCTTCATCACCGGCTTCTTCGCAGGCGACTTCGGCTTTGGCACAGGCTTCACCGGCGTAGCCATGCGCCGAGATCCATGATCTAGCACAAGGTCATCATCACTGTCATGCTCCTCGATTTCATGTTGTTTTTGCTCGCGGGTCTTTCGAGCTGCAGGCACGGGCGCAGTGACCTCTATTACTTCCTCCTTGTTGTCGGAAGACCCTTCTTCCTCCTCTTCAAGCTCCTTGGGAACCTCTTCGTCGAGCGGAGGGAGCCAATTCTCGAGGACTTGGAACAACTGGCAAATACAGAAGGAATAACGGTTAATCGGCAAATGCGACCAAAGGACTGCAACTGCATAAATGAAACTACAAGACAAAGAGACTCACCATATGGGCATGGTGCGTCATGGTGGTATACGGGGCGATCACGGCCTTTGGGTCAGAGTACTCCGCATCTGTGATATTCTTCAGCACGGCGATGTAGTCCTTCATGTCCCACTCCGCCTTGCTCTCCTTCGTGACATCGTCCTTGCCGGTGTACTAGTACATCCAGTGGGCTCGAGTGGCTAATGGAACCAGCCACCACCCGATCCAGCAATTGTACAAGTTGATGGTCTCCAAGCCCTCCTTCTTCAGCTCCTGGATCCGGGTCAGCATCTCGTCCATGGCCATCCTCTGGTCGTCGGGGAGGTTGGTCGCGGACAGCCGACGTGGCTTACTCCTCTCGGCGGTGTACATCGGGAGTGCCACCTCGCTGTCAGGGGTGGATTCTGTCACATAGAACCAGAAATTTTTCCACTCGCTTGCGGACTTCTTGGCCAACAGTAGCTTCAAGAACTTGGCCTTGGGCTTCAGCTGGAAGGTGACTTCGCATGCCGCTAGGACCGGGTCGCCCACCCCCTCGAGGCTGAGGCGGTCATGGAATAGGTCCAGGCATAAGGGGAAGTAGGGCAGCATCCAAGATAACATTCGCAGAAGGCGGTGAAGATCGTGAGATGCTCCACGCTATGCGGCCCCAGATCTAACGGCTTGATCGCGTAATACGCGCAGAACCACCAGAAGGAAATTGAGGAGGGGAACCCCATCCCCTCTCCAGATGGCTCTACAAACAGATGAACTCCCCTAGGAGGGGCTTGGGTTTCATCTCACTCAACGCAGGGATTCGCCAATGCCTTTTGCAAAGGATGCCTGCATCGTGGAAAGACTTCAGGGAGGCGGTGGTGCACTTTGATTTGCCCCACAGATCCTTCGGAGGCACCATCGGAGAAGAACAAAGCCGGTCCGAAGATTTTGGATCGGGAGAATACGGGGAGGCTGAAGATGTGCGCGGTTGGAGAAATGCAGAAAAGATTCGCAACTCCCCTCCATTCTCCTTATAAAGGCGTGCTACCCGCCAATCCCGGGGTAGCCATTCCTTCACGGTAATTTCTCTGGAGTTACCGTTGGATTACCCAACGGCTAGTTTGACCGACCTAACGGTCCAACTTCATTCATTCGACTCGCATGCTTGTGCGCCTCGACCATTCGACTGGGCGCAACGACTCAAGCATAATTCTATTCGCTGATGCTGCGACTGAAGACGCGCTGGAGCAACTCCTTCCTTCATTGAGGGAGTCCATTGCCGATTCGACTAGGCGTCCAAATTGGACTCGCCTACTCCGACTACCAAGTGAACGCCTGCGTCGAACCAACACTGGCCTTGGGGACTACTGATGGGGATATGCCAAGGGGGTATGCCTAGCAGGACGTTTTGACTAGACCAGAGCCTTTGCGAGTGGGCCTACAGGATGGCAACTAGAATGCGACTAGAAGCTGGAGGCCCAGTAGCATAGTTAGTCCCAGTTGGATTAGGTCAAATCCTCCGAGTTCTTAACTAAATCGGTTGTATATCTGTAAACCCTAGCGATGTACCCCCTATATAAACCTCCCTAAGTACTCTATATACTCATGTTCCATCATACACCCCATCGAGTCGCTGGCTAGCCGCCAAGCTCGCCACCATTGTACTCACTCGATAATATAATCTAGCAGGAGTAGGTCTTTACCCTACGGGGGCGAACCTGGGTAAATCCCTGTGTCTTTGCCCTCATCTCGCTCCGCAGATGGTTAACCGCTCTTTCCCGAAAACCTTCCAATCACTACCCCTGGTAGCAACTGTCGTGATCATTCCCACGGCAAAATATATAATATGTTTTAGTTTTGTGAAAGGAGTATATCTAGACCCTTTTAGTGTGTAGATTCATCCAGGTTTGGAGTGAACCTACATAGTAAAAAGGGTCTAGATACACTCCTTTCATAAAGCTAAAACATCTTATATTTTGAAATGGAGGGAGCACATGATACAAAGTACAAGAACCAAGTATACACCCCATACTTGATGGACATGGCTCAAAATTATAATTATTGTTTGAGTTTTACCTATTATGATTTAAAAAAAATTATATGGCATACTTCTATTATCTGATTCTCATCACGTGTGCAACACACATGCAACTTACTAGTATTCCCCTAATATGCCGAACGAGGTCGTGCGACCGAATCGGCTGGATTGCGCGGAACGGCTCACTAATTCATGCAATTAGCCCCTCTCTCTCTCGCTAACCTTCAGCGCACGTGATGCACGCGGCGGCGGCAGGTGGCGCATGCTGTGAAACAACTAAGGAAGAAGGCCCGACGACGGCAGGCAGCGCATGTAGTAGAACGACACAGGAAGTAGGCCTGACGGTGTTAGGTGGTGCACGCAGCAAGCCCGACAGTGGCAGGCAGCACACGCGGCCGTTTACTTCCGATTACTTGCGTCGAGTAGCAATGATTTTGGCTGATTTTGACCTCCAAATTTGGTTCTGATTTTGACCTCTATCCCCTAATTAACCTCCAAATTTACAAGATTCTTTATCACTATTAATTATGATTTGGTAAGAGGATTAAGTTTAATCTCGAATCAACGAAATATTTACCAGTCTTTTGGTTCTAGGTTATGTTCTTTGATTCCACCAACCAAACAAAAAATGGAACCATTATGTTCCTCGATTGTTTACGAACCGAACACGGGGTCGGAACCGTTCCATGACGTCAGAAAGGAACCATTCCGTTCCGTCCCATCTGGTTCTGGAACCGAACACTCCTTTAACTTCCAATGGGTTTGGTGGATGTACTATGCTGAGCCGTCTGTTTAGGATTATAAGGCTAGAGGGTCAATTCGCTAATACTACCAAGTTGATGAATTATTCATTCTAATTAATTTATGCATGCACCACTAGTTTTACATACATGAGATGCTAGATAAAAAATAGGGGATATGATAAGAGATGAAACAACATGCATTGAGAGATTGAGAGAAAAGAAAGATATATAAATTAATGAGTCATGGGAATTAAGAAAATAATAAGATAGGTCTTATAATTTTTAACAATTTTAAAAAGCTCTCTGGCCTAATAATCCCAAACAGAGGTAGGAGTGCTACTGAACATACATTCAGGAATAGTACGTAGTAGTAGTGTAATAGTGGAGTATGGTAGTAGTAGTACTCCCCTCCTATTCAAATTAATTGTCACTAGATTGGATGTAGTCCTATCTAGCACTAAAACATGTATAGATACATCCATTTTCACGACAAGTAAATATAGACCTTTTTTGAGTAGTAGTTTGGTTAGAACAAATCGTATTCTTTTCGCAGTAGGGACGGTGTTTTTTTCTAGTAGTAGTACTAGTACATAGTAGGTAGTACTATATATGTTTATACTATACTACTCAACATACATTCGGGAAATCGACAAAAGTTTATCTTGCGGTTCTACTGCTACAGTGCTACTATCAGTTTTGCAGGTACGCATTCACCCTCTGTCTTTCAGCAGTACTCCGCCCTTCAGCAGTATAAATGAAATTACTCAAAGAAAGTCTCTACCACTATAAAATTAGTCTGCCATGGCTGTTGATTAACAAGACAATTCATTGGGGGGTGGGCTGGTGGCATGCTATGATGCCTAAACCTATACTCCTACTAGCACTTTATAGTGAAAATAAAAGAAACATCTATGATTCCTTGCATTAATTCTTACCTCCGCCCCTTGCATGCCTACAGTATATACATGCATTAAATTCTGTGAGTAGTAGTACAAGTAGTATCAAGCAAGGCTAGACCGAAATGCAAAGATATACTCATAGGTCACATGGTGTACCATTCTGAGTCTTCGTCTTATTCTTTCTCTATGGTTTGCTTGCGCTTGCCCTTGCCCTTCTTCTTTAGTTCTTTTTTTGTTGAACATTTCGAGAGTTTGTTGATCCCTCTCAGAGTTCACTATCTGCCTATATACCTCGTAGGTCACATAGGCGTCGAGGCTTGCATACTGGATCTGCTTTCAGTCAGGGACATGTTCCCCCACTGCTTGTGGTCCACAACCTTCTTCTTCTTCTTCATGGCTTTGTAATGGATGTCAATGAGGGCAACCGCGTAGTCAGCCAAAGAATCCTTCACATCCGTGGAGCCGGCAGGCTTTGACCTCTTCTAGATGTCCACGAAGTTCGTCACTGGCACAAGAGAACACCTAAGCTTGATACCGTCATTGCCGATGTCAACGCCTACAAAGGAAATGTTAGGGTTGGCAAGGTACTCTCCTAGCTTGGAGCATGGCTGGTCAGCCTAGCAGATCTGGTAGACCAGGCAATCCGTGCCCACACATAGCTAGACGACAGCATCCTTCTATGTCGATGATTACTTGTTGGTATACTCGACGCCGAGTCCAACAATCTTGTCGTCCGCTTCCTCTAGGATCTTTTGGATTTTCTCGATGTAATCGTTCACCATCGACGCACTATTGGTATACTCCACCTGTAGTATGGTGCTATTGTCAGGGTCTAGGAAGGAGTATATCTTGTCAAACGGCAATGCCATAGACGGTGATTGGCGCCTTCTTTTGTTTTGCACAGGTCCGGTCGGGTGATAGAAAAGGAATGGGACCGAGAAGATGAAAGGAATCGCTAGGAAGATCGGGAGATGCATGCATGAGCAGTTGTGGAGACAAAAGGGCATGCAGTTTCCCCCGGCCCCGCCCACGTACTCCTATAGAATAGAATTTATTTACGGATCAATTTTATGGACGCAGATTATTTAGATAGCTAAAGATACAAAAAAGTACAAGAACCAAACACACGTGATACTTTGTGAACATGGCTCGAAATTATAAATATTTTTTGAGTTTCACCTATTATAATTTTATATAAAAAATAATATGTCATACTTCTATTATCTGATTCTCACATGCAAGGCACATGCAACTCACTAGTTATTTCTTATCTTACCACTATATATTGTATGAATAACTTTGAATATTGACCGTTAGATCAAGACTTGCGAATCCCAACATTTCCAGCCATTGGATCTTCTTTTCCATTCTAGCATCTAGAAGATTCTATTGATAGCCTTCATCACAATGAATGCTATGCACAAACTCAAAACACACTTCTCCATCATTCTAGAATCTTATCCCTCGTCTATCTAGACTATGTTACCAAAATTTTCAAGTTTTAGATAGCTAATAATCATTGACATCTACATGATATACAATGTACAAGAATGAAATATACACCCATACTTTATAGATGTTGATCAAATTTATATTTTTTCTGCTTTACCTGTAATAATTTTATATAGTGACGATATGTCAAATGTCTATTATCTTAGTCTCACGTGTAGGACACGTGCAACTTACAAGTTATATACAGTGTACGAATAACTTTGAATATTCAGCGTTGGATCAAGACTCTCGAATCCCAACATTTCCAGCTGTTGGATCTTGTTTTCCATTTTAGCATCTAAAAGATACTACTTTTGATAGTCATTAGCACTTTATTCATATTACTACTCCAAGTTACTTACCACTCTGACCAGCCTTAGAGCATCTCTAGCATGGAAAAAATAGCACGCTACTTCACGCTATTTAGCGTGATATAGCGTATTTGGAGAGTCCACTATATTTTTTCAAGATTCTGCTCCCTATGGCGCTATTTTTAAATATCTTGCTATATCGCGCTAAAACATCACAGCGTTAGCGCTATTTCAAGTATAGGACGTTATTTTTTTGTTGGCGGGTCTAGAGTAAGATAGCATGTGATGAATGTGTCGAGTAAGCAAACATATGATGAAAATTTGGATTGGTAAACTTAAGTGATCGCGTCAAGCCGCCCCTCTTGTAGCACCCGGCGCCGTTGATACGTCGTGAATGTATCTATAATTTTTGATGCTCCATGCTTGTTTTATATCAACTTTCTTGTGTTTTGTTCACACTTTGAGGTATTTTTATATATTTTCTGGACCTAACCTATTAACAAGATGACATAGTGCCAGATGCATGTTTTCTGCTGTTTTTGGTTTCAACAAATCTAGTAAGGAAATATTCTCGGAATTGGACGGGACAAAAGCCAAAGACAATATTTTACCTGAACCAACACAGAGACCGAAGGGGAGACGAAGTGGCGCACCAGGGCGGCCACACCTAGTGGCGGCATGGCCAGGGGCGCGCCACCAGGTGGTGTGGGCCCCCTTGGCCTCAACGAACCTTGCCCCTTCGCCTATAAAAGTACCCCAGGACGAAAACCCTAAGTACCCGATCAGAAATCCACCGAAGAGTCTGTAGTCGCCGCCATCTCCATCCCTAGATCGGGGGGTTCCGAAGCTCTTCCCGGCATCCTTCCAGAGGGGAGAGATAATCTTGGAGGCCTTCTTAATCACCATGCCTACCTCCGGTGTGATGCGTGAGTAGTTCATCCTTGGACTATGGGTCCATGTAGTAGCTAGATGGTTGGTTCTCCTCCTTTGTGCTATCATGTTTAGATCTTGTGAGCTTCATTCATGGTCAAGATCATCTATTTGTAATCCTATATGATGTGTTTGCGGGGATCCGATGGATAGTGAGATACTATGTCAGATTGATTATTGATTCTATCATGTCTATGTTATTTGTGATCTTGCATGCTCTCCGTTGTTAGTAACTATCTTGGCCAAGTAGATGCTCGCAACTTCAAAAGGGAGTATTTATGCTCGATAGTAAGTTGATGCCTCTAGTAATCTGGGGAAGTGACAAAAATCTCTAAGGTTGTAGATGTGTTGTTGCTACTAGGGAGAAAACAGCAATCCTTTGTCCATGGGGCAATTGTATTGTTTACTTTACACACTTTGCTTAATGCAATTATCCGTTGCTTGCAACTTAATACTGAAAGGGGTTCGGATGATAACTGGAAGGTGGATTATTAGTCATAGATGCAGTTGGATTACGGTCTATGTATTATGTTGTAATTGAAGGAAATATGCCCTGAGAGGCAATAATAAAGTTGTTGTTATGTATTCCTTGTATATGATAGATGTTTATTTTGCATGCTATAATTGTATTGATAGGAAACGTCAATACATGTGTGTTTAATAAACAAAAAGGGTTCCTAGTTATGCCTCTCTTATAGACTAGCTTGTTGATTAACAAGATGATCAAGGTTTCCTGATCATGGACATTGGATGTTGTTAATAACAAGATCACAGCATTTGTGAAATGATGTGATGAACATTCATCCGAAGTACAGCATTATGATCAAGTCATTATGTTTATATTGCTATAACATCATACGAAGTAGTCTTAGTCCTTAGACCATGAGATCATGTTAATTGCTGACACCATAAAAGTATCTTGATAACATCAAACGTCACACCGTAATAGGGTGACTATAAAGGTGGGTTCAGTGCTATGAAGGTGTTATGTTGAGGCTCATGGATCAAGAGTGGAATTTTTCAATCCTGATGACGGATAGATATACTCTAGGCCCTCTCGGTGATATCACATTAAGATAGCTTGCAAGCAAGTGATGTGATCACTAGAATGTTATATCACGAGAATGAGAAAAGAGTGCATGTCGGTAACGAGATCAAACTAGGTATTTGTATACCGATGATCGAATATCGGACATGTATTATATCATGAGACAAAGGGATTAAATTACTAGTGTTAAAGGTTCTCACGATCACAGAAGTCATCGTTGAATGTGCAGGAGTCAGTATGGATCTCCAGGTCTCGCTTCTGATTATTGATCTGAGAGGAGTCTCAATCATGTCTGCATTATTCGCGAACCGTAGGGTGACACACTTAAGGGTTGTCAAACACCATTTAGGAGCACATATGTTTCAGACAAAAGGTTTGCAAAGCGCAGGAATTGTTTCGATAGAATCCGGAATTGTTTCAGGTGAAATTGCAGAAAGTGGTTCTACATGTGATATTGAAATGTTGCAAGGGGTTTTATGTGAATGTTTGTTAATTAAAGTAATTAACAAAATTCTGAATAAAATAAATAAAAGAGTTTTATTAAATTGAGAGTTGCATTTAATTTGGTGGAATTTAAATACATGTGAGTGGGATTTTGGGTGGAGGTCATGTTTATGTGAGCGGAGGTTCACCACATGAATGAAGGAGGGGAGGAGTCCCCCCCCCCCTCATGCGCCGGCTATGGGAGGGGAGGGGTCTCCCTCCCTCCTATATAAAGCCCCCCTCTCCCCTCACAAACTACACCTCCTCGTGAAGGATCTCTCTCGCCCGCTAGATATTCCCCCATGGTCTCGGATTAGCGAGATACATGTTCCCGGTGGCCTTGCGTCTGGAAGGAGTTGATGCTTTCGCTGATTCGCTGGAGCGAGGAGGTGGAGGTTGTCCGGTAGCTTGAATGTGTGTGCGAGGATGGATGCGCTGCTGATTTGTGGCGCTTGGACTTCCACACGATCTTGAGATCGGCAAGCGTACGACTACATCAACCACAAGTTCCTACTCATTAACAAAACTCGTTGTATTCGAGGGTAAGTTGTCCATGGTTGTATGTCCACCTATTGCTCTGTATCTAGTAGATAGATCTTGGCGTATAGTTCTCATCGTAGGAAAAATTTTGTTTTCTATGTTGGGGACCCAACAGAGGTATCAGAGCCTGATCTATGCGTAGGTGCTTTGCACAGGTAGTACACATATGTTTATATGTGGGTGATGATGATCATGTTATTGCATCTTCTATGTATTTTGGATATTGGTGGCATAGTGGGATGAAGCGGCCCGGACCAACCTTACATCTCATTGTACATGAAACCGGTTCCACGACTGACATGCAACTAGTTTTGCATAAGTGGCTAGAGGGTGTCTGTCTCTCCTACTATAGTCAATATCTGATTTACAACGAGTTGCTAATAACTTGGTTATCCTCGTTGTGGTTCATGTTCGTAGTTAAGACCGGTTCTTTCTCCGAAAGCCCTAAGCCACATAAAACTTGCAATTGATAAATTAGAGGCGTCTAGTTTAGATCGTTGCTGGGCTAGTGTCTTGATATGGTATTGTTGTAAGTAGATGTATGATAGATACTCTTACAACACACTCAACTGTAAGTTCCATAGACCTTGGACTTACACACAAAGGAATGATAGAGATCATACCACGATGCAAATGATAGAGATCAAATGCATGGACCGTATCATCTCACTTCACACATTAGATGTTAGCATCTTATATTGCTAGTTTGGCGTTTTTGTTAGCATTATAAGATGATCCCTCATTTAGATATCAAGATAAAATGTGTTCTTCCTTAAGTATGCACCATTTTGTGGATCGTGTTTTGAGGCATCACGTGATGATCGGGTGTTTTCCACTCTACGCTTTCATACAACGGGTGTAAGACAGTTTTACACACGCGAATACTATGGTTCTTACTTGGCGAGCCGAGCATGTACAGACATGGCCTCGGAACACAGACCGAAAGGTTAAGCATGAGTCATATAGTTGATATGATGCCCATATAGATGCTCGCCTTTGAAGCTACACCGGCTCACGTGATGATCGGACTTGGAGTAGTGGATTTGGTTCATGTAATCACCCAAAAGGACACGAGGGATGTCGTTTTTGAGTGGGAGTTCATTAGTAATTTGGATTAGTTGAACTCAATCTATCATAAACTTAGTCTAAATATACTTTACAAATTCTGTTGTAGATGGCACCACCTGCTTTTAATTTCAATGTGTTCATGGAGAAAGAGAAGCTTGCTGCGAATGGTAGCAACTTCACCAACTAGGCTATGAATTTGAGGATTCTCCTCACTGCTGCACAAAAGCAATATGTGCTAGAGGCGCCGCTAGGCCCCCCACCAGCTCCTGATGCCCCTGAAAAGGAAAAGAATGTCTCTATAACTCGTCAGGAGGACCACAACTTAGTTCATTGCGGTATACTGTATGGGCTAGAGCCAGAGCTTCGAAAACGTTTCGAAAATGGCAATGCCTTTGATACCATGGGAGAATTGAAAATGATTTTTGATACCCATGCTGCCATAGAGAGTTACAATGCTTCTGAAAAGTTCTTTAGCTGCATGATGGAGGAGAACAGCTCCGTTTGTGAGCACGTACTCAAAATGTCTGGGTACGCCGATAATCTTGTGTCCTTGGGAATAACGATTCCCATTGATTTAGGCATACATCATGTTCTCCAATCTCTGCCACCTAGCTACAAGAGCTTCATGATGAACTATAATATGCAGGGCATGAAGAAGTCTCTTCCCGAGCTTCTGTTAATCCTTAAGACTGCAGAAGTGGAGATTATGAAAGAACATCAAGTGTTGATGATCAATAAGACCACCGGTTTCAAGAAGGACAAGAAAGGCAAGCAGAAGGGAAAGAAGGGCGGAAAATCTGTTGCCGCACCTGAAAAGAAACCCCGAGCTGGCCCCAAGTCTGACACCGAGTGTTACTATTGCAAGGGGACTGGCCATTGGAAGCGCAACTGCCCCAATTATTTGGCGGACAAGAAGGCCGGCAAGGCAAACAAAGGTATATGTGATATACATGTTATTGATGTGTACTTTACTAGTACTCGCAGTAGCACCTGGGTATTTGATACGGGATCGGTTGCTAATATATGTAACTCGGTTCAGGGGCTACGGAACAAGCGACAACTAGCAAGGGATGAGGTCACGATGCGGGTCGGCAATGGATCAAGAGTTGATGTGATCGCCGTCAGAACGCTACCTCTCCATATGCCGTCGGGATTAGTTATAAACCTAAATAATTGTTATTTGGTGCCTGCACTGAGCATAAACATTGTATCCGGATCATGTTTGATGCAAAGTGGTTATTCGTTTAAGTCTGAAAACAATGGTTGTTCGATTTATATGCATAATATCTTTCATGGTCATGCACCTGTGTTGAATGGTTTATTTCTGTTGGATCTCGATAGTAGTATTACCCATATTCATAAGGTTGATGCTAAAAGGATTAAACTTGATAATGATATATCTGCATATATGTGGCACTGCCGTCTAGGTCATATTGGCGTCACTTGATTTTGAATCATTTGATACATGTGAGCCATGCCTTATGGGCAAGATGACTAGAACACCGTTTTCCGGTTCAATGGAACGGGCGACAGATTTATTGGAAATCATACATACTGATGTGTGTGGACCAATGAGTGTGTTAGCGCAAGGTGGATATCGTTATTTTTTTACTTTCAAGGACGATTTGAGTAGATACGGGTATATCTAATTGATGAAACATAAGTCTGAAACCTTTGAAAAGTTCAAAGAATTTCAGAATGAAGTGGAAAATCATCGTAATAGAAAGATCAAATTTATGTGTTCCGACCATGGAGGAGAGTATCTTAGTTACGAGTTTAGCACACATATGAAAGACTGTGGAATAGTTTCACAACTTACGCCTGCCGGAACACCACAACATAATGGTGTGTCAGAACGTCATAATCGTACTTTATTGGATATGGTTCGATCTATGATGTCTCTAACTGTCTTGCCACTATCATTTTGGGGTTATGCACTAGAAACCGCTGCATTCACTTTAAATAGGGCACCATCTAAATCCGTTGAAAATACACCGTATGAATTATGGTTTGGAAACAAACCTAAGCTGTCATTTCTTAAAGTTTGGGGATGCGATGTTTATGTGAAGAAACTTCAACCGGATAAACTCGAACCCAAAGCGGAAAAATGCGTCTTCATAGGATACCCTAAGGAAACTATTGGGTATACCTTCTATCACAGATCTGAGGGCAAGGTTTTTGTTGCCAAGAATGGATCCTTTCTTGAGAAGGAGTTTCTCGCAAAAGGTGTGAGTAGTCGGAAGGTAGAACTCGAAGAGGTTATTGAACCTTCTCTTCATGAAATGGCGAGTAGCGCAGCACCGGAAGTTGTTTTGGAGTTGACTTCACATAATGAAGAGAGAGCTAATGATATTGATCATGAAACTCCGAAAGAGGACACTACCAAACCTCGCAGGTCAAGCAGGGCACGTGCAGCTCCTGAACTGTACGGCAATCCTATTCTGAATTTCATGATTGATGAAATAGATGACCCTACGACGTATGAAGAAGCGATGATGAGCCCTGATTCCAACAAATGGCTAGAAGCCATGAAATCCGAGATGGAATCCATGTACGAAAACCAGGTTTGGACTTTGGTAGACTTACCTCACGATCAAAAGGCCGTTGAGAATAAATGGATTTTCAAAATAAAAACTGATGCTGATGGTAATGTGACCATCTATAAGGCTCGACTTGTCACAAAGGGGTTTCGACAAATTCAAGGAGTTGACTACGATGAGACATTCTCTCCCATAGCGATGCTTAAGTCGGTTAGGATTATGTTAGCAATTGTTGCATATTTCGGTTATGAATATGGCAGATGGATGTCAAAACTGCGTTCCTCAGTGGTAATATTGAAGAAGAGTTACAACCTAAGGGTTTTGTCGATCCTAAGGATACTGATAAGGTATGCAAGCTTCAGCGATCCATATATGGACTGAAGCAAGCATCCCGGAGTTGGAATCTCCGCTTTGATGAGGTGATCAAAGAGTTTGGATTTGTCCAAACTTATGGAGAGGCTTGTATTTACAAGAAAGTGAGTGGGAGCAATGTGGCATTTCTAATATTATATGTGGATGACATATTACTGATTGGAAATGATATAGATCTTTTAAACAGTGTTAAAAGTTATCTAAATAGCAAATTTTCGATGAAAGACCTTAGTGAAGCTTCATATATATTAGGCATTAAAATCTATAGAGATAGATCAAGACGCCTAATTGGGCTATCGCAGAGTACATACCTTGATAAGATATTAAAGAAGTTTAATATGGACGGAAGTAAGAAGGGGTTCTTACCTATGTTGCAAGGCAAGACATTGAGTAAGACTCAAAGTCCGGCTACGACGGAAGAAAGAGAGATAATGGATAAGATCCCCTATGCCTCAGCCATAGGCTCTATAATGTATGCCATGCTATGTACAAGACTGGATGTGGCACATGCTATTAGTTTGACTAGTAGGTACCAATCTGATCTAGGTTCGGAACACTGGATAGCGGTCAAGAATATCCTTAAGTACTTGAGAAGAACTAAGGATATGTTTCTTGTATATGGAGGTGAAGAAGAGCTAGTCGCTAAGTGTTATGTCGATGCTAGCTTTGACACTGATCCGGATGACTCTAAGTCTCAATCCGGATACGTATTTCTCTTGAACGGAGCAGCAGTTAGTTGGAGGAGCTCCAAACAACCTGTGGTGGCTGGATCAACGACAGAGGCGGAATATGTTGCTGCTTCAGAAGCGGCGCAGGAAGCGGTTTGGATGAAGGAGTTCATAACAGAACTAGGTGTGGTTCCTAGTGCGTTGGACCCAATGGTGATCTATTGTGACAACAATGGAGCCATAGCCAACGCCAAGGAACCAAGGTCTCACAAGAATTCCAAGCATATTAAGCGCCGGTTTCACTCCATCCGCGAGCATGTCAAGGATGGAGATATAACAATTTGTAAAGTGCACACGGACCTGAATGTAGCAGATCCGTTGATTAAAGTACTCCCTAGGAAAAACATGATCAACACCAGAACTCCATGGGTGTTAGATTTATCACTATGTATACTAGATTATTGTCTCTAGTGCAAGTGGGAGACTGAAGGAAATATGCCCTGAGAGGAAATAATAAATTTGTTATTACGTATTCCTTGTATATGATAGATATTTATTTTGTGTGCTATAATTGTATTGATTATACATGTGGGAAACTTCAATACATGTGTGTTTAATAACAAAAAGGGTTCCTAGTTATGCCTCTCTTATAGACTAGCTTGTTGATTAACAAGATGATCAAGGTTTCCTGATCATGGACATTGGATGTTGTTAATAACAAGGTCACAGCATTTGTGAAATGATGTGATGAACATTCATCCGAAGTATAGCATTACGATCAAGTAATTATGTTTATATTGCTATAACATCATACGAAGTAGTCTTAGTCCTTAGACCATGAGATCATGTTAATTGCTGACACCAGAAAAGTATCTTGATAACATCAAATGTCACACCGTAACAGGGTGACTATAAAGGTGGGTTCAGTGCTATGAAGGTGTTATGTTGAGGCTCATGGATCAAGAGTGGAATTTTTCAATCCCAATGACGGATAGATATACTCTGGTCCCTCTCGGTGATATCACATTAAGATAGCTTGCAAGCAAGTGATGTGATCACTAGAATGTTATATCACGGGAACGAGAAAAGAGTGCATGTCGGTAACGAGATCAAACTAGGTATTTGGATACCGATGATCAAATCTCGGACATGTATTATATCATGAGACAAAGGGATTAAATTACTAGCTTTAAAGGTTCTCACGATCACAGAAGTCGCCGTTGAATGTGTAGGAGTCAGTATGGATCTCCAGGTCCCGCTTCTGATTATTTATCTGAGAGGAGTCTCAATCATGTCTGCATTATTCGCGAACCATAGGGTGACACACTTAAGGGTTGCCAGACACCATTTAGGATCACATATGTTTCAGACAAAAGGTTTGCAAAGCACAAGAAATGTTTCGATAGAAACAGGAATTGTTTTGATAGAAACCGGAATTATTTCAGGTGAAATTGCAGAAAGTGGTTCTGCATGTGATATTGAAATGTTGCAAGAGGTTTTATGTGAATGTTTGTTAATTAAAGTAATTAACAAAATTATGAATAAAATAAATAAAAGAGTTTTATTAAATTGAGAGTTGCATTTAATTTGGTGGAAATTAAATACATGTGAGTGGGATTTTGGGTGGAGGCCATGTTTATGTGAGTGGAGGTTCACCACATGAATGAAGGAGGGGAGGGGTCCCCCCACTCATGCGCCGGCTATGGGAGGGGAGGGGTCTCCCTCCCTCCTATATAAAGCCCCCCTCTCCCCTCTCACAAACTACAGCTCCTCGTGAAGGATCTCTCTCCCCCTCTAGATATTCCCCCATGGTCTCGGATTAGCAAGATACATGTTCCCGTTGGCCTTGCGTCTGGAAGGAGTTGCTGCTTCCGCTGATTCGCTGGAGCGAGGAGGTGGAGGTTGTCCGGTAGCTTGAACGTGTGTGTGAGGATGGATGCGTTGCTGATTTGCGGCGCTCGGACTTCCACACGATCTTGAGATCGGCAAGCGTACGACTACATCAACCACGAGTTCCTACTCGTTAACAGAACTCGTTGTCTTCGAGGGTAAGTTCTCCATGGATGTATGTCCACCCGTTGCTCTGTATCTAGTAGATAGATCTTGGCGTATAGTTCTCATCGTAGGAAATTTTTTGTTTTCTATGCTACGGACCCAACAGTGGTATCAGAGCCTGATCTATGCGTAGGTGCTTTGCACGGGTAGTACACATATGTTTATATGTGGGCGATGATGATCATGTTATTGCATCTTCTATGTATTTTGGATATTGGTGGCATAGTGGGATAAGCGGACCGGACCAACCTTACATGTCATCGTACATGAGACCGGTTCCATGACTGACATGCAACTAGTTTTACATAAGTGGCTAGCAGGTGTCTGTCTCTCCTACTATAGTCAATATCTGATTTAAAATGAGTTGCTAATAACTTGGTTATCCTCGTTGTGGTTCATGTTCGTAGGTAAGACCGGTTCTTTCTCCGAAAGCCCTAAGACACGTAAAACTATGCTGCGGACCCAACAGTAATGCCCAATCAAATCTCATAGGAGTCAAGATGTCTAGTATATGCATTGTTATGCTTTCTCAAATCTATCAATTGCCCCTCTATAATTTGTTCACCCAACATGTTATTTATCTTAAGGAGAAACACCTCTAGTGAACTATGGACCCCAATCCATTCCTTTACCATTGATATACCATCTACTATTTACTGTTTACTATATTACTTTCTGCAAGTAATTACTATATTCCACACAATACGTTTAATCCTTTGTTTTCAGCAAAACAAGTGAGATTGACAACCTCACTGTAAGTTGGGGCAAAGTTCTATGGTTGTGTTGTGCAGGATTCCAAGTTGTTAGCAACACCTTGGAGTTGTTTCACTGCTCCTACTGGTTCGATAACCTTGGTTTCATAACTGAGGGAAACTTGCTACTGTGCTCATCATACCTTCCTCTTGGGGTGCCCAATGAGCTCTACATTTTGAGCCATCAAGCACTTTTTCTGGCACCATTGCCGGTGAGTTAAGGACAGCTTTAATCTCTTCCTCCTTGTTAATCACTTTTCAGGGAGAAAGAAGATTCTCGCAAGCGGAGTCCCTCACAACCAATCTCTTTACTTTGTTTTTGTTTTTCTTAGTTTATTTTTGTTTTGTTTGCTTGTTTATTTTAATCAAAAACACACAAAAAATTATTTGTACTGGTTTGCTTCTTTTATCAAAAACACAAAAAAATCCTATTTCAAGTTGCTTTTATGTCTAGCATTGCTCCAATTACTATGTCACCTGAGAAAATGATTTTTTACTTTCAAACAAGGAATTGAAGAGAGTTTCAAAGAAGCTTGGTCTAAAATTTCTGATTTACATGAAAAAATTGAACCTAAAATGACCCTAAGCTTGTTTCTTAGCAGTTTCTACTTTGGTCTTGCTCTTTGTTATAGATATGCTTTGGATGCTGTAGTAGGAGGAGATTTCCTCTAGTGCAATGAGGGTGAAGCTTTTAATGCCATATAAAAGTTGGTCTCAACATATAACTTGCCTAGCAAATGTGATACCTCTTTTATAAACATATTTGCTAGATTAAACACTCTTGAGACCAACACAGCTAGTTTAAAAGAATGCTATAACATGCTTAGAGAGCATCATGAATATGTTCCAATAAATTCTGAATATTCAAAATGGCTTCCTATGGTAAAAGTTGTTATAAATAATGAAACTTTTTATGCTCGTTGTGATAGCATGTCTGAATTCTGTCTTATGCCTAAAGATATCTATGAATCTTTGAATCTTTGGGGACTTTCTGAGGGAGGAGAAGAAATATCTCTTACCATTAATGCCACAATATTACCCATTGGAATAGCTGAAGGAGTGTTTACAAAGATCTTAGGGAAAGTGGTGTCTACTGATTATCTTGTTATTGAATGTGTAGGAAAAGGACAAATTACACTTGGAAGATCCCTACTGAAGCTCCTTGGAGCAATAATAGATGTGGAAAAAGGCATCATGCATTTTGCTTCTATACCAAACAATCATACGTTCCCTAAAGATAATAATAAAGGTAAAAAAGGTAGGGGGAAGAAATTTGGTCTTAATGCTTCTTCATTCGAAAATACTTGAATCTTGCTTTCTATGCTTAGCTGAAAGGCGTTAAAGAAAAGCACTATTGGGAGATAACCCAGATTATTTTTACTTTTAGTAAGTTTTTCCTTTTGCTGAGTCTTGGAAGTTATTGCTTCAGTAATAACCTCTCCTTATCCTTTTTGTGTGGTTTTTGTGCCAAGAATAACCTCTAATGAGAGAGAAGTAAGACTTGGGAAAGCTGTTGTCCCGAAATAGATTTTTGTGCTTCAATATAAAAAATCGTGAAAGCTCCCTGTACGACAGATTGAGCTGTAAATTTTTGTGCTTATGACCCAGATTATTATCTAACTTTTGTTAGGTTAACACTTTTCGATTTGAGCAACAGAAGGTCTTCAAAAAAATCGGTTGTTACCTGCTGGTCTGTTTTGACAGATTTTTTACATTATTTGCATTTTTTTGGAAAGGAGTATATATTAATATCGCGGAGATACCAATTACACCCAGCCTCTGCAACAACGCATGCCCTAGTGGCGTTACAAATTCACACAGCCCAAAAAAAGGAAGAAAAATTACAAAAAAGAAAAGTCCCGCTACAGAGAACTATTCCTCAAAGCAATGACATTAACACCACCAGAACAACACCAGTTGTCCAACCACTCCAATAGCAACGCCTTCAAGAAGGAAACAGTGCACAAGTGCCGTCGTCGCCCGATCAAAGATCATAAGTTTTCACCCTAGAGAAAGTCCTTGCTCGCAAAACAATGCCTTCAACAAGGCCATTAATAGGCACAACCAATTAAGGCCAGACCTTGGATTTTCACCATGCAAGGTAAGACTGGGAACTCCTCCTGTGTTGTCGCGCCCACAGACAGTCGCTGCTGCGAGTCACAGATCACGCAGCCAGTTCCTCGGCGCCACAAAGACTCAAACCACCATCACAGCCCTCATCTTCCTCCTTCCTGACATTCTCCGCCTCTTACTTCGCCATGGATCGTCGAAGACATGACGCATGATGGTAACAGATAGCAGAGCTTCGCAACGCTCCCTCTGAAACCAAACGGCCAGAAAAACATGGGTGTGCACGACCGAATACCTTCCGATCCAGCAATCTCCAGACATATTCATCCATGGGAGTTCGTCGGCGGAGCCTTCCGGAACACACCGGTCCAGATCACATGAACGAGGGCAAGTAACAAGCAGATCTTCATCTTATCGCAGAAGGAACCCTAGAACCGCCCACCATTATTCGCAAGACTCGCAACCCCCACGCTGCCAGCCACCATCCAGCAGGAGAGGGAAACATAGGAGGGGCCAACAAGTACTTGGTTGCAGAATCACCAGCGTGTACCGCCGGAACCCACGGCCGAAGCCCTCGTTGGACCAAACAACCCAGATCTGACCAGATCTTGGTCATCCAGGCACAGATCGCACCGCCGCCTCCTCGTCGGAATGGCTACAGGGTGATGTGTCGCCGCCTCCATGTTTCCTCTCCGCTGGAGGGACTCAGGCCCTAGCCTCCCGGCCATGCTGCCTAGTTCCCACCGTCAGTGCCCCACCATCCCTCATGCGGCACCGCCTGGGACACCTCCCCTTCCCACCGTCAGTTCTGACGAGATGGGCGCCGCCACCACCGCCGGAGCCGACAGCAGCGATGGTCGGGAGGATAGGGATCGAGGGGAGGCGGGAGCGAGCCGCCGGAGTCGCCAGAGGGAGGAGCGACTCGGGAGACAAGAGGGAGCGCCATTATTTGCATTTGCCTCTTAATCTCTTTCTCTTTGAGTTCTCTTTGAGTTCTCTTTGATCACTTGAGCTTTTAGAAGGAATTGCTACATTAGATTGTGTTTTAATGGAAGTTTTACTTATGTTGAAACTAAACTCAAAGACTTATTATCTTGAATACACTAATGTTGCTAATGAAGATTGTGTGAAGTTTTGTATGAAGGAAATTTTCAAGTGTAGGGAATAATAATGTGATGAGATGAAGAATGGACAAAAGGTCAAGCTTGGGGATGCCACCCGTGTCACCCCAATAAATATTTAAGAAGTACAAGCGTCAAATCTTGGGGATGCCCAAGGCATCCCCTTCTTCATCAATAAAAATCTCAGGCTTTCTTCCAAAACACTTCATTTTTATTGTTTCATGCACAATTGTGTTGTTCTTGGAGCGTCTTTGTTTTTGTTTTTAGTTTTCTTTTATTTGGTTTGCTTAAATAAATTGGTTGGACCCCCGCATTCAGACATTGTTTCAAATAAGTTGATTGGTGTTGGAAAAGAGTAGGAAGCTTCATGCTTATAAGTGGTACAAAAGGAGCTTGTTTTGACTGTGGTCTAGACTTTATCATGTCATGTTTGATGTTGCTTTGACTTTATGCTTAGTAATTATTGATGTAGCATGACTTGTTCCAAACAACTGAGATTGCTTAATGTGCCTTGAAAGAATCATGCGTTGTTTTAGCATACAAAAGAATAATATTGTGGTATTCTCCTTTGATGCTTTATTTGGGTTAACTTGGCGCATGCTTACACCATGTTAAGACTATGAACCAGTCACCTTATCCTCTATGATCATTTAGTTTTTGATTTGTAATATCACTTTATGCTTCAATTAATAATGTTTTGTCGCTTTGCATGATTATGGCCATTATTGCTCTCTTAGTTGGTCGCTCCCAGTCTTTTGCTAGCCTCCACATGTACCAAGTGTGAGTTCCACTCATGCATCCAACCCCCAAGAAAACCAAGTTATTCCAAAGAGTCCACTATAAATTCCTATGCATGGTGTGTTACACCATTCCAAGTATATTCATGCTTTTATCTACCTTCCGAATTAAACTTGTTATGTGAAAAATAGTGATTAAAGATCTCACAAACTTGATGGCACACTTTACTTTCTTGCACTTAATTAACTTGAACCATTATGTCCATCTATGTTGCTTATATGCTTGCACTTTATAAGTTGTGAATTAGAAGAACCATGTACCATGGGGAACGCTTTCAACATTGCACTTATTATTCAGTTGATATCATGTTCCTTTGTTTATGGATCCCGGTAATGTGAAATAAAAGGGGAGCTTGTAAGCTCATGGAGTTTGTATGTGTGTTAGATAAATGCCTGGGAGGCTAGCCTAGGCCATGCCTAATCATGGTGGAAACTTGCAGCATAACCATAGTGAGCATTCTATGAAGCATCCTCAATAAAAACCTATGCAAATAGCAAATAAAAAGATCGCTGAGATGCTCATTGTCTGTTGCCTTGTCATTTTGATATGGGATAGCTCATGTGTCATGGGGCAAGGGGTACCCCGTTGGTGGTTCTCCATGATACACATGTACTTACAATGACAAGAACTTACTTGTGACTAAAGTTGAGTAGCATGAGGTTCGGTACTCGTAAGCAAGGGGCATGAGATTTTCAACTTATAACTTGTAAAGCATATCTTCATATTTGTGTCACTTTAACCTTAATCACCTCAAGATCCTTATGATAGGGGCAATGAGAGCTGAAAGCTAATAAGTACCATAAGTTTTGGAAGCTCTTTATGAAACTTGAAATCCCTGCTTCCCTCTATGAAGGGCCTTTCTTTTTACTTTTATGTTGAGTCTCCATCTTCTATCTTTATGCACCAATTGAGAGAGCATAGTGGTCATTCTTAGTTTAATGTGCATTGTCCCAAAACTTGTTGATTGATTCATAACTTTGATATTGCTTGCTCTTAAATTATTTGTATCTAGTCACCCTTATGAACTTTGAAGGTGTCCTATGCATTTATGTTTTGCTATACCATGAGGGACAAGCTGAATACCACTCTTATTATGTTTTCTATATGTGAAACAAACAAACGTCTTTCAATCCATTGTTATTCATGATCTCTTATTTGTACCTTTTCATGTTACAAAATAGTTGCTATGTCTTATTGTTAGAACTTTATCTTTCATGCTCATGTTTAGAGTACTTTGATCCCAACTATCAATGCTTGTTAAACACCTTGATCAAGATTATGATGGTCCATGTCACCTCAAAAATTATTCTTTTTATCACTTACCTACTTGAGGACGAGCAGGAGTTGATCTTGGGGATGCTTGATATGTCGTAAACGTATCTATAATTTTTTATGTTGCATGCTTGTTTTATATAAACTTTCTTGTGTTTTGTTCACACTTTGAGGTATTTTTATAAATTTTCTGGAACTAACCAATTAACAAGATGCCATAGTGTCAGTTGCCTGTTTTCTGCTGTTTTCGGTTTCACAAAAGCTAGTAAGGAAATATTCTAGGAATTGGACGGGACAAAAGCCAAAGTCAATATTTTACCCGAAGAAACACACAGACCAAAGGGGAGATGAAGTGGCGCACCAGGGCAGCCACACCTGGTGGCGGTGTGGCCAGGGGCGCGCCACCAGGTGGTGTGGCCCCCCTGGGCCTCCACCGACCTTGCCCCTTTGCCTATAAAAGTACCCCGGGACGAAAACCCTAAGTAATTGATTATAAATCCATGAAAGAGTCTATAGCCTTCGCCATCTCCATCCCGAGATCAGGGGGATCCGAAGCTCTTCCCGGCACCCTGCCGGAGGGGAGAGATCATCCTGGAGGCCTTCTTCATCACCATGCTTGCCTCCGGTGTGATGCGTGAGTAGTTCATCCTTGGACTATGGGTACATGTAGTAGCTAGATGGTTGGTTCTCCTCCTTTGTGCTATCATGTTTAGATCTTGTGAGCTCCGTTCATGGTCAAGATCATCTATTTGTAATCCTATATGTTGTGTTTGCGAGGATCCGATGGATATTGCGATACTATGTCAGATTGATTATTGGTTCTATCATGTCTATGTTATTTGTGATCTTGCGTCCTCTCAATTGTTAGTAACTATCTTGGCCAAGTAGATGCCTGCAACTCCAAGAGGGAGTATTTATGCTCGATAGTAGGTTCATGCCTCTAGTAATCTGGGGAAGTGACATAAATCTCTAAGGTTGTAGATGTGTTGTTGCTACTAGGGAGAAAACAACAATCCTTTGTCCATGGGGCAATTGTATTGTTTACTTTACACACTTTGCTTAATGCAATTATCCGTTTCTTGCAACTTAATACTGAAAGGGGTTCAGACGATAACCGGAAGGTGGATTATTAGTCATAGATGCAGTTAGATTACGGTATATGTATTATGTTGTAATGCCCAAACAAATCTCATAGGAGTCAAGATGTCTAGTATATGCATTGTTATGCTTTCTCAAATCTGTCAATTGCCCCCTGTAATTTGTTCACCCAACATGTTATTTATCTTAAGGAGAAACACCTCTAGTGAACTATGGAACCCAGTCCATTACTTTACCATTGATATACCATCTACTATTTACTGTTCACTGTTTTACTTTCTGCAAGCAATTACTATCTTCCACACAATACGCTTAATCGTTTGTTTTTAGCAAAACCAGTGAGATTGACAACCTCACTGTAAGTTGGGGCAAAGTTATGTGGTTGTGTTGTGCAAGATTCCAAGTTGTTAGCAACACCTTGGAGTTGTTTCCTTGCTCCTACTAGTTCGATAACCTTGGTTTCATAACCGAGGGAAACTTGCTACTGTGCTCATCATACCTTCCTCTTGGGGTTCCCAACGAGCTCTACATTTTGAGCCATCAGCTTTACCTAGATTCAACCATGTTGGTTCTCCTTCAACTTGGATAGCCCTGGAATTGATTATGCATGTATAAGTATTACTCTAGGCAATTCATTAGATGCTGAAATCCTTTATATTCATGATATACCTGTTATATTTTTTAATTTTTACAAAACGCTTTTTTGTAAAATAGCGTGTTATTAGCATGCTACAACTTTCATATCGTCTAGAGAAAAGCCACGCTAAATTAATTAGCATGCTAGTATTTTTTTCCTTGATCTCTAGTGGCTTGTCTAAATTTGGTAGTCTCTTAGAGCATCTCTAGTGGCTTGTCTAAATTTGGTAGTCTATATCTTCATATAGATAATGGTGTAAAAATATTCCTTTTTGCACGACTTTAGTTTTCTAGTGGATAGGCTAAGTTTGATAGTCTATATGTCCATCTGCACACAAATAGTCAATATACACAGCAATTCAGTACAACAAATGCTCTGATTTGGTGCGGGAGCAAGCTAGCGAGCGACCAGCTTTGCTTTAGACATGGTGGCTCGGTTGTCCAAATATGGACAATGAGTAGATAGTTTGGAGGATATCTAAATTTTAGACCATCGGATACACAAGCCACTAGAGACATTTTTTGGTCTGTGGTGCTCTATATTTGGCTTAGACTACCGGATACACTAGCCACTAGAGATGCTCTTAGGCTGGTCATAGTGGGTACTAATAACATACTAGTTTATGTTACTACCTTCATGTGTGTACGTAATTAAGCCAAAGGCAGAGACCCTATTTTTGTAGAAATGGCTCCAGAAATAGTCCGTACCTACAAAGGCTAGGATATTATAGTAAACTATTTTTTCTAGTCATTGAACTCTAGTTACTCCTTGGATAGGATATTATTATTCTACATATTTTGAAATGTAGAGCCAAATTCAAAATCCCAGAGCGGCAGATTCTCCCGCCTCACCTCCACCGAAATATTTCGAGTGGTCACACGCCCCAAGTTTTAGCCGTACAAAATTCTTTTTCAACCCCTGACAATGGCCTATCTACTAATGTCAGGGCATGGGTATGGTTTGTAATCCCCCCATGGGGTCCCCATAGCTCTAAAGTTGGGTAGTCCACCTTCCCCCGATGCCATTTCCCCCATAGCACTCTGAAAAACCCTAACCCCCTATCTCACCTCCGGCTCCTGCACCACCGCACCGGAGCATCTCCGCCGCGCTTCGCCGGCCTACACGCCACCCAACCCCCTCTCACCACCCCACTTCGACCGCCAACACACCACCCCAAACCCCCTATCCCACATCTGTCTCCGGCACCACTACACTTCGTCGGCCTACACGCCATACCTCGATACCATATACTCCTCACCAGTCTACTGAATCAGCCGGCGTCCACCTTACTGAACCTAGTTCGTTGACACCCTCTTCCATACAACTATGTTAGTTTGCCGACTCCCTCATCCACAGCACCTGACTTGCTTCACCTATGCCGATGTGCGCTGCGTTAGATCTACTTCATGGACTCAATAGTCCACTACACCAGATCTGCTTCACCGATGCTCTTGTGTAGTGCCTCGAATCCATAATCGATCGTAACAGATCTGCCTCACCAACGATGCCATGCACTACACCAGATCTCCTTCACCTGCCATCTTGTCAAGCAAGCCAGACCCATCAACAACCTCCATAGATCTGCTTCACCAACACCGCCAGATCGATCTGCTTCAGCATGACTCACCACTACTGGGCACCCTCGGTGTCCTTGACATGACCCGCAAAGATGTCGTTTATGCGTAGACAACACTATAACCTAGGTAAACTAGATCTGCTTGTTTGTTTCAATATAGCAGGTATAAGCATGTGACGGTAAACTGCATTTCTGTATTGGTGGTAAATTCCTACCTCAATACTGGCTTAATTGATATCCCACTCTCCCTTGATAAATTCGATGTAGTATATGCTAAATTCGGGCGTTAATCTACTCCTTCTGTTTAAGGCGTCCTTGTTCTACGTGTTTTTCTTTGACCAACAATTACTCTTATTATATATAAAAAAATTGGTAGTACAAAACTGACATCATTAGAGTTCATTCCTATTATGTTGTTCATGGCAAATGTTAATTCACTGAACATCTAAAGCTTCCTACTTGTTCTACAAGTTCGCAAGTTATGTCATCATAATGTGCATTTGCTTTGTCCGTTGCTACAATACCGACTACATGTAATTTTGGAGTTTATTGGTAGCTTTAAGCCACTGAACATGTAGGTTAACATTCCCTGCTCTACAAGTTCATAATTTATGCTATTTTAAATTCAATTTGGTTGTAGTAAGCAACCAAAGTAACTGCCTTCTCTTATGTAATTCATCGCAAATTTTCTGTCATGAAACTTGTTGGTTTTGCATTCCCTCTGCAAGTTATGCCATTATTATTTGTTTCAATTAAGATCCGATAGTAGTTGCCTCATATTGTGTACTACTCCCTCCGTTTCAAAATATAAGATGTTTTAGCTTTGTGAAAGGAGTGTATCTAGAAACCATTTAGTGTGTAGTTTTACTCCAAACCTACATGAACCTACACACTAAAAGTGGTCTAGATACACTTCTTTCACAAAGCTAAAACATCTTATATTTTGAAATGGAGGTACTACATCCATTCTGTAAAAGAAGGCATATACTTCTTAAAAGTCAAACAATGATAACTTTGACCAAGCTCATAGAAGAATATATTAAGCGTTAATTTTTGGCATTGGCGTCTATGAAAATATATGCCCCGATGTATTGTATGGTGTTGGTTTGGCATGGTAGATGTTCCTGGTATGTTCTACAAAATTGGTCAAATTTTGCATCGATTGACTTGCGCAAAAATTATATGCCTTATTTACTTTGGATTGGATATAGTAATACATCGCAAGTTTTAAGGCACTTAACATGGTTATCTGCATGCCCTGCTCTATAAATTCAAGTTTCTCAATTATAATTTCTGTAGTAGCAGTATCTAACTTCTATTATGTAGTTCATGGTATTTTAAGTCACTTCACATCTAGGTTTGCACTCCATGCTCTATAAGTTCTCGAGGTATACCATTGTAATTGATACATTGCAAATGTATCTATAATTTTTGATGTCTCATGCTTGGTTTTATCCACTTTCTTGTGTTTTGTTCCAACTTTGGAGTACTTTTCATATGATTTCTTGGACTAACCTATCAACAAGAGCCACAGTGTCAGCTGCCTGTTTTCTGCTGTTTTTGGTTCTAGGAAAGTTAGAAAATGAATATTCTCGGAATTGGACGGGACAAAAGCCAAAGTGCCTATTTTTCTGGAAGGGATCAAGTGCCAGAATACGAGACGGAGAAGGGCCAGGGGCCGGCCACACCACCTGGCCGCGCGGCCAGGCTGGGCCCATGCTAGGGGGTGGTGTGGTGGCTCCCGGCACCCCCTCGGCCTCTCCTTCCGCCTATAAGTTGCCCTCGGGATGAAAACCCTAAGTACCCGATCAAAAATCCACGAAAGAGTCTGTAGCCGCCGTCATCTCCATCCCTAGATCGGGAGGGATCTGAAGCTCTTCCCGAAACCCTGCCGGAGAGGGGAATTCACCCTTGAGGCCTTCTTCATCACCATGCAAGCCTCCGGTGTGATGCGTGAGTAGTTCATCCTTGGACTACGGATCCATGTAGTAGCTAGATGGCTGGTTTCTCCTCCTTTGTGCTTTCATATTTAGATCTTGTGAGCTCCGTTCATGATCAAGATCATCTATTTGTAATTCATACATGTTGTGTTTGTGGGGATCCGATGGATATTGAGATGCTATTTCAGATTGATTATTGATTCTATCATGTCTTTTTTATTTGAGATCTTGCATGCTTTTCGTTGTTAGTAGCTATCTTGGCCAAGTAGATGCTAGCAACTCCAAGAGTTAGTATTTATGCTCAATAGTGGGTTCATGCCTCTGGTAATCTGGGGAAGTGACAGAAATCTCTAAGGTACTAGATGTGATGTTGCTACTAGGGAGAAAACAACAATCCTTTGTTCATAGAACAATCGTATTGTTTACTTTACACGTAGTTCGTAAAGCAATAATCTGTTGCTTGCAACTTAATACTGGAGGGGGTTCGGATGATAACCTGAAGGTGAATTATTAGTCATAGATGCAGTTGGATGGCGGTCTATGTATTATGTTGTAATGCCCAATCAAGTCTCAAAGGAGTCAAGATGATTAGTATATGCATGTATTTCTTTCTCAGTGTTTGTCAATTGCCCCGCTGTAATTTGTTCACCCAGCATGTTATCTATCTAAGGAGAGCCACCTCTAGTGAACTATGGATCCCGGTCCTTTTACTTTACATACAATCTACAATATTTTACTGCTTTGTGTTTACTTTCTGCAAACTTTTACTTCTTTCCATTCGATATGTTTAATCCTTTGTTTTCCGCAAAACACGGTGAGATTGACTACCTCATCACAAGTTGGGGACAAAGTTCTGTGGTTGTGTTGTGCACGTCTCCACGTTACTACTAGCACCGGTAGTGCGCCCTGCCAAAGCTCAGCTAGTAATACCTTTGGGGTGTTTCCTTGCTCCTACTGGTTGGATTAAACCTTGGTTTCATAACTGAGGGAAACTTGTTGCTATGCTCATCATACCTTCCTCTTGGGGTTCCCAACGATCTCTACATCAACCACGAGCCATCAACACTTTTCTGGGCGCCGTGCATTGAGCCATCAAGCATTTTTTTGGCACCGTTGCCGGGGAACGAAGAAGAAGAAACTCCCACGTCAACACCACACCAGAAAAAGCATTTTTCTGGCGCCGTTGCCGGGGAGTCAAGGACATCTTCACAAGGGGAGTCCCTCGTAACCAATCTCTTACTTTGTTGTTTTTGTTTTGCTTAGTTTCTTTTTTCCTTGTTTGCTTGTTTTGTTCTTCAAAAACAAAAAATATAGTTCTACTTGTTTGCTTTCTTATTTGAAAACCCAAAAAAATGACTACTCTTGAAAACACTAAGTTGTGTGACTTTACTAGCACCAACAACAATGATTTTATGAGCACACCTATTGCTCCACCTATGGCTGAAAATACTTTCTTTGAGATAAAACCCGCTTTGCTCAATCTTGTTATGAGAGAACAATTTTCTGGTATTGGTAATGAAGATGCTGCTTCCCATCTAAATAACTTTGTTGAACTTTGTGAGATGCAAAAGCATAGGGATATAGATGGTGATATTATTAAGTTGAAATTTTTTCCTTTCTCTTTGAGAGGAAAAGCTAAAGAATGGTTGAATTCCTTAACTAGGAATAGTATTGATTCTTGGACTAAATGCAAAGATGCTTTTATTGGAAAGTACTATCCTCCTGCTAAGATTATATCCATGAGAAGTGAAATCATGAAGTTTAAACAACTTGATAATGAGCATGTTGCTCAAGCTTGGGAAAGAATGAAATCTTTGGTAAAGAATTGTCCCACTCATGGACTGACTGCTTGGATGATCATCCAAACTTTTTATGCAGGATTGAACTATTCTTCGAGGAACCTATTGGATTCAGCCGCTGGAGGTACCTTTATGACCATCACTTTGGGTGCTGCAACAAAACTTCTGGACAATATGATGGTTAATTATTCTGAATGGCATACTGAGAGAGCTCCACAAGGTAAGAAGGTAAATTCTGTTGAGGAAACCTCCTCCTTGAGTGATAAGATTGATATGATTATGTCTATGCTAGTTAATGGGAAAACCCATATTGATCCAAATAATGTTCCTTTAGCCTCTTAGGTTGCTCAAGAAGAGCAAGTTGATGTGAACTTCATAAGAAATAACAACTTTGGCAACAATGCTTATGGTAATAATGCTTATAGGAACAATTTTGGTAACAACAATTATAAGCCATATCCTCCCAACAATGGTAATGCTTATGGAAATCCTTACAACAATAATAAGAGTGCTCCCTCTGAACTTGAAGTTATGCTTAAAGAGTTTATTAGTAAACAAACTGCTTTCAATAAAACTATTGAGGGAAAACTCTCTAATGCTGAAAGAAATATAGCATCTTTGGCTGAAGCTCAATCTACTTTGAATAAAATGGCTGCTAAACCTTGAACTAATGAGAATCCCTTTGCAGCTACTAATGCCATACAAGTAAGAATTGATGAAAATGTTAGACTATTAGCTGAATTACATGCTAAGTGGGAAAGAGAAGATGAAATTGCTAGAAACATTAGTGTTTCTACTATTACCACCACTAGTGTTGAGGCTAGTAATAGTTCTACTACTTTAGATGATAAAGTTGATTTTGATCTTGATGGTTGCAACATCTCTGAAGTTATTAAGTTCCTACAAAAGCTTGCTAAAAGTCCTAATGCTAGTGCTATGAATATGGCCTTTACAAAACACATTACCGATGCTCTCATAAAGATTAAGGAAGAAAAGATGAAACATAAAGCTTCTATTCCTATAAAACAAGAAGATGGTTGGGAACCCATCATTAATATGAAAGTGAATGACTTTGATTTCAAAGCTTTGTGTGATCTTGATATTAGTGTTTCTATTATGCCTAGAAGGATTTATGATATGCTTGATTTGCCTCATCTTGAAGATTGTTATTTGAATGTCCCACTTGATGCTAATGCTAAAAAGAAACTCATGGGGAGTCTTGATGATGTTCCTATTATGGTTAACGATTCCTATGTCCCCGTTGATTTCTATATTTTGGATGTTGAATACAATGCTTCTTGTCCTATTACTTTGGGAAGACCTTTTCTTAGAACTGTTGGTGCCATCATTGATATGAAAGAAGGCACCATTAAATATCAACTCCCACTCAAGAAAGGTATAGAACACTTCCCTAAAAAGAGAGAAAAGATTTCTTTTGCTTCTCCTATGAAAACAAAATTTGGTCTTAATGCTTCTTCATTTGAGAACACTTGATTCTATCTTTGCTTCTTATGCATAACTTAAAGGCGTTAAAGAAAAATACTTGTTGGGAGATAACCCAAGAGTTTTAGATGAGTCTTGGAAGTTATTACCTCTATAATAACCTCTCCTTATCCTTTTTATTTGATTTTTGTGCCAAGAGTAACCTCTAATGAGAGAGAAGTAATGATTGGGAAAGTTGCTGTCCTGAAACAGATTTATGTGCTTCACCGGTTATCAAATGAATCGTAGTCACAATAGAAATGGTTGAGAAAGAGATATAAAAATTCCTGAGAGAGATCTGTATGTCGTATTAAGATGTAATTTTTTGTGCTTCTGCCCCAGGTTCTTATCTAACTTTCGTTTGTTCAACACTTTTTGATTTGAGCAACAGAAGGTCTTCGAAAAAAATCGTCTTTACCTGCTGGTCTGTTTTGACAGATTTCTGCCATTTTCTGCATTTGCTTCGTGTTAGTTCCTTCTTGAATTCCTTTAGGGAATTGAGCTTTTTGAGGGAAGTGCTATAGTAGCTAGTGTTCTAATAGAATTTTATTTGGTGTTAGAACTGAACCTTGAGACATATTTATCTTGAGTGCACTAATGTTGCTAATGAGATTGTGTGAAGTTTTGTATGAAGGAAAATTTTCAGGTGTATGGACGGAATGAGTAATGAGATGAAGGATGGACTAAAGCTCAAGCTTGGGGATGCCACGTGTGTCACCCCAAGAAATATCCAAGAAGTACAAGCGTCAAAGCTTGGGGATGCCCAAGGCATTCCCCTTCTTCATTAATAAAAATTCCAGGTTTCTTCCAAACGCTTCATTTTTATTGTTTCATGCACAGTTGTGTTTTTCTTGGAGCGTCTTCTTTTTCGTTTTTTCTTTGGTTTTTAGTTTGCTTGGTTTGCTTAGTTTTCTGAATAAGTTGGTTGGACCCCCTCTTTCACACTTTGGTTTGCGAATAGTTTGGTTTGGTTTGGAAAAGAGTAGGAAAGTTCATACTTATGTGGTAAAAAGAGCTCGTTTTTGACTGTGGCCTATGCTTTGTCATGCCATGCTTGATATTATTTTGGCTTTATGCTTAGTATTCTTTGTTGTAGCATGACTTGTTATAAACAATTTAGATTGCTTAATGTGCCTTGGATGAATCATGCGTTGTTTTAGCATATTAAAGCATAGTATAGTGGTATTCTCCTTTGATGCTTTATTTGGGTTGACTTGGCACATGCTCACACCATGTTATGACTATCACAAGTCACCATAAGCCTTTATGATCCTTTAGTTTTCAACTTGTAGTATCACTTTATGCTTTGATCAATGATGTTTTGTCGCTTTGCATGATTATGGCCATTATTGCTCTCTTAGTTTGTCGCTCCTAGTCTTTTGCTAGCCTCCATAACCAAGTATGAGTTCCACTCATGCATCCAACTCCCTAAACCAAGTTATTCCAAAGATTCCACCATACCTACCTACTAGCTTATGCTATTCCAAGTATATTCATGCTTTTGTTTACCTTCCTCTTCTTATGAGAAAATTAGTGATTAAAGCTCTCACGAACTTGATGGCACACTTTACTTTACTTGCCCTTAATAAACTTGAACCATTGTGTCGTCTATGTTGTATATGCTTGCACTTATTTGTTGGGAATTAGCAGAACCATGATTCATGGGAAACGCTTTCAACATTGCACTTGGTACTTGTACCTAGTTGATATCATGCTCTTTTGTATATGGATGTCGTCGGTGTGAAATGAAAGGGGAGCTTGTAAGTCCATGGAGTTATGTATATGTGTTAGAGAAACGCCTGGGCCGCTGGTCTAATCCATGTTGACATGGTGGAAACCTGCAGCGTAACCATAATGAGCTGTCTATGAAGCATTCTTCTTATAAAAAAAGAGTCCTATATTGAGAAAAAAAGAGAGATACTATGAAAAGAGGAAAGAGAGAAAAAAAAGCACCATATTCCCATGGTAAATAAGAAGAATGCTGAGATGTGCGTTGTCTGCTTGCCTTGTCATTTTGATATGGGGATTCTTCCGTATCATCGGGCAAGGGGTACCCCGTTGGCGGTTCTCAATGATACACATGTACTTACAATGACAAGAACTTACCGGTGACTAAACTTGAGTAGCATGAGGAGCGGCCCTCGTATACAAGGGACATGAGATTTCTGACTTATACTTCGTCAAGCATGTACACCATAGTTTGTTCACTTTAACCTTAACCACTTCAAGATGCTTATGATAGAGGCAATGAGAGCTAAAAGCTATTAAGTACCATAATTTTTGGAAGCTCTTTATGAGACTTGAATCCCTACTTCCTTTTACAAAAGGTCTTTCTTCCACCATTATATTGAGTCTCCACCTTCTATCTTTATGCACCTACTTTGAGAGCATAGTGGCCATTCTTAGTTCTATGTGCATTGTCCCAAGACTAGTTGATTGATGCATACTTTGATATTGCTTGTTTGAAACTATTGTATCTAGTCACTCTTATGAACTTTGAAGGTGTCCTATGCATTTATATTTGCTACTCTATTGAGGGACAAGTTGAATACTCTTATGCTATCTTTTCTTTATGTGAAACAAACAAAGTCTTGCAAAGCATGTTATTTATGAATCTTTTGTTTGTGCCTTTGCATGTTGCATCATAGTTTCTTTGTCTTATTGCTAGAACTTTGTCTTTCATGTTATGATTGAAGTACTATGATCCCAGCTTTGATTGTTTTGCAAATACTTTGATCAAGTCTTTGATGGTGCATGTCACCTCAAAAATTCTTTCTTTTTATCACTTACCTACTCGAGGACGAGCAGGAGTTAAGCTTGGGGATGTTGATACATTGCAAATGTACCTATAATTTTTTATGTTCCATGCTTGGTTTTATCCACTTTCTTGTGTTTTGTTCCAACTTTGGAGTACTTTTCATATGATTTCTTGGACTAACCTATTAACAAGATCCACAGTGCTAGCTGCCTATTTTCTGCTGTTTTTGGTTCCAGGAAAGTCGGAAAATGAATATTCTCGGAATTGGACGGGACAAAAGCCAAAGTGCCTATTTTACCGGAAGGGATCAAGTGCTAGAATACGAGACGGAGAAGGGCCAGGGGCCGGCTACACAACCTGGCCGCGCGGCCAGGCTGGGCCCGCGCCAGGGGGTGGTGTGGTGGCTCCCGGCACCCCCTCGGCCTCTCCTTCTGCCTATAAGTTGCCCTCGGGATGAAAACCCTAAGTACCCGATCAAAAATCCACGAAAGAGTCTGTAGCCACCGTCATCTCCATCCCTAGATCGGGAGGGATCTGAAGGTCTTCCCGGCACCCTGCCGGAGAGGGGAATTCACCCTGGAGGCCTTCTTCATCACCATGCAAGCCTCCGATGTGATGCGTGAGTAGTTCATCCTTGGACTACGGATCCATGTAGTAGCTAGATGGCTGGTTTCTCCTCCTTTGTGCTTTCATGTTTAGATCTTGTGAGCTCCGTTCATGATCAAGATCATCTATTTGTAATTCATACATGTTGTGTTTGCGGGGATCCGATGGATATTGAGATGTTATTTCAGATTGATTATTGATTCTATCATGTCTTTGTTATTTGAGATCTTGCATGCTTTCCGTTGTTAGTAGCTATCTTGGCCAAGTAGATGCTAGCAACTCCAAGAGTAAGTATTTATGCTCGATAGTGGGTTCATGCCTCTGGTAATCTGGGGAAGTGACAGAAATCTCTAAGGTACTAGATGTGTTGTTGCTACTAGGGAGAAAACAACAATCTTTTGTTCATAGAACAATTGTATTGTTTACTTTACATGCAGTTCGTAAAGCAATAATCTGTTGCTTGCAACTTAATACTGGAGGGGGTTCGGATGATAACCTAAAGGTGAATTATTAGTCATAGATGCAGTTGGATGGCGGTCTATGTATTATGTTGTAATGCCCAATCAAGTCTCAAAGGAGTCAAGATGATTAGTATATGCATGGATTGCTTTCTCGGTGTTTGTCAATTGCCCCGCTGTAATTTGTTCACCCAGCATGTTATCTATCTAAGGAGAGCCACCTCTAGTGAACTATGGATCCCGGTCCTTTTACTTTACATACAATCTACAATCTTTTACTGCTTTGTGTTTACTTTCTGCAGAATTTTACTTCTTTCCATTCGATACGTTTAATCCTTTGTTTTCCGCAAAACACGGTGAGATTGACAACCTCATCGCAAGTTGGGGACAAAGTTCTGTGGTTGTGTTGTGCAGATCTCCACGTTACTACTAGCACCGGTAGTGCGCCTTGCCAAATCTCAGCTAGTAACATATTTGGGTGTTTCCTTGCTCCTACTGGTTCGATTAAACCTTGGTTTCATAACTGAGGGAAACTTGCTAATGTGATCATCATACCTTCCTCTTGGGGTTCCCAACGAGCTCTACATCAACCACGAGCCATCAACACTTTTCTGGGCGCCGTGCATTGAGCCATCAGTAATGTCTATCTTGTTCGTCCAAATGTTAGTACAGTAACTGCCTGCTCTGTAGATTGTGAGAAATTTTATGGCACTTTTCATATTTGTTTGCAATCCTACTTCACAAGTTAAATCATTGTAATTTCTCTCTTGTTCGTGCTAAAGAGTGATTGTAACTGCATTCTATTTTGTAGCTAAGCTTTATGTCATTTAAATGTTTGTTTATATTTCGCCATTCCCTACTCTACGTGTTCACAAGTGATTATTCTATAATGTGTATCTAGTTCTTTGTAAATAGCAATATCCACTATATAATATTATTTCCTCTCATAGGAAACGCGGAGAATTATAGAGTGAATTGCCCATACAATATTGTAAGTACCAGTTGCTTTCTATTGCTGAATGCAAACCTGTTTTACGTGAATGAGTGGTCTAAACCTATATATAGAGGAGCAACAATAAAATAGACGGATCGTCTATCCAAGTACTAGATGCGGTGGATGTCTTCAAGGAACGAACTAACAATATGATGTCCTCCAACGGGACTGCACAAAGAGAAATAGTAAGTCTCTTGTTGACCTGGGTATGCCCAATAGGCACCCAACTACAGCCTACCTGGTGTGGCTCGACGGAAGGCCCACTCGACGAATTGCTAAGGTCCATGACGCCTATGACGATTCGAGTGGTATGAAGCCCATATGGACACGGACTCCCAAACGCGTAAGACAAGGAAAGCTCAAAACTAGATTTTGAATCTAACTTGTAACCAACTCGTATTGATACCTAAGACCTAGCCTCCCCATATATAAAGGCTAGGAGGGTCCAACGAGAAGGCATCCTCTCCCCCAACAGGCAATCGCGACTCACCTAATATTCAGATCTACGATCTCCTATACGCCACAATAGATCTAGACAACACCCGCAGCATACACATATGCCAGATCTAATTTGCGCATCTATCGCCATCGGCGACATTGTAATCCTTCGGATCATCATCAATCAAGAGCAGACAAGCAGGAGTAGGGTCCTCTACGAGGCCTGAACCTGGGTAAACCTTGCGTCCCTATGTGCTTGTTTGCTAGCCGAACGAGACTTTCAGCGCTCCCTCCTCCAAAACCCAAGTCCATAACAATGGACATTGACGAGTTAAACCCTATGAGAGAGAACAAGGGAGTACTGATGTTGCGATCTCGACGGCCCCATCACCAGCGATCTACGATTCGTCAGCCTTGGCGAGCTAGATCCGTTTCAACTACACCGACCTTTTTTTCCTCAGCCGGTTAATAGCGATAGTAAAGATCAGATCGACAAGGATTCAACTCGCGTGGCCAGCTTGTTGATTCGATTGGTCACCGCATCGTATCCGCGTAGAAGAGCAATAAAGATGTCGAAGTGTTCACCTTTCGTACACAAAGGTCAGGCTCCATCGATACTATTTGGCGGCATGCGGCTGCCGGCCGGTCAGCGTACGGTATGCGCGCACACACGGGATCAAGCCCGATCAGTTTGCATGGTGTGGAGCAGGCACAGATTCAAAATTGTGGCCAAGACGTGTATGGCTATTGACAAATAATTGCACGGTTCCCAAGGCACTTTATGGAGGCACGATGCATGTAGTGGTGTTCCAATAAAAATAGTATCTCAACATGAAGGATTGTGCAGCTGCGCAAATCGATGGCCTCTAAGATTAAGGGTATGATGCGAGCAGTACGGCGATTCGTGGCTGAATCGCCATCAGACTGTGTCCTGTAATCAAAAGTGTGTCGCATATGCACCAATAGATTGATCGAAACGATCGCTGCTAAAAAAATCAATCCAAGCCGTGAGATTTGTAGCTGGATCAAGTTGTCGCGAGGAAAAGAATATGTTATGGATCGGAAAAGCTGGAACGGTCGTTGGGTTCACATGAGGAAGCATATCATGTTTGCATGGATTTTGCGGCCACAAGTCTTACTACATGCATAATTGTGAAGCAAATACGAGGAAAATTATCACGATTAAATAATCGGTCAACCGGATCAGCTCGCGAGGATTCAGCTAGCACAATTTACTCAAGGCTTCGTGTGAGAATCAAGCACACTGCGAACTACGACTTTCGACTGTTGCAGACTGATTTAGCTCGGCCACAGACTATTTCGACTACACCACGGACTGTTTCGACTCTACTACGGACTAGATCTTCTACGACTCCATCGACCTGGACCACACGTTCGCTGCATCAACTCTATCGACCGTGCTCTACACTTGGGGGCTGCACCTTCTCCGCCCCGCGACCCGCTTCAGCTTTCGGATCCAGCGACTCGGGAGCTCCCTCGGCTTCGGCGATCTGCCACGGTCTTCAACTCCGGCGACCCACTGCTATGGTTTTTGGCTCCGGCGACCCGGAGGCTCCTTCGACTCCACCGCGTGATCCACTTCGGTCTTTGATTGCGGTCTTCAGTTGTGGCAACCCGTTGCGATCTTCGGATGTGCCAACCTGCTGATGCGCCAAATCCTTTCCGCCGGTGACCCGTCGGTGCCTCGACTTCGTGCATCGCATCGAATCTACACTCGGGGGCTCCGCCGACTCTGTCGTGAGGACGTTACCGCCTTCGGCTACGATCACTCACTACGGTCTTCGACTCCGCCGACCTGCTGTGTCTTCGACTTCTTCACGCGACCCTCTGTTGCGTCGACTATGTCCGCGATTGCATCGACTTCATCCACGGCGACTACAAATAAAGCTAAGTTTTCCCTCTAATTAGAGTTTTTTCTTTTTAACTCGCACTCGAAACACTCGGGGGTTGCGCCCACTTCGAGTAACCTAATGTGCCATCGATTACACGCACTCGAGCACCTCATACGCGACAGCCCGAGTAGCTGATTCTGCCTGATCGTCGAATCCTTGAACTTCGAGTACCTCGGCAAGGCACTGAGACTAAGGGTAATCAGGCTAACGAAAAGGCCTAGCATACAGTGCAAAGGTGTCGACTCGATTGGCACCAGAAAATAATTTTACAATCCAAAAGGCAAATATTTTTTACAAGATACAACTACTTCACAATTCTTCATAGCTTACAAGGATGTCGACTTCGTCGAGCTATTCTATCGGGTCCTCCAACAGGATTCAAAAAAACAACTGGCTACGCTATAAACTCAAGGACCGAGTCGAGTCCCTCCTCGGATGGTTGCATCATTGGATGCTACAAAAGACGCGACCCTCACCACGCACCTGATAGAAGCGACTACTTCAACTCCTTCTGCATCGTCGAGTCTTTCCGGCCAAACGCTGCATGATTCCATTATGTTGACTCTGTCTAAAACGTCGACTCTTGGCTCTTTGCGCATGAGACACTGACTCGATGCACTTCTGGGTCAGTGCTTTCTCCTTGCATGATTTTCGACTACCACTTTAAGATACAAGACTCGAGTCTCTGCCCGAGTCTACGAGTCCGCCAGACACTTGGGGGATACTCCAAACTGGAGCGCTGGTCGCGCATATACAAGATCCTCGAGTGACACACTTTGAATCCTCACTCGAATCCACGATTCGACTAAGGACTCGAGGGCTACTCCCATAGAGAGCGCTGGCCGCGCATCCGAAGAAATTTGTGAAGATATCCAAACATTATGAAAACCCTTCACTCGAATCTACGATTTAATTGTGGGCTTCGGGTTACTCCCATAGGGAGCGCTGAAAGCATATTCGACTGAAACAAGCAAAAGATGACAACAGTCGCAAAATACTTATAGTCCCCGCTCGAGTCTTCGACTCAACCAGGCACTCGGGGGCTACTCCCATAGGGAGCGCTGTTCGTGCACCCTATGATTATTTTTCCTTGTACATCGTATTGTGTGTCCATAACATCTACACTTGAATGCTATGGCGACTCTGCCATGTATTTCCCCTACAAAGAGATTACGTCTTCTGGGCCATCCGAATCATCTCCGCGATGACAAAAATTCGGATGTCGCGCTTACAGCATGAAGATAAGACCTGAATAAGGCCTGGCAACGCATCTGCTGCGCTCTACCAGAAATAACCACGTACCTGCAGGTACGATGAACATGCCTTGACGGATGCGTCGAGTGCTCACATTTACACACTGGGATTCGACTCTATAAGACCTCCGCGGCCTGAGTCGAATTACACCAGCACTTTTTCAAATTCGAGTCTGAGGACTCGAGTTTGAGTAGGTAGCCCTAGAGCAATTAACTGGTCCCGATCCGTCGAGCGCACCAGGCACGTTTACCATCATCTCTATGAACTACTATAAATTCGACTAACCCGATGAACTTCTGGGTGAAGTGCTTCGCACTCGATATAACTATCGACTCCGACATCCTAATACAAAGATCAAGACTTCTAAGTCTCCATCCGAATCTACGATTCGCATGGACACTCGGGGGATACTGACATGGGTATGCCCAATAGGCACCCAACTACAGCCTACCTAGTGCGGCTCGACGGAAGGCCCACTCGACGAATTGCTAAGTTCCATGACGCCTATGACGGTTCGAGTGGTATGAAGCCCATATGGGCACGGACTCCCAAACGCGCAAGACAAGGAAAGCTCAAGACTAGAGTTTGAATCTAACTTGTAACCAACTCATATTGATACCTAAGACCTAGCCTCCCCATATATAAAGGCTAGGAGGGTCCAACGAGAAGGCATCCTCTCCCCCAACAGGCAATCGCGACTCACGTAATAGACAGATCTACGATCTCCTATACGCCACAATAGATCTAGACAACACCCGCAGCATACACATATGCCAGATCTAATCTGCGCATCTACCGCCATCGGCGACATTGTAATCCTTCGGATCATCATCAATCAAGAGCAGACAAGCAGGACTAGGGTCCTCTACAAGACCTGAACCTGGGTAAACCTTGCGTCCCTATGTTCTTGTTTGATAGCCGATCGAGACTTCCAACGCTCCCTCCTTCTCCAAAACCTAAGTCCATAACAATGGGCATTGACGAGTTAAACCCTCGTCACTTGTTTTTACTGAGATGTGCTTAGTGTCAAATGCTTGTGTGTATGAGGCACCACATGATTTGGCTAATGATTAGAACAAGATTGATCTTAAACAATACTAGACAAAAATCAAACGTAAATCCCTCAATTTATAATTCAATGTGCTCACTTGATTTCGGTGATGATCTATTCTTTCTATATTTGACTTATATTCATCTATCTATCTATACGCTAACTAGACAATGATTAGGTGGTGGTGATTTAAGTATATCCACTTTTATGCTATATTTTGTTGCTATGTAACAAAGACCAAATGTAAATCTCTCGATTTATAATTCAACTTTCTCACTCAATCATCGTGATGATCTATTCTTTGCTATATTTGACTCATCATCATATCTATCTATCTATTTATCTATATATGCGTCGACTAGACATGATTAGGTGGTGGTAATTTAAGTATATCAACTTTTATGCTTATTTATAGTCTATTATAGTATTTTTCTGCTATATTTAAGAGTGTGTACGCACTCTGGAGGTTGTCACATTGTCTAGTATCGGCACCACATGAGTTGGCCAATGATTTGAACAATATGAGCTTTAACGGTACTTCATAAAGACCAAACATAAATCCTTTGATTCATAATTCAATTTGCTCACTAAATCATGGTGGAAATCACTTTTTGCTATATTTGACTGATGATCATCTATCTATATATACGTTAACTAGACCATGATTAGGTGGTGGTGCTTGAAGTATATCTACTTTTATGATAATTTATATTCTATTATAATATTAGAGATCACCACCATGATTGAGCTTATATGCACTCTGGAGGTAGTAACATAGTCTAGTGTTATATGTATGAGACTAGTATAAATTACTTGGTCTTGGTGGGGAGTAACTTGGACTAGTAAAAATATATACAATACTAATCCAAGTTACTCTACCAACACTAAAGGGGGTCTAGATACATTTATTTCACAAAACACATAACATCTTATATTTTGAAACGGAGGGAGTTCTAGCTAGACTACTCATAGTGAGATTGTCATAGCTAGTATCATCTAATATGATACCCAGTTACTATATATATGTACTATAACCATCTTAATATAATCTGGAAGTCTATCGTGCATCTGGTGTTGGATTGTTTAATTCATTACCTAAATAGCTACTCTACATGATGCACATATAGATTCTTTTGCCAATTTGATTCTTTAGTTTGCTCATGATTAAAGCAATGTAATGATTTTCTTAATTTAAACAATGGCAATTTCTATGAGAAATACAATGTTTGATTAATAATAAACAAGAGATATTGTGCATATGTTCTGACTCATGTCTGCTGGATTTCATCTATACATGATCAGATGATCTTGCGAGTTTAATATTAGCTACCATATGGTTCGATTGGTTATGGTTCTTGTGTATTTTTAGTTTACTTGTGATTGCAATAATGCGATATTCTGTCGTGGTTCCCAAGGATATAATATGGATAACAGAGCTCGTACCCCTTTACTTGACATTATATATGTTAGATATCTTTTTTCCAAATAATCTGGCAGTTTATATGATGCACACGGCATATGATTGCTCCATTTCCTATATAACTACTCTATATGGTGCACAAAGTGCTTCTATCAAAAGAATGTCACATTCTGCTTAATTTGATCTACCACTTCATACCATATTACATTGTTTAAACTAGCACAATGGTCTGCGTAGTACGCGAGCAACATCTTAATATTCAGTTTATTCTGTGTGACTAATTTTAGTGTTATATACAACTTTTTCTTGACATTAATAGATTTTCCTTTATCAACAATTTTTTTGATATAATGTTATGTACGATCTAATTATGCGTAGTTTTTATAAGAAATATTATATATAACTAACATAACTATCAGTGTTTCTCCTCCAAAGAAGTTATATCAAATCCAACTAATTTCATATATTGTAGACATCTCAACTTTAGCACCCCAACCAAAATAATTAGTTCTTACTACTTATGTATTTTGAATAAACTATTTGTGTTTGTGGCATTGCATCAACTTTGGTGTCTATCTATCATCCATTGTTACTATATTACATTTTTTTGGTTGTTTTTTTACTTCTTCAATTTCATAGTTCAAATATCCATATCAAGCATCTATTTTGCACGACTTATAAATGTAATTCAGTTAGCGAAAGTTTCACACCACTCACCAAATGGCATATGCTCGATCTACCAAATGTTTAATATTCGCTAATTTCTTGTGTTCTTGGCTACTATTATTTCTTCTGTTGTTCTCTAAGGATGATAAACAATCCAATTACATTCGATAAAAACAAAATGTAAATATCACTTAAATAATTATTATATAGGTACACGAATATAAATGATCTACCCATATTTACGCGTTGTGCTATATTTTTTTCGCACTCCTTCGAGGACAATTGGTTATTGTTCCATCATTTCATTTACTATTGTATATTTGAAATAAGAATGATTTTCAAATTTCCTTAGCGGTTTATAGTTGCCATACTCCCAACCTTGAAGATCATTCATATGTGGATGGATTTTTCTCATTTTTTTTGCATATAGTTTGACCACTTTGTTTCCAATAGGAGCATATATCGTATATATCTATGTACAAATACAATATTAGTGGAACATTAAATATTAGAAACCTATTGAAATGATGTATACTTAAGTACTGTATGGAACGTCATTTCTGCTAAAATCATCTCAATGTGAATATGTTCGTTAGTCCATACATTAACCTATTTTCTCGAAGTCTCAAAACCTTGAAATTTATATATCCATGTCTGGTTTGTCGTAGAGATCACACTTGACAGTGTAGGTGCCATATGCGTGGAAGCTGCACAATAGAAGTAAAAAAGTTTACCATAGGAAATTATATTTATCACCAACAACTTATATAATTACTCAATAAGAAATATTTCGGACATATTTAAGGACTTCTTTATCATTATCTATAATTTTTCATCCTATTGAATATATTTTTCCTTAGAATATTTATCAATAGACGGTTGGAATTCTTTGTCGAATGCTTGTACAAGTTATTTTGCATGATACTAACTGTAGCAGATTTTGGTTTTGTCCCAGTTTGTACCTTCATATAATGACCCACAATTATGGAAGAGTTCAATTTGATTCTCCATCATGACATTTTAGTGGTCAGGAGCAACAATCAGAGCAGATCTTTCATACATGTACGCTTTCGGTGGAAAATTATTTCCATCTAAATGGAAGGGAAATATCAACACAATTTGCAAAAGTCAAGTAGATATGTAAGAAAATTTTATCATGTCACTGATAGGAGAGAAAGTTTCTTTCTCATATTTACCTGGCTAACGTATTCTAGAAAGCTCAGCTAATGGCAACAATTATTCTGCTGGAAAAGACCTCGTGAAGGTTGTGCATAGAGAGCACGGAGGGCTTGCATCTTACTTTCACCTTTAGTCTCTTTTGTTTCTTCAATAATCCGTTCTAGTGTATGGTTTGCTTGTGTTTGAAATGAACAATAAAAAATTACAACCTCTAGCCATATGTGGTCACACTAGAGTTAAAATATGCCAGAATAACTCTTACATCACTAACAATCTTATCCACTATTGTTTGCAGTCTTTTTCTTCAGCATGACTATGATGGAGTTCATTTGATCTCCAAAAACCATGGTCTTGTTTACTCTAATTAGTTATGTTGCCCGCGATCTGATAATATTGTCTTTGACAGTGTAGCACATCAAGCATTCTTTTAACTACATTCATGATTGTTCCTTACTGTGATGAATAATAATGAACTGGTCATTAGTGAGTTGCGGGTCCCGTAAACTTTAGTGAACAAAATGTGTGATATGACGCAAGCATATGTACCTAATTTGGCACAACATATGGAGCTATTAACCGTCTTCTTACCAATCTTTGAGCATTCTTCTTGATAATTTATGTATGCCGACTCTCAAAGGTATTAGGGTCTCAATATATTGCTTCTCTAATATCTTCATAACTAATCTTTTGACATCAACAATAGCCTGAATTGGAAAAAGGCATATAAGGAATTGCATGATAAATAGGGAAAGCTGATTAATGGAGTGCAAGTGTGTGTATGTACGCTCTCTAAACTCATCAGATGTTGTGTCCATATGTTGATAACCACTCCATGCTCATTTATGCTTTCTTTTATTTTCTCGTATATTTGATGGACAAGTAGTAAAGTTTTTGACATTGCAATGTATGATGACTGCAAAGAAAGACGCTGCATTAATCAAAGAAGTCAAATTGGTCACGCCGGCTGCTTTTTTCTAGTAGTATATGTTGTATGATTTACCTTCTCATCTTTGCAATAATCAAGCAAGTGCAACCGCATATCTTTAACCCGTACCATGATGTAATCATGAAACAACTCTCTCGGAAGTGCACACCCATGGATAGACCTACAATTGTACAAATGGACCGTAATGAATCAGCAGAAATGAATGTACACTTTGTCCCTTGGAGACACACCTATATCAATTGGAGAAAACAGTAATACTTTCTCCGTTTGGAAATATGTGTCACAGATTTGTCTAAATATATATGTATCTAGATGCATTTTACTGTGTAGATACATGTAAATTTAGATAAATCTATGTCACTTATTTCTGAACGGCGAGAGTAGTATATGACTGTATCTAACCTTAATTGCCAACAGTCAAGATCGAGTAACCCAGACAGCCAGATCGGTCTAGTCACCCAAACCCACAATGTTTCTATTTGCTAGTGATTGTTTAAATAATCTATAAACAACATGTATGTATTGGTTGATTTTCTCCCATGTCAAAAGAGAAAAGGAGCCATGCATATACCTTCCGTTAGGGACGTCGAGCTTGGCCGCTTCTTGCCGAAAGATTTTTTGAGAGCTGGAACCTGCGTCATGATCTGACTTTATGGTCTTGCATAGTGATGTACGGCGACCGGCGAGAAAGTGCGGTTGTGTGGCTCTTGTTGCTTAATTTAGGTTGCTTAGCCACAAAATAATGCACTACGTGCTCACATGCATGGGGTGTGAACGTGAGACATTGCACCACTAGCTAGTCAAATATTCTACAATGTCAGGATAGCATTTAGAATGCCAGATGATAAGCTGCATGTCAGGATAGCCTGCAGGACTGCAGCTAGTTGCAGGTCAAGTTGCTAGGGCGGCTTGACTTCATAGACTCTGTTCACATTGTAAAATAGTGGCGGTAGTAGTAGCTGGAGTACTATAAGTAGCGGTCCTTGTATCAGCTCCCAGCAATGCAATAAGAGCATTCGGCCTCCTGGTCTCTCCACTCCCGAGCTCCATCTCTCGCGTGTGTGTGTGTGTTGAGCTCTCGCGTGTGTGCGTGTGTTCATCTCGTGTCCTGGAAGCTGACAATTGGTATCAGAGCCAAGTTCAGTAGCCATGTCGCAAGGCAATGGGAGAGGCAAAAACGGCGCAACCCTTCCACGCTAATCCGCGGCACCTCCGCCCGGGCAGCGACGACGATCGCCGAGCCATGGGCGCAGCAGGGGCGGCGTAATGGCGGCGAGATTGTCGTGCAACAGGTGGTGCGCGAGACCGGAGGCGGTAGCAGCACCAACCTCTCCTTTCCGATGTTGACGCGCTCCAACTACACCAATTGGGCGATGGTGATGGAGGTGAACCTCCAGGCGGCGTCACTCTGGGAAGCGATCGAGGACGAGACCGTACCTCGTAGGGAGGACAAGCAGGCGTTGGCGGCGCTGCTCCGCTCTACCCCATCGGAGATGCACTGCATGCTCGTGGGGAAGGGGAGCGCGAAGGCGGCCTGGGAGGCAATCCGCCTTCATTACCAGGGGAACGATCGTGTGCGCGACTCACGGGTGCGCCGACTGCGAACTGAGTTCGAGATCGTCACGTTCAAGGCCAACGAGCGGATCGACGCGTTCGCGATGCGCATCTCCAACATCGCATCCGCCTTGCGCTCTCTCGGCGACTCGGTCGACGAAGAGAAGGTTGTGAGAAAATTCCTCTATGTTGTCCCTACGCGCTTCATGCAGATTGCCTTCTCCATCGAGACCCTGCTCGACCCAGCAACGCTCACGGTCGAGGAGGTTGTTGGCCATCTCCGAGCCATTGAGGAACGGCTGGACGGTGATCAAGAATGCAGCTCCAGCGGCCAGCTCCTACTCACTGAGCAAGAGTGGGAGGCGCGGAAGAAACAGCCGCGGGAAGGTGGAACAAGCGGCAAAGGGGAAGGCCCCGGCAATGGCCGGAAGGGCGGGCAGCCTCAACAGCAGGCCCTGCCAACACGAGGTCCCGGCAATGACATCGGCAGGGACAAATGCCGGTACTGCAGGAAAAAGGGCCACTAGGCCCGCGAATGCCGCAAGAAGCAGCGGGATGAGGCGGCGGCAGCACCGTTGGCTGCTGCCAATCTTGTCCAGGCCGAGGAAGACAAAGGCCCTGGACTAATGATGGCATGCGTCGAGGAGGTGTTCGAGCACCCCATGAACACCATGGCGCACACCGGTGGTCAAGTGTTCCTCAACGAGGAGAGGGCCATCGTCACCCCTGCCCATGACGACGCCCAAGGCGGTGAGGTATGGTTCCTCGACACCGGCGCAACGAACCACATGACAGGCTCCGTCGGTGCCTTTGTTGAGTTGGACCGTTCGGTCACCGGCAAGGTGCGTTTCGCGGACAACTCGGTGGTGGATATCCATGGACGTGGAACCATCGTGTTTGCCGTCGAAGGGGGAGATCACCGTGCTTTCACCGAGGTCTTCTTCATCCCGGCGCTCAAGAGCAGCGTCGTGAGCCTTGGCCAGCTCGACGAGAGTTGGTATGACATCCACATACGTCGTGGCATCCTCATCGTACGTGACCAGCGAAATCGCCTACTAATGAAGGTACAACGCTCACCCAATCGTTTGTACAAACTTCGGTTCACACCTGTTCGTCCAGTGTGCCTCGCCATGGGTCACGTGTCCGATGCCTGGCGCTGGCACGCACGGCTCGGGCACCTGCACTTCGATGGCTTGCAGAGGATGGCTCGTGGAGGCTTGGTGCGTGGTCTTCCGCACATCGAGCATGCCGATGAGCTGTGCGAGGCATGCCTTGCCGGGAAGCAGCGACGCCTACCATTCCCGCAGAAGGCACACTACAGGGCCCAGAAGCCGCTTGAGCTCGTACACAGGGACTTGTGCGGCCCCATCACACCTCCAACGCCAGGAGGCCGACGCTACATCTTGCTGTTGATTGACGATCGCAGTAGGTACATGTGGGTGGAGCTCCCTGCGTCCAAAGACGAGGCCGCACGCGCCATCGTCAAGTTCCAGGCGGCAGCTGAGGTGGAGTGCGGGCACAAGCTGCGTGTGTTGCGCACCGATCGTGGCGGCGAGTTCACGTCGGCCACCTTCTACGAGCACTGCACCGAGAGCGGTGTGCAACGTCACCTCACTGCGCCGTACACGCCGCAGCAGAATGGCATCGTCGAGCAGCGAAACCAGACAGTGTTCGGCATGGCGCGTAGCATGCTCAAGGCTAAACGGGTGCCGAACCTGTTTTGGGGAGAGGCAGTACTCACGGAGGTGTTCATCCTCAACCGGTGCTTCACGAGGAGCGTCGACGGCATGACGCCCTACGAAGCGTGGCACGGCAAGAAGCCGGACGTACGCTTCCTCCGCGTCTTCGGCTGCGTTGGGCACGTCAAGGTGGCACGCCCGCACCTGCAGAAGCTCGACGACAGGAGCACCCCCATGGTCTTCATCGGCTATGAGACGGGTTCTAAGGCGTACAGGATGTACGATCCTATTTCCAAGCGCCTACACGTGTCACGCGATGTCATCTTCGACGAAGAGGCATGGTAGAACTGGGAGGCGCCCGGGGAGGCCCCGGCAAGCAGCTCCTTCACGGTGGAGTACCCCGTCTACGTCACGCATGCGGCCACGTCGACCACGACTCGTTCCCGGGACACAACTCCCGCAAGCAATCGTGTCACCGTCACGCCATCTGCCACGCCGTCTGCAGCCCGGCAACAACTCCTGACAATGACGCCTAGCAAGGATGCTGAGATTCCGTCATCAGGCTCCACTCAGGTGCGGTTTGTGACGCCACCGTCGGCGCAATCGGCTCTCTTCGATGCCCACGACGGTGCCACCGCACCACACCGGTTCCGGCTTGTCGATGACCTGCTTGGAGCTCCTGCCGTTACACCCCATCTGGCGGAGCAGTTCTTCAACGACGAGGTGTTGCATCTCGTGGCAGGAGAAGAACCGACATCGTTCGCTGAGGCGGAACGCGAGGAATGCTGGCGTCGCGCAATGTTAGATGAGCTTCAGTCCATCGACGACAACAACACCTGGACTCTCACCTCTCTCCCTACAGGCCACCGTGCGATCGGCCTCAAATGGGTGTTTAAGGTGAAGAAAAATGAGCATGGGTACATCGTCAAGCACAAGGCCCGGCTTGTCGCACAGGGCTACGTGCAGCGTCCAGGTGTGGACTTCGAGGAGGTCTTCGCGCCAGTGGCAAGGCTCGAGTCTATGCGGCTCATCCTCGCCCTGGCAGCACACCGTGGCTGGGAGGTTCATCAGATGGATGTTAAATCCTCCTTCCTAAATGGAGATCTCGAGGAGGAGGTCTGCGTGTCCCAGCCGCCAGGGTTCGTCGCTGACGGACATGAACACGACGTCTACAAGCTCCATAAGGCCATGTATGGGTTACGACAAGCGCCTAGGGCCTGGAACGCCAAACTGGATGCAAGTCTAGCTTCGCTCGGCTTCACGCGCAGTGTCACAGAACACGGCGTGTATGCACGAGGGACTGGAAATGCACTGCTGATTGTCAGGGTCTATGTTGATGACCTGGTAATCACCGGTGCTGAGCAGCGAGAAATGCACCGTTTCAAGGAGGAGATGAAGCGGTTGTTCTCCATGAGTGACCTTGGCTTGCTCCGGTACTACCTCGGCCTTGAGGTGAAGCAAGAGCGTGGACGCACCATGATCACACAAGTTGCATACGCGAGCAAACTCCTCGACAAGGCGGGCATGGCGGGCTGCAATGCCGCGCACACGCCCATGGAAGCACGATGCCAGCTGAGCAAGGAGAGCAAGGAGACGCCGGTGGATGCAACATTCTACCGCAGTGTCATCGGCAGCCTCAGGTACCTGGTTCATACCCGCCCGGACATTGCGTTCGCCGTGGGCTTCCTGAGCAGGTTCATGGAGGTGCCAGCGGGGGATCACCTTGCGGCAGTGAAGCATCTTCTTCGATACATCGCCGGTACACTAAACCACGGGTGTGTGTACCGCCACGGTGATGGTGAGACACTGATCGGTTTCAGCGACTCCGATCACGCTGGCGACGTGAACTCCAGGAAGAGAACCTCCGGTGTGTTGTTCTTCCTCGGTGACAGTCCAGTGAGCTGGCAATCTCAGAAGCAGAAGGTTGTCGCCACTTCTTCGTGCGAGGCGGAGTACATAGCGGCAGCGACGGCGGCGTGCCAAGGGATTTGGCTTGCCCGTCTCTTCGGCGACCTACTAAACCAAGAAGCTGCGCCGGTCAAATTGTTCATCGACAACAAATCTGCAATCTCACTGTGCAAGAATCCGGTTCTCCATGATCGCAGCAAGCACATTGATCTGCGCTACCACTTCATCCGCGATTGCATGGAAAATGGCTCTGTTGCCGTGGCGTTTATCAGAACCAGTGAGAAGAAGGCGGACATCCTGACCAAGGCTCTCGGTCGCACTCAGTTCCAGAGTCTGCGTGAGAAAATTGGGATCGTTAACGTGAAGAGCAACTAAATTAGGGAGAGAATTGTTGCTTAATTTAGGTTGCTTAGCCACAAAATAATGCACTACGTGCTCACATGCATGGGGTGTGAACATGAGACATTGCACCACCAGCTAGTCAAATATTCTACAATGTCAGGATAGCATTCAGAATGTCAGATGATAAGCTGCATGTCAAGATAGCCTGCAGGACTGCAGCTAGTTGCAGGTCAAGTTGCTAGGACGGCTTGACTTCATAGACTCTGTTCACATTGTAAAATAGTGGCGGTAGTAGTAGCTGAAGTAGTATAAGTAGAGGTCCTTGTATCAGCTCCCAGCAATGCAATAAGAGCATTCGTCCTCCTGGTCTCTCCACTCCCGAGCTCCATCTCTCGTGTGTGTGTGTTGAGCTCTCGCGTGTGTGCGTGTGTTCATCTCCTGTCCTGGAAGCTGACAGCTCTGGCTCGACCCAGCTACAGGTTTTTTAATCTAAGCATTGCATTTTCTTTTATTTTTCCATAGAATTGATGCGATGCATGTATGCATGGACTCCCTGCTCCAATTTTGGACGTGATGGACACAACAAGGAGTCTATGTATAGAACTTCAGTCCTGGAGGATTTATTTGATGCAGCGAGGATGTTGTGCTTGAACTCTTGCAAGATGGTGTTAGTCGCCGGCCGGCCAGCCACAGTTCAACTCTAGAATTGTACAAGATGGTGCCCGGCGGCGCCGTAGTTGAACTCCAAAATTGTAGAAGATGGTGCACGGCGGCTGCCAAAGTAGACGCACGGCCGCATGGAAATAAGGGGATCTGAGGAAATTCTGGTGTTAGGTTTAGGGACAATACGTATTTTAAATCATGGCATAGGTGGGTAATTAGGTTGACCTCCGGTGGTATAAATATGATTTAAAGATCTATTGGTCACAATTTTCTATTTCACCAAATCAATGGCCAGATCTCTCTGATTTTTGTGGCCCATCATGTACTTCTAATATATAATAGATACTTCATTGACCTTGCAAGGTGCACAATATATTATTTGTTTGTTTGTCAACAGTTGGAAATACAATAGTTGTAGGCATTACAAAGAAGGTTTGTGTTACTTTTTGGCTGCATCCAACTATTGTTTTGGCAGTAAATGACTCATCTCTTTGTTTCTCTTCTTTTTTTATTTACTAGCCCGACGATCAAAATATTTGAATGATCTGACTACCGAAAAGCAATGGTTAATATCTTGCTGGTAGTCTATTAAATACACTTGATCTATTACTTGTTTTTCCAAGGTACTATCATAGTTTTCCGGTGATTTAAACAATGCCACCTTCTGTGGTTGGAGGTCCGACCATAAGTTTTCGAACTGCACACTTATCTGTCTAGTTCATACTATAGACTATTTTTAAACGCTATTTTTATATTTGAGGTTAATACTTTGTTGTACTGACCAGTTCTAAGCAGTTGAAGGAATCACACGCACCTCTTTTTTTATATCTTCTATATTTCTGTTCTGTAGTGATATGATTAGTTTATGAGGGAAAGAATCGAGTTGCTTGATTCCCTACATTCGTTGCCACACTAGTTTAGTTAGTCTGCATGAGACACACATGTTGATTGCTTGATTTGTTATATTAGGACAATGCCAAATTTGAAATTCTTTGACAACAAACATGGTGTTTTTCGCCTACTTTGCTGCTCTAACTTACTATGTCTTAGTTTCAGCATTCAAATAATCTGTAGTGTTTGTTCTAGAGTGGCTATGATACTGACACATGTACGCATCGGTCCAGGGCGTCGTCTGTTCCTGTTATTCCGGAAAGAGATGTACGAGATACATCATTGATTGTTCCTAGCCAATGATAAATTAGAATTATTTTACATATAAGATGTCCGCTAGTTAGCTGGTACACTATGCTGACTTTTTCTTTGTTTCAGACTGCAGATGAAGCTATGGGGGCAGAAGAGAGGAATCATACGTTAAGTATTGAGGTCATTTCACAAATAGCGGTCACAGTGGTTATTGCTTGCATCGACCCACTATTCTAGTTTTTCCAGCACGAAGAGGTATTGCAGCTGCACTCCAAATAATTGATTTAATTGAACAAGAAACATATGAAATAGATGAAATAATCATGATAACACGTGAACAGATATAGGAACTGAAAGATCGACAACATTGGACGGACCGTCTACTTGATAATCTCTTATGCAGCTATCATGGTATGTTAGTTCTTACTTGTATAGTGATGTAAGTTCCATAGCAGAAACCCTGTTCCAACCCATGTTTGGCGATGTCTTTGTAATGCTTCATCTTATTTTTGTTAAAATTTTGTTCTGTAATGTATTTCAAAAAAAATTGTTGATGTAATAGGGTGATCCTAGAGCGGCCATTAGTCGGCCAAAATATTAACGGACTGTTTAAAAGAAGAGTTGCGTCATAGTTATATAATAGGTAAATATGTCAACCAGCAGATGGGCCCAATAAACAGTAAAGACTGTAAGTGGCAGGTCAGAATACTGGTGGGCCTTATGAGCGGCCATGGCCCTGAAAACGTATAGGGCTGAACAACAATAGGTCAGAATAGTAAAAGGCCTGAACAGTAGAAGGCACATACAATAAAAGGCCAAAAGAGAAAAATGACCAGAAGAGTAAAAGGCTTGAACAGTAAATGGCAGAACAGTAAAGTCCAGAATAGTAAAAGGCCAGAAGAGAAAATGACCTAAACAGTAAATGGTCGGAAGAGTAAAAGGTCAGAATAGTGAAAGTTCAGAACATTAGAAGGCCATAACAATAAAGGACCCTAATAGTGGCAACCTAGAAATGTAAAAGGTCATAATAGTAAATAGGTAGAATAGGAGCGGACACTACGGACTGTAGGAACAGTAATGGGTTGGTGACAGGCCTCAATTGTACCCGACCTACTGGTGCAGATCGCTAATGGGCCGCATATGTTGGACCAAGGTGGGCCTTCTCTAGTCCGAAACAGTAACGAGCCTGAAATTGTGCGGGCCGCGGAGGGCTGAACTAATGGTCCCATTTCAAACAGTTTAGGGCAAATTAGTAACGGGTCGTAATATTATTGGGCTCTTCTCATGGGTCGGCTCACTTAATAATTAGCAGGCCTTGGCTAGGCCAGGATTCTACCATGGTTTCTGTGATCATTAACAGCGGTAATTGAGCGTTAACATCGTTTGCCACATGGCGTTTTGCATGACGTCGGCAGTCAACGCGGCTGGCGAACAGATCTACAATGAAACAAGTTTTCGTGGTTGAATGGTGCGATCCGCCACAGTCGCAAAAAAGTCATGGTAGATTCTTTTGTGACGGGGATTTTACCATGAAGGGCATCCGTCGTAGAAGACTTTTTAACCACAAAAAAGGGCCTTCAACCACGAAAATAGTCCATTGTAAAAGCCAACTTTTCTTGTAGTGAATGGTGCATGGCCACCCTTCACGAAGGGTACCCATGGTATCAGGTATGGATTCCAAGTGGTTTAGACTGACTTGATGTAAGTTCTTGTATCTCACTTTTCTTGTTGTCACCTTACTTCTCTATCAATTTTATCATGAAGGTTGTCCCTTGTGTCGCTCGCCTCATTATAAACAAGATGTTCGCAAACGACAAGTTTCTAACTCTGTATAGCGAGGGCCCTAAAGGCATGCAGCAACTATATGATGTGGATGTCTACCAGACGATGTCCACCACCTATTTGGGTGGCCGAGGTTGGTCCAATTATGTCCGTGAGAATGGTCTAAAGCAGGAGACAAGGTAGCATTCGATTTTAGCAAACCTGGCAGATACTTGCAAGTCGTACACCTGTTGACCTAAGGACCAAGAATAGAGGTAGTACAAATTAATTTGCTTCTATATTCATCACAACCTCTGATGAATTTATTGTGACTAACTATTCTGCACCATTGTCTTTACAAATCATTGTCATTTGAGGGATTATGGCGCTCGTGTGCTCGATTTCTAGCGAAACCCTAAAACCTGGGATCCATAGATATACCCCATTGACCTACCAGAACATCGGTTAACCAATGGAATTTTATCCCTTATTCTAGTTAGTTTAGGTCATAGAAACATGGGAGACCAAGGTTGAACGCTACTTTTGCCTCCAGTTCACCCGTAGTGGGAGTTTCTAGCTATATATATACGCGTGAAAACCTTTTCTAGTGTTATCATGCATGTGAACAGGCTCACCCAGGGGTTGGGTTCTGCCTATATCAACATCACACCACACTTTCATACATATGGTAGTTCCACATGTAAGATTTGGAGGGATTCTTGCGCTCATGTCATCGATTCCAGCAAAACCCTAAAACATGGGCCTGACAGATCTACCCCTTTGACCTGCCACAACCACGGTTAACCAATGGACTTATATCCCTTATTCTTGTTAGTTTATGTCATAGCAACATGGGAGACCAAGTTTGACCCATGATTCCACAGGTTTCCCTCTAGGCTCACCTGACCCATGTAGTTTTCCACCAACTAGGAGTGCAGAAACCTTAATTTTCTATTGTTATCATGCATGCCTATGAACAGGCTCAGACAGGGGTTGGGTTATGCCTATATCAACATCCTACTACACTATCATACATATGGTAGTACCACATTCAATATTTGGAGGGATGCTGGCACTCGTGTGCTCGGTTTCCAGCAAAACCCTAAAACATGGGCTCCACATATCTACCCGTTTGACCTGCCACATCGATGGTTGTCCAATGGACTTTTATCTCTTACTCTTGTTTTTTTAGGTCATAGCCACATGGGAGTCCAAGGTTGGCCCCTAATTCCACAAGTTTCCCTTCTAGGCTCAACCGGGGGGTTTCCAGCTACGTTTGCAGAACTTTGATTAATTTTCCTGTGTTATGATTCAAGCATGTGAAGAGGCTCACCCATGGGTTGGGTTCTGCCTATATCAACATCCCACCCCACTTTCATACATATGGTAGTGCCACATGCAAGATTTGGAGAGTTCTGGCGCTCGTGTGCTCGGTTTCCAACGAAGCCCTAAAACATGGGCCCCAAAGATCTATGCCTTTGACCTGCCACAACGACGGTTGACCAATGTACTTTTATCCCTTATTCTTATTAGTTTATGTCATAGCAACATGGGAGACTAAGGTTGACCCCTGATTCCACGGGTTTTTCCTCTGGGCTCACCCGAGCTGCGTAGTTTTCCACCAACTAGGAGTGCAGAAACCTTAATTTTCTAGTGTTATCATGCATGCATATGAACAGGCTCACCCAGGGGTTGGGTTGTGCCTATATCAACATCTCACCACACGTTCATACATATGTAAGTGCCACATGCAAGATTTGGAGGGATTCTGGTGCTCGTGTGCTTGGTTTCCAACGAAGCCCTAAAATATGGGCCCCACAATTCTACCCCTTTGACCTTCTACAACGCCGATTGACCAATGGACATTTATACCTTATTATAGTTAGTTTAGGTCATAGCAACATATGATACCAAGGTCGACCCCTAATTCCATAGGTTTTCCCTCCGGGCTCACTCGGGGGTTTTTCCAGCTACATTTGTAGAACCTTAATTAATTTTCTAGTGTTATCATGCATGGATGTGAACTGGCTCACCGTCCAAGGGTTGGGTTCTTCCTATATCAACATCCTACCACACTTTCATACATATGGTATTGCCACATGCGTGCTCGGTTTCTAGCGAAACCCTAAAACATGGGCCCCACAGATCTACCCCTTTGATCTGCTACAACGACGGTTGACCAATGGACTTTTATCCCTTATTCTTGTTAGTTTAGGTCATAGCAACATGGCATACCAATTTTGAACCTTGATTCCATAGGTTTTCCCTCTGATTAACCTGACCCATGGAGTTTTCCACCAACTAGCAGTGCAGAAACCTTAATTTTCCAGTGTTATCATGCATGCATGTGAACAGGCTCACCCAGGGGTTGGGTTCTGCCTATATCAACATCCCACCACACTTTCATACATGTGGCAGTGCCACATGCAAGATTTGGAGAAATTTTAGCGCTCATGTGCTCGCTTTCCAGTGAAACCCTAAAACATGGGCCCCATAGGTCTACCCCATTAACCTGCCACAACCACGGTTGACCAATCAACTTTTATCCCTTATTCTTGTTAGTTTAGGCCATAGCAACATGGGATACCAAGTTCGACCCCTGATTCCACAGTTTTCCTCTGGTCTCACTAGACCCACGTAGTTTTCCACCAACTAGGAGTGCAAAAACCTTAATTTTCTAGTGTTATCATGCATGTATGTGAACAGGCTCACCCAGTGGTTCGGTTATGCCTATATAAATATCCCACCACATTTTCATACTTATGGTAGTGCCACATGCAAGATTTGGAGGGATTCTGGTGCTCATGTGATCGGTTTCCAGCAAAACCCTAAAACATGGCCCCCATAGATATACCCCTTTGACCTGCTAAAACGACGGTTGTCTAATGGACTTTTATCCCTTATTCTATTTACTTTAGGTCATACCAACATGGGAGACCAAGTTTGACCCCTAATTCCATAGGGTTTCCCTCCAGGCTCACCCGGGGGTTTTCCAACTATGTTTGCATAACCTTAATTATTTTTCTAGTGTTATCATGCATGCATGTGAACACTCTCACCCATGGGTTGGGTTCTTCATATATCAACATTACATCACAATTTTATACATATGGTAGTGCCACATGCAAGATTTTGAGGGATTCTGGCGCCCATGTGCTTGATTTCCAGCGAAACCCTAAAACATGGGCCCCATAGATCTACCCCTTTAACCAGCCACAACATCGGTTCACCAATGGACTTTTATCCCTTATTATTGTTAGTTTAGGTCATAGTGGGAGTTTCCAGCTATATATATACGCGTGAAAAGCTTTTCTAGTGTTATCATGCATGCATGTGAATAGGCTCACTCGGGGTTGGGTTCTGCCTATATCAACATCGCACCACACTTTCGTACATATGGTAGTGCCACATGCAATATTTGGAGGGATTCTGGTGCTCGTGTGCTTTGTTTCCAGCGAAACCCTAAAACATGGACCCCACAGATCTACCCCTCTGGCCTGCCACAACAATGGTTGACCAATGGACTTATATCCCTTATTCTTGTTAGTTTAGGCTATAACAACTTGGGATACCAATGTTGAACCTTGATTCCATAGGTTTTCCCTCTAGTTCACCTGACCCGTGGAATTTTCCACCAACTAGCAGTGTAGAAAATTTAATTTACAGTGTTATCATGAATGCATGTGAACATGCTCAAACAAGGGTTGGGTTGTTCCTATATCAACACCCCACCACACTTTCATACATATGGCAGTGCCACATGCAAGATTTGGAGGGATTCTGGCGCTCGTGTGCTCGGTTTCCAGCGAAACCCTAAAACATGGTCCCAAAAGATCTACCCCTTTGACTTGCCACGACGGTTCACAAATGGAGTTTTATCCCTTATTCTTGTTAGTTTAGGTCATAACAACGTGGGAGACCAAGGTTGAACACTAGTTTTTTCTCCCTTTCACCCATTGTGGGAGTTCCCATGTATATATACGAGTGGAAACCTTTTCTAGTGTTATATATCATCCATGCATGTGAACAGGCTCACCCGGGGTTTGGATTCTACCTATATCAACATCCCACCACACTTTCATACAAATGGTACTACCACATGCCTAAGTTGGAGGGATTCTAGTGCACGTGTGCTCGGTTTCTAGCGAAACCCTAAAACATGGGCCCCACAGATCTACCACTTTGACCTATCACAATGAGGGTTGACCAATGGATTTTTATCCCTTGTTCTTATTATTTTAGGTCATAGCAACATGGGATACTAAGGTTAAACCCTGATTCCATAGGTTTTCCTTTGGTTCACCTCGCCTGCGGAGTTTTTCACCAACTAGCAGTGCAGAAACCTTAATTTTCTAGTGTTATCATGCATGCATGTGAACAGCCTCACCCAGGGGTTGGATTCTGCCTATATCAACATCCCACCACACTTTCTTACATATGGTAGTGCCACATGCAAGATTTGGAAGAATTTTAGTGCTCGTGTGCTCGGTTTCTAGCGAAATCCTAAAACATGGCCCCACAGGTCTACCCCTTTGACTTGCCACGACGATGATTGACCAATGGACTATTATCCCTTATTCTTGTTAGTTTAGGTCATATCAACATGGGATACCAAGGTTGTCCCCTGATTCCATAGGTTTTCCCTCCGGGCTCACCCAACCCGTGGAGTTTTCCACCAACTAGTAGTGCAAAAAAGCTTAATTTGTCTAGTGTTATCATGCATGCATGTGAACAGGCTCACCAAGGGTTGGGCTCTACGTACATCAACATCCCACCACACTTTCATGCATATGGTAGTGCCACATGCAAGATTTGGAGGGATTCTTGCACTCGTATGCTCGATTTCTAGAAAAACCCTAAAACATGGGCCCCACAGATCTACCCCTTTGGTCTGCCACAACGATAGTTGTCTAATGGACTTTTGTCCCTTATTCTTGTTAGTTTAGGTCATAGCAACATGGGAGACCAAGGTTGACCCCTAATTACACAAGTTTTCCATCTGGGTTCACTCGGGGGTTTTCCAGCTACGTTTGAACAACCTTGATTAATTTTCAAGTATTATCATGCATGCACGTGAACAGGCTCATCCAGGGGTTGGGTTCTGCCTATATCAACATCTCACCACACTTTCATACATCTTGTAGTGCAACATGCAAGATTTGGAGAGTTCTGGCACTCGTGTGCTCGGTTTCCTGTGAAACCCTAAAACATGGGCCCCACAGATCTACCCCTTTGACCAGCCACAACAACGGGTTTACCAATGGAATTTTATCCCTTATTCTTGTTAGTTTCGGTCATACCAACATGGGAGACCATGGTTGACCCATGATTCGAGAGGATTTCCCATCGGGATCACCCGGCCCGTGGAATTTGGCACCAACTAGGAGTTCACAAACCATAATTTTCTAGTGTTATCATGAATGCATGTGAATAGGCTCACCCAAGGGTTGTGTTATTCCTATATCAACATCCCACCGCACTTTCATACATACTGTAGTGCCACATGCATGATTTGGAGGGATTCTGACGCTCATGTGCTCGGTTTTCAGCGAAACCCTAAAATATTCCCCCCAAAGATCTACCCCTTTGACCTGCCAGAACGACGGTTGTACAATGGACTCGCTACAAGAAATGTTTCCTTCCGCAACGACTTGTCCCGATGGTCATCGTAGAAGGCACGTCTTCTGCGACGAATTTCTCGGCTCGATCGTGGCTAATGGAAAACTTCTATTTCCAGTTTCGCGACCCTCTACTATGATGGAACCACTAAAAACATGGAGAAAGCTCGGCCAGCGCGTGGCAGAAGCAAGATTTTCAGTTCCTCGAGCGATGTTGACTCGCAGAAGTCTTTTGAGGTGTGTGGGTCCTGGACGTTAGTGTCTCTAGTGGACCATACTTTTCGGTCGCGCCTCCCTGATTTGAACTTGATAACGTTGCTCAATGCGGCTGCCGTTTAGTCAGGCTGTTGGGTCCCCCATGTCAGCCTCTCATTAGCAGAATCATGTGTATGATGGAATTTTTTCCCTTCTCTCACGCTACCCTGTTCCAAACTTGATAGCATTACTCGATGCATATACCGTTTAATCAGGCTACTAGGACCCACATGTCATCCTCTCATTAGAAGAAACGTGTGTCTCATGGTGGTGGCACGGCATATGCCATGCATAGGCTAAAGATGGGGCCAATGTGCACTAGAGGAATCTAGGGAGGGATAGTGTGGTGATTCCACACACAGATGTTTGTATTTCTCTCTTATTGGATGTAGATTACAAGGGCTCCTCGAGCTGTTCGTGAGAAGGAGTCTAGTTCTCTTACTCCACACTACAAAGCCCTAGGGTTCTTCCTTAAAAGAATGATCGATCCCCTTCTATGGAGGCCCTGGTGCTCCTTATATAGGGGATCCTAGGTCACAAAGCTAGCACACACGTGGAGGAATATTCCCCGAATATGCCCTTTGGTTAAAGCAAGATGCCTCTTTACACACTTTAATCGGCTAGTCTGGACCTTGGACGTAATCCTCTATGAACTCCTTGGCTTTTGGCGTCATCCGACACTGGTAGCGTCAGCCGACAGTAGCTACGTCACCTTTGTCGGCCACGCACCACTGGTCCTTCCCTCTGCTCGCTTCGCTCACGCTTCAGTGGATAGAGGCCAGCTTTTGACCAGCGGGAGATTCCTTCCTTCTCTTGGAAGCCAAGTGGTAACCCGGCTAGCGCTTGGCTAACCCGGCTACGAGGGTACCTGCACATATGGTAAATCAAGCATAGCCGAGATATGTTTTATGTCGGCCGGGTTAATGTTAGGTGAACACCCACCAGGTCGGATTACCCTGTAAGTTGGCCTGCCTTGAGGAGACCTGGCCAGCCTTCGCTTTGACCGTGCCGTACGTTGGCTAACTCGGACTTTATACCCCGGCATGACCCTACCCGGGGTATCCCCCAACATTACTCCCTGAAGCTAGTGCGGTCTTAGCAACTTCAGCTGATAAGGCCACAACAGGTTCCATTTATCAAGATCTGCACTTCCCTTGCCGAGTTATCCTGTAACCCGGTCTCTGTGGTTTAACATTCCCTTGGCTCGATCCGAGTTACTTCTCGTTGGCCGGGTCATTGTCCATGTATCCGGGTTATCTTTCCTTCTCTCATACGCTTCCCCATATCCCACGTGGAGGGTAATCATCACTTTGCCTCATTTTCTGGGTCGCGCCAGTTTACTGCGCCGGTTATTGTATTGATTGTCATGAATAACGGTTGCACGCGTCACGTCATGGCAACCTCCTCGTTAACTGTATCATAACATTGCATCGTGGGATTCCCTGCTCCATGTGGCCCTTGGTGTGGCATGAGCATGATTGGTTGGTCTGGAGAATACACGGCCACATCGTGTGGCCACGCCGCAGTGGTTGATCCCACTACGCCCCCTTGAGGCGTAGTTAAATAGGGGACATGGGCGGCTCTTGGGGAAGTTCCCCCACTTCGCACGCGCCCCCGCCCTCTACTTCTTCTCCACACAACTCCGCCGTTGTCGCCGCTTCTTCCTTGGTGTAGCGCTGCCGCTGCCGTGCCTAGCTACTCTTTCACGAATGTGCCACCGCTCCTGCGCAAGCTCTTTGCTATGTGGCCTTGCAACTCCAAACCGTTGCTTCCCGCCGCAGAGTAACCTTTCGAAGACCTCGATCTAGACATGAGTGAGGAGGATATCATCGTCGCCTAGGAGGAGGAGGAAGAAGAAGCTCACGAGCGTGGCGCCTGGGCGGGCACATGGGTTTATCAGGATGACATTGACTGGCTCTACGCGTCTCGCTGCATCCTCACAGGCGTCTCATGCCTCCTCGCTGCCCAGGAGATTGCTCCTTCTCCTAATCCCGGCGAGTTCGTCGTGTTCTTGTCTCATTTTCAGCGCAGCTTTGGCCTCCCAGTGAGTGACTTTTTCCATGATTTCATCAACACTTACCAACTTCAGCGACACCACCTTCCTGCCAATGCTATTACTTCCCTTTCCTCTTTCGCCTCCGGCATTGAGGGGTATGTCGGCCTCTGGCCCACCAAAGAACTTTAGATCAAGTTCTTTGGTCTCCGCAAGAATGTTATCCTGGATCCTCATCTTACCCCTGCCGACAAACACCTGACCCAATGTGGTGGAGCCTCAATCTCTCCCTGTAAAAACTCTACATTTCCCCGAGTTACCGGCCTTGAATATTTCAAAGGCTAGGCCCGGACCTTCTTCTATGTTAGGAATAACTCGAAGGAGGACCTGATCCGGCTACTCCCCTTCAAGATGGGTATCCCGGACACCTCCTTGTGGGAGCAGATCCTGAAGCGGCCTACTACGCTAGCGAATTAGGTAGATAGGCGGATTAAGGAGCTTGTCAAGCTGGGGCTGCGCAGCGAGGACGTCATGATCACTTTCGTTCGTAGCCGGATCTCCTCTCTCCAGAAACACTCGCATAAGCTTTGCCATTTGAATGGACCTCTTGACCCCAATCGCACCTCCTCCTTTGAGCTTACCAACTCCGCGTATTCCGCCGGGTTAAAGCTATCTTTAAGATAGATAAGGAGTTCACCGAGGCGTGGAAGTGGGGGTTTGAGCACTTCACCCGAGCCAACTTGCCACCTAATGTATGCTCATCTCCTGATATTCTTTCTGAAGCTCGTTGTATGTCAGATTGTATCCTAATTTGACCTTTTAGTATTTTTGCTCTTAGTTGTTTCTCCAGCAGACAATTGAGGACGGCATGGAGCCAACCCTCGAATGGGTGGAGGACCGCTCAGAGCCGGACGCGGAGGAGCCTGACCCGAAGAGATTTTTTCCTACTCCAGACAGCACCAAGCGAACCTCTGGTAAGGCCTCTTCTTTAAGGGATTGGCTGGATGATGACGACTCCGGTGTTGAGGTTATGGAGGTACTTGATCCGGTGCCCATCTCTTATGTGTTTCCGGTTACTTCCGAATCTTCAGCTAACCCGGCCGGTCAGGTCCACGAGGTTCCTCCTCTTGCCACGGGCGACCTGGCTCCTACCCCTTCCCAGAAGCATTCGGCAACCTCAGCCGCAGCTTCAGAGGCGCCCCCTGATGACCCACAAGTATAGGGGGTGTATCGTAGTATTTTCGGTAAGTAAGAGTGTTGAACCCAACGAGGAGCAGAAGGTGCTGGCGAATGGCTAGGAGCAGGAATTCTCTATAAATACTTAGCAAACGGATTTTTAGGGGTTTTTGATAATGCAGGTAAATAAAGTATGAGTAAATAAAAGACAATAAGAATAAATGCAGCAAGTGGCCCAATCCTTTCTTTAGGAAAGGACAAGCCGGTTGTATTAGTTAAGATGACCAAACGTTCTCGAGGACACATGGGAAATCGTCAAGTGCTTTCGCTTCATATAGTTGATTAATCTTCTTTAGCTTGCTAAGTGTTGTGTGGGTGAACCTGTACTAATGTACCGACCTTCCTAGGACTAATACATAATTGTGATTATACCCCTTGCAAACATCCGTAAGTACAAGAAAGTAATTAAGGTAGAAACCTAACCACGGCTTTAAACTCTAAGACCCTTACGTCCCTTGTGCAATGGTTTCCTAACGGGAGTTCAGGTTTCTGTCACTCCGGCAACCCCTACGATTAGTAGCCAAATACACAATGCATTCCCCTAGGCCCATATAGGTGAAGTGTCATGTAGTCGCGTTCACATGACACCACTAGAAGAAGTACACCACAACTTAAATATCAAACTATTGAATCTTTCTCAACACAATTCCACTACTAACAACATGACTTCTCCCATGTCACCAAGAACAAAATGAACTACTCACAAGACATCATATGGATCAAGATCAGAGATGAAATAATGATGTGTAACAATCTAAACATAAACGATAATTCAATGGTTCACTCAATACCATCATCTACAAAGAGTAATCAACACTGGGAAAGTTTCCCCTAAGAACTATGCAAGATTCAACCCAATTGTTACAGCAGTATGAAGTGGTGATGATGGTGCTGGTGGAGATGATGGTGGTGATGATGATGATGATCCTGATGAAGTCCAGCTTGATGGTGGTGTTGATGGCGACGATATCCCCTCTCCGGGAAGGAATTCCCCCAGCAGAATTCTGTCTGCCGGAGAGATCTTTCTCTCTCGGTGTTTTCTGCCCCGCAGAGGCGGCGGAATCTTTATGGGGTCGCTCCCCGAGTCTTAGGGTTTCGGGAGGATAATATACGCCAGAGGGGAGAGCCTAGAGTGGACCAGGGTGGCCACACCACCTGGTGGCGCGGCTTGGGGTGGCCCGCACCAGGGGGTGGTGTAGGCCCCCTGTGGCCCATCTCCACTTCCTCTTCTGGCATTCTTCATCTTCTAGAAAAATAGGATTTTCCATGTATTTTCCCGGATTTTTTGATCTTCGCGAATTTTGCCTCCAAACAACACCTTTTCCATCAGAATCCTGACTGCAGCGGTCCATGCTCCAAAAGTCATCAACCATGCAAAAATAGATGAAATAACATAAGTATCATCTCTTAATATGAAATATATCAATGAATAACAGTAAATTATGATATAGAATAGTGATGCAAAATGGACGTATCACCCCCTCCCAATAAGAGGCAAAAGAAATCTGGTGTTAAGGGTGCGGGCAAGCATGTGCCCAACAGCACCGTCCGAAGAGCGCCCAAGCCTCGGGAGCCTCCAACCTCGGCTGAGTAAGTCTTTTCCTGCCTTGCTCATTTTCGGGTCTTGCCTTACTGTCTTTGCATTTTACTCGTTTCTCTTCTTTCGTCTCCCAACTTATTGCCTATTATTTGATTCTACAGTGCTCCCAGGGTGATTCCCCAGAGTGGCCCTAGCATCTCTTCTCCAAACCAGAGCGCTCCATCTCCCCCCCCCCCCCCCCCGATGATGACATTCGTCCGTTGAGCCCTATCCCAGAGGACTTAGCCGCCGCACCGAATCTAAGCCCTCCTCACCATGAGGAGGGTGACGTCGGTGTGGGGTGTAGTGGAACTGCTGAGGATACGGCTATGTCGGACCTCCCCAGTTCTTCGGCTCAGCCGCAACCCCGGGTTTCAGAGGTGCCAGTTTCATCGGCTACACCCCTGACCTCTTCTTCTGCAGCACAAGTACCCTCTCCAACACCAGTACCAGTACCAACACCAGCTCCAGTTCCAGCAGCAACACCAGCATCCTCAACAGTACCAGTAGCTCCAGCACCAACACCCCCAACAGCAACACCAGCGGCAGCAACAGCACCACCAGCCTCAGCATCAAAGAAAAAGGCTCGGGCAGCTGCATCCGGATCAACCGTGTCCATCAAGAATATATTCCAGCCAGCTTCTCAAGCTCAATCTGGAGTGCAAGCTTTGGCTCTTCTACAGCAGCCGAAATCCATCAGCAAGAGCAAGAAAGCAGTTGAGGTTGCTAAGGGCCCTACCTCCAAGGACACTAACATCGAATCCGGATAGCGCACGCTCGCATCCGTGTCCAAGAAGGATGGTGCTGCCTCCGAGTCTTCTATTGCCGGATCAGAGGGCAGCAAACAATTAACTTTGCATACTAGCCTGGCTGCTGCCCAAGCTGCGAGGCAGGAAGCCCATGCTAAGGGTCTGGTGACGAGCCAGGCGCTTAGCGGGGAGAATTATAGTCTGGTGCCCATCGAATATGTAAATAACTGGTATGACACTGAGTTTATAAACCCAAGGACAATCTCTCAGAGAAGTTCGGTTCGGCCGAGTTTAGCGCCCAGATGAACACTGCCACCAAGGCCATTACCTTTGCTGGCTAGATGATGGAGGTAAGCTTTTCTCCGTCACACCTTTTATATACGCAAACACATAGAGATATACCCACTATTCCCCGAGCCTCCGGGGGAGTAATTCATTACTCAGTCGGATGCTCTTAGAGAACTAGCGCAGTATTTTCAAATATACACCACCTAGAGCCGGGTTAAGTTCCACTTCGCCCAGATCTTATAAACTTCGAATATCCACACACCTATAGCCGGATTAAGTTCCACTTGGCCTGGATCTTGTAGACTTTGAATATACACACACCTAGAGCCAGGTTAAGTTCCACTTGGCTCGGATCTTGTAGACTTCGAATATCCACACACCTAGAGCCGGGTTAAGTTCCACTTGGCCCGGATCTTGTAGATTTCGAATATCCACACACCTAGAGCTGGGTTAAGTTCGACTTGCCCCGGATCTTGTAGACTTCGAATATCCACACACCTAGAGTCAGGTTAAGTTCCACTTGGCCTGGATCTTGTAGACTTCGAATATCCACACACCTAGAGCCGAGTTAAGTTCCACTTGGCCCGGGTCTTGTAGACTTCGAATATCCACACACCTAGAGCCAGGTTAAGTTCCACTTGGCCTGGACCTTGTAGACTTCGAATATCCACACATTCCCTCCTATATCTAAGCTAATATTTTCTTATTTTAGATCACTACCAACCGCCAAACTACTGAGTTCCAGCGTCTGCTGGACTCATATAAGGATCTTCATGCCAGATACGGAAAACTGCGTGTTGATCACCAAAAGAAGGGTAAGTTATTTTGCTTAAAATCTTGCACTTCCTTTGCTTCACATTACTTGCGATCTGTGTTAACTTATCCTCCAGATTATGCAGCCGAGGCCAAGGTGGAGAACATCATCATGCGCAAGAACTTGGCCAAGGTCCAAGGTAACTCATCTTGCACTACAAGAAATATGGTGACTAGTGACCTTTTCTTAACGACCATGGTTTTTTTGGTCATAGATCTATGACCATTCTAAACCAGTTGGTCGTAGAGAATTTGGGAGGGTCCAAACCTTGAAGAATAATGACCAATTTTTCCAAGAAGGTTATAGTTTACTAACACGAAATGGTCATAGATGGACAACACTAGTTTAGGGATAAGAGATGCAAGAAGAGCCATTGGATTTGAGAATAATGGACGGAGGAGATTGCAATCCGGGGGTCAGTTGGTGCGAATCGATGACGTGGCGTGGCTCTATACTCCCCATCCCCCGAACGCAACAACCACCGATGCCACAGTGGACATGGAAATCCTCGCCATATCCCTCCAAACCCTAGCTCTCGTTGATTCCGCCGCACTGTTTCCTGACCCATTACAACGGAAATGCGGCGGCACCTCCTCTGATGTTCCACTTCCCCCGCTGCCTCGTGCTAGTTCCCATCTCTTCCGGCGCCCCGTGCACAGGCCTCTGAAGGAAATATGCCCTGAGAGGCAATAATAAAGTTGTTATTATATATTCCTTATACATGATAGATGTTTATTTTACATGCTAGAAATGTATTGATTCGGAAACATCAATACATGTGTGTTTAATAAACAAAAAGGGTTCCTAGTCATGCCTCTCTTATAGACTAGCTTATTGATTAACAGGATGATTAAGGTTTCCTGATCATGGACATTGGATGTTGTTAATAACAAGGTCACACCATTGGTGGAATGATGTGATGAACATTCATCTGAAGTATAGCAATACGATCAAGTCATTATGTTTATATTGCTATAACATCATACGAAGTAATCTTTATACTTAGACCATGAGATCATGTTAATTGCTAACACCGGAAGAGTATCTTGATAACATCAAACGACACACCGTAACAGGGTGACTATAAAGATGGGTTTAGTACTACGAAGGTGTTATGTTGAGGCTCATGGATCAAGAGTGGAATTTGTCAATCCAGATGACGGATAGATATACTCTGGGACCTCTCGGTGATATCACATTATGATAGCTTGCAAGCAAGTGATGTGATCACTAGAATGTTATATCACGGGAACGAGAAAAGAGTGCATGTCGGTAATGAGATCAAACTAGGTATGGAGATACCGATGATCGAATCTCGGACATGTAATATATCAAGAGACAAAGGGATTTAGTTACAAGCGTTAAAGGTTCTCACGATCACAGGAGTCATCGTTGAATGTGTAGGAGTCAGTACGGATCTCCAGGTCCCGCTGCTGATTATTGATCGGAGAAGGGTCTCGATCATGTCTGCATTATTCGCGAACCGTAGGGTGGCACACTTAAGAGTTACCGGGCACCATTTTGGAGCACATATGTTTCAGACGAAAGAATTGCAAAGCGCGGGAATTGTTTCAATAGAAACCGGAAATTGTTTTGGGTGAAATTGCAGAAGGTGGTTCTGCATGTGATATTGAAATATTGCAAGGGGCTATATGTGAATGTTTGTTAATTAAAGTAATTAACAAAATTCTGAATAAATTTAATAAAAAGAGTTTTATTAAATGAGAGAGCATTAAATTTGGAGAAATTTAATGCATTTAAAGTGGAGACTTTAAAAGGGAATGTGAAGAGGCATTTTAATGTGGAGGGGTTACCACCACATGAATGGGGGAGGTGAGGGGTCACCCCCCATGCGCCGGCCATGGAGAGAGGGGGCACCCCCCTCCTCCTATAAAAGGCCACCCATTCCCTCCTTCATCCTCACACCTCCTTGTGAAGGATCTCTCTCCCCCTCTAGAATTATACCCCCATGGTCTCGGATTAGCGAGATACATGTTCCCGGTGGCATTTCGTCTGGAAGGAGTTGCTGCTTCCGCTGGATCACTGGAGCAAGGAGGTGGAGGTTGTCCAGTGGCTTGAATGTGTGTGCGAGTGCGGATGCACTGCTGAGTTGCGGCGCTCGGACTTCCTCACGATCTTGAGATCGGCAAGTGTACGACTACATCACCCACGAGTTCCTATTCGTTAACAAAGCTCGTTGTCTACGAGGGTAAGTTCTCATTGGATGTACGTCCACCCGTTGCTTTGTACCTAGTAGATAGATCTTGGCATGTAGTCCACACTGTAGGAAAATTTTTGTTTTCTATGCTGCGGACCCAACAGTGGTATCAGAGCCTGATCTATGTGTAGGTGCTTAGCATGGGTAGTACACATATGGTTGATATGTGGGCGATGATGATCATGTTATTGCATCTTCTATGTATTTTGGATATTGGTGGCATAGTGGGATGAAGCGGCCCGGACCAAGCTTACATGTCATCGTACATGAGACCGGTTCCACGACTGACATGCAACTTGTTTTGCATAAGTGGCTGGCGGGTGTCTGTCTCTCCTACTATAGTCAATATCTGATTTACAACGGGTTGCTAATAACTTAGTTATCCTTGTTGTGGTTCATGTTCGTAGGTAAGAACGGTTCTATCTCCGAAAGCCCTAAGCCACATAAAACTTGCAATTGATAAATTAGAGGCGTCTAGTTTAGATCGTTGTTGGGCTAGTGTGTTGATATGGTATTGTTGTAAGTACATGTATGGTGGATACTCTTACAACACACTCAACGTGTAAGTTCCATAGACCTTGGCCTTACACACAAAGGAATGATAAAGATCATACCATGATGCAAGTGATAGAGATCAAATGCATGGACCATATCATCTCACTTTACACATTAGACGTTAGCATCTTATACTGCTAGTTTGGCGCGTTTGATAGCATTATAAGATGATCCCTCTTTTAGATATCAAGATAAAAATGTGTTCTTCCTTGAGTATTGACCGTTCTATGGATCGTGTTTCGAGACATCACGTGATGACCGGGTGTACTCGAATCTACGCTTTCATAGGAACGGGTGTAAGACAGTTTTACACACGTGAATACTAAGGTTCTTACTTGGCGAGCATAGCATGTACAGACATGGCCTCGGAACACGGACCGAAAGGTTAAGCATGAGTCATATGGTTGATATGATGCCCATATAGATGCTCTCCTTTGAAGCTATATCAACTCACGTGATGATCGGACTTGGTATAGTGGATTTGGTTCATGTAATCACCAAAAGGACACGAGGGATGTCGTTTTTGAGTGGGAGTTCATTAGTAATTTGGATTAGTTGAACTCAATCTATCATAAACTTAGTCTAAATAAACTTTACAAATTCTGTTGTAGATGGCACCACCTGCTTTTAATTTCAATGTGTTCATGGAGAAAGAGAAACTTGATGCGAATGATAGCAACTTCACCAACTGGGCTATGAATTTGAGGATTCTCCTCACTGCTGCACAAAAGCAATATGTGCTAGATGCGCCGCTAGGCCCCCCACCAGATCCTGATGCCCCTAACGAGGAAAAGAATGTCTATGTGACTCGTCAGGAGGACCACAACTTAGTTCATTGCGGCATACTGTATGGGCTAGAGCCAGAACTTCGAAAGCGTTTCGAAAATGGCAATGCCTTTGATACCATGGGAGAATTGAAAATGATTTTCGATACCCATGCTGCCGTAGAGAGTTATAATGCTACAAAAAAATTCTTTAGCTGCATGATGGAGGAAAACAGCTCCATTAGTGAGCACGTACTCAAAATGTCTGGGTACGCCGATAAGCTTGTGTCCTTGGGAATAACGATTCCCATTGACTTAGGCATACGTCGTGTTCTCCAATCTCTGCCACCTAGCTACAAGAGCTTCGTGATGAACTATAATATGCAGGGCATGAAGAAGTCTCTTCCCGAGCTTCTGTCAATGCTTAAGACTGCAGAAGTGGAGATTAGGAAAGAACATCAAGTGTTGATGATCAATAGGACCACCGGTTTCAAGAAGGACAAGAAAGGCAAGCACAAGGGAAAGAAGGGAGGCAAGTCTGTTGCCACGCCTGAAAAGAAACCCCGGGCTGGCCCTAAGTCTGACACCGAGTGCTACTATTGCAAGAGGACAGGCCATTGGAAGCGCAACTGCCCCAAGTATTTGGCGGACAAGAAGTCCAGCAAGGCAAACAAAGGTATATGTGATATACATGTTATTGATGTGTACTTGACTAGTACTCAAAGTTGCACCTGGGTATTTCATACCAGATCGGTTGCTAATATATGTAACTCGGTTCAGGGGTTACGGAACAAGCGACAACTAGCAAGGGATGAGGTCAGGATGCGGGTCGGCAATGGATCAAGAGTTGATGTGATCGCCGTCGGGACGCTACCTCTCCATTTGCCATCGGGATTAGTTATAAACCTAAATAATTGTTATTTGGTGCCTGCACTGAGCATGAACATTGTATCTGGATCGTGTTTGATGCAAAGTGGTCATTCCTTTAAATCTGAGAACAATTGTTGTTCGATTTATAAGAATGATATATTTTATGGTCATGCACCTATGTTGAATGGTTTATTTCTATTGGATCTCGATAGTAATATTACGCACATTCATAATGTTAATGCTAAAAAGATTAAACTTGACAATGATATGTCTACATATATGTGGCACTGCCGTCTAGGTCATATTGGCGTTAAACGCATGAAGAAACTCCATTCTGATGGACTTTTGGAATCACTTGATTTTGAATCATTTGATACATGTGAGCCATGCCTTATGGGCAAGATGACTAGAATGCCGTTTTCCGGTTCAATGGAATGGGCGACAGATCTATTGGAAATCATACTTACTGATGTGTGTGGACCAATGAGTGTGTCGGCGCGAGGTGGGTATCGTTTTTGTTACTTTCACGGATGATTTGAGTAGATACGGGTATATCTATTTGATGAAACACAAGTCTGAAACTTTTGAAAAGTTCAAGGAATTTCAGAATAAAGTGGAAAATCATCATAATAGAAAGATCAAATTTCTACGGTCTGACCGTGGAGGAGAGTATCTAAGTTACGAGTTTAGCACACACATGAAAGAGTGTGGAATAGTTTCACAACTCACGCCTGCCGGAACACCACAACGTAATGGTGTGTCGGAACGTCGTAATCGTACCTTATTGGATATGGTTTGATCTATGATGTCTCTGACTGACTTACCTCTGTCATTTTGGGGTTATGCACACGAAACAGCTGCATTCACTTTAAATCGGGCACCATCTAAATCCGTTGAAACGACACCGTATGAATTATGGTTTGGAAACAAACCTAAGCTGTCATTTCTTAAGGTTTGGGGATGCGATGTTTATGTGAAGAAACTTCAACCGGATAAACTCAAACCCAAAGCGGAAAAATGCGTCTTCATAGGATACCCTAAGGAAACAATTGGGTATACCTTCTATCACATATCCGAAGGCAAGGTTTTTGTTGCCAAGAATGGATCCTTTCTTGAGAAGGAGTTTCTCGTGAAAGGTGTGAGTAGTCGGAAGGTAGAACTCGAAGAGGTTATTGAACCTTCTCTTCATGGGATGGCGAGTGGCGCAGCACCGGAAGTTGTTTCGGAGTTGACTTCACCTGATGAAGAGAGAGCTAATGATAATGATCATGAAACTCCGAAAGAGGACACTACCGAACCTCGCAGGTCAAGCAGGACACGTGCAGCTCCTGAACTGTACGGCAATCCTGTTGTGAATTTCATGGTTGATGAAATGGATGACCCTGCAACGTATGAAGAAGCGATGATGAGCCCAGATTCCAACAAATGGCTAGAAGCCATGAAATCCGAGATGGAATCCATGTACGAGAACCAAGTTTGGAACTTGGTGGAGTTACCTCACGACCGAAAGGCTGTTGAGAATAAATGGATTTTCAAAAGGAAAACTGATGGTGACAAATTCAAGGAGTTGACTATGATGAGACATTCTCTCCCGTAGCGATGCTTAAATCGGTTAGGATTATGTTAGCAATTGTTGCATATTTCGATTATGAAATATGGCAGATGGATGTCAAAACTGCGTTCCTCAATGGTAAGGTTGAAGAAGAGTTGTATATGATACAACCTAAGGGTTTTTTCGATCCTAAGGATGCTAATAAGGTGTGCAAACTTCAGTGATCCACCTATGGACTGAAGTAAGCATCACGAAGTTGGAATCTCCGCTTTGATGAGGTGATCAAAGAGTTTGGATTTGTCCAAACTTATGGAGAGGCTTGTATTTACAAGAAAGTGAGTGGGAGCAATGTGGCATTTCTGATATTATATGTGGATGACATATTATTGATTGGAAATGATATAGATCTTTTAAACAGTGTTAAAAGTTATTTAAACAGCAAATTTTTGATGAAAGACCTTGGTGAAGCGTCATATATATTAGGCATTAAAATATATAGAGATAGATCAAGGCGCCTAATTGGGCTATCGAAGAGTACATACCTTGATAAGATATTAAAGAAGTTTAATATGGACGAAAGTAAGAAGGGGTTCTTACCTATGTTGCAAGGCAAGACATTGAGTAAGACTCAAAGTCCGGCTATGGCGGAAGAAAGAGAGATGATGGATAAGATCCCATATGCCTCGGCCATAGGCTCTATTATGTATGCCATGCTATATACAAGACCGGATGTGGCACATGCTATTAGTTTAACTAGTAGGTACCAATCTGATCCAGGTTCGGAACACTGGATAACGGTAAAGAACATCCTCAAGTACTTGAGAAGAACTAAGGATATGTTTCTCATATACGGAGGTGAAGAAGAGCTAGTCGCTAAGTGTTATGTCGATGCTAGCTTTGACACCGATCTGGATGACTCTAAGTCTCAATCCGGATACGTATTTCTGTTGAACAGAGCAGCAGTTAGTTGGAGGAGTTCCAAACAACCTGTGGTGGCTGGATCAACAACGGAGGTGGAATATGTTGCTTCTTCAGAAGCGGCGCAGGAGGCAGTTTGGATGAAAGAGTTCATTACAGAACTAGGTGTGGTTCTCAGTGTGTTGGACCCGATGGTGATCTATTGTGACAACAATGGAGCCATAGCCAACGCAAAGGAACCAAGGTCTCACAAGAATTCCAAACATATTAAGCACCGGTTTCAGTCCATCCGCGAGCATGTCAAGGATGGAGATATAAAGATTTGTAAAGTACACACGGACCTAAATGTAGCAGATCCGTTGACTAAAGCTCTGCCTAGGGCAAAACATGATCAACACCAGAACTCCATGGGTGTTAGATTTATCACTATGTGAACTAGATTATTGTCTCTAGTGCAAGTGGGAGACTGAAGGAAATATGCCCTGAGAGGCAATAATAAAGTTGTTATTATATATTCCTTACACATGATAGATGTTTATTTTACATAGTAGAAATGTATTGATTCGTAAACATCAATACATGTGTGTTTAATAAACAAAAAGGGTTCCTAGTCATGCCTCTCTTATAGACTAGCTTGTTGATTAACAGGATGATTAAGGTTTCCTGATCATGGACATTGGATGTTGTTAATAATAAGGTCACACCATTGGTGGAATGATGTGATGAACATTCATCTGAAGTATAGCATTACGATCAAGTCATTATGTTTATATTGCTATAACATCATACGAAGTAATCTTTATCCTTAGACCATGAGATCATGTTAATTGCTAACACCGGAAGAGTATCTTGATAACATCAAATGTCACACCGTAACAGGGTGACTATAAAGATGGGTTCAGTACTACGAAGGTGTTATGTTGAGGCTCATGGATCAAGAGTGGAATTTGTAAATCCAGATGACGGATAGATATACTCTGGGACCTCTCGGTGATATCACATTAGGATAGCTTGCAAGCAAGTGATGTGATCACTAGAATGTTATATCACGGGAACAAGAAAAGAGTGCATGACGGTAACGAGATCAAACTAGGTATGGAGATACCGATGATCGAATCTCGGACATGTAATATATCGAGAGACAAAGGGATTTAGTTACAAGCGTTAAAGGTTCTCACGATCACAGGAGTCATTGTTGAATGTGTAGGAGTCAGTACGGATCTCCAGGTCCTGCTGCTGATTATTGATCGGAGAAGGGTCTCGATCATGTCTGCATTATTCGCGAACCGTAGGGTGGCACACTTAAGAGTTACCGGACACCATTTTGGAGCACATATGTTTCAGACGAAAGAATTGCAAAGCGCAAGAATTGTTTCAATAGAAACCGGAAATTGTTTCGGGTGAAATTGCAGAAGGTGGTTCTGCATGTGATATTGAAATATTGCAAGGGGCTATATGTGAATGTTTTTTAATTAAAGTAATTAACAAAATTCTGAATAAATTTAATAAAAAGAGTTTTATTAAATGAGAGAGCATTAAATTTGGAGAAATTTAATGCATTTAAAGTGGAGACTTTAAAAGGGAATGTGAAGAGGCATTTTAATGTGGAGGGGTTACCACCACATGAATGGGGGAGGTGAGGGGTCACCCCCCCGCCATGCGCCGGCCATGGAGAGAGGGGGAACCCCCCTCCTCCTATAAAAGGCCACCCATTCCCTCCTTCATCCTCACACCTCCTTGTGAAGGATCTCTCCCCCCCTCTAGAATTATTCCCCCATGGTCTCAGATTAGCGAGATACATGTTCCCGGTGGCATTTCGTCTGGAAGGAGTTGCTGCTTCCGCTGGATCTCTGGAGCGAGGAGGTGGAGGTTGTCCGGTGGCTTGAACGTGTGTGCGAGTGCGGATGCGCTACTGAGTTGCGGCGCTCGGACTTCCTCACGATCTTGAGATCGGCAAGTGTACGACTACATCAACCACGAGTTCCTACTCATTAACAAAGCTCGTTGTCTACGAGGGTAAGTTCTCGTGGGATGTATGTCCACCCGTTGCTTTGTACCTAGTAGATATATCTTGGCATGTAGTTCACACCGTAGGAAATTTTTTGTTTTCTATGCTGCGGACCCAACAGCCTCATCTAGCGAGGCCACATCCCGTCCTACTCCCATGGCTACTCTCTTCCACGCCCTCGATGTTGTCGCCCCCTCCTCTACTTCTAGATCTATTCTTCCCCATCTTACCAAGTAGACGGTAGTGATACTAGCAGCGTGGGAGCGTGGGTGGGGTTGCTGGGTGGCCATGGAGGGTGAAGAGAAGAGGCGGGGCAAGGAGGAGCTGAGAACAAGTACCGCTACCCTCCCCATTGTCGTATCTGTCCGCCCCTGTCCTAGACAACACCCGAATTAGCCTCCATGTCGTTCATCTATTTCGACTAGTAGGTTCCACCCACACCCTTCCCTCTAGGCTAATCTAGTCATTTCTAGCCTTGTGTCCCTTGGATCTTGTCACCCTAGGCCTCGATGTTGCTGATCAGATCCTCTACAGCAAGGTCTTCTCTCTAATTCATGCGGGAGCGAAAGGTGGGATTCTACACGGACAATAACAGGCATTGGTATGTTCTCAAGAGAATCTCATCTTGGTATAATATTCTAAATTTCTTCTATTACTGTTGGAGTGCATTGTGGAATCCCTCTGTTTGCGAAAATAGATGAACCAAATGGAGAACAATGTTGACTTGTTTGTAAAGAATATAGAAGATGTACTTTTTGCTTGTTATGCTATAGGATTCTGAGTGATACTGGTCCTAGGTTCATGAGTTGCTCTAGATTTCCTCTAGGTAGGATTGTTGCACTTTGTTTGTTAGTCGGATTTGAAGCTAGCTACACCCAGAATTGAAATTTTAGACGTGTCTCCATCTACTAGTCTACAGGTTACAATGAGAGTTATTTTATTGTGATGCAACTTGGAGGAGTACCTACATGGTGTTACTCCTACTTGTAATGCAGCATGATAAGTAGTTGTTCTCCTAGAAGATAAAAAAATTCTTGATTGTTTTCATGTAATCTCCTATAAGTGTTATAGTTTAGGTGACTTATAGAGATGCTTTCTTTATGAAAGTTAGGATATAAGTTGAAGGTATCGGCTACCTCCTCCGCCTCCCAGGCTCACACCGGTAGCAAGCCCATGGAGGATGCATACGGTGACGGCAAGGCAGAGCAAGTGTGCCATGGTTGAAGCTAAAGCCGGTGTTGGAGATTGAGGCCAGCCTCCACGACTCCGATCTTCCTGTGTCAAGCTCAGGAACCATGGTGAGATCCTAATATTTTCTTTGATCCGTTTCTAGACCTAAAAATGCAAGATTTTATCATGCTTATGTTCCTACTTGTGCTCGTGCAGATAAAGAGAGCAGTTTGGTGATGTTCGACATCATGTATTGGATTAAATGCATTAGGGCCTGATGATTCTAGGTTCTGTTAGTGGTTACATAGGTTAGGGGAATTTGTTGTTGGATACTGTTGGTACTTGACTTCCTGGTGGATATGTATGTGGTGATGAATGTGGTGTTGTTGATCCACGCTCATGTCCATTACATTTGTAGCCATCATGTTTATTGCTTTGTTAGCACATGGATATATTTTCTGCAGGGTTCTTTCAATAGCACTAGCCTTGTTATTTCTTCAACGCTACCAAGATTCTCGTACATGTACAATATTTCAATAGCCAGTGTAGATCCAGAGTGTATCCCTGCACATAAGACTGTCCAATTCACTACAAGTGTTACAAAATGGTTCACTGAGCTAATTTAAGCCATCAATATGCATCTCTTAATTAAAAGATCAAATCTGAACCATACCCAAGGCACCTTCTTTTAGTTAACCTTGTTCACACACCCTTCAAACACTAGAAACACTTTGCTGTTTGCAACTGACCTGGAAAAACATACAAGCTTGTTCTCGTCTGTTTTTCGAAAAGGTTAGATTCTCATGTTCGAATACCTCCTGAATGGTTATCTTGGACAAATTAGTACATACTTTCTAGGCTATTACCCTAACTCTTTGATTGCAGTTCCAAATGGAATGTGTATATTACTACCTACGTTTTAATCATTTGAGTATGTAACATCTCAAGAAAAAACACATTACAAGAGATAACATATGCCTAGTTTCATGTTATTAGATTGATGTTTCTTGTTTATATTTATGTACTTGTCCTATCTGTAGTTGTATAGTATATTCATGTATGTACTGAACTGCACATCTACAGCCTTTTATTTCCCATCCGTAGCTAGCTCCATAGTTTGGTGCGGTGTAGGGTGAACTTTGTCTCCTACTTACAAAATTTTAGTATTATTATTGATGTATGCCAATAACCATGGAGCATGCCATCTTGCTGTAGTTAGTTCATGAAGAATTAGTAATACGACTAGGTCTGGTACAAGATGGCTAGGTGTTGTACAAGATGATAAATGTGTTAGTGGTTGGTCAATATTACCTATTTGGACATATTTATATTCTACTTGCTGTTTGTGGATAACGCTAGAGTTTCTTAATGGTTAAAAGTATATATATTGAGCTTAATCGGGGCATTTGATTTGCACCTCTCCATTATTCTTTTTTGATCTTGTTGAGTGATATGTTGTTGTATAAATGGGCACCTCTCCACTGAATGTTCACTATTTGTTTGGTTGTCGACTTAATCTATTAAGTGAATTCTTCCCAACTGTCTTAATGTTTTGATTACATAATGGGTTTTCTTACTTTCATTGCAAACCCCCGTGCTTCTCACGTACACTTATAATTTTATCGTGTATGAAGTAAATATCACCTATCATATTTTTGATAGTTTTGTTTATTTTCAGCTTTAGTAGTAGATGATATTTTTTCAGAGGTTCCTTATTTTTACCTCTTTTTTAGTAATGCCATAGCTGCTAATTCAAGACGACAGACTCATCCGCATTAACGAGATCTTTATAAGTGTAGTGAGTTTCATTCTGGAAACAACATGAATGCATGTCACTGTAGTAGTAGTTATATATATTGTTTACTTAAGAGCAAATAATGCACATTGTTAAATACTCCTCTATCCCAAAAAAAAATTGACTTGGATTTGTCTAGATTTGGATGTATCTAGACAATAAATATGTACAAATCTAGAGAAACTCAAGTTAGTTATTTTGGGACGGAGGGAGTAACAAACTGTAATCATAAATACTCATAGATGCCTTTTGTTTGTTCATTATAAAATTAAATGATTTTTTGTTTGCTTTTATTTTGGTCCTCACTGTTTTGTTTTGTAACATGCAGGTGTTGTCCTTCATTCATCCAAACTCTATGTTTACGAGAGCTCCAGGATAAATGAATCATGAACATGAACCACGAAAGGGTTCCAACTCATTAGAGCGAGTTATTATGATCGCTAGTTATTATTGTATTATGATAACTATACTTGTGAAATGATTATAATGTACCAGTTTTGCTGTAATGTGAATTATTGTATGTTACTCGATTTGTTTGATTTGACTTATTTGTTATTTATTGAGAACTTCTCAAAGGACATAACTACGTTTCAGCCATTTGGGACATATCTAGGATATCTAGGTTGTGGCACAAGGTCTATAAATTTAAAAAGTTGATAATTATGACCTAAACATTGGACTATAAAAGGCCAGAGCCCAAACCTAAAAAGGCTGAAATGTTGGTCTTGGCCCATGTAAGGCACCAAACTGGACCGGGCTGAATCTTATGTACGACTATTTGATTTGGTCACAGATTTTCCATATAGGATTGGCCATGTTGGATCTGACATGGATAAGGCTCACAGATTTGTCACGTAGGATTGGCCACGTATGATCTGACGTAGACATGGAAAATAGTATGTGACCAATACACTTGGTCATAAAATCTATGACCAACTGTATTGGTCATAGATGTGTATGACCAATTCAGAAAACAGGTCATGGTGTTTAACTACTGACGCTCAGCTTTTGACCATCTGTATTTGGTCATAAAAAGGTTATAAATTAAAAACTATGACCTTTCAGTGACCAATATGGAGGGTCATGTATCACCAGATTTCTTGTAGTGTTAATCATTTATTGTTTGCGTTCTCTTCCCTCGGCTCTGTCGATATTTATACCTCGGCTCTGTCGAGTAAACCCATTATTGCAGTTACACTTTAAGATAGCGTGCCCATTCCTGACATGATGCTTCACTTTGTCGAACAAGCAGGAAAGCACCAGGCCGAATTGAAGAAAAAAGATGATGAAATCGCTCAGCTTCGCCTCAAGGACAATGAGGTTACTCGGTTGAACGCCGAAATCCAGAAGCTCAAGGATCTCCACAAATCCGAGCTAGACAAGGCCGATCAGGAGTTCTCCGAGGAGAAGGAGCGCCTAAAGACCCAGATCGCCAAGGACAATGATCTGTAGAAGGAAAACGACATCAAACTTAAGTCGGTGACCACTGAGTATGAGAACCTCTAGGCGAGGAATGCAGATGAACATAGTGAGATGACTTAGATCCTCTACCACATTGCTCGTGAGTTCTCTTCCTACTTCCAACATTTGTCTCTCCGGGTCATGTGCCCTTGTTTATTGATATTTTCCGTTTTGTTCACAGGCAAGTTCCCAAAGAGTGAACCCCTTGCATATGTTGTTGTAGCTAGGTCCCGTTCACAGCAGGGTACTCCAGCCGACCCTACCTCCAAGTTTGTTCCTTATCACACGGAGGACTTGCTGGTGAGCCTCGCTGCCCGTGTTGAAGTTATGAAAAACTATGGCGCGGACATTATGCCAGCAGCTGTCCAGATGTTCAATGCTCTCTGGCCCACGGATCCCACTCCCAAAGGCAGTGCCGCTTTTATAGCAAAAATGATGGAGTGTGAGACTCAGTTGAACCTGTGGCGGGAATCTGCGGCACGTGTCAGGGCTGATACATCTCTGGACTTTGTCGTCTCATGGTACGAGGAGCTGGACTTGGAGTTGCTTGATCGTCTGCGCACTGGATCTAAGTGGTCCAATGATCTGGAGTGCATCTCCCAATGCAAATCATGTACCAACAATCTCATTCAGTATGCCTTCTGCCATAGCTAGAATGAGGGTCCAAGCTTTCTCGAAGCCGTTGATGACGCCTTTGTCTCGGATGGTGCTAAGGGCGAAGAAGATGAGGACGAAGCCTCCAAGCTTGGTGATGATACTGAGGATCCGGAGGATAAGTAGGCTAACCCCAAAGATGAGGCAGGGACTAGTGCCCCACCTACCGACGCTGAAGTACCTCTTCCCTCAACTGATGATCCGTCTCCAGCTGCTGCTCCATGAGCTAACCAAAACACTTTGATATTTATCAGATCCCCGGTATGCCGGGTGCAAATGTATTAAGCATGATGATTCGTTTTGCTACAATTGCCTGTGTTTTGTTACTAAGTTATTAATGCTAAATTAACTCGGGCAAAGTCCCCGAGTTTCCTTTTCTTGTTCCTCCAATTTTATGACTCGGCTCGCGTCTAGCTTGATTCAGTTTTTGACTTACGAGTCTGAGGTTCAAAAAATTTACTTAACAATACTTGAAACCTTGGGATTAGCTCAAAATAATTCGATGCAACATAAATAAAGTAAGTAGAGGGTTAGTCCGAATAACAAATGTCGGCTCAATTACGTTCCTCTCCTTAGTCGTTTTTCATGTGCTTTGCAATTCCAAACTTGTTCTCTTGCTTGCCATGAAGCCAATTCTTGTTGGAGAGTAGCAAAGTCGAAGAGTTAAGTTTTTGGTGCCTACACACTACTAATCTGGCTAAGGTGTAAGTAGTTTAATCTAGCCAACATAGAAAATAAATACAAGAAAGACAATTATTAAGGCAGTCCCCGAGTTTCTACTAGGGGTGCTGAGGTTTCATTGATATGCTCATTGCCGACATACATACCGACATAATGAGTGATTTGGATACATTCACCTCTTTGCTAGGTGTAAAATGGACGAAGTAGGGCTACATTCCATGGATGCTTAGATTCCTCACCGGACCTGTCCGCCTTGTTCTTCTCCTGTGGTTGTGCATCGATAAGATAGTAGGAATCATTGTGCAAAGCTTTGCTTACAATGAATGGCCCTTCCCATGGAGGGGATAACTTATGCATGCCAACAGTGCGCTGCACCAGCCGAAGTACGAAATCACCTTCCCAGAAGACTCGAGGGTTTACTTTCCAGCTATGATAGTGTAGGAGGTTCTGCTGATATATGGTGGATCTGGACAAGGCCAGTTCTCTCACTTCTTCCAGCAGATAAACATCATTTTGCCGGGCTTCATGCACTTTGGCTTATGTGTATTGGGTGACCCTTGGCGAATCATGCTCTATATTGGCTGGTAGTATAGCTTTTGCCCCATATACCAAAAACAATGGCGTATAGCCTGTTAATCGATTCGGAGTTGTTCTTAGACTCCACAGTACCACTGGTAGTTCTTCTATCCAGCACCCCACTAATCTTTGCCGCGGCTCAATGAGCCAGGGTTTTACCCCGGATAAGACCAGTCCGTTGGATCTCTCCACTTGTTCGTTTGTTGTGGGGTGGGCTACTGAGGCAACATCTAGCCGGATCTTCTTCTCTCAGCAGAACCTCGCAAATGCTCCTTCAGCAAAGTTTGTGCCATTATCAGTTATGATACTGTGGGGATAGACATATCTCAAGATTATATCTTTGTAACATCCCAAAACTTTAATCCAAGCTTATCAAGATCCAAATCATCAAATTTAGGGTTAACAAAAACTTTTCCAAAGTAAAAATGAAAGCATTCATGTGTATGTGCATTTAATTTAGGAATTGAATTGAATTGCCATGGTTCTGTGAATCTTTGCTTGTAAAATGTTTCTTAGGTGAAATAAACATCATCTACATCATTCCCAAACTTTTCCAAAAGAAGAACAACTCAAAATGAATAATTCAAGTGAATGGTCATTTTGGCCAAATTAACTATCATGCCTACTTTGGCTATTCCTAGTACTCAAAACTTAACAGAAACATGGGTGGATCTTTACACCCCTTGATAGTACACATAATGAGGTACCAAGGCCCACTTGGTGATCTGCAAAAATCTTTCAAATGCTAATTTTAAATGACAGTTTAAATTTGAATCTATTTCATATGGGAAGATCCCACTATTTCAAAGACCACTCAAACAAGCTCAATTTTCAAAACCCAAGCACCCACAGAGTCTCAAGCTCATTCCTAGCAAACCCACCAAAAATCTTTTTAAAATTCAAAAGTTTATTTCTTGTGGCCATTTAATCAAACACTTGGCAGGCAGGATTAAACTCTAAATCATAGCTCACTGTTTTGAACAGGGTTTTGCCCCCATTTGATCCCCATTTAATCTTTTGGTCCCCTCTTGATCTAACCATACCATTAGCACCCATATCCCTTGTCCCTAGCCAGAGTGTCGAGCCACCCCGAGCACTAGCTCGCCGGCCGACCATGCACTCGCCCTAGCAGACCACTTCCCCCTCTCTCGCCATGTCTAGGAGGTAGCCAGGACCTCACCGCCACCCTCTGTCCCTTGCCCGAGCCAAGCGCAGTAGTGGACCACCGAGGAGAGCCCGCGCCCAGTGCCACCACGCCATGCCGAGCACGTGCCAGAGCGCCGCACCCGGCACGCGTGCACAAGATGCCGCTCGACCGCAGCCCGCGCCCGCCGCTCCGCCACGACCCAGGGAACACGGCGGACACGCCCGTTCGCCGCCCAACGCACCACATCCACCGCTCGCCGTGGACATTGCCGCTTCTGCCGCTTAGAGCGCCAGCTCGCCCCGACCGCATACCACCGCCCCTAAGCCCGCATTCACTTCCTAGAGCACCGCCAGGAGACCGCCTATCGATCACCACCCTCAGCCATGCCTCTAGCCGGCCGTAGCCATGTCGCCACCGTCGCCTGCCCATCCCACTCGGTCTCACCGTCGAGCCTATAAAAGGAGGCACCCCTAGCCATTTAAAGCACACCACTCCACTCCCCTCACCTCACTGACCGTCCGACACCTCTAGCCAGAGCAAGGGGAGCAGCAGCTCGCTGGAATTTCACCGGAGCAGGCCGCCTCTGGAGGAGAAGGGCGCCGCTGATTGCGACCACCCCGGAGCTGCCTCGTCCGTCCTTGAGCTCGCCATCGACCACCAGTTCGTTTGCCCGCCTCGCCGTCATTGTTGGAGCCCTGGTACGCCCCCTACGCACCCCCACCGAGCCGCTAGGGTTCGAGGTCGCCGGCGACCTGTTCGTCGTCGACGACGATCCCCAGCCGTAGATCCTAGTTCTAATCTAACGGCTCACAGTGCGCATACCGTTTCACGTATTAAGAGCGACTAACAAGCGGGACCCCCCTGTTAGCTGAGCCCCACGCCGCAGAGCGCCACTGGGCCGGCCCATGTTCTTTCCCGCGCTAGCCCAGCCGTTCAAAATTGGATTTTTCTATTTAGTTTAAACTTAGTTCTATCTCTGAGTTTGAAAATCAATTCAGAGAGATTTACAAATCCATTTTGCATGAAACCAATTTTGTCTGAAAGGTATTGAAATGATCTCTCCAAGCCAGTTGGATTTAATTCAATTAGAGTTATAGATCTCTCCTAGTAAAAATAACAAAACAGAAGCTTTTGCACCTTGCAACATTTTTATAAAATCAACTAAGATGGGTTTTGAGTTGATTCCAACTCTCAAAAATCACATTTCATCATATATATCTAAATATGTAATAATATTAAGGTTTACATACAGTGACTTTGGACTAGTACCAAAATAATGCTATATAGGAATTTCTAGTCACTTTAAATCATTAAATATTGAACTTAAACCAAAGTAATTATGATCCAACCTTTAAATGTCATTCCCACATGTTAGAATATGTGGTGATGACATGTGTCCACATGATCCCATATTTTAAGTGGTGAATATTAAATCTTAGTTAAACTTTTCAATGAGTAGAAATTACTTTTCTAAAATAAAAAGGAAGAAACTAGTGAATTAAACTTGTGATGCTTATGATGATAATAGATCATCAAATGTGTGTCTTAGAATACTATTTAGCCTAGTTAAGTATTGTTTGGTGATTGTGTACTCTGTATGTATTTATAGACGATAGTACCTACCAAGCTTACGAGGAGGAGGGGTGTTACCAAGAAGAAGAAGAAGAAGAAAACTTCAACCACTGCACCAACCAAGGCAAGCTAGCACTATCCAAGTTAACCCTTGCAAGTTGTACTTGCAAGCCACCATTAAAAGTGCAAGCTATTGTTAGCAAGCTAGAATGAAGAGAGATGAATGAGCAAAGATGCCTTAGGCATGCTTTTGTCACACCACCTTGACTATTACTACCCCAAGTATTACCTTACAAGCTTTACTTCCTTTAGTTTACACAAAGTCCCTTACTTGATTTGAAGGTAGCATAAAAAGTATAAAACTTGACCTATTTAGATAAGCTTTAGATGTCATTCTATGACATGAGATTGAACCCATCATCTTTCCACCTTAGTGAACACTCTTAACTTAGTAGTTAGAGTAGATCAAAACTTGAGTCACTTTAGATGGGAACACTTGGTGAAAATGAATTGTGAAAACCTTGGAATGATAAGTCATTCTATTGAGATGTTTTGACATGTGTTGCGAAACACAAATGGTTTATGATGATGAAAATGTGAGGCATGACCCTTAACACTTTTATAAAACTGATGGTTGGATTCAGATGCGATACCATTCCAAATTTACTGTACAACCACACTACCTGAATTGGGTAAGGCTTAGCTGGAAATTTATATGCATTAGTATTAGTTCCCTCGCGGGAGAGGTTTGAGCAGAGGCTACCTGATACATTGCAAATGTATCTATAATTTTTGATGTTCCATGCTTGGTTTTATCCAATTTCTTGTGTTTTGTTCCAACTTTGGAGTACTTTTCATATGATTTCTTGGACTAACCTATTAACAAGAGCCACAGTGCCAGTTGCTTGTTTTCTGCTGTTTTTGGTTCCAGGAAAGTCAGAAAATGAATATTCTCGGAATTGGACGGGACAAAAGCCAAAGTGCCTATTTTTCCAGAAGGGATCAAGTGCCAGAATACACGACAGAGACGGGCCAGGGGCCGGCCACACCACCTGTCCGCGCGGCCAGGCCTGCCCGCGCCAGGGGGTGGTGTGGTGGCTCCCGGCACCCCCTCAGCCTCTCCTTCCGCCTATATATTTCCCTCGGGACGAAAACACTAAGTACCCGATCAAAAATCCATGAAAGAGTTTGTAGCCGCCGTCATCTCCATCCCTAGATCGGGAGGGATCTGAAGCTCTTCCCGGCACCCTGCCAGAGAGGGGAATTCACCCCGGAGGCCTTCTTCATCACCATGCAAGCCTCTGGTGTGATGCGTGAGTAGTTCATCCTTGGACTACGGATCCATGTAGTAGCTAGATGGCTGGTTTCTCCTCCTTTGTGCTTTCATGTTTAGATCTTGTGAGCTCCGTTCATGATCAAGATCATCTATTTGTAATCCATACATGTTGTGTTTGTGGGGATCCGATGGATATTGAGATGCTATTTCAGATTGATTATTGATTCTATTATGTCTTTGTTATTTGAGATCTTGCATGCTTTCCGTTGTTAGTAGCTATCTTGGCCAAGTAGATGCTAGCAACTCCAAGAGTTAGTATTTATGCTCGATAGTGGGTTCATGCCTCTGGTAATCTGGGGAAGTGACAGAAATCTCTAAGGTACCAGATGTGTTGTTGCTACTAGGGAGAAAACAACGATCCTTTGTTCATAGAACAATTGTATTGTTTACTTTACACGCAGTTCGTAAAGCTATAATATGTTGCTTGCAACTTAATACTGGAGGGGGTTCGGATGATAACCTGAAGGTGGATTATTAGTCATAGATGCAGTTGGATGGCGGTCTATGTATTATGTTGTAATGCCCAATCAAGCCTCAGAGGAGTCAAGATGATTAGTATATGCATGTATTGCTTTCTTGGTGTTTGTCAATTGCCCCGCTGTAATTTGTTCACCCAGCATGTTATCTATCTAAGGAGAGCCACCTCTAGTGAACTATGGATCCCGGTCCTTTCTCTTTACATACAATCTATAAACTATTTCTGCTTTGTGTTTACTTTCTGCAAACTTTTACTTCTTTCTATTCGATACGTTTAATCCTTTGTTTTCCGCAAAACACGGTGAGATTGACAACCTCATCGCAAGTTGGGGACAAAGTTCTGTGGTTGTGTTGTGCAGGTCTCCATGTTGTTACTAGCACCGGTAGTGCTCCCTGCCAAAGCTCAGCTAGTAATACCTTTGGGGTGTTTCCTTGCTCCTACTGGTTCGATTAAACCTTGGTCTCATAACTGAGGGAAAACTTGCCGCTGTGCTCATCATACCTTCCTCTTGGGGTTCCCAACGATCTCTACATCAACCACAAGCCAGCAAAGATTTTTCTGGCGATGTTGCCGGGGAGTCAAGGCATCTTCGCAAGGGGAGTCCCTCATAACCAACCTCTTTACTTTATTGTTTTTGTTTTGCTTAGTTTCTTTTTGCTTTGTTTGCTTGTTTTGTTCTTCAAAAAACACAAAAGAAAATTAGTTTTACTAGTTTGCTTTCTTATTTGAAAACCCAAAAAAATGACTACTCTTGAGAACACTAAGTTGTGTGACTTCACTAGCACCAACAACAATGATTTTATGAGCACACCTATTGCTCCACCTGTGGCTGAAAATACTTTCTTTGAGATAAAACCTGCTTTGCTCAATCTTGTTATGAGAGAACAATTTTCTGGTATTGGTAATGAAGATGCTACTTCCCATCTAAATAACTTTGTTGAACTTTGTGAGATGCAAAAGCATAGGGATATAGATGGTGATATTATTAAGCTGAAATTGTTTCCTTTCTCTTTGAGAGGAAAAGCTAAAGAATGGTTGAATTCCTTAACTAGGAATAGTATTGATTCTTGGACTAAATGCAAAGATGCTTTTATTGGAAAATACTATCCTCCTGCTAAGATTATATCCATGAGAAGTGAAATCATGAAGTTTAAACAACTTGATAATGAGCATGTTGCTCAAGCTTGGGAAAAAATGAAATCTTTGGTAAAGAATTGTCCCACTCATGGACTGACTGCTTGGATAATCATCCAAACTTTTTATGCAGGATTGGTCTATTCTTCAAGGAACCTATTGGATTCAGCTGCTGGAGGTACCTTTATGACCATCACTTTGGGTGCTACAACAAACTATTGGATAATATGATGGTTAATTATTCTGAATGGCATACTGAGAGAGCTCCACAAGGTAAGAAGGTAAATTTTGTTGAAGAAACCTCCTCCTTGAGTGATAAGATTGATATTATTATGTCCATGCTTGTTAATGGGAAAGCCCATATTGATCCAAATAATGTTCCTTTAGCCTCTTTGGTTGCTCAAGAAGAGCAAGTTGATGTGAACTTCATAAGAAATAACAATTTTGGCAACAATGCTTATGGTAATAATGCTTATAGGAACAATTTGGTAACAACAATTATAAGCCATATCCTCCCAACAATGGTAATGCTTATGGAAATTCTTACAACAATAATAAGAGTGCTCCCTCTGAACTTGAAGTTATGCTTAAAGAGTTTATTAGTAAACAAACTGCTTTCAATAAAACTATCGAGGAAAAACTCTCTAATGCTGAAAGAAATATAGCATCTTTGGCTGAAGCTCAATTTTCTTTGAATAAAATGGCTGCTAAACCTGAAACTAATGACAGTCCCTTTGCAGCTACTAATGCCATACAAGTAAGAATTGATGAAAATGTTAGACTATTAGCTGAATTACATGCTAAGTGGGAAAGAGAAGATGAAATTGCTAGAAACATTTGTGTTTCTACTATCACCACCACTAGTGTTGAGGCTAGTAATAGTTCTACTACTTTAGATGATAAAGTTGATTTTGATCTTGATGGTTGCAACATCTCTGAAGTTATTAAGTTCCTACAAAAGCTTGCTAAAAGTCCTAATGCTAGTGCTATGAACATGGCTTTTACAAAACACATTACTGATGCTCTCATAAAGATTAAAGAAGAAAAGATGAAACATAAATCTTATATTCCTATAAAGAAATAAGATGGTTGGGAACCCATCATTAATATGAAAGTGAATGACTTTGATTTGAAAGCTTTGTGTGATCTTGATAGTAGTGTTTCTATTATGCCTAGAAGGATTTATGATATGCTTGATTTGCCTCCTCTTGAAGATTGCTATTTGAATGTCCCACTTGATGCTAATGCCAAAAATAAACTCATGGGGAGTCTTAATGATGTTCTTATTATGGTTAATGATTCCTATGTCCCCATTGATTTCTATGTTTTGAATGTTGAATACAATGCTTCTTGTCCTATTACTTTGGGAAGACCTTTTCTTAGAACTGTTGGTGCCATCATTATATGAAAGAAGGCACCATTAAATATCAACTCCCACTCAAGAAAGGTATAGAACACTTCCCTAAAAAGAGAGAAAATATTTCTTTTGCTTCTCCTATGAAAACAAAATTTGGTCTTAATGCTTCTTCATTTGAGAACACTTGATTCTTTCTTTGCTTCTTATGCCTAACTTAAAGGCGTTAAAGAAAAGTACTTGTTGGGAGATAACCCAAGAGTGTTAGATGAGTATTGGAAGTTATTACCTCTGTAATAACCTCTCCTTATCCTTTTTATTTGCTTTTTGTGCCAAGAGTAACCTCTAATGAGAGTGAAGTAATGATTGGGAAAGTTGCTGTCCCGAAACAGACTTTTGTGCTTCACCGTAAAATTTCCTGAGAGAGCTCTCTATGTCGGATGGAGCTGTAATTTTTTGTGCTTCTGCCCCAGGTTGTTATATAACTTTCGTTAGTTCAACACTTTTTGATTTGAGCAACAGAAGGTCTTCGACAAAATTCGTCTTTACCTGCTGGTCTGTTTTGACAGATTTCTGCCATTTTCTGCATTTGCTTCTTGTTAGTTCCTTCTTGAATTCCTTTAGGGAATTGAGCTTTTTGAGGGAAGTGCTATAGTAGCTAGTGTTCTAACAGAATTTTATTTGGTGTTAGAACTGAACCTTGAGACATATTTATCTTGAGTGCACTAATGTTGCTAATGAGATTGTGTGAAGTTTTGTATGAAGGAAAATTTTCAGGTGTATGGAAGGAATGAGTAATGAGATGAAGGATGGACTAAAGCAAGCTTGGGGATTACACGTGTGTCACCCCAAGAAATATCCAAGAAGTACAAACATCAAAGCTTGGGGATGCCCAAGGCAATCCCCTTCTTCATCAATAAAAATTCCAGGTTTCTTCCAAACGCTTCATTTTTATTGTTTCATGCACAGTTGTGTTTTTCTTGGAGCGTCTTCTTTTTCATTTTTGTTTTGGTTTTTAGTTTTCTTTGGTTTGCTTAGTTTTCTGAATAAATTGGTTGGACCCCCTCTTGCACACTTTGGTTTGCGAATAGTTTGGTTTGGTTTGGAAAAGAGTAGGAAAGTTCATGCTTATGTGGTAAAAAGAGCTTGTTTTTTACTGTGGCCTATGCTTTGTCATGACATGCTTGATATTGTTTTGGCTTTATGCTTAGTGTTATTTGTTGTATCATGACTTGTTATAAACAATTGAGATTGCTTAATGTGCCTTGGATGAATCATGCGTTAATTTAGCATATTAAAGCATAGTATAGTGGTATTCTCCTTTGATGCTTTATTCGGGTTGACTTGGCACATGCTCACACCATGTTATGACTGTCACAAGTCACCATAGCCTTTATGATCCTTTAGTTTTCAACTTGTAGTATCACTTTATGCTTTGATCAATGATGTTTTGTCGCTCTGCATGATTATGGCCATTATTGCTCTCTTAGTTTGTCGCTCCCAGTCTTTTGCTAGCCTCCACCACCAAGTATGAGTTCCACTCATGCATCCAACTCCCTAAACCAATTTATTCCAAAGAGTCCACCATACCTACCTACTAGCTTATGCTATTCCAAGTATATTCATGCTTTTGTTTACCTTCCACTTGTTATGAGAAAACTAGTGATTAAAGCTCTCACGAACTTGATGGCACACTTTACTTTACTTGCCTTTAATAAACTTGAACCATTGTGTCGTCTATGTTGTATATGCTTGCACTTATTTGTTGGGAATTAGCAGAACCATGCTTTCATGGGGAACGCTTTCAACATTGCACTTGGTACTTGTACCTAGTTGATATCATGCTCTTTTGTATATGGATGTCATCGGTGTGAAATGAAACGGGAGCTTGTAAGTCCATGGAGTTATGTATATGTGTTAGAGAAACGCCTAGGCCGCTGGTCTAATCCATGCTGACATGGTGGAAACCTGCAGCGTAACCATAATGAGATGTCTATGAAGCATTCTTCTTATAAAAAAAGAGAGTCCTATATTGAGAAAAAATAAAAAAAAAGATACTATGAAAAGAGGAAAGAGAGAAAAAAGCACCATATTCCCATGGTAAATAAGAAGAATGCTGAGATGCTTGTTGTCTGCTTGCCTTGTCATTTTGATATGGGGATTCTTCCGTATCATCGGGCAAGGGGTACCCCTTTGGCGGTTCTCAATGGTACACATGTTCTTACAATGACAAGAACTTACCGGTGACTAAACTTGAGTAGCATGAGGAGCGGCCCTCGTATACAAGGGACATGAGATTTCTGACATATACTTCGTCAAGCATGTACACCATAGTTTGTTCACTTTAACCTTAATCACTTCAAGATGCTTATGATAGGGGCAATGAGAGCTGAAAGCTTTAAGTATCATAATTTTTGGAAGCTCTTTATGAGACTTGAATCCCTACTTCCTTTTACAAAGGCCTTTCTTCTACCATTATATTGAGTCTCCACCTTCTATCTTTATGCACCTACTTTGAGAGCATAGTGGCCATTCTTAGTTCTATGTGCATTGTCCTAAGACTAGTTGATTGATGCATAACTTGTTATTGCTTGTTTGAAACTATTGTATCTAGTCACTCTTATGAACTTTGAAGGTGTCCTATGCATTTATATTTGCTACTCTATTGAGGGACAAGCTGAATACTATTATGCTATGTTTTCTTTATGTGAAACAAAACAAACATCTTGCAAAGCATTGTTATTCATGAATCTTTGGTTTGTGCCTTTTCATGTTGCATCATAGTTTCTTTGTCTTATTGCTAGAACTTTGTCTTTCATGTTATGATTGAAGTACTATGATCCTAGCTTTGAATGTTTTACAAATACTTTGATCAAGTCTTTGATGGTGCATGTCACCTCAAAAATTATTCTTTCTTTTTATCACTTACCTACTCGAGGACGAGCAGGAGTTAAGCTTGGGGATGTTGATACATTGCAAATGTATCTATAATTTTTGATGTTCCATGCTTGGTTTTATCCACTTTCTTGTGTTTTGTTCCAACTTTCGAGTACTTTTCATAAGATTTCTTGGACTAACCTATTAACAAGAGCCACAGTGCCAGCTGCATGTTTTCTGCTGTTTTTGGTTCCAGGAAAGTCAGAAAATGAATATTCTCGGAATTAGACGGGACAAAAGCCAAAGTGCCTATTTTTCCAGATGTCATCAAGTGCCAGAATACGAGACAGAGAGGGGCCAGAGGCCACCACACCACCTGGCCGCGTGGCCAGGCCTAGCCCGCGCCAGGGGGTGGTGTGGCTGCTCCCTGCACCCCCTCGGCCTCTCCTTCCGCCTATATACTGCCCTCGGGACAAAAACCCTAAGTACCCGATCAAAAATCCACGAAAGAGTTTGTAGCCGCCGTCATCTCCATCCCTAGATCAGGAGGGATCTGAAGCTCTTTCCGGCACCCTGCCAGAGAGGGGAATTCACCCTGGAGGCCTTCTTCATCACCATGCAAGCCTCCGGTGTGATGCGTGAGTAGTTCATCCTTGGACTACGGATCCATGTAGTAGCTAGATGGCTGGTTTCTCCTCCTTTGTGCTTTCATGTTTAGATCTTGTGAGCTCCGTTCATGATCAAGATCATCTATTTGTAATCCATACATGTTGTGTTTGCGGGGATCCGATGGATATTGAGATGCTATTTCAGATTGATTATTGATTCTATCATGTCTTTGTTATTTGAGATCTTGCATGCTTTCCGTTGTTAGTAGCTATCTTGGCCAAGTAGATGCTAGCAACTCCAAGAGTTAGTATTTATGCTCGATAGTGGGTTCATGCCTCTGGTAATCTGGGGAAGTGACAGAAATCTCTAAGGTACTATATGTGCTGTTGCTACTAGGGAGAAAACAACGATCCTTTGTTCATAGAACAATTGTATTGTTTAATTTACACGCAGTTCGTAAAGCAATAATCTGTTGCTTGCAACTTAATACTGGAGGGGGTTCGGATGATAACCTGAAGGTGGATTATTAGTCATAGATGCAGTTGGATGGCGGTCTATGTATTATGTTGTAATGCCCAATCAAGTCTCACAGGAGTCAAGATGATTAGTATATGCATGTATTTCTTTCTCGGTGTTTGTCAATTGCCCTGCTGTAATTTGTTCACCCAGCATGTTATCTATCTAAGGAGAGCCACCTCTAGTGAACTATGGATCCCGGTACTTTCTCTTTACATACAATCTATAAACTGTTTCTGCTTTGTGTTTACTTTCTACAAACTTTTACTTCTTTCCATTCGATACATTTAATCCTTTGTTTTCCGCAAAACACGGTGAGATTGACAACCTCATCGCAAGTTGGGGACAAAGTTCTATGGTTGTGTTGTGCAGTTCTCCATGTTGCTACTAGCACCGGTAGTGCGCCCTGCCAAAGCTCAGCTAGTAACACCTTTGGGGTGTTTCCTTGATCCTACTGGTTCGATTAAACCTTGGTCTCATAACTGAGGGAAAACTTGCTGCTGTGCTCATCATACCTTCCTCTTGGGGTTCCCAATGAGCTCTACATCAACCACGAGTCAGCACTACCTCTCAATGTTGTCCACCTATGCAGTGCCCAAGATGACTCATGGTGATGGTTGGGAGGACATGCTCATAGGAGAGGTGCTTATACTAGGGTGTGTAAAGGAAAGGTTATGTTTGATTATCTGCATACTAAGTATGATGATTCAGGGTTATCCCTGACAGATGTATCGAATCTTCTGGTGAAAGTGTACCACCTCTGCAGAGTGTCAAACTATTCGAATAGCCGCGTCCGCGGTTATGGACAGTTGGAATGGCCATATTGTTTCGTTGTCAGATGTTTTCCAAATAACTTATGAAATGAATGATGAATCTTGACTTGACCACAACAGGGTTGTGTTTATGATATTAGCTTCCCAACTTAAGTGATTCTAGAACTTTATTTTATCTTTCTTTGCTTCAGAACTCAGCTTAGGTTTCAAACTTAAATTTATAGTTAAACTTAGATTTAGCACTTTAACTTAGCACTATACTACTTGTTAGTGGTAGTTTGCGAGTACTTAAAGAGTACTCATGGCTTTTGTCCCTGGCTATTCTCGTGGCCAAACTATGATGAAGACTATCAAGATGATGGCCAGGAGGACGGTTATCATAACTAGGACTATCTGCGTTCGTCAGCATTTCCTGTGCCCCTGAAGATGGACCCCACCGCTACGCTTTATTTTTATTCCGCTGCTTGTTGTATTAAGACTGGATCATGAGATCCTTATTTGTGTAAGACCTTATGTATGGTTTGTAATGGATGATGTACTGTGATATCCAATCTGTTATGTCTCGCAAAAATGGTAATCCTGGGATTGCGAGGTATGGCATAACGGGCATCTGGGATTAAAAATTCGGGTGTTGTCAATCTTTGAGGAATGTCACATGTGTTGCCCCATCACATTTCCTGATTGGCTTCACTTCAATCCACTTAGTGAATTTCTCCACCATCACCAAGATATGAGTGATACGTTGCTAACGTATCTATAATTTTTGATGTTCCATGCTTGGTTTTTATCTACTTTCTTGTGTTTTGTTCCAACTTTGGAGTATTTGTATACACTTTCTTGGACTAACCTATTAACAAGATGACACAGCGCCAGTTGCATGTTTTCTTCTGTTTTTGGTTCCAGAAAAGTCAGAAAATGAATATTCTCAGAATTGGACCGGACAAAAGCCAAAGTCGATATTTTACCGAAAGACTCACGGATCCAGAAGACGAGACAGAGAGGGGCCATAGGGTGGCCACACCATGTGGTGGCACGGGATAGCCCTGGCCACGCCACCAGTGGTGTGGGGCCCCTGGCCGCCCACCGACCTTGCCTCTTCGCCTATAAGATGCCTCCCGATGCAAAAACCTTAAATAGTCCAGCCTCCAACCAAGAAAAGTTCCGCAGCGCCGCCGCCATCGAAGGGGAGATTCGGGGGACAGAAAGTCTCTGTTCCGGCACCCTGCCGGGATGGGGAAGTGCCCCCAGAGCCATCTCCATCGATCTCCACCACCATCTCCATTGTTGTTGCTGATTCCCATGATGAGGAGGGAGTAGTTCTCTCTCTAGGCTAAGGGTTCTACCGGTAGCTATGTGTTCATCTCTCTCTCTATGCATGATCTTATTGAGATCATGAGCTTGTAATCTATAGATCTACCTTGCTACTCAAGTGCTTTAATAGATCTCTGCTCTCCCCATGTGTGTGAAGTTGACAGTGTGCACACCATGGTGGCACTTAGGCTAGAGACTACAAATACTTGTTATGAGTTATATTTGGAGTTGGATGTCTTTATGAAATTGTGGTGTTTGTTGGAACCATCTAGAGCTCAAGGTGACAATGTGGGGTTATCTAGATGGTAAAGGCTTACTTTGACGTGTGTTGTTATAGCCCTACCATGGATTAGAGTGTCCAACCGGAGAGTAGTTCAGAGTACTATCATGAAGATAATATATTTATATGAGAGTGTTCACTAGTGAAAGTATGATCCCTCGGCCTTTTTTCTAAGCATTGAAACACCGTTTGCAGCTAGATTTGTTACATGTTTGCTTGCTTCTATCTTTATTTCAGTTTTACTTTAGTCTTTTCCACGCCATCAAGCTATTTTCTATCACCATTACCACTTGTATTTCACTATCTCTTCGCTGAACTAGTGCACCTATACACCTGACAAGTGTATTGGGTGTGTTGGGGACACAAGAGACTTCTTGTATCTTGATTGCAGGGTTGCTTGAGAGGGGATACCTTTGACCACTTCCTCCCTGAGTTCGACAAACCTTGGGTGATCCACTTAAGGGAAAACTTGTTGCTGTTCTACAAACCTATGCACTTGGAGGCCCAACAACTGTCTACAAGAATAGAAGTGCGTAAACATCAAGCTATTTTCTGGCGCCGTTGCCGAGGAGGTAAGGTAAAAGGTACTCACATCCTCCGGGGTGAGTGCTCGAAGTTATTTCCTTTAGATTCTACAATTTTGTATTTTTGTTTCTTGTTTTCACTAGTTAGGCTTAATGGAAAACAACAACAAAATTAGAGAGCTTTATAGTATTTATCTTGAGTTAGGACATGAAGTGTTTGAAGAGAAAATTAAAAAAACCTATGGAACTTTATTTGCATGCTAATAGCAATGTTGTTAGTATGAATCCTTTGGACACCATTATTGCTAATGCTATGGAAAAGTCTAAGCTTGGGAAAGCTAGTTTTTATGAAAATGATCTTTTTAGTTCCCCAGCTTTGGAAGATAGCTATTCTATTGCTTACGATGATACCAAACCTCCAATATATGATGATTACAATGATGAATATGGTATTTTGAGTCCACCTACTATTGAGGAGAAAATTAATTATGATTACAATATGCCTCCTATATTTGATTATGGTGATGAGAATAATAATGATAGCTATTTTGTTGAATTTGCTCCCACCATAATTAAGAAGAATGACTATGCTTATGTGGAGAGTAATAATTATTATATGCATGTGGTTCATGATAAGAATGTTTTATGTGATAGTTATATTATTAATTTTATTCATGATGCTACTGAAAGTTATTATGAGAGTGGGAAACATGGTTTTATGCATCTCAATAATATTAAGTTTCCCCTCTTTATGTTGAAAGTCTTGAAGTTGCACTTGTTTTGCTTTACTATTCGTGTTGCTTTGTGCTTTCATGACTTGTTTCTTTACAAGATTCCTATGCATAGGAAGTGGGTTAGACTTAAATGTGCTTTGGATTTGCTCCTTGATGCTCTCTTTTACTTCAATTCATATTTCTTATGTGAGCATCTTCCCAAACTATCATGCCTCACTTAAAGGCGTTAAAGAAAAGTACTTATTGGGAGATAACATAAAAGTTTTAGATGAGTCTTGGAAGTTATTACTTCAGTAATAACCGCTCCTTATCCTTTTTATTTGTTTTTTGTGCCAAGAGTAACCTCTAATGAGGGAGAAGTAATGATTGGAAAAGTTGCTGTCCCGAAACAGATTTCTGTTCTTCACCATAAACATTCGTGTAAAATATCTGTACGTCCTTTTGAGGCGTGAATGTTTGTGCTTCTGCCCCAGGTTGTTATCTAACTTTCGTTAGTTCAACACTTTTTGATTTGAGCAACACAAGGTCTTCGAAAAAATCGTCTTTACCTGCTGGTCTGTTTTGACAGATTTCTGCCATTATTTGCTTTTGCTTCTTGTTTGCTCCTTTTTGAGTTCTTTTGGGGAATTGAGATTTTTGAGGGAAGTGCTTCAGTAGCTTGTGTTTTAATGGAAGTTTTATTGTTGTTAGAACTGAACCTAAATACTTATTATCTTGAGTGCACTAATGTTACTAATAAAGATTGTGTGAAGTTTTGTATGAAGGAAAATTTCAGGTGTATGGAAGGAATGAGTAATGAGATGAAGAATGGACTAAAGCTCAAGCTTGGGGATGCCACGCGTGTCACCCCAAGAAATATCCAAGAAGTATAAGCATCAAAGCTTGGGGATGCCCAAGGTATCCCCTTCTTCATCAATAAAAATCTCAGGTTTCTTCCAAACACTTCATTTTTATTGTTTCATGCACTATTGTGTTGTTCTTGGAGCGTCTTCTTTTTCGTTTTCGTTTTGGTTTTTTATTTGCTTGGTTTGCTTAGTTTTCTGAATAAATTGGTTGGACCCCCTCTTTCATGCATTGGTTTTCAAATAGTTTGGTTTGGATTGGAAAAGAGTAGGAAAGTTCATGCTTAAGTGGTAAAGAGAGCTTGTTTTATACTGTGGCCTATGCTTTGTCATGCCTTGCTTGATATTGTTTTGGCTTTATGCTTAGTATTCTTTGTTGTAGCATGACTTGTTATAAACAATTGAGATTTCTTAATGTGCCATGGAAGGATCATGCGTTATTTTAGCATATTAAAGCATAGTATTGTGGTATTCTCCTTTGATGCTTTATTTGGGTTGACTTGGCGCATGCTCACACCATGTTAAGACTATACCAAGTCACCATAGCCTTTATGATCCTTTAGTTTTCGACTTGTAATATCACTTTATGCTTTGATTAATGATGTTTTGTCACTCTGCATGATTATGGCCATTGTTGCTCCCTTAGTTGGTCGCTCCCAGTCTTTTGCTAGCCTCCAAAACCAAGTATGAGTTCCACTCATGCATCCAACTCCTAAAACCAAGTTATTCCAAAGAGTCCACCATACCTACCTATTAGCATTTGCTATTCCAAATATATTCATGTTTTTATCTACCTTCCGAATTAAACTTGTTATGAGAAAACTAGTGATTAAAGCTCTCACGAACTTGATGGCACACTTTACTTTTCTTGCCCCTAATAAACTTGAACCATTGTGTCATCTATGTTGTATATGCTTGCACTTATATGTTGGGGATTAGCATAACCATGATGTCATGGGGAACGCTTTCAACATTGCACTTGTACATTGTACCTAGTTGATATCATGCTCTTTTGTCTATGGATGTCGTCGGTGTGAAATGAAAGGGGAGCTTGTAAGTCCATGGAGTTATGTATGTGTGTTAGAGAAACGCCTGGGCCGCCGGTCTAATCCATGCCTAATCATGGTGGAAACCTGCAGCGTAACCACAATGAGTTGTCTATGAAGCATTCTTATTATAAAAAAAGAGATAGATATTGATAAAAAGAAAAAAAAGAGATATGAGAAAAGAGGAAAGAGAGAAAAAAAACACCATTTTCCCATGGTAAATAAGAAGATTGCTGAGATGCTCATTGTCTGCTTGCCTTGTCATTTTGATATGGGGATTCTTCCGTATCATCGGGCAAGGGGTACCCTGTTGGCGGTTCTCTATGATACACATGTACTTACTATGACAAGAACTTACCGGTAACTAAACTTGAGTAGCATGAGGAGCGGCCCTCGCATTCAAGGGACATGAGATTTCCAACTTATACTTCGTCAAGCATATACACCATAGTTTGTTCACTTTAACCTTAATCACTTCAAGATGCTTATGATAGGGGCAATGAGAGCTGAAAGCTATTAAGTACCATAATTTTTGGAAGCTCTTTATGAGACTTGAATCCCTACTTCCTTCTATGAAGGCCTTTCTTTTACTTTTTATGTTGAGTCTCCACCTTCTACCTTTATGCACCAACTTTGAGAGCATAGTGGCCATTCTTAGTTATATGTGCATTGTCCCAACACTTGTTGATTGATGCATAACTTTGATATTGCTCGTTTTAAACCATTTGTATCTAGTCACTCTTATGAACTTTGAAGGTGTCCTATGCATTTATGTTTGCTACTCTATGAGGGACAAGCTGAATGCCACTATGCTATGTTTTCTTTATGTCAAACAAACAAACGTCTTGCAAAGCATTGTTATTCATGAATCTTTTGTTTGTGTCTTTTCATGTTGCAACATAGTTGCTTTGCCTTATTGCTAGAACTTTATCTTTCATGTTATGATTGAAGTACTATGATCCCAGCTATCATTGTTTTACAAATACTTTGGTCAAGTTTATGATGGTGCGTGTCACCTCAAAAATTATTCTTTCTTTTTATCACTTACCTACTCGAGGACGAGCAGGAGTTAAGCTTGGGGATGTTGATACGTTGCTAATGTATCTGTAACTTTTGATGTTCCATGATTGGTTTTTATCTACTTCCTTGTGTTTTGTTCCAACTTTGGAGTATTTCAATACACTTTCTTGGACTAACCTATAAACAAGATGCCACAGTGCCAGTTGCCTATTTTCTTCTATTTTTGGTTCTAGAAAAAAGTCAGAAAAGGAATATTCTCGGAATTGGACCGGACAAAAGCCAAAGTCAATATTTTACCGGAAGACTCACAGAGCCAAAAGACAAGACGGAGAGGGGCCATAGGGTGGCCACACCATGTGGTGGTACGGGCTAGCCCTGGCCGCGACACCAGGTGGTGTGGGCCCCCTACCACCCACCGACCTTGCCTCTTCGCCTATAAGATGCCTCCCGATGCAAAAACCTTAAATAGTCCAGCCTCCAGCCACGAAAAGTTCCACAGTGCCGCCGCCACCGAAGGGGAGATTCGGGGGACAGAAAGTCTCTGTTCCGGCACCCTGCCGGGATGGGGATGTGCCCCCGGAGCCATCTCCATCGATCTCCACCACCATCTCCATCACCGTTGTTGATTCCCATGATGACGAGGGAGTAGTTCTCTCTCGAGGCTAAGGGTTCTACCGGTAGCTATGTGTTAATCTCTCTCTCTATGCATGATCTTATTGAGATCATGAGCTTGTAATCTATAGATCTACCTTTCTACTCAAGTGCTTTAATAGATCTCTGCTCTCCCTATGTGTGTGAAGTTGACAGTGTGCACACCATGGTGGCACTTAAGCTAGTGATTACAAATACTTGTTATGAGTTATATTTGGAGTTGGATGTCTTTATGAAATTGTGGTGTTTGTTGGAACCATCTAGAGCTCAAGGTGACAATGTGGGGTTATCTAGATGGTAAAGGCTTACTTTGAGGTGTGCTGTTATAGCCCTACCATGGATTAGAGTGTCCAACCGGAGAGTAGTTCAGAGTACTATCATGAAGATAATATATTTATATGAGAGTGTTCACTAGTGAAAGTATGATCCCTAGGTCTCGTTTCTAAGCATTGAAACACCGTTTGCAACTAGATTTGTTACATGTTTGCTTGCTTCTATCTTTATTTCAGTTTTACTTTAGTCTTTTCCACGCCATCAAGCTATTTTCTATCACCATTACCACTTGTATTTCACTATCTCTTCGCCGAACTAGTGCACCTATACACCTGACAAGTGTATTGGGTGTGTTGGGGACACAAGATACTTCTTGTATCTTGATTGCAGGGTTGCTTGAGAGGGGATACCTTTGACCACTTCCTCCCTGAGTTCGATAAACCTTGGGTGATCCACTTAAGGGAAAACTTGTTGTTGTTCTACAAACCTCTGCACTTGGAGGCCCAACAACTGTCTACAAGAATAGAAGTGCGTAGACATCAATGAGTCATGTTTCCCTTTGCCGGCTTAAATGGTCCGATCATATCCAAACACCATATCGCAAATGGCCAAGTGATAGGTATAGTTTTCAGTTCCGACATTGGCATATGTGTCTTTGTGGCATACCTCTGACAACGATTGCATTTTCTCACAAGATCCTCTTCTTGTTCCAAAGCACTTGGCCAATTAAATCCGTGCCGGAAAGCCTTTGCCACTAATGCTCTGGAAGATGCATGATGACCACATTCTCCTTGATGGATATCTCGGAGGATGTCTAGCCCTTATTCCAGGTTTACGCATCGCTGCAGAACACTAGTGACACTCCTTTTGTATAATTCGGCATTGATAATCGTGTATGCCTTTGCTCTTCTCTGAATTTTCCTTGAGAGTACCTCATCATCCGGCAAGGTTCCCTCTTTTAGGAATTCAAATATTGGCTTTGCCCATGCAGGTATAGCTCGGATGGGGAAAAGCTCTTGGTCTATTTCCATTGCATCCACCGACATAACCCTAGCCGGATCAAGCGTAACAGTCCCCGGGTCCCGCGAGGCAGTTCCCGGGTTAGTCGAAGCAGTCCCCGGGTTTGCTGAGGTGCTTCCCCTGTCTATATCCATAGGAGTATCTTTTGATCCAGAGAGGGCCAGGATATAAATTGAGTCAGATTATGGTGAAGGTGTAATGGATGGTTTTCTCAAGTGTTCCAAAGCGATGCCTGGCGGGATTGGCTGCTGAGATGACCCCAACTTGGATAATACATCGGCTGCTTCATTTTCGATCCGAGGTACGTGGTGGAATTCACACCCCTCGAAGAAACCACTTATCTTCTATAAAGTGCCTTGTTTGCATCCAGAGCATCCTAATTGCCAGACACCTGCTGTACCACCAAATCTGAGTCTCCAAAACACAGGATCCGACGTATGCCTACCTCCTTTGCTATCTTGAGCCCATGCACAAGTGCTTCATATTCGGCCACATTGTTTGACGTGCTAAAATGGATCTGGAGGATGTATTTCAGCTGATCCTTCTTGGGTGACGTAAGCACTACCCCGGCCCCTAGGCCTTCCTTTAGCTTTGACCCATCAAAGTACATTTGCCAGTAATTTGAGTCCGACAGAGGTGGTTCATAGCATCTCAGCCCAATCCACGAAGAAATCTGCCATGTCTTGGGAATTGATCGCATCTCTTCTATCAAACTGTGGTGCGTATGGGGCTAACTCAATTTCCCATTTTGCAATTCGGCCGCTAGCATCTTTGTTGCCCATGATCTCGGATATGGATGCTTCACATACTACTTTGATGGGGTGCTCCTCAAAGTAATGCTTAAGTTTTTTAGCTGCCATGTACACACAATATGCCATCTTCTGGTAGTGAGGGTAGTTCTGTTTTGAAGATGATAATACCTCACTTAGGTAATACACTGCTATCTGCACCGACTTTCCTTCCTCGTCGTGATCCACCACTATTACTGCACTTACAAATCGGTTGGTCGCGGCTATATAGAGCAACATTGGCTCCTTGGGTAGTGGCGCATCTAGTATTGGTGTAGAGGACAGCATCTCTTTTAACTCTCGGAATGCGCTATCAGCTTGCGGTGTCCATGTGAATTTGTCTGCCTCTTTCATTAATTGGTAAAGAGTCAATGCCTTCTCTCCCAGCTGACTTACAAACCGGCTTAACGATGCCAGGCAACCCGTAAACTTCTACACATCATTAAGACACTTCGATAGCTCCATTTTCTCTATGGCTTAGATTTTCATGAGATTGGTTTCGATACCTCGGCTGGATACAAGGAAACCGAGTAATTTCCCTGTCGGCACACCAAAGGTACATTTTTCCAGGTTAAGTTTCATCCGGAACCGTCTTAAGTTCGTGAATGTCTGCCGGATATCGTCAGTGAGCGTTTTGCTTTCCTTAGTTTTTATCACCACATCATCCACATAAATGTGCACATTTTGACCAATTTGGTCATGAAAACATTTTTGCATGCATCATTGATACGTTGCTCCAGCATTACGTAATCTAAATGGCATAGTGTGATAGCAATAAGCCCCATACGGGCTGATAAATACAGTCTTTATTTGATCATCCGGATTCAAAGGTATCTGGTGGAAACCAGAATATGTATCTATGAATGACAATAGTTCACATCTGGCAGTTGAGTCTATGACCTGATCTATCCTCGGTAGCGGAAATGGGTATTCTGGACATGCCTTATTCAGGTTCATGTAATCGATACACATGCGCCATACCACTACCACATTCGGATCATCCTTTTTCTTCTCCACAAGCACCGAATTAGAGAGCCAATCCGGGTAAAGTACCTCCATGATAAATCCAGCTGCAAGGAGCTGAGCTATCTCATCTTCAATGGCTTTTCTCCTGTCTTCGGCGAAGAGGTGGAGAGGTTGCTTCACCGGCTTTGCTCTGGGTCTTACATTCAAAGAGTGCTCAGCCAACTCCCACGGCGCACCTTGCAGGTCCTGTGTAGACCAAGCAAAGATATCCCGTTTCTCACAAAGGAAGTTGATGAGCTCGTGTTCCTATTTGTCACTTAACCCAGCACCAATAGTTACGGTGCGCTCTAGGAACTGATCGTCAACAAGAAGTTTCTTCGTATCTTTCGTCGCTTGAAATGAAACACTCCCATGCGGGTTAGTCAGAGCTGGCATATGCTGTTGCGCGGACTAAGCCAATGCAGCCACTTCCAGAATTTTCCTCTTCTCTTGAGCAATCACAAGTGACTTGTCCAGGTTAGATCCGGCGAAAGCACATTCGATAGAACGCCTGAAGTCCCCGGTATGGTAATCACTCCCCTTGGTCAGGGCAATTTCATCTTCAAGTAACTGATGTGAGTACTTGCCATGAATTTGTTCAGAGCAGGCCTGCTGAGTAACGTGTGATACGTGCTTTCCAAATTCACCACCTCAAACTCCAAGTTCTCAGTCCGGCAGTTGTCCCTTGTGCCGAATAACACATCAACCAGGACTTTACCAATTGGCTCACAGGAGATACCCGGTACAATGCCATGGAAGGTGGTCCTCGTTGCTTGGAGCATATTCTATGATATTCCCAACTTGTGCATCGTATCCTTGTACATGATGTTAATGCTACTATCGTTGTCTATCAGCACCTTGGAAAACATTAAATTGATATTCAGCCCAATGAACCTAGGATCTAGCACCAGCGCGTAGGTCCCAGGACTTGGCATAAGCTTTGGGTGATCCTTGATACTCCAAGTAATCTCCTGATCTAACCAAGGCATATACCTTGTCACAGCCGGCATTACTGCATTCACCTCCATATGTCGGTGCTGCAAACTCTTTCTGTCAATTTCTACAGTGGTAAACACACAGTAGATTTGATGATGCTCTCTATACTCATTTCTCCCCTCATTGTCGTGATACCCTTGGTCTTGTTGTTGCTGGTTATTCACTTGATGCACTGCATCCCTCATCTCTTGATTCTCATACCTCGGTGGAGGTGGAGGAACCATCGGCTGTTGTCCATTCCCCCTAGTGAGCAATTGCTGTCGAGGTGCTTCATTCCAAGGTCCATCATACCGAGGTGCTTCGTGCCGACGTGCCTGAGCATTCCTCGAGCTACCTTGCTCTAATTTCTTCATCCATTCACATTGCCGGGTCGTATGATTTGTTGGACTATTTGGACTTGGCGTATGAAACTTGCATGGTTGATACAAGATAGACTCGAATGTGTATCATGGATGGTCCTTTCTTTCCTACCACTACTTCTTCTGTTCTAGCGTCCAAGGCTTTTTGCCCTCATTCTTTTGTTGCCAATGTTGCCCTCTAGTTTTCTGGCGCTAGCTTGCGCCGGCATTGGGCTGATCCCGGTCCATAGCTGCCACTTGCTGCGAGCTGTACCTATAATATGGACGATCCTCCCTTCTTTTACCTCGGAAATCAGTCCTCCCGGATGACCTGGAACCATCTCTGTTGTAGTACTCCTCATTTGACTTGCTTGACATTAGCCGAGGTTGCATTGAGTCTCCCAAAGCATACAAATCTGTGATCCGGGTCGTCTCTGCCAGGGTGGTTGGCATATCCCGCTGCAACCTCTGCCACGACATACTCCCATACCTACAGCCCTGGGCGAACCACAAAATTGCTTGTGATTCAATTGCCCCTTCACATGAATTCTGCACATTGCACCACCGAGTCAGGAACTCCCGGTATGGCTCATTTGGTCTTTTCCTGCACAACGCCAAAGTGTGTGGCCTATTCGGCCTCTTGTAGGGACTTGAGAAATTGCTCATGAACATCTCCTCAAAATTTAACCAGCCGTTGATACTTCCTGGCAGAAAATTGTTCAACCAAACCCTTGCTGGTCCTTCCAACATTTGCGGCACATAACTCACTACCCATCTCAAGTTTCCTCCGGCTATGTTTACTGCAGTTGCATAATCAATGAGCCAAGCATCTGGGTTAGTGTTGTCGTCATACGTCTTTGTCCCCCTGGCCAGCTGAAAGTTCGGTATTAGTGGCTCCCTCATGATCCGAAGTCCAAAACATGCTGGACTTGGAGGACCTTGCACCTTGATCAGCTCCGCCCTATAGATTTGGTCCAGCTTCAGTCTGGCGTCATCCGGCTGGAACTTCCCGTTTCCCAATCTTGATCCAACCACATGGTGCTCTGGTGTGGGGAATCAGGCATCAACCATTGTCGAATAACCATCATTGTACTTGTCCTGACCCGGACGAGCATTTTGCTGCTGCATTGCTAGGTCTGCACTTCTCTCCTGCCGAGGTGCGTACTGCTGCTGCTGTTGCCAGGGTGCATTTTTCCCTGTTGCCACCGGATCATGATGTCTAGCATTGCCATTGGTAGCGTTCCTCTGACCGGTAATGCCTTGGTCGCGGTTACCCCGTACAGCTTCACCTCGGCTAGCACTATGACGATCATCATCAACTTGCACTGCTTTTCCTTTTCCTACCTTCACCGGATCATATGGGACCATCTGTTTGTCTCTTCTACCCGAGGTTACAACCTCCTCTCTCCTAGGGCCATGACCAGGAGAAGATGCAGCTCCAGCAGATTTTGTCGGGTTATTCCTTGCCGAATAAACTACATGAGATGCTCCGGGTTGTGCCGGGTTTGCCTTGTTTATCTCCTCATTCTGCTGACATGCTACCCTTAACAAGTGGTTTACTCTTTCCTGTTGCCTCTCTCGGGCTTCGCTGGTTAAACCTTCTAACTCGGAGGCAGCTGCATTAGCAGCCCTGAGGGTTTTAGCCGGAGTACTGTACATCTCCAGCCCTGTAGTCACTATTGTATTTGTCTGACCCGGCCTTGGCACATACTCCCTATCAATCTCAGTAATCCGATTTCTACCTCGGATTTTTACTCCATCTATGCGGTTTGCCTTTGCATACTCCCTTAGAGTGATATTCAGTGATTGATGTAACTCAGCTACTTTTTTGCACCAGCTAGCATTTTCTGCCTAGTTTCCTCTAACTCGGCATGTGCCTGAGCCGGGTCTACTACTGGCGCGATGGGCGTTGCTAAGCTATCTATTGCCTACTGCAGTACATTTGTTGGCCTCTCTAGTGGAGGCAATCTAGACGTTGCCTGTTTTGGCATTGCCTCCGGCTCTAGCACCGGATCCTTGCTTGCTCCCGCATCAGGCGCTATCATCATGACCTCAACGCAGCTTGCGGGGCGAGTGATACGCATGTCGCGAGACGCGCTGAGGACGTGCCACGGGTGTACACAGGACTCGCCGACGCCACCGTAGATCTTGTGGGCGCCAATCTTGATGAAGAGGTTGTTGCGCGGAGGAGGATTCATGCCGAAGCTCCCCGCGTTGTCGCTGACGTAGTCCAGCGCTCCAAAGCACTGATGGATTTTTTGCACTTGTTCGTGCCTTCGTGTTTTGAAATATATAGCATTGCTCGATGCATCTACCATTTAATCAACCTCCTGGGCCCCACATGTCATCCTATTATTAGAAGAAACGTGTGTATTATTGAATTTTTTTCATTCGCTCATGCTACCATGTTCCGAACTTGATAGCGCCGCTCGATGCATCTACCATTTAATCACACTGCTAGGCCCCGCATGTCATCCTCTCATTAGAAGAAACGTGCGTATGATGGATTTTTTACCCTCGGTCGCGCCTTCATGTTCCGAACTTGATAGCGTTGATCGCAACATCAACCGTTTATTCAGGCTGGTGGGTCCCTTATGTCAACCTCGCATTAGAAGAATCAAGGGTATGATGGAATTATTTTCTTCTCTAGTGCTACCCTGTTCCGAACTAGATAGCGTTGCTCGGCGAATCTGTCGTTTCCTCACGCTGCTAGGTCCCCCATTTAAGCCTCTCATTACAAGAAACGTGTGCATGCTGAACTTTTTTCTTGCTCGCGCCTCCCTGTTTTGAACTGGCAATGTTGCTCGATGCAGCATCTGTATAAGGTCACGCTGCTGGTCCCACATATCAGCCTCTCTGTAATGAAACATTGATTTCTCGATGCAACATCTGTATAAGGTCTCCACTGGGTCCAACATGTCAGTGTCTCTATTCAACGTGTGTATGATGGACTCCGCTATTTTGACCTTGGCAACATTGTTGGGTCCCAGATGTCAGCCTTCTCTGTGTAAGAAACGTGTGTATGCTAGAAAAAATGTAGAAGAATGATGGAGATTATATTATATATTATATATTGATGAACCTAAGAATCAAACTCAAGACTTCAACAAATGGGAACCGTGTGCGCTTCCACTATGCCAGATCATCTATGCCACTCCTGGAAATGATTACATTTAGAAATGTTGAAATCACTTAAAATGAAAAGGCAACGACCCTGATGACTTGCCATAAAAAATGCTAAATTCTCTATATAAATACAACATGGGTAGGAGAAGCTTGTCCTATACTTTATCAGAATGGCATGGAAATGCTAAATTACAATGATTTTGGGCGATACAAAAAATAACTTGGGTCCAATCTTGTGAACCAGTGGGCTTTTTATCGTGTGCACCTTAGCGAAACTTCTTCAGGGTGGTTCATGCTTAAAAAATCAAATAACAATGTGTTGAGGGTTGGCGTCCCACGACTGACCTGAACCCAGAAGGATAAATTAGCGAGGTTTTGGGCCACAGTTGGGTAGAATGTAGTACTATTTTCTAATAAGCTCCTCACTGAAAATTCAATATACTCAATATGTCGGCAGTCCACCTGACCCGGCAGGCTATGTTTGCAAGGTTTTGGGCTAGTGTTGGGTCAAATGTGTAATCTTTTCGTTAGTTCCTTAATAAAAATTCAAAGTAGTTGGTACCCCATCCTCAAAAAAAATGAAGTTGGTACCCTAAAAATATATACTAGGGTTTGGCGGCTCTGCTCACCACGAAAGGCTAATTAAGGGGAAATTTTTTGAAACAAGATTATGTGAAGTTTTTTGTCCGAAGTGGGATTGAAATATTCGTTTTCATAGGCTGAGTAGTAAAAATACATTTTACTTAAGGTAGATGGTCCACCTGACCTGAATGTACCTACGCTGGATCCAAAATAATGAAGTTGGAAATGGAGAAAAGTGACCGATATTGCGCCTTATTAAGAGTTTTATGTAGCGAGGAACTTGGGTAGTGCAGGATTCGAACATGGAAAGTACTGGAGGGAGTTTGACTGATTGACTTGAAATCGTGTCATATCAAGTCTTACAACACGCAATCATCTTTTTAGCAAAGGATATATTTCGAGATGGTTTGGGTGGCTTTGAATCTGCCTAAGTGCCCAATCGATTTGATGTACTCAAAACCTTATAATCATGCCATATAAACTGTAGGCGATAGAGACACGGTGGCCTTGACTTGCGCAGCTTTAGATAGCTCGGGTAAACATATGGCATTGTCATCATGCAAAAAGGCTCAGAATTCACACATTTAGTTCACAGTTTCGAACACAATAATACAACCAGTTTGTATAGTAGCACAGGACAGTACAATGTCAGCACAATAGAGCTTGACTTGTTCATGTCACATCAGAGCTTGGCTTGTTCATTTCACATACAAAAGAATGAGCAAGGATACATACTGTATTAAACAAGTAATTTCACGGTAGCGCCAAAAGTATGCCATGTATCAGAGATAATATGGGGTCTGCGTAAATAAATTTTGTTTTTTGGAAGAGTCTGCATAAAGTATTTTTTTAGAAAATTGGCCTAAACATTTGCGGATATCATCCTAGGGCGTCTCAGCCTGCTTTGGTGTACCAAGCCAAGATAAATTACGGCCCAGTTAAGGCATGTTTCGTGGCCCTATAAGAAGCAGTGACTTACTTTTCCCTGTTCGCTAAGAGGAAAGAAGGAATATTCCTCTCATAACACAAAGATGCACGAGATGTGATGGTTCAAAAAAAAGCTGCACGAGGTGCGTATATACAAGCCAGTCACAATACTGAAAACTATAGTACAGAAATCACGCTACGAAATAAGCACCAATACATGAATTATACCGTAGAAGGCAATACTAATTACAAAAGAATGGCAGGACTCATATACACTGATTCAAGCTGGCCACTAAAACTAGTGTACTAACAATCTGCTTTTGAACCACGATGCAAAAAAAGATGACACAATGATACACCAAAAAGATCCACAGCTCAGTGTAGGGACGGAACAACGAGCCTACCACACCTAAACTAGGCCTATTCCAAATTGTCGTCTATCGCACACTATTCCAACCACCTTTGGGAAGGCTGATAACTCCCACAGGCTCACCTTCAGTTGGTTGCAGGTTGCATCATTTATTCTGAGGGAATTGTATTCTGTGAAACCTCCTGTATGTTGTGTACACACAGTTTTTCCTCATGAATGGGAACAATGTGCCATCAGGAGTCTTGCATCCACGTTTCTTCATCATCTTGTCAATGCTTGGATAATTGAGACCGAGAAATAGAGAGTTGTCGCCCAGGCTGTTAAGCTATCTCCAAACGATGACCCCTAGAGGTCCAACAGAGCTAGGATCCTCTTCAAACATGTAGACACGAGAGGCGGGATACAGGCGTAGGTTAGTCCCATTTTGAGCATGGGGAATGATTTCACCCTCTTATCCATGGGAAACCCCCATGCCATACGTCATAATTATGATCATCAAGTGTTCGCCATCATCCGATCGAGCGAGGAACCACATATCTGGCTGATCATTCATAATAGGTGTTGGGATTACAAACGGAAGCTCCTTGTTTCCTGCAACATCCAAATTGGAGAAAAAAGTGCGTTACTGGCATACATATTCTAACACCAGCATTCTTCATTGTTCATGCTAACAGTGTGAATAGGCAAATCCTGACAATAATATTACTCAATAATCTCATCATCACTCAAAAAATTGAGAATATTATTTCTTGATAGTTGGAAACTCACACCAACGGTACTGATTACTACAATAAGATGCATCCATCTACCTCCAAAGAGACATTTAATTCAAGAAAAATCTATCGTGCTTACTTGTAGCTCAAGTTTGAGCAATTTTGTCAAGATGCAAAATCTTAATTAGAAAGAAGTTAAAAACCTATTGTCAAAACTCTTGGTTGGTTTCTGATATATTCATTGACCCCCCAATGGGTACACCTCCAAAAGTTTTTTGTAAATCTTTAGAAGCCACCTACAATTTAGTTGTTGTAGTTCAAGTTTGATCTAATTTCGATAAATCGGCATGAAGTCATTCTAGTGGGGCAGAGTTAATTAGCTATAGGGAGTTTGGAAACTCATAAAACATGGGAATCGTAAGTAAAACACGTTGTTCCACTTAATATGTCTAGAATCTTGTCTTATGGCATTGAGATCCATATTCTTTAGACTTTCTTTATGGAAAAGAACCATCTTGTCATCACTCGGAAAACTAAGAATTTTATTTCCTCATAGTTGGAAACACACACCAACGACACTATTTACTACAAGAAGATGCACACATCTACCTCCAAAAATACATTTAATTCAAAGAAAACTATCACGCTTACTTGTAGCTCAAGTTTGACCTAATTTCATTAAATCGACAAGAAGTCATTGAAGTGTGCGAAGTTAGCTAGGAAGCTTGAAAAATCCTAGTACTAAAAACTTGGGTATTACGTATAAGAAACCATTGGTCCAGTTTGTGTGATAATTGGGGCGGTTGCATTTTCATTTAACTATGGCAGGTCTCATAGGAGCGAGGTTCTTGAGAGTTAACACGGTCGATGGAAGTACAAGTTACATCAAGGACCTCATAAAAAAATGAAAATTGCATCCAAGTCCATGCATTTAGCACAATGACCCTAAAACTGAGCAATGAAGTGTGTTTTGAGGTTTGCGCATACTAGTGTTCATCGTGCTAAATATTATCAATCGAATATTTCTTGATGCTAAGAATGGAAAAGAGAAGATCCAACAGTTAGCAATGTTCGGATTTGCCAGTCTTGATCCAGTGGTTAGTGTTCAAAGTTAATCCATACACTATACGGTGGTATGGTATTGTAAAAGATAAGACAAGATAAAGATAAGATAATAAGTACTATGAATGCACGATCTAATGGTAGGTCTCGTAGGAGCGAGGAGCTTGAGAGTTAACACGGTGGATGGAAGTACAAGTTACATCAAGGACCTCATAAAAATGAAAATTGCTCCAAGTCCATGCATTTAGCACAAGGACCCTGAAACTGAGCAATGAAGTGCGTGTTTTTAGGATTGTATATACTAGCGTTCATCGTGCTAAAGACTATAAGTAGAATCTTTCTAGATGCTAAGAATGGAAAACAAGATCCAATGGTTAGCAATGTTTGGATTTGCCAGTGTTGATCAAACGGTCAATCTTCCATACATTATACAGTGGTATGGTCTTGAAAATATAAAGATAAGATAAGAAGTACTACTTTGAATGGCAAATCTAATGGTAGGTGTCGTAGTAGAGAGGTGCTTGAGAGTTAACATGGTCGGTGGAAGTACAAGTTACATCATGGACCTCATAAAAATGAAAATTGCATCCAAGTCCATGCATTTAGCATAAGGACCCTAAAACTGAGAAATAAAGTGTGTGTTTTGAGGTTTGCGCATACTAGCGTTCATCGGGCTAAAGACTATCAGTAGAATCTTTCTATATGCTAATAATGGAAAGAAGATTAAATGGTAAGCAATGTTTGGATTTGCCAGTCTTGATCAAATGGTCAATGTTCCGTACACTATAAATGGTATGGTATTGTAAGAGATAACACAAGATAAAGATAAGATAAGATAAGAAGTGCTGCGAATGGCCGATCTAATGGTAGGTCTCATAGGAGCGAGGTCCTTGAGAGTTAACACGGTCGGTGGAATTACAAGTTACATCAAGGACCTCATAAAAATGAAAATTTCATTCAAGTCCATGCATCATTTAGCACAAGGACCATGAAACTGAGCAATGAAGTGTGTGTTTTGAGGTTCGGGAATACTAGCATTCATTGTGCTAAAGGCTATCAATAGAATCTTTCTAGGTGCTAAGAATGGCAAATAAGATCCAATGGTTAGCAATGTTTGGATTTGCCAGTCTTGATCCAGTGGTCAATGTTCAAAGTTAACCCGTACACTATGAAGTGATATGGTATTGTAAGAGATAAGACAAGATAACGATAAGATAAGATAAGAAGTACTGCGAATGGTCGATCTAACAGTAGGTCTCGTAGGAGCGAGGTTCTTGAGAGTTAACACGGTCGGTGGAAGTACAAGTTACATCAAGGACCTCATAAAAATGAAAATTGCATCCAATTCATGCATTTAGCACAAGGACCCTGAAACTGATCAATGAAGTGTGTGTTTTCAGGTTTGCGCATACTAGCGTTCATCGTGCTAAAGACTATCAGTAGAATCTTTCTAGATGCTAAGAATGGAAAAGAAGATCCAATGGTTAGCAATTTTTGGATTTGCCAGTCTTGATCCTACGGTCAATGATCAAAGTTAATCCGTACACTATAAGAAGTTTTATGGTATTGTAAGAGATAAGACAAGATAAAGATAAGGTAAGAAGTACTGTGAATGGCCGATATAATAGTAGGTCTCATAGGAGCGAGGTGTTTGAGAGTTAACACGGTGGGTGGAAGTATAAGTTACATCAAGGACCTCACAAAAAATGAAAATTGAATCCAAATGCATGAATTTAGCACAAGGATTCTGAAACTGAGCAATGAAGTGTGTGTTTTGAGGTTTGCGCATACTAGCGTTCATCAGGCTAAAGACTATCAGTAGAATCTTTCTATATGCTAAAAATAGAAAAGAAGATCCAATGGTTAGAAATGTTTGGATTTGCCAGTCTTCATCAAACGGTCAATGTTCCGTACACTATACAGTGGTATGGTATTGTAAGAGATAAGACAAGATAAATATAAGATAAGAAGTACTGATAATGGTTGATCTAATGGTAGGTCTCGTAGGAGCAAGGTGCTTGAGAGTTACCATAGTCGATGGAATTACAAATTACAACAAGGACCTCATAGAAAATGAAAATTGCATTCAAGTCCATGCACCATTTAGCACAAGGACCCTGAAACGAGCAATGAAGTGTGTGTTTTAGGTTCATGTATACTAGCATTCATCGTGCTAAAGACTATCAATATAATCTTTCTAGATGCTAAGAATGGAAAAGATGATCCAACGGTTAGCAATGTTTGGATCTGCCAGTCTTGATCCAATGGTCAATGTTCAAAGTTAATACGTACACTATGAAGTGGTATGGTATTGTAAGAGATAAGACAAGATAAAGATAATATAAGAAGTACTGCGAATGGTCGATCTAACGGTAGGTCTCGTAGGAGCGAGGTTCTTGAGAGTTAACACGGTCGGTGGAAGTACAAGTTACATCAAGGACCTCATAAAAATGAAAATTGCATTCAAGTCCATGCATCATTTAGCACAAGGACCCTGAAACTGGGCAATGAAGTGTTTGTTTTGAGGTTTGCGCATACTAGCTTTCATCGTGCTAAAGACTATCAATAGAATCTTTCTAGATGCTAAGAATGGAAAATAAGATCCAACGATTAGCAATGTTTGGATTTGCAATTCTTGATCCAACGGTCAATGTTCAAAGTTAATATGCACACTATGAAGTGGTATGTTACCATAAGAGATAAGACAAGATAAAGATAAGATAAGAAGTACTACGAATGGCTGATCTAATGGTAGGTCTCGTAGGAGCGAGGTGCTTGAGAGTTAACACGGTCGATGGAAATACAAGTTGCATCAAGGACCTCATAAAAATTAAAATTGCAACCAAGTCCATGCATTTAGCACAAGGAACCACATACTGAGCAATGAAGTGTGTGTTTTGAGGTTTGCACATACTAGCATTCATCGTGCTAAAGACTATAAGTAGAATCTTTCTAGATGCTAAGAATGAAAAAGAAGATCCAACAGTTAGCAATGTTTGGATTTGCCAGTCTTGATCCTACGGTCAATGTTCAAAGTTAATACGTACACTATAAGAAGTTTTATGGTATTCTAAGAGATAAGACAAGATAAAGATAGGATAAGAAGCAGTATGAATGGCCGATATAATGGTGGGTCTCATAGGAGCAACGTGCTTGAGAGTTAACACGGTGGGTGGAAGTACAAGTTACATCAAGGACCTCATAAAAATGAAAATTGCATCCAAGTGCATGCATTTAGCACAAGGATCCTGAAACTAAGCAATGAAGTGTGTGTTTTGCGGTTTGCGCATACTAGCGTTCATCAGGCTAAAGACTATGAGTAGAATCTTTCTATATGCTAAGAATGGAAAAGAAGATCCAATGGTTAGAAATGTTTGGATTTGCCAGTCTTGATCGAACGGTCAATGTTCCGTACACTATACAGTGGTATGATATTGTAAGAGATAAGACAAGATAAATATAAGATAATAAGTACTAATAATGGTTGAGCTAATGCTAGGTCTTGTAGGAGCGAGGTGCTTGAGAGTTACCATAGTCGATGGAATTATAAATTACAACAAGGACCTCATAGAAAATGAAAATTGCATTCAAGTCCATGCACCATTTAGCACAAGGACCCGGAAACGAGCAATGAAGTGTGTGTTTTAGGTTCGTGTATACTAGCATTCATCGTGCTAAAGACTATCAATATAATCTTTCTAGATGCTAAGAATGGAAAAGAAGATCCAACGGTTAGCAATGTTTGGATCTGCCAGTCTTGATCCAATGGTCAATGTTCAAAGTTAATACGTACACTATGAAGTGGTATGGTATTGTAAGAGATAAGACAAGATAAAGATAAGATAAGAAGTACTGCGAATGGTCGATCTAACGGTAGGTCTCGTAGGAGCGAGGTTCTTGAGAGTTAACATTGTCGGTGGAAGTATAAGTTACATCAAGGACCTCATAAAAATGAAAATTGCATCCAAGTCATGCATTTAGCACAAGGACCCTGAAACTGATCAATGAAGTGTGTGTTTTAAGGTTTGCGCATACTAGCGTTCATCATGCTAAAGACTATCAGTAGAATCTTTCTAGATGCTAAGAATGGAAAAGAAGATCCAATGGTTAGCAATTTTTGGATTTGCCAGTCTTGATCCTACGGTCAATGATCAAAGTTAATCCGTACACTATAAGAAGTTTTATGGTATTGTAAGAGATAAGACAAGATAAAGGTAAGGTAAGAAGTACTGTGAATGGCCGATATAATGGTAGGTCTCATAGGAGCGAGGTGTTTGAGAGTTAACACGGTGGGTGGAAGTATAAGTTACATCAAGGACCTCACAAAAAATGAAAATTGAATCCAAATGCATGAATTTAGCACAAGGATTCTGAAACTGAGCAATGAAGTGTGTGTTTTGAGGTTTGCGCATACTAGCGTTCATCAGGCTAAAGAATATCAGTAGAATCGTTCTAGATGCTAAGAATGAAAAAGAAGATCCAACAGTTAGCAATGTTTGGATTTGCCAGTCTTGATCCTACGGTCAATGTTCAAAGTTAATACGTACATTATAAGAAGTTTTATGGTATTGTAAGAGATAAGACAAGATAAAGATAGGATAAGAAGCAGTATGAATGGCCGATATAATGGTGGGTCTCATAGGAGCGACGTGCTTGAGAGTTAACACGGTGGGTGGAAGTAAAAGTTACATCAAGGACCTCATAAAAATGAAAATTGCATCCAAGTGCATGCATTTAGCACAAGGATCCTGAAACTAAGCAATGAAGTGTGTGTTTTGCGGTTTGCGCATACTAGCGTTCATCAGGCTAAAGACTATCAGTAGAATCTTTCTATATGCTAAGAATGGAAAAGAAGATCAAATGGTTAGAAATGTTTGGATTTGCTAGTCTTGATCAAACGGTCAATGTTCCGTACACTATACAGTGGTATGATATTGTAAGAGATAAGACAAGATAAATATAAGATAAGAAATACTAATAATGGTTGAGCTAATGCTAGGTCTTGTAGGAGCGAGGTGGTTGAGAGTTACCATAGTCGATGGAATTACAAATTACAACAAGGACCTCATAGAAAATGAAAATTGCATTCAAGTCCATGCACCATTTAGCACAAGGACCCGGAAATGAGCAATGAAGTGTGTGTTTTATGTTCGTGTATACTAGCGTTCATCGTGCTAAAAACTATCAGTATAATCTTTCTAGATGCTAAGAATGGAAAAGAAGATCCAACGGTTAGCAATGTTTGGATCTGCCGGTCTTGATCCAATGGTCAATGTTCAAAGTTAATACGTACACTATGAAGTGGTATGGTATTGTAAGAGATAAGACAAGATAAAGATAAGATAAGAAGTACTGCGAATGGTCGATCTAACGGTAGGTCTCGTAGGAGCGAGGTTCTTGAGAGTTAACACGGTCGGTGGAAGTACAAGTTACATCAAGGACCTCATAAAAATGAAAATTGCATTCAAGTCCATGCATCATTTAGCACAAGGACCCTGAAACTGGGCAATGAAGTGTGTGTTTTGAGGTTTGCGCATACTAGCTTTCATCGTGCTAAAGACTATCAATAGAATCTTTCTAGATGCTAAGAATGGAAAATAATATCCAACGGTGAGAAATGTTTGGATTTGTAATTCTTGATCCAACTGTCAATGTTGAAAGTTAATATGCACACTATGAAGTGGTATGTTACCGTAAGAGATAAGACAAGATAAAGATAAGATAAGAAGTACTACGAATGGCTGATCTAATGGTAGGTCTCGTAGGAGCGATGTGCTTGAGAGTTAACACGGTCGATGGAAATACAAGTTGCATCAAGGACCTCATAAAAAATGAAAATTGCATCCAAGTCAATGCATTTAGCACAAGGACCCACAAACTAAGCAATGAAGTGTGTGTTTTGAGGTTTGCACATACTAGCGTTCATCGTGCTAAAGACTATCAGTAGAATCTTTCTAGATGCTAAGAATGGAAAAGAAGATCCAACAGTTAGTAATGTTTGGATTTGCCAGTCTTGATCCTACGGTCAATGTTCAAAGTTAATACGTACACTATATGAAGTGGTATGGTATTGTAAGAGATAAGACAAGATAAAGATAGGATAAGAAGTAATATGAATGGCCGATATAATGGTTGGTCTCATAGGAGCGACGTGCTTGAGAGTTAACACGGTGGCTAGAAGTACAAGTTACATCAAGGACCTCATAAAAAATGAAAATTGCATCCAAGTGCATGCATTTAGCACAAGGATCCTGAAACTAAGCAATGAAGTGTGTGTTTTGAGGTTTGCGCATACTAGCATTCATCGGGCTAAAGACTATCAGTAGAATCTTTCTAGATGCTAAGAATGGAAAAGAAGATCCAACAGTTAGCAATGTTTGGATTTACCAGTCTTGATCCTACGTCAATGTTCAAAGTTAATACGTACACTATATGAAGTGGTATGGTATTGTAAGAGATAAGACAAGATAAAGATAGGATAAGAGTACTATGAATGGCCGATATAATGGTGGGTCTCATAGGAGCGACGTGCTTGAGAGTTAACACGGTGGGTGGAAGTACAAGTTACATCAAGGACCTCATAAAAAATGAAAACTGCATCCAAGTCAATGCATTTAGCACAAGGACCCACAAACTAAGCAATGAACTGTGTGTTTTGAGGTTTGCACATACTAGCGTTCATCAGGCTAAAGACTATCAGTAGAATCTTTCTTTATGCTAAGAATGGAAAAGAAGATCCAATGGTTAGAAATGTTTGGATTTGCCAGTCTTGATCAAATGGTCAATGTTCCGTACACTATACAGTGGTATGGTATTGTAAGATAAAAGACAAGATAAATATAAGATAAGAAGTACTGATAATGTCTGATCTAATGGTAGGTCTTGTAGGAGCGAGGTGCTTGAGAGTTACCATAGTCGATGGAATTATAAATTACAACAAGGACCTCATAGAAAATGAAAATTGCATTCAAGTCCATGCACCATTTAGCACAAGGACCCTGAAACGAGCAATGAAGTGTGTGTTTTAGGTTCGTGTATACTAGCATTCATCGTGCTAAAGACTATCAATATAATCTTTCTAGATGCTAAGAATGGAAAAGAAGATCCAACGGTTAGCAATGTTTGGATCTGCCAGTCTTGATCGAATGGTCAATGTTCAAAGTTAATACGTACACTATGAAGTGGTATGGTATTGTAAGAGATAAGACAAGATAAAGATAAGAAGTACTGCGAATGGTCAATCTAACGGTAGGTCTCGTAGGAGCGAGGTTCTTGAGAGTTAACACGGTCGGTGGAAGTACAAGTTACATCAAGGACCTCATAAAAATGAAAATTGCATTCAAGTCCATGCATCATTTAGCACAAGGACCCTGAAACTGGGCAATGAAGTGTGTGTTTTGAGGTTTGCGCATAGTAGCTTTCATCGTGCTAAAGACTATCAATAAAATCTTTCTAGATGCTAAGAATGGAAAATAATATCCAACGGTTAGCAATGTTTGGATTTGTAATTCTTGATCCAACTGTCAATGTTCAAAGTTAATATGCACACTATGAAGTGGTATGTTACCGTAAGAAATAAGACAAGATAAAGATAAGATAAGAAGTACTACGAATGGCTGATCTAATGGTAGGTCTCGTAGGAGCGAGGTGCTTGAGAGTTAACACGGTCGATGGAAATACAAGTTGCATCAAGGACCTCATAAAAAATGAAAATTGCATCCAAGTCCATGCATTGAGCACAAGGACCCATAAACTAAGGAATGAAGTGTGTGTTTTGAGGTTTGCACATACTAGCGTTCATCGTGCTAAAGACTATCAGTAGAATCTTTCTAGATGCTAAGAATGGAAAAGAAGATCCAACAGTTAGCAATGTTTGGATTTGCTAGTCTTGATCCTACGGTCAATGTTCAAAGTTAATACGTACACTATATGAAGTGGTATGGTATTGTAAGAGATAAGACAAGATAAAGATAGGATAAGAAGTATTGTGAATGGCCGATATAATGATGGGTCTCATAGGAGCGAGTTAACACGGTGGGTGGAAGTACAAGTTACATCAAGGACCTCATAAAAATGAAAATTGCATCCAAGTGCATATATTTAGCACAATGATCCTAAAACTGAGCAATGATGTGTGTGTTTTGAGGTTTGCGCATACTAGCATTCATCGGGCTAAAAACTATCTGTAGAATCTTTATAGAAGCTAAGAATGGAAAAGAAGATCTAGCAGTTAGCAATGTTTAGATTTGCCAGTCTTGATCCTACGGTCAATGTTCAAAGTTAATCCGTACACTATATGAAGTGGTATGGTATTGTAAGAGACAAGACAAGAAAAAGATAGGATAATAAGTACTGCGAATGGCTGATATAATGGTGGGTCTCGTAGGAGCGAGGTGCTTGAGAGTTAACACGGTGGGTGGAAGTACAAGTTACATCAAGGACCTCATAAAAAATGAAAATTGCATCCAAGTGCATATATTTAGCACAATGATCCTAAAACTAAGAAATGAAGTGTGTGTTTTTGAGGTTTGCGCATACTAGCGTTTATCAGGCTAAAGACTATCAGTAGAATCTTTATAGATGATAAGAATGGAAAAGAAGATCCAATGGTTAGCAATGTTTGGATTTCCTAGTCTTGATCAAACGGTCAATGTCCCATACACTATACGGTGGTATGGTATTGTAAGCGATACGGCAAGATAAAGATAAGATACGAATTACTGCGAATGGCCGATCTAATGGTAGGTCTCGTAGGAGCGAGGTGCTTGAGAGTTAACACGGTCGGTGGAAGTACAAGTTACATCAAGGAACTCATAAAAAATGAAAATTGCATTCAAGTTTATGTATTTAGCACAAGGACCCTGAAACTGAGAAAAGAAATACTGTGTGTTTTGAGGTTTGCGCATACTAGTGTTCATCGTGCTAAAGACTATCAGTAGAATCTTACTAGATGCTAAGAATGGAAAAGAAGATCCAGCGGTTATTAGCAATGTTTGGATTTGCCAGTCTTGATCAAATGGTTAATGTTTCGTACAGTATACAGTGGTATGGTATTGTAAGAGATAAGACAAGATAAATATAAGATAAGAAGTACTGCTAATGGCCGATCTAATGGTAGGTCTCATTGGAGCGAGGTGTTTGAGAGTTAACACGGTCGGTTGAAGTACAAGTTACATCAAGGACCTCATAAAAATGAAAATTGCATCCAAGTCTAGCATTTATTAGCTCAAGGACCCTAAAACTAAGCAATGAAGTGTGTGTTTTGAGGTTTGCGCATACTTGCATTCATCGTGCTCAATACTATCAATATAATCTTTCTAGATGCTAAGAATGGAAAAGAAGATCCAACAGTTAGCAATGTTTGGATTTGTCAGTCATGATCCTATGGTAAATGTTCAAAGTTAATCCGTACTCTATGAAGTGGTATGGTATTGTAAGAGATAAGACAAGATAAAGATAAGATAAGAAGTATTGTGAATGGCTGATCTTATGGTAGGTCTTGTAGGAGCGAGGTGCTTGAGAGTTAACACGGTCGATGGAAGTAAATGTTACATCAAGGACCTCATAAAAATTAAAATTACATCCAAGTCCATGCATTTATTAGCACAAAGATCCTGAAAAGTGAGCAATGAAGTTTGTGTTTTGAGGTTTGCGCATACTAGCGTTCATCATGCTCAATACTAATAGTAGAATCTTTCTAGATGCTCAGAATGGAAAATAAGATCCAACAGTTAGCAATGTTTGGATTTGCCAGTCTTGATCCAACGATCAATGTTCAAAGTTAATATGTACACTATATATAAAGTGCTATGTTATTATAAGAGATAATACAAGAAAAAAGATCAGATAATAAGTATAGTACTGTGAATGGCCGATTGTTTGAATAACCTTCCTTCCTGATGTTTGGGAAGCAAGTGAAAATTTTGAAAACCGGAAAAGTTTGAATTTTTGTGCCACCAAGGACCAATGTGGTTTCCTTCCTATGTACTCCTCATCCCTACTCCACACCAACACGTGGCTGCCGACCATGCCAGAGACATAGAGGCGCCATACCCAGGCACACGTGTGCAGCGCCATGTTGTGGACAAGGGAGATATTAGTCGGGCCGGTGCGCGAGGGGAAAGGGGAGGGGAGATGGACAATAGCAAAGGAAGAGAAAACACACGATTTGTTTTGTGTGCATAGGTCCTGAAATTTACTAATAGTAGAGTGTACACTTCAAGTCCACAGGAATACCTCGTGTGAGTAACCCATCATAACTTTGCTCTGACATGGAACCGCCTTCAACTCCTCTTCATTGTTGCCCTCTTCCCCTGCCAACGTTTTATTCTCTCAGCATGTACAGCGCGTGGACAGAGGTGAGCATATGTCTAAGAAAAGAAATATACTACTCCCGCATTGCGTAAAAAAGCACACCTTAATAAGGCCTACTATGTGGCCTACAATTTCACAGCAACCTACAATTTACTTGCAGTAGTTCAAATTTGACCTAAACTCGATAAATCGACATAAAGTCATTCAAGTGGGTGGAGTTAGCTAGGGAGTTTGACAACTCATAAAACACGGGAAATCATAAGTACAACATGTTGTTGGTCCACTATATATGTGTGAAAACTTGGCTTGTGGCATTCAGATCCATAGTCTTCGGACTTTCTTTACGGGAAATAACAATCTCGTCATCACTCGAAAAATTAATAATGTTCTTTCCTAAGATAGTTGGAAACTCACACTGGCAGCATTGTTTACTATAAAAGATGCACCTATATCTACCCCCGAAAAGACATTTAATTCAAGAGCAATCTATCGCGCTTACTTGTAGCTAAAGTTTGGCCTAATTTTGTTAAACAAACAATATGCAAAATCTTAGCAAGAAGTTGAACTTGTCCTCAAAAATCTCGTTGGATGGTTTCTCATATATTAATTGTGACCCCCTGATGGGTACCTCCAAAAGCTTTTTCATAACACTTTCACAGTAACCTACAATTTACTTGTAGTAGTTCAAATTTGACCTAATTTCTATAAATCGACATAAGGTCATCCAAGTGGGCAGAGTTAGGTAGCAAGTTTGAGAACTCATAAAACACGGGAAATCATAAGTACAATATGTTGGTGTGTGTGTTAAAACTTGGCTTCTAGCATTTAGATCGATATTCTTCAGACTTCCTTTAGGAGAGAGAATAATCTTGACATCACTCAGAAAATTGAAATTGTTCTTTCCTGATAATTGAAAACTCACACCGACGACATTGTTTACTACAAGAAGATGCACCCATCTACCTCCTAAAAGACATTTAATTCAACAGCAATCTATCGTGCTTACTTGTAGCTTAATTCTGACTTAATTTCGTTAAATTGTCAAGATGCAAAATCTTAGCAAGAACTTGAACCTATCATCAAAACTCTCAGTGGTTTCTAATATATTAATTCACCCCCTCCGCTGAAGGGTACCTCCAAAAAAATCATAAAACTTTCAAAGTAACCTACAATTTACTTATAGTTCAAATTTGACCTAATATAATTTTGATAAATCAGGATAAAGTCATTCAAGTTGGAAGATTTAGCTAGGAAGTTTGAAAGCACATAAAACATGGGTATTGTCAGTACAACATGTTAGTCCACTATATATGTCTTGCCTCATGTGTCATTCAGATCCATATTCTTCGAACTTTCTTTATGTGAAAGAACAATCCCGTCATCACTCGGAAAATTGAGAATGTTCTTTTCTGAGATAGTTGGAAACTCATACTAATGGAATTGTTTACTACAATAAGATGCATCTATCTACCTCCGAAAAGACATTTAATATAAGAGCAATCTTTCGCACTTACTTGTAGCTCAAGTTTTACCTAATTTCGTTAAATTATCAAGATGCAAAATCTTAGCAAGAATTTGAACCTATCATCAACTCTCTCGGTGGTTTGTGATATATTAATTGACCCCCCGATGGGTACCTCCAAAAGCTTTTTCATAAAACTTTCAAAGCAACCTACAATTTACTTGTAGTTCAAATTTGACCTAATATAACTTCGAAAATACATTAATTTTGTTAAATTTTTGGCTCGTGACATCACACAAGAAATTTAGAATGTTCTTTCTTGATAGTTGTAAATTACATTGACAATTTTTTGTACTACAATTAGATGCACCCATCTACCTCTGAAAGGACATTTAATTCAACAGCAATCTATCATGCTTACTTGTAGCTCAAGTTTGACCTCAATTCGTTAAATCAGCAAGAAGTCTCTAAATTGTGTGAAATTAGCTAGGAAGCTTGAAAATTCCTAGATAGTACTAAAAACTTGGGTATTACATATAAGAAACCATGGTACACTTTGTGTGATATATAATTGGGGAAGTTGCACTTTCTTTTAACTATGGTTAGTCCCGTAGAAGCGAGGCGCTTGACTTAACATGGTCGGTGGAAGTACAAATTATATTAAGGACCTCATAATAAATGAAAATTGCATCCAAGTCCATGAATTTAGCACAAGGACCCTAAACTCTAAACCTTAAAACGCTACAACCCCAAACCATAAACCCTAAACACATGTCTACTCATTTGTCTAAAAATGGGCGGTGGAAAGCTCCCGCGTGGCAAGTTCAATGAGCCCTAGCTCGTCTAGCCGACACGTTTGAGCTTGATTTGCTTTCTTAACGAACTTATGTGAGCAACATTTTTTGCTCGTTAATGTTAACGTACTAAACAATATAGTTAAAGAGTTTCTTGAGCTACTCGTTAAGAACTCGGTCACAATAAAGAGCTCAGAAAGTGTGTTCGCATAATTTCTTGTATGCCAGTTATTTAATTGTGTACCGTGTACTATATATACGAGAGAGAGAGCTCGAGCTAATAACCCGTGGTTGGATGGTTCTGAGTGAAGTGGTACCCCCTAGCCCACCAAAGTTCAAACCCCATAAGGTTTGGCACTTTGGTGTCTCATAAAAGGCGGAATATTATTCTTAAGTGGGAAGCGATGTCCCCATCTATAGCTTGGTGTGTATGGTGACTTCGTCAAGCTCAAGCGCCCCACCGCGGGTTAGTCTCAAGACACAGTCTTTCGTAGGTGGTCATATAGAGGTAGGGTGTGTGTGCGTTCATAAGGGTGAGTGTGTAAGCATTTGTGAGTGTCTATGCTTTGTATTGGGTTTTCGCAAAAAATGTGTGAGGGGCCTTTGGTTTGTATTGAGTTTTGCTCGGTTATCCAAAAGTACCTATGATGCAAGTCAAACTAGGTCACTAAGAGCATGGCGCATCGTTGGAATTTTGGGGTTTACTCTAAGAGAATCTTTTTCTTACTAGATCTAGGTCTAAACAACGGAGATGGTGAGTCTAGCTAAGTTTTTTGGACCCTGGGTCTATACAAGACACATGTCTAAGTGAATCAAATGGCAGTCGGACCCACTCATTAGTGTCTCGAATGTTTTCTTTATTGTTTCTTTCTACTCAGATGAGTGGGTCCCCTATCTGGTTTAAACAGTGGAGCAGATTTTTATTTTCTTAGACACGAGGCTAGTAAATTTCTAAGTTACGTCTAGTAAGGACGTGTGCAGTGCCTAGAAGTAGCTATGCAAACTACTTTTGCTCCAGTGTTTAGAACTGAAATGGGTCCACACAGCCATGCTAAAAAGAAAAAGAAAAAGAAAAAGAAAAACAGATTGTTATCCACTGACTAGTGGGCCCTCCTGCCAATTGATTCTCTTAGACATAAGCCTAGCACTAGACTCACCTTGAAGAATCTTTTTGTTACCACCACCCACTCTACCGTTTAGACATATGTTTAAGACTTGTGGCCATGCTTGCTCTAATGTGTAGGGACTATGGGATCACTATCGTGGGGCCCCATTGTTATTAGTGGTCCAGTTATATCCTATAGTAGCCAATGAATGTTAGCTCTGACTCCTCTAGCTCTTCCTTCTCGATGAAGCCTCGATGCTCGGCTTTGAAGGATGGTTACGAGGGCAGTAGGAGGCAACATTCCCGTCGATAGCGAGGTGTCTATGGTGACTTCGTCAAGCTCAAGCCCCCCACCGGACAGTCTAAAGACACAATATTTCAGAGGTGCTCATAGGGGTAGGATGTGCGTTCATGCGTTCATAGAGGTGAGTGTGTGTATGCATTTGTGAGCGTGTGCGTTTTGTAGTGGGTTTTCGCAAAAAAAAAAGAGAGATGGGCCTTCCATTTATATTAAGTTTTGCTCAGTTTTCCAAAAGTAATTGCAATGGTCACTGGTGTCTAGGGTCTATGGGCTCACTACCAGGGGGCACATTATTAGGGGTTCAGTTACATCCCATAGTAGCCAGCGAATGTGAGCTCCGACCCCCCTAGCACTTCCTTCACCACGAAGCCTCGGCGCTCGGCTTTGAAGGATGGTTATGAGGGTAGTGAGAGGCGATGTTCCTGTCAATATATAGCGAGGTCCCTATGGTGTCTTCGTCAAGATCAAGCCTCGTCGGATCAGTCTCAAGATCTAGTCTTTCTGAAGTGCTCATAAGTGTAGGGTGTGCGTACCTGCATTCATAGGAGTGAGTGGGTGTATGCATTTGTGAGCGTCTCCGTTTTGTAGTGGGGTTTTGCAAAAAGAGAGGGGGGCCTTTGGTTTATTTATTTTTTGAGTTTTGATTTGTTTTCCAAAAGTACATGTAATGCAACAAACTAGGTTAGTGATGTGTGGGGGGCCACGGGCTCTCTAGCGCGGACCCGAGTTATCAGTGGTCGAGTTAAATCCAATAGTAGCCAGCGAATGTGAGCACCGGCTCCCCTACCTCTTCCTTATCCATGAAGCCTCTGTCCTAGGCTTTGAAGGCACGCTCATTTTTCGAGCAATGTTGGCGGATTCAGTCTTGCCGGTCCGGAGAACGATGGGGGATCTTGATGCGCAAGGCGGCCGGGTTAGGGTAAGTATGCCAGAGTTCATGGTCTCAGTTTATTTTCTCGAATTCATCTTATGGGTTCTCATCTTTTGGGGGGTTTCTCTATTCTGCCCGTCTCGATCGATGATGTTTCCTGGGTTCAGATGTCAGCACGGATGGTAGACGTAGAGTGGTACGGCATTGTTATCAATGCAGATCTCTAGCTCTGGTGCAACTACGCCCTAGTGCCCCGTTGTCACGTCGCGTTCGATGGAACGAACTTTGGCCGTAGGTTCTTGGGTTGCAACTACAAATGTGAGCGTTGCATGTTCGTCCACTTGGTAGATCTACTGCACTCACTTTCACTGCAGCGCGTGATGATGTCGCTATGGTTACAGCTCAAGATCTGCGATGACCTCAAAGAGGAGGAGTAGGAGCGTCATCAGATGCATGCCGAGGAGATGGATGCAGAGTTATCGGATGTCTCCAACTCACTACACTCAGTCGTAAATAGGATATATGCTCCTAGCATTGGGTAATTAGAGCTAGACATTAGGTTCTTAACCAAGAATGGTCTGCAATCTAGATATTTAGCATGCTCATGATACTTTTGGTGGCTGGTTGTAGATTCCACTAATAATTAAGTAGTCCCCTTTTATTTACTAGTACTCACCATCTCATAGTACTGCCACGTTAAATTACACTAGGTTAATTAATATGGGAGTAGTTGACACTCTGCTTATAGCCTGTCTGGAGTTTGTGGTTACTACTAATTGATCTAGTGTATGTGTTCCTGCTATCTTTATCTATATACGAGTATCGCTACATTTTTTGCTCATTTGTGCACCTCCCCTGTCGTGCACCTTCTTTACCCAGTAGCGTCCACCTTTCCATCACATCAGCGCAATCTCTGGTGAGTCCACAACCATCCAGATAGTTGTTTAGGTGATTGCTATTTGAAATATTAGATATATATGCCACAGTAGTAAGCTGGGATCGCCATGGATGTAGCCATAGAATTAGTTATAAGGTCCACTAAAAATAGGTAAGTATATGCTGCCAAGAAGAGTCTTATGCGTATGGGAAGCTTGCCCCTGGCTTTATTTCATAGAAAGGTCCTCTCCTAAAAAATGTAGATGTAATTTGTTGCATATTGTTCATAAACAGATTGTTGTTTGCTGGTGTCTTGCATTGGTGAGTTCTTTAAATTATATTTTTGGTAAAGGGGAACACGCCCAATCCTTGGCATTAGATTAATGCACGTATCCTTCTTTGCATTGCAAAGTTGATGTGTTCTTTCCTAACATTTACTGCTTTTGCTCCATTTCATTTAGCATCATGCGCATGTCCCACCCGTGGAGGAGGCATTATCGAGTGACAAGTGTTTTTATGTATCCAACTGCTTTGCTAGAATTTTAGTAACCTATGCTTTGTCCCTGAAAACATTTTTTCAATAAAGAGCGCTTTATTACTTAAAATGTCCCCTAAAATATATTGATCATTTTTTTTGCATCATGATTTGCAAAAACAAAGTCATTATGATCTGTTGCCACTTACTAAGGCCACGACTGCTCATGTGCCAGCTAAGAAGGCAAACCCTAAAGTACAACCACTTTCATGTCGATTCTGTTTCCCATGTTTGGGCAATATGCCTCTATGGTTCTTTGCCATTTTCGGTACCACTATGGAGCTTGCACGATGTGTGCAGCTGAATTTGGATTATTATTTTTAAAACAAGGATTTGGTTTAATTTTTTCTAAACGAGAATCCAGTTTAATTTTGGATTTGTTATCTACAGTTTCCACCTTATTCATATTGCTCATGGTGTAATGGTGTTGGTCACTACAAGGATTTGACAATTGCCCGTCTCTGAGAGAAATACAAAGCTCATAGACACATGATTTCGTGCCTTCAAGAGAAAGAGAAACACCATGATGAACAGATTAGGCGCCTGAAGGAAGAAGTGGCCACATCCACTAAGCGGATAGCTGATTTAACTGCAGGATGGACATCAATTTCAGTTGCTCGGGATGTTGTTGTTGATTTTCAAAAGTTCATGGCTGACAACTTAGTTCCCGAGTCGCCTGATGTGGATGGCGACGAGCTGATTGGCCAGGCGTACGACCGGATCTTGGAACAGGTGGGAATGCGAGCTGATAATGTTTTCAATTTGGCTCTAGAAGCAGATGAGACCCTGACAGAAAATCGAGATTCTCCATGCCCATACAGTCCAGATCCTCCAAAAGATGAGGAAATCTGTAAACCATATTGACCGCTCAACTTTCATTTTTGAAGGGTTTGGGTCTCTTGTGAGGATGACTGTTTGTTAAGTTAGGTACTATAACTGTTTTTTGCTCTGTTGGTGTGTGTTGTCCATGAATCTATATATTTGATGTACTATTATGACATATATATATTGGACCTGGCTTTATATGACTATATTTGGCAACAGTAGTCATCTTATTCGAACTTGAAGTGGTTTTTTATCTTTCAATTTGTTTCCTTCTGAGATCTGCTAATGATGATGTTAATGCCAGTTGCGAATGATTTGTTAGCATGTTTCAGGTAGTAAACCAAAACTTGTAGTTGTAGATTGTGGAATTTCAGGTCGATGTTTCAACTCTAGATCTTGATGTCATAGAACAGGCTGGCTTCTACCACCTAGAATAATTTATACCGAGCAATTCATTGTATCACACGAATAAGTGCACAAACTTCATGTCTGTAGGCGAGAAACTGAGCAACGCAAGTGCACAAACTTGTATCAGTCATGTGGTTGCTACTATTAATACAGCAAGGGTTTTCCCGTAAAAAAGCGGGGTTCGCATAAAAAATAGCGGGGCCAAAGTTAGTTTCGAGTTCAAGGAAGCTCAGTCGTGTACCCCTAGACCACATCGTCATCTTCTCCACCTGGCTGCCCTCCCTCGACCGGACCATCCCCACCGCTCCACCATTGAACACCACTACACCGCCGTTCACTGGTATGTACATCCCCAACCTCCATCCATTACAGGATTTTTGAAGGATAGAATGCACTTATTTTGGGCATTGCGAACTAAATAAGTTGGTGGCGTTTCTAGGGAATGGAATCAATGTCGGTGTCGGCGGATGCTTGTAAAGCAGAGGTGGATACTGAAGCAGCACCAGCGGATACATGTGAAGTGGGTGCGGAAGCCGATGCTTGTACCACATTGGAGTCTTGGGAAGTGTTGAGTGATTCTTGGAAAGCGGTGGAGGCACAGTCGAAATCCTCGTCAGTTGCTGCTAGAACAAATTCGGCTAGGTTGGCTGCAGCTGCGAAAGCGACGGCTTCATGGCATGCTAGGAATGCGTCATCTTATGGTCGTGCTTCTTCAGTTTTAACGGTTGTGGCTCATCATTCGTCGGCGCCGCCTGCTCCATCTTCTCAGAACTCATCGACCCCATTGTAAGTTCTGCATTAGATTTTGTCTCCCTGACTCCCTCCCTCTTTTGTGTATTCTGCTTCAGGGTTTTTTCTGGACTCAGTGGATATTAGTTTAAACTAGTAGTACTAGGAACATAAAAGCTATTTAATCACAAACTAGTGATCCGAATGGGATGAAACTTTCACAGGATTCAAACCTAGACACTTATGATTTACTGATTTTTTGTCAATTTTTCGAATAGTTTTACTATTTAGTTCAAAATCTAAGCTACTGTCATATGTTGGATCTAAGATGGAAGGTGGATATTGGGGCAAGTCACCATGAGACTTAGGTTCACCAAGTCACTGAAGTTGCATCCGTTTTTTCTCCCCTTCTTTATGATAAAACCAGAAAATTCAGGTGGGAGCCTTTGTACTTCCTTCCCTTTTGTGGTGACCTCAAAAAAAGTTCTTCCTTCCCTTTTCCCAATTCTGACATGCTGAAGCATTTTGCGGTGCTTTTGTACTACTCTAGTTTATTCCTTGTGTTGTTTAGGTTAATTTGTTGACAGACTCTGCTTTTTAGGTAGTTTTTCAGATGCGTGCACTTTAGGAAATTTCCATGATAAATTTTCCTGTCAAATTGTATGATGCATTGTGGTGTTTACTTAATTCTTTTTTAGGGTTGTGCATTGTGCATTGTGCTGTTTACTTAATTCTGATGATGCACTTGTTCTATTTGCATCATCCTACCAGCTTTGGTGGAAGAACATATACAACAATCAACGACTTGCCAGGCGATGTATTTGGTCAGATTCTTGTCAGGCTTCCTCTGCACCCATCCTGCATATTGTGGGCATCAGTCACCCAAAAATGTTGGATGGATTTCATGGGAAGCAACGATTTGAAAAGGCTAACGCTGTCACATAATAGAGGAATGTTGTTACTTGGATTTTTCACCAACAGCTCTGAGGACGCTCAATTCTTAACAGATCATAATCTTGACCAATCCATCTTCCAGAAGTTGAATAGGTTGGTGGAAGTACATCAAGCCTACAAACCATATGTACTCGGATGTCGCAATGGTAGGGTGCTACTTCATTATCCGCAAGGGTCTAACATGATAAAGGCCTAGGATCCAATCAGTGGAAGTGAAACAATGATACCAGAACCACCAATTTGGTGGATACATGAGTATGATAGCGACACAATTCTATGTTCGAGAAACCATGGGAAATTGTTTTCACAATGTTGCAGCAATTTATGGGTTGTTTGGATAGTAACCAATGGTAACCAAGCACTGGTGCAGAGGTACTCATCAGAGTTAGGAAAATGGGAGGACTGGATTGAACCTGCTGAGATGCTGGCTAAGATTGATCGCAGGCCATCAACTCTCATAGGGGACATTTTGTACTGGCCAAAAATGAACTCCGGATATATAATTGCCTTCGACAACGTGACAACAAAACTATGTTATATGGAGTGCCCCCATGAGACACATGATATTTCTAGACGCAATTTTGTCATCGCCAAGGGGCATAATGGATATGTTTCCCTTGCAGTTATAAGAAACTTCACTCTAAACATGTGGTCCAGTGCAAGATCATCAACAGGCAAATGAGAAGCTTGGGTGCCTCATATAAAGGTTGAGTTGGACACTCTCCTTGGCCTTGAGAAATCATGGGCATATGGTGGGAAAGATGCAGTAAGGTTACTTTGCACATTTGAGGATAGAGAAATGGTGCTTATATGGGCGAAGGAGGGAGTATTCGAATTAGATCTCAGCAGCATGAAGTCTAAGAAGTTCAGATCTCGTAAATGTTGATGTACTTTACATCCCTACATAATGACACCTTGTTAGTGCAGTCATTCATGTGCAACCCTTGCATTTTTGTACACCTATGATTTTGCTGATCATTTTGTTCATTTCCTTCAACAACCAACGTGATTCGGAGTGCTAAATCAAAGAAACAAAAAGAAGTCCTATCAGCAACACAGCTGATTCAGAGTGCAACATCAAGGAGATGAAAATAACACTCGGATGAACAAGCAAGGCTTGTTTGGGCAAGCATGTGTTTGCCCAGGTTGTGTTATTTGGAGCTGAAGTCTGATGTTTGTTTTTTTGGTAGCTGATGGAACTGTGGCGGCACCTTCATTCGTGCTGCAGTCACAATAGTAGGGGCTAGAATATTAGAGTTGTATGTTCGTTTTGGGGGCCTATGTGTGTGTGATAAAACATTGTTTTATATGATCAAATGGTGTTCTCTATATAGTAGTGTATGCGTGATGAAATCTTATTTTATGTGTTCTACATATACTTCTAGCTGGTGTTTGTGTTTTGATAGTATGCAGTAGGAGGAGTATTTGTTTCGCAGCAGGCTTTTTATTTGATCTGAATTAGTACTACCATTTAGTTAGTGCTTCCTATAGAAGAGTCTGTGCTGACACCAAAATAATTAGTGCACACTATTTTCACATTCTTGAATCAAAGCTACTTCATACATTTGTTTGTTGTTATGTTAAACAAATATTCTTGTATCGAATATCGACATTTTATACGCGTGGTAGATAATCACTCTCCCCGACTTGGATCCCTAAAATAGAGGGAGAACAACCTATTTTTTAATTATTCTTTGGACAATTTCTAAATTCAAAATCACAGTCGACCGCCAAAACCTACCGCCTACCCCGTTTGAATCGGAGGCATTAGTTTATGTGACTCTCACCTTAAATTCCTGACCAGATGGCGTTCGATCTACACAAACTTTTTTATAGTAATAAAACTTGGCTGGTAGCCAAATTCAAAATCGTAACTGAGTGGCAAAATAACACACCGACCCCGAAGCATTCCGCACCCCTCTGTTTCAAACATTTTGAGGCAAAATCCCCCACCGAGGTAGTACCATTTTTATATTATTACATGGACGCTAGACAAATTTAAAATTTGAGTCAAGCGGCAAAATTTACTGCCTACGCTGTGTGAATCGAAGGTATCCAAGTTTCTGTGCAAAAATATGGTTATGGATGATCAGTTGATGTGACTCCCAGGCTTGAATTCCTAGATAGATAGCGTACGGTCTACTACCTTTGGAATCATTGCAATTCAAATCATTTTACAATCAATGGATCACTTAATCATGGCAATTCAAATCAACTCCTAAACTATATGCACACACTTATGAATGCTTTAATATTTTTAATAGGAAAAGTTTTTGTTAACTCTAAATTTGATGATTTGGATCTTGATCACTTGGATTAAAGTTTTGGGATGTTACAGTCACCTCCAATGGCCAAGAAATTGACTTGAAACCTCATATTAAGAGGGCTAGGAAATACTCTCGGCTGCTTCTAGGCCTAATGTCAGGCTCGGAGAAGCTAGTTGCCCCTTCTTCGACGATCGATCCTTCTTCGGCTACTCCTGCCGCTCCCGTAGCTAGTGTCCCTTCTGCTAGTGCTACTCTATTGTTGAAAAAGATGGCTTCATAGGATTTGTTTTGTAATCTTTATTGTGTCTCCTTTGGTGCTATTGTAATGAACCTTGAATTTATCCAGCTTCCCCTTCCTTCTTTTTACAAGAAGACAACTTTTGAATATATGTGTGTGAGCTTGCTTTTGTATGCTGAACATTTCATATCTTTTTTGTCTTGCCAGATTTTAGATTATTCTTTGGCTCCCTCTGGATCCATGCAACCGTTGGATGTTGTTCCGTCCTCCTCTGTAGTAGGTGCGACCATTTCCGCCATCGTGCGTACAGTGGACCCGTCGTTGTATGCTGAAAAGATAGAACAGGTGAAAAAACTTGAAGGAAAACTTCAGGTTGTTCAATCGATGGTGGATGTTTCCTAATCGAAAACATGCTAGGCCCTCAACCACGAGGCTTTTTTCTTGGAAGAAATCTCCAGGGCAAGCGAAAAGCTGTTGTGCAAGTATTTTTCCTCTTTCTTCGGTTGCTTTTTCTGGCTTGCAGGAAATTGATATTGTCTTCCCGTCTTGTAGGCATTCGATTGTGCGAGAGGGAGGAAACCCAACGTCTACGCAATCGAATACAAGCTCTTGTGTCTGCCTCCTGGAGTTCTGAAACGGATTTTTGGACCGATCATCACCGTGCCTATACTGTGGTGTTGCTTCAAGATCGCCTGTCAGAGTTGGAGCAATTCGTTGAGTGCTGCTGTAGATCCCTAGCTATTGTTTATAATTCCATGTTTCCTTGGGATCCTCAGCCACAGACCTTGGCGGATTTAATTGCGAAGTTTCGACAAGGTGAAAGGACTCACCATTACGTGAAGCTTCAGCTTGTGGCAGGTGTCAAGCTCGCGCTCTCTTGGGTGCATGCACATCACCCGACGCTGGATCTGGATGTCGTATCTTCGGGTTTGCCTCCTCCTTCCGATGGCGGCCTCGTTCACATGGCGCCTCATTATGCCGCTGCTTGTAGGCCCGCCATTAGGATTTGCGAAGATGCTTAGAAGCAGACAAATATTTTTTTATTAATTTTGAGATCTGACTGCTTGCTCGTGTAGCCTTGTACTTCATAGACGAAATATTGTATATATTTTTCTTATATTTATCAAAAAGGTCGTATGTTATATACGAGATTTTGATTGTATGCTGTATTCTCTTATTGAGGACCCGACGAACTAATGTTCGTTTGCCATAGAAATTTATATCTTGCGGAATACCTTCTTTATTTATTGATAAGCATGGATGGAAGTACATTGTGAGGGCGTGATCGCCTGGCCGTTGGCCTTTTATTGAATATAAAGTGCGTCTAAGTGAAGATTTTCTTTAGAAACTTCGTCTTCTGTTCTTGGGGTTCTTCATCATGCTCCGTGCCGTGGTGTTTTCGTCTTGTCGATTGGTGGGTCTTCCTATGCGGGACCTATATTGGAGGACGCATATGTTACTTTTGCAAGACCATTGCGCGCTTGCTCTTCCGATATTCACTTTTTGCGGGTGTGCCCTTCGTGTAGTGACTCCTCATTCGCTATTTTCAGCTGTCCAAGTTCCGCCTCCATCCTAAAAGATTCCGAGATTTTGTTGAATTCCCGATCACAACTGTCCGTGCGATCGAAGCTTCCTTTGACTGTTATGACCCCATTGGGGGCTGGCATTTTTAGCACCAGATATGCGTAGTGAGGTACTGCCATGAACCTAGCGAAAGCTGGTCGTCCTAGGATCGTGTGGTACCGAGATGGCCAGTCCATGACTTAAAATTCTATCTTTTCTCATCTGAAGTTATTCTTTGACCCGAAGACTACGTCGCGATGTACTTTTCCCAATGGAATTTCGACTTTTCCTGGAACTATCCCATGGAAAGTTGTGTCTATAGATACTAGATTCGTCATGGACCAATTCATAGCCCGTAGAGTTTTGGCGTAAATCAGGTTGATGTTGCTTCCTGCATTCAAAAAAACCTTGCTCATGTCGAACCCGCCGATTTGCGCTTCTACTATTAGTGTTGACTGGCCTGGTTGAGGGAACCGTAATGGATGATCAGCTCTGCTGAAAGTAATTTCTTGTTCTGACCAATGGAAGGTACTCCGGTGTAGGAGGTGGCTTCGTTACTGCCATGTTTACTTGCCTAGTGATCATCTTCTATGTTCTGTTAGAGGGTGGTCCCTTCTAGATCATTGACATTGCTCCTTTTGACCTAGGATATTCATCGTCTTGATGTGTTGTGTTTTGTGGCTGCCCAGCTGGTGGATGCCCCTGTGGTGGCGGTGACGCGCCAATGGCCAAAGCGCCAGGTGTGGTAGCATAGCCTCGGTTTGCTGCTTCAGCTGCCCTTGCGTTGCATAGTTCTTGCATTTTCAAGAATGTTCGACAGTCCTTTAGGAGATGATTTGATCGCATTTTCCCTGTCGAGTCGACGTAGTAGTGCATATTGCAGGGTCCTTCCAGCATTTGTCCTGCTGACATAGGTGGGTCTTGATTCATCGACTGGTATCATTGCTGCGACTGGCCTCCACTGATACTGTCCCTGTTGCCACGGTATCCGCCGTTGTAATCGTCGCTTCGTCGGTTGTCCCCTCCAGAGAAGCTTGCTGCAACGTAACTTGGTGTATGGTACCCATCGTTGGTTTGTCGTCTCCGATCATTATTGTGCCTTTCCCTATCGTCTTCAGGTGAGCGGGCTCTTTTGTTGTGTACTGCGTCCTCTCTGTCAGCCCATCGATTGGCTATGTCCATCAGCTGTGAAATTGTCTTTGGCATGATCCGTCCTAGTTCTTCAATGAACTCTTGCCGACGAAGTCCATCATTGAAGGCGTCGATTGCTCTTTCATCGGATATGGCTTCAGCCAATTTTTTTATGATGTTCCACCATTGGACGAAAGCCCGTATTGATTCTCCTGTTTTTTGCTTGCAGGCCCACAATTGTTCCAAAGACGCGGGTCGCTTGAATGTGGACTAGAAATTCCTGATAAACTTGTCCTCAAGATCGTTCCAACTACTGATAGAATCTTTGGGTAGTTGTTTTAGCCAGGAGCATGCTGCAACAGTTAGGTGCAACTGCAAGCTTTGCATTGCTGTAGCTTTGGATCCGCCTTGTAGTCTGACAGTTGCCAGATAATCTGTCAGCCAAGCTTCAGGTTCTTGGAGGCCATCATACTTTTGGCGATCTTGGGGTAACTTAAAATCTTTTGGTACCGGAGTCTTGCGAACCCATCGGGTAAAGCAACTGGTTCCACATAGTTCTTGCCCTTCCTCACTTTCACCGTCATGGTATCTTCGGGTGTTGCGTTCTTCTCTGGATTGGTCGATCCATCGCTGGGTGATGTCGTTTCTTGCGTCGTTTCGCGGTTCTGATTCTGAAAAGTGAACCCGATGTGGCAATCGTGATCATCGGGTATGACCTCCGTGCCGAGGGCTGCTGCGACGGCAGGGGGATCTGTCGGGTTACCCCGTGGTTCCTTTATCTGCTTGCGCGTGAGATTCTCCTACCATGCCGAGATTCATCAGGGCAGAGCGGTGAAGGGCCACGTGATGATCGTCGGGTGCGGGCTGTGTTGTAATTAGATATGTTTGTGCAGCCACAATGGCTGCCTGAGCTGTTTTTGCCTTGATATTTCTAGCTTGGTCTGTGGACATGAATGACAGATCAAGGTCTCAGATTAATCCACTCCTCTCTTCTTCGGGAATATCCCGCGACCTAGACGTTCCTCTCCTTGGCGATGCTTCTCCTGTTATGATTCTTGATCCTCGAGTGGAGCTTAACTGTGCGCGTCATAGGCTAGATTCGTCGGCTACCCTTTTCCTTTCGTCGAGTTACCTCTGCATCCTGAGTAGGTCTCTCTTTTTGCGATGAAGCAGATATTGGTATGCCAATACATCTTTGTGAGTGGCATCCGTTGTCATTGGAACCGCACCCGAAATTGCTGCCCTTGCCTTCTCCCATGCACTGGCTAGTAAGCTGAGAGTTTGCCTCTCGCCTCTACGCGGTTGTTCTTCTTCCCGATTTACACAATTGACTGTTGGGTCTCCCCCGTTTCCTCGGCTTCCTTCGTTGTTGTGACTTCCTGCATTATGGATTGAAAGAATATCATTGGGATTAAAAATTGGGTTACCGTTGGAGTCTTGCTGGGTCGTGGCGTCTCCGATGATCACGCATACTTGGTGTTGAGTGACATATGGACTGGTGATGTCATCGTTTGCACCGATGGAATATCGGAAGAGCTGGTGAGGTCCATCAGTTTTTGTTTTGGATAGATTTTTGTCATCCGAATTCCAAAGTCAATGCTTTCGCTGCTTTCTTTGGGTTCCTAATTTGCTAGGCTTGCTTCGCGTGGTGGGGTTAATTGTGGATCTGATCCGAAGGAGAGATTGTTGTAAAGACCATCAAGGTCCCCTAGATCTATCTCGATTTGCTCACTTTCGTCGCCTGCTTCGATCTGTGCTATGACTTCCATAGAGGATCCGACAGAAGATACCGGTACCTCCTTAGGCATAGCTTTTTCCACTGACAGTTCTGATGTGATCAGGGCCGAAGGGTGTGATTCTTGCGGGTCGTCTACATGGAAGTGGAAATTTCTGATGATCAGATCGGATCCATCATTGAAATTGGCGGGTACCAATACAGGGGTGGGAGGGCGCAGAACTGCTTTCGTCGAGTTGATGATTGGTGGAGAGCGTTCCTCCGAATCCGTGGTTCCAGCGTCTAGATTTCCCACAGATGGCGCCAATTGACGAGGGGTAACCTCGGCAATGCCCATGGTGATGGACTTAGTGTTTCGCAGAAAAGAGAACGTTGGGGATTTCGTCGGATGTCAGGGAAACAATGGAATCAAAGTCGCCTGAATATTGACTAATCGCACTATTACAAGTTGTCCTCTAGATTTCGGTACCCTCGCTTGGGCTTCTCCCGTCCTATATATAATAGGCCGGGTCTCAAAGCTATATGCGGATAGGTTTCATACACGCGTAATTACAATACCAACATAATGTCGGTTCATAGCATCTTTCCTAATACAATCAAAGTCTTTGTCGGTTGCTTCCTTGGGCTGTCATCTGAAACCTTCATGGGTCGTAAGCCTTTTAACGGATATAGGGTAGCAAATCATAGTTATCCAAGTAATCATACCTATGTCAACAAGGGTCCAATTGAAACAAGTGCAGTAGGGATGGATATACCTTCATGAGTAGAGCACAATCATGCAAGGGGTTGGTCCAAATAAGATAGTATGGAGATGTGAGCTTCTGCCAAAATAGGCATGTTGACAAGATTTGCAGAGAATATTATTTTCTTGCTTGCAAAACCATCAAGAACAAGTGGGTTGGAGGATGGTCTAGCCAAGGGCAGAAGTGGGCCTTGGTAGTCCTTTAGATGGTCTACAATATGGTTCAAGTGTATTTCCAAAAAAGTACAAGGGCTGGAAATGATGGAGACCCAAATATGTGATATTGATAACAGTTTTCCAGACTTGGCCATTTTTGGCAGTTTGAGGCTTTTTGACTAGAATACAATTGTTGATGTTTTTGATTGGTTGCAAGGTTCCAAATCATCATCAAATGGATGATGTTGAAGTTTATATTGAGTAGAAAGGATCCATGCTTGGAGTTGGTCTTCATTGACTTGGAAGTTTGTAGAAAGGATTAACTCTAGATTGATCTAGTTAAGATATTAGATGGGTACTCCAGGGGCTAGAGATCAGATCAATCTTGGATAACTTGATTAGGGTTTATAATCTTAATTTAGCTTGACCATAGAGGATGAGATCCTAGAGAGCTCATACTACTTCCTAAGCAAACAAGTCAGACAACAGATCAAAGCAAAACATTAGACAGCAGATCAGGGCAACTCATCTTGTAAACAAAACACATCTGCTACTATGGATCCTTCAAGCCTAGCTTGACGTAAGTATGGGTATTTTGAAAAGCTTATGTTTTGAAATAGATAAGAGTCCCTCGGTATTTCTACCAAGAGTAGAAATCAAAAGCTTATAAAAGGTTTTGGTAAAAAATCTAGAGGTCAGCGTAAGAGGAAGTTCATTCTTGAAAACATAAGGAGATTATATCTTCTAGATCTCCATAACTTTGTCAATAGAAGCTACTAAAATAGTTCGGTTTGCAAATGCATCTTGGCTTAGGTTTTGAAATCCCAGAACATTTGAGAATATGTAAAATGAGCCAAGACAGTTTTGTTAAATAGCTTTTGTCAACTAATGGTGAGATAAGGATTATATCGTATGGTATACATTCATATGCACAAGCACAAGCAAACAATGCATCACTAAACAAGAAAAGGTTTTTGTTCCCCTGATTTTTAAATTCTGGACAACTAATCAGGGTTGCTGAAATTGGGATGTTACATCGGAGCTATGGGTGGGTCGGTTGACTATGCTTTTTCTTAGATGTTGGAGTTAGAGGTGGTGCCACACATGCGATGAAGGTGACGACAGTTGTCGTACATTGATTTTGCACTACTCTTGTGTGATGATTACATCAGTTTCTCAAGTAGCGAAGTTAGAGGTAGTTGTGTGGGTTATGCTTTTTCCTCAGATGCTAGAGTTGGAGGTGGTGACAAGATGACTTTTTGTGCATGGTCAAGAGCAATGCAAAATCAGTGTACGACAACTGTCGTCACCTTCATCGCATGTGTGGCACCACCTCTCTAACTCCAGCTCCCCTTGGGTCATGGGTTATATGGATGGATATATCAAGTGATGTAGATCATCATGGAGCAAAGAGTTTAGGTTGATCCTGATTGAGCTTTCCAAGGATTCATGCAAACTTTGAATAAAATAAGGGTGCCAAAATAGATTATCAAATAGCCTTCAAAACCATGTGGGTTTTACAAGAACAAGGGTCCAATTGAAACAAGTGAAGTATGGATGGATAAACCTTCATGATTATATCACAATCATGCAAGGGGTTGGTCGAATAAAGATAGTACGGAGATGTGAGTTTCTGCCAAAATAGGCATGTTGACAAGATTTGTAGAGAATATTATTTTATTGCTTGCAAAACCATCAAGAACAAGTGGGTTGGAGGATGGTCTGGCCAAGGGCAGAAGTGGGCCTTGGTAGTCCTTCATATGGTATACAACATGGTTCAAGTGCATTTCCAAAAAAGTACAAGGTATGGAAATGATGGAGACCCAAAGATGTGATATTGATAACAATTTTCTAGACTTATCCGTTTTTGGCAGTTTGAGGTTTTTTTACTAGAATACAATTGTTGATGTTTTTGATTGGTTGCAAGGTTCCAAATCATCATCAAATGGATTATGTTAAAGTTTAGATTGAGTAGAAAGGAGCCATGCTTAGAGTTGGTCTTCATTGACTTGGAAGTTTGTAGAAAGGGTTAACTCTGGATTGATCTAGTTAAGATATTAGATGGGTACTCCAGGGGCTAGAGATCAGATCAAGCTTGGTTAATTTGATTAGGGTTAGTAATCTTAATTTAGCTTGATCCTAGAGGATGAGCTCCTAGAGAGCTTATACTACTTCCTAAGCAAACAAGTCAGGCAACAGATCAAAGTAAAACATCAGATAGCACACCAGGGCAACTCATCTTGCAAACAAAACACATCTACTACTATGGATCCTTCAAGCCTAGCTTGAGGTAAGCATAGGTATTTTGAAAAGGTTGTGTTTTGAAATAGATAAGAGTCCCTTGGTATTTCTACCAAGAGTAGAAATCAAAAGCTTATAAAAGGTTTCTGAAAAATAAAACTAGAGGTCAGAGTAAGAGGAAGTTTAGTCTTGAAAACATAAGGAGATTATATCTTCTAGATCTCCATAATTTTGTCAATAGAAGCTACTAAAATAGTTTGGTTTGCAAATGATCCTAGCTCAGGTTTTGAAATTTTAGAACATTTGAGAATATGTAAACTGAGCCAAGATAGTTTTGTTAAATAGCTTTTGTCAACTGATGGTGAGTATCATATGGTATACAGTCAGATGCACAAGCACAAGCAAACAATGCATCACTAAACAATAAAAGTTCCCCCCTGATTTTTGCATTCTGGACAACTAATCAAGGTTGCTGAAATTGGGATGCTACACTAGAGGTATGGGTGGGTCGGTTGGCTGTGCTTTTTCTTAGATGCTAGAGTTAGAGGTGGTGCCACACATGCGATGAAGGTGATGATAGTTGTCGTACACTAATTTTGCACTGCTCTTGCCATGGTGATTATTACATAAGTTTCTCAGGTAGCGGAGTTAGAGGTGGTTGTGTGGGCTATGCTTTTTCCCCGGATGCTAGAGTTGGAGGTGGTGACAAGATGACTTTTTTGCATGGTCAAGAGCAGTGCAAAATCAGTGTACGAAAGCTATTATCACCTTCATCGCATGTGTGGCACCACCTCTAACTCCAACTCCCCTTGGGTCATGGGTTATATGGATGGATATACCAAGTGATGTAGATCACCATGGAGTAAAGAGTTTAGGTTGATCCTGATTAGGTTTTCCAAGGATTGATGACAAACTTTGAATAAAATAAGGGTGCCAAAACAGATTATCAAATAGCCTTCAAAACCATGTGGGTTTTAGAAGCACAAGGGTCCAATTGAAACAAGTGAAGTAGGGATGGATATACCTTCATGAGTAGAGCACAATCATGCAAGGTGTTGGTCCAAATAAGATAGTATGGAGATGTGAGCTTCTGCCAAAATAGGCATGTTGACAAGATTTGCAGAGAATATTATTTTCTTGCTTGCAAAACCATCAAGAACAAGTGGGTTGGAGGATGGTCTAGCCAAGGGCAGAAGTGGGCCTTGGTAGTCCTTTAGATGGTCTACAATATGGTTCAAGTGTATTTCCAAAAAAGTACAAGGGCTGGAAATGATGGAGACCCAAATATGTGATATTGATAACAGTTTTCCAGACTTGACCATTTTTGGCAGTTTGAGGCTTTTTGACTAGAATACAATTGTTGATGTTTTTGATTGGTTGCAAGGTTCCAAAACATCATCAAATGGATGATGTTGAAGTTTATATTGAGTAGAAAGGAGCCATGCTTGGAGTTGGTCTTCATTGACTTGGAAGTTTGTAGAAAGGATTAACTCTAGATTGATCTAGTTAAGATATTAGATGGGTACTCCAGGGGCTAGAGATCAGATCAAGCTTGGTTAACTTGATTAGGGTTTGTAATCTTAATTTATCTTGACCATAGAGGATGAGATCCTAGAGAGCTCATACTACTTCCTAAGCAAACAAGTCAGGCAGCAGATCAAAGCAAAACATCGGACAACAGATCAGGGCAACTCATCTTGTAAACAAAACACATCTACTACTATGGATCCTTCAAGCCTAGCTTGAGGTAAGGATGGGTATTTTGAAAAGGTTATGTTTTGAAATAGATAAGAGTCCCTTGGTATTTCTACCAAGAGTAGAAATCAAAAGCTTATAAAAGGTTTTGGTAAAAAAATCTAGAGGTCAGAGTAAGAGGAAGTTCGGTCTTGAAAAAATAAGGGGATTATATCTTCTAGATCTCCATAACTTTGTCAATAGAAGCTACTAAAATAGTTCGGTTTGCAAATGCATCTTGGCTCAGGTTTTGAAATCCCAAAACATTTGAGAATATGTAAAATGAGCCAAGACAGTTTTGTTAAATAGGTTTTGTCAACTAATGGTGAGATAAGGATTATATCATATGGTATACATTCATATGCACAAGCACAAGCAAACAATGCATCACTAAACAAGAAAAGGTTTTTGTTCCCCTGATTTTTAAATTCTGGACAACTAACCAGGGTTGCTGAAATTGGGATGTTACACCGGAGCTATGGGCGGGTCGGTTGACTGTGCTTTTTCTTAGATGTTGGAGTTAGAGGTGGTGCTACACATGCGATGAATGTGACGACAGTTGTCGTACACTGATTTTGCACTGCTCTTGCGTGATGATTACATCAATTTCTCAAGTAGCAAAGTTAGAGGTAGTTGTGTGGGCTATGCTTTTTCCTCAGATGGTAGAGTTGGAGGTGGTGACAAGATGACTTTTTGTGCATGGTCAAGAGCAATGCAAAATCAGTGTACGGCAACTGTCGTCACCTTCATCGCATGTGTGGCACCACCTCTAACTCCAACTCCCATTGGGTCATGGGTTATATGGATGGATATATCAAGTGATGTAGATCATCATGGAGCAAAGAGTTTAGGTTGATCCTGATTGAGCTTTCCAAGGATTGATGCAAACTTTGAATAAAATAAGGGTGCCAAAATAGATTATCAAAAAGCCTTCAAAACCATGTGGGTTTTACAAGAACAAGGGTCCAATTGAAACAAGTGAAGTATGGATGGATAAACCTTCGTGATTAGATCACAATCATGCAAGGGGTTGGTCGAATAAAGATAGTAGGGAGATGTGAGTTTCTGCCAAAATAGGCATGTTGACAAGATTTGTAGAGAATATTATTTTATTGCTTGCAAAACCATCAAGAACAAGTGGGTTGGAGGATGGTCTGGCCAAGGGCAGAAGTGGGCCTTGGTAGTCCTTCAGATGGTATACAACATGGTTCAAGTGCATTTCCAAAAAAGTACAAGGGATGGAAATGATGGAGACCCAAAGATGTGATATTGATAACAATTTTCCAGACTTAGCCATTTTTGGCAGTTTGAGGGTTTTTTACTAGAATAAAATTGTTGATGTTTTTGATTGGTTGCAAGGTTCCAAATCATCATCAAATGGATTATGTTAAAGTTTAGATTGAGTAGAAAGGAGCCATGCTTAGAGTTGGTCTTCATTGACTTGGAAGTTTGTAGAAAGGGTTAACTCTGGATTGATCTAGTTAAGATATTAGATGGGTACTCCAGGGGCTAGAGATCAGATCAAGCTTGGTTAATTTGATTAGGGTTAGTAATCTTAATTTAGCTCGATCCTAGAGGATGAGCTCCTAGAGAGCTCATACTACTTCCTAAGCAAACAAGTCAGGCAACAAATCAAAGCAAAACATCAGATAGCACACCAGGGCAACTCATCTTGCAAACAAAACACATCTACTACTATGGATCCTTCAAGCCTAGCTTGAGGTAAGGATAGGTATTTTGAAAAGGTTCTGTTTTGAAATAAATAAAAGTCCCTTGGTATTTCTACCAAGAGTAGAAATCAAAAGCTTATAAAAGGTTTTGGAAAAACAAAACTAGAGGTGAGAGTAAGAGGAAGTTTAGTCTTGAAAACATAAGGAGATTATATCTTCTAGATCTCCATAATTTTGTCAATAGAAGCTACTAAAATAGTTTGGTTTGCAAATGATCCTAGCTCAGGTTTTGAAATTTTAGAACATTTGAGAATATGTAAACTGAGCCAAGATAGTTTTGTTAAATAGCTTTTGTCAACTGATGGTGAGTATCATATGGTATACAGTCAGATGCACAAGCACAAGCAAACAATGCATCACTAAACAATAAAAGTTCCCCCCTGATTTTTGCATTCTGGACAACTAATCAAGGTTGCTGAAATTGGGATGCTACACTAGAGGTATGGGTGGGTCGGTTGGCTGTGCTTTTTCTTAGATGCTAGAGTTAGAGGTGGTGCCACACATGCGATGAAGGTGATGATAGTTGTCGTACACTAATTTTGCACTGCTCTTGCCATGGTGATTATTACATAAGTTTCTCAGGTAGCGGAGTTAGAGGTGGTTGTGTGGGCTATGCTTTTTCCCCAGATGCTAGAGTTGGAGGTGGTGACAAGATGACTTTTTTGCATGGTCAAGAGCAGTGCAAAATCAGTGTACGAAAGCTATTATCACCTTCATCGCATGTGTGGCACCACCTCTAACTCCAACTCCCCTTGGGTCATGGGTTATATGGATGGATATACCAAGTGATGTAGATCACCATGGAGTAAAGAGTTTAGGTTGATCCTGATTAGGTTTTCCAAGGATTGATGACAAACTTTGAATAAAATAAGGGTGCCAAAACAGATTATCAAATAGCCTTCAAAACCATGTGGGTTTTAGAAGCACAAGGGTCCAATTGAAACAAGTGAAGTAGGGATGGATATACCTTCATGAGTAGAGCACAATCATGCAAGGTGTTGGTCCAAATAAGATAGTATGGAGATGTGAGCTTCTGCCAAAATAGGCATGTTGACAAGATTTGCAGATAATATTATTTTCTTGCTTGCAAAACCATCAAGAACAAGTGGGTTGGAGGATGGTCTAGCCAAGGGCAGAAGTGGGCCTTGGTAGTCCTTCAGATGGTCTACAATATGGTTCAAGTGTATTTCCAAAAAAGTACAAGGGTTGGAAATGATAGAGACCCAAATATGTGATATTGATAGCAGTTTTCCAGACTTGGCCATTTTTGGTAGTTTGAGGCTTTTTGACTAGAATACAATTGTTGATGTTTTTGATTGGTTGAAAGGTTCCAAATCATCATCAAATGGATGATGTTGAAGTTTAGATATAGTAGAAAGGAGCCATGCTTGGAGTTGGTCTTCATTGTCTTGGAAGTTTGTAGAAAGGATTAACTCTAGATTGATCTAGTTAAGAAAATAGATGGGTACTCCAGGGGCTAGAGATCATATCAAGCTTGGTTAACTTGATTAGGGTTTGTAATCTTAATTTAGCTTGATCATAGAGGATGAGATCCTAGAGAGCTCATACTACTTCCTAAGTAAACAAGTCAGGCAGTAGATCAAAGCAAAACATCAGACAACAGATCAGGGCAACTCATCTTGTAAACAAAACACATCTACTACTATGGATCCTTCAAGCCTAGCTTGAGGTAAGGATGGGTATTTTGAAAAGGTTATGTTTTGAAATAGATAAGAGTCATTCTACCAAGAGTAGAAATCAAAAGCTTATAAAAGGTTTTGGTAAAAAAAATCTAGAGGTCAGAGTAAGAGGAAGTTCAGTCTTGAAAACATAAGGAGATTATATCTTCTAGATCTCCATAACTTTGTCAATAGAAGATACTAAAATAGTTCGGTTTGCAAATGCATCTTGGCTTAGGTTTTGAAATCCCAGAACATTTGAGAATATGTAAAATGAGCCAAGACAGTTTTGTTAAATAGCTTTTGTCAACTGATGGTGAGATAAGGATTATATCATATGGTATACATTCAGATGCACAAGCACAAGCAAACAACAAGCAAACAATGCATCACTAAACAAGAAAAAGTTTTTGTTCCCTCTGATTTTTGCATTCTGGACAAGTAATCAGGGTTGCTTAAATTGGGATGTTACACCGGAGCTATGGGTGGGTCGGTTGGCTGTGCTTTTTCTTAGATGCTGGAGTTAGCGGTGGTGCCACACATGCGATGAAGGTGACGATAGTTTTCATACACTGATTTTGCACTGCTCTTGCCATGGTGATGATTACATCAGTTTCTCAGGTAGTGGAGTTAGAGGTGGTTGTGTGGGATATGCTTTTTCCTCAGATGCTAGAGTTGGAGGTGGTGACAAGATGAATTTTTGTGCATGGTTTTCACCGGTGGACATCATGTCAACCAGAGTCGACGTTGGTTATAGGGATCTCTTTTCCTTTGTTGTACTGCGGCGACTCGATGTTCTTTGTGTGATTTTTATGAGAGGTTCCAAGGTTATGTTCCTATCCATATGGTATTTAACTTGGCAACCAGGAGCACATTACTTGGCAAGTAGGCACTGACAATTCGGTAAGTAGGAACTATGAACTTGGCAAGTAGGCACTATGAACTTGGGAACAAGCAAGCATAATAGTTCTAAAAAATGGTAGCTATTTTAAACAACTTGGTAGTTGTCGTTTCTTATAAACCTAGTAACTGTTTTGGGGAATTCGGTAGCTTGTTCTAAAAAACTTTGTTACTCCCTCCGATCCATATTAATTGTCATGGAAATGTATGTAGAAGATATGTTTTAGTGCTAGATACATCTAATCTAATCCAGTGACAATTAATATGGATAGGAGGGAATAGTTGTTTCTAATATAACCTGGTAATTGTGTTGGAGAATCTGGTAGCTTGTACTCCCTCCGTTCCTCAGCTTACGGCGTAAAAATTCTAGCGCGATTCTTAAGGAGCTTTCGGCAGGAGATATACTAGCGTTCACCTTCCTATTTTGCCCCTACCAAAACGCGAGCAAACCGCTCCTTATTTTTCTATCGTAACTCCCCCGGCTCCTCGTTTCCCGCTCACCCCTCCCCTCCATCCTCGGTCGTGCCTCTCCCTCCCATACGCACGCGAGCACATTCAATGGAGTCCATCATCCGCAGCTTATCCTTTTGCCCAACCGGAGAGGAACAAGGTCTCATCCATTGGGGAGCTCTGGTTGCCAAGGATCGGTCCCAAATTGGACGGTGGATATCAAGATCAGAGGAGTAGATGAAGGCAAAGAGTGTTTGAAACACAAAAATTGGAGGTCCTATAAGATCATCCGCGCCATGGAAGCTCAGTTCATCATCTCCTTTCTCTGGTTCTTTCTCTATTCTTCCTCCAACAATGGCAAATATCGACCTAAACGAGCCCATAAACTGGGATGATATCGATGATTTCGATAGGGAGGCCCGTGAACTTGCCGGCAATTTTTTCTTTGAGGTGGAAAGCGACAGTGACAGCGACGAAGGTTGATTATATTCTCTTCATCTTCTTGTAATTTCTGTTGTTGTTTTGATTGGGTTCTTATGATCTTTGAATTCTCTTAGCAGAAGAGGAGATAGATGGAGAGGATGAACCGATGATGGTGGATGCGCCGGAAAGGAACGGTCGAGTACGAGGCACTCTCGGCCTCACCGGCCTCCGAGCAGGCAGACAGTTCGCGTCCTCCGTCTTTGAGCACGGCGAGTCCAGCGGCGGCAGACGCGGCCATGCCGATCCTAACGTCGACGAGTCCAGCGGCGGCCATGGGCCTCTGTTCAATGGTGAGCCAAGCCACAATAGGAGCACCATCGAGAACGAGAAAGAGCCCATCAGACTGTCCGACGGCGTGTTCGTGTTCCGAGGCCAGTCCAGCGGCGGATGCGGGCGTCTTGGGCTGTCCGGTCGTGGCCGCGGTAGCTGCCCGCCATTCAGAAGTGCGGGTGTTGGACATGGACCTGCCGGTGCTGGACGTGAACCTGGTGCTGCGCGTGGTGGTCGCGGAAGAGGCGCAACTAGACGTGGTGCTGCCGGTGTTGGAGGACGCGGGGGTCGCGGAAGAGGCGCAGCTGGACGTGGTGCTGCCGGTGCTGGAGGACGTGGGGGTCGGGGAAGAGGCGCAGCCGGACGTGGTGCTGCCGGTGTTGCAGGACGCGGGGGTCGGGGAAGAGGCGCAGCTGGACGTGGTGCTGCCGGTGCTGATGAACATGAGCCCGATGAACATGGCAATGGTACTGTTACCTCATTGTTTATTTATTGTCTCTGCTGATCATGTAGTATTGGTACTGTTATCTCATTGTTCATAAGCAAATTTGTCTATCCTTTTTTGTAGTTGCACCATTAGGACGATTGGTGAACACACGTAGAGTTTATAGTGATGAGGACAAGAGAAAAATATATGCAGCCCTTCTCCGTAGAACCTCGCCGGATGTGTTGAATGATGGTGTAACCAAGGCAGTAGCTGCCTTGTTCATGGTACCTTTGTGAGTAGTGCAACGTGTATGGTTTGATGGGCTCCTCGGCATTGAGAATATTTGTAACAAGAAGCCTTTGAATTGTTGGTGTAAAAGAGTTGATTTTGATCCCCAAGCCATCACACTAGTGCCACCTTCGAAGAGGACAACTTTGAAGGACCTAGCTTATGAGTTAAGCATGTCGAAGACCACTTTGTGGAGGCGGTTCAAGGAGAAGCAGTTTAAGAGGCACTCAAATGCAATAAAGCCTCGTATCACGGATGACAACAAGAAAGCAAGGGTTAGATATGCACTCTCCACGCTAGATCCCGATAGCGACGATCCTAAGTTTCAAGGCATGTACAACACCGTACATATAGATGAGAAGTGGTTTTACAAAACCAAGGGCTCTCAGAATTATTATTTGGGTAATGATGAGGACGAACCTTACCGGTCATGCCAAAGCAAGCACTATATTGACAAGATAATGTTCCTATGTGCCGTGGCAAGGCCAAGGTTTGATGCTGATGGCAATTGTACTTTTGATGGGAAAATAGGTATGTTCCCATTTGTGACCGAGAAGCCGGCGGCACGTGGGAGCGCAAACCGTCTTAGGGGAACACTAGAAACTAAACCGGTGAATGTTACACGAGCTGTGAGCCGGGAGTATCTTATTGAAAAAGTGTTGCCTGCCATCAAGGAGAAGTGGCCAATTGAGGATCGTTGGAGCCCCATATACATTCAACAAGACAATGCGAAGACTCATGTATTGCCGCATGATCCTGGATTTTTAGAGGCAGCTGCTGCGGGTAGGTGGGACATTCGTCTCGTTTGTCAACCTCCCAACTCACTGGATACAAACATTCTTGATTTGGGTTTATTTGCTGCTCTCCAATCATTATTTCAAAAAAAGTCTCCAACTTCTATTATTGACATTCTCATGAAGGTAACCCAACCTTTATTTAGCTTTATTTGTAGCTCTTGAAATATTACATCAAAAAATTCTCTAACTTATTTGATTGCTCTCATGAAGGTACAACAAGCATGGAATGAGTACCCGGTTGAGAGGAGCAACCGTGTGTTCTTGACGCATCAAACATGCATGGTGGAGATCATGAAGCGTATGGGAGAGCACCGGTACAAGATCCCACACATGAGGAAGAGGTTTTTAGAAAGATTAGGGATACTACCCGAAGTGCTACAATGTGATCCCGCAATTGTTAACGCGGCAAGAGAGTTTTTACTTTAGAGAGTTCAAGTAATGGTCATGTAATGGAAATGTAGTCCGTTCAAGTATTTTGTTCAAATGGAGTACTCTTTGTATCAATTTTTTAAGTGCTCAAATGACGTACTCATTAGGAAAGTAAACAAGAAAAAGCATTAGGCTAACACAAATAAACAAGAAAGAGCATTAGGCTAACACAAATAAACAAGAAAGAGCATTAGGCTACCATCATACCACAATTTTTATTACATTGCAATGTTGATAATACCACAAGTTCCATTAGATAGCAATGTCATCATACCACAATTTCCTTAGTTTGTCTAATCCTCGAGATAGCTATATGAGCCATCATCGTTAAGAATAAAATTGGGATGATGAATTTCGAACATAATATCCCTTATCACCTCTTCACCCGGTGTGAGAACGTCAAACTCATGCACCACCGGTGTGCTAGATATCGGTCCATACACTCTAGTCCAACCATGTCGGCGAGGTTGCGTGAGGCGAGAACGAACTAACCAATCGTACACAGCTTCATCATCTTCATACCCAACAATGTCGGCAGGGTTAACAACACGATCAGTCCATGCACGAGGGTCAGTGGCACCCGAGTCTTCGTCACTTGTCTCTCCATCCTCCTCGACAACCACTGCTTCTTGTCCATCCTCCTGGGCAGCTAACGCTTCTCCTACATACATCATCAACACCTCGTCTTCATCATGTCCATCTGCCACTTCGCCATCACCCATGCCATCGACCCATAGATCAAACAAGGGTTGCAGTTCACCCACCCATAGCATGGACGGCATTGGAACAGGGACCTCTAGCATGTCAAGGTTGTTACCTTCTTCCTCCATGGCAACTCCGCCTGCAGCAACATGTCCTTCATGCTCGGACAACACCACCGGGACGCCGCCACGCTCTGCCGTCGTGGGAAGACCGGAGCCCATGCCACGCAGCCCTCCCCGTCCATGAGCACACTGATGCCATGGCTCTCTCCCAGCTCGTGATGTCCTCCACCCTCGCCGTGCTGGACGTCGTACGTGCCTAGCATCACAGGGACGCCGCCGCCCGTACCACCACATCCGATACCATCGTCCTCTGCGCGCACAGCACGGCTAGCCACCAACGCAGCCACCAACGCCATGCACGCCACCGCCTGAACCAGCACTCCCTCGCGCATCCTCCTCCTCCGTGCGCCCCTCGCCGTCGTCTCTGCAAGGAGGTCGCGGACAAGCAGGGGAGAGCTTTTCACCATCCTATTCCGCCATGGCTACTCGCGAAAGAAAAGGAGGACGAACAGGGGAGAGGAGAAGTGTATGCTTGCTCCATCTCGTCAGGGAGAGCTTTTGAGAAATATTTCTTCTCGGGAATTAACTAGCCGCGCGGAAGACGAAGCACAGCGCCGTCGCTAGGTATAACTGCTCCCGTTCTTTCAGCGGACGAGGCAAACGGTTCGGAGGGGTAAAACTGGCATCCTAGAGAGTCCTCAGCTTCCACGCCTTAAGCATTGGTGAAAAATCTAAAAAAAATTTGAGCCTTAAGCTGAGGAACGGAGGGAGTATTAAACAACCTGGTAGTTGTTTCTGATATAACCTGGTAATTGTTTTATAGAATTTGGTAGCTAGTTCTAAACAACCTGGAAGTTATTGCTAATATAACCTGGTAATTGTTTTGTTTGGTAGCTACTTCGAAACAACCCGGTAGTTGTTTCTAATATAACCTGATAATTGTTTGTGGAATCTGGTTGCTAGTTTCAAACAAGCTGGTAGTTATTTCTAATAAACCTGGTAGTTGTTTTGTGGAATCTGGTAGCTAGTTTCAAACAATCTAGTAGTTGTTTCTAATAAACCTGATAATTGTTTTGTGAAATTTGGTAGCTATTTTTTTGCATTTGAAAGCTGATATTTTTGTTGTCAATGTATTGGTACAATTGTATAGTTCTTCTTTTTCCCCTTATACTTGCATTGCTTGTTGAAGATTTTTGATCTTTTGTTTGTCTATGCAGATTTGTTGACCTAAGTAAAAGAGACATCATGCTAAGATCAATCAAAGTGAATCTAGCATTTACGATCAATTTGCATGAAACATACATATTGGAGCAAATAAACTAAGCCTTGAGAAAAAATCCAGTGATGTTAGGATCGAGCGGTGGTGGTGACTAGTGTTGTGGAGTGCCGATGGTCCTAGGTCTGAAGGAGGGACTACAACTACAAGCTTAGAATCACCTAATGTAGGTCTAATGTGTAGTGGTATTGGATGCATACTATATTGTGGAATTATAAACCTGATTCCACGTTGATATTATTCCTGATATTGGGCAGATCTTATTTCTGTAGTTATGAGAGTTCACACGTGCGAATTCCTTTTAGTTTGCATCTATAGATTATGCTGGTTAGAGAAAAATTATAAAAGAGTCAGCAGGTGGCCCAAAGCCAACGACCCCAACTAACCAAGTGCAAACGCGCGGGAACTCGCTGCCTAGCTAACCAAGTGCGAACGCGTGGAAATTTGTGGGGCCAGCAAAGCACCGTACTAGGTCGAGTTGTGTGCTGCGCCGCTGGGTAGCAGCTCCTTGATAAAAACTATCTTGTCTAATTTCATGTCTCTCCGAGTTCAAACTCTCCTACTGTCGTCTCTGATCTCTAGATCTACAATGAACAAACCTATAGAAACTGTATCCTTAATAACTTATTGTTTAATTGAGTTGAATCTATACCTAATAATAAAGGAAGGAGCGTTTCTCACCGTTCCTACACTTTTTTGAACGGTTTTACCCTCCACCAAATCACATATTACAGCCGATGACACTGGTAATTTCTTTTCCTTCCGAGCCAAGTCGACGATAAAGAAAAAAAGTCAGTTCGTTTGTTCGCATCCGCACAGGGGAACCATCCGCAGGAGCCAAGAGCCCTGTCGTTCACCTCCTCCCGTGAGCCTCCACGTCATAGCTAGAAAACGGTGGCGTCATCTTCTCCTCCTCAGTAAAAGCCTACGCGGCGACGGGAGCCTCCGGAGTCATGTGTTCCGTCGGTGCGATGTAGAGATGCCCATGCGGCCTGGCCAAGGTTGTCGACGGGAGCTGCATCGCCCCCGGGCGGTACGACCTTCCCCCTGCCCAGCTGCTGCCGCCGCCGCTCGGGCACCCTGGATATGCCATCGCCGGCCGCAGACTCGAGATTCATCGGTGCCCGCATGCGTCGCGGGTGTCAAGGAAACTAACAACCAGATCGAGATCACTTGCTGTACGAATTGGAGGAAGGAAACTTCTTAGCGCAAGATTTGGGGAAGGGCACAAGTCTTAAATTTGGGGCTATTTCTTCCATGACGACTGGGAACTGTGAATTAGAAAAAAAATTGGGGCCATGGAGAAGAAGAACAGAGATAGAGCACGAGTGTAGAAAAGTGAAAGGACGAGAGAGAATTGGACAAAGATGTTTTACACCTCTACCTCTGATTATTTTCCACTGGTGGCGATGATAGGAGACTGAATAGTAGCCTATGTTTAGACAATGAATATAAGTATTTGCTATGCTAATCCACTGACTGATTCTACTGTCTCTGGTTGTCAAAATTGACCGAGCCGTGTGAGACAGTTTTCTACACGAGGAAAGACAAGCAGGATTTACAAGGAGCATTGTGGCAATGGAACAATCTCCACGGGTGGAATCATGACCAAGACGAGGTACAGACAGATCAACCTTATTACATGTGAGTTGCATGCTACTGCTATGTAGGTGCCGAATTTTTGTGAAAATTTGCTACTTGTTGAGCGGTGTTTCAACAACAACAATCATAACCAGAGGGCTCGGATGGACATGAATATTTAAATCAGAAGGTACCTTGTAGGTCGGTGCCCCGTAACTTCTTTGTGTATATGTGTTTTGACCCTATGATTGATGGAATTTGAGGAGGCCATAGGAAGTTCAATTCATACGCTACTCATCGGTGCCGATGAAATCTCTAAGATAACTTACACAATATATATTCATCTTTTTAGGTTGAATACGGACTGCATGATTGTTCTCTTCTGTGTTTCTCAACTTTTTTCTGAAGCTACAAAGAGAGAAGTCAGGGAGCACACGTACATAGGAACATGTCAGATATGAATTGTAACCCAAGGTACATATGCTCAAATTTTTGCAACATGTTTGCATTGCTGCATAGACGTATAGAATTGGAGCAGCTTCTATGATAATCCATTATCTTTAGAATTTTCCCTCATATTTTAGTATAATGGCCAGAAATATTACATGACCATCGTTTCTGGCATGCACATGTAAAAATATTAAACCGAACTAAGGCTAGATGAATATATGAGTTGATTGACTTTTAAGCAAAATATTACATACGCTCAAATTTTTGCAACATATTTGCATTGCTGCATAGACGTATAGAATTGGAGCAACTTCTATGATAATCCATTATCTTTAGAATTTTCCCTCATATTGCAGTATAATGGCCGGAAATACTACATGACCATCGTTTCTGGCATGCACATGTAAAAATATTAAGCCAAACTAAGGCTAGATGAGTATATGCGTTGATTGACTTTTAAGCAAAATATTGGTTGTGATTACGTTTTCCATCCATAAAAGAATGTGATCATGTTTTTCATTAGAAAAGTTAAATTTTTTCAATCCTGTTGCAACGCACGACACGTTTCCTAGTTTATATCTATACCTAATAATAAAGTACGAAGTGTTTCTTACGGGTTCTACTTTTTTTAGACCAATTTGCCCTCCTACCAAAGCATGTATTACCACTAATGTCACCAGAAGAAACGTTTCCGTCGGTAGTTTTTTGTTTTAGCAGGCTTGCAATTTTTCTCGAGCGCTCGATTATGTGTATCCTGCTCGGGCCTGTATTCTACTATGTCCCGCTCGGCTCGGGCCATGGTAAGTAGGCCTGCTCTACGTTGTTGGCTTGTCCCGCATGAAACGGAGAACGAACGAATCTAAACAGAAAGAATACGGACGCTTGATGGATTTCAACTCCATGTTGATTAGAAAAAAAACTTCAGGGTGATCGATTCATTTCTAGTCGTCTGTTTCCTAGCTGCTACCGGTGATTCCCTATAAATACACATGAGATCGAGGAATTGAGATCGACCACAACGAAGCCCTAAACCATGACCACCGATCAACCACATCTACTCCCCCCGACTCCGCCAATGGCGAGATCCGTACGTGCTCGAGCCAAGAACACCGTTACACCAGGCGCCCGATGGTGTGAAGATGCATAAGGCGGAGCGCTTGGTGTAGCCGGGCTGGATGGAGAAGGTAGGGGGCGGCGTTGAAGAGGGAGAAAGAGGGTTGTAGGGGAAATAGGAGATCGATGGAGGCATAAGGTGTGGTCTGCGGCATGTCTTATAGAAATTGAGAGGAGAAATGAGACAGATAGAAGATGTGACTCTTGAGCTTGCTACCACGCCCGCGTCTTTGGCTCTCAACTGCTAAATGTCCTTGTGCTTTGTTTCTTTTGTTTGAGAATGAGTCTGTACCAGGGAGAATATAGGATCCCGGCCTGTCAGCTGTTCTATTGCTGAGAAAAAATTGATTCATGAGCTTTGGAGCACATGAGTGGATGAGGATAGTCCATGGCTGAGTTTGATCGGATACAAAAGCTTGCAATTCTTTGCTACGTGCAGCCGAAAGCTGCAGTGATGGTTTTTTCTTGGTTTTATTTACTCGGTACACTGAATAATAACGTTGACAAGAAGAGTGCATATTAGGTTCGAAGCAGCCTGGACTTGCGTGTCATAATCACGTATATACAGGGTGCTAGGTAGTGCAGTGTCAACCTGGCGAGTGAACTTCACTTGGCCGACGTGTCTGCTAGCTCTAGGTGACTACGACTTATGGATCGCTAGCTCTCCGTGTGTAGTAACTGCGAGTGTGTTCCATGGACTATTACGTGTTTGAGGTGTTTTCTTGAGAGTTGCAAGTGTACAAGTTAGCTAGCTTTGGTTTCAAAATTAGATGACACATTGCTTATTTCAGAGTATTACAGAATACTCATGTGTATATCTTGAAGTTTTATGATTAGCTTAGATTTTGGACCTTAATCTATTTTCTCCGAGTGATGGTGACATGAAAGTTCACAATAATCATTGACGGGATATGCCTAATTGTTGTGGTGGCATAGCTGAAAAGCCAGAGACAAGTAAGGATGGAGGTAGCAAAGTTGATGGAATATGATTTTATGATTTTTTCGTTTATAGATTTTGCTTTCTCGTTGCAACGCATGGGCATGCTTCCTAGTTAACACCAAAGATACGTGATGATTGTGATTTGATTTGAAATGGAAAATCATACTACTCCCCCGGGGATCGTTTCGTTCGATCCCCCGGGTCGTTGCCAGCGACGACGTAGGTGGGAGGGCCCACCACGCGCGTTCATGCCTCCCTGTTCTTTCTTCCTCGTTTCTAGCCGCGGGGAGTACAGCTCCGGCCGCCGCCCGCCCTGCAGCCCCGGCCGCCGCGCCTCCGCGCCGCCGCCCGCCCCTGCAGCTCCGGTCGCCGCCCGTCCTGCAGCCCCGGCCGCCGCGCCACCGCCCGCCCTGCAGCTACTTCGCTGCGCCGCCGAATCTCCGCGGTCGCGCAACTCCTTTGCTCGCCGGAAGCCGCTGTTGTCGGATCTCCGCAGCCGTCGGAGCTCGCCGCGCCTCTCCTTGCTCTCCGATGTCGACGACCGAGACGGCCAACCTCCATCTCCGGCGACGGCATCGACGACCGCGACGGTGGTCCTCCATCTCCGTCTCCCGTGTTGACGAAGCCGACGATGCTAATGTCCCCACGGGTTTGCTACATGCGGCCATCGGGAGTGCTACCTAAGACCACCGACGTTCCTACATACAATGTCGACATATGCTACATGCAGTCGATGAAGGTGCTACATGCGGGTGCTGCCGGTGCTACAAACGACATCGAGTTTTGCTACAAACGATAGTGTTACAAGTGGGCATTGGGTTTGCTCGCCGACGATGTCTCCGGCAAAGCCTTTTTTTGCTACGGATATTGAACTTTTCTGCTACATCTCTTTTCTAGTTTTGCTATAATAGCGCAAAAGTTTCTGCTACAATGTCTCCGCGAGGTCTCCCGGCGAAAGTCTCCGGCGAGGTCCGGCTTTTGCTACATTTGCTGAACTTTTTTGCTACAATTGTATCGTGGTTCTGCTACAACATGTTAAAATTTCTGCTACAATATCTTCGGCGAAATTTTTGCTACACGATCGCCGGCGAAAGTCTCCGACGAGGTTTCCGGCAAGTCTCCGGTGAGGTCGGATTTTGCTACATTAGTACAACTGTTTTGCTACACGGTCGCCGGCGAGGTCTCCGGCGAGATCTCCGGCGAGGTCTAGTCTATTTTTGTATTTTCTGAGCCGAACCGGTTTTTTTGCTACATGTAGCAAAAGCGAGGTATTATGTAGCAAAAGTGGGACGCAGTGTAGCAAAAACAAAAATTAGATGAGACACGTGTCAGCAGAAGGACCGGGATCGGAAGTTTTGATCCGGACGCGTACCATCGCCCATTTGAAATCGATTCCCCTGATGTTTCTTTTAAATCGATAGCGCGATGAATTAGGTTTGTGCCTATGCTGTCAACTTTCACTTATTTTCCCGTGGCAGTTAGTTTTGCCTGCTTGGCTCGGAGAGACCAAATCGCCCTTCCCTTCCAAAAAACTGAAGTCCTCCATACTGCAACCTCGCCTCACCCGGCGGCCACTCCCCCCACCCCCCCTCGCCCCCTCGACAACCCAACTCCCCCCATCTGCTCCGCCTCGCCGCATACCCTACACCCCCAGCCTCCGCCGTCTCCCGCTGCGGCTGCGTCTCTGCGGCCGCGTCTGCCGACGCTCACGGTAACGCCAACGCCGACGCCGACGCCGACGCCGACATGACTATCATGACTCCCGCCCCTCTCGAGGTACGCCCCCATGCAGGCCCCCCTCATCGCCATTGCCCGATCTCCCCTACCCGCGGCTGTACTTCCCCGTGCCCGCCTTGGGTGTCCAGCGATCGAGTGCCGCTACTCCGCTTTTAGGGTTTTTGCCCCCGCGCCGGATCTAACACGACTTCCCGTTGCTTCTCCTAACTCGCAGCAGGAGAACGACGAGATGCTTGTGCCCCACCAGGAGCTACCAGCCGCCGAGGCGGACACTGCCCAGCCCATGGAAGGTATATTGTGTGCCCCCCTTAGCTCTATCTCGGTTGCTGCTTTGCTTCAGCCTCATTCCTAATGTGATTCGGGAATGTGCGGTGCTATGGGTTTGTCCGTTTGGATGGTTCCTAATGCGGTGGGTATTGTGTCTGTGGTAGCAGTGGTGGCGCAGACGGAAGCGGTAAGCACGGCGGAGAGCCAGCCGCCGGAGGACCCGCAGACGTCGCGGTTCACTTGGACAATCGTGAATTTCACCAGGCTCAACGGAAAGAAACACTACTCTGATGTATTTGTTGTTGGTGGGTTTAAATGGTGAGTCCTTGGTCTCTTCACTTACTATTACACTAGCTGCAGCTGCAGACTGTTTTATCTCGGTGGCTTTGATGCAGGCGTGTTCTTATTTTCCCCAAGGGGAATAATGTGGAGCACTTGTCAATGTACTTGGATGTTGCCGACTCGGCCAACCTCCCATATGGTTGGAGCCGCTCTGCTCAATTTAGCTTGGCTATTGTAAACCAGATTGATCAGAAATTTACGACACGAAAAGGTGTGTTCCTTCTTCATGTGTCCATGGCTCTGCGTTATGTGAATTTGCACTTACATGAGAAAGCAACAGATGATTAACTCCAGAGTAAAAGGGTGTTGGCACTATTCTAGTCTTCACTAAACTGCCTCACTGTTACTAGTGTAGTAAAAAATTGCCAATGCTTGCAAATGCCATGCCAGATCTTTTGTTTGTTCATTTTCCTAGCTAATTAAGAATGATATTTGCACTTGTTTAGTTCGGCTGCTTGATCATATTTCTGTTTTCCAACGTATGATGATTTCTATGGGATAAATGCGTTGCTAATGTACTATTCTTCTCTCTCTGGCAGATACTCAACATCAATTTAGTGCACGCGAGAGCGATTGGGGTTTCACGTCTTTTATGCCTTTGAGTGAGCTATATGATCCAAGTAGAGGTTACCTTGTGAATGATACTGTTGTTGTGGAGGCAGAGGTTGCTGTCCGTAAAATGGTCGACTATTGGACATATGACTCAAAAAAGGAAACGGGTTATGTTGGTCTGAAAAACCAAGGAGCGACCTGTTATATGAACTCTCTTCTACAAACATTGTACCACATACCGTACTTCAGGAAGGTCTGGATTAACACATTATAACGTTCTAGGCATTATTGTTTTCTGTTTTAGCTGATTAACTGAGATTTTCTCTCAGGCTGTGTATCATATGCCAACCACTGAAAACGACATGCCATCTGGAAGTATTCCCTTGGCGCTGCAAAGCCTTTTCTACAAACTCCAGTACAGTGACAATAGTGTAGCTACAAAAGAGTTGACCAAATCTTTTGGATGGGACACATATGATTCCTTCATGCAGCATGATGTACAAGAGCTCAACAGAGTTCTCTGCGAGAAACTTGAAGATAAGATGAAGGTAACAAATCTAGTGTAGAGCTGCCTATATGGATCTCATGAGCTGATATTAACTTTGTTTTCTCCATAGGGAACTGTTGTAGAAGGAACAATTGAACAATTATTTGAAGGTCACCATATTAATTACATTGAGTGTATAAACGTGGACTATAAATCCAACAGGAAGGAGTCCTTTTATGGTACGTAACTGCACATTATCTTGGTACAAGGTGCACATTAGCTAGGTTTCATTCTTTATTGCCAGGATAATGTGGTATTATGACTTTGCAGACCTCCAACTTGATGTTAAAGGTTGTCGTGACGTATATGCATCGTTCGATAAATATGTTGAAGTTGAGCGTCTCGAGGGAGATAACAAGTATCATGCAGAGAATCATGGTTTACAGGTACACACACCAAATATTCTGCTGACCAAGCTGTGAAATGGAAACTTGAATTGGTGCCTTTATAAAGATCTTGATTGGGATTGTGTCATGCATTTGTTCAGATATAAGAAATCACCGTGCCATGCACTACCTCTGTCCAGAAATGGATTACTTTATAGAGAGCACACATTTGAACTTCTCTAACTTTTGATATACAAGAAGTTATTATTTGGGTTGGTCAGACAGAAATAGTAAAAATTGTTTCATAAAATGTATGACACAATATCATATTTTATAGTTTTTTGCCAACATATTCTGGTAGGATCACGTAGATTGTAGGGGTGGAAGTGTGCTGGACGAGGGAGAGGAAGGCGGCGCCGGCGGCTGGCCGCCGTCGCGAGGTTGGTGGTAGACGGCGCAAGGGAAGGAGCGGCGGCTAGGGCAGGGAAGACCGACTCCTCAAGGAGTCGGCAATAACGATCTGTTTATTGCTTGCCTTCTCACGTACATTTACAGCAGTATAAATAAGCTAATGAAAAGGATAAATGGGCTAAGCCCCTAATTTAGGCCCACTAATGGGCTTCCTCCTGCTATAGGCCAAACCGGTCATAACATCTCTCCCCGCCTTCTCAAACAGCTCGTCCTCGAGCTGGATAGCTGGAAACTGCTGGCGGAACTCAGCCCGGAACGGCGTCGGCCTTGGAGACGGCCGCGTCAGCCAGCCCAGCTGCGACGACATCAGCCGCAACGTCGTCTACGGTCTCCAAGTAGAACAGGCGTGGACAAATGTGGCCCGGTACATAGAACTCGTCGCAGTTGAAGCACAGCCCTTTACGACGGCGCTCGAGCTGTTCGGCCGTGGTCAGCCGACGGAAAGGCCGCGTCGCGGCTGGATCGGAGTGCCCCGCATGAGTCACGGCGGTGAGCGCCTGGCCTGGTGGTGTCGGTGGAGGGCGGGCGGCCGACCGAACGTCGCTGGCCGGGAAGGCCTGCTGCATGGCCCGCGCGCGCTGCTCGAAGGCGCGGGCGTAGTACATGGCCAACTGCAGGTCCTGGGGATCCCGCAGCTCCACGTCGACGCGAATGTGGTCCGGCAGTCCGCCAATGAAGAGCTCGGCGCGCTGGCGAGCCGTCACGCCAGGCGCATGGCATGCCAACGTCTGGAAGCGGTCGGCGAAGTCCTGGACCGAGGAGGTGAAGGGAAGGCGGCCGAGCTCGGCCAGCCGGCTCCTGCGTATCTGGGGCCCGAACCGGAGGAGGCAAAGGTCGCGGAAACGCTCCCACGGAGGCATCCCGCCCTCGTCCTGCTCGAGGGCGTAGTACCACGTCTGGGCGGCGCCACGAAGGTGGTAGGAGGCGATCCAGGTGCGGTCCGATGCCAGTGCCCGCTGCCCCCAAAGAATTGCTCGCATTGATTGAGCCAGTTCAGGGGGTCGACAGTGCCGTCGTAGGTGAAAAACTCGAGCTTGGTGAAGCGGGGTGGCTGCTGGACGTGTGGAACGGCGGCGTAGGCTCCCTCGGAGCGACCCAGCGCTGCGGGGGGCGAGTAGGTCGGCGCCATGGATGTATACGGCTCACCGTACCCGGTGAATCCCCCGAAGGCGGCGGCCGGCGAAGGCGCGGTCGGCTGGGCGGGCGCCGTCTTGTACATAGACTGGTCGAGCCAAGCCGTCAGCTGCGACGGCGATGGTGGGAACTTGATCTGTGTGATCGGGACCCCCTGCTACGAGGTGATGGTTGTCGGCGGCGGTGGTGGGGGCGGTGTGAAGGGCGCGGCGGATGGCGGTGGTGGCGGCGCAGAGAACCCCTGCCCCGGCTGTGACGGCGCAGTGAACTCCTGGAGGAAGGTCCGAAGGCTCGCGACCGCCCAGGTTAGGTCGCGGATGGCCGTTGAGACCTCCTGCTGCGAGAGGAGAGGGGCGGGTTCGGAGGGCGGCGCGGTCTGGCCCGCAGCGTCCGGTCCCGAAGTGGCCGGCGGCGACTCCATGGGGGTGGGCGCGCCGGAGGTGGCGATCGCGGCGGAGGCGGTGGGCAATCCCGAAGACATCGAGCCTGAGCTAGCTGATACCAAATTGGTAGGATCTGAGATCCTACCAGGCCGGTTACGTAGATTGTAGGGGTGGAAGTGTGCCGGACGAAGGAGAGGAAGGCGGCGCCGGCGGCTGGCCGCCGTCGCGAGGTTGGTGGTAGACGGCGCAAGGGAAGGAGCGGCGGCTAGGGCAGGGAAGACCGACTCCTTATAACGATCTGTTTATTGCTTGCCTTCTCACGTACGTTTACAGCAGTATAAATAAGCTAATGAAAAGGATAAATGGGCTAAACCCCTAATTTAGGCCCACTAATGGGCTTCCTCCTGCTATAGGCCAAACCGGTCATAACATATTCATACTAAAAGAAGTCAGATTTTCATGTTAACAGACACTGTCCAGGTAAAAAATGTTATCTATTTATGAACAGGGGTGTACCTTCCATTAGTTTGAGAAATGCAGTTCATATTTTTCTCTAATTTGTTTGGTATTGTCTTGGTGACTTGATTTCAATCTTGATATCTCAGGATGCAAGAAAAGGTGTTCTCTTCCTCGATTTCCCACCTGTTTTGCAACTTCAGCTGAAGCGTTTTGAGTATGATTATATGAGAGATACCATGGTTAAGGTTTGGACTGTCATCCTTGCACTTTCTTTGATTTATTCTTATACTTATATTGTTTTTACTTATTGAAGCGTTTGCTATCCTTTACATTATTTATGTAATATATGATGTACATAATACCTGCTGTGCGAAAGGAACATACCAGCGAGGTTTTGATGTGGATCGTGAATAGTAGAGGAATTGTTTTGTTGCTCAGCTAATTGAGTTGGTGCAACCATTCTGAATGGTTAAATAGTGGAGGTGTTGAGGCAGGTCAGTGCTTGATGTGTGCAGAATATAGTGCGAGATAGATGTCCATGATATACTGAGCACTCTTGTAGTTTTGTGCAAACATATTTCACCAGTATGCGGTGAACTTTTTCCGAGTTAGCGGTGTGCTCTTGCTTTGCTAGGTAAACATTTAAGTTGCTATGGTGAGAGCTATTTGTAAAGACAGAAGGTATATATAGTACTCTCTCTGTCTCAAAATAGATGTCGGAAATTTGTCTAAATTTGGATGTATGTAGACTCTATTTAGTATATAGATACATCCAAATTTTGACAAATTTGCGACATCTACTTTGAAACGGAGGGAGTATTAGTTAGTTAATTGGACACAAGATGAACCATAGTGGGTGCTGGGACAAATAAATACTCCCTCCGTTTCAAAATATAAGATGTTTTAGCTTTGTGAAAGAAGTGTATCTAGACCCCTTCATGAACCTACACACTAAAAGGGTCTAGATACACTTCTTTCACAAAGCTAAAACATCTTATATTTTGAAACGGAGGGAGTACTTCTTATTCATACAGAGACCTCATTCGTGCAATCAAAAGTAGAGTAGATTCATATTCTATTCAATTTTTGTGAATTTACATCTCTGTGGTTCAACCTCCAATTGGTTGAATTTACACCGAGACACAGTGTGACTACCCATATTTATAGTACGTAGTCACAGACATCTGTGAAAATAGTTTCACATTTGCTCTCTTTTTCCTTGTTAGACCCGATTGAGAAGCTAGCACAATGTTAACTAAAAAAATGAATTAATTAAATTTGACTTTGGAGATATTAGACATTAAGATGCTCTTGAGTCTTGATTCAGTTTTGTTTGGAGATGGATTCTTGATTCACTTGATTCTGAGCCTGTCATTTCTGCTATCTATGCCTGCTTGTGCAGATTAATGACCGCTACGAGTTTCCTCTGCAACTTGATCTGGATAGGGATGACGGCAAGTATCTTGCCCCAGATGCAGATAGGAGTATAAGAAACCTTTATACTCTCCACAGGTGATCACTCTTGTTACACCTAACATTTGTAGGAACTTTGAATTGTTTGAAGTCAAGTAATTTGTCTATTACATGTTCCACAATGGTTTAATATGGTACTGTGGGGATACGAGTTACAAGTTGCTGTGGTAGTAATATCTGTTTCTTCCATCTAGATGCTATGCACGAGCATAGGTTATTAGTTGCTATGCTTTACTGGACAAAAACTTAAATGCAAATGTTTGGTTACATATGATGCAAAAGCGTTCCTGAATGACGATTCATACATAACGTCGTCAACTTCTAAGAATCTGTCCACTGAGTCGACTGCTGAGAATTTGTCAGTTCTAAAAAAGCTTACAGCGTATTTGAATTTCATATTTTTTAGTAATGTGTGTGAATATGTGTTTGTGCAAGTTTTCAACACATACAAATTTGAAGTTTCTATTGTTGCAGTTTTTTGTTGTTGTGAAAACTAGGTGGTAGTGCTTTGTACAAGCCAACAAGGTCTGGTTCTGGGAGAACTTTTGGACTGCCTTCCTAACTAAAAAGGGTCTTAATTATCTTAACAAAATCTGGTTTAAATGATACCTAGGATCCAACGACCCCTTAATTTGTTTATGTAATTCAGTTTCTTCAGACCAACCTTTGTGTGTAAAACCAGTGCTCAAATAGATGTCAACAGTTCCTTGCTATACAGATTTTCCTTCTTACTAACCCTGTTTATCTGCTTTCTCAGTGTTCTTGTTCATAGTGGAGGAGTACATGGTGGACACTACTATGCGTTCATACGGCCAACGCTAGCAGATCAATGGTTGTTTCTCTAATAATTTTTTTGGCCTCTAGTACCACAGTTTACTCAGATAGTTTCTTCTCCTACTGTTATGCATGGCCACTTGATACCTGAATCTACACGTGCCTCAGATTAACAGCATTTTTACTAGACATGTGGTTGTTAGATGCTTCGCTACCATTCCCAAGCTACTATCCAAAGTATCATATGAATTGTTGTGCATACAGATGAGAATACTTATAAATTATAATCTCAGCATAGTTTGTAAATTTATTCAAGTATTTGTTAATTGGATAAAATTGCCCCCTTCCATCCCCCTCACGCGAATTTCATAAGGTAGTTTGTTCTGGGGTTTCCTTTTAGCTGCGTTGACTCTTCAGCTACCATGAACTTTAATAATTTTCGTTAGAATACAGTCATCACTTGATCTAATAGGTTTTGGTGTATGCAAACACAACCAAATATTGTTCCTCAAGGGCCAGGGTTAAGTCACGAGTTAAGAGATAGAATGCATGTATCATCCATGAGCCAAGAATGATGATTTAGTCTTTTTTTCCCAAAGTTCTTGCACCCTAATCTATAGTATATCTCCCCCTACCAATGCCATAATCCTCTTAACCCGTATGGTCTTCTTATACATGATAGTTGCCCTGATGTCAATCAAGGTTTACATAAGTATGTTTCTGATTTCTACATATTGGTGAACAGTTTCCAATATTGACACTCTTTGGACATATTATTATGCCTATCAGGTATAAATTTGATGATGAGCGTGTAACAAAAGAAGATACCAAGAAGGCCTTTGAAGAGCAATATGGGGGTGAGGAAGAGGTATGTTCTGTTTCACATTGAAATTGACCGATAAATGTTTGTTCTACTCATCACCATCATCCACATATCTTTTTCAATTGAACAGTTACCTCAAATAAACCCTGGATTCAACAACACTCCATTCAAATTTACGAAGTTTTCAAATGCCTACATGCTTGTATACATTCGTGAAAGTGACAAAGAGAAAATAATGTGTAATGTTGATGAGAAGGACATTGCTGAGCATTTAAGGGTATGTGTAATTTTATGTTTCCCCTTCATTTTGTATGCCACTACTTCATCGTGGCACATATGGCGATGAATTGTTATCTGCAGATAAGGTTGAAAAAAGAACGAGAAGAGAAAGAACATAAGAAGAAAGAAAAAGCTGAAGCCCATCTCTATACCATCATAAAGGTCAGGATCTAGTTTCATCATATACTGGATTCTCTTGTTGAACTTTGTTGTTCACAACGCTCTTTTTTGGAAAAATTGTATCCAGATTGCTCGAGATGAGGATTTGAAGGAGCAAACTGGTAAGGATATATATTTTGATCTGGTGGACCATGAAAAAGTCCGCAGCTTCCGAATACAGAAGCAATTGCCATTTAGTACTTTCAAGGTAACATGTCCCTGGAATTCTACACAATGGTGTTTAAGTTCTGGAATACTATTTTTTTACAACACATGATCTCATGTGTTTGTTAACTCGTAAAAACTGTTCGACAGGAGGAAGTTGCGAAGGAATATGGCATCCCAGTACAGTTTCAGCGATTCTGGTTGTGGGCTAAGAGGCAAAACCATACGTACCGGCCAAATCGTCCATTGACTCTTCATGAAGAAACACAATCTGTAAGCACATCATCGGAAAGTAAAACTGTTGCCTGTTGCCTTCTTGTCTCATAAAGGTTGGCTTAGGTCCACCTGACTGTTACTTTTTATAACTGACTGGGATCTACTATCAATTCTGTGTGCTGTGACATAATATTTTTTTTACAAGAGGAACAATGTAAACAATGTCAAAATCTAGTCATTTCCAAGGACTGACGTAACTTCCAAATGTGGCTCCGTTTTTTAGATTTACCACATACTCCCTCTGTTCCAAAATATAAGATGTTTTAGCCTTTTTCTGAAACACATGTATCTAGACATCTTTTAGTGTGTAGGTTCACTCATTTTGCTCCGAACCTACACACTAAAAGGCGTCTAGGTACATGCATTTTAGAAAAAGGCTAAAACATCTTATATTTTGAAACAGAGGGAGTACTAAGAAATACAGCTGCGGGTAGCGTGCAGATACTTGGAAAAACTACGACCTAGATGTTCCATTGAGTGTACATGATGCAGCACAAAGGTTGTGGAGGAGCAGCTCCACCTTGCTGCTATAATATGAACAGCACAAGTGTTGAAGTAACCACTTCAACGTGCTGTGCTAGATGCTAGATATCGCTCTAGGGGCATGAGCTAGATATCGCTCTAGGGGCGGGGCTGTCAAGAGTTCAATCCAAAACTCTCAACATACTAGATCTAATCCAAGATCTAAAAGAACACAAAGTTCTCTTTATTGATAGGTAGAGGATACATAGCCAGGTTACATAGTTAGAGGTGAGGGCCTCTATTTATAGGCTGCATAAGCCTTCACTACTTATAGCTCTACTCATAGCTAGAAGGTTCCAGAGAACACTACTTAAAGCTAGGAGATAAGGGTAAACAACCTAGTTACAACTCATAGTAGAACACTCTAGAAACTAGTACAATACCTATGACTAAAGGACCATATTACCTAGAATATAGTAGAAGTGTGTAGAAGCTAGTACTGGTTTTTTTCTTCTATTTTATTTTCTCTACTGTCCCTCATCATCCTCCCCTGGTTATTTAGAACTCGACCTCGAGTTACCTTCACAGAGTGCTTGTTCTGGATGATAAAGAGCCAAGTCTACCACATTGAGTGTGTCGGATATTCCCATCTCGGCTGGAAGATCTTATCACCAACTTGGAATAATTTCAGCCTCCGTTTATAGTCAGCCAACTGTTTGTACTTCTGATTTTGTGCCTCCACTTCTTCCTTTAGTATAGCATGCTCTTTTGGGCTCATTCGGTGGTGTGGAAGGTTAGGAAGATTTGCTGCCTTCGCTGAAATTTGAACAGCCGGTTGCTCTTCACCTTTAACAATAAGTGCAACACACATATTTGCCTCCTTCATGTCCTCCATAAACTCATTAGATGTGTGAGAAATAGCTAACATACTTTTCCCCTCATTAGAGGTACTACCATTTGGCTGGTTTGGTAGGATGATGATCTTTCTCTTGTTCCAAGTGAAAGAGTAAGAATTTTCTTTTCCTTTGTGTGTAGCATCCACATCGAATTGCCACGGCCTCCCAAGAAGAACATGGCTTGCATCCATATCAACGACATCACACAACACATTTGAGCGATAGTACTTACCCAAAGAGAGTGGCAGGTTGCATTGTTTGGTGATTCTTATATTCGCCCCTTTCTTGATCCATCCAACAGTGTAGGGATTTGGATGATCATGAGTCTCCAACTTTAGATGGTTCACCAAATTCTGAGAGATAAGATTCTCGCATATATAGCGTTGGGTACTCTCGGGTATGTGTAGAGATCAGGTTCTTCAAGGGCATCATCATATTCTTCGCCTTTGGAAGCTTCAGCGTAAGTTGGCCTTCTTAAGGTATGTTGAACATGTCGTTGAGGTGTTTTTGCTTCAAGATGATCTATCCTCCTTCGACGATGAGCCTATTCTTCCCCCTTCGATGAATCTTCTTTATTAGCAGCAGGAGGAACACCCTTTCTTATCATCTCAACTAGCTGATCAAATCTCTGGTTAAGATCTTCACGTAGCGCTTGGATTTGCTGTTCTGCAGCATCCATTCTCTTTCCCAAATCCTCCATTTCTTGTTGCAGCTTGCTCTCAGTGAGGAAACCAACAGCTAGAACGGATCAGCAGGGCTCTGATACAACCTGATGCAGCACAAAGGTTGTGGAGCAGCAGCTCCACCTTGCTGCTATAATATGAACAGCACAAGTGTTGAAGGAACCACTTCAACGTGCTGTGCTAGATGCTAGATATCGCTCTAGGGGCGTGAGCTAGATATCGCTCTAGGGGCGGGGCTGTCAAGAGTTCAATCCAAAACTCTCAACATACTAGATCTAATCCAAGATCTAAAAGAAGAACACAAAGTTCTCTTTATTGATAGGTAGAGGATACATAGCCTGGTTACATAGTTAGAGGTGATGGCCTCTATTTATAGGCTGCATAAGCCTTCACTACTTATAGCTCTACTCATAGCTAGAAGGTTCCAGAGAACACTACTTAAAGCTAGGAGATAAGGGTAAACAACCTAGTTACAACTCATAGTAGAACACTCTAGAAACTAGTACAATACCTATGACTAAAGGACCATATTACCTAGAATATAGTAGAAGTGTGTAGAAGCTAGTACTGGTTTTTTTCTTCTATTTTATTTTCTCTACTGTCCCTCATCATCCTCCCCTGGTTATTTAGAACTCGACCTCGAGTTACCTTCACAGAGTGCTTGTTCTGGATGATAAAGAGCCAAGTCTACCACATTGAGTGTGTCTGATATTCCCATCTCGGCTGGAAGATCTTATCACCAACTTGGAATAATTTCAGCCTCCGTTTATAGTCAGCCAACTGTTTGTACTTCTGATTTTGTGCCTCCACTTCTTCCTTTAGTATAGCATGCTCTTTTGGGCTCATTCGGTGGTGTGGAAGGTTAGGAAGATTTGCTGCCTTCGCTGAAATTTGAACAGCCGGTTGCTCTTCACCTTTAACAATAAGTGCAACACACATATTTGCCTCCTTCATGTCCTCCATAAACACATTAGATGTGTGAGAAATAGTTAACATACTTTTCCCCTCCTCATTAGAGGTACTACCATTTGGCTGGTTTGGTAGGATGATGATCTTTCTCTGGTACTACCTTTTATGTATATGTCATGAGTCCAACTTCTGTATTTTCTACTGCATAGGTGGGGCAACTTCGGGAGATATCAAACAAGGCACAGAATGCTGAACTGAAGCTGTTTCTGGAAGTGGAATTTGGACTGGTAATGATATGCTGGAGTTGTGCTTCCTTCCTTTTATGCATGTTTTTATTTTATGGCCTGTTGTGGCTTGGACGCTGGTTGTTTAACTATATCTAATTACTCATGTAGGATCTGCAGCCTCTCCCTCCTCCTGAGAAGAGCAAGGAAGATATTCTTCTGTTCTTCAAACTCTACAACCCCGAAAAAGAAGTGCTTTGGTACATGCTCTATTTTAATTGCCTCTTCATCATCCTTTCATATGTATTATTGCTATAAATTCTCTTATGCTGACATGATACATTCTTTCGTTGGTGCAGTTTTGTGGGAAGGCTCTTTGTAAAAGCTTTGGGGAAACCTTCAGATATTCTGAAAAAATTAAATGAAATGGCTGGGTTTACACCGGATGAAGAGATCGAGCTGTATGAGGCAAGAGTTGAATTGATGATTTGATATATTTATTCCAGTTCAGATTACAAAACTTTTAAGTTATTGCTGCTTCACTCACAAAAATCATTTTAGAGGGTTATCAAGTTAAATGTGATAACCTTACAAGGTCAGTTATACTCAAGTGGTTTCTGTTTTGCATGCAGGAAATTAAGTTTGAACCAAATGTTATGTGTGAACATATTGACAAGAAACTTACATTCCGTTCTAGTCAGGTTTGTAAACATGTTTCTTCAATTTGAGCAGTATAGAATTCAAATTAAACCGTTTCTTATTGATTCCCCAAATTTCAAAACATTGTAGCTTGAAGACGGGGACATAGTCTGTTTTCAAAAATCACCCAAAGCAGACAGTGATACGCAAGTGCGCTATCCTGATGTCCCTTCATTTTTGGAGTATGTTCATAATAGGCAGGTATAGTACATCAGATACCCTCGATTTTAACGCCTTCTGTAGTTGGTATAGCTCTGTTCTTGTTCTATTTTCTGTTTATTATACATTATTATTGCACATTGTTATGTCGGACAATGCTATTATTATGCTATATGTTGGGTCATTCCAAGGAAATATGTTGTGTTACTTGTGCCTTCCATTATCTCTTCACTAGGACTAAAAGTATGGTTGACAACTTTTTTTCCTTTTTCTGTGTATGCAACTACGCAATCTAGTTATTCCATTGTCAAGTTCCTTTGGGGATAGGGATGATTATAAGACACAATGCTTGAACAATGTGTAATAATAAATTATTTTTTGGCACTTTAGACCATTGCTGTCATAGTGACCTGGTGAGTCCAACCAATGTGAACTATGGGGCACCTATGCAATGCTGGAGTTACCTATGCCCTTTAGTTATGAAGCAGAGAGCGGTGTGTAGACAGAGGTGGTGGTGCTGGAAGAGGTGTCTGCGACATGAGGGCTTTGGTGGGGGAGTGAAAAATTCCAAAAGGAAATAAAAGCAAAAAGAATAAAGGGATCATGTGGCCCTGTCCATCAAAGCTAGTGGGAGGTGGTTTTTAGGGTTCCCCAGGGTGATGGGGCTGTTCTCAGCAATGGGCTAGGAGATGGTGAGCTGGAGCCCGAGGGAGTAGATTTAGGGGACGGAAATGGAAAATCCACATGTGTCCATCTCAAACCAAGCAAAGTGACGCTCCGGGTAACAGCTGTAGGGATACACAGTTGACGAGCTAGTGGTGCTATGACAAGAGAAATATGACTGTTCTAGACTTGAATCTTTTGTGGATGCAACACCTGAACTGGCATTCTGAACTTTTGTCCTCGCTTCTTTAAGAAAATATTAATGCCATGTCAACGTGTTAATCCAGCCAGCCCTAGCTGGTTCTTCTCAAGGAATAGAATCTCTCAAATATTCTTGGTCACGATGTTATTTTTAAATTGGAAAGTTATTCCTTAGTCCTTGAGCCAATTTTGGCGATGAGATATTTCCTTAGGAATGATATTTTGTTAGTTTTTTTTGGAGAAAAGGTCACCACGTTACATTCATAGACACACGCAGAAGGGACAGGTGGCTCCACACAACAGCAAAGAAGACGCTGAAAAAAATAAAAAATACTAACATGTCCTTTGGATCTTGTGTGCTGAACTCCAAAACATCCCCCACAGGCAAAATCCAACTTTGCTAGAGCGCGTGCTGCGAAAGCACAGGAGACTTTGCACAATGGGCCAGAGGGCCATCGTCATGTATTTTCTCATTAGCCAAGAAGAATTACAATGTCACTGTCCTTGACAGCCGTGCTGCACGACCTTCTGCTAGGCGGTATTTGACATAATATGATTTGGTATTGTTTATGGGAAAGGAGATGAGACTGCGATGCTATTACCTCTTATCTGATTTCCAAGGGCATTGACTGCTGAGTTTGGTAGAGATCTTTGCTGTCCACATTGATGCCATGCTCACTCACTGGCCTCTTGTCATGTTCAAACGGTGGGAGACCTTAGTGTTGATCAGTGCAGGAGATCAAAAAGTTTCAGAATTCAACTTTCGGCTCATTTGTATCCGGATCAACCTAACCAAAGCGAGTTATGATATTAATCTTACCCCAGTACCAGGCTAGGTTGGGTTAAGATTGTGTATTCTGATGTAGCTCTATCATTTGGTCTGTAGTATGGTGCCGGATATTGATGAAGTAATTCTTCTTAATATATGTCTGCACCTACTATGCTGGAGGAACATATAATAATTTGTACTCCCTCGATCCATAATACGTGTCGCTGATTTAGTACAATTTTATTGATGAAGTAATTCTTCTCAATATATGTCTGCACCTACTATGCTGGAGGAACATATAATAATTTGCACTCGTAGTTCCTCGGAAATATAGCTGGCTTTTGTTCTCTCCCTGTTTTTCTTGAGTTACTATTCTTCCTGTTCTTGTTTACATTTGATCTGTCATGCAGGATGGTATGATCCTGGACAATATGACTAGTTTATCTGATAGCTTTTATTTACTCTACCTTGCTGTATTCTCTATTTTCCTGAGCAACTATTATGTTTACTGCAGGTTGTGCACTTTCGGTCTTTGGAGAAACCGAAGGATGATGATTTTTGTTTGGAATTGTGAGGGATTTTACGAACCCTGTTTGCCTATTTATTCGAATTGTCAATTAACTCATTATCTCTCATATATGCTTTTATTGTTTTCCTATGCGTTTAGGTCAAAGCTTCACACATATGATGATGTTGTTGAGAGAGTTGCCTGCCAGCTTGGGTTGGATGATCCTGCGAAAATCCGCCTTACATCCCATAACTGCTATTCGCAGCAGCCTAAACCTCAACCCATCAGATACCGGGGTGTGGAACATCTATTAGACATGCTTGTCCACTATAATCAGGTTAGTCTTTCACTTGCATTTTTGCCAATATGAGCGTGATTTCGGCATAGCTAAACTGCAAAAGTCATCTACTAAATATACTTTCCATTATGATACAGACATCTGACATCTTGTATTACGAAGTACTGGATATTCCATTGCCTGAGTTGCAGTTCCTGAAAACCCTTAAAGTTGCATTCCACCATGCTACAAAGGAGGAGGTTCTTATTTACTGCAATCATGCTTTATATATATATTTTAATTATCCTTACCTGCCAAATGAACTTTCTAATGAGATATTCTTCATCTAGGTTGTCATTCACAGCATCAGGCTTCCTAAGAATAGCACCATCGCGGATGTGATTAATGACTTGAAAATTAAGGTTATACCTATACGCCCTTTTTGGACTTTTATTAGTTATTTAGGGTTGTGTTACACATTTGTACAATGGAACTGAGATACAGTAATCCATTGTTCTTGGATGTACTCACAAGGAGTCTTTCGTAGTGCATGTCTAACCTCTTGAGAGATAGGTGACATCGAGCGATCATAGTCATCCATCATTGGAGGTTGATTTTAGAAAAAATAATATTTAAGCAGCTGCATTTTTATTCCCTGTTCAGTTTGGGTGAGATTACTTCATCATATAGATGTAGCTAGATGTGTAAAGACCTCCTACCCATATATCTTCATAGAAGTCCCAGTTAAGGCAAGTCTGTTCATGCTTGCTTTCATCCCTCCAGTACATTGTCATGCTTATTAGATTTTCCACTTCTAACTTGCACCTTGCCATCTTATTTTTACAGCAATAGCCTTTTGTTTTCACCACCATTGCCATCTAGGTTATGCAACTGTGAAGTGGATTATTGTCTTTCTATCGGTGGTTTTGTTCCCTAAGAATCGTTTTTAAATCTTTGTACTGCTAATCAACAGGTTGATCTATCCAGTCCTAGTGCCGAACTACGCGTGCTAGAGGTCTTTTACCACAAGATTTATAAGGTACGTGTGCATTTGAATGCCACGTTGTTAGGCTTCTATTACATGTCTTTCTGAAGAATGAATTTTACTATTCTCGAGGTTTCTTTAGTGTTTTAGAGGTAAAATCTCTACTAATGAATGACCTTACAAAAAGGCTTCATAAATCAAATATCATTTTACTCACTATCTATATCCTAGATATTTCCACTCCATGAGAAGATAGAGAATATAAATGATCAGTACTGGACGCTACGTGCTGAAGAGGTATGTAATACTTCTGTTTGAGCTTCCCCAATAAACTTTTTATTTCCGTTGATTTCTTACTCGTATGTTCATTTTCTCATACCTGCTGTCATGAAATGTATGTGCTCCTTTTTAATCCTCATGTCTATTTCTACTGATTGTCATAGGTTCCAGAGGAGGAGAAAAATCTCAGTCCACATGATCGCTTAATTCATGTTTATCACTTCTCAAAAGATCCTCTTCAGAATCAAGTATTGCGCCCTCATATGATCTAGATTTTGTTTTATTGGATTTATGCTGCTTATCCAATCAGTTGACACCGTTTGTTGTGACCAATAGCAGGTTCAGAACTTCGGAGATCCTTTTTTTCTTGCTATCCGTGAAGGTGAGACTTTAGCGGAAGTAAAGGGGCGCATACAGAGAAAACTTCAAGTCACTGATGAGGAATTCTCCAAGGTGATGTTAATATTTTCCTTAATAGATGGAATCGTGGAACTACTGTCTTCCCCCATACAGATAGGGTTGTTAATCTTAAAATTATGCTGATTTTGTAAATCGGATGCAAATGTTGAACCAGCACAAATCTTGTACTCCTGCCGGTCCAATTTAATGACCTCAACTTTGTCTAGATTGGTATGTATGATATACATACGATCATACATACCAATCTAGACAAAGTTGAGGTCATTAATATGGATCGGAGGGATTAGTCAATTGGTTGTGCTGTAGTGGGCTGAGAGTTGTTTGCATATCATACTGTTGTCTCAAATTTGGTTAGTGATTTCTCCGAAGAAGTTTAAAAAGCACTGTTATCATAAACTGTTTATTGGTTATTCAAGCACAGTATAATCTTATAGAAGGACTCACGAAGTATTTCTCGAGCTGCCTCCACATGTTGGCTAAAGATAGGATACAGAACACAGCGATTCATTTGCAGATCTTGATTTTTTATTTCCAGACAAGGTTTTTGAAAGTTAATTTTTTCCAGGGTAGTTCTTTTTGTAATGTTTCATGCCTGTTTCGTCTGTATCCTTGACTTTTACCTTGGGTTGCACTGCATCGTGGTACGAGTTTTTTTGTAATGGTAGAACTAATATACCTATTCATGCTTGTTTGATCAGTGGAAATTTGCATTCATATCTATGAATCGGCCAGACTATCTACAAGATTCAGATGTTGTATCTGCTCGTTTCCAGGTAAATGTTAGTTTTGCCTACAGGCTTTTCAGTATTTGCCCATACATTTTGTTTTCGATAGTTTCTGACTTATTCTCTCTTTGGTCTGTACAGAGGAGAGATGTCTATGGAGCTTGGGAACAATATCTTGGGTTGGAGCACACTGATACTGCACCAAAAAGGGCCTATACAGCCAATCAGGTATGCAGTTATCTTGGTGGGAAGTACTTTCGGATGTCAATGTTTACCTTAGTCATGCTTGGGTGTAGCTATGCTGCAGCCATACTTTGTTGTCTTTGTACCGGAGCTTTCCTTGCTATTACAGGATTTCGTACAAGTTGCATTTTTGCTGTACAGGATCTTAAAATCTTGGCTGTCACTCATGCTTTGGCATTAGGGTTGCGAAGCGGCAACCCGCGAGAGCCCGCGAAAGCAAAATCTAGTTCAAACTAGAGAAATTTTGATGGAAAAAATTAAACTAGACTAACAAATTTCGGAAATGCAGAACTGATCCCGTGCTCATATGATCCTTTTATCTGAACCACCCAGCTGCTCTGAGATGTGCACTAGCCACAGTATTCTTGTCCGTATTCCAAAGCGAGACGCCTTTTACTGGCATGTATATGGCCCACGTCTGTCTCAGTAATAATTTCCAGAGCTCCGTTCGGCACAGACGGTCATTAATCGTCCTGGACACGTACCCAGCCTCACATTCCCCATTTCACTCATTGCCGGCCATCTTCCAAATAAATCCATCCTCTGTTCGTCCATTAAATTGAACCATCTCAATGGCATCTGCGGCTTCATACTCGTGTTCTGTCCAGGACGCAAATATCCTTCCACTAATCTCGTGTCCTTTCTACGGCCAGATGTGCCTAGATCCATAGTCTTCCTTGACTCCGACGGCTGAAGCGCACGGAGCCGGCATGCCTCCTTGTGTCCGGCGACAGGAGGGTGCGGATCCGACATGCCCCTCGTCTCCGACGGACGGAGGTCGAGGATCCGGGACACGATCTGGTGTGTCCCTCGACTCAGGCTATATCCGTGGCGAAATCTCTTCCTGAGATTTTCATCTGCGTGCGTGTGCTGCTGGCCTAGATCATGAAGTTCTTCATTTGCTTCTCTTTTTCTTTGGGTCTTCTTTCAATCTGTGAGAGTCTGACGAAGTAATTGATTTGGTGCTGCACCCGTGCTTCTAGTACTAGATACTTTCAGTGGATTTACTTTATTCCTAGCAGCAACGGTGATTCTGGATAAAGGACATTTGAAAAGAAACAGTGATTTTGGATGGTTGAGTTCTTTGTTCGTTGATGACAAATTTGTTCACGGATGGGGTGTCAAATGCTTGTTCAAACATTTTCAGTTTGTTCATTCTTTTCCCATGACAAGCCATTTAATGCAAAATATTACTTACCGCATAGTTCATCTCATTCGCGTTCTGATCAGGTAAATATTTGCTTTTTCTTTTGGTTGATCTAAAAATGGTGTAGCAAGATATTTCCCTGCAAGTTACGTGCACGAAGCTACTTGATCTTTCCGCTGAGGATGATGTATCACTTTTTTTTGTGCCATGGCCCATGACGCCACAGCATTTTGGACTGTCCGTCCTGGATACACTGTACGCAATGGAACCATACACAGATCGGACATACACTGTTTTCTAGCGGACCACACCGACAGCAAAAAAGTCTCCGGCACACATCACCACACACCTTCTAGTGGTATTGATATCGAGAGCAGCTGAGCTCGGGAGCCAAAACGCTGCTTCCAACAAATTTTGCACCAAATATGTTTTACTAAATAATATCCGGTTCTGGCTGATGTTCTGATTGCATTGTTTACAAGGACATGTATCTTAATATATCTTCTGGATTTACCTGCAGAATCGTCACACACATGAGAAGCCGGTGAGAATTTACAACTAGATGTCCTACAACTTTGCTGGTCCCCTGATGAAGGCATCAATCTGGAAGTGGAAAAGGACAGGTGGTGCGAGGGGAATAGACTGCAACAGGGGAAAACAGCAGAATGTTTGGCAATTTGAGTGCCATGGCATATCCATTCGGTTGCTACAGGTTGCTCTCGATGCATGCCCATGACGATTTTTACGAGGTTTATCATCTTGCCTATCAGGCAAAGGTACATGCACATTTAGTTTCGGTAAATTGGGTGTAAAGGCCGCCCTCCTAGGGTAGATGTCGCTTCATTTTGAAAGCAAAGTTGAGTACATAAGATTTTGGTAGGGGGCTTGTATACAAGGGTATAGTTGTGTGACTTGATATTGTTGTAAGCTGGTGACTATGGAGAGACCGTAATGGATTTGTTGTTGGATTCAGTTCTTATATGTTAGAAACATGAGCAATAATCATTAGTTGCAGACCGTAAAATCTGGAGTTCCATGATAGCAAGTGTGGGCAGATTTGGTGCAATGAAAGTCCCTTTGCAACTGTTTTTTTTTTTTTTGTCTTTTCTATCTACCGTTATCCAAAAATAGTCAAGTTACTAATGATTGGACAAAATCAAGAAATAACCTCCTATGTGTGAAATTATAGAAAGATCAAACAATTCCATTGAATTGAGTATGACCGTGTCAGGATCCCGACACCTGCAGTCACATTCTTCAGTTAAGGGAGGGTCAGGATACGCCAAGGCTTCCCTGAGTTGATCCAATGGACCTAGACTAGTAGTGAGTTAATCTCGCGCACTGATGCGTTTAAGATGTAATGATTGTACTTACCTAATTATGGATTAGCACGGCTTCTCTGGGTACTCGTTATAACCAGGGAGAGTGGGTGGACGTGCGGCATGCTAAGAAAAACCCTAAATTTATTTTATCCAATTTCCTTTTTCTGTAAGTAGTTGCTGTAGATCTGAGCCCCGAGCGCTCTTTCCCCTCTCCTTCGCGAGCATCAGCGATCTATCGGGATCCTGACAAGGTGGTATCAGAGCAATCGACCGCCGGCCTGTTCCCCACCCTTCCCTTCCCTAGTTGCCGCCTATCGAGGTTACCAGATCTCACGATTTGGCCGTAAAATCCCTCGCTGGCATGCCTTCCAGCACGCGCTCATGTTCGTCGTCGCGTGGCCGTCGTCGTCGGGATGAGGATGGGGCGACCTACATGCCTACCACCACAGATACTGAGGCCGAGGCGCAACGAGCGGAGCGGAATCTGGCCAAAGATGTCCGCGCCCTCAACTGCCGCCTAGACCGCCACCAGAGCGATTCCAACGCCACCCTACACACGATCCACGGTGAGATCTCCAAGCTCGCGGACCTGATGAAGTCGATGCATATGGATTCGAGGCACCATGATACCTCCCAACCACAGCCATCGCAGGAACTCCACAACCACCTCCACCTCCACCTCCCAACTGTTGCCCCTTTTCGACGCCACCACCACTCACTTCCAGTCCGCTATCACCAATTCCCGAAGCTTCTACCCCAAACCCAACACTGATCTCCATCGCACCATCTCCCCAAGCACCACAATTTAGCAAGCTCACGCCTGACAAAATGCCAATCCTAGAATACCCACCCAACTACCAACCGCACCAAATTCCGACAAGCAACCCAATTTACTCCACTCCACCGCTGATCATGTCTACCCACCAATATTCCCCTCCGCCATCAATCTCACACCACTACCACCAGAACACCAACCCAGCAACTCACCCCAATATTTACCTACCACCCTCACCACCACCATATTCCGCTCCACCACAACAATTTCCGTTTCCCTACCTTGCTTCACCACCAGCCTACTACCCCTACTACCACCACTAGTAGAAACAGGGCCTTTTGTCCCGGTTTGTAAGGGGCTTTAGTCCCAGTTTCCCAATCAGGACGGGGCAATTGGGACTAAAGCCTCAACCCTTTAGTCCTGGTTGGGCTGCGAACTGGGACAAAAGGGCGGTCCACGTGGCCGCTGGCTGTCGCTGGGGGAGGGGCATTTGTCCCGGTCCGCGACAGCATTTTGGGCACTTTTTGTGCCGCGGCAGAGATTTTTTTTGTATATTTTTCATTTATTTTCTTTCCTCTTTATCTATTTCCTTTTTGTGTTTTGGGCATCATTTATTTTGTGACTCTTACCCCAACACTATGTTGTGAGGAATGCTCGTCCTCATAGTAGGTGGTGCGAGGTTGATGTTACCGAAAGTGGATTCGCATGGAGGCATGGTGCGGATTTGAGAGACATAACATGATGTCCCTCCCTTTCCTCCCCCTACCCGCCAATTTCACAGCCGTTTTACCAGCCAACCCCTCCCATTACAACCCAAACTGTGTTGATTCCGCAGCCCCAAGCAGAGCGTTTCCCTACAGGAAATGGTCAACCAATCCACAACAACTCAAACTCTAAGCTCCATCTGAGAACACCCCACATAGAATTACCCACCTTCCATGGTGAAAACCCCAAAGCTTGGCTTCTCGAATGTGAAGATGTCCTCAACCTGGTCAGTATACCTGCAAGCGAAAGAGTAAAGTGGGGCGCAACACACATCAGGGGACAGGCAAAGACGTGGTTGAGAAACTCGGGTTTCAACATTCAGACAGCTACCGGGTCTGATTTTAGTCAAGTTCTTCTGGCTCGTTTCAGTGATTCAGTAGCCTTGGACCCAATGGATCTGCTCCAACAGTTAAGACAAGTCACCATAGTGAATGCGGACATTGTTGACTATGAATCCCGGATGCAACAAATGAAGAGGGAACGCCCCTATTTGCCCCAAGATTTTTTCATGGACAGATTCATCTCTGGACTAAAAGAGACGATCAAACACACAGTCCAGGTGCAGAAGCCAGAGACTCTAGTATCTGCTTATTGGTACGCCCGTTTGTATGAAAAGGCGAGCCTGTCCACGATCAGAAGGCAACCTGTGGCTCCTATGGGTGGCAGACAAATTAACCCTCAGCCAAACAGAATTCTGCCCGCGCGAGGCCCGTAACTGAGCTCCAGCAGACAGGGCAAGGGAACCACGCAGATGCTGGTATTGTCCTGAAAATTGGACTTTAGGCCACCGCTGTCAAAACCTACAGAGAGCTCTCAATGCTTTGGAAATGTAGGGAAACGATGATGAGGATGCTCCTGAAGAAATGGATCAGCAGCAACCAGAATTACCAGTTCACCTACCCCCAGGACCTCTCGTACCTGACCCACAAGCAAAGGCTGAACACGAAGCTGATAGTTTGATGAACATCTCGGCTGCATCTTACACTGGATCCCCTAGTAGCTCTACAATATCCTTGCTACTCAATATGAAGCATGCTACTGCCATAGGTTTGGTAGACACGGGCATCACTAGCACATTCATGGACTCTGCTTTTGCTGCTAAACATCATATTCCTCTCACTGGAGCCCAACAAAAAATAGTAAAGGTAGCAGGGGGGAGGCACATTATCCTCCACATCAATTGCATTCAATTGCCCATTTTCTATACAAGGCCACCACTTCACCATAGACTTCAGAATTCTGGACCTTCAGGGATCTGACATCATCTTGGTGGTAAATTGGTTTAAATGCCATAACCCGGTGACATTTGATTTCATTGGAAGACATCTATCAATTGGAGTTCATGGAGAAATTGTCACATTCCAAGACCACCTACTGCCCAAGGATAAGTTGCTGATTAGTTCTAAGGAATGTAGCAAGCTAATAGCACAAGGTGCAGAAGGGTTCATGCTATTGCAATGTCCTGGGTACACTGCTGAGGATGTCAAGGAAGCTCTCCCAACAGTATCAGAGGGAGTCAGTACACTATTGCACCAGTTCTAAGATATTTTCCAGAAACCTTGAGGGTTACCACCCCAGAGAGATAGTGATCACCAAATACCATTGGTGGATGGAGCTAAACCACCCAACATTCGACCATATTGCATGTCTCACAGCCAGGAAAACTCCATCAAACTGATGATCAAAGAAATGCCGCAGAACCATGAAATCAGGCCTAGCAAAAGCCCCTATTCCTCTCCCATTATCCTGGTAAGGAAGAAAGACAAATCATGGAGACTGTGTGTTGACTTTCGAGCTTTGAATGAGCTGACTATCAAAAATAGATTTCCCATCCTAGTAATTGAAGATTTACTAGATGAATTACAAGGAGGAGTAGTTTCTCAAAGTTTGACTTGAGATCTGGCTATCATCAAATCAGGATGAACCCTGCTGATATTCCCAAAATAGCTTTTTCAACACATTTGGGACACTATGAGCATCCGGTCATGCCTTTTGGGCTGTGCAATGCCCCAACAACCTTCCAAGAACTAATGAACAACATCTTCTCAAAGTTTCTCAGGAAATTTGTCTTGGTCTTCTTTGATGACATTTTAGTCTACAACAAATCACTAGAAGACCATGAACAACACTTGAAAGAAGTTCTCACTGTCTTCAGGAATCACTCTCTCAAGGCAAAGCTATCCAAATGCAAATTTGAGCAATCCTAGGTGGAGTACTTGGGTCACATAATTTCCAGCAAGGGAGTGGCTACTGACCCATCCAAAATCCAGGACATTGTTCAATGGAAGGTACCTGAGAACATCAAGAAATTGAGAGGATTCCTAGGTTTGACTAGGTACTACAGGAGGTTCATTCCCAAGTATGCTATGATCTGCAAGCCACTCTACAGTGTATTAAAAAAGAAATCTTTTCAATGGGGTCCTAAACAACTAGCTGCCTTTAATGAGCTAAAGATTGTCATGTCCAACCCTCCATTACTTGCCTTGCCAGATTTCTCCATTCCCTTCCTACTAGAAACTGATGCTTGTGCTACTGGGTTAGGGGCAGTACTAATGCGAAATGCACGACCATTGGCTTACTTCAACAAATGTCTGGGCAACAACAACAATACCAAGTCTATCTATGAAAAGGAAGCCATGGCCATACTAGAGGCACTGAAGAAGTGGAGGCATTATTTCTTGGGCAACAAATTGATCATTAAAACTGACCAGAGCAGCTTAAAATATTTAGCTAGCCAGAGGCTATTAGAAGGCATACAGCACAAATGAATGCTTAAATTTCTCAAGTTTGACTTCACTATTCAGTATAAGAAGGGGACTGAAAACATGGTGGCAGATGCTCTCTCTAGGAAATATCAACCTCTAGAACAAGTGGATCTATTGACTAGAGATTAGGGGGCCTTAATTCTACTTCTATGGCAATTCCAGCTTGGACAACAGACATAACCAACTCCTACATTGGTGATGACAGTTGTACTAAGTTACTCCAGGAGGTTGTCATTGCTAAAGCTGCCCACCCCTTATACTCGGTACAATCTGGCATCCTCAGATACAAAGGGAGAATAGTCATTGGAGCCAAAAGTGAACTGAGGAACAATATATTTGAATCTTTCCACAGTTCAGCTATGGGTGACCACTCTGGAATCAGAGTAACCTATCATAAACTCAAGCAACTGTTCTATTGGGTCAAAATGAAACAGTTTGTGGAAGAAAAAATAAATGCCTGTCCAGTTTTTCAAATATCCAAGACAGAGAGGGTGCAGTACCCATGTCTACTACAACCCTTACCCATTCCCAAAGCCAAATGGTCTGAAATTAGCATGGACTTTGTTGAAGGCCTGCCTAAATCCAATGGCAAGGATGTCATCTTGGTTGTGGTCGACAGATTAACCAAGTATGCACACTTCATCCCTCTCTCTCATCTGTATACTGTCCAAAAGGTAGCTCATCTTGTCATGGACAATATCGTCATGTTACATGGTCCCCCAACAGTAATTGTGACATCTAGAGATCGAATCTTCCTGAGCAAACTTTGGCAAGAGATCTTTTTAGCCATGCAAGTCACGTTGCACTTCTCCACTGCTTATCATCCAGAGTCAGATGGCCAGACCGAAAGGGTAAACCAGTGCATGGAACAGTATCTGAGATGTATCGCCTTTGAACAACCCAAGAAATGGAGTAATTGGCTTTCCACCGCAGAATTCTGGTATAACAGTAGCTATTATACTGCCATCAAAATGACTCCATTTGAGGCTCTGTATGAGTACCCTCCACCTCACCTGACTGATCAGCCAACTACCAAGCAACTATCTGTGGAAGCCCAAGAGGTCTTGACAGGAAGAGGACCAATGGTTGCAACCTTGCAACACCATTTAACTCTTGCACAACAGAAAATGCAAAAACATGCTGACAAAAACAGGAGACCAAGGGAGTTCCTAGTAGGTGACATGGTCTACCTGAAAATGCTTCCCCAACGAGAGTTTGCTTTGGCAAAGGGAATCCTCTAAAGTTAGCTTCCAAGTGGTATGGGCCTTTCAAGATTACTCAAACAGTAGGTAAGTGTGCATACAAGCTTCAGTTACCACCAGGTACCCTATTGCATGACGTGTTCCACGTCAACCATCTAAAGAAACATATTGGTGATTGTCAACACCTAGATTTTTAATCCCAGATGCCTGTTATGTCATACATCGCAATCCCAGGATTACCATTTTTGCGAGACATAACAGATTGGATATCACAGTACATCATCCATTACAAACCATAAATAAGGTCTTACACAAATAAGGATCTCATGATCCAGTCTTAATACAACAAGCATCGGAATAATTAATAATCGTAGCGGTGGGGTCCATCTTTAGGGGCACAGGCAATGCTAACGAAGACAGATAGTCCTAGTTATCATAGCCGTCCTGCTGTCCGTCATCTTGGTAGTCTCCTTCATAGTCTGGCCATGAGAATAGCTAGGGACAAAAGCCATGAGTACTCTTTAAGTACTCGCAAACTACCACTAACAAGTAAGATAGTACTAGTGGGAAATGCTAACTCTATGTTTTTTTGTAAAGTTAAGTTTGAAACCTAAGCTGAGTTCTGAAACAAAGAAAGATAAAATAAAATTCTAGAATCACTTAAGTTGGGAAGCTAGTGTCATAGTCACAACCCTGTTGTGGTCAAGTCAAGATTCATCATTCATTTCATAAGTCATTTTGAAAATATCTAACAACAAAACAGTATGGCCACTCCAACTGTCCATAACAGCGGACGCGGCTATTCGAATAGTTTGACACTCTGATGAGGTGGTACACTTTCACCACAAGATTCGATACATCTGTCAGGGATAACCCTGAATCATCATACTTAGTATGCAGATAATCAAACATAACCTTCCCTTTACACACCCTAGTATAAGCACCTCTCCTATGAGCATGGCCTCCCAACCATGACCATCTGTCATCTTGGACACTGCATAGGTGGACAACATTGAGAGGTAGCCTCAGCTCAAACCTCTGCCGCGAGGGAACTAATATTAATGCATATAAACTTGTGGCTAAGCCTTACCCAATTCAGGTATTATGGTTGTACGGTAAATTTGGAATGGTATCGCATCCGAATCCAACCATCAGTTTTTGTAAGAGGGCTAAGGCTCATGCCTCAACATTTTCGTCATCATAAACCATTTGTGTTTCTCAACACATGTCAAAACATCTCAATAAAATGACTCATCATTCCAAGGTTTTCACAATTCATTTTCACCAAGTGTTCCCATCTAAAGTGACTCAAGTTTTAGTTTAGCTCTAAACTACTAAGTTAAGAGTGTTCACTAAGGTGGGATGCTAATATCAATCTCATGCCATAGAATGACATCTAAGGTTATCTAGATAGGTCAAGTTTTATAATCTTTATGCTACCTTCAAAACAAGTAAAGGACTTTGGTAAAGTAAAGAAAGTAAAGCTTGGAAATAAAACTTGTGGTAGGTAATAGTCAAAGTGGTATAACCAAAGCATGTCTAATGTCTCGACTTGGGTTATCTAGATTGCAAGGGTTAGCTTGCATTGTTAATGATGGCTTGCTAAGTATTATACTTGCAAGTGTTAGCTTGCCTTGGTTGGTGTAGTGGTTGAAGTTTTCTTCCTCGTCCTCTTGGTAGAACTCCTCCTCCTCGAAAGCTTGGTCGGTACTATCGTCTATAAATACATACGGAGTACACAATCACCAAACAATACTTAACTAGTCTACTTAGCATTCTAAGGCACACATTTGATGATCTGTTATCATCACAAACATCACAAGGTTTGATTAACTAGCTTCATTCTTTTTATTTAAGAAAAGTAATTTCTACTCATTGAAAAATAACTAAGATTTAATATTCTCCACTTAAAATATGGGATCATGTTGACACATGTCATCACCACATATTCTAACATATGGGAATGTGATTTAAATGTTGGATCATATTTAATTAAGTTTAAGTTTAAGTTTAATATTTAATGATTTAAAGTGACTAGAAATGCGTATATAGCATTATTTTGGTACTAGTCCAAAGTCACTATATGTAAACCTTAATATTATTACATATTCAGATAGTTATGGTTAAATGTGAATTTTGAGAGTTGAAATCAACTCAAAAGCCATTATGGTTGATTTTATAAAAATGTTTGAGTGTGCAAATGCTTCTATCGTGTTATTTTTACTAGGAGAGATCTATAACTCTAAATGAATTAAATCTAACGGGTTTGGATAGATCTTTTCAGTAGCTTTCTAACAAAATTTTAATCACTCAATTTGGCTCAGTAGATCTTCTTGAATTGATTTTTAAACTAAGGGACAGAAGTGAGTTCAAACTAAAATAGAAAAATCTATATTTGAACTAATTGGGTCGCGCGGGAAAACTAACGGGCCGCCCCAATGGTGCTCCGCGGCGCGGATGACAACTAACATGGGGGTCCCGCAGGTTAGCGACACATCAAACGCGAAGCAGTACGGGGCGATGTGGACCGTTGGATTAAAAGGAAGATCTACGACTATGGCTTGTCGTCGACGATGGTCAGATCGCCGGCGAGGTGTAACCCTAGCGGCTCGGTGGGGGTCTGGGGCAGCTTATCGGGGCTCCGGCGAGGGTTGGCGAGGCGGGCAAACGAACAAGTCGAGGATGACGGTTCTCCTGGTACTGGCGGCGTCCCGAGAGTTGGCCTTGATCAACAACCCCCTTCTTCTCCCTTCGCACAGACTCCAGCGAAATTCTGACGCTGCGGACGGCGGCTTGCTCCAGGTGGGGATCTAGGAGTGTTTTGAGAGGGAGGGGATGAGAGTGGTGTGAGGAAACGGTGCTGAGGAGGCCTCTATTTATAGGCTCGGCGAAGCGGCAGAGGAGTATGGGCGGTGCTCGCCGGTGACGACGGCACAGCGAGCTAGAGGTATGGGCGATGGGCTAGGACGGTGGACAGTGCCCTGGCGAGTGTCATGGCGGTGCGTGTGCAGTGGTTTGAGGTCGGGAGAGGTGAGTGGCGCGACACGCACGATGTCTCTGCCAACGGCGAGTTTCGCGGTGGCCGGCGACTACGGGGCACGGTCGGGGGAACGGGCATGTCCGTTAGCTTCCAAGGACGGTGGTGATCGTGTAGGCGAGCAGCGAGAGCGAGGCGGGGTCTGGCTGAGCGGGGACCGTGCGCGCTCTGCGGACGGCGTCGGCATGGCGGACAGGCTCCGGGCGCGGCGGTTCCTGGCTGCTCCTGGCTCTGTCCGCGGGCTGGGGCTGGCTTGGCGGTGGAGGTGGACCATAGGCAATGTTCTGGACATGGTGGGCAAGACTGGCGGCGGCTGTCGCGCGTTGACGCCGGTGAGGGTGCTCAATGGTGCTCAGCCTTAATGGCCATGACCATTTGGTCGAGTGCACAGTGGGTGGCCGGGCTAGAAAAGGGTAGGGGTTGCACTGGGGTGGCTTTGGTTGCAAAATGGGAGACCACATTGGTCCAAACACTACACATAATAGTGTTTGTGGTTTTTGTTTGAATTTTTCCCACAAGGTGTTTGTAGAAATGGCCGAAAGAATTCAAGTTTTGAATTTTGATATGATTTTTGGTGGAGTTGTTTGTCACATGCTTAAACATCCGTGGTTGCTTGGGATTTGAAAATGGAGTTCATTTGAGTGGTTTTTGAATAAGTGGGATCTTCTCATATGAACTACATTCAAATTTCAAATGTCATTTAAATTTAGTGTTTGAAAGTTTTTGGGGTGAAGCAAAGTGGGCCTTGGTACCTCACTACTTGTACTAGCAAGAGGTGCAAAGATCCATATTTGTTTCTGTTAGGTTTTGAGTTCTAGGAATAGCTAAAGTAGGCATGGTGATTAAAATGGCACAAATGACGATTTGCTTCTTTTATTCAATTTGATTTGTTTTTTCTTTGGGATTTTATTCAATTTGATTTGTTTTTTCTTTGGGATTTGTTTAATTCACCTAAGAATCATTTTACAATCAATAGATCACTTAAACATGGTAATTCAAAACAACTCCTAAATTATATGCACACACATATGAATGCTTTAATATTTTTAAATGGAAAAGTTTTTGTTAACTCTAAATTTGATGATTTGGATCTTGATCACTTGGATTAAAGTTTTGGGATGTTACAAACCTTCCCCCCTTGTAGCACCCCGATAAAACCACTACTAGAAAATCGCGTGTTGTTTTTATTTTTGTGCATCATCATGACAACATGCTCATGTCATCATGCCACATTGCATTTGAGCATCGTCATCATCCTGCATTTTGTTTGCCTAAAACTATTTTATAAAAGCCTATCTTTGTTTTCTACATATCCCCTTCTTCGTTTCAAATTATAAAGTCCGGTCCTTCTGGATATTTTATTTGTCTAAAACCCTATTTATAAATATTTTATTTTAAACAAATAAAGTGAATAAATAATAAAACAATTTTTATAAAATCCGGGGAGGCAGCCGCCGGCCAGGCCCAAAAGGCCCAACCAGCAGCCACCTACCACCCGGCTACCCCTACCCTAATCCCCACCCCCACCCAGCTAGCTAATCCAAACCCTAGACACCACACACCACCACCGCCGCCAGCTACAGGCGCAAGCACCAAAACCGCGCTGCAGCACAGATCCCCGCTCACTCACACGTTTTCCCCAGCCCCACCCTGCAGAGCACACAACGCACATGCGCACGGGATCAAGTCCCCACACGCGATCCCGTGGACCGTCCCCAACCGTCCCCCTCACGATCCCCTCCTGCTTCCGTTCGTGTGCCCGACCCCGTGTGTCCTGCTTCGATCCCTGTCCGCCCTCGCCGGAGCTCGGCGACCTCGCCCGCGTCACCGAGGCTGCCGCTTGAGCCCCCACCATCGCGTACCCCGTCCCCAACCTCGCCTCCCTCTCGGTCTCCTACCCGGCCCCGCCCCTGCGACCGGCGGCTATCTTCGCGCCCTGCCTCGACCCAAGCTCCATCGTCGTCCGGTGCTCCCTCAACCACAGGCCTGCCCAGAGCATCGCCGCACCCTCCTCCCTCGAAGATCCGCAGGCCCCGCCTCCCTGAGCCTCTTTGCCCGGTCGTAGAGCCCGCCCCTTCGCCGCTCCGCCCACGACCTCGTGACCTCCTTGCTACTGGCCTCGTCCGCGTCCGCCCCGCCTCCTTTGCAAGGTCCGGCGCCGCCAGCGCCTCTCCATCGACCAGCCGTCGTTGCCCTGCTCGTTTCTGCTGCCCCGACCGCTCTTCCTCACGACCATCACCCCTGCCTCTACCGCGCCACCGTCCTCTCCACCGCCACCTCGTTCGCCTCTGCCCGTTGCCACCTCGTCGCCTCTGCCCGCCGCCAAGGACGCCGTCCCGGGCAGAGCCCCGAAGCCGCCGCCCCAGTTTGGCCTCGACCCCGCGTTCAGCACCTCCACGTCACCAGGCTTGCCTCTGCGTGAGCATGCCCGTGCGTATGTCCTCTGCTTTTGACAAGCACCCCTTGTGTCATGCGTGTGTGCTAGCCCTGCTATAGTGTGATGCGGCCAACAATGTTGTCGTGTTTGGCTGCAGCTCGTGTTTCCCCGATGTGATACGGCAAACAAGTTCACGAAGATTTCTTCAACAATAAGGTCAACCTGTGCTGGAAACCGAGAGGACCACGTCGAGAACCCGCGTGATCTGAAGACCGTATCATACCCGATGGCACTAGACAAATCCTCGACAAGACCTCCTCCACGGAATCGAAGACCCTGATCTCGGAGTCCGAAGGCCGATCCCTCTAGACGCCAAGACCTTATCCACGGGTCCGAAGCCCCGACCCGAAGCCGAGATCGAACCCTGTCAAACCCCGGAACCCCAAGATCTTCGATCCGAGAAGTGCGACCCCTATCTATCCCATCCCTATTTTATAATGACATATATTTGTCGCATATTAAATTGTCCATGATTGCATACATATTGTGGTTGTTTGGGGGTATTAGATGATTCACCTAAATTAAATATGGAGCGCATATGTGGGCTATTCCAGTCTTATAATGGCCCCCATTTAAATTGGTGTAGCGAACCGATGCCGTGTTTTGTCTTTTCAATACAACATTTAAATTGCGGGGTTTTAAATAACTTGAACTGTCTAATTAAATGTCGGGACCCTGATTCTGCTTAATACTACCTAATTGCACCACACTTTTGCCATGCCATGCATCATACCATGAACATGCCGATTCTTCTGCCGTAGCATTAAATATTGCATCCGGTGTTTCTTCTAGTGTTTGCTTCTTCACGGACTAGGCCGATGAGTGGATGCGAGTATCGACAAGTTCTCCTGATGAATCTCCGGCAGTGTTTCCTAGGCGAGCATTCTCCCTTTCTACCTATTTTTGCATTTATAGTCTTTATTTTCTCCTATTGATCTATTGCTATCCGTGTCGTGATGCTTTAGTTTTCGTGCACCAGTTATATCCCATGCAGCCTCTATATTGCCATGGACACCTCCTAATACCTGTTGTTTGGTAGATAGCTGGCCTTGCGAGTCGTAGTTGCTTGCTCAGGTGCGATCTCGTGTTGTCGAGTACCACAGTTGTTTGAATGCTGGCAGATGTTTATGGTGGAGATGATCATGTCTTTAATTACAACTATTGCTGTGATAACTAATGAAAGTGGCACCGGTGGGCAATTATATGTTATTTGGTTTTTCATGCCCACTTGTGTCCCGTAGGCCCCGAGTACTTGATACCTGTTCCTTGACTATTCGCACTATCCACATCCGGGAGAGTCTATGAATCCCCCTTAGCCAGAGCTTGATTCATTTCTTATTTCTTGGGGCCACAAACTAGTTTGGGGCTTTATTACTATCCTGTACTTATGTCATGCTTTACCGCTTTATCTATGATTGTGCGTGGAGCACCTGTACTGTTTTGGATCGTGACACGTTTTCGCTGTATCGACAAGCCCAGTCACACTTTCGGGTTCCTAGTCGTTTACCGCCGTCCACACAAACCCTGGGTCCGTCTCGGAGCCGGCCAACTTCGTCGCGGGTAGCTTAGTAGGGTGGCCCCCTGAAATAATTTATGAATCCTGTGATTGCTTTGTCGTGAAAGCCTCGTTGGGTTTTGAGTTGGTTTTTCCGAGGTTGATCGTGTGTGTGTTGCTATTTGTGCACCCCTGTAGGGTAAATCTTTCTGAAAGCCGTGTCCGCGGTTATGGACGACTTGGAGCATAGTATCTCGATCATAGACAAGTATAACTAAAGTAGTGCTATAAATTTGACTTAATATGTGACTAGTAATCAGCTTCACTACCATGGAATGGATAATAAAAGTGCCAACAACTAGTGGAACTAGGGTGTATCGTGTCATGTTATACCTGCCTAGTAAGTATCGCAACTCCAATGGAATGAAATAAAAGTGCCAACAACTGCTGGGTTTTGGAATGTCACATGCTAATTGTCTCTGACTAGTAAGTACTGCAACTACAACTGAATGGTTAACTAAAACTGCCCACTACTTATGCTTCAGGATGACTCATGCTATCCATATCTAATTAGTAAGTGCTGCAACTATAACAGAATGAGTAAAATTACCAACTGTGTGAGTTCCTTGGTCCGACTTCCTCATTTGGTTCCGAGGGGGAAATACCAGGATGGGTATATTTGGTGTTAGTATAAGGTTGGTACCGAATAGGTCTTTCTTATCTCTCTCTAATAGCCGACAGTTAATCGAGTCTCTATAGGTTGTTTAGTTCATGCTGCGCTACCGCTTCAGCCCACCATACCTATGTAGGCGAGAGCCGCCGAATTCTAGCCTCGCTGTGTACTGGCCTCAGTACTGACGCTCCTCTTTTTCCTTTGCCCTTTGTCGGCACCCCTTTTGTTTTAGCAGGTTTGAGATCGACGTCGTTAGCAGGGTTACCCTTCCGGCTTGGCCTGGACAGGGTTATGGAAGCCATTGGTTATTCTTCAAGGCTCTTAGTCCCATTTGCATCTTGTTCGTACTCGGACCCTGTAACGTTTTCAAGGTGATTTGGGTCTTTGTATTGTATATATGTATTCTTGACTCGTTGAGTCGCTGTTGTATATATATCTGTTACGTGGGTCCCATCGAGGACTGTTGTGTAATGGTATTACTTCGTTTTCCACCCGCACGAAAGTGCCTGGTGGGCGTCCTTGAGTCGTTTCTATGCGGGTTTGGTGGAAAGGGCTAAAACTTGCATAGGGCCGATTCGAGGGTGTTACACCCCTTAAACAAAATCTCGTCCCAAGATTTACGAAAGAAAACTAGGAACTAAAGAGATCTGGGAACTCTGTCCTAATGTAATCTTCTCGCTCCCAAGTGGCTTCCTCTTCGGTATGGTTGCTCCATTGAATCTTGAGAAATTTGATACTTCCGGTCCTGGTGGTTCTGTAAGCTTCTTCCAATATACGGATGGGCACTTCACGATACGTCAGGTCCTTGTTGATATCAACAGCTCGGTGATCGATGTTCTTGAAAACTTCAGTCTTCTCTGGCACTTCTAGGCATTTGCGAAGTAACGAGATATGGAACACATTGTGGATGGCTGACATCTCTTCTGGCAGTTCCAGTTGATACGATACTTCTCCTTGATGATTCGGAATCTTGAAGGGCCCGATATATCTAGGGGCTAACTTTCCTTTCAGACTAAAGCGTTGCGTTCCCTTCAATGGCGAAACCTTGAGATATACAAAATCTCCGACATTGAAAGTCAGGTCTCTCCTTCTCTTGTCAGCATAACTCTTCTGTCTAGATTGGGAGGTCTTGAGGTGCTCACGGACTTTGTGAACCTTCTCTTCGGCTTCTCAGAGAATGTCGGGTCTAAAGATCTGACTCTCTCCTACTTGCGACCAATTCAAAGGGGTGCGACACTTCCTTCCATATAGGAACTCAAATGGTGCCATTTGCAAACTAGCTTGATAACTGTTGTTATATGAGAATTCTGCGAATGGCAGACAGTCTTCCCATTGTGATCCATACTCTAACACATAAGCTCTCAACATATCTTCTAGGATTTGGTTGACTCTCTCTGTCTGTCCATCAGTTTGCGGGTGATAAGCAGTGCTGAAATTCAACTTGGTTCCCAATCCTTCCTGGACTTTTTGCCAAAATCTCGAGGTAAATTGGGTTCCTCGATCTGATATTATGGTCTTGGGGGTTCCATGCAGACTAACAATCCTAGCAATATACAGCTCTGCTAGTTTTGAACTTTGATAGGTTGTCTTGACAGGTATAAAGTGAGCTACCTTGGATAGTCTATCAACAATGACCCAGATTGAGTCATTTCCCCTACTCGAAGTAGGCAAACCGGTGATAAAGTCCATTCTGACGGAATCCCATTTCCATTCCGGAATCTGCAAGGGTTGCAACAGTCCTGCGGGTCTTTGATGCTCTGCTTTGACTCTTTGACAGATGTCACACTTGGCGATGTAGCTTTTGATTTCTCTCTTCATCTTGTGCCACCAAAATTGCTCTTTCAAATCTTGATACATCTTCGTTCCTCCGGGGTGGATAGAATGAAGAGTATCATGAGCTTCCTGCATGATAACTTGCTTCAGCTCTGAATCTGCTGGCACACAGATACGACCTTTGTACCACATAACTCCTTCTTCGTCTTCAGTGAATCCAGGTACCTTTCCTGTACCAATACGACGTTTGATTCTGTCGATACTCTCATTTCCCTTCTGGGCTTCCTTGATTTGGCTAATCAAAGTGGGCTGAAGTTCAATGCTAGCTAAGAATCTTTTGCTAACAAGCTCAGTTCTAAACTGCTCCAACTCCTCATACAAACTTGGTTGCTTTTCCTTGATCATGGTATTTAGCCTACACGACAATCTTCTAAGAGCATCCGCTACCACATTGTCTTTGCCGGGGTGATAGTGAATGTCAAGGTCATAATCCTTGATTAACTCTATCCATCTCCTTTGCCTCATATTTAGCTCCTTCTGAGTGAAAATATACTTCAAGCTTTTGTGATCTGAGTAAATCTCACAGCGATTACCCATCAGATAGTGACGCCATGTCTTCAATGCCAAAACTACGGCTGCTAACTCCAGATCATGGGTCGGATAGTTCTGCTCATGCTGCTTCAGTTGTCGAGACAGATACGCTACGACTTTGCCTTCTTGCATCAACACACATCCGAGACCAATCTTGGATGCGTCACAATACACATCAAACGGCTTCTTGATATCTGGCATGATCAATATTGGGGCTGAAATCAATCTCTTCTTCAGCTCTTGGAAGCTGGCTTCACATTTGTCGGTCCATTCAAACATCTTGTCCTTCTTCAACAATTGGGTCATGGGTCTGGTGATGCTCGAGAATCCTTCTACGAACTTGCGGTAATATCCCGCTAATCCGAGAAATGCACGGACTTGGGTTTGGGTGGTTGGGGCTTCCCATGCTTCGACATCTCTGATCTTGGTGGGATCAGTAGAGACTCCTCCGACAGACACAATATATCCTAGGAATCCTACTTCTTTCAGCCAAAACTCACACTTGCTGAACTTGGCATATAACCGATGCTCTCTCAGGGTTTCTAGGATGATTCTCAGATGTTGCTCATGCTCTTCTTCTGACTTGGAGTAGATGAGGATATCGTCGATAAACACAACGACAGACTTATCTAGGAAATTCATAAATATCTTATTCATGAGATTCATGAAATAAGCAGGCGCATTGGTTAATCCAAAAGACATAACCGTATACTCGTATAAACCATAGCGAGTAGTAAAGGCGGTCTTCGGAATATCCGTTGCACGAATCTTAAGTTGGTGATAACCAGTCCTAAGATCAATCTTTGAGAATACCTGGGCACCAGTCAACTGATCAAATATATCCTCTATCTTTGGCAAAGGGTACTTGTTTTTGATGGTGACATCATTCAACTTTCTGTAATCCGTGCACAGATGGTTGCCTCCATCTTTCTTGTCGACGAATAACACTGGTGATCTCCATGGCGATGCGCTTGGCTGAATCAAGCCTGTTGCTAACATGGCATCCAACTACTTCTTCAGTTCCACTAACTCTGAGGGGTTCATGGTATAGGGTCTCTGGGCTATAGGTCCGGTTCTGGGGATTAGTTCGATAATGAACTCAATATCCCTATCCGCGAGCATACCTGGCAATTCATCTGGGAATACGTCGGGGTATTCATAGACTAGTCTGACTTGGTCTATGGTGGGCAAGGCTAGACTCTTGTTGCACTTGAATTGATGGGGTAAGGTCTCAGATATATGCTCTACTGTTACTCCAGAGCTACTGGTCATCCAGGGCTAGACTCTTGTTGCACTTGAATTTATGGTGATGGCTTTCTTAGCACAGTCTATTAGTCCTTTATGCCTTGACATCCAATCCATACCTAGTACTACTTCTAATCCTTTGGTTCCAAGTACTATTAGGTTGGCATAAAAATCTATCCCATGTATTCTGATAGGCACAGCTTTGCAAATTTTTCTAGCTTTTGTAGTTGATCCAGGAATTTGAACTATCATGACATGCTTCAAGTTGGTTGGTGGATCTTACTAGTGCATGCAAATTCTTCGGTGACAAATGAATGCGATGCTCCCGAATCAAACAATACTCTTGCTAAAACTGAGTTAACAGAAAACATACCCATCACTACATCTGGCGCTTCTTGGGCTTCTTCGGCGTTCATGTGGAAGAGACGGCCATTGCGGTTGTGAGGGTTCCCTGGGGAAAATCTTCTTCCTGGTTGAACACGACTCTGCTGTTGCGCTGGGGCATTCACATTGGCAGTGGCGGCAGTCTTCTTGGGACACTCATTGGAATAATGACCCTTCACTCCACACTCGAAACAGGTGATCTGATACTTGTCTTTAGCTGCAACGGGCATAGCATTGCTTCCAGTTCTGGGTGCAGTGTTATTGTTGTTGTTGTTGTTGCTCTTGGTAAGGGCACGGTTGAAATTGCTGGTGTTGCCGGAGTGATTGTTGTTTCCTCCGGACTTCACATTGCCTCCGCTACAGTTGGGGTAGCTTGGGCGAGACATTGGGGGTCGGTTGTTCCTCGGTGCATATCCTGGTGAGGGGTTGGGACGGTACTTCTGGTGACTGTCGGATCCAGTTTGCTGCATCATATGACGTTTGCGGTTGTCGTTTGCCTGGTTAATCTTCCCTTCCATCTGAATTGTGGAGTCGACTAGCTCTTCGAGATCTTGGAAACGGATGTTGACGAGGACAGTCTGCATCTCATCACGCAGTCCGTTCAAGAATCTCTCCATTTTCTTGGCCTCCGTGTTGATCTCATCAGGTGCATATCTGGCAAGTGACAAGAATCTGTCACGGTACTCCACCACAGTCATTCTTTCTTGCTTCAATTTGCGGAATTCATCCCTCATTCTGGTGACTAGGCCCTGCGGCACGTGGGTGCGGCTGAACTTGATTTTGAAGGCTTCCCATGTCATCAGTTGACCATGGTTCATCAGGCGGATGCTGTTCCACCATGCTCTTGCATCTCTTGCCAAGTAGTGGGTGGCAAAGAGAACTTTCTCGTTGTCATCAACTCTGGCTACTTCTAGGTTGTTCTCCATTGTCTGCAACCAGCCATCTGCATCTAATGGGTTCTCCGAAGTGCTAAAGATTGGGGGATTGGTATTCTAGAAGTTTTTCAGCTTGGATCCTTGATGATCTTGATTTCCATGGTTCTGGTTGTTGAGAGCCATCTGGGCGATCTGTTGCAGTGTTGCTAGATTAGCTTGGCGCTCTGCCCTGCTTGCTTCTCTGTTTGCGATGAGATTCTGCAAGATCTACAGCATTGGGTCTTGCGATGATCTGCTCCCTCCTTGGTTTCCACGAGTCATCTGAAGATTGAGATAGATAAAGGGGTAAGAGGGAAAGTTCTAAGGTTCAGGGTTTTGATTTCAAAGCTAAAACTTTGAGTGTGACTCAGGTTTTTGCAACTAACTTCTTTTCATTCATTGAAGCAAAGCACACGATAGAAACACACCCACACCACAACATCAAGGTAAAACAGATGGTTTTAAGAACCATTCTGCAAGCTACGATACAATGGAACCGATACATCTCATGCTACGACAGTGCTCTAGTGCATCTACTCATCGTCGATGAAGTCGGAGTCCTCATCGTTAGTGTAGAAGTCCACGGCATCCTCCTCCAGAAAGTCATCATCATTGCTAAGGTAAGAATCCATATCTCCCTGGATGTCTTCACCCTCCTCTTCTTCCTCCTTTGCTGCAAGCTGAGCTTCTTGCTCCTTGACGATCTTCTCGAGGTCGGCCACCTTCTTGCAAAGACGGGCGATGGTGCGATCCTTCTTCTCGCGCTGAAGGTGAAGAGACTGACGGTCCTTGACAAGCAGTGAGAAAGTCTAGGCCTTCTGGTCGGCAATGGCATGGTTGTGGTTGGCAAACTCCCTAGCATTGTCCAATTCCTTCTGGCGATCGTACAGCAGGAAGTCAAGGTTCTCCACTTGACGCTTCAACTCCGGGTGACCCGGCATCTCCATTGGCATTCCCATGAAGTCACGCCTTGCATAGTGCGCAAAGCGGGTTCCTTAGATTTGGTTGACACTGAGGGCACATAGACGTGCGAGAGCTTCATGCATTGCCCTAGCTAATCCATCTAGCCAGTTGTTCTCTCTAACGGAGAACTGGATTCTCCCGGACGTTGGTGCTTCTATGCTTCCTCGAAGATCAACGATGACTAGCCACTGTAAATCTCCTCCTGGGGGTCCTAGAAGTTGAGCTCCAAGAAACTCCGGATACGGGCGTCCCAATAACTCAGACAGTGAATCTAGATCCCTCTCAAGGATCAGTTGGCCTCTATTGCCCAACTGGTAGAACTTGCTGAACTGAGTCTCCATCTACAAGAATTAAGGATGAGGAAGTTAGTGAAGTGATCAAGTGTGTCAAATTTTAGGTAGTAATGTAAGAATTGGAGGAACATGAATTTTTGAGAAAAAATGAATTCCCAAGGGTAAGAGAGGAAATAGTTTTTCATAAATACTCACTTTGGTTTTGAAATTAAGTTTTTGTTCGGACGTCCATTCTAACTAGGGTCTCCTATGGTCAGGATGGCTCTGATACCAACTTGTCAACACCCGGATTTTTAATCCTAGATGCCTGTTATGTCATACATCGCAATCCCAAAATTACCATTTTTGCGAGACATAACAGATTGGATATCACAGTACATCATCCATTACAAACCATAAATAAGGTCTTACACAAATAAGGATCTCATGATCCAGTCTTAATACAACAAGCATCAGAATAATTAATAAGTGTAGCGGTGGGGTCCATTTTCAGGGGCACGGGCAATACTGACGAAGGCAGATAGTCCTAGTTATCATAGCCGTCCTGCTGTCTGTCATCTTGGTAGTCTCCTTCATAGTCTGGCCATGAGAATAGCCAGGGACAAAAGCCATGAGTACTCTTTAAGTACTCGCAAACTACCACTAACAAGTAAGGTAGTACTAGTGGGAAATGATAACTCTATGTTTTTTTGTAAAGTTAAGTTTGAAACCTAAGCTGAGTTCTGAAACAAAGAAAGATAAAATAAAGTTCTAGAATCACTTAAGTTGGGAAGCTAGTATCATAGTCACAACCCTGTTGTGGTCAATTCAAGATTCATCATTCATTTCATAAGTCATTTTGAAAATATCTGACAATAAAACAATATGGCCACTCCAACTGTCCATAACCGTGGACGCGGCTATTCGAATAGTTTGACAATCTGTAGAGGTGGTACACTTTCACCACAAGATTCGATACATTTGTCAGGGATAACCCTGAATCATCATACTTAGTATGCAGATAATCAAACATAACCTTCCCTTTACACACCCTAGTATAAGCACCTCTCCTATGAGCATGGCCTCCCAACCATGAGCATCTGTCATCTTGGGCACTGCATAGGTGGACAACATTGAGAGGTAGCCTCAGCTCAAACCTCTCCCGCGAGGGAACTAATACTAATGCATATAAACTTGTGGCTAAGCCTTACCCAATTCAGGTATTGTGGTTGTACGGTAAATTTGGAATGGTATCACATCCGAATCCAAGTGACTCAAGTTTTAGTTTAGCTCTGAACTACTAAGTTAAGAGTGTTCACTAAGGTGGGATGCTAATCTCAATCTCATGCCATAGAATGACATCTAAGGTTATCTAGATAGGTCAAGTTTTATACTCTTTATGCTATCTTCAAAACAAGTAAAGGCCTTTGGTAAAGTAAAGAAAGTAAAGCTTGGAAATAAAACTTGTGGTAGGTAATAGTCAAAGTGGTATGACCAAAGCATGCCTAATTTCTCTGCTTGGGTTATCTAGATTGCAAGGGTTAGCTTGCATTGTTAATGATGGCTTGCTAAGTATTATACTTGCAAGTGTTAGCTTGCCTTGGTTGGTGCAGTGGTTGAAGTTTTCTTCCTCCTCTTGGTAGAACTCCTCCTCCTCGAAAGCTTGGTCGGTACTATCGTCTATAAATACATACGGAGTACACAATCACCAAACAATACTTAACTAGTCTACTTAGCATTCTAAGGCACACATTTGATGATCTATTATCATCACAAACATCACAAGATTTGATTAACTAGCTTCATTCTTTTTATTTAAGAAAAGTAATTTCTACTCATTGAAAAATAACTAAGATTTAATATTCTCCACTTAAAATATGGGATCATGTTGACACATGTCATCACCACATATTCTAACATATGGGAATGTGATTTAAATGTTGGATCATATTTAATTAAGTTTAAGTTTAATATTTAATGATTTAAAGTGACTAGAAATGCTTATATAGCATTATTTTGGTACTAGTCCAAAGTCACTGCATGTAACCTTAATATTATTACATATTCAAATAGGTATGGTTAAATGTGAATTTTTAGAGTTGGAATCAACTCAAAAGCCATTTTGGTTGATTTTATAAAAATGTTTGAGTGTGCAAATGCTTTTGTCTTGTTATTTTTACTAGGATAGATCTCTAACTCTAAATGAATTAAATCCAACAGGCTTGGATAGATCTTTTCAGTAGCTTTCTACCAAAATTTGAATCACTCAATTTGGCTCAGTAGATCTTCTTGAATTGATTTTTAAACTAAGGGACAAAAGTGAGTTCAAACTAAAATAGAAAAATCTATATTTGAACTAACTGGGTCGCACGGGAAAACTAACGGGCCGGCCCAGTGGCACTCCGCGACGCGGATGACAACTAACAGGGGGGTCTCGCAGGTCAGCGACACATCAAACGCGAAGCGGTATGGGGCGACGTGGACCGTTGGATTAAAAGGAAGATCTACGACTGTGGCTTGTCGTCGACGACGGTCAGGTCGCCGGCGAGGTGTAACCCTAGCGGCTCGGTGGGGGTCTGGGCCGGCTTACCGGGGCTCCGGCGAGGGTCGACGAGGCGGGCAAACGAACAAGTCGAGGACGGCGATTCTCCTGGTACTGGCGGTGTCCCGAGAGGTAGCCTTGATCAACGGCCCCCTTCTTCTCCCTCCGCGGCAGACTCCGGCGAAATTCCGGCGCTGCAGACGACGGCTTGCTCCGGTGGGGCTCTGGGAGTGTTCTGAGAGGGAGGGGATGAAAGTGGTTTGAGGAAACGGTGTTGGGGAGGCCTCTATTTATAGGCTCGGCGAAGTGGCAGAGGAGTATGGGCGGTGCTCGCCGGTGATGACGGCACAACGAGCTAGAGGTGTGGGCGGTGGGCTAGGACCGTGGGCGGTGCCCTGGTGAGTGTCACGGTGGTGCGTGTGTAGTGGTTTGCGGTCGGGAGAGGTGAGTGGCGCGACACGCACGATGTCTCTACCGACGGCGAGTTTCGCGGCGGCCGGCGACTATGGGGCACGGTCGGGGGAACGGGCATGTCTGTTATCTTCCTAGGACGGTGGTGATCGTGTAGGCGGGCGGCGAGAGCGAGGCGGGGTCTGGCTGAGCGGGGACCGTGCGCGCTCTGCGGGGCGGCGTCGGCATGGCAGGCAGGCTCCAGGCTCGGCGGTTCCTGGCTGCTCCTGGCTCTGTCCACGGGTTGGGGCTGGCTTGGCGGTGGAGGTGGACCACAGGCGACGTGCTGGACATGGTGGGCGAGTCTGGCGGCGTCTGTGGCGTGCTGTCACCGGTGAGGGTGCTCAATGGTGCTCGGCCTTAATGGCCATGACCATTTGGTCGAGTGCACAGTGGGTGGCCGGGCTAGAAAAGGGTAGGGGTTGCACTGGGGTGGCTTTGGTTGCAAAATGGGAGACAACGTTGGTCCAAACACTGCTCATAATAGTGTTTGTGGTTTTTGTTTGAATTTTGCCCACAAGGTGTTTGTAGAAATGGCCGAAAGAATTCAAGTTTTGAATTTTGATATTATTTTTGGTGGAGTTGTTTGTCACGTGATTAAACATCTGTGGTTGCTTGGGATTTGAAAATGGAGTTCATTTGAGTGGTTTTTGAATAAGTGGGATCTTCTCATATGAACTACATTCAAATTTCAAATGTCATTTAAATTTAGTGTTTGAAAGTTTTTAGGGTTAAGAAAGTGGTCCTTGGTACCTCACTACTTGTACTAGCAAGGGGTGCAAAGATCCATATTTGTTTCTATTAGGTTTTGAGTCTAGGAATAGCTAAAGTAGGCATGGTGATTAAAATGGCACAAATGACCATTTGCTTCTTTTATTCAATTTGATTTGTTTTTTCTTTGGGATTTGTTTGGGAATGATCTAGATGATGTTTAATTCACCTAAGAATCATTTTACAATCAATGGATCACTTAAACATGGTAATTCAAAACAACTCCTAAATTATATGTGCACACATATGAATGCTTTAATATTTTTAAATGGAAAAGTTTTGTTAACTCTAAATTTGATGATTTGGATCTTGATCACTTGGATTAAAGTTTTGGGATGTTACAGTGATCGGGCAATCCCAAACCGCAATCTGCCTCTCGTCACTCCAGACAGCAAGATCAAGGCAACTCTAGTGACAATTTTGCAGCGTCGTCAGGTACCACGCAACATTGGTGAGTATTCAGTAGCAATACTACAGTGGCACATTCATTGGGAGGGCACGACTGCAATGGAAGCCACATGGGAAGACGCGGCTTTCATTCAAACTTCATTCCCGGCATTCAAGCCCTGAGGTCTTGTCTTCAGGGGGGAGTAATGTCAGGATCCCGAGACCTGCAGTGTAGCAGAGTCACATTCTTCAATTAACGGAGGGCCAGGATACGCTGAGGCTTCCCCGAGTTGATCCAACGGACCTAGACTAGTAGTGAGTTAATCTCGCGCACGGATGCGCTTAAGATGTAATGATCGTACTTACCTAATTATGGATTAGCATGGCTCCTCTGGGTACTCGTTATAACCAGGGAGAGTGGTGGATGGGAGGCATGCTAAGAAAAACCCCAAGTTTATTTTATCCAATTTCCTTTTTCTATTAGTAGTTGCTGTAGATTTGAGCCCCGAGCGCTCTTCCCCTCTCCTTCTTCGCGAGCGTCAGCGATCCATCGGGATCCTGACAGACCGTATCTATACTATTAATTGTCTTAAGGTCTTGATGGTCTCCGGTTTCATCCGTCTTCAATCGTTATTTCATGATCGGTTCGGTTTTCTTAATTGCGGTCAAACGAGCAACCACTCGAGTGCATACGATCGAATTCAGATGGGCAGACCCAACAGACCCTACGTTCGCCCGAGAGGTGGGAGCGTAGTCTAGCCCTAGCTTGTTACCATGCATGCTCGGCTGGCATGGCCTCCTCTCCAGATTGTTTCACGGTTCCAGCAAAGAGTACCTTAGCTCGAACGATCTAGATCCCAATGCATGTGTGCGAGAATCAATTGGCGAGGTACGCGCGCAGACGATTTCCATTATTCATAGCCATCTCGATCGGCTGCAGGATGGTTTTGCATGTAGACGACCTACGTCGGCCGGCGTGAAGTTTTTGGGTGTATGGATAGGTGGCCAGCGTGTCCAGCAGCAGCGCGGCACACAACGATCATCCGCGTCACTTTCATGGTTCGTGCCAGCCCCGCGATATCCTCGTCCATATCAATCGCATGATTGAGGGGAAGGCAGGGTTCCGTTTGTCGTCATGGTGTTGTAGCCACTGACGGCATCTCCCTGCCCTTCTCCGGCAGCGGCCTCTAGACGGCAAGCTTGTGCTCCTCCCCTTCCGTCCCCTCTTGTTGACATGAGCTCTAGGTATCGCTCATGGACCTGATTCCATGTAGAACACTAGAACTATGGATTCTGGAAGAACAGGTTTCGATTTGTCCATGTAATCTATGTCAGGGGTTAACCGAACAAAATCTAGTAAGTAGCAGGGATTAGTACCCAGTGGAACTAATCCATCCAGGGATTTGGGTGATCACCCGATTCCTCCCGGTATCGGTTCCACCAGAGGAACTAATCCCCAACAACCGAACAAAGCCTCAGGGAGATGTTGGACGTTGTAGCTGGACAGTGGCCACAGGAGGAGGTGCGAGAGCTTGCCGCGCTGGCGCTCCGGTGCGCCTAGATGCGACGCGAGGACTGACCCAGGCTACGGGAGCGGATCAAGGACGCTGTTGCCAAGGACGCTCTTTTTCTCTGGTCAGCATCGATACCTGTGGCAGCTCCAGCCTCCAGCTCATTCATCTGCAGGAGGTAATGTGAAGACATATGGAGTATAGATGAAGGCGATCGAGATGAGGTTGCACAACAAGAATATATGATTAATGGACCGCCCTATCTAGGGCACGTGTCCTAGATTGCCTCACCGTACGGCGACTAGCTCCCCGTTCTGTCCGCGTGGGAATCACACGCCAAAAGAAAACCCCGTGAGCAATGCACATTGTGACCGTAGGGTCATAGTACGTTGCTACAGTACCTTCGACTGTTTCTTTATTTTGTTTGGAACGTAGCGCATGTGACGCTGGCGCTTATGTATTTTTCTTTAAAAAATCGAGTAGTAGAATGAACCTTTACTATAAGTGACTGCTACAAATAAATACTACAGTAAACAGCAAAAGACACTTTGTGTTGCACCAATATAACACAATCTATGACAACAAGTATGACATAGATGTCTAGCCTTATCTTCATCTGGGGCACATTAGCATTTAGCCTTCATTTTCATCTTCTGGCACATTGGCACATTTATCCATCTTCTTCGACGTCATTTTCTACAAAAAACAACAAGAGCACTTACCAGCATATCCTTGTATCATTACCATATTAACTAGTAAGAAACACCAATTTTACTATACAAATAATCACATTATCTTACTTACCATGTTTTTTCGAATAACTGCCAGATTATTTACTACCAGATTATCACAGGTAGCATGAGTCTGTTATTTGTGAACAACTAGAGCAGCTACCAGATTACATGTGGAGGGTTACCTGATTATCTTTGAACAGCTACCAGATTATCGGCTTACTCAATAAAACCAAATTATATATTTAAGGTTACCAGGTTACCATTGAGTAGCTACTAGATTATCGGCTCTCAACAAAATCAAATTAATAGCAGCTACCAGATTATACATCTAAGCTTACCAGGTTATCATTGAACAGCTACTAGATTATCAAATTTCTCAGCAAAACCAAATTAAAGCAGCTACCAGATTATGTATCTAAGGTTATCGGGTTATCATTGAGCAGCTACCCGATTATCAAATTTATCAGCAAAACCAAATTAAAGCAGCTACCAGATTATATATCTAAGGTTACCGGGTTACCATTGAGCAGCTACCAGATTATGAACTCCCTCAACAGACAAAATTAACAACGAGAGGAGGGCAGCGAGGTAGATGTGTTTACCTTGCTGCTGTTCCATAGGGGTGGTGGCCTTGTACCGTCGGTCGACAAAAAAATACGTACTACTACAGCTCCTCCGCTCCACCATCACTCTCACAGTCTCACTTGGCGTGCCCTGGAACTCCCAGCCAGTAACACGCCTCTAGTACTGCTCACTACCACCGCAAACAATCTCCTTTCTGCGTGATGAAACTCAAACTCCCCCATGCGTCCTCCCCATCTCAATAATCTCCCTCTAGTTCTCTGGTTCTCCTTTCCTCCCCAAGATCTCCTCTCAGATCGAAGACAAGGAACTAGGGATGGATTTTGAGGGAGGCACTAGGAGGACCTCAGGCGGTGGCGGACTTGAGCGGCGCAACCTAGAGGCGGCAGAGATGCGCGTGGTCGACACGAACCGCGAACGGCGGAGAAGCATTGTGGTGAAGGGAGGCGTAAGTGACGGCCAAGGCCACACCGTAGGACGAGAAAATCGGGCCCCTGGCTGATCTAGCGGGGATGGTGGCCGGAACAGAGAGGGTCGTGCACGTGCTGGATTTGGAGCAGAGCAGCGCGCTAAGCTCGGACGGTCTAGGAGGAAGACAACAGGCTCGAGGAGTCGGCCACGACGGAGCAGCGGTGAGGCGACGCGACGGAGCAGCGCTGGAGGCTAGAGGCGGTCATGGCCGGCGGAGCAGCACAAAAAAGGTCGGAGGCTGTCGGCGATGTGCGCACGCAGGGGAGAGGAATTGTGCGGTTCCGCAGCGAGGTAGGTGGGGGTCGTGGGAATAAGGTTCAATATGATTTTTTTTTTATTTGCGGTGGGAACTTTTCCATAATAGATAATTTGATGATTAATTGTGCCAATATTTTATAGCATGACCTTCTCTGGAACATTTCTTTTTCTTTTTTCAAATAGGTATTCAGATTATTGTTGGTTTCATCATCAGTAATATAGAGTTAACGTTCTAGGGTAAAAGAATCTACTATCATTTTGGGTAGTTCGCTCTTTATGTTTCCTATAAAGGCACTTCTCTGAATCAGGATGTTCCTAACTTCCTATTGATTTGTTGTTATAGCAGTGTCTCTTTAGACACAGGCTTGTACTTGTTTTCTGATTAAGCCTTGATATTGCCAATTCAAACTCCATATGTCTTTTCTTCTATTTCCCAATAAGGAGATTGCTTCGTACATACTCTTATTTGAATTGCGTCAGTGCATTGTATCTGAGATCACATGTTTGCCTTGAGCCCTTGAACCGTGAAATGTCTAATAAATGTGCAGTTTGTCGGTTTTGTGCATTCTCTACTCTCCCAAATTTTTATTATTATTTAGATGAACCTGTTGTCTTTGTTGGTGTTTTCAAATGTTAATGTAGCGTTGCTAATTGAGGCGATCAAATATCTATTATTCGTATACGTGTTTCTCTTTTACAAAGAGTACAACTAATAGATCCTAATTTTAGATGTTTGCAAAAGCTAACAAACTGGATTGGTCGCCATAAAATGCTAGAATACTTGTGTGCATTGTATTTATATATGTGCAGTGGTGAAATAAATTTAAATGGTCGTGACAACGCACGGGTATTTAACTAGTGTGTGATAATATCTACTATACTAGAAACATCAATGAACCCTATTCTTTGTTTTTGAAACTTTCTCTATTTTTAATAGAATTTTATGACTTGGTGCGGGATGCCAGATGCATGCATTTTTTGTCTGAATACTAAATGAAGCACCAAAAGTAAATTGCAAAATAGAAATGGGAGAGAAATATCTTCTGATTCTTCAGAAGGTTACACATTTTGGTTAAGAGCTTTGAGATTTGTGCTGCTGCCAAAGTTTTTTTGGTTGGAGATTGACGTATTTCATTGAGAAAGTTATATCAAATCCATTGAAGCTGCCCTAGTAGTAGCAGATGTTTTGCTCGCTCTACACAAAATGGATTAAGTTTCGGTCAGGTTCTTGTAGGTCGAAAATATAGCTAGCATGCGTTTGCAAGAGGTTTTTGCTGCACGAAAACTACTAAATAAGGCAAACATTTTTTGAACTGTAGTGTAGGTTGAACGTGCACAGTGTTCTGAGAATATATGGCATGTGCGGTATACTCATAGTGCTTGCATGTGACCATGCATAAGCCTATAGATAATGCGCAAGTGAAAACTATCCTGTCGCAGCTATACGGACATCCGGCTGAAAGCGCCAAACCGTACCAGGCCGCTCCGTCATCCCGCACGGAACAAAACCATCGAGCAGGTCGAGTTCACGGAACCATGAGCATCTCTCAACTTTTTTCATCGTCAAGTACCGCCAATCGTGGTACCTAAATTTGAGTCATTTGACTTTATTTTCATGTCACACTTGTTGCAAACCATTTTTGGTTACACGGATTTCTTAAGTAGTGCTTTGCAACAAATAGATCAAGACATTGTCAATGCCATTGAACTCATTGATTTGACAAAGATTTAGTTAGAGTTACTAAGAGATGATAATGGATGAAAACCTTTTCTCGAAGATGTCACTTCTTTTTTATAAACTTACGCTTTTCATTGCTGATATGCGTACAGATGATGCTGATATGCGTACAGATGAGAGGTTTAAAAACCTCAAACATATCTCTCGGCTCTCTATTATGCTTGTTGAAACAAACAAGAATATAACCCATAACCTTGTTAACAAGCTTCTCAAACTAGTGTTAACCCTACCGGTAACAACTGGTAGTCTTGAGAGGGTATTTTCTCCCATGAGTTTTGTGAAGAACAAGCTATGAAACAAAAGGGGGAACAAACTATTGAATGACTGTTTGGTTAGATTTATTGAGCAGAAATTATACTTACAAGTTAAAAAGATGATGTTGTCATATCTCGCTTCAAAGCTATGGCAGATTATATAATTGTATTGTAATATTATTTATTATTAAGCAAGTTTCTTAACGAGATACTGTCGCTATAATGGCTAATCTGTACTTTTATTGGCTTGAAGGAATGGATCATTTTGAGTTTTTCTCCTTTATGTTTTCTATTGGTTTGAGTTTGAACACCCAACGTTAAATTCCTGGATCCGTCCCTGGTAGCACCTGTTTTCTTTTTCTGGTGCTAATCAGCTAATCATGGTCCAGGAAGCTATGTAGTTTATTTCTTCCTCTATTTTTTTTGGAAAAATACTACAAATTTTGTTCATTTTTAGGGAATATAGTACTTTATTAATCTTAACAAATCATTACACAATGTCTACCAAATATGTGCTGACTCATTAATTACAATGATGATAAACACGAGTAAAATAAACTCGTGAAGCCACCGTCGAAGGATTTGATATCTTGTACCACCACTCCAACAATACTATGATCAATGGTAGGAGAACTGACCGGTCAGACCAAAGAAAGGCGGTCTAAAACCACCATTGCTTTGACAAAACCTTCATCGTCGGAAACATCCCACATCATGACCTCATCAAGAAGCTCACTGCATGCAACTACACAGTTATCCATGTGGTCCCTGACCACCCAATCCCATCCGGTATGAAGAATATAAAAGAGTTTGTGTCTGTATTGATGAAAACCGTTGAAAGTGCAGGTGTGTCCCATGTGTGTTTTTAGTAATTAATAACAATCTCTATGGACTAATATTTTCATTGAGTTATACTTGTGGGAATTATCCATTGGCATCGCTTGGATCATGTGTTGGCTTCAAGGTTGAACCTTGAAAGATGTAGAATTGAAGAAGAATAAGCAATGTCCAAGAGCATTGGGACTATTGGAATCATGTTGAAGAAACAAGATGATTCAAGGTTGATCAAGACAAAGTGCAAATAGTAGTTTCAAGTGGATCACCACTCAAGAAGAATGAAGATGTGCAAGTTCAAGATGCGCCATATCTAGAAGAACACACATGCTTGAAGCTTGCCATCCTCAGTGATCATGGATCGATGAAGATAAGTTCAAATAAGAGGTTTCCCTATGGAGTATGGGGGATCCATTCACAAGTCTTCATCAAGCTAGATCAAGCAAGAGCAATTAAGAAAGATGTTCCATATTGAGAAGGATAAGATAATGTACATCAATCTCAAGTGAAATGCTCAAGGCAAATGTATGATCTTGATAGATTGTCCTTTTTGTCGGTATCATGTTGTTAGTTGGAACACCGAATTTAGGATAGATGGACATACTATCAAGAGGGGCTCTCGAGTGAGTAACTCGATCCTATCTTTTAGAGAGAGCTCAAACATTTGCATACTTAGCATCATATTTCTTTGTTGTTAATTGAATCTTATCCATGTGAGGTTCTAGAGCTTGTGATTATATTCATAACAAGCTCTAGTTCATCAAAAATGGATTTTCCATGTATATCTATTGCGTTTTTTATCTTGGAGTTTTTTCGGCTCCTCGCCTTGGGAGGTTTCTCACATATGTGTACTTGGTATTTTATCCCTTGGTGGTACCCAATATTTTGATTTTTTTGTCGGATTATACACATCTTCATCTTTCCAACAAAATTAGTTCCATCCCATTCGGAGTTCGGACGGTCAAGTTATGTAGTTTTGGTTTCAGCAAGTTGGCAGGACCGATAGTATCGCTGCTCCACCAGGAGTACCACTAGGACATTTTTTGCGTCGATAGTACCGGTGAAGTTCTGGGTAAGTACCGTCGGGCAGTGTCAACCTACAGATCAAGCTTTGATTTTTTTTGCAGTTTTCCCCAGAGCAGTAGTACTGCGGTCTCACCGGTAGTACCGCTAGGGCATTTTTACCGCTGGTAGTATCGGTGCAAGTTTTGGATCACTTCCGCTCAGCTCGTGCAAGCGTTTTGCACCCTCAAAGTATGGTTTCTCTATCGTAAGGGAACTTGGGCGAAAGTGGACCGGTAGTATCGGCCGGAAGTTACAACCCGGGTCTGCTGGTACTTCCGGCCCATAATATCAACTCACTTCCATGACTGGAGAGCCGTTGTGCCTGTGCGAGCGGTACTACTGCCCATCCACCGTAAGTTCTGGCTAGGGTCGTGAATGGTCCAAACTTTCATATTTGAAGAGCACTTTAAAGGATGCTCTTCTTCCCCCTTTAGGGGTTGGTTCTTTCACTTTCTCTTCTACTCTCTCTCCTCCATTGTTGACCTTCAAGAGCTTGTTCTCTCTCCATTCCCCTCCTATCATTTTGCATCTTTTTGAGAGATTTGAGAGAGGATATCTAGATCTACAACCCCACTAAACCAAATCCCTTCTCTATGAAGGAATACTTGGGATCTATATCTTGGAGAATTTGGTGTTCTCTTCTTGTGTTCTTCCTCTCTTATTCCCCCATTAGATTTTGTAGCTTTAGTGGAATTTGGGAGTGAAGGACCATTGCATTTGGTGCATCGATTTGAGTTCTCTATGGAGAATCAACGAGTAAAAGCTTGTGGTGTTGTTACTCTTGGGTTCTTGGAACCCTAGACGAGTGTGTGATAGTGGTGGTGTTCTCTTAGGGCCTTAAATTGAGTCGTGAAAATTCCACAAGTTACATCCCTTTGTGGTGGTTCTTGGGAGCCTCCAATTGAGTTGTGGAGATTGCCCAAGCTTGTATGGGTTCGGTGACCACCCTCAAGTGTCCCATAGTGGATCGATTGCCCGTCTTTTAGGGTGCGCACTCGGGAGAATAAGGTGATCCTTTTGTGGAGCTGGTGAATAGTGTGCCTTCACATCTTGGAGTGAGGCCTTGTGTGGAGTTTGGTGTGCATCAAGCCACCACACCTCAAGGTGAGCCATTTGTGACGTTCGGGGAGCATTACGTCATCAGAACTCTCCAACAGAGACGTAGCTTCTTTAGAAATAAACTTTGGGATAAAATCATCATCTCCGCGTCCATCGGTTATCTCTAAACCCGAGCCCTTTTATTATGCACTTTACATTATGATAGCCATCGTGCTTGAAATAATCTATCTTGCTATCACCTTGTTTTTTGTCTTGCTTAGCAAAGGTTGTTGATGCACTTAGTTGAAAATAGTGAATTTGAGTTTTGTGCTTTATAAATTAAACGCTAATTTTTTGTATTTATTAGAGCCTTAATCCTAATTATTTTAAAATGCCTAATCACCCCTCTCTAGGCGCATCCGTATCCTTCAACGCCTTGAGGTGGTGGAGACTAGCGAGAAATAGAAAGACCGGTTTCACGCCTAGTAGAGGCGTTTGGTTTGAATAAGTGCAACTCTATCATCTCGACATATGTCTTAATGTGCTCAATGACACTATATGGGTTTCACCATTCTGAGTGCCATTCCGAGAAATCCACAAGTGCCAAATTACTCTGCTAGAAGACCTTGTCTATGGCATAAGCGCAATCTCTGTCTCCCTCTCTCTCCCTTCACCCGCATGCTCTCTGGCCTACTAAAATCATTATCTTCCACCTCATTAGGAATCCATAAAATGCACCCCCGCAACTTTCACCACACCACCTAGCTGGAATCCTACCTCCAGTACACTACAATCTGATCAGCCTCGCTGCCCTCCCAAGCTCTCCACGCCATGCCCCCAAGCAGTCACATGGCCAATAACCCTTCTTGGTCCGTGGGAATGGTGAAAGGTAAGGTGTACCCTAACATGGAGGCTGCCCTAGCCAAGAACACGACCCCCACCCCAACCAAGAGCACACCTCCACCTTGGATGAGAGCATGCAGCCACACAAGGTGACAGGAGGAGATAGCGGTTCGATAACGAGAGTGTTGACATCAAATTCGCCATCCAAACTGACTTCTATTATACTACTGTTTGTGCCTTTCTATCACATGAGATTCCAGGTTTGCGGTGTGGACCCCACCCATGTGCACATCTCCTCTCCTTTTGAGCCTTTTACTTTCCCTCGAGACACGAGAGCATGGCTCAGCACAAATAGAAAAAAGTTATGATAATTTATAGATAGATATAAACACAAGATTCTTATAATAAAAAATGATATTGTGGAACTAAATAGAAACATTATTGAAACTAGTACGAATTTGTGAAACCATATTGAAATTTATAAAATCTGTGAAACAAGATTGAAACCTTAAGAGTTCTTTTCGTACATAATTAAAATCATATAAAAAAAATCAGTTTCCATACAAAAAGAAAATCACATTTGTTTCAAACAAAATCTGATGAAAATAGGCAGAAAAGCCTTAGAGATGCAACATTAATTAATAACTTTCCTAATTTCTACAAGCAAAGGCCAAAAATAAATTCGACTCACAACACATAGGTTTGCCAGGGATGTTGCTAGACGGAAATGGTGATTTTTACCCGACGACAGACCCTTCCGCCACCATTGGGCCAATTTGATATGCATGATGTCGTAGCTCACCCATCGGTTCTTGTAGAGGAGGGTTGGGTCTGGAGGTGTCCGATAACACCTGCACGCCGAATCCATCGGCTCCCTCATTGGCGTATTAAGGTGTGGCCGCAGGATTTGGAGGAGCTCGAAGTTGGGGATACAGGAGTTCCCGCCTGACGATGCCCCCACGCTACTCGCGCTCCAGACGCAACCTCATCGTTCTTGCCTGAAGTTTCTTGCTCTCTGGTGCCATCGATGACGCTCGTGTCCCACATTGCTCTACGCGGACTTGATCCAGCCGAAGCCCCCTCTCGCGCTTGCGGTGGCCAAAACTCCCACCCGCGGTCATGACGGGTGGAACTCCCTCCCACGAGCTCACCGCCGCACCCTCTCTCTCCAGATCTGACAAGTGGAGAATAGAAATTAGTGGAAGGGGAAGAGCGAGAGTGATTCATGCCTTGCACATGCTAGTGGGTATATATTTCCAAGCTTGTGGGGTCACTTGGGGATTAGCGGGACTGACAAACAGAAACCGGATGAAACAGACATATAAATCTTAAAGCGCTCGTGCGGTGGATGGCACATCGTAACATACCGGCGCTTTCTAACAGAAGTTTTCAGTTCGATAACTTGCTCATGAGCATCATTCTATACAATGAAAACTACTCAAAACATTTTTAAACTTTATGCATGTAAACTACTACTGTACATATGCAGGTGGAACCATCCTATCGCTGCTGCTCTGGTAGAAAGAAGCTGTGGTAGAAAGCGCCAAACCAAATCTCACCTACCGGGTACGCTGACCGCTCCCTCATCCACCATGTCCTGAACCATCTGGTACATTGAGTACATAGAACAACTTGGAACGATGAGAGGCACTGGGGAGAGAGCAGGGGGAAGGGTGTACTTCCATGAAAAAAATCTCCAGATTTGATAAATTTGGGAGAGGGGTTTGAGAGGAGGAGAGAGGGGAGCCACTAGCTTTCTTTGTTCTTCTAGGGTGAAAATGAGGTGAATGAGTCGGTCTAGGAAGCCGCGCGTGGGTGAAACCTAAGAGCATATCCACCGGCGCTCCCGAATGGATGGCTGACAAGTGCGTCAATAATGACTTTGGGGGCCGGCGCCCAAACTATCGGCGCTTTGGGGAAGCCTCCCCACACCGGCGATGCCCAACGACCGCGTTGTGGATCAAAACACCCAAATTTGAAAAAGATCATACAATTGGAGCATGTTTATTACAACAAATAAAAATAAAATCAAGTTTAGTACAATAAACTAAATGTTTCAAGGGAACTAGTTCACACAATAATTTACATAAATAAATATTAAAATAAATCAAGCAGCAGGGGGTCCATTGGCTTGTAGTTTTTGAGGTGCATTTCCTCTGAGCACCCATAAATACTCAACATGATCTTCTTGTAGCTGATCATGTACCTGGTTATCTCGGATTTCTTGATACATGGAGAGAAAAGCACCAAAATAAGCCGGCATCTCATGATCGACCTCAACAAGAGGGCCCATGTCTTCAAATGGCAACAGATCAACCACTAGATCATCACGCTCACTCTCGTTGATCATATTATGCATGATCACACAAGCATTCATAACCGTCCACATCTGTGATGTTCACCAGTTTAGATCAGGATGTATGATGATAGCAAAGAAAGCTTGGAGCACACAAAATGCTTGCTCAACATCCTTCCCACAAGCCTCCTGACACTTGGCAAACCAAGATCTTGTATTAGTATGAGGCTCAAGGACTGTCTTCACAAAGGTGGCCCACCTAGGGTAAATACCATCAGCTAGGTAGTATCCTTTTGTGTATTCCCTGCCATTGGCCACAAAGTTCACCGCCGTGGCATGGCCTTCTATAAGTATGCCAAACACTGGAGATCACAATAGCACATTGATGTCATTGTGCGTTCCATTCATGCCAAAGAAAGCATGCCAAACCCATAAGTCATGATTCGTCACGACCTCTAGTATCACACCACACTCTCCTTTATGGCCATTGTATATACCTTGCCAAGCAAAAGGAAAATCCTTCCGTCCATAATGCATGCAATATATGCTCCCAAGCATCCTAGGAAATCCCCTATCCGAGTTCTGTGCTATTATACAAGCTGTATCTTTTTAAGTTGGTACCCTCAAATATGTTGGCCCAAAGTATATGAAAATAGACAAAACCTGTACACACACTCAAATGTCGTGGAATCAGCCATGCATAGGTAGTCATGTTGAGTATCTATAGGAGCTTTGTTTGCAAGACATCGCAAGGTAGCCGTGCAACAGAGGTGAAACTAGCCAAGCCTGTGTAGTCCTTCTTGCAAATGAAATATGTATCAAACTCTCGCACTCCATGGAAAATCTTCATGAACAACTCCTTATTCATTCTTAACCGGTGCCAAAACACCGCAGGCCGGGGCTGAATCATATTGAAAATAATCTATCTCCAACATCAGGGCATTAGCCAGCCGCTGCGAGTCTCTATTCTTCTTCTTCCCCAGCCTTGAGCCTCCCCGCCGAGGAGCTCGTCGGCTGACATGTAGGTAAATGAGGCCGCCAATGAGCATAATACGCTCTGCTTCATGGGCTTGTGCATCAGCCTCCTATTGCAGCATTTGCACCATCATGAGTGTTGGGTCACGTAGATATAAACAAAACTTTTCTATGCGGAACTCCCAAGATCTAGCTGAGGTAGAAGGCCATGAGGATTAACACTAGACGCGCATATACGGATTATTGATGAAGCATATAAAAGAAGTGCAGTCCCACGATCCGATCCAATCCCACAATCTTCGAAGTGCTAAACGTATAACACCTCTATCGGTATCCACACATACAAGGAGGAGCACCGATGGTGGACTAGTAGCTCTAGTACGGTGGCTGGACAAAATGGGGCTAGGGTTTCCAACGCAATGAAGTGTCTAAATGTGCCCCTTGGGCATCCTACGCCCCACTCTATATAGGGAGTGTTCGTGGGCTACAAAATACTTGTGGCCCGTACACTAAACTCTATTCTAGTCACAGCGAGTCCAACTCACTAACTCAATCCATGTCCGATTTGGGTCCAAATCAAACGACATACTTCTTAGTCGGATTCACATCTGACTTGCTCCTGCTCTTAAGTGTGTGATCATGCAGGCTCATAGCGACTTGGACACGATTAGAGTACGACTCACAACCAATCAATCGTAGCGGCTCCTAGCAGAACTGCCAACTCCCAAGTGCCATAGAGTCATGCCAACATACCTTTTTGACGCGACATACGTCTGAGTCCCTTTTGCCTCATGATATACCTTTCTCGAGGTATAGGCGAATGATCGACATCCCTTTAATAGCTCAACTCTCTTCTCAATCTGTGATATTTGATTTATTTGACTAACTCTTATTCGACCGCCCCGGTTAACACTTAACCAAGTCATGCATGGCCATGCTTTTCGAATCATACCATCCAAGAGGGCATAGAGAATATCTTTCCAGTCGGAGGGAAAAAATCCCATCTTAGTTATCCACATCACGTAGCTTGATTCTTAGCTAACCCAAACTCCTCCTTTATAACTGCCCTGCGACAAACCTAAGTCGGTCGATATACAACTCGTATTGTGCGGCAACCTCAGGTCTAAGAATTACATTGATTGAGATACAAATGACGACTTACTTGTTGTAGCTCAATATGTATCAGTCCGACTCGCTAAACTCTTCAATCGAATCTATGTAAGTCACAATAGCATCACCATGCCCATGACAAGTGGAACCGAGTCATCAACCATCTTTCACATTAGTCCAAGTTGTGTGTCCAGCACAACCTCGACGATTAAGGACAATCTACTATGAATAACATGAATATATAGTTTCACAACTAAATCACATATTCAATGATACATATTAGATATTCATATAAGGAAAACTTAATAACTTTATGAATACATTGAGAATTACATCATACAAGATTTGCTCTAGGGCATATTACCAAAAATGAGCTCATCGTTGCTATCCATGACCTAGAAAAAGGCCGAGCACCTTCCATGCGCGGCGAGCTCAATGCGGTTCTCGGTCAAGAGGGCACACCTTTTGATCTAGAGATAGTCGCAGTGATGTAGAGATGTGGCCAATTTGAATATCCTATCATGAGAGGGGCAGCAGGGCATCATCATCCGGTGGCAGGTGATATCCTGGTAACAACATCGGTCGCTCTTAATCAATGGTGAGAGCATCGTGAGAACCAGATGGGTGACTGCTAGGGGGTGGTCATGCCCTAGGGAATGGGCAACACACTAGGTGGGTGATACTAGCCACCAACGGGTCAGAGAATGTCCACCGACGGTGGTGGCAATTCACGGGGTGGTAGGAAAGGAATGATAGAGAGGTGGAGAGAACATGATGGGTATAGCAAGGGGGCCTGTCGTAGCCTTTCCAGCGTGGCGCGCTTTGTTATGTGTTGATGACTACAAGTGCACATGAATATTGTAGCTAGTTTTGAAAGTAAGAGTATCGAACCACATAGAGCTATTTGGTTAAGGTCTTAATGCCCCTCATCACTATCTATCAAGAATTACTTGTAAGCTTCCCTTGATCTCAAGTAGGAGTGTTTTAAGAAGATTGTTTTGTGTATAAAGGAAATACTAAATAGTAAAGCAACAAGGAGACAAACACAATGTAAATGGTAATAAAACTGTAGTAAGGCGAAGTGTTTTGGGGGATTGTAGGATCCACCTCTAGAATTGGTATTAATCATGATTACGATAAATCTATGCCTTTCTTCATGACATGTGGAGAGAGGTCCATAAATGAATGATCACAGAAAGCCATCTGTTATTTCATCCCTGATAACCACTGTGATGATTGTAAGTAAAACACTCTCATCTCTCATAATTAAGGGTTTCACCATGGATATTGATATGTGCTTAGTGGATATCTCATTATCCCCTTGACCATATGAATAGCATGCCGACATGTTATATCACTTACCACTGCACGTACTACCATATACCGAGTGGTAATTTCCTCTCTAGTCTCGAAGGCAAATATTACATGGTTGACTTCACATAATATCTAGAGATAAAACCAACACATAATCATGAACCGAAGTTATAGATCATATATATTTCATATCATAATATTGCTAGGGTTTCTTCATCTCTCCAAGAACAAGGTAAACTACTCACTCATGGAGACAATCAGTAACATCATCATGGATATATGAAATGAATACTAGTAGATGGATATTAACAATTGCAAATCCATAATAGTAATTGGAATTACAATAACATAGGGGATAAATGAGATGGGAATGGTCATGACGATGAAGATGCAGTGGTTAATGATTATGGGGATGATGCCTTGGCCTCCAATGATCCGTGTAGCATCAAGGATGATGCCCTCTTAAAGTCCCCCCTCCAGATCCTTTCTCGGGGTGAGGTTTTTGTGTGTTCTGATGTCTCTGAATGTTGGATTTCAGATCCATCTTCACGTTGTGAGAGAATTTAATGAGGCGAAACGGCCGCCATACGGTATGATCATGTGGTATGAGCGGGGTTCGCACGCACCAACTTTCATTAAATCTCTCGAAGTTCCTCTTCGTGATGCCTTTTCTCCTAGGTGTGTGGTAAATCATAATAATGCCCTTTATTACTTCAAGATATCATATTTTTGTCCAATATAATAGCTCAAAGTGATATGTTCATCAATAACTCAATATTATAGGATCTTGTGGAAACATGCATAAAACATGAGCACGAGCGCCGTAAAATACCAAAATCCTATCACTACTCTTGCAAAAACATAAGATAAATATACTTAAAAATGCACTCATCACGTGTTGCCGGTAGTCCTAGCCTAGCCCCTGATTGCCAAGGGTGGCAAGGACGTGCCAGATAGATTGGAGTACGACCCAATCTACCAGCAGCGATTGGGGGCCTCCGGTGTGGACCATTTTTTGGCCTCCACCTCCAACTCAATTCGGGGTTGGGTTGGGGGATGCCGGTGGAGATGATCTAAGTAGGAACATTGTGCCTATATCAAAAGATCTATGCTCAGTTGTATAGCTCCTGGACCAAAGGCGCTACATGACCCGTGAGTGGGGACCGGCCTAGCCCTGCCTTGCGACGCTGGCAGGGGCATAACACCCGTTAGTTAGACTCTATGCTTAGCATAGTATCTATGCGTTGGACGCTACCCAATGGTTAGACGAATAAAATATTTTTGGCCAGAGTTTATTATTTTAATTTGTTTCACCTTTGGGTTATTTTTTTTCCATTTTAACGAAGTAACGATGCCATGCTAAAGATGCGGCATGGACCGTGCGGGCCTAGAATGCTATGCAACGCCTTTAGCTTGATTTGGGACAAGCTATAAGTTCCCCTTTTCGCCCTCTCCTTTTGTATAAGAATTATTTTCTAGTTTTTTTGAAAAATAATTATTTCCCATAAGAGCGGTTTTACTACTCTACTTACTTTGTGTCAAAAGTAGCAAGCGATCCAAAGTGAATCGTACATGTCATGGAGGGCAAGCTACGAGGAACAGAGAGCCAGCCTTGCGGCGGCGGTCGATGGTGTGTCCACAACTGAGGCATGTGACGTAGCTCCTAGTTTCCGGTTCCAGTGCTAATCAACCAATCATGGTACATGAAGTTGTGTAGTTTATTTCTTATTTTTTTGAGAAATACTATAGTTTTTGTTCCCTTTTAGAGAGTACGATACTTTATTGATCTTAACAAATCATTACACAGTGTGTGGATACAATCCGGGAGAAAGTATCTGAAAATAGAAAACATGATGAGTTTCATAGAACAATCTAAAATATGTGCCATTAACTTCAATGACGATAAACATGAGTAAAATAAATCTTGTTGAAGCCACCGACCAAGCATTTAATATCTTGTACCACCACTCTAGCAATACTATCATCCACAGTACAAGAATTGACCTGTTGGACCAAAGAGAGGTAGTCTGAAACCACCATTGCTTTGCCTTCATCGCCGACGAGGAAAAGAGTGTGGCGCATCACCAACACTTTAGAAACCTTTAGCATTGTGACCTCATTAAAAAGCTCACAACAAGCAGCTAAGCACTTACCGATGTGGTTCTTGACGCAATTCTTCGTTATAGTCTGTAGTAGTTTGATCATTAAAGTCTTCATGATAGGATGAATAAAAGATATAGGTAAAATGTTTACTACACTAAAAGATCACTAAAATGGATTTTGACAGAACACCAAACATTTGATGATAGTGATCTACTTCAAAGTGTAAATCCAAGGGTATTAGTATTTGACTAACATGCTTTGAACTATGTGTAATGTGTATGAGACCACTATTGATGTTTATAGATTCTTCTAGAAAGGAAATGAAATGTTGAAAGAGAATCTGGAAAATATTTGGTAGAGAAGAAAATGCTAGAAATGTCCAACTTAGGTATATAGATGATATACATTGTTGGGGGGATACCTCCGGGTAGGGTCACGCCAGGGTATAGAGGCCAAGTTAGCCGAGGTACGGCAAGGTTAAAGCGTATGCTGGCCGAGTCACCTCAAGGCAGGCCGACTTACGGAGTAACCCGGACCGGAGGATGTCCACCTAACTGTGTCCTGGCCGACGTATGTCGTATGCCGGCAGGCTTTTTGTAACTTGTATGCAGGTACCCACGGGGCCGGATTAACCAGGCATGATCCGGGTTATATCAGGCTTGCAAGAGAAGGAAGGTATCTCGCTGGTCAAAAGGTGGTCTCTGTGCGCTGGGGCGTGAGTGAAGCGGACAGAACGAAGGACCAGCGAGGCGTGGCCGACAAATGTGACGCAACCTATGTCGGCTGACGCTGGCGCCGCAGAGGCTTACGTAGCCTCTGCATGGTTTATGAAGGAAAAAGGTGACCCGGTCAGTTTGCTATTTTGGGAGAGGCATATTCCTAGGAATATGCCTCTACGTATGCCCTAGCTAGTAGCCTGGCCTCCCCTTTATAAGGGGCGCTAGGGCCTCTGTAGTAGGGGCTGGCGGTTGAGAGTTTGTTCATTGGGAGATAGGTTGTGGTGAGAGTAAGAGAGCTTCTTCTTCCTCCTCTCCCCAATACAACTCAAGGAGCGCCTGTAAACTCAGTGAACTTGGAGAATATAAAGCATATGTGTGTAGAATCACCACACTATCCCTTCCTAGATTCCTCTAGTGCATATTGGCCCCAACTTTAGCCTATCCATGTGTAACATCCCAAAACTTCAATCCAAGCTTATCAAGATCAAATCATCCAAAAATAGGGTTAACTAAAACTTTTCCAAATTTAAAATGAAAGCATTCATATATGTATGCATTTAAAATAGGAGTTGTTTGAATTGCCATGATTGATTGATCCAATGCTTGTAAAATGTTTCTTAGGTAATTTAAACATCATCTACATCATTCCCAAGCTTTTCCTAAAGAAAATCAAATAAAAAAGAATTAAAAAGGAAGAATGGTCATTTTGTCAAATTTAACTCTCATGCCTACTTTGGCTATTCCTAGTACTCAAAACTTAACAGAAACAATTCTAGATCTTTGCACCCCTTGCTAGTACACATAATGAGGTACCAAGGCCCACCTTTTGATCTGCTAAAAACATTCTGTTAACTATTTTAAATGACAGTTTAAAATTGAATCTAATGCATATGCATAGATCACCCTTATTTCAAAAACCATCTATTTGAGATCCATTTTCAAAACCCTTGCAACCAGAGACTACCTATCACTAGTGGAGATCACTCAAAAATTATGAAACCAAAATTCAAAACTTTCTTTCATGCGGCCATTTCATCAAACACTTGACATGCATAATATCACCTCTAATCCTAGCTCACTGTTTACTACAGGATTTTCCCCCCAATTGATCCCCATTTAATCCCTTGTCCCCTCTTGATCTAACCAAACCCCTAACACCCCTCTCCCTTGTCCCTAGTCCCCAGGCCATGTCATGCCGAGCCATGCCTCGCTGGCCAACCCTTGCCCCGCTGCAGCAGACCATTCCCTCTTCCCTCGCCATGTCTAGGAGGTAGCCAGGAGCTCACCGCCACCCTCTGTCCCTTGCCCAAGCCTAGAGCAGCAGGGGACCAATGAGCACAAACCGCGCCCAGTGCCACCGCACCATGCTAGTGCCGCCCCCAGAGCGCGCTCTGTCCCCGCTCGCACAGACCATCCCTTGGTACCAGCCTGTGCCCGCCGCTCCACCTTGACCTGGAGAACACCCCAGACATCCCTGTTCGCCGCCCAAAGCCTCACAGCCACCGCTCGCCGTGGACACCGCCGCTTCGGCCGCGCAGAGCGCCACCTCGCCCAGACAGCGTGCCACCGCCCCTACGATCGCATTTAAGTTCTAGAGCACCGACAGGGAACCGCCCATAGATCGCCACCCCCAGCCATGCCTCTACCCCACCGTAGCCTTGTCGCCGGAGTCGCCTTCCCATCCCGCTCGGTCTTACCATCAGGCCTATAAAAGGAGCCCTCCCCAGCCTCTTCTCTCCACACCATTCCACTCCCCTCACCTCTCTGAACCTCGCCCACCTCTAGCCAGAGCAAGTGGAGCAGCAGCTCGCCGGAATTGGAGCCGAAGCAGCCGCGGCAGGAGGAGAAGGGAGCCGTTGATTGCGACCACCCCAAGCTCCGCCGCAACCGCGCCTCACCTTGCTGTCGTCTTGCATGTCGTTTGCCCGCCTCGCCGACCCTGCTGGAGCCCTGGTACGCCCCCAGTAGACCCCCACCGAGCCGCTAGGGTTCGAGCTCGCCGGCGACCTATTTGTCGTTGACGATGACCCTCAGCCGTTGATCTCGCTTCTACTCTTACGGCCCACAGCGCGCGTACCGTTTCGTGTTTTAAGTGCCGCTGACATGTGGGACCCCCCTGTCAGCTGAGCCCCGCGCCGCGGAGCGCCACTGGGCCGGCCCATTCCTTTTCCCGCGCTAGCCCATCGATTCAAATCTGGATTTTTCTTTTTAGTTAAATCTAGTTTCTATCCCCTAGTTTGAAAATCATTTCAGAGAGTTTTAGAAATCCAAATTGCATGAAACCAATTTTTTTTGAAGGTATTAAAATGATCTATCCAAGCCTGTTGGATTTAATTCAATTAGAGTTATAGATCTCTCCTAATAAAAATAAGAATACACAAGCTTTTGCAACTTGCAACATTTTTATAAAATCAACTAAGTTAGATTTTGAGATGATTCCAACTTTCAAAAATCACATTTCATCATATCTATCTAACCATGTAATAATATTAAGGTTGACATGCAGTGACTTTGGACTAGTACCAAAATAATGCTATATAGGTATTTCTAGTCACTTTAAATCATTAAATAATAAACTTAAACTAAAGTAATATTGATCCAACCTTTACATCTCATTCCCACATGTTAGAATATGTGGTGAGGACATGTGTCCACATGATCCCATATTTTGGTGGTGAATATTAAATTTTAGTTAATATTTCAATGAGTAGAAATTACTTTTCTAAAATAAAAAGGATGAAACTATTGAAATTAAACTTGTGATGCTTGTGATGATAATAGATCATCAATTGTGTGTTTTAGAATGCTACTTAGCCTAGTTAAGTATTGTTTGGTGATTGTGCACTCCCTATGTATTTATAGAAGATAGTACCGACCAAGCTTACGAGGAGGAGGAGTTCTACCAAGAAGAAGAAGAAGAAAACTTCAACCACTGCACCAACCAAGGCAAGCTATTGTTAGCAAGCTAGAATTAAGCTAGATGAATGAGCAAGGATGCTTTAGGCATGCTTTGATCACACCCCTTTTTAACTATTAGTACCCCAAGCCTTATTTACAAGTTTTACTCCCCTTAGTATGCAAAGTTCCTTACTTATTTTGAAGGTAGCATAAAATGTATAAAACTTGACCTACTTAGAAACCTTTAGATGTCATTCTATGGCATGAGATTGATCCCATCCTTCCACCTTAGTGAACACTCTTAACTTAGTCTTTTAGAGTAGATCAAAAACTTGAGTCACTTTAGATGGGAACACTTGGTGAAAATGAATTGTGAAAACCTTGGAATGATGAGTCATTCTATTGAGATGTTTTGACATGTGTTGAGAAACACAACTGGTTTATGATGATGAAAATGATGAGGCATGAGCCATAACCCTTTTATAAAACTGATGGTTGGATTCGGATGCGATACCATTCCAAATTTACCGTACAACCACATTACCTGAATTGGGTAAGGTTTAGCTGGAAATTTATATGCATTAGTATTAGTTCCCTCACGGGAGAGGTTTGAGCCGAGGCTACCTATCAATGTTGTCCACCTATGCAGTGTCCAAGATGACTGATGGTCATGGTTGGGAGGCCATGCTCATAGGAGAGGTGCTTGTACTAGGGTATGTAAAGGGAAGGTTATGTTTGATTATCTGCATACTAAGTATGATGATTCAGGGTTATCCCTGACAGATGTATCGAGTCTTGTGGTGAAAGTGTACTACCTCTGCAGAGTGTCAAATTATTCGAATAGTCGCGTCCGTGGTTATGGACAGTTGGAATGGCCATACTGTTTCGTTGTCAGATGTTTTCTAAATAACTTGAAATGAATGATGAACTTTGACTTGACCACAACAGGGTTGTGTTGATGATAATAGCTTCCCACTTAAGTGATTCTAGAACTTTACTTTATCTTTCTTTGCTTCAGAACTCAGCTTAGGTTTCAAACTTAACTTTATAGTTAAACTTAGCTCTAGTTCTTTAACTTAGAATTATACTCCTTGTTAGTAGTAGTTTGCGAGTACTTAAAGAGTACTCATGGCTTTTGTCCCTGGCTATTATCATGGCCAGACTATGAAGGAGATTATCAAGATGATGGTCAGCAGGACGGCTATGATAACTAGGACTATCTGCCTTCGTCAGCATTGCCTGTGCCCCTAAAGATGGACCCCACCGCTACGCTTATCTTTTAATTCCGCTGCTTGTTGTATTAAAGACTGGATCATGAGATCCTTATTTGTGTAAAACCTTATGTATGGTTTGTAATGGATGATGTACTGTGATATCCAATCCATTATGTCTCGCAAAAATGGTAATCCTAGGATTGCGAGGTATGGCATAACGGGCATCTGGGATTAAAAATCCGGGTGTTGACAAGTTGGTATCAGAGCCATCCTGACCATAGGAGACCCTAGTTAGAATGGACGTCCAAACCAAAAACTTAGCTTCAAAACCAAAGTGAGTATTTATGAAAAATTATTCCCTCTCTTACCCTTGTGAACTCATTCTTTCTCAAAAAGTCATGTTCCTCAAAATTCTTACATTACTACCAAATTTTTTTGACACACTTGATCACTTCACTAACTCCCTCATCCTTAATTCTTGTAGATGGAGACTCAGTTCAACAAGTTTTACTAGTTGGGAAACGGAGGTCAGCTAATCTTCGTGAGTGATCTGGATTCACTGTCGGAGTTACTTGGACGTCCACATCCGGAGTTTCTTGGATCTCAACTTCCAGGACCCCCAGGAGGAGACCTACAGTGGCTAGTCACCGCGGATCTTCGAGGAAGCATCGAAGCACCAACTTCTGGGAGAATTCAGTTCTCTGTGAGAGAGAACAACTGGCTAGATGGATTAGCCAGGGCAATGCATGAAGCTCTCGCACGTCTATGTGCCCTCAGCGTCAACAAGATCCAAGGAACCCGTTTTGCCCACTATGCAAGACGTGACTTCATGGGAATGCCGATGGAGATGCCAAGTCACCCAGAGTTGAGGCGTCAAGTGGTGAACCTTGACTTCTTGCTTCATGACAGACAGCAGGAACTGGACAATGCCAGGGAGTTAGACAACCAGAACCGTGCCATTGCCGACTAGTAGGCCCAGACTTTCGCACTGCTCGTCCAAGATCGCCAGTCTCTTCGTCGCCAGCGTGCAAAGAAGGATCGCACCATCGCCCGTCTTTGCAAGAAGGTGGCCGACATCGAGAAGACCGTCAAGGAGCAGGAAGCCCAGCTTGCCGCCAAGGAAGAAGAAGATGAGGGTGAAGACATCCAGGGAGATATGGATTCTTACCTCAGCAACGATGATGACTTTCTGGAGGAGGATGCTGTGGACTTCTACACTGATGATGAAGACTCCGACTTCATCGACGATGAGTAGATGCACTAGAGCACTATCATAGCATGAGATGTATCATCTCATTGTATCGTAGCTTACAGAATTGTTCATCAAACCATCTGTTTTCCCCTTTGATTGTTGTGGTGTGTGTTGTATCGTGTGCTTGCTTGCATGAATGAAAATGAAGTTAGTTGAAAAACCTGAGTATAACTCAATGTTTTAGCTTTGAAAACCCAAAACCATGAACCATAGAATTTCCCTCTTACCCCTATATCTATCTCAATCTTCAGATGACTCGTGGAAACCAAGGAGGGAGCACCTCGTCGCAGGACCCAATGCTACAGATCTTGCAAAATCTCATCGCGGACCGTGAAGCAAGCAGGGCCGAGCGTCAAGCCAACTTAGCAACATTGCAACAGATCGCCCAAATGGCTCTCAACAACCAAGGACATGGAAATCAGGATCACCAAGGATCCAAACTCAAAATTTTTTAGAACACCAATCCCCCAATCTTCAACCAATCTGAAAACCCATTAGATGCTGATGACTGGTTACAGACCATGGAAAACAACTTAGAGGTTGCCAGAGTTGATGAGAATGAGAAAGTTCTCTTTGCCACCCACTATCTGGCGGGAGATGCAAGAGCTTGGTGGAATAGCATCCGCAATATGAACCATGGCTAGGTGATGACCTGGGAAGCATTCAAGGTCAAGTTCAGCCGAACCCACGTGCCGCAGGGTCTTGTCAACATGATGAGAGATGAATTCCGCGAATTGAAGCAAGGAAGAATGACTGTGGTGGAGTACCGTGACAGATTCTTGTCACTTGCCAGATATGCACCGGATGAGATCAACACGGAAGCCAAGAAGAAGGAGAGATTCTTAAACGGACTGCATGATGAGATGCAGGCTGTCCTCGTCAACATCCGTTTTGATGATCTCGAAGAGCTAGTCGACTCTGCCATTCAGATGGAAGGGAAGATTAACCAGGCAAACGACAACCGCAAGCGCCGTATGATGCAGCAGTCTGGATCCAGTAGTCACCAGAAGTACCGTCCCAACCCCTCACCAGGATATGCACCAAGGAACAACCGACCCCCAAATTCTCGCCCAAGCTACCCCAACCGTAGCGGAGGTAATATGAAGTCCGGAGGAAACAATCACAACTCCGGCAATACCAACAATTTCAACCGTGCCCCTCCCAAGAGCAACAACAACAAAAACACTGCGCCCAGAACTGGCAGCAATGCTGTGCCTGTCGCAGTCAAGGACAAGTCCCAGATCACTTGTTTCGAGTGTGGAGTGAAGGGTCACTACTCCAATGAGTGTCCCAAGAAGACTGCCGCCAATGCCCCTGTGAATGCCCTAGCTCAGCAGCAGCGTCGTGTTCAACCACGAAGGAGATTTGCCCCAGGGAACCCTCACAACCGCAACGGTCGTCTCTTCCACATGAACGCAGAAGAAGCCCAGGAAGCACCAGATGTAGTGCTGGGTATGTTTTCTGTCAACTCAGTTTTAGCAAGAGTTTTGTTTGATTCTGGAGCATCGCATTCATTTGTCACCGAAGAATTTGTATGCACTAGTAAGATTCACCCAACAAACCTGAAGCATGTCATGATAGTTCAAATCCCCGGTTCAACAACAAAGGCTAGAAAAATTTGCAAAGCTGTACCTATCAGAATACATGGGATAGATTTTTATGCCAACCTAATTGTACTTGGAACCAAAGGATTGGAAGTAGTACTAGGTATGGACTGGATGTCAAGGCATAAAGGATTGATAGACTGCACTAAGAAAGCCATCACCATGACCAGTAGTTCTAGAGTAACAGTAGAGCATATCTCTGAAACCTTACCCCGTCAATTCAAGTGTAACAAGAGTGTAGCCCTGCCCACCATTGACCAAGTCAGAGTAGTCTATGAATAGCCTGACGTATTCCCAGATGAATTGCCAGGTATGCCCCCGGATAGGGATATTGAGTTCATTATCGAACTAATCCCCGGAACCGGACCTATAGCCCAGAGACCCTATACCATGAACCCCTCAGAGTTAGTGGAACTGAAGAAGCAGTTTGATGCCATGTTAGCAACAAGCTTGATTCAGCCAAGCGCATCGCCATGGAGATCACCAGTGTTATTCGTCGACAAGAAAGATGGAGGCAATCGTCTGTGTACAGATTACAGAAAGTTGAATGACGTCACCATCAAGAACAAGTACCCTTTGCCAAAGATAGAGGATCTATTTGATCAGTTGACCGGAGCTCAGGTATTCTCAAAGATTGATCTTAGGACTGGTTATCACCAACTTAAGATTCGTGCAACGGATATTCCGAAGACCGCCTTTACTACTCGCTATGGTTTATACGAGTATACGGTTATGTCTTTTGGATTAACCAATGCCCCTGCTTATTTCATGAATCTCATGAATAAGATCTTTATGAATTTCCTAGATAAGTTTGTAGTTGTGTTTATCGACGACATCCTTATCTACTCCAAGTCAGAAGAAGAGCATGAGCAACATCTGAGAATCATCCTAGAAACCCTAAGAGAGCATCAGTTATATGCCAAGTTCAGCAAGTGTGAGTTTTGGCTGAAAGAAGTAGGATTCCTAGGACATATTGTGTCTGCCGGAGGAGTCTCTGTTGATCCCACCAAGATCAAAGATGTCGAGTAATGGGAAGCCCCAACAATTCAAACCGAAGTTCGTTCGTTTCTCGGATTAGCGGGATATTACCGCAAGTTCGTAGAAGGATTCTCAAGCATAGCCCGACCAATCACCCAATTGTTGAAGAAGGACAAGTAGTTTGAATGGACAGACAAGTGTGAAGCCAGTTTCCAAGACCTGAAGAAGAGATTGATATCAGCCCCAATTTTGATCATGCCAGACGTCAAGAAGCCGTTTGATGTGTATTGTGATGCATCCAAGATTGGCCTAGGATGTGTATTGATGCAAGAAGGCAAATTCATCGCGTATGTGTCTCGACAATTGAAGCAACATGAGCAGAACTATCCGACCCATGATCTTGAGCTAGCAGCGGTGGTTCTAGCGTTGAAGACATGGCATCATTATTTGATGGGTAATCGCTGTGAGATTTACTTAGATCATAAGAGCTTGAAGTATATCTTCACTCAGAAGGAGCTGAATATGAGGCAAAGAAGATGGATAGAGTTAATCAAGGATTATGACCTTGACATTCACAATCACCCCGGCAAAGCCAATGTGGTAGCGGATGCTCTTAGCAGATTGCCGTGCAGGCTTAACACCATGATCAAGGAGAAGCAGCCAAGTTTGTATGAGGAGTTGGAGCAGTTCAGGACTGAGTTAGTTAGCAAAGGATTCCTAGCTAGCATTGAACTTCAACCCACTTTGATTAGCCAAATCAAGGAAGCCCAGAAGGGAAATGAAAGTATCGACGGAATCAAACGTCCTATTGGTACAGGAAAGGTACCTGGATTCACCGAAGACGAAGAAGGTGTACTGTGGTACAAAGGACGTATCTGTGTGCCATCAGATTCAAAGCTGAAGGAAGTTATCATGAAGGAAGCTCATGATACTCTTTATTCTATCCACCCGAGAGGAACAAAGATGTATCAGGATTTGAAAGAGCAATTTTGGTGGCACAAGATGAAGAGAGAGACCGGGAGCTACATCGCCAAATGTGACATCTGTGAAAGAGTCAAAGCAGAGCATCAGAGACCTGCAGGATTGTTGCAACCATTGCAGATTCCGGAATGGAAATGGGATTCCGTCGGAATGGACTTCATCACCGGTTTGCCTACTTCTAGTAGGGGAAATGACTCAATCTAGGTCATCGTTGATAGATTGTCCAAGGTAGCCCACTTTATACCTGTCAAGACAACCTACCAGAGTGCAAAGCTAGCAGAGCTGTACATTGCTAGGATTGTTAGTCTGCATGGACCCCCCAAGACCATCGTCTCAGATCGAGGAACCCAGTTTACTTCAAGATTTTGGCAGAAAGTTCAGGAAGGTTTAGGAACCAAGTTGAGCTTCAGTACCGCTTATCACCCGCAAACAGATGGACAAACTGAGAGAGTCAATCAGATCTTAGAGGATATGCTTAGAGCTTGTGTGTTGGAATACAAATCAAAATGGGAAGACTGCCTGCCTTTCGCAGAATTCTCATATAACAACAGTTATCAGGCTAGTTTGTAGATGCCACCATTTGACTTCCTATACGGAAGAAAGTGTCATACCCCTTTGAATTGGTCGCAAGTAGGAGAGAGTCAGATCTTTGGACCCGACATTCTCCGCGAAGCAGAAGAGAAAGTTCACAAAGTCTGTGAGCACCTCAAGACCGCCCAATCCAGACAGAAGAGCTATGCTAACAAGAGAAGGAGAGACCTGACTTTCAAGGTCGGAGATTTCGTATATCTCAAGGTTTCACCATTGAAGGGAACTCAATGCTTTAGTCTGAAAGGAAAGTTAGCTCCCAGATATATCGGACCTTTCAAGATTCTGAACCGCCGAGGAGAAGTATCGTATCAACTGGAACTGCCTGAAGAGATGTCAGCCATCCACAATGTGTTCCATATCTCGTTACTTCGCAAATGCTTGGAAGTTCCTGAGAAGACGGAAGTTTTCAAGAACATCGATCACAGAGCTGTGGAAATCAACAATGACCTGACCTATCGGGAAGTACGCATTCGTATCTTAGAAGAAGCCTACAGAACCACTAGTACCAGGAGTATCAAGTTTCTCAAGATTCAGTGGAGCAACCATACCGAGGAGGAAGCTACTTGGGAACGTGAAGATTACATTAGAACAGAGTTCCCAGATCTCTTTAGTTCCTAGTTTTCTTTGTAAATCTCGGGACGAGATTTTGTTTAAGGGGGGAAGGTTTGTAACATCCCAAAACTTCAATCCAAGCTAATCAAGATCAAATCATCCAAAAATAGGGTTAACAAAAACTTTTCCAAATTTAAAATGAAAGCATTCATATATGTATGCATTTAAAATAGGAGTTGTTTGAATTGCCATGATTGATTGATCCAATGCTTGTAAAATGTTTCTTAGGTGATTTAAACATCATCTACATCATTCCCAAGCTTTTCCTAAAGAAAATCAAATAAAAAAGAATTAAAAAGGAAGAATGGTCATTTTGGCAAATTTAACTCTCATGCCTACTGTAACTACCTCGGTGAATTACGCTCCTAGTTACAAGCCTGGATGAACGGAAATGGTTGAAATAGTACGGTGGGGCCCAAATGCCACTCACAGGTAGACCTTTCGGCCGTCCCAACCATTTCCAAACATCAGGACAAGAACGGGCGGCGTAATCGGCAGGCGAAGGGATCAACTACATACACAAATGAGTATGTATGCAAGCCACCATACAACAGTACACCAGAGCCATTCCATCTAAAAAGAAAGGAAATATAGCAACGCCATACGGCAAGATCCAAATATCCTAGATAGATATCTTAGTTCAGGATATCTCCTCATACATCAATCAATAGAGTATCAAGCGGAAGCGGAAGACAATATCCGAGTACGGATAAGAAGCAAATCGGCATAAGATGCCCCATAAATAAGCAGATCCCGCCCACAGATCTCACGGATCCCCGTTCCCGGAATCTCTACACCGAATGATCGTTGCCCACATCGTCCGTCTCTTCCACCCAGTATCCATCTTGCGAATGTACCTGTTCATCTGAACCAATAATTTATCGTGTGAGACCCTAGGGGTACTCAGCAAGTCTTTATGCCGCTAAAGGGGACACAACCTGGGGTGACGCAATTGCAGCAAAAGATAAACCCTAACAATTCTATAGATACTCGCTAACCATCCGCCTAACCAGAGATAAACGGATGTCCGTGAATTAATAACAACAGTTATAACAGTAATCTTAACAGATCCATCCTCCTCCTCGCTTACCGACGAGGAAGCGGACGAACAACCCCCCATCCGTTGGTAGTTTTATTATCCATTCCGTGAGTATTGCACTATTTACTAGTCAGGTACCTAGTCTAGTCAAATTAAAAGCGGTACTTTAGTTATGCTTGTCTATGATCGAGAAACTGTGCTCCAAGTCGTCCATAACCGCGGACACGGCTTTCAGAAAGTTTTACCCTGCAGGGGTGCACAAATAGCAACACACACTCGATATGCCTCGGAAAAACCAAATCAAAACCCAACGAGACAGTCACGACAAAGCGATCACAGGATTCAGAAATATTTCAGGGGGCCACCCCATTAAGCTACCCGCGACGAAGTTGGCCGACTCCGAGACGGACTCAAGGTTTGCGCCAATGGCTGTGAACGACTGGGAACCCGAAAATGTGACTGGGCTTGTCGACACCGCGAAAACACTCCGCTTTCCTAAATAGTACAGTGTGCAGTACCTCGCACAATTTAAATAAAGCAGTAAAGCATGGCATAAGTACAGGATAGTAAATAAAACCTCAAACTAGTTTGTGGCCCCAAGAAATAAGAATGAATCAAGCTCTGGCTCAGGGGGGTTCATAAGCCTCCCGGATGTGGATAGCGCGAATATTCTTGGAACAGGAATCAAGTACTCGGGGTCTTACGGGACACAAGTGAGCCTGAAAAACCAAATAGCGAATACGGCTCACCGATGCCACTTTCATTAGTTATCCCATTACTACTCTGGTTAAGTTGTTTAGGTACCTCATTATCCATCGGACACTCACATACCCTACACATGCTGTTCTACGACTCGCATGGCTCAAACAACTCCTGTAGTAATGGCTCATGGGATGGAGGAACAAGCTTCGGTGGGGTTTTAAAGTAAAGGCTATGCAATACTTGGGATTCAGATTAATGCAACTGCGACTCAATGATGCAAGAATAAGATAGAGGCAATAGGTACTATATGTATGCAAGCATGTGGTAGTGCTTGCCTGGCAGCTCTGTTGAAGCGAGAGAAGGATCTGGGTAGTGCTCCTGGTTCTCTTGGTATATCCCCTGCTCAGCGTCTATTCGAGAAGAACCAAACAGACAAGGGCCAACATAAATAAAGTGCACAAGCATCCGAATAAAATGCGTCAAGCAAACAATCATGCCATGATGAATGATGCACAATTTGCATGGCATTAAAGTAGCATGGCATGGGTGAGGTGTGGAATACAAGATTAAATCATTTTATTGAGTTTTGGCCCCATTTTATCCTCATATTAGTTGCTGTATACAATATATTTATATGATGCATGCTGCAAAACAAACCATGGAATGCATAAACATAAAGGTCTCGTCGAGCTAATCATTTTAGACATATCATTTGTTAAATTTGGAGTTATAAAACAAAAGTTATTAATTATTTAAGTCAAAAGGGCAATTTATTGTAATTTAAATAAACTTGGAAAATTAAAGTGTCAAAAATATATTTTGAATGGCATATTTGAAATCCTCACATTTTTCTGATTTGAAAACATATATTATTTGTTTAAATTGGGTTATATTTTAAAAGATATATTAAAACAGATTTGAATTTTGAATTTGAATTAATTTGAAAAAGATATGAATTAAAACAGAATACAGAAAATACTTTTTATACACAGGTTTAGCTAGCCACAGTCAATGACCAGTGGGGCCAGCAGCTGACTCAGCAGCACACTGCGCGGAAAAACTTCTGTCACCGCGAGCTAGGCTAGACTAAGAGAATGACAGGTGGGGCCAGGGCGTCCTCGGGGCCACACGCGGGCGCGCCAGCGGGGGCGTGCCACGTGGGAGAGCCCGGGAGCGCGGGTTAAGGGCGTAAAACGGCGGGGGTGTTTTAGCAAAACAAACAGAGAGGCTAACGGTGGGGCTACACGGACTGCGGGTTTAGCCGAAAAACAGCAAGGGGGTTAAAAGCAAAATGGAGCGCCGCACTGTTCCTCTTCCTCCGCGGACAGATCGGTGCTCGCGCGAGGCGGGGATTCTAACCTGGGACACGGGAGTGCGCGCTGCGGGGCGCAACCAGCGCGGTGGGGTGGGGGTTGGTGTCAGGGATGCGGACAGGGCCTAGATAGGGCTTACGCGACGCTACGGCGAGGAGAAAGATCGCGACGCCGGCGCACAGAGGGTGCTCGGCGGTTGGTCCGGCGAACCTAAGGCGTCACGGTGAAGGGGACCATGTCAGGGAGGTCGGGGAGCTCACCGAGAGTTGGTTGACGGTGTTCGATCGGGCAGGAGAGCAGTTGATCGCCGACGAGGCAGAGGCCGGACGGAGCTAGGGTTTCGGCGTCGGCTCGGCGGTGATCTCCGGCTCTGGCGCGTCTCCTCCTTGACGGCGGGTACAGGACGATGCAGGGGACCCTCCTCGATCTCCCAGGCCACTTCACGGACGTGCGGCTCGACTGGATCAACGGGACGTGGAGGAGGCCGACGGTTCTGCCGGCGATGGGGTAGCGGCGGCGATGGAGAAGAAGGAAGGAGGGGAGGGCAGGCGCCTGGGGTGGATCTGGGGCAGAGGGGAGCCAGGGGACGGTGGTAGATAGCAGAGAGGGAGAGGGGGTGCCGTGGGGGAGTGGTGGAGGGAAAAGGTGGCTCGGCCACCTTTTTCTCCTCCTCTCCTCACGTGCTCGGTCGGGCAGGGGCAGGGCAGGTGCATGGGGCTTCCATGTGGGACCAGAGGAGAGGCCAGGGAGGGTGGCTCGGTGTAGGACCCGCTTGGTAGAGAGAGAGAGCTAGGGAGAGAGAGGCGAGACTCGGGTAGGGTTAGAGCTAGGCTCGGGTTTGAGCTAGGTTTGGAGCTAGGGTTAGGTGAGAGGGGTATCTCGACCAGGGGGAGGGTGGCTAGGTGGGGTAGCCTTGGAAGGGAGAGAGGCCGAGAGAGGGAGGTGGTAGCTAGGGTAGGTCATGGGTTAGATGGAGGGTTAGGTTTAGGGTTTAGCTAGGATGGGGTATGGGGGTATGGTGATGATGGGGTAAGGGATGGTCTAGGGCTTAGAGAGATGGAGGGGTTCTTTTTGACTAGATCAAGGATGATCAACCAAGCTCAAGCAAGGTAGCCAAAAGAGAGAAAAGAAGAAAAGGGGATGATGGCATAGATGGATATGGTGATGGGGTTTTAAGCAAGATCAACATAGATCAAGCCAAAATAAAAGATAGAGGTAGAGAGAGAGGGATGATCCACTCAAAAATCAAATAAAAATCCAAATGACAAGCTAAAGGGGTACTTGCATGGCCCATGCAAAATATTTATTGCCATGTGGGTTCTTGTGAAAACAATATTATTACATGGCATTAATATTATGCATTCCCAAAGCTGGAATAAAAGCCAAGCAGAAAGAATTAAAAAGGATGCCCCATGTGGAATAGATGGAGATGACCATGTTTGAATAGAAATGGGACTTGCTAGTGTGTATGTGCCACTAGATACTTAATAGCCCCAAAATATTCCAACATGAGCATAATTCCATGATAGTCCATATGGAAGCTAGGGAAAAGGGTTCCACTCACAAGGCATGCAAAGGTGGCCATGTGGCTCTCATATATCACTGATGTGAAAACAACATGATGCTAAGATGAGAGCATGTGGAAAAGAATTGGATCCATCCCAACCCACATGAGCTAGAGGTAAAACCAATAAGTGCCAAGCCCATATTTAGTTGGATGGTGGAATTATAAGGTGGTGAAAGAAAGGTGGTGGAGTTAACAAAAGATATGCCCCCAACTCAACTTGGGCATTTAAACAATATATCAAGAACCAAATACAATATCAAGAGGCAAATACAATTTACAATGCATATGAGAGAAGAACGAAATCAAAAGGGTTTTATATGATGCTCAAATGCAAGGTGGCATGATGACATGAGCATGATATAATTATGATGCAACAATTATATATAGGAAGTAGCACTTATATAGACTAGGCTAGTAGCATTGCAATTTTTAGACAATTGGGATGCTACAACTCTCCCCCACTAAACAAGAATCTCGCCCCGAGATTCCTAGGAAAAGAAAACAACACAAGGAGAGGCGGGTGTTCGAACCAAGGTGACCCTCACGTTCCCAAGTTGAAGAACAACGGAATGGTGCGACCACTACACCTTGCAAAACTTGCTAGACTTGTTGCGAGTCTTGCATTTTGCTTGAGACACAAAGGGTTAGAAGAGTTGAAGGATTGTCGTGAGACAAGAAGGATAGGATGAACATAGCTCTGATTTTCTCGAGAAACATGATAAAAGAATAGGACCACTTGTGAGAGAAAAGGAAAAGATGATGTATCATGGATAAAGAAAGACACGCCGTTGAGATTAAAGATTTACCGATACTAGAGAGGATGAATCTTTGTGTCGCCGGAAGAAAAAGAGCTAGACTGGAGAGGTTTTGAACCGCTATGACAATAGCATCGTATCTTCTCTCGGATTTAAGAAACGAAGTTCGGAAACAATATTGCCTTCAAAAAATAGAGTCCCTTGATATCAACAGAAAGATTTAGTTAGACATCGTCGGATTAGATTCTTCTTGCGCCGGTAAGAACCAAAGGATCACGCAATTGAGGTGCGCGGATATAACTTCCAGAGACGGATGTGAAGCCAGATCATGGTGGAATCCCGAGAAGCAAAGAATATGGAGGATCTGGAGTTTATTGTAGATATACTTATTGCTTTCTTTAGCCTTGAGGCTAACGCACTAGATTTGCGGCTGATGGCATCAACCATAATTGGCTTTACCACAAAAAAGAATTGATGAAACAAAGAGAGAGATAGCTTCCTTTCATCTTGTTTGGGGATGTCGAGCACCGGTAGAAAGACGAGGACCGAAAAGAGTTTGCGTTTGTTTCCACCAGATAATTGAGGATTTTGCTCCGTGTAGAAAGGACGAGATCACCCACAAGAGATTATTGATTACCTTCTTCGAGAGAGCACTCCGGAAAAACAAGGACGGAAGTAAAAGTATCGAGGGATAAAGGCCACTTCTAACTTCCGTGGAATGAGTGAAATCACATTAATTCACCAATTCAATGTACAAGAGCGAATGATAAGAGTAGTGGTATGGTAGCTACTCCATCCCGCACTCAAAGCATTACTCCGCACATGAATAAGAAAACCATGCAACCCAACTACTGAAACAGACTGAAGGTATTGACAAGAAGAACTCATGGAACTCCGTTAGCAAACAAGGATAGATGCAAACGATTCACCGGATCCAAGATAGATAAAGATGATGATGTTGTCGTCATGTCTGAAGTACCAAGCCACCAGAAAGATATGAAGGAAGATTACGGAGAAGAACTGCAAGATTCAACAGCTACAGAAAAGATAGCACCACTTGAACAGAAGGAAAACAAGATCTGGAAGGTATTCATGGCCTCCGGTGGGTTGAGCATAGACGATAGAGCGAGAGGGTTTCAAGAGATTACTTAACGAGATAGAGGTGAAAGAACTCCATGTTCTTCTTGAAATGATTGAGAGAGATTTAGCAGTCTTGAGGAAATCTACGGCGGAACGACGATGATAACTTGCCAACAAGGAACAACTCCGGATTGGTTGAAGATGGAGGATGGAATTAACAATGGACTTGCTAATTCCAGAATTGAAGCAATGTATTTAGCAGAAGGACGTGGTCGAGATAGGTGACTTCAAGAAGCCAGAATTCACGCTTTGAGAACTTTGCACACAGGCAGTGTTCACGAAGCTTGAGAGAAAGAGACACAGATGATCTTCCATGTTCTTCCATTGATATGGAATAGGCAAGCATATTATCAACATATACCACCATGGATTAACAAGATATTCCCAGAATACCAAGTTCAAAAGGCGAGAGAAACGAACAAATGCTCGAACACTTCCTGAGCTCAACGCTCTTAGAAAGATCAATATTAAGAGCACGGGTTCGTGATGAAGAAGATGCACTGGAAGAATAGATTATCTGGTCCTTCGGAAGAAAAAGAGATGCCACCTGGTTCACATTGTCGATTGGATCGCCGGTTACAAAGATAAAGAGATCTTGGAGGATGAAAAGATGATGGGTCATACCTTAAGCAAAGCTACCAGAGACGAAAGATGCAATTCCCTCGTCTCAAAGAGAATTTTGCAGATATGGAGTTGAAAAAGATGTGCAGCATGATGGACAGAGGATAGACCGCCGTAGTGCCTTGAGAAAACTCCGGATTGCCAAAGATACTTGAATATGCATAGATATGATCACGGTGTACTCAAGATCACAGGAGATAACCTTATCCTCCAGATGGTGACGGTTGATAGCTTTTTCCCATATTCCAATCGACACTTATCATGAGTGGAATATAGCTATGCCGAGAGCCAAATTACATTCACCAGCATCGGATCGACACATGTTATGTAACTAGCCCAAGAGAAAAGGAGGTGAAACAAACTCCAGGATTAAGCGCCGGTGACAAAAGAATGAGTTAGCATGGACATGCTGATAAAAGGAAGATAGATAATGTTTCACACACGACTGGAAAGGAGTGTGGAAACACAGATGTATCAAAGAAAAATTTTCCGCATTTTTCGGCATTAAAATACCAATAGATGCGCAAAAACACTTATCAGGCAGAGATTAGCGACTGATGATTACACAGAAGGTGGAGTTGCTAGAAGGAAGGACACCCTTAAGAAGATGGCACTGGTTAACAAGGAGTCAGATAGATCGCGCCGGTTTGCAAAAGCCTGTCGGTATGGAATGTACCAACAGTTGATAACCAAAGGCAGATTGTGATAACAAGTTGGATGCAACAGATAGACAAGGAATTACACACACACACACAACCTATGGTACTACGGAATCCCAGAACACGTGAATCCTAGTTTGAATTTTAAGAAGAGGATTGAAAACGTTACACTTCCTTACCAGAAAAAGGGTGGTGGGTGGGTAAGAAGAAAAATGGAAGCAGTCCTACTCTCGCATTTTGTTTTTCCCTAGTATACATAGCTACCCAAAATATTTGCTAGACAGACAACGACCATTTGGCTGAGACCCTGAAGGGCGGGATGGCTCTGATACCAATTGTAACTACCTCGGTGAATTACGCTCCTAGTTACAAGCCTGGATGAACGGAAATGGTTGAAATAGTACGGTGGGGCCCAAATGCCACTCACAGGTAGACCTTTCGACCGTCCCAACCATTTCCAAACATCGGGACAAGAACGGGCGGCGTAATCGGCAGGCGAAGGGATCAACTACATACACAAATGAGTATGTATGCAAGCCACCATACAACAGTACATCAGAGCCATTCCATCTAAAAAGAAAGGAAATATAGCAACGCCATACGGCAAGATCCAAATATCCTAGATAGATATCTTAGTTCAGGATATCTCCTCATACATCAATCAACAGAGTATCAAGCGGAAGCGGAAGACAAAATCCGAGTACGGATAAGAAGCAAATCGGCATAAGATGCCCCATAAATAAGCAGATCCCGCCCATAGATCTCACGGATCCCCGTTCCCGGAATCTCTACACCGAATGATCGTTGCCCACATCGTCCATCTCTTCCACCCAGTATCCATCTTGCGAATGTACCTGTTCATCTGAACCAATAATTTATCGTGTGAGACCCTAGGGGTACTCAGCAAGTCTTTATGCCGCTAAAGAGGACACAACCTGGGGTGACGCAATTGCAGCAAAAGATAAACCCTAACAATTCTATAGATACTCGCTAACCATCCGCCTAACCAGAGATAGACGGATGTCCGTGAATTAATAACAACAGTTATAACAGTAATCTTAACAGATCCATCCTCCTCCTCGCTTACCGACGAGGAAGCGGACGAACAACCCCCCATCCGTTGGCAGTTTTATTATCCATTCCGTGAGTATTGCACTATTTACTAGTCAGGTACCTAGTCTAGTCAAATTAAAAGCGGTACTTTAGTTATGCTTGTCTATGATCGAGAAACTGTGCTCCAAGTCGTCCATAACCGCGGACACGGCTTTCAGAAAGTTTTACCCTGCAGGGGTGCACAAATAGCAACACACACTCGATATGCCTTGGAAAAACCAAATCAAAACCCAACGAGACAGTCACGACAAAGCGATCACAGGATTCAGAAATATTTCAGGGGGCCACCCCATTAAGCTACCCGCGACGAAGTTGGCCGACTCCGAGACGGACTCAAGGTTTGCGCCAATGGCTGTGAACGACTGGGAACCCGAAAATGTGACTGGGCTTGTCGACACCACGAAAACACTCCGTTTTCCTAAACAGTACAGTGTGCAGTACCTCGCACAATTTAAATAAAGCAGTAAAGCATGGCATAAGTACAGGATAGTAAATAAAACCTCAAACTAGTTTGTGGCCCCAAGAAATAAGAATGAATCAAGCTCTGGCTCAGGGGGGTTCATAAGCCTCCCGGATGTGGATAGCGCGAATATTCTTGGAACAGGAATCAAGTACTCGGGGTCTTACGGGACACAAGTGAGCCTGAAAAACCAAATAGCGAATATGGCTCACCGATGCCACTTTCATTAGTTATCCCATTACTACTCTGGTTAAGTTGTTTAGATACCTCATTATCCATCGGACACTCACATACCCTACACATGCTGTTCTACGACTCGCATGGCTCAAACAACTCCTGTAGTAATGGCTCATGGGATGGAGAAACAAGCTTCGGTGGGGTTTTAAAGTAAAGGCTATGCAATACTTGGGATTCAGATTAATGCAACCGCGACTCAATGATGCAAGAATAAGATAGAGGCAATAGGTACTATATGTATGCAAGCATGTGGTAGTGCTTGCCTGGCAGCTCTGTTGAAGCGAGAGAAGGATCTGGGTAGTGCTCCTGGTTCTCTTGGTATATCCCCTGCTCAGCGTCTATTCGAGAAGAACCAAACAGACAAGGGCCAACATAAATAAAGTGCACAAGCATCCAAATAAAATGCGTCAAGCAAACAATCATGCCATGATGAATGATGCACAATTTGCATGGCATTAAAGTAGCATGGCATGGGTGAGGTGTGGAATACAAGATTAAATCATTTTATTGAGTTTTGGCCCCATTTTATCCTCATATTAGTTGCTGTATACAATATATTTATATGATGCATGCTGCAAAACAAACCATGGAATGCATAAACAGAAAGGTCTCGTCGAGCTAATCATTTTAGACATATCATTTGTTAAATTTGGAGTTATAAAACAAAAGTTATTAATTATTTAAGTCAAAAGGGCAATTTATTGTAATTTAAATAAACTTGGAAAATTAAAGTGTCAAAAATATATTTTGAATGGCATATTTGAAATCCTCACATTTTTCTGATTTGAAAACATATATTATTTGTTTAAATTGGGTTATATTTTAAAAGATATATTAAAACAGATTTGAATTTTGAATTTGAATTAATTTGAAAAAGATTTGAATTAAAACAGAATACAGAAAATACTTTTTATACACAGGTTTAGCTAGCCACAGTCAATGACCAGTGGGGCCAGCAGCTGACTCAGCAGCACACTGCGCGGAAAAACTTCTCTCACCGCGAGCTAGGCTAGACTAAGAGAATGACAGGTGGGGCCAGGGCGTCCTCGGGGCCACACGCGGGCGCGCCAGCGGGGGCGTGCCACGTGGGAGAGCCCGGGAGCACGGGTTAAGGGCGTAAAACGGCGGGGGTGTTTTAGCAAAACAAACAGAGAGGCTGACGGTGGGGCTACGCGGATTGCGGGTTTAGCCGAAAAACAGCAAGGGAGTTAAAAGCAAAATGGAGCGCCGTACTGTTCCTCTTCCTCCGCGGACAGATCGGTGCTCGCGCGAGGCGGGGATTCGAACCTGGGACGCGGGAGTGCGCGCTACGGGGCGCAACCAGCGCGGTGGGGTGGGGGTTGGTGTCAGGGATGCGGACGGGGCCTAGATAGGGCTTACGCGACGCTACGGCGAGGAGAAAGATCGCGACGCCGGCGCACAGAGGGTGCTCGGCGGTTGGTCCGGCGAACCTAAGGCGTCACGGCAAAGGGGACCATGTCAGGGAGGTCGGGGAGCTCACCGAGAGTTGGTTGACGGTGTTCGATCGGGCAGGAGAGCAGTTGATCGCCGACGAGGCAGAGGCCGGACGGAGCTAGGGTTTCGGCGTCGGCTCGGCGGTGATCTCCGGCTCTGGCGCGTCTCCTCCTCGACGGCGGGTACAGGACGATGCAGGGGACCCTCCTCGATCTCCCAGGCCACTTCACGGACGCGCGGCTCGACTGGATCAACGGGACGTGGAGGAGGCCGACGGTTCTGCCGGCGATGGGGTAGCGGCGGCGATGGAGAAGAAGGAAGGAGGGGAGGGCAGGCGCCTGGGGTGGATCTGGGGCAGAGGGGAGCCAGGGGACGGTGGTAGATAGCAGAGAGGGAGAGGGGGTGCCGTGGGGGAGTGGTGGAGGGAAAAGGTGGCTCGGCCACCTTTTTCTCCTCCTCTCCTCACGTGCTCGGTCGAGCAGGGGCAGGGCAGGTGCATGGGGCTTCCATGTGGGACCAGAGGAGAGGCCAGGGAGGGTGGCTCGGTGTAGGACCCGCTTGGTAGAGAGAGAGAGCTAGGGAGAGAGAGGCGAGACTCGGGTAGGGTTAGAGCTAGGCTCGGGTTTGAGCTAGGTTTGGAGCTAGGGTTAGGTGAGAGGGGTATCTCGACCAGGGGGAGGGTGGCTAGGTGGGGTAGCCTTGGAAGGGAGAGAGGCCGAGAGAGGGAGGTGGTAGCTAGGGTAGGTCATGGGTTAGATGGAGGGTTAGGTTTAGGGTTTAGCTAGGATGGGGTATGGGGGTATGGTGATGATGGGGTAAGGGATGGTCTAGGGCTTAGAGAGATGGAGGGGTTCTTTTTGACTATATCAAGGATGATCAACCAAGATCAAGCAAGGTAGCCAAAAGAGAGAAAAGAAGAAAAGGGGATGATGGCATAGATGGATATGGTGATGGGGTTTTAAGCAAGATCAACATAGATCAAGCCAAAAGAAAAGATAGAGGTAGAGAGAGAGGGATGATCCACTCAAAAATCAAATAAAAATCCAAATGACAAGCTAAAGGGGTACTTGCATGGCCCATGCAAAATATTTATTGCCATGTGGGTTCTTGTGAAAAAATATTATTACATGGCATTAATATTATGCATTCCCAAAACTGGAATAAAAGCCAAGCAGAAAGAATTAAAAAGGATGCCCCATGTGGAATAGATGGAGATGACCATGTTTGAATAGAAATGGGACTTGCTAGTGTGTATGTGCCACTAGATACTTAATAGCCCCAAAATATTCCAACATGAGCATAATTCCATGATAGTCCATATGGAAGCTAGGGAAAAGGGTTCCACTCACAAGGCATGCAAAGGTGGCCATGTGGCTCTCATATATCACTGATGTGAAAACAACATGATGCTAAGATGAGAGCATGTGGAAAAGAATTGGATCCATCCCAACCCACATGAGCTAGAGGTAAAACCAATAAGTGCCAAGCCCATATTTAGTTGGATGGTGGAATTATAAGGTGGTGAAAGAAAGGTGGTGGTGTTAACAAAAGATATGCCCCCAACTCAACTTGGGCATTTAAACAATATATCAAGAACCAAATACAATATCAAGAGGCAAATACAATTTACAATGCATATGAGAGAAGAACCAAATCAAAAGGGTTTTATATGATGCTCAAATGCAAGGTGGCATGATGACATGAGCATGATATAATTATGATGCAACAATTATATATAGGAAGTAGCACTTATATAGACTAGGCTAGTAGCATTGCAATTTTTAGACAATTGGGATGCTACAACTCTCCCCCACTAAACAAGAATCTCGCCCCGAGATTCCTAGGAAAAGAAAACAACACAAGGAGAGGCGGGTGTTCGAACGAAGGTGACCCTCACGTTCCCAAGTTGAAGAACAACGGAATGGTGCGACCACTACACCTTGCAAAACTTGCTAGACTTGTTGCGAGTCTTGCGTTTTGCTTGAGACACAAAGGGTTAGAAGAGTTGAAGGATTGTCGTGAGACAAGAAGGATATGATGAACATAGCTCTGATTTTCTCGAGAAACATGATAAAAGAATAGGACCACTTGTGAGAGAAAAGGAAAAGATGATGTATCATGGATAAAGAAAGACACGCCGTTGAGATTAAAGATTTACCGATACTAGAGAGGATGAATCTTTGTGTCGCCGGAAGAAAAAGAGCTAGACTGGAGAGGTTTTGAACCGCTATGACAATAGCATCGTATCTTCTCTCGGATTTAAGAAACGAAGTTCGGAAACAATATTGCCTTCAAACAATAGAGTCCCTTGATATCAACAGAAAGATTTAGTTAGACATCGTCGGATTAGATTCTTCTTGCGCCGGTAAGAACCAAAGGATCACGCAATTGAGGTGCGCGGATATAACTTCCAGAGACGGATGTGAAGCCAGATCATGGTGGAATCCCGAGAAGCAAAGAATATGGAGGATCTGGAGTTTATTGTAGATATACTTATTGCTTTCTTTAGCCTTGAGGCTAACGCACTAGATGTGCGGCTGATGGCATCAACCATAATTGGCTTTACCACAGAAAAAGAATTGATGAAACAAAGAGAGAGATAGCTTCCTTTCATCTTGTTTGGGGATGTCGAGCACCGGTAGAAAGACGAGGACCGAAAAGAGTTTGCGTTTGTTTCCACCAGATAATTGAGGATTTTGCTCCGTGTAGAAAGGACGAGATCACCCACAAGAGATTATTGATTACCTTCTTCGAGAGAGCACTCCGGAAAAACAAGGACGGAAGTAAAAGTATCGAGGGATAAAGGCCACTTCTAACTTCCGTGGAATGAGTGAAATCACATTAATTCACCAATTCAATGTACAAGAGCGAATGATAAGAGTAGTGGTATGGTAGCTACTCCATCCCGCACTCAAAGCATTACTCCGCACATGAATAAGAAAACCATGCAACCCAACTACTGAAACAGACTGAAGGTATTGACAAGAAGAACTCATGGAACTCCGTTAGCAAACAAGGATAGATGCAAACGATTCACCGGATCCAAGATAGATAAAGATGATGATGTTGTCGTCATGTCTGAAGTACCAAGCCACCAGAAAGATATGAAGGAAGATTACGGAGAAGAACTGCAAGATTCAACAGCTACAGAAAAGATAGCACCACTTGAACAGAAGGAAAACAAGATCTGGAAGGTATTCATGGCCTCCGGTGGGTTGAGCATAGACGATAGAGCGAGAGGGTTTCAAGAGATTACTTAACGAGATAGAGGTGAAAGAACTCCATGTTCTTCTTGAAATGATTGAGAGAGATTTAGCAGTCTTGAGGAAATCTACGGCGGAACGACGATGATAACTTGCCAACAAGGAACAACTCCGGATTGGTTGAAGATGGAGGATGGAATTAACAATGGACTTGCTAATTCCAGAATTGAAGCAATGTATTTAGCAGAAGGACGTGGTCGAGATAGGTGACTTCAAGAAGCCAGAATTCACGCTTTGAGAACTTTGCACACAGGCAGTGTTCACGAAGCTTGAGAGAAAGAGACACAGATGATCTTCCATGTTCTTCCATTGATATGGAATAGGCAAGCATATTATCAACATATACCACCATGGATTAACAAGATATTCCCAGAATACCAAGTTCAAAAGGCGAGAGAAACGAACAAATGCTCGAACACTTCCTGAGCTCAACGCTCTTAGAAAGATCAATATTAAGAGCACGGGTTCGTGATGAAGAAGATGCACTGGAAGAATAGATTATCTGGTCCTTCGGAAGAAAAAGAGATGCCACCTGGTTCACATTGTCGATTGGATCGCCGGTTACAAAGATAAAGAGATCTTGGAGGATGAAAAGATGATGGGTCATACCTTAAGCAAAGCTACCAGAGACGAAAGATGCAATTCCCTCGTCTCAAAGAGAATTTTGCAGATATGGAGTTGAAAAAGATGTGCAGCATGATGGACAGAGGATAGACCGCTGTAGTGCCTTGAGAAAACTCCGGATTGCCAAAGATACTTGAATATGCATAGATATGATCACGGTGTACTCAAGATCACAGGAGATAACCTTATCCTCCAGATGGTGACGGTTGATAGCTTTTTCCCATATTCCAATCGACACTTATCATGAGTGGAATATAGCTATGCCGAGAGCCAAATTACATTCACCAGCATCGGATCGACACATGTTATGTAACTAGCCCAAGAGAAAAGGAGGTGAAACAAACTCCAGGATTAAGCGCCGGTGACAAAAGAATGAGTTAGCATGGACATGCTGATAAAAGGAAGATAGATAATGTTTCACACACGACTGGAAAGGAGTGTGGAAACACAGATGTATCAAAGAAAAATTTTCCGCATTTTTCGGCATTAAAATACCAATAGATGCGCAAAAACACTTATCAGGCAGAGATTAGCGACTGATGATTACACAGAAGGTGGAGTTGCTAGAAGGAAGGACACCCTTAAGAAGATGGCACTGGTTAACAAGGAGTCAGATAGATCGCGCCGGTTTGCAAAAGCCTGTCGGTATGGAATGTACCAACAGTTGATAACCAAAGGCAGATTGTGATAACAAGTTGGATGCAACAGATAGACAAGGAATTACACACACACACACAACCTATGGTACTACGGAATCCCAGAACACGTGAATCCTAGTTTGAATTTTAAGAAGAGGATTGAAAACGTTACACTTCCTTACCAGAAAAAGGGTGGTGGGTGGGTAAGAAGAAAAATGGAAGCAGTCCTACTCTCGCATTTTGTTTTTCCCTAGTATACATAGCTACCCAAAATATTTCCTAGACAGACAACGACCATTTGGCTGAGACCCTGAAGGGCGGGATGGCTCTGATACCAATTGTAACTACCTCGATGAATTACGCTCCTAGTTACAAGCCTGGATGAACGGAAATGGTTGAAATAGTACGGTGGGGCCCAAATGCCACTCACAGGTAGACCTTTCGACCGTCCCAACCATTTCCAAACATCGGGACAAGAACGGGCGGCGTAATCGGCAGGCGAAGGGATCAACTACATACACAAATGAGTATGTATGCAAGCCACCATACAACAGTACATCAGAGCCATTCCATCTAAAAAGAAAGGAAATATAGCAACGCCATACGGCAAGATCCAAATATCCTAGATAGATATCTTAGTTCAGGATATCTCCTCATACATCAATCAACAGAGTATCAAGCGGAAGCGGAAGACAAAATCCGAGTACGGATAAGAAGCAAATCGGCATAAGATGCCCCATAAATAAGCAGATCCCGCCCACAGATCTCACGGATCCCCGTTCCCGGAATCTCTACACCGAATGATCGTTGCCCACATCGTCCATCTCTTCCACCCAGTATCCATCTTGCGAATGTACCTGTTCATCTGAACCAATAATTTATCGTGTGAGACCCTAGGGGTACTCAGCAAGTCTTTATGCCGCTAAAGGGGACACAACCTGGGGTGACGCAATTGCAGCAAAAGATAAACCCTAACAATTCTATAGATACTCGCTAACCATCCGCCTAACCAGAGATAGACGGATGTCCGTGAATTAATAACAACAGTTATAACAGTAATCTTAACAGATCCATCCTCCTCCTCGCTTACCGACGAGGAAGCGGACGAACAACCCCCCATCCGTTGGCAGTTTTATTATCCATTCCGTGAGTATTGCACTATTTACTAGTCAGGTACCTAGTCTAGTCAAATTAAAAGCGGTACTTTAGTTATGCTTGTCTATGATCGAGAAACTGTGCTCCAAGTCGTCCATAACCGCGGACACGGCTTTCAGAAAGTTTTACCCTGCAGGGGTGCACAAATAGCAACACACACTCGATATGCCTCGGAAAAACCAAATCAAAACCCAACGAGACAGTCACGACAAAGCGATCACAGGATTCAGAAATATTTCAGGGGGCCACCCCATTAAGCTACCCGCGACGAAGTTGGCCGACTCCAAGACGGACTCAAGGTTTGCGCCAATGGCTGTGAACGACTGGGAACCCGAAAATGTGACTGGGCTTGTCGACACCACGAAAACACTCCGTTTTCCTAAACAGTACAGTGTGCAGTACCTCGCACAATTTAAATAAAGCAGTAAAGCATGGCATAAGTACAGGATAGTAAATAAAACCTCAAACTAGTTTGTGGCCCCAAGAAATAAGAATGAATCAAGCTCTGGCTCAGGGGGGTTCATAAGCCTCCCGGATGTGGATAGCGCGAATATTCTTGGAACAGGAATCAAGTACTCGGGGTCTTACGGGACACAAGTGAGCCTGAAAAACCAAATAGCGAATATGGCTCACCGATGCCACTTTCATTAGTTATCCCATTACTACTCTGGTTAAGTTGTTTAGGTACCTCATTATCCATCGGACACTCACATACCCTACACATGCTGTTCTACGACTCGCATGGCTCAAACAACTCCTGTAGTAATGGCTCATGGGATGGAGAAACAAGCTTCGGTGGGGTTTTAAAGTAAAGGCTATGCAATACTTGGGATTCAGATTAATGCAACCGCGACTCAATGATGCAAGAATAAGATAGAGGCAATAGGTACTATATGTATGCAAGCATGTGGTAGTGCTTGCCTGGCAGCTCTGTTGAAGCGAGAGAAGGATCTGGGTAGTGCTCCTGGTTCTCTTGGTATATCCCCTGCTCAGCGTCTATTCGAGAAGAACCAAACAGACAAGGGCCAACATAAATAAAGTGCACAAGCATCCGAATAAAATGCGTCAAGCAAACAATCATGCCATGATGAATGATGCACAATTTGCATGGCATTAAAGTAGCATGGCATGGGTGAGGTGTGGAATACAAGATTAAATCATTTTATTGAGTTTTGGCCCCATTTTATCCTCATATTAGTTGCTGTATACAATATATTTATATGATGCATGCTGCAAAACAAACCATGGAATGCATAAAAAGAAAGGTCTCGTCGAGCTAATAATTTTAGACATATCATTTGTTAAATTTGGAGTTATAAAACAAAAGTTATTAATTATTTAAGTCAAAAGGGCAATTTATTGTAATTTAAATAAACTTGGAAAATTAAAGTGTCAAAAATATATTTTGAATGGCATATTTGAAATCCTCACATTTTTCTGATTTGAAAACATATATTATTTGTTTAAATTGGGTTATATTTTAAAAGATATATTAAAACAGATTTGAATTAATTTGAAAAAGATTTGAATTAAAACAGAATACAGAAAATACTTTTTATACACAGGTTTAGCTAGCCACAGTCAATGACCAGTGGGGCCAGCAGCTGACTCAGCAGCACACTGCGCGGAAAAACTTCTCTCACCGCGAGCTAGGCTAGACTAAGAGAATGACAGGTGGGGCCAGGGCGTCCTCGGGGCCACACGCGGGCGCGCCAGCGGGGGCGTGCCACGTGGGAGAGCCCGGGAGCACGGGTTAAGGGCGTAAAACGGCGGGGGTGTTTTAGCAAAACAAACAGAGAGGCTGACGGTGGGGCTACGCGGACTGCGGGTTTAGCCGAAAAAAGCAAGGGAGTTAAAAGCAAAATGGAGCGCCGTACTGTTCCTCTTCCTCCGCGGACAGATCGGTGCTCGCGCGAGGCGGGGATTCGAACCTGGGACGCGGGAGTGCGCGCTACGGGGCGCAACCAGCGCGGTGGGGTGGGGGTTGGTGTCAGGGATGCGGACGGGGCCTAGATAGGGCTTACGCGACGCTACGGCGAGGAGAAAGATCGCGACGCCGGCGCACAGAGGGTGCTCGGCGGTTGGTCCGGCGAACCTAAGGCGTCACGGCAAAGGGGACCATGTCAGGGAGGTCGGGGAGCTCACCGAGAGTTGGTTGACGGTGTTCAATCGGGCAGGAGAGCAGTTGATCGCCGACGAGGCAGAGGCCGGACGAAGCTAGGGTTTCGGCGTCGGCTCGGCGGTGATCTCCGGCTCTGGCGCGTCTCCTCCTCGACGGCGGGTACAGGACGATGCAGGGGACCCTCCTCGATCTCCCAGGCCACTTCACGGACGCGCGGCTCGACTGGATCAACGGGACGTGGAGGAGGCCGACGGTTCTGCCGGCGATGGGGTAGCGGCGGCGATGGAGAAGAAGGAAGGAGGGGAGGGCAGGCGCCTGGGGTGGATCTGGGGCAGAGGGGAGCCAGGGGACGGTGGTAGATAGCAGAGAGGGAGAGGGGGTGCCGTGGGGGAGTGGTGGAGGGAAAAGGTGGCTCGGCCACCTTTTTCTCCTCCTCTCCTCACGTGCTCGGTCGGGCAGGGGCAGGGCAGGTGCATGGGGCTTCCACGTGGGACCAGAGGAGAGGCCAGGGAGGGTGGCTCGGTGTAGGACCCGCTTGGTAGAGAGAGAGAGCTAGGGAGAGAGAGGCGAGACTCGGGTAGGGTTAGAGCTAGGCTCGGGTTTGAGCTAGGTTTGGAGCTAGGGTTAGGTGAGAGGGGTATCTCGACCAGGGGGAGGGTGGCTAGGTGGGGTAGCCTTGGAAGGGAGAGAGGCCGAGAGAGGGAGGTGGTAGCTAGGGTAGGTCATGGGTTAGATGGAGGGTTAGGTTTAGGGTTTAGCTAGGATGGGGTATGGGGGTATGGTGATGATGGGGTAAGCGATGGTCTAGGGCTTAGAGAGATGGAGGGGTTCTTTTTGACTAGATCAAGGATGATCAACCAAGATCAAGCAAGGTAGCCAAAAGAGAGAAAAGAAGAAAAGGGGATGATGGCATAGATGGATATGGTGATGGGGTTTTAAGCAAGATCAACATAGATCAAGCCAAAAGAAAATATAGAGGTAGAGAGAGAGGGATGATCCACTCAAAAATCAAATAAAAATCCAAATGACAAGCTAAAGGGGTACTTGCATGGCCCATGCAAAATATTTATTGCCATGTGGGTTCTTGTGAAAACAATATTATTACATGGCATTAATATTATGCATTCCCAAAACTGGAATAAAAGCCAAGCAGAAAGAATTAAAAAGGATGCCCCATGTGGAATAGATGGAGATGACCATGTTTGAATAGAAATGGGACTTGCTAGTGTGTATGTGCCACTAGATACTTAATAGCCCCAAAATATTCCAACATGAGCATAATTCCATGATAGTCCATATGGAAGCTAGGGAAAAGGGTTCCACTCACAAGGCATGCAAAGGTGGCCATGTGGCTCTCATATATCACTGATGTGAAAACAACATGATGCTAAGATGAGAGCATGTGGAAAAGAATTGGATCCATCCCAACCCACATGAGCTAGAGGTAAAACCAATAAGTGCCAAGCCCATATTTAGTTGGATGGTGGAATTATAAGGTGGTGAAAGAAAGGTGGTGGAGTTAACAAAAGATATGCCCCCAACTCAACTTGGGCATTTAAACAATATATCAAGAACCAAATACAATATCAAGAGGCAAATACAATTTACAATGCATATGAGAGAAGAACGAAATCAAAAGGGTTTTATATGATGCTCAAATGCAAGGTGGCATGATGACATGAGCATGATATAATTATGATGCAACAATTATATATAGGAAGTAGCACTTATATAGACTAGGCTAGTAGCATTGCAATTTTTAGACAATTGGGATGCTACAACTCTCCCCCACTAAACAAGAATCTCGCCCCGAGATTCCTAGGAAAAGAAAACAACACAAGGAGAGGCGGGTGTTCGAACGAAGGTGACCCTCACGTTCCCAAGTTGAAGAACAACGGAATGGTGCGACCACTACACCTTGCAAAACTTGCTAGACTTGTTGCGAGTCTTGCGTTTTGCTTGAGACACAAAGGGTTAGAAGAGTTGAAGGATTGTCGTGAGACAAGAAGGATAGGATGAACATAGCTCTGATTTTCTCGAGAAACATGATAAAAGAATAGGACCACTTGTGAGAGAAAAGGAAAAGATGATGTATCATGGATAAAGAAAGACACGCCGTTGAGATTAAAGATTTACCGATACTAGAGAGGATGAATCTTTGTGTCGCCGGAAGAAAAAGAGCTAGACTGGAGAGGTTTTGAACCGCTATGACAATAGCATCGTATCTTCTCTCGGATTTAAGAAACGAAGTTCGGAAACAATATTGCCTTCAAACAATAGAGTCCCTTGATATCAATAGAAAGATTTAGTTAGACATCGTCGGATTAGATTCTTCTTGCGCCGGTAAGAACCAAAGGATCACGCAATTGAGGTGCGCGGATATAACTTCCAGAGACGGATGTGAAGCCAGATCATGGTGGAATCCCGAGAAGCAAAGAATATGGAGGATCTGGAGTTTATTGTAGATATACTTATTGCTTTCTTTAGCCTTGAGGCTAACGCACTAGATTTGCGGCTGATGGCATCAACCATAATTGGCTTTACCACAGAAAAAGAATTGATGAAACAAAGAGAGAGATAGCTTCCTTTCATCTTGTTTGGGGATGTCGAGCACCGGTAGAAAGACGAGGACCGAAAAGAGTTTGCGTTTGTTTCCACCAGATAATTGAGGATTTTGCTCCGTGTAGAAAGGACGAGATCACCCACAAGAGATTATTGATTACCTTCTTCGAGAGAGCACTCCGGAAAAACAAGGACGGAAGTAAAAGTATCGAGGGATAAAGGCCACTTCTAACTTCCGTGGAATGAGTGAAATCACATTAATTCACCAATTCAATGTACAAGAGCGAATGATAAGAGTAGTGGTATGGTAGCTACTCCATCCCGCACTCAAAGCATTACTCCACACATGAATAAGAAAACCATGCAACCCAACTACTGAAACAGACTGAAGGTATTGACAAGAAGAACTCATGGAACTCCGTTAGCAAACAAGGATAGATGCAAACGATTCACCGGATCCAAGATAGATAAAGATGATGATGTTGTCGTCATGTCTGAAGTACCAAGCCACCAGAAAGATATGAAGGAAGATTACGGAGAAGAACTGCAAGATTCAACAACTACAGAAAAGATAGCACCACTTGAACAGAAGGAAAACAAGATCTGGAAGGTCTTCATGGCCTCCGGTGGGTTGAGCATAGACGATAGAGCGAGAGGGTTTCAAGAGATTACTTAACGAGATAGAGGTGAAAGAACTCCATGTTCTTCTTGAAATGATTGAGAGAGATTTAGCAGTCTTGAGGAAATCTACGGCGGAACGACGATGATAACTTGCCAACAAGGAAAAACTCCGGATTGGTTGAAGATGGAGGATGGAATTAACAATGGACTTGCTAATTCCAGAATTGAAGCAATGTATTTAGCAGAAGGACGTGGTCGAGATAGGTGACTTCAAGAAGCTAGAATTCACGCTTTGAGAACTTTGCACACAGGCAGTGTTCACGAAGCTTGAGAGAAAGAGACACAGATGATCTTCCATGTTCTTCCATTGATATGGAATAGGCAAGCATATTATCAACATATACCACCATGGATTAACAAGATATTCCCAGAATACCAAGTTCAAAAGGCGAGAGAAACGAACAAATGCTCGAACACTTCCTGAGCTCAACGCTCTTAGAAAGATCAATATTAAGAGCACGGGTTCGTGATGAAGAAGATGCACTAGAAGAATAGATTATCTGGTCCTTCGGAAGAAAAAGAGATGCCACCTGGTTCACATTGTCGATTGGATCACCGGTTACAAAGATAAAGAGATCTTGGAGGATGAAAAGATGATGGGTCATACCTTAAGCAAAGCTACCAGAGACGAAAGATGCAATTCCCTCGTCTGAAAGAGAATTTTGCAGATATGGAGTTGAAAAAGATGTGCAGCATGATGGACAGAGGATAGACCGCCGTAGTGCCTTGAGAAAACTCCGGATTGCCAAAGATACTTGAATATGCATAGATATGATCACGGTGTACTCAAGATCACAGGAGATAACCTTATCCTCCAGATGGTGACGGTTGATAGCTTTTTCCCATATTCCAATCGACACTTATCATGAGTGGAATATAGCTATGCCGAGAGCCAAATTACATTCACCAGCATCGGATCGACACATGTTATGTAACTATCCCAAGAGAAAAGGAGGTGAAACAAACTCCAGGATTAAGCGCCGGTGACAAAAGAATGAGTTAGCATGGACATGCTGATAAAAGGAAGATAGATAATGTTTCACACACGACTGGAAAGGAGTGTGGAAACACAGATGTATCAAAGAAAAAATTTCCGCATTTTTCGGCATTAAAATACCAATAGATGCGCAAAAACACTTATCAGGCAGAGATTAGCGACTGATGATTACACAGAAGGTGGAGTTGCTAGAAGGAAGGACACCCTTAAGAAGATAGCACTGGTTAACAAGGAGTCAGATAGATCGCGCCGGTTTGCAAAAGCCTGTCGGTATGGAATGTACCAACAGTTGATAACCAAAGGCAGATTGTGATAACAAGTTGGATGCAACAGATAGACAAGGAATTACACACACACACACAACCTATGGTACTACGGAATCCCAGAACACGTGAATCCTAGTTTGAATTTTAAGAAGAGGATTGAAAACGTTACACTTCCTTACCAGAAAAAGGGTGGTGGGTGGGTAAGAAGAAAAATGGAAGCAGTCCTACTCTCGCATTTTGTTTTTCCCTAGTATACATAGCTACCCAAAATATTTGCTAGACAGACAACGACCATTTGGCTGAGACCCTGAAGGGCGGGATGGCTCTGATACCAATTGTAACTACCTCGGTGAATTACGCTCCTAGTTACAAGCCTGGATGAACGGAAATGGTTGAAATAGTACGGTGGGGCCCAAATGCCACTCACAGGTAGACCTTTCGGCCGTCCCAACCATTTCCAAACATCAGGACAAGAACGGGCGGCGTAATCGGCAGGCGAAGGGATCAACTACATACACAAATGAGTATGTATGCAAGCCACCATACAACAGTACATCAGAGCCATTCCATCTAAAAAGAAAGGAAATATAGCAACGCCATACGGCAAGATCCAAATATCCTAGATAGATATCTTAGTTCAGGATATCTCCTCATACATCAATCAACAGAGTATCAAGCGGAAGCGGAAGACAAAATCCGAGTACGGATAAGAAGCAAATCGGCATAAGATGCCCCATAAATAAGCAGATCCCGCCCACAGATCTCACGGATCCCCGTTCCCGGAATCTCTACACCGAATGATCGTTGCCCACATCGTCCATCTCTTCCACCCAGTATCCATCTTGCGAATGTACCTGTTCATCTGAACCAATAATTTATCGTGTGAGACCCTAGGGGTACTCAGCAAGTCTTTATGCCGCTAAAGGGGACACAACCTGGGGTGACGCAATTGCAGCAAAAGATAAACCCTAACAATTCTATAGATACTCGCTAACCATCCGCCTAACCAGAGATAAACGGATGTCCGTGAATTAATAACAACAGTTATAACAGTAATCTTAACAGATCCATCCTCCTCCTCGCTTACCGACGAGGAAGCGGACGAACAACCCCCCATCCGTTGGCAGTTTTATTATCCATTCCGTGAGTATTGCACTATTTACTAGTCAGGTACCTAGTCTAGTCAAATTAAAAGCGGTACTTTAGTTATGCTTGTCTATGATCGAGAAACTGTGCTCCAAGTCGTCCATAACCGCGGACACGGCTTTCAGAAAGTTTTACCCTGCAGGGGTGCACAAATAGCAACACACACTCGATATGCCTCGGAAAAACCAAATCAAAACCCAACGAGACAGTCACGACAAAGCGATCACAGGATTCAGAAATATTTCAGGGGGCCACCCCATTAAGCTACCCGCGACGAAGTTGGCCGACTCCGAGACGGACTCAAGGTTTGCGCCAATGGCTGTGAACGACTGGGAACCCGAAAATGTGACTGGGCTTGTCGACACCACGAAAACACTCCGTTTTCCTAAACAGTACAGTGTGCAGTACCTCGCACAATTTAAATAAAGCAGTAAAGCATGGCATAAGTACATGATAGTAAATAAAACCTCAAACTAGTTTGTGGCCCCAAGAAATAAGAATGAATCAAGCTCTGGCTCAGGGGGGTTCATAAGCCTCCCGGATGTGGATAGCGCGAATATTCTTGGAACAGGAATCAAGTACTCGGGGTCTTACGGGACACAAGTGAGCCTGAAAAACCAAATAGCGAATATGGCTCACCGATGCCACTTTCATTAGTTATCCCATTACTACTCTGGTTAAGTTGTTTAGGTACCTCATTATCCATCGGACACTCACATACCCTACACATGCTGTTCTACGACTCGCATGGCTCAAACAACTCCTGTAGTAATGGCTCATGGGATGGAGAAACAAGCTTCGGTGGGGTTTTAAAGTAAAGGCTATGCAATACTTGGGATTCAGATTAATGCAACCGCGACTCAATGATGCAAGAATAAGATAGAGGCAATAGGTACTATATGTATGCAAGCATGTGGTAGTGCTTGCCTGGCAGCTCTGTTGAAGCGAGAGAAGGATCTGGGTAGTGCTCCTGGTTCTCTTGGTATATCCCCTGCTCAGCGTCTATTCGAGAAGAACCAAACAGACAAGGGCCAACATAAATAAAGTGCACAAGCATCCGAATAAAATGCGTCAAGCAAACAATCATGCCATGATGAATCATGCACAATTTGAATGGCATTAAAGTAGCATGGCATGGGTGAGGTGTGGAATACAAGATTAAATCATTTTATTGAGTTTTGGCCCCATTTTATCCTCATATTAGTTGCTGTATACAATATATTTATATGATGCATGCTGCAAAACAAACCATGGAATGCATAAACAGAAAGGTCTCGTCGAGCTAATCATTTTAGACATATCATTTGTTAAATTTGGAGTTATAAAACAAAAGTTATTAATTATTTAAGTCAAAAGGGCAATTTATTGTAATTTAAATAAACTTGGAAAATTAAAGTGTCAAAAATATATTTTGAATGGCATATTTGAAATCCTCACATTTTTCTGATTTGAAAACATATATTATTTGTTTAAATTGGGTTATATTTTAAAAGATATATTAAAACAGATTTGAATTTTGAATTTGAATTAATTTGAAAAAGATTTGAATTAAAACAGAATACAGAAAATACTTTTTATACACAGGTTTAGCTAGCCACAGTCAATGACCAGTGGGGCCAGCAGCTGACTCAGCAGCACACTGCGCGGAAAAACTTCTGTCACCGCGAGCTAGGCTAGACTAAGAGAATGACAGGTGGGGCCAGGGCGTCCTCGGGGCCACACGCGGGCGTGCCAGCGGGGGCGTGCCACGTGGGAGAGCCCGGGAGCGCGGGTTAAGGGCGTAAAACGGAAGGGGTGTTTTAGCAAAACAAACAGAGAGGCTGACGGTGGGGCTACGCGGACTGCGGGTTTAGCCGAAAAACAGCAAGGGGGTTAAAAGCAAAATGGAGCGCCGTACTGTTCCTCTTCCTCCGCGGACAGATCGGTGATCGCGCGAGGCGGGGATTCAAACCTGGGATGCGGGAGTGCGCGCTGCGGGGCGCAACCAGCGCGGTGGGGTGGGGGTTGGTGTCAGGGATGCGGACGGGGCCTAGATAGGGCTTACGCGACGCTACGGCGAGGAGAAAGATCGCGACGCCGGCGCACAGAGGGTGCTCGGCGGTTGGTCCGGCGAACCTAAGGCGTCACGGCGAAGGGGACCATGTCAGGGAGGTCGGGGAGCTCACCGAGAGTTGGTTGACGGTGTTCGATCGGGCAGGAGAGCAGTTGATCGCCGACGAGGCAGAGGCCGGACGGAGCTAGGGTTTCGGCGTCGGCTCGGCGGTGATCTCCGGCTCTGGCGCGTCTCCTCCTCGACGGCGGGTACAGGACGATGCAGGGGACCCTCCTCGATCTCCCAGGCCACTTCACGGACGCGCGGCTCGACTGGATCAACGGGACATGGAGGAGGCCGACGGTTCTGCCGGCGATGGGGTAGCGGCGGCGATGGAGAAGAAGGAAGGAGGGGAGGGCAGGTGCCTCGGGTGGATCTGGGGCAGAGGGGAGCCAGGGGACGGTGGTAGATAGCAGAGAGGGAGAGGGGGTGCCGTGGGGGAGTGGTGGAGGGAAAAGGTGGCTCGGCCACCTTTTTCTCCTCCTCTCCTCACGTGCTCGGTCGGGCAGGGGCAGGGCAGGTGCATGGGGCTTCCATGTGGGACCAGAGGCGAGGCCAGGGAGGGTGGCTCGGTGTAGGACCCGCTTGGTAGAGAGAGAGATCTAGGGAGAGAGAGGCGAGACTCGGGTAGGGTTAGAGCTAGGCTCGGGTTTGAGCTAGGTTTGGAGCTAGGGTTAGGTGAGAGGGGTATCTCGACCAGGGGGAGGGTGGCTAGGTGGGGTAGCCTTGGAAGGGAGAGAGGCCGAGAGAGGGAGGTGGTAGCTAGGGTAGGTCATGGGTTAGATGGAGGGTTAGGTTTAGGGTTTAGCTAGGATGGGGTATGGGGGTATGGTGATGATGGGGTAAGGGATGGTCTAGGGCTTAGAGAGAGATGGAGGGGTTCTTTTTGACTAGATCAAGGATGATCAACCAAGCTCAAGCAAGGTAGCCAAAAGAGAGAAAAGAAGAAAAGGGGATGATGGCATAGATGGATATGGTGATGGGGTTTTAAGAAAGATCAACATAGATCAAGCCAAAAGAAAAGATAGAGGTAGAGAGAGAGGGATGATCCACTCAAAAATCAAATAAAAATCCAAATGACAAGCTAAAGGGGTACTTGCATGGCCCATGCAAAATATTTATTGCCATGTGTGTTGTGAAAACAATATTATTACATGGCATTAATATTATGCATTCCCAAAACTGGAATAAAAGCCAAGCAGAAAGAATTAAAAAGGATGCCCCATGTGGAATAGATGGAGATGACCATGTTTGAATAGAAATGGGACTTGCTAGTGTGTATGTGCCACTAGATACTTAATAGCCCCAAAATATTCCAACATGAGCATAATTCCATGATAGTCCATATGGAAGCTAGGTAAAAGGGTTCCACTCACAAGGCATGCAAAGGGGACCACCGAGCACAAACCGCGCCCAGGGCCACCGCACCATGACAGTGCCGCCCCCAGAGCGCGCTCTGTCCCCGCTCGCACAGACCATCCCTTGGCACCATCCCGTGCCCACCGCTCCACCTCGACCTGGAGAACACCCCAGACATCCCCGTTCGCCGCCCAAAGCCTCACAGCCACCGCTCGCCGTGGACACCGCCGCTATGGCCGCGTAGAGAGCCACCTCGCCCAGACAGCGTGCCACCGCCCCTACAATCGCATTTAAGTTCTAGAGCACCGCCAGGGAACAGCCCATTGATCGCCACCCCCAGCCATGCCTCTACCCCGCCGTAGCCTTGTCGCCGGAGTCGCCTGCCCATCCTGCTCGGTCTCACCGTCGGGCCTATAAAAGGAGCCCTCCCCAGCCTCTTCTCTCCACACCATTCCACTCCCCTCACCTCTCTAAACCTCACCCACCTCTAGCCGGAGCAAGTGGAGCAGCAGCTCGCCGGAATTGGAGCCGGAGCAGCCGCGGCAGGAGGAGAAGGGCGCCGTTGATTGCGACCACCCCAAGCTCCGCCGCAACCGCGCCTCGCCTCGCCGTCGTCTTGCATGTCGTTTGCCCGCCTCACCGACCCCGCTGGAGCCCTGGTACGTCCCCAGTAGACCCCCACCGAGCCGCTAGGGTTCGAGCTCGTCGGCGACCTGTTCGTCGTCGGCGACGACCCTCAGCCGTTGATCTCGCTTCTAATCTTACGACCCACAACACGTGTACCGTTTCGCGTTTCAAGTGCCGCTGACACACAGGACCCCCCTGTCAGCCGAGCCCCACGCCGCGGAGCGCCACTGGGCCGGCCCATTCCTTTTCCCGCGCTAGCCCATCGATTCAAATCTGGATTTTTCTTTTTAGTTAAATCTAGTTTCTATCCCCTAGTTTGAAAATCATTTCAGAGAGTTTTAGAAATCCAAATTTCATGAAACCAATTTTGTCTGAAAGGTATTAAAATGATCTATCCAAGCCCATTGGATTTAATCCAATTAGAGTTATAGATCTCTCCTAATAAAAATAAGAAGATAGAAGCTTTTGCAACTTGCAACATTTTTATAAAATCAACCAAGTTAGATTTTGAGTTGATTCCAACTTTCAAAAATCACATTTCATCATATCTATCTAACCATGTAATAATATTAAGGTTGACATGCAGTGACTTTGGACTAGTTCCAAAATAATGCTATATAGGCATTTCTAGTCACTTTAAATCATTAAATAATAAACTTAAACTAAAGTAATATTGATCCAACCTTTAAATCTCATTACCACATGTTAGAATATGTGGTGAGGACATGTGTCCACATGATCCCATATTTTGGTGGTGAATATTAAATTTTAGTTAATATTTTAATGAGTACAAATTACTTTTCTAAAATAAAAAGGATGAAACTATTGAAATTAAACTTGTGATGCTTGTGATGATAATAGATCATAAATTGTGTGTTTTAGAATGCTACTTAGCCTAGTTAAGTATTGTTCGGTGATTGTGCACTCCCTATGTATTTATAGAAGATAGTACCGACCAAGCTTACGAGGAGGAGGAGTTCTACCAAGAAGAAGAAGAAGAAAACTTCAACCACTTCACCAACCAAGGCAAGCTATTGTTAGCAAGCTAGAATTAAGCTAGATGTCTGAGCAAGGATGCTTTAGGCATGCTTTGATCACACCCCTTTTTAACTATTAGTACCCCAAGCCTTACTTACAAGTTTTACTCCCCTTAGTATGCAAAGTTCCTTACTTATTTTGAAGGTAACATAAAAAGTATAAAAAATTGACCTACTTAGAAAACTTTAGATGTCATTCTATGGCATGAGATTGATCCCATCCTTCCACCTTAGTGAACACTCTTAACTTAGTCTTTTAGAGTAGATCAAAAACTTGAGTCACTTTAGATGGGAACACTTGGTGAAAATGAATTGTGAAAACCTTGGAATGATGAGTCATTCTATTGAGATGTTTTGACATGTGTTGAGAAACACAACTGGTTTATGATGATGAAAATGATGAGGCATGAGCCTTAACCCTTTTATAAAACTGATGGTTGGATTCGGATGCGATACCATTCCAAATTTACCGTACAACCACATTACCTGAATTGGGTAAGGCTTAGCTGGAAATTTATATGCATTAGTATTAGTTCCCTCACGGGAGAGGTTTGAGCGGAGGCTACCTCTCAATGTTGTCCACCTATGCAGTGCCCAAGATGACTGATGGTCATGGTTAGGAGGCCATGCTCATAGGAGAGGTGCTTGTACTAGGGTGTGTAAAGGGAAGGTTATGTTTGATTATCTACATACTAAGTATGATGATTCAGGGTTATCCCTGACAGATGTATCGAATCTTGTGGTGAAAGTGTACTACCTCTACAGAGTGTCAAACTATTCGAATAGCCGCGTCCACGGTTATGGACAGTTGGAATGGCCATACTGTTTCGTTGTCAGATGTTTTCCAAATAACTTGAAATGAATGATGAACTTTGACTTGACCACAACAGGGTTGTGTTGATGATAATAGCTTCCCACTTAAGTGATTCTAGAACTTTACTTTATCTTTCTTTGCTTCAGAACTTAGCTTAGGTTTCAAACTTAACTTTATAGTTAAACTTAGCTCTAGTTCTTTAACTTAGAATTATACTCCTTGTTAGTAGTAGTTTGTGAGTACTTAAATAGTACTCATGGCTTTTGTCCCTGGCTATTATCATGGCCAGACTATGAAGGAGATTATCAAGATGATGGTCAGCAGGACGGCTATGATAACTAGGACTATCTGCCTTCGTCAGCATTGCCTGTGCCCCTGAAGATGGACCCCACCGCTGCTTGTTGTATTAAAGACTGGATCATGAGATCCTTATTTGTGTAAAACCTTATGTATGGTTTGTAATGGATGATGTACTGTGATATCCAATCCGTTATGTCTCGCAAAAATGGTAATCCTGGGATTGCGAGGTATGGCATAACGGGCATCTGGGATTAAAAATCCGGGTGTTGACACCATGGCATCTGCCGTGACACCACCATGACAGTTGGCGCCCACCGTGGGGCTATTGGTGCTAGCAGGAGTGAAGATCCGGACGGGAAGCATCATCGGCAATGGCGAGCGCATCGTCTCTGGGCTCGTTCAGCGCTTTGGAGCACTAGACTACGTCAGCGACAATGCTAGTAGCTTCGGCAAGTGACCTCCACCGCGCAATGGCCTCTTCGTCAAGCTTGGCACCCACAGGATCTACGTCGGTGTCGATGTGTCTTGCGTTCACCCGTGGCACATCGTCGAGGGAGGCGAGCCACCCCTTAGCGCGGCTCACGGTGCGTGTATCACTCGCTCCCCTGACCGTGCTGAGGTAATGATGACAGCGCCTGATGCTGGCACGAGCAAAGACCTAGCACCAGATCCGGAGGTAACACCCAAGGCGCCCAGGAAAAGTAGAGGTCCTCTGCTAGAGAGGCCAGAGAATGTGCTGCAGCAGGCAATAGATAGCTTGGCAAGCCCCATAGCACCTGTGGTAGATCCATCTCAGGCACAAGCCGAGTTAGAGGAAACTAGGCAGAAAATACTAGAGGGTGCGAAAAAGATAGCCGCGGCTCAGCAGTCGTTGAACATGACGTTGCGCGAGTACGCAAGAGCAAATAAGGTAGATGCTGTAAAAAGGGAGAAACCTCATTAGTGAGATGAATAAAGAGGGTGATACTAGAGTTGAGGAATCAGAGAACCTTTTGTCCATGGGGTTGCCGAAGTACAGCACCCGGCAAAGAACCTCAGAGCAGCGGATGCGGCTACATCCGAGTTAGAAGGTTTGACGGGTGAAGCCCGGCAAAGAAAACATGAGAGGGTCAACGAGTTAGTTCGGATCGCTAACAGACAGAATGAAGAGTTGCTCAGGGCTAACCTAGCAATAATTGGGGCTTCCAAGGTCGTTTATTCGGCAGTGGGTAACCCAGAGAAATCTGCTGGAGCTGCATCATCACCTCATGATGGCCCTAGAAGAGAGGAAGTGGTAACCTCGGCAAGGAGAAACAAACAGATAGTTCCATATGACCCGGCAAGGGCAGGGAAAGGAAAAGCAGTGCAAGGAAATGAGGATCGACAAAGTGTCAGCCGAGGTGAAGTTGGCCGAGGTAACCGTGACCAAGGCAATGCCGGTCAGAGAAACGCTGAAAACAGCAATGCCGGACAGCATAACTCGGTGGGTGCAGGGCAAAATCTACCTCGGCAACAGCAACAACAGAGCGTACCTCGGCAAGAGCAAAGTGCCGGCCATGGTATGCGGCAGAAATATGTTCAACAAGAGCAAGACAGATACAACGACGGTGACTCGGAAATGGTGAATGCAGGATACCATAGGCCGGATCATCATGTGATAGGGTCAAGGTTGGGAAGCAAGAACTTGCTCCCGGATGACGCCAGGCTGAAACTGGTCGGCTCTATAGGTCGGAGCAAATTGAGGGGCAAGGTCCTCCGGGTCCAGCATGCTTTGAGCCCCAGATCATGAAAGAGTCTCCGATACCTAACTTCCAATTACCTAGAGGCACGAAAACATATGATGGCGGCACCAAGCCGGAGGATTGGCTAATCAACTACGCAACGGCAGTGAAAATTGTGACATGCAATTTGAGATGGGCAGTGAGATACATACCTCAGATGCTAGAGGGGCCAGCGAGGGTATGGCTAAACAATTTACCACCCGGTAGTATCAACTGCTGGCTGGATTTTGAAGAAATGTTCGTCAGTAACTTCTCGAGCACGTACCAGAGGCCGAATAGGCCAGAGACCCTAGCAATGTGCAAGCAGAGACCAAATGAAACAGACCGCGAGTTCCTAACCCGCTGGTGCAACGTGAGAAACTCATGTGAAGGCATGATTGAGTCTCAGGCCATAGCTTGGTTTGCACAAGGGTGTAGATATGCAAGCATGCTGTGGCAAAGGTTACAAAGGGATATGCCAACTACACTGGCAGAGACAATCCGGATTGCTGATTCGTATGCTTTGGGTGATCCGACTCAACCCCGGCTAATGTCAAACGAGTCGAATGAGGAGTACTACCAGCGAGATGGAGCCAGATCATCCCGACAAAATGATTATTGGAGTAAGAGAAGAGATGATAGACCGGATTACAGGTACAGTTCGCAACAAGTTGCTGCTGTAAATCAAGATCAACCCGGAGCAGGGAGTAATCAGCGTCAGAAAACTGGAGGGCAATAGTGGACTCCAAGAAATGATGGCAAGAAAAATTGGACGCCCGAGCAAAAGAGACAGTGGCAAGAAAAGAAAGACCGGCCGAGATATACGTATGAGGCAATGCTGGATCAGCCGTGCAAATTTCACACGCCAAATCCGAGTAACCCGGCGGGTCATACAACCCGACAATGTGAGTGGATGAGGAAGATAGAGCAAAGTGGCTCGGGGAATGCTCAGGCACCTCGGAACGATCAACCTCAGTAGGAGTTACCTCGGTAGCAGTTGCTCTCTGGAGCAAACACGCAACAGTTAATGTTACCACCACCTCCGCCGAGGTATGAGAATCATGAGAGAAGGGATGCAGTGCATCAGGTGGAAAACCAACATCAGCCAGATCAAAGGTATCTCGGCAATGAGGGGAGAAATGAATACAGAGAGCATCACCAGAGTTACTGTGTGTTTACCACGGAGGAAACGGATAGAAAGAGCTTGCAACACCGACATATGGAAGTGAATGCGGTTATGCCGGCAGTGACGAGGTACATGCCTTGGTCAGATTAGGAAATTACCTGGAGTATCAAGGACCATCCCAAGCTCATGCCGAGTCCTGGTTCGTATGCATTAGTGCTGGACCAAACATTCATCGGGCCAAATATCAATGTGAGGTTCTCTAAGGTGCTGATTGACAATGGCAGCAGCATCAATATTATGTATATGGATACAATGTGCAAGTTGGGTATCTCAGAGAACATGCTCCAAGCTACAAGGACAACTTTCCATGGCATTGTGCCTGGTATCTCTTGTGAACCCATTGGCAAAGTCCAGGTTGACGTGTTATTCGGCACAAGAGATAACTGCCGAACTGAGAATTTGGAGTTTGAGGTTGTGAACTTAGAAAGTGCATATCACGCGCTACTCGACAGGCTTGCCCTGAACAAATTCATGGCAAGTACTCACATCAGTTACCTGAAGATGAAGTTTCCTGGGCCAAATGGAGTAATTACCATAGCCAGAGATTTCCGATGTTCCATTGAGTGCACGTTAGCCGGGTCTAACCTGGCCGAGTCACTCGTGATTGCACAAGAAAAGAGAAAGATCCAGGAAGTAGCGGCATTGGCTCAGTCCGCACAACAGTATATGTCGACGCTGAGTAACCCGCATGGAAGTGTCTCATTTCAAGCAACAAAGGATACAAAGAAAGTACCTGTTGATGATCTGTTCCCAGAGCGCACCGTAACAATTGGTGCCGGATTAACTAACAAATAGGAAAGCAAGCTCGTCAACTTCCTCCATGAGAATCGGGATATCTTTGCTTGGTCCACACAGGACCTGCAAGGTGTTCCGAGGGAGTTGGCCGAGCACTCTTTGAATGTGAGACCCAGAGCAAAACCGGTGAAGCAACCTCTCCGCCACTTCGCCGAAGACAGGAGAAAAGTCATTGGAGATGAGATAGCTCGGCTCCTCGCAGCCGGGTTCATCATGGAAGTGCTTTATCCAGATTGGTTATCTAATCCGGTGCTTGTGGAGAAGAAGAAAGATGATCCGAATGTGGCAGTGGTTTGGCGTATGTGCATCGATTACACGAACCTGAACAAGGCGTGCCCAAAAGATCCATTCCCTGTTACCCAGGATAGACCAGGTCATAGATTCTACTACTAGGTCTGATTTGTTGTCATTCATAGACGCATATTCTGGTTTCCACCAGATACCTCTGAACCCGAATGATCAAATAAAGACTGCGTTTATTACCCCGTACGGGGTTTATTGCTATCGCACCATGCCTTTCGGTTTACATAATGCAGGGGCAATGTACCAAAGATGTATGCAAAAATGTTTACACGACCAAATTGGCTGAAATGTGCAAGTATATGTGGATGATGTGGTTATAAAGACCAAGGAAAGCAAAACGCTCCTTGATGATATCAGGCAAACATTCGCGAACCTAAGGAGGTTCCGAATGAAGCTTAACCCGGAGAAGTGCACCTTCGGTGTCTCGGCTGGAAAATTACTCGGATTTCTTGTCTCCGGCCGAGGTATCGAAGCTGGCCCAACTAAAATCCGAGCCATAGAGCGGATGGAATTGCCGAAGTGCGTTAACAATGTCCAGAAGTTCACTGGTTGCCTGGCATCCTTAAGTCGATTTGTATGTCGGTTGGGAGAAAAGGCATTGCCTCTCTATCAACTAATGAAAAAGTCGGACAAGTTCGTATGGATGCCGCAGGCCAATGAAGCCTTCATCCAGCTAAAGAAAATGTTAGCCACTGCACCAATATTAGCCTCTCCACTATCAAAAGAGCCAATGTTGCTCTGCATAGCCGCAACCAACCGAGTTGTAAGTGTAGTAATAGTGGTAGAACGCCACGAAGAGGGTAAGTCGGTGCAAAGGCCAGTCTATTACCTAAGTGAGGTATTATTAATGTCAAAACAAAACTATCCTCACTATCAGAAGATGGCATATGGTGTGTATATGGCAGCAAAGAAGCTAAAACACTATTTTGAAGAACACCCCATCAAAGTGATATGTGAAGCCCCCATATCTGAGATAATGAGCAACAAGGATGCAAGCGGCCGAATCGCAAAATGGGCAATCGAGCTAGCCCCTTATGCTCCACAATTCGACAGGAGAGATGCGATCAAGTCTCAGGTTGTGGCCGACTTTTTCGTGGATTGGGCCGAGATGCAATATGAGCCACCGTTGCCAGATCCGAACTACTAGAGAATGCATTTTGACGGATCAAAAACGAAAACCAGGTTAGGTGCCGGAGTTGTGCTCACCTCTCCAAAGAAAGACCAGCTGAAGTACATGCTACAGATCCACTTCGCAGCATCAAACAGTGTTGCAGAATAAGAAGCACTGGTGCATGGACTCAAAGTAGCAAAAGAAATTGGAATACGTCGGATCCAGTGCTTTGGTGACTCGGATCTGGTAGTTCAGGAAGTCTCAGGGCAATGGGATGCTTTGGATGCAAACATGGCACTATACAGATTTCATGTGCAGAAAATATCGGGATACTTCGAGGGATGCGAGTTCCATCATGTACCCCGGCTGGAAAATGAGGCTGCCGATGTACTGTTGAAACTCGGATCAACCCGACAAGCGATTCCACCGGGTGTAGCACTAGAGAACCTCAGAAAGCCATCTATCAGGCCATCCCTAGAATCCGAGTCAATCTATATCCCGGCAAATCCAGAGTCGGAAGCTGTGGCCATGGACATTGATGTGGGAAGTGGTTCAGGAAACCCGGGGACTGCTTCGCAGAACCCGGGAACTGCGCAGCTTGACCCGGCAGAGGTTATGTCAGTGGATCAAATGGAAATTGATGAGGATATGTTTCCAGTTCGAGCTATACCAGCTTGGGCACTGCCCATATTCCAGTTCTTAAAGGATGGAACTTTGCCCAATGAAGAGGTGCCTTCGAGGCAAATTCAGAGGAGGGCAAAGGCATACACGATTATCAATGCCGAGCTATACAAGAGTAGTGTCACGAACGTCCTATAATGGTGTGTTGACCCGGAAGAAGGGCTTGACATCCTCCGAGATATACATCAAGGGGAATGTGGGCATCACGCCTCATCCAGGGCCTTAGAGGCAAAAGATTTTCGGCATGGATTCTACTGGCCAAGTGCCTTGGAACAAGTAGAAGATCTAGTAATAAAATGTAATGGTTGTCAGAGATATGCTACGAAAACACACATGCCAATGTCGGAGCTCAAGACCATACCAATTACCTGGCCATTTGCTGTGTGGTGTTTGGATATGGTTGGCCCATTCAAGCCGGCAAAGGGAAATATGACCCATATCTTGGTTATGGTTGACAAGTTTACCAAATGGATAGAAGTAAAGCCGATAAGAAAATGTGGTGGAGCTACAGCCGTGTCATTCCTCAAAGATATCATTCTGAGATATGGCTATCCTCACAGTATCATAACAGATAACAACACCAATTTTGCTGAAGGAGCATTTGCACGATTCTGCCGGGATAAAAAGATCCGGCTGGACGTTGCCTCGGTAGCACACCCTGCATCGAACGGACAAGTGGAAAGATCCAACGGATTAGTATTATCCGGAATAAAACCCCGGCTCATTGAGCCGCTGCAAAGACCAGCGGGGTGCTAGATAGAAGAACTACCAGCGGTACTGTGGAGTTTAAGAACAACTCCGAATCGATCAACAGGTTATACGCCATTTTTTCTGGTATATGGGGCAGAAGCTGTATTACCAGCCGACATAGAGCATGATTCACCTAGAGTCACCCAATACACAGAAGCCGAAGTGCGAGAAGGCCGGCAAAATGATGTTGATCTGCTGGAAGAAGCGAGAGAATTGGCATTGTCCAGATCTGCCATATATCAGCAAAATCTCCGACGCTATCATAGCCGGAAAGTAAACCCCCAAGTCTTCCGGGAAGGTGATCTGGTACTCCGGCTGGTACAACGTACTGCTCGCATGCATAAGTTATCCCCCCATGGGAAGGGCCATTCATCGTGAGCAAAGCATTGCAAAATGACTCTTTTTTATCTTATTTATGCACAACCACAGGAGAAGAACAAGGCGGACAGGTCCGGCGAGGAATCTAAGCATCCATGGAATGTAGCTCTACTTCGTCCGTTCTACACTTAACAAAGAAGTGTGTGTATCCGAGTCTCTCATATGTCGGTGTGTATGCCGGCAATGAGTTTATCAATGAAATCTTGGCACCTCGAGCAGTAACTCGAGGACTGCCTTAACAATAATTGTCATTCTATTGGTTAGCTATTTTATTTTTTATGTCGGCTGGCTTGAGTTGCTTCTGCCTAAGCCGGATTAGTAGTGTGTGAGCACCAAAAACTCAACTCTTCGACTTGTTGCTATCCAACAAGAATTGGCTTCATGGCAAGCAAGAGAACAAGTTTGGAATTGCGTAGCACACGAAAAGCGACTAAGGAAAAGAATGTAATCGAGCCGACATTTGTTATTCGGACTAACCTTAGGTTTACCTTATTTTTACCGTGCTGGATTATTTTGAGCTAATCCTAAAGTTTCCAAGTATTGTTAAGTTAATTTTTGAAACTCGAACTCGTAAGTCACAAAACATGAAATTCGGTGTGAACAACTTAGTAGCAAAACATAATCCATATGCTTAATACATCTGCACCCGGCATACCGGGGATCTGATAAATTTCAAAGTGTTTTTTGGTGCTCAAGGAGTAGCAGCAGGAGGGGGTAACTCGGCGCCAGCAGGTGGGGCAGCGGCTTCAGCCTCGTTGTCCGGGTTAGCTTCAGCCTCGTCATCATCTTCATTCTCTTTGATATCTGAGGCTTCGTCCTCTTCCTCGTCATCTGAACCATCTTCGACGTATTCGTCGTCAACAACGCCGAGGAAGCTTGGTCCTTCATTCCATTGATGGACATGGGCAAACTGGACAAGGTGGTGGGCACAAGCTTTGCACCGAGCTACCCAATCCGGATCATTTGACCACCTGGACCCGGTGTGCAAGCGCTCAAGAACCTTCAGATCCAGTTTTTCATACCACATGAGCACAAAGTGGAGGACAGTATTAGCTCCGGCGCGTGCGGCAGATTCCCTCTAGAGGTCGAGCTGGGTCTCGCAATCCATCAGCTTGTTGACCAAAGCAGTGGATCCCTCCAGAGCATCCTCACCAGGCCAAAGAGCATGAAAGATCCAGACGGCTGAGTCCAGGAAACCTGAACCATAGTTCTTCATAATTTCAATCCGGGAGGATAGGCTAACTAGCAGATCCTCCATGTAAAAAGGAATGGGTTCAGAGCCAGGATCAGTTGGGGTACCCCTTTGCCGACGGAACTTGGCAATGGCAGTAGACGTAATGGCAGCGCCCTCTGGGAATTTGCCTGAAAACAAAACAAGTGAAATAAGTAAAAGAGTTTAACCCAGAGAAATACATGTCGGCTGAAGGAAAAGAGTTTACAAGAGATATGACTATGAATCCGAGTCAGCTCTTTGGTGCAATTAGCACATCTCTTCTGGAGCTTCTCAAGTTCAATGTTAGCCGAGTCAAGCTTGCCGTCGGCCTCCTTCAGCAACTCTTGATCTTTTGCAAGTTGAAGGCTAAGACGTTCTCGCTCTTCAGTGAAGTCTTGGCCAGCCTTGTCCATCTCAGTCTTGTGGAGCTCTTTGAGTTTTTTCATCTCAGCCTTGAGCTTGGCAAGTTCATCATCCTTAGCTTGTACCTTGGCAAGCTCGTCGTCCTTCTTCTTGAGCTCGGCCTGGTGTTATCCTGCTTGTTCGAGAAAATGCAGTATCATATCAGGCACGGGAACACTATCTTCAAGGGATGCTGCAACAGTTTGTTGACCCGGCAGAGCTGAGATATGATTATCTGCCGAGCTCAGATGAAAGGAGAGAGAGCACGGAAATTGAGTAACCAAAGCGAATTACCTTTTATCTCGTCTAAGTTTTTCCTCATGATGGTGTTTTTGGCCTCCACTCCGGCTATGAAATCTGAATGACAGATTAGTTCGGCGGGAAAAGGCACAAAAAGATGGAAAAAAGTCAAAGAGAAAACTTACCCCTTTTCTCGAACTCAGCAAGAAGCGCTGCATGTTTCGAGCGCATCGCCTTGTGTGTGTCTAAGAGGCGCTGAAACTCAGCACTCCGACGATTGGTAGTGACCTGAAAAAAGCAAGGTTGGCTTAGTTATGTGCATATTCGAAGTGTACAAAATCTGGGCCAAGTGGAACTTAACCCGGCTCTAGGTGTGTGCATGTTCGAAGTGTACAAAATCCAAGCCAAGTGGAACTTAACCCGGCTCTAGGTGTGTGCATGTTCGAAGTGTACAAAATCTGGGCCAACTGGAACTTAACCCGGCTCTAGGTGTGTGCATATTCGAAGTGTACAAAATCCGGGCCAAGTGGAACTTAACCCGGCTCTAAGTGTGTGCATGTTCGAAATGTACAAAATCCGAGCCAAGTGGAACTTAACCCAGCTCTAGGTGTGTGCATGTTCGAAGTGTACAAAATCCGGGCCAAGTGGAACTTAACCCGGCTCTAGGTGTGTGCATATCCGAAGTGTACAAAATCCGGGCCAAGTTGAACTTAACCCGGCTCTAGGTGTGTGCATGTTCGAAGTGTACAAAATCTAGGCCAAGTGGAACTTAACCCGGCTCTAGGTGTGTGCATGTTCGAAGTGTACAAAATTCGGGCCAAGTGGAACTTAACCCGGCTCTAGGTGTGTGCATATTCGAAGCTACCAAGGAGCTACGCTAGTTCTCTAAGGAGCATCCGGCCGAATAACAAGTTACTCCCCCAGAGGCTCGGGGACTAATGGATATATCTCTAAGCACTTGTGCATGTTAAAGAAAAGACAAAGTAGCATACCTCCATCATCCGGCCAGCAAGGTTGATACCCTTAGCTGCCGTGTTCATTTGTGCGCTGAATTCGGCGGGCCCAAACTTCTCCGGGAGATCGTCGTTTGGATCGACGAACTCCGCTTTGTTCCAATTGTTGACATATTCAATCAAAGCAGGAGGATAACTCTCTCCACTAAGCATGTGGGGCGCAACCAAGCCTTTGGCGTGGGCCTCTTTCCTCGCAACTAGGGCGGCAGCAGGGCTGGTACGTAGTGCAAGTTGCTTGCTGCTAGCTGACCCGGAGGAGACATCTCTCTTTGGCAGCATAGACGTGAGCGTGCGCTGTCCAGCCTCGATGGATGTTGCCCTGGTGGTGCCAGAACCTTTCTTAGCCTTGGGTTGCTACTGGGAGGCTGAGGCTTGAACTGCAGATTTGGACTTGGGTGCAGCCTTGGTGCTAGCTGGGTCTTCTCGCCGAGTCTTGGAAGACTCGGACGAGGCAGAAGGAGTTGGTGTTGGTGCTGGTGCCTGTGTTGCTGCTGGTGCTACTGGTGGTACGGGTGCTGATGCTTGTACTGTTGCTGGTGTTGGCGGTGGTGCTGCGGTTGCTGCTGGTACCTCGGAAGTGACGGGTTGCGGTGAAGAGCTGGGAGCATCCGCTACCTCGGCCGTGCCACTTCCCCCTGCTTCGAGGTTGCCCTCCTCTGGATGAGGTGGGGTAGGACCAGTAGCAGCCACTGGACCCTCCTGAATTGGGCTAAGTGGGCATGTATTGTCACCACGAGGGGGAGATGGGGTGCGCCAGAAAGATGAAGAGATGCTGGAGCCGCTCTGGGGAACCTCCATCACAGCCCTGCCGAATCAAACAACGAATAACAAGTTATAACAAAAAGAGAGGCATATAGATAGAGAAGCATGAAGCAGATAATTGGACAAAGAGAAAAGTGACTTACTCATCAGAAGTCAAAGGCTCCTGGGCTTTCGAGCTCTCCGGACTATGGCCTTAGTCGGAGGCTTGGTGGCGGTCTTGTCAGCGGACTTCTTTCGCCTTTTGGTTGTTTTTGGAGGCCCGGAAGAAGCAGCGGAAGTGGCAGCCCGCTTCTTAGACACGGCTAGGGCCGGCTCACCCGTAGCAAGAGGGGGATCTTCATGGATCTTCCCAGCCGGGTTAGCTGAAGCCGAAAATGCGTAAGAAATAGGCGCCGGGTTATATACCTCCAACATCTCAATATCGGAATCATCTTCATCATCAGGCCAATCCCTTAAAGAAAAGAAGTTACCAGTGGGTCGCTTGGATGCATTCGGGGCAGGCAAGAACATTTCCTGATCCAGCTCCTCCTCGTCTGAAACAAGTCGATCCTTCCCCCATTTGAGGGAAGGCTCGGTGCCATCTTCAATGGTTTGCTGAAGAAACAACTAAAAGGAAAATGCAAAGGGATCAAATAAACAACATGCTCCGACATAGGTTATAACTCAGAGAGGGATTGGGTAATGAGATTTACCACAGGAGGAGGCTTGTCCCGGTAGTAATGCTCCAACCCCCACTCCCACTCAGCGGAGAAGTCCTTATTGGTCGTGAAGATGGCCTTGACCCGGCGAAAGATCTCAGTGTTGTTCAACTCAAAGGAGGAGGTCCGGTTGGGGTCAAGTCGCCAGCTCATATGGCAGAGTTTGTGTGTGCGCTTCTGTAGGGGGGAAATCCGGCTACGGACGAATGTGATCATCACATCCTCGTTGCGTAGCCCCAGATCCTTTAGCTCCTGGAACCTCTTATTAACCTAATTCGCCAAGGCAGTTGGTTTCTTGGGAACCCGGTCCCATAGAGCCGGATTAGGAGGACCCATCGCGAAGGGGCGCAGCCGGATCAGATCCTCATCCGAACCATTCCTCACATAAAAGAAGGTCCAGGCCCAGCCCTTGCAGGAATCAAGCCCCGTGACTCGGGGGAAGACATATTGTTTCCGGGGAGAGATGGAGGCGGCACCACATTGGGTCAGGTGCTTGTCCTCCGGGGCACGCTCCTTATCCGGAACCATGTTCCTCCGCAGACCGAAGAACCGGATCCATAGCTCCTTCGTTGGCCACAGGCCGACGTATCCTTCTATGGCAGATGCGAAGGAGGAAAGGGAAGTGATGGCGTTCGCCGAGAGATGATGAGGTTGGAGTTCGTAGATATTGGCAAAGTCATGGAAGAAGTCACTCACTAGCAGGCCAAAGCCACGCTGGAAGTGGGAGAGGAAGACGACGAACTCACCCGGATTGGGTGAGGGAGCAATCTCTTCACAGGGGAGGCGCGAAATCACACCTTGGGGAATGCGGCGGGTGCGGTAGAGCCAATTCAGATCATCTTGGCACAACCAAGAGCCAGCCCAGCCACCGCGCCCCTGCACCTCGCTCTCCTCCTCCATCTATTCTTCCTCGATGACGGCGAGCTCCTCCTCAGTCATCTCCAGATCATTGCCTTCACCGGCCCATTCAGATGTGGGAGGCAGTGATTTAGACTGGCGCGGCCCCGTGGCGGTGAGACAGCGCGGGAGCGGTAGCAAGGAAACACAAAAGTGAGATGGGGCGGCGGCGCTGCAGAGCAGATGCGGCGGCGACGGCGCTGTCGCAAGGAGGAAGAAGAAGCAGAAAGGCAGAGGGGCGCGAGTAGGAGAAAAACTGCCAAGGGGCACGCTCCCTCCCCTATTTAACCATGCCCTAGCGGTGGATAGTGGGATCGTGCTGTGCCTTGAGGCCACACGGTGTGGCTGTGTATCTACCGGGTCAGCCTATCAGAAGCAAGCCACAGGAAGGACCACAGGGCACAGGAGATCCCATGATGTTACATGGTGATGCGGTTAACGAGGAGGCAGTTGTGGCGCGACGTTTGCTATAGTAACCTCTGACAATAAGTGCAGTAACTGGCGTATGCCCTTAAAATGAGGCAAGATGATGATTACCCTCCATGTAGGACGTGGGGAAGTTTATGAGAGAAGGAAGGATAACACGGAAAACTGAAGGGTGACCCGACCAGCGAGTGATAACTCGGAATGTGCCAAGGGAAAGCTAGGCACGAAATCTGAGCTATGAGGTAACTCGGAAAAGGGAGCAAAAAGCTCGGTAAATTAAACATGCCGTGGCCTCAGCAACTGAAGTTTCTAAGACCGCACCAGCTTTGGGGACTAATGTTGGGGGGATACCCCCGGGTAGGGTCACACCAGGGTATAGAGGCCGAGTTAGCCAAGGTACGGCAAGGTCAAAGCGTATGCTGGCCGAGTCACCTTAAGGCAGGCCGACTTACGGAGTAACCTAGACCGGAGGATGTCCACCTAACTGTGTCCCGGCCGACATATGTCGTATGCCGGCAGGCTTTTTGTAACTTGTATGCAGGTACCCACGGGGCCGGATTAACCAGGCATGATCCGGGTTATATCAGGCTTGCAAGAGAAGGAAGGTATCTCGCTGGTCAAAAGGTGGTCTCTGTGCACTAGGGCGTGAGCGAAGCGGACAGAGGGAAGGACCAGCGAGGCGTGGCTGACAAAGGTGATGCAGCCTATGTCGGCTGACGCTGGCACTGCAGAGGCTTACGTAGCCTCTGCATGGCTTACGAAGGCAAAAGGTGACCCGGTCGGTTTGCTATTTTGGGAGAGGCGTATTCCTAGGAATATACCTCTACGTACGCCCTAGCTAGTAGCCTGGCCTCCCCTTTATGAGGGGCGCTAGGGACTCTGTAGTAGGGGCTGGCGGTTGAGAGTTTGTTCATTGGGAGATAGGTTGTGGTGAGAGTAAGAGAGCTTCTTGTTCCTCCTCTCCCCAATACAGCTCAAGGAGCATCTGTAAACTCAGTGAACTTGGAGAATACAAAGTATCTGTGTGTGGAATCACCACACTATCCCTCCCTGGTTTCCTCTAGTGCATATTGGCCCCAACTTTAGCCTATCCATGGCATCTGCCGTGACACCACCACGACATATATGTTGTGGGTGTATTCTTTGCCTGTTGAACAATGTGGTTCTTGGGTATTGGATACCAGATTAGTTGGTGTGAAGTGTCATATAGGACAACACAAATCATGAACTGCAATGACCTAAGTAACTAGCAAGAGAATATGGGATGATGTTCATTAGAAACAAATAAAGTGTTGTTGTGTTTCTAGTTGACATCAAATCTAACCTTTAAGATTTGTTTTAATAATTGTTATTTTGTTCCGGTATTATGAGAATAATGGTTGTTCAAATAATTACCGTATTCCATAGAAGATGGATAAACTCTTACAAGTCTAGTTGGAGAAATCACATCCATAACACTAATGCTAAAATGTTGCAAGACAAATGATTAAAACATCACTTATGAGTGACATCGCTATTTAAATTATATTGGAAATAAAACATGAAAAACTCCATGTTTATGGATTTTTGGAGTCTTTGATTTTGATCAAATGATGCTTGTAAGACTTTCCCGGAGATAATTAGAACTCCGTTCAAAGGCCAAACAAGAACGAGCAACTAACCTATTGGACATTGTGCATGTTGATGTATATAGTCCATCACGTGTAGCCGTGAGCGATGGATTTCAACTTCATATACTTTCTTCGAAAATTTGAGTGTATATATGTCTATACTTACTAAATGAGGAACAAGTATAAAATATTTGAAAAATGTTCAAAGACTTTCGAGATAAGTGGAAAATCATTGTAACAAGAAAATAAAGAATTTATGATTGGATCATAAAGGAAGATATCTGAGTTAATTTTTTTTAGCAAACACCTAAGGTTTGAGTAATCGTTCCACCAATTTGCGTTTCCCCGCAAAATTGTAGGAGTGTTCAAGAGATGTAATTAAACCTTGTTTGACATGGTAAGATCAAAGGTGTAATTTATAAAACTACCATTTTGTTTTAAGGATTAAACCTTTATAGAGAGTAGCGCTTTTATACTGAAAAGAGCACCATCATGATCCGTTGAATTGACTTCATATGAGTTATGACTTGGGATAAAACCTAAATTGTCTTTTCTTAAATTTTGGTATGCTAGACATAAGTAAAATGCTTACAATCAAAGCCGGATAAGCACGTCTTTGTAGGTCATCCCAAAACTACCATTGGGTATTCCTCCATAACACCGAAGACAAAAGTGTTTGTCACTTAGAACGTCAAGTTACTTGTGAAGGATTTTTTCATGAAAAGTTAAGTGGGAGGACAATTGAACTTTGATTAGGTTGATGAAACTAAGTAACATTTGCTGAGTAGCATAGCACCGGAAAATGTCCTGGAGGAGGCCACAATCCCCATGGCTCCCGTACCTCAAAGGTTGTGGTCACGAAGATCTAAGTTCCTATTGAACCACATAGGTCGGGTAGACAATCAAATAGTAAGATTTGATATTGAATCATTATTGTTTGACAACGATGAACCGACTACATACAAAAAAGTGATGATGGGCCCTAACTCCGTAAAATGTATAGAAGCCATAAAATCCGTGGTAGTTACATACATGAGAAACCAAGTTTTTGAACTTGGAAGACCCTCTAGAAGGCATGAAGCCTATCAGCCGTATTTGGATCTATAAAAAACATACATGGATGTTTCACATCTAGGAAATAGTCGACATGTCGGAAATGAGTTTGCGACGATGTTCAAGGAATTGACTATGACAAGATTCGATCTTTCATAGCGATATTTAGTCTAGACGGATTAGTGTAGCAACCACTACATATTCTAATTTTTGTATATGGTAGCTGAACAAACAAAACAACGTTCTTATAATAGAATGGTTACCTAGGATATGTACGTGACATGTTCTGAAGGGTTTTGTTAATTCAAAGAATGCTAAAAGAGCATGCAAACTTCACTAGTTGAAGTAAGCATCACAGAGTTGGAGTCTTCACTGTGGTGAAACTGTTAAAAGGTTTAGTTTCACCAGAGACGATTAAGATGCTTGCATTTGCAAGAAATTAAGTGGGAGCTCTAAGAAATATTTCTAAAACACTATGTAGAAGACATGTTGTTGATTGTAAATGATGTATATTTTATTGACACAGGTTAATGATTTCACTAAAATTGGATTTCAATGAAAGACTTAGGCAAAACCAGAATAGTATACATCAAGGTCAATATGAATAGATTGAGATGCTAATATGGTTGTTGAAAATGTACATATATGAAATATTGACTGCGTTCAATATGGAAACAACGAGAAAGGTTCTTGTCGCATGGAAAAGGTTGAATCAATATTCAAGTGTATTTACACTTGGTGAATGAAACGAGATTCAAGTGTTTTGACACTTGGTGAGTAAAACGACATGAATATCTTGATCAATCATACTGTGATATGTACATATCCAGATATATCCTATGCTCTAAATGTTATGAGCATATATCAGGGCGACTCATAAGATGATCATTGGATGATAGTAAGGATATTCTTATGAGCTTTAGAAGAACTAAGAATATTTTTATGTATGTAGAGGTGACAGACTGTTCATTGTAAAGTATTATATTGGTACTAGACAGATAGTTCATTGTAAAGTGTTACATTGGTACTAGTTTTGTTACAAGATACAAATTAAGTTTATCTCGATTTAGGCTATAGGTTAAGGTGGTACAATGTAATGCAAGAAAGTTCCATGATGGATTTGGATGAGTTCCAAAGTTAAGACATCGTGACATATACTGCAACAAAGGCTGAGTATATGAATGACTAGTAGAAGTAAAGGAGGGCATTTGTATCAAGTAGTTTGTTACCAAACTAGGTGTGGTTCACAATAGGATGATACTATGAGTATCTATTGTATGACAATAGTATCAACATGTTTTAACCTCAAATAACTAAGGTCTCACCAAAGGACCAAATTTATACAATATCATCTCATTTGATAATGAGTGATGCGTAGATACGCAAAGACATGCAAATATACACGAACCTGAAAGCGTCAGATCTGGAGATTAGTTTTGCCACAAATCAACGCGTATGAACAACACCAGAAAACCATAGGTGTTAAATGTGCAAGTATCAACTAGATTATTGACTCTAGTGCAAGTGGGAGACTAAAGGGAATATGCCCGAGAGGCAATAATAAAATGGATATTACCTTATTCCATGTTTATGATAAATGTTTATTTCTCATGCTAGAATTTTATTAATCATAAACATTAAGACAAGTGTGTTTAATAAACAAACCAAAGTTCCTAGTAAAGCCTCTCTTTTAACTAGCTCGTCGATTAACAGATGATCAAGGTTTCCTGATCATGAACATTCGATGTTGTTAATAACATGATCATATCATTATAAGAATGATATGATGAACACACAACCAAAGTAGGTATAACATTATGATCTAGTCATTAAGTTTACATTGCTACGTCAAACACATATGAAGTAGCCCTGATCCTTTTACCATGAGATCATGTCAATCACTAACACCGGAAGAGTACTTTGAGAACATCAAATGTCACACCATAACATGGTGATTATAAAGGTTGGTTCAGGTACTCTGAGAGTATTATGTAGAGGATCATGGATCAAGAGTGGGATTTTTTCCATCCTAATGACGGACATATATACCCTAGACCCTCATGGTGATATCGCATCAACACCGCTTGTAAGCATGTGACTAGGTCACAAGGATGTTGTATCACGGAACGAGTAAAGAGTACTTGTCGGAAATGAGATTGAACTAGGTATAGTTGATACCTGTGATCGGATCTTGGACAAGTAAAATATCACAAGACAAAAGGAATTGGGTACGAAGTTAATGGTTCACACAATCAGAAGAGTTATCATTGAATGTGTAGGAGTCAATATGGATCTCCAGGTCCCGCTGCTGATTATTGATCAGAAAAGTGTCTCTATCATGTCTGCATTATTTACGAACCATATAGTGACACATTTAAGGTATACCAACACTAATGGGTAGATAAAACATATTATAGAAAGGTTTTATTAGAGCTGGAATTGTTTCAATGATCACCAGAATTGTTTTGGGTCAAATTGCTGAAATTGGTTTCAGATATGATATCGAAATAATGGAAGGGATTTTATGCAAATGTTTGTTAATTAAAGTAATTAAAAAAATTCTGAATAAAATAAATAAAAAGTGTTTTTAATTATGAGATAATACATTTAGTTTAGTGGACATTAAATGCAAAGTGAGTGGAGTTGGAATTGATGTGAGTGGGCTTAGTGGAAGCTCCACCCACATGAATGAGGGAGAGGTGGGGGCACCCACCATGGCCGGCTAGCCATGGGCATGGGGCTGCGCCCCTCCCCTATAAAAAGAGGTGGAGACCTCCTTTCCACTTACACCACCTCCTCGTGAAGGTTCTCTTCCCCCACTAGCATTTCCCCATGACTTCGGATTAGTGAAGTACATGTTTTTGTGGTTTCTCTAGAGAAATATCTGTTGCTTCCACTGCTCTGCTGGAGTGTGGGCGTGGAGGTTATCGGGAGTTGGACATGTGCCCAAGCACAGACGCGATGCTGGTTTGCAGCACTCTTCAACTCGATCTTGAGATCGACAAGTGATCGACTACGTCAATAACAAAATCAGTTTTCGTAAAAGGCTTTTGGTCTTCGAGGGTAAGTTATCCTGGTTACCCCCTTACTCGTTACTAGCATCTACTAGATTAGGTCTTGGCGTAATTAGCCGTTCTTATCGTAGATTTTTTTGTTTTCTATGCTACAAACCCTTCAATCCCTCCTTGGTGGTGAGCCTCTAGTGACCCTCACGGAATTGTAGGTGGATCTTAGCTACGCCCGCCTAATGATGGATGTGTCGGCTTGCCTCCTACACTCGTCGAGTTGTCTCTTCAACTTTATTAGCTCCCACTTCTGACGATGTAGCAAATACTGGTAGGCCATTAGTTCTTTGCATATAGATTACGCCACTATGGGGACTGTGCTGATGACGACGTCTCCTACTATTTGCCAAGATTCGATGGAGATCCGAACGGTTATTCGGTTCTCATTGCTTGTACTTTCTCCTGGGTTCCTTGGGTTGTCGTGGTTGTTCTCGGGTGGTTCTTTCCTATTCCCACTACGAGCCTCCAGGTCATTATCCTTGGTCATGTCATCCGGATTGTTGGTGGGCTTGTCGTTGGAGTAGAATTGCTCCGATGCTATTGGTTCATCTTGAACTATTCCTGAACCGTTGATGATCACACATATCCGGTGGTGCGTTATGTACGGGATGCTTTTGCAGCCATCAGAGTCATAGGAGACACCAATTGAAATGGATCGTATAGGCACCTAGGGGGGAGGGTGAATAGGTGCTACTCCACATTTTAATTCTTTTTCAATTTTAGGCTTGACACAAAGGTAAATTCTCTAGATATGCAACTAAGGAGAATTTCCCTATATGTAAACCTAACTACTAAGAAAGTAAAGGCGAGTAAAAGCAAGGAACAAAGAAACCGTAGTGGAGCACATTGAGACACATGATTTGTTTAACCATAGTTCCTTCCTTGTTAATGGAAGTACATCTGCATTGGAGGGGTGGGCGATACTAAGACCACCATGCCACAATAGGACTCAGCCTGTTCTCCGATGGATCTAGCCACCAAAGGCCTGATCCACCTTTCTACTATTTGTACCCTTCGAGGTGGGAACCGGTGCCTTTACACAACTAGCGAGGCACACATCCAGAACTGAATTGGAGGCTCCTGTGATGAAAACAAGATGCCACAAGAACAAGTATAATCAATAACAAAAATAAGATCTAGATATTTGCAAGAAATACTAGATCAAGAATCCTCCAAGTGAATGGAGGGGAATTGATGCGCTTGATTAGTGTTGATGAAGATTGAAGCCTCCTAATTCGATTCCGCAAAGATCAGAGCCTTCAGGTGGTTGAAGAGGGAGATCTCGGTTTAGAGCTTGGAGAATAGTACTGCACTTTTTCGAATGAATCAAGAGTTCTGACAGGAGGAGTAATTAGGGTATTTATACTCCCTGCCAAAACTCAGCCGTTGGAGATTTTGGGGCCGGGACAAAAGCTCTGCCCTAGAGTTGGATTTTCCAGGGGAAAATCCGCCCCTTACTGCATGATGTGTCTTGGATCCCTTTGCAAAAATTCCCGGGGGGTGGGGTAGGGGGGATTATCTGGCCCTGGCAAAACCTCCAGCCCTGTCCGGACAATCTGAGGGAAAGTACGCCCCCATACAGCATGATGCGCCTTGTCCACCTTTGTCGATTGAGCTAGAGTGGATAATCCGGCCCTTGACAGGGGAGAGAGCAAGGGGAGGGGTGTACTTCCATGGAAAAAATTCTCCAGATTTGATAAATTTGGGAGAGGGGTTTGAGAGGAGGAGAGAGGGGAGCCACTAGCTTTCTTTGTTCTTGTAGGGTGAACATGAGGTGAATGGGTCGGTCTAGGCAGCCGCGCGTGGGTGAAACCTAAGAGCATATCCACCGGCGCCCCTGAATGGATGGCCGACAAGTGCATCAATTATGACTTTGGGGGCCGGCGCCCAAATTGTCCGTGCTTTGGGGAAGCCACCCCACACCAGCGACGCCCAACGACCGCGCTGTGGATCAAAACACCCAAATTTGAAAAAGATCATACAATTGGAGCATGTTTATTACAAGAAATAAAAATAAAATCAAGTTTAGTACAACAAACTGAATGTTTCAAGGGAACTAGTTCACACAATAATTTACATAAATAAATGTTAAAATAAATCAAGAAGCAGGGGGTCCATAGGCTTGCGGTTTTTGAGGTGCATTTCCTCTGAGCACCCATAAATACTCAACATGATCTTCTTGTAGCTGATCATGTACCTGGTTATCTCAGATTTCTTGATGCATGGAGAGAAAAGCACCAAAATAAGCCGACATCTCATGATCGACCTCAACAAGAGGGCCCATGTCTTCAAATGGCAACAGATCAACCACTGGATCATCACACTCACTCTCGTTGATCATATTATGCATGATCACACAAGAATTCATAACCTCCCACATCTATGATGTTCACCAGTTTAGATCAGGATGTATGATGATAGCAAAGCAAGCTTGGAGCACACAAAATGCTTGCTCAACATCCTTCCCGCAAGCCTCCTGGCACTTGGCAAACCAAGCTCTTGTATTAGTATGAAGCTCAAGGACTGTCTTCACAAAGGTGGCCCACCTAGGGTAAATACCATCAGTTAGGTAGTATCCTTTTGTGTATTCCCTACCATTGACCACAAAGTTCACCGTCATGGCATGGCCTTCTATAAGTATGCCAAACACTAGAGATCACAATAGCACATTGATGTCATTATGCGTTCCATTCATGCCAAAGAAAGCATGCCAAACCCATAAGTCATGATTCGCCACGACCTCTAGTATCACACCACACTCTCCTTTATGGCCTTTGTATATACCTTGCCAAGCAAAATGAAAATCCTTCCATCCCCAATGCATGCAATCTATGCTCCCAAGCATCCCAGGAAATCCCCTAGCCGAGTTCTGTGCCAGTATACAAGCTGTATCTTTTTAAGTTGGTACCCTCAAATATGTTGGCCCAAAGTATATGAAAATAGACAAAACCTATACACACACTCAAATGTCATGGAATCAACCATGCGCAGGTAGTCATGTTGAGTATCTATAGGAGCTTTGTTTGCAAGACATCGCAAGGTAGCCGTGCAACAGAGGTGAAACTAGCCAAGCCTGTGTAGTCCTTCTTGCAAATGAAATATGTATCAAACTCTCGCACTCCATGGAAAATCTTCACGAACAACTCCTTGTTCATTCTTAACCGATGCTGAAACACCGTAGGCCGGGGCTGAATCATCTTGAAAATAATCTATCTCCAACATTAGGGTATTGGCCAGCCACTGCGAGTCTCTGTTCTTCTTCTTCCCCAACCTTGAGCCTCCCTGCCGAGGAGCTCGTCGGCTGACATGTAGGTAAATGAGGCTGCCAATGATCATAATACGCTCTGCTTCATGGGCTTGCGCATCAGCCTCCTATTGCAGCATTTGCACCATCATGAGTGTTGGGTCACGTAGATATAAACAAAACTTTTCTATGCGGAACTCCCAAGATCTAGCCGAGGTAGAAGGCCACACGGATTAACACTAGACACGCAGATGCGGATTATTGATGAAGCACGTCGAAGAAGTGCAGTCCCATGATCCGATCCAATCCCACAATCTTCGAAGTGCTAAACGTATAACACCTCTGTCAGTATCCACACATACAAGGAGGAGCACCGATGGTGGACTAGTAGGTCTAGTACGGTGGCTGGACAAAATGGGGCTAGACTTTCCAACGCAATGAAGTGTCTAAATGTGCCCCTTGGGCATCCTATGCCCCACTACATATAGCGATTTTTTTAAATAATACACTTCTTTTAATTAATTTGACAAGTGTTGCACGAATTTAGCAATTTACACATCTAGGTATTTGTCGGCCAGGGCGTCGCCGAATGCAACGATTCGGCCTGGGACACGCCGAGTCAGCTCTCGGCTGACATGCCAGCTGCACTCGGCCAGACTGTAGCCGATTGGCTCAGTGGGTTAGGGCCTAGCCGACTGGAGCTGGCCCGATCGGCTAGGAGGAAGCCGAATGACCTTTTCGGTCAGGCCCAGGCCGAGTGGACTAATCGGCCAGGCCCTCACCGAGTGGACTAATTGGCCAGGCCCAGATCAAATCCTGCATGATCAATGCATGAGCAAAACCTTCATGATCACTACAAGCCCTAAACGTCTAAATTAGTTTTCGGTTCCCGCTAGCCGATTCTCGCCACTATTTCCCGCCAGCCGATTTCCGCCTCCCACCACTATCTCCCGCCATGTTTTCCCGCCGTTTTTCCCGCCTTTTCTTCCCATTGCGTCTATAAATTCAGGCACCGAGATGTTCTCTCTTCACCCAATTCAGCTGTTCCTCCTCTTTCTCTCGCATTTCTTCTCCTCTACATCATGAGTGTGCCTTGTTCGGACACAGAGTATAGGCCTAGGAAGGTGAAATATGCTAGGTTGCCACAAGGGGTGACACACGAGCGTTGTTGGTGCGGCCATCTCGCCAAGGTCAAGGAGTCGATCAATTTCTTCACCTGCATGGGCATGAAGTTTTTCATGTCTCCCAACTACGATGCAAGCCCGCCTCGGCAAGCAAGTTCGTCGTACGAGAGGCCTCCGGTATGTTTCTAGAGCATGGTTAATATGAACCATTCATGTTATCATGTGTTCTTTTATTCATTCCATTGATTTGCTTGCAGTCTCCTGCTCTACTTTGCAAGTGGTACCATTGGATTAACACAGAGCAGCCAGCTTGGGTCAAGAAAGAGTGTCATGATAGGAACCAAGCTGCGTGGGCTACCTTTCATGAAGAGGAACATGCTGAAAGGATGTCCGAAGAGGAGAAGAAGGAACGAGAGAGAGAAATAGAAGAATTCTGAGTAGAGCAAGCTCGAAATCGCGAGCTGAACAGGAAGAGAAGGGAGGAAGAGGAGCGGCAGGAACAGGTGCGCAAGGAGGCCCGTGAGGCGGAAAGGAAGAGATTAAGAGAAAGATCTGCTGAGGCGCGGGTGGTAGAGGAACGTGGGGACAAGACCGGGAAGTACCCACGCTGGACTCAGGGAAGGTAGACGTATGTATCAGTACCGATGTATCTTAATTTCGGTTGTAGTGTCTTGATGTAACTTCATTTCAGTTGTAATGTCCCGATGTATCTTCATTTTAGTTGTAGTGTCTTGATGTATCTTAATTTCAGTTGTAGTGTCTTGATCTAACTTCATTTCAGTTGTAGTGTCCCGACTGAGAACCCTCTGTGTAGACAATGCCCAAGCAATGACTGCATCTTGCAAATGTTTCTTGTCTGGATATCTGGCGCCCTGCGCAATTTTATTTTTGTGATATTCCCAGGCAGAATCATGACAGTCGTTACCGGTCATGACATCGGAGATGTCTTGATTCCAGGATGCAGGAATCATCACGTCCTCTCTGTTGCCTTCTTCATGGAACTATCTGAATCATTAAAATCACCACTTTCACCATCCATGTAATCCTCATCCTCCATCATGTCCTGCATGTGCCCACCTTCCTCGTCCTCATCTACCTCTCCACTTTCGTATCCTCCACCTACATCCTGACTGCTCTGCCCTGGTTTGTAACCACCACCACCTCCTCCTATCTGACTGCTCTGCTCTGATTCATAACCACCACCTCCAGCATTAGACATAGAGTACGTCCCGCCACTATATTAAGCACTATGGCCAGGACTGTGTCCACCTTCCGATGCTTGCGGATTGATCTCCTTCAAGACAGGAAGCACTAGTGCAACAGGGTGTATGTGCCTGTCCTGGCAACCTTTTAACAATTGAAACCAAACTCTGTTATGATCTACATCCTTCAAAATCCAAAAAATGTTCTTTGTAGACTTTGTCCACAATGCTTGGACACTGACGATGTATGTTTCGAGATTATATCCTAAACAGTCCGTCAACCATTTCTTCAACTGACTAACACTCCAGGTTTGAGGGGCAGTCAAATCCAACTCCATAAAATGAACTCACGCAAATCTGCTCCATATTCATAGTATTGGATATTACCAGGACCGTAATAAAACACGAACTTCACTATATTCGACATCTCTGCTGACATAAAAAAAATCAATCTAAATAATTAATTATCGATAGTGCGTAAATACATGTACAACTATCCGCAAATATTCTAAATAATATACTAATAGTCTGGCTAATATTCCTACAAATACACCTGCCAAATCTTTCTACAAATCCACCTATTGTAAATAAAACTATGTACAACTATCCGCAAATATTCTAAATAATACCCTAATAGTCTGGCTAATATTCCTACAAATCCACCTGCCAAATCATTCTACAAATCCACCTATTCTAAATAAAACTATGTACACCGATCCGCAAATATTCTAAATAATATACTAAAACCCTCCTAACTATTCTAATAGCCTCCTAACCACAGCCCGAGTAGCCGTATAACCATATACAATAACTGTGATTAACGAGGGATTAGAGTTTACCCTTGAAGCATGAGAAGCCACTCGGTAAAGTAGCCTCGGTTCACCAAAGAAGCAGCATGGTGCAGCTCATAAAATCCCATCTTAGTTATCCACATCACGTGGCTTGATTCTTAGCTAACCCAAACTCTTCCTTTATAACTGCCCTGCGACGAACCTAAGTCGGTCGATATACAACTCGTATTGTGCGGCAACCTCAGGTCTAAGAATTACATTGATTGAGATACAAATGACGACTTACTTGTTGTAGCTCAATATGTATTAGTCCGACTCGCTAAACTCTTCAATCGAATCTATGTAAGTCATAATAGCATCACCATGCCCATGACAAGTGGAACCGAGTCATCAACCATCTTTCACATTAGTCCAAGTTATGTGTCCAGCACAACCTCAACGATTAAGGACAATCTACTATGAATAACATGAATATATAGTTCCACAACTAAATCACATATTCAATGATACATATCAGATATTCATATAAGGACAACTTAATAACTTTATGAATACATTGGGAATTACATCATACAAGATTTCCTTTAGGGCATATTACCAAAAATGAGCTCATCGTTGCTATCCAAGACCTAGAAAAAGGCCGAGCACCTTCCATGCGCGGCGAGCTCAATGCGGTTCTCAGCCAAGAGGGCACACCTTCTGATCTAGAGACAGTCGCAGTGATGTAGAGATGCGGCCAATTTGAATATCCTATCATGAGAGGGGCAGTGGGGCATCGTCATCCGGTGGAAGGTGATATCCTGGTAACAACATCGGTCGCTCTTAATCAATGGTGAGAGCATCGTGAGAACCAGATGGGTGACTGCTAGGGGGTGGTCATTCCCTAGGGAATGGACCACACACTAGGTGGGTGATACTAGCCACCAACGGGTCAGAGAATGTCCACCGACGGTGGTGGAAATTCATGGGGTGGTAGGAAAGGAATGATAGAGAGGTGGAGAGAACATGATGGGGTTTGTATAGCAAGGGGCCTATCGTAGCCTTTCTAGCATGGCGCGCTTTCTTGTGTGTTGATGACTACAAGTGCACAGGAATATTGTAGCTAGTTTCGAAAGTAAGAGTATCGAACCACATAGGGCTATTTGGTTAAGGTCTTAATGACCCTCATCACTATCTATCAAGAATTACTTGTAAGCTTCCCTTGATCTCAAGTAGGAGTGTTTTAAGAAGATTGTTTTGTGTATAAAGGAAATACTAAATAGTAAAACAACAAGGTGACAAACATGATGCAAACGGTAATAAAACTGCAGTAAGGCGAAGTGTTTTGGGGGATTGTAGGATCCACCTCTAGAATTGGTATTAATCATGATTACGATAAATCTATGCCTTTCTTCATGACATGTGGAGAGAGATCCATAAATGAATGATCACAGAAAGCCATCTGTTATTTCATCCCTAATAACCACTGTGATGATTGTAAGTAAAACACTCTCATCCCTCATAATTAAGGGTTTCACCATGGATATTGATATGTGCTTAGTGGATATCTCATTATCCCCTTGACCATATGAATAGCACGCCGACATGTTATGTCACTTAGCACCACACGTACTACCATATACCGAGTGGTAATTTCCTCTCTAGTCTCGAAGGCAAATATTACATGGTTGACTTCACATAATATCTAGAGATAAAACCAACACATAATCATGAACCGAAGTTATAGATCATATATATTTCATATCATAATACTGCTAGGGGTGTCATATACTACACAGCTAAGCCTGAGTTCTAGAGGTATTATACTCAACTACTATATTCCGGGCTTAGAATGATGTGTGTTATAGGTACCACATTTGGATTTTTGGTTTTTCTTGCATCTTCTTGATTGACTAGATCTGTGCATGAAGCTTGACTTGATGTGCAAATGCATGTTGCATCAGCAAGTTATTACTTGATGTTATGGACCTAGATAGAAAAGGGAATTCGTGTAAGGGAGTGACGAGTTCCGAAGATCAAGATGAAGACGTGCATAACGAAGGAAGCTGAATCTATGGAGTATCAACACTATTTTGAAGGATGGATTAATTCCAACTCATTATGAGCTGACAATAAGAAGGATTATTAGTGTAGAAAAGGTGTGGAGCAACATGAAGGATGAATTTAAGTTCACTTAAGATAGGTAATGTTGCTAAGAAGCTAATGAAGTAGTTATACCTAGTTCATGGAAGTATCATGAATAAGTTCAAAGAAGTCTTGGAATAAAGGTGGTATTAAAGCTTTGACAACTCAGAGAGAATGCCAATAGTAAGTCAAGAACCTATAGGGTAATTGATGGCTCTGTGTATGGCGCCCAGAAAAGTGCTGGTGCGTGATTGATGTAGAGCTCGTTGGGAACCTCAAGAGGAAGGTATGATGAGCACAGCAACAAGTTTCCCTCAGTTATGAAACCAAGGTTTAATCGAACCAGTAGGAGCAAGGAAACACCCCAAAGGTGTTACTAGCTGAGCTGTGGCAGGGCGCACTACCGGTGCTAGTAGCAACATGGAGACCTGCACAACACAAAAACAGAACTTTGTCCCCAACTTGCGATGAGGTTGTCAATCGCACCGTGTTTTGCTGAAAACAAAGGATTAAACGTATCGAATGGAAAGAAGTAAAAGTTTGCAGAAAGTAAACACAAAGCGGAAACAATTTATAGATTGTATGTAAAAGACAAGGACCGGGATCCATAGTTCACTAGAGGTGGCTCTCCTTAGATAGATAACATGCTGGGTGAACAAATTACAGCGGGGAAATTGACAAACATCGAGAAAGCAATACATGCATATACTAATCATCTTGACTCCTTTGAGAATTGATTGGGCATTACAACATTATACATAGACCGCCATCCAACTACATCTATGACTAATAATCCACCTTCACGTTATCATCCGAACCCCCTCCAGTATTAAGTTGCAAGCGACAGATTATTGCTTTACGAACTACGTGTAAAGTAAACAATGCAATTGTTCTATGAACAAATGATTGTTGTTTTCTCCCTAGTAGGAACATCACATCTAGTACCTTAGAGATTTCTGTCACTTCCCCAGATTACCAGAGGCATGAACCCACTATCGAGCATAAATACTAACTCTTGGAGTTGCTAGCATCTACTTGGCCAAGATAGCTACTAACAACGGAAAGCATGCAAGATCACAAATAACAAAGACATGACAGAATCAATAATCAATCTGAAATAGCATCTCAATATCCATCGGATCCCCGCAAACACAACATGCAGAACTACAAATAGATAATCTTGATCATGAACGGAGCTCACAAGATCTAGACATGAAAGCACAAAGGAGGAGAACCAGCTATCTAGATACTACATGGATCCGTAGTCCAAGGATGAACTACTCACGCATCACACCGGAGGCTTGCATGGTGATGAAGAAGGCCTCCAGGGTGAATTCCCCTCTCTGGCAGGGTGCCGGGAAGAGCTTTAGATCCCTCCCGATCTAGGGATGGAGATGACGGTAGCTATAGACTCTTTCGTGGATTTTTGATCGGGTACTTAGGATTTTCGTCCCGAGGGCATCTTATAGGCGAAAGGGGAGACCGAGGGGGTGCCTGGGCTGGCCACACCACCCCTTGGCGTGGCCAGGCCTGGCCCGCGTGGCCAGGTGGTGTGGTGGCCCCCTGGCTCCTCCCCGTCTCGTATTCTAGCATCTGATGACTTCCGGAAAAATAGGCACTTTGGCTTTTGCCCCGTCCAATTCCGAGAATATTCATTTTCTGACTTTCCTGGAACCAAAAACAGTAGAAAACATGCAGCTGGCACTGTGGCTCTTGTTAATAGGTTAGTCCAAGAAATCATATGAAAAGTACTCCAAAGTTGGAACAAAACACAAGAAAGTGGATAAAACTAAGCATGGAACATCAAAAATTATAGATACATTTGCAATGTATCAACATCCCCAAGCTTAACTCCTGCTCGTCCTCGAGTAGGTAAGTGATAAAAAGAAAGAATAATTTTTGAGGTGACATGCACCATCAAAGACTTGATCAAAGTATTTGTAAGAAATTCAAAGCTGGGATCATAGTACTTCAATCATAACATGAAAGACAAAGTTCTAGCAATAAGACAAAGAAACTATGATGCAACATGAAAAGGCACAAACAAAAGATTCATGAATAACAATGCTTTGCAAGCCGTTTGTTTGTTTCACATAAAGAAAACATAGCATAATAGTATTCAGCTTGTCCCTCAATAGAGTAGCAAATATAAATGCATAGGACACCTTCAAAGTTCATAAGAGTGACTAGATACAATAGTTTAAAATAAGCAATATCAAAGTATGCATCAATCAACTAGTCTTGGGACAATGCACATAGAACTAAGAATGGCCACTATGCTCTAAAAGTAGGTGCATAAAGATAGAAGGTGGAGACTCAATATAATGGTGGAAGAAAGGCATTTGTAAAAGGAAGTAGGGATTCAAGTCTCATAAAGAGCTTCCAAAAATTATGGTACTTATAGTTTTCAGCTCTCATTGCCCCTATCATAAGCATCTTGAAGTGATTAAGGTTAAAGTGAACAAACTATGGTGTACATGCTTGACGAAGTATAAGTCAGGAATGTCATGTCCCTTGTATACGAGGGCCGCACCTCATGCTACTCAAGTTTATTCACCAGTAAGTTCTTGTCATGGTAAGTATATGTGTATCATAGAGAACCGCCAACAGGGTACCCCTTGCCCGATGATACGGAAGAATCCCCATATCAAAATGACAAGGCAAGCAAACAACGAGCATCTCAGCATTCTTCTTATTTACCATGGGAATATGGTGCTTTTTTCTCTCTTTCCTCTTTTCATAGTATCTCTTTTTTTCTCTTTTCTCTTTTTTCTCAATATAGGACTCTTTTTTTTATAAGAAGAATGCTTCATAGACAACTCATTATGGTTACGCTGCAGGTTTCCACCATGTCAGCATGGATTAGACCAGTGGCCCAGGTGTTTCTCTAACACATATACATAACTCCATGGACTTACAAGCTCCACTTTCATTTCACACCGAAGATATCCATATACAAAAGAGCATGATATCAACTAGGTACATGTACCAAGTGCAATGTTGAAAGAGTTCCCCATGAAATCATGGTTCTGCTAATTCCCAACAAATAAGTGCAAGCATATACAACATAGACGACACAATGGTTCAAGTTTATTGAGGGCAAGTAAAGTAAAGTGTGCCATCAAGTTCGTGAGAGCTTTAATCACTACTTTTCTCATAACAAGTTTAATTTGCAAGGTAAACAAAAGCATGAATATACTTGGAATAGCATAAGCTAGTAGGTAGGTATGGTGGACTCTTTGGAATAACTTGGTTTAGGGAGTTGGATGCATGAGTGGAACTCATACTTGGTTGCGGAGGCTAGTAAAAGACTGGGAGCGACAAACTAAGAGAGCAATAATGGCCATAATCATGCAGAGTGACAAAACATCATTGATCAAAGCGTAAAGTGATACTACAAGTTGAAAACTAAAGGATCATAAAGGCTAAGGTGACTTGATATAGTCATAACATGGTGTGAGCATGCGCCAAGTCAACCCAACTAAAGCATCAAAGGAGAATACCACTATACTATGCCTTAATATGCTAAAACAACGCATGATTCATCCAAGGCACATTAAGCAATCTCAATTGTTTATAACAAGTCATGCTACAACAAATAATACTAAGCATAAAGCCAAAACAATATCAAGCATGGCATGACAAAGCATAGGCCACAGTCAAAAACGAGCTCTTTTTACCACATAAGCATGAACTTTCCTACTCTTTTCCAAACCAAACCAAACTATTTGCAAACCAATGTATGAAAGTGGGGGTCCAACCAATTTATTCAAAAAACTAAGAAAACCAAGCAAACGAAAAACCAATATGAAAACAAAAAAGAAGACGCTCCAAGAACAACACAACTGTGCATGAAACAATAAAAATGAAGCGTTTGGAAGAAACCTGGAATTTTTATTGATGAAGAAGGGGATGCCTTGGGCATCCCCAAGCTTTGACGCTTGTACTTCTTGGATATTTATTGGGGTGACACGTGTGGCATCCCCAAGCTTGAGCTTTAGTCCATCCTTCATCTCATTACTCATTCCTTCCATACACCTGAAATTTTTCCTTCATACAAAACTTCACACAATCTTTATTAGCAACATTAGTGCACTCAAGATAAATAAGTCTTAAGGTTCAGTTCTAACACCAAATAAACTTCCATTAGAACATTAGATACTGTAGCACTTCTCTCAAAAAGTTCAATTCCCCAAAAGGACTCAAAAAGGAACCAACAAGAAGCAAATGCAGAAAATGGCAGAAATCTGTCAAAACATACCAGCAGGTAAAGACGATTTTTTTCGAAGACCTTCTGTTGCTCAAATCAAAAAGTGTTGAACTAACGAACGTTAGATATCAACCTGGGGCAGAAGCACAAAAATTCATGCCTCAAAAAGACATTCAGATATTTTACACGAATTTTTACGGTGAAGCACATAAATCTGTTTCGGGACAGCAACTTTCCCAATCATTACTTCAGTCTCATTAGAGGTTACTCTTGGCACAAAAAGCAAATAAAAAGGATAAGGAGAGGTTATTACTGAAGTAATAAGTTCCAAGTCTCATCCAAAACTTTTGGGTTATCTCCCAATAAGTACTTTTCTTTAACGCCTTTAAGTTAGACATTATAGTTTGAGAAGATGCTCACATAAGAATTATGAATTGAAGTAAAAGAGAGCATCAAGAAGCTAATTCAAAACACATTTTAGTCTAACCCACTTCCTATGCATAGTAACCTTGTAAGAAAATAAATCAAAGAAGCACATAGTAGCAAGAATGGGTAGATAAAACAAGAGCAACTTCAAAACTTTCAGCACATAGAGAGGTGTTTCAATACCATGAAAACTTCTAGAACCATATTTTCCTCTCTCATAATAATTTTCAGTAGCCTCATGAATAAACTCAACAATATAACTATCACATAAAGCATGCTTTTCATGATCTACCAAAACTAGAGCTTTATTATAAACATTTTCAAAAGAATCCTCGGGAACATGACATTCGTCCTCCTTTGGTAAGCATGGGGGACAATCAAATGATGTAAGGGGTAAAGAGTTACTCTCATTAGAAGGTAGGGATGGGTAGATCCATTCGTCCTCCTCTTGATCATCACTCTCCTCCTCTTTTTCATCCAATGAGCTTCTAGTTTCAGCAATTTCTTCTTTCATAGGCTCCTGCAAGGCATTAGTCTCTTCCATTGGTGGAGAGAATCTATTAAGATATTCAAGAATATAGCCATTTTCTACCTTGTAATTATCAAAGCAAAATTTAAGTATATCATAAACCTCATATTTATAAGGTGAATCATCAGTATTTTCAAGCAAACTAGCAAGTTCAAATGCACCCTTCCAAGCAATAAATTCTTCAATTTGTTCCACATCATAAAAGTCATAATTCCCTTTAACATAAGAAGATATGGTAACATTATCATTATACTCACATTGAAAAGGGAGGTGTTTATACCTCCTACAGCAACAAGATTTATCAAAGCAATAAGTAACATTATAAGTAGAGCACACATTTATAGCAATGGTATGCAATTTATCAATATGTTCCCATAAGTGTTTCCCTTTTTGTGACAAGCGGTGTTCCTTATAATAATATTTGTGTTCTTCCGTGAACCCACCTTGCCAATAAGATTCAGTTTCAAAGAAACCAACCATTGATAGAAAGCATGATAAAGCAAGACAATAATAGACCAATGAAAATAATAACTAAAGTAGGAACTATTTTTTTTTGTATTTTTGAAATAAGAAAGCAAACTAGTAAAACTATTTTTTTTTGTGTTTTTGATAACAAAACAAGCAAACAAAGAAAAAAGAAACCAAGCAAAACAAAAATAACAAAGTAAAGAGATTGGTTATGAGGGACTCCCCTTGTGAAGATGTCCTTGACTCCCCGGCAACGGCGCCAGAAAAATGCTTGATGGCTCTGTGTATGGCGCCTAGAAAAGTGCTGGTGCGTGGTTGATGTAGAGCTCGTTGGGAACCTCAAGAGGAAGGTATGATGAGCACAGCAGCAAGTTTCCCTCAGTTATGAAACCAAGGTTTAATCGAACCAGTAGGAGCAAGGAAACACCCCAAAGGTGTTACTAGCTAAGCTTTGGCAGGGCGCACTACCAGTGCTAGTAGCAACGTGGAGACCTGCACAACACATCCAAAGAACTTTGTCCCCAACTTGCGATGAGGTTGTCAATCTCACCGTGTTTTGCTGAAAACAAAGGATTAAACGTATCGAATGGAAAGAAGTAAAAGTTTGCAGAAAGTAAACACAAAGCGGAAACAGTTTATAGATTGTATGTAAAAGACAAGGACCGGGATCCATAGTTCACTAGAGGTGGCTCTCCTTAGATAGATAACATGCTGGGTGAACAAATTACAGCGGGGCAATTGACAAACATCAAGAAAGCAATACATGCATATACTAATCATCTTGACTCCTTTGAGACTTGATTGGGCATTACAACATTATACATAGACCGCCATCCAACTGCATCTATGACTAATAATCCACCTTCAGGTTATCATCCGAACCCCCTCCAGTATTAAGTTGCAAGCGACAGATTATTGCTTTATGAACTACGTGTAAAGTAAACAATACGATTGTTCTATGAACAAATGATTGTTGTTTTCTCCCTAGTAGGAACATCACATCTAGTACCTTAGAGATTTCTGTCACTTCGCCAGATTACCAGAGGCATGAACCCACTATCGAGCATAAATACTAACTCTTGGAGTTGCTAGCATCTACTTGGCCAAGATAGCTACTAACAACGGAAAGCATGCAAGATCACAAATAACAAAGACATGACAGAATCAATAATCAATCTGAAATAGCATCTCAATATCCATCGGATCCCCGCAAACACAACATGCAGAATTACAAATAGATAATCTTGATCATGAACGGAGCTCACAAGATCTAGACATGAAAGCACAAAGGAGGAGAACCAGCTATCTAGATACTACATGGATCCGTAGTCCAAGGATGAACTACTCACGCATCACACCGGAGGCTTGCATGGTGATGAAGAAGGCCTCCAGGGTGAATTCCCCTCTCTGGTAGGGTGCCGGGAAGAGCTTTAGATCCCTCCCGATCTAGGGATGGAGATGACGGTAGCTATAGACTCTTTCGTGGATTTTTGCTCGGGTACTTAGGTTTTTCGTCCCGAGGGCATCTTATAGGCGGAAGGGGAGACCGAGGGGGTGCCTGGGCTGGCCACACCACCCCCTGGCGTGGCCAGGCCTGGCCCGCGTGGCCAGGTGGTGTGGTGGCCCCCTGGCTCCTCCCCGTCTCGTATTCTAGCATCTGACGACTTCCGGAAAAATAGGCACTTTGGCTTTTGCCCCGTCCAATTCCGAGAATATTCATTTTCTGACTTTCCTGGAACCAAAAACAGCAGAAAACATGCAGCTGGCACTGTGGCTCTTGTTAATAGGTTAGTCCAAGAAATCATATGAAAAGTACTCCAAAGTTGGAACAAAACACAAGAAAGTGGATAAAACTAAGCATGGAACATCAAAAATTATAGATACATTTGCAATGTATCAACATCTCCAAGCTTAACTCCTGCTCGTCCTCGAGTAGGTAAGTGATAAAAAGAAAGAATAATTTTTGAGGTGACATGCACCATCAAAGATTTGATCAAAGTATTTGTAAGAAATTCAAAGCTGGGATCATAGTACTTCAATCATAACATGAAAGACAAAGTTCTAGCAATAAGACAAAGAAACTATGATGCAACATGAAAAGGCACAAACAAAAGATTCATGAATAACAATGCTTTGCAAGCCGTTTGTTTGTTTCACATAAAGAAAACGTAGCATAATAGTATTCAGCTTGTCCCTCAATAGAGTAGCAAATATAAATGCATAGGACACCTTCAAAGTTCATAAGAGTGACTAGATACAATAGTTTAAAATAAGCAATATCAAAGTATGCATCAATCAACTAGTCTTGGGACAATGCACATAGAACTAAGAATGTCCACTATGCTCTAAAAGTAGGTGCATAAAGAGAGAAGGTGGAGACTCAATATAATGATGGAAGAAAGGCATTTGTAAAAGGAAGTAGGTATTCAAGTCTCATAAAGAGCTTCCAAAAATTATGGTACTTATAGTTTTCAGCTCTCATTGCCCCTATCATAAGCATCTTGAAGTGATTAAGGTTAAAGTGAACAAACTATGGTGTACATGCTTGACGAAGTATAAGTCAGGAATCTCATGTCCCTTGTATACGAGGGCCGCACCTCATGCTACTCAAGTTTAGTCACCGGTAAGTTCTTGTCATGGTAAATATATGTGTATCATAGAGAACCGCCAACGGGGTACCCCTTGCCCGATGATACGGAAGAATCCCCATATCAAAATGACAAGGCAAGCAGACAACGAGCATCTCAGCATTCTTCTTATTTACCATGGGAATATGGTGCTTTTTTCTCTCTTTCCTCTTTTCATAATATCTCTTTTTTTCTCTTTTCTCTTTTTTCTCAATATAGGACTATTTTTTTTATAAGAAGAATGCTTCATAGACAACTCATTATGGTTACGCTACAGGTTTCCACCATGTCAGCATGGATTAGACCAGTGGCCCAGGCGTTTCTCTAACACATATACATAACTCCATGGACTTACAAGCTCCACTTTCATTTCACACCGATGACATCCATATACAAAAGAGCATGATATCAACTAGGTACAAGTACCAAGTGCAATGTTGAAAGAGTTCCCCATGAAATCATGGTTCTGCTAATTCCCAACAAATAAGTGCAAGCATATACAACATAGACGACACAATGGTTCAAGTTTATTAAGGGCAAGTAAAGTAAAGTGTGCCATCAAGTTCGTGAGAGCTTTAATCACTACTTTTCTCATAACAAGTTTAATTTGGAAGGTAAACAAAAGCATGAATATACTTGGAATAGCATAAGCTAGTAGGTAGGTATGGTGGACTCTTTGGAATACCTTGGTTTAGGGAGTTGGATGCATGAGTGGAACTCATACTTGGTTGTGGAGGCTAGTAAAAGACTGGGAGCGACAAACTAAGAGAGCAATAATGGCCATAATCATGCAGAGCGACAAAACATCATTGATCAAAGCGTAAAGTGATACTACAAGTTGAAAACTAAAGGATCATAAAGGCTAAGGTGACTTGATATAGTCATAACATGGTGTGAGCATGCGCCAAGTCAACCCAACTAAAGCATCAAAGGAGAATACCACTATACTATGCCTTAATATGCTAAAACAACGCATGATTCATCCAAGGCACATTAAGAAATCTCAATTGTTTATAACAAGTCATGCTACAACAAATAATACTAAGCATAAATCCAAAACAATATCAAGCATGGCATGACAAAGCATAGGCCACAGTCAAAAACGAGCTCTTTTTACCACATAAGCATGAACTTTCCTACTCTTTTCCAAACCAAACCAAACTATTTGCAAACCAATGTATGAAAGTGGGGGTACAACCAATTTATTCAAAAAACTAATAAAACCAAGCAAATGAAAAACCAAAATGAAAACAAAAAAGAAGACGCTCTAAGAACAACACAACTGTGCATGAAACAATAAAAATGAAGCGTTTGGAAGAAACCTGGAATTTTTATTGATGAAGAAGTGGATGCCTTGTGCATCCCCAAGCTTTGACGCTTGTACTTCTTGGATATTTATTGGGGTGACACGTGTGGCATCCCCAATATTGAGCTTTAGTCCATCCTTCATCTCATTACTCATTCCTTCCATACACCTGAAATGTTTCCTTCATACAAAACTTCACACAATCTTTATTAGCAACATTAGTGCACTCAAGATAAATAAGTCTTAAGGTTCAGTTCTAACACCAAATAAACTTCCATTATAACATTATCTACTGTAGCACTTCCCTCAAAAAGTTCAATTCCCCAAAAGGACTCAAAAAGGAACCAACAAGAAGCAAATGCAGAAAATGGCAGAAATCTGTCAAAACAGACCAGCAGATAAAGACGATTTTTTTCGAAGACCTTTGGTTGCTCAAATGAAAAAGTGTTGAACTAACGAACGTTAGATATCAACCTGGGGCAGAAGCACAAAAATTCATGCCTCAAAAAGACATTCAGATATTTTACACGAATTTTTACGGTGAAGCACATAAATCTGTTTCGGGACAGCAACTTTCCCAATCATTACTTCAGTATCATTAGAGGTTACTCTTGGCACAAAAAGTAAATAAAAAGGATAAGGAGCGGTTATTACTGAAGTAATAACTTCCAAGACTCATCCAAAACTTTTGGGTTATCTCCCAATAAGTACTTTTCTTTAACGCCTTTAAGTTAGACATTATAGTTGGAGAAGATGCTCACATAAGAAATATGAATTGAAGTAAAAGAGAGCATCAAGAAGCAAATTCAAAACACATTTAAGTCTAACCCACTTCCTATGCATAGTAACCTTGTAAGAAAATAAATCAAAGAAGCACATAGTAGCAAGAATGGGTAGATAAAACAAGAGCAACTTCAAAACTTTCAGCACATAGAGAGGTGTTTCAATACCATGAAAACTTCTAAAACCATATTTTCCTCTCTCATAATAATTTTCAGTAGCCTCATGAATAAACTCAACAATATAACTATCACATAAAGCATGATTTTCATGATCTACCAAAACTAGAGCTTTATTATAAACATTTTCAAAAGAATCCTTGGGAACATGACATTCGTCCTCCTTTGGTAAGCATGGGGGACAATCAAATAATGTAAGGGGTAAAGAGTTACTCTCATTAGAAGGTAGGGATGGGTAGATCCATTCGTCCTCCTCTTGATCATCACTCTCCTCCTCTTTTTCATCCAATGAGCTTCTAGTTTCAGCAATTTCTTCTTTCATAGGATCCTTTAAGGCATTAGTCTCTTCCATTGGTGGAGAGAATCTATTAAGATATTCAAGAATATAGCCATTTTCTACCTTGTAATTATCAAAGCAAAATTTAAGTATATCATAAACCTCATATTTATAAGGTGAATCATCAGTATTTTCAAGCAAACTAGCAAGTTCAAATGCACCCTTCCAAGCAATAAATTCTTCAATTTGTTCCACATCATAAAAGTCATAATTCCCTTTAACATAAGAAGATATGGTAAAATTATCGTTATACTCACATTGAAAAGGGAGGTGTTTATACCTCCTACAGCAACAAGATTTATCAAAGCAATAAGTAACATTATAAGTAGAGCACACATTTATAGCAATGGTATGCAATTTATCAATTTGTTCCCATAAGTGTTTCCCTTTTTGTGACAAGCGGTGTTCCTTATAATAATATTTGTGTTCTTCCGTGAACCCACCTTGCCAATAAGATTCAGTTTCAAAGAAACCAACCATTGATAGAAAGCATGATAAAGCAAGACAATAATAGACCAATGAAAATAACAACTAAAGTAGGAACTATTTTTTTTTGTATTTTTGAAATAAGAAAGCAAACTAGTAAAACTAATTTTTTTTGTGTTTTTGATAACAAAACAAGCAAACAAAGAAAAAAGAAACCAAGCAAAACAAAAATAACAAAGTAAAGAGATTGGTTATGAGGGACTCCCCTTGTGAAGATGTCCTTGACTCCCCGGCAACGGCGCCAGAAAAATGCTTGATGGCTCTGTGTATGGCGCCTAGAAAAGTGCTGGTGCGTGGTTGATGTAGAGCTCGTTGGGAACCTCAAGAGGAAGGTATGATGAGCACAGCAGCAAGTTTCCTTCAGTTATGAAACCAAGGTTTAATCGAACCAGTAGGAGCAAGGAAACACCCCAAAGGTGTTACTAGCTGAGCTTTGGCAGGGCGCACTACCGGTGCTAGTAGCAACGTGGAGACCTGCACAACACATCCAAAGAACTTTGTCCCCAACTTGCGATGAGGTTGTCAATCTCACCGTGTTTTGCTGAAAACAAAGGATTAAACGTATCGAATGGAAAGAAGTAAAAGTTTGCAGAAAGTAAACACAAAGCGGAAACAGTTTATAGATTGTATGTAAAAGACAAGGACCGGGATCCATAGTTCACTAGAGGTGGCTCTCGTTAGATAGATAACATGCTAGGTGAACAAATTACAGCAGGGCAATTGACAAACATCGAGAAAGCAATACATGCATATACTAATCATCTTGAATCCTTTGAGACTTGATTGGGCATTACAACATTATACATAGACCGCCATCCAACTGCATCTATGACTAATAATCCACCTTCAGGTTATCATCCGAACCCCCTCCAGTATTAAGTTGCAAGAAACAGATTATTGCTTTACAAACTGCGTGTAAAGTAAACAATACGATTGTTCTATGAACAAAGGATTGTTGTTTTCTCCCTAGTAGCAATAGCACATCTAGTACCTTAGAGATTTCTGTCACTTCCCCAGATTACCAGAGGCATGAACCCACTATCGAGCATAAATACTAACTCTTGGAGTTGCTAGCATCTACTTGGCCAAGATAGCTACTAACAACGGAAAGCATGCAAGATCACAAATAACAAAGACATGATAGAATCAATAATCAATCTGAAATAGCATCTCAATATCCATCGGATCCCCGCAAACACAACATGCAGAATTACAAATAGATGATCTTGATCATGAACGGAGCTCACAAGATCTAGACATGAAAGCACAAAGGAGGAGAACCAGTTATCTAGCTACTACATGGATCTGTAGTCCAAGGATGAACTACTCACGCTTCACACCGGAGGCTTGCATGGTGATGAAGAAGGCCTCTAGGGTAAATTCCCCTCTCCGACAGGGTGCCAGGAAGAGCTTCAGATCCCTCCCGATCTAGGGATGGAGATGACGGCGGCTATTGACTCTTTCGTGGATTTTTGATCGGGTACTTAGGGTTTTGGTCCCGAGGGCATCTTATAGGCAAAAGGGGAGACCGAGGGGGTGCCTGGGCTGGCCACACCACCCCCTAGCGCGGCCAGGCCTAGCCCGCGTGGCCAGGTGGTGTGGTGGCCCCCTGGCTCCTCTCCGTCCCGTATTCTGGCATCTGATGACTTCCGGAAAAATAGGCACTTTGGATTTTGTCCCGTCCAATTCCGAGAATATTCATTTTCTGACTTTCCTAGAACAAAAAATAGCAGAAAACAGGCAGCTGGCACTGTGGCTCTTGTTAATAGGTTAGTCCAAGAAATCATATCAAAAGTACTCCAAAGTTGAAACAAAACACAAGAAAGTGTATAAAACCCAGCATGGAACATCAAAAATTATAGATACATTTGCAATGTATCAGTAATCCATATACCCAGGAGGATCCGCAACTAGTATCCATAGTTGGTATCCGTAGCTAGTATCCTAGCGGTTTAGCTCATTAGGCCATCTTTGTGTAATTTAAAGAGTATAAAACTTGGCCTAAGCTAAGAAGGACATAAAGAAGTATAAAATTTATAGCGAACGACTTTCGAGACGCTTCGTGAAATCGGGCTTACGAAAGCGAAAGTGTCCAAAAGGTTAAAAGTAAGACAAAGAGTGCCGGAAGAGTCATTTCGGAGATCCACAACTATGTGGGTATACCACAGATTCTTTCGTGAGACCTTATATAGGTAACATATAAACTAGACAAAGACCAATACCGTAACTATTGGGTATTATACATGAAGATTAGAGACCATTAGGAAACCCCAAGGGGGAGAGTAAACAATAAACACTGAAGTATTGTTGTCTAACTTTCTGACTAAAGTTGGAGAAGAAGTACAAAGTTATGATGGGATTAAGCCTTATTTTCATAAGGTTATAAGAAGTCCTCGTTATAAAGTATTTCTGAGAGTATGTCCGGATGAAAGATCGAAGGAGATATAACTGCTTAACCCTAGTGGACTCGTTATAATGGGAGAATAGCTGGTAAGTTATCCTTTAGTGTAAAGAGTATTCCAAAATAAGTCTAGTGTAAAGTAATAGGAAAAACCGGATTGGAATGGACTAAATGTGTCCCAAACCAATCCTAAGTAGAACTTTGAAGACATAACCTAGGGGATTGTTGTAGAAGGAGTTATGCTACATATTGGAAGTGAGAATTGGAAGTTTCCAATTATGAAGTGAATTCAAGGGAAAAAGATCTGGATACGGGATACCATAATTATCCCCAATTGTGATCACAATGGAAATTTGAGAAATGGCGGGATAAAAACAAGTCAACTCCTTCTTCCGAAACGTAAGAGAGTACGAACTTCGGGGACGAAGTTTATTTTAAGGGGGAGAGTCTGTAACATCCCAGCATTAGAGCTTAGAAATAAGCGGAACATAGGTGTGTGCATTGCATTCATGCATAGAAAATCCAGATAATTTTTGCGCTTTTAAATAAAACTTGTCAAAGTGATTGAAGCTTCTCTTAACTTGGTCGAACTGAAGTAGATCATCAAGTTGACTGTGATAAGTTTCAATATGACCTTTGTTAAAAACCTTATTTTGGGTAATATAATTTGATCTAAGGGTAGATCAAATGTAATAAAACTAAGTCACAACACACTACTTAATAAGGAGTACTTGATCTCCTAGATATCATTACATGGTATTCCGAGCAACAACTCAAGGATGAATACTTAATGTTCTAAAGATGATATCAAGGTATTATCTACCACAAACCTTGAATAGCAAGTTAAGTACACAACTTAAGTAAAGAAACTCTATAACTAAATATTGAAACACTTGTTTGCCATAGTTACTCTTACCATGGGTATCATGGTAGTTCTTAAACATTAACTCTTGTCACAGATAGAGTAGAAAGGAAGTCAAGCCAAGAACATCCAACATATACTCTTAATATGATATTAATAGGTGACATTCCTATTTGACCTAGTCCTAGTGTCAATGGATCATCACTATTGAGTGATCAATTCTTGACCTAGAACTTAGTGGCTCATAGCCTTTGACTTATTGTGTTGACCTTCCAAATACCTTAAGTAACTAGCTAGTAATTGAGGAGCTATGAGAAAGCTAGTAGTGTTAGTACATTAGATAACAATCTTGTTAGGACAAGTGGATATAGACTTAGAATAAGCTTGCTTAACAAGATAAGTCTATAGAGAGACTAATACAAGTTTACCACTTAGTTGAGTACAGATCTTGATCAGACAATTAGAAGCCTGAGCTTTGTATGATCAAAGGATGGTGGTCCTTATTCTCAAGTCACTTGAGAATATATGATTAGGTGTTGAAGAAGGGTTATGAATATACCAAGTTAGGCAAGTCCTAGTAAGCTGAATCATCTAGCTTGATCATTAGAAGTCAAGCTAGAGCATGGTGAAGTATTTGATAAGTTGTATGGAGTAGTTAGAGGGATAGTAGCTTAACCAAGTTAATATAAGGACAACTGGTATTATGTGAGTAGTACTATACTTATTTCAAATGATTGATATCCTTAGTATGTATAGTAAGGATTGTAGTATTGCAAACCTTGGAAGTAGTTGCAAGATGAAGTTCAGGAAGTTAATAAATGGAGTTAGTAGTAGCTAGCTTGATAGGTGCACCAATGGTGGTTAATTAAGAGGAGTTATATACTAGGAGTAAGAATGGAGTGTTGTTGAAGTGAAATGACCATGTCATCATGTGATGATGGATATGGTGGAATCATATGATTGTCTTATTTAGGGAGATGTGATCTTTGTGAATAAGATAAGAGAGTTCTATAGAGTATATTTTGGAAAGGAATTCCTTATCTAAAGTAACATTGGTGAGGTATTAAGGTAAGGATTCTTTAGAAGCCTTAACCAAGATCTTATCAAGCCATGATAGACCCATGTCTACCTCATTGTCCAAAAACTTAGATTGAGAGAATTGTCATGATCATATTACTAAGTAATTCCAATATCTCACTCTATGTGGAGATATCAAACCCACTCATAGATTTAGAAGTAGTATCCCTAAACCTTGATCCTTGTTCCTACCTATAATTGAATATGGGTTATTAAAACCTCTCAAAACCTATGTACCTATATTTGAATAAACCGTAGTATTTCTATACCAATGATTATTATTGGTTCATTATTACCTAACCAAAAGTGTTCTGTGGTAATTCTAAATTTTACAAATCAAGTAGAATTGGATTTGGCAAATCACCAAATATGGAGGATCATCAAAACCAAATCATCATATTATGAACCACAAGGATTAAAATCTTATTAATGAATATTCATAATTCCTTCAGGAAGTTAAGCATTACTAGAATTCTATATTTATTATTCACCATTTCAAATCTTTATCATTATAATTACCATAGTGAAAACAAGAACATTTCTATAAGATTTTCATATGAGAAACAAATCCCTAAAACCCTAAATTATATTGAATTTACTTAATAAAAGGACCTCTCATATAGTTGTAGTTTCTTTTGATACAACAAAATAATACAGGGGAATTGGTTGTAGTGAATCATTACACTATTCTGAATATTCTACCAGAATTTCAAATGCTTAAACCTTGTAGAAATAAAAGTGGAAAAGAAATTGTAAATAGAACAGAAGGCAGAATATAAAGACAGAAAATAAAAGGGGAAAAGACTAAAACAGAAGTTTCTTACCCGTGGCCGAATTCTCCGTGTGTCTATTCGACGCTCGTGAGAAGCAGCAGTCATCTTTCGCACGCTCCACCGCAGCCCAGCACCGGCCCAGCCCAAATACCATTTCGTCGAGACTATCTCCATCATCCACCTCATGCGTGGCGGCCGAAACAGCTCACTGGCGGGAGCACCACCGTCGGCCGCGCTAAGATGCTTGCCGCCGTCGATCGGGAGGGGATAAGGAGGCCACGACGACACCCCTGTCCATCCTGATCCCCATCCACTCTCTCTCTGATTTCTCTCTATCACCGAAACCGTAGCTCCCAGGTCTCCGGCTAGCCACCGGTGGAGTCCACCCCGGGAAGTGCGGTATATCTTGGAAGAAGCCCCTCGCTGTCCTTGTTACTAGAGTGGTAGAAGTAAAGCAAGTGGAGCTCAGAATCTTGTAGATTTCTCCGTTGCCTTCTGCCGGTGGTCACCGGAATTCTGGTCCATTCGCTCATCTCCTGCCGAGCCAGACCTCACTGACATCGGCGCTACAACCAGGGTGAGTTCCTGGTTCTCTAGCACCTTTTCTCTTGGTCGATTGCCGGCTTAATCTCTCTGCCCACGTGAGTCTGACCGCGCCGCCGGAGAGGTTCGTCGCCGGAGCACTTCCGTTGAGCAAAACCTATCGGTGCTTGCATAGTTAGCCTAGTCTCACTGGCCTCATTCGAATGCACCACTTCAACCCTGATGCAGTATTTTGGCGTCACCGCCGTACTCCGGCGAGAGTCCGGCGAGCGGTCGTCAGCCTGGCGTCACCCTTGACCAAGTCCAAGTATGGACTGGTCCGCGCCAACGTGGCGTGCCGATGTGGCTACTGGCCCACGGGACAGTGCCTTAGGGTAGGAGTTACCTCGGTGTAAAAAATATTACCGGTTTAGTAAATAGTTAAAATAGTATAAATTCATATATAAATAATTTCTAGAAATTTAATAAAATGAATAAAACTTGTAAATTCAATATCTTTTCTTCTATAATTCAGAAAAATGTATATAATATATCAAATTCTTAGAAAAATAAAATCTATATTATAAACTTATTATCAAATATTATCGTGTTAACTATTTAAATTATAATTATTTAATAAAGATTTTATAAGTAATAATAATTTGAAAATTAATATTTTAATATTGGTAAATAAGAAAAAAAATACCAAAATTTGTATAAAAACAAAATCTATATTTACAAACTTGTTTTAATTATTTTTTTATCATTTAACTAATATTTTTTATTTATTTAGTTTTATAAAGTGATTAAACTTATAAAATCATATCTTATTATTTAAAATTCACAAAAATACTTATAATATACCAAAATGATCACAAAAATAAATTCTACACATTAAAAATGTCAACTCTTACTTTTGAAGTAAAATAAAAGGTAAAGGTCTAATAAATCTTATTTTAAACCTTTTTCTTTTATTTTAATTCCTTAAAAATACATAAAAATTTACTATTAATTTTAGTATTATTTGTTTAGAGTCTAAAAATGTAATAACAACTCAATTAATGTTTAAGTGAAGTTAAAATAGGTCAAACCATTTTAAAATGTAACTACTAAAACTATTATCTCAAATTAAGAGTATTTTAATTTTCCTAAAAAGATTTTACCAATTATAAAATCAACTAAAATAGGATATTGTTCATCAGAAAATCCTATTCACTTATAACTTTAATAAAATACCACCTCATTCAAGTAATAACATTTAAATTCTAACTTTGTGGAATGTTAAGAAGTAAATCATCTACAATGTGATGCCTTATTCAATACATGTAAATTTCCACCACTTATGCTAAGATTGTTTAATGTAGTAATGTTTTCCTCTTTAATAATCTTAGATAATAAGAAAACCTTAAAGTGTTAGTTTTAAGTTTGAATACTTTTTACATTGTAAAGTAATATTTTCCTCAAAAGTTGTTCTTTTAAGAAACATTAAAAGTAATCCCTGAACACCTATTTAAAAGCTCTAATGGAGTCTTAATCTTGTTTAAGAAATATTTCAGATACCATACCCATTTGAGTGTTTTAATATTGTATATTACTTGTTGTATTTACTTATTGTTTCACACACTCACAAGCCTAAATAAGAAGCACAAGTGTGAAACTGAGATAAAAGTGCAACACATTCCTAAGAACTCATCACAAACTCCAAATCCTAGATCAGATATGACTATTTTGGGAATTCGCATTTATCAAATTGCATTACATTACTTATGCATCGTTGCATCTTGCTTCTTTAAACATTAGTCCTTATCGGATCAATGGTGCTATTTACAGAATTTGGATCTTCTATTGTCTTGAAGACCGTGAGTGCATAATCTTGCAATCACAAAAGGCAAGTTCACAACTTGCTCATGTCCTTTGATTATTTTCTATGCTTTTAACTCAACTGTGTCATCACCTGCATTTCAAAAAGAACAGAAAACACTATTTTCATAATAACATGATTATGGATTATTTACCAGATGGTAATAATCTACTACTACAGTTCCAGTGGTAAAGGAACATAATATCTAGGACTTAACAACCAATGTCACCAGTGATTCTAGCGCCGTATATTACGCGTCAACCATGAGATTTGGAATGGGACAGAGAAATCAACTGTATCTTCTTACTTTCTTATGGAGGCAAGATAACCTTATCGTGACGTTGGGATTCCTGGTGTGGATCCAACATATGGGTGGGCACCCTTAGGCCCCACGATTTTGGTGTTTAGATTATTTATAAGTGGCTACCGGAGGTATAGTCGAACCTTTTATGGAGCTTGCTAGGGGCATCACCAAATCATAGAGTCTTCGGGAACTCACCGGGGTTATAGCTTGCCCTAGTTGGAGGCTTAACGGAGGTGTAGTCAGCCCCGGAGGATCGTGCAGACATATGGGGTCACGGAGAGGGCAGTGATTGGCTTGGATCTTAGACTGGGCCCCATACCAAGGAAGTATGGACAAGCTCATGACTTGGTTGTGCAACAAGGCTAAGGTCTCTTGTGGGAAAAGTGACGCACCTCTGTAGAGTGTAAGAATTGAGACATGTTACTCCCTGTTCCGGGAAGGAGCTATGAACGCGGCAGGAAAGGAACCCCATGAAGGTTCTGGTCAACCTGTGAAGGCTATCGGACATAGTTTTCAGAATAAAAGCAACCTTTGAAGAAATGTTTACGAAAACCTGCATTGCCTAATACCTATGGTCTGTGGTTTTAGAGATAGTGCATCATACACTCCTTTTTAGTGAACTTGCTGACTACGCTCGTACTCAACCATACCTTCTTAACTCTTGCTAGGTTCTAAGACATTGAAGATGAAGTCAACATCAATTTTTGCTCAAGAAACCATCATCGACAACTCAAGTTCTTCAATAGCATCAATGAAGTCAACATATACATCAACTGAAATGAAGACATAGTTCTTAAGTAGATAGGAGTAGATTCTCTAGCCATAAAACCTATTTCTGTAGAGCATTGCAATAGCAGCAATGGCAAGCCGAATAGTTTAGATGCTAGTCTTAGTTACTAGATATTTCTGAGTTATTATTTCTGGTTCTTCTTTGTAAGAAGTTCTTTCTCTCTCTTTATCCTAGAGTGTTCTCTAGATCTTTTGTAAAGAGTCGAGTTGTAATCTATAGTCATGTCTTGGACCTGCTGTGTTTCTGTTGTACCACTCTGAGGGATGTAATACTAGTGAATGGTGTTTCATTGGTGTTATGTCAACGACTATAGTGTACTACATCATGCAATAGTATGCTGGGTCACCGCAACTGGTATCAGAGCATATGCTTTGACCTTAGGATTAAAACCCTTTTAGGATGATCTGTAGGTTGGATAGTGACTATAGGATCCATCTTATCTAAACCAAGACTTGTGATAGATATCGACTTGAGGATAAATCTTGTCACACTTAAGTTGGATGTTCTTATCATCTTTCTTAAGGATTAGTTATATGTATTCTCTGGAGAACTGTTATTTTAGTGTAGCTCTAAATAGGTATAACACCACTAAGATATCTTACGTAAGTTGAAATATCAAAGAAGATTACGATTAGGATTAGGATATCATGTGGAGTAGTATTAGTGATGGAGTCTATATTTAGAATCTCTGTGAAGTAGCAAGATCTTACCACTAGATGATACCACTATACCCTTAAGTTAGACCATTAGAGTATGTATAAATACAACTAAAGTAAATCATGTGGCATTCACTTGAGAATCCCATGTGATGGACTAGAATTTGGTGAAGAATCATTAATCGTGAGCTAAGAAAAAGAGTTGTCATGGTGAGATTAGCTCTTTAATCATGATGACTAGGTAAATCTCAACAAGTTCGTGGTGAGAATAGCTATGATACCATGATAAGTCTGTAATTAGGACAAGTATTTGGTAACTAATCTAGTAGTAACAGTAAGTAAAGAACAGTGTAGGTCTATGATAGAAGTCATATATATTATAACATTACAATAATTTTGGGATTAAGGTAGTAACTACACTTTTGTTAGTAGTTTTAAGAGATCATGTGAGGATAGTTTACGATAGAATGGAAATTTGGTAGTTTTTAGTAGTCCCAAAAGAAAGGTAAGTGGTTAGTCAAAACCAAGAGGTAGCATATACTACACAGCTAAGCCTGAATTCTAGAGGTATTATACTCAACTACTATATTCTGAGCTTAGAATGATGTGTGTTATAGGTACCACATTTGGATTTTTGTTTTTTCTTGCATCTTCTTGATTGACTAGATCTGTGCATGAAGTTTGACTTGATGTGCAAATTCATGTTGCATCAGCAAGTTATTACTTGATGTTATGGACCTAGATAGAAAAGGGAATTCGTGTAAGGGAGTGACAAGTTCCGAAGATCAAGATGAAGATGTGCATAAAGAAGGAAGCTGAATCTATGGAGTATCAACACTATTTTGAAGGATGGATTAATTCCAACTCATTATGAGCTAGCAATAAGAAGGATTATTAGTGCAGAAAAGGTGTGGAGAACCATGAATGATGAATTTAAGTTCACTTAAGATAGGTAATGTTGCTAAGAATCTAATGAATTAGTTGTACCTAGTTCTTGGAAATATCATGAATAAGTGCAAAGAAGAAGTCTTGGAAAAAAGGTGGTATTCAAGCTCTGACAACTCGGAGAGAATGCCAATAGTAAGTCAAGAACCTATAGGGTAATCCATATACCCAGGAGGATCCACAACTAGTATCCGTAGTTGGTATCCGTAGCTGGTATCCGAGCGGTTTAGCTAATTAGGTAATCTTTATGTAATTTAAAGAGTATAAAACTTGTCCTAAGCTAAGAAGGACATAAAGAAGTGTAAAATTTATAGCGAACGACTTTCGAGACGCTTCGTGAAATCGGGCTTACCAAAGCGAAAGTGTCCAAAAGGTTAAAAGTAAGACAAAGAGTGTCGGAAGAGTCATTTCGGAGATCCACAACTATGTGGGTATACCATAGATTCTTTCGTGAGACCTTATATAGGCAAGATATAAACTAGACAAAGACCAATACCATAACTATTGGGTATTATACATGAAGATTAGAGACCATTAGGAAACCCCAAGGGGGAGAATAAACAATAAACACTGAAGTATTGTTGTCTAACTTTCTGACTAAAGTTGGAGAAGAAGTACAAAGTTATGATGGGATTAAGCCTTATTTTCATAAGGTTATAAGAAGTCCTTATTATAAAGTATTTCTGAGAGTATGTCCGAATGAAAGATCGAAGGAGATATAACTACTTAACCCTAGTGGACTCGTTATAAGGGGAGAACAGCTGGTAAGTTATCCTTTAGTGTAAAGAGAGTATTCCAAAATAAGTCCAGTGTAAAGTAATAGGAAAAACCGGATTGGAATGGACTAAATGTGTCCCAAACCAATCCTAAGTAGAACTTTGGAGACATAACCCAGGGGATTGTAGTAGAAGGAGTTATGCTACATATTGGAAGTGACAATTGGAAGTTTTCCAAGTATGAAGTGAATTCAAGGGAAAAAGATCTGGATACGGGATACCATAATTATCCCCAATTGTGATCACAATGGAAATTTGTGAAATGGCGGAATCAAAACAAGTTAACTCCTTCTTCCGAAACGTAAGAGAGTACGAACTTCGGGGACAAAGTTTATTTTAAGGGGGAGAGTATGTAACATCCCAGCATTAGAGCTTAGAAAGAAGAGGAACACAGGTGTGTGCATTGCATTCATGCATAGAAAATCCGGATAATTTTCGCGCTTTTAAATAAAACTTGTCAAAGGGATTGAAGCTTCTCTTAACTTGGTGGAACTGAAGTAGATCATCAAGTTGACTGCGATAAATTTCAATATGACCTTTGTTAAAAACCTTATTTTGGGTAATATAATTTGATCTAAGGGTAGATCAAATGTAATAAAACTTAGTCACAACACACTACTTAATAAGGAGTACTTGATCTCCTAGAGATCATTACATGGTATTCCAAGCAACAACTCAAGGATGAATACTTAATGTTCTAAAGATGATATCAAGGTATTATCTACCACAAACCTTGAATAGCAAGTTAAGTACACAACTTAAGTAAAGAAACTCTATAACTAAATATTGAAACACTTGTTTGCCATAGTTACTCTTACCATGGTATCATGGTAGTTCTTAAACATTAACTCTTGTCACAGATAGAGTAGAAAGGAAGTTAATCCAAGACCATCCAGCATATACTCTTAATATGATATTAAGAGGTGACATTCCTATTTGACCTAGTCCTAGTGTCAATGGATCATCACTATTGAGTGATCAATTCTTGACCTAGAACTTATTGGCTCATAGCCTTTGACTTATTGTGTTGACCTTCCAAATACCTTAAGTAAGTAGCTAGAATTGAGGAGCTATGAGAAAGCTAGTAGTGTCAGTACATTAGATAACAATATTGTTAGGACAAGTGGATATAGACTTAGAATAAGCTTGCTAAACAAGATAAGTCTATAGAGAGACTAATACAAGTTTACCACTTAGTTGAGTACAGATCTTGATCAGACAATTAGAAGCCTAAGCTTTGTATGATCAAAGGATGGTGGTCATTATTCTCAATTCACTTGAGAATAGATGATTAGGTGTTGAAGAAGGGTTATGAATCCAAGTTAGGCAAGTCCTAGTAAGCTGAATCATCTAGCTTGATCATTAGAAGTAAAGCTAGAGCATGGTGAAGTATTTGATAAGTTGTATGGAGTAGTTAGATGCATAGTAGCTTAACCAAGTTAATATAAGGACAACTGGTATTATGTGAGTAGTACTATACTTATTTCAAAGGATTGATATCCTTAGTATGTATAGTAAGGATTGTAGTCTTGCAAACCTTGGAATTAGTTGCAAGATGAAGTTAGGGAAGTTAATAGATGGAGTTAGTAGTAGCTACATTGATAGGTGCATCAATGGTGGTTAATTAAGAGGAGATGTGATCTTTGTGAATAAGATAACAAAGATTTATAGAGCATATTTAGGAAAGGAATTCCTTATATAAAGATAACCTTGGTGAGGTATTAAGGTAAGGATTCTTGAGAAGCCTTAACCAAGATCTTATCAAGCCATGATAGACCCATGTCTACCTCATTGTCCAAAAACCTAGAATGATAGAATTTTCATGATCATATTACTAAGTAATTCCAATATCTCACTCTATGTGGAGATATCAAACCCACTCATAGATTTAGAAGTAGTATCCCTAAACCTTGATCCTTGTTCCTACCTATAATTGAATATGGGTTATTAAAACCTCTCAAAACCTATGTACCTATATTTGAATAAACCGTAGTATTTCTCTACCAATGATTATTATTGGTTCATTATTATCTAACCAAAAGTGTTCTGTGGTAATTATAAATTTTACAAATCAAGTAGAATTGGATTTGGCAAATCACCAAATATGGAGGATCATGAAAACCAAATCATCATATTATGAACCACAAGGATTAAAATCTTATTAATGAATATTCATAATTCCTTCAGGAAGTTAAGCATTACTAGAATTCTATATTTATTATTCACCATTTCGAATCTTTATCATTATAATTACCATAGTGAAAACAAGAAAAATTCTATAAGATTTTCATATCAGAAACAAATCCCTAAAACCCTAAATTATATTGACTTTACTTAATAAAAGAACCTCTCATATAGTTGTAGTTTCTTTTGATACAACAAAATAATACACGGGAATTGGTTGTAGTGAATCCTTACACTATTCTCAGTATTCTACCAGAATTTCAAATGCTTAAACCTTGTAGAAACAAAAGTGGAAAAGAAATTGTAAATAGAAAAGAAGGTAGAATATAAAGACAGAAAAAGGGGAAAAGACTAAAACAGAAGTTTCTGGCCCGTGGCCCAATTCTCCGCGTGTCTATTCGACGCTCGCCAGCAACAGTCATCTTCCGCTCGCTCCACCTCAGCCCAGCACCAGCCCAGTGCTAAGCCCAAAGTATATCGAGCCCGTTGGGGAATCCCAAGAGGAAGGTATGATGAGCATAGCAACAAGTTTTCCCTTAGTTATGAAACCAAGGTTTAATCAAAGTAGTAAGAGCAATGAAACACCTCAAAAGTGTTGCTAGCTGAACTTTGGCAGGGCGCACTACCGGTGCCAACAACAACGTGGAGACCTGCACAACACAACCACAAAACTTTGCCACCAACTTGTGATGAGGTTGTCAATCTCACTAGTTTTGCTGAAAACAAAGGATTAAACATACCGAGTGGAAGAAAGTAATAGTTTGCAGAAAGTAAATAGAAAACAGTAAACAGTTGTAGATTGATGGTAAAAGAAAGGACCGGGGTCCATAGTTCACTAGTGGTGGCTCTCCTTAAGATAGATGACATGTTGGGTGAACAAATTACAGCGGGACAATTGACAAACATCGAGAAAGCACTATGCAAATACTAATCATCTTGACTCCTTTGAGACTTGATTGAGAATTACAACATTATACATAAACCATAATCCAACTGCATCTATGACTAATAATCCACCTTCAGGTTATCATCTGAACCCCCTCCAGTATTAAGTTGCAAGCAACGGATAATTGCATTTTGCAGGCGTGTAAAGTAAACAATACGATTGTTCTATGAACAAAGGATTGTTGTTTTCTCCCTAGTAGTAACAACACATCTAGTACCTTAGAGATTTCTTTCACATCCCCAGATTACTAGAGGCATGAACCCACTATCCAGCATAAATACTAACTCTTGGAGTTGCTAGCATCTACTTGGCCAATATAGCTACTAACAACGGAAAGCATGCAAGATCATAAATAAAAAAGACATGATAGAATCAATAATCAATCTGAAATAGCATCTCAATATCCATCGGATCCCCGCAAACACAACATGTAGGATTACAGATAGATGATCTTGATCATGAACGAAGCTCATAAGATCTAAACATGATAGCACAAAGGAGGAGAACCAGCCATCTAGCTACTAGATGGACCCGTAGTCCAGAGATGAACTACTCACGCATCACACCAGAGGCTTGCATGACGATGAAGAAGGCCTCTAGGGTGAATTCTCCCCTCCGGTAGGGTGCCGGGAAGAGCTTTAGATCCCTCCCGATCTAGGGATGGAGATGACGGCGGCTATAGACTCTTTCGTGGAATTTTGATCGGGTACTTAGGGTTTCTGTATCGGAGGCATCTTATAGGCGAAATGGGAGGCCGAGGGGGTGCCGGAGGCGGCCAGACCACCCCCTCGCACGGGCCAGGATAGGCGCACGACCAGGTGGTGTGGCGTCCCCCTGGCCCCTCTCTGTCTCGTATTCTGGCTCCGGGTGTCCCTCGGTGAAAAACTAACTTTGGCTTTTGTCCCGTCCAATTCCGAGAATATTCATTTTCTGACTTTCTTGGAACCAAAAATAGCAGAAAACAGGCAGCTGGCACTGTGGCTTTTGTTAATAGTTTAGTCCAAGAAAGTGTATAGAAAGTACTCCAAAGTGTGGACAAAACACAAGAAAGTAGATAAAACCAATCATGTAACATCAAAAATTATGGATACGTTTGCAACGTATCAACATCCCCAAGCTTAACTCCTGCTCGTCCTCGAGTAGGTAAGTGATAAAAAGAAAGAATAATTTTTGAGGTGACATGCACCATCATAAACTTGATCAAAGTATTTGTAAAATAATGATAGCTGGGATCATAGTACTTCAATCATAACATGAAATACAAAGTTCTAACAACAAGACAAAGCAACTATTGTTGCAACATGAAAAGGAAAAAACAAAAGATTCATGAATAACAATGCTTTGCAAGACGTTTGTTTGTTTCATATAAAGAAAACATAGCATAGTGGCATTTAGCTTGTCCCTCATAGAGTAGCAAACATAAATGCATAGGACACCTTCAAAGTTCATAAGAGTGACTAGATACAAATAGTTTAAAACAAGCAATATCAAAGCTATGCATCAATCAACAAGTCTTGGGACAATGCACATAGAACTAAGAATGGCCACTATGCTCTCAAAGTAGGTGCATAAAGATAGAAGGTGGAGACTCAACATAAAAGTAAAAGAAAGGCCTTCATAGAAGGAAGTAGGGATTCAAGTTTCATAAAGAGCTTCCAAAAATTACGGTACTTGTTAGCTTTCAGCTCTCATTGCCCCTATCATAAGCATCTTGAAGTGATTAAGGTTAAAGTGAACAAACTATGGTGTATATGCTTGACGAAGTATAAGTTGGAAATCTCCTGTCCCTTGAATACGAGGGACGCTCCCCATGCTACTCAAGTTTAGTTACCGATAAGTTCTTGTCATAGTAAGTACATGTGTATCATAGAGAACCGCCAACGGGGTACCCCTTGCCCGATGATACGGAAGAATCCCCATGTCAAAATGAAAAGGCAAGCAGACAACGAGCATCTCAGCAATCTTCTTATTTACCATGGGAAAATGGTGCTTTTTTATCTCTTTCCTCTTTTCTCATATCTTTTTTTTCTTTTTCTCTTTTTTCTCAATATCTGACCTTTTTTATAAGAAGAATGCTTCATAGACAGCTCATTATGTTACGCTGCAGGTTTCCACCATGACAGCATGGATTAGACCAGCGGCCCAGGCGTTTTTCTAACACACATAAATAACTCCATGGACTTACAAGCTCCCCTTTCATTTCACACCGACGACATCCATAGACAAAAGAGCATGATATCAACTAGGTACAAAGTACAAGTGCAATGTTGAAAGCGTTCCCCATGACAACATGGTTCTGCTAATCCCCAACATATAAGTGCAAGCATATATAACACAGACGACACAATGGTTCAAGTTTATTAAGGGCAAGAAAAGTAAAGTGTGCCATCAAGTTTGTGAGAGCTTTAATCACTAGTTTTCTCATAACAAGTTTAATTCGGAAGGTAGATAAAAACATGAATATACTTGGAATAGCAATTGCTAATAGGTAGGTATGGTGGACTCTTTGGAATAACTTGGTTTTAGGAGTTGGATGCCTGAGTGGAACTCATACTTGGTTATGGGGGCTAGCAAAAGACTGGGTGTGACCAACTAAGAGAGCAATAATGGCCATAATCATGCAGAGCGACAAAACATCATTAATCAAAGCATAAAGTGATACTACAAGTTGAAAACTAAAGGATCATAAAGGCTATGGTGACTTGGGATAGTCATAACATGGTGTGAGCATGTGCCAAGTCAACCCAAATAAAGCATCAAAGGAGAATACCACAATACTATGCTTTAATATGCTAAAACAATGCATGATTCTTTAAAGGCACATTAAGCAATCTCAACTGTTTATAACAAGTCATGCTACAGCAAAGAATACTAAGCATAAAGCCAAAACAGTATCAAACATGGCATGCCAAAGCATAGGCCATAGTCAAAAACAAGCTCTCTTTACAACTTAAGCATGAACTTTCCTACTCTTTTCCAACCCAAAGCAAACTATTTGAAAACTAATGCATGAAAGAGGGGGTCTAACCAATTTATTCAGCAAACTAAGTAAACCAAGCAAACGAAAAACCAAAACAAAAACGAAAAAGAAGACGCTCCAAGAACAACACAACTGTGCATGAAACAATAAAAATGAAGTGTTTGGAAGAAACCTGGAATTTTTATGGATGAAGAAGGGGATGCCTTGGGCATCCCCAAGCTTTGACGCTTGTACTTCTTGGATATTTCTTGGGGTGACACGCGTGGCATCCCCAAGCTTGAGCTTTAGTCCATCCTTCATCTCATTACTCATTCCTTCCATACACCTGAAATTTTTCCTTCATACAAAACTTCACACAATCTTTATTAGCAACATTAGTGCACTCAAGATAATAAGTCTTTAGGTTCAGTTCCAACACCAATAAAACTTCCATTAAAACACAAGCTACTGTAGCACTTCCGTCAAAAATCTCAAATCCCCAAAAGAACTAAAAAAGGAACCAACAAGAAGCAAACGCAAATAATGGCAGAAATCTGTCAAAACAGACTACCAGGTAAAGATGAATTTTTTCAAAGACCTTCTGTTGCTAAAATCGAAACGTGTTAAAATAATGAAAGTTACATAAGAACCTGGGTCAGAAGCACAAAAATTCACGCCTCAAAAGGACGTACAGAGATTTTACACGAATTTTTACGGTGAAGCACAGAAATCTGTTTCGGGACAGCAACTTTCCCAATCATTACTTCTCTCTCATTAGAGGTTACTCTTGGCACAAAAAGCAAATAAAAAGGATAAGGAGCGGTTTTTACTGAAGTAATAACTTCCAAGACTCATCTAAAACTTTTGGGTTATTTCCCAATAAGTACTTTTCTTTAACGCCTTTAAGTTAGGCATAAGAAGCAAGAAAAAGGATCAAGTGTTCTCAAATGAAGAAGCATTAAAACCAAATTTCTTGCCCTTACGTCTCTTACTTTTATTCTTAACCTTGGGGAACATATGATTGCTTGATGGAGAAGAAAAGTGCATGGTGCCCTTTTCCACATCTATTATTGCTCCAAGGAGTTTCAATAGGGATCTTACAAGTGTGATTTGTCCTTTTTCTACACATTCAATAACAAGATAATCAGTAGAAACCATTTTCCCTAGGATCTTTGTAAACACTCCTTCAGCTATTCCAATGGGTAATATTATGGCATTATTAGCAAGAAATATTTCTTCTCCTCCTTCGGAAAGCCCCCAAAGATTCAAAGATTCATAGATATCTTTGGGCATAAGACAAAATTCAGACATGATATCACAGCGAGCATGAAAAGTTTCATTATTTATGGCAATCTTTACTGCGGGAAGTCATTTTGAGGGTTCAAAATTTATTGGAACATAGTTATGATGCTCTCTAAGTGTATTATAGCAACCTTTCAAACTAGCAGTGCTGGTCTCAAGAGTATTCAATCTAGCAAATATGTTTATGAAGGAAGAATCAGATTTGCTAGGCAAGTTGTAAGTAAAGATCAACTTCTTTATGGCATTAACAGCATCATCCTCATTGCATTGGAGGAAATCTCCTCCCACTATAGAATCCAAAGCATATCTATAGCAAAGAGCGATTCCAAGGTAAAAACTCCTAAGAAACAAGCTTTGAGTCATTTTGGGTTCAGTTTTTTCATGTAGATCAGAGTTTCTAGACCAAGCTTCTTTGAAACTCTCTTCAATTCCTTGTTTAAAAGTGAAAATCATTTCCTCAGGTGACATAGTGATTGGGGCAATGCTAGACATAATGTCAAATTAAAATAGGAACTATTTTTTTATGTGTTTTTGATAAAGAAAGCAAACTATTAAAAGTATTTTTTGTGTGTTTTTGATAAAGAAACAAGCAAAAATAAACTAAGCAAAACAAAAATAACAAAGTAAATAGATTGGTTATGAGGGACTCCCCTTGTGAAGATGTCCTTGACTCCCCGGCAATGGCACCAGAAAATCGGTTGCTAAGCCCAAAGTATATCGAGCCCGTTGGGGAACCCCAAGAGGAAGGTATGATGAGCACAGCAGCAAGTTTTCCCTCAGTTATGAAACCAAGGTTTAATCGAACCAGTAGGATCAAGGAAACACCTCAAAGGTGTTGCTAGCTGAACTTTGGCAGAGCGCACTACCGGTGCCAGCAGCAACATGGAGACCTGCACAAGACAACCACAGAACTTTGCCCCCAACTTGGGATGAGGTTGTCAATCTCACCGGTTTTGCGGAAAACAAAGGATTAAATGTATCAAGTGGAAGAAAGTAATAGTTTGCAGAAAGTAATCGAGAAAGGATCGGGGTCCACAGTTCACTAGTGGTGGCTCTCATTAAGATAGATGACATGTTGGGTGAACAAATTACAGCGGGGAAATTGACAAACATCGAGAAAGCACTATGCAAATACTACTCATATTGACTCCTTTGAGACTTGATTGGGCATTACAACATTATACATAGACCGTAATCCAACTGCATCTATGACTAATAATCCACCTTCAGGTTATCATCCGAACCCCTTCCAGTATTAAGTTGCAAGCAACGGATAATTGCATTATGCATTGCGTGTAAAGTAAACAATAAGATTGTTCTATGAACAAAGGATTGTTGTTTTCTCCCTAGTAGCAACAACACATCTAGTACCTTAGAGATTTCTATCACTTCCCCAGATTACTAGAGGCATGAACCCACTATCCAGCATAAATACTAACTCTTGGAGTTGCTAGCATCTACTTGGCCAAGATAGCTACTAACAATGGAAATCATGCAAGATCACAAATAACAAACACATGATAGAATCAATAATCAATCTGAAATAGCATCTCAATATCCATCGGATCCCCGCAAACACAACATGTAGGATTACAGATAGATGATCTTGATCATGAACAAAGCTCACAAGATCTAAACATGATAGCACAAAGGAGGAGAACCAGCCATCTAGCTACTACATGGACCCGTAGTCCAGAGATGAACTACTCATGCATCACACCGGAGGCTTGCATGACGATGAAGAAGGCCTCCAGGGTGAATTCTCCCCTCTAGTAGGGTGCCGGGAAGAGCTTCAGATTCCTCCCGATCTAGGGATGGAGATGACAGCGGCTACAGACTCTTTCGTGGAATTTTGATCGGGTACTTAGGGTTTCTGTATCAGAGGCATCTTATAGGCGAAAGGGGAGGCCGAGGGGTTGCTGGAGGCGGTCAGACCACCCCCTGGCATGGGCCAGGCTGCGCCACGCGGCCAAGTCTTGTGGCGGCCCCTTGCCCCTATCCGTCTCGTATTCTGGCTCCGGGTGTCCCTCGGTGAAAAACTGACTTTGTCTTTTGTCCCGTCCAATTCCGAGAATATTCATTTTTTGACTTTCCTGGAACCAAAAACAGCAGAAAACAGGCAGCTGGCACTGTGGCTCTTGTTAATAGGTTAGTCCAAGAAAGTGTATAGAAAATACTCCAAAGTGTGGTCAAAACATAAGAAAGTAGATAAAACCAAGCATGGAACATCAAAAATTATGAATACGTTTGCAACGTATCACCCAACCCAAATACCGTTTCATCCAGACTATCTCCGTCGTCCACCTGACGCGCGGCGGCCGAAGCAGCTCGCTGGCGGGAGCACCGCCGTCGTCCGTGCCAAGATGCTCGCCACCGTGGCTCGGGAGGGGATAAGGAGGCCACGACGACACCCCTGTCCATCCTCATCCCCATCCACTCTCTCTCTCTGATTTCTCTCTATCACCGAAACCCTAGCTCCCAGGTCTCTGGCTAGCCGCCGGTGGAGTCCACCCCGGGAAGTGCGGTATTGCTTGGAAGAAGCCCCTCGCTGTCCTTGTTACTAGAGTGGTAGAAGTAAAGCAAGGGGAGCTCAGAATCATGAAGATTTCTCCGTTGCCTTCCGTCGGTGTTCACCGGAATTCTGGTCCATTCGCTCATCTCCGGCCGAGCCAGACCTCACCGATGTCGCTGCTACAACCAGGGTGAGTTCCTGGTGCTCCAACACCTTTTCTCTCGGTTGATTGCCGGCTTAATCTCTCTGCCTACGTGAGTCTGACCGTGCCACAAGAGAGGTTCGTCGCCGGAGCACTTCTAGTGACCAAAACCTAGCGGTGATTATGTAGTTAGCCTCGTCTCACTGGCCTCGTTCGAACGCACCACTTCAAGAGGTCCCTGATGCAGTATTTTGGCGTCGCCGCCCTACTCCGGCGAGAGTCTGGCGAGCGGTCGTCAGCCTGGCATCACCCTTGACCAAGTCCAAGTATGGACGGGTCCCTGGCAACGTGGCGTGCCGATGTGGCTACTAGCCCACGGGTCAGTGCCTTAGGGTAGGAGTTACCTCGGTATAAAAAATATTACCGGTTTAGTAAATAGTTAAAATAGTATAAATTCATATATAAATAATTTCCAGAAATTTAATAAAATGAATAAAACTTGTAAATTCAATATCTTTTATTCTATAATTCAGAAAAATGTATATAATATATCAAAATGCTTAGAAAAATAAAATCTATATTATAAACTTATTATCAAATATTATTGTGTTAATTATTTAAATAATTATTATTTAATAAAGATTTTATAAGTAATAATACTTTGAAAATTAATATTTTAATTTTGGTAAATAAGAAAAAAAAAAATATACCAAAATTTGTACAAAAACAAAATCTACATTTACAAACTTGTTTCAATTTTTTTTAATCATTTAACTAATATTTATTATTTATTTAGTTTTATAAAGTGATTAAATTATAGAAATCATATCTTATTATTTAAAATTCACAAAAATACTTATAATAAACCAAAATGATCACAAAAATAAATTCTACACATTAAAAATGTCAACTCTTACTTTTGAAGTAAAATAAAAGGTAAAGGTCTAATAAATCTTATTTTAAACCTTTTTCTTTTATTTTAATTCCTTAAAAATACATAAAAATTTACTATTACTTTTAGTATTATTTGTTTAGAGTCTAAAAATGTAATAACAAGTCAATTAATGTTTAAGTGAAGTTAAAATAGGTCAAACCGTTTTAAATTGTAACTACTAAAACTATTATCTCAAATTAAGAGTATTTTAATTTTCCTAAAAAGATTTTACCAATTATAAAATCAACTAAAATAGGATATTGTTCATCACAAGAATCCTATTCACTTATAACTTTAATGAAATACCACCTCATTCAAGTAATAATATTTAAATTCTAACTTTGTGGAATGTTTAAGAAGTAAATCATCTACAATGTGATGCCTTATTCAACACATGCAAGTTTCCACCACTTATGCTAAGATTGTTTAATGTAGTAATGTTTTCCTCTTTAATAATCTTAGCTAATAAGAAAACCTTAAAGTGTTAGTTTTAAGTTTGAATACTTTTTACTTTGTAAAGTAATATTTTCCTCAAAAGTTGTTCTTTTAAGAAACATTAAAAGTAATCCCTGAACACCTATTTAAAAGCTCTAATGGAGTCTTAATCTTGTTTAAGAAATATTTCAGATACCGTACCCATTTGAGTGTTTTAATATTGCATATTACTTGTTGTATTTACTTATTGTTTCACACACACTCTCACAAGCCTTAATAAAAAGCACAAGTGTGAAACTGAGATAAATGTGCAACACATTCCTAAGAACTCATCACAAACTCCAAATCCTAGATCAGATACGACTATTCCAGGAATTCGCGTTTATCAAATTGCATTACATTACTTATGCATCGTTGCATCTCGCTTCTTTAAACATTAGTCCTTACCGGACCAATGGTGCTATTTACAGAAATTGGATCTTCTATTGTCTTGAAGACCGTGAGTGCATAATCTTGCAATCACAAAAGGCAAGTTCACAACTTGCTCGTGTCCTTTGATTATTTTCTATGCTTGTAACTCAACTATGTCATCACCTGCATTTCAAAAAGGATAGAAAACACTATTTTCATAATAATATGGTTATGGATTATTTACCAGATGGTAATAATCTAGTGCTATAGTTCCAGTGGTAAAGGAACATAATATCTAGGACTTAACAACCAATGTCACCAATGATTCTAGCGCTGTATATTACGTGTTAACCATGAGTTTTGGAATGGGTTAGAGAAGTCAGATGTATCTTCTTCCTTTCATATGGAGGCCAGATGACCTTATCGTGATGTTGGGATTCCCGGTGTGGATCCAACATATGGGTGGGCACCCTTAGGCCCCACGATTTTGGTGTCTAGATTATTTATGAGTGGCTGCTGGAGGTATAGTCGGACCTTTTATGGAGCTTGCTAGGGGCATCACCAACTCATAGAGTCTTCGAGAACTCACCAGGGTTATAGCTTGCCCTAGTTGGAGGCTTAACGGAGGTTTAGTCAGCCCCGGAGGATCGTGCAGACATATGGGGTCGCGGAGAGGGCAGTGATTGGCTTAGATCTTAGACTGGGCCCCATACCAAGGAAGTATGGACAAGCTCATGACTTGGTTGTGCAACAAGGCTAAGGTCTCTTGTGGGAAAAGTGACGCACCTCTGTAAAGTGTAAGAATTGTGACATGTTACTCCCTGTTCTGGGAAGGAGCTACGAACGCGGCAGTTAAGGAACCCCACAAAGGTTCTGGTCAACCCGTGAAGGCTGTCGGACATAGTTTTCAGAATAAAAGCAACCTTTGAAGAAATGTTTACTAAAACCTGCATTGCCTACGACCTATGGTCTATGGCTGTAGAGATAGTGCATCATACACTCCTTTTTAGTGAACTTGCTGAGTACGCTCGTACTCAACCGTACCTCCTTAACCCTTGCTAGGTTCTATGCCATTGAAGATGACATCAACATCAATTTCTGCTCAAGAAACCATCATCGACAGCTCAAGTTCTTCGATAGCGTCAATGAAGTCAACATATACATCAATTGAAACAAATATAGAGTTCTTAAGTAGATAGGAGTAGATTCTCTATCCATAAAATCTATTTCTGTAGAGCATTGCAATAGCAGCAATGGTGAGCCGAATAATTTAGATGCTAGTCTTAGTTACTAGATATTTCTGAGTTATTATTTCTGGTTCTTCTTTGTAAGAAGTTCTTTCTCTCTCTTTAACCTAGAGTGTTCTCTGGATCTTTTGTAAAGAGTCGAGTTGTAATCTATAGTCATGTCTTAGACCTGCTGTGTTTCTGTTGTACCACTCTGAGGGATGTAATACTAGTGAACGGTGTTTCATTGGTGTTATGTCAATGACTATAGTGTACTACATCATGCAGTGGTATGCTGGGTCACCGCACTCTTAATCAATGGTGAGAGCATCGTGAGAACCAGGTGGGTGACTGCTAGGGGGTGGTCATGCCCTAGGGAATGGGCAACACACTAGGTGGGTGATACTAGCCACCAACGGGTCAGAGAATGTCCACCGATGGTGGTGGCAATTCATGGGGTGGTAGTAAAGGAATGATAGAGAGGTGGAGACAACATGATGGGGTTTGTATAGCAAGGGGACCTGGCGTAGCCTTTCCAGCGTGGCGCGCTTTGTTGTGTGTTGGTGACTACAAGTGCACAGGAATATTGTAGCTAGTTTCGAAAGTAAGAGTATCGAACCCCATAGCGCTATTTGGTTAAGGTCTTAATGCCCCTCATCACTATCTATCAAGAATTACTTGTAAGCTTCCCTTGATCTCAAGTAGGAGTGTTTTAAGAAGATTGTTTTGTGTATAAAGGAAATACTAAATAGTAAAGCAACAAGTTGACAAACACGATGTAAATGGTAATAAAACTGTAGTAAGGCGAAGTGTTTTTGGGGTATTGTAGGATCCACCTTTAGAATTGGTATTAATCATGATTACGATAAATCTATGCCTTTCTTCATGACATGTGGAGAGAGCTCCATAAATGAATGATCTCAGAAAGCCATCTGTTATTTCATCCCTAATAACCACTGTGATGATTGTAAGTAAAACACTCTCATCCCTCATAATTAAGGGTTTCGCCATGGATATTGATATGTGCTTAGTGGATATCTCATTATCCCCTTGACCATATGAATAGCACGCCGACATGTTACGTCACTTAGCACCGTACATACTACCATATACCGAGTGGTAATTTCCTCTCTAGTCACGAAGGCAAATATTACATGGTTGACTTTACATAATATCTAGAGGTAAAACCAACACATAATCATGAATTGAAGTTATAGATCATATGTATTTCATATCATAATATTGCTAGGGTTTCTTCATCTCCCCAAGAACAAGGTAAACTACTCACTCATGGAGACAATCAGTAACATCATCATGGATATATGAAATGAATACTAGTAGATGGATATTAACAAGTGCAAATCCACAATAGTAATTGGAATTATAATAACATAGGGGATAAATGAGATGGGAATGGTCATGACGATGAAGATGCAGTGGTTGATGATTATGGGGATGATGCCTTGGCCTCCAATGATCCGTGTAGCATCAAGGATGATGCCCTCTTAAAGTTCCCCCTCCAGATCCTTTCTCGGGGTGAGGTTTCTGTGTGTTCTGGTGTCTCTGAATGTTGGATTTCAGATCCATCTTCACGTGGTGAGAGAATTTGTTGAGGCGAAACAGCCGCCATACGGTATGATCATGTGGTATGAGCGGGGTTCGCACGTACCAACTTTTATTAAACCTCCCAGAGTTCCTCTTCGTGATGCCTTTTCTCCCAGGTGTGTGGTAAATCATAATAATGCCCTTTATTACTTCAAGATATCATATTTTTGTCCAATATAATAGCTCATAGTGATATGTTCATCAATAACTCAATATTATAGGATCTTGTGGAAACATGTATAAAAGATGAGCATGAGCGCCATAAAATACCAAAATCCTACCACTACTCATGCAAAAATATAAGATAAATATACTTAAAAATGCACTCATCACGTGTTGCCGGTAGTCCTAGCCTAGCCCCTGATTGCCGAGGGTGGCAAGGGCGTGCCAGATAGATTGGAGTACGACCCAATCTACTGGCAGCGATTGGGGGCCTCCGGTGTGGACCATTTTTTGGCCTCCACCTCCAACTCGATTCGGGGTTGGGTTGGGGGATGCCGGTGGAGATGATCTAAGTAGGAGCATTGTGCCTATATCAAAAGCTCTATGCTCAGTTGTATAGATCCTGGACCAAAGGCACTACATGACCCGTGAGTGGGGACCGGCCTAGCCCTGCCTCGCGACGCTGGCAGGGGCATAGAACCCGTTAGTTAGACTCTATGCTTAGCATAGTATCTATGTGTTGGACACTGCCCAATGGTTAGACAAATGAAATATTTTTGCCCTGAGTTTATTATTTTAATTTGTTTCACCTTTGGGTTATTTTTTTCCATTTTAACAAAGTAACGACGCCATGCTAAAGATGCGGCATGGACCATGCAGGCCTAGAACGCTCTGCGACGCCTTTAGCTTGATTTGGGACAAACTATAAGTTCCCCTTTTCGCCCTCTCCTTTTGAATAAGAATTATTTCCTAGTTTTTTTGAAAAATAATTATTTCCCATAAGAGCGGTTTTACTACTCTACTTACTTTGTATCAAAACTAGCAAGTGATCCAAAGCGAATCGTACATGTCATGGAGGGCAAGATACGGGGATAGAGAGCCAGCCTTGCGGCAGCGATTGATGGTGTGTCCACAACTAAGGCACGTGACGTAGCTCCTAGTTTCCGGTTCCAGTGCTAATCAACCAATCATGGTACATGAAGTTGTGTAGTTTATTTCTTATTTTTTTGAGAAATACTACAATTTTTGTTCCTTTTTAGAGAGTACGATACTTTATTGATCTTAACAAATCATTACACAGTGTGTGGATACAATCCGGGATAAAGTATGTGAAAATAGCAAAAATGATGAGTTTCATAGAACAATCTAAAATATGTGCCATTTACTTCAATGACGATAAACATGAGTAAAATAAATCTTGTTGAAGCCACCGACCAAGCATTTAATATCTTGTACCACCATTCTAGCAATACTATGATCCATAATACGAGAATTGTCCTGCTGGACCAAAGAGAGGTAGTCTGAAACCACCATTGCTTTGCCTTCATCGCCGGCAAGGAAAAGAGTGTGGCGCATCATCAACGCTTTAGAAACCTTTAGCGTTGTGACCTCATTAAAAAGCTCACAGCAAGTAGCTAAGCACTTACCGATGTGGTTCTTGACGCAATTCTTCCTTATAGTCTGTAGTAGCTTGATCATTAAAGTCTTCATGATAGGATGAATAAAAGATGTAGGTAAAAATTTTACTACACTAAAAGATCACTAAAAATGGATTTGAAAGAACACCAAACATTTGATGATGGTGATCTATTTCAAAGTGCAAATCCAAGGGTATTAGTATTTGACTAACACGCTTTGGACTATGTGTAATGTGTATGGCACCACTATTGATGTTGATAGATTCTTCTAGAAAGGAAAGAAAACGTTGAAAGAGAATCTGGAAAATATTTGGTAGAGAAGAAAAGGCTAGAAATGTCCATGTTAGGTATATAGATGATATACATGTTGTGGGTGTATTCTTTGCCTATTGAACAATGTGGTTCTTGGGTATTGGATACCAGATTAGTTGGTGTGAAGTGTCATATAGGACAATACAAATCATGAACTGCAATGACCTAAGTAACTAGGAAGAGAATATGGGATGATGTTCATTAGAAACAAATAAAGTGTTCTTGTGTTTATAGTTGACATCAAATCTAACCTTTAAGATTTGTTTTAATAATTGTTATTTTGTTCCGGTATTAGTTGTTCAAATAATTACCGTATTCCATAGAAGATGGATGAACTCTTACAAGTCTAGTTGGAGAAATCACATCCATAACACTAATGCTAAAATGTTGCAAGACAAATGATTAAAATATCACTTATGAGTGACATCGCCATTTAAATTATATTGGAAAGAAAACATAAAAAAACTCCATGTTTATGGATTTTTCGAGTCTCTGATTTTGATCAAATAACGCTTGTAAGACTTTCCTGGAGATAATTAGAACTCCGTTCAAAGGCCAAACAAGAACAAACAACTAACCTATTGGACATTGTGCATGTTGATGTATATAGTCCATTACGTGTAGTCACGAGCAATGGATTTCAACTTCATATACTTTCTTCGCAAATTTGAGTGTATATATTTCTATATTTACTAAATGAGGAAGAAGTATGAAATATTTGAAAAATGTTCAAAGACTTTCGAGATAAGTGGAAAATCATTGTAATAAGAAAATAAAGAATTTATGATTGGATCATAAAGGAAGATATCTGAGTTATTTTTTAGCAAACACCTAAGATTTGAGTAATCATTCCACCGATTTGCGTTTCCCTGCAAAACTATAGGAGTATTCAAGAGACGTAATTAAACCTTGTTTGACATGGTAAGATCAAAGGTGTAATTTAAAAAACTACCATTTTGTTTTAAGGATTAAACGTTTAGAGAGTAGCACTTTTATACTAAAAAGAGCACCATCATGATCCGTTGAATTGACTTCATATGAGTTATCACTTGGGATAAAACCTGAATTGTCTTTTCTTAAATTTTGGTATGCTAGACATAAGTAAAATGTTTACAATCAAAGCCGGATAAGCACGTCTTTGTAGGTCATCCCAAAACTAGCATTGGGTATTCCTCCATAACACCGAAGACAAAAGTGTTTGTCACTTAGAACGTCAAGTTACTTGTGAAGGAATTTTTCACAAAAAGTTAAGTGGGAGGACAATATAACTTTGATTAGGTTAATGAAACTAAGTAACATTTGCTGAGTAGCGCAGCACCAGAAAATGTCCTGGAGGAGGCCACAATCCCCATGGCTCCTATACCTCAAATATTATGGTCACGAAGATCTAAGTTCCTATTGAACCACATAGGTCGGGTAGACAATCAAATAGTAAGATTTGATATTGAATCATTATTGTTTGACAACGATGAACCGACTACATACAAAAAATTAATGATGGGCCTTAACTCCGTAAAAGGTATAGAAGCCATAAAATCCGTGGTAGTTCCTAATACATTGCAAATGTATCTATAATTTTTGATGTTCCATGCTTGGTTTTATCCACTTTCTTGTCTTTTGTCCACACTTTGGAGTACTTTTCATATGATTTCTTGGACTAACCTATTAACAAGAGCCACAGTGCCAGCTGCCTATTTTCTGCTATTTTTGGTTCCAAGAAAGTCAGAAAATGAATATTCTCGGAATTGGATGGGACAAAAGCCAAAGTGCTTATTTTCCAGAAGTCATCAGATGCCAGAATACGAGACGGAGAAGGGCTAGGGGACGGCCACACCACCTGGCCGCACGGCCAGGCCTGGCCCACGCCAGGGGGTGGTCTGGCCGACCCAGCACCCCCTCGACCTCTCCTTCCGCCTATAAGATGCCCTCAGGATGAAAACCCTAAGTACCCTATCAAAAATCCACGAAAGAGTCTGTAGCCGCCGTCATCTCCATCCCTAGATTGGGAGGGATCTGAAGCTCTCCCGGCACCCTGCCAGAGAGGGGAATTCACCCTGGAGGCCTTCTTCATCATCATGCACGCCTCCGGTGTGATGCGTGAGTAGTTCATCTCTAGACTACGGATCCATGTAGTAGCTAGATGGCTGGTTCTCCTCCTTTGTGCTTTCATGTTTAGATCTTGTGAGCACCGTTCATGATCAAGATCATCTATTTGTAATTCTGCATGTTGTGTTTGCGGGGATCCGATGGATATTGAGATGCTATTTTAGATTGATTATTGATTCTATCATGTCTTTGCTATTTGTGATCTTGCATGCTTTCCGTTGTTAGTAGCTATCTTGGCCAAGTAGATGCTAGCAACTCCAAGAGTTAGTATTTATGCTCGATAGTGGGTTCATGCCTCTGGTAATCTGGGGAAGTGACAGAAATCTCTAAGGTACTAGATGTGCTGTTGCTACTAGGGAGAAAACAACAATCCTTTGTTCATAGAACAATCGTATTGTTTACATTACACGCAATTCGTAAAGCAATAATTTGTTGCTTGCAACTTAATACTAGAGGGGGTTCGGATGATAACCTGAAGGTGGATTATTAGTCATAGATGCAGTTGGATGGCGGTCTATGTATAATGTTTAAATGCCTAATCAAGTTCCAAAGGACTCAAGATGATTAGTATATGCATGTATTGCTTTCTCGAGTTTGTCAATTGCCCCGCTGTAATTTGTTCACCCAGCATGTTATCTATCTTAAGGAGAGCCACCTCTAGTGAAGTATGGATCTCGGTCCTTTCCTTTACATACAATCTACAAACTATTTTCTTCTTTGTGTTTACTTTCTGCAAACTTTTACTTCCTTCCATTCGATACATTTAATCCTTTGTTTTCAGCAAAACCGGTAAGATTCACAACCTCATCGCAAGTTGGGGACAAAGTTCTGTGGTTGTGTTATGCAGGTCTCCACGTTGCTACTAGCACCGGTAGTGCGCCCTGCTAAGGCTCAGCTAGCAACACCTTTGGGGTGTTTCCTTGCTCCTACTGGTTCGCTTAAACCTTGGTTTCATAACTGAGGGAAACTTGCTGCTGTGCTCATCGTACCTTCCTCTTGGGGTTCCCCAACGAGCTTGTTAATACACCAGCCATCAGTTCCATACATGAGAAACCAAGTTTCTGAACTTGGAAGACCCTCTAGAAGTCATGAAGCCTATTAGCCGTATTTGGATCTATAAAAAACATACATGGATGTTTCACATCTTTGAAATAGTGGACATGTCAGAAATGAGTTTGCGACGATGTTCAAGGAATTGACTATGAAAAGGTTCGATCTTTTGTAGCGATATTTAGTCTAGACGGATTAGTGTAGCAACCACTACATATTCTAATTTTTGTATATGGTAGATGAATAAACAAAACAACGTCCTTATAATAGAATGGTTACCTAGGATATGTACGTGACATGGTCTGAAGGGTTTTGTTAATTCAAAGAATGCTAAAAGGGCATGCAAACTTCATTAGTTGAAGTAAGCATCACAGAGTTGGAGTCTTCACTGTGGTGAAACTGTTAAAAGGTTTAGTTTCATCAGAGACGATGAAGATTCTTGCATTTGCAAGAAATTAAGTGGGAGCTCTAAGAAATATTTCTAATACACTATGTAGAAGACATGTCGTTGATTGTAAATGATGTATATTTTGTTGACACAGGTTAATAATTTCATTAAAATTGGATTTCAATGAAATACTTAGGCAAAACCATAATATTATACATCAAGGTCAATGTGAATAGATTGAGATGCTAATATGGTTGTTGAAAATGTACATAGATGAAATATTGACTGCATTCAATATGGAAACAACGAGAAAGGTTCTTGTCGCACGGAAAAGGTTGAATCAATATTCAAGTGTATTTACACTTGGTGAGTGAAATGAGATTCAAGTGTTTTGACACTTGGTGAGTACAACGACATGAATATCTTGATCAATCATACTGTGTTATGTACATATCCAGATATGTCCTATGCTCTAAATGTTATGAGCATATATCAGGGTGACTCATAAGATGATCATTGGACGATAGTAATGATATTCTTATGAGCTTTTGAAGAACTAAGAATATTTTTATGTATGTAGAGGTGACAGATTGTTCATTGTAAAGTATTATATTAGTACTAGATAGATAGTTCATTGTAAAGTGTTACATTGGTACTAGTTTTGTTAAAAGATACAAATTAAGTTTATCTCGATTTAGGCTATAGGTTAAGTTGGTACAATGTAATGCAAGAAAGTTCCATGATGGATTTGGATGAGTTCCAAAGTTAAGACATCGTGACAGATACTACAACAAAGGCTGAGTATATGAATGACTAGTAGAAGCAAAGGAGGGCATTTGTATCAAGTAGTTTGTTATCAAACTAGGTGTGGTTCACAATAGGATGATACTATGAGTATCTATTGTATGACAATAGTATCAACATGTTTTAACCTCAAATAACTAAGGTCTCACCAAAGGACCAAATTTATACAATGTCATCTCATTTGATAATGAGTGATGCATAGATACGCAAAGACATGCAAATATACACGGACCTGAAAGCGTCAGATCTGGAGATTAGGTTTGCCACAAATCAATGCGTATGAACAAACACCAGAAAACCATAGGTGTTAAATGCGCAAGTATCAACTAGATTATTGACTCTAGTGCAAGTGGGAGACTAAAGGGAATATGCCCGAGAGGTAATAATAAAATGGATATTACCTTATTCCATATGATAAATGTTTATTTCTCATGCTAGAATTGTATTAATCGTAAACATTAATACAAGTGTGTTTAATAAACAAACCAAAGTTCCTAGTAATGCCTCTCTTTTAACTAGCTCATCGATTAACAGATGATCAAGGTTTCCTGATCATGAACATTGGATGTTGTTAATAACATGATCATATCATTAGAAGAATGATATGATGAACATACAACCAAAGTAGGTATAACAATATGATCTATTCATTAAGTTTACATTGATACATCAAACACATATGAAGTAGCCCTGATCCTTTTACCATGAGATCATGTTAATCACTGACACCAGAAGAGTACTTTGAGAACATCAAATGTCACACCATAACATGGTGATTATAAAGGTTGGTTCAAGTACTCCAAGAGTATTATGTAGAGGATCATAGATCAAGAGTGGGATTTTTTCCATCCTAATGACGGAGATATATACCCTAGGCCCTCTTGGTGATATCGCATCAACACCGCTTGTAAGCATGTGACTAGGTCACAAGGATGTTGTATCACAGAACGAGTAAAGAGTACTTGTCAGAAACAAGATTGAACTAGGTATAGTTGATACCTGTGATCGGATCATGGACAAGTAAAATATCGCAAGACAAAAGGAATTGGGTACGGAGTTAATGGTTCACATAATCACAAGAGTTATCATTGAATGTGTAGGAGTCAGTATGGATCTCCAGGTTCCACTGCTGATTATTGATCAGAAAAGTGTCTCTATCATGTCTGCATTATTCGCGAACCGTACGGTGACACACTTAAAGTATACCAACACTAATGAGTAGATAAAACATATTAGAGAAAGGTTTTGTTAGAGCTGGAATTGTTTCAATGATCACCAAAATTGTTTTGGGTCAAATTGCTAAATTGGTTTCATATGTGATATCGAAATAATGGAAGGGATTTTATGCAAATGTTTGTTAATTAAAGTAATTAAGAAAATTCTGAATAAAATAAATAAAAAGTGTTTTTAATTATGAGATAATACATTTAGTTTAGTGGACATTAAATGCAAAGTGAGTGGAGATGGAATTGATGTGAGTGGGCTTAGTGGAAGCTCCACCCACATGAATGAGGGAGAGGTGGGGGAACCCACCATGGCCGGCTAGCCATGGGCATGGGGTTGCGCCCGTCCCCTATAAAAGGAGGTGGAGACCTCCTCTCCACTTACACCACCTCCCCGTGAAGGTTCTCTTCCCCCACTAGCATTTCCCCATGACTTCATATTAGTGAAGTACATGTTTTTATGGTTTCTCTAGAGAAAGATCTATTGCTTCCGCTGCTCTGCTAGAGTGTAGGCGTGGAGGTTATCAGGAGTTGGACATGTGCCCAAGCACAGATGCGCTGCTGGTTTGCAGAACTCTTCAACTCGATCTTGAGATCGACAAGTGATCGACTATGTCAATAACAAAATCAGTTTTCGTAAAAGGCTTTCGGTCTTCGAAGGTAAGTTATTCTGGTTACCCCCTTACTCGTTACTAGCATCTACTAGATTAGATCTCGGCGTAATTAGGCATTCTTATCATAGATTGTTTTGTTTTCTATGCTACAAACTTTTCAACCCCTCCTTGGTGGTGAGCCTCTAGTGACCCTCGCGGAATTGTAGGTGGATCTTAGATACGCCCGCCTAAGGATGGATGTGTCGGCTTGCCTCCTACGCTTGTCGAGTTGTCTCTTCAACTTTATTAGCTCCCACTTCTGACGATGTAGCAGATACTGGTAGGCCATTAGTTCTTTGCATATAGATTACGCCACTATGGGGACTGTGCTGATGACGATGTCTCCTACTATTTGCCAAGATTCGATGTGTGGCGCCCCGCTAAAACCAATACTAGAAAATCGCTGTGTTTTTGTGCATTGCATCATCATGACCGCATGCTCATGTCATCATGCCACATTGCATTTAAGCATCGTCATCATCATGCATGGTTTTGCCTAAAACTATTTTTGAAAACCTATTTTTTTTTCTAAATAAACCCCGTCTTTATTCAAATACAAAACCCGGACTTGGCCGGAATATTTTGTTTCGTCTACAAACAGATTTCAAAAGCCCCGTTTTAAATAATTAAAATATTTTAAAATTATTTTTAGGGGGCAGCCGAACCGGGCCAAACCGACCCAGCCGGCCAACCCCAAAATTACCCAAACCTGTCTAAACCCAACCCTATCCTACCCTAACCCACACACGCACACAACACACTCACCAACTCCCCACAGCCGCCACACCCCCCGCACGCATGCACCCAGCCAAAATTCCCCATCTCCACCTCACCCCGACCACTCCCAGGCCGCCACCTCACCTCGACCACTCCCATCTGCCGCTGACCAAGCCCCACCTGGGCGCGCATCCCACCCCCTAGTCCAATTTCCTCCACACCGCATGCACCCCACCTCCGTTCCACCAACTCCCACACCTCCCCTGCACGCGTCCCACGCCACCCTGGCTGACCGACACGCCCCCGTGAGCCGGCCCCACCCCGCAGCCTCTCTCTCCCACCATCTCCTCTCTTTGCCCCGCGCCCCTCGCTCGCCCACGATCCCCACCCCATAGCCGCCGCCGACGGTGGCCTCTCCTTTGTCGAGCCCGCACCCCACCGCCAGGGAGCCGCCTCGCAGGCGCACCGACCCGTGCGATGACCATCGCCTCCCCTTCTTTCTCCCGGCCGCCGCCATCCGCCTCTAGCGCCGCCCTCCGTCGGCCTCGTCCCCGATAGTGCCGCCCTTCCCTCCACCAGCATGCCGGAGTCACCCTGGCAGCGCGGCCCTGTGCCCTTCTGTGGCCCCCTCCGCCAACCGCCACTCCGCCTCCATCTCGGAACTCCGTCGCTGGCCGCTCCCTCAAGCCTTAGCTCGGTCTATGGCATGGGGCCCCGCCGAGCATCTCCACAACCGTAAGCACGTCGTCATCAGGCTCCCCTCATGCGCTCCACTGGGACCCGGAGTCCCTCGACCTCACTCCTCCTCCGGTAATCGGCCAGTGTTCGGCCGCTTCTAGGCACCTGCCCGGGCCCTATTCCAGCACCTCCTCTGTTCCTGTAGGGGCACGTCCTCATGCCAAGCCCGTCGGCCTCAGACCCTGCTGCCGTCCACCCGTACAAGTGCGGCAAGCCCAGAGCCGAGTCGCCTCTGCTTCCTCTCGCCCGCCTGCACTTCCGCCGCTGAACGCCCAAGAGCCGTCGGTTGCAACCTCCTGCTCAAGCTCACCGCAACAGTGTCACCCTCTGGCTGCGCGCGCATATGCTCATGTGTTTCCTGCCGCTTATCTGTTTTCCGTTATGATGTCTGGCTCCCAGGTGGTATGGTAGTGATTATGAGACGTTGGGATGCAGTGTTGGTGTGTTGCTACTGATGTTGTGGTGCTCGACAATAGGTGACCATAGCGACAAGTGAAGGCGAAGGGAAGGAACCGCACAAGAGAGAGGCTATCTGAAGGACACCGGAGTGTCATGAGATGAAGCCGACAAGCCTAGTTCTCGTTCATGGAACACCAAGAACCCCTGTTGATCCCGAACGCCACCAGAAAAACCATCGGCAAGATCTTCTGGTGCCGAACCCAAGACCGACACTGTCACCCGAGAGCTTCGACAAGGACGCCAAGTTCGTCGAGATCCCCGGAACGCCAAGTCCTTCTTCCCGGAACACCAAGATCTACTCCGTTGTCCGAGAACGTTCCCGCCGAGACCGATCCTCGCTGTTCCCTGTCGACCCCGAACCCCTGGGACCCAAGATCTTCTAAACCCAAATGTGTGACCCTAAGCCCCTAATTTTATAATATGACATTATCATCTGTCGCATATTAAATTGTTCATGCATGCATACCTGTCTGTGGTTTGGGGCATTATGCCGATTCACCACATAATTAAATATGGAGTGTTTATGCGGGGTATCTTCGTCGTATTCCGGACTCTATTTAAATTTGTGTAGCGAACCGATGCCATGTTTCGCCCTGTTAATACAACATTTAAATTGCGGGGTATCTAATTAACTGGAACCTATTAATTAATTGTTGGGACCCCGGTTTCGCTTAATACTGCCTAATTGCACTGCATCTGTGCCATGCCATGCATCATATCATAATCATGCCGGATCTTTTGCCGTAGTATTAAATAGTGCATCCGGTGTTTCTTTTAGTGCTTTCCTTCTTCGCAGATTAGGCCGATGAGTGGATGCGAGTATTGACAAGTTCTTCAGATAATGTCTCTTCGGCTATGTTTCCCAGGCGAGCATTCTCCCCCTTTCTACCTATTTTGCATTTATAGTCTTTATTTCCTCCTGTTGATCTATTGCTATCCGTGTCACGATGCTTTAGTTTCCGTACACCAGTTATATCCCGTGCAGCCTCTATATTGCCTTGGACACCTCCTATTACCTGTGTTTGGTAGATAGCTGGCCTTGCGAGTCGTAGTTGCTTGCTCAGGTGCGATCCCGTGTTGTCAAGTACCACAGTTGTTGGAATGCTGGCAGATGTTTATGGTGGAGATGATCATGACTTTAAATACAACTATTAACTTGTTGTGATAACTAATGAAAGAGGCACCGGTGGGCAATATATGTTATTTGGTTTTTCATGCCCACTTGTGTCCCGTAGGCCCCGAGAACTTGATACCTGTTCCTTGACTATTCGCACTATCCACATCCGGGAGAGTCTATGAATCCCCCTTAGCCAGAGCTTGATTCATTTATTATTTCTTGGGGCCACAAACTAGTTTGGGGTTTTATTACTATCCTCTACTTATGCCATGCTTTATTGCTTTATTTACGATTGTGCGTGGAGCACCTGTACTGTTTTGGAACGTGGAATGTTTTCACGGTATTGACAAGCCCAGTCACACTTTCAGGTTCCCAGTCGTTTATAGCCATTGTCACAAACCCTGGGTCCGTCTCGGAGCCGGCCAACTTTGTTGCGGGTAGCTTAGTGGGGTGGCCCCCTGAAATATTTTATGAATCCTGTGATTGCTTTGTCGTGAAAGCCTTGTTGGGTTTTGATTTGGTTTTTCCGAGGTTGATCATGTGTGTGTTGCTATTTGTGCACCCCTGCAGGGTAAATCTTTCTGAAAGCCGTGTCCACGGTTATGGACGACTTGGAGCATAGTATCTCGATCATAGACAAGCATAACTAAAGTAGTGCTATGAATTTGACTTAATATGTGACTAGTAATCAGCTTTACTATAATGGAATGGATAATAAAAGTGCCAACAACTGCTGGGTTTTGGGATTCCTCAGGACAATTATATCTGACTAGTAAATGTTCCAACTACCACGGAATGGTTAAAGAAAACGCCCACTACTTATGCTTCAGGATGGCTCGTGCTATCTATATCTGATTAGTAAGTGCTACAACTATAACGGAATGAATAAAACTGCCAACCGTGTGAGTTCCTCGGTTTTGACTTCCTCGTTTGGTATCGAGGGGGAAATGCCAGGATGGGTATGATTGGTGTTAGTATCAGGTTGGATCTGAATAGGTCTCTCTTACCCCTCTCTAATAGCTGACAGATGAATCGAGTCTCTATAGGTTGTTTAGTGCATGCTGCGCTGCGGCTTCAGTCCACCATACCTATGTAGGCGAGAGCCACCGAATTCTAGCCTCGCCGTGTACTGGCCTCAGTACTGACGTTCCTCTTTTTCCTTTGCCCTTTGTCGGCACCCCTTTTGTTTTAGCAGGTTTGAGATCGACGTCGTTAGCAGGGTTACCCTTCCGACTTGGCCTGGGCAGGGTTATGGACGCCATTGGTTATTCTTCAGGGCTCTTAGCCCCATTTGCTTCTTGTCTATACTCGGACGCTGTAATGTTTTCAAGGTGATTTGGATCTTTGTATTGTATATCTGTATTCTTGACTCGTTGAGTCACTGTTGTATATATATATATCTGTTCTGTGGTTCCATCGAGGACTGTTGTGTATTGGTATTACTTCGTTTTCCACCCGCACGAAAGTGCCTGGTGGGAATCCTTGAATCGTTTCTATGCGGGTTTGGTGGATAGGGCTAAAACTTGCATAGGGCCGATTCGAGGGTGTTACAGAGTGGTATCAGAGCTCAGCAGTTATGATACCCCACTTGTCCAGCCTGTAGGATAACCTAGCTAACGGCCGATGTAGAGTGTCAAAACTATTTTGCAAAAATCGGTTGGATAGATCTGATTAGGTCTGTTTTTACTCCTTACCCCTATGCTATTCTCCTCTTACCTCTGCGTGGTTTGAATCTACTCTCTTCCCTTTCTCTGAGTCCAGGAATTCTCGTGGTTAGGTTTCCGTCGTACCTTCAGGGTTTCGCTTCCTCCTTTGGTAACGGTGCTTCTACATCTAGTCTTCATGCTATCTGAGGAATCCTTCATCTGTTGGACTTCTCTCTGTTCCTTGTTATGCCTTCCGGTGTTTTCCGACGCGACGACATTATCTACGCCATATCCGATGTAGAGTCTGCATCAGTCCTTTGTTTCCGAACCTCGTTTGTCGAGATCTTCAGTCTGATTCCGAGAATGGTTGCACGTTTTCTACTGAATGTGCGAAGTAATAGTTTGGGTGCGTGATGGATTGGCCCCCATGTAGACTACTCATTCTATTTTGTCTTGTACATTGGAGTGGATTAGACTGCATCTTTTCTCTCCGTCTATCGGAGCTAGAGGTGGCCTTATTTGTTGATACCTCTACTTCGTCCTTTGTCCCCGGAGTGTTCTCTCGACAATCACGGACAACGACCTCTTGTTAGTGGTGTCGCGGGGATCTACACGAAGCGAGAAGATTCAGATTGCCGACCTTGTTTCCGGTACCATGAGGCAGATCTCGAGGGTGAGATCCCTTGTTAGTGGTGTCGAATTGTGGCGCCCCGCTAAAACCACTACTAGAAAATCGCTGTGTTTTTGTGCATTGCATCATCATGACCGCATGCTCATGTCATCATGCCACATTGCATTTGAGCATCGTCATCATCATGCATGGTTTTGCCTAAAACTATTTTGGAAAACCTATTTTCTTTTTCTAAATAAGCCCCGTCTTTATTTAAATACAAAACCCGGACTTGGCCAGAATATTTTGTTTCGTCTACAAACAGATTTCAAAAGCCCCGTTTTAAATAAATAAAATATTTTAAAATTACTTTTAGGGGGCAGCCAAACCGAGCCGAACCGACCTAGCCGGTCACCCCCATAATTACCCAAACCTGTCTAAACCCAACCCTATCCTACCCTAACCCACACACGCACACAACACACTCACCAACTCCCCACATCCGCCACACCCCCCGCACGCACGCACCCAGCCAAAATTCCCCATCTCCACCTCACCCCGACCACTCCCAGGCCGCCACCTCACCCCGACCACTCCCAGGCCGCCACCTCACCCCGACCACTCCCATCTGCCGCCGACCAAGCCCCACCTGGGCGCGCATCCCATGTGAGATCCAGGCACATGGCTTAATAGGATTGATAGGATACCCATATCAACAAGTTGTAACTTCTTTTCCGGAAGCTCATTCAAAAAGAACTCTAAGGTTAAGCGTGCTTGGCCTAGAGCAATTCTAGGATGGGTGACCGACCGGAAAGTGGGTAACCGGGTGTGCACGAGTGAGGACAAAGTGCGCAGAAAAGACTAGTGTTGGTCTGTGGGGCCAGTCTAGATATCCTATTAAGCTACCAGGAGTGACACCCCCCGGGCCCAGGAGTGGACGGGGTGTTACAAAGTGGTATCAGAGCCAACCCTTGCGATTACACGAGTGTGTGCGGGTTAGTGGCGGGACATGTGGAGTATGACACGTGTGGCCCAGAGTGGACACGGCATGGCACATGTGCCGGCACTAGACGCACAGACGCGTGCCAAGAGGGAACGTTCCTGGGGTGTGCTTGATCGATGAGGGCATCGATCTACTAAAGGGTGGGTGTATGTGAGATCCAGGCACATGGCTTAATAGGATTGATAGGATACCCATATCAACAAGTTGTAACTTCTTTTCCGGAAGCTCATTTGAAAAGAACTCTAAGGTTAAGCGTGCTTGGCCTAGAGCAATTCTAGGATGGGTGACCGACCGGGAAGTGGGTAACCAGGTGTGCACGAGTGAGGACAAAGTGCGCAGAAAAGACTAGTGTTGGTCTGTGGGGCCAGTCTAGATATCCTATTAAGCTACCAGGAGTGACACCCCCCGGGCCTAGGAGTGGACGGGGTGTTACATCCCACCCCCTAGTCCAATTCCCTCCACACCGCATGCACCCCACCTCTGTTCCACCAACTCCCACACCTCCCCTGCACGCGTCCCACGCCACCCTGGCTGATCGACACGCCCCCGCGAGCCGGCCCCACCCCGCAGCCTCTCTCTCCCACCATCTCATCTCTCTGCCCCGTGCCCCTCGCTCGCCCCCGATCCCCACCCTATGGCCGCCGCCGCCGGCGGCCTCTCCTTCGTCGAGCCCGCACCCCACCGTCGGGGAGCCGCCTCGCAGGCGCACCGACCCGTGCCGCGACCGTCGCCTCCCCTTCTTTCTCCCGGCCGTCGCCGTCCGCCTCTGGTGCCGCCCACCGCCAGCCTCGTCCCCGATAGCGCCGCCCTTCCCTCCACCAGCATGCCGGAGTCGCCCCGGCAGCGTGGCCCCGCGCCCTTTCGTGGCCCCCTCTACCAACCGCCACTCTGCCTCCATCTCGGAACTCCGTCGCTGGCCGCTCCCTCAAAACTTAGCTCGGTCTCTAGCATGGGGCCCCGCCGAGCATCTGCACAACTACAAGCATGTCGTCATTAGGCTCCCCTCATGCACGCCACTGGCACCCGGAGTCTCTCGACCTCTCTCCTCCTCCGGTAATTGGCCCGTGTTCGGCCGCTTCTAGGCACCAGCCGGGGCCCTATTCCAGCACCTCCTCTGTTCATGTAGGGGCACGTCCTCGCGCCAAGCCCGTCAGCCTCAGGACCTGCTGCCGTCCACCCGTACAAGTGCGGCAAGCCCAGAGCCGAGTTGCCTCTGCTTCCTCTCGCCCGCCTGCACTTCCGCCACTGCACGCCCAGGAGCCGTCGGTTGCAACCTCCTGCTCAAGCTCACCGCAACAGTGTCACCCTCTAGCTGCACGCGCATATGCTCATGTGTTTCCTACCGCTTATCTATTTTTCGTTATGATGTCCGGCTCCTAGGTGGTATGGTAGCGATTATGAGACGTTGGGATGAAGTGTTGGTGTGTTGCTACTGATGTTGTGGTGCTCGACAATAGGTGACCATAGCGACAAGTGAAGGCGAAGGGAAGGAACCACACAAGAGAGAGGCTATCTGAAGGACACTGGAGTGTCAGGAGATGAAGCCAACAGGCCTAGTTCTCGTTCATGGAACGCCAAGAACCCCTGCCAACCCCGAACGCCACCAGAAAAACCATCGACAAGATCTTTCGGTGTCGAACACAAGACTGACACCGTCACCCGAGAGCTTCGACAAGGACGCCAAGTTCGCCGAGATCCCCGGAACGCCAAGTCCTTCTTCCCGAAACACCAAGATCTACTCCGTTGTCCGAGAACGTTCCCGCCGAGACCGATCCTCGATGTTCCCTGTCGACCCCGAACCCCCGGGACCCAAGATCTTCCGAACCCAGATGTGTGACCCTAAGCCCCTAATTTTATAATATGACATTATCATCTGTCGCATATTAAATTGTTCATGCATGCATACCTGTCTGTGGTTTGGGGGCATTATGCTGATTCACCACATAATTAAATATGGAGTGTTTATGCGGGGTATCTTCGTCGTATTCCGGACTCCATTTAAATTTGTGTAGCGAACCGATGCCATGTTTCGCCCTGTTAATACAACATTTAAATTGCGGGGTATCTAATTAACTGGAACCTATTAATTAATTATCGGGACCCCGGTTCCGCTTAATACTGCCTAATTGCACCGCATTTGTGCCATGCCATGCATCATATCATAATCATGCCGGATCTTTTGCCATAGTACTAAATAGTGCATCCGGTGTTTCTTTTAGTGCTTTGCTTCTTCGCAGATTAGGCCGATGAGTGGATGCGAGTATCGACAAGTTCTTAAGATAATGTCTCTTCAGCTATGTTTCCCAGGCGAGCATTCTCCCCCTTTCTACCTATTTTGCATTTATAGTCTTTATTTCCTCCTGTTGATCTATTGCTATCCGTGTCGCGATGCTTTAGTTTCCGTACACCAGTTATATCCCGTGCAGCCTCTATATTGCCTTGGACACCTCCTATTACCTGTGTTTGGTAGATATCTGGCCTTGCGAGTCATAGTTGCTTGCTTAGGTGCGATCCCGTGTTGTCAAGTACCATAGTTGTTGGAATGCTGGCAGATGTTTATGGTGGAGATGATCATGACTTTAAATACAACTATTAACTTGCTGTGATAACTAATGAAAGAGGCACCGGTGGGCAATATATGTTATTTGGTTTTTCATGCCCACTTGTGTCCCGTAGGACCCGAGTACTTGATACCTGTTCCTTGACTATTCGCACTATCCACATCCGGGAGAGTCTATGAATCCCCCTTAGCCAGAGCTTGATTCATTTATTATTTCTTGGGGCCACAAACTAGTTTGGGGTTTTATTACTATCCTCTACTTATGCCATGCTTTACTGCTTTATTTACGATTGTGCGTGTAGCACCTGTACTATTTTGGAATGTGGAATGTTTTCGCGGTATCGACAAGCCCAGTCACACTTTAGGGTTTCCAGTCGTTTATAACCATTGTCACAAACCCTGGGTCTGTCTCGGAGCCGGCCAACTTCGTTGCGGGTAGCTTAGTAGAGTGCCCCCTAAAATATTTTATGAATCCTGTGATTGCTTTGTCGTGAAAGCCTCGTTGGGTTTTGATTTGGTTTTTCTGAGGTTGATCGTGTGTGTGTTGCTATTTGTGCACCCCTGCAGGGTAAATCTTTCTGAAAGCCGTGTCCACGGTTATGGACGACTTGGAGCATAGTATCTCGATCATAGACAAGCATAACTAAAGTAGTTCTATGAATTTGACTTAATATGTGACTAGTAATTAGCTTTACTACAATGGAATGGATAATAAAAGTGCCAACAACTGCTAGGTTTTGGTATTCCTCAGGACAATTATATCTGACTAGTAAATGTTCCAACTATCATGGAATGGTTTAATAAAACTGCCCACTACTTATGCTTCAGGATGACTCATGCTATCTATATCTGATTAGTAAGTGCTGCAACTATAACGGAATGAATAAAACTGCCAACCGTGTGAGGTCCTCGGTTTTGACTTCCTCGTTTGGTATCGAGGGGGAAATGCCAGGATGGGTATGATTGGTGTTAGTATCATGTTGGATCCGAATAGGTCTCTCTTACCCCCTCTCTAATAGCCGACAGATGAATCGAGTCTCTATAGGTTGTTTAGTGCCTGCTGCGCTGCCGCTTCAGTCCACCATACCTATGTGGGCGAGAGCCTCCGAATTCTAGCCTCGCCGTGTACTGGCCTTAGTACTGACGCTCCTCTTTTTCCTTTGCCCTTTGTCGGCACCCCTTTGTTTTAGCAGATTTGAGATCGACGTCGTTAGCATGGTTACCCTTCTGGCTTGGCCTGGGCAGGGTTATGGACGCCATTGGTTATTCTTTAGGGCTCTTAGCCCCATTTGCTTGTTGTCCGTACTCGGACACTGTAATGTTTTCAAGGTGATTTGGATCTTTGTATTGTATATATGTATTCTTGACTCGTTGAGTCGCTGTTGTATATATAAATCTATTATGTGGTTCCGTCGAGGACTGTTGTGTAATGGTATTACTTTGTTTTCCGCCCGCATGAAAGTGCCTGGTGGGCGTCCTTGAATCGTTTCTATGAGGGTTTGGCGGAAAGGGCTAAAACTTGCATAGGGCCGATTCGAGGGTGTTACATGATGGAGATCCGAACGGTTATTTGGTTCTCATTGCTTGTACTTTCTCCTGGGTTCCTTGGGTTGTCGTGGTTTTTCTCTGGGTATGGGTCGACCTTCTTGATCCCGGACTCGATGATTTCCTTGGGTTTGTGGTTGACGTCCTTCATTGAGTCTGTGATGTGGGATACTGGAGCCGATGTTGGCTCTCTATCAGAACTGAAGGAGAGACCATCATAAAGATCAGCGAGATCCCCCAGATCCGCGACGAGGTTGCAGTTGCTCATGTTTTTTGGGAACGAGCTTGTACCATCACCGGAGCCAAAAGACGCCAATGTTGCAGTTGATGCTGAGATTACCGCCTACGGTCTCGAGAAGATTGGATCCGATAGGTGGAAAGTGTGAAATGGATCGTATGGGCACCTAGAGGGGGGTGAACAGGTGCTACTCTACATTTTAATTCTTTTTCAATTTTAGGATTGACACAAAGGTAAATTCTCTAGATATGCAACTAAGGGAATTTCCCTATATGTAAACCTAACTACTAAGAAAGTAAAGGCGAGTAAAAGCAAGGAACAAAGAAACCGTAGTGGAGCACGCCGAGACACAAGATTTGTTTAACCGTAGTTCCTTCCTTGTTAAGGGAAGTACATCTGCGTTGGAGGGGTGGGTGATACTAAGACCACCATGCCACAATAGGACTCAGCCTGTTCTCCGATGGATCTCGCCACCAAAGGCCTGATCCACCTTTCTACAATTTGTACCTTTCGAGGTGGGAACCGATGCCTTTACACAACTAGCGGGGCACAAATCTAGAACTGAATTGGAGGCTCCCGTGATGACAACAAGATGCCACAAGAACAAGTATAATCAATAACAAAAATAAGATCTAGATATTTGCAAGAAATACTAGATCAAGAATCCTCCAAGTGAATGGAGGGGAATTGATGTGCTTGATTAGTGTTGATGAAGATTGAAGCCTCCTAATTTGATTCCCCAAAGATCAGAGCCTTTAGGTGGTTAAAGAGGGAGATCTCGGTTTAGAGCTTGGAGAATAGTACTGCACTTTTTCGAATGAATCAAGAGTTCTGACAGGAGGAGTAATTGGGGTATTTATACCCCCTGCCAAAACTCAGCCGTTGAAGATTTTGGGGCCGGGACAAAAGCTCCGCCCCAGAGTCGGATTTTCTGGGGGGAAATCTTCCCCCTTACTACATGACGCGTCTTGGATCCCTTTGCAAAAATTCCCGGGGGGTGGGGTGAGGGGGGGGATTATCCGGCCCTGGCAAAAATCCGTCCCTGTCTAGACAATCTGAGGGAAAGTATGCTCCCATACAGCATGACTCGCCTTGTCCACCTTTGTCGATTGAGCTAGAGCGGATAATCCGGCCCTTGACAGGGGCGGATAATCCACCCCAAACTCTGTTTTGGCTGCTTTTTACATGGGCAATCTACAGCACTCAACACACATTAAATATTCCTTGGTATTGTTATCTAACACACAAAACACTAGAGATCATGAAATGTTCTTTCAATCTCCCTCTTTTTGGTGGATGACAATGCGAGGATTTGCAATAACGGTCCTACTAACAACATTATTTCAAGAATGAAGAAGACTCCCCCTAAATGTGTGAATATAAGGAATTTTCGTTTGAATACAAATACACACAAGTAGGTACAAAGATTTTCATTGAGTTGGAAACTACAAACAAATGATCAGTTAGACAAAACATCATACCACCAAGGGGATGAAGTCCTCAATAATATAGAGATAGCCGATATGATAATCACTTATTGAGACTCCGAAGCATAATACCATTTGGAAGCATCCATAGAGATACTACCATAACTCCATAGTATCTAGATGGTTTCATACTTCTCGAGAGATAAATACATAGTAATAATTCCATTGATGATTGGGATAAATCCAAAGTACCACACAAATCACATAGTCTCATACAAACAAAATAGCAAATTTAAAGTTCAACGCTAAAATGGGCACAAGCGAGGATAGAATGAAACAATAAAAAGTGCAAATGCTTGCGCCCGACCCATGCAAATCCACGATAGCCTAATAGAATTAATTCTCCCCCTTTGGCATCAAAACGCCAAAAAGGAAGAAGAGAAATGCTAACTCCCCAAGGAATCACTCCTTGTATTTGTCCTCGTCCTCGTCCTCGCCATCATCATCATACTCCTTTTCATCTTCCTCTTCATCAGCAGCCAGAGGAGTAGGTTCCCTCTCAAAGGTGGGGAACAAGGGATGCTCAAGCTCTCCATAGTTGGTGTCGGAGGTGTTCCACTGAGCATAGGTTGTGGGAGCTATAGGAGTAGGAGGAGGGTATAATGCCCCTGAGACATGGTGCATAATGACCTTCTGGGTGTGAGCTATATCATGGTGCTACCTGTAGTGTCGTCGGACTGATGACAAGTACGCCATGAGGGGGTCGTCGAGGCGTGTGGAAGAGAGGGGTGTGAGACGTACGGTGTTCCAGAACGGTGAGCACACAAGTTTACCCAGGTTCGAATCCGCCGGCTTTGGACGGATCCTACTCCTGCTAGCAATCCAGTAATACGGCAGAGCCGAAATATGGGTTACAAGGGTTCGCCTGTGCGAGTTGAGATGGTAGACTATTGAGGGTGCCCTAAAGGCTCTCCCTAGGACGGCTTATATAGATATCTGGCCTAGGGTTTACAGGAGAGATCTGTCCAGCTATGACTAAGAGTCGGTTACAGAGTACATCTTGAACTACAAGTAACACTATGGGCCTAAGTCGGTAAGTCTTCTGGGCCTTCCTGTAGCCGGATTGGACTCCGTCTCTTCTCCCTGATTGGGCCACCCATGAAGCAAAGCTCTAACCCGAAGTGGGCCACCCTGGTCAGTGAGGACTGTGAGGATACCCGGAAAGTATATCCCCAACAGCAGCCCCCGGAAGTCTCCAAGATCCAAAGTCGGATTCATCATCGTCTAGGTTGATCTTTGGCTTGCAGAATCTTGAAGGGTTCCTGAAACTTCACAACAAAAAATACGATCCGGGTCTTAAAAATAAGTTGGACCTATCAACATGTTACTCGGATTTTCCAGCTTGATTTCAAACTAAGCCGGAACTTGGTCCCTGACGTCATCTGACACTCGTCATGGTAAAGTCACGTCATCTGAAAAACATCCTGTCAGCATGACTGTTGGTGGGTCTGCCCTTCGCGAAACCGAGGCGCCGTTTTAATGCGTACGCGGAGATCAAGGCGACGTAATCATCACGTGGGCCCTTCCCAGTTCCTTCCACGACGCATGGCGTTTACACGGTGCTGCTTGCATGAAACTTGGCGCAGGTAGGTGGTTATAAGGGGTGAGGATTCTCCTTCTCCTCTCTTCACCTGTTCCCTTTGCCGTTTCTTCTCCTCCACATCTCCCCAGCACACAGAGCTCTCCCTCCTCCCAGATTTCCTAGCGCCACCCATCCAAGGTCACCGGAGCACCGGAGAAATGGCTTATTCTTCCTCTTCTGGCTTGGCAGCGGCAGCGGCGGCAGCAACGGCTGCGGCAGAGAAGGAGAGCAACCGGGGTGTCTAGATCCCGTGCCTGCTCGACGATGAGAAGCGCCAAGGTGTGGAGAATGAAGGTCTCCTCCGTGCCAGCGACTGGCGGAGTGGTTTCGGCGAAACCATCCCCCACCCGCGCGCCGACGAGCGAGTCCACTTCGGCATCCACCTCGACAGAGGTTTGTCCTTTCCTCCCTCAGAATTCTTTTCCGAGGTGATTGATCACTACGGTGTATAACTCCACCATCTTCCCCTGAACTCTCTCTTAGAGATGAGTTCTTACGCAACTTTGTGCGAGGGGTTTCTCGGCATTAGGCCGAGTCTCACTTTGTTTTGTTTCTACTTCCATGTTCATAGAAACTCCATCACCGCCGGTAATCCTTATATTACCGGTACTATTAGCCTTTCTGTTAGACGCTAGCATAGTTATCCTCGCATTTTGCCAGTGACTCGGTTAAACAATGGCCAGCCACTTTTTTCTATCATAAGCATATTCCTGCCCTCGGCAAAGCTACTGCTTTGCCGGCTTTCATCATGGAGCCGCCATGGCCCAACCATCCTGGGACAAGGCTCCTCCGGATCTCAGTGACAATCTGATCCTCGCTAAGAGGAGGATCGAATATCTGATAAAACACAAGGGCTTGAAAGGATCCGACTTAGTCTAGTGTTGGGTCGCACGTCGGATACAGCCTCTCCAACACCACGGCGACCGTCTGATGCACTCCATCACGGTGTCAAAGAATGACTTCCTCTGCATCAGTCCTAAGGCTTTAAAGCCACAGGATTACATAAGCCAGATTAAATGGCTGATCAAGGAGCGGATTGAAAGGAAGATTCCGGACTTGTCTTTGGACATGCATACAGCAGAACACCCTTTGGTTCTGGTAAGCTTCAATAATAAACCCTTTTATGTGTTTCACCCTTTAAGTTATTTCGCAATACTGAGATGTTTTCTTCCTTTTAGCTTGCCGACCTCCCCGAGTCGGAATTTGCTCCACTCGAGGGATATCCTCTAGAGTTTTCTCAGGATGCAGAACTGGTCCCATTGCCGGACATTGTGCCCAGGAAGCGCAAGGCTCCGACAGTGGTCGTCGGCACAAAGGAGGTGCCCGTCGTGAAGAGGTAACTTTCAACACAACTTTCACCTTTGTACCTTACTCGAATTTTCTTCCAAGATGTAATGTTTTCCATTATATTACATTCTCAGAGCTAAGCAACTCATCAAGGGCAAGGGGAAGGGAACTTCTTCAAAGCCCCTGCGACGGACGAAGCTGACCATAGCTTCTCCTGCCGTGTCTCCTCTGACTCCTGCCCCACAACCCTCTGCAATGCTGGTGATTACTCCTTCGCCGGCTGACGCAGAAGATCCGGCTCCTACTACGGGGCCAATGACCCTTGAGTCACAGACTGACGCCACCACGGGTGGCTCAGGTTTAGATAAGGGTGAACCCTCTTCGGGTAATGATCCCTCGATAGAGACCTATGTCGAAAACCTCCTGAATAATCCGAGACGTGCCAAATTTGGCCTGTTTCTGAAATCTGTAGAAGAGATCCAGCTCCTGACCCGGCAATGCCTGGAGAAGAGAAATCTCTCTACCGAAGAAGAAGCACAAGAGGCGGAGGACATCAAATACTCTGACCTTCTTGAAGAAGTTCGCCTTCACGACGAGGGACTTAGAGCTGGTGTGCTTCCACCACCTCCGTTTATTCCACTCACCCTCATCGAGAAGGTTACCACCGAGGTGAACATGTGTCTAAGCAAACTCACACATGAACATCATGTAAGTCAGAATTCCAACTCACGATTTTCTTTATTGCATTTCATATCATATCCTCTAGCCCCCAAGCATGAAGTAGGATATACAATCCGGGTTTATGCTTCCTTAGGATGCCAAAGGATGAACTAGTGTAGCCCCCAAGGCTCGTGCTGATATTAGTTAAAATATTAGCCCGAGTCTTCAGTATACTTCTGACTCTGGGTATTCTGACTTATAGAAAGTTAATTCATATAACTAGGATTTGTTGAAGAAAATCTGCAACAAGCGGAGAGAGACAAGAGCTCTCTGACTTGAAAATACCGAGCTGAAGGTTTCCAAGGATGAGGCCGAAGGTAAACATTCCGAGACTCAAATTTTGTCTTTGTGTTTTCATAGTCGAATATATATTTTTTACTAAACTGTTGTTCTTTTTTGACTTACAGCACTGGTAAAACAGTCCCGCGCTATGATTGAAGAGGCCAAGAACCTCAAAACATTGGTGGTGGACAACAAAGAACTTCGCCAAGAGCTGGATAAGCTTAAGGCGGATCATGAGAAGAGCATCGCTCAAGTTCTCAAATCATCCTCCATGGCTACTGATGAGCGTGATCGTAAGATTGCAGCTTAAGATCAGAGAATCTCAGATCTCAACAATGAGCTATGTAGAGAGAAGGACCTTTCCGAGGTGCTCCGGGCTGAACTCTGGAGTCTTCGAGAAGAGAAGACCAAAGTTGATGACGTCATCTTTGGTATGTTTCCAACTTTCTGACTTGTGTATATTCTTTGACTTTTTTTATGTCAGATTTCCTTAACCATTTTTGTGTTATATGTATAGGTCCTCTTAACTTGACGGACTCCGCCTCCACTGATCCTCGCACCCACCGACTTACCCAAGTCGGTGATTTACTTCATGACTTCCGCCAATCCATCGAGGATATTGGCGAAGCTCTCAGGATTCCAGACATGCACAGCATGTCAGACTTTCAGGTGCGAGACCAGGTGAAGGAGATGCCGCAACTTGTCCGGGACTGGAACATGTCCTACGCGCGATCCGCGGCGCAGAACGCTCTCACCATGGTCATGAGCCATCATGGAAACATGGAGATATGGCAAGTGACCAGAGGGTACTGCAATGTGGATGAAGACGGCCAGGAGCAAGATATCAGTGCCATCATGGACTCCTGCGCCGGATATGGGTGTCGCGTGGTTGACTTAACCAGCTACGACAATCCCTTCTTCACTCGCGTGGATACACCGCCCCCGCCTCCGGAAGAAGCAGCTAAACTTTCTGACGATGAACAGACCGTATCGGACCTGAACATTTCGGATCCTTATCAAATCGAGGCCGATGCGTCCAGCGAGCTAGCAGCGCCTACCTCTTCTCCTGCACCATAGATTGCCAGAAACAATTGTATTATTCCGAGAAACATTATGGGTCTGTAAAATATGCAGTACTATAATTTTGATAGTGCTAAGCTTTTGATCTATTCAACACTTTTGACTTTAAATTTTTGTGTGCCTGAAATGTTTACATAAGCACTTATACTTTTTCGTCTATACTTATCGTTTATCTGTCTTTCCGCCTCGTCCCTTTCGCGAGCCGGCTAAACCTTCTGCATGGAAACTTTGCTGAGCAACGGAGCTCAATTGCTAAACTAGTTTAAACTCGGAAACAAAGCCGGCTTCCAGTACCAACAATTCACTACTCGAAAAATACCCACATCCGGCAATCAGACAAATAACCAAAGTATAGACTAGAAACTTTAGAGTTATACCCGAAGGTAGCATTTTTAGAATCGGAAATCTAAACTAGAACAAACATGAGCACAAAGTACTTTCATGTATTCTAGGATTTTCGACTATGACATGATCATTCGGAAATAAGATGGTAAAAACTTCTCAGAAAAAACTTGAGGCAACCAATACTTTTATTTCTCACAGAGCATGTACATATGTATGATTATAAAGAAGGATAAACTAAGAATAAAAGGGACGTAGCTGAGTAATATTCCATGGTCTATCTAATTCATCCGGATTTGTACTGCCTCCAGCTCTCTTTCTCTTCTTAGTAGCAGGTCTTTCTTTGACTGGACTCATGTTAGTTAAGTAGTACGAACCATTGTGCAAAACTCGACTAACTAAAAAGGGCCCTTCCTATACTAGGGAAAGTTTGTGCTTTCTTTGTTGCACAAGCCGGAGAACCAAATAACCTTTACTAAAAGATTTGTTTCTCACTCTCTGGCTATGATACTTGCGTAGCTTCTGCTGATAGGTTGTTGATCTCATTTCAGCGACAACGCGAACTTCTTCGACTAAGTCGAGATCATTTTGTCGAGAAATCTCGGCATCTTCTTCGATATACGCGGCCACTCTAGGAGAAGTATGAATTAAATCACTAGGAAGAACTGCTTCTGCGCCATAGACCAAGAAGAAAGGTGTGTATCCGGTTGACCTGTTCGGAGTTGTTCGCAAACTCCATATTACAGAGGGTAATTCCTCTGCCCAAGCCCCCGCAACACGTCGTAGTGGTGCTTCAAGTCTCGGTTTTAGGCCTTGTAGGATTAAACCATTTGCTCTTTCGACTCGTCCGTTAGCCTGTGGGTGTGGGACTGACGCAATGTCAAGCCGGATATTTTGTTTGTTGTAGAATTCGGCCAATTCTCCCATAGAGAAATTACTCCCATTGTCCGTGACAATACTATGCGGACAACCATACCGGATTATAACATCCTCGACAAATCTTTTGGCTGTTGCTCCATCACAACTAGTGACGGGTTTAGCCTCAATCCATTTGGTGAATTTATCCATCATCACTAAGAGGTGAGTAAATCCACTTGGAGCACATCTAAATGGTCCTACCATATCAAGCCCCCAGACCGCAAAAGGCCATGTTATAGGTATTGTTCGCAGCTGATCAGCCAGAACATGAGCTTGTTTGGCGTACTTTTGGCAGCCTTTCCATGTCTTGACTAGCCGTTCGGCATCTGCCTAAGCTGTAAGCCAGGAAAATCCATGTCTAAAAGCTTTTGCCACTAAAGATTTGGATGCAGCATGGTGACCACACTCGCCTTCGTGGATTTCTCTTTGGATCTCCACTCCTTCTTTCGGAGATACGCAACACTGAAAACCCCCAGAAACACTCTGCTTATAGAGCTCACCTTTAACTATAGTATAGGCTTTCGCTCGTCGGATAATCTGCCGGCTCAGAACCTCGTCTTCGGGTAATTTGCCATCTACCAGATAATCAAGGTAGGGTTGAGTCCAGCTGGGAATTACAGCCAGAACTGCTATTAGAGGCGAGTCGGATTTGGTCGGATATTCCTCATCCACTCCCTTTATTGAGGAAACTTTGAGGTGCTCTAAAAAAGCGCCATCTGGGACCTCTTTCCGTGCAGAGCCTATCTGAGATAATGCATCTCCTTCCTCGTTTTCTGCTCAAGGGATGTGTTGAACCTCAAACCCTTCGAACGATTTAGATAAATCATCCACGACAGCTTTATATGTTGCCATGTGTTTATTTGCGTTACAAATATCCGACACTTGCTGAGCAACAACATCCGAATCTCCATAACACATCAATCGTCGGATGCCGATATCCTTAGCGATCCGAATTCCGTGTAGCAGTGCTTCATACTCGGCAATATTGTTTGTCGCTGTGAAGTAGATCTGCAACACGTATAGAAGTTTATCTCCTTGGGGTGATTTGAGCACCACGCCAGCCTCCGAGCCCCCTCGAGCCTTAGACCCATCAAAGTATAGGGTCCAATATTCCGACTCAGGGAGGGTCATATTCTCCTTCGTCTCTGTCCAATCAGCAACAAAGTCGGCAAGGATTTGGGATTTGATTGTTGTCCGGGGTTTATACTCAATATCGAAAGCAGAAAGCTCTATGCCCCCATTTGGCAACGCGTCCTATGGCGTCACTGTTGTTGATTATATCCCTCATGGGAGCTGTGCTCACCATGGTAATTGGATGTTCTTGAAAATAATGTCGTAGACTACGGGATGTTAGGAAAACACCGTAAGCCAACTTTTGATAGTGCGGATACCGCTGTTTTGATTCTGTTAGGACCTCGCTGACAAAGTACGTCGGACGCTGTACCAAGTGCTCCTGATTTTCCTCCGGTCTCTCCACCTCCATGACGATACTAACGACTTTGTTTGTCGCAGCAAGATAAAGCAACATCTATTCCTGTGGTTCTAGTGCAGCAAGGATAGGAGCAGATGAGAGTACTTTCTTCGGGTCTTGTAGTGCAGCTTCAGCTTCGTCGGTCCACACAAAATCCTTGGTCTTTTTCAAGAGTTTGTATAATGGTGCGGCTCTTTCACCAAGCCGCCTTACAAACCGACTGACTGCAGCGATGCAACCAGTTAGTCTTTGTACGTCCTTCAGGCGAGTTGGCATGGAAATATTGAGTATAGCCTTGATTTTGTCTCGGTTCACCTCTATGCCTCTTTGAGACACGATGAAACCTAACAATTTTCTGGCTGGGATTCCAAAGAAGCATTTCTTCGGATTAAGCATGATATTGTATTTTCGTAGATTGGCGAACGTTTCCTCCAAGTCGGAAATCAGTGTTTCCTTCTTTTTGGACATCACCGCAATATCATCCACATATGCTTGTACATTGCGTCCGAGTTGGTCGTGAAGGCAACCCTGCATCGTGCGCTGGTAGGTAGATCTTGCGTTCTTCAGCCCAAAAGGCATCATAACAAAATAGAAGGTTCCGAAAGGGGTTATGAATAAAGTTTTGACTTTGTCAGATCCCTTCATCCGGATTTGGTGATAACCGGAATATGCGTCGAGAAAACAGAGGAGTTCCGAGCCTGCCGTAGAATCGATAACTTGATCAATCATAGGCAGAGCGAACGGATCTTTTGGACAAGCCTTGTTCAAGGCAGTATAATCAACACACATCCTTAAATCAGTGGTGTCCTTTTTAGGGACCATTACAGGATTGGCCGACCACTCAGTGTGGATGACCTCTTCTATAAATCCGGCTAACTCGAGCCGTGATAGTTCCTTAGCTATTGCCTTACGCTTTTCATCGCCGAAACATCGTAAGGACTGTTTGATGGGTTTGGCGTTCGAGTTTACATTTAAAGAGTGCTCGGCAAGTTCTCTAGGTACTCTAGTCATGTGAGATGCCTACCATGCGAAGATATCTTGATTTGCTTTGAGGAACTTGACGAGCGCGCTTTCCTATGCGCTATCTAGGCCTACGCCTATCTGGGTCACCTTGGAGGGGTCATCATCCTTCAACGGCGTCTTCTGCGTCTCTTCCGATGCCTTAAACTTCGGATTCGGCTTTGTCACCTCCTTCTTCGTTGCGGGCATCTCGGATGGATCTATGCTCTTCTTGATCTCTTGGTACTCCTGGGCGTGCAGCACGGCTTCAGCAAAGGTGGCATTTCCATCCTCGCACTCTCACGCTTTCTTCGGGTCTCCCCTGATGGTGATTACGCCGTTGGGACCTGGAATTTTCATCATATTGTAAAATAACATAGACGAGCCATAAAAGCCCAGTAAGCCGGACGTCCGAATATAGCGTGGTACGCGCTCTTGAACGGGACCACTTCGAAGAAAAGTGCCTCCGTCTGATAGTTCTTTGGAGTTCCAAAGGTAACATCCAAAGTGATTTCTCCCAGGGAATTAGCTTGTATTCCTGGGACAACTCCGTGAAAAATCACAGAGCTATGGTTTAGCTAGGTCTCCGAGATCTTCATCCGGCGTAGCGTTTCGACATAGAGAATATTGATACTACTGCCACCATCCATGAGGGTCTTGGAGAAACCATAACCGTCAATAAGTGGATTGATGATTAAGGCGTATTTTCCTCGCCTGTGTAGCTTAGGCAGATGATCAGCGCGGTCAAATGTGATTGCCACTTCCGACTAGTCCAGGTATTGGGGGACAGTCAGAACTGTTGCATTGAGCTCATGTAGAACTGCTTTCTTGACCTTTGCTAGTTCAGAACCGAGGAAGGTGACATAAGTGTCTTTTTTTATTGGAAATTTTTTCTTCCCTTCTGGCTTGGGATTTGAAGCATTGGCTTCCTCCATGTCGGAATCTTCCTTGGTCTCTTTATCCTTATCAGGATTCTTCTTTCCCTTCTTCCGTTTAGCTCTGTAGCCAGCGGTATTGTCTCTTTTAATGTCGTCATTAAAACGACACTCGGTGTTTGTGTGGGACGAGCCCCCATTGGCATCTAAGTGATGCACACATGGGTTATTGGCAATGTCGGCCCAAGTGTAGGCTTTGCCTGGTTGCTGGTCTCCTCTACCTTGAACTCTCGAAGTCCCACGGCCACGCCCGTGGCCTCCTCCGTGTCCTCCTCGTCCTGCAGACCCGAAAGTAGCAGTAACCACTGCCGTTTCCGTGTTAGGTTTCTCTTCCGAGGTATTTTTGCGCTTTTGAGCTTGTTGCTTTGGTTGTTTTGCCGACTGTGGCACAGCTAGGGCATTGAGTAATCCCTCTGCATCATCGTCAGCATCTGCATACTTGCTCACTGTTTCTATCATCTCTCCCAAATCAGTGACTTTGTCGCACTTCAAGCGATGATGTAGCAAACCAATTGGGAGACCTGCAATGAAAGCTTCAATCGCAGTTTGATCATTTACTCCTTCACAGGAGTTCTTGGTGTTGATCCATCGTCCGAGATAATCCCGGCAGGTTTCTCCAGCTTTCTGGGTGCAACGCTGTAGGTCCCCGATCGTACAGGGCCTCCGGTATGTGCCTTCGAAATTCAAAAAGAACGCACTTTGCATGTCATACCTGTTGTGGATGGTGTTCTCCGGAAGTTCATTAAGCCATGATCGTGCCGTCTTCCACAGCATGAGTGGGAGATATCGGGTTGCGACCAGGCTGTTTCCGCCTTTGGCAATGCAATCAGCTTGGAAGAAATCTTGTAACCAGGTATCTGGCCGAGCAATGCCGTCGTAGGCCTGGATATGTCTTGAGATAGCAAATCCTTCCGGGAATCTTGTACCTCTGATGTGTGGTCCAAAGCACTTTGGGCCCATGTAGATATCATCATTTTCATAGTGTCGTGCCTCTATGTTGGAGTTGATCCTGTGCCTTGCATCATTCGGGGATAGAGATCGTCCCGAGTGTCGGCTATGGCTGTGGTGCCTTAGAGCCGGACTTCAGCTTTTGCCACCACCTCCTCCACCAAGACGCCCTCCGTTGCCTCCCTGGGGGCCATTGTGATGGCTACTTGGTGGAGAGGGTGGAACAGGTGGGTTATTTCCGGCTGATCGCCGGCCTCCATCCGGAACGTCATTATTCCGGTTCCAGGGAGGGTCTTCATTGTGGCGAGCCCCCTGCCGGCTTGTCTCAGCATGGTGTCCGTCATTCCTTCGTCCGCCGTTCAGATGGCTTTCATGTCTAGGAGGTGGCATTTTTTGTCGATCCCCCTCCCGAAGTTTCTCCTTATCATCGTCCCTGCGGTCTTTCCACTCTCGCCGGGGCGGGTTCCTCGGATTCAGTGCAGCAATTGCCTCTTGCTCCGCGACTGGGTTGACTTTACGCCAGTCACGTGCAGCTTTGTGGTGCTGTCCTGAAGATCCGGTTCTTGAGTAATTGTCCTCCCTGCGATAGGAACGATGATGCTGCTCCGGAACGCGCTGGGGTCTTACCTCAGCCCATGCTGGGTCTCTGCAACACTGGTCAGAATCAGAAACCAGCTTCTGACTTCCGGACATGGCGACCTTTTGTTGCTCTAGTCCCTTGTTGAGTAGTTTGATTCCCAACCGGATCTCCTCCGGGTATGGATTAGCCGATAGAATCTCTCGGGCCGCCACAGTATTCTGTACTGGGGTTGGATACACCCAATCCCCTTTGCTATCTTTCCGAGGCTTCCCCATCTCTTCTCCGAAATGGACGGCGTGGATCTGCGGGAATTGGTTGTCATTAGTATGACGCTTCCTGGTCTTCTGGTATTGCATGGAGTTGTACTTCTCCATAGATGCTATGCGTTTCTTTTCCTCCTCAATGTTTTTGGCTTCATCGAGGAGTACTTGACGACGCGCTTCTAGGGCCTATGCCCTCTCGTCCAGTTCTTCAACAGTAAGTTTTGCAACTGTAGGAATAGGTGTGGTTAATGCAACATCGATGAATTTACGCGCACCTTCAGTGATTACGTGTCCATCCACCGGTTCTTCTTTTTTGGGCTTGTCTGGGATAAGCGCTCCATCCGAGTCTTCCTCATATTCCTTGGCAATTACCCCCTCTGCAAGCGGTTCTTTCACCGGGGTCTTGTTCTTATTCTTTGCCTTCTTGGCTGCACCGGTAGCAAAGATGGCTTTGGGTCCGTTTCCCGGAGTCAAGCTCTGATCGGTACTTTTGGACCTCCAGATCTCGGGATTATCTCTGATTTCCATGTCATCCTGCGCTTTGGGAGAGTGTTCCTCGGATCCTTCATCCATGTCTTCTCCTTCCTCTACAGCTTTGGAGCTATACTCCTCTTCATATTCCGCGGAGAACTTTCAGAAATCTGCTGACGTCATCGATTCATCCGAGGATGCGGGTACGTCGGCGTTTGTTCCAATTGCCTATAGCACAGAGTCGATGTTATCTCCAGCGTCGGCAGAGCCAGATTCGGGTCCCACATACCCGACAAAGTGCGACACGTTCTTCCTGAGGTACCTGCGGCTTTCACGATCAGCTTCGTCGAAACTTTTGATGGTCTCAAGAATTGCGTCTACGCCTGAGTTTTGCATTATCATATGTCGCAACGTGTACCTCAAGAAAGGCATGTCTGTCCCGGCGTCATCAGAGCCAGAATCAGTGTTGTTGATATGCTCCTCCTGGATTTCGACCTCAGCAGGTGGGTCGATCTGGGATTCGGCCTCTCCAAGGAGATCCACTCCAGATTCAACCTGGACCGCTAGGTCTGCTTCAGGCTCGGATTTCTCCACTATCTCCGCAACTGGTGCGGGCTAGGTGGGATTAGGGTTTTCTGGGATCCGAAACTCTGCCGCCTCCGCGGACAAAGGGGATCCAGAAATTTCTCCTGCCTCTATCATCACCGTTGGGGTGGGTGGGACAGGTTCAGCAAAGACGATGTAAACATCGATCTCGCCAAAAGACATGATGGTGTAGGCAGTCACAGCCTCCCTACCCGGAATCCAGGTCTCATCGAGAACGATGAGAGGGATGTTGCTGGCATAGAGGATTCCGATTCTTGCAGATTCCGCTCGAAACACAGATCCAAAGCTCACTTGCCCCACGGTAGGCATCAACTATCGTTGGATTGATGACAAGTACGCCATGAGGGGGTCCTCGAGGCGTGCGGAAGAGACATACGGTGTTCTAGGACGGTGATCACACAAGTTTACCCAGGTTCGAATCTGCCTGCTTTGGACGGATCCTACTCCTGCTAGCAATCCATTAATACGGCAGAGCCGGAATATGGGTTACAAGGGTTCGCCTGTGCGAGTTGAGATTGTAGACTATTCAGGGTGCCCTAAAGGCTCTCCCTAGGACGGCTTATATAGATATCCGGCCTAGGGTTTATAGGAGAGATCTGTCCGGCTACGACTAAGAGTCGGTTATAGAGTACATCTTGACTACAAGTAACACTATGGGCCTAAGTTGGTAAGTCTTCTGGGCCTTCCCGTAGCTGGATTGGACTCCGTCTCTTCTCCCTGACTGGGCCGCCTGTGAAGAAAAGCTCTAACCCGAAGTGGGCCACCCTGGTCAGTGAGGACTGTGAGGATACCCGGAAAGTATATCCCCTACATGTAGGCCTCATACTGCCCCTTGTGAGTGTCTATACCCATGCACAAAATGTTCCACTGGAACCAATTGAGCCGCTTCACCTCATGGGTAACAGACAACACTTGGGGCCTACGCCCACTAGAACGAGCATCTCTCATGAAACCCTCTGGAGCTGAAGAGGGATGGGAGGTCTTCCTAGACTTGTTATAAATCTTCTTCACTTTATGCTCGCCATCATAGTTGAAGTTCTCAAGAGGAAGAAGGTGCTTGATAAGCACCATGATGTAAGGAGCATAGGGAATGGAGATCCTGTTGAACATGGCATCAATCATCTCATGGTAAATAAAATCCATCACATCCAGCCGGTAGTTCTCATGAGGATCTTAAGCATTGGCACATTCACGAGCAAACGCAAGAAGCTGAACAAGGTGGCCACGGATGTTGTCATTGTTTCCCCCACTAGGCGTGATGGAGTCACGAAAGACACTGACCAGCTGAGCGTAGAGAGGTAGGAGACTTGCAACTTTGCCCACAACACCGTTGGGACCACAACAGGGAGGGAGAAACGTATCCTTGTTTGGCTTGATGGGAGTGATGATGCGATGTCCACAAGCATGATCACGGCCATTGAAGGGATAGCCCAGCACCTGAGAGAATACCCGGAAATCAGCCTGAATAAGTGTGTCACCAGTCATCCACTTCATAGTGCGTCAGTCATCACCATAAATCACAAGAATGGAGAAGAATTGCTTCACCACTGCGGAGTCATAGGAGCACTGAAGAGTCATAAGATGGTGCAGCCCCATCCGATCAGTCACTGCTAGAGCATCAACAAGTTGTGGCTTCTCCTTAGCCTTAGACATAACCATGGGACTCATAGGTCGGATCTTTAGAGTGGAATAGACGTCCTCAAATATGAACTTGTGATCAGTGCACCAAAAGCAAGAATCCCCAAGAACTTCATCACGCTCAGCCTCATCATACAGATCACGATGGCAAATAGAAGAGTAAGTAATACTATCCATCTGCTTATAGTTGATCCTGGTTTGCTTACCCTTCCTCTTGGAACTTCCCCGAGTGTCCTTGTCTTTCTTTGCACGTTCAGCCATCCTTTCAGCCTCTGTCTTACGCATGCACAACTCAACCTCGTCAACAAGACCTCCTTCACCGCCGGGTCTAAAATAGCGAGCATGAGGACGACACTTGTATGTTTGAGTAGCATGAGAGCCACATGTGAAGTTAGTAAGATGGATAGCAAGTAGATAAGCACACACAAGTCCAGGAGGAATGCTAAAAACAGTAGAAAAACAATCCACAACCCAAAACTACATGATACTAGAATCTGTGAAATCCTGAACCAGGTTTAAACCTTCTAGACCGGATAATATGTCCCTGGCAATTTTTTTAGAACTGCCCCGGATTAATAGCAACAATGCAGATCGGGCAAAGCTAGTCTACGATTCCTAGCATGCATATGAAACAAAAGAGAAACTTCTAGACCAAGTTCCACCAACATCAAATCAAAATCTATACAAAAGATGATAGTGAGGGATTTACCCTCACTCATTGGAGGAAGATCACGGAGGAGAAGGTACCCGGATGATTGGTGAAGAAGATGGGGAGGCGGAGAATCCGGTGGCCGGAACAGCACCAGGGAGGGCCGAGACGGCAGGAGGCGACTAGGGGAGTGGCAGGGAGTCAGGGCAGAAGCGCTGCTCTGTTTGAGCCCTCCCCCCGTGCCTTGCCCTTAATAGATGAAACAGCTAGGGACGGATTATTCGGCCCCCACTAGGGGAGGATAATCCGGCCCTTCTCTGAAATTTCTGTTATACACAGATTCAGGCTAGCACATCCCAAACAAAAACCCCCGCAAGTGAAGCAAATGACTTGTGTGCAAGAAATAGATGGCTCGGGGATGGAGAAAGGCTTAGCATTAGCCAACCAAACTGATATGGTACTACACACCCAAAATTGCAAGAACCAAATCAAATAAAAGCCAAAATTGGGTGTGTTTTCCATAAGAACACAAGATATGCAAGAAAATCCAAAAAGATCCACCAGGAACCAACTCTTCTCAAGGAAGAGAGCGGTGGCCGAAGCCACCATGTTGGAGTGGATGGTATGACACCGCGGAGATATATCTTGGTTTCATTACCAATACTCATCAAATAAGCTCACATAGCAATAGGTACACATATATATATTTTTAAAAATAAAGGGGTAAAAAAGAGACAGCATACATGGATTAATACCAAACATTTCTGTTAAATCAATTTTAAAATTAGGTGCGGTCAACCAACTGTACAATGTGGTCATCCTTATATTTAATATATCTTTCTGGTCAAAAGTCACCAAACTGTCTCCATCAAAAGTTAACAAGAATTGGAGCATGAAAAACCCACAGCAATGACTGAATCAAAAAACAAAGAAGAAGATCAATATTAAATAATGCAAATATTAAAATCATAGATAGCAAAAATTGTCAAATACACAACACATACAATGGAAAACACAGTGGAAGTTGGCATGAAAACTATAAATATTGCAAAAAAACTTATGGAGTAGACTGTTCGGCACTCTAACATAGTCAATCCCCCAACTATCAATATTTGGTGGATCAAACTTTTCACCTTTGGAATTGGAAGCTTCTCTCCATAACTTCCTGATATTTTGAACCATCGTGTGTATTACCCTCTGAGCATCTGGATCATCAGTGCCACACATAGAATCAAGGAACTGAAAACACTTTTTGCGCATGTTGATACCAACAACACAAAAGTGGCCCACAACACCAGGGGCTAGAGGGCCAGGAGGATCGAAAATAGAAAAAAGAATCTACAAAAGAAATAAAAAAGGATCAAGAGTTAACTGAATATAATGATGAAACAAACTAAAAAAATGAACCTAAAACAAAAAACAGAGAGAAACAATATGTTAAACAAAAATCTTCACACTTACAATATCTTTCTGGTCCAAACGGTCTTCCGAATCTACACTGAAATGTTTCTGCACACTCCTGCTATGCAGGTTTCCTTCAAAAATATGCCTTTGATTAAAACCATCGTAGCCCACGTAAAGAAAAAATATAAAATCATAAAAAGGGCTAGGAAGATAAGTTAATGAAACACTGAAAGTTAACATTCATGAAAGCCGTGCATGAAGAAAAAAGGAAATTACTGTTTTCTAACTAGGAAGTTAAGTTTATGATAAATGAAAGTTAACTTCCATTGACAGAGTGGATAAACCTAAAAAGACATCCAATAAACTAGCAGCCTTAAAAAATTATAGGAGTTAACTATCTAAAAACAATAGAATACACAAATATTATGGATCCATCCATAACAAAACAAAAAAACAGTAGTTAAGACAAAAAATACAAGGAATTAACTTACACAACAAATATACGGTACAATCAACTTCTTTGATCCCTTGTATTTTTTCCAAGCAGATAAGTTCTGATAGATACTGTGTATGAGCAAAGAAACCCAGTTGGCTGGTGACGAGGGTTTAACTCGTCAATGCCCATTGTTATGGACTTGGGTTTTGGAGAAGGAGGGAGCGCTGAAGGCATCAATCGGCTAGCAAACAAGCACACAGGGACACAAGTTTTACCCAGCTTCAGGCCTCGTGGAGGTCCCTACTCCTACTTGTCTGCTCTTGGAATTAATGAAGGAATCAAAGATTATAGGGGCGCGTAGATGCAATCTGGCGAGAGTTGTGGAAACTAGGGTTGCATGTGTCCTCCTCGCCTCCTCCTCCTGGCCTTTATATAGATAGGCTAGGTCTCGGATAGCAGGTCGAGTCGGTTACAGATTAGGGTTTTCCCTTTAAACTTTCTATCTTAAGCTTCTTCTTGTCTCGCAAGTAATCGAGAGTCCGTGGGCCACTTGAATTCTCCATTTGGGCCTTGGCAACTGATACATTGCTAATGTATCAATATTTTTTGATGTTCCATGCTTGGTTTTATCCACTTTCTTGTGTTTTGTTCCAACTTTGGAGTACTTTTATTATGATTTCTTGGACTAACCTATTAACAAGAGCCACAGTGCCAGCTGCCTGTTTTCTGTTGTTTTTGGTTCCAGAAAAGTCAGAAAATGAATATTCTCGGAATTGGACGGGACAAAAGCCAAAGTGCCTATTTTTCTGGAAGGGATCAAGTGCCAGAGTACGAGACGGAGAAGGGCTGGGGGGCCGGCCACACCACCTGGCCGTGCGGCCAGGCCTGGCCCTCGCCAGGGGGTGGTCTGGATGACCCCAGCACCCCCTCGGCCTCTCCTTCCACCTATAAGTTTCCCTCAGGACGAAAACCCTAGGCACCCGATCAAAAATCCACGAAAGAGTCTGTAGCCGTCGTCATCTCCATCCCTAGATCGGGGGGATCTGAAGCTCTTCCCGGCACCCTGCCGGAGAGGGGAATTCACCCTGGAGGCCTTCTTCATCACCATGCAAGCCTCCGGTGTGATGCGTGAGTAGTTCATCCTTGGACTACGGATCCATGTAGTAGCTAGATGGCTGGTTTCTCCTCCTTTGTGCTTTCATGTTTAGATCTTGTGAGCTCCGTTCATGATCAAGATCATCTATTTGTAATTCATACATGTTGTGTTTGCGGGGATCCGATGGATATTGAGATGCTATTTCATATTGATTATTGATTCTATCATGTCTTTGTTATTTGAGATTTTGCATGCTTTCCGTTGTTAGTAGCTATCTTGGCCAAGTAGATGTTAGCAACTCCAAGAGTTAGTATTTATGCTCGATAGTGGGTTCATGCCTCCGGTAATCTGGGGAAGTGACAGAAATCTCTAAGGTACTAGATGTGTTGTTGCTACTAGGGAGAAAACAACAATCCTTTGTTCATAGAACAATCGTATTGTTTACCTTACACGCAGTTCGTAAAGCAATAATCTGTTGCTTGCAACTTAATACTGGAGGGGGTTCGGATGATATCTTGAAGGTGGATTATTAGTCATAGATGCAGTTGGATGGCGGTCTATGTATTATGTTGTATTGCCCAATCAAGTCTCAAAGGAGTCAAGATGATTAGTATATGCATGTATTGCTTTCTCGGTGTTTGCCAATTGTCCCGCTGTAATTTGTTCACCCAGCATGTTATCTATCTAAGGAGAGCCACCTCTACTGAACTATGGATCCCGGTCCTTGTCTTTTACATACAATCTATAAACTGTTTCTGCTTTGTGTTTACTTTCTGCAAACTTTTACTTCTTTCCATTCGATACGTTTAATCCTTTGTTTTCCGCAAAACACGGTGAGATTGACAACCTCATCGCAAGTTGGGGACAAAGTTTTGTGGTTGTGTTGTGTAGGTCTCCACGTTGCTACTAGCACCGGTAGTGTGCCCTGTCAAAGCTCAGCTAGTAACACCTTTGAGGTGTTTCCTTGCTCCTACTGGTTCGACTAAACCTTGGTTCCATAACTGAGAGAAACTTGCTGCTGTGCTCATCATACCTTCCTCTTGGGGTTCCCAACGAGCTCTACATCAACACCACGCACCAAGCACTTTTTTGGGCGCCGTGTATTGAGCCATCAGCAACGCTGTGGGCTTCCGTCGTATATGGACCGTATATACCGAACTCGAGTACCTCTAGGGTATACCCACGTCAGTAGCCCTCAAGTGTCCAGTGGAATCGCAGATTCGACTAGGACTTTATGAAGTCTTTTCGAGTGCATGACCGAGTATATTTCGACTGTTCATTTTTTGTCATAGGGATTATTGATATACGTGCCTGATTTATCCGATGTATCGGTATCAGTTAACTGCCTTAGGGCAAAACAATGCAATCTACTCAAACTTGAGTCCCCGGACTCGAATTCGGAAAAGTGTTGGCGTAATTCGACTCAAGCCGCGGAGGTCTTACAGGAGTCGAATTCTAGTGTATAAGTGTAAGCACTCGACACGTCCGTCAAGGCATGTTCATCGTACCTGCAGGCACGGATATATTTCTGGTAGTGCACAACAGATGCGTTGTCAGGCCTTGTTCAGGTCTTATCTTCATGCTGTAAGCGCGACATCTGAATTTTTGTCATCGCGGAGATGATTCGGGTGGCCCAGGAGACGTAGTCTCCTTGTTGGGAAAGTATCAGGCAGAGTCGCCATAGCATTCGGGTGTGGATGTTATCAACACACAGTACGATGTACAAATAATCATAGGGGGCGCGACCAGCGCTCCCTATGGGAGTAGCCCCCGAGTGCCTGGTTGAGTCGAAGACTCGGGCGGGGACTAAAAACTTTTTGCGACTGCTGTCGTCTTTTGTTGCTTGTTTCAGTCGAATTTGCTTCCGGCTCTTCCTATGGGAGTAACCCATAATCCTCAATAAAATCGTAGATTCGAGTGGTAGGTATGTCCTGAATGTTCTTATACCTGCATAAAGATAAATCGTAGGGTGCGTAACCAGCGCTCCCTATGGGAGTATCCCCCGAGTACTTGGTTGAGTCGAAGACTCGAGCAAGGACTAAAGTAGTCGAAGTCTTTTGTTGCTGAAATGACATCAGTGCTGACGATGTGATGACCTTGGTTGCCTGCGTGAGCGGCTTTGACGGGACGTGACGAGTGGTGGGTCCCACTTTTTGACTTCAATTTGACCGGGCGTGCATAATCTTCTGTTTTATCTGCGTCTCCTCGATTTCCACGCGTAATGGGAATAGTGGGGGGACGGTTCGTGCTTCAGCTTCGCCACGTGTCAATGGCGATGTGCGCCATGCATGTAGTAGGGTTTCTTCTGGCCGTTGGATGGTTTCTGCGAGGAGGTTAAGTAGTGGCACAGTTGCGGTAATTTCCCCATATGTCTTTGTTGTTCTTGCCTCCATTGTCATTGATGCTGCTTCTCTGCTTCCCTGCACACTTTCTCATTGCGACGCTGGACCAGCTCCGTATCTTTCCGAGCTACTTCCTCCGTTCTCACCGCCATCGGAAGATGGGCAAGAAGAAGGGAGGCGCCGCCGTTGGGTTTGCCGCCGCCAAGAATTAGGGCGGCTTCGCCATTGTGGGCACCAGCGCCGCTGGTGCTAGGAAGAAGAAGGGCGCAGGAACCCATGTCACCAACAGCGCTTGGCGTGCGTCCATCATCAAGCCCGCCGAGCTGCATCTTCATTGTCGAGATGGAGTTCTTCCCTCCGTGGAAGATGACTCGCGAGTGCCCAGCGGAGAGGTAATTCCTTGCCCTCCTGCTGGTTTCCGGGTGATGTTCCTTGCGTTCATCATCCGAGGTCTTTCTCTGTCCCTGCATCCTTTCTTCAGGGGCCTCCTTTGCTTCTACGGGCTCCAGCTGCATCAGCTGTCCCCAAATTCTATTCTCCACATCTCCTGCTTCATTACCCTTTGCGAGTGCTGGCTCGGAGTCGAGCCACACTTTGGCCTCTTTAAGAGGCTTTTTAAGCTGAAGCGCCAATCAGCATTTGGTTTTGTAGTCTACAACATAGGAGTCTGCGGAATCCATGTTGACTCTTCCGCCACTTATTTCGATATCAAACTCACGGCGTCCGTCCAAGGGTGGAGAGACAAGTGGTTCTACATCCGCGACCAGAAGGCCGACGGAGAGCACTACGGACTCGCGCCCTTCGATCCCGCGACGCCGTGCAAGAGGAGGCGTTCTTGGAAGAACATAGTGATGTCTGGCGAGTCCAAGGAAACAGAAGTGTTGTACAAGCGCGTCTGCGACCTCAAGAGTCGCATAGGTAAAGAAGAGGGAGGCGCTGCCCTCATTCACACATGGTTGCGCCATCGTGTCCAGCCTCTGCAGGCCAGATTCCACCCCATGTTCCGCTAGGCTGGTGCGAACGATGCCACTCGCGTATCTGCCGATGGCATTTCTGTGGGTGAAGTAGATAGGAGGTTGCGATTGGTGACGAAGTATACCGCCAAGCAGGATCTTCCAGGCGAACCAGTCGTGCTTCCTTTCGACGCCTCTAACCCTCCTCCTGAGGAAGAATTGTACTACGAAGTAGCTTTCTTTATCGATTGCCGTTAAGTACTTGATGTATAATAAATTATCTTCTGAATGCAGGATTGGAAGGTGTCTTCCAATTTGCCCCCTCTTCCTGAAGGGGTTATTCCTCGCGAAGTGGATGAAGAGGACGAGTCGGATCTGACGGTCCCAATTGAAGAGGAGGAGGGAGCCCCCGAGTCTAGCGACCCGGACACTTGCAAGCGCTCCCGCAGCAAGGACTCCGATGCTTCGTCGCCGTCGACTCCAGAAGGCCCTTCTGTTGGTGCAAAGGAGCCAATCCCCGCCGTTCCTGTGCGCTCCATGGCTCCTCCTGCCCGAAAGAAGCTACGACTACCAAAGTAGTCGTCAGAGTCGGAGGAGCAAACCTTCGATTTTGACAAATTTGACTGGTAAATTTTTGACTTTGTCTTAGTTTCTTTTTTGGAGTTGCGTTCCCTGAAGTTTCTACTGGATGCGTTCTGTAGTCAAGAGGCAGCGTCGTCTTCTAGCGACGTACAATTTTTGAAGGAATCTGGAGTCACAGACTCCAAGGCCAAAGAGATGGCCGAATGATCTTCTTCTCCTCCATTGGCGGCCCACTCCGGGCAAAACTCTTCGAGTTCCCCACATGATGGAGAACACCAGATTGTTACCCGGACGACTGCGTGGCAGTCATCTTCGGAGTCTCTAGAGGACCACGTAAGCATTCTTTTCTTTGTTGTGGCAGTCGAATATATACTTGGTGCTGTTGCTGAACTCTGTTTTCTTCTAATGCAGCTCGTCGTGAAGGAGGCTGCTCGCCTGGCGGAGCAAGTCCTGGAGATGGGTCGATAGCATGCGCGGTTGGACAATCACCGTCATGTTGTTGAAGGTTAGTATTGCCTTTGTCTTTGTCTTGGTGAAGTGTCTAGATGTGATTGATGATACGTCCTCTCTTGCAGTTGAGCATAATGAACTTTTGTGTCATGCTGCTTCACTTGAGAAGGCGCTTGCCGCAGTGGCGAAGAGTCGCGACGAAGCAATCGCGGCTTTGGAGGAATCGCAAAAACACGAGGAGGACTTGCGGAAGTGCGAAGAGGACTTGCGTTCCTCCAATGTCGAGAGGGAGAGGTTGCTCGAGGAGCAGCTTATCTCGATTGCTAAGTCCCTCTCAGGTATTCTTTCAGCTGAATTTTCTTTGTTTCTTGCTTTGACATCGTGGTATCATACCAACACTTTGCTTTATGTAGATGCCGGCGACCTGAGCTTTGACGCCAAGGCCCTTCGTCGCGACGATGCATTGGCTGGTGCCATCACCGCAGTCAAAGACCGCAGCGCTTCTCTTCAAGGAACGCTGACAAAGGCCAAGAATGTGCTCAGCCGCATATGCAGGGATCTGACTCCCAAGGCTGAACTGCTTGACAACCTGGAGGACCTAGCGGAATCCCTTGCTGGGGGTATTCCCATGGACTTTAGGAACTCCCAGCGGTCCGTCGGCGCCACCATGGCACTCGCAATGGTGCAAGCCCATGGCGTGGAGGTGGATCCTGCCGTGATTTCCAAGGCGATGCCTGTCGGCGCAGATGGCCAACAGGTAGTGTTTGCTCCCTTCGCCACTGGCTGTGGTAAATATGGGCCGCAGCTCATCAATACAGTCGCCAAATACTCCGAGGAGCTGCAGCGAGCGAAGAATGCGGCGAAGGCTATGGCATCAGGGGCCGGAACTAGAAAGTCTATAGCGTCAGAGACCGCCACGGATTCGACGAGGCCCCCGAAGTCCAAGTCAAAGTCGAAGAAGCAGGCTGCTCCTTAGTAGCTATCTTGTAATAGTTGTAGTTTTAACTTTTGTGTTGGAACAATGCTTTTATGAAAGTGTCCCAGTCGAAACTTTTGCTGAGCTTGAATGCGTCTATGCCTTCTGTCAATGTATTCTTGGTCTCTTATTTGCTTTTGCTTGGTTCGTGATAGGGTGCGTCGAGTGGTCCTTCGAGTGGTCCTCACGATCCTCCATCCGCCGATGAGATCTTGGCTCAGCCGCGCTCAAAGGTGGACGAGTTGTCCTTGCTTTCGCGATTACACGATCGCATTAGGCAACTGGAGAGTGAGTTGCCCATCCTCCGTGGTAGCACGGATGTATGGAAGTCGAAGGCGGAGAAGGCTACCGCCCATGAGCAGTATCTATTGGAGGAGGTGACGCAGCTGGGCGATCAGTTCAAATGTTAGCTTTCTGCCCTCTTATCTTTTCCTTTAGCCAGTCGTGGCAATGCCTTGTCTTCATACTTTGCCCTTTTTGCTTGGTGTAGTTATCAGTGCTCGTCATCCGCAGGATGAGAAAGACCGGTTTGCTATTCGGATGAATGACTTGACCCAGGAGCAGCTTTAGGCGAGTGGGTACTTTTGCGTGGACCATGATCATGCGATCGCGCTTGCGACCCTGCAGGATCGTGCTTCTCGAGTAATCCACTTTTTGAAGAAGGCGCAGTCGTTCCTTAGGCATATATATCAAACGATGTTCCCGCTGGACGTCGTCCCTTCAAGCATGTTGGCTCTTCTGGCGATGTCCCAAGATTTGAGTGCAGTTCGCGAGTGCGTGCGGCAGCAGTTAGTGGTCGGTGTCAAGGCTGCATTGTCGCTGGTGCGACTGCATAGGCTAGATGTAGACGTTGCAGCTATTGCTGCTGGGCCGCCGACCCCGCCGGAAGGTTCGACCTGGAACATGGTTCCACATTACTAGGCGGTTGATCACCTAGCAGAAGAAATCGTTGACTTCTTCGAGGAGCAAACGAATGTTCTTCTGTTGCAACAGTAGCTTTAGCTTGTATCCTGTGCAGAATTGTACAAGTATTGTAAAGTTCGTATAGATATGTTGGGTGTAATTAATTTCTATTGATATGTGAAGAGCTTGCTAGCTGATATATTTTGCGAGTGTATTTGTACTCTGCAGTTCCTTTTCGTTAGCCTGACTTGTGTTATCTCAGCACCTTGCCAACCTGTCAGGTGTGTTGCAACTAGGTTGGTGTTTTATCAAGGGTTCGATTGGTGTTGTGTTAGCTACTCGGGATACTGCGACTTGTTCGTAGAACAAGGATGTAAAGGGTGGCGTAGCCCCCGAGTGATAAGATTGCCAGAAAAATAAGGGAAAATACAGAGTTTCGGAGCACTTAGCTTTATTTATTCGCAGAATAGTACGAGGTACAATATGTTGCTAAGTATCCTAGCTGAATAGCCTTATTTGTAATGTAAAAAATGACTAAGGGTAGAAATGACGCAGCTGTGCGACGTTCCAGGGGTTGGAGTATGCGACTCCTGCCTTGAAATCTTTAAGGCGATAGGCGCCACCTGGGATTACTTCTGTAATCACGTAGGGTCCCTCCCAGGGAGACTCGAGCTTGAGATGCCCTTGTTGCTTGAGTCGTAGGACCAGGTCTCCTTTGACAAGGATCTTGGGCGTAGACTTCTACTGTGGTAGTTGCGGAGGCTCTGCTGGTAGATCGTTGATCTTTCCGCTGCAATTTCTCGCGCCTCGTCAAGAAGGTCGACAGAGTCTTCGAGTGCAAGAGTTGATTCCTGCTCCCTATAAGCGACCACCCGTGGGGCTCTGTAGCGTACTTCTGCGGGTAGCACCGCTTTAGCGCCGTGCACCATGAAGAAACGGGTATATCTCATGGCACTGTTTGGAGTTGTGTGCAAGCTCTAGAGTACGGATTGCAGCTCATCTGGCCAGCACCCGGCGGCTTGTTCGAGTGGCCAGAGGAGTCGTTTCTTGATTCCACTGCAGACAAGGCCGTTGGCCTTTTCGACTTGACCGTTGGTCTATGGGTGAGCCACCGAGGCATAGCTTATGTTGATTCTCAGGTTTTCACAGAATTCCTCGAACTCCTTGGAGGTGAAGTTCGTCCTGTTGTCCGTGATGATGCTATGCGGTACCCCGAAGCGGTAGATAATGGACTCGAAGAACTTGACGATGCTGGCTCCTGATTGGTTTTTCATCGGCATGGCCTCGATCCACTTGGTGAATTTGTCGACTGCGACCAAGAGGTATACGTAACCTCCTCGCGAGGATTTCGGGAGCTTGCCGACCATGTCGAGTCCCCATTGCACGAAGGGCCAAGACAATGGTATTGGTCAGAGTTCCGCGCCAGGTGCGTGCGGTTTGTCCACGAATCTCTGGCAAGCGTTGCAGCGCTGGACGATGTCCTTGGCGTCACGCATGGCCGTGGGCCAGTAGAATCCAGCTCGTAGAGCTTTAGCGACGAGGGCGCGACTGCCAGCATGGTGCCCGCAGGTCCCTTCATGGATGTCGAGGAGGACGGCTCTTCCGTCGTCGTTGGAGACGCACCGTTGGAGTACTCCTATGATGCTGCGCTTCTATAGTTCGCCATTGATGACGGCAAATGCCTTGGACCGTCGCGCAGTGTGTCGCGTGTCAGTCGGGTCATCCAGCAGCCTCTTGCTGAGAAGATATGTGATGTAGGGTTGAGTCCAGGATGGCTCGATCATCATGATGCTCATTGGTCCTTCGAGTCCTGTGTCGAGCTCCAGGTCATCGAGTGCAATTGCCTCATTGGGTGGCGTAGCCCCCGAGTCCGTTGACGCGCTTGCTTTCTTCTCTGGAGCCTTTGCCTTGATGGAGCGTTCGCAGATATGCTCGAGAAATACCCCAGGTGATATGGGGGCGCAGGTGGAGCCAATATTGGCGAGTGTGTCCGCCTCTTTGTTGCTTTCACGGCCTACGTGCTACAGCTCACAGCCGTCGAAGTCCCCTTCGAGTGTGTCGTAGAGGTCGCGATAGGCGATCATGTTGTCGCTCAGTGCGTCGCACTCGTGCATTGTTTGGTTCACCACCAGTTTGGAGTCGCCATAGATGATGAGCCTCTTGGCGTCGCAGGCTTTCTCCATCCGCATCCCATGGATTAGGGCCTCGTACTTAGCTTCATTGTTGGAGGCCATGAACTGCATTCGCAGAATGTATTTTAGCTTGTCTCCCTAGGGCGATGTCAGTATGATACCTGCGCTGGCCCCGTCCTTTCGTTTGGACCCATCGAAGTGCATTCTCCAGAGATAGGACATATTTGGCTTTTGGGGGAGCTGGTTCTCCATCCAGTGTACGAGGAAATCAGGGAGGACTTGCGACTTGATCGCGTCGCGCTTTTCATATGTGTTGTATCGTGGAGACAGCTCGATTCCCCAAAGCGCAACTCGTCCGGTGGCATCAGGGTTATTGAGGATATGCACGAGCGGGGCGTCGTTGACCACCACAATTGGGTGCTCCTGGAAGTAGTGGCGTAATCGCTTGGCTGTCATGAAGACACCATACGCCAGCTTCTAGTAGTGCGGGTACTGCTGTTTTGTTGGCGTGAGCACCTCACTGAGGTAGTAGACTGGGCGCTGGACCCCGTGGACCTTGTTTTCCTCGGCTCGTTCCACCACGAGCACCATGCTGACCACCTAGTTGGTGGCGGAGATGTAGAGCAGCAGTGGATCCTTTTCGTGAGGCGTCACCAGTACTGGCAAAGTGGATAGTAGATTTTTGAGGTCTTTGAATGCTTCTTGCACCTCATTTGTCCACTCGAACTTGTCAGTTTTGCGAAGAAGTTGGTAGAAGGGCAGTGCCTTTTCGCCCATTCGACTGATGAATCGACTGAGCACCATGATTCGCCCAGCCAGCTACTAGACGCCTCTTACGTTCTTTGGATTCTCCATGGCCAGTATGGCTTTTATTTTCTTCGGGTTTTCCTCGATCCTCTCATGGAGATGAGATATCCGAGTAGTTGCTCGGATGGTATGCCGAAGGCGCATTTGTCTGGATTGAGCTTGATCCGGTAGCGGTCTAGGTTGGCGAAGGTTTCACATAGATCGTCGATTAGCGAGGCTTCCTCTTTTGTTTTGATGACGATGTCATCAACATAGACTTGGATGTTGCGACCAAGTTGGTTTTTGAGGCAGGCCTGCATGCATCACTGATAGGTGGCTCCTGCATTTTTTAGCCCGAAGGGCATCGTGTTGTAACAGAATATGCTGAAGCACGTCATAAACACCGTTTTCTCTTGGTCTTCCTCCTTCATTCAAATTTGATTGTAGCATGAGTAGGCGTCAAGGAAGCAGAGGCGTTCACATCCCGCGGTGAAGTCGATGATCTGGTCGATTCGCGGCAACGGGAAGTGATCCTTTGGGCAGTGCTTATTCAGGAATGTAAAGTCCACACACATCCGCGGGATATCTGTGTCATTTTTAGGCACAAGCACCGTGTTAGCGAGCCAAGTGCTTTCATTGATCTCGCGTATGAATTTGATGTTGAGGAGTCTGTTGATCTCCATTCCGACTGCCTTTGCTCTTGGTTCATATAGTCGCCGAATTGTCTACTTGACTGGCCTTGCGTCTGGGTTTACATTGAGTGAGTGCTCGTTGAATTCCCTGGGGACTCCTGGCATGTCCGCTGGACACCAAGCGAAGATCTCCCAGTGCTCACGGAGGAATTCGACAAGCGCGAGTTCCTATGTAGAACTCAAGTTGTTGGCGATGAGGGCCATCTTGGTCGGGTCTGTTGGGTGGACCTGGACTTTCTTCGTGTGCACCGATGAGTCGAAGGACAGGTCGGTGAACTTGGCCTGCTCAGGGGACGCTGACTGTTGTCTGTCTACTCTTTTAATCTTACGAGTTACTCCTGCATGCCGAAGGACTGGGAGATTCTGTTGAATTCCCTGTCGCAGTTGTCAGACCTCTCGAAGTTGCCATTGATTGTGATTACGCTGTTTGGACCCGGCATCTTCATCTGCAGGTAGGCGTAGTGCGGCACTGCCATGAACCTCGCGAACACGACACATCCGGGGATTCAGTGGTATTGTGAAGGCCAGTCGACGACCTTGAAGTCGATGTGTTCTCGCCGAAAGTTTTGCGGCGTGCCGAAGATGACGTCGAGGTTGATTTTGCCCAGGGGATATATGCCTTTCCCTAGGATGATGCTGTGGAACGTCGTGTCTGAAACTTCTAGACACGTCAGAGGGATCCTCATCGCATGCAAGGTACTTGTGAACATGAGGTTAATGCCGCTGCCGCCATCCATAAAGACATGACTCATGTCGAAACCGCCAATCTGTGCCTCGAGTATGAGGGGACAGTGGCCTATATGGGGAACTTGATGCAGGTGGTCACGCCTGTCGAAGGTGATGTAGGAGTCACTTCCACTGAGGTACTCAGTGGTGGAAGGTGGAGAATTTATCGCCAAGTTGACTTGGCGAGTGATGGCCTTCTGCACTCGATTTGAGGGACGCCCTTTTTGGATCATCCCCATGTTACCCACAGCTCGTGGGTATGGTTCGCCTCCGTGATGCTGGACCGGCGCGGCCGCGGGTGGTGGTGGTCCGAGCGGTGGTGGAGGAGCTCCATGTGCCACGGCGCCTGGGGCAGCTCCATAGCCCCTGTTGACCGCATCGCGGTTCATCCGAGCCAGGCCCTCGTGGAGTTTGAGAAATTCGCGGCAGTCCTTGAGAAGGTGGCTTGATTTTTTTCTTGCCATCGTGCTTGTCGATGTAGAAGTGCACGTTGCATGGCCCAGAAAGTTTGTCCTCGATAGATGTTACGGGTGCTTCCTCGCGAGAGCGGCGCTGCCACACCTATGTGGTTTTTCCGCTATCGCGGTATCCACCGCTACGATATCCGTTGTTGCGATTGTCGTCTCGTTTGTCGATGTAGCCGGCTGCGACCATGTTGACCTTGTTGCGGTCATCATATACGCGCATTCGGCGTTTTCCTCGGCGGTCGCGTCTGCGCCCGAGGTCCTCGTCGTCGTTGGAGTAGGTGTGGTTTTTCACCGAGTCTTTGCTGTTAGCCCACCGATTCGTGATTTCCATTAGGTGGTTGATTGTTTTGGGCTTCGAGCGGCCCAGCTCCTCCCTGAGCTCTATACGGCGAACGCTACCATTGAATGCGTCGATTGCGCGGTCCTCTGAGATGTTTTCTGCGGAGTTCTTGATGATGGACCATCGCTAGATGTATGAGCGTAGCGACTCACCAGATCTTTGCTGGCAGCTTCTTAGTTCTTCGATTGACGCGGGCCTTTTGTAGGTGCCCTTGAAGTTGCGCACAAAGCTGTACACCAGCTCTTCCCAGCTGCGAATGGATCCATGCGGGAGATTATTGAGCCATGCGCGGGCGGCGCCCTGTAGCTGCAGCTGCAGACATTGCATGGTCGTGCTTCGACTTCCGCCATGTAGCCTAACGGAGGAGATGTGGTCCTCCAACCAGATCTTCGGGTCCTGCAGGCCGTCAAACTTTGGATTCTCCGACGGGAGTTTGAACCCCTTAGGCATTCGCTTCTTCCTGATGGCTCTACTGAAGCATCTAGCGCCGCAGAGCTCAGTCTCGTCCTCGCCTGAGTCAGTCAAGCGAGCGCGCCTTGCCCGCATCTTGTCGACCTTGCGCTGCGTGATGTCATCACACGCGTCATAGTCGTGGTCATGCCGCCGTGAGCGACATCATCACGACAGATCGTGACTGTCTTCACTGGAGGAGTGCGAATAGTAGTATTTATCCAGAGCTTTACTTTTCTTCGGCTCTGGCGCTGGCGCTTTGTCGAAGGCGGCTTTGACTAACCCCAAGCCCGCGATCGTTGATCGGTGCATGGCAGCCCGCAGGTCTCTAGCCGGTGGCTAGTTATTGAGGAGGTACATGGTAGCCGTTGTCACCGTGGCTTGCGGTGTTTTTGGAACCACGTTGCCCCACATGTCGAATGTTATAGAGCTGAAGTCGAGGACTTTTGCAGCTTCTATGCGTTCTTGCTCGGTGAGATGGGCCAGCCAAGATCGCCTCTTATTGGCCATATACTCGTTGCCTTTGGAGGAGGATCCTCCGTGGGAGGAGAGCCCAGATCGTCGAAGACTCGACTCATTCGCCGCCTTTTTACGCGCCTCGAGTTGCACGATTGCATGTAGCTGGCGTCTGTATTCCTCCTTTAGTAGCCAATGGTAGCCCATCAGCATGTCCTGTGGCGTGTTGGGGGGCAGAGGATTGCCTCGCAGGGCTTCTCGGCAACGGGCCCACTCGTTGTCGTTGAGTTTAATCACGACACACTCTCCTGTGTGTTCATTCACCATGATTGGCGGTTAGAAAGCTGCTCCATTGTTGATAGGCGCGCCATTGCCACCGTTGGTGGGGTCACCATTGGGTGGACCGCCGTTGGGAAGTCTGGTGCCGTTGGGCGTGCCGATGCCAGTACCGGTGCCAGCGTTTTCATGATTGGCGGTAGTGTCGCCTGCGTTGATGACTGCACACATGAAGTGGTTGGGGAAGCTGTTGCTCCCGCAACTTTCAGATCCGGAGCCGTAGACTCCATCTTCTGTGGCCAGATCACCCAGATCGGATCCGCGACTGTTGTCGCTATTCGTACTCCCAGCTGCTGCTGAGGTGTTGAGCTTGCTGAGGGTGCCGATTGGTGGCGGGAACCACGATGCTGGAGCAATCGCGGGTGCCGTTGGTTGGTCAGGCATGCGAAGCGTGCCCATCTGGCCAACCTGGAAGCGGAAGCTCCCAATCGCCAGACTGATTCCATCGCCCACGGACTCAAAATCGGGGCAAGTGGCCGGCATGTGGACGGTGAAGTCGAACACGCCGAAGAGCTGGCGAATCTCCGCTGTTGTGGAGTTGTAGATCATGGTTGATGGGGCCAAAGAATCCGCGACATCAGCACTCCCAATTCCCACAGACGGCGCCAATTGACGAGGGTTTAACTCGTCAATGCCCATTGTTATGGACTTGGGTTTTGGAGAAGGAGGGAGCGCTGGAGGCATCAGTCGGCTAGCAAACAAGAACACAGGGACGCAAGTTTTACCCAGGTTCAGGCCTCGTGGAGGTCCCTACTCCTGCTTGTCTGCTCTTGGAATTAATGAAGGAATTGAAGATTATAGGGGCGCGTAGATGCAATCTGGCGAGAGTTGTGGAAACTAGGGTTGCGTGTGTCCTCCACGCTGCCCCCTCCTGGCCTTTATATAGTTAGGCTAGGTCTCGGGTAGCAGGTCGAGTCGGTTACAGATTTGGGTTTTCCCTTTAAACTTTCTATCTTAAGCTTCTTCTTGTCTCGCAAGTAATCGAGAGTCCGTAGGCCACTCGAATTCTCCATTTGGGCCTTGGCAACGCTGTGGGCTTCTGCCGTATCTGGACCGTATATACCGAACTCGAGTACCTGTAGAGTATACCCATGTCAGCTGGAAAGCCGTTGCAATTTTCCCTATTGTACAATCACACTCGTCATTCCTGAAGAGTGTGATGCCCCTGAAAAAACAAAAATGTCACAAACATTAAAATAAATCAAGAATAATCACACTAGAAAACAAATATGGTGATCGATAGAAACAAAAATAACAAAAAAAATATGAAGAGAAGTACTCTTTCTTCTTGTCATTCCTCAGCCTGCATACTGCATGATAAACCTCTCCGATCTTCTCCAAAGCTGGAATAGTGGACCGGGTAGAGAACACAGTGGATGCTATTAAAAAAAGGAAAAAGAAAGGAAGTTAACATGCCAGTAAATGCATAGTTGATTCTGACTCCACATGGACAAAACAACAAACAAATGACACACATCATATGCAAAAACATAAAAAGGAACAAACTATACAATACATATATCATTTTGAAGTCTTATTACATTATAGTATTAAAAAAGTTCACCCACTACAACCAGCCTCCCCCCAACTAGTGCTTACCCAGAATAAAGTAAAAGCAGATATCAGGGTAATAATACATAACAACAGAGATGTGAGAAGTAAAAACAAACAAACACAAAAGCACTACCGGGAGAAATACGAGGGTATATGGAAGGGGCATAGGAATATTAGAAAATTATACTCTGGGAATCATTGCATGTATCTTGCTCCTTCGTCTCCTTATCTCCAGTTTGCTCCTGCGTATGGATATCTACAGCAGGTTCAAAAACAACCACAATGGGATCAGAACTAGAGGACATAGCACCATGTGCAGCTGGCGTATTGTGTGAGTCTTCATTCTTGTCCGCTGAAATATCCCCGTCCACGATACCAACATCAGTTGGGGCAATCTACTCTTCGCTTAAGACCAATGCATTGCCCGCTGAATTATACTCATCAATACCAAAATAAGTTGGAATAGCCTGATCTTCATTTTCAGGCAATTCATTATCCACAATAGGCGGCTCAGCTGGTAGTGCATATTTATCTGCCTCAGAATCTGCTAAAGACAAAACATCAGTACAATCAAATAACATTCTAAAGTGACAACAAACATATATAACAGGCAAAAGAAGCACCCACCATCATCAGCAACGTGACGATCATCTGCAATGTTGACATCAACATCATCTAGAGAAAGCACACCAGGGGGAGCGTTAGTTTTTTCTTCAAAATTATCAAAACCATCATCATCTTCATCACTGTAGGCCTGTGGCAGTGACACGGGAACTGGCGCACGGTTAACACGAGGACTAGATTCCTCGAAAATGCATCCATCCAGACCTCCACTGAATTCTTTAATATCTTGCGAAGCATTCTCCTCAGCTACTCTATCTTCTTCCTGTGAGAAGTTAAGATGTCAATAAAATAAAAATAACAACTGGGAGTTAACAAAAACCACGAAAAAAAGATGTAAATCTATTTTAAAAATAAAAGATGTCTAGTAAATAAAATAATACCAATCAAAAAGTAAAATAGTGAAGATAAAAACAACATATAGCCCTGGTAGTTAACTTCTTACAGTAACAGGAGTTAACAATTAACAAAAGGATAATAGACAAAAATATGAACTTTCAGAAATTACCAAAAAGAAGTTAAGTTACAAATATCCTAGAAGTTAAGTTACATAAATCCTAGAAGTTATCAAACAAGTTACATAACATTTTTCAAGTGTTTTAAATAATAAAAACAGAAAAGGCAATGAAAAAATCTCTAAGCAACAAGAATGGGAAAGAGAGAAAACATTATACCTGAGCCTCATCAGCTGATTGCCCTATAACTGTAGTGAAGGTGTATTTGTCAACACCACCACGAGCAGGGACATCATCATTCATATTCATCTGTCTTGCTATTGTATCATCTTCTCTTTTGTAGGGTGTGCATATCAAATCTTGCTTACGACCAAAATTAGCAAAACTTTTGCGCAAAAACTTTACAACAGACACAATATCGCCAAGGAAAATAACTTCAAGATCAGAAGCCTCTTTCATAACTTCTTCGGTAGGCCCGTGCCCAGTAGGAAAAAGGCCAGCTATCTTGCCAAGACGATCAACTGTAGTCGGAACAACTTTATCAGTATTACTAACTTTCTGCAACAGCTGATCAATATCTTTTATGGCCATAGAGGACGTAGAATTTCCACTTTTACAACACATTGATGCATCAACAAACTCTCACCATCCACTGGAGCCTGTTCACTCACCAACTCGGGCTGAGACATCTCGATATGCTCATCATGGTGCTGAGACCTCTCAATAGGCTCATCACGATGCTCAGACCTCTCAATATGCTCATGAGGATGCTAAGATATTACCAAAGCATCATGGGACTTAATATCATTGATGTACATATCTTCGATGCGGATGGAGTATGAATAAACAATGTCATTGCGACCCTTCCACTTAATATCAATAAAAAAGGGGATAGAAAAAATAAATGAATCAGAATTCACATTAGGATGAAAAGAGGTGGAAGTTAACTTTTCATAAAAATGGTAATTTCATAAACGATGGAGGTTACCACCATGTAAACAAAAAATTAAAACTTTCTAAAACTAGGAGGCTAACTTTTACTATGGTCGAAGTAAACAACCTTATAAAAAGCCATAAATCCTAAATTTCTTATGTAGTGCACATCGAATTCTATTCTCAAAATAGGAATAAAACTTATAGTAAGTTAACTGAAAATAAAAGGAAGTTAACTTTATAAAACAAGGAAGTTAACTATATAAAACAAGGAAGTTAATAGTGGAATAAATGGAGGTTAAACATTATTCAAATAATTGTCGTTAACTGTAATAGTAAGAATGAACATATAGGGGAATTAAATAACAATCAGGAACACAAGTTTACTCATCTTGTATAAAACATAAAAAGCATGGGGGTGGTTTACTGACCGGAAGCTTCCCAAAAACGTATTTGGACAAATCACTTTTGCCATTCTTGATAATGTCCTCAGAATAGATGGCTTTCAATGGTTTCTCGTGCAAGAAGTTAGCACGAGGGGTCTTGAGATGCATCACAGAATGTTTCTTCGAATGACAGCTGTCCAAATACATAACTACATGCATAATACCACACCCATCGGGACCGGCCTTTGGTATATTGGGTTCCTGATATTTCTCCGCTGCTCGCTTCAACTCATCAACAACTAACTGGCAGAAATCACTTGAAGCCATCTTCTTATAATCCATGTTTACAAGCATTGTCGCCTCTCTACCAAAACGAACGGCAGATCTAGGACATACAAGCTTCGTGAAAATGATAGCAAAGAACACCTTAACAGCTATGTGAACTTTTGATTCATCCTTAATAAGCTTAGCAAGCAATTTACGAAGATCATTGGTATCAATAGCAGCATTACTCTCAAAACCAAGCTCCGCCTTAAGACTCGCCATTGAGGAATCATGGCCACTCCCTACGGGCCTTGGGACTGTTTCACCTCCCATTGGGAACCCAAAAATGTGATGCACTCCTTCCTTGTTAACACACAGGATCCTTCCAGCACCACAATCTATTTTCATAGTTGTTGTGTCAATCTTCTTGAGCAGGAAACACATCAGAACATGCGAAACATTGCCTCCAACACCCAATCAAACACACATCCGAAACCTTCTTCTCTGATTTTATTTATGTGAGCATCCTTTAGCAACTTCACAGCTTCCAGAACTTCTCCCAACGAACAACAAACAGTCTGTTGGAAGCGATCTCGAGCATTGTCATCATTTCCAGCTTTTTTTTATGCCACATGGCTTCCTCGTCACGTCAACTTTAATTTTCTTACCAACCTTTTTAGGAGATTTGTCCACAGCAACTCTTCCCCCTTATTCCTTGTGGGCTGATAAAAAAATTGAAAACATGGAAAAAATATATCAATATAATGACAGTTAACATTGATGATACAAGAAGTTAGCACCCAAAAAAAAGTGGTGGCAAAGATGAAAGTTAACCTTTTGGGACAAGCTGCAATGGCATCCTCGCCACCAGAATCATCATCTGCGTCTGGCACATAGGTTTCATCCATGGTACGACGATGCTTAGAAGATGAACCTTTCACAGGTGATGCTTGTTGAGTAGAAATGTTATCATTGCTCATCACATCAACACGAGGACTACAACGAGGAGTCATAACAGACAACAACCTCTTAGCAACAACAACTCTATTCTTCTGGGTTGATGCTATGGGAGAACATGGCTCTGCTGGAGGATCATTTTGCATGCCTAACACACCAGCATTTTGTTGTTTTGACTTTGACTGGTGCTTCTTATAGTACATCTTAACCTTCTCATTGTAAGCAACAACCCTAGAACTGTGTTGCTTGGCATACAAATCAAGCTACACTTTCACATTATGTTCCTGTGTAACTTCCTCTGTACCATCAACAGACTGAGACGGTGTATCCTGCCACATAGGGAAGTCATCATCCTACTCCTGCACACCAGGTGTGCTATCAAAAATAGGTCCAACTGTCCGCTCACCAGAACCATCTACATCAACTCCATGATCAGGTGTTTGCTCATCATAAGAGGGTTGCCCTCTTACACCATCGGGCACCAAAGCACTGGTAGGCACAATATCAGATGCAGCAGCAACTTCTTCGGGTGGGTCAGGATCAACAAAATCAGCATTCAACATGTCCAAAGTTTCCTTAATAGTTTCATTAGCTGGTATAAGAAAGACAAATGTATTAGTAATAAAAAATGAATTCAGATACTATAGGAATGCAAGTTTGCTTTAAAAACTGGATAAGATGTTATTACAGAATTGGCATTTGTTCTAAGAAAACTAAACACAAAGCTAGAAATTTCAGATATAATGCACATAATCTAGAAAGTTAAGATAAATATATGACATAAGTTATAATTAGAAGTTATCAAAGTTAAGCTAAAGTAGACAATGTGCACTAAGTCTAAGTTTAAAATATGAAAGTTAGATGCAAAGATATAAAAAGTTAAGATACAAACAAGTTAGGAGTTACACTGAATTATAAAAAGTTCAAAGATGTAAAGTTCACATATAATGCACATAAAATCTAGGAAGTTAACATAAATGAATGATAGAAGTTATAATTAGAAGTTATCAGAATTAAACTAAAAAGTAGACAATTTGTACTAGTAGTCTAAATTTTAAATAGGACAGTTTTTAACACATAACTAACAGGAGAAAAAATATAATAGGTGTTTCATTTTACAAATAAACTATGTAGCAACACATAAATAAAAATAAGATAAAGAGTTAACAAAAGTATTAAAAGTATTAGAGAACAAACCTCCATCAGCAGTAGATAAATCTCCCAAATTAGGATTATTTGCTACAAATATAACTGCCAAATCGACATAATAAAAACTAGGAGTTAATTACGAGTAAAAATGAGGAAATTAAACATAAAAATTACGAGTTAAACAAAGAAAAAGGCTAAAATAGAATAAAACCATACCAGGTGGAGATATGGATTTTTCGACAGGATCAACCACATGGTGATCGTCCATGGCAATATCATGCGTCTGCACGATAGATTCAGAAACAAGAAAAACAGGACTAAACACTAAAGGAATGCCAGCAGCTAAACTCAATTTTGCATCACGAGCAATTAATTTCGATTTCTTAATAACCATAGCAGAGTTTGAGCTCTCAGGAGCATCACCAGATCCTGGGAAAACATGCACACAATTAACAAAAGTCATTACAAAAATGCAATATAAAAAAAAACACACTATAACAGACAATAATTAACTAATACAAATGTGAAGTTCACATAATCAACTTGAGAAGTTAACTTGTCAGTAATCTAAAATTATAAGTTAAAAAAGGAAAGTTAGCTGCAAAAAATGAAAATGTTAAAATACAAACAAGTTGGGAGTTACACTGAACTATAAAAATTTAAAACTAGAAAGTTCGGGAAAAACACACATAAAAATATAGAAAGTTAAGATAAATATATGACAGAAGTTGTAATTAAAATTTATCAAAGTTAACTAACAGATATAATACACATAATTCATAAAAACAAGAAACTAACAGGAAAAACATATCACAGGTGTTTCATTTTACAAAATTAAATTCACAAAACATATATCAATAGGAATAATAATAATATACGATAATGAACCCTATAATTTATTATAGCATTATAATATACTAGAAGTTAACTTCAAACAACTGGAAAAGTTCAGACAAAACACGGGAGTTAACACCCTATTATAACAGAAATTAGGTTCAACTAACACCATGTTAACTTCCTCTATATCATAAATCACTTAACATCAACTAAAAGGATATTGTAAGGCAGTAGTTAGCATCATTTTAAGTACTATTGATTATCAGCAGAGAAAAAAATAGAAAAACAGCAAGAGTTAACATAACACACAGACCGAATTAACTACAAAATCGAAAAAAACTTAGTAATGAAATTAAACAAATCTCCTTGTCCTGGATAACGAGAATCATCCATAGAAATCAATTAACACAAAACTAGCCGTAGATTCCTCCTACACAAACATCGAATTTGGGGATCTTAGTAAAGCAGCCCCGACCCCAAAGACCAAAGCATGATAGAGCGGTTGTGGAGTAGATTTCGATGAACTAACCAGCCTCCAGAGAAGAGCAAAGAGGATACGCAACATGTCGGCCCTCCACAGCGAAACACAAGTCGTCAATGGCGCCGGTGGAGCAAACGCCGACAACTGCTCCGCTCCAAACCTAACAACTGCAAAATCCGAGAACCGGAATCGCCTGGGAGTACGGGGAGGAGCGTGAGGGGGACCGCGCGCGAGAGGCAATCGTGCAGCGAGGGGAGATAGTGGCCGGTTTCAACGGGGCGACGACAGCTGCCGGAAATCGTGCCTCAGAGCAGTTCATGTGGAGTGAAAAGAGCAGACGAAGTTATGGAACCAACCCGGACCAGGTGCCAAATAATAATGAGCCCACAATTGGTCCAAAAAACAACTAATATACCAAACGAGTCACGGCCTAGCACGTTACGAGCCCAAACGACCCGGTAAAAATATGACGAAACCAACATTTTATGTGAAAAATAACGTCTGCAGTGCTCCCGAACGGAAGTTAACATAAGCAACACACGAAAGTTAACATATGTTTACCTGAAAGTTAGGATAGGATTATTTAGAAACCGATTATTGAATAGCAGAGTTATATATATATATATATAAAATAACTCGAATCATGGTGTCCACGCAACACACGTGATGGAAAACAAAAATTTAAGCCGAGACAGCGTCCGTCAAGTTCCAACTAACCCACGCAAGGTTGGGCCACGACACCCTGGAGGTGGAGGTCCCCCGCCGGCCACACCTGCCGGCAGACCATTTCACCGCTATCGTCGTCACCACCTTCCTCCGGCCTTTGTCCTTACTGATATTCCTCTGTACGCCGCCAGCCTGCCTCTCCCTCCTCTCCTCTCCTCTCCTCTCTCCCGCGCCGTCCGGCCCCGAAGTATCACGAGCGCGGCAGCCGCAGCCAGCCAGGCAGGCGGGGCGGACCACCCAACCCAGCGTCTCCTCTCCCAGGCCAAATCTCGCCTTGCCCAGCTCCCCCTCGCCAAACTTTCCAAAACCGATCCCGAGCTCACGCCCGCGCACCCGAAACTTGGCAAGTGAAAAAAATCACCCAGCCGCAAACCCCCTTCGTTTCCCGGACCGCCTCTCGCGCTGCGCCTCTCCTCCGGTTGACCGCATCCGCACCCTAACCGCCGCAGCGCCGTCCTCGCCATTGGCTCCCGCACGGGCGCATCCCCAAGCCGGATGACCGCGTGCCTGCGGCTGGCCTTTCTTTCGCCATGGCGAGCGACCCGGGCGGCGACGCGTGTTCACTCTGCGGCGGCGGGGAGGAGCAGGCGGCACTGACGGCCGGCCCCGCGCGCGTCACGCTCCGCAAGCGGGACCTGACCGCGGAGGTCGTGGCGCGAGTGGGGCCCAGTGACGAGGCGGCGGCGCTCCGCGAGTCGGTGGCGTGGCACCAGAGCGGGATGGAAGACCTGCAGGAGGAGCTGGAGGCGGAGCGCGGCGCCGCCGCCGAGGCCGCCAGAGAGGCCATGTCCATGATCCTCCGCCTGCAGCGGGACAAGTCCGAGGCCATGATGGAGGCGCGCCAGTTCCGCCGATTCGCCGAGGACCGCTTCGCGCACGACGCCGCTGAGGTCGCCGCGCTCCACGACGCCATCGCGCGACGGGACGCCTCCATCCAGTCGCTCTCGGCGCAGCTCCGGGCGTGCCGCTCCCGCCTCCTCCAGCTTGGCTTCCTCTCCCCGTCCTCCCTCCCCTCGTCCCCAACGGCCGCTGCCGTTGGGGACCACCCCTCCGCGGACGACGAATACCCTTCCATCCACTGCCTCGACGACCATCCCGCGCCCTCCGACGTTGGTACCCCGCGCACCCACCACTTGCTCAACAGAATGCCTGCCCGAGCCGCCGACAAGGTGGTCATCTGCGCGCGCCCTCGTCATGCGCGTGCACTCTCCAATGACAGCTTGTTCGGTGGCATCACAGTGACTGACGACTTCCCGTTCGTGGTGGAGCAGGATGTGTCGGACCGGGACGATGAATGTGACCGGGTGTACACTGTTGACGCCGTGCATGGCGTGCCTGTCGCTGCACCTGAGGACCGCCACTACTTTGGCACCCCAATGGGGAGCGACGTCGGCGTTGTGGGTGGGGTTGGGGCGTTGGCTGAGGAGCAGGAGATACACAAGCTCAGTGCAAGGCTTCAAGCACTGGAGGCAGACCGGGAGTCCATGCGGCATGCAATCATGTCGATGGGAGCTGACAAGGCACAGGCTGTGATGCTCAAGGATATTGCTCAGCACCTATGCGAGGAGGCACCACCACTGAGTGCAGTTTCCTTGAAAATGCAGCCAGCGCCACAACCAGTGGTAGCGCCAGAGAGAAAGGTGGTGAAGAGGCAGACTTTCTTCGTGAAATTCTTCGTTGTGACCGTATTTAAGGTAAATTTCATCTGTTCTTATGCTTCTATAAATGAATCGTCAATTGTTACTGATTGGTCAGTTCTATACTAAATTGACGCATTACGGTATTGTTCATTATTTTTTCATGTTGCTCCGTAACACTGGGGTGGGAGGAAATCACACACTAATAGTAATGTTAATTCAGACATGCAGTAGGGTATTGGAACACGTGTGCTGAATACTGTTTTCAGACTGAGTTACAAGAAGTGTTTTATTGCTCAATATAACATGCAGAAAGTCACAATTGGTAGTTCTTTATAGTTTAAAATTAGGATTGTATGTCTCACCGCTGCGTCAACTTCACCTTATTTGGATATTTCAAGTCATTGTGATTTGTGTACGTTCTCATGGAGTGTGAGTAATTCTTCTTCTGTTAGACAATCGAGAGTCCTTGTTGGTTGCATCTGTTTATCGGTTATATAATATGTTTTATGCCTTACATGTCAATAACTCAACATATACCTGAAAATTAAGACGGCTACCTTTTTATAAGGGGAAGTTATGATCACTAACAACGATTGTTACGTAATTTTACATCATTACGTCGTTTGCTTTTATGAGAACATCGACACATTTTTTGCTGGGCTGAACACTTTTACATTACTATTTTCATTGAGTGACAAAAATAAATATACAGGTCGTGGTACTCCTTCTATATTCGGTCTGATAAAATCACAAAACATGTCTAAATATTAAATTATATGGAGTTACTGGTTGGTTGTCATTATGAACTTTGTTAACGTGTATTGTTCTGATGAAGCACAACTCTGTTATCAACAGTACTTGTTTTTCTCAATGCAATCTTACTCCTACAGGTTTCGCTAATGGCATTACACAAATTCATATTATTATTTATACAGCTCTAAATTTCCCCCTTGTTAGCTGGGCATGTGTGTATGCAGCTTTAAGTAAGCCTCAATGTTAAGCAAATTTATTTGTTTGCCATAGTAGCTGTTGCTTCTTTACACTCTATGTTACCCATATCGAGCAGCTTATTAAAGAAAGGCTACAGTATTATGTAACCTGAGAATTTAAATCATTATTTTTCTAATCACCCATATGGTATTAATTTATTCGGATACTACTTGAGTAATTGAGTTAGAGACTTGGAGTATCACAGGATAGAGACAATTCTTGATTTGGTTGCATCTGTTGCTTGCAATTTCCAGGCTTCATTTTTTTTCTGTTCGCTCGTTTAATATGTGAACATCAAACATGAACTTAGACGCTATTTGTCAAATTCCAGGATACTACCAAACAGCTGAGAGAAACGGCCTGAATTTTGTCTGAGAACATGAAATTAAGTTCACACTAAGTTTCTTACAATTTATTTTATTCTTCTTTGTTTAGTATTGGTTAGTGCCAGGTCTGCTACCAGATGTTCTATTAACTAGGAATATACGTGACGTACCTTCTCATCACGTGACGGTGTCAGAATTGGATCATGACTGAATGCTTATTATAGGTTAGTGTCAGGTCTGCTAGCAAATGTACTGTAAACAAAGTAAAATATGTGACCTAATATTATCAACATGAGAGGTGTCAGAGTTGGATCCTAACTAACATTTGACTAATAAGCATGAGACATGGGAGGTGTCAGAATTGGATCCTGGTTAACATTTGACTAATAAGCATGAGGTTCAACCTATGCACACTTGACTATTGCCTGACATAGCTGTTATGGCATCATTGTTGTGCAGATTGTGGTATGCATATTTAACTTAGTTACATTTACGGGGCCATTGTTTCTCATAGCTCTTTTTTTTTCAATTCCTAGTTCCCATTTCTCTAAACTTAGACCGATTGACCCAGCATGTCTGCCAAATGGGTAGGGAGGAAGGAGAAAAAAGAATAAACCACTTTGCTTTGTTTGCAACATTTAATCGGGTTGTAGCAGATGTTTATGTTACATGGCAAGTGTAGGGAACAGCTTATTTTGTGTGCTGAATTGCTCGTTTTCTGTTTCATCCAGTGGATCGCTTGTGCCTTTTCACGGGGAAAGAAATTAGATCGCATCAAGTGAGTAGTCAAATCTTGCTCAATCGGTTAACCTTACATTGTATCTTTCTGTCAGTAACCATTGCTGGGGATCGTTTGCAGGTATCCTTTTGGTTTGTGCGGGAGCTATGTTGGACTTATGTTGTTGCTTGACAGATCCCACAAACAGAGATACAAAAGATATCTTAAGAGAAGCTAGGTCCTGCGGCTCACTGCCTATATGCAGCTGCGCTCCTGTGATGCTCTCATTCAAATGAGCTGTTTTGTGACATAAAAGCTCGTGAAAATGCTGTCATTGTTGCATATATCTTTTTTTTACCCTTTTGTCCATACATTCTTTGGTTGGTTTGGTCTGGCAATCTAGTTAGCACCTGAGTTTCCGTCATTTTCTTTGTTCTCCCTGTTAACTAAAGCATGAACTGGGGCAGTGCAGCATCCGTACAAAGTACTCCAAATAATGAGTTAAAAAGTCAGAGTAGAGCTAGTTTAGCGGTATAGCCCGGGTACTGTTTCTTTACTCTCGCTGACGTATGGGGTCAGAAAACGAATTTGTATTAGAAGTGGTCAATTGTGAGTGAAGTTCCTGGAAAGGGTCAGTTCCGTTAAAAAATACGCAATGCACGGGCCAGCTTCACGACTTCTTTGAAGCTCGGTTGCGGAAGAGGGCTTGTCCGCTGCGCGATAGCTACTTCTGGATGAAACTGGGAGCTTTGGTCCTTGTTCTGAAAAACTAGAACGCCTTGCCGCACCCTTTTTGGTACCATGTCGTGAATTTCCAGTTTATTGCTTTCTTTTTAGAGAGAAGCATGTGCTTATCACATAATCATAATGTCATTCCAAAGCACTCATGGATACAATCCGGAGTAACCCCATGCCACACTGAACAAACAAGAGTCTCGCTAATTTTATCTAGGCAATGAGCAGCTACGTTCAAACCATGATTAACATGAGGAAATGCGCATGATTAACATGAAGAAATGAGCATGAAGTAAAGGCCGTCGCAAGGTTCCTGGTGTCCTTTGATCACCGGTCCACATAATGATCTATCCTCCAGCTCTGACGTCACTCGCTGCACCACCAAGAGGCAATCGGAATTCGGAACTGATGATGATCTTGCTAAAACCCTCCTCTCTTGCTAGACCAAGTGCTCGACGCATGCAGCCAAGGAAATGCCGTTGTGGTCTCGGATCACGATGCCCGTTCCCATGCGCCGAGAAGAAGCGAAGATCACAGCATCCACACTAACCAGGACCGTTCCTTCCAGCGGCGGACACCATTTTGCGGACTGAAGAAAACGTCTCACGCATGTGGATAGGAGCAGTGTTGTAAAGAGGTCCTGTAATCATCTGAATGTATGCCAACGATCTTCTCGGCCACACTCCGCGGATGCATTAGCGGTTTTTGAAAGAGTATGAGTTTGGCGGAATATGATAGATATATTATTGAGCCTCATGGTCGAGTATATATAAGCGTACAGAGGATTATCTTGGAGTACGAGTCAAGTTATGACTGTACGTAAACAGATTCTAATTCTATCTAAACTAACATAACAACCGTATATAGCTAATACTCTAACATCCCCCGCAGTCGTAGCGGTAGCGTCGTGAACAACTAAAACGTCGCGGATGGTCAGACTGGAGATAAACCGAAGTAGCATCCAGTAGGCTGACATCCCCCCATAGTCCGAGCGGGAACGTCGCGGACGGTGTCGCGTCGCGCTAGCTTGGACTGTAGAGGAAGCTGATGACGCTCAAGCGAGGTGGTAGCCCTTGTGCCGATGTCGAGGGAGCCGAGAGCGTTGGACGGTGCCGTGGTCGAAGTAGCCGTGCCAGGGATCGCCGTGGTCGATGTTGTGGTCGGGGATGCCGTTGTCGACGTAGCCGCACGTGAAGCCGCATGCGCATAGTGCGCGAGAAGGATGATGGAGACGCGTCGAGGCAGTCATCGAGGGTGTCGATGCCAAAGTCGATGCAGTCCGAGCCGTCGAGGACGAGGTGCGGCCATAGTTTTGCCAGAACTAGGCGCACGTGGAGGACGAACGCACACTCCGATTTTGCCAGAACCGAGTATGCAAAGAAGAACTCGTCGGCGACGCGATCGAGGCAGTCGTAGAGGGGTCGATGCCAAAAAAAGACGTTGTCGAAGCCGATAAAGACGAGGTGCCGATCCAAGCTTGTCAGACTCGGGAACGTGTCAGGGACGAAGGCACTCCCGGTGTTGCCAGTACCAGGCGTGCAGGGGCAGGGACCATCGTGAATTTGTCGCCATGTCAGAAAGACTAGCAGAGGAAGCCTCCAGAGCGGTTGCAACGCGCATAGCGGCGAAGGGAGAGATGCCGGCGCTGTCCGCGGTTGTCGGAGTAGAGTAGCAGGTGGTGTAGTCGGGGATGAGGCGATGACGCTGGCGGCGAAGTTGTAGTGGACGAAGACGTAGAAGGCGGCGAAACCAGCGGCGACCTGGGTTAGTCATGCTGGATGCCTAGAGTGGTGATGGGGTAGTCGGCGGGACCTGCGACGGCGAGAGGGCGCCCTGCAGGTTACCTTGTGAAGCGTGGCGGCGGTGCTCGAAGTAGGCGAGGAAGACCCGGCGACGTGATGAAGACCATGTGCAGACGGCGGCGATCCGCGCCGTAGGAGATGGCGCGGTGAAAGCCGAGGCCGTCGATGCACGAGGACAGCGAAGTAGACTGCGTGCAGCCACGCTATGACCGGAGGAGGCGGCATAGCTGCAGGGCGCAAGTCGGTGCAGTGGCTGGGAGACCACCATCGACATACACGCCAAGGAAGGCGCATTGGAAGCCGGTAGCGTGAACCAAAGGCGGTGGCGCTGCGGCCCGACGGGGCGACACAGCGGCAGCCCGTAGCTCGATCGGTGGTAGGCCCGTGCTCGGGGACGTGCTTGGCATAGACAGGCGCGGGATCGGTTGATCAGATCGACGGTGCACTGTATGCACCATGGCATGGATGACGTGTAGATCGGATTCGATGGCGGCGTTGTCGGTGATGTCCCGGACGATGACGACGAAGACGATCCGAGGGGGGCGGCCGCGGCAGCCTTCCAAGAAAGGCATAACAGCCGTCCGTGGTGCGCGGCAGCCTGCCTTGAGGCCGCGACAGCCTGACGAGGCAGGCGCAACAGCGGAGGAGGCAGGCACACGGGCGCGATGTAGATCCTCGATGTCGATTGATGAGGATATATACAGGGATTATGATGATTCTGACTGCTTGAACTGGAAGGAAATATTGAGTCAAATCAATAATGACTATTAGGTGAATTCATTCCTAGTTGACCATGATGCTTTCATTTATAAGAACTTTATATTTCCTAAGTCTTTGTGCTATTGTATGATCAGGTACATGGGAGAAGAAGACGTAGCACAGAGCGAGGAGCTGAAGCATATGGAGCATGGCGTGTTGATCAATGAAGAATGTGCGAGGGAGGAGAGGGAGGAAGCGCAAGGATCTACCAAGAAGAAGATCAACACATGGCAGGATCTCTGCCGCGGCAGAGAAACGATGTGTTTTCCTGCCACGGCAGGCTGCCGCGGCATAGAAACAGAGTCCTTTTCTGCCACGGCAGGCTGCTGCGGCAGAGAAACAGGCTCAAACTCTGCCACGGCAGAAACCTGAGCCGAACCCAATTTTGGGTCGGTTTGTACCCTAGTTGAGTGGGACCAACTCGGCCACTCCCTTAGCCGCCGCACCCCCAGACTCATAAATAGATGGGGCGCACTAGTTTTAGGTTTAGACCACGTTAAAATATTTTGGAGTTGTTTCTTTCATAGAACCTCTGGAATTACCCTGTGGTCGAATCTACCAACTATAATTGAGTGTGATCTGTTGTTCCATTGGGAATTAGTAGATTGCATACTACCGTTCGTGGTCACGGTTGCGTGCGCAAGAGTGTGGTGTTGTGAATATCCTACAAGGTTCGAGATCTGTTGCACTAGCATCAGGGATCGAGCGGGAGAGATCATAGCTACACACTAGTTATCTATCATCCACCATATCATCGACAAGAGCTTGCTGAGAAGATCGGGCCACCCCTTATCATCTTGGTATCAGAGCACTGGGTTTACTCAGTGAGCAATATCATCTTGGTATCAGATTTCCTCGTTGCCTCGGTAAGCAATCCACAATCCATCCATAGATTAGAGAGTGTTTTTAGTCCTATACAGAAAAAGCCCCATAAAAAGAGTTGCCATAGACTAGATTGCATCGTAGACGAGTAATAGTTGCTGGTCGTGTTCATCCTTTAGTTTAGATCTAGATCTGTTCTTCGTAGATTTGTTTTTGCTTTCTAGTTGTTCTAGTCGAGTTCCCCATCAATTGTTTCCGCCACCATCAAGTTAGATCCGATCCAAGCAAAGAGTCCTAGTTGTGTACTACTTGGCAAGTCGGAATTGCAAAAAAAAATTGCCGACTTCTGCCGTGGCACAGAAACAGCCTGTTTCTCTGCCGCGAGTCCTTCTCTGCCACGACTCGGTTTCCTGCCATGGCACGTTTTCGGACGTTTTTTCTGCCGCGGCAGGAAATTTTTCTACCACGGCACGTTTTTGCGCTGTTTTTCTGCCACGGCAGCCAGACTTACAAAGTGTAAAAATTGCACTTTTCCTTAACTTTAGCCACAACCATTCTGTTTCAAAGGTGTAGGAACTTTCCTATTGAGACTAGTTTCCGCTCTTACATGCTGCTCGTAGGTTTTGATGTTGTGCTTTATAAATTGGTCGTGGGTGATATATATTAAAAAAGAGAGAAAAAAGAATATAGCAAAAGAAAAAGCAAAGAGAGAAAGAAGCTATACAAAAGACAAAGAAAAAAGGGAGATTTGAGCAAGAGGCCTAGTGATATCTTTGTGCACCGGTAGATTGAGCAATCTTGTGCCTGTTTACTTTGAGCTTTGCTAGTGTCTCTCGAGAGTAGTGCAACACCCTTCATAGTTGCATTGCCACGTTTTTCTCCACGTGTGTGTTTCTTGGGTTTTTGTACGATCGGCACTAGGACTTGTTTGCGGTGTAGTTAGGATACCATACCTAGAGCTCCACCATACATAACCTGTGTGTCCTGTGATCGTTCTCTATAACTTTGATATTCACTTCATCACATTAGTACATAAGTCTTTGATTTTGAATTGGTAAGCATCACTATTCACTTTGGAACGGTAAGATCTGCTTTCTTGTCAGTTTTGAGTGAGTTGTGAGAGCTCCACCACCAGATTTTGTTTTGTGCACTAATGTACTAATCATGTTGATCTTCTAGTAGTGTTGATATGATGCAGAAAAAGGATGCAGATGATTATCCCTTTCCATTACGATACTATTGCAGCAGCACATTTTGGGAAGAGGAGTCAGGAGTGGTACCTAATTCGGGTTCGTTCGACTTCATCATAGAAATTAGTGGTAGACAAACTACTACTACCATTGATACTTGTTCTTCCATAAATTTGGTTAGTGTTGAGGTTGTTGAAAAGCTACAATTATGTACAAGTGCATTAATATGCCCATTTATGTTAGCAACTTTTGGTCATGCACTACCAATTACTCAGATCGCATCTGTTCCACTCACCATTTATGGCCCTAGCAGGACAATTTCTTGTTTTGTCGTTCCTAGAGCGTTTAACTCCTGTCATATCATGTTGGGAACAAAGTGGTGTAATCAATTCCAGGTTGTGTTTAGTAATGAGTGTTCTGATCCTACTGTCTTTTGGAATGGCACGCACACCTGGTTAGCACGTTCACGTATTAAGCAATTTTAGGAGATTAGGCGTCAAAACCTATGTGTACCTGTAACCACCAACATAAAACCACATGTTGATCCTGTCGTAGAAGAACCGAGAGTGAGAGTTTATGAGACAAATGAGGTTTCTACTAATGTAATCATCTCTACTCCTAGTGTTGTTTCTTGTGATATCCAGGTTGCTTTTAAAGAAAGGGAGCCGTCTATTTTACAACCTGTATCACTGGACTATGCATTGTCACTTGAGGAGGATGTTTTAGTACCTACTACAACTCAGGAGATTGTTGATGACATTGGTACTGATTTGGAGCTTCAGCCAACATGTGCGACATATTGTGAGTCTATTCCTTTACTGAAGCCTCCTTGTGATTTGCCTTGCACTACTGTTTCAGCACCATGCGATAGTTTACCAAATTCAAATTTTGATCATGTGGTACTAATAACACATAAAGAAATACTTGCTCGAATACCACCTGCTGATATTGTGTATTCCATCATGCTAAATGAACCTATGAGTATGAGTTATGCTATGGATAAGATTTCTGAAATTTCATTTCTGAATTCTAGCACATATTCTCCTTGTTTCACTTTCAATCTAATTGGTGACTATAACATGGATGAAAATTTTCTTGTGGATCACATATGCATTACTTATGATAGAATTGCTGAACCGAAACAAGCTGTTTTCAGCCATATATGCAATGTGTCACAAAATGTTTGCTATGGGACAATAGTTCATGTTCGAGATATTATGGAAATACATTCTGGTCTAGTTGATATATTGCAACCAACACAAGTAATTTTACCTATGTTGGATTGTTTTAATCTTTCTAGGATAGAACCCAAGTTTTCATATTCATTGTGTTTGTCCCAAAAGTCTTTGTCTAGTTATGTTACTACTTTAGACTTCCTTGATATTTGCAAATTGAGTTGCATCTTACATACTAGACAACATGATCATGTTAATAATAATCAGAGTAGCGCAGTTGAAGCATGGCATGAATCAAATTGGTTTTCACACATATTGAATTGGTTTGATCTTGTTCACGAATTTGATCATAGGTCTTCTTTGAGAAAACTGCATTTAATATTGAAGAACAATACTATCTATTTAGTTGTTTTTCACCATGATCATGATTCTTTGTACTTCACTTATACCTGCAATTTAAGTTGCTTGATGTATACTAGACATACTTTTCCCGTGAACAATAATAATACAACATGTTATATATACATATACTTTGCATACACGTTGTTCTTTTTGTTTCTCCCACTTTCAGCTTACCTAAAGCCGTGGACGGCTTTTCATGAAGAAAGGGAGGATGATGAGGATATATACAGGGATTATGATGATTCTGACTGCTTGAACTGGAAGAAAATATTGAGTCAAATCAATAATGACTATCAGGTGAATTCATTCCTAGTTGACCATGATGCTTTCATTTATAAGAACTTTATATTGCCTAAGTCTTTGTGCTATTGTATGATCAGGTACATGGGAGAAGAAGGCGTAGCACAGAGTGAGGAGCTGAATCATATGGAGCATGTCATGTTGATCAATGAAGAATGCACGAGGGAGGAGAGGGAGGAAGCGCAAGGATCTACCAAGAAGAAGATCAACACATGGCAGGATCTCTGCCGCGACAGAGAAACGATGCGTTCAGAAACAGAGTCCTTTTCTGCCATGGCAGGCTGCCACGACAGAGAAACAAGCCCAAACTTTGCCATGGCAAAACCCTGAGCCGAACCCAATTTTGGGTCAGTTTGTATCCTAGTTAGGTGGGACCAAGTCGTCCCAAGCTTAGGCCGCCCCCCCAAACCTCTTAAATAGATGGAGCGCACCACAAGTTAGGTTGAGACCACGTTAAAATATTTTGGAGTTGTTTCTTTCATAGAACCTCTAGAATTACCCTATATTCGAATTCTACAACTATAATTGAGTGTGATCTGTTGTTCCATTGGGAATTAGGAGATTGCATACTACCGTTCATGGTCACGGCTGCGTGCGCAAGAGTGTGGTGTTGTGAATATCCTACAAGGTTCGAGAGATGTTGCACTGGCATCAGGGATCGAGCATGAGAGATCATAGCTACGCACTATTTATCTATCATCCACCATATCATCGGCAAGAGCTTGCTGAGAAGATCGGGCCACCCCATATCACCGATGGTCAGAGTAGAGGCGCGGCGATAACAACGGCGATGGGCGACTCAATCCGATCTAAGATCGGTAAACCAAAAAAGAAAACCGATCAAGAGATCGGAAAAAAGACTTACAAGGCAGCCGATCACGGATCGGCGGACGAACCCTGTATACGGATCGCGCGGCTCCCAATGGAGATCGATCCCCCAGGGGCGGCACGGCGGAAGCGTGCGGGTAGGGTTTGGACCGATTAGGATGATACCATGAAAAAGTATGAGTTTGGCGGAATATGATGGATATATTATTGAGTCTCATGGGCGAGTATATATAGGCGTACAGAGGATTATCTTAGAGTACGAGTCAAGTTAGGACTGTACGTAAACAGATCCTAACTCTATCTAAACTACCATAACAACCGTATATACATAATACTCTAATAGTTCTCCTTGTCGGACTTTGTTCCTCGCATCCTAGATATGCCACATAGTTGTGATCATCGCAGTAGTCTCGATAGATGAAGCATGCTCGAAGAAATTAACGTCCAGTTTCAGTGGTAGTAGTCTGTTTGTTTGTTGTGCAATGTGTTGTCAATTTTCCATGTTTCTGTTTGTCGGCTCTCACAAATATTTCTATGTTCTTTCGTCAAAATGGCGCTCCCCTCCTCTTTGTTAATACTATATCGATAGGTATTTCATAGGTGTACAATTTTGGACACTACTAGGCGTTCCCCGGGATCAGTGGTTTTCATCACTAGGTCCCTAGCCAACCACGTGCCCTCTCCTTTTTCTATCAAAAATCCCGCTTTTACTACAAAAGTTCTCGATTTTGCTACAAAATATCTCCTTTTTTTGTTACATTTGGCAAAAAAAGGTTCGTATCAAAAATAGAATAAGAAAGATTGTCTCGCCAAAGACTTCACCGGAGAATTTGTAGCAAAAAATGTGCTAATGTAGCAAAAAAAGTTCGACAAAAAATAGAAAAAAGATCGCCCCTCGTCGGCTCGATAGCAAAAAGTTTGTTCTAATATAGCATAAGCCGCTGCCACTCATAGAAGATGCCGTTAGTCGCTCGTAGCGGACGCGCTGCCACTCATAGCAGAAGTCGCCGACGCTAGTAGCAGATGCCGCGACCACTTGTAGCAGAAGCCCCCCGATGCTCGTAGAAAAGCGCCACCGCTACTTGTAGCAGTAGACACCGATGCTCGTAGCAAAGTGCCACCACTAAACTTGAAAAATCCACTGCCGCTCGTAGAGGACACGTCACTGCTCATAGCTGACACTGCAGCCGCTCGTAACAGACGCCACCACCACTTGTAGCAGAAGACACTGGTTGATATGGGGTGGCCCGATCTTCTCAGCAAGCACTTGTTGATGATGATAATGGTGGATACATAAATAGCCTGTAGCTATGAACTCTCCCGCTTGAACCCTGATGCCAATGCAACAACTCTCAAACCCTGTGGGATATTCACAACACCATGCTCTTGCGCACACAGCCGTCGACCATGAATGGTAGTTTGCAATCTACTAATTCCCAATGAAACAACAGATCACACTCAATTGTAGTAGTATAATTCGATCACAGGGTAATTCCAGAGGTTCTTTGAAAGAAACAACTCCAAAATAGTTTAAACCTGGTCTAAACCCTAACTATGGGGCGTCCTAGGGCTTATAAGGGCGGCCGGGGCGGCCAGAAACCGACACTAAACGCGTATGACTCAAACTGATACAAACCGACTCGGAACAGATTTCGGTCAGCGGGCGGACATTCCGGTCGATATCGGCCGGAAACTTCAAAGTTTTCGGGTGGTGTCTGGGCAGTGTCCGATGTGGTGTACTGATTGTCCACACCAATGCTTCTCTCGGGCAGGCCGGACAGTGCGGGTGGACTCGGCCGGACACTCCAGTCGATGCAGAGCTTTTGGCCTCCATCTTGATGGTCTTCTCTTGCGCCTTCCTCCTGCTCCTCCCTCGCGCATCCTTGGGCGATCATCATGCTGGGCTTCTCTTGTAGCCCTTCTCCTCCTCGCGCCATGCTTGTTTCTCTAACGAACCCGATCATACATAAATGCATAGACTTAGGCAGTATAAAGTTCTCATCAATTAAAGTACCAGATTCGTTTAGGAGTGAATTCACCTATTGTTCAAGTAGCTTAGCACGAGCTCTTGTAATGGGTCCAATTCTAATCTCATTGGACTGATCCTTCTTTGCAACAACTAGAGCATCTTTAGTAGTAATTGGGGTAGGTGTAATTGTAGGTATGTCCTCATCATCTCCCCCCCTTCAAAAGGCGTCAACCTCGACGCTCCAAGGTCTTCTCCATCATATGGTGATAAATCAGCAACGTTGAAGATGTTGCTAACTCCACCAAACTCCTCAATAGGTATATCAATCGAGTAGGCATTATCATTAATTGGCTAACACCTTGTAAGGACCAGCACCACGTGGCTTCAATTTTGACTTTCGAAGTAGTGGGAACCTATCCTTGCGTAGATGCACCCATACCATGTCACTAGGCTTGAACAACACTTCCTTCCTTGCTTGATTCCTTGTAGTAGCAATGTTCTTGCATTTCTTCTCAATAGCCTCTTGAGTCTTCTCATGAATCTTCTTCACATATTTAGCATGTTTTGATACCTCCATATCAACTCTCTCATGCAATGGAAAAGGCAACAAATCAAGTGGCGTCAATGGCTTGAAGCCATGCACCACCTCAAAAGGACAAAGCTAAGTAGTCGAATGCACAACCCTGTTGTATGCAAACTCAACATGTGGCAAACACTCTTCCCACTCCCGCAGATTCTTGTTTATCATAGTCCTCAGCAACTGTGACAATGTTCGATTCACCACCTCCGTTTGACCATCTGTTTGGGGATGACATGTAGTACTGAATAGCAGCTTTGTTCCTATCTTCCCCCATAAGGTCTTCCAAAAGTAGCTCATGAACTTCACATCACGGTCAGAAACAATCGTCTTGGGTACTCCATGTAATCTCACGATGTCCCTGAAAAACAGGTTAGTAACATGCGACGCATCGTCGCTTTTGTGGCAGGCAATAAAATGAGCCATCTTAGAGAACCTATCCACTACCGCAAATATAGAAGCATGACCTCTCTCTGTTTTAGGTAGACCTAGCACGAAATCCATACTAATGTCTTCACATGGTGTAGTAGGTGTAGAGAGAGGTGTATACAAGCCGTGAGGCTTCAACTTTGATTTGGACTTGGGGCATGTAATGCAACGACTCACAAATCTGTACACATCACGCCTCATCTTCGGCCAATAAAAGTGATCAACAAGCATGAGCAATGTCTTCTCACGCCCAAAGTGACCCATCAAACCACCAGCATGTGATTCCTTCACTAAGAACAAACACAATGACGATTCTGGAATACATAGTTTGTTAGCTCTAAACAAATATCCATCACGCATATGATACTTATCCCATGCGTTTCTAAGAGCACACAAATGATATGGTTCAGCAAAATCATGGCCAGTTGCATAAAGTACACAAATACTTTCTAATCCAGAAATTTTAACATCAATATTGGTTAATAGCATGTTCTTCCTAGACAAAGCATCAACAACTATATTCTCTTTTCCTTTCTTATACTTAATGATGTAAGGAAATGATTCAATAAACTCAACCCATTTAGCTAATCTTCTATGCAAGTTTGATTGAGCTTTCAAATACTTCAATGCTTCATGATCAGAATATATGATAAATTCTTTTGTCCACAAATAATGTTGCCAAACTTCAAGAACTCTAACAAGTACAATTCTTTATCATAAATAGGATAGTTCAGTCTAGCACCGGTAAGTTTCTCAGAAAAATATGCTATAGGGCGACCCTCTTGCATCAAAACACCACCAATACCTATACCACTAGAATCACATTAAACTTCAAATTGCTTTGAAAAATCAGGTAATGCAAGTAATGGTGCAGAAGTAAGCAAATGTTTCAATGTATCAAAAGCAATATCTTGGGCCACGTCCCATACAAATGGCACACTTTTCTTAGTCAGATCATTCAATGATGCGGCAATAGTGCTAAAATCTTTCACAAAGCGCCTATAGAAACCAGCCAAACCATGGAAACTACGCACTTGACTCACATTCATGGGAATAGGCCAATTCTGAATTGGTTCAATTTTAGATTGATCTACTTCTACCCCATGCTTAGATACAACAAATCCCAGAAATATGACCTTGTCTTTTGCAAATGTGCACTTCTCAAGATTAGCATAGAGTTTATTATCACGCAACACTTGCAAAACTTGTCGGATAAGACTACAATGTTCAGTTTCGTTGTGGCTATAGATAAGTATATCATCAAAATAAACAACCACAAAAAAACCAATAAATTCTCTCAAAACATGATTCTTTAATCTCATGAATGTACTAGGTGCATTAGTAAGACCAAATGGCATAACTAACCACTCATACAAACCAAATTCTGTTTTGAAAGCAGTTTTCCATTCATCCCCTTCTTTCATCCTAATTTGATGATAACCACTACGCAAACCAATCTTAGAGAAAATAGCAGCACCACTCAATTCATCTAGCATATCCTCTAAGCGTGGAATAGGATGACGATATCGAATAGTGATGTTATTAATAGCTCTACAATCTACGCACATGCGCCATGTACCATCTTTCTTAGGCACTAAAATAATAGGAACATCACAAGGGCTAAGAGAAACACGAATGTACCCTTTATCCAGCAACGCCTGTACTTGTTTCTGTATCTCCTTTGTTTCTTCGGGGTTGTTCCTATAGGGTGCACGGTTTGGTAATGTGGCGCCAGGGATCAAGTCGATTTGATGCTCAATGCCACGCAATGGAGGCAATCCTGCTGGTACATCTTCTGGAAACACATCACCAAAATCCAGCAAAATAGTAGATACACCAAGAGAAATAGGGGTCATGTCGTTAGAAACCAATACCTCGCCCTTATACATGAGCACAAGTGGCATGGCTGTAGGATCCTCACGAAACTCTCTCATATCTTCCTTGGTGGCTAATATCACTAGACTAGGCACTCTCTCACTTTTCGTTATATCACTCTTTTTGGGCTCTATTACATCATGTACATCTGCAACACTATCTCGCCTATCTGTAGATTCATCCTTCAAGTTCACTTCGATCTTTTGACGAGACTCATTCACAATCTATTGTGGTGTCATTGGCTGCAAATTAGTCTTATTTCCCTTAAACTCCAAGTGATATGTATTGGCACGGCCATTGTGTTGCACATGGCGATCATAAAGCCAAGGCCGACCCAATAATAGGTGGCAAACAATCATAGGAACCACATCAAAATCAATAGAATCCTTGTATGGCCATATTTCAAAATTAACACGTACCATATGGTTTACCTTCATCTCACCATTGTCACTCAACCATTGTATGTAGTATGGCTTGGGATGAGGTAAATAAGTCAAATTCAGCTTGGCACATAACTCCTTACTTACAAGATTTCTGCAGCTACCTCCATCAATGATTACCTTGCAAGCTTTGTTAGGTCCAATGAGTGCTTTGGTTTGAAACAAGTTGCAGCGCTGAGAATCAACAATAGGCTGCACACTAAGTATACGTGGAGAGACCACTATGGTAGGCGCATGCTCAGGGAAGGCATCCATACAATCCTCACTGTCATAACCATCATCGCAATGAGGATCAGCATCATCTCCACTCTCATACTCTCCTTGTTCATTGAAAAACATCACCTTGCAGTTTGGACAATCCCTCTTATAGTGTCCTCTACCTCCACAAGTATGGCACTCCACATCGCGAGTACGCGCAGTTGACATATTGGAACCCGAGCTAGCAGCAGGAGTAACGGGCTTCTTAGCATTAGAACCATAGGATGTCATGGAAGCTGACTTGGTTGATGGCGAAGGGTGGATAGCAGCCGCTGCAGGTGGCGCCGTAGGTGGCGGTGTAGACCTGGCCGAAAAACGGCTGGTAGACAGAAACCTTGCACGTGACTTAGCTTCTTCAGCTAACTATGATTCGGCCTCTCTAGCATGTTGCAAAAGTTCATTCATAGTCTCATACTTGTGATGACGAACAATGCTCTTGATTGGTAGCTTCAAACTGTTGAGAAATCGCTGCATGGTCATCTCAAGGGATTCACGAACTCTAGCACGCTGCATAAGCATCTCCATCTCCATGTACTACTCATCAACTGACATGGTTCCTTGCCTCAAATGTGTCCACTTGTCAAAAACTGAACGCAAGTAGTTGGTGGGTACAAAATGGTCCTTCATGATGTGCTTCATCTCACGCTAATCCATCACAGAAAGTTCATTGTCCTCCCTTCTATTCTACACAATAGCATCCCACTAGTGCAAAGCATATCCATCAAATTCTGATGCTGCAAGCTTGACCTTTTTGTCTTTTGGATAGTCAAACAATCGCCAGAGCTTGTCAATCTTCAACTCCCATGTGAGCTAAACTTCAGGATCAAGTGAGCCATCAAACTTGGGAATCGAGAATTTTGGCTTTCCCAAACCATCATCAGCAGCTTGGTTTGGAACACGTTGAGCACGTCCAAGAGGAGAAAAACCGCGAGCATAAGCAGGTGCAGCAGCAGGCGCAGGTGCAGGGGGATTGGCATGACCCCTGCCAAGATGCGGGGCAGCATCAGCCGCACTACCCTCATCATTGTCATAAAAAACATCATCATGTGGGTGTTCCTGCCGTTGCTGAATTGCTACTGTTAAGGCATCAATGGAACGCTACAAAGTTGCGACATTGGTATTGAGTGCGGTCACTTGTTTTTGAATGTTAGTGACTGCACTGACATTCTGGTCCACGGCCACTTGCACGTCCTGGATATTCTTGTCAATGGCATCTGTTGTATGAGTAAACACACACGTCAAGTGATATTTCAACGCCTCATATTCGCGCCAAGTAACAAGTTCCTCATCCTTCTTTTTCTGTGACACAACATCATCATCACTAAAAGACAAGATTAGTAGGTTAGTGTAAAAATCAAAATATGTTTAGTGGCACACTCACAACTCACTCACAACTGACAATAAAGCGGATCTTATCGTTCTAAAGTGAATAGAGATGCTTTACCAAAACGAAATCAAAGACTGATCCACTGATGTGATGAAGTGAATATCAAGGATATAGAGAACGATCACATGGCATACAGGTTATTTATGGTGGAGCTCTAGGTATGGTATCCTAACTACACCAGACTATCCATCCCGACTGGAGTCTCCGGCGCACATCATCCGGACTATCCGGCCCAGTTTTGTTAAAATTTGCTGCACTTCTATTTGCATTGTCTCATATAGTTGAAAAATAAAAAAAATAGAATTAGTAAAAAAAGAGAGAAAAGAGCTAAAAGCGTGACAAAAAGAGATATCAAAGTGTGCATTTTTGGAGGCCTAGTTGATCATAGCACTTGTAGATTGAGCAATCTCATAGCAAAGTGCCGCCGCTGCTTGTAGCAAACCACCGCCACCATTGTAGCAAGGCGCCACCGCTGCTGTAGCAAGCATTGATGACGCTTGTAGAAAGGCGTGCGACCGGTTGTAGCATAGCCGGTGAGTGCTTGCAGCTCCGGTTCTAGAACTTGGGACCAGCCCCTTGCTGCTCCCAAACCTGCTCTCTCTAGTAATACAACGACGAATATGCTGGATGTTTGTCGCAGCAGCGTCGGGACAACTTTCAGTAGTGTCACCTTGTTGGTGGAGGGCCTCCACGGCCCCTCTGCACCTCGTCCGTCGCACACAGGATAGACAGAGGAGTTCATCATTAGAAGAGAAAAAAGAGGGGAGGAGCTTGACAGGACCTTGGATGTGCCTTTCTGCGGACGAGCAGCGAGGTCGGTGCCGGATCAGGTGATGGTGACGGAGTTTGGGTCGCTTGGAGGAGCGGACAGGTGCCATGGGAGGTGGTGGTGGGAGCTCCCATGGCATTGTGAGAAAAAGAGGGATGGGGAGAAGAGACATGTGAGCCACGGTTTGAGGGGAAAGGTCAAACGAAGAGATAAGGTTGAGTGGTGGGCCTTCATCCCTGCCTCCAACCAGAGGGACGCATGTCGCACAGAGCATCAGGATGATGCGATCGCGTGGATCCCCTGGGGGAGTGAAATCATTTTCCTTCTAGTTTTTCTAGGTTAACGAAACAAAGCACAACAATTCTACGACAAGCATTTTCTGGCTCTAGCGAGGGAGGGGCGCATGTGGTGCGTGCCTTCGGCTCGCTCGAGTGCTTGTTGTCGTTTTTAAGATAGTCCAATGATATGTTTGCGATTTTATTACTTCTAGAATTTCTTGTACCGCTATTGAAGAATATGAATATATCGGTGGACTTTTCAAAAAGAAAACATTTTTGTGAAACATATAGCTATAGCTACGGTCTGTTCGTGTGTTGCCGTGCTATTCCATTTGATAAAAGAACACTAAATAGTTGTCAAATTGTAGACATCAAAAATATCTGGGAAAATCAAAAGGTTCAGATCGCAAGGTGATATGCATACATACTACCGAATAAATGCATTGATTTTTATTAGCATGGTCATGATAAACTAGGTCATAATGGCAACTCCAATGCCCCTCGTAGACGGGCTTGTTAATTTGCGACCCCAAAGTTGTCGGGCGAGTGTATAGCGGGGCCCAAGTTGCTTGTAATCTTGCATAGGGACCGAAGTACCTTCGCCAATTATCTAGAGAGGCCAAATGGGGGTGAATACAGATCTAACAGGCAAATGGTCATTTGAATCAGATGAAAAATGGTTGAACTCAAATACCACCGTTAGGTCAATTCTTCTTGGCCCGTCCTGTCAGTATTCCCCGTTATTCTTGGCGGTCGTGGACTAGTTTACCCCTTCACGGACCAGATCTATTTCTCTGCTCTGCTCTTCTCCCTTGTTTCCCTCTCCATAACCTTTGCTCAGCTCCGGCTGCTCATCTTAGATCGGAGCTTGCAGTTGATCTCCTTGCATCCCCACCATGTCCAGTCAACCTCCCATGCCCCTAATCAAAGCTCGCAGCTATCGCCGTTGCATCGTCTGCCGTATCGGAGCTTCGTGTCCCTGACATCATCTCTCGCCTCTGGCTAGTCCTTCTCGCACGGCGGAGCGTGTCCCGTCGGGCGATCCTGGCTAGCGACCGGCCTCGGGTGGTTACGTGATGTCGCGCACCCCAGGCATGGTAACCCTGGCACAACAGTTCGATGACTATGCTCTCATGGCCACCGTGTTGGGCATCCATCCCGCTGTGTCGCCGACAGACTTACTGTCGGCTTTTAGGTCTCGTTTTGTGATCAGACGAAATGTGGTAAAGATTGAGGTATGCGCGACATCATTCGATTTTTTCGTCCGGTTCAAGCACAACTCAGACACCAAGCATGTTCTGCATTCTTCCCGTTCTTTCGAGTGCTATGGGGAGAAAATGAGCTTCATGCATTGCCATCCTGCCTGCGGGTGGGCCAATCGCCTGGGGCAGCTTTGTTTCTTCTCCAAACTCAGCTTTGACGTCCTTGCATTGGATGCTTGGGACCTAGAGGCCCTGAAGCAGGTCGTCAGTAGCCTTGACAGCGAGCTGGTGGAGATCGTGCCACCGAGCGACAGATGGATCATCGAGGTAAAGCCATGGCTGAAATATCCTGATGTTGTTCCTAAGATGTACGAGGTGGAGATTCCAAGCAGGACAGGACGACAGCTTTGGTGGAAGCACCCTGACGAGGGTTTAACTCATCAATGCCCATTGTTATGGACTTGGGTTTTGGAGAAGGAGGGAGCGCTGGAGACATCTATTGGCTAGCAAACAAGCACACAGGGGACTCGAAGATTTACCCAGGTTCAGGCCTCGTAGAGGTCCCTACTCCTGCTTGTCTGCTCGTGGAATTATTGAAGGAATCGAGGATTACAATGGTCCGCAGATGCAATCTGGCGAGGGTTGTGGAAACTAGGATTGCGTGTGTCCTCCTCGCCACCCCCTCCTCGCCTTTATATAGATAGGCTAGGTCCCGGGTAGCAGATCGAGTCGGTTACAGTTTAGGGTTTTCCCCTTTGAACTTTCTATCTTTAGTTTGTTCTTCAAGCAATCGAGAGTCCATAAGTTACTCAAGTCCTCTGTTTGGGCCTTGGCGACACCGTGGGCTCCTGCTGTATTCAGGCCGTATATACCAAGCTCGAGTACCTATAGGGTATACCCATGTCAGTAGCCCCCGAGTGTCTAGTGGAATTGTAGATTCGACTGAAGACTTTATGAAGCTTTTCGAGTGCATGATTGAGTATGTTTTTCGACTGCTCTCTTTATGTCATAAGGATTGTTAATGTGCGTGCCTGATTTAACCGATGCATCGGTATCAGTTAACTACCTTAGGGTAAAACAACGCCATCTACTCGAACTCGAGTCCTCGAACTCGAGTCCGGAAAAGTGCTGGTGTAATTCGACTCAAGCCGCAGAGGTCTTACAGGAGTCGAATTTCAGTATACGGGTGTGAGCACTCGACGCGTCCGTCAAGGCATGTTCATCGTACCTGTTGGCACGGATATATTTCTGGTAGTGCGCAGGAAATGCGTTGCCAGGCCTTATTCAGGTCTTATCTTCACGCTGCAAGCGCGGCATCCGAATTTTGTCATCACGGAGATGATTCGGGTGACCTAGGAGACGCAGTCTCTTTGTAGGGAAAATTCTTGAGGCGATGTCACCATAAGCTTCGAGTGTGGATGTTATCAATACGTATTACGATGTACAAATAATCATAGGGTGCACGACCAGCGCTACCAATGGGAGTAGCCCCCGAGTGCCTGGTTGAGTCGAAGACTCAGGTAGAGACTAAAGAATTTTGTGACTGCTGTCATCTTTTGTTGCTTGTTTCAGTTGAATTTGCTTCTGGCGCTCCCTATGGGAGTAACCCACGTCCATAATCGAATCGCGGATTCGAGCGGTTGGGTTTGTTTCGATTGTCCATGTTCCTGCAAAACGAAAAGAAAAAATCATAGGGTGCGAGACCAGCGCTCCCTATGGGAGTAGCCCCCGAGTGCTTGGTGGAGTCGAAGACTCGAGCAAGGACTAAAGTAATCGAAGTTTTCTTCTGCGTAATTTTGGATGACGTCAGTGCTAATGATGCGATGACCTCCATTGCCTGCGTGAGAGAGTTTAACGAGATGTGATGAGCGGTGGGTCCCATTTCCTGACTCTGATTTGATCGGGCGTGCGTAATATTTGTTTTAACCGCGCCTCCTCGATTTTCGCGCGTAATGGGGGTAGTGGGGGACGGTTCACGCTTCAGGTCCTCCACGTGTCGAGCACGATGAACGCCACGTGTCTGATAGGGTTTTTCTTAACCGTTGGATTGCATCTTCCAGGGGGTTAAGTAGCGATGCGGCGACGGTAATTTTCACATCTACTTCTTTTCTGCCTTTGCCTCCGTCGCCATTGCCGCTGCTCCTCTACTTCTTTGCGCTCTTCTCCTTCGAGGCGCTGGACCAGCTCCATGTATTTCCCAGCTACTTCCTCTGGTCACACCGCTGTCGCAGAATGGGGAAGAAGAAGGGAGGTGCCGCGTCCGATTCCACCGCTGCCGCGGTTGCTCCGAAGAAGAAGGGTGGCTCCGCCGCTGCGGGCACTAGCACCGCCACCGCCGGGAAAAAGAAAGACACGGGCACTCGCGTCACCAATGGTGAGTGGCGCGCATCCGTGATAAAGTCTTCAGAGATTCGTCTTCTTCGCCAGGACGGGGTTTTGTCTTCCGCAGTCGCGGACGCGCGCGTCCCTGACAGCGAGGTAATCCCTTCTCATCCTGCTAGCTTTCGGGTGATGTTCCTAGTGTTCATCATCCGCGGTCTATCGTTGCCTCTGCATCCTTTCTTCAGGGACCTTCTCTGTTTTTATGGGCTCCAGCTCCATCAGCTGTCTCCAAACTCCATCCTCCATGTAGCTTGCTACATTACTCTCTGCGAGTGCTGACTTAGAATCGAGCCGCACTTCGGTCTCTTCAAGCGCCTCTTCAAGTTGAAGCGCCAATCGGTGTCTGGCTCTGTAGTCTACGATGTAGGCGGATGCGGTATCCACGTCGACCCCTCCGTCACGTACTTCGACATCAAGCTGATGATGTCCGTCCAAGGATGGAGGGACAAGTGGTTCTACGTCCGCGACCAAAAGGCCGACGGAGACCACTATGGACTCGCGCCCTTCGACCCCGCGACGCCGTGCAAGAGGAGGCGCTCCTGGAAGAACGTAGTGATGCCCGGTGAGTCCGCGGAGACAGATGTGTTGTATGATCATGTCTGCAACCTCGAGTGTCGCATGGGTAAGAAAGAGGGAGGCTGCACCCTCATTCGCACGTGGCTGCGCCGTTGCGTCCAACCCCTGCAGGCCAGAGTCCACCCTATGTTCCAGTGGGCTAGCGCAGACGATGTCACTCGCGTATCTGCCGATGGCATTTCCGCGAATGAAGTAGATAAGAGGGTGCGACTGGTCACCAAGTACACTGTCAAGGATGTACTCCCCAGTGAACCAGACGTTCCTCCGTTCGATGGTACTAACCCTCCTCCTGAGGTATAATTGTGCTAGGTAGTAGCTTTGCTTTGTCGACTGTGTTTTTGCTGTTGCATCGTTTTTTGCTAAGTTGTTTTCTGTATGCATGATTGGGCGGTGTCACCCTGTATGCCCCTCTTCCTGAGGGGGTTATCCCTCGTGAAGCCTTGGAAGAGGACGAGTCAGAGTCGACCGTCCCATCTGATGTGGAGGAGGAAGCCCCCGAGTCGAGTGGTCCGGACACTCGCAAGCGTTCGCGCAGCGAGGATTCAGATGCATCATCCCCTTCTACTCTAGAAGGTGCAGGTGTTGGTGCAGAGTTGCCGATACCCGCTGTTCCCGTGAGTGCCATAGCGCCATCCTCTCGCAAGAAGATGCGGCTGCCAAAGGAGTCATCGTCAGAGTCGGGGATCAAATCTTCGATTTTGACAAGTTTGATTGGTAAGTATACGAATCTTCCTTTTGGTTCTTCTTTGGGGTTGCCTTTTCTTGACGTTGGTTTGGTTCTGCAGTCAGCCGGTTTTGTCGTCTTTTGGCGACGTCCAATTTTTGAAAGAATCTAGAGTCGCGACCTCCAAGGCCAATAAAGTGGCTGAGCGCACTCCTTCTCCTCCATTGGCGGCCCACTCCGGCCATAATACATCAAGTTCTCCGCATGATGTGGAGCACCAGATGGTTATCCGGACGACTGCGAATCCATCGGCTTTGGAGTCTTTGGAGGATCATGTGAGTGTAGTATTTGTTTCCTCTATTTTTGCAGTCGAATGTATCATCTTCTATCATCTACTTATCCTTTGTTGTTTTCTCCTATCGCAGCTTATTGTGAATGAAGCTGCTCGCTTAGCGGAGCAAGTTCTTGTGATGGGTCGCTAGCATGCAATGCTGGATACTCGCCACCGCGTAGTTGAAAGTAAGTGTCTTGCTTCTTCTTCGTCCTCTTTGTGATATATCCGGCTGATAGCCTATCTTTGTTTATTTCATAGCTGAGCATAATGCACTCCTCCGCGACGCCGCTTCCCTTGAAAAGACACTCGCTGTGGTAGTAAAGAGCCACGATGAGGCAGTCACAGCATGTGCCGAGTCGCGGAAGCGCGAGGAGGATCTGCGCGCCTCCATCGTGGCTAGGGACAAGTTGTTCGAGGAACATCTTTTTTCGATTGCCAAGGCTCTGTCAGGTATTCCTTTGTCTGAATTTTTGGTGTTTTCTTCTTCTTTCGAATTTGTTGTTGAAGTTGACTCTTGTGCCTATGCTTGGTTGTAGATGCCAGCGGTTGGAGCTTCGACCCTCAGGCACTCCGCCGTGACGACGCCTTGGCGGGTGCCATTTCAGCAGTCAAGGATCACAGCGCTGCCGTTCAAGGGACGCTCTCCAAGGCCAAGGGCGTGCTCAGCTGCCTCCGGGAAGAGCTGGCGCCCAAGGCTGAGCTGATCGAGAATATGGACGAGCTGGTGGAATCCCTTGCCGAGGGCGTCCCTGCAAGCTTCAAGAACTCGCTCTGTGCAGCTGGCGCTTCGATGTCACTCGCAATGGTTCAAGCCCATGGAGTCGAAGTTGATCCTGCGGCGGTCTCCAGGGCGATGCCTGTTAGCGCTGATGGCCAGCAGGTAGTCTTTGCTCCCTTCGCAACTGCTTGTGGCAAGTACGGCCATCAGCTGATCAATACAGTTACGAAGTACTCTGAGGAGCTTCAGTGGGCCAAGAAGATGGCTAAGGCTGCGACGTTAGGGGCCAGGGGAAAGTCTGTGGCGTCTGATACTGCCACAAACTTGATGAGGCCCCCAAGCCGAAGTCGAAGTCGAAGAAGCCAATCGCTCCTCAGTAGTCGCATCTTGTAATAGTTAGATATCTTATGTCTTTTGTCGAGAACATGCCTTTTGGCGAATGTATCTGCTGATACTTTATTGATCATCAATGTACTCAAGTATTTTTGTCCATGCCTCGCCACAATCCTCTTATTTTCTCTTGCTTGACTTGTGATAGGGCACATCGAGTGATCCTTTGAGGGAGCCTCAGGATTCACCTCCCCTTGATGACACTTTGGCACCGCCACACTCAAGGGTGGATGAGCTGTCTTTGCTCTCGCGACTCCGTGATCGCGTGAAGCAGTTGGAGCGTGAATTGCCCGTACTCCACGGGAATGCGGATGTATGGATGTCGAAGGTGGAGAAGGCTGCCGCCCGAGAACAATATCTCCTAGGGGAGGTGACGCAGCTGGGCGACCAATTCAAATGTTAGTCTTCTTCCTTCTTGCCGTTTCTGTGTAGTCACTCGCAGTGGTTCGTTGTCCTCATGCCTTGCCTTTACTTGGTATAGTTGTCAGCGCACGCTATCCGCAGGATGAGAAGGATAGGATTGCCATTCGCATGAATGACCTGACCCAAGAGCAGCTTCAGGCGAGTGGATACTTCTGGGTAGATCATGATCGCGCAATTGCATTGGCGACCCTGTAGGATCGTGCGTCACGAGTGCTTCACTTCTTGAAGAATTCGCAATCGTGCTTGAAGAATATTTACGAGACGATGTTCCCGTTGGACGTTGTTCCATCGAGCCTGCTGGCCCTTCTCGCTAAATTCCAGGACTTGAGTGCGGTCCGTGAGTGTGTACGACAACAGCTAGTGGCTGGTGCCAAGGCTGCTCTGTCACTGGTGCAACTACATAGGACTGATGTGGACGTTGTAGCGATTGCGGCCAGACCCCCAGCGCCGCCAGCGGGTTCGACTTGGAACATGGTTCCTCACTACCAGGCGGTGGATCGCCCAGCGGAGGAGATCGTTGACTTCTTTGAGGAGCAGACCAATGTTCCTTTGTTGCAACGGTAGTTTAGTTTGTATCCTCCACATAGTTGCACCAGTGTTTGTAAAGTTCATAGACATGCTGTGTATAATTAATTAATATTGATGTATATAGAAGGCTTATTAGCGTGTATATTTTGCGAGTGCGTTGCACTATGCGACTCCTTTTCGTTAGCCTGGCTTTGTGTTTATCTCATTCCCTTGTCAACCTGTCAGGTTCGTTGCAACTGGGTCGATGTTTGTCAAGGGTTTCGATTGGTGTAGCTACTCAGGATATCGCGTTAGTTCGTAGAACATATGTGTGTAGGGTCGCGCAGCCCCCAAGTGGATAATTTGCGAAAAATTAAAGAAAAACATAGAGTTTCGGGGCACTTAGCTTTATTTATTCGCGGGATAGCACGAGGTACAATGTGTGGCTAAGTAGCCTTGGCTGATCAGCCTTATTTGTGATGTAAAAGTAAAAGCGACTTAGGGTAGAAGCATCGCAGCTGCGCGATGTTCCATGGGTCGGAGTATGCGACTCCTGTCTCTAAATCTTGAAGGCAATAGGCGCCACCTCGGATTACTTTTGTAATCACGTATGGTCCCTCCCAGGGGGACTCGAGCTTGAGATGCCCTTGCTGCTTCAGTCGCAGAACCAGGTCGCCTTCGACGAAGGACCTGGGGCATAGCCTTCTGCTGTGGTATTTCGCAGGTTCTACTGGTAGATCATTAATCTTTCCGCGGCGATTTACCTTGCCTCGTCAAGGAAGTCGACGGAGTCTTCGAGTGCAAGAGTTGACTCCTGCTCGCTGTAAGCGACCACGCGCGATGCTTTGTATCATACTTCGGTGGGTAGCACCGCTTCAGCCCCGTGCACCATGAAGAACAGGGTGTACCCTGTAGCGTTGTTTGGAGTTGTTCGTAGGCTCCAGAGTACTGATTGTAGTTCGTCTGGCCAGCAACCCACGGCCTGTTCGAGTGTCCGGAGGAGTCGCTTCTTGATGCCGCCGCAAACGAGTCCGTTAGCCTTTTCGACCTGACCGTTGGTCTATGGATGTGCCACGGAGGCATAGCTGACGTTGATTCCCAGATTCTCGCAGAATTCTTGGAACTCCTTAGATGTGAAGTTCGTCCCATTGTCCGTGATGATGTTGTGCGGTACTCCGAAGTGGTAGACGATGGATTCGAAGAACTTGACTGCGTTGTGTCCTGATTGATTGGTCACTGGCATGGCCTCTATCCACTTGGTGAATTTGTCGTCTGCGACCAAGAGGTAGACGTAGCCTCCTCGTGAGGACTTTGGGAGCTTGCCGACCATGTCGAGTCCCCATTGCGCGAAGGGCCAGGCCAATGGAATTGGCCGGAGCTCTGCGCCAGGTGCGTGCGGCTTGTTCGCGAATCGCTGGCACGCGTTGCATTTCTGGACGATATCCTTGGCGTCGCGCATGGCCGTAGGCCAGTAGAATCCAGCTCGTAGAGCTTTGGCTACGAGGGCACGACTGCCGGCGTGGTGCCCGCAGGTCCCCTCATGGATGTCAAGGAGAACAACTCTTCCGTCGACCGTGGAGACGCATCGTTGAAGCACTCCTGTGATGCTGCGCTTGTAGAGTTCGCCGTTGATAATAGAGAATGCCTTGGATCGCCGCGTGATGTGCCGTGCATTAGTCAGGTCATCTGGTAGCCTCTTGCTGAGAAGGTACGTGATGTACGGTTGAGTCCAGGATGGCTCGATCATCATGACGCTCATTGGTCCTTCGAGTCCTGTATCTAGCTCCAGGTCGTCGAGTGCCATTGGCTCATTGGGCGGCATAGCCCCTGAGTCCGTTGCTGTGCTTGTTTTCTTCTCTGCGGCCTTTGGCTTGATGGAGCGTTCGTAGATGCGCTCGAGAAATACCCCAGGTGGTATGGGGGCGCAGGTAGAGCCTATGTTGGTGAGTGTGTCCGCCTCTTCATTGCTTTTGCGACCTATGTGCCGCAGCTCGTAGTCGTCGAAGTCCCCTTCGACTGTGTCGTAGAGGTCGCGTAGGCGATCATGTTGTCGTTCAGTGCGTCACACTCGTGCATTGTCTAATTGACGACCAACTTGGAGTCACCATATATTATGAGCCTCTTAGTGCCGCAAGCTTTTGCCATCCTCAATCCGTGTAGTAGGGCCTCGTATTCAGCTTCATTGTTGGAGGCGGTGAACTGCATTCGCAGAATATATTTCAGCTTGTCTCCCTGGGGCGATGTCAGTATGACGCCTGCGCCGGCCCCGTCTTTTCGCTTGGAACCGTCAAAGTGCATTGTCCAGAGGTAGGACATATCTGGGTTTTCAGGGAGCTGGTTCTCCATCCAGTGCACGAGGAAGTCAGGGAGAACTTGCGACTTGATTGCATCACGCTTTTCATATGTGATGTATCGTGGGGACAGTTCGATTCCCCAAAGTGTGACTCATCTGGTTGCGTCGGGATTGTTGAGAATGTGTCCAAGCGGGGCGTCATTGACTACCACGATTGGGTGTTCTTTGAAGTAGTGGCGCAGTCGCCGGGCCATCATGAAGACGCCGTACGCCAGTTTCTGGTAGTGCGGGTACCGCTGTTTTGTTGGCGTAAGTACCTCGCTGAGGTAGTAGACTGGGCGCTGTACCCTGTGGAACTTGTTTTATTCGGTTCGTTCGATTACGAGCACTGTGCTGACCACCTGGTTGGTGGCGGAGATGTATAGCAACAATGGTTCCCTTTCGCGTGGGGTCACCAATACCGGTGAGGTGGATAGCAGGCGTTTGAGGTCTTCAAATGCTTCCTGCGCCTCATTGGTCCACTCGAACTTGTCAGCTTTGCGGAGGAGTTGGTAGAAGGGCAGTGCCTTTTCGCCCATCCGACTGATGAATCGACTGAGAGCCACGATTCGTCCAGCCAGCTGCTGGATGCCTCTTATGTTTTTGGCTTCTCCATGGCTAGTATGGCTTTTATTTTCTTCGGGTTTGCTTCGATCCCTCTCACGGAGATAATATACCCGAGTAGTTACCCAGATGGTACGCCGAAGGTGCACTTGTCCGGATTGAGCTTGATCCGGTAGCGGTCAAGGTTGGCGAAGGTTTCGCGCAAATCATCGATTAGTGAGGCTTCCTCTTTGGTCTTGATTACTATGTTGTCGACATAGACTTGAATGTTGCGACCGAGTTGGTTCTTGAGGCAAGCCTGCATGCACCGCTGGTAGGTGGCTCCTGCGTTCTTTAGCCCGAAGGGCATTGTGTTGTACCAGAACACACCGAAAGGCATTGTAAACGCTATTTTTTTCTTGATCTTCCTCCTTCATTCGAATCTGGTTATAGCCTGAGTAGGCGTCGAGGAAGCAGAGACGCTCGCATCCCGCGGTGGAGTCGATTATCTAGTCGATTCATGGTAGAGGGAAGTGGTCCTTTGGACGGTGCTTATTCAAAGAGGTGAAGTCCATGCACATCCACAGGATATCCGTGTCCTTTTTTGGTACTAGCACCGTGTTGGCGAGCCAAGTGCTTTCCTTGATCTCGCGTATGAATTTGGCGTCGAGGAGTCTGTTGATCTCCATTCCGACTGCCTTTGCTCTTGGTTCAGATAGTCGCCGAATTGTTTGCTTGACTGGCCTTGCGTCTGGGTTGATGTTGAGTGCATGCTCGGCGAATTCCCTGGGAACTCCTGGCATGTCCGCTGGACACCAGGCGAAGATTTCCCAGTGCTCACGGAGGAATTCGACGAGCGCGAGTTCCTATGGGGTACTCAAGTTGTTGGCGATGAGGGCCGTCTTGGCAGGATCCGATGGGTGGACCTAGACTTTCTTCGTGTGCACTGATGAGTCAAAGGACAAGTCGGGTGATCTTGGCCGGCTTAGGGAGGCAGACTGTTGTCTGTCGATTCCTTCAATCTTGCGAGTTCCTCCTGCATGCCGAAGGACTGGGAGATTCTGTTGAATTCCCTATCGCAACTGTCGGACCTCTCGAAGCTCCCGTTGATTGTGATGACACCGTTAGGTCCTGGCATTTTCATCTGCAGGTAGGCGTAGTGCGGCACCGCCATGAACCTAGCGAATGCGACACGTCCGAGGATGTAGTGGTACTATGAGGGCCAGTCGACGACTTCGAAGTCGATGCGCTCGCGCCGAAAGTTTTTCGGTGTGCTGAAGATGACGTCGAGGTTGATTTTACCAAGGGGATATATGCTGTTGGCTGGGACGATGCCGTGGAATGTTGTGTCTGAGGCCTCTAGGCAGGTCAGAGGGATCCTCATTGCTCGCAAGGTACTCGCGAACATAAGGTTGCTCATGTAGAAGCCTCCAATTTGTGCCTCGAGGACGAGGGGACAGTGGCCTGGTCAAGGTACTTGGCACGGGTGGTTACGCTTGTCGAAGGTGATGCAGGACTCGCTTCTGCTGAGGTACTCAGTGGTAGATGGTGGCGAGTTTGTGGCCAAGTTGACTTGGCGAGTGATGGCCTTCTAGACCCTATTCGAGGGGCGTCCCTTTTGGATCATCATGGTACCCATGGCTCGTGGGTATGGTTCGCCTCCCTGGTGCTGGTCCGGCGCAGCTGCATTTGGGGGTAGTCCAGGTGGTGGTGGCGGAGCTCCATGTGCCACGGCGCCTGGGGCGGCTCCGTAGCCCCTTTCGACTGCGCTGCGATTCATCCGAGCGAGTCCTTCATGTAGTTTGAGGAACTCGCGGCAGTCCTTGAGGAGGTGGCTGGACTTCTTTTTTCCGTCGTGCTTGTCGATGTAGAAGTGCACAGTGCATGGCCCGAACAGCTTGTCTTCAATGGATGTTGCGGGTGCCTTATCGCGATTGCGACGCTGCCATACTTGCGTGGTTTTTCCGGAGTCACGATATCCACCGCTGCGGTAGCCGCTATTGCGGTTGTCGTCGCGTCTGTCGGCATAGCCGACTGTGACCATTTTGACGTCGTCGCGGTCATTGTAGATGCGCATGCGACGTTTGCTTCGGCGATCGCGACTACGCTCGAGTTCTGCCTCGTCGTCAGAGTGAACGCGATTTTTCACCGAATCTTCTCCATTTGCCTAGCGATTCGCGATTTCCATCAGGTGGTCGATGGTTTTGGGCTTTGAGCGGCCCAGATCCTCCCTGAGCTCTATGCGGCGTATGCCGTCATTGAATGCGTCAATCACACGATCCTCCGAGATGTTCTCTGCGGAGTTCTTGATGATGGACCACCTTTGGATGTATGAGCTTAGTGACTCGCCTGACCTTTGCTGGAAGCATCTCGGCTCTTCGATTGATGCAGGCCGTTTGTAGGTGCCCATGAAGTTGCGCACGAAGCTGTAGACCAGCTCTTCCTAGCTACGAATGGATCCGCGTGGGAGGTTGTTGAGCCATGCTTGGGTGGCGCCCTATAGCTACAGCTGCAGGCATTGCATGGCCATGCTTCGACTCCCGCCGTGGAGCCTGATGGAGGAGATATGGTCCTCTAACTAGATTTTTTGGTCCTGCGGGCCATCGAACTTTGGGTTTTCTGACGGGAGCTTGAACCCCTTGGGCATTCGCTTTTGTCTGATGGCCCTGCTGAAGCATCTAGCACCACAGAGCTCCATGATGGCTCTGTGTATGGCGCCCAGAAAAGTGCTGGTGCATGGTTGATGTAGAGCTCGTTGGGAACCCCAAGAGGAAGGTATGATGAGCACAGCAACAAGTTTCCCTCAGTATGAAACCAAGTTTTAATCGAACGAGTAGGAGCAAGGAAACACCCCAAAGGTGTTACTAGCTGAGCTTTGGCAGGGCGCACTACCGGTGCTAGTAGCAACATGGAGAACTGCACAACACAACCATAGAACTTTGTCCCCAACTTGCGATGAGGTTGTCAATCTCACCGTGTTTTGCTGAAAACAAAGGATTAAACGTATCGAATGGAAAGAAGTAATAGTTTGCAGAAAGTAAACACAAAGCAGTAAACAGTTTGTAGATTGTATGTAAAGAAAAGGACCGGGATCCATAGTTCACTAGAGATGGCTCTCCTTAGATAGATAACATGCTGGGTGAACAAATTACAGTGGGGCAATTGACAAACATCGAGAAAGCAATACATGCATATACTAATCATCTTGACTCCTCTGAGACTTGATTGGGAATTACAACATTATACATAGACCGCCATCCAACTGCATCTATGACTAATAATCCACCTTCAGGTTATCATCCGAACCCCCTCCAGTATTAAGTTGCAAGCAACAGATTATTGCTTTATGAACTGCGTGTAAAGTAAACAATACAATTGTTCTATGAACAAAGGATTGTTGTTTTCTCCCTAGTAGCAACATCACATCTAGTACCTTAGAGATTTCTGTCACTTCCCCAGATTACCAGAGGCATGAACCCACTATCGAGCATAAATACTAACTCTTGGAGTTGCTAGCATCTACTTGGCCAAGATAGCTACTAACAACGTAAAGCATGCAAGATCACAAATAACAAAGACAAGATAGAATCAATAATCAATCTGAAATAGCATCTCAATATCCATCAGATCCCCGCAAACACAACATGCATAATTAAAATAGATGATCTTGATCATGAATGGAGCTCACAAGATCTAGACATGAAAGCACAAAGGAGGAGAACCAGCCATCTAGCTACTACATGGATCCGTAGTCCAAGGATGAACTACTCATGCATCACACCGGAGGCTTGCATGGTGATGAAGAAGGCCTCCAAGGTGAATTCCCCTCTCCGGCAGGGTGCCGGAAAGAGCTTCAGATCCCTCCCGATCTAGGGATGGAGATGATGGCGGCTACAGACTCTTTCGTGGATTTTTGATCGGGTACTTAGGGTTTTTGTCCCGAGGGCAGTATATAGGCAGAAGGAGAGGCCGAGGGGGTGCAGGGAGCAGCCACACCACCCCCTGGAGCAGGCCAGGCCTGGCCACGCGGCCAGGTGGTGTGGTGGCCTCTGGCCCCTCTCTGTCTCGTATTCTGGCACTTGATGACATCTGGAAAAATAGGCACTTTGGCTTTTGTCCCGTCCAATTCCGAGAATATTCATTTTCTAACTTTCCTGGAACCAAAAACAGCAGAAAACATGCAGCTAGCACTGTGGTTCTTGTTAATAGGTTAGTCCAAGAAATCATATGAAAAGTACACCAAAGTTGGAACAAAACACAAGAAAGTGGATAAAACCAAGCATGGAACATCAAAAATTGTAGATAATTTGCAATGTATCAACATCCCCAAGCTTCACTCCTGCTCGTCCTCGAGTAGGTAAGTGATAAAAAGAAAGAATAATTTTTGAGGTGACATGCACCATCAAAGACTTGATCAAAGTATTTGTAAAACATTCAAAGCTGGGATCATAGTACTTCAATCATAAAATGAAAGACAAAGTTCTAGCAATAAGACAAAGAAACTATGATGCAACATGAAAAGTCACAAACAAAAGATTCATGAATAACAATGCTATGCAAGACGTTTGTTTGTTTCACATAATGAAAACATAGCATAATAGTATTCAGCTTGTCCCTCAACAGAGTAGCAAATATAAATGCATAGGACACTTCAAAGTTCATAAGAGTGACTAGATAAAAATAGTTTAAAAAAAGCAATATCAAGTTATGCATCAATCAACTAGTCTTGGGACAATGCACATAGAACTAAGAATGGCCACTATGCTCTCAAAGTAAGTGCATAAAGGTAGAAGGTGGAGACTCAATATAATGGTGGAAGAAAGGCCTTCATAGAAAGAAGTAGGGATTCAAGTATCATAAAGAGCTTCCAAAAATTATGGTACTTATAGCTTTCAGCTCTCATTGCCCCTATCATAAGCATCTTGAAGTGATTAAGGTTAAAGTGAACAAACTATGGTGTACATGCTTGACGAAGTATAAGTCAGAAATCTCATGTCCCTTGTATACGAGGGCTGCTCCTCATGCTACTCAAGTTTAGTCACCGGTAAGTTCTTGTCATCATAAGTATATGTGTATCATAGAGAACCGCCAACGGGGTACCCCTTGCCCGATGATACGGAAGAATCCCCATATCAAAATGACAAGGCAAGCAGACAACGATCATCTCAGCATTCTTCTTATTTATCATGGAAATATGGTGCTTTTTTCTCTCTTTCATCTTTTCATAGTATTTCTTTTTTTTCTTTTTCTCTTTTTTTCTCAATATAGGACTCTTTTTTTATAAGAAGAATGCTTCATAGACAGCTCATTATGGTTACGCTGCAGGTTTCCACCATGTTAGCATGGATTAGACCAGCGGCCTAGGCGTTTCTCTAAGACATATACATAAATCCATGGACTTACAAGCTCCCCTTTCATTTCACACCGACGACATCCATATACAAAACATGATGATATCAACTAGGTACAAGTACCAAGTGCAATGCTGAAAGCGTTCCCCATGAAAGCATTATTCTGCTAATTCCCAACAAATAAGTGCAAGCATATACAACATAGAAGACACAATGGTTCAAGTTTATTAAGGGCAAGAAAAGTAAAGTGTGCCATCAAGTTCGTGAGAGCTTTAATCACTAGTTTTATCATAACAAGTTTAATTTGGAAGGTAAACAAAAGCATGAATATACTTGGAATATCATAAGCTAGTAGGTAGGTATGGTGTACTCTTTGGAATAACTTGGTTTAGGGAGTTGGATGTATGAGTGAAACTCATACTTGGTTGTTGAGGCTAGCAAAAGACTGGGAGTGACAAACTAAGAGAGAAATAATGGCCATAATCATGCAGAGCGACAAAAGATCATTGATCAAAGCATAAAGTGATACTACAAGTTGAAAACTAAAGGATCATAAAGGCTATGGTGACTTGAGATAGTCATAACATGGTGTGAGCATGTGCCAAGTCAACCCAATTAAAGCATCAAAGGAGAATACCACTATACTATGCTTTAATATGCTAAAACAACGCATGATTCATCCAAGGCACATTAAGCAATCTCAATTGTTTATAACAAGTCATGATACAGCAAAGAATACTAAGCATAAATCCAAAACAATATCAAGCATGGCATGACAAAGCATAGGCCACAATCAAAAACGAGCTCTTTTTACCACATAAGCATGAACTTTCCTACTCTTTTCCAAACCAAACCAAACTATTTGCAAACCAATGTTTGAAAGAGGGGGTCCAACCAAATATATTCAGAAAACTAACAAACCAAAGCAAACGAAAAACCAAAACAAAAACGAAAAAGAATACGCTCCAAGAAAAACACAACTGTGCATGAAACAATAAAAATGAAGCGTTTGGAAGAAACCTGGGATTTTTATTGATGAAGAAGGGGATGTCTTGGGAATCCCCAAGCTTTGACGCTTGTACTTCTTGGAGATTTCTTGGGGTGACACGCGTGGCATCCCCAATCTTGAGCTTTAGTCCATCCTTCATCTCATTACTCATTCCTTCCATACACCTGAAATTTTTCCTTCATACAAAACTTCACACAATCTTTATTAGCAACATTAGTGCACTCAAGATAAAATGTCTTAAGGTTCAGTTCTAACGCCAAATAAACTTCCATTACAACACTAGCTACTGTATCACTTCCCTCAAAAAGTTCAATTCCCCAGAAGAACTCAAAAAGGAACCAACAAGAAGCAAATGCAGAAAATGGCAGAAATCTATCAAAACAGACCAGCAGGGAAAGACGAATTTTTTCTAAGACCTTCTATTGCTCAAATCAAAAAGTGTTGAACTAACTAAAGTTAGATAACAACCTGGGGCAGAAGCACAAAAATTCACGCCTCAAAATGACGTTCAGAGATTTTACACGAATTTTTACGGTGAAGCGCAGAAATCTGTTTCGGGACAACAACTTTCCCAATCATTACTTCTCTCTCATTAGAGGTTACTCTTGGCACAAAAAGCAAATAAAAAGGATAAGGAGCGGTTATTACTGAAGTAATAACTTCCAAGACTCATGTAAAACTTTTTGGTTATCTCCCAATAAGTACTTTTCTTTAATGCCTTTAAGTTAGGCATAAGAAGCAAGAAAGAATCAAGTGTTCTCAAATGAAGAAGCATTAAGATCAATATCAGAAATATTTTCAACAAGGCAAGGTATATCATCCAAATAATTTCTAGAGGATCCTCTCTCAATGCTCTTAGGTTCACTATTCTCATCAAAAGGGTTTGCAGGAACAATCCAATCAAGATTCTTTTCTATGGCATCATGTATTGCTACTAGTTTGAAGGGTATTGGTATCTTAGGTTCCTCCCCATTAGGTTCGGTTTTATTAATATTTTCTCGCGTATCAACAACATCTACACATGAGCCTAGCATATTGAAACGTTCAAAGACTTTCCTAGCTTCCTTGGCAACATCATAGAACTCCTTAAACAAAGTTTCTAGAATAAAATCCCTCTTTTCAGGATCTTCAATTTCTTTAAGATTAAGAAACATTACTTGCATTAAGGGGTTGAGGTTAACAAACCTAGCTTCCAACATGTGAATTAAAGAGGCTGCAACAATCTCATAGTTTGGAGCAAGTTCTACAAGGGATCTATCATCAGTATCTTCATGTTTGCTAACATGATTAAATAATTCTTCAATATTATCTTTCCCAATTATAGAACCACTACCAATTGAAAGGTCTTTCAGGGTGAAAGTAGGGATCAACATGGTGAGCTCAGTAAGAGGTGACAACTAAAGGAGACTTAATTTTTTTGTGTTTTTTATAAAAAAGGAAACTAGTAAAACTAATTTTTTGTGTTTTTGAATAACAAAACAAGTAAACAAAGCAAAATAAAAATAACAAAGTAAAGAGATTGGTTATGAGGGACTCCCCTTGTGAAGATGTCCTTGACTCCCTGGCAACGGCGCCAGAAAAATGTCTTTGATGGCGTGTAGTTGACGTGGGAGTTTCTTCTTCTTCGTTCCCCAGCAACGGCGCCAGAAAAATGCTTGATGGCTCTATGTATGGCGCCCAGAAAAGTGCTGGTGCGTGGTTGATGTAGAGCTCGTTGGGAACCCCAAGAGGAAGGTATGATGAGCACAACAGCAAGTTTCCCTTAGTATGAAACCAAGGTTTAATCGAACCAGTAGGAGCAAGGAAATACCCCAAAGGTGTTACTAGCTGAGCTTTGGCAGGGCACACTACCGGTGCTAGTAGCAACGTGGAGACCTGCACAACACAACCATAGAACTTTCTCCCCAACTTGCGATGAGGTTGTCAATCTCACCGTGTTTTGCTGAAAACAAAGGATTAAACGTATCAAATGGAAAGAAGTAATAGTTTGCAGGAAGTAAACACAAAGCAGTAAATAGTTTGTAGATTGTATGTAAAGAAAAGGACCGGGATCCATAGTTCACTAGGGGTGGCTCTCCTTAAATAGATAACACGCTGGGTGAACAAATTACAGCGGGGCAATTGACAAACATCGAGATAGAAATACATGCATATACTAGTCATCTTGACTCCTTTGAGACTTGATTGGGCATTACAACATTATACATAGACCGCCATCCAACTGCATCTATGACTAATAATCCACCTTCAGGTTATCATCCGAACCCCCTCCAGTATTAAGTTGCAAGCAACAGATTATTGCTTTACGAAATGCGTGTAAAGTAAACAATACGATTGTTCTATGAACAAAGGATTGTTGTTTTGTCCCTAGTAGCAACAACACATCTAGTAGCTTAGAGATTTCTGTCACTTCCCCAGATTACCAGAGGCATGAACCCACTATCGAGCATAAATACTAACTCTTGGAGTTGTTAGCATCTACTTGGCCAACATAGCTACTAACAACGGAAAGCATGCAAGATCACAAATAACAAAGACATGATAGAATCAATAATCAATCTGAAATAGCATCTCTATATCCATCGGATCCCCGCAAACACAACAAGCAGAATTACAAATATATGATCTTGATCATAACGGAGCTCACAAGATCTAGACATGAAAGCACAAAGGAGGAGAACCAGCCATCTAGCTACTACATGGATCCGTAGTCCAAGGATGAACTACTCACACATCACACCGGAGGCATGCATGGTGATGAAGAAGGCCTCCAGGGTGAATTCCCCTCTCCGGCAGGGTGCCGGAAAGAGCTTCAGATCCATCTCGATCTAGGGATGCAGATGATGGCGGCTACATACTCTTTCATGGATATTTGATCGGGTACTTAGGGTTTTCGTCCCGAGGGCAATATATAGGCGGAAGGAGAGGCCGAGGGGGTGCTGGGAGCGGCCACACCACCCCCTGGCGCGGGCCAGGCCTGGCCGTGTGGCCAGGTAGTGTGGTGGCCCCTAGCCCCTCTCCGTCTCGTATTCTGGCACTTGATGACATCCGGAAAAATAGGCACTTTGGCTTTTGTCCCGTCCAATTCCGAGAATATTCATTTTCTGACTTTCTTGGAACCAAAAACAACAGAAAATAGGCAGCTGGCACTGTGGCTCTTGTTAATAGGTTAGTCCAAGAAATCATATGAAAAGTACTCCAAAGTTGGAACAAAACACAAGAAAGTGGATAAAACCAAGCATGGAACATCAAAAATTATAGATACATTTGCAATGTATCACTCCACGTATTCATCCTCTGAGTCAGTCAACCAGGCGCGTAGCGCCTTTGATTTGTTAATCTTGCGCTGCGTGAGGTCATCGCGAACATCATAGTCATGGTCGTGTCGCCGTGGGCGGCGACATCGAGACAGATCGTGACTGTCGTCGCTAGATGAGGGCGAGGAGTAGTGTTTTGCCAGAGCCTTGCCTTTCTTCGGATCCGATGCTGGCTCTTTGTCGAGGGTGGCCTCGATTAACCCCAAGCCTGCGATCGTAGATCGGTGCATGGCAGCTCGAGGGTCTCCAGCTGGCGGCTGGTTGTTGAGGAGGTACATGGTGGCCGCCGTTACCACGGCTTGTGGCGTTTTCGGGAGCACGTTGCCGCGCGTATCCATCGTCATGGAGCCGAAGTCGAGGACTTTGGCGGCTTCTACACGTTCTTGTTCGGTGAGGTGGGCGAGTCGAGATCGTCTCTTGTTGGTGATGTACTCGTTGCACTTAGAGGAGGATCCTTCGTGGGAGGAGATCCCAGCTCGTCAGAGGCTTGATTCATTAGCCGCCTTTTTACGTGCCTCGAGTTGCGCGATTGTTTGTAGCTGGCGCTTGTATTCCTCTTTCAGGAGCCAATGGTATCCCATCAGCAGTTCTTGTGGGGAGCCGAAGGGTAGAGGGTGGCCTCATAGGGCTTCTCGACAACGAGCCCACTCGAGGTCATTGAGCTTGATCATGACACGTTTGCCAGTTTGCTCATTTATCATAGTTGGAGGTTCGACTGCTCCTCAATTGTTGACAGGGGCGCCGTTAGTGGGGTCGCCGTTTTGTGGCGGTCCGCCATTGGGTATGCCGCCGTTTGGCGGGTCGGCTCCATGGCCGCCATTGCCTGTGTTGTCGCGATTGGCAGAAGTGTCGCCTGCGTTGATGACGGCGCACATGAAGTGGTTAGGGAAGCTGCTGCTCCCACAACTTTCAGATCTCAAACCGTAGGCTCCGTCTTCAGTTGCCAGATCGCTCAGATCGGATTTGCGACTGCTGTCGCTGACCGTATTCTACTGTTGTCGAGGCGTTGAGCTCACTGAGGGTGCCAATCGGTGGAGGGAACCATGATGTTGGGGCAATCGATGGTGCCGTCGGCAGGTCAGGCATGCGAAGCGTGCCCATCTGACCAACTTGGAAGCGGAAACTTCCGATTGCCAAGCTGATTCTATCGCCCATAGACTCGAAAGCCAGGCGAGTGGCGAGTGTGTGGACGGTGAAGTCGAACGCGCTGAAGAGCTGGCAAATCTTCGCTGTTGTGGAGTTGTAGATCGTGGTTAATAGGGCCGAAGAAGCCGCAACATCAGCACTCCCAGTTCCCACAAACAGCGCCAATTGACGAGGGTCTAACTCATCAATGCCCATTGTTATGGACTTGGGTTTTGGAGAAGGAGGGAGCGCTGGAGACATCTACCGGCTAGCAAACAAGCACACAGGGGACTCGAAGATTTACCCAGGTTCAGGCCTCATAGAGGTCCCTACTCCTGCTTGTCTGCTTGTGGAATTATTGAAGGAATCGAGGATTACAATGGTGCATAGATGCAATCTAGTGAGGGTTGTGGAAACTAGGGTTGCGTGTGTCCTCCTTGCTGCCCCCTCCTAGCCTTTATATAGATAGGCTAGGTCCCGGGTAGCAGATCGAGTCGGTTACAGTTTAGGGTTTTCCCCTTTGAACTTTCTATCTTTAGTTTGTTCTTCAAGCAATCGAGAGTCCATAAGTTACTCGAGTCCTCTGTTTGGGCCTTGGCGACACCGTGGGCTCCTGCTGTATTCAGGCCGTATATCCCAAGCTCGAGTACCTGTAGGGTATACCCATGTCACACCCGGTAATCATCCACCCGGAGGAGGTTCTGGAATCGATACATGGCATTCAGGACCCCAACGAGGTGGCCAGAAAGCATCCTCGTCGCCTGCAGTGTTGGCCTGGAAGGATGGATGACACATGACCACCACCATTTCGCGACGACACACACAGTTTCGGTAGGAGAACTGGGCATGGACAAGCTGGTGGTTCTGATTTCCCTCGAGTGAAGACATAGCTCTAGTGAATTGTTGTTGTATGTGTGGCTAATGAATTTGTAGTATGGAGAGCGTAGCAGGTAGTTAGCCTGAACTAAAAATATGTAATAGTTTGAATTGATGTAGTATGTGTGGCTAATAAATTTGAAGTATGTGGCTAATAAAATATTATAGAAATTTGTAGTATGGAGAGCTCTAGTGAATTGTTGTAGTATGTGTGGCTAGTGAAAATGCAAACTGTTGTGTCTAAATTTCTTGACTATGATATTTACCGAGGTTTGTTTGAAATGGTCCATGATTTTGTATGGAACATGCATGAATAAACCAAGTAAAATCAGTACATAAAATGTTTTCTGAATTTTGTCTGTCTGGGATAAAAATTGCAATTAGATGGATGTAACCACAAGTAGTAATTGAAGGAAAGAGATACTTGATAGTATTTGTTTACATCAGTAGTACTTCTATACAAAACGGTGTGATATCTGCACAAAAGTGGGCTAAACTTCCTACTAGTTTATAGAAAACAATGCGTCAATATTCCATCTACAAAAGTCAATCTTCAGTGTGAACTTAAATATTCTTCACTAAATAAACTGCAGATCTCTACCAGAAAATTTGGCTGGCCAATTGCCTTGAGAGGATGTAAGTTCAGTGATCATTTTAATTGATCTTTTCCTTCCCGCCAAACTTCAAGTGATCTGCATCGTTCATGCATGACCGCTTTGCTTGAACCAGTCCCGGTTCAGTATGACCATCCGCGCCACCGCAACGATTTTTCGAACCTGAAATTTGGCATCTCAAGGCAGGGATCATAGGTTCGTGTGAATCAGAACTTGAATTCCGACGCTGAGTTGTGGCCCACCATCGGCTCCAGCCATCGAACAATCCAACATGCTGAGTATAGACGGTTGGGCGCCGTCACGGCCTAGCCTCCGACTGTGCGTTGGATGGAGCATTTTTCCGAAGACAGTGTGTTCCCAGCCTCCCCCACTAAGGTAAGGTCGCCCGCACCGAAGCATGAACGCGAGAGTTCCTAAACCTCGGCACTGCCCTGTTCGAGGGTTTGTACCCTCAGCGGCATGCTCCCATGAACGATTTGACACGTACCTTATTCCTCCTGTGTAGAGCACGCCATAATGCCACTGCACGCTTTCTCCACATCACTCGCTTGGCCCTTCTAGCCGTAGCTGCCGCTGGTGTAACCGATGCAGCACATTTAGTGAAATCATCCATCTGGCATGGTAATGGGAGATCGGCCTTGAAGTAGACCTTCATGGCCTGTGTAACACCCGGGTAAAACCACTACTAGAAAATCGCTTGGTGTTTTGCTTTGTGTATCATCATGATTTCATGCTCATGTCTTCATACCACATTGCATTTGAGCATCTTCATGTCTTCATGCATATGTTTGTCTAAAACTATTTCTATAAGCCTATCCTTATTTTCTATCTGCCTCCCTCTTTAGTTCAAATGTAAACTCGGTCCTCCCGGATATTTTATTTTGTCTAAAAACTATGTATAAAAGCCTTTCTAAAAGTAAAACATAAAAACAAAATTGTTTTAGGGGAGGCAGCCGCCGGCCCGGCCCATAAACCCAGCCAACAGCCACCTACTACCCCAAACCTTAAGTCTAAACCTAACCCTAAGAGCATCTCCACTCGAGTTCCCAACAGGCCGTTCCCAGGGCCTTTTTTTTGGTCCAGACGGTGATTTTTTGCCCAGTCGCGTTCCCAGGATGCCGGTTTCATCCGGATTTGCCCCAAAATACATCCGGCGTTCCCAAGCCGATCCCATGGTGCCGGGAACACGCTGGGAACGCCAGACGAAGCGGTTTCGGCACGAAAAAATGCCCCAGCATGTGGACCCGCCCAGTCAGCGACCGAAATCGCCTCGTCATCATGCTTCCGCCTCGGCTCCCGCGAAGGACCATCGGGCAATTGATGGCGCGTCCTGTCGGCCACGCGGTGCTATAATGGCGCGACACCGCCGCCTCGGCTTCCTGCCGATTCCCCTTTCCCGCCGAAGCATCTACACCCCTCCCGCCTTCGCCGCCTCTTCTGCCTATAAAAGCCAGCCACCGCACGGCTCATGGCTCACACTCTCCCCAACCCCTCTCTAGCTCCGGCGAATAGTAGACCTTGGCGAACCACCCATGGCAGAAAGGTACCTAGGTGACCCCGTGACGGCCAACGACATCGGCTAGAGCACTCTGCAGCCTTGGGAGGCGCGGATGCTATACGAGGCCGGGTACATGGCGCCGCTGGATTTCTGCTGCCCACCCGGCTGGAAGCTCAGCACCGGCGGCATACCGATACCGCTAGTGCTGGAGGGCGCCCAAATGGTCGAGGCGATCTAGGAGGACATCAGGGCGATGCAGGACCCTGAGCTCGTCGACGACCCCGGCAACCTGCTCCACTAGGAGGAGTTCTTCGCTGAAAGGCGGTTGCGCGAGCTCGCCGCCTAACACGCCGCCAAAGTGCAACAACTTGGTGGGGCAGCATCGGTGGTGGAGTGTGCCAGGACGCACCCTCCCCTACGTCCTCCAACACATACACGCCGGCAACATCCCCCGCCTCGGCTTCCCGCGGTCTCCGGCGCCAGCACCTCGCCCCGACAGCTGACCTCCGGTGAACTGGCTGCCCAGGAGAATGGGTAACCTCACCTCTTCCTCCTCCGCCGTGTCGCGCTCATCCGGGACGGTGCCCGCGCAATCATCGGAGAGCAGCATCGAGTTCTTTCGGCCTCCCAAACGTGAGGCCGACATGCCCAGCAGCTCGCCGCCGAGGCCACGCGCTCGGGGCATCGTCATCAACGAGCCCCGCACGGCGCCAGCGCCGCCGACAGGCCGGCTCCGCCTCCAAAAGCCAAAGCCGGAGCACGCTTGGAGTGGGGCGTGGCTGTCGACGAGGATGCCTTTGTGACACCCCCGGGATTAAGGCTAGACAAATCCCAGACCTCTGTCTGAAATAAGCCTAACATAAATCTCAGAAGCGTACAGAGAGAGAATCGGTAACATTATAGTGACCCTACGACACAAAAAAATTATTACAGCAAGCTCTTAACTGAGCGAAGAACCAAAATATTACAAGGAGAGGTCACTGACCATAAACATCAACCAACGGAAGGCAAATTATGCTATTAAGTATAGCAAACTTAACAAATGGCCTAAGAGGCCTGAAGCATAACGATGACGTCCCAATCCATAGATTCCAGGCCACCGACCGGGAACCCCAAGCTACTCGTCGATGTCGATGTTGTAACAAACTCACCTTCTATGGTAACACTTACCTACTGCAAAAGTATCAACAAAGCAAGGCCGAGTACAGGGTGTACTCCACAAGACATATGGCTGGTGGGGTTACTTTGCATAAAGCTAACTTTCTATGTAAAAGAGGTAGGGGAAGCTCGACTAAGAGAACCCTTTAAAAGGGGATAAGAAAGAGATCTCACTAGCTTTGATCTTCTTTTGATATCCACTAAAACTTTATCATCTGAACCTACCAACTAGGATCACCTCCTCGATCCCCGAGGAAGCATCCTTAAGCACACCTCACATCTCTTATCAAGTTTTACGATTAGGTTATAGTTCTCTATGATCATCACGTCCGTTCCCAAGTTGTTCATAACCGTGGACATGGCTTTTCGAAAAGATTATTACCCAGCAGGGGTGCACAACTTTACCCACACGTACTAACCGACTCTTAATGCCAGTACATTAGCCCTCTTCCTTGGAAGGCCAGCAGAGGGTGGTTAGACACGACCTTTACCTTGCTTTTGCCGAGACCATGAGTCACGCCCTAAGGAGATGCTGCCGTAACGGGTCAAGTACCGAACTCGGTCCCTAGAGATGTGAACAGGGTTTGAGATTATGGAGGTCATGCCTCTCCCATTCCCTGCACGCTTACCTACCTATATGAATGCACCTCCTCCACCTCCTTCGAGAACAACCAGTATGCATATGTCGAATGGAACGCCCAAACTATGTGACTCATGGAATCTACTAGGCAAGTTAGTTGGTCGAGGGGGTTTCTAGGCCCCCGTGTGGTTGCATGCTCGTCTTGGTTCAAGAGGCAAGAACTCGGATCCTAGTGGTGGCAAGTATGGGACTGCAAAAACCACAACCCGACGTGGCCTCCCATACAAGCCTTAGCATGTTTAACTTTCATCTCTGATCATACCACGTCATCCTGTCATACTAGGTTCATTCGCAACTCTGATTCATCAACCGGATGGACCAGCGGTAACAACTAAGCTTGGCTAAGAACAACGGATATAACAGCTCTAGCGAAGCTCATACACCAAACCCTAGTTATGATAGGAGCAGTGTATCAGGGAATATAGGCTACAAGGGAAACATGCATCAGATAGGATTACTCTATCTATCGATAAAAGAGTTTAGAATCGTATGCACATGGCAAGAATGAAATACTTTGAAAGCATAGGATTTTATTATGTGTGGGGCTTTGCTTGCCTTTGCTTGTTGATACCCAACTATAGATCTTCGGGTTCATCTGCTTGACATTGTTCACCATTGATCAAGTACTTCTCTTCGATGGTGTTAATATCGATCTTCAATCTTGGACTCGATATTGTTGCTCACATCAACTCTGAGGTCTACCGAGAAGAAGCAGAAACACCGGAAAGGAAAGCAATAATCAACACATGGCATCGATGCAATTCTCAAGCAAGGATGATGATATGACAAGTTAAATTGATTTGAAATGAAACCCTAAGACATGCTTGGCAATTTAAATAGGGTCCGAGGGGTGCAAACCCTAATTCGGAGAAACCCCGGATGCATATGAGAGGGGTTATTTTGTTCTTCTAATTAATCTTGCAGTTAAAGTTGTTGATCAATGCATGATTATGAGTCTATTGGAGCTCTCATTTTTCTGAACATTTTGATATATTATACATATTTTTATGATTTAAAATGAATTAGTTATGATTTTTCTCATTTTAAATCCATTTTTAAACCATTATTAGAACAATTAAACATTTTTGGAATTTATTAAATATTTTTTTCCATCTGGACCCACATGTCATAAGTTTAATAATTTCAGAAATTATTTCCAAAATGAATAAAACCCTAATAGACAGGGCCCACCTGTCAGCATTTTCATTTAATCAAACAATTACAGAACTCATTTAATAAAAGAAAAGGCGTTATTGTGTCATGCTGATGTCATCATGACGTCAGCAATGGATATGCCCACTGCTGGGGTCGAATCCGGTGCTAGGGACGATGCGGGCTGGCGCAGCTAGGGCATTCGACGCGCGGGAGCGCGTTGAACCACATTGTGGCGGAGCCGCTCCTAAATGGTCACCGGAGTGACGACGGTGGTGGTTACTAGCGGCACACGACGGTGGGCTGCGAGGCGAGAGTGAACCAGAGCGAGAGCGAGTGGGAGGGAAAGTCCAGGAGGACTGCGTGCTCACCAGGATTGCAACGGAGGGGTCGGTGAGGCCAGGGGAGGTCGAGTGGCAGCGCATTCGTCGATCATGGCTATGGCGGACGTCGGTGATGTCGAGCTCAGACGGGTCGATTGCGAGCGTGCGTAGTCGATTCCTCTCGCAGGGAGACGTAGTCCGTCACGACAGAGCTCCTGGGCATTGCGTCGTGGCTCGGGGAGGCCGGAATCGTTGGAGACGACGATGGCCGGTGAGCTAGGGTTAGGTCGCCTCTGTGCAAGAAGAAGAGGAAGGGGAGAAAGACGTGCTAGGGTTCGTTCTACGGCAGCCGGGGGGTCTTGAAGGCGCTCGGGGGCGGCATCGGTCATCACAGCACGGGGCGCGCATCCTGGCAATGGCGGACGGCGCCGACAATGACACGGAGGAGCTTGTCCCCGCGAGGAAGACGACGAAACAAAGGGGTAAGTTGGGTCGGGCCGAGGTAGGCTGCTACTGGGCCAGATACTGGTCTACTGGCTGCTGCGCGGGTGATAGGCAGAGGGGAGAGGAAGGTGGGCTGCGGCCTGCTACAATATTTTTTTTTTCCAGAAAACCCTTTTTCTTTTTATATTTGAATTCAAATCTGTTTTGTGTCATTTCAAAAATACTAGGGACTTTTGGTAAACCTTTAAAATACTGTGGGGACCCTTTATAACCATTTGAGAAGGTTACAAAAGGGGACAAAAATAGAGTTTTGTGATTATTTGTTGCATGCCTTTTAAGATGATGCTCATGCTATGCACAAAACAAACCCTACTTAGAGACTAATAAAACTAGGGGTGTTACATTGATACATTGCAAATGTATCTATAATTTTTGATGTTTCATGCTTGGTTTTATCCACCTTCTTTTGTTTTGTCCACACTTTGGAGTACTTTTCATATGATTTCTTGGACTAACCTATTAACAAGAGCCACAGTGCCAGCTGCCTGTTTTCTGCTGTTTTTGGTTCCAGGAAAGTCAGAAAATGAATATTCTCGGAATTGGACGGGACAAAAGCCAAAGTGCCTATTTTTCTAGAAGACTCCCGGAGCCAGAATATGAGACGGAGTGGGGCTGGGGTCCAACGACACCACCTAGCCACGCGGGCTGGGCCTGGCCGCGGGAGGGGGTGGTCTGGCCGCCCCAGACACCCCCTCGGTCTCCCTCTTCGCCTATAAGTTGCCTTCTGACCTAAAAACTTAGGGGGGTTCGATGTTTTTCCAGAAGGAGTTCCGCTCCACCGCCACCACCAGATTCTATGAAACAGCACCAGAAACTCCGTTCTGGCACCCTGCCGGGACGGGGAATTGGAGGAGATCATCGCCATCGTCATCACCATCGCTTCTCTATCGACCATCCATGTTTCCCCCATCTATGAGTGAGTAATCCCCCGCTGTAGGCTATGGGGATGGTAGGGATTGGATGAGATCGTTCATGTAATGGCATCACATTGTTAGGGCATGGTTCCTAGTATCTTCTATTAGTGCTTTATGACTTTGTTGCGACTTGTTATGCTTAATGCTTGTCACTAGGGCCCGAGTGCCATGATTTCAGATCTGAACATGTTATTGATTCATTATGATAGTATTGTTTATGGTCTTATCTACAAGTTGTATACACACGTTGTTGTCCGGAACCAATGGCCCCGAAGTGACAGAAATCGGGATAACCAGAGGGAATGGCTTTGATGTGAGGATCACATGTGTTCACAGAGTGTTAATGCTTTGCTCCGGTGCTCTATTAAAAGGAGCACCTTAATTGCCAGTAGTTCCCTTGAGGCCCCGCTGCAAACGGGCTGGCAGGACAAAAGATGTTGTGCAAGTTCTCATTGCGAACACATATAACTATATATGGAACACATGCCTAGGATTATCTAGTACTTGGATGCTTTATCTTATTTATCTGCAATTGCCCTATGTTCTGATTGATATGTGAATTGTCTTGTCCATGCAACGCCCGTCCATCCATCCCTATGCCTACCGCACTTGAATCCTACTGTTTACTGCTATTGTTACTGTTGTCTTTACTTTACTGCTGCTGCTATCTTACTATTCCTACTACAAAACCGTTGCTACTGATAAACTGCTGTGAGCAAGATTGTTTCCAGGTGCAGCTGAATTCACAACTCAGTTGTTAAGGCTTATAAATATTCTTTGGCTCCCCTTGTGTCGAATCAATAAATTGGGTTTCACTTCCCTCGAAAATACTGCGATACACCCCCTATACTTCTGGGTCATCAAGACTATTTTCTGGCGCCGTTGCCGGGGAGCATAGCTTTATTTATTAAGTTCACTTGGATTCTCTATTGTTCGCTGATATCCATCCATCATGGGTAAGTCTCGTGATGGCAAGGTTGCTATTTTACCATCCACTACAAGAAGAGGTACGGTTCTGAACACCTCTGTTGCTCTTGATTCACCATCTGTTATGAGTAAGCTCGTTACACCACCACATACACATGCTACACACACTGCTACTACTGCTGAATCTGAAACTTCTGATGCTTATGATGCTGCTTCTACTGTGCTTGATAAGAGTGGTTCATTAGGTCCTTTCCTAGATGCCATGATTGCTAGAACTATAGCTGGAAATACTGAAACTCCTAATGAAGACACTACCACACCTATTAGTTCACCTGAGTCTAGTGAAAGTTATGATATTGAAGATGGTTATGTTGAGATGACCGATGAATTTATTAAAAACACCCATGATATGAGTGCTGCTAAGAGTCTCCTTGAGAGGCGTACTATTAGACCCAAATTGTCTCCTATTGCTAAGTTTGCTGCTTCTCCCATAAACATTATAGATAAAGATTATGATTTCTCTCTCGATCTATCTTACATAGCTATTGTTGAGAAAGAACCTTTTTGTGGGACTAAGGATGAAAGTGCGGTAGCACATATGAATGAACTTTCTACCATGAGTGGCTTGTTTTCTGATGATATTAAGATGCGTACTTACTTTGTTGCTAAGATTTTCCCCTTTTCACTGAAAGGAGAAGCTAAAACTTGGTTTAGTAATTTACCACCTGGATCTATTGATAGCCCTGATTGCTTGATTAGTACTTTCCTGCAGAAATATTTTCCTCCAAGTGCTAGACATGCTATTTTGCAGGAACTTTTTGATTTTAAACAGGGAGAAAAAGAGATATTGCCCAAAGCATGGGCAAGATTTTGTGCTCTGATTCATGCACAGGCTGGAAGTCCATTACCTAAGAATGAGCTTCTTGATATGTTTTATAATGGACTAACCAAAGAATCTAGGACATACCTAGATAGTTGTGCTGATTGTGTTTTCAGGAATAGGACTCCTAAGGAAGCTGAGGAATTAATGGCTAAAATAAGCAAGAACTATGAAGATTGGACTCCTCCTGAACAAGATATACCTGAAGTAATTGTACTGAACCTACTATACCAGTGCCTATTACAACATCAAAAAATAGGGGAGTTATTGAATTAAATGATGAAGTGATGAAGGAAGCTAAGAAATGTCTTAAGGAGAAGGGAAAACACTAGAGCTATTATTCAGTTGAAAGATATTGTGGAAAGAACCTCTAATGATGTTAAAATGATTGTTAACACTTTCAAATGGTTCAAACTCATATAGATCAACTTGTTAAAGTGCAGAAAAACTTGCTAGTTAATGCTGCTAAAGAAAAACATGCTTATGAAATTAGAACTAGAAGTTGTGCTGCTACCCAGGATCCTCTATATCCTGAGGGGCATCCCAAAAGAATTGAGCATGATTCTCAACAAGCTGAAAATAGTGGCTCTACTCGTAATAAAAGGAAAAAGAAACATAAAACTGTTGTAGAACCCTCTAAACCTGCTATAGATCCTAATAGTATATCTATTTCTGATGCTGAAACTGAAAGTGGTAATGAAGAAAAAGTTGAAGAAGAACCTGAAAAGCACACTAAGAATACTAAATACACTAAAGAAGATTTTATTGCTAAGAAACATGGTAGTGAAAGAGAGCCTTGGGTCCAAAAACCTATGCCTTTCCCTGATAAGCAACACAAGTCAAAGGAAGATGAACACTATAATAAGTTTTGTGAGTGGATGAAACCTTTATTCTTGCAAATTCCTTTGACTGATGCTATTAAATTGCCTCCTTACTCAAAGTATATGAAGGATATTGTCTCGAACAAAAGGAAGGTCCCTAATGAAGAAATCTCTACTTTGCTTGCTAATTATTCCTTTAATGGTAAGGTTCTAAAGAAACTTGGAGACCCAGGGATTCCAACTATCCCTTGCTCTATCAAGAATAGTTATGTTAGAGCTGCTTTGTGTGATTTGGGAGTTGGAGTTAGTGTTATGCCTTTCTCTCTCTATAAGAGGCTTCAACTAGAAAAGTTAATACCAACTGATATATCTTTGCAAATGGCTGATAAATCTACCACTATTCCTGTTGGTATATGTGAGGATGTACCTGTTCAAGTGGCTCATAATTGCTTGATATTAACTGATTTTGTTGTGCTTGAAATGCCTGAAGATGATAATATGTCTATTATTCTTGGGAGACCTTTTCTTAATACTGCAGGAGCTGTTATTAATTGTAATCAAGGAAAGGTGACCTTTAATGTTAATGACAAGGAACATACTGTCTATTTCCCCAAGAAGATTGAAAGGACTTATGGTTTGAATTCAATTGAACATGTTGAGGGCATTCAAGTTGGAGAAATATATTGTCCCATACCAAGAGAAAAATTTGAAACTATTATGATTGGGACCATTGCTATCAAAATTGAGGTAACATAATCACTAGTGAAATACAAGTTTTGTCTCATATGAAATTGTTTTGGTAGAAACACCTGATCAACCTTGTTAACAAAAGGATTTCATTGAACAAAACAATGTTTTCACCATGATTATCTCCGCTTACTTCTATTCTATCCATTTTAGTTTTTGCTCATGCCTAACTTAAAGGCGTTAAAGAAAAGTACTTATTGGGAGATAAACCAAAAGTTTTAGATGAGTCTTGGAAGTTATTACTTCAGTAATAACCGCTCTTTATCCTTTTTATTTGCTTTTTGTGCCAAGAGTAACTTCTAATGAGATAGAAGTAATGATTGGGAAAGTTGCTGTCCCGAAACAGATTTCTGTGCTTCACCGTAAAAATTCGTGTAAAATCTCTGAACGTCCTTTTGAGGCGTGAATTTTTGTGCTTATGCCCCCGGTTGTTATCTAACTTTCGTTAGTTCAACACTTTTTGATTTGAGTAACAGAAGGTCTTCGAAAGAATTCGTCATTACCTGCTAGTCTGTTTTGACAGATTTCTGCCATTTTCTGCATTTGCTTCTTGTTGGTTCCTTTTTGAGTTCTTTTGGGGAATTAATCTTTTTGAGGGAAGTGCTACAGTAGCTAGTGTTTTAATGGAAGTTTTATTGGTGTTAAAACTGAACCTTAAAGACTTATTATCTTGAGTGCACTAATTTTGCTAATAAAGATTGTGTGAAGTTTTGTATGAAGGAAAAATTTCAGGTGTATGGAAGGAATGAGTAATGAGATGAAGGATGGACTAAAGCTCAAGATTGGGGATGCCACACGTGTCACCCCAAGAAATATCCAAGAAGTACAGGCGTCAAAGCTTGGAGATGCCCAAGGCATCTCCCTCTTCATCAATAAAAATCCCAGGTTTCTTCCAAACGCTTCATTTTTATTGCTTCATGCACAGTTGTGTTGTTCTTGGAGCTTCTTCTTTTTTGTTTTCATTTTGGTTTTTCGTTTTCTTGGTTTGCTTAGTTTGCTGAATAAATTGGTTGGACCCTCCTCTTTTATACATTGGTTTTCAAATAGTTTGGTTTGGTTTAGAAAAGAGTAGGAAAGTTCATGCTTAAGTGGTAAAGAGAGCTTGTTTTTGACTGTGGCCTATGCTTTGTCATGCCATGCTTGGTATTGTTTTGGCTTTATGCTTAGTATTCTTTGCTGTAGCATGATTTGTTATAAACAATTGAGATTGCTTAATGTGCCTTGGATGAATCATTCGTTGTTTTAGCATATTAAAGCATAGTATAGTGGTATTCTCCTTTGATGCTTTATTTGGGTTGACTTGGCGCATGCTCACACCATGTTATGACTATCTCAAGTCACCATAGCCTTTGTGATCCTTTAGTTTTCAACTTGTAGTATCACTTTATGGTTTGATCAATGATGTTTTGTCACTCTGCATGATTATGGCCATTATTGCTCTCTTAGTTTGTCGCTCCCAGTCTTTTGCTAGCCTCCACAACCAAGTATGAGTTCCACTCATGCATCCAACTCCCTAAACCAAGTTATTCCAAAGAGTCCACCATACCTACCTACTAGCTTATGCTATTCCAAGTATATTCATGCTTTTGTTTACCATCCGAATTAAACTTGTTATGAGAAAACTAGTGATTAAAGCTCTCACGAACTTGATGGCACACTTTACTTTTCTTGCCCTTAATAAACTTGAACCATTGTGTCATCTATGTTCTATATGCTTGCACTTATTTGTTGGGGATTAGCAGAACCATGCTGTCATGGGGAACGCTTTCAACATTGCACGGGTACTTTGTACCTAGTTGATATCATGATATTTTGTATATGGATGTCGTCGGTGTGAAATGAAAGGGGCGCTTGTAAGTCCATGGAGTTATGTATATGTGTTAGAGAAACTCCCGGGCCGCTGGTCTAATCCATGCTGACATGGTGGAAACCTGCAGCGTAACCATAATGAGCTGTCTATGAAGCATTCTTCTTATAAAAAAGAGTCCTATATTGAGAAAAAAGAAAAAAAAGATTATGAAAAGAGGAAAGAGAGAAAAAAGCACCATATTCCCATGGTAAATAAGAAGATTGCTAAGATGCTCGTTGTCTGCTTGCCTTGTCATTTTGATATGGGGATTCTTCCGTATCATCGGGCAAGGGGTACCCCGTTAGCGGTTCTCTATGATACACATGTACTTACAATGCCAAGACTTACCGGTGACTAAACTTGAGTAGCATGAGGAGCGGCCCTCGTATTCAAGGGACATGGGATTTCTAACTTATACTTCGTCAAGCATGTACACCATAGTTTGTTCACATTAACCTTAATCACTTCAAGATGCTTATGATAGGGGAAATAAGAGCTGAAAGCTATAAGTACCATAATTTTTGGAAGCTCTTTATGAGACTTGAATCCCTACTTGCTTCTATGAAGGCCTTTCTTCCTCCATTATATTGAGTCTCCACCTTCTACCTTTATGCACCTACTTTGAGAGCATAGTGGCCATTCTTAGTTCTATGTGCATTGTCCCAAGACTAGTTGATTGATGCATACCTTGATATTGCTTGTTTTAAACTATTTGTATCTAGTCACTCTGATAAACTTTGAAGGTGTCCTATGCATTTATACTTGCTACTCTATGAGGGACAAGCTGAATACCATTATGCTTTGTTTTCTTTATGTGAAACAAACAAACGTCTTACATAGCATTGTTATTCATGAATCTTTTGTTTGTGCCTTTTCATGTTGCATCATAGTTTCTTTGTCTTATTGCTAGAACTTTGTCTTTCATGTTATGATTGAAGTACTATGATCCCAGCTTTGAATGTTTTACAAATACTTTGATCAAGTTTATGATGGTGCATGTCACCTCAAAAATTATTCTTTCTTTTTATCATTTACCTACTCGAGGACGAGCAGGAGTTAAGCTTGGGGATGTTGATACATTGCAAATGTATCTATAATTTTTGATGTTCCATGCTTGGTTTTATCTACTTTCTTGTGTTTTGTCCACACTTTGGAGTACTTTTCATATGATTTCTTGGACTAACCTATTAACAAGAGCCATAGTGCCAGCTGCCTGTTTTCTGCTGTTTTTGGTCCAGGAAAGTCAGAAAATGAATATTCTCGGAATTGGATGGGACAAAAGCCAAAGTGCCTATTTTTCCAGAATACTCCTGGAGCCAGAATATGAGACGAAGTGGAGCTAGGGCCCAGCCACACCACCTGGCCGCGCGGGTTGGGCCTGGCCGCGCCAGGGGGTGGTTTGGCCACCCCAGACACCCCCTCGGTCTCCCTCTTCGCCTATTAGTTGCCTTCTGACCTAAAAACTCAAGGGGGTTCAACGTTTTTCCAGAAGGAGTTCCGCTCCGCCGCCACCACCAGATTCCATGAAACAGCACCAGAAACTCCGTTCTGGCACCCTGTCGGGACGGGGAATTGGAGGAGATCATCGCCATCATCATCACCATCGCTTCTCCATCGACTATCCATGTTTCCCCATCTATGAGTGAGTAATCCCCCGCTGTAGGCTATGGGGATGGTAGGGATTGGATGATACCGTTCATGTAATGGCATCAAATTGTTAGGGCATGGTGCCTAGTATCTTCTATTAGTGCTTTATGACTTTGTTGCGACTTGTTATGCTTAATGCTTGTCACTAGGGCCCGAGTGCCATGATTTCAGATCTGAACATGTTATTGATTCATTATGATAGTATTGTTTATGGTCTTATCTACAAGCTGTATACACAAGTTGTTGTCTGGAACCAATGGCCCCGAAGTGACAGAAATCGGGATAACCGGAGGGAATGGCTTTGATGTGAGGATCACATGTGTTCACGGAGTGTTAATGCTTTGCTCCGATGCTCTATTAAAAGGAACACCTTAATTGCCAGTAGTTCCCTATGCCTACCGCACTCGAATCCTACTGTTTACTACTATTGTTACTGCTGTCTTTACTTTACTGCTGCTGCTACCTTACTATTCCTACTACAAAACTGTTGCTACTGATAAACTGCTGTGAGCAAGATTGTTTCCAAGTGCAGCTGAATTGACAACTCAGTTGTTAAGGCTTATAAATATTCTTTGGCTCCCCTTGTGTCGAATCAATAAATTGGGTTTCACTTCCCTCGAAAATACTCGATACACCCCCTATACTTGTGGGTCATCAAATAGTTAATATTTGGTCCCTCCACGCTCAAGAGGCAAATATAATTAATAAGAATACAAATGCATATGGGATAAGAACCAATAAAAAAGGGTTTATATGATGCTCAAATGCAATATGGCATGATGACATGAGCATGATATAATGATGATGCAATTAATTATATGTAGGAAGTAGCAATATATAGACTAGGAAAATACCATTACAATTGTTAGACAATTGGGATGCTACAACTCTCCCCCACTAAATAAGAATCTCGCCCCGAGATTCCTAGGAAAAAGTAGACACAAGGAGAGGCGGGTGTTCAAAACGAAGGTGATCCTCGCGTTCCCTAGTTGATGAACAACGGAATGGTGCGACCATTACACCTTGCAAAATTTGCTAATCTTGTTGTGAGTCTTGCGGTTTGCTTCTTAGAAACAAAGGACTTGAAGCATAAATCATTTCAGAGGGCCACCCTAATAAGCTACCCGCAACGAAGTTAGCCGGCTCCGAGACGGACCTATGGTTTGCGAGAATGGCTGTAAATGACTGGGAACCCGAAAGTGTGACTAGGTTTGTCGATACCATGAAATCGTGCCGCGGTCCTAAACAGTACAGGTGCTCCACGCACAATCATAAATAAAGCACTAAAGCATGGCATAAGTACATGATAGTAATAAAGCCCCAAACTAGTTGTGGCCCCAAGAAATAAAGTGTGAATCAAGCTCAAGCAAAGGGGGATCCATAGGGTCTCCCGTATGTGGATAGTGCGAATAGTCAAGGAACATGAATCAAGTACTCGGGGTCCTACGGGACACAAGTGAGCTTAAAGAACCAAATAGCAGGTAATGCTCACGTATGCCTCTTTCATTACTTCTCTACTCATAATAAGTTGTTTAGATACCTCATTATCCAAAGACTCGCACAAACCGTACACATGCAATTCTACGACTCGCATGGCTCAAACAACTCCTGCAGTAATGGCTCATCGGATGGAGGTACAAGCTTCGGTGGGGTTTAAAAGTAAAGGCTATGCAATACTTGGGATTCAATTTAATGCAATCTTGACTCAATGATGCAAGAGTAAGATAGAAGCATAGGTACTATATGTATGTAAGCATGGGGAATTGCTTGCCTAGCAATTCTGTTGCCAAATAGGAAGGATCCGGGTAATACTCCTGAGGCTCCTGGTATTCTCCATGTCCAGTGTCTATCCGGATAAAAACCAAACACACAAGGGCCAAAATAAATACATTGCACAATCGTAAAAATCATATGCAACAAGCAAACAAGGTATGCCATGATGAAATGATGCACAATTACTTGGGATACCATAGCATGGCAAGGGTGAGGTGTGGAAACAAGAAATAAGCACTTTTATTAATTATTTAGTCAAGTTTTACTTGCATAAACCATTCATATTTTTAAGTATTTATATGATGCATGCTTTAATTCATAGCATGGAATGCATAGTTAGAACGGGCTTGTCGTGCTGATCGATTTAGACATATTATTTGTTGAGTTTAGAATTATGGAATTAAAGCTATGAATTTACTGATAAAAAAATATTTATTGGGATCTAAATAATTTCGAAATTTTAAATTGCCCAAAAATTATTTTAAATAGCATATTCATAATCCTCATGTTTTTCTGATTCAAAAATATATATTATTTGTATTCTTTAGAATTAGCCTTAAAAATGTGCATATTTCTTTATAAAACCTTTTTCTAGAATTTCTGTTTATTTAAAAATCGTTTTGGAACTTTATACAGAGAGGAATCTGGCCACGGAGAGGATGGGATTTACTGCGTTGCTAGAATTGGAACCCGGAACACTAGGGATGGATTACACGGTGCATGCCACTGTGCTGCAGATGAATTTGTGTTATGGATTTGGACGCATCGATCTTGGAACAAGTGCTAGACATGCCTAGTTAGATGGGACAGATCGGACAGTTCTTGCGCGTGGTAAGCTGATGCAAAACGCCGTGTTGCTAGACCAAAACTTCTGAACTTGACTTAATAGCGGCAGACAGGCAAATACAATTAATAAAAATATAAATGCATATGGAATAAGAACCAATAAAAAAGGGTTTATATGATGTTCAAATGCAATGTGGCATGGTAATATGAGCATGATATAATGATGATGCAATTAATTATATGTAGGAAGTAACAATATATAGACTAGGCAAGTAGCATTGTAATTGTTAGACAATTGGGATGCTACACAATAGCTAATATTTGGTCCTTCCACACTCACTTGTGTCACGTAGGCCCCAAGTACTTGATATATGTTCCTTGACTATTCACACTATCCATATACGGGAGACCCTATTGATCCCCTTTGCCTGAGCTTGATTCACACTTTATTTCTTGGGGCCACAAACTAGTTTGGTGCTTTATTACTATCATGTACTTATGCCATGCTTTACTGCTATATTTACGATTGCGTGTGGAGCGCTTGTACTATTTAGGAACCCCATGTCACGTTTACGCTGTATCGACAAACCCAGTCACACTTCGGGTTCCTAGTCGTTTACAGCCGTCGCCACACACCCTAGTTCCGTCACGGAGCCGGCCGACTTCGTAGCGCGTAGTTGATCGTGTGTGTGTTGCTATTTGTGCACCCCTGGAGGGTAAAACTTTCTAAAAGCCGTGTCCGCGGTTATGGATGACTTGGAGCACAGTATCTTGATCATAGACAACTATAACTAAAGTAGTACTATAAATTTGTTTTTTATATATGTAGTAATCAGTTTCACTACAACGGAATGAGTAAATAAAATTGCCAACAACTGATGGTTTTGGGATGTCTTATGCTAATGGTATCTGACTAGTAAGTATTACAACTATAATGAAATGGTTAACTAAAACTGCCCACTATTTATGATATCAGGATGACTCATGCTATTTATATCTCACTAGTAAGTGCTTGAACTATAATGGAATGAATAAAAATGCTAGCTGTCGTGGAAATGGCCATGGCAGTCGCTGCCACTGGCAGCAATTGAGTGTTTCGTGAGGAAGAGTTGGCGGCCATCTGCGGTGCGAGATGGGGGCGGATGCACATGGGTTTACCCAGGTTCGCCCCCCCGAGGGTAAAGACCTACTCCTGCTAGATTAGATTATGAGAGAGCGAGTTACAGGGGTGGCGAGCTCGGCGGCTAGGCAGCGAGTCGCTTGAGGGGGTGTATGATGGAACGTAAGTCTCTAGGATACCCTAGGAAGGTTTATATACGAAGCACCTCGCTAGGGTTTACATGTTATCCCCGAACAAGATAAGGATCCAGAGACTTTTGACCTAGTCCGACTGGGCTTCTGCTACGCTCCTGGGCTTCTAGTCACCAGTCGCTGGGCCTTTCCTTCTTTCGTAATCCAGTCGCCGTCTTCTAGACGCACTCGCAGGCCTTTCTGCCCGATCAGAACATCCTGCTGGGCATACCCCCTTCGGCATATCCCCATCAGTAGTCCCCGAGGCCATCGTTGATGCAGGCGTGGGCGTCCTTTTGGCGGTCGGAGTAGGCGAGCCCAATTTGGGCGTCCAGTCGAGTTGGCGATGGACTCCATTAGGACCAAGGAGAATTTCCTCATGTTTCCACTCGCCGTCTCAATGAATGTCACCGCCGCCTAGTCGTCGTGTCAGTGAGTGGAAAGACTGGCGAGTGGCGGGTGGACTAAAGGAGTTGGACCGTCAAACCTGGTCAAACTATCTGTTGGAATTTCGAACGGTAACTACGACGTAATTACCGCGCGTAACGGCTATCCTGATTTTGGTGGGTGGCGTTTCCCATATAAGGGGAGTGATGGTTCAGTTCCGCAGTCCTTCTTCGCATTCTTCACTCTTTCTCATTCGTTCTTCCTTCCTCCAATCTTCCTGCCCGCGTCCTTCCGACTTGTTCTTTCCGCATCACGCGATTCCTCATCCTACCCGATGGCGCCTCCTAAAGGCTCATGGGGAAAATCCAAGTGCACCACGGCCCAGCTTAGATCTTTTGAAGACGCCAGAGTGCTCCGCAAGGGGAATTGGTGGGTTCCCCCTCCTCTGAGACCGAGCCAAAGCCGCGACCCGGCGAGTTCATCTGCTTCCCCCGTCATCTTGAGAGGGGTCTAGGGTTCCCCACCTCTCTCTTTTTCCGCCGCTTCTGCGCGTATTACGCGATCAAGCCATCGGATCTTGGTCCGCACAACATTGAGCAGCTGGCGATCTTTGTCGCCTTCTGCGAATGTTACCTTGGCTGCAGGCCGTATTTCCCGCTATGGCTGGAGCTCTTCCAGGGCCGCATCGGGCGCGAGGCGTCTAGCGGCTTGATGCTGCCCGCAGGCGGAGTCACGTTTCAACTGAAGCCGAAGGCCAATTTCGTCAAGCTCCTCTTGCCGAAGAAGGCCGCCAGTGAGTGGAAGAAAAGCTGGTTCTACATCAAGGAAGCCACTCCCTCCGGCGAAGTGGCTCTTCCCGAGTTCCTCGCCGAGAGGAGCGAGCCCTGCCGGTTGGCACCGAAGAAGCTTCCCGAGGATCAGTGGATGGCCGTCGCGGAAATGATGGACCAGATCCAGAAGCTGAAGGGCCAGGGGTTGATTCCGATCAACCTCTACAACTGCTGGCTCGGGCGGCGCCTGGTTCCGCTGGCGGCCCGACCGCACTGGATGTATGAATACAGCGGGAAGCACGACCCATCTCGGACCATCAAGGAGTTGTGGGAGGCCGAGGACTACAAGGCCACCCTGAAGAAGATCACCGACGCGGAGTTCACCAGCGTGGCGGTCGGGGTCGCCCCGTACACTCCTGTGAAGAATGAAGCCCCCACAGTAAGTTCTCTTTCCAATTGCTACGTCCGTGTCTCAATTTCAGTCTTCCCGCTTGGTGTTTCTGACTCGTGGTGGCTCTCAGCTTTTTCAGGTGTTGGAGGGCTGGCTCCCTCCGCTTGATGAAGAGGTTCCCTAGGAACTGGATGAGGACTCCGAGGGGGATCCTTTCGACAGCGACGGGAGGAGGAAGAGGTACCTCCCCCAGCTCTCGTGGCTCGCAAGACCCGGATGCAGAGACATCGTGAAGTCGAGGCGAGCCGTATCCTGGATGAGCACGACAAAGGAGACGAGGTCGTGCAGGAGCAGACGTCCCGGCGCACCGCTACGCCGTCGAAGCCCGCGCGCCGGACCAAGTCGCCAGCGAAAAGGCCCGCGTCACCGGCCAAGTCGGCGGTGGTGTTCGAGTCGGATGAAGATTCCGACGATGAAGGTTCTCCCGAAGTCTCGCACAAGGCCCCAAGGGACACAGCCCCGACGAAGGGGTCGGAGGGCGAGGACACGGAGGTGGTAGTAGAGGTTCCCCTCGTGGAGATTGCACCGACGACCTTGAGGGTTCCAGGCCGAGAAGCGCCTGAGACGATGGCGTCCAAGTCGCCACAGCCGTCAAGGGCGGCCACATCGGAGCCAGAGATCCCGGCGACTGCAGCTTCATTGTCAAGGAAGCCCTCGGTTTCGTGGGCTTCAGACGTCTTTGAGAGGGGGCTCGGTCGTAAGCTGGGTCCCGAGTTGGACAAGCCCGCCCACATTAGCACCGGGCTTCGCGTCCTTCCGGTCGCCAAGTAAGTAGTGCTCCCTCGTCCCAATTTACCTTGCTCCTTTTGTATTGTCGTTGTTTTGACTGAGGGGGCTCGCACAGGTCGGGGGCTAAGAAGATTGGGCGTCCTTCGGTGGCTAAGATTCCACCAGCCACCGACGTGGGAGAGGGCGACCCGCCCAAGAAGAGAAAGGCCACCGATGATGTGGCGACCGCCAAGGTCACGAAGAAGCAGAAGGGGGGCGCCGATGCTGCTGCGACCAAGTCAGCTGCTGCGCCAGTCGCCGAAGAAGTGATGGCGACGCGATCGGAACCAGTAGTGGCTACGTCCGCGCCGGAGGCGCCAGCCCCGGCAACTAGCGCCCCTGCTAGAGCGTCGGCGACCTTCCCGTGTTTCATGGCGAGAGGGTTTCTAGGTGTGGCAGACACGCAGTCTCCACAGAATCCAGAAGTCGTGGATGCGGACATTGGGTCCCGCCGCGGGCGCACTTCCTTCACGATCCCGTCGACTGACGCCGGGGAACTTCACAAGATGCTCGGCTCTGCTATTCATGTATGTCCAGTCCCCGAGTTCCTGGTCGCTGAATGTCAGCGTCTGGGAACTGAACCTCTTGCTCCTTTCCAGTCCCCGAATTCCTAGTCGCTGAATTTCGGTGGCTGGGAATTGAGTTTCTTTTTCCTCCTTCTCTAGTCCCCGAGTTCCTGGTCGCTGAATTTCAGCGGCTGGGAACTGGATTTTGTTTTGTCAGATGCTTAGGTGGGTTCTTTGTTTGCAGGGACTGCAAAGGGAGTCGACCGATCGTCAGGCCGCAAGAGAGCGCTTGGAGCGTGACTTGCGCGACGCGCAGGAGGTGAACCGGCAGCTTCATAAGACTATTGGTGAGTATCTGTTTGTCTTTATTCTTCTTTTTCTGGTGTGAGATGGTTGTGTGTAATACTCTGATGTCTTCACTTGCAGATGGTTTCCCGTCTGAGATCTCCAAGTCCCGTGAGGGGTATGTCCCAGCCGTCGAACTGGACGCGGCGAATGGGCGAATAGCCTCCCTGGTCAAGGACTTGGAGGAGGCTAAGGCGGCCTCAATTTCTTCGGAGGAATGGGCGAAGGCTGCCGTCGCCGCGGCTGAAGAAGAACGCAAAGCCACGGACTCCATCATCGTGGGGCTGCACAACGAGCAAACTGCCTTGGAGAAGACATCAAGGAGAACTGCCGCAAACTCCTTGGTGAGTCTCTGTCTTTGCTTTACCCTTTTGTCGAGTCCCCGCTTTGGGGTTTTCATTGTTTCACTAACATCTGATTTTGCAGCTGTGGTAGGCCAAAGCGACCCGGTGGTGCAAACTTACAACGCCTCACAGTGCATGACTGCCGTGGTGAATGCGGCCACGGCCTCGGCGTTGTGCGACCAGGCGGCTCTTCAGGGCGTGTCTCCCACCGAAGTCATCCATGGGGAGCTTACGGAGGTGTGGTGCTATCTGGAAGAGGTGCCCGCCGTTGTGGAATGGATGACGCACTCGGCGTTCAGGCGCGGGGACGCCACAACGTTGAGCTTGGGTCTCGCCCATTTCCCCGATGATTTCGACCTTGAAGATGTGACGAGTGGCTATCCGTTGGCGACCGGCACGGTGGAGATGTCAAAGGTGCTGAGGCTGACCGCGAAGGCCACCCCTTATGCCGATCGTGTCCTGGCGATGGGGGATTTGCTGCCATATCAGGAGATGGTGTTGGCGCCTGGCGACCCCGAGCCGGAGCACCGCGACATGAAGTCGGAGCAGCCCTTCCGTTCATCGTTGTCGAAGTCGCTGAAAACGTACCCGTGGCAGCCTTTTGTGCGCGTCAAGGGGGGTGGCGCTGCTTCTTCATCAGGGCCTGTGGAGTAAACAATGTAATTGTCCAAGTTGTAATGTGTGCCAAGTGGCGAATGCTGTAAGGTATTTTTGCAATGTATGCCACGGGGAGTCGATCGACTTGTGTTGTGATTAGGAATGTGTGTTGTGTTTTGTTTAAGAATTGTTTTGATTGAGCGAGTCCCCGAGCGCGTCCGCTCTTTAATGGGGTATAACTCAATTGTGTACTTTTGTGTATTTGTTTTATTTATGCATTGTTTTTATCCCTCGCGTCTTCTGGGTGGCGAGTCCCCGAGCGCGAGTAGGACTGACATATGAGAGAGTCCCCGAGCATGATGCCCGACCGTATTGGTCATGCTCCTGTTGCAGGTTGTGTGTGCGTTGTTGGTAATGCGTCTCCTCTTCTGGCCCGGAGAGCCAGTCGCTTGGCGAGCCCTAGACAGCTCTCTTACTTGGTGTATTCCCGAGCCGCGTGGTGATTCCCGTTTTGCGGAGTCCCCGTGCGTGGTACTTAACCGTTTGAGTCGCTTTGCACGAGGGTGGGAGGGACAGATCGTTGTGAGAAGCGTGTACCAGATGTCTTGGCCCGGCGGGCTAGTCGGGCTAGGCGACTCCAATGGCAGCTCCGGGTTGGCGTTTTTCATGGACGACCCAAGGCCCGAATATTTCTGGTGCCCTTGTGTCGCACTACTTAGCCGTGTCGGTCGCTCGACCAGAGGTTGACTTCCGTGAGTAGCGTATTGCTAGTATGTACGAGTGCGAGTGGCACAAGAATATGGCGAGTGGACACAATTTGTGCGATCCGAATGAATTTCATTATATATTCCGATGGAGTATAGTGTGAGGTTCTAGGTATAGAACTTCCTGAGGAGGTTTACATTCCATGGCCTCCTGACCTCCAATTGGCCGTCGCCCCGTACGTCGATGAGGTAGTAGGCATCGTTGCCAAGGACCCGGCCTATGGCGAATGGCCCCTCCCATGGGGGGGAGAGCTTGTGCATGCCCTTCTTGTCCTGGGCCAGTCGCAAGACCAGGTCGCCTTCCTAGAAGGTGCGAGTCTGCACTCGGCGGCTGTGATAGCGGCGGAGTCCTTGCTGGTATATGGTGGTGCAGGAGCGAGCCAGGTCACGTGCCTCGTCGAGTTGATCGATGCTGTCTTGGCGGGCGACCTCGTTGGCCGCCTCTACGTAGTTGGCGACTCGAGGTGAGTCATGCTCTAGGTCGGTTGGCATTACGGCCTCGGCGCCATACACCATGAAGAAGGGCGTGAACTCGGTTGATCGGTTGACGGAGGTGCGAATCCCCCATATCACGGAGGGGAGCTCGTCGACCCAGCATCCAGGGGTGCGCTCGAGGGGCACCTGTAGTCACGGCTTGAGCCCGTGGAGGACGCTCCGATTGGCGCGCTCTGCTTGGCCATTTGATTCCGGATGAGCGACTGATGCGAGTCGAGTCGGATGCCATGTTCTTCACAGAATTCCGCCATGGCCCCTTTGGCAAAGTTGGTGCCGTTGTCTGTTATAATGCTGTGCGGGTAGCCGTACTGGTAGATGAGTTCACGTAGGAACTTGGTGGCTGTCTTGCCATCACACTTTTTTATCGGCTTGGCCTCGACCCATTTGGTGAACTTGTCGACTGCGACTAGGAGGTGAGTGAAGCCAGACGGGGCCTTCTTGAACAGGCCTACCATGTCCATGCCCCATACGGCGAATGGCCACGTGATGGGGATTGTCTTGAGTGCCGAGCCAGGGAGGTGCGTCTGGTTGGCGTATTTCTGGCACCCGACACATCGTTGGACGATGTTGGTGGCGTCGGCGTGCACGGTCAGCCAGTAGAAACCGTGCCGCATGGCCTTGGTGACTAGCGACTTGGCACCGGCGTGATGGCCGCAGTCGCCGGCGTGAATGTCCCGGAGGATCTTGCGGCCTTCTTCTGGCTGTACACAGCGCTGGAACACGCTAGTCACACTACGCTTGTGGAGCTCGCCGTTGATGATGACGAAGGATTTGCAGTGGCGCACGATCATTCGCGCCTCTGTCTCATTGCTCGGTAGGAGTTTGTGTTCCAGGAAGGCGACGTATGGTGCTGTCCAGTCGCTAGGTACCACAACCATGGCGACTAGGGCCGGTTCTGGTTGCAGTGGGATCCCGACGTCGATCTCTTTTGGTGGGCTGACCGATGGTTTGTGGATGATGTCGAGGAAGACGCCTACTGGTGGCGCTTGTCTGGTCGATCCGATGCGGGAGAGGGTGTCTGCCTCCTCGTTTTTGCGCCTATCGATCCACTCGACGGAGTAGCCGTCGAAGTGTCCTCCCAACTGATCGACGGCTTGGCGGTATGCGATCATTGTTGGGGAGACAGCGTCGCACGTCCCGGCGACTTGGCCGGCGACTAGGTCGGAGTCGCCATAGCATCGCAGGCGGTTGACGTTCATCTCCTTGGCGGCTCTCATGACGTGAAGGAGGGCCTCATATTCTGCCATGTTGTTGGTGCAGGGCTTGAAGTTGAGGTGGAGCACGTAGCGGAGCTTGTCTCCTTTGGGGGAGGTCAGGATGAACCTAGCCCCTGCGCCGTCGGTGTTCTTGGAGCCCTCAAAGTGGAGCGACCAGTAGTGGAGGTATGGGAGCTTCTCTGGCTACTGTGCTTCTTCCCAGTCTACGAGAAAATCAGCCAGGGCTTGTGACTTGATCTCTTTGTGGGGCTCGTACTTGATGTTGTGGACGCCGATTTTGACGGCCCACTTGGCGACTCGCCCGGTCGCCTCGCGATTGCGTATGATGTCCTGCAGGGGCGCGGAGGAGACCACCGTAATTGGGTGCTCCTGGAAGTAGTGTGGGAGTCGCCGCTGTGCCCGGAATACCGCGTACAAGTGTTTGGTATGCGGGTAGCACTGTCGTGAGTCCGTCAGGACTTCGCTGGTGTAGTAAACGGGGCGCTGTATGGGGTGCTCCTTGCCCTCTTCCGGTCATTCGACGACCATCACGGTGCTGACGACTCGAGTAGAGGCCGCGACATAAACGAGCATTGGCTCCGTGTCGAGTGGCGCGGAGAGTAGTGGTGCCGCAAGTAGCACTTCTTTTAGTGCTTTGAGCGCGTCATCGGCCTCCGCGTCCCATTGGAACATGGGGTTCTTGCGCATCAGGCGGTAGAGGGGCATTGCCTTCTCGCCTAGTCAGGGGATGAAGCGACTGAGGGCCGCGACTCACCCGGCCAACTTTTGGACGTTGAGCAGGCACTTGGGTTTCCCGAGTCGCGCGATGGTATCGATATTGGTGGGGTTGGCTTTGATGCCTCGCTTGGAGACGACATAACCCAGGAGTTGTCCGGTGGGAACGTCAAAGGTGCATTTTCCGGGGTTCAGCTTGATGTTGTACCTCCGCAAGTTTGCAAAGGTTTCGGCTAGGTCGGTGAGTAGATCGTCCTGGCAGGTGGATTTTACCACCACGTCGTCGATGTAGACATGAATGTTGCGGCTAATTTGGTTTGCTAGACACTCCTGCATGCACCTCTAGTATGTGGCACCTACATTCTTTAGGCCGAACGTCATGGCCGTGTAGCAAAATGCGCCGAATGGCGTTATGAACGCCGTCTTCTCCTCGTCCTCGACCGCCATCTTGATCTGGTTATAACCAGAGAAGCATCGAGAAAGCAGAGCGACTCGGATCCCGCGGTCGAATCGATGATCTGATCGATCCGCGGTAGGACGAACTCCTCCTTCGGGCAGCGCTGTTGAGGTTGGTGTAGTCAATGCACATTCTCCATGTGTTGTTCTTTTCTAGAACCAGGACTGGGTTTGCCAGCCACTTGGAGTACTTGATTGGCCGAATGAAGCCTGCGGCTAGCAGGCGCTGAACTTCCTCGGTGATTGCTCGACGGTGCTCTTCATTGAAGGGCCGTAGCGACTGCTTTACTGGTCACACTTTGGGGTCGGTGTTGAGTTTGTGCTCAACGAGTTCCCTTGGGACACCTGGCATGTCAGATGGCTTCCATGCAAAGATGTCGCGGTTCTCACGGAGGAACCCGATGAGCGTGCTTTCCTATGTGGGGCTCATGTGCGCCCCAATGGTGACCGTCTGGCTGGGGTCGCCTGGGACGAGCTCGACGGTGCGGGTGTGCGTGGTCGCCTCGAACGTGGAGTTTGTGGCAGTTGATTTCTTCAGGATGGTGGGGTCGTCCTTGTTGATGTTGCCCATGTATTTCGCGAGCTCCTCCACGTGGTCGGTCTCCGCGGCGATGACGGCGTCGGCGAGCTCGGCGCCCTTGTCTTCGCATTCCACGGCCATGTCGGGGTCGTCGTGGACGGTGATGATGCCGCTTGGCCCGGGGAGCTTCATCATGTTGTGGGCGTAGTGTGGGGTCGCCATGAACTTTGTGAATGCCTGGCGGCCTAGGACGCAGTGGTAGGGGCTGCGGAAGTTCACCAGCTCGAAGACAATCCTTTCCGTGCGATAGTTTGCTGGAGTGCCGAAGGTGACTGGCAGCGTCACCTTCCCGATCGGGTACGCCTTCCGACCAGGGACGATGCCGTGGAAGGTCGTCAGTGTTGGCTCGATGGCTGCTTCTGGGAGCTGGAGCCTTTTGAACATGTCGAGGTACAAGATATTGATGGAGCTCCCACCGTCCATTAATGTCTTGGGCAGCCAGTAATCGGCCACCTTGGGCCTGACTACCAGCGACTCGCCCTAGGTATTCGATCCTTGGCGCATGGTCCTGGCGACTCTAGGTGATGCTCTGCTCGGACCAGTTTAGGAAGCAAGGGATGTCGACTTGCGTCACTGCATTGACGGCGACCGTGCGGGTGAGCACCTTCTTCTCGCGCTTGGTGCCGAGTCCGGTGAAGGTATGTAGCGAGCCGATGGCGGTGCCGAAGCCGCCACCGTTCCCGTTGTCCCAAGGTGGGTTGTTGTTGGGGTCTTCCCTTGCTCGTCTCGCCTTCTCAATCTCTTTGAGAGAGTGGCAATCGGCGGTGGTGTGGGTGGCGGGTTTTCCCTCCCTGCTATGATAGATGCAGGGCTGATTGAGCAAGGCGGCGGGGTCGAATTTCGGCCTCGTCGTGTTGTTGGCGCGGTAGTTCCCGCTGTCGCGGTAGTTTCCTCCATCGCGGCGGTAGTTCTTGGAGCCATGCTGGCCGTAGCCGGCGTTGGTGATGAAGTCGACTCGCTCGTCCATGCGGCGCTTGCCGGTGATGCGGGTGTTGCTGTAGCACATGTCGTGTAGGCGCCTGCTGTCGTGGATGCTAGTGCGGCATCGTCCTCCCAACTCGTCGTCGGAGTCTTGGTTGGGGTCTTCCTCCGCATAGCGCTTGGCGATCTCGAGGAGGTTGGGGATGTTGTCTAGCGTCCGGTAGACCCTCTTGATCTTGGCGACCAGGGGTTCATACCGGCACGCGTTCTTGAAGCAGTGTATCATCGTGTCTGGGTGGATGCCGGAGGCGTTTATCCACTGTTCTTGCCATCTTTGGATCCACCGGCGAGTCGACTCGCGTTGTCCCTAGATGCATCGCTCCAGGTCCTCTATGGTGGTGGCGCGGGTGTAGGAGCCCTCGAAGTGCCTGACGATGGCGTCCCGCATTTCTTCCCAGGAGTCGATTCTGTTGGCGGGGAGCGTGTTGATCCACTGCCGCGTCGCACCCTCCATCATCAGGGGGAGGTAGCGAGCGGCGAGCAGGTCGGTGTGGCCTACGATCCCCATTGCCATGAGGTATGTGTCCAGCCAAACAGCGGGGTCATACGTCGGGTCGTACTTCTCGATCTCCTTGGGGGCCTTGAAGTTGGCGGGATATTTTTCCCCGTGAATCATTGGTCCAAAGCATTGCGGCCAGAGTCGGCTGAGCGAGCCTCTTGGCTCCGGGTCGCCGCGTTTGGTGACGGTGTGCCGCAGGTCATAGGGCTGGCGAGACCGCCACACCTGATTATTGATGATGTGCGTTCGGTCATCGAGAGGCTGCCCGTTGGCAGCTACCGTGTTGTTCGCCGGTCGCGGCTCGTTGGTTGACAACGCGGGATTTGCGGCCCTTGGTTGGTTCGCCAGGGGCTGGGGTGGTGGGCAAACTAATGCGTTAGCCATGGTGGGGTGGCCGCTGGATGCCGCCCTGCTTTCTGACGAGCGGGAGTACATCTGCCCCGCGGATAAACTCCCTCGGCTTGTTGCTCGACGGCCCTAATGAGTAGGGCATTGGCGTACTGGATCTGTAGCGCGCCATCGCCTTGGACGTCGAGGTTGGCGATCGTGGCGTCAGCCGCGATGATGTTGTCTATCGGGGTGGAGTATAGTGGTAGCCTGTTGGCATCACGGGCTTGCGGCGAGATGATGATCCGCGGTTGGTCTGGCGGGGGCGCGCGACCCATGGGTGGTGGAGGGGCCCCAGTCGCCGGCGCACCAGGTGGTGGTCTTGCGGGGTTGCTCCCGCCTGGCGGCGCGTTCTCGCAGTATTCGCGCTCGGCGGCGCGTGTAGGATCGCCTTCGTCGTTGAAGTTCAGGACGCGGCCCTGAAGGTTGGAGTTCAGGCGGGTCCTGATACGGCGCTGGTGATAGAGCGACAGCTCACGTGCCGTCTCTCGTTCGAGGCGGTATTTCTCGCGCTGGGTGAGTTCGTTGCATTGCACCTCCGCGAGCCGCAGGCGGGCTTGCTCCACCTCCGTGGCCGTCGCGGTCGACGGGATCGGCATGGAGAATGGATCTGGCGGGGCGGTCATGCTGCCTGCCATGTAGACCGCATTGAAGCAATTGGATCTGGCGCGAAAATCCTCGGGGGATTCCGAGCCGGAATCGGAGTCGAAGATCCCCAGGATGGAGGGGTCCTCGAAGTCCTCTGGGTTGGAGACTCGCGTGATGGAGTCCTCCCGTGATGCGGTGGTGATGGATCCGTCGACCGATGCAGGGGTCACGGAGTCGGCGTCGTCGTTTAGGGCGTCGTCGTTGGTGGCGGCGTTAGTATCGACCGCATCGCTAGCGGCCGAGTCGTACTCGGTGACGAGACCCCTGATGGAACGAACCTGCTCCTCCAAAAGCAGATCACGGTGTGGAGGCGACCCGCCGACGATCACCGTCGCGGCTGGATCGACCGCGCCGGTGAAGCCGACGAAGAGGTTGATGGAGCCGACTGGCATCACCGCGACATGAGTGACCGGACGTGACGCCGGGATGTAGCTGCTGGGCAGGATCTGCAAGATCCCGCCGATGGCGATCATGCGACCGATGGCGAGCGGCCGATCGATCGGCGAATAGGGTCTCGCCGCAGAACTCAGGCCAGTCCCGCTATGCCCCACGGTGGGCGCCACTGTCGTGGAAATGGCCACGGCAGTCGCTGCCACTAGCAGCGATTGAGTGTTTCTTGAGGAAGAGTTGGCGGCCATCTACGGTGCGAGATGGGGGCGGATGCACATGGGTTTACCCAGGTTCGGCCCCCCGGAGGGTAAAGACCTACTCCTGCTAGATTAGATTATGAGAGAGCGAGTTACAGGGGTGGCGAGCTCGGTGGCTAGGCAGCGAGTCGCTTGAGGGGGTGTATGATGGAACGTAAGTCTCCAGGATACCCTAGGGAGGTTTATATACGAAGCACCTCGCTAGGGTTTACAAGTTATCCCCGAACAAGATAAGGATCCGGAGACTATTGACCTAGTCTGACTGGGCTTCTGCTACGCTCCTGGGCTTCTAGTCGCTAGTCGCTGGGCCTTTCCTTCCTTCGTAATCTAGTCGCCGTCTTCCGGACGCACTCGCAGGCCTTTCAACCCGATCAGAACGTCCTGCTGGGCATACCCCCTTCGGCATATCCCCATCACCACCTGTGTGAGTTCCTTGGTTTGACTTCCTCTTTTGGTCTCGAGGGGAAATACCAGTATGGGTATGATTGGTGTTAGTATCATGTTAGTCCCAAATAGGTCTTTCTTATCCCTCTCTAATAGCCGATAGTTCTATCGAGTCTCTATATGTTGTGTAGTGCATGCTTCGCTGCCGCTTCAGTCCACCATACCTATGTAGGCGTGAGCCACCGAATGCTAGACTCATCGTGTACTGGCCTCAGTACTGACCGCTTTCTTTCTCCTCTGCCCTTTGTTGGCACCCCTTTTGTTTTAGCAGGTTTGAGATCGACGTCGTTAGCAGGGTTACCCTTCCGTCTTGGCCTGGGTAGGGTTATGGATGCCATTGGTTATTCTTCAAGGATCTTAGCCCCATTTGCTTCTTATCCGTACTCAGATGTGTATCGTTTTTAAGGTGATTTGGATCTTTGTATTGTATATCTGTATTCTTGACTCATTGAGTCGCTATTGTATATATAAGTTTTGTGGGTTCCATTGTGAACTATTGTGTAATGATATTACTTCGTTTTCCACCCGCACGCAAGTGCCTGGTGGGCATCTTTGAATCGTTTCTATGCGGGTTTGGTGGGAAACGCTGACTCTGCATAGGGCCGATTCGAGGGTGTTACAAAGTGGTATCAAAGGTTAGTAGTTACAATACCCCACTAGTCCAGCCTATAGGATAACCTATCTAACGGACGATGTAAAGTGTTAGAACTATTTTCAAAATATCGGTTGGATAGATTTGATATGGTCTGCTTTTACTCCTTACCACTCTGTTATTCTCCTATTACCTCTACGTGGTTTAATCTTCTCTCTTACTTTCTTCAAGTCTAGGATTTCTCGTGGCTTGGTTTCTGTTGTACCTTCAGGGTTTCGATTCGTTTTTGCAATGGTGTTTCCAAATCTGGTGTTCGTGCTATCTGAGAAGCCTTCATCTGTTGTACCTTTCGGTGGATCAAAATTCACTGAAATCTTTCTTTGTATCTTCTGGTGTATTCCAATGTGACGACATCATCTGCATCAGATCCGATGAAGAGACTGCATCACTCCTTTGTTTTCTAAGCGCTACTTGTCAAGATCTTCAGTCTGAAATCCGTGAGTTTGTTGCATGATTCTCTTATTCTTGTACAGAGTAATGCTTTGAGTGTGGGATGGAGTCACGAACATACAACTACTGACGAGGGTTTAACTCATCAATACCCATTGTTATGTACTTGGGTTCGAGGAATTGGGATGGGCTGAAAGTCTCGATTGGCTAGCAAACAAGCACACAGGGATGCAAGGTTTACCCAGGTTCAGGCCTCGTAGAGGACCCTACTCCTGCTTGTCTGCTCTTGATTGATGATGATCCGAAGGATTACAATGTCGCCGATGGCGGTGTCGCGCAGATTAGATCTGGCGTATGGGAGATCATAGATCTATCTATTGTCTATTGCAGTGTCTATATCTATTGTCTATTGTGGGAGTCGCGATGTCTAGATCTATTGTGCCATAGCGTGTCCTCCTCGTTGGACCCTCCTAGCCTTTATATATGGGGAGACTAGGTCTTAGGTACCAATACGAGTTGGTTACAAGTTAGATTAGAACTCTAGTCTTGAGCTTTCCTTGTCTTGTCCGTTTGGGAGTCTGTGTCCATATGGGCTTCATACCACTCGAACCGTCATAGGCGTCATGGACCTTGGCAATTCGTCGAGTGGGCCTTCCGTCGAGCCGCACCAGGTAGGCTGTAGTCGAGTGCCTATTGGGCATACCCATTTCAACTACTCTTATCATTCGTTTTGCACATTGAATGGGTGTATCAATGTAATTATTACTCCTCTCCACAGAAGTTAGAGGTGGCTTAATCTTTTGATACCTTTACCTTCGTTTTTGTTTTTTCGGAGTGCTCTCTCGATGAAGGTGAACAACAATCCCTTGTTGGTGGTGTCGCTAATTTCAATATGGAGTAAGAATCATTGTTAGTGGTGTCGCGAGGACCTACCCAAAGCACGAAGGTTCAAATCGCCGGCCTTCTTCCCCACACCATGAGGCAGATCTCGAGGGCGAGATCCATTGTTAGTGGTGTCGAATTGTAACACCCGGGTAAAACTACTACTAGAAAATTGCTTGGTGTTTTGCTTTGTGTATCATCATGACTGGTTGCTCATGTCATCATGCCACATTGCATTTGAGCATCTTCATGTCTTCATGCATATGTTTGCTAAACTATTTCTATAAGCCTATCCTTGTTTTCTATTTGCCCCCTCTTTAGTTCAAATGTAAAACCGGTCCTTCCGGATATTTTATTTTGTCTAAAAACTATGTATAAAAGCCTTTTTAAAAATAAAACATAAAAATAAAATTGTTTTAGGGGAGGCAGCCGCTGGCTAGGCCCAAAAGCCTAGCCAGCAGCCACCTACTACCCCAAACCTTAAGTCTAAACCTAACCCTAACCAACAGCAGCAGCCGCACCCCACACACCTGGTCACACCCTGCACCCTCTCCCGGTCACAACCAGGCACACGGCTCGCCTCGCCCGCACCTACCGCTACACGCCTCGACACGCTCTCGCCCTAGAACGTTTCCCCAGCCCCACCTCGCATACATCACATGCAGGACGTGTCCCGTCCCCGTCTCTGCATGATCCTCTCGCCTCTCCTCTTGATCCCACCTACCCTGCATCCTCCCTCACCCCGCGTCCCCACCGCCTCGCTCTCTCTCGACCCGCATCACTGCTTTGCCTCGCCTTCCTCTATCGCCGCAAGCAGGTGCCACCGCCTGGCTCTCCACCGACCCTGCCATCCTCGCCTCAGCAAGTGCCGCGGAGCCCTACCCTGCATCGAGCTTCGCTGCCATCTTCTCCCAAGCGTCACTGCTGGCTCGACCTCTCCCCGCCACCGTTGCTAGGGACCCGAGCTCCCCGCGACCGGCGCCCTCGCCCCGTCCTTTTCTCCCTACTCTGCTCGTCCCGCGTGGCTATGCCCGTCGTTGACCTGGACCTCCATCCCGCGCTCGATCTCCTGCCACCATCAACGCTAGAGCCGCCCCGCCTGGTTGTGCCCATCGTCGACCTGGACCTCCGTCCCACGCTCGATCTCCTGCCGTCATTAACCCCCGAGCCGCCCTGCCTACGGAGAGCTCCCCTGCTTCCGCGCCGGCGAGTTCTTTGCTACGACGCCGCCCCTGGTTCCCTTCTGCAGCCGCCGTGGCCCCGCCTCCTCGAGCACCGCCACCACTGGCACCATCCACCCTCCCTGAGCGCCCTTCTCCAAGCCCCTTCTCCGACCCCTCCCCCCGTGTCCTCGCGCCTCACCTCGTCGTCATGGCAACCCTGTCTCCCTGCTCCACATGCAGGCATCCGACCATCGTCGACCCGTGCCTAGTACAAATACTAGTGGTGTGGTGATGTTGCGTTTTGTTCAAGCCCTCCATGTGGATCAGAACAAGAAATTGGACAAGGACCTCGGTGGTGCTATTTGCCACTAGGAAACTGATGCGCTATGTTTGTCTCGGCTATCCCTCAGTGCCCAATCTAAGATCACCACCGACAACCAAAGCCGAGCACCAAGTTCTCCTTCACCGATGATAAGCACGTCATCATGGAACCGAAGGACACCAAACGATATGAACTCCTTCTTGGAACGTCAAAACCTCTGACCTGGACCCAAAGAGTGTCTTCACAGAATGCCGAGGACCCCTTCACGGAACCCGAAGACCGTACCTGAAGATTTCCTAGCCAGCACCGCGCCAAGTTCTCCAATCCCGGATCCGAAGACTGAACCCGAACCCCTCCAAACCAGATCGTCGACCCTAAACGTGCGACCCTAAGCCTCTATTTTAGTAATATGATATTTGACTTGTTGCATATTAAATATATTCATGTTTGCATACATTGCATCATGTCGATTTGGGGGCATTATGCCGATTCATCTCATAATTAAATATGGAGAACATATGCGGGATTTTCTAGTCTTATATTGGCTCCATTTAAATTTGTGTAGCGAACCAATGCCATGTTTTGCCTTTCTATTTCAACATTTAAATTGCGGGGTACCTAAACAACATGAACCTCTTAATTAAATGTTGGGACCCTGGTTCTGCTTAACATTGCCTAGTTGCACCGCATCATTGCCATGTCATACATCATACATGCATCATGCCCGATCTTCTGCCGTAGTATTAAATAGTGCATCCGGTGTTTTTCTTTTATTGCTTTGCTTCTTCACGGAATTAGGCCGATGAGTTGTTTCTAGTGTTGACCCGGTCTCCGGTGTATCTTCGGCAGTGTTTCCCAGGCGAGCATTGATACATTGCAAATGTATCTATAATTTTTGATGTTTCATGCTTGGTTTTATCTACTTTCTTGAGTTTTGTTCCAGCTTTGGAGTACTTTTCATATGATTTCTTGGACTAACCTATTAACAAGATGCCACAGTGCCAGTTTCCCGTTTTCTGCTGTTTTTGGTTCCAGGAAAGTCAGAAAATGAATATTCTCGGAATTGGACGGGACAAAAGCCAAAGTTCATATTTTTCCGGAAGACTCACGGAGCAAGAAGACGAGACGGAGTGGGGACACAGGGTGGCCACACCCCTAGGCGCGGGCAACCCTAGGCCGTGCCAAGGGATGGTGTGGGCCCCCTGGCCGGCCACCGACCTTGCCTCCTTCGCCTATAAGAGCCTCCCGATACCAAAACCCTAAATAATCAATCAGAAATTCACAAAAAGTTTCGTAGCGCCTCCGCCACTGAAGGGGAGATTCGGGGGACAGAAAGTCTCTATTCCGGCACCCTGCCAGGACGGGGAAGTGCCCCCAGAGCCATCTCCATCAATCTCCATCACCATTGCTGATTCCCATGATGAGGAGGGAGTAGTTATCTCTCGAGGCTAAGGGTTCTACCGGAGCTATGTGTTCATCTCTCTCTATGCATGATATTATTGAGATCATGAGCTTGTAATCTATAGATCTACCTTGCTACTCAAGTGCTTTAATAGATCTCTGCTCTCCCCATGTGTGTGAAAGTGACAGCATGCACACCATGGTGGCACTTAGGCTAGAGATTACAAATACTTGTTATGAGTTATATTTGGAGTTGGATGTCTTTATGAAATTGTGGTGTTTGTTGGACTCATCTAGTACTCAAGGTGACAGTGTGGGGTTTTCTAGATGGGAAAGGCTTACTTTGAGGAGTGATGTTATAGCCCTACCATGGATAAGAGTGTCCAACCAGAGAGTAGTTAAGAGTAGTATCATGAAGATAATATATTTATATGAGAGTGTTCACTAGTGAAAGTATGATCCCTAGGCCTTGTTTCTAAGCATTTAAACACCATTTGCAACTAGATCTGTTACATGTTTGCTTTCTTCCATCTTTATTTCAGTTTGCCTTTAGTCTTTTCCACGCCATCAAGCTATTTTCTATCACCGTTATCACTTATAATTATCTATACCACTTGTATTTCACTATCTCTTCGCCGAACTAGTGCACCTATACACCTGACATGTATATTGAGTGTGTTGGGGACACAAGAGACTTCTTGTATCTTGATTGCAGGGTTGCTTGAGAGGGAATACCTTTGACCACTTCCTCCCTGAGTTCGATAAACCTTGGGTGATCCACTTAAGGGAAAACTTGCTGCTATTCTACAAACCTCTGCACTTGGAGGCCCAACAACTGTCTGCAAGAATAGAAGTGCGTAGACATCAAGCTATTTTCTGGCGCTGTTGCTGGGGAGGTAAGGTAAAAGGTATTCACACCGGAGGATTAAAAAAGAAGAACCTCCCACGGCAAATGCCTATGTTCTAGCGCCGTTGCCGGGGAGGTAAGGTAAAAGGTACTCACATCCTCCGGTGTGAGTGCTCGAAGTTATTTCCTTTAGATTCTGCAATTTTGTCTTTTTGTTTCTTGTTTTCACTAGTTAGGCTTAATGGAAAACAACAACAAAATTAGAGAGCTTTATAGTATTTATCTTGAGTTAGGACATGAAGTGTTTGAAGAGAAAATTAAAAAACCTATGGAACTTTATTTGCATGCTAATAGCAATGTTGTTAGTATGAATTCTTTGGACACCATTATTGCTAATGCTGTGGAAAAGTCTAAGCTTGGGGAAGCTAGTTTTTATGAAAATGATCTTTTTAGTTCCCCGACTTTCGAAGATAGCTATTCTATTGCTTATGATGATACCAAACCTCTAATATATGATGATTACAATGATGAATATGATATTTTCAGTCCACCTACTATTGAGGAGACAATTAATTATGATTACAATATGCCTCCTATATTTGATGATTATGGTGATGAGAGTAATAATGATAGCTATTTTGTTGAATTTGCTCCCACTATGATTAATAAGAATGACTATGCTTATGTGGAGAGTAATAATTATTTTATGCATGTGGCTCATGATAAGAATGTTTCGTGTGATAGTTATATTGTTAATTTTATTCATGATGCTACTGAAAGTTATTATGAGAGAGGGAAACATGGTTTTATGCATCTCAATATATTAAGTTTCCCCTCTTTATGTTGAAAGTCTTGAAGTTGCACTTGTTTTGCTTTCCTATGCTTGTTGCTTTGTGCTTTCATGACTTGTTTCTTTACAAGATTCCTACGCATAGGAAGTGGGTTAGACTTAAATGTGTTTTGAATTTGCTTCTTGATGCTCTCTTTTACTTCAATTCATATTTCTTATGTGAGCATCCTCTCAAACTATCATGCCAAACTTAAAGGCGTTAAAGAAAAGTACTTATTTGGAGATAACCCAAAAGTTTTAGATGAGTCTTGGAAGTTATTACTTCAGTAATAACCACTACTTATCCTTTTTATTTGCTTTTTGTGCCAAGAGTAACCTCTAATGAGAGAGAAGTAGTCATTGGGAAAGTTGCTGTCCTGAAACAGATTTCTGTGCTTCACCGTAACAATTCGTGTAAAATCTCTGTACGTCCTTTTGAGGCGTGAATTTTTGTGCTTCTTCCCCCATGTTGTTATCTAACTTTCGTTAGTTCAACACTTTTCTATTTGAGCAACAGAAGTTCTTCGAAAAAAATTCGTATTTACCTGCTAGTACGTTTTGACAGATTTCTGCCATTATTTGCATTTGCTTCTTGTTGGTTCCTTTTTGAGTTCTTTTTGGGGAATTGAGCTTTTTGAGGGAAGTGATATAGTAGCTTGTGTTTTAATGGAAGTTTTATTGGTGTTGGAACTGAACCTAAATACTTATTATCTTGAGTGCACTAATGTTGCTAATAAAGATTGTGTGAAGTTTTGTATGAAGGAAAAATTTCAGGTGTATGGAAGGAATGAGTAATGAGATGAAGGATGGACTAAAGCTCAAGCTTGGGGATGCCACGCATGTCATCCCAAGAAATATCCAAGAAGTACAAGCATCAAAGCTTGGGGATGCCCAAGGCATCCCCTTCTTCATTAATAAAAATCCCAGGTTTCTTCCAAACACTTCATTTTTATTGTTTCATGCACAGTTGTGTTGTTCTTGGAGCGTCTTTGTTTTTGTTTTGGTTTTTCGTTTGCTTTGTTTTCTTAGTTTTCTGAATAAATTGGTTGAACCTCCTCTTTCATACATTGGTTTTCAAATAGTTTGGTTTGGATTGGAAAAGAGTAGGAAAGTTCATGCTTAAGTGGTAAAAAGAGCTTGTTTTTGACTGTGGTCTATGCTTTGTCATGCCATGCTTGATATTGTTTTGGATTTATGATTAGTATTCTTTGTTGTAGCATGACTTGTTATAAACAATTTAGATTGCTTAATGTGCCTTGGATGAATCATGCGTTGTTTAAGCATATTAAAGCATAGTACGGTGGTATTCTCCTTTGATACTTTATTTGGGTTGACTTGGCACATGCTCACACCATGTTATGACTATCTCGAGTCACCATAGCCTTTATGATCCTTTAGTTTTCAACTTGTAGTATCACTTTATGCTTTGATCAATGATGCTTTGTCGCTCTGCATGATTATGGCCATTATTACTCTCTTAGTTTGTCGCTCCCAGTCTTTTGCTAGCCTCCACAACTAAGTATGAGTTCCACTCATGCATCCAACTCCTAACACCAAGTTATTCCAAAGAGTCCACCATACCTACCTATTACCATATGCTATTCCAAGTATATTCATGCTTTTGTTTACCTTCCAAATTAAACTTTTTATGAGAAAACTAGTGATTAAAGCTCTCACGAACTTGATGGCACACTTTACTTTTCTTGCCCTTAATAAACTTGAACCATTGTGTCGTCTATGTTGTATATGCTTGCACTTATTTGTTGGGAATTAGCAGAACCATGCTTTCATGGGGAACGCTTTCAACATTACACTTGGTACTTGTACCTAGTTGATATCATACTCTTTTGTATATGGATGTCGTCGGTGTGAAATGAAAGGGGGGCTTGTAAGTCCATGGAGTTATGTATATGTGTTAGAAAAATGCCTGGGCCGCTGCTCTAATCCATGCTGACATGGTGGAAACCTGCAGCGTAACCATAATGAGCTGTCTATGAAGCATTCTTCTTATATAAAAAGAGTCCTATATTGAGAAAAAAGAGAAAAGAGAAAAAAAAGAGATTATGAAAAGAGGAAAGAGAGAAAAAAGCACCATATTCCCATGGTAAATAAGAAGATTGCTGTCAACACCCGGATTTTTAATCCTAGATGCCAGTTATGCCATACCTCGCAATCCTAGGATTACCATTTTTGCGAGACATAACGGATATGATATCACATTACATCATCCATTACAAACCATACATAAGGTCTTACACAAATAAGGATCTCATGATCCAGTCTTAATACAACATGCAGCGGAAATAAAAGATAAGCGTAGTGGTGGGGTCCATCTTCAAGTGCACAGGCAATGCTGACAAAGGCAGGTAGTCCTAGTTATCATAGCCGTCCTGCTGGCCATCATCTTGGTAGTCTCCTTCATATTCTGGCCATGAGAATAGCCAGGGACAAAAGCCATGAGTACTCTTTAAAGTGCTAAATCTAAGCTTAACTATAAAGTTAACTTTGAAACCTAAGCTGAGTTCTGAATCAAAGAAAGATAAAATAAAGTTCTAGAATCACTTAAGTTGGGAAGCTATTGTCATAAACACAACCCTGTTGTGGTCAAGTCAAGATTCGTCATTCATTCATAAGTTGTTTTGAAAACATCTGACAACGAAACAGTATGGACATTCCAACTGTCCATAACCGCGGACGCGGCTATTCGAATAGTTTGACACTCTGCAGAGGTGGTACACTTTCACCACAAAATTCGATACATCTATCAGGGATAACCTTGAATCATCATACTTAGTATGCAGATAATCAAACATAACCTTTCCTTTACACACCCTAGTATAAGCACCTCTCCTATGAGCATGGCCTCCCAACCATGACCATCTGTCATCTTGGGCACTTCATAGGTGGACAACATTGAGAGGTAACCTCAGCTCAAACCTCTCCCGCGAGGGAACTAATACTAATGCATATAAACTTCCGGCTAAGCCTTACCCAGTTCAGGTAATGTGGTTGTACGGTAAATTTGGAATGGTACCGCATCCGAATCCAACCATCAATTTTATAAAAGGGTTAAGGCTCATGCCTCAACATTTTCATCATCATAAACCATTTGTGTTTCTCAACACATGTCAAAACATCTCAATAGAATGACTCATCATTCCAAGGTTTTCATAATTCATTTTCACCAAGTGCTCCCATCTAAAGTGACTCAAGTTTTAATCTACTCTAAACTACTAAGTTAAGAGTGTTCACTAATGTGGAAAATGATGGGTTCAATCTCATGCCATAGAATGACATCTAAATCTTATCTAAATAGGTCAAGTTTTATACTCTTTATGCTACCTTCAAACAAGTAAGGGACTTTGTGTAAGGTAAAGGGAGTAAAGCTTGAAAGTAAGAGTTGGGGTAACTAGTAGTCAAAGTGGTAGGATCAAAGCATGCCTAAAGCATCTTTGCTTGGGTTATCTAGATTGCAAGGATTTGCTTGCATTGTTAATGGTGGCTTGCTAAAGTATGTTTTGCAAGGGTTAACTTGCCAATAATAGATTGCCTTGGTTGGTGCAGTGGTTGAAGTTTTCTTCTTCTTCTTGGTAGAACTCCTCCTCCTCGTAAGCTTGGTCGGTACTATCTTCTATAAATACATACGGAGTACACAATCACCAAACAATACTTAACTAGTTTACTTAGTACTCTAAGGCACCCAATTGATGATCTATTATCATCACAAGTATCACAAGTTTTATTCAAAAGTTTCCTCCTTTTTATTTTAGAAAAGTAATTTCTACTCAATGAAAAATTAACTAAGATTTAATATTCACCACTTAAAATATGGGATCATGAGGACACATGTCATCACCACATATTCTAACATGTGGGAATGGGATTTAAGGGTTGGATCATAATTACTTTGGTTTAAGTTCATTATTTAATGATTTAAAGTGACTAGAAATGCCTATATAGCATTATTTTGGTACTAGTCCAAAGTCACCGCAGTAAACCTTAATATTATTACATATTCAGATAGGTATGATGAAATGTGATTTTTGAGAGTTGGAATCAACTCAAAACCTAACTTGGTTGATTTTATAAAAATGTTGCAAGGTGCAAATGCTTCTGTTTTATTATTTTTACTAGGAGAGATCTCTAACTCTAAATGAATTAAATCCAGCGGGCTTTGATAGATCCTTCCAGTAGCTTTCCAACAAAATTGGTATCACTTCATTTGGATTGGTAAATCTCTCTGAATTGATTTTCAAACTAGGGGACGAAACTAAGTTTAAACTAAAACGAAAAATCCTAATTCAAACTAACTGGGTCACGCGGGAAACACTAACGGGCCGGCCCAGTGTCACTCCATAGCACGGGGCTCTGCTGACAGGAGGGGTCCACCAGTCAGCGGCTCATAACGCGTGAAGCGGTACGGGGCAATGTGGGGCGTTGGATTAGAGTGGGGATCAATGGCTGTGGATCATCGTCGACGACGGACCTATCGCCGGCGAGCTCTAACCCTAGTGGCTCAGTGGGGGTGCATAGGGGGCGTACCAGGGCTCCAGCGACGACGGCGAGGCGGGCAAACAGACTGGTGGTCGACGGCAAGCTCAGGGACGGTCGAGGCACCTCCGGGGGTGGTTGCAATCAGCGGCGCCCTTCTCATCCGGATGCAGCCTGCTCTGGTACAATTCCGGTGAGCTGCTGCTCCCCGTGCTCCGGCTAGAGGTGTCAGACGATTAGTGAGGTGAGGGGAGTGGAGTGCTGCAAACGGCTGGGGGTGCCCTCCTTTTATAGGCTCGACGGCGAGACCGAGAAGGATGGGCAGGTGACGGTGGCGACATGGCTACGGGCTGCTAGCGGCATGGCTGAGGGTGGCGATCGATGCGCGGTCTCCTGGCGGTGCTCTAGGACTTTAATGCGGGCTTAGGGCCGGTGGTAAGCGATCGGGCGGAGCTGGTGCTCTAAGCGGCAGAGACGGCGGCTTCGGCGGCGAGTGGTGGCTGTGAGGCATTGGACAGTGAATGGGGGTGTCTGGCGTGCTCCCTGGGTCATGGCGACGCGGTGGGCGTGGGCTGCGGTCGAGCGGCGGCTTGTGCACGCGTGCCGGGTGCGGCGCTCTGGCGCGTGCTCGGCATGGCGCGATGGCACTGGGCGCGGGGTTTTCTCGGTGGTCCACTGCTTGGACTGGCTCGGGGAGGGGACAGTGGGCGGCGGTGAGGTGCGGGTTTTCTCCTAGACATGGCGAGAGAGAGGGGGACGGTCTGCTGCGGCGATGACCAAGTTGGCCGGTGAGCGGTGCTCGGTGTGGCTCGGCACTGTTGCTAGGGACAAGGGGGTCAGGTGCTAATGGTCTGGTTTGATCAAGAGGGGATAAAGGGATTAATTGGAGATCAAATGGGGGCAAAACCCTGTACAAATTAGTGAGCTATGTTTAGATTTTGTTTCTTGCCTGCCAAGTGTTTGTGAAAATGGCCGCAAGAAATAAACTTTGGAATTTTGAAAAGATTTTTGGTGGGTGTGCTAGTACTAAGCTTGGGACTTTGTGGATGCTTGGGTTTTGAAAATTGAACTTGTTTGAGTGGTTTTTGAAATAGTGGGATCTTCCCATATGAAATAGATTCAATTTTAAACTGTCATTTACAATTAGTATTTGATTGTTTTTAGCAGATCACAAAGTGGGCCTTGGTACCTCATTATGTGTACTATCAAGGGGTGTAAAGATCCACAAATGTTTCTTTTAAGTTTTGAGTACTAGGAATAGCCAAAGTAGGCATGATAGTTAATTTGGCCAAAATGACCATTCACTTCAATTATTCATTTTGAGTTGTTTTTCTTTGGGAAAAGTTTGGGAATGATTTAGATGATGTTTATTTCACCTAAGAATCATTTTACAAGCAATGGATCACTTAAACATGGCAATTCAAACAACTCCTATTTTTAAATGCACACACATATGAATGCTTTCATATTTTTGATTGGAAAAGTTTTTGTTAACCCTAATTTTGATGATTTGGATCTTGATAAGCTTGGATTAAAGTTTTGGGATGTTACAAACCTTCCCCCCTTAAACAAAATCTCGTCCTGATATTTATAAAGAAAACTATGAATTAAAGATATCTGGGAACTCCGTCTTAATGTAATCTTCTCGCTCCCAAGTGGCTTCCTCCTCGGTATGGTTGCTCCACTAAATCTTGAGAAACTTGATACTCCGGGTCCTGGTGGTCCTGTAGGCTTCTTCTAGGATACGGATGGGCACTTCTCGATAGGTCAGGTCATTGTTGATCTCCATAGCTCTGTGATCGATGTTCTTGAAAACTCCAGTCTTCTCCGGCACTTCCAGGCATTTGCGAAGTAACGAGATATGGAACACATTGTGGATGGCTGACATCTCTTCAGGCAGTTCCAGTTGATACGATACTTCTCCTCAACGATTCAGAATCTTGAATGGCCCGATATATCTAGGGGCTAACTTTCCTTTCAAACTAAAGCGTTGGGTTCCCTTCAAGGGTGAAACCTTGAGATATACAAAATCTCCGATATTGAAAGTCAGGTCTCTCCTTCTCTTGTCAGCATAACTCTTCTGTCTGGATTGGGCGGTCTTGAGGTGCTCACGGACTTCGTGAACCTTCTCTTCGGCTTCTCGGAGAATGTCGGGTCCAAAGATCTGACTCTCTCCTACTTGCGACCAATTCAAAGGGGTACGACACTTTCTTCCGTATAGGAATTCAAATGGTGCCATCTGCAAACTAGCTTGATAACTGTTGTTATATGAGAATTCTGCGAAAGGCAGGCAGTCTTCCCATTTCGATCCGTACTCTAACACACAAGCTCTTAACATATCCTCCAGGATCTGGTTAACTCTCTCAGTCTGTCCATCAGTTTGCGGATGATAAGCGGTACTGAAGTTCAACTTGGTTCCTAATCCTTCTTGGACTTTCTGCCAAAATGTCGAGGTAAACTGGGTTCCTCGATCTGATACTATGGTCTTGGGGGTTCCATGCAGACTAACAATCCTAGCAATGTACAGCTCTGCTAGCTTCGCACTCTGGTAGGTAGTCTTGACAGGTATAAAGTGGGCTACCTTGGATAGTCTATCAACGATGACCCAGATGGAGTCATTTCCCCTACTAGAAGTAGGCAAACCGGTGATAAAGTCCATTCCGACGGAATCCCATTTCCATTCTGGAATCTGCAATGGTTGCAACAATCCTGCAGGTCTCTGATGCTCTGCTTTGACTCTTTGACAGATATCACACTTGGCGATGTAGCTTCCGATTTCTCTCTTCATCTTATGCCACCAAAATTGCTCTTTCAAATCCTGATACATCTTCGTTCCTCTAGGGTGGATAGAATAAAGAGTATCATGAGCTTCCTTCATGATAACTTGCTTCAGTTCCGAATCTGCTGGCACACAGATACGTCCTTTGTACCACAGTACTCCTTCTTCGTCTTCCGTGAATCCAGGTACCTTTCCTATACTAATACGACGTTTGATACCGCTGATACTTTCATTCCCCTTCTAGGCTTCCTTGATTTGGATAATTAAAGTGGGTTGAAGTTCAATGCTACCTAAGAATCCTTTGCTAACCAATTCAGTCCTGAACTGTTCCAACTCTTCATACAAACTTGGTTGCTTCTCCTTGATCATGGTGTTTAGCCTACACGGCAATCTGCTAAGAGCATCCGCTACCACATTGGCTTTGTCGGGGTGATAGTGAATGTCAAGGTCATAATCCTTGATTAACTCTATCCATCTCCTTTTCCTCATATTCAGCTCCTTCTGAGTGAATCTCACAGCAATTACCCATCAGATAAGGACGCCATGTCTTTAATGCCAGCACTACGGCTGCTAATTCAAGATCATGGGTCGGATAGTTCTGCTCATGCTGCTTCAGTTGTCGAGACAAATACGCGATGACTTTGCCTTCTTGCATCAATACACATCCTAGACCAATCTTGGATGCGTCACAATACACATCAAATGGCTTCTTGATGTCTGGCATGATCAAAATTGGGGCTGATATCAATCTCTTCTTCAGCTCCTGGAAACTGGCTTCACACTTGTCTGTCCATTCAAACTTCCTGTCCTTCTGCAACAATTGGGTCATGGGTCGGGCTATGCTTGAGAATCCTTCTACGAACTTGCGGTAGTATCCCGCTAATCCGAGAAATGCACGGACTTGGGTTTGAGTGGTTAGGGCTTCCCATTCTTCGACATCTTTGATCTTGGTAGGATCAATAGAGACTCCTCCGGAAGACACAATATGTCCTAGGAATCCTACTTCTTTTAGCCAAAACTCACACTTGCTGAACTTGGCATATAACCGATGCTCTCTCAGGGTTTCTAGGATGATTCTCAGATGTTGCTCATGCTCTTCTTCTGACTTGGAGTAGATAAGGATGTCGTCGATAAACACAACTACAAACTTATCTAGGAAATTCATAAAGATCTTATTCATGAGATTCATGAAATAAGAAGGGGCATTGGTTAATCCAAAAGACATAACCGTATACTCGTATAAACCATAGGGAGTAGTAAAGGTGGTCTTCGGAATATCCGTTGCACGAATCTTAAGTTGGTGATAACCAGTCCTAAGATCAATCTTTGAGAATACCTTGGATCCAGTCAATTGATCAAATAGATCCTCTATCTTTGGCAAGGGGTACTTGTTTTTGATGGTGATGTCATTCAACTTTCTGTAATCTGTACACAAACGATTGCCTCCATCCTTCTTGTCGATGAATAACACTGGTGATCTCCATGGCGATGCGCTTGGCTGAATCAAGCCTGTTGCTAACACGGCATCCAACTGCTTCTTCAGTTCTACTAACTCTGAGGGGTTCATGCTATAGGGTCTCTAGGCTATGGGTCCGGTTCCGGGGATTAGTTCGATAATGAATTCAATATCTCTATCCGGGGGCATACCTAGCAATTCATCTAGGAATACGTCGGGGTATTCACAGACTACTTTTACTTGGTCTATGGTGGGTAGGGCTATAGACTCTTGTTGCACTTGAATTGGCGAGGTAAGGTTTCAGATATATGCTCTACTGTGACTCCAGAACTATTGGTCATGGTGATGGCTTGCTTAGCACAGTCTAATAGTCCTTTATGCCTTGACATCCAGTCCATACCTAGTACTACTTCCAATCCTTTGGTTCCAAGTACAATTAGGTTGGCATAAAAATCTATCCCATGTATTCTGAGAGGCACAGCTTTGCAAATTTTTCTAGCTTTTGTAGTTGATCTGGGGATTTGAACTATCATGACATGCTTTAGGTTGGTTGGGTGAATCTTACTAGTGCATGCAAATTCTTCAGTGACAAATGAATGTGATGCTCCCAAATCAAACAATACTCTTGCTAAAACTAAGTTGATAGAAAACATACCCAGCACTACATCTGGCGCTTCTTCGGCTTCTTCTGCATTCATGTGGAAGAGACAACCGTTGCGGTTTTGAGGGTTCCCTATGGCAAATCTTCTTCCTGGTTGAACACGGCAATGCTGTTGAGCTGGGGCATTCACAGTGGCATTGGCGGAAGTCTTCTTGGGACACTCATTGGAGTAGTGACCCTTCACTCCACACTCGAAACAAGTGATCTGGGACTTGTCCTTTGCTGCGACAGGCACAACATTGCTGCCAGTTCTAGGTGCAGTGTTTTTGTTGTTGTTGTTGCTGTTGTTATTGTTGTTGCTGTTGTTATTGTTGTTGCTGTTACTCTTGGGAGGTGCACGGTTGAAATTGTTGGCGTTGCCGGGGTTGTGATGGTTTCCTCCGGTCTTCACATTTCCTCCGCTACAGTTCGGGTAGCTTGGGCGAGACGTTGGGGGTCGGTTGTTCCTTGGTGCATATCCTGGTGAGGGGTTGGGACGGTACTTCTGGTGACTGCTGGATCCTGATTGCTGCATCATACGACGTTTGTGGTTGTCGTTGGCCTGGTTAATCTTCCCTTCCATCTGAATGGCAGAGTCGACTAGCTCTTCGAGATCCTAAAAACAGATGTTGACGAGGACAGTCTGCATCTCATCATGCAGTCCGTTCATGAATCTCTCCTTCTTCTTGGCCTCCGTGTTGATCTCATCAGGTGCATATCTGGCAAGTGACAGGAATCTGTCATGGTACTCCACCACAATCATTCTTCCTTGCTTCAATTCGCGGAACTCATCTCTCATTCGGTTGACTAGACCCTACGGCACGTGGGTGCGGCTGAACTTGACTTTGAATGCTTCCCATGTCATAACTTGACCATGGTTCATATTGCGGATACTAGTCCACCAAGCTCTTGCATCTCCCGCCAGATAGTGGGTGGCGAAGAGGACTTTCTCGTTTTCATCAACTCCTACAACTTCTAGGTTGTTTTCCATCGTCTGCAACCAGTCATCAGCATCTAACGGGTTTTCAGATTGGTTGAAGATTGGGGGATTGGTATTCTGAATTTTTTTGCGTTTGGATCCATGGTGATCCTGATTTCCATGCCCTTGGTTGTTGAGAGCCATCTGGGCGATCTGCTTTAGTGTTGCTAAGTTGGCTTGACGTTCTGCCCTGCTTGCTTCACGGTCTGCGATGAGATTCTGCAAGATCTGCAGCATTGTGTCTTGCGACGAGCTGCTCCCTCCTTGGTTTCCACGAGTCATCTGAAGATTGAGATAGATATAGGGGTAAGAGGGAAATTCTAAGGTTTATGGTTTCGGTTTCAAATCTAAAACTTTGAGTTAGACTCAGGTTTTTCAACTAACTCCATTTCATTCATGCAAACAAGCACACGATACAACACACACCACAACAATCAAAGGGAAAACAAATGGTTTGAAGAACAATTATGCAAGCTACGATAAAGTGGGACCGATACATCTCATGCTACGACAGTGCTCTAGTGCATCTACTCATCGTTGATGAAGTCGGAGTCCTCATCATTAGTGTAGAAGTCCACGTCATCCTCCTCCAGAAATCATCATCATTGCTGAGGTAAGAATCCATGTCTCCCTGGATGTCTTCACCCTCATCTTCTTCTTCCTTGGTGGCAAGCTGAGCTTCCTGCTCCTTGACGGTCTTCTCGAGGTCGGCCACCTTCTTGCGTAGACGAGCGATGGTGCGATCCTTCTTGGCACGCTGGCGGCGAAGAAACTGGCGATCTTGGACGAGCAGTGTGAAAGTCTGGGCCTTCTGTTCGACAATGGCACGGTTCTGGTTGGCTAACTCTCTAGCATTATCCATTTCCTGCTGTCTGTCGTGCAGCATGAAGTCAAGATTCTCCACTTGACGCCTCAACTCTGGTTGACTTGGCATCTCCATCGGCATTCCCATGAAGTCACGTCTTGCATAGTGAGCAAAACGGGTTCCTTGGATTTTGTTGACGCTGAGGGCACATAGACGTGCGAGAGCTTCATGCATTGCCCTGGCTAATCCATCTAGCCAGTTGTTCTCTCTCACGGAGAACTGAATTCTCCTAGAAGTTGGTGCTTCGATGCTTCCTCTAAGATCCGCGGTGACTAGCCACTATAGGTCTCCTCCTGGGGGTCCTAGAAGTTGAGCTCCAAGAAACTCCGGATGCGGGCGCCCTAGTAACTCGGACAGTGAATCCAGATCCCTCGCGAAGATCAGCTGACCTCCGTTTCCCAACTGGTAAAACTTGCTGAACTAAGTCTCCATCTACAAGAATTAAGGATGAGGAAATTAGTGAAGTGGTCAAGTGTGTCAAATTTTAAGTAGTAATGTAAGAATTTTGAGGAACATGAATATTTGAGAAAGAAAGAATTCCCAAGGATAAGAGAGGAGATAGTTTTTCGTAAATACTCACTTTGGTTTTGAAACTAAGTTTTTGTTCGGACGTCCATTTTAACTAGGGTCTACTATGGTCAGGATGGCTCTGATACCAACTTGTCAACACCCAGATTTTTAATCCCAGATGCCCGTTATGCCATACCTCGCAATCCCAGGATTACCATTTTTGCGAGACATAACGGATTGGATATCACAGTACATCATCCATTACAAACCATACATAAGGTCTTACACAAATAAGGATCTCATGGTCCAGTCTTAATACAACAAGCAGCGGAAATAAAAGATAAGCGTAGCGGTGGGGTCCATCTTCAAGGGCACGGGCAATGCTGACAAATGCAGGTAGTCCTAGTTATCATAGCCGTCCTGCTGGCCATCATCTTGGTAGTCTCCTTCATATTCTGGCCATGAGAATAGCCAGGGACAAAAGCCATGAGTACTCTTTAAGTACTCGCAAACTACCACTAACAAGTAGTATAGTGCTAAGTTAAAGTGCTAAATCTAAGTTTAACTATAAAGTTAACTTTGAAACCTAAGCTGAGTTTTGAAGCAAAAAAGATAAAATAAAGTTCTAGAATCACTTAAGTTGGGAAGCTATTGTCATAAACACTACCCTGTTGTGGTCAAGTCAACATTCATCATTCATTCATAAGTTGTTTTGAAAACATCTGACAATGAAACAGTATGGCCATTCCAACTGTCCATAACCGCGGACGCGGCTATTCGAATAGTTTGACACTCTGCAGAGGTGGTACACTTTCACCACATAATTCGATACATCTGTCAGGGATAACCCTGAATCATCATACTTAGAATGCAGATAATCAAACATAACCTTTCCTTTACACACAATAGTATAAGAACCTCTCCTATGAGCATGGCCTCCCAACCATGACCATCTGTCATCTTGGGCACTTCATAGATGGACAACATTGAGAGGTAGCCTCAGCTCAAACCTCTCCCGCGAGGGAACTAATACTAATGCATATAAACTTCTAGCTAAGCCTTACCCAATTCAGGTAATGTGGTTGTACGGTAAATTTGGAATGGTACCGCATCCGAATCCAACCATCAGTTTTATAAAAGGGTTAAGGCTCATGCCTCAACATTTTCATCATCATAAACCATTTGTGTTTCTCAACACATGTCAAAACATCTCAATAGAATGACTCATCATTCCAAGGTTTTCATAATTCATTTTCACCAAGTGCTCCCATCTAAAGTGACTCAAGTTTTTATCTACTCTAAACTACTAAGTTAAGAGTGTTCACTAATGTGGAAAATGATGGGTTCAATCTCATGCCATAGAATGACATCTAAAGCTTATCTAAATAGGTCAGGTTTTATACTCTTTATGCTACCTTCAAACAAGTAAGGGACTTTGTGTAAGGTAAATGGAGTAAAGCTTGAAAGTAAGACTTAGGGTAACTAGTAGTCAAAGTGGTAGGATCAAAGCATGCCTAAAGCATCTTTGCTTGGGTTATCTAGATTGCAAGGATTTGCTTGCATTGTTAATGGTGGCTTGCTAAAGTAAGTTTTGCAAGGGTTAGCTTGCCAATAATATCTTGCCTCGGTTGGTGCAGTGGTTGAAGTTTTCTTCTTCTTCTTGGTAGAACTCCTCCTCCTCGTAAGCTTGGTCAGTACTATCTTCTATAAATACATACGGAGTATACAATCACCAAACAATACTTAACTAGTTTACTTAGTACTCTAAGGCACCCAATTGATGATCTATTATCTTCACAAGCATCACAAGTTTTATTCAATAGTTTCCTCCTTTTTATTTTAGAAAAGTAATTTCTACTCATTGAAAAATTAACTAAGATTTAATATTCACCATTTAAAATATGGGATCATGTGGACACATGTCATCACCACATATTCTAACATGTGGGAATGGGATTTAAGGGTTGGATCATAATTACTTTGGTTTAAGTTCATTATTTAATGATTTAAAGTGACTAGAAATGCCTATATAGCATTATTTTAGTACTAGTCTAAAGTCACTGCATGTAAACCTTAATATTATTACATATTCAGATAGGTATGATGAAATGTGATTTTTGAGAGTTGGAATCAACTCAAAAGCTAACTTGGTTGATTTTATAAAAATGTTGCAAGGTGCAAATGCTTCTATTTTATTATTTTTACTAGGATAGATCTCTAACTCTAAATGAATTAAATCCAACGGGGTTGGATAGATCCTTTCAGTAGCTCTCTAACAAAATTGGAATCACTTCATTTGGATTGGTAAATCTCTCTGAATTGATTTTCAAACTAGGGGACAGAACTAAGTTTAAACTAAAAAGAAAAATCCTAATTCAAACTAACTGGGTCGCGTGGGAAACGCTAACGGGTCGGTCCAGTGTCACTCTGCAGCACGGGGCTCAACTGACAGGGGGGTCCACCAGTCAGCGGCTCATAACGTGCGAAGAAGTACGAGGGAATGTGGGACGTTGGATTAGAGTGGGGATCAACGGCTGTGGATCGTCGTTGATGACGGACCTGTCGCCGGCGAGCTCTAACCCTAGCGGCTCAGTGGGGGTGCATAGGGGGCGTACCAGGGCTCCAGCAATGACAGCGAGGCGGGCAAACAGACAGGTGGTCGACGGCGAGCTCAGGGACGGTCGAGGCAGCTCCGGGGGTGGTCGCAATCAGCAGCGCCCTTCTCCTCCAGAGGCGGCCTACTCCGGTACAATTCCGGTGAGCTGCTGCTCCCCGTGCTCCAGCTAGAGGTGTGGGACGATCAGTGAGGTGAGGGGAGTGGAGTGGTTTGCTACAAATGGCTGGGGGTGCCCTCCTTTTATAGGCTCGACGGCAAGACCGAGGAGGATGGGCAGGCGACGGTGGCGACATGGCTACGGGCTGCTAGCGGCATGGCTGAGGCTGGTGATCGACGCGTGGTCTCCTGGCGGTGCTCTAGGACATTAATGCGGGTTTAGGGGCGGTGGTAAGCGGTCGGGCGGAGCTGGCGCTCTGAGTGGCAGAGACGGCGGCTTCAACGGCGAGTGGTGGTTGTGAGGTGTTGGACGACGAATGGGGGTGTCTGGCCTGCTCCCTAGGTCGTGGCGACGCGATGGGCGCGGGCTGCGGTCGAGCGGCGGCTTGTGCATGCATGCCGGGTGCGGCTCTCTGGCGCGTGATCGGCATGGCGCGGTGGCACTAGGCGCGGGGTTTTATCGGTGGTCCACTACTTGGACTGGCTCGGGGAGGCGACAGTAGGCAGCGGTGAGGTGCGGGCTATCTCCTAGACATGGCGAGAGAGAGGGGGATGGTCTGCTGCGGTGGTGACCAAGTTGGCCGGCGAGCGGTGCTCGGTGTGGCTCGACACTGTTGCTAGGGACAAGGGGGTCAGGTGCTAATGGTCTGGTTTGATCAAGAGGGGACAAAGGGATTAATTGGAGATCAAATGGGGGCAAAATCCTGTACAAAATAGTGAGCTATGTTTAGACTTTGATTCTTGCCTGCCAAGTGTTTGTGAAAATGGCCGCAAGAAATAAACTTTGGAATTTTGAAAAGATTTTTGGTGGGTGTGCTAGTACTAAGCTTGGGACTCTGTAGGTGCTTGGGTTTTGAAAATTGAACTTGTTTGAGTGGTTTTTGAAATAGTGGGATCTTCCCATATGAAATAGATTCAATTTTAAACTGTCATTTAAAATTAGTATTTGATTGTTTTTAGCAGATCACAAAGTGGGCCTTGGTACCTCATTATGTGTACTAGAAAGGGGTGTAAAGATCCACAAATGTTTCTATTATGTTTTGAGTACTAGGAATAGCCAAAGTAGGCATGATAGTTAATTTGGCAAAATGACCATTCACTTCAATTATTCATTTTGAGTTGTTTTTCTTTGGGAAAAGTTTGGGAATGATTTAGATGATGTTTATTTCACCTAAGAATCATTTTACAAGCAATGGATCACTTAAACATGGCAATTCAAACAACTCCTATTTTTAAATGCACACACATATGAATGCTTTCATATTTTTGATTGGAAAAGTTTTTGTTAACCCTAATTTTGATGATTTGGATCTTGATAAGCTTGGATTAAAGTTTTGGGATGTTACAATTGTTGAGATGCTTGTTGTCTGCTTGCCTTGTCATTTTGATATGGGGATTCTTCCGTATCATCGGGCAAGGGGTACCCCGTTGGCGGTTCTCTATGATACACATGTACTTACGATGACAAGAACTTACCGGTGACTAAAATTGAGTAGCATGAGGAGCAGTCCTCGTATTCAAGGGACATGAGATTCCTAACTTATACTTCATCAAGCATGTACACCATAGTTTGTTCACTTTAACCTTAATCACTTCAAGATACTTATGATAGGGGCAATGAGAGCTGAAAGCTATAAGTACCATAATTTTTGGCAGCTCTTTATGAGACTTGAATCCCTACTTCCTTTTATAAAGGCCTTTCTTCCACCATTATATTGAGTCTCCACCTTCTACCTTTATGCACGTACTTTGAGAGCATAGTGGCCATTCTTAGTTCTATGTGCATTGTCCCAAGACTAGCTGATTGATGCATACCTTGATATTGCTTGTTTTAAACTATTTGTATCTAGTCCCTCTTATGAACTTTGAAGGTGTCCTATGCACTTATATTTGCTACTCTATGAGGGACAAGCTGAATACTATTATTCTATGTTTTCTTTATGTGAAACAAACAAACGTCTTGCAAAGCATTGTTATTCATGAATCTTTTGTTTGTGCATTTTCATGTTGCATCATAGTTTCTTTGTATTATTGCTAGAACTTTGTATTTCATGTTATGATTGAAGTACTATGATCCCAGCTTTGAATGTTTTACAAATACTTTGATCAAGTCTTTGATGGTGCATGTCACCTCAAAAATTATTCTTTCTTTTTATCACTTACCTACTCGAGGACGAGCAGGAGTTAAGCTTGGGGATGTTGATACATTGCAAATGTATCTATAATTTTTGATGTTCCATGCTTGGTTTTATCTGCTTTCTTGAGTTTTGTTCCAACTTTGGAGTACTTTTCATATGATTTCTTGGACTAACCTATTAACAAGATGCCACAGTGCCAGTTGCCTGTTTTCTGCTGTTTTTGGTTCCAGGAAAGTCAGAAAATGAATATTCTCAAAATTGGACGGGACAAAAGCCAAATTTCATATTTTTCCGGAAGACTCACGGAGCGAGAAGACGAGACGGAGGGGGGCCACAGGGTGGCCATACCCCCCCAGGCGCGGGCAACCCTAGGCCGCGTTAGGGCATGGTGTGGCCCCCCTGGCCAGACACCGACCTTGCCTCCTTGGCCTATAAGAGCCTCCCGATACCAAAACCCTAAAGAATCAATCAGAAATCCACGAAAAGTTCCACAGCGCCGCCGCCACCGAAGGGGAGATTCGAGGGACAAAAAGTCTCTATTCCGGCACCCTGTCGGGACGGGGAAGTGCCCCCGAAGCCATCTCCATCGATCTCCACCACCATCTCCATCACACTTGCTGATTCCCATGATGAGGAGGGAGTAGTTCTCTCTCGAGGCTAAGGGTTCTACCGGTAGCTATGTGTTCATCTCTCTCTCTATGCATGATCTTATTGAGATGATGGGCTTGTAATCTATAGATCTACCTTGCTACTCGAGTGCTTTAATAGATCTCTGCTCTCCCCATGTGTGTGAAAGTGACAGTGTGCACACTATGGTGGCACTTAGGCTAGAGATTACAAATACTTGTTATGAGTTATATTTGGAGTTGGATGTCTTTATGAAATTGTGGTGTTTGTTGGACTCATCTAGTACTCAAGGTGACAGTGTGTGGTTTTCTAGATGGGAAAGGCTTACTTTGAGGAGTGCTGTTATAGCCCTACCATGGATTAGAGTGTCCAACCGGAGAATAGTTAAGAGTAGTATCATGAAGATAATATATTTATATGAGAGTGTTCACTAGTGAAAGTATGATCCCTAGGCCTTGTTTCTAAGCATTGAAACACCGTTTGCAACTAGATCTGTTACATGTTTGCTTTCTTCCATCTTTATTTCAGTTTGCCTTTAGTCTTTTCCACGCCATCAAGCTATTTTCTATCACCTTATCACCTATAATTATCTATACCACTTGTATTTCACTATCTCTTCGCCGAACTAGTGCACCTATACACCTGACAAGTGTATTGGGTGTGTTGGGGACACAAGAGACTTCTTGTATCTTGATTGCAGGGTTGCTTGAGAGGGAATACCTTTGACCACTTCCTACCTGAGTTCGATAAACCTTGGGTGATCCACTTAAGGGAAAACTTGCTGCTATTCTACAAACCTCTGCACTTGGAGGCCCAACAACTGTCTACAAGAATAGAAGTGCGTAGACATCAAGCATTCTCCCCCTTTCTACCTATTTTATCTTTATAGTCTTTACTTCATTCTATTGATCTATTGCTATCCATGTTGCGATGCTTTAGTTTTCTGTACCAGTTATATCCCCTGCAGCCTATATTGCCTTGGACACCTCCTATTACCTGTTGTTTGATAGAAAGTTGGCCTTGCGAGTCGTAGTTGCTTGCTCAGGTGCTGCTTCGCGTCGTCGATGTTCCACCGTTGTTGGGAGGTTGGCACATGCTTAATGGTGGAGATGATCATGGCTTCAATTAAAACTTGATATTAAAATGCTGGGAATAGATATAACTAATTGAGAGGCATCGGTGGTCAATAGCTAATATTTGGTTCTTCCACGCTCACTTGTGTCCCGTAGGCCCCGAGTACTTGATACCTGTTCCTTGACTATTCGCACTATCCACATACGGGAGACCCTATGGATCCCCCTTGGTCAGAGCTTGATTCACACTTTATTTCTTAGGGCCACAAACTAGTTTGGGGATTTATTATTATCATGTACTTATGCCATGCTTTACTGCTTTATTTACAATTGCACGTGGAGCACATGTACTATTTAGGAACCCCGTGCCACATTTCTGCTGTATCGACAAGCCCAGTCACACTTACGGATTCCCAGTTGTTTACAGCCATCGCCACACACCCTAGTTCCGTCACGGAACCGGCCGACTTCATAGAGGGTAGGTTATTGGGGGTGACCCCCTGAAATAATTTATGAATCCTGTGAATGTATTGTCGTGAGGCCTCATTTCTTTTTATTTGGTTCTTCCCAAGGTTGATCATGTGTGTGTTCCTATTTGTGCACCCCTGCAGGGTAAAACTTTCTGAATGCCGTGTCCGCGATTATGGATGACTTGGAGCACAGTATCTCGATCATAGACAACTATAACTAAAGTAGTGCTATAAATTTGATTTTTATATGTCTAGCAATCAGTCTCACTACAATGGAATGAGTAAATAAAAGTGCCAACAACTGATGGTTTTGGGATGTCTCATGCTAATGGTATCTGACTAGTAAGTATTGCAACTACAATGAAATGGTTAACTAAAACTGCCCACTGTTTATGATATCAGGATGACTCATGCTATCTATATCTAACTAGTAAGTGCTGCAACTATAATGGAATCAATAAAAATGTCAAATGTGTGAGTTCCTTGGTTTGACTTCCTCGTTTGGTCTCGAGGGGGAAATACCAGGATGGGTGTGATTGGTGTTAGTATCAGGTTGGTCCCGAATAGGTCTTTCTTATCCCTCTCTAATAGCCGACAGTTGTATCGAGTATTTGTAGGTTGTGTAGTGCATGCTTCGTTGCTGCTTCAGTCCACCATACCTATGTAGGCGAGAGCCGCCGAATTCTAGACTCGCCGTGTACTAGCCTTAGTACTGACCGCTCTATTTCTCCTCTACCCTTTGTCAGCACCCCTTTTGTTTTAGCAGGTTTGATATTGATGTTGTTAGCAGGGTTACCCTTCTGGCTTTGCCTGGGCAGGGTTATGTATGCCATTGGTTATTCTTCAGGTCTCTTAGCCCATTTGCTTCTTATCAGTACTCAGATGTGTATCGTTTTCAAGGTGATTTGGATCTTTTTATTGTATATCTCTATTGTTGACTCGTTGAGTCGTTTTTGTATATATATGTTCTGTGGGTTCCATCGTGAACTATTGTGTAATGATATTACTTTGTTTTCCACCCGCACGCAAGTGCCTGGAGGACATCTTTGAATCGTTTCTATGCGGGTTTGGCGGGAAACGCTGAAATCTGCATAGGGCCGATTTGAGGGTGTTACGGCCTGCCTTAGAGGGGCCAAATACCCTAGTTTTGGTGGCGGCCATGGCAGCTTAGGCAGGGCCATATTACCCTAGGTGGTGCATCGGGGCGGAGCTACGCAAGGGGAACTAGGGTTGGTCAAAGAAGGGGAGTGACAGACTAACAGTAGGTGTGGACTCCGGGCACGCATGAAAACAATCATCTCCTATTTCCTGAGAGGGTAATAATTCGACACTCGTTACATTAACCGCTCAATCTTTATTTACCTTCTCCACATAAGAGTGCGAACATAGTAAAAAGATCGGTCGTGGCTATCCACCTGATCGGGCAATGTACCAGGACAGGTAGGAGAACAGACAAGCCAGGTTCCATTTTAAATATATTTATGACTATGCTCTTATGTTTATACGATATTTTTTCTATGCTACTATGTGTCATCGAATTGTAGCAACACCATTAGAAATAAGGGATGACGATGTGGCATGTTTTCTTATTTTTTAAAGGGCATCAGAAATAGGGGATGACAACATGGCATGTTTTCTGACTAGCGGGCCTGCCTCCTCGACCATCGACGACGCACATCCCAGGTTCAAGGACTAGTTCCCCCACCAACACATTATTGTGCAATTTTCCCTGTTTTGTCGCTCCTAGCTTCGCTCCTCTAGTACTCCCCCCGCCACTTTGTTCAGTCATGCACCACTCTCATCCTCCCCTTGGGCCATCGTCCTCTCGCCCTCCCCTCCCTGACATCCCCTTCCCTACTTGCCCTACCCTGTCTCCTTGTCGCCGTCCATCGCCCATGCGCCTCTGGAAATGAAAACCGAGAGTCAGGCATTGGGTGAGGTGCCCGACGATGCTGGTGATCTCGATCCCGCTCGTAGATGGATCCCGCGCGGCTGGAGAGCATGGATATGGGTCCTGCATGGCTGGAGAGCACAAAATCTCCTTCAAGTCTAGAGAGCACAGAGGAGAACGAAACAGGGGAAGAGGAACAGGGGTGCAAAGCTCTAAAGGTATGGAGCCTGGTGAAGGTGCTGTATGTCCTTAATGAAGGGTAAGAACTATAATTCGTTCTCTAGATTCCCCAATTAGCGTTTCTAGTCCCGTGGTGATGGCAAGGATATGTGTTGGTAACCGCAGGATGTCTGCTCAACTTGTCCTTCAGGATGATGCTTTGTCAAGCAAGCATGAAGACACTGAAATGGGTGGCGGTGCAGATGATTTTGTGCTCGGAGATGTTGATGATGATGAGAAAGTATATGCAGACGTGGTTGTTGACCCTAATAGGATGGAGAGTAGGGAATATTTGGTTGATTCAAACTTTGAGCCTAACTATGGGATTGATGAGGAAGAGGAATGTGAAGATGTGGAATTGAATGAAGATACAATGACGAAGATGAGGATAGGACAGTGATACACTTTGACAGGGACAATCCTACAATTGATGAGGGGACTATCTTTGAGATTATGGAGGACAACAGATATGCAGTTGTTACCTATGCAATTAGAGTTGGGTTCGAATTTATCATTGAAAAGAGTGACCAAAAGAGATTTAGGGTGTATTGTAGGAAAATTAATGTGTGTAAATGGAGATTGCATGCATCTCCAATGCAGAGTGGACAACCATTTTAGGTTACAATAGCTACATTTATTTTCAGTCTTTCTCATATTTATTCTGCTGATAATTATCTCTAATTTATTTGGATTCTTATCGAATGCAGATCAAGGTAAACATGAGAAACACAACTTCCCTAATATTCTTTAAGTGATAAAATTATACCAGCGACAACCCAGTGGATTACTGCTACTATACTTGACTGGGTGAGGCAGGATCATAACATTGGACATGTTGAACTCAAAACAAAGATTAGCAAAAAGTTTAACATTCTGATTCTTTACCACAGAGTCTTTGATGGGAAGGAGATGGCTCTATACTTGATTCAAGGCAAGTGGAATGACAACTTTGACATGTTGTATAGTTTCAAAGCTAAGGTAGAGATAACATCACCTGATAGTGTTGTTGACATCAATTACTAGGTTGTGAAAGGAAGAGAAAAGGTCTCAAGGGGGTCAGGTATAAGTAGGCAGATAAGAAATGCTTCAGGAGATGTTTTGTCTGCCTGAAGGCATGCTATAAGGGGTTCCTAGACGGCTACAGACCATACTTGGCAATAGACACAACTTCTTTAACAAGGAAGTTTAGGGGACATGTTGCTTCTGCTTGTGTTGTGGACACACATAATTGGCTTCTTCCCGTAGCTTACGATGTTCTTGAGGGTGAATCAGATGAAAGCTGGACATGGTTCATGCAGAGACTCCGGGCAGTAATTGGTCACCCTGAAGGCTTGGTGATACACACTGGTGCATGCAAGGGGCTTGAGAATGCTATTGATGCTGTGTTTCCTGGGCTTGAGCATAGGGAATGCATACGACACCTCGCTACTAACTTCATGAATAAGTTCAAAGGAAAGACCTTGGAAGAAAACTTGTGGCGATCAGCATACACATACACCCCAAGTGTGTGTGCTACTTACATGCAGAACATGTATATAGTGCCAAAGGTGAAAAAATACCTTGAAGAACATCACACCAAGCTATGGGATAGAAGCAAGTTTGGTGAGTTAAGCAAGATGGATTATGTTTGCAATAATTTGGCAGAGAGATTTCAATGCTAAGATTTCGAGCATGAAGACACTTGCAATTGTTATTTTGCTAGATGCAATAAGATAGTGCATAATGGTGAAGATATATTTAAGGCAAAGAATTTTTGCAAGAAATTTTTTAGGCCATAAAATAGTTCTGAAGGTGGTTATGTTACTGAATGCAAGAACCAGGGCAATGAGAACGATAAAGATGAGGATGGTCAGAAGTTCCAGTACATCGGTTGAGGTTTATGTAGAATATAAGCATGGAATTGAACGGAGGTACACTATAGACATTGGAAACAAGACTTGTTCATGCAGGAAGTGGAATATTTCTGGTCTGCCATGTCACCATGTGATGTACTTCATCTTAAAGCTGAGAGGTAGGGGAGCTGAAATAGAGAACTATGTTGACAACTATTTCTCCATGGATAAGTTTGCTGCAACTTATGCAAAAAATGTACCACCTATTGCTGATGAAAATGATTGGGAGATTGTCGGTCCAGGGTTCAAACTTCAACCACTAGTTCTTAGGAGGCTACCTGGGAGGCCTAGAAAGCAAAGGATCGAAGCCTCCTCTGATAAAGGTTCAAGGCTAGGAGCAAGGAGAAGGAAATGCAAATGGTGTGGAGGATTCGGCCATATCAAGAGGTTGTGCAAAAACCTAGTTCCACATGATCTTGTCCCTGTTCACACCCAAGTGGCAGAAAATGAGGCTTATCAGCTAGATCTGGTGGAAGAGCAACAACAATACGAAGAACTTGAGGAAGTGCAGCAGGTGGAGGAAACTGGTGATGAGCATTCAGAGTAAATTTATGAATAAGTGGAGGTGCCGGCAAGGATAGGAGGTGAAAAGAAACAAAAGGGTAAGCAGATCAGGAAGGAAAAGGAAAATAATGGAGGTTTATTAGAATATGAAGAAGCTGCAGGGGTGATTGAGGATGTTTTAATGATATTTTGGCTCACTACAAGAGAAATAATAAATCCCTACTAATTTCATCTCTGTACGATTCTCCAGATGAAAGGTAACCTTAAAAATTGTTTTATTTGATCATTTTTGTTTACATCCTCATCAACTATTGTTTAATGCAGCGCGGGCTCGTAGACTAACAAGAGGAGCAAAAAGAAGCAAGTGCAGTAATGTCGTTGCTTGAATTATCATTAAAACTGAACTAGTCGTCTCGTCTTTATTTATATCTGGCGCATGCAACATGTCCATGATTGGGTCATGTGGACCAGATTACACCTATTTAAATATTATTACATTAATTTTTTACCTGTGCATGGACGCAGCCACGAGTTCCCATCTCCTCAACACACTTCAAAATTATGGTTGTGCCATCAAGTGCTGGTAGCATAGTCAGTGTACTGTCCCATTAGATGTGCCAGGATCACGCGACCTTTGTTTTCAGAATCGGACGACTTTAGATTAGTTTCAAAGCCAAAGACACCTAAAACATGGACAATATATATGCCCTCAGAAATTATTCCTCAGAAAATATGATTACATTATTACAACACGCTCGTCCCCTTCTCCTCTAGCGCGCTCCAAAATTATGGTCACATGCAATGACACCAGTGGGACCCATGTGGTTTAGGAAAAGAACACATGCAATGACACCAATGCATCCATGTGTCAAACCATGGTCACAGAGACCAAAAGCACATAGGAAAGTAACTTCCACATTGTATGCTGCACTAGTGTGGCAAAGGCTGCACCACAGAATCCACTTGAGTGTGTGGTCATGTGAGATCAATGTGGTTTATGAAAATAACACATACAATGTGGTCATGTGGGTCAATGATACTAGTGGGATCCATGCGGTTTAGGAAAAGAACACATGCAATGAAACTAATGGACCCATGTGTCAAACGATGGTTATAGAGACCAAAAGCACTTAGGAAAGTAGCTTCCACATTGCATGCTATACCCATGTGGTAGAGGCTGCACCAAAGAATCCACTTGAGTGTGTCTGGTCATGTAGGATCAATGTGGTTTATGAAAATAACACGTGCAATGTTGTCATGTGGATCAATGACACTACTAGGATCCATGTGATTTAGGAAAAGAACAAATGCAATGACACCAGTATGGTCTTACGGATCAAAAGCACGTAGAAAAACAGCTTCTACATTGCATGTTGCACCAGTATGGCAGTTGCTGCACCACAGAATCCACTGGAGTGTGTGTGGTCATGTGGGATCAATGTGGTTTATGAAAACAACACATGAAACGTTGTCATGTGGGTTAATCACACTAGTGGGATCCTTGTGGTTTAGTAAAAGAACACATGCAATGACACTAGTTGACCCATGTGTCAAACCATAGTCACGCTAACTAAAATCACATAGAAAAACAGCTTCCACATTACATGTTGCACCTGTGTGGCAGAGGCTGCACCACAGAATCCACTAGAGTGTGTGTGGTCATGTAGGATCAATGTGGTTTATGAAAATAACAATTGCAATGTTGTCATTTGGGTCAATGACACTAGTGGGATCCATGTGGTTTAGGACAATAACACATGCAATGACACCAGTGGATCCATGTGTCAAACCATGGTCACAGAGACCAAAAGCACAAATGAAAGCAACTTCCACATTGCATGTTGCACTAGTGTGGCAGAGGATGCACCACTGAATCCACTGGAATGTGTGTGGTCATGTGGGATCAATGTGGTTTATGGAAAGAACACATGCAATGTGGTCATGTGGGTCAATGACACTAGTGGGATCCATGTGGTTTAGGAAAAGAACACATGCAATGACAATAATGAACCCATGTGTCAAACCATGGTTATAGAGACCAAAAGCACATAGGAAAGCAGCTTCCACATTGCATATTGTACCAGTGTGGCAGAGGCTGCACCACAGAATCCACTAGAGTGTGTGTGGTCATGTAAGATCAATGTGGTTTATGAAAAGAACACATGCAATGTTGTCATGTGGATCAATGACACTAGTGGGATCCATGTGATTTAGGAAAAGAACACATGCAATGACACCTGTATGGTCACAAATACCAAAAGCACATAGGAAAGCATCTTGCACATTGCATGTTGCAGCAGTGTGGCAAAGGCTGTACCACATAATCTACTGGAGTGTGTGGTCATGTGGGATCAATGTGGTTTATGAAAAGAACACATGTAATGTGGTCATGTGGGTTAATGACACTAGTGGGATCATTATGGTTTAGGAAAAGAATACATGCAATGACACCAGTGGATGTCAAACCATGGTCACAGAGACCAAAAGCACATAGGAAAGCAGCTTCCACATTGCATGCTGCACCAGTGTGGCAGAGGCTGCACCACAGAATCTATAGGACTGTGTGGTCATGTGGTTTATGAAAAGAACACATGCAATGTGGTCATGTGGGTTAATGACACTAGTGGGATCCTTATGGTTTAGGGTAAGAACACATGCAATGACACTAGTGGATGTCAAACCATGGTCATAGAGACCAAAAGCACATAGGAAAGCAGCTTCCACATTGCATGATGCACCTGTGTGGCAGAAGCTACGCCACATAATCCACTAGAGTGTGTGTGGTCATGTAGGATATATGTGATTTATGAAAAGAACACATGCAATGTTGTCATGTGGGTCAATGACACTAGTGGGATCTATGTGGTTTAGGAAATGAACACATGCAATGACACTTGTGGACCCATGTGTTAAACCATGGTCATAGAGACCAAAAGTACATAGGAAAGAAGCTTCCACATTGCATGTTGCACTAGTTTGGTAGAGGCTGCATCATAGAATCCATTGGAGTGTGTGTGGTCATGTAGGCTCAATGAGGTTTATGAAAAGAACACATGCAATGTTGTCATGTGGGTTAATGACACTAGTGGGATCTTATGGTTTAGGAAAAGAACACATGCAATGACACCAGTGGTTGTCAAACCATGGTCACAGAGACCAAAAGCACACAGGAAAGTAGCTTCCACATTGCATGCTACACCAGTGTGGCAGAGGCTGCACCACAGAATCTACAGGAGTGCGTGGTCATGTGGTTTATGAAAAGAACACATGTAATGTGGTCATGTGGCTTAATGACACTAGTGGGATCCTTATGGTTTAGGAAAAGAACACATGCAATGACACTAGTGGATGTTAAACCATGGTCAGAGAGACCAAAAGCACATAGGAAAGCATCTTCCACATTGCATGATGCACCTGTGTGGCAGAAGCTACGCCACATAATCCACTAGAGTGTGTGTGGTCATGTAGGATATATGTGATGTATGAAAATAACACATGCAATGTTGTCATGTGGGTCAATGACACTAGTGGGATCCATGTGGTTTACGAAATGAACACATGCAATGACACTAGTGGATCCATGTGTCAAACCATGGTTATAGAGACCAAAAGTACATAGGAAAGAAGCTTCCACATTGCATGTTGCATGATGACCCACAAGTATAGGGGGTGTATCGCAGTATTTTCGATAAGTAAGAGTGTCGAACCCAACGAGCAGAAGGTGCTGGCTAGTGGTATGGATCAGGAATTCTCTGCAAATACTTAGCAAACGGATTTTTAGGGGTTTTCGATAAAGCAAGTAAACAAAGTACGAGTAAATAAAAGACAGTAGGAATAAATGCAGCAAGTGGCCCAATCCTTTATGCAGCAAAGGACAAGCCGGTTGTATTTCTTAAGATGACCAAACGTTCTCGAGGACACATGGGAAGACTGTCAAGTGCTTTCGCTTCATATAGTTGATTAATCTTCTTTAGCTTGCTAAGTGTTGTGTGGGTGAACCTGTGCTAATGTACCGCCCCATCCAAGACTAATACATACTTGTGATTATACCCCTTGCAAACATCCATAAGTACAAGAAAGTAATTAAGGTAGATACCTAACCACAACTTTAAACTCTAAGACCTTTACACCCCTTGTGCAATGGTTTCTTAAGGGGGTTTCAGGTTTCTGTCACTCCGGCAACCCCTACGATTAGTAGCTAAATACACAATGCATTCCCATAGGCCCATATAGGTGAAGTGTCATGTAGTCGATGTTCACATGACACCACTAGAAGAAGTACACCACAACTTAAATAACAATCTATTGAATCTTTCTCAACACAACTCCACTACTAACAACAAGACTTCTCCCATGTCCTCAAGAACAAAACGAACTACTCACGAGACATCATATGGATCATGATCAGAGATGAAATAATGATGTATAATAATCTGAACATAAACAATAATTCAATGGTTCACTCAATAGCATCAACTACAAAGAGTAATCAACAGCGGGAAAGTTTCCCCTATGAACTATGCAAGATTCAACGCAATTGTTACAGCAATATGGGGATGGTGATGAGGGTGCTGATTGTGATGATGATGGTGATGATGATGATGATCCCGATGAAGTCCAGCTTGATGGTGGTGTTGATGGCGACGATCTCCCCTCTCCGGAAGGAATTCCCCCGGCAGAAATCTGTCTGCCGGAGAGATCTTTCTCTCTCGGTGTTTTCCGCCCCGCAGAGGCGGCGGAATCTTTCTGTGGTCCCTCCCTAGTCTTAGGGTTTCGGGAGGATGATATGCACCAGAGGGGAGAGGCTGGAGTGGGCCAGGGTGGCTACACCACCTCCAGGCGCGGCCTAGGCCTGCCCGCGCCATGGGGTGGTGTGGGCCCCCTGTGGCCCACCTCCACTCCATCTTCTGGCATCCTTAGTCTTCTGGAAAAATAGGATTTTCCGTATATTTTCCCAGATTTTCTGATCTTCATGAATTTTGCCTCCAAACAGCACCTTTTCCATCAGAATCCTGACTGCAGTGGTCCATGCTCCAAAAGTCATCAACCATGCAAAAATAGATGAAATAACATAAGTATCACCTCTCAATACGAAATATATCAATGAATAATAGTGAATTAAGACATAGAATAGTGATGCAAAATGGACGTATCAACTCCCCCCAAGCTTAGACTTTGCTTGTCCCCAAGCGAAACTGAGCTTAGTAAACATGGCCTCAAGTTTATGGAGTGAAGAGTCGATCAAAGAATACGGACAAGAAGCATCACATTCATCAAATACATAGATCATAATAGAAGACAACTCATTATTATATAACTCAACTTGTAATGAGTAAAGGAAACACAATAAAGATACATAAAGTGAACCATAATTGGCAATGGAAAACTTAGCTCTTAGTCGAAGAATAGTTGATAATTTGCTGGAGTTCACAAATAACTGGTTTTTCAATGATAGCTTTCAAAGTAGTAAACATCAGGATAAGAGCAATGTGCAAAAGAAGGAACATAAGAAACATGATTGAATAAATCAACATATGAATAAATGAAACACATCAACTCAAAATACTTGCTGAGATAGAAGGGAGTAGGTTTACTGACTCAATGATAAGTCCAAAACGTATCTACTTTCCCGAACACTTTTTCTATTATTTCTCCTCTATACTTGTGTGATTTGGATGCAACTAATGCGACCTAATGCTGTTTTCAGCAGAATTGCCTTGGTGTCTACTTTTTGTGTAGAAAATCAACTATCAGGAAAAATCCCGGAAAATATGCCAAAAATCCTATTTCACCCGAAGACTCCAGGAGCCAGAATACGAGACGGAGAAGAGCCAGGGGGTGACCACACCACCTGGTGGCGCGGGCCAGGCCAGGGGGTGGTGTGGGCCCCCCAGGAACCCCCTCGGCCTCTCTCTTCACCTATAAGGAGCCTTCTGACCTAAAAACTCCGGGGGGTTCGATGTTTTTCCAGAAGAAGTTCCGCAACACCGCCACCACCGAAGGGGAGATTCGGGGGACAAAAAGTCTCTGTTCTGGCACCCTGCCGGGACGGGGAAGTGCCCCCGGTGCCATCTCCATCGATCTCCACCATCATCTCCATCGACCATCCATGTTTCCCCCATCTATGAGTGAGTAAATCCCCCGCTGTAGGCTATGGGGATGGTAGGGATTGGATGAGATCGTTCATGTAATGGCATCAGATTGTTAGGGCATGGTGCCTAGTATCATTTATTAGTGCTTTATGACTTTGTTGCGACTTGTTGTGCTTAATGCTTGTCACTAGTGCCCGAGTGCCATGATTTCAGATATGAACATGTTATTGATTCATTATGATAGTATTCTTCTTGGTCTTATCTGCAAGTTGTATACACATGTTGTTGTCCGGAACCTATGGCCCCGAAGTGACAGAAATCGGGATAACCGGAAGGGAATGGCTTTGATGTGAGGATCACATGTGTTCACGGAGTGTTAATGCTTTGCTCCGGTGCTCTATTAAAAGGAGCACCTTAATTGCCAGTAGTTCCCTAGAGGCCCCACTTTAAACGGGCTGGCAGGACAAAATATGTTGTGCAAGTTCTCATTGCGAGCACGTATGACTATATATGGAACACATGCCTAGGATTATTTAGTACTTGGATGCTTTATCTTATTTATCTGCAATTGCCCTATGTTCTGATTGCTATGTGAATTGTCTTGTCCATGCAACGCCCGTCCATCCATCCCTATGCCTACCGCACTTGAATCCCACTGTTACTGCTTTTGTTACTACTGTCTCTGCTTTACTACCGCTGTTACTTTGCTATACCTACTACAAAACTGTTGCTACTGATAAACTGCTGTGAGCAAGATTGTTTCCAGGTGCAGCTGAATTGACAACTCGGTGGTTAAGGATTATAAATATTCTTTGGCTCCCCTTGTGTCGAATCAATAAATTGGCTTTCACTTCCCTCGAAAATACTGCGATACACCCCCTATACTTGTGGGTCATCAAGACTATTTTTTGGCGCCGTTGTCGGGGAGCATAGCTTTATTTATCAAGTTCACTTGGATTCTCTATTGTTCGCTGCTATCCATCCATCATGGGTAAGTCTCGTGATGGCAAGGTTCCTATTTTACCATCCACTACAAGAAGAGGTACGGTTCTAAACACCTCTGCTGCTCATGATTCACCGTCTGTTATAAGTAAGCTCGTTACACCACCACATACACATGCTACACACACTGCTACTACTGCTGAATCTGAAACTTCTGATGCTTATGATGCTGCTTCTACTGTGCTTGATAAGTGTGGTTTATTAGGTCCTTTCCTAGATGCTACGATTGCTAGAACTATAGCTGGAAATACCGAAACTCCTAATGAAGACACTACCACACCTGTTAGCTCACCTGAGTCTAGTGAGAGTTATGATATTGAAGAAGATTATGTTGAGATGACCAATGAGTTTATTAAAGAATGTAAGAACACCCATGATAGGAGCGCTGCTAAGAGTCTCCTTGAGAGGCGTATTATTAGACCCAACTTATATCATGCTGCTAAGTTTGCTGCTTCTCCCATAAACATTATAGATGAAGATTATGATTTTTCTCTCGATCTATCTTACATAGCTATTGTCGAGAAAGAACCTTTTTGTGGGACTAAGAATGAAAGTGCGGTAGCACATATGAATGAACTTTCTACCATGAGTGGCTTGTTTTCTGATGATATTAAGCTGCGTGCTTACTTTGTTGCTAAGATTTTTCCCTTTTCACTGAAAGGAGAAGCTAAAACTTGATTTAGTAATTTACCTCCTGGATCTATTGATAGCCCTGAGTGCTTGATTAGTACTTTCCTGCAGAAATATTTTCCTCCTAGTGCTAGACATGCTGTTTTGCAGGAACTTTTTGATTTTAAACAAGGAGAAAAAGAGGTATTGCCCAAATCTTGGGCAAGGTTTTGTGCTTTGATTCATGCACAGGCTGGAAGTCCATTACCTAAGAATGAGCTTCTTGATATATTTTATAATGGACTAACCGAGGAATCTAGGACATACCTAGATAGTTGTGCTAATTGTGTTTTCAGGAATAGGACTCCTAAGGAAGCTGAGGAATTAATGGGTAAAATAAGCAAGAATTATGAAGATTGGACTCCTCCTAAACAAGATATACCTGAATTAATTGTACCTGAACCATCTATTCCTAAGCCTATTCCAACATCAAAGAAGAGGGGAGTTATTGAATTAAATGATGAAGTGATGAAGGAAGCTAAGAAATGTCTTAAGGAGAAGGGAATTAAAGTTGCAGATGTCAAGAATTTACCTCCTATAGAAGAATTATGTAAGCCTATTTCCTACTCACCCACTATTGAGGTACACTCTCTCCAACACTTTGATGAAGGTGATATCCCTTACTCGAAACCTCCTGATCAATGCTTAGAAGAATTTGATATCTTTATTGTTAAGCAAGATAACTTTAATAAAAGGGTGCAAAATCATCTAATGGAAAACACTAGAGCTACTGTTGAGTTGAAAGATATTGTGGAAAGAACCTCTAATGATGTTAAAATGATTGTTAAACACTTCCAAATGGTTCAGACTCAAATAGATCAACTCGTTAAAGTGCAAAACGACTTGCTAGTGAATGCTGCTAAAGAAAAACATGCTTATGAAATTAGAAATAGAAGTGGTGCTGCTACCCAGGATCCTCTATATCCTGAGGGGCATCCCAAAAGAATTGAGCAGGATTCTCAACAAGCTGAAAATAGTGGTTCTACTCGTAAGAAAATGAAAAAGAAACATAAAACTGTTGAAGAACCCCCTGGACCTGCTATAGATCCTAATAGTATATCTGTCTCTGATGCTGAAACTGAAAGTGGTAATGAAGAAAATGAAGTGCCTAATGAAGAAAAAGTTGAAGAAGAACCTGAAAACCACACTAAGACTACTAAATACACCAAAGAAGATTTTATTGCTAAGAAACATGGTAGTGAAAGAGAACCTTGGGTCCAAAAACCTATGCCTTTCCCTGATAAGAAACACAAATCAAAAGAAGATGAACACTATAATAAGTTTTACGAGTGGATGAAGCCTTTATTCTTGCAAATTCCTTTGACTGATGCTATTAAATTGCCTCCTTTCTCAAAGTATATGAAGGACATTGTCTCGAATAAAAGGAAGATCCCTAATGAAGAAATTTCTACTTTGCTTGCTAATTATTCCTTCAATGGTAAGGTTCCTAAGAAACTTGGAGACCCAAGGATTCCAACTATCCCTTGCTCTATTAAGAACAATTATGTTAGAACTTCTTTGTGTGATTTGGGTGCTGGAGTTAGTGTTATGCCTTTCTCTCTCTATAAGAGGCTTCATCTTGAAAAATTGATTCCAACTGATATATCTTTGCAAATGGCTGATAAATCTACCACTATTCCTATGGGTATACATGAGGATGTACCTGTTCAGGTGGCTCACAATTGCTTGATACTAACTGATTTTGTTGTGCTTGAAATGCCTGAAGATGATAATATGTCTATTATTCTTGGGAGACCTTTTCTTAATACTGCATGAGCTGTTATTAATTGTAATCAAGGAAAGGTGACCTTCAATGTTAATGACAAGGAACATACTATCTATTTCCCCAAGAAGATCGAAAGGACTTATGGTTTGAATTCAATTGATCATGTTGAAGCCATTCAAGTTTGAGAAATATATTGTCCCATACCAAGAGAAAATTTTGAAACTATTATGATTGGGACCATTGCTATCAAGGTTGAGGTAACATAATCATTAGTGGAATACAAAGTTTTGTATCATATGCAATTATTTTGGTAGCAAGACTTGATCAACCTTGCTAACAAAAGGATTCCATTGAACAAAACAATGTTTTCATTATGATTATCTCCGTTTATTTCTATCCTTTGCATTTTAGTTTTTGCTTTCGTTTAGTTTTCTTTGTGTTGTCAGTTGCTTGCATGCTAGAACTTCTGTAGTTCTAGCCTTGTTTTGTCCTTGCATCATGTTTCCAAAAGAAAAAAAACCTGTCTATCGGAAAAATCATTCTTCTATTTCTGAAAAAAAGCCTAAAAATAAAGTGTCTCGAAAAATTCCAGAAAATTCATATTAAATTTTTACATGAAAAAAGGGGCAGAGGAGTACCTGGTAGGTACCGCGGGGCCCACCAGGCAGGCACACCATGTGGTGGCGTGGCCAGCCCTAGGTGGCGCGATGCCCTAGTGTGGGCCACCCCTGGCCCCCACTTACTTTCTCACCTGCAAATTTCTTCTCTCTCCCGAGTAAGCTCCAGTTCATAGCTCAAAATCGTGTTCTTGCTGTGCTTGCTCTCGTTTTTTTCGATCTCCTTGCTCAGCCCATCTTTCTTGCTGAAATTTGGAGCATTTGTTCCCTGGTATGTGACTCTTCCCCTTGTCCAAGTAGATTTGTGTTTAGTGGATTATATGTTGAGTATTTTGCTGCTGTAGGTGACTGGTTATGAGAGCTTGTAAGCTTGTTTGATGCTTAGAGATATAGTTTTGATGCATGTTTAGGCCTCTTGCAAGTCCCTATGAGTAGAATCCTTCATTATATTTACTTTGCAATCACTTGTGTAATAGGTGTTTAAATTTTAGAATAGAAGATGAGTGAACACCACCTAAACCAACATGAGCTTTGGGTGCCTGAGGTCATGAAGGTCCACCGGGATGAGGAAGTTTTTCCCTCCATTTATCCATGCTCTGAGTTCATGAGAGCTGCAGGAATTCTACAAGATTTCCACACTTTGGTTTCTAATGCAGGGTTAGAGCACTTTTTGGAAGATGAACCTTGTCAATTTGTGAAGCTAACCATGTCTGTGGTGCAGGACTTCAAATTTAGTCAATATTTGCCTAACCCCATGGTTAATTACAAAATTTACAATATAGCCGTCGACCTTTCTCTTGATGATTTTTGTGCAGCTATTAAGGCACCTCAATGGGGATCATGTAGAAAGATTAAGGAGAGACCTGAACCACTCATGGATTTATACGCAGAAATTTGCCAAGGGAGTAGCTTCTCGAAGGAGAATGGAAAAATCCGTAACATTCATCCCCCTCCATTCGCTACTTTGCCTACTTTATTGCCAACTGTGTTCTTGCTAGGAAAACTGCCAATAAGTTATCTTCGTTTGATCTAGCATTTATCTCTGCTACTCTTAAACGAGATAGGTCTTACAACTTAGGTGCTTTGATAGCCTTCCATCTTGCTGCTAACCATGAGAAAGGTGGAATCTGTGGAGGCCTTATTGCTTCTCGTTTACTAGCATTGCATGGTTTAGTGCCTCATCATCTAGACCTACAGTTTCCCATAGAGAGGCTTGATTTTAATTCCATGATCCAGCATAAATTTATTTCCTCGTGGGCTAGTTTGAGTGAGTTGTCTTATGAAATAACCTTTCTCAAAGCTGGTTGGAGAAAGAGCAAGTCCGAGCGTGTTGTTCTTTTGCCTGCACCTGTCTTGTTTAACCTTGATAATAGGGAAGGATGGTCCCTCACTGAGGAGGAGCTTGACACGTACTTGGGAGAGCTCTCCCAATAGGAGCAGGACACTAGAAGGGAGGTCATGGATGATTCGGTCCAGCCCTCGAATGAGGGAGAGTCTTCATATCAGCAGCCCGCTTATGATTGGGGAGCTTCCTCCTCTTCTCATGGGCCCAGCTACGACCATTCTTACCAAGATCCGCCCGCTTGGAACCCCTATTCATACATGGATTGATACCCACTTAGGCCAAAAGCCTAAGCTTGGGGGGAGGTACGTTGACACCGCACTCATCTCCATATCATGTTGCGTCGGTACTTTGTATATTCATGTTTTCGTTCTTTTTTTTAGTTTTTGCTCTTCTTTGCTTTTGCTTTCTAAAAACACAAAAAGACCAAAAATATTTTTGTTTTTTCTCTTTGGTTTGCTTCTTCTTTTTGCCTTGGTTTGTTTTCCCTTTTTGCTTTGTTTGAACTATTCGAAAAATCCAAAAAGATTTTGCTTTGTTTATTTTTCCCTTTTGGTTCTTGTTTAAAAATCGAAAACACCAAAAATATTTGTCGTTCTTCTTTGGTTTTTGCGAGTTTGCTACTGGGTTCGGCAGTTCTCAGTGGAATATTGGTTTCATATTATTATTCAATCCACACAAGTGAAGAGCAATAATGAGGATTAATGACAACTTGAGGCGTGGTAAGAGGCTGGTAACGAACTCTATTTGTTTTCATTTTTGTACATATACTCATCACTGTGAGCTTGCTTAGTCCGTTCATGTAGAGTGTATGTTTTCTTTGGATGCTTAGTAGTTCTTGCTTTCTTATGATTAGCTCCAGCTCGCTAATAGTTTGTAGCATGTCTTATGAATGTTTACTTGCATTGCTCTATTCATAAATTGGTATGACACCGTGGTATCCTCCTCTGAATGGTTCATTTGAATTGACTTGGCACATGCTCACGCATGCACAAGACTGTGATAATCAGTTAAGCCTTGATGAATTATTTTGCCTTGAGGATCTTGAATCATTTTCATGCCATGAGTAGTCTTGTTTTGTTGCAAGCATGATAATGACAGCTATTGCTCTCTCGTTTGTCGCTCCCTTACTATTGCTAGCCTTCACTTCCACTGAGTGTTTTACTCATGTTTTCAACTTCCTAAACCAAATATTTCCAAAGTGTGCACCATACCTACCTGGCTGGGCTGGTTTCTTTCTCTCTTTTTTTAGCTATTTGCTTTTTTTCTATTTTACAAATCTTTTTGTAAGTATAGTTTTATAACTCCAAATTGAGTAATTCCAATTTCTATAATTTTGTAAAATCAAAACACACCACAAAAGCTCTACAAAATGAAATTTTATTTCTAGAAAATTTTCCATAATGCCATTAGCACTTAATGCCCTATGGCCCATATGGAGATTTGCAAAAATAGGATTTTAGGGATAGTTATTTTCAGAACTAAAAATTATTAAATCTAATAAATATGATTTTTTAAATATGTTTTGTAGAGAATCTATTTTGACAAGGGGTTTTAGGATTATAAAATCAATTTTAAAAGCCTTTGTTTTCCCAAGAACAAAATAAACTTTAAAGAGTTTTGAAAATGGGTTTTCCCTATCCATTTGTTTCAAAATCTTTTGTTTAGAAATAGGATTTTCTTTATTTTAATAAACTTTGAAAAGTTTCTTTTGTTTGAAAATTCAAATAAGGAAAAGAATTTTTTTAGCAACTATTTGAATAATCTTTATTTTAGTTTAACACCCAAAATTTGAAAACTTTTGCGATGTTACAAACTACCACCCTTAAAAGTAATCTCGTCCCGAGATTCGGAAAAGCTAGTAGGAAAAGGGTTTGGAAAAACTTTGGGGTGCTACCACCCTTAATAGTAAAACCGACTAGGTTATAAATAGATATTTCACTTTAAGAAGTTATGGTTCTTATTCTAACATTACTCTATGTAGTGTCCTTTGTAGGATGGTTTAATAATGGGCAGATATTGGCCAACGGGTCCAAGGAAGGGCTACTACCCAAAACACTAGAATGGTCACAAAAATCATGAACACCACAATTCACATCAGAACACCATAATCCAACATTCATAACAAGCATAACAATGTAACATTCATAAGACACCTAACAATCTAACATCGATCACAAAGAAAATGGTTCAATATAAACAAACATGCCTAAAGATTAAAGGTTCTCAGAATGAAAAGCAAATGATCTAACGATGCCATATCTCACAAGTTGATATGGTCGACGAACTAGCATGATAAAAATGAACTAATGTTGCGGCTCGATGTTGGTGGTCCAACCTAAGAATGGGGCATTTCTGATACTCCAATGTCATGATGACTCTTCTCTCGACACCTTTCATCAAGATGCCCCTTCTAGAAGATTCCTGGCTTGTTCCAATTCTTCTTCTTTTTAGGTCATACTGTTGCATAGTGTCCTGGTTTCTTGCAATTATAGCATATCAGCAGGTTGGGGTCTGATACATCCAAAATGTATCTACTTTCCCGAACACTTTTGCTATTGTTTCTCCTCTAAACTTGTGTGATTTGGATACAACTAACACGGACTGACGCTGTTTTCAGCAGAATTACTTTGGTGTCTAGTTTTTGTGCAGAAAATCAACTATCACGAAAAATCCCGGAAAATATGCCAAAAATCCTATTTCACCAGAAGACTCCTGGAGACAGAATACGAGACAGAGTGGGGCTGGGGCCCAGCCACACCACCTGGCCGCGCGGGCTGGGCCTGGCCGCGCCAGGGGGTGGTCTGGCTGCCCCAGACACCCCCTCGGTCTCCCTCTTCGCCTATAAGTTGCCTTTTGACCTAAAAACTCAGGGGGGTCGACGTTTTTCCAGAAGGAGTTCCGCTCCACTGCCACCACCAGATTCCACGATTCGGAAATAGAAACTCCGTTCTGGCACCCTGCCGGGACGGGGAATTGGAGGAGATCATCGCCATCATCATCACCATCGCTTCTCCATCGACCATCCATGTTTCCCCCATCTATGAGTGAGTAATCCCCCGCTGTAGGCTATGGGTATGGTAGGGATTGGATGAGATCGTTCATGTAATGGCATCAGATTTTTAGGGCATGGTGCCTAGTATCTACTATTAGTGCTTTTTGACTTTGTTGCGACTTGTTATTCTTAATGCTTGTCACTAGAGCCCGAGTGCCATGATTTCAGATCTGAACATGTTATTGATTCATTATGATAGTATTGTTTTTGGTCTTCGATGCAAGTTGTATACACACGTTGTTGTCCGGAACCAATGGCCCCGAAGTGACAGAAATCGGGATAATCGGAGGGAATGGCTTTGATGTGAGGATCACATGTGTTCATGGAGTGTTAATGCTTTGCTCCGGTGCTCTATTAAAAGGAGCACCTTAATTGCCAGTAGTTCCCTTGAGGCCCACTCCAAACAGGCTGGCAGGACAAAGATGTTGTGCAAGTTCTCATTGCGAGCACGTATGACTATATATGGAACACATGCCTAGGATTATTTAGTACTTGGATGCTTTATCTTATTTATCTGCAATTGCCCTATGTTCTGATTGCTATATGAATTGTCTTGTCTATGCAACACCCGTCCATCCATCCCTATGCCTACCCCACTCGAATCCTACTGTTTACTGCAATTGTTACTACTGTCTTTACTTTACTATTGTTGCTACTTTACTATTCCTACTGCAAAAATGTTGCTACTGATAAACTACTGTGAGCAAGATTGTTTCCAGGTGTAGCTGAATTGACAACTCAGTTGTTAAGGCTTATAAATATACTTTGGCTCCCCTTGTGTCGAATCAATAAATTGGGTTTCACTTCCCTCGAAAATACTGCGATACACCCCCTATACTTGTGGGTCATCAAGACTATTTTCTGGCGCTGTTGCCGGGGAGCATAGCTTTATTTATCAAGTTCACTTGGATTCTCTATTGTTCGCTACCATCCATCCATCATGGGTAAGTCTCGTGATGGCAAGGTCCCTATTTTACCATCCACTACAAGAAGAGGTACAGTTCTGAACACCTCTGTTGCTCTTGATTCACCATATGTTATGAGTAAGCTTGTTACACCACCACATACACATGCTACACACACTGCTACTACTGCTGAATCTGAAAGTTCTGATACTTATGATGTTGCTTCTACTGTGCTTGATAAGAGTGGTTCATTAGGTCCTTTTCTAGATGCTACAATTGCTAGAACTATAGCTAGAAATACCGAAACTCCTAATGAAGACACTACTACACCTGTTAGTTCACCTGAGTCTAGAGAGAGCTATGATATTGAAGACGGTTATGTTGAGATGACCGATGAATTTATTAAAGAATGTCAAAACACCCATGATAGGAGTGCTGCTAAGAGTCTCCTTGAGAGGCGTACTATTAGACCCAAATTGTCTCCTAATGCTAAGTTTGATGCTTCTCCCATAAACATTAAAGATACAGATTATGATTTCTCTCTTGATTTATCCTACATAGCTATTGTTGAAAAAGAACCTTTTTGTGGGACTAAAAATGGAAGTGCGGTAGCACATATGAATGAACTTTCTACCATGAGTGGCTTGTTTTCTGATGATATTAAGATGCGTACTTACTTTGTTGCTAAGATTTCCCCTTTTCACTGAAAGGAGAAGCTAAAACTTGGTTTAGTAATTTACCACCTAGATCTATTGATAGCCCTGATTGCTTGATTAGTACTTTCCTACAGAAATATTTTCCTCCAAGTGCTAGACATGCTATTTTGCAGGAACTTTTTGATTTGAAACAGGGAGAAAAAGAGATATTGCCCGAAGCATGGGCAAGATTTTGTGCTCTGATTCATGCACAGGCTGGAAGTCCATTACCTAAGAATGAGCTTCTTGATATATTTTATAATGGACTAATCGAAGAATCTAGGACATACCTAGATAGTTGTGCTGATTGTGTTTTCAGGAATAGGACTCCTAAGGAAGCTGAGGAATTAATGGCTAAAATAAGCAAGAACTATGAAGATTGGACTCCTCCTGAACAAGTTGTACCTGAAGTAATTGTACTGAACCTACTATACCAGTGCCTATTCCAACATCAAAAAAGAGGGGGGTTATTGAATTAAATGATGAAGTGATGAAGGAAGCTAAGAAATGTCTTAAGGAGAAGGGAATTAAAGCTACAGATGTCAAGAATTTACCTCCTATAGAAGAATTATTTAAGCCTATTCCCTACTCATCGACTATCGAGGTACACTCTCTCCAACACTTTGATGAAGGTGATATCCCTTACTCTAAACCTCCTGATCAATGCTTAGAAGAATTCGATATCTTTATTGTTAAGCAAGATAATTTTAATAAAAGGGTGCAAAATCATCTAATGGAAAACACTAGAGCTATTATTGAGTTGAAAGATATTGTGTAAAGAACCTCTAATGATGTTAAAATGATTGGTAAACACTTTCAAATGGTTCAAACTTAAATAGATCAACTCATTAAAGTGCAGAAAGACTTGCTAGTTAATGCTGCTAAAGAAAAACATGCTTATGAAATTAGAACTAGAAGTTGTGCTGCTACCCAGGATCCTCTATATCCTAAGGGGCATCCCAAAAGAATTGAGCAGGATTCTCAACAAGCTGAAAATAGTGGTTCTACTTGTAAGAAAAGGAAAAAGAAACGTAAAACTGTTGAAGAACCCTCTGGACCTGCTATAGATCCTAATAGTATATCTGTCTCTGATGCGGAAACTGAAAGTGGTAATGAAGAAAATGAAGTGCCTAATGAAGAAAAAGTTGAAGAAAAACCTGAAAACCACACTAAGACTACTAAATACACCAAAGAAGATTTTATTGCTAAGAAACATGGTAGTGAAAGAGAGCCTTGGGTCCAAAAACCTATGCCTTTCCCTGATAAGCAACACAAGTCAAAGGAAGATGAACACTATAATAAGTTTCGTGAGTGGATGAAACCTTTATTCTTGCAAATTCCTTTGACTGATTCTATTAAATTGCCTCCTTACTCAAAGTATATGAAGGATATTGTCTCGAACAAAAGGAAGGTCCCTAATGAAGAAATCTCTACTTTGCTTGCTAATTATTCCTTTAATGGTAAGGTTCTAAAGAAACTTGGAGACCCAGGGATTCCAACTATCCCTTGCTCTATCAAGAATAGTTATGGTAGAACTGCTTTGTGTGATTTGGGAGTTGGAGTTAGTGTTATGCTTTTCTCTCTCTATAAGAGGCTTCAACTAGAAAAGTTAATACCAACTGATATATCTTTGCAAATGGCTGATAAATCTACCACTATGCCTGTTGGTATATGTGAGGATGTACCTGTTCAAGTGGCTCATAATTGCTTGATATTAACTGATTTTGTTGTGCTTGAAATGCCTGAAGATGATAATATATCTATTATTCTTGGGAGACCTTTTCTTAATACTGCAGGAGCTATTATTAATTGTAATCAAGGAAAGGTGACCTTTAATGTTAATGACAAGGAACATACTATCTATTTCCCCAAGAAGATTGAAAGGACATATGGTTTGAATTCAATTGAACATGTTGAGGGCATTCAAGTTGTAGAAATATATTGTCCCATAGCAAGAGAAAAATTTGAAACTATTATGATTGGGACCATTGCTATCAAAGTTGAGGTAACATAATCATTAGTGGAATACAAAGTTTTGTCTCATATGAAATTGTTTTGGTAGCATGACCTGATCAACCTTCTTAACAAAAGGATTTCATTGAACAAAACAATGTTTTCACCATGATTATCCCCGCTTACTTCTATTCTATCCATTTTAGTTTTTGCTTTCGTTTAGTTTTCTTTTCTGTTGCTAGTTGCTTGCATGTTAGGGTGTCTTAGAACTTATGTAGTTCTATCCTTGTTTTGTCATTGCATCATTCCAAAAAAAAACTTTCTATCAGAAAATCATTCATCTATACTTGAAAATTGCCCAAAAATAAAGTGTCTCGAAAAATTCCAGAAAATTCATATTAAATTTTTGCGTGAAAAAAGGGGCAGAGGAGTGCCTGGAAGGTACCAAGGGGCCCACCAGGCAGGCACACCACCTGGTGGTGCGGCCAGCCCTGGTACGCGCCTGTCTATTGTGTGGGCCGCCCCTGGCCCTCCACTCACTCTCTCACTTGCCACTTTCTTCTCTCTCTCAAGTAAACACCAGTTCATTGCTCGAAATCGCGTCCTTGTTATACTTGCCCTTGATTTTTCGATCTCCTTGCTCAACCCATCTTTGTTGCTGGATTTGGAGCATTTGTTCTCCAGTATGTGACTCCTCCGCTTGTCCAAGTAGATTTGTGTTTAGTGGTTTATATCTTGAGTATTTTGTTGTTGTAGGTGACAGGTTATGAGAGCTTGTAAGCTTGTTTGATGCTTAGAGATATAGTTTTGATGCATGTTTAGGCCTCATACAAGTCCCTATGAGTAGTGCCCTTCATTTTATATTCACTTTGCAATCACTTGTTTAATAGATGTTTAAATTTCAGAATAGAAGATGAATGAGCATCAACTCAACCAACATGAACTGTGGGTGCCTGAGGTTATGAAGGTTCACCGAGAGGTGGAAGTTTTTCCTTCCATCTATCCATGCTCCGAATTCATGAGGGCCACAGGAATTTCCTAGGACTTCCATACTTTGGTTGCTAATGCAGGATTGGAGCACTTTTCGGAAGATGAACCTTGTCAATTTGTGAAACTAACGATATCTGTAGTGCAGGACTTTCAATTTAGTCACTCTTTGCCTAACCCTATGGTCCACTACAAAATTTACAATATAGCCGTCGACCTCTCTTTTGATGACTTTTGTGCAGCTATTAAGGTACCTCAGTGGGGATCATGTGGAAGGATTAAAGAGCAACATGCACCACTCATGGACTTGTACGTAGAGATTTGCCAAGGGAGCAGCTTCTCGAAGGAGAGCGGGAAAATCCGTAACATTCATCTCCCCTTTATTCGCTACTTGTCTTACTTTATTGCCAAGTGTGTTCTTGCTAGGAAAACTGCCAATAAGTTATCTTCGTATGATCTAGCATTCATCTCTGCTGCTCTTAAACGAGATAGGACTTATAACTTGGGTTCCTTGATAGCTTTCCGTCTTGCTGCTAACCGCGAGAAAGGTGGAATTTATGGAGGCCTCACTGCTTCTCGTTTACTAGCATTGCATGGTTTAGTGCCTCATCATCTAGACCTACAGTTTCCCATAGAAAGGCTTGATCTTAATTCCATGATACAGCATAAATTTGTTTCTTCTTGGGCTAGTTTGAGTGAGTTGTCTTATGAAATAACTTTTCTCAAAGCTGGTTGGAGAAGGAGCAAGTCCGAGCGCGTTGTTCTTTTGCCTGCACCTGTTCTATTTAACCTTGATAACTGGGTAGGATGGTCCCTCACGGAGGAGGAGTTTGATACGTACTTGGGAGAGCTCTCCCAACAGGAGCAGGATACTAGAAGGGAGGTCACAGATGATTCGGTCCATCCCTCGAATGAGGGGGAATCTTCATATCAGCAGCCTACTTATGATTGGGGAGCTTCTTCTTCTTCCCAAGGGCCTAACTACGATCATTCTTACAATGACCCGCCTGCCTGGAACCCTTACTCGTATCTGGATTGATACCCACTTAGGCCAAAAGCCTAAGCTTGGGGCAAGGTACACCGACATTGCACTCATCTCCATATCATTTTTCGCTGGTACTTTGTATATTCATTTTTCGTTCTCTTTTTTTTTGTTCCTTCTTTACTTTTGCTTTCTAAAACACAAAAAGACCAAAAATATTTCTGTTGTTTCTCTTTGTTTGCTCCTTCTTATTTTTGCCTTGATTTGCTTTTCCCTTTTTGCTTTGTTTGAACTATACGAAAAACCCAAAAAGATTTTTCTTTGCTTGTTCTTCCCTTTTTGGTTCTTGTTTAAAAATCGAAAACACCAAAAACATTTGTCGTTCTTCTTTGGTTTTGTGAGTTTTGTTACAGGGTTCAACAGTCCTTAGTGGATATTGGTTTCATGTTATTATTCAAGCCACACAAGTGAAGGGCAATAATGAGGATTAATGACAACTTGAGGTGTGCTAAGAGGCTGGTAACAAACTCTATTTGTTTTCATTTTTGTACATATACTCATCATTGTGGGCATGCTTAGCCTGTTCGTGTAGGTTGTATGTTATTTATGGATGCTTAGTGGTTCTTGCTTTCATATGATTAGTTCCATCTTGCTAATAGTTTGTAGCATGTCTTATGAATGTTTGCTTCCATTACTCTATTCATAACTTGGTATGACACCGTGGTATCCTCCTCTGAATGTTTCATTTGAAGACTGAAATAATCAGTTAAGCCTCGATGAATTATTTTGCCTTGAGGGTCTTGAATCACTTTCATGCCATGATTAGTCCTGTTTTGTGGCAAGCATGATTATGATAGTTATTGCTCTCTCGTTTGTCGCTCCCTTACTATTGCTAGCCTTCACTTACACTGAGTATGTTTTAATCATGTTTCCAACTCCCTTAAACCAATTATTGCCAAAAGTGTCCACCATACCTACCTATTAGCATTGTTTACTATTCCGTGCATATTAAGTATGCCTTGTTTTCTTCCGAATAAAATGTCTGTTTGTTTTGGGAAAGTTAGTTAGTAAAGCTCTCATGAACTTGATGGCACACTTTATTTTCTTGCACTTAATAAACCTGGACCATTGCGTCCATCTTTGTTGTGTATATGCTTGCACTTTATAAGTTGAAGTCAGCAGAACCATGTATCATCGGGAAGGCTTTCAACATTTCACGGGCACTTTGTACCCTGTTGATATCATGATTCTTTTGCTTATGGATCCCGGTGGTATGAAATAAAAGGGGAACTTGTAAGATCATGGAGTTTGTATATGTGTTAGAGAAACGCCTGGGCCGCTAGCCTAAGCCATGCCTAATCATGGTGGAAACTTGTAGCATAACCATAATGAGCATTCTATGAAGCATCCTCAATAAAAACCTGCAAATAGCAAATAAAAAGATTGCTGAGATGCTCATTGTCTGCTTGCCTTGTCATTTTGATTATGGGATAGCTCCTGTATCATGTGCAAGGGGTACCCCGTTGGCGGTTCTCTATGATACATATGTACTTACAATGACAAGAGCTTACTTGTGACTAAAGTTGAGTAGCATGAGGTCCGGTACTCGTAAGTAAGGGGCATGAGATTTGAGCTTATAACTTGTCAAGCATATCCTCTTAGTTGTGTCACTTTCACCTTAACCACATTAAAGATGCTTATGATAGGGGCAATGAGTGCTCAAAGCTAATGAGTACCATACTTTCAGTATTTGGAAGCCTTTCAAACTTTTCAAAACCGTTTTCATTCCCTTGTTGAGTCACCACCTATTCTATGAGCACTTTCTTGAGAGCATAGTTGTCATTCTTAGTATAATGTGCTTGTCTCAAAAATTGATTATTTGTGTTATGATTTTGATGCTTGTATCTTTGATATCTTTACTTCTAGTATTCACCTGAACTTTAGAGGTGCCTTGGCATTCACAATAAAAAGGCAAGCGAGATACCACTCTATCATACCTTGTTACGAGCATTGTAATGTTGCTTATGTTTATGTTTCATGCTTCTTATTATTTTTGAGTTGGAATCTCTTCATAGCTTGCAATGCCTATTAAGTAAACTTACTTGCATACTCCTTATTATGAATTGTCTAAGTAGTTGATCACATGCTGAGAATATATACATCATATGAAGCAAATGTGTTCGTGAAAGTTTCTTTTATCGCATTCAGTTTTCAACTGAATTGCTTGAGGACAAGCAATAAGCTAAGCTTGGGGGGAGTTGATACGTGCAAAACGTATCTACTTTCCCGAACACTTTTGATATTGTTTCTCCTCTAAACTTGTGTGATTTGGATGCAACTAACACGGACTGACGTTGTTTTCAGCAGAATTACTTTGGTGTCTAGTGTTTGTGCAGAAAATCAACTATCGGGAAAAATCCCGGAAAATATGCCAAAAATTCTATTTCACCGGAAGACTCTCGGAGCCAGAATACGAGACAGAGTGGGGCTGGGGCCCAGCCACACCACCTAGCCGCGCGAGCTGGGCCTGGCCACGCCAGGGGTGGTCTAGCCACCCCAGACACCCCCTCGGTCTCCCTCTTCGCCTATAAGTTGCCTTCTGACCTAAAAACTCAAGGGGGTCGACGTTTTTCCAGAAGGAGTTCCGTTCCGCCGCCACCACCAGATTCCACGATTCGGAACCAGAAACTCCATTCTGGCACCCTGCCGGGACGGGCATTGGAGGAGATCATCGCCATCATCATCACCATCGCTTCTCCATCGACCATCCATATTTCCCCCATCTATGAGTGAGTAATCCCCTGCTGTAGGCTATGGGGATGGTAGGGATTGGATGAGATCGTTCATGTAATGGCATCAGATTGTTAGGGCATGGTTACTAGTATCTACTATTAGTGCTTTTTGACTTTGTTGCGACTTGTTATGCTTATTGCTTGTCACTAGGGCCCGAGTGCCATGATGTCAGATCTGAACATGTTATTCATTCATTATGATATTATTGTTTTTGGTCTTACCTGCAAGTTGTATATACACATTGTTGTCCGGAACCAATGGCCTCGAAGTGACAGAAATCAGGATAACCGGAGGGAATGGCTTTGATGTGAGGATCACATGTGTTCACGGAGTGTTAATGCTTTGCTCCGGTGCTCTATTAAAAGGAGCACCTTAATTGCTAGTAGCTCCCTTGAGGCCTCGCTGCAAACGGGTTGGTAGGACAAAAGATGTTGTGCAAGTTCTCATTGTGAGCATGTATTACTATATATGGAACACATGCCTAGGTTTATTTAGTACTTGGATGCTTTATCTTATTTATCTGTAATTGCCCTATGTTCTGATTGCTATATGAATTGCCTTGTCCATGCAACGCCCGTCCATCCATCCCTATGCCGCACTCGAATCCTATTGTTTACTGCAATTGTTACTACTATCTTTACTTTTCTACTGCTGCTACTTTACTATTCCTACTACAAAACTGTTGCTACTGATAAACTACTGTGAGCAAGATTGTTTCCAGGTGCAGCTGAACTGACAACTCAGTTTTTAAGGCTTATAAATATTCTTTGGCTCCCCTTGTGTCGAATCAATAAATTGGGTTTCACTTCCCTCGAAAATACTGCGATACCCCCCCTATACTTGTGGGTCATCAGGGTCCTTCTTGAGTTTCTTCTTCTCCGGGCAATCCCATGAATAGTGAACTAACACATGGCATGCATGGCACTCCACCTTGCTGATATCTCTCCTTATGCTCACTTTTCCATCAACTGGCTTGATTCCTTTGTGCTTCTTATCTTCTAGGTAATCCGATGCATAATGTCCTAGTTCCTTACAGTTGAAGCATGTCACTTGGCTAATATCCCTCAATTCAAAGTTGTGGTAGTTCTTCTTCTTGGGTCTCTCCAAGGCCAATATAACCAATAGCTCCTACTCATTATACTCCACTACAAATTTGAGGAACCTTTCCCGTTTCTTGGGGAAGTTTCGTGACAAATGGCCTACTTCTTCACATGAGTAGCAACACTTGGTGGTAATGTGAGATGTAGCTATCGGTGGTTTGGCTCTAGCTTCCACCTTCCTCATGGTCCTGGTTCCTTCTTGGTTCTCCCTAGAGGATATTTGCACTCCATCCCTTGCTGCTTGGTTCAGCCTTTGCACCATAGGGTAAAGGTGGCATTGGATCGGGACATGATTGTTTCCTTCACATTGGAAGCATGTGACTTTAGTAGTGGGGCATTCCATAGATGGATGGTCTCCATCACAATTAGGACACTAGCCTGGATGTTCCTTATGGGTGTGCCCTATGTCACCATAGACTTTGTAGGCTACAGTCCTTACCATGACTTTGTCTTTGGTTTCCTTGCAGGCACAGTCTTCCTAGGTCGGGTTGTTGTTGTTGGTCATATTTCGATGCACCAACCGCATTAGTTGAGTTTGGTCCTCAAACATCTCCGACATTCCTAGGAGGGAAATTAAGTTGTCGATGTTGGGAAATTTTAGGGCCACTTGGTGCAGTACTTGAGTTCGAGATTCAATCAAACGTTGCATTGCAAGCCACATCTCTTGGTTTTTGTTGTCATTGTCGTGGAGGGTGACCATCTTAAATTTGGAAATCAATAAAAATGTTTAGAAGATTCATACGAGAATAGGGAAGTTGCAAAAATACAATATTTTGAATGAACAAAATATTTTCATTTGCCTAGGGTCTTTCCTAGTTTCTAAACCAGTTCTAGGGTCATGATTCTATAGTCAACACAATGCTCTGATACCATGTAAAGTGACCTGACCCGGTGGGGGCCAAGTCTCTGTGCTCTTTAGTGCTAGTCCCTGGATCGACTCGCTAGCACACAGTTCATGATGTAATATCACGAAACAAAGGTCATATTTCTATTACATCGAAGAATCCAGAACTTTACATAGACATATACAAGTTGCATAGCAGAAGGGTTAGCTCCTCGTAAACAAAGATCAATACCGGGAGACTATTAACTATATAGAGATCCATTAAGAGTCACAGGCGAAAACATGATGAGTATAGACTCGTAACCCTAACATCGTACCTCACTCATCTTCAAGGCAACCTGCAACATGAAAGCTTGCAGCCACGAATGATCAATACTTTGAATGTATTGGCAAGTTCACCTATTTAGCGGAATATAAACCTCAACCTATAAGTACATGCATAACTAGATTGGTGGAGATTTGGCTGAATTTGCGTAAAGCAATGGTTTTACCCTATAATTTTGAAATACAAATCTTTCTTGTAAAACAAAAGGGGTACCATTGATTGATATCAATGAACCGAAAAAGTTTACTTTGAAAACGGTACCATTGGTTGATAGTAGTGAACCGAGGTACCATTGGTTGATAGCAATGAACCCAAAACTTTGGTTTTCCAAAACGGTACCACTAGCTGATAACAGTGAACCGGGGTACCATTGGTTGATAGCAATGAACCCTCTACTTTTATTTTGAAAACTACCCATGTTCACCCACAAATTTTTAATTTAAGGAAATTGGATTGATGAGATTTCTTGAACTGCTTCAAGTAAAGTCGCTCAAAATCATCCGTAACCAGGGACATGGCTAAGTACTTAGATTTGACACTCTCGAGAGGTTTGTACACTTTACCCACAAGACCAAGTCAACCCCCGCACACAATACCACCCAGATGTAGCACAGCCGGTAGAAAACCGAGATGAGACTTTTTAGAAGTAGTCCCTCAACCACGACGGACTCGTTACACCTACAAAATTCTACCACCTTCTTTCATGCCTGTTTAAGTTCTCACAACTTAGTTATTCAAGACAGAGCCCATTTGACAAGTGGTTGTACATGGAAGCTCGTAGACAAGAATGCGCCAAATCTCTTTAAGCCTGGGTGCTTTCCATAGTGCAAACAAGTTAGGGGCAAGCTGTTGATAGGGCTCCATAGAATGGCCTCTATTGATAGGGAGGTGCGACCGTTGACAGGGTCTCATGTGAATGACACCTGAACTTGGCACTCAACCAAAAAATATCAATTCCATTCACCTAGGTGGTTCATTAAGTTTAGTTGTTTTCATTACACAAAAGAGTTTCACCTCAACATCACATAACTTGATTTGAATCCACCCACGAGGTCTATAGCATGGCTAAGCATTCAACACCTATGTTGTTTGCTACTCAATAGTCAAGAATACATGTGGCTATCCTATCTAGATTGCATAGCAAAGCATACTACTTTATGCAGTCCTACTCACTCAATCTTTGGAAAACAATTAAGTGCATAGTAGAAAATAGTAGAACATTTATGTAGTGAACTTGCCTCTTGTTGAAGTTGTCGGAATCACTCTCTTCATAAGAGAACGTTTACTCTCCAGTTAGTCTACACGGTTCATAGACATTGCAATGAATAAACAAACAAGCAGACACATTAACCAAGGCAATACAAAGGAGGGCAAGCAAGGCATGCTAAAGGGTTTTTCTTAGGTTGCAAAAGTTTTGTTAAACCAAGACTTGATTCACAAAATAATTTACTACTACTAGATTTCAAATATTTACTCTCATATGGTTGCATCTGTCCACATAGTGTTTATAGTAGCACTAGGACATTTGCATATAATATGTTGTGGTTATGTTTGTATAAGTGTTTAATTTATCCCTATTGGACAAATAAACCATTTCTGAATATTTTGCAAAAAAGGTTTTATTTTAAAACCATTTTCCTTAATTTAATAATGTCCAAAATAGTATTTTGAAGAAGGTAAGGCTCCATATTTTAAAAACATTGTTGTAAACCTAAAAAATAATTTTACTCTCTGGTCCTATTGGATAGAGGACAAAAATATGAGCATTTTTAAAAAGGAATCATTTTAAAATCATTTTTAGAATTAAATATATGCCTATAATGGCTAAATGGCATTTCTGAAATATTGTTCACTTTAAAATGTCCAAGTTTGAAAACTAACAGTGGGGTACTATAGTACTATTCACAAGGATTCTAGAAAGGTATTATTTGAAATTGTTGTGCTTATAAAATAATTACTATGATTTAAATACCCTATATTAGAGTTTAAATATTTAAAATAATTTTCTTCGGCAAAGTTCAAATTTTAAATTTCTATAATATTCTTCACAATTTTCTGAATCCAGGCATATATCATATGCATTTTTCTGATATACAAATCATTTACTATGCATTTTAGAAAATTATAGCATTTTCTGCCTATTTAATAATAAATCAAATACACACTGGCAGATTTGCTCAGGTGGCGCAGACGTGGCTGCCACGCGATGCCTACGCGGCTGACACGCGATGCCGACGCAGCATCCACGCGGTGCAATCTAATAGGTCCAACAACATCCACGCGGTGAAATCTAATACCCCTTCGGTCTGGATCTAATCCTGGCCGTCGCTTTGGGATCTAGCGGCCAGGAATGAAAGCTCGAGGGGAGGGTGAGGAGCTCACTGGGGCAGCGGACGACGCAGTCATCAGTGGGGGAGGGTGCTATGCTGGTCGGTGGCGAGCTCGGAGGAGACGATGACACGCGGCAGGGGACGACGACGCGCGGGAGGGAACGACCAAGACAATGGCAACGGTGGCGTCTTCGGTCGCTTCCTGCAGTGGCGTGGAGGCGCGGCTGGAGCGGCTGTGGACGGCGGCGTCATGGAGGGGGTCTCTCGAGCTGCGGAAAAAGAGGTCAGGGGGGTGAGGGTTGCGCGAGGGCGAGGGAAAGGGAAAGGGGGAGGTAGGGCGGCACGACTCACTGGTTTGCCGACAGAGACGAGAAACAACGACGGTTACCGCGGGCTCCGATGACGAATCTAGGCAGCCTAGGGGCTTGTTCGAGTGAGGTGAGAGGGGTAAAATGGAGAGGGGGACTGGGGCTTTGTACTAGAGGCTCTAGAGAGGGTGGGATGGCTTAGTGAGTGGGGTGAGTGGGGGCGATGGTGTCGGTCAGTTGTGGGCAGGTCGTGCTCGCGAGGGCGGTTGGGAGGAGGAAGATGGGGCGGGGCCCGCATGGAAGAGAGAGAGAGGGGGGCAAGCGGCGCAGCAGGCTGGAGTTGGGCCGGGTGGCGATGCGTGACGCGCGCGTGCGGCAGATAGAGGGGCTGCGGGGGAGGGAGGTGAGCGGGCTAGCCTGGCTAGGCTAGTTTATTTCTCTCTTTTTTTAGTTATTTGCTTTTTTCTATTTTACAAATCTTTTTGTAACTATAGTTTTATAACTCCAAATTGAGTAATTCCAATTTCTATAATTTTGTAAAATCAAAACACACCACAAAAGCTCTACAAAATTAAATATTATTTCCAGAAAATTTTCCATAATGCCATTAGCACTTAATGCCCTATGGCCCATATGGAGATTTGCAAAAATAGGGTTTTAGGGAAAGTTATTTTCAGAACTAAAAATTATTAAATCTTATAAATATGATTTTGTAAATATGTTTTGTAGAGAATCTATTTTGACAAGAGGTTTTAGGTTTATAAAATCAATTTTAAAAGCCTTTCTTTTCCCAAGAACAAAATAAACTTTAAAGAGTTTCGAAAATGGTTTTTCCCTATCCATTTGTTTCAAAATCTTTTGTTTAGAAATAGGATTTTCTTTATTTTAGTAAACTTTGAAAAGTTTCTTTTGTTTTGAAAATTCAAATAAGGAAAAGGATTTTTTTTAGCAACTATTTGAATAATCTTTATTTTATTTTAACATTCCAAAATTTGAAAAGTTTTGGGATGTTACAATCATATAAATATTAAGAAAACAACAAGGAATATGCAAGTAAAACTTGACTAAATAAATACTAAAAATGCTTAATTCTTGTTCCCACACCTCACCATGCCATGCTATGTTATACCATGCAATTGTGCATCATTCCATCATGGCATACCTTGTTTGCATGTTGCATATGATTTAGATGATTGTGCAATGTATTTATTTCGGCCCTGGTGTGTTTGATTTTATCCAGATATACGCTGAGAAAGGAGAATATCAGGAGCCTCGGGAGTATTACCCGGATCCTTCCTATTATGCAACTGAACTGCCAAGCAAGAAATTCCCCATGCCTGCATACATATAGTACCTATGCCTCTATCTTATTCTTGCATAATTGAGTCACGATTGCATTAAATTAAATCCCAATTATTTTATAACCTTTACTTTTAAACCCCACCGAAGCTTGTATCCTAACTCCTATGAGCTATTACTACAGGAGTTGTTTGAGCCATGCGAGTCATAGAATTGCATGTGTAGGGTCTGTGCGAGCCTTTGGATAATGAGGTACCTAAAAAAATTAAATGTGTAGTAATGGGATACCTAAAGAAAGAGGTACCGATGGGCAATAGCTGTTATTTGGTTCTTCCACACTCACTTCTGTCTTGTAGGACCCTGAGTACTTGATTCTTGTTCCTTGACTATTCGCATTATCCACATTCGGCAGAGTCTATGGATCCCCCTTCGCCTGAGCTTGATTCGCACTTTAGTTCTTGGGGACACAAACTAGTTTGGAGCTTTATTACTATCCTATACTTAGAGAATATAATTTTGTGACCCGAAAGTTGAGGCGCCAAGGCAAAGCGGTACCCAAGTTGCGTGTAATCAGCCGTGTTGCCCACAGTTGGTGTGCCAAATACTTAGGGGGTATTTTTTGGCACGAATTCAACTTAACGTTTGAATACAAAATAGCAGGCTAACGCCCATCAAGTTACGACCCCCTGTTAGTTTTCGCCGTTATGTCGCTGCTGCCGTGGCTGCCATGTAGGCTTGTAGCATTTGCACATGTATCCATTACGCATTTTCTTCTTCCCCGGAGCGGCAATCTATGGCCATGGTCATGGCGTGGAGCTGGGACATGGATGAACCTACTAGGCCCCGCTCTCCTCCCCATCCCGAATGCCCTCACCATGGTCGCACCCATAACACATCACGGGGATGAGAATTCATTCACGGGTAAGATCTGTCACCATGCTGACCATGCTCGGTCCTGTTGTTCTCCTCTAGAATCTGAGCTCTCCGTCACCATGGTCGCACCCACACCAGCCATGGCGCCTTCCTCTTCGAACCCCAAGGCCACATCCACTATGTTCGGCACAACACCAACAAGGTGAAATTCCATCTAGTTTTCTTCTTATGATTGTGGTAGAAGAACATGTACAAATATGTTGGTTACTAGATTTTATTTTGAAATTAGTAGCTCCGTGATGAAGAAACAGAGAGAACCTAAATGGAATGACGATGAAGACCATGGTCTGTACTTTGCATTGCATCAACAAGGGCTCGTTGATGAAGCATGTCACCAACAGAGTGGAGTTCATCAGCCACTGCCAAAAATAAGGGAACAAATCCATGAGCGATTCAATGCAAATACGCGCAGAGAAGCTAGATCTATGTCATCAATCATAGATAGGTGGCACATTCTAGTGATGCGTTCAAATGCGTACATCATGTATCATTCATAACAATAACACTGTCGGCAGTGTTGCTAGCTGTTTGTATGAGCTATTCATTCTATATGATCATGACACCTTACTTTCCTGGTTAGTAATCTTGAAACTGCAATTAACTTAAAGTGGTTGTTATTCTGAGCAAAATTTCTAGTATGCACATTACCTTTGTATGTTCTATGCTGCAATTCTGCTGTTATGGGCATGGAAAAAAAGATGGGCTTCACTGAATATTACGCAGTTAGGCCTAACTTAATCTTACACAAATAAAAAAAAAAGCTTAGTCTTATACAAATAAGCATAACTGATTCTTGACCAAAGAAGAATTTACTTCATAGAACTAGGGAGGAAACTAAAGATAAAGATAAATGGTTCATTGGATCTAACAGTTGAGCACTAGGTCCCTGAAGTTGGTGGTATCGTCGGAACGAAGCAAAATGCTACGTTTGGCCATCTCTCATTATCTATAAAATTCTACAACCCCACTGATGATCCAATGGTAGGCCCGCTCCCCCTAACGTGGATTCGGCTCCAGGACGGATCTGGAGTGTCAACATAATAGGTGCATGAGTGTGCAGCAAACACACAGTCTGCTATCAACACTAGAAGTGCTGGCACCTCAGCAACAACACTAGCATGTTCTTCCTGTACGCCGACAGCACCCTTAGCAAGTATTTCGTCAGCTTCACCAGTAGTAGGATTAACAAGTATTTCGTCAGCTTCACCAGCAGTAGCATCACCAAGTATTTCGCCAGTTCACCAAGAGCAGCAGCAGCTAGTTCTTCGCCAGCTCCACCACCACCACCACCAGCATCAGGAGTCGGGGTTGCCTGAGCAATTATAGGTACAACAGCTCCAGGGGCTCTAACAAAGAAAGGATAGTTTATCCCAAGAAACAAAGATTGTCCCTTCAGATTGTCGACTCTGCTCCAGACATGTTCTACTAGGTCTTTGGATGCACATGCAGACCTCGAGAAAACGTGACACCACAGCGAGGAGTATGAAGAAAGTTGTGTCCCCATATGTTCTATTGTATCACTAACGTTGTTTAGTGCTCCCCTGATATGAATCCACATGAGTTTAACATCCTGTTATGTGTCGCCTCCGAGAGGTGCCAAGAACCAGCGCCGTGATCCAAGATCATCATCTACTACTGCATCTTCGATCACCAGAGCTGGAATGACGCACGAGGCTGTGTGTGTGCGTGCCGTGTTACTTAAAGTCAGTAAGCAGAATTTCAAATGGAATTTTACATGCTATATGAAACCATGACTCACCCCAGGTGAATGGCTCCAAAACACACACGTCGCCGCTAGGTTCAGTGACCGCGTAAATGCGTTGCGCGTAGCTGGAGGTGAAGCCGACGTCAACATACTTCTCCGGCCGCAGGAAGTCATCACGCAAGACTGTCCGTTCCTTGTCATCTGGGCAGCTAATGAATGTGATTGCCTTGTCGAACACCTCTAAAAGGTCGTATTCCCAATGCTACCACCCCTAACGAGGTCTATGTGGGACTTGTACCTTCAGGAGCTCAAGTTCTGCCATGTTGAACCTGTAAGAAAATTCGGAGTTGGGCGTCGACAACCTGTTGGTTAATACAGTAATGCAGATACCCTCCAATGATGGTAATGTAAATCTTAATGATCTGTAGGCATTTTTTAGAGACCAAGTAGTCCCACCCTGGGTTAAAAGGACTAGCCACTCGTTGTTGCCACCCACCCAGTTCTCGTCTTCTCCAAATTCCATCTCGTCTTCCTCCCTAATATTCACCACTACTGATTGTGACCACTTATCTAGCAGCATCAGTTTTGCATGAATATTGTGCAAAGTTTGTTGTTAGTTGGTAGAATCACGTCGCATGGATTCTATTGCAAATATAATTTGACAACTAGACCTTCAGATTAAAGTAACATTTACGATTGTATCCTCAACTCTCGCCTAAATTGTGCCTGTGTCACTATGAAAATACCCATAATATTAAGTATGAGCAGGGCTCCCGAACAAACTCCCGATGGTGATCATAAATAACTAGGGACATAATATTCTTAAATCGTCTAATTTTTTTATTTTTTAGAAAACAGAATATCATGTAGTAGGCATTCCATTGCAAATCCAAATTGACTACCCATCTATCACCTAAATTAAGACTGTATCACTATGAAAATAACAGAATATCAAGTACGAGCAAAGCTTCTGCTATACAGAATAATCTTAAATGGTTCAATTTGTTCAGACCACGCGTGCACACAACATGTTCGACGGAAGGAACATAGGATTCTAATGAAAGTTCAGCACATACGAATCAACGATATGACTGAATCAATAAGCAAGATATAGGAACTTACATGGTCGTCGCGGTCGTTTGACCATTCGCTGATATCGGGTAAAGACAGCCTGGCGTGTGAAATGGGAGTTCGTCCATTTCCCGGATCAGGACCCGGTATCCAGGGATGCAGCGAGCAATGTGACCGGCGGAGATGATATCCAACCTCGTGGCGATCCTGTGCATGTTCGCAACACCGAGGTTCTACCATCCCCAATCCTTACGGTGGTGGTCGCCACGGCCAGCCCCGTTGTCATCGCCTGCCTTATGCTTCAACTTGCTTCTACCCTAAGCTCTACCCATAGCGGCAAATAGAGTCTGGAATCCGGCAGATTAATAGAAGCGGTGTGATCAGGAGGCGGATGGATTCGGGAGGGGATGGAATCAGGGAGGGTGGCAGTTGTTCAAGTAGGGAGTGAGCCAGTGAGGAACTGCCGCCGCCGGTTCTCGTCCATGTGGAAGACAAGGAAGGGGGTGTAATTATTGAGAGCACGAATGGGAATCGTCTAGAGGAAGTGAAAAATTAATCGTAAGAGAGAAAAATGTAGGGTCCCACCTGTCAGTGAGTGAAGGTCGGCACGCGCAAATGTGACTATGTTTGACTTGGATCATGCATGGAAGACCTCTATTCCACTGCATGCAAGTGGTGCGGAACCAATTTCAGGCAGCGCTAGCATCGACGTGTAAAACCGCCATTTTTCTCCACCTCCACCCTACTACGAACGATCGTGTACCATTCCAAATATTGGGAAGGGTGGTTCCAATGTTTTAGAAAGTAGTTTCACTTCTCCATCTCCTTTCCTCCTCCACGGCCTCATCGTCTTCCTCCTCCACAGCCTCATCCATTTCCTCCCCCACGGCATCAGCCTCTTCATGTCCTTTCCCTCTTGCCTGTAGTCATGGACTTGTCGGATGTCCGAAATGACAACATCAAGCGACTGCGTACTTCGACATAGAAGTACATGGCAGGAAGAAGATCAGTGTCGTCACACCACCTACGCTCAGACGGTGATGCGCACTCTGATTAATTATGAGAATTGGCTATGGTTCAAAGAAAGCAGGTTCGTCGGTATCGACCTCGAGTACAGCCGTGATGAGTGTAGGATCGCCTTGGTGCAAATCTCCATGAAGGGGCACGTCCTTGTATACCAGCCTTTTTGCGAGAAGGGGGCTGATGGGAACAAGTAGATGTTGCTGTCCTTTTGTTCCTGAACTATCTGTTTGCAAAAGTTCTTGCTATATTATTTTTCTGAATTCATTTTCATTTAGGTGGGGCAAAAGGATTAAGTTTCTCTTTTATGACTTTCTCGTGAACTACCAGATAACATTTACTATTGTTAACATCAGGAATGACACTCGCGTGCTTGAAAGCACGACTGCCAACATTATCATCCCATAGGAGTACAGAGTGGACATCCAGAAGATTTACTGGATCCCACGGACGAGGGGAAGCAGGACTGGGATGGCCGATCTTGCCGTCAAACTCATCGACCCGTGGTATGCTGACATGAAGGACAAATTACCAAAATTTTGGTGGAGGCGTTTAGGGCATGATTACTAGGAGGATAAGCCGCTTTATGAACCTAACCTAAAGTATGCTGCAATTGACGGGTATGTCAGCCACGAGCTGTACCGCCAGATCATATTGTTTAGTTCCAAGCATCGCACCATTGAACCACCACCAAGGCAAGTGGTTTTCCCTAGATGCTAGAGTGTAGAGGAATCTACAAGCTAGGGCAAGCGACCAAAGACATCCTGGGATCGGTCGCCTTCTCCGCCAATCATTCCATCAGGCTGGGATGTCCCGTTTTAGTGCATGATTGTTGTGTTTGTATGGGGCTAGTTGTGTTTATGAAAACATGTTATTTCACAAGTACTACGTGTGATAGCTATGTGTATGGGGCTTGTTATGTTTAGTACATGATTGTTGTGTTTCGAACTATAATCTGGGCCTGTTTATGACTGTATCCTTCGCTATAACAGAAATTATGTCTGTACCAGTATAGCCAAGCACGATGTGTCGAGTTTGCTAGCATATTATATTATGAATGTGTCCTTAGATTGTGCCCTTTTGTGGACAACAGCATCTGATCTTATGGATCCCACCACAATCTCAGATAGCTATATTCAGTAGTAACCCACCAAGAAATATTTAGTGATACCACACCTCACATGATACCATGATACCATTTATCAAAAATCAAATTTACATGTGTCAAAAAATTTGAAATAAATTTCTAGGTGTTCACAATGTGTGTTTACATTCCTAAAATTTTCAGAACCAAATTCACAATATGGATAGAGAAATAAAAAAGAAAAATTGCTATGTGAATAGTATCATTTTGTGTTTTTGTCTTTTTGCAACCTATTCATGTTTGATTTGTCTTTTTAGGTTCTCTGCATTTATCTCGAATTGGGTTCTACAAACGCTAGGTATTGTAAACATACTTCTTGTCAACATTTATAAATTTATTTTGAAATTTTTTGAATATGGAAATTTGAATTATAAACAATGGTATCATGGTATCATGTGAGGTGTGGTATCACTAGATTGTTCCTAACCCAGGCGCTGCATGGCAGTTCTGGATTATGTCGTATGCAAGGGGCACAGACAAAATTTGTAAGTATGAATGCTGAGCATACAAAAAGGATAAATGTAATTCATACAGGTTAACTACCTAATAGCACAGGGCTCATACGAGCTCCCTTCTAACACATAGAATGCTTAGAAAATATAGCAGAGATAAAATACAGGCGAGATAAACTAGGAACGGAATGCAAAACTAGTAGTGGTAAACAACACACTCACTCATCCGCCAGATCCTGTTGAGCATCTCATAGCAGACATACGCGTCCCTGGCTGCGTACTGGATCGCATCGTAATTCAGGTACCTCCATTCCCATCGCTCGTGCAGGTGCTTCGGGAACTCGACCTTCATGTCAGCGTACTCGCGGTCAATGATGTCGATAGCAGGTCTAGCCATGTTGGCTTCCCTGTATCGTCATTTGGGTACCTCCACACACGCTAGAGATCGACATGATTGATGACATGAACGAGGAGATCCCGCTCTAGCTTCGGAGTGTCGTTCTTGATGTCAACACTGGTGAAGTAGATCTCCCTCCCGCGCAGGAACTCGCGAAGCTCCGGGCATACCCATTGGGCCCTACATTCATGGTATAGGAGGCAGTGGTTACGCATGGACAGCTGCAAAAGCGCCACCCTCTTCCTATCACCAGTATACTCTAGGCCGAGGTTGATGATCTTGTACTTGTCCATTGGCTCCTTAAGCCACCGCTCGTACATTGCGATAACCTTGGCCACCTCCGCTGACGCAATGGTGTGGATGACCGTCAGCTCGGTGGTGACATGGGCGGTGACGGTGTACTCGTCGGTGAAGTCGCTCCTGTCGTTGAACACGTCGTACTCTACATCCATGGCAACACCTAATGTGGTGACGGTGGCCTAGAGTGGTGGTGGTGGACTAGAGTGGAGAGATCTATTGCGGTGGTATGATGTGGTGGTGGTGGTGGTGGCGGTGGCTGCGTCAGTGTCGATGGTTCTTGCGGTGGCTACGGCGGTGGCAGAAGGAGTTGGGGATTTTTGCACGGTATTTGTGCAGCGGGGATGGCAAGTGATGCGTAAAATGGGGGGTGCGCATCATAAATTGCATTTACCATAATTTTGGTCACACCCACTTGGAAGTACGTTTGACCGGGCGAGCACCGTTGGTTTCCAATCCTAGCGCTTAAATTACGCGGCCGTGCCGGGTAGGCGATGGGACGGGTGAGCGATGTGGCGGAGACGGTCACGAAGACCACCATCTCGTTGTCGCTCTGCAGCGGGTGCACGGTGCTGACACGACGTAATGTGACCGGAAAAAACAAAGTGGATAGCTACTTGTGATCATTATGCCCAAGAAATTTAAGGGACATGTAAGCATATACGCACCTAGCATCCCTACACCCCGAGCACCTGCCCAGGCATGCCGAATGCACAATGCTTGCAATGTTTTTTTTGCGATTTTGTCCATAATTTGGCAAGTTAAACTCGTTTGCCTAGGCTTATAGAAGTTTCTAGGTCTGCCACTGGTGTAAGCATGCACGATCAAGCAACTTTGCAACACACATGTCGGTAACATAGCATCAGGTTTCAACACACCACATAGTTTCAGGGTCTAGAAACGGTAAGAGAAGTAAACATTATTAGTGGCCGTGGCAGCATACTCATGGGTTCGTCGGCTAGAGGTTCCTGATTCCTAGGTAAGGGGACACCAGGCCAGTTTTGACATACTCCCTCGGGAATTTGTCATAAGCAGCATGATTAGCCTTGGTCGCTGGCTTGTATTTACTAGCCGGGCTTTTACCGATGCCAACCGCATGCGAAATCAAGATATCAATCCTCGAGTTGACTCCTTTCTTACAGAAAGGGCACCTGAGCTCCCCAAGTTGAGTGCGGAAAGGGATTCCCCGCTCTTGAGCTTCTTCATGACATGATGGCTCTTGTTGTCCCTGTCCTCCTTGTCATAGTCTACCTCACTAGAATCTACCTGTAATGTATAAATGCAAACAGAAATGAGCAAAATAATGAATAGATATTCGAACAACCATTCCAAGTTACTTTGAAAACAATAACATATTTATACAGGTTCAACAGTTCATTATGGCTGTCTCCCTAGCTCGTTCCTAAATTAAGATTGTTTGTGTTCTTGATAACTTATTAATACAAATAATATGGAATCATTCAGAACAGACTAAATCTTTGCATGCACCGGTTTGTATGGTGCATCTAATCCTTAGGACTAGATTACGTAGCACATGAATAGATTAAGTAGTTCTTCTACAGATTAAAGGGTACATCTACAGCCCGAGCAAAAAATATGAAACATGGAGAAATACATGTACCTCCGGGTACACGAGCGGAGCGTGTTTGTCGAACTCCACGCCCTCGTCGAGGCATCCGAAATCGTCAGCACCGGTGAGCACATAGTCCCCATAGGGGTCGAACTGCATGGCCTCCTCACCTTGGGCTGCATGATACTCCTCCAGATCTGGCGCAGGAAGCACCACATCACACGTATCAGGAGTAACCACCCCGTTGGTGATTCCCACAAACTCACCCCCACGCACTAGTTTCATGGAGAAGGTTGGTGGCTGTACGGTGAGGATTGTGGGGTTTTGATAGTTCGGGGAGAGGGAGGCGTGGATGAGTGTGAGTGGAGGACCCGACGAAGACAGCTGGGTTTTTAATGCGGGGACATTTAGGTCTCCTTGAGGGGCCCTGATAGGCAGCTCTTCAGGCTCCGGCTGACGCGTGGAAGATTCGTGCGGTGGGGGCCTGTTGGAAGTGAGATCGCAGGCGCGCTACGTAAAAATGGGATAGCCCGTGGATGACCCGTTGTCGTGTAGTGGACTAGTAGCCTTTTCAGACTAGATTAAACATGACATGACCACTTGTGGAATTATTTAATGTACTTATTAGTGTTCCTTCTCGTAGAAGTGTCGCTAAGAGAGAGAGGAGACCCTAAAAAACCCAACGGATAAAACATGGGGGGCCAGATGGCAAGCGGACTTCTGTGTGTTCTCACGATGTAGTGTGAAGGGCACGACGTCATGCAGTGATCCATGTTGGATCGGAGAGGATCAACAGTAGGCGCGAATGATGTAACATCCCAAAACTTTAATCCAAGTGATCAAGATCAGAACTACCCAATTTGGGGTTAACAAAAACTTTTTCTATTTAAAAATCCTTAAGTATTCATATGTGTGGGCATTTAAAATAGGAGTTGTTTGAAATGCCATGATTGAGTGATATATTGGTTGTAAAATGACTCTAAGGTGAATTACACATCATCTAGATCATCCCCAAGCAAAACCCAAAGAAAAAGAAATCAAAAAAATTAAATAAGCAAATGGTCACTTTTGCCATTTTAATCACCTAGCCTACTTTGGCTATTCCTAGCACTCAAATCCTAACGGAGGCAATTGTGGATCTTTGCACCCTTTGCTAGTGATGTACCAAGGCCCACTTTGTGATCTCCCAAAAAGATTCAAACTCTAATTTTAAATGACATTTGAAAATTGAATCTAGTTCATATGTCTAGATACCACTTTTTCAAAAACCACTCAAATGAACTCCATTTCAAAATCCCAAGCAAACCTAGATGCTTAAGCATAAGATGAATCACTCCACCAAAAATCTTTCAAAAATTCAAAAGTTTCTCTCATGCGGCCATTTGATCGAACACCTTGTTAGCAGAATCATTATGGCCTAACTAATACTGTTTTGGAGCAAATCTTGTCGAGCCATTTGATGCACATTGATCACCTTGGTCTCCCCAGGCCCAACCAGACCAAAACCACCCCATGCCCTAGCCCCTGGCGCCAGTGCACCGCCACCCTGACGCCATGCTCGCCAGCCAAACATGCTCAAGCCACAAGCAACCACCAGCCCCTCTCCGCCGCTCCAGGGAGTGAGGCGTGACCTCACCGCCGCCCACAGTCCACCCCACGACCCCTGCTAGCCACTAGACCACCTCAGAGCCGCGCCGCCCTTTCTCTCTACGTGCAGCCCAAGCGCGCCAGAGCGCGATTGCCGCTAGCACTCCACACACCATGCCTCGACACCAAATCGTGCACGCTGCTCCGCCTCGACACCCACACCCCGGCAGACACGGCCGTGCACCGCCGCGCGATCCACAGTCGCCATGATCACTGTCGAGCACCGCCTCTGTCTCCTAGAACGCGGGAAGCCCCCGACCGATTCCCACCGCCCCTAGCCGTGCCATTACGCCGTAGAGGACCGCCAGCAGACCGCCCACCGTCCGCCTACCTCGCCCACGCTGGTAGCCCTCTGTATCGCCGTCACCGACGAGCCGCGCCTATACCTCACTGCCTCACCGTCGAGCCTATATAAGAAAGCCTCCCCAGCACCATTTATTCACACCATCTCACTCCCCTCTCTCCACTGACCATTTCCCCTCTCTCGCTGAAGCCGCTCGAGCAGCACATCGCCGGAATTCCGTCGGAGGTAGCCGTTGCAGAGGAGGACACATGGTCGTCGATTTCGTCCACCTCAGCGCCTGTCACAATCTCGCCTGAGCCCGCCGTTGCTGTCCAGTTCGTTTACCTGCCTCGCCGCACTAGACGGAGCCTTGGTACGTCCCCAGTAGACCCCCACTGACCGCTCTAGGGTTCAGTCTCGTCGGCGACGAGTCTGTCATCGACGATGATCGTGGACCATTGATCCTTGTTCTAATCGTAGCGCCCAGATTGCCCCGTACCGCTTCGGGTTTTAAGTGCCGCTGACACGCGGGACCAGCCCGTCAGTCGGCGTCTACGCCACGGAGTGCCACTGGGCCGGCCCATTTAGTTTCCCGCGCTGACCCAGTAATTCAAATTAGGATTTTTCTATTTTATACTTAAATCAATTATGTCCCTTAGTTTAAAAATCATTTCAGGAAGATTTACTGAACCAAATTGAGTAATTCCAATTTTGTTGGAAAGGTAATGAAAATATCTATCCAAGCCCTTTGGATTTAAATCATTTAGAGTTAGAGATCTCTCCTAGTAAAAATAACAAAATAGAAGCTTTTGCACATTCAAACATTTTTATAAAATCAACCATAATAGCTTTTGAGTTGATTCCAACTCTCAAAAATCACATTTAACCATGCCCATATGAATATGTTATAATATTAAGGTTTGCATGTAGTGACTTTGGACTAGTACTAAAATAATGCTATATAGGCATTTCTAGTCACTTTAAATCATTAATTATTAAACTTAAACTTATTAAAATGTGATCCAACCCTTAAATCACATTCCAATGTGTTAAAATATGTGTTGATGACATGTGTCCACATGATCCCATATTTTAATTGGAGAATATTAAATCTTAGTTAATTTCAATGAGTAGAAATTACTTTTCTCAAATAAAAAGAATGAAACTAGTTCATTAAACCTTGTGATGCTTGTGATGATAATAGATCATCAAATATGTGCCTTAGTGTGCTAAGTAGACTAGTTAAGTATTGTTTGGTGATTGTGTATTCTGTATGTATTTATAGACGATAGTACCGACCAAGTCTACGAGGAGGAGGAGGAGTTCTACCAAGAGGAGGAGGAAGAAAACTTCAACCACTGCACTACCCAAGGCAAGCCTAGCACTTCAAGTAAATTGAGCAAGCTATTATTAGCAAGCTAGAATTAAGCTAGATAACCTAAGCAAAGGCATTAGGCATGCTTCAGTTATACCATTTTGACTTATACCTACTCCAAGTTTTATTTACAAGCTTTACCTTCTTTACTTTACCAAAGTCCTTAGTGAAAGAGTATAAAACTTGACCTATCTAGTTAGACTTATATGTCATTCTATGGCATGATATTGAGACTAGCATCCCACCTTAGTGAACACTCTTAACTTAGTAGTTTGGAGCTAAACCAAAACTTGATTCACTTTAGATGGGAATACTTGGTGAAAATGATTTTTGAAAATCTTGGAATGATGAGTCATTCTATTGAGATGTTTTGACATGTGTTGAGAAACACAAATGGTTTATGATGATGAAAATGTTGAGGAGCCTTATCCCTTTTATAAAACTGATGGTTAGGTTAGGATGCGATACCATTCCAATTTTACCGTACAACCACAATACCTGAATTGGGTAAGGCTTAGCCAGAAGTTTATATGCATTAGTATTAGTTCCCTCGCGGGAGAGGTCAGAGCTGAGGCTACCTCTCAATGTTGTCCACCTATGCAGTGCCCAGGATGACAGATGGTCATGGCTGGGAGGCCATACTCATAGGAGAGGTGCTTATACTAGAGTGTGTAAAGGAAAGGTTATGTTTGATTATCTGCACACTAAGTATGATGATTCAGGGTTATCCCTGACAGATGTATCGAATCTTGTGGTGAAAGTGTACCACCTCTACAGAGTGTCAAACTATTCGAATAGCCGCGTCCGAGGTTATGGACAGTTGGAGTGGCCATACTGGTCCGTTGTCAGATGTTTTCAAAACAACTTATGAAATGAATTGTGACATGACTTGACCACAACAGAGTTGTGACTATGATAACTAAGTTCCCACTTAAGTGTTTTCAAACTTCTTTTATCTTTCTTTGTTTCTGAACTCAGCTTAGGTTTCAAACTAAACTTTACAAATAAACTTAGAGTTAGCATTCCTACTAGAGCTATCTTACTTGTTAGTGATAGTTTGTGAGTACTTAAATAGTACTCATGGCTTTTTTCCCTGGCTATTCCTATGGCCAGACTATGAAGGAGATTACCAAGATGAAGGACAGCAGGACGGCTATGATAACTAGGACTATATCCCATCGTCAGCATTGCATGTGACTCTGAAGATGGACCCCACCACTACGCTATTTATTCTGCTACTTGATTGTACTAAGACTGGATCATGAGATCCTTATTTGTGTAAGACCTTATTATGGTTTGTAATGGATGATGTACTGTGCTATCCAATCTGTTATGTCTCGCAAAAATGGTAATCCTGGGATTCCGAGGTATGGCATAACAGGCATCTGGGATTAAAAATCCAGGTGTTGACAAGTTGGCATCAGAGCCATCCTGACCATAGGATACCCTAGTTAGAATGGACGTCCGAACAAAAACTTAGTTCAAAAACCAAAGTGAGTATTTATGAAAACTATTTCCTCTCTTATCCTTGGGATTTCTTTCTCTCAAAAAAATCCATGTTCCTCCAAATTCTTACATTACTACATAAAACTTTGACACACTTGATCACTTCACTAACTCTCTCATCCTAAATTCTTATAGATGGAAGCTCAATACAGCAAGTTCTACCAGTTGGGCAACGGAGGCCAACTGATCTTCGAGAGGGATCTTGATTCACTGTCTGAGTTCTTGGAGCGTCCTCATCCGGAATTCCTTGGAGCTCAACTCCCGGGTCCACCAGGAGGCGATTTACAATTGCTAGTGACTGCTGATCTTCGAGGCAAGATAGAAGCACCAGTATCTGGGAGGATTCAGTTCTCGGTGAGACAGAACAACTGGCTAGATGGATTAGCCAGGGCAATGCATGAAGCTCTCGCACGTTTGTGTGCCCTAAGTGTCAACCTAATGCAAGGAACCCGTTTTGTTCACTATGCAAGGCGTGATTCCATGGGAATGCCACTAGAGATGCCAAGTCACCCACTACTGAAGCGTCAAGTGGAGAACCTCGACTTCCTACTGTACGACAGACAGAAGGAGTTGGACAATGCTAGAGAGCTCGCTAATAACAACCTTGCCATTGCATCCTAGAAGGCCCATACTTTCTCACTACTCGTCCAGGATCGTCAGTCTCTTCGCTGTCAGCGTGCAAAGAAGATCGCACCATCGACTGTCTTCGCAATAAGGTGGCTAACCTCGAGAAGACCATCAAGGAGCAAGAAGCTCATCTTGCCGTAAAGGAAGAAGAAGAGGAAGGTGAAGATATCCAAAGGGATATTGACTCCTACCTCAGCAATGATCATGACTTTCTGGAGGAGGATGTCGTGGACTTCTACACCGATGATGGCGACTCCGACTTCATCGATGATGAGTAGATGCACTAGAGCACTGTCGTAGCATGAGGAGTATCGGTCCCATTGTATCGTAGCCTACAGAATGGTTCTTAAAACCATCTGTTTTCCTTTGATGTTGTGGTGTGTGTGTGTTTGTATCGTGTGCTTTGCTTGAATGAATGAAAAGAAGTTAGTTGCAAAAACCTGAGTCAAACTCAAAGTTTTAGCTTTGAAATCAAAACCATAAACCTTAGAACTTTCCTTCTTACCCCTTTATCTACCTCAATCTTCAGATGACTCGTGGAAACCAAGGAGGGAGCAGCTCATCGCAAGACCCAATGCTGCAGATTCTGAAGCCTCTCATTGCAGACCGGGAAGCAAGCATGGCAGAGCGCCAAGCTAATCTAGCAACACTGCAGCAGATTGCCCAGATGGCTCACAACAACCAGAACCATGGAAATCGGAATCATCATGGATCGAAACTCAAAAACTTCTAGAATACAAATCCCCCAATCTTTAGTACTTCAGAGAACCCACTGGATGCTGATGACTGGTTGTAGACAATGGAGAACAACTTAGAAGTAGCAGGAGTGGATGCAAACAAGAAGGTTCTTTTTGCCACCCACATTTGGCAGGAGATGCAAGAGCATGGTGGAACAACATATGCACAATGAACCATGGTCAAGTGATGACATGGGAAGCCTTCAAAATCAAGTCCAGCCGCACCCACGTGCCGCAGGGTTTAGTCACCAGAATGAGGGATGAATTGCGAGAGTTGAAGCAAGGCAGAATGATTGTAGTGGAGTACCGTGACAGATTCTTGTCCTTAGCCAGGTATGCTCCTGATGAGATTAACACGGAGGCCAAGAAGAAAGAGAGATTCCTGAACGGACTTCATGATGAGATGCAGACTGTCCTCGTCAACATTCGTTTCCAGGATCTCGAAGAGCTAGTCGACTCTACCATTCAGATGGAAGGGAAGATTAATCAAGCAAACGACAACCACAAACATCATATGATGCACCAAGCTGGATCCAACAGTCACCAGAAGTACAGTCCCAACCCTTCTGCGGGATATGCACTAAGGAACAACCGACCCCCAATGTCTCGCCCAAGCTACCCCAACCGTAGCGGAGGAAATGTGAAGTCCAGAGGAAACAACAATCACCCTGGCAACACCAGCAATTTCAACTGTGCACCTCCCAAGAGCAACAACAACAACAACACTGCACCCAGAACTAGAAGCACTGCCGTGCCCGTGGCAGCGAAAGACAAGTCTCAGATCACTTGTTTCGAGTGTGGAGTGAAGGGTCACTATTCCAATGAGTGCTCAAAGAAGATTGCCGCTACTGCCAATGTGAATGCCCTAGCTCAATAGCAGCGTCGTGTTCAACCAGGAAGAAGATTTGCCCCAGGGAACCCTCACAACTGCAACGGCCGTATCTTCCACATGAACGCCGAAGAAGCCCAAGAAGTGCCAGATGTAGTGCTGGGTATGTTTTCTGTCAACTCAGTTTAGCAAGAGCGTTGTTTGATTCTGGAGCATCACACTCATTTGTCACCGAAGAATTTGCATGCACTAGTAAGATTCACCCAACCAACTTGAAGCATGTCATGACAGTTCAAATCCCTGGTTCAACTACAAAAGCTAGAAAATTTGCAAAGCTGGCTATCAGAATACATGGGATAGATTTTTATGCCAATCTAATAGTACTTGGAACCAAAGGTTTGGAAGTAGTACTAGGAATGGATTGGATGTTAAAGCATAAAGGATTTATTGACTGTGCCAAGAAATCCATCACCATGACCAGTAGCTCTGGAGTATCAGTAGAGCATATATCCGAAACCTTGCCCCGTCAATTCAAGTGTAATAAGAGTCTAGCCCTGCCCACCATTGAGTAAGTCAGAGTAGTCTGTGAATATCCTGACATATTCCCAGATGAATTTCTTGGTATGCCCCCGGATAGGGATATTGAGTTCATTATTGAACTAATCCCCGGAACCGGACCCATAGCCCAGAGACCCTATAGTATGAACCCCTCAGAGTTAGTGGAATTGAAGAAGCAATTGGATGCTATGTTGGCAACAGGCTTGATTCAACCAAGCGCATCGCCATGGAGATCGCCAGTGTTATTCGTCGATAAGAAAGATGGAGGCAACCGTTTGTGTACAGATTATAGGAAGTTGAATAACATCACAATCAAGAACAAGTACCCTTTGCCAAAGATAGAGGATCTATTTGATCAGTTGACTGGAGGAAATGTGTTCTCTAAGATCGATCTTAGGACTAGTTATCACCAACTTAAGATTCGTGCAACGGATATTCCGAAGACCGCCTTTACTACTCGTTATGGTTTATACGAGTATACGGTTATGTCTTTTGGATTAACCAATGCCCCTGCTTATTTCATGAATCTCATGAATAAGATCTTTATGAATTTTCTACACAAGTTTGTCGTTGTGTTTATCGATGATATCCTTATCTACTCCAAGTCAGAAGAAGAGCATGAGCAACATCTGAGAATCATCCTTGAAACCCTTAGAGAGCATCGGTTGTATGCCAAGTTCAGCAAATGTGAGTTTTGGCTAAAAGAAGTAGGATTCCTAGGACATATTGTGTCTTCCGGAGGAGTCGCTGTTGATCCCGCAAAGATCAAAGATGTCGAAGAATGGGAAGCCCCAACCACTCAAACCCAAGTCCGTGCATTTCTCGGATTAGCGGGATATTACCGCAAGTTCGTCGAAGGATTTTCTAGCATAGCCAGACCCATGACCCAATTGTTGAAGAATGAAAAGAAGTTTGAATGGACCGACAAGTGTGAAGCAAGTTTCCAAGAGCTGAAGAAGAGATTGATTTCAGCCCCAATATTGATCATGCCAGATATCAAGAAGTCGTTTGATGTGTATTGTGATGCATCCAAGATTGGTCTCGGATGTGTATTGACGCAAGAAGGCAAAGTCGTCGCATATCTGTCTCGACAACTGAAGCAGCATGAGCAGAACTACCCTACTCATGATCTTGAGTTAGCAGCCGTAGTTTTGGCACTGAAGACATGGCGTCATTATATTATGGGTAATCGATGTGAGATTTACTCAGATCACAAAATCTTGAAGTATATTTTCACTCAGAAGGAGCTGAATATGAGGCAAAGGAGATGGATAGAGTTAATCAAGGATTATGACCTTGACATTCACTATCACCCCGGCAAAGCCAATGTGGTAGCGGATGCTCTTAGCAGATTGTCGTGTAGGCTAAACACCATGATCAAGGAGAAGCAGCCAAGTTTGTATGAGGAGTTGGAGCAGTTCAGGACTGAGCTAGTTAGCAAAGGATTTTTAGCTAGCATTGAACTTCAACCCACTTTGATTAGCCAAATCAAGGAAGCCCAGAAGGGAAATGAAAGTATCGATGGAATCAAATGTTGTATTGGTACATGAAAGGTACCTGGATTCACAGAAGACGAAGGAGTTTTGTGGTACAAAGGTCGTATCTATGTGCCAGCAAATTTGGAGCTGAAGCAAGTTATAATGCAAGAAGCTCATGCTACTCTTTATTCTATCCACCCCGGAGGAACGAAGATGTATCAAGATTTGAAAGAGCAATTTTGGTGGCACAAGATGAAGAGAGAAATCGGAAGCTACATCGCCAAGTGTGATATCTGTCAAAGAGTTAAAGCGGAACATCAGAGACCCGCGGGACTATTGCAACCATTGCAGATTGCAGAATGGAAATGGGATTCCGTCGGAATGGACTTTATCACCGGTTTGCCTACTTCTAGTAGGGGAAATAACTCAATCTGGGTCATTGTTGATAGGCTGTCCAAAGTAGCTCACTTTATACCTGTCAAGACAACCTACCAGAGTTTGAAGCTAGCAGAGTTGTACATTGCTAGAATTGTCAGTTTGCATGGAACCCCCAAGACCATAGTATCGGATCGAGGAACCCAATTTACCTCGAGATTTTGGCAGAAAGTCCAAGAAGGATTAGGAACCAAGTTGAATTTCAGCACCGCTTATCACCCGCAAACCGATGGACAGACTGAAAGAGTCGACCAAATCTTAGAAGATATGTTGCGAGATTGTGTGTTAGAGTACAGATCAAAATGGGAAGACTTCTTGCCTTTCGTAGAATTCTCATACAACAACAGTTATTAAGCCAGTTTGCAAATGGCACCATTTGAGTTCCTATACGGAAGAAAGTGTCGTACCCCTTTGAATTGGTCACAAGTAGGAGAGAGTCAAATTTTTGGACCCGACATTCTCAGAGAAGCCGAAGAGAAGGTTCACAAAGTCCGTGAGCACCTCAAGACCGCCCAATCGAGACAAAAGAGTTATGCTGACAAGAGAAGGAGAGACCTGACTTTCAATGTCGGAGATTTTGTGTATCTCGAGGTTTCACCATTGAAGGGGACCCAGCGTTTTAGCCTGAAAGGAAAGTTAGCCCCCAGATATATCGGACCCTTCAAGATTCTGAACCATCAAGGAGAAGTATCGTATCAACTGGAACTGCTAGAAGAGATGTCAGCCATCCACAATGTGTTCCATATCTTGTTACTTCGCAAATGCTTAGAAGTGCCGGAGAAGACCGACGTTTTCAAGAACATCGATCACCAAGCTGTTGATATCAACAAGGACCTGACGTATCGTGAAGTGCCCATCCGTATCTTGGAGGAAGCCTACTGAACCACCAGGACTAGGAGTATCAAATTTCTCAAGATTTAATGGAGTAACCATACTGAAGAGGAAGCCACTTGGGAGCGAGAAGATTACATTAGGACTGAGTTCCCAGATGTCTTTAGTTCCTAGTTTTCTTTCTTAAATCCCCGGGACGAGATTTTGTTTAAGGTGGAAAGGTTTGTAACATCCCAAAACTTTAATCCAAGTGATCAAGATCAGAACTATCCAATTAGGGGTTAACAAAAACTTTTTCTATTTAAAAATCCTTAAGCATTCATATGTGTGTGCATTTAAAATAGGAGTTGTTTGAAATGCCATGATTGAGTGATCTATTAGTTGTAAATGACTCTAAGGTGAATTACACATCATCTAGATCATCCCCAAGCAAAACCCAAAGAAAAAGAAATCAAAAAGAATTAAATAAGCAAATGGTCACTTTTGCAATTTTAATCACCTAGCCTACTTTGGCTATTCCTAGCACTCAAATCCTAACAGAGAAAATTGTGGATCTTTGCACCCCTTGCTAGTACAAGTAGTGATGTACCAAGGCCCACTTTGTGATCTCCCAAAAACATTCAAACTCTAATTTTAAATGACATTTGAAAATTGAATCTAGTTCATATGTCTAGATACCACTTTTTCAAAAACCACTCAAATGAACTTCATTTCAAAATCCCAAGCAAACCTAGATGCTTAAGCATAAGATGAATCACTCCACCAAACATCTTTCAAAAATTCAAAATTTTCTCTCATGCGGCCATTTGACCGAACACCTTGTTAGAAGAATCATTATGGCCTAACTAATACTGTTTTGGACCAAATCATGTCAAGCCATTTGATGCACATTGATCACCTTGGTCTCCCCCAGGACCAACCAGACCAAAACCACCCCATGACCTAGCCCCTGGCGCCAGTGCACCGCCACCCCGACGCCATGCTTGCCCGCCAAACGTGCACAAGCCACAGGCGACCACCAACCCCTCTCCGTCGCTCCAGGGATTGAGGCGTGACCTCACCGCCGCCCACGGTCCACCCCACGGCCCCTGCTAGCCACTAGACCACCTCAGAGCGGCGCTGCCCTTTCTCTCTGCGTGCAGCCAGAGCGCGCCAGAGCACGATCACCGCCAGCACTCCACATACCATGCCTCGACACCAAATCGCGCACGCCGTTCCGCCTCGACACCCACACCCCGCCAGACATGGCCGTGCACCGCCGCGCGACCCACAGTCACCATGATCACCGTCGAGCACCGCCTCTGTCTCCCAGAGCGCGGGAAGCCCCCGACCGATTGCCACCGCCCCTAGGCGCGCCATTACGCCGTAGAGGACCGCCAGCAGACCGCCCACCGTCCGCCTACCTCGCCCATGCTGGTAGCCATCTGTATCACCGTCACCGACCAGCCGCGCACATACCTCACTACCTCACCGTCGAGCCTATATAAGAAAGCCTCCCCAGCACCATTTCTTCACACCATCTCACTCCCCTCTCTCCATTGACCATTTCCCCTCTCTTGCTGGAGCCGCTCGAGCAGCACATCGCTGGAATTCCGTCGGAGGAAGCCGCTACAGAGGAGGAGACGTGGTCGTCAATTTTGTCCACCTCAGCCCCTGCCGCGACCTCGCCTGAGCCCGCCGTCGCCGTCCAGTTCGTTTGCCCTCCTCGCCGCACTAGATGGAGCCCTGGTACGTCCCCAGTCGACCCCCACTGGCCGCTCTAGGTTTCAGTCTCGCCGGCGACGAGTCTGTCGTCCATGACGACCGTGGACCGTTGATCCTTGTTCTAATTGTAGCGCCCAGATTGCCCTATACCGCTTCGGGTTTTAAGTGCCACTGACATGCGGGACCAGCCCGTCAGTCGCCCTCTGCGCCACAGAGCGCCACTAGGCCGGACCATTTAGTGTTAGTGATTGACATGATGTCATGGTCTAAGGACTAGGATTACTTCGTATGATGTTATAGCAATATAAACACAATGACTTTGATCGTAATACTATACTTCGGATGAATGTTCATCACATCATTCCACTAATGTTGTGACCTTGTTATTAACAACATCCAATGTCCATGATCAGGAAACCTTGATCATCTTGTTAATCAACGAGCTAGTTTATAAGAGAGGCATAACTAGGAACTTTCCTTTTGTTTATTAAACACACATGTATTAACATTTCCAAATATATATAGTTATAGCATGCAAAATAAACATTTATCATAAACAAGGAATAAGATAATAACCACTTTATTATTGCCTCTCAGGCATATTCCCTTTAGTCTCCCACTTGCACTAGAGTCAATAATCTAGTTTGAAAAACTTTGCGTATTGAACACCTATGGCTTTCTGCTGTTGCATATACGTGATTTCTAGTGGTTAACATAATATCCGGATCTGACAGTTTCAGGTCCGTGTGTATTTGCATGTCTTTGCGTCTCTACGCATCACTCATTCTCAAATGAGATGGCATTGTATAAATTTGGTCCTTTGGTTAGACCTTTAGTTCGTTTGGGTTAAATTATGTTGATATTATTGTCATATAATATATCTTCATAGTATTAGCCCACTTTGAACCACACCTAGTGTGATAACAAACTACCTAACACAAATGCGCTCCTTTGCTGCTACTATAGTAGTCATATACTTAGCCTTTTGTTGTAGTATCTGTCACAATGTCTCAACTTTGGAACTCATCCAAATCCATCATGGAACATCCTTTCCATTACATTATGCCACCCATAGTCTAAATTGAGATAAATTTTAATTTGTATCTTGTGACAAAACTAGTATCAATGTAACACTTTACAGTGAACTACCTTTAACTATTTGTCACTTATATATGATATGTTCTTAGTTCTTCCAAAGCTCATAAGAATATCTTTACTATCGTCCAATGATCATCTTATGAATCATTCTGGTATGTGCTCATAACATTTAGAGCATAGGACATATCTGGATATATACATATCATGGTATAATAGATCAAAATCTTCATGTGATTTTACTCACCAAGTGTTGAAACACTTGAATCTTGATACAATCCTTTCCATGCAGCAATAACCTTTCTTGTTGTTTCCATATTGAACGCTTTCAATATCTCATATATGTACGTTTGGCACAACCATATTAGCACCTCAATCTATCCATATAGACATTGATGCTAAATATTCTAGTTTTTCCCAAGTCTTTCATCGAAATCCTATTTTAATGAAATTATTAACTTGTGTCAATAAAAGATACATCATTTCCAATCAACAATATGTACTCTACATAATGGATTAGAAATTTGTCTTAGTGCTCCCACTTAATTTCTTGCAAATGCAAGCATCCTCATCATCTCCGATCAAATTAAACTCCTTTAACATTTTCATCATAGTGAAGATTCCAACTCCGCTATGCTCACTTAAACCATTGAAGTTTGCATGCCCTTTTAGCATCCTTTGATTTAATAAAAACCTTCGGACCGTGTCATGTACATGTCCTAGGTAACCATTCTATTAGAAGAACCTTGTTTTGTTTATTCAACTACCATATACCAAATTATATGTAGTGGTTGCTATATTAATCCGTCAAGACTAAATATCACTATGAAAGATCAAATCCTGTCATAGTCAACTCCTTGAACATTGCTGTAAACTTCTTTCCGACATGTCGACTATTTCATAGATGTTGAACATCCATGTATATTTCTTTATAGATCCAAACACGACCGATAGGCTTCACGCCTTTCTGGAGGGTCTTCCAAGTTCAGAAACTTGATTTCTCGTGTATGGATACTATCACGGATTCCATGACTTCTAGTCATTTTATGGAGTCAGGTCCCATCATCGCTTATTTGCATGTAGTCGGTTCATCATTGTCAAAACAATAACGACTTGTTTATCAAATCTCACTATTTGATTCTTACCGACCCACACGGTTCAATAGGAACTCTAATCTCCAAGATCACACCCTTTGTAATCACAGGAGCCATGAGCATTGTGGCCACCGGGACACTTTTCGACGCTGCGCTACTTAGCACATATATCTAAGGTTCAACAACCTTATCAAAGTTCTATTGTCCTCCCACTTAACTTTTCGCAAAAAATTCCTTCTCAAGAAACTTGACATTCCAAGCGAGAAACTCTTTTGTCCTCGGTGTTATGGAGGAATGCCCAACAAATTCTTTGGGATAACCTACAAAGACGTGCTTATCCGACTTTGGTTGTAAACATTTTACTTATGCATAGCATACAAAAATTTAAGAAAAGACAATTCGGGTTTTATCCCAAACCATAACTCATATGGTGCCATTTCAACGGATCACGATGGCGCTCTTTTCAGTGTAAAAGAGGTAGTATCTAAAGCTTTAATCCTTAAAACATAGTGGCAGTTTTATAAATGACACCTTTGATCTTACCATGTTAAACATGGTTTGATTTCATCTCTCAAATATGCCATACTCCTATGGTTTATCGGGAAGCACAAATCATGGAACAATTCCTCAAATCTTAGGTGTTTTGCTAAACCTGTAACTCAAATATCTTCCTTTATGATCAAATCATAAACTCTTTTATTTTCTTGTTACAATGATTTGTCACTTCATCTTGAAAGTCTTTGAACAATTTTCAAATGTTTCATACTTCTTCCTTATTAAGTAAATATATAGATATATTCACTCAAATTTCTGGAGAAAGCATATGAAGCAAAAAGATCCACCACATAGGGCTACATATAATGGACTATATACAACAATATGTATAATATCCAATAAGTTATTCATCCGTTCCTCTTTGGCCTATGGACGGAGTTTCAATTATCTCGAGGAAACTTTCACAAGCGTCAATTGATCAAAATCAAAAGACTCCAAAAATCCATCAACATGGAGTTTCTTCATGTTTACTTTCCAATATAATTCAAACAGCGATGTCACTTCATAAGTGATCTTCCAATCATTTGTATTATGACATTTTAGAAATAATGTTTATGGATGTGATTTCTCCAACTAGACTTGTAAAAGATCATCCATCCTCTATGGAATACGGTAATTATTTGAACAACCATTGTTCTCGTAATACCGGAACAAAATAACAATTATTAAAAAAAATCTTGAAGGCTAGGTTTGACGACAACGTAAAACACAATAACACTTTATTTGTTTTTGATGAACATCATCACTTATTCTCTTGCTAGTTACTTAGGTTGTTGTAGTTCATGAATTGTGTTCTTCTGTATGACACTTCACACCAACCAATTCGGTATCCAATACAGGTATCCAATACCTAAGAACCACATTGTTTAACAAGCAAGGAATACATCCATAACATGTATATATTCTATATACCTAAATTGGACATCTCCAACCTTTTATTTTCTGCCAAATATTTTATAGATTCTCTTTCAACAATTTGTTTTACTTTTTAAAAGAATCTATCAACATCAATAGTGGTGGCATTCACATGACACATAGTACAAAGCGTATGTAGTCAAATACTAATACCTTTGGACTTGCACTTTGAAGTGGATCACCATCATCAAATATTTGGCATTCTTTCAAAATCCATTCTTTAGTAATCTTTTAGTGTAGTAAACATTTTACTTACATCTTTTATTCATCCTTATCATGACAACTTTCATGATCAAGCTACTATAGCCTATTAGGAAGAATCGCGAGTATAATGTTAGTTCCCAAAACCTTTTTGGGAGACCCGGATGCCTAGCATCTCCATCCTCCACAAATTATCATACAATATGAGAACATGTATTTTGCTAAATTATACTCTATCATAATGCAACCAAAAACATTGTTTCAGATATCACAATATCTTCCACACATGATGGTTTCTGAAACAATTCTTTCAGCTCCTAGATAACCTCGATATTAAAAACAACTTTTGAATATCAAGAATCATGGAGGCAAACATGATACTTTAGATACTAACATTGGAATTCTTACTCTTGATTTAATACTACTTATTAAACTTCATGGAGTAAATAGAGTTTGTGAAAGTTTGCAATAGGACTTCTAAACTTTAAATCGACATTCAAAACAATACGATACCAATTGTCGTTGGATTGATGACAAGTACGCCATGAGGGAGTCCTCGAGGCGTGCGGAAGAGCGGGGTGTGAGACGTACGGTATTCCGGGACGGTGAGCAAACAAGTTTACCCAGGTTCGAATCCGCCGGCTTTGGACAGATCCTACTTCTGCTAGCAATCCAGTAATACGGCAGAGCCTGAATATGGGTTACAAGGGTTTCGCCTGTGCGAGTTGAGGCTCTAAAGTATTGGGTGCCCTAAAGGCTCTCCCTCGGATGTCTTATATAGATATCCGTCCTAGGGTTTATAGGAGAGAACTATCCGGCTACGACTAAGAGTTGGTTACGGAGAACATCTTGAACTACAAGTAACATTATGGGCCTAAGTCGGTAAGTCTTCTGGGCCTTCCTGTAGCCGGATTGGACTCCGTCTTTCTCCCTGACTAGGCCGCCCGTGAAGCAAAGCTCTAAACCGAAGTGGGCCACCCTGGTCAGTGAGGAACTGTGAGGATACCTGGAAAGTATATCCCCAACAGCAGCCCCCGGAGGCCTCCAAGATCCAAAGTCGGATTTATCATTGTCTAGCTTGATCTTCGGCTTGCAGAATCTTGAAGGGTTCCTGAAACTTCACAACAAAAATACGATCCGGGTCTTAAAAAATAAGTCGTACCTATCAATAGGTTACTCGAATTTTCCAGCTCGATTTCAAACTAAGCCGGAACTTGGTTCTCAATGCCACCTGACACAAGTCATGGTCAAGTCACGTCATTTGACAGGCATTCCGTCAGCATGACCGTTGGTGGGTCCGCGGTTCGTGGAACCAAGGCGCCGTTTCAATGCGTGCGTGGAGATCGAGGCGACGCAATCATCTCGCGGGTCCTTCCTAGCTCCTTCCACGATGCGTGGCGGTTACACTGTAGCATTTGCACGAATCTTGGCGCAGTTAGGTGGGTATAAGGGGTTAGGATTTCTTCCCTCTTCTTTCACCAGTCCTTTGCCTTTTCCTCTCCTCCCAATCTCCCAGCATGCACAAAGCTCCCCCGTTCTTCCTCCACAGAATTCCCAGCACCGCCCCTTTTAGGTCAATCACTTGCCGGAGAAATGGCTTCATCTTCTTCCTCCGGCTTGGCAGCAGCGGCGGCGACGGCGGAAGCGGTGGCGGAGAAGGAGAGCTTTCGCGGTCTCTAGATCCCCTGCGCTCTCAACGAGGAGGGCCTCAGGAACGTGGAGAAGGAGGGACTTCTTGCCGCCAGTGACTGGCGGAGCGGCTTCGAAGAAGCTGTCCCCAACCCGCACGACAGCAAGCGGGTCCACTTCGGCACCCATCTCGACCGAGGTCTGTCCTTTCCTCCCTCGGAGTTCTTCTCCGAGGTGATAGATCATTACGGAGTTCAACTCCATCATCTTCCTCCCAACTCTCTGTTAGAAATGAGCGCATATGCTTTGTTGTGCGAGGGCTTTCTCGGCATTAGGCCGAGTCTGACTCTCTTCCGGTATTATTTCCATGTCCAGAGAAACTCCATTACCGCCGGTGTTCCTTATATCACCGGCACTATTAGTTTTTTGCTTAGACGCGACCGGGCGTATCCCAAAATTCTAGGCAGTGACTCGGTTAAACAATGGCCAGCCACATTTTTATATCATAGGGATATTCCGGCTCCCGGCAAAGCCACTGCTTTGCCGGCTTTCATCGACGGAGCCGCCACGGCCCAACCTTCTTGGGACGAGGCTGCTCCGGCTCTCACCGACGATCTGATCCTCGCTAAGAGGTGGATCGAATATTTGATTAAACATAAGGATCTGAAGGGATCCGACTTGGTCCAGTGTTGGGTCTCACGTCGGATCCTGCCCCTCCAGTATCACGGAACCCGACTGATGCATTCCATCACGTCGTCTCCGAAAGACTCCCTCCACATCAGCTCCAAAGCCTACACCACTCAAGGCTACATAAGCCAGATCAAGTGGCTGATTCAGGAGCGGATCGAGAGGAGAATCCCGGAGGTTTCTCTGGACATGCACACGGCGGATAACCCCGTAGTGCCAGTAAGCTTCTATCAGTACATCTTTTTATGTGTTTCAATCTTAGAATTATATTGCAATACTGATATGCTTTCTTCTTTTCAGCTTGCTGACCTCCCCGAGTTGGAACTTGCTCCGCTCGAAGGATATCCTCCGGAGTTCTCTCAGGAGGTGGAGGTAGTTCCATTGCCAGATCTCGCGCTCAAGAAGCACAAAGCTCCGACAGTGGCTGTTGGCACAAAGGAGGTGCCCGTTGTGAAGAGGTAACTTTCAATCACAATTCTCCGCCTTTGTACCTTATTCAAAATTCTTTCCGAGATGTAATGTTTTCCGACTTTACTACATTCTCAGAGCAAAACCGCTTGTCAAGGCCAAGGGGAAAGGGATTCCTTCAAAGCCGCTGCGGCAGATGAAGCTTACCATAGCTTCCCCTACCGTGGCACCTCTGACTCCTTCCCCCAACCTTCTGCAACACCGGTTATCTCACCGAACGTTGCAGAAGATTCGGCTCCTTCAACGGGGCCTGCGAACCTTGGGTCGCAAACTGACGTCACCATGAGTGTGTCGGATCTAGATAAGGGTGAACCCTCTTTGGGTAATGATCCATCGGCAGAAACCTTCGCTGAAAACCTCCTGAGCAATCCGGGTCTTGCCAAGTTCGGCTTGTCCTGGAAATCTGCTGAAGAAATCCAGCGGCTTGCCAAGCAATGCTTGGAGAAGAGAACTTTATCCGCCGAGGAAGAAGCGCAAGAAGCAGAGGACGTCAAGTTCTCCGACCTTCTCGCTCAAGTGCGCCTCCGCGACGAGAGGATTAGGACTGGTGAGCTTCCAACAGCCCCAGTGATTCCTCTGACTCTCGCCGAGAAGGTGGCTGTTGAAGTTAACACGGGTTTGGATAAACTCACCCGCGAACAATATGTAAGTTGGAATTCCAACTCCTGTTTTTTCCATTATGTTATATCATATCCTCTAGCCCCCAAGCATGAAGTAGGATATATAATCTGGGTTTATGCTTCATTAGGATGCCAAAGAACGAACTAGTGTAGCCCCCAAGGCTCGTGCTGATATTTAACAAAAATATTAGCCCGGGTCTTAAGTAGCTTTCTGACTTTGGGTATTCTGACTTACAGAAAGTATGTTCCTATAACCAGGAATTACTGACCAATGTCTGCAATAAGCGTAGAGAGATCAAATCTCTCCAGCTTAAAAATGTTGAACTCAAAGTTGCCAAGGATGAGGCCAAAGGTAAACATTCCGAGACTCAAACCTTGTCTTTGTTATTTTAAATGTCGAACTTGTTCATGAACTGTTGTTCTTTTTTGACTTACAGGGCTGGTGAAACAATCCGTCGCCATGACTGAAGAGGCTGAGAACCTCAAGACCCTGGTGGTGGAGAACAAGGAGCTTCGCCAAGAGCTGGATCAGCTCAAGGCCAATCATGAAAAGAGCATAGCTCAAGTCCTTGAATCCTCCTCCATGGCCACTGAAGAGCGTGATCGCAAGATTGCTGATCAAGATAAAATAATCTCGGACATCAAGAATGAACTTGGCAGAGGGAAGGATATGTCCCAGGTGCTCCGGGCTGAACTCTAGAGTCTCCGGGAGGAGAAGACCAAAATTGACGACGTCATTTTTGGTACGTTCCATCTATCTGACTTGTCTCTTTCTTCAACTTTTATCAATGTCGGATTTTTCTTAACTTGTTTTGTGTATAGGTCCTCTGAACTTGACGGACTCTTCCTCCTCCGAGCCCCGCACCCACCGGCTTACCCAAGTTGGTGACCTGCTTCATGACTTCCGCCAGTCCCTTGAAGACGTTGAAGAAGCTCTCAAGATTCCGGACATGCCAAGCATGTCGGATTTTCAGGTGCGGGACAAGGTGAAGGAGATGCCGCAACTTGTTCGGGACTGGAACATGTCCTACGCGCGGACTGCTGCGCAGAACGCTCTCACCATGGTCATGAGCCACCATGGAAACATGGAGATATGGCAAGTCACCAGAGGGTACTGCAAGGTAGACGAAGACGGCCAGGAGCAGGACCTTCAAGCCATCATGCACTCCTGCGCCGGATATGGTGTCATGTGGCTGACCTGACCAACTACGAGATCCCCTTCTTCACCCGCGTAGATACTCCGCCTCCTCCTCCGGAAGAACCAACAGAAGTTTCTGACGATGAACGCACCATCTCGGATGCGGACATCTCGGAATGATATCAAGGCGGAATCTCCAGCGAGCCGGCAGCTCCTTCATCTCCTCCTGCATCATAGGCCAGAATTTTTTGTATTATCCTGAAAGAACATGATGCATTTTGTAAATGTAAAGTACTATGACTTTGCTAGTGTTAAGCTTTTGATCTATTCAGCACTTTTGGCTTTAATTTTTTGTGTGCCTGAAATGTTTACATAAGCACTTGTATTTTTTCGTCTCTACTTATCGTTTATCTGGCTTTCCGCCTCGTCCCTTTCGTGAGACGGCTAAACCTTCTGCCGGAAACTTTGTCGAGCAACGGAGCTCAATTGCTAAACCAGTTTAAACTCGGAAACAAAGTCGGCTTCCAGTACCAACAATTCACTACTCGAAAAATGCCCGCATCTAGCAATCAGACAAATAACCAAAGTAAAGACTAGAAACTTTAGAGTTATACCCGAGGGTAGCAATTTTAGAATCGGAAATCTAAACCAGAACGAACATGAGCATAAAGTACTTTCAAGCATTCTGGGATTTTCGACTATGACATGATCATTCGGAAATAAGATGGTAAAAACTTCTTAGAAAAATTTGAGGCAACCAAAACTTTTATTTCTCACAGAATCATGTACATATATATGATTACAAAGAAGGATAAACTAAGAATAAAAGGGACGTAGCTGAGCAATATTCCACGGTCTGTCTAACTCATCCGGATTTGTACTGCCTCCAGCTCTCTTTCTCTTCTTAGTAGCAGGTCTTTCTTTGACTAGCCTCAGGTCAGTTAAGTAGTACGATCCATTGTGCAATACTCGACTAACTAAAAAGGGCCCTTCCCATACTGGGGAAAGTTTGTGCTTTCTTTATTGCACAAGCCGGAGAACCAACTCGCCTTTATTGAAAGATCGGTTTCTGACTCTCTGGCTATGATACTTGCGTAACTTCTGCTGATAGGCTGTAGATCTCATTTCAGCAACGACGCGAACTTCTTCGACTAAGTCGAGATCATTTTGTCGAGAAATCTCGGCATCCTCTTCGATATACGTGGCCACTCTAGGAGAAGTATGAATCAAATCACTAGTAAGAACTGCTTCTGCACCATAGACCAAGAAGAAAGGTGTGTATCCTGTTGACCTGTTTGGAGTTGTTCGTAAACTCCAAATTATAGAGGGTAATTCCTCTGCCCAAGCCCCCGCAGCACGTCGTAGTGGTGCTTCGAGTCTCGGTTTTAGGCCTTGTAGAATTAAACCATTTGCTCTTTCGACTTGTCTATTAGCCTGTGGATGTGCGACTGACGCAATGTCAAGCCAGATATTTTGCTCGTTGCAGAATTCATCCAATTCTCCCATAGAAAAGTTACTTCCGTTGTCCGTGATAATGCTATGCGGATAACCATACCGGATTATAATATCCTTGACAAATCTTTTGGCTATTGCTCCATCACAACTAGTGACAGGTTTAGCCTCAATCCACTTGGTGAATTTATCCACCATTACTAAGAGGTGAGTAAATCCACTTGGAGCTCGTTTAAAAGGTCCTACCATGTCAAGCCCCCAGACCGCAAAGGTCCACGTTATAGGTATTGTTCACAGCTGATCAGCCGGAACATGATCTTGCTAGGCGTACTTTTGGCAGCCTTTGCACGTCCTGACTAATCGTTCGGCATCTGCCTGAGCTGTAAGCCAAAAAAATCCGTGTCTAAAAGCTTTTGCCACTTAAGATTTGGCTGCAGCGTGGTGACCACACTCGCCTTCGTGGATTTATCTTAAGATTTCCACTCCTTCTTCCGAAGATACACAGCGCTGAAAAACCCTAGAAACACTCCGTTTATGGAGCTCACCTTTAACAATAGTATAGGCTTTTGCTCGTCGGATAATCTGCCGGCTCAGCACCTCATCTTTGGGTAATTTGCCATCTACCAAATAATCGAGGTAGGGTTGAGTCCAGCTGGGAATTACAGCCAGAACTGCTATCAAGGGTGAGTCGGATTTGGTCGGATATTCCTCATCTACTCCCTTTATTGAGGGAACTTTGAGGTGCTCTAGAAAAGCACCATCCGGGACCTCTTTCCGCACAGAACCTATCCGGGATAGTGCATCTGCTTTCTCATTTTCTGCTCGAGGGATGTGTTGAACTTCAAACCCTTCAAATGATTTAGATAGATCATCCACGACAGCTTTATATGCTGCCATGTGTTTATTTGCGTTACAAATATCCGACACTTGCAGAACAACAAGATCCGAATCTCCGTAACACATCAAACGTCGGATGCCAATATCCTTAGCAATCCGGATTCCATGCAGCAGTGCTTCATACTCGGCAATATTGTTTATCGCTGTGAAGTGTATATCTGCAACACGTATACAAGTTTATCTCCTTGGGGTGATTTGAGCACCACGCTAGCCCCCGAGCCCCCTCGAGCCTTAGACCCATCAAAAAAGAGGGTCCAATATTCCGACTCAGGGAGGATCATGTTCTCCTTCGTCTCTGTCCAATCAGCGACAAAGTCGGCAAGGATCTGGGATTTAATTATTGTCTAAGGTTTGTACTCAATATCGAAAGCTGAAAGCTCTATGCCCCATTTGGCGATGCGTCCTGTGGCGTCACTGTTGTTGATTATATCTCTCATCGGAGATGTGCTCACCACAGTAATTAGATGCTCCTAAAAGTAGTTTCCTAAATTACGAGATGCTAGAAAAACACCGTAAGCCAACTTTTGATAGTGTGGAGACCGCTGTTTTGATTCTGTCAGAACCTCACTGACATTGTAAGTCAGACGCTGCACCAGGTGTTCCTGATTTTCCTCTGGTCTCTCCACCACCATGACGATACTAATGACCTTATTTGTCACAACAAGATAGAGCAACATCGGTTCCTTAGGTTCCGGTGCTGCAAGGATAGGAGCAGATGAGAGTACTTTCTTCAGGTCTTGTAGTGCAGCTTCAGCTTCATCAGTCCAAACAAAATCTTTGGTCTTTTTCAGGAGTTTGTATAATGGTGTGGCTCTTTCTCAGAGCCGGCTTACAAATCGACTGACCGCAGCAATGCAACCAGTTAGTCTTTGTACTACCTTCAGGCGGATTGGCCTGGAAATATTGAGTATAGCCTTGATTTTGTCCTGGTTCACCTCTATGCCTCTTTGAGACACGATGAAACCTAATAATTTTCCGGCTGGTATTCCAAAGAAGCATTTCTTCGGGTTAAGCATGATGTTGTATCTTCTTAGATTGGCAAATGTTTCCTCCAAGTCGGAAATCAGTGTTTCCTTCTTTTTGGACATTACCGCGATATCATCCACGTATGCATGTACATTACGTCCGAGTTGGTCATGAAGGCAACGCTGCATCGTGCGTTGGTACGTAGCTCCTGCGTTCTTCAGCCCAAAGGGCATCATAACAAAACAGAAGGTTCCGAAAGGGGTTATGAATGAAGTTTTGACTTTGTCAGATTCCTTCATCCGGATTTGGTGATAGCCGGAATATGCGTCGAGAAAACAGAGGAGTTCCGAGCCTGCCGTAGAATCGATAACTTGATCAATTCTAGGCAGAGCAAAAGGATCTTTTGGATAAGCCTTGTTCAAGGCAGTATAATCAACACACATCCTTAAATCAGTGGTGTCCTTTTTAGGGACCATTACAGGATTGGCCGACCACTCAGTGTGGATGACCTCTTCTATGAATCCAGCTAACTCGAGCCGCGCTAGTTCCTTAGCTATTGCCTTATGCTTTTCATCGCCAAACCGTCGTAAGGACTATTTGACGGGTTTAGCGTTCGGGTTTACATTTAGAGAGTGCTCGGCAAGTTCCCTAGGTACTCCGGTCATGTCAGATGGCTGCCATGCAAAGATGTCTTGATTTGCTTGGAGGAACTTGACGAGCGCGCTTTCCTATGCGCTATCTAGGCCTACGCCTATCTGGGTCACCTTGGAGGGGTCATCATCCTTCAACGGCGCTTTCTTCGTCTCTTCTGATGCCTTGAACTCCGGGTTTGGCTTTGTCACTTCCTTCTTCGTTGCGGGCATCTCGGACGGATCTATGCTCTTCTTGATCTCCTGGTACTCCTGGGCATGCAGCACGACTTCGGCAAAGGCGGCATTTCCATCCTTGCACCCTCGCGCTTTCTTCGGGTCTACCCTGATGGTGATCACGCCGTTGGGACCTAGAATTTTCATCATATTGTAAATGTAACACGGACGAGCCATAAAAGCCTAGTAAGCCGGACGTCCGAATATAGCGTGGTATGCGCTCTTGAATGGGACCACTTCGAAGGAAAGTGCTTCCGTTCGATAGTTCTTGGAGTTCCAAAGGTAACATCCAAAGTAATCTCTCCCAGGGAATTAGCTTGTCTTCCTGGGACAACTCCGCGAAAGATCACAGAGCTATGGTTCAGCTGGGTCTCCGAGAGCTTCATCCGGCGTAGCGTTTCGACATAGAGAATATTGATGCTGCTACCACCGTCCATGAGGGTCTTGGAGAAACCATAACCGTCAATAGGTGGGTTGACGATTAAGGCGTATTTTCCTCGCCTGTGTAACTTAGGCGGATGATCATCGCGGTCAAATGTGATTACCACTTCCGACCAGTCTAGATACTAGGGGACAGCCGGAACTGTTGCATTGAGCTCGTGTAGAACTGCTTTCTTGACCTTTGCTGGTTGAGATCCGAGGAAAGTGACATAAGTGTCCTTCTTGGTGGGAAAAGTTTTCTTCCCTTCTGGCTTGGGATTTGAAACATCAGCTTCCTCCATGTCGGAATCTTCCTTGGTCTCCTTGTCCTTTTCGGGATTTTTCTTTCCCTTCTTCCGCTTAGCTTTGTAGCCCGCGGTGTCATCTCTTTTGATGTCGTCATTGAAACGACATTCAGCGTTGGTGTGGGACGAGCCCCCATTGGCGTCTAGTTGACGCACACATGGGTTATTGGCAATGTCGGCCCAAGAGTAGGTTTTGCCTGGTTGCTGTTCTCCTCTACCTTGGACCCTTGAAGTCCCACGGCCATGCCCTCGGCCTCCGCCATGTCCTCCTCGTCCTCCAGACCCGAAAACAGTAGTAACCACCGCTGTTTCCGCGTTGGGTTTTTCCTCCGAGGTATTTTTGCGCTTCTGAGCTTGTTGCTTTGGTTGTCTTGCCGACTGAGGCACAACTAGGGCATTGAGCAATCCCTCTGCATCGTCGTCAGCATCTCCATACTTGCTCGTTGTTTCTATCATCTCTCCCAAATCAGTGACCTTGTCACACTTCAAGCGATGACGCAGTAGACCAATTGGGAGACCTGCAATGAAAGCTTCAATCGCAGTTTGATCATTTACTCTTTCACAGGAGTTCTTGGTGTCGATCCATCGTCCGAGGTAGTCCCGGCAAGTTTCTTCCGCTTTCTGGGTGCAACGCTGTAGGTCTCCGACCGTACAGGGCCTCCGATATGTGCCTTCGAAATTCCAAAAGAACGCACTTCGCACGTCATACCAGTTATGGATGGTGTTCTTCGGAAGTTCATTGAGCCATGATCGTGCCATCTTCCGCAACATAAGTGGGAGATATCAGGTTGCGACCAGGCTGTTTCCGCCTTTGGCGATGCAGCAAGCTTGGAAGAAATCCTGTAGCCAGGTATCTGGCCGAGCAAGGGCATCGTAGGCTTGGATATGTCTTGAGATAACAAATCCTTCCGGGAATTTTGTAGCTCTGATGCGTGGTCCGAAGCACTTTGGGCCCATGTAGATATCATTGTTTTCGTAGCGCCGAGCCTCTATGTTGGAGTTGATCATGTGCCTTGCATCATTCGGGGATAAAGATCGTCTTGAATGTTGGCTGTGGCCGTGGTGCCTTCGAGCCGGACTTCGGCTTCTGCCACCACCTCCTCCGCCACGTCGTCCTCCTTGCCCTCCTTGGGAGCCGTTGTGATGACTGTGTGGTGGAGAGGGTGGGGCAGCTGGATAGTTTCCGGCTGATCGCCGGCCTCCGTCCGGAACGTCATTATTCTGATTCCGGGGAGGGTCTTGACTATGACGAGCCCCCTGCCTGCTTGTTCCGGCGTGGTTTTCGTCGTTTCTTCGTCCGTCGTTCCCACCATGGTGGGGCTCAGCCGGACGGCTTGCATGTCTAGGAGGTGGCATTTTTTGATGATCCTCCTCCTGGCGTTTCTCTTTATCTTCTCCCCTTCAATCGTTAGATTCTCGTCGAGGAGGATTCCTCGGATTCAGAGCAGCGATGGCCTCTTTCTCGGCCGCTGGTGCGACGTTGCTCCAGTCGCGTGTAGTCCTGCGATGCTGTCTTGACAATCCGGTTCTCGAATAATTGTCCTCCCGTCATTCGGGGCGATAATGCTGCTCCGGAACGCGGTGGGTTCTTACGTCAACCCATGCCGGATCTGTTCGACATTGGTCGGAATCCGAGACTAGTTTTTGACTTCCGGACAGGGCGACCTTTTGCTGCTCCAGTCCCTTGTTGAGTAGCTTGATACCCAAACGGATCTCCTCTGGTCCTGGATTAGCCGATAGAATTTCTCGGGCCGCTACGGTATTCTGTACTAGGGTTGGATATACCCAATCTCCTTTGCTATCTTTCCGTGGCTTCCCCATCTCATCTCCGAAAAGTACGGCACGGATATGTGGGAATTGGTTGTCATCTGTGTGACGCTTCCGTGTCTTCTGATGCAACTGGGACATGTAGTCCCTGGTTGCCATGCGTTTCTTCTCCACCTCGATGTTTTTGGCCTCATCGAGGAGTTGTTGACGACGCGCTTCTAGGGCTTGGGCCCTCTTGTCCAGCTCTTCAACAGTAAGTTCTGCAGCTGTAGGGATAGGTGTGGTTAACGCAACATCAATGAGTTTACGCGCACCTTCGGTGATCACGTGTCCATCCACCGATTCTTCTTTTTTCGGCTCGTCTAGGATAAGTGCTCCATCCAAGTCTTTTTCGTATTCCTTGGCAATCACCTCCTCAGCCAGAGGGTCTTTTGCTGGGGTTTTGTTTTTCTTGTTCTTCTTCTTCGCCTTCTTGGCAGTGCCGGTAGCAAAGACGGCTTTGGGTCCGTTTCCCGGAGTCAAGCTCTGATCGGTACTTTTAGACATCTGGACTTGGGATTATCTCCGACGTCCATGTCATCCTGCGCTTCGGGAGAGTGTTCCCTGGATCCTTCATCCATGGCTTCTCCTTCTTCTGCAGCTTTGGAGTTATACTCCTCTTCATACTCCGTGGAGAACTTTCGGAAATCTGCTGACCTCATCGATTCATCCGAGGATGCGGGTACGTCGGCGTTTGTTCCAATTGCCTCCAGCACCGAGTCAGTGTTTTCTCCAGCATCGGTAGAGCCGGATCCAGATCCCACGTATCCGACGAAGTGCGACGCGTGCTTCCTGAGGTACCTGCGGCTTTCGCGATCAGCCATGTCGAAACTTTTGATGGTCTCGAGAATTGCATATGCGCTTTCACCTTGCAGTATCATACGTTGTAATGTGTACCTTAGGAAAGGTCTGTCTGTCCCGGCATCATCAGAGCCGGAATCAGTGTCACTGATATGTTCCTCCTGGATTTCTACTTCTGTGGGTGGGTCGATCTGGGATCCGGCTCCTCTAGGGAGATCCACTCCAGATTCGACTTGGACCGCTAGGTCTTCTTCAGGCTCAGATTTTTCCACTATCTCCGCAACTGGTGCGGGCTGGGTGGGATTAGGGTTTTCTAAGATCCGGAACTCTGCCGCCTCCATGAACAAAGGGGACCTAGAAGATTCTTCTGCCTCTATCATCACCGTTGGGGTGGGTTGGGCAGGTTCAGCGAAACTGATGTAAACATTGATCTCGCCAAAGGACATGATTGTGTAGGCAGTCACGGCCTCCTTAGCCAGAATCCAAGTCTCGTCGAGAACGATGAGAGGGACGTCGCTGTCGTAGAGGATGCGATCGACGGTGATAGTCTTGCCGATTCCGATTCTTACAGATTCCGCTTGGAACGTAGATCCGAAACTCACTTGCCCCATGGTGGGCGCCAACTGTCGTCGGATTGATGACAAGTACGCCATGAGGGGGTCCTCGAGGCGTGCGGAAGAGAGGGGTGTGAGACATACGGTATTCCGGGACGGTGAGCACACAAGTTTACCCAGGTTCGAATCCGCCGGCTTTGGACAGATCCTACTCCTGCTAGCAATCTAGTAATACGGCAGAGCCTGAATATGGGTTACAAGGGTTTTGCCTGTGCGAGTTGAGGCTCTAAAGTATTGGGTGCCCTAAAGGCTCTCCCTAGGACGGCTTATATAGATATCCGGCCTAGGGTTTACAGGAGAGATCTATCCGGCTACGACTAAGAGTCGGTTACAGAGTACATCTTGAACTACAAGTAACATTATGGGCCTAAGTCGGTAAGTCTTCTAGGTCTTCCCATAGCCGGATTGGACTCTGTCTTTCTCCCTGACTGGGCCGCCTGTGAAGCAAAGCTCTAACCCGAAGTGGGCCACCCTGGTCAGTGAGGAACTGTGAGGATACCCGAAAAGTATATCCCCAACACCAATTCGTAAAGTAAATATCGAGAATTCTATAGTTCTATTATCTCAATTAAAACTAAGCATAAGGTAGTAAACAGATGCCAATGACTACAACAAATTATGAAAATTCACTTTGATTTAGTTTATGACAAATTTGGTTTGACTAATCCAAATTAGAAATGAACTCCCACTCAAAAACAACATCCCTCATGCCTTTTTGGTGATTACATGAACCAAATCCACTACACCAAGTCCGATCATCATGTGAGTCGGTGTAGCTTCAAAGGAGAGCATCTATATGGGCATCATATCAACTATGTGACTCATGCTTAACCTTTCGGTCCGTGTTCCGAGGCCATGTCTGTACATGCTAGGCTCGCCAAGTAAGATCTTTAGTACTCGCGTGTGTAAAACTATCTTACACCCAAAATATGATCGTGAATTCAAGTACACCCAATCATCACATGATATCTTGAAGCGGCGAAACATAAAGGGTGCGTACTTAAGGAAGAACACATTTTTATCTTGATATCTAAATGAGGGATCATCTTATAACGCTACTAAAACACCAAACTAGCAATATAAGATGCGAACATCATATGTGTAAAGTGGGATGATATGGTCCATGCATTTGATCACCATCACATGCATCGTGGTATGATCTCTATGATTCCTTTGTGTGTAAGGCCAAGGTCTATGGAACTTACACATTAGGTGTGTTGTAAGGGTATCAACTATACATCAACTTACAACATTTCCATATCATGACACTATAGGGGTTTCGCGTATGAAAACAATAATTTTTACCCTACGCCTTTGAACCCCTGATGCTGCCAGGACCTATCTATTAGTAATACAGTAACGGGAGGGGCTTTTCATGAACTTACCCTTGAAGACCGAAAAGCATTGTCAACACTCAGGAGAGTGTGGTTGATGTAGACGAGCCGAAGCCGACCTCATGGTCGTGATGAAGTCCTTGCGCTCCAATGGCTCCAACGACTTGAGTGCCTCAAGTGCGACACCTCGCGGGGAGTTACACACGTCCGGTGCCTAACGATGACTCCGCCTTCCTCGATCCATCAGCAGTTGCGGAAGTAGAGCTCCTGGATCCGAATCCTGCAGCGCGACGGCGCTCCGCGATGAAGATGTCTCTCGTTCATGCAGTCCGAACTTGGGACCACGATCATGCGAGAGAGAGAGAATATATATTGGAGGTCTTCCCAAAAGTGAGAAGACCTTTATTGAATATTGTGTGTTTTTATCTGGCCAAATACCCCCACTATATATAGGGGGAGGGGAGGTACTATCTCCCTCAAAGTCCCAAGGTGGGACTAAAGGAGAGGAGGGGGAGGGGCAGACGCCCGGCCGGCCCTAGTGGGCCCCGCGCGGTGGGGCTTGGCCCAGACGGCCACCCCCTTGCCCCTTCTCCCTCTCTTCTTTCCCTAATGGGCCCTTTCCCCTTCGGGAATTGGCCCATTAAGCCTTTTGACCTTTTAAATTGATTTTCTCTTTATTAAATAATTATGAATAAATGATTAAATCAATATTTAACATTCATTCACATATTATTCAATCTCCGTGGCTATGGAACACCTTCCACCTCCACTCCGGACATCCTCCGGACTTACCGAAACCCTTTTGGTTTTCTCTCTACTATTCTTCGGTGATTCTACCGATCCTATAAACACTCTCTAAGAATCATCAAGCCCTTAAGCTTGATACCCCACGGTTCGGGAACACTCCAGACATGGTCGGGACAGTCCCGCACCAATGATTGAAATAGGGACCTGGATGGCCATGTGACCCCTATGCATTCCACGAAGATCTTTCATCGTTTGAACCGGGACAGTCGTGTCTTATTCCCTTTGTCTCTCGATACTTGCATTTCCCGAGATCTGATCAATGACATCACCATGTCGTGTTCAATCTCGTTACCGAACAATGCTACTTGACTCGTTCTGACAAGTGATATCCCTATGATCAGATCACACGTTGCGCAACTATTGGATATAACTTCTCTTGAGTGGGCCCTTGAGTATCTTTATGTCACATGGACAGACAAATCCCGCTCTTGAAATATATTGTGTCTACGGTTTCCTCCGAGTACCTGAACACACCTTTATAACCACTGTATTACCAAGTGCCGCTTGATGCTATCTAAGCACTCTCGGGAGACAGTGATTGATATAGCCTCATGGTCTAAGGAATTGTCTATGAGGATCCATTTCTAATCATCGTAACTTGAACTTCATGACATGATCGGGTCATGATGTTTAGGTTGGGTATTGGTTCATCATCTCATTCCCAGAATGAGTTGACTCCATTTCCAACTGGCATAAATGCCACATGATCAAGAAACATGATCATCTGTTGACCAATGAACCAGTGACTAGAGTTTCACTAGGAACCCCTAGTTGTTTGTATATCACACGTGTTTTGATGTTTCCACTCAATACAGTTATAGCATGACATAAAACTTAATCATAAACTATATGAAATATGATAATAGTCCTTATTATTATTTGTCTCTAGGGCATATTTCCAACAGACACTAGCCCATCAACGATCTAAACTAGACGCCTCTAATTTATCAATTGCAAATTTTTACCTGGCTTAGGGATTTCGAAGATAGAACCGGTCTTACCTACGAACATGGAACCACAATGATGATATCTAAGTTATTAGCAACTCGTTGCAAATCAGATATTGACTATAGTAGGCGAGACAGACATACACCAACCACTTATGCAAAACTAGTTGCATTTCAGTCATGGAACCGGTCTCATGTGCGATGACATGTAAAGTTGGTTCGGGCCGCTTCATCCCACTATGCCACCAATATCCAAAATACATAAAATAAGCAATAACATGATCATCATCGCCCACATATAAACATATGTGTACTACCCGTGCAAAGCACCTATGCATAGATCGGGCTCTGATACCACTGAAGGGTTCGCAGCATAGAAAACAAAAAAATTCCTACGATGGGAACTATTATATGCCAAGTTCTATCTATTAGATACAAGGAACGGGTGGATAAACATCCATAGAGAACATACCATCAAAGAAAACAAAGCTTTGTTAATGAGATGGAACTTGTGGATGATGTAGTCGTACACTTGCCGATCTCAAGATCGTGATGAAGTCCAGCCGGTCTAGCAGGTCCAGCTCCACCACGTCCATCAGATCCAGCTCCAGCAAGTCCATCACCACCAACTCCAGCACCACAAAGCAGCAATGCATCCGTGATCGCACACACGTCCGGTACCCAACAACCTCCGTGCCTCACTCCAGCAAAGCAGCGGAAGAAGCAACTCCTTTCCAGATAAAGCCACCGGGAACATGTATCTCGCTAATCCGAGACCATGGGCGAAAAATACTAGAGGGGGAGAGAGATCCTTCACGAGGAGGTGTAAGGAACAAGGGGTGTGAGGGGGGCCTTTTATAGGAGGAGGGGGCTACCCCTCCCCATGGCCGGCACCTCATGGAGGTGACCCCTCACCCCCATTCATGTGGTGGTAACCCCCTCCACATAAATTTGCCCCTTAACATTCCCTTTTAAAGTCTCCACTTTAAATGCATTAAATTTCTCCAAATTTAATGCTCTCTCATTTAATAAAACCATTTTATTAATTTTATTCATAATTTTGTTAATTACTTTAATTAACAAACATTCACATAAAACCCCCTGCAACATTTCAATATTACATGCGGAACCAATTTCAGCAATTTCACCCGAAACAGTTTCGGTGTCTATTGAAATAATCCCAACGCTTTCTTAAATCTTTATATAAAACATATTTGCTCCAAATGGTGTCGGTATCCCTTAAGTGTGTCACCCTACGGTTCGCGAATAATGCAGACATGATCGAGACCCCTCTCAGATCAATAATCAGAAGCGGGACCTGGAGATCCATACTGACTCCTACACATTCAACGATGACTTCTATGATCATGAGAACCTTTAACTCTAGTAACTAAATCCCTTTGTCTCGCGATATATTACATGTCCGAGATTCGATCATCGGTATCTCCATACCTAGTTTGATCTCGTTACCGACATGTACTCTTTTCTTGTTCCCGTGATATAACATTCTAGTGATCTCATCACTTGCTTGCAAGCTAACCAATGTGATATCACCGAGAGGGCCCAGAGTATATCTACCCGTTATCGGGATGGACAAATCCCACTCTTGATCCATGAGCCTCTACATAACACTTTTGTAGCATAGAACCCACCTTTACAATCACCCTTTCATGGTGTGACGTTTGATGTTATCAAGATACTCTTCCAGTGTTAGTGATTGACATGATCTCATGGTCTAAGGACTAGGATTACTTCGTATGATGTTATAGAAATATAAACACAATGACTTTGATCGTAATGCTATACTTCGGATGAATTTTCATCACATCATTCCACTAATGTTGTGACCTCGTTATTAACAACATCCAATGTCCATGATCAGGAAACCTTGATCATCTTGTTAATCAACGAGCTAGTTTATAAGAGAGGCATAACTAGGAACTTTCCTTTTGTTTATCAAACACACATGTATTAACGTTTCCAAATTAATACAATTATAGCATGCAAAATAAACATTTATCATAAACAAGGAATAAGATAATAACCACTTTATTATTGCCTCTCGGGCATATTCCCTTCAGTTGCATGTTGCACCAGTGTGGCAGAAGTTGCATCACAGAATCCACAGGAGTGTGTGTTGGCATGTGGATCAATGTGGTCTAGGAAAATAACACATGTAATGACACTAGTGGATTAGTGTGTCAATCCTTGGTCACAGATACCAAAAACATATAGGAAAGCACCTTCCACATTGCATGTTGCACTAGTGTGGCAGAAGTTGCATCACAGAATCCACTGGAGTATGTGTTGTCATGTGGATCAATGTGGTCTAGGAAAAGAACACATGCAATGACACTAGTGGATCAATTTGGTCTAGGAAAAGAACACATGCAATGACACTAGTGGATTAGTGTGTCAAACCTTAGTCACAAAGACAAAAAAAATAGATAAGAAACCAGGTTCCACATTGCATGTTGCACCAGTGTGGCATAAGTTGCATCATAGAATCCACAAGAGTGTTATTGTCATGTGGATCCATGTGGTTTATGAAAAGAACACACATGCAATGACATCAGTGGATCCATGTGGTTTATGAAAAGAACACACATGCAATGACATCTAGTGGATCCACGTGGTTTATGAAAAGAACAAACATGCAATGACATCTAGTGGATCCATGTGGTTTAGGAAAAGAACACACATTCAATGACATCTAGTGGATCCATGTGGTTTATGAAAAGAACACACATGCAATGACATCTAGTGGATCCATGTGGTTTATGAAAAGAACACACATGCAATGACATCAGTGGATCAATGTGGTTTATTAAAATAACACAGATGCAATGGCATATAGTGGATCCATGTGGTTTATGAAATGAACACACATGCAATGATATCTAGTAGATCCATGTGGTTTATGAAAAGAACTCACATGCAATGACATCTAGTGGATCCATGTGGTTTATGAAAAGAACACACATGCAATGACATCAGTGGATCCATGTGGTTTATGACAAGAACACACATGCAATGACATCTAGTGGATCCATGTGGCTTATGAAAAGAACAAACATGCAATGACATCTAGTGGATCCATGTGGTTTAGGAAAAGAACACACATTCAATGACATCTACTGGATCATGTGGTTTAAGAAAAGAACACACATGCAATGACATCTAGTGGATCCATGTGGTTTATGAAAAGAACACACATGCAATGACATCAGTGGATCAATGTGGTTTATGAAAATAACACACATGCAATGGCATCTAGTGGATCCATGTGGTTTATGAAATGAACACACATGCAATGACATCTAGTGGATCCATGTGGTTTATGAAAATAACTCACATGCAATGACATCTAGTGGATCCATGTGGTTTATGAAAAGAACACACATGCAATGACATCAGTGGATCCATGTGGTTTATGAAAAGAACACACATGCAATGAAATCAGTGGATCCATGTGGTTTATTAAACGAACACACATGCAATGACATCTAGTGGATCCATGTGGTTCATGAAAAGAACACACGTGCAATGGCATTTAGTGGATCCATGTGGTTTAGGAAAAGAACACACATGCAATGAAATCTAGTCGATCCATGTGGTTTATGAAAAGAATACACATGCAATGACATCTAGTGGATCCATGTGGTTTATGAAAAGAACACACATGCAATGACATCAGTGGATCAATGTATATTGGGGGATACCCCGGCTAGGGTTACGCTGGGGTATAAATGCCGAGTTAGGCGAGGTATGACACCGTCAAAGCAAGTGATGGCCGGGTCTCCTCAAGGCAGGCCGAATTACGTGGTAACCTGGCCTAGCAGGTATTCACATAACACTAACCCGACCGACATAAAATGTATGTCGGCTATACTTGATTTGCTATAAATGCAGGTACCCTCGTAGTCGGGTTAGCCAAGAATTAGTCGAGCTACCACTTGGCTTCCAAGAGAAGGAAGGAATCCCCCGCTGGTCAAAAGTTGGCCTCTGTCCACTGTAGCGTGAGCGAAGCGAGCAGATGGTAGGACTAGCGGGGCGTGGTCGACAAAGGTGACGTAGCCAGTGTCGTCTGACGTTACCAATGTCGGGTGACACCAAAAGCGAAGCAGCTCACAGAGGATTACGTCCATAGTCCGGACTAGCCATTCAAAGTGAATAAAGATACAGCTAGCTTTAACCGAAGGGCATATTCAGGGAATATGCCTCCACGTATACCCTAAATTTGTAACCTGGGTTCCCCTATATAAGGAGGACCAGGGCCTCCATAGAAGGGGATCGATCATTTTGTCTAGGAAAGACTCTAGAGCATTGTAGTGGGGGGTAAGAGAACTAGGCTCCTTCTCACAAACAGCTTAAGGAGCCCTTGTAATCCACCATTGATAGAGTGAAAATACAAACATCTGTGTTTGGAATCACCACACTATACCTCCCTGGATTCACTAGTGCACATTGGCCTCATCTTTAGCCTATCCATGGCATCTGCCGTGCCACCACCACGACAGTTGGCGCCCACCGTGGGGCTAGCGGCGCTAGAAGGGGTAAAAATCCGTATGGGGAACATCTTCGACACCAGAGAACGCATCGTCTACGGCCTCATTCAGTGCTTTGGAGCGCTGGACTACGTCAGTGACAACGCGGGGAGCTTCGGCAGGAACCCTTCTCCGTGCAACAGCCTCTTCATCAAGCTTGGCGTGCACAAGATCTACGTCGGCATCGACGAGTCCTGCGTACACCTGTGGCATGTCGTCGAGGGTGGCAAGCGGCTCTCAATGCGGCTCGCGGCATGCGTATCACTCGCCCCCCAAGCTGCATTAAGGTCATGATGACAACGCCAGACGTAGGAGCAAGCAAGGACCCGACACCAGAGTTGGAAACAACGCCAAAGCAGGAAATGTCTAGGTTTCCTCCACTAGAGAGGCCAGAGAATGTATTGCAGCAGGCAATAGATAGCTTAGCAACACCCATAGCGCCAGTAGTAGATCCGGCTCAGGCACATGCCAAGTTAGAGGAAACTAGGCAAAAGATGCTAGCTGGTGCGAAAAAGGTAGCCGAATTGCAGTAGTCATTGAACATCACCCTGCAGGAGTATACAAAGGAAAACCGTATAGATGCACTGAAAATCCAAGGTAGAAACCTGATTACTGAAATTGACAGGGAGTATGTGCCTAGGCCGGGTCAAACAGATATGACAGTAACTTCCAGACTAGAGAGATACAATACTCTGGCTAAGACCCTTAGGGCTGCTAATGCAGCTGCCTCCGAGTTAGAAGGTTTAACCGAAGAAGCCCGAGAGAGGCAACATGAAAGAGTTAACCATCTGTTGAGGGTAGCGTGTCAGCAGAATGAGGAAATAAACAATGCAAAACCGGCGCAGCCCGGAGCATCTCACGTGGTTCATTCGGCAAGGAATAACCCGGCAAAATCTACTAGGGCCCCGTAGTCCCCGAGTCACGGTCCTAGGACATAGGAAGTGGTAACCTCGGGAGACGAGATAAACAGATGGTCCTGTATGACCTAGTAAGGGCAGGGAAAGGAAAAGCAGTGCAAGTTGATGACGATCACCACAGTGCTAGCTGAGGTGAGGCTGGTCGAGGTAACCGTGACCAAGGCAATGCCGATCAGAGGAACATTGTCAACGACAATGCTGGATAGCGTAATCCGGCAGAAACAGGGCAGAATGCGCCTTGGTAACATCAACAGCAGTACGCACCTCGATAGGAGACAAGTACAGGCCAGGCAATGCAATTGCAAAATGCTCATCCAAATCAGGACAGATACAATGATGGTTATTCGGTAATGGTAGACAATGGATTCCAAAGACCAGAGCATCATGTGATTAGATCAAGATTTGGAAATAGGAACCTGCAGCCGGATGACGCAAGGCTGAAACTAGACCAAATTTATAGGTCGGAGATGATCGGTGCAAGGTCCTCCGTGTTCGGCATGCTTCGGACCCCGGATCATGAGAGAACCACCTGTGCTGAATTTTCAGTTGGCCAAAGGAACAAAGACATATGATGGAAGAACAAAGTCGGATGATTGGCTCATTGATTACGCGATTGTGGTTAAAATCACAACAGATGATTTGAGATAGGAAGTGAGATATGTACCACATATGCTAGAAGGACCAGCAAGGGTTTGGTTGAACAACTTGCCACTAGGAAGTATCAATTGTTGGCTAGATTTCAAGGAGCTATTCGTGAGGAAATTTTCAAGAACCTACAAGAGGCCAAACAGGCCATAGACTTTGGCATTATGCAAGTAGAGACCAAATGAGCCGAACCGAGAATTTCTGACTCGATGGTGTAATGTGCACAATTCGTGCGAAGGGATAACTGAATCACAAGCTATAGCGTGGTTCGCCCAAGGTTGTAGGTACAGTAGTATGTTGTGGCAAAGGTTGCAGCGAGATATGCCAACCACGCTTGCTGAGACGATCCAGATCGTAGATTCGTATGCCTTGGGAGACCCAACACAACCCTGGTTAATGTCAAGCGAGTCCAACAAAGAATACTACAATAGAGATGGTTCTGGATCGTCCAGGAGGAATGATTTCCGAGGTAAAAGAAGGGATGATCGACCGGATTACCGGTACAGCTCGCAGCAAGTGGCTGTTGTGGACCCGGATCAGCCCAATATCGGCGCAAGCCAATGCCAGAAAACTGGAGGGCAACAGTGGCAACAAAAGAGTGAGGGTAAGAAGCCTTGGACCCCAGAACAGAAAAAATAGTGGCAGGAAAGAAAGGACCGTCCGAGGTACACATTCGAGTCTATGCTAGATCAGCCATGCAAGTTCCATACGCCAAGCCCAAATAGTCCGATGAACCATACGACCCGGCAATGCGAATGGATGACAAAGTTAGAACAAGATAGTTCAGGGAATGCTCAGGCACCTCGACACGATGCTCCTCGGCCTGATGGACCTCGGAATGAAGCACCTTGGCAGCAATTGCTCACTGGGGGGAATGGACAGCAGCTTATGTTTCCTCCGCCCCCACCGAGGTATGAGAATCAGGAAAGGAGGGATGTTGTGCACCAAGTGAATAACCAACAACAACAAGACCAAGGCTATCACGGAAATGAGGGGAGAAATGAGTACAGGGAGCATCATCAAAGTTACTATGTGTTTACCATAGAAGAGACTGACAGAAAGAGTTTACAGCGCCGAAATATGGAGGTGAATGCAGTAATGATGGCCGTGGTGAGGTATATGCCTTGGTCGGATCAGAAGATTGTTTAGAGTATCAAGGACCACCCAAAGCTTATGCCAAGTCGAGGGACCTATGCGCTGATACTAGATCCGACGTTCATTGGGCCGAATATCAATGTGAGGTTCTCCAAGGTGTTGATAGACAACGGTAGTAGCATTAGCATCATGTACAGGGATACCATGCACAAGTTGGGGATATCAGAGAACATTCTCTAGTCAACAAGGACCACCTTTCACGGCATTGTGTCAGGTATTTCTTGTGAGCCAATTGGTAAAGTCTGGGTTGATGTGTTGTTCGGTACGAGAGACAATTGCCAGACTAAAAATTTGGAGTTTGAGGTGGTGAACTTGGAGAGAGAATATCACGCGTTACTTGGCAGGCCTGCTCTGAACAAATTGATGGCAAGTACTCATATCAGTTACCTGAAGATGAAATTACCTAGACCAAGGGGGTGATTACTATAGCCGGGGACTTCAGGCGTTCTATCAAATGTGCTTCCGCCAGATCTAACCTGGCCGAGTCACTCGTGATCGCTCAGGAGAAGAGAAAAATCATGGAAGTGGCTGTGCTGGCTCAGTCCAGGCAGCAGCATATGCCGGCTCTAATTAATCCACATGGGAGTGTCTCATTTCATGCAACGAAAGATACAAAGAAAGTGCATGTTGATGATCAGTTTCTGGAGCACATCGTAACAATTGGTGTTGGGTTAAGTGACAAATAGGAAAGCGATCTCATCAACTTCCTTCGTGAGAATCGGGACATCTTTGCTTGTTCTACACAGGACCTGCAAGGTGTTCCGAGGGAGTTGGCCGAGCACTCTTTGAATGTGAGACCCAGGGCAAAGCTGGTGAAGCAACCTCTCCGCCGCTTCACCGAAGATAGGATAAAAGCCATTGGAGATGAGATAGCTCAGCTCCTTGCAGCCGGATTTATCATGGAAGTACTTTACCTGGATTGGCTCTCTAATCTGGTGCTCGTGGAGAAGAAGAAAGATGATCCAAATGTGGCAGTGGTATGGCGCATGTGTATCGATTACACGAACCTGAATAAAGCGTGTTTGAAAGATCCATTTCCGCTGCCAAGGATATATCAGGTCATAGATTCAACTGATGGGTGTGAGTTGTTGTCATTCATAGATGCATATTCTGGTTTCCACCAGATTCCCCTAAATCCGGATGATCAAATAAAGACTGTGTTTATCACCCTGTATGGGCTTATTGCTATCGCACTATGTCGTTCGGATTACGTAATGCAGGAGCAACATACCAACGATGCATGCAAAAATGTTTACATGACCAAATAGGTCGGAATGTGCAAGTTTATGTGGATGATGTGGTGATAAAAACCAAGGAAAGCAAGACACTCCTTCAGGATATCCGGCAAACGTTCACGAACCTAAGGAGGTTCCGGATGAAGCTTAACCCGGAAAAATGTACCTTTGGTGTGCCGGCAGGGAAATTACTCGGTTTCCTCGTCTCCAGTCGAGGTATTGAAACCAACCCCACGAAAATCCGAGCCATAGAAAAAATGGAACTGCCGAAGTGCCTTAAGGATGTGCAAAAGTTCACTGGTTTCCTGGCATCGTTGAGCCAGTTTGTAAGTCGATTGGGAGAGAAGGCATTGCCCCTATACCCGTTAATGAAAAAGGCACACAAATTTACATGGACACCGCAAGCTGATAGCGTGTTCCGGGAGCTAAAGGCGATGTTGTCCTCTGCACTGATACTAGTTGCGCCACTACCCAAGGAGCTGATGTTGCTCTATATAGCCACGACCAACTGAGTCGTAAGTGCACTAATAGTAGTGGAACGCGATGAGGAAGGAAAGTTGGTACAAAGGCTGGTGTATTACTTGAGCGAGGTACTGTCGGCTTCAAAACAGAATTACCCTCACTATTAGAAGATGGCATATGGTGTGTATATGTCAGCTAAGAAACTCAAACACTACTTTGAGGAGAACCCCATCAAGGTGGTGTGTGAAGCACCCATATCCGAGATTATGGGTAATAAAGATACTAGTGGCCGAATTGCAAAATGGGCAATTGAATTAGCCTCGTACGCACCAAAATTTGATAGAAGGGATGCGATCAAGTCACAAGCAGTGGCGGATTTCTTTGTGGATTGGGTGAAGATGCAGTATGAACCACCTCTGCCGGACTCAAATTACTGGAGGATGCACTTTGACGGGTCAAAGCTAAAGGAAGGACTATGGGTCGGGGTAGTGCTTACCTCGCCCAAGGACCAGTTGCAATACATCCTCCAGATCCATTTTAGCGCATCAAACAACGTGGCAGAATACGAAGCACTTGTGCATGGACTCAAAGTAGCAAAGGAAGTAGGCATACGTCAGATACCATGTTTCGGTGATTTGGATTTGGTGGTACATCAAGTGTCTGGCAATTGGGATGCTCTGGACGCAAACATGGAACTTTACAGATTTTATGTCTAGAAGGTAAGTGGTTTCTTCGAAGGGTGTGAATTCCATCACGTACCTCGGATTGAAAATGAGGGGGCTAACGTATTATCCAAGTTGGGTTCATCCCGGTAGCAAATCCTGCCAGGCATTGCATTGGAACAATTGAGGAAACCATCTATTACTCCATCACCAGAATCTGAGTCAATTTATATCCTAACCCTCTCCGGATAAGAAGCTACTCCTATGGAAATAGACTAGGGAAGCACCTCAGGAAACCCGGGGACTACTTCAGCAGACCCGGGGACGGCCTCGCAGAACCCGAGGACTATTCATCTTAGTCCGGCTGGGGTTATGTCGGTGTATGCAATGGAAGTTGACGAGGAACTTTTCCCCATCCGAGCTATACCTGCATGGGCAAAGCCGATAGTTGAATTCCTAAAGGAGGGAACTTTGCCGGATGATGAGGTACTCTCAAGGCAAATCCAGAGAAGAGCAAAGGCATATACTATCATCAATGCCGAGCTATACAAAAGAAGTGCAACCACTGTGCTGCAGCGATGCGTAGACCCAAAAGAACGGATTTACATACTCCGAGATATCCATCAAGGGGAATGTGGTCATCATGCATCCTCCAGGGTGTTAGTGGCAAAAGCTTTCCGGCATGGATTTTATTGGCCAAGTTCCCTAGAACAAGCAGAGGATCTGGTGAGAAAATGCAATGGCTGTCAAAGATATGCCACAAAAACCCACATGCCAATGTTAGAACTCAAGACCATCCCCATTACCTGGCCATTTGCTGTGTGGTGCCTGGATATGGTTGGACCATTTAAGCCGGCAAGGGGAGCTATAACCCACATCTTGGTCATGATGGACAACTTTACCAAATGGATTGAAGTTAAGCCAATCAGGAAATGTGATGGGGCAATAGCAGTAACGTTCCTCAAAGATATAATCTTGAGATATGATTATCCCCACAGTATCATAACTGATAATGGCACAAATTTTGCTGAAGGAGCATTCGCGAGGTTCTGCTGAGAAAGGAAGATCTGGCTAGATGTTGCCTCTGTAGCGCACCCCGCATCGAACAGACAAGTGGAAAGATCCAACAGACTAGTATTGTCTGGGATAAAACCCCAGCTCATTGAGCCACTGCAAAGATCAGCGGGGTGCTAGATAGAAGAACTACCAGTGGTATTGTGGAGTTTAAGAACAACTCTGAATCAATCAACGGGCTATACACCATTTTTTCTGGTATATGGGGCAGAATCTGTACTACCAGCCGACATAGAGCATGATTTTCCAAGGGTCACCCAATACACAGAATCCGAAGTGTGTGAAGCCCAGCAAAATGACATTGATCTGCTGGAAGAAGTGAGAGAACTGGCCTTGTCCAGATCCACCATATATCAGCAAAACCTCTAGCGCTACCATAGCCAAAAAGTAAACCCTCGAGTCTTCCGGGAAGGTGATCTCGTACTTCGGCTGGTGCAGCGCACTGCTGGCATGCATAAGTTATTCTCTCCATGGGAAGGACCTTTCATTGTAAGCAAAGCTTTGCACAATGATTCCTACTATCTTATGGATGCACAGCCACAGGAGAAGAACAAGGCGGACAGGTCCAGAGAGGAATCTAAGCGCCCATGGAATGTAGCTCTACTTCGTCCATTTTACACCTGACAAAGAGGTGAATGTATCTGAGTTACTCATATGTCGGTATGTATGTCGGCAATAAGCATATCAATGAAACTTCAGCACCCCTAGCAGAAACTCGGGGACTGCCTTAATAATTATCTTTCCTATATTTATTTTTTATATGTCGGCTGGCTTAAATTGCTTATACCTTAGCCGGATTAGTAGTGTGTAAGCACCAAAAACCTAAATCTTCGACTTTGCTATTGTCCAACAAGAATTGGCTTCATGGCAAGCAAGAGAACAAGTTTGGAATCGCAAAGCACATGAAAAATGACTAAGGAAAGGAACGTAATCGAGCCGACATTTGTTATCAGGACTAACCCTGTATTTACTTTATCTATATTGCGTCGGATTATTTTGATCTAATCTCAAAGTTTCAAGTATTGTTGAGTCAATTCTTTGAACCTCGGACTCGTAAGTCAAAAAACCGAATCAAGGTAGACGCGAGCCGAGTCATAAAATTGGAAGAACAAGAAAAGGAAACTCGGGGACTTCGCCCATGTTAATCCGGCATTAAAAACTTAGTAGCAAAACAAAACTAATTGTAGCAAAACAAACCATTGTGCATAGATACAATTGCACCCGGCATACCGGGGATTTGATGAATATGGTTAAGTGTTTAAAAGCTCAGGGAGCAGCAGCTGGAGCCGAATCATCAATTGAGGGAGGAGGTACTTCGGCATCAGTAGGCGGGGCACTATTCCTGACCTCGTCTTCGGGGTTAGACTCCTCATCCTTCGGGTCTTCAACATCATCGCCAAGCTCTAAGGCTTCCTCCTCGTCCTCTGCACCTTCAGCGCCCTCAGAAACATAGCCATCATCAACTACGTCGAGGTAGCTCGGACCCTTGTTCTAGCTATGGCAGAAGGCATATTGGATAATCTTGTTGGCACAGGCCTTGCGTTAAGAAATGCACTCCAGATCATTGGACCACTTAGATCTGGTGCGCAGGCGATCAAGCAAGCCTAGGTCCAGCCCTTCATACCAAGAGAGAACGAAGTTCAATGCCATATCAACTCCGGCTCGTGCTGCAGATTCCCGCCACAAGTGCACCTCGGTCTCACACTCCATCAGCTTTACTATAAAAGCAATGCTTCCTTTAGGTGTGGGATCAGTGCGCCATAGAGCGTTGAACATCCGAACTGCTGCCGGAATAATGTATGTGCCATAGTTCTTCATAACTTTGATGCGGGCAGCGAGGCTCACCAGCAAATCCTCCGTGTCATAAGGAATAGACCCGGTGGTAGGACCAGTTGGAATACCCCGCTGCAGACTGGACATGGCCACAGCAGCAGAAGAAGGAGGTTCACTTTCTAGGAACTTGCATGTGAGCACAACAGAAAGTATCAATGAGTAAAAGCACATGACCTGGAGAAATAAATGTCAAAAGAAGGAAAACAACTCACGGGCAATGTGGCTGAGAATCCAAGTCAGCTCGTTATGCTCATCTGCATTTCTAGCCTGGAGCTTCTTGTATTCGGAAGTCACCGACTTAAGTTTTATGTCGGTTTCCTGTAGCAGGTCATTGTCCTTGGAGATCTGGGACTTCAGGTGCTCTTTATCCTTGGAGAACTCCTGGTCAGCCTTGTCCAGCTCGGATTTATGCAGATCCTTGAGCTTCTAGATTTCGGCATTCAGCCGAGTAATCTCCATGTCCTTGAGGCGCAGTTGAGCAATTTCATCGTCCTTTTTCTTCTGCTCGGCCTGGTGCTTCCCTGTTTGCTCGAGAAAGTGAGTCATCATGTCAGGGATGGGCACGCTAACTTGAAGTGTAACTGCAATAGTGGGTTGACCCGGTAGAGCCGAGGTATAAATACCTGTCGAGTCAAGAAAAGAGCATATAGGGGCTAAGGGAACAAGATAAGTTACCTTGGATCTCAGCCAAATTCTTGCGCATAATAACATTCTCAGCCTCGGGCTCGTCTACGTAATTTAGATAATAAGTTAATATGGATAGCAAATGAATCAAGGGAACAAAAATGAAAAGGTCTTAAGCAAAGAAATTTACCCTTCTTCTGGTGATCAATAATCAACTTGCCGTATCTGGCGCAAAGATCCTTGTATGAGTCCAGCAAGCGCTGGAACTCAGTAGTTCGGCGATTGGTGGTGATCTGAAACAAGCCAACGTTAACTCAGAAAGTAGTGTGTGGATATTCGAAGTCTACAAGATCCGGGCCAAGTGGAACATAACCCGGCTCTAGGTGTGTGGATATTCGAAGTCTACAAGATCCGGGCCAAGTGGAACTTAACCCGGCTCTAGGTGTGTGTATATTCGAAGTCTACAAGATTTGGGCCAAGTGGAACTTAACCTGGCTCTAGGTGTGTGGATATTCGAAGTCTACAAGATCCCAGCCAAGTGGAACTTAACCCGACTCTAGGTGTGTGTGGATATTCGAAGTCTACAAGATCTGGGCCAAGTGGAACTTACCCTGGCTCTAGGTGTGTGGATATTCGAAGTCTACAAGATTCGGGCCAAGTGGAACTTAACCCGGCTCTAGGTGTGTGGATATTCGAAGTATATAAGATCCGGGCCAAGTGGGACTTAACCCGGCTCTAGGTGTGTGGATATTTGAAAATACTAAAGACTTACGCTAATTCTCTAAGAGCATCCGACCGAGTAATGAATTACTCCCTCGGAGGCTCGGGGACTAGTGGTTATATCTATAAGTTTTTGCATATATAAAAGGCATAGCAAAAAAGGGATTACCTCCATGATCCGGCAAGCAAGGGAGATGGCCTTGGTAGCGGAGTTCATCTGAGCGCTGAACTCCGCCGGACAAACTTCTCCGGCAGATCATCATGCAGATTAATAAACTCGACGTCATTCCAATTATTGACGTACTCAATGAGCGTCGGGCTATAACTCTCCCTGCTGGGCGACTAGCTTGTCACCAAGCCCTTGGCATGGGCCTCCTGCCTCGTGGATGGAGCAGCAGCTGGACTGGTATGCAAGGTCAGTTGCTTGCTGCTCTCGGATCCGGCAGCAGAAGGGGCGGAAGTTGAATCCTTGGCGGGATCGGCGGCCTTCTTGCTTTTGCTAGATGATTTTGGCTGCTGCAGAAGAGCCGAGGTTGTCGCTCTGGATTGGGCTTGAGAGGCCGGCTGAAATATGTCCTTGATAGACACAGTTGATCCGGAGGTAGCAGATGGAGGCTTCTTCTTGGAAGCTGGCTTTGTCGTGGCTGTTGCTGTTGCTGATGCTGGTGCTGCGGGTGCTGGTGCTGCTGGTGCTGATGCTGGTACTGCTGATGTTGCTGGTACTAGGGCTACTGGTGCTGCTGGTACTGGTATTGCTGATGCTGCTGGTGCTACTAGAGAAACAGGAACAGAGGTAGAAATTGTCTGGTGTGGTGCCGATGAAGCTGGCACCTCAGAGGTCGATGGTTGCGATGGATCAGAAAAGCTGGGGAGATCCGACATCGCCGTATCCTCGGCAGCTCCACTGGCCCCCGCATCGATGTTTCCTCCTCATGGCGAGGTAGGCTCTGATCCGGCGCTGCCACGGAATCCTCTTGGATAGGACTCAGACGACGAACATCGTCATCGCGGAGGGAGGGGGGAGAAGGGCCACTCTAGATTGGAGAAGAGATGTCGGGGCCGCTCTGGGGAATGACCCTGGGAGTGCTACAGAAACATAGAACAACAAATAAAAGGGAGAAAGAAAGGCAAGTAAAAGGCAAAAGCAAAAGGGGCAAGACCTAGAAATGAGCAGGGAAAGAAAAGTGACTTACTCATTCGAGGTTGGGGGCTGTCGGGGTTTGGGCATTCTCCGTACGGTGCTCTTTGCCACAGGCTTTGGCTGGACCCTTGACCCTGGACTTCTTCTGCCTCTTCTTGGGCGGGGGCCCTCTGAAGCTACGACGGAGGTAGCCGGACGCTTTTGGGAAGGGGCATGAGCCAGATCGTCCATGGCAAGGGGAGGAACATCATGGACCTGACCGGATGGGTTAGCTGAAGATTCGGAGGTAACTGGAAATGCGTAAGAGATGGGCACCGGATCAAGTACCTCCATAACCTCAATATCAAAGTCATCGTCATCCGGCCAATCCCTTAGAAGAGGCCTTACCGGATGTTCGCTTGGTGCTATCCGGAGTAGGCAAGAACCTCCGAGTCAGGCTCCTCCGTGTCCGGCTCTACACGGTCTGCCACCCATTTGAGGGTCGGCTCTTTGCCATCCTCAACTGTCTGCTGGAGAAACAACTGAGAGCAAAAGTACTAAATGGTTTAGTTAGGATGCTATCTGACATACCGCAGGACTTGGAAAGAATGCCAGGAGAGGAGTATACCTTAGGAGGCAAGTTGGTCCGGGTCAAGGGTGCAAGTCCCCACTTCCACGCCTCGGAGAACTCCTTCTCTACCTTAAAAATGGCCTTAACCCGGCGGAACACCTCAGAGTTGTTAAGCTCGAAGGAGGAGGTCCGGTTGGGGTCAAGGGGGTGGCTCAAATGGAAGATCTTGTGGGAGCGCTTCTGAAGGGGGGAGACTCGGCTGCAGACAAAGGTGATCATAATGTCCTCGCTGTGCAGCTACAGCCTGACAAGCTCCTTGATCCGGTGATCTACCTGGTTCACCAGTGTAGTAGGTTGCTTTAGGATTTTCTCCCACAAGGAGGTGTCCGGGACACCCATCTTGAAGGGGAGAAGCCGGATCAGGTCTTCATCCGAATTTTTCCTGACGTAGAAGAAGGTCTGGGCCTAGCCTTTGCAATATTCAAGGCCGGTAACCCAGGGAAGGCGGAGTTCTTGCAGGGAGAGATTGAGGCTCCACCGCACTGGGTCAGATGCTTGTCGGCAGGGGCGAGATGAGGATCAGGGACAACATTTTTCTTGAGACCAAAGAACCTGATCCAGAGTTCTTTGGTAGGCCAGAGGCCGACATATCCCTCAATGCTGGAGGCGAAAGAGGAAAGAGATGTGATTGCATTGGCAAGAAGGTGGTGAGGCTAAAGTTGATAAGTGGAGATGATATCATGGAAGAAATCACTCACATGCAAACCGAAGCCATGCTGGAAGTGGGAAAGAAAGACGACAAACTTGCCGGAATTTGGAGAGGGAGCTATCTCCTGGGCGGCAGGTGACGCCCGCAGGGATGCGGCGGGTCGCATACAACCAGTAAATGTCGTCCTGGCAGAAAAACGCGCCCGCCCAAGCACCACGCTCTTCCTCCTCCTCCTGAGAAACAATGGTGGCCTCCTCCTTTGTCATGGCTAGATCAAGGTCTTCGAGGAAGTAATCAGAGAAGGAATAACCGGCGGTGGGAAACTTGGAGCTACAGGGCCCCGTGACAAAAAGCTTGAGCAGAAGCGGTGGCATGGTCACGGAGGAGCGGCAAGGCACGGCAGCGGTGGCGCAACGCTAAGGCAGAAGCAGCGGCGGTGGTGGCGTCGCTATGGAGAAGAAGGGGCAAAGGGCAGGGGCGCGTGCGAAGTGGGGGAACTTCCCCAAGAGCCGCCCATGTCCCCTATTTAACCACACCTCAGAGGCACGTAGTGGGATCAAACACTATGGCACAACCGCATGGTGTGGCCGTGTAATTTCCAAACCGGCCAATCAGCGTCACGCCATAGCAAGGGCCACAAGGAGCAGGGGATCCCACGACGCGATGTTATGATATAGTTAACGAGGGGCTACCGCGACGTGACGCGTGCAGCAGTTATTCCTGACAGTCAATACAGTAACTGGCGCGGCTCTTAAAATGAGGCAAAGTGATGATTACCCTCCACGTAGGACATGGGGAAGCGTATGAGAGAAGGAAAGGTAACCCGGTTACATGGACAATGACCCGACCAACAAGGAGTAACTCGGATTGGGTCAAGGAAATGTCAAACCAAAGAGACCGGGTTACGGAATAACTCGGAAAAGAAAGTGCTGATCTTGATAATTGGAACCTCCTGTGGCCTTATCATCTGAAGTTGCTAAGACCGCACCAGCTTCGGGGACTAATGTTGGGGGGATACCCCCGGGTAGGGTCACGCCGGAGTATAAATGCTGAGTTAGCCGAGGTATGGCACGGTCAAAGGAAGTGCTAGCCGGGTCTCCTCAAGGCAGGCCGAATTACGTGGTAACCCGGCCTGGCGGGTATTCACCTAACACTAACCCGGCCGACATAAAATGTATGTCGGCTATACTTGATTTGCCATAAATGCAGGTACCCTCGTAGCCGGGTTAGCCAAGCGTTAGTAGGGCTACCACTTGGCTTCCAAGAGAAGGAAGGAATCCCTCGCTGGTCAAAAGGTGGCCTCTGTCCACTATAGCGTGAGCGAAGCGAGCAGAGGGAAGGACCAGCGGGGCGTGGCCGACGAAGGTGACGTAGCCAGTGTCGACTGACGTTACCAATGTTGGGTGACACATTGCTGAAACTCATTCTCTTCACTCTGTTCTGCTCTTGTCTTCACTTTCCACTAATCTGGCAAAGCAAAGCAGCACACAGAGTATTACGTCCATAGTCCGGACTAGCCATTCAAAGTGAATAAAGAGGCATCTAGCTTTAACCGAAGGGCATATTTGGGGAATATGCCTCCACGTATGCCCTAACTTTGTAACCTGGGTTCCCCTATATAAGGAGGTCCAGGGCCTCTATAGAAGGGGATCGATCATTCTGTCTAAGAAGGACTCTAGAGCATTGTAGTGGGAGGGTAAGAGAACTAGGCTCCTTCTCACAAACATCTCAAGGATCCCTTGTAATCCACCATTGATAAAGTGAAAATACAAACATCTGTGCGTGGAATCACCACACTATCCCTCCCTAGATTCCTCTAGTGCACATTGGCCCCATCTTTAGACTATCCATGGCATCTACCGTGCCACCACCACGATAATGTCGTTTATGAAAAGAACACACATGCAATGACATCAGTGGATCCATGTGGTTTTGGAAAAGAACACACATGCAATGGCATCTAGTGGATCCATGTGGTTTATGAAAAGAACACACATGCAATGACTCTAGTGGATCCATGTGGTTTAGGAAAAGAACACACATGCAATGACATCTGGTGGATCCATGTGGTTTATGAAAAGAACACACATGCTAGAGTGGCATCATTGCATGTGTTCTTTTCCAAAACCATAATGATGCACACTAATACACACACATCCAAGTGGGTGTGGTGATGCAGCATCTTTCAAACTGGTGATACAATGCATGCTGGAGTTGAATCCCAACACGCTACTAGGGTTCCTGGACATGGTTCGACACCACATGCTGGAGTGACATCATTGCATGTGTTCTTTTCCAAAACCACAATGATGCACACTGATACAAACACATGCAATAACTCTAGTGGATCCATGTGGATTAGGAAAAGAAAACACATGCAATGGCATCTAGTGGATCCATGTGGTTTTTGAAAAGAACACACATGCAATGACATCTAGTGGATCCATGTGGTTTTGGAAAAGAACACACATGCAATGACATCTAATGGATCCATGTGGTTTATAAAAAGAACACACATGTAATGACACTAGTTTATTAGTGTGTCAAACCTTGGTCATAGAGACCAACAAGAGATAGGAAAGCAACTTCCACATTGCATGTTGCACCAGTGTGGCAGAAGTTGCATCACAGAATCCACTAGAGTGTTTGTTGTTAAGGGGTATCCATGTGGTCTAGGAAAAGAACACATGAAATGACACTAGTGGATCAGTGTGTTAAACCATGGTGACACGGACCAAAAACACATAGGAAAGCAATTCCATGTTGCATGTTGCACCAGTGTGGCAGAAGTTGCATCATAGAATCTACTGGAGTGTATGTTGTCATGTGGATCAGTGTGGTTTAGGAAAATAACACATGTAATGTCACTAGTGGATCAATATGGTCTAGGAAAAGAACACATGCAATGACACTTGTGGACTAGTGTGTCAAACCTTGGTCACATAGAGCAAAAACAGATAGAAAAGTAGCTTCCATGTTGCATGTTGCACCAGTGTGGCAGAAGTTGCATCACAGAATACACTAGAGTGTGTGTTGTCATGTGGATCCATGTGGTCTAGGAAAAGAACACATGCAATGACACTTGTGGATCAGTGTGTCAAACCTTGGTCACACAAACCAAAAGCACATAGGAAAGCAGCTTTCATGTTGCACCATTGTGGCAGAAGTTGCATCACAGAATCCACTAGAGTGTGTGGTGTCATGCGGATCAAGTGGTCTAGGAAAATAACACATGAACTAGGTGGATTAGTGTGTCAAACCTTGGTCAAAGAGACCAAAAATAGGTAGGACAGTAGCTTCCACATTGCATATTACACAAGTGTGGTAGAAGTTGCATCACAGAATCCACTAGAGTGTGTGTTGTCATGTGGATCCATGTGGTATAGGAAAAGAACACATGCAATGGCAGTAGTGGATTAGTGTGTCAAATCTTGGTCACAGAGACCAAAAGCAGATAGCAAAGCAGCTTCCATGTTGCATGTTGCACCAGTGTGGCAGAAGATGCATCACAGAATCCACTAGTGTGTGTGTTGTCATGTGGATCCATGTGGTCTATGAAAAGAACACATGCAACGCCACTAGTGGATCAGTGTGTCAAACCTTGGTCACACTATCCAAAAACACATAGGAAAGCAGCTTCCATGTTGCATGTTGCACTAGTGTGGTAGAAGTTGCATCATAGAATCCACTAGAGTGTGTGTTGTCATGTGGATCCATGTGGTCTAGGAAAATAACACATGCAATGGAACTAGGTGGATCAGTGTGTCAAACCTTGGTCACACAGAGCAAAAATAGATAGGAAAGCAGCTTCCACATTGCATATTGGACTAGTGTGGCAGAAGTTGCATCACAGAATCCACTAGAGTGTGTGTTGTCATGTGGATCCATGTGGTCTAGGAAAACCACACATGCAATGGCACTAGTAGATTAGTTTATCAAACCTTGGTCACAGAGACCAAAACCAGATAGCAAAACAGCTTCCATGTTTCATGTTGCACAAGTGTGGCCGAAGTTGCATCACATAATCCAAATGAGTGTGTGTTGTCATGTGGATCCATGTAGTATAGGGAAAGAACACATGTAATGACACTAGTGGATCAGTGTGTCAAACCTTGGTCACAAAGACCAAAAACACAAAGGAAAGCAACTTCCATGTTGCATGTTGCACCAGTGTGGCAGAAGTTGCATCATAGAATCCACTAGAGTATGTGTTGTCATGTGGATCAATGTGGTCTAGGAAAAGAACACATGAAATGACACTAGTGGATCAGTGTGTCAAATCTTAGTCAGAGACACCAAAAAACACATAGGAAAGCAGCTTCCATGTTGCATGTTGCACTAGTGTGGCAGAAGTTGCATCACATAATCCACTGGAGAGTGCGTTGTCATGTGGATACATTTGGCTTGGGGAGAGAACACATGCAATGGCACTAGGTGATTAGTGTGGTCTAGGAAAAGAACACATGCAATGCCACTAGTGGATTAGTGTGTCAAACCATGGTGACTGCAGCATCCCAATAGTCAAACAATTGCAATGCTACTTGCCTAGTCTATATATTGCTACTACATGTCATTTAATGCATTATCATAATATCATGCTCATGTCATCATGCCACATTGCATTTGAGCATCATACTAGACCATGTAGTTGGTTCTTATCCTTTATATTTGCCTCTCGTATTTGTCCCTTATTAATTGTACTTGGTTCTTGATATCATGTATTTGGGTTTGGATATAAGCTAGATGCCCAAAGTGAGTTGAGGGCATATCTTTTATTTTTCTTTCCACCTACTAACATTGGTCTACTTCGTTTGATTCCATCTTAATTCTACCATATACATGTATGTGGCCTTTTGTATTTTCTTTGGGTATTTAAATTCAAGCCACACATATATGTGTGGATCCAATCTGCTATTCATCATACACATGGTCATATTGGTTTGATCCAAACCAAATTCAATATGCCATGTAATTATCCAATCCTCAAAATCTTGTTTATTTGTATTTTAATTCTTTGCAAAACTTGGAGCTCACATGCATGTACATTTTGTTTTCAAAAAATGCCTCACATGTATGTGTGTAATATTTGCATGTCTCATGCAATATAAAGACACTTTTTTTTCTTTTTCTTCACTTCCTATTTTATTCTAGTTGATGTTGTTTTGAATCTTTTCTTTTAGAGCTTGGCTTTGGATTTGATTAAAACCCAATCAAACTAGAGCTAAGAAAGACCACCTAATCATGTACTATATTGCATCCATATCCAACCCCACTAATCTACCGAGCTCCATGCCTAGCTAAACTCTAAATGCTAGTGCATATACTCACGTATACTCACACTATATCTAATCTCTCTCACACACACTACCCTAGCTACCAGGTGTGTCTCACACATACACATCATATGTCTCTATGACTTATCTCTCTTTCATAGTGCAACCGAGCTAGCTATATCCAGCAAACCAGCCGTACCTCTGAATACGGCAGCAGCAGTTCAGTAACAGCAACGAGGCAGCAGCCCAGTCAGGTTCTTTTCCATTTGTTTCCATCGACAGTCTAACTGGTTTCTCCGTTCCTTGGGCCGGCCCAAACCTTCTCTTCTTGGCCTGTAGCCCTACACCGCTGTGACGCCGTCTACTGTTCTTCCTCTTCCCGTCGACAGAGAGAGACAGAGGAGCAGGTGGCCGTTCCGCCCCGTTTGCCGCGTCACCACAGAGCCGTGTTCCCCTTCTTATCCTCTACTGCAATTCTCAGATCGAATCTCGCCATCGCCTCCTTCTTTCCCCTCTCCACGCAACACTGTTCTACCCTGCCATGGCCATGGCCAGTTCTTGCCGCCGCGCCGCTGTCATGCACCCATGGAGAATCTCGGCAGCGAGGAGCCGTTGCGTGCCTTTCGCCTCTACTTCTCGGAGCATCGCGCAGGGAGGAGAAGGCCAGCGCTCATCACCAGCACGTTGCCGCTGCTGTCCCTGCGCGTCCACAAGCTTCACCCACTCCGTCTCCTTCCTCGAGCCGTCGTCCCCGAGCCCTCCAGGCCTACCACCTTGACAAACGGCACCGCTGTGAGTTCCTGCTTCTCCCTGCCACCTCTCCTTCCTCTCCCGTGCCTTCTACCGTTGCCACCGTTTGACGCCGTCCGCATCCTGGCACCGCATGAACGCGCGCGCGTAGCTGCAGCTAGACCCTCAGTTTCTTGCCAGTTTCCGAGCTCATCACGACGAGATCGACGAATCAGTATGCACTGTCTCATAGCCCCTTGTACCCTTTCTTCAGTGCCGAAAACCTCGCTCAAATCCATGCCCTGTAACTCTCAGAATCGACCTCCGAAGTCGGGTCGTTATCTCTGTCGCTGATGTTGTTTTCCTCCGTCAGCGTTTTCAGTTTCAACACACGCGCATCAGTGTTATTCCTCTATGTTCCTGACAACATTCCTTCTGTTCCAGTCCGTCTCCGGGCAAAACATTCACTGCATACTATTCTTCGAACATTCAGATACATCCTGCTTTATACCGTGCCCAATTCCGAGCTTCGAGCTGCACGGAATCGTCATCAGAAGATCGTCGTTTTTCGTTGTTGCGCACTGTCTTTGATTCAGAAATACAAGTTCAGAGTTACAACGATGTTGTTTTTATTCTACATCTTCCCGAGCACGTTGATCTCACATACGGTGGTCACTGTCTTCGTCCATCATACACATCAAGACCCGGTGGTACCATGAGTAGATCGACTCCTTCAGCACACAAGATTATGATCGGACGCTCTCGTTTTCTTCCTATCTTTTTAACTGTTTCTTTAATCTGTAACCTGCCTGCCAAAGTTTAGTAAAACGCAATAGCACCTCACGAACGAGTTCGCGCGCACACACACACCCAGCTGTTGCTGATGCCCTCAGTGCACGCACACCAAAACTTGCCCAATTTCTTCAGCTGCGTCTCCACCCGCGCGCACACGCTAGCCAGTACCCGCGCGCGTGTATCCATTCAAATCAGCTAGCGCATTGTTTTTGTTGGATGTCTTTTGATTTAGTTGCTAACATGTCTGCTTACCTAGGTAGCTTTGCATGACACCATTTTTTTTTCTAGTTAAAATGTTTTGCACCTTTTATTTATGCTAACACGACCCAGCCAGACTGACTTGAACTGAGCGCCTACACTGGTGTGTCCAAGGGTCAAATTCTCTATGTCCAGTTAAAGTGCACCCGTTCTATTGTCTTAAATCTCTGCAATTTTCGGCCTACATGGTCAAGTACTGAATTGCCTTTGGATGTTCAATAGACAGAATAATACCACAGTGGCATGCTCCCTATAATTGTAACATATCGAACCATCACGGACACTGACACAATTATATCCCAACACTTTTTATTCATCGTTTTGCTAGTTTAGTTTCTCCAAAATGATGTTTAAATGCATACCTTTTATTTGGTAGTTCCAAATGTAACAAATAATATATGTTTTTGAATCATAAAAATATGAGGAATTCAAATATGCTATGCAAAATAATTTTTGAGCAATTTAAAAATTTCGAAGTTATTAAAATGTCAATTAATACCTTTATCTTAAATAAATCATAACTTTAATTCCGTAATTCCAAATTCAACAAATAATATGTCTAAATCGATCAGCACGATGAGCCCGTTCTATCTATGCGTTCCATGTTATAAATTTAAGCATGTATCATATAAATATTAAGTATACAACAATGTTTATAGGAGTAAAACATGACTAAAAACTTAATAAAATGTTTTGTTATTTTACTCCACACCTCACCCATGCCATGTTATGCTATGCCATGTAAATTGTGCATCATTCCATCATGGCATACTTGTTTGCTTGTTGCATATGATTTATATGATTGTGCTATGTATTTATTTCGGCCTCCTTGTGTGTTTGGTTTTTATCCGAATAGACGTTGAGCAAGAAGAGTATCTGGAGCCTCGGGAGTATTACCCGGATCCTTCTTATTTCACAACTGGACTACCAGGCAAGCAATTTCCCATGCTTGCATACATATAGTACCTATGATTCTATCTTACTCTTGCATCATTGAGTCGCGATTGCATTAAATTGAATCCCATGTATTGCATAGCCTTTACTTTTAAACCCCACCGAAGCTTGTACCTCCACCCCATGAGCCATTACTACAGGAGTTCTTTGAGCCATGCGAGTCGTAGAATTGCATGTGTAGGGTTTGTGTGAGTCTTTGGATAATGAGGTACCTAAACAACTTAATATGAGTAGAGAACTAATGAAAGAGGCATCGGTGAGCATTATCTGCTATTTGGTTCTTTAAGCTCACTTGTGTCCCGTAGGACCCCATACTTGATTCATGTTTCTTGACTATTCGCACTATCCACATACGGGAGACTCTATGAATCCCCCTTTGCCTGAGCTTGATTCGCATTTTATTTCTTGGGGACACAAAGTAGTTTGGGGTTTTATTACTATCTTGTACTTATGCCATGCCTTACTGCTTTATTTACGATTGTGCGTGGAGCACTTGTACTGTTTTGGAACTTGGAATGTTTCCACGGTATCGACAAGCCCAATCACACTTTCGGGTTCCCAGTCGTTTACAGCCATTGACACAAACCCTAGGTCCGTCTCGAAGTCGGCCAACTTCGTTGCGGGTAGCTTAGTGGGGTGGCCCCCTGAAATGATTTATGAATCCTGTGAATGCTTTGCCGTGACGCCTCGTTGCATTTTATTTGGTTCTTCCCGAGGTTGATCGTGCGTGTGTTGCTATTTATGCACCCTTGCAGGGTAAATCTTTCTGAAAGCCGTGTCCGCGGTTATGGACGACTTGGAGCACAGTTTCTCGATCATAGACAAGCATAACTAAAGTAGCGCCTTTAATTTGACTAAGACATGACTAGTAATTAGTGCAACACCCATGGAATAGTTAATAAAATTGCCAACGGATGGGATGTTCTTCCGCCTTCTCGTCGGTAAGCGAGAAGGAGGGGAAGCGAGGTTATTTATGTTGCTTACATAACTGTTGCTATTAATTAATGGGCGTCCGTCCATCTCTAGTTGGGCGGATGTGCAGCGAGTCTATATAGCTCTTTGTAGATATTATCTTTCGCTTCAATTGTGTCACCCCCAGGTTGTTCCTTTTAGCTGCATTAAGACTTGCTGAGTACCCCTAGGGTCTCACACGATAAATATTTGGTTTAGGTGGATAGGTATACTCTTAGGAAGGCTACTGGGTCGAAGAGACCGATGATGGTGGCAATGACCATCAGGTGTAGAGATTTTGGGGATGGAGATCCATGAGATCTGTGGGCAGGATGTGCTTATTTCAGAGGCATCTTATGCTAATTTGCTTCTTAATCCGTACTCAGATCTTATTTTCCGCTTCCGCTTGATACTCTCGTGTGTGATGTATGAGGAGGTATCCTAAACTATTATATCTATCTACGATATTTGGATCTTGCCGTATGGTATTGCAATATTTCTATTTCTTTTATATGGTGTCACTCTGATGTCTATTGTAAGTCGCAGACATACATACTCATTTGTGTATGTCGTGGTCGCATTACCTATCGCTTACGCTGCTCGCTCTTGTCCCGATGTTCTTGAAAGTGGATAAGGTGGTAGGCCGGTATTGTGCCCTGGTCCTCTTCGACGGGCCTACACGTGGGTGGCCTTGGGCCTCCACGGTAGAATCCCTTATCCACTTTTGGGTTCGTCCAGACTCGAACTTAGAGCCTAATGTCCGAGGTATTACCGTGACACAGACCAAAAACACATAGGAAAGCAACTTCCATGTTGCATGTTGCACCAGTGTGGCAAAAGTTACATCACAGAATCCACTGGAGTCTGTGTTATCATGTGGATCAGTGTGCTTTAGAAAAATAACACATGCAATGCCACTAGTGGATCAATGTGGTCTAGGAAACGAACACATGCAATGACACTAGTGGATCAGTGTGTCAAACCTTGGTCATAGAGACCAAAATAGATAGGAAAGCACCTTCCATTTTGCATGTTGCACCAGTGTGGCAGAACTTGCATCATAGAATCCACTTGAGTGTGTGTTGTCATCTGGATCCTTGTGGTACAGGAAAAGAACACATGTAATGACACTAGTGGATCAGTGTGTCAAACCTTGGTCACAAAGACCAAAAATACATAGGAAAACGGCTTCCACATTGCATGTTGCACCAATGTGGCAGAAGTTGCATCATAGAATCCACTAGAGTGTGTGTTGTCATGTGGATCCATGTGTTATAGGAAAAGAACACTTGCAATGGAATCATGTGGATCAGTGTGTCAAACCATGGTGACACAGACCAAAAACACATAGGAAAGCAGCTTCCATGTTGCATGTTGCACCAGTGTGGCAGAAGTTGTATCATAGAATCCACTAGAGTTTGTGTTATCATGTGGATCAGTGTGGTTTAGGAAAAGAACACGTGCAATGCCACTAGTTGATCAATGTGGTCTAGGAAAAGAACACCTGCAACGACACTAGTGGACTAGTGTGTCAAACCTTGGTCATAGAGACAAAAAACAGATAGGAAAACAGCTTCCACATTACATGTTGCACCAGTGTGGCAGAAGTTGCATCACAGAATCCACTAGAGTGTCGTTGTCTTGTGGATCCATGTGGTCTAGGAAAAGATCACATGCAATGCCACTAGTGGATCAGTGGCCAAATCATGGTGACAGAGACCAAAAACACATAGGAAATCAGCTTTCATGTTGCATGTCGCACTAGTGTGACAGAAGTTGCATCATAGAATCCACTGGAGTGTGTGTTGTTATGTGGATCAGTGTGGTTTAGGAAAAGAACACATGCAATGACACTAGGTGATAAGTGTGGTCTAGGAAAAGAACACATGCAATGGCACTAGTGGATCAGTGTGTCAAACTTTGCTCGCAGAGACCAAAAACACATAGGAAAGTAGCTTCCATGTTGCATGTTGCACCAGTGTGGCAGAAGTTGCATCACAGAATCCACTAGAGTGTGTTGTCATGTGGATCAGTGTGGTTTAGGAAAAGAACACATGCAATGCTACTAGGTGAACATGGTGTTCTAGGAAAAGAACACATGCAATACCACTAGTGGATCAGTGTGTCAAACAATGGTTACATAGACCAAAAACACATAGGAAAACAACTTCCATGTTGCATGTTGCACCAGTGTGGCAGAAGTTGCACCACAGAATCCACTGGAGTGTGTGTTGTCATGTGGATCAATGTGGTCTAGGAAAAGAACACATGCAATGGCACTAGGTGATTAGTGTGGTCTAGGAAAAGGACACATGCAATGTCACTAGTGGATCAGTGTGTCAAACCTTGGTCAAGGAGACCAAAAACACATAGGAGAGCAACTTCCATGTTTTATGTTGCACTAGTGTGGCAGAAGTTGCATCACAGAATCCACTGGAGTATGTGTTGTCATGTGGATCAGTGTGGTTTAGGAAAAGGACACATGCAATGCCACCTAGGTGATGAGTGTGTTCTAGGAAAAGAACACATACAATGCCACTAGTGGACCAGTGTGTCAAAATTTGGTCACAGAGACCAAAAACACATAGGAAAGCAGCTTCCATGTTGTATGTTGCACCGGTTTGGAAGAAGTTGCATCACAGAATCCACTAGAGTGTGTGTTGTCATGTGGATCATTGTGGTTTAGGAAAAGAACACATGCAATGCCACTAGTGGATTAATGTGGTCTAAGAAAAGAACACAGGCAATAACATTTGTGGATTAGTGTGTCAAACCTTGGTCACAGAGTCCAAAAACAGATAGGAAAGCAGCTTCCACATTGCATGTTGCACCAGTGTGGCAGAAGTTGCATCATAGAATCCACTAGAGTTTGCGGTGTCATTTGGATCAGTGTGGTCTAGGGAAACAACACATGCAATGCCACTAGTAGATCAGTGTGTCAATCCTTGGTCACGGAGACCAAAAATAGATAGGAAAGCCGTTAGATCGCATCCAATGGTGGTCATTAGATCGCGTCTTCTAGAAGGCCTGCCCCCATGAAGAAATTTTTGTCTGATCCGATTGTTGTAGACTATTCGATTGGGGCACGTGGACGGTTAAGATGGTTTTTTGTAAGAGCGATCCGCGAGTAGGTTGTTCTGCGACATGATTGGCCGCGCTAACTTTTCAATTATATTATTATTATTTACACTCCCCTATAGCCTATTAGTAATATTATAGAGCTCGTGAGTGAGCACGTCTCCTCCATAGCCTCCTCCTCCAACACACGTCACCATGCTCGAAAAATGCCACCGGCTTTCGTGCGCCGTGCCCGGATGACAACCGCTTATTTTTGGGTCACTACCTTCATGCTAAGAAATCATTTTACAAGAATTTGAATTTATCTTACATATTCGTACTATTCGCTGATCTAACTACATATATTTTATCCGATCTCTTGATGAACTTCAGATGTGGGAGCTGCCGAAGGAGGAGTGCAAGCTACTGCAGCCCAAGAATCTGGAGATCATCGCGCGCAACATCGCAACGATGTTCCTGCTCGTGTGCTCCCACCTAGGATGCTTTTGTTGTTACTCCTACTACGAGCTCCCGCTCCACGAGCTCGCGTGCCCGCACGGCGCGTGCTCCTGCACGGAGCTGGGCTACAACTACACCAGCCCGCCGGTAGAGCTTGTTGTCCACCTTGCAGAGGAGCACTTGATCGAAGTGATTAGGATCTCATATGGCCACGCCCAACTTCTCCAAGAGCAGGTGTCGTTCCCTAACTCGGCATGCTGCTGGCTAATTTTCCAAGGGGAGGACGACTCTGTTTTCGTCCTGAGCATCACTGCCGGTGTTCCGGGAACCAGAGTTGGGCCCACCTTTGTGTGTGCGGTATGCGTTAGGTCAGTCTCGAGCGCTTGGCCCCTATACATGGTGCGCATGTGGGCGAACGCCCAACCGCCATCGTCTGATAGCATGCTTGTGCTAGCCGAGGCGCCGAGATGCCTGACACCGTGGGAGGTGGAGTATGCGGACCTGAGGTCGATCCTATGTGTGCCATCTTAGTACCTTGTCGGTGCTAGACCGTACAAGCAGATGCATTTCTACATTTGTATCGAGAAGACTGACAGGGAGTTGTAGTACTTATGCTGTCGTTAAGTGTTAGACTTAGGCGATGCTTTTCCGGTGTGGAGAGCATACACGTTGTGCGAATGTATCCCTGTTGTAGTTTTTTAGTACTCCTTAATAATTTGACGAGTTTACTTATCCGACGATAAGTAGTAGGTCCCATCAGCTTGTTGTTGTAACGTTGCAAAGTCCGCTTGCTTTGGACAGACTGGCAATACCACATGCTCCCGCCTGTTAGTGTCACGTGTTTCGTGGGCCCACCTGCCAGTGTCCTCACTTCTCTTCCTTCCCCCCGAAGCCATTGTCCCCACTTCTCTTCCATCCTGCCACTACCATTTGATGGTTGTAATCTGATTTCGTTGGTTTGTTTACATGTAATCTACATGGATCCTGCAACATGCAAATGGCACAAACACAGTTTCTAAGTGGAAGCACTTACACGCTGTTATTTGATACGTCCATTTTGCATTACTATTCTATGTTTTAATTCACTATTATTCATTGATATATTTCGTATTGAGAGATGATACTTATGTTATTTCATCTCTTTTTGCATGGTTGATGACTTTTGGAGCATGGACCGCTGTAGTCATGATTCTGATGGAAAAGGTGCTGTTTGGAGGTAAAATTCACGAAGATCAGAAAATCCGGAAAAATATACGGAAATCCTATTTTTCCAGAAGACTCGGGATGCCAGAAGATGGAGTGGAGGTGGGCCACAGGGGCCCCACACCACCCCATGGCGCGGGCAGGCCTAGGCCGCGCCTGGGAGTGGTGTGGCCACCCTGGCCCACTCCAGCCTCTCCCCTCTGGCGTATATCATCCCCACGAAATCCTAAGACTCGGGGAGCGACCACAGAAAGATTCCGCCACCTCTGCGGGGCGGAAAACACCGAGAGAGAAAGATCTCTCCGGCAGACAGATTTTTGCCGGCGGAATTCCTTCCTGGAGAGGGGAGATCGTCGTCATCAACACCACCATCAAGCTGGACTTCATCGGGATCATCATCACCATCATCACCACCATCATCACCATCAGCACCCTCATCACCATCTCCATATTGTTGTAACAATTGCGTTGAATCTTGCATTAGTTGATAGGGGAAACTTTCCCGGTGTTGATTACTCTTTGTAGTTGATGCTATTGAGTGAACCATTGAATTATTGTTTATGTTCAGATTGTTATACATCATTATTCCATCTCTGATCATGATCCATATGATGTCTTATGAGTAGTTCGTTTTGTTCTTGAGGACATGGGAGAAGTCTTATTGTTAGTAGTGGAGTTGTGTTGAGAAAGATTCAATAGATTGTTATTTAAGTTGTGGTGTACTTCTTCTAGTGGTGTCATGTGAACGTCGACTACATGACACTTCACCTGTATGGGCCTAGGGGAATGCATTGTGTATTTGGCTACTAATCGTAGGGGTTGCCAGAGTGACAGAAATCTGAACCTCCGTTAGGAAACCATTGCACAAGGGACATAAGGGTCTTAGAGTTTAAAGCTGTGGTTAGGTCTCTACCTTAATTACTTTCTTGTACTTACGGATGTTTGCAAGGGGTATAATCACAAGTATGTATTAGTCTTGGATGGGGCGGTACATTAGCACAGGTTCACCCACACAACACTTAATAAGCTAAACAAGATTAATCAACTATATGAAGCGAAAGCACTTGACAGTCTTCCCATGTGTCCTCGAGAACGTTTGGTCATCTTAAGAAATACAACCAGCTTGTCCTTTGCTGCATAAAGGATTGGGCCACTTGCTGCATTTATTCCTTCTGTCTTTTATTTACTCGTACTTTGTTTACTTGCTTTATCGAAAACCCCTAAAAATCCGTTTACTAAGTATTTGCAGAGAATTCTTGATCCATACCACTAGCCAGCACCTTTTGCTCCTTGTTGGGTTCGACACTCTTACTTATCAAAAATACTGCGATACACCCCTTATACTTGTGGGTCATAAGACTATTTTCTGGCGCCGTTGTCGGGGAGTGAAGCGCTATTGGAGAGTGGAACTGGTAAAGGAAACTTCTACTGTGAGTATTGTTTACTTCTATTAGTTGCTTTATTTTCGTTATGGATAATTCGCTGAGTTTCTTATTTGGTAATGCTACTACCACTGCTAAGGTAGTAGATAAGCCACCACCTGCTGAGAAAGATGTTTTCAAAATACCTACAAGAATTATTGATCATGTTATGGATAACTATTATGTTGGGGATGGAACTGTCCATCCCGGTGATCATTTACTCTTTATACACGAATTAGGCGGGTTGTTCAAGTGTGCAGGTATTACTACAGATCAAGTTAAGAATAAGTTATTCTCATTATCACTGAAAGGAAGAGCTGAGGAATGGTATAAGCTGCTGAAGAATGGTCAAGCTCTAGAATGGGAGGAAATAGTGCCTCTCTTTTATTCAAAGGTTTATCCTCCTAGTGAGATTCATAAAGATCAGAATCAAATATACAACTTTTGGCCTCTTGATGGAGAGAGTACAACTCAAGCTTGGGGGAGATTGAAGTTACTAATGCTCAAATGTCCCATTCATGAGCTCCCCAACAATATTATTATCAATAACTTTTATGCAAGGCTCCCTCTACATGACAAAGATTTATTGGATGCCTCTTGTGCTGGATCATTCACTCGTATGGAAGAAGAAGCTAAATGGGACCTTCTAGACCATATTCAAGACAATACTGAAGCTTGGGAAAATGACAAAGGTAAAAAGTCAGGTATAAATTATGATTATGAATGCATTGAATCTTTTATGGGAACTGACGACTTTCAAAATATCAAAAATGCTTATGGTCTAGACTCTCAAGCTATTGCTTCTTATTTTAAGGCTTTTGCTTCTTATATTGAAGTGCCTAAAAAGAAGTGGAATAAGTATCATGAACCTTATAAAGATACTACTAAGAGTGTTCCTGCAAGAAATACCGAAGTTTATACCGCTAATCATGTTTTACCTGAACCTTATATTGAGAAAATGCCTTTTCCAGTTAAGGTAAAGGAACATTCTATGATAGCTAGTATGGTTAATGAAAGTATGAATAAAGCTGTTGAACCTGATAAACAAATGGTTGATGAACCTATAATATCAAATGTGAAAGACTTTGTTACTAAATATGAAAAAGAGGGACACACTATCCTTTGTAAGGATACCTCTAATATTGTTTCACATAGTAGTGTTATGAGAGCTAGTATTCCTGTGTTTTCTGTTAGAATAAATGATCATTGCTATGATAGTCCTTGTGATAGCTATATTGTTAAGTTTATGCATGATACTGAAAGTTATTATGAGAGGGGGAAAAGTGTTCTTATGCATCTTAATAATATCAAGTTTCCTCGTTTTATGCTGAAAGTTTTTATGTTGCGTATCTTTTGCCTTCTTATGCAAGTTGCCTTTGGTTTAATAACTTGTTTGTTTACAAAATCCCCTTGCATAGGAAGTGGGTTAGACTTAAATGTGTGGGTGTTTTTGCTTCTTAATGCTCTCTTTCGCTTCAATTTATATCCCTATGAGAGTTTCTCCAAAATCATCATGCCCATCTTAATGGCTATAAAGAAAGAGCTTTATGGGGGACAACCCAATTTGTTTTTGCTTTTAGTTTGTTTTTGTTTCTTTGAGTCTTGGAGGTTATTACCTCGGTAATAACCGCTCCTTATCCGTTTTGTTTGGTTTTTGTGTCAAGATCAACCTCTAATGAGAGAGAAGTAAGATTTGGGGAAGTTGTTGTCCCGAAACAGATTTTTGTGCTTCACCGTAAAAATTCGTGAGAGATCTCCGTATGTCGGATTGAGCTGTAATTTTTTTTGCTTCTGCCCCAGGTTGTTAGTTAACTTTTGTTAGTTTTGCACTTTTTAATTTGAGCAACATAAAATTTTCTAAAAAATTGATCTTTACCTGCTGGTCTGTTTTGACAGATTTTGCCACTCTTGCATTTGCTTCTTTATTCGATTTCCTTTTTGAATTCTCTTTGGGTTTTCGGAAGGAGTTGCTACAGTATCCTATGTTTTGATGGTTTTCAGTTGAAGTTAGGCTCACAAGGTTTTATCACTTCACTTATACTAATGTTGCTAATGAGAACTGTGTGAAGTTTTGTGTGAAAGAAATTTCCAGGAAGTGGAGAGAATGGTGTAATAAGGAAGAGAAGGGTTTTATGACTCAAGTAATAAGTATATGAAGATGAAGATATCGATGATATTCAAGAGATGACCCCGGAAGAATCTACTAGATACCAAATTCAGAGACCTGCAGAGTCCGTGTTCAAATAGGTAACAGTTCTGGTAAGAAAAGTTCCACGAAAATACAATCCAACTATATTTTTGAAGTTTTCAGTCAATAAGGAAAGTTTCGAAGCGAAAAAGGGACGGAACCGGAGCCGGGGTGGCCCACACCACCCCATGGCACGGGCCCACCCCGGGCCGCGCCACCAGGTGGTGAGGCCACCCAGGACTCCGTCTCCGACCCGTTTTCTCCCAGTACCTTCCTTTTGACATGAAACTTCGTAATATATAACCCCTCGGATCTTCCGAGGTTCGTATATCGTGTTTTCGTCGTGTTTTGTTTCGATCTGTTTTCTGTCAGGACATACTCTTTGAAAGCTTAGAAGCACAATGGTGTCCACCAAGGATAAAGGGAAGGAGCCCATGGAGGAAGACCTCCAGGACCCCGGGAAGGAGAAGGAGATCAAGAGTGAAGGTGAAGAGGAGCAAGGCCAACGTCCGCATATCGGCACCACCATTGCAAGCATTGGAGTGGTGAAACCTGCCAAGATCAGAAGGACTACACGGATGCAGACTGGGGGAAAGCTCCTCGTCACAGTTTGGCTCCACGGTCACTTCCTCCACGCACCAGGAATCCTTTCCATACCCTTATCCATGAGCATCAATACCAGAATATGCCCAAGGAGAAATTACCCTCCAATTGGGATTTGCCTCGTTCTAGCCATGCAGGAAAATAAGACTTCAAGGAGGAAGAGTGGGGAAAGAATAGCAAGAGCTAGAATTCTCAACCCGACATGATCATGAGCCGCATTGAGCAAAACTCGCAGCTTATTCGTAATCTCATTTTCGAGATTGAGGACTTGGGGAAACTGATCAGAGAGCTCATCGAGCGGATACCACCACCACCTAAGGAGTAATTTGTCATCAGGTTTGGCATCCCCTTGGTTTGTTCCAAGCTTGGGGGAGTGCCGCAGTATCATATCACTATCTTCTATCTTTTTACCTTATTAGTAGAGTCATATCTTGAATAAAGGAGTTATTTTGTAGTATGGTTTGCATTATGGAAGTGTCCCCTCTCTCGTTAGATTTGTATCCCTTGGTGTGAGTTTACGTTATGGAATATTAATGAGAAGTTCTTTCATTCACCCTTTTGCATAGCTTATATTACTTTTCAATTCATGGTTATATGATTGATCTTGTTGATAGTATTGGTAACACTTTGGGATCATTGAATTAATTTAGTTGGTTTTGGCAAACCCGGCTCGGTCAGTAGCAACACCTTTTTGAGAGTTGAAAGAAAAAGATAAAGGTACTCTAAAGAAAAATAATTTCATCATCTTTCTTTCTTGATTTGCTCATAAGTTTAGTATTCTCTAGTTAAGATATTTTGTGCTTCCAAGGAAGATTGCATGTTTATCTCTATCACTTGTATGTTTGTTTGTTTCCTTCAACTCTTATACTTGCTACCTAACCTTACTAGCCAAAAACCTGTACTGAGAGGGTATTCTTCTCATTCATCCACCTCCTTTAAACCAAAACCTTTGCCATTTGTGTCCACCATACCTACCTAGTAGTATTATTGCTATTCCAAGTAAATTCTTGTTTGATCTACCTCCCAATATAAACTTGTTATGAGAAAATTAGTGATTAAAGCTCTCACGAACTTGATGGCACACTTTACTTTCTTGCATTTAATAAACTTGAACCATTGGGTCCTTGTTTGTTGCGTATATGCTTGCGCTTTATGAGTTGAAGTTAGCCGAACCATGTATCATGGGGACCGCTTTCAACACTTCATTGGGACCTGTACCTAGTTGATATCATGTTCTTTTGCTTATGGATCCCGGCGGTGTGAAATAAAAGTGGAACTTGTAAGATCATGGAGTTTATATGTGTGTTAGAGAAACGCCCCGGCCGCTAGCCTAAGCCATGCCTAATCATGTTGCAGCATAACTATAGTGAGCATTCTATGAAGCATCCACAATAAAAACCTATGCAAATAGCAAATAAAAAGATCGCTAAGATGCTCACTGTCTGCTTGCCTTGTCATTTTGATTATGGGATAGCTCCTGTGTCATGTGCAAGGGGTACCCCGTTGGCGGTTCTCAATGATACACATGTATTTACAATGACAAGAGCTTTCTTGTGACTAAAGTTGAGTAGCATGAGGATCGGTACTCATAAGTAAGGGGCATGAGATTTCAACTTATAACTTGTCAAGCATATCCTCTTAGTTGTGTCACTTTAACCTTAATCACCTAAAGATGCCTATGATAGGGGCAATGAGAGCTGAAAGCTAGTAAGTATCATAATTTTTGGGAGCTCTTTATGAGACTTGCAATCCCTGCTTCCCTCTTTGAAGGGCCTTTCTTTTACTTTGTAGTTGAGTCAGTAAACCTACTCCCTTCTATCTCAGCAAGTATTTTGAGTTGTTGTGTTTCATTCATTCATATGATGATTTATTCAATCATGTCTTATGTTCCTTGCTTTGCACATTGCTCTTATCTTGAAGTTTACTACTTTGAAAGCTAGTATTGAAAAAGCCAGCTATTTGTGAACTCCAGCAAATTATCAACTATTCTTCGACCAAGAGCTAAGTTTGCCATTACCAATTATGATTTACTTCATGTATCTTTATTGTGTTTCCTTTACTTATTTCAAGTTGAGTTATATAATAGTGAGTTGTCTTCTATTATGTTCTATGTATTTGATGAATGTGATGCTTCTTGTCCGTATTCTTTTATCGACTCTTCACTCCATAAACTTGAGGTCATGTTTATTGAGCTCAGTTTCGCTTGGGGACAAGCGAAGTCTAAGCTTGGGGGAAGTTGATACGTCCATTTTGCATCACTATTCTATGTCTTAATTCACTATTATTCATTGATATATTTCGTATTGAGAGGTGATACTTATGTTATTTCATCTCTTTTTGCATGGTTGATGACTTTTGGAGCATGGACCGCTACAGTCAGGATTCTGATGGAAAAGGTGTTGTTTGGAGGCAAAATTCGCGAAGATCAGAAAATCCGAGAAAATATACGGAAAATCCTATTTTTCCAGAAGACTCAGGATGCCAGAAGATGGAGTGGAGGTGGGCCACAGGGGGGCCACACCACCCCATGGCGCGGGCAGGCCTAGGCCGCGCCTGGGAGTGGTGTGGCCGCCTTGGCCCACTCCAGCCTCTCCCCTCTGGCGTATATCATCCCCACGAAACCCTAAGACTCGGGGAGCGACCACAGAAAGATTCTGCCGCCTCTGCGGGGTGGAAAAAACCGAGAGAGAAAGATCTCTGCGGCAGACAGATTTCTGCTGGGGGAATTCCTTCCCGGAGAGGGGAGATCGTCGCCATCAACACCACCATCAAGCTGGACTTCATCGGGATCATCATCACCATCATCACCATCAGCACCCTCATCACCATCTCCATATTGTTGTAACAATTGCGTTGAATCTTGCATTAGTTGATAGGGGAAACTTTCCCGGTGTTGATTACTCTTTGGAGTTGATGCTATTGAGTGAACCATTGAATTATTGTTTATGTTCAGATTGTTATACATCGTTATTCCATCTCTGATCATGATCCATATGATGTCTTATGAGTAGTTCGTTTTGTTCTTGAGGACATGGGAGAAGTCTTGTTATTAGTAGTGGAGTTGTGTTGAGAAAGATTCAATAGATTGTTATTTAAGTTGTGGTGTACTTCTTCTAGTGGTGTCATGTGAATGTCGACTACATGACACTTCACGTATATGGGCCTAGGGGAATGCATTGTGTATTTGGCTACTAATCATAGGGGTTGCCGGAGTGACAGAAACCTGAACCCCCGTTAGGAAACCATTGCACAAGGGACGTAAGGGTCTTAGAGTTTAAAGCTGTGGTTAGGTCTCTACCTTAATTACTTTCTTGTACTTACGGATGTTTGCAAGGGGTATAATCACAAGTATGTATTAGTCTTGGATGGGGCGGTACATTAGCATAGGTTCACCCACACAACACTTAACAAGCTAAAGAAGATTAATCAACTATATGAAGCGAAAGCACTTGACAGTCTTCCCATGTGTCCTCGAGAACGTTTGGTCATCTTAAGAAATACAACCGGCTTGTCCTTTGCTGCATAAAGGATTGGGCCACTTGCTGCATTTATTCCTTCTGTCTTTTATTTACTCGTACTTTGTTTACTTGCTTTATCGAAAACCCCTAAATATCCGTTTGCTAAGTATTTGCAGAGAATTCCTAATCCATACCACTAGGCAGCACCTTCTGCTCCTCGTTGGGTTCGACACTCTTACTTATCGAAAATACTGCGATACACCCCCTATACTTGTGGGTCATTATTATTACACATATTTTTCAATATAGCTCGCCAAACCCATTACAATAATTGTACTCGCACTAAACACAACCGAAATTGCAACCAGCCTAAACAACATTTAAACCCATATCACATCGCTATCATCGGAGTCCACCTCGATTGGTGACACCGTCGTGCCCTTCCCAGTGACATCCACTCCCGTCCGTGGCTTGCCCTTCGTCAAGGAGGCTACAATGGCGTTGTGCATTGCTTCGTCCCCATCGCCCTCCACATCAGAATCAACAATGACAAAGGGGACGGGGGTGGCATGGACCGAGCCCCATCGCGCCTGGCGGCTCCTACTCGAGCTCGACGCTGCAACAGTCCTTCTACAGATAGGAGGGTCCGAGCTCAGAGACGTAGCGTAGTAGTTCGGCTCAAGAAACGATGGCCATTTGATACTACGACGGTAGGATCTTGGGGTGGATCCGCCATGATGAGCCTGACTACGAGCGGTGGAGCGGGTGGATCTGCCGATATGCCATGACAAGTTCCGAGGGAGTTAGAGTGTGGGCCAGGCGTGTCTGGTTGCTGAGCAAGGCCTCCCGGCAATATGTATGTGGGCAAGGTGCCAAAATATTTCAGCCAATGCGCCCGAGAGGGCCTTTGAACCACGAAGGCGCGATGTTTGGTTGACAAGTCCACACGCTAGGTCCCCCACCTGTCAGCCGAATGTGGACGGTAGGATTCTGCCCGAGTTAAGTGGAGATAAATCATGCTTCACCATGCCACTACTCTGACATCCAAAGGCTCCTCTTTCCTCTGCCCTCGCTCCCCTCGCTTATGGCTCGCAGCTCATGCAGTTAGTCTCGGGTGGAATTAGGGTCGGCTCAACACCGTCAGGCAGGTGCCCCCATCAGATACTGGATGATGCCCTACAATTACTACCCCGAGATGCTGTGTTTGTGCGGTGAGAAGATGCCGAGATGGATTTTATGGACCAACGAAAATACTGCAGGAAAATTCAGCAACTGCAGCATCAGAGCGGTAAGTTCCTATGGTAGGTACAATGGTAACCCGGATCTGGGAAGCGTAATGTAATTCTTTTTTTGTTTCCTTCGATCTACTTCGCAGGAAGGGAGTTGTAGCATCCTATATCTCTAACATGTGTAATGCTACATGGTATAATAAAACGTTACTTCCTACATGTTATTCTTTGCATCATCATTATATCATGCTCATGTCACCATACCACCTTGCATTTGAGCATCATATTAAAACCTATTCCATTTGGTTCTCTCCCTCATATTGCATTTGACCTATTAGTACTTTGCTTCTTGATATATTGTATTTGCTTCTTGATATCATGTATGTGCCATTTGATTAATGGTGTAATACCCAAATTGAGTTGGGGCATATCTCTTCAATTCTTTTCCATCACTAACAATTCACTAATCTTTTGCCCATGATCATTCTCTAATTACACCACATATGGTGCATATGGGCTCTTTTCTTTTATTTGGATTTAAATCTAACGATATGCTCATGTGTGGATCCATTCCACCAAATCATGTTATAATCTTGAATATACTCTACACATATCGTTTCTATCTCTCTCTCCTATCCACGTGTGGACATGTCCCTGCTAGTGTTATTTCTTTCTTATCTCTATTTGAATTGGATGCCACTTCTTGTTTTAAAGTCCAGGCTCCAAAATTCAAACAGTACTAAGTTGGACAAAACCCCTTTTGGACCCTTATTCTAAAATCCTTCCCGCTATGTTCTTAAATCTTGCTTTTTCCTTGTGTTGTTCTTAATCTACCTCTACTTTGCTCCTGCTCAATTCTGGATAATTGACATTAAGATTGTGCTTCTTCTCCCAATCTTAATCCCTTCCTCTTTCAATTCTTGTAAATGCTATGTTCTACACAGCTGGGATATTTAACTTTGGTTTTTACCCTTCTTAAACTTCTTGTTGTTCATAACACATTCAAGTTACTGTTCAAATCGCCCTTCTGTTCAAAATCTGGGCAGAGATCAAGTTGCTGGTTCAGTTCCTGAAGGCAGTAGAAGCAATATTCAGTTGGACAGAGAAAGTAGAGGGCAACAACAGCGAGCATGTGCAGGCAGATTCAGAGAAGCAATATTAGATATCGTTTTCTTCAATTAAAGAAGCAGCGATTAGGAAGGCCAGCAACAACGATCGCTGCCCTGGACGGTACGGCGTCGCCAGGAATTCGGCCTACCCGTGGTCCAGCTGGTCCGGCCCACCAGCTCCTCACCGCAATAGATACCGAGTGTTTGGCCCGTGTAAGCTCACTGTTACTATGCTTATTCCCTCCGTCCTCCTCCGTTCAGCAAGCAACAGAGGAGAAGTAGAGAGACGGAGGAGCAGGTGTCCATCGTCCCCGTCATTCGTGTCACCATCCCCGCTTCTTATCCATCTGAAGCAAGCCCTCGAACCCTACACCCCTCCTCCCCTAGCGCCATAGCCCCGACCTTGCCGCCCGTATCTTTGTGCTCCTGTTGAGTCCTTCGTGCTCCTAGACCACGCCATGGACGCTTACCCCCTTTTGGGTTCCCTTTCCTCCTCTGACATGTGAGCGTCCCGACCGCAGCTATCCGCCGACGACCATCAGGCGGAACCCCATCGCCCATGTTCTCCTTCTCTGTCCATGACTGCTGGAGTACTGCCGCTGTTCATCACCGCCACCGTCGCTTCCGGCCTCCACCGATCCCATCGAGGCCACCGATGGCTTCCTGGTGAGTCACTCTTTCCATTCCCCTCCTTCCCTGACCGAGATCAGCCTAGATTGATGAGGCCCGCTTCCAATTTCATCACAGCTACCGCGCCTGCGTGTGCATATGTGAGGTTCAGAGATGCATCGTTAGTTTCTCGTCAGTTTTAGTAGAAACCAGAATCCGGCCTTATTTTATTGAAAGTCAACCACGTCTATCTAAGTCGCTACCGAGTTGGTATCCTAGCGGCTACTGCCCCAATCTATAGCCCAGGCGAGCAGAGTTCAGCTGCCAACTAAGGATGACAATGGGTAGGGTATGGGCAGGGTAGAGCAATACCATACCCATACCCATGTAGTCAATGGGTACAAAAGTTTACCCATACCCGTACCCGCGGGTATAAACTTTACCCACACCCGTACCCACTTGGTACCCATACCCATTGGGTACCCAGTGGGTAGATCTAATAGTACACAAGTTATTCACAATTTTACGTTCATCAATAACATATATTCGAGAAAAGATAATTATCTCTACTTAATAATAGGTAAACGAGTACATGAAAGTATCAAAGTTTAAAATTCACAACTGCATACTTGTCCATAGGCTTCTTGGCCACATAGGTTGACACTCTACAGGTAAGTTTGACATATCAGTTTAAACAGGTAGGGTATGGGTATACCCATGGGTACAAGCCTATACCCGTACCCGTAACTTGACGGGTAGGGTATGGGTATAACCCATGGGTATAAAAGTGTGCCCATACCACCCATGCGGGTACGGTACCCGTGGGTACCCATACCCATGGGTAAAATTGCCATCCTTACTCCCAACGAAGGCCTCCTCTCATTCTTTTATTTCTTTTTTGCTCTCTGTGCTGGGTGCGTGAGAACAAACACCTGAAGCTGTCGATCAAAACCCAGTCGACAGTAACCGGAAACACTCTTCAACCATAAGGGCGATCCTCCAAAATAAACATCAACCACGACAGCAACTTAGTGGGTACTCGCATGTTCATAAAAACTAGGAGATCTGAGTTCAATCCCGCGTCTGCCTTTATCTTAGCCTTTTTGTTGGAATTTGTTTGGCATAAACCTAGCCTGTCGGTGTCTATTTTAGATTCAGATAAGCACTCCCGCAAAAAGGCCCCCATATTTATAAGCCTAAATACAAAACCTAGCCCCTCGACACTAAAGTTTGTGCCCAAAAACCCTCCTACATTAGAAATTCGAAATTGAACAGATTTAAACAAGTCAAATCTTTTGCAAACTGTGACCATGGGAGAGCACCGTCCCTTAGCCCCCTTCCTTCATGGCTTCTTGGGATCCCTCCCCATGGAGATGGGATCCATAGGGGGGAGGCAAAAACGTGGCTTTGGTGGCTGCAAATTCGTGGGTGGACGTGTCCTGGGCGAATTAGGTTTCCTCCCTTTATGTAGCTTCTCGGATTCCCGTCACCCCATCTTGGGTTGCAGTAAATCGGGCCTAGTGGGCTCGTCCAAACTTGGAATCAGCTAAATTTTATATTCAGAATGTTTGCCGCGAAATTTTCAACAACTTTGTAGTTGAAGAGTTTTCCGTTTGACACCGTCTTCGACCCGAAACGTGACAATATTCAAAAAGAGTTCTGAGACAGATTTCTGGAAAATTCCAATTTGACTCCAACAAGGTTTCCACTTGTATTCTTGGTAATTCCTACACATCAAAGTGTAAAACAAGAACATTGTGCACTTTTGCAACTATTAGTAGGTTAGTCCAAATAAATCATAAACTTTATATAAAAAGGAGTGCCAAAAGCATATTATTAGCATAAAACCATCAAAAATTATAGATACGTTATGGACGTATCAACATCCCCAAGCTTAGTTACTGCTTGTTTTCGAGTAGGTAAACGATAAAAACAATATAATTTTTGAGGTGACATGCAACTAACACAATCTTGATCATCATTATTGTAAAAACACTGATAGCTAGAATCAAGGTACTCTAAACATGAACATGAAAGATAGAGTTCTAACAATAAGACATAGCAACTATGTTGTAACATGAAAAGGTACAAACAAAAGATCATGAGTTTAGTTTAGTTTCAACACAAGTAAAACTTCCATTAAAACACAAGATACAGTAGAAATTCCTTTTAAAAGCTCAAGTGATTGGCGAGAACTCAAAGAGAAACAGACTAAGAGGCAAATGCAAATAACGGTAGAAATCTGTCAAAATAGACCAACAGGTAAAACTCTATTTTTCGAAAACCTTCTGTTGCTCAAATCGAAAAGTGTTGAACTAAAGAAAGTTGGATAATAACCTGAGGCATAAGCACAAAAACTTACAGCTCAATCCGATGTACATGAATTTTTCACGATTGTTTACAGTGAAGTACAAAAATCTGTTTCGAGACAGCAACTTTCCCAAGTCATACTTCTCTCTCATTAGAGGTTATTCTTGGCACAAAAACCACACAAAAGGATAAGGAGAGGTTATTACTAAAGCAATAGATTCCAAGATTCGACAAAAGAAAAACTTACTGAAAATAAAAATAATTTGGGTTATCTCAATAGTGCTTTTCTTTAACGCCTTTCAGCTAGGCATAGGAGCAAGATTCAAGTATTTTTTTTCCAAGGCTTCATGCATTTCTGTAAGTTTTTAACTGAAAAGCTTCCATGGGAAGATTTGTTTTGGTTTCATAGGCATGAACACAAGTGTTCAAGGTCGACCCCCACTTAACCATTACTCATCTTTCCAATCACTTTTCTTTTTGAAAATGTTTTTAGGTAACAAGTACAACTTTTTTTTTGTAATTCGCATTACCTATCCATACTAAGATAGATAACAACTTAAAACTCAAAGTAAAAACTCCTTAGAGATAAAGCAAACAAGTACACACAAAAATATTCACCCACACGTTATGAGTCCCCGGCAACGGTGCTAGAAAAGGTCTTGATATCCCACAAGTATAGGGGATCGTGTGTAGCCTTTTTGATAAGTAAGAGTGTCGAACCCAACGAGGATCTAAAGATAGGATAAATGTTCTCTCAAGTTCTATCAACCACTGATACAACTCTATGCACACTAAACATTTGCATTATCTAGGAAGTAAAACTAGAGCAACACTACAAGTACTAGAGATAGCTTTGCATAATAATAAATAACAAGAAAGTAAAGTTAGTTGATGCAGCAATAAAATACACTAAACTAACAGAACCATGAGTGTGGAATAGTGGTGGTAATTGTGGTGGCTTTGTCCAAGTTTAATTAGCGAATAAAAATCGGATTCATTGTCTTTGATGCAGTTTTCGATGTGCGAGAGGCTAAATATACATGCGCTTCACTACTTGGAATTACATGTACTATATGATTGGATTGTTAGAAAACATCTGTAACTACTAACAATGCATTAAGGTTTCCCCAACCATAGCCTTAAGTTTAATGGTCCTCTTACTCCCATACGTGCAACGTTCCGGTTCGCGTCCTCAGGTTTCTGTCACTCCGGCAGAACTTCCCCCTTCCTTTTACACACACTACAAACCCTATGATGTTTAATCCATGCACGCACAAATATAATGGACACCAAAGGACTATACCATATCAACATACAACTCTAATGAACCAAAGACATTCAACCATTCAATCTAAGAATAAAGAAACTACACAAACAGGACATAGATCATAGGATTATAACTTATAGCATCAAACACCATGTTTACATAGGACAGTACAGAGGTGTGTGGGAGGATGAACCACTACATACTAGGAGGATTAGGTGATGGAGATGGCGGTGAAGATGGTAAAGAGGGTGGTGGCGGTGCCGGCGCCGGGGACTCCTTCCCCGCCTCCGGTATCATGGGCGAGCACCGCCCCTTGGCCCTCTTTATTCATGGCTTCTTGGGAGCCCTCCCCCATGGAGATGGGATCCATGGGGAGGCAAAAACGTGGCTTTGGTGGCTGCATATTTGTGGGTGGAGGTGTCCTGGGCGAATTAGGTTTCCTCCCTTTATATAGCTTCTCGGATTCCCGTCACCCCATCTTGGGTGCAGTAAATCGGGCCTAGCGGGCCCGTCCGCACTCGGAATCAGCTAAATGTTATGTCCAGAATGTTTGTCGCGAAATTTCCAACAAGTTTGTAGTTGAAGTTTTTTCTGTGTGACGCCGTCTTCGACCCGAAACGTGACAATCTTTAAAAAGAGTTTCAAGACAGATTTCTAGAAAATCCCAATTTGACTCCAACAAGGTTTCCACTTGTATTCTTGGTAATTCCTACACATCAAAGTGTAAAACAAGAACATTGTACACTTTTGCAACTATTAGTAGGTTAGTCCAAATAAATCATAAACTTTATATAAAAAGGAGTGCCAAAAGCATATTATTAGCATAAAACCATCAAAAATTATAGATACGTTATGGACGTATCAGCCACCACCATCAAGGACCTGGAGCACTGCACCCAGGGACAACACGAATCGACCCGCCACTGTGTCCAGTGATGGCAAGACCTTTGGATCAACGCCTCTAGCATCCACCTAGACATGGTGATCCACTGCTTCAAGAACGCGTGCCAATACAAACCCCTGGTCGCCAAGTTCAAGAGGGTCTATCAGACGCTTGACAACATCCTCGACCTCCTCAAGATTGCCAAGTTCTACGCGAAGGAGGACCCCAACCAAGACTCCGACGACGAGTCGGGGGGAAGACGCTGCGCTAGCAGCAACAACAACGGGCGACAGCGCGTCATGTGCTACAGCAACACTCACCTCACCGGCAAGCGTCGTGGTGACGGACGAGTTGACTTTGTCGCCAACGCCGGTTACGAGCAACGCGACCCGAAAAACTTCTGCTGCGGCGGAGGAAACTACCGCGACAGTGGAAACTACCACGCTAACAACACGGCGAGGCTGAAATTCGACCCCGCCACCCTACTTAACCAGCCCTATGTCTACCACAGCAGGGAGGGGAAGCCCGCCACTCACACCACCACCGACTGCCATTCTTTGAAGGATATCGAGAAGGCAAGGCGAGCGAGAGAGGACCCCAACAACAACCCACCAAGGGACAACGGCAACGCCAGCGGATTCGGCAACACCGTCGGCTCGCTGCACACCTTCACCAGGCTTGGCACCAAGCGTGAGAAGAAGGTGCTCGCCTGCGTGGACGCCGTCAATGTGGTGACCCAGGTGACGTTCCCCACTTCCTCAACTGGTCTGAGCAAAGAATTACCTGGAGTCGCCAAGATCACGCGCCAAGGATTGAATACCCAGGGCGAGTCGCCCTGGTGGTTAGGCCCAAATTAGCCGATTACTAGGTACCCAAGATGCTAATGAACGGCAGAAGCTCCATCAATATCCTGTACCTGGATACGTTCAAGAGGCTACACCTCCCGGAGTCGATGATCGTGTCGACCCTCACCACCTTCCACGACATCGTCCTTGGTCGGAAGGCATTCCCGATCGGCAAGGTGACACTACCAATCACCTTCGGCACACCAGAAAACTTCCGCACCGAGCGGATCGTGTTCGAGCTGGTGAACTTCCATAGCCCCTATCACTGCGTCCTAGGGCACCAGGCGTTCACCAAATTCATGGAGCCCCACACTATGCCTACAACATGATGAAGATCCCTGGGCCAAGCGGCCTCATTACCATCCACAGCGACCTCAATATGGTCGTGGAGTGCAAGGACAAAGGCACCAAGATCGTTGACGCCGTCATCACCGCGGAAACCAACCACACGGATGAGCTTGCGAAATAGGCGAGCAACATCGACAAGGATGACCCCACCATTCTGAAGAAGCCCACTTCGGATAACTCCGGGGGATCAGCTTTCGAGGCAGCCACGCACACTCGCACCATTGAGCTCGTCCCGAGCAACACCAGCCAGACGGTCACCATCGGGATGAACATGAGTCCCGCATAGGAAAGTGCGCTCATCGGGTTCCTATGTGAGAATCGCGACATCTTTACATGGAAACAATCTGACATGCCTGGTGTCTCGAGGGAACTCGCTGAGCACAAACTAAACGCCGACCCCAAAGTGTGACCGGTGAAGCAATCGCTGCGGCCCTTCAATGAAGAGCTTCGCCGAGCAATCGCCGAAGAAGTGCAGCATCTACTCGCTTCGGGCTTTATTCGGCCAATCAAGTACTCCAAGTGGCTGGCAAACCTAGTCCTAGTTCTGAAGAAGAACAACACTTGGAGAATGTGTATCGACTACACCAACCTAAACAACGCCTGCCCGAAGGAGGAGTTCGTCCTTCCTCGCATCGACCAGATCATCGACTCGACTACGGGCTCGGAGTCACTGTTCTTCCTCGACGCATATTCTGGGTACAACCATATCAAGATGGCGGTCGAGGACGAAGAGAAAATAGTGTTCATTACGCCATTCATCACCCCCTGCTACACCACCATGATGTTTGGCCTCAAGAATGCCGGTGCAATCTACCAAAGGTGCATGCAGGAGTGCCTTGCGAGTCAAATTGGCCGCAACAACCATGTCTACATCGATAACATGGTGGTAAAGTCCACCCGCCAGAGCGACCTGCTCGCCGACCTGGCTGAAACCTTCGAAAATCTACGAAGGTACAATATAAAGCTTAACCCAGGGAAGTGCACCTTTGGCGTACCCACCGGACAGCTCCTAGGGTACGTCGTCTCCAAGCGAGGCATTAAGGCAAACCCCACCAAGATCGACACCATCGTGCGGCTCGGGAAACCCAAGTGCCTGCACGACGTTCAGAAGCTGGTCGGGTGAGTCACGGCTCTCAGTCGCTTCATCCCTCGGCGTGGTGAGAAGGCGATGCCCCTCTATCATCTGATGCGCAAGAACCCCATGTTCCAATGGGACGAAGAGGCGGACAACACGCTCAAAGAGCTCAAGGAAGTGCTGCTTGCAGCACGACTACTCGCTGCCCCAGTCGACAAAGAGTCGGTGCTCGTCTACGTCACGGCCACCACTCGAGTCGTCAGTGCCGTGATGGTCGTTGAGCGACCAGAAGAGGGCAAGGAGCGCCCCTCCGTGATCTGGGGCATTCGCACCTCTATTAACCGCTCCATGGGGTTCACACCCTTCTTCATGGTGTACGGCGCCGAGGCTGTCATGCCAACCGACCTGGAACACGACTCACCTCTGGTTGTCAACTATGTAGGGGCGGACAACGAGATCGCCCGCCAGGACGGAATTAACCAGTTCGACGAAGCACGCGACCTCGCTCGCTCTCGCACCGCCATCTACCAGCACGGACTCCATCGCTAGCCATCGAGCCCGGACCCTTACCTTCTAGGAGGGCGACCTGGTCTTGTGACTGGTCCAGGACAAGAAGGGCATGCACAAACTTCCCCCCATGGGAGGGGCCGTTCTCTATAGACATGTCCTCGGCAACGACGCCTACTACCTCATCGACGTAGGAGGCAACGGCCAGCTCGAAGTTGGGAGGCCATGGAATGTAAACCTCCTCCGAAAGTTCTACACATAGAACTAAACCTTGTAGTCAGCTGCTATATAATGAAAGACATTCTGATCGCACAAATTGTGTCTACTTGCCATACTCTTGTGCCAATCGCACTCGTACACTTAGCAATACGCTACCCATGGAAGTCAACCCTTAGTCGAGCGACCGACACGACTAAGTAGTGTGGCCCAAGGGCACCGAAGATATTTGGTCCTTGTGTCGTCCACAAACACGCCACCCCGGAGCCACCATGGGAGTCGCCTCGCTCGATTGGCCCGCCGGGCCAAGACAACCGATAACGCTTCTCACAGCGACATGTCCTCCTCATCCTCGTGTAAAGCGACTCGAATGGTTAAGTACCACGTTCGGGGACTTGTCTACAATGACCCCCACGCGGCTTGGGAACACACCACATAAGAGAGCTTGCCTTGGACTCACCATGCGAGTGGCTTTCCGAGCTAGGAGGAGAGACACGTTACAAACAATGCACCAGGTCTTCACCTACCTTGGGCATGTGACTAGAATGGCTAAGTACCACGCCCGGGGACTCCCCTAAACCAACCTTGTCCGTGTTCAGGAAAATAGCTAAGTACAGAGCTCCCCTTGGAGTCGCCAAACGACTGGCTCCATGAGCCATAACAAATTGATTCCAACCAAATTGCAAACCCAATCCAAACAAACTTACATACACGCAAGGATAACCCCACTAAAGGGCGGACGTGCTCGGGGACTCGCTCAACAAAACAATGTAATAATACGAAACAAACAGCAATAACATAGCAACACGAGTCGATTGACCATTTTCCTTCAAACAACAAAATATATTGTTCAAGGTACATTAAGAAAGAGGCCAATCGCCACGACTAACACAAATTCCCTAGTGCAATCTCCTCACTATGCATGACTCAAAGAAGAAGCGCCGCCATTGCCTTTGGCCTGGACAAATGGCTCCCAAGGGTTTGACAGGTACGTCGTCAACTGCTTCACCAGCGACGACCGGAAGGGCTTCTCCGACTTCAGGTCACGGTGGTTCAGCTCGGAGTCACCTGGTGCCACCACCGTCTCCTGGTACGGTAGCAGGTCCCCCATTGCCAACACCTGCTCCATGAACGGCGTAGCCTTGGCGGTCAACCTCAGCACCTCCATGATCTCCACCTAGCCAGTCGCCGAGGGATACCCACTGGTGACATCGTCGAGGTCAAAGTCGTTGGGGAAGTGCGCGAGCTCGAGACTGAGCGCCATGGTGGCTCCTCGCCGGAAGGCCGACCGCGCCATCCACTCGACCACTGCAGGCACTTCCTCGAGGTAGCGCCACACCTCCATGAGCCCACCAGGAATTACCTCGGCGGGAGAGATCCCTTGAAGAATGGCCTAGACACAAAGTGCCAAGGCGGTGGCCACATTCACCATCACCGTCACGCATTGCGAGGCATCAAAGGTCTGCACCACCGGATCATTTTGACCTATCACAGCTGCAACGTCAAAAAATCAATATCACTTTGACCTAGCGGACTCACCTGCTCGGGGACTCACCCACCCGGGGACTGGCCATATACCAGAAAAGATGGAGCAAAGAAAAAGATACTCACCGAGGAGTTTGAGGCATCTATCCGTCACATGCTTCTCAAATGCTCCAAGGTTGTCCTGCAACCCAAGGATGACCGAGTTGGAGGCCTTCCGCTCCTCCTCCGCCGCGGCGACTGCAGCCTTGGCCCTTTCTTCAGAAGAAATCATTGAGGCTTTCGCTGCCTCCAACTCTTTTGTCAACAAGATGATTCGCTCTTCTGTCGTGGTCAAAGTGGCCTTCACGGTCTCCATCTCGGCGACTGGAACATAACCCTCGTAAGCCTTGGCGATTGCAGTACAAGAATCAACTGAAAGAAAGAAGACCATGTTTCAATCTCCCTACAACAGTGAGAACTCAAATTTACCAAAGACAGTAACACTTACCAGCAGACGCTTGGAGTCGCTGGTTCGCCTCCTGTGTCTCATGCAGATCGTGTTCCAAGCGTTCCTTCGCGGCGAGCCGGTCGTCCAACTCCCGTTGAAGGCCCTAAAGATAACAAACATTAAGGGATTGGATAACTAAAAGCTCTAGGTGTCTAGCCGTTGAAATTTAGCGCCTAGACCCTCGGGACTAGACAACTAAAGATTCTAAGTGTCTAGCCACTGAAGTTCAGCAACTAGACCCTCGGGGATTGGACATACGTGTATAGCAGCACCCAACATGTTGTGAAGCTCGATGGCATCTGTCGAGGCAATCATGAACGAGGTACGCCCGCGACGTTGTCGACATCACCATCAACAGCCTTAGGAACCTGTGGTGACTGTGTTGCAGTCGCCGCGGCAGAGGCCCTCGCCATAAAGCGAGGGAACAATGCGGTCGTCGCCACCAGAGCGCTGACCGCAGGCATCAGCACCTCCTTTGGCTTGGTCGATTAGCTCGGCTCCGAGCTGGCGGCCACTTCACCTTCAGTGGAAATGGCGGAATCGCCCTTCCCCACGTATCCTCCTACTACGTTAGCGGAGTCGCCTTCCTTCTTCTTGTTCGTGCCTTCACTTGGCGCCTCCACCGTGATGGCCTTCCTCTTCTTGGAAGCATCAACTCCCCCTTCGGTGTTGACTGGTGGAACCTTGGCCACCGAGGGGCAGCCAATCTTCTTGATGCCGGACCTACGAAATCGCCATGATCAGCGAACCGATTATACAAGAAAGCATCAAAGAACAAGAAAGAAAACAACAAACTTACTTGGCGACAGGGAGAGAGCGCAACCTAGTGCTAATATGGGCGGGCTTCTCTAGCTCCAGGCCCAACTTGCACGAGAGCCCCTTCTCAAAAATGCTCGCGGCCCACGACACCGTGGTCTTCTTCGATGTCGAGCTCCCAGTTGCAGGAACCTCTGGCCCGGGTGACACGGGTGCCCCCTCTGGCGACGGGGACTTCGACCCCATATCTTCAGCAGCCCCGGAGGAGATCGACGCGATCACGGCGAGCGGAACCGCCTGTTCCACCACCACGTCCGCTGCCCCTGATTCCTTCATCAGAGTGGTGTCCTCCGGAATCTTGGTTGTGGCCTCCCCCTTTTCATCGCTAGAATCCTCGTCTAATGATTCGAACACCACCACTATCCGAGACGGTGACATCCGCTTCATCGTCATCTTCTTCGCGGGTGACTTCGCCTTTAGCACGGGCTTCACCGGTGTTGTCACGTGCCGTGAGTTGTGCTCTTGCACCATGCCTTCATCATTGCCGCGCTCTTCGAGGCTGCGACTTGCCTTGATTTAGTGTTGCTTTTGCCCACGGGTCTTGCGGGTGTGGTGACCTCTGCTACCTCGTCCTCATCGTCAGAGGACCCCACCGCCCCTTCTTCAAGTTCAGAAGGGACCTCCTTGTCAAGAGGAGGGAGCCAATTTTCCATCACATGAAATAGTTGACGAGAGTCAAAAAGGTGATCAAAATGAGCACAGAAACTGCGACTACGAAGTCGTGACTGCAGAATTAAGGATAGGAAAGCAGACTTACTGTGGGGGCCTGACGTTTCCCGGTCGCGGTATATGGAGCGAGCCCGTCCTTGGGGTCGTTGTACTCCGCGTCCGTGATCTTCTTCAACACGGCGATATAGTCGTCGGCCTCCCAGACCTCCTTGCTTGCCTTCGTGGCATCATCTTTACCGGTGTATTCATACATCCAATAGGCTCAGTTGGCTAGCGGGACAAGCTGCCGCCTAAGCCAGCAGTTGTACAAGTTAATGCACTGCAGGCCCTCCTTCTTCAGCTCCTTGATCTGCGTCAACATTTCTTCGACGACCATCCTTTGGTCTTCAGGGAGCACGGTCACCGATAGTCGGCGTGGCTCGCTCCTCTCTGTGGTGTACATTAGGAGCACCACCTTGCTGTCGGGGTAGACTCCTTCACATAAAACCAGCTCTTTTTCCACTTGCTAGCGGCTTTCTTCGGCAGCAGAAGCATCACGAAGGTGGCCTTGGGCTTTAGCTAGAACGTAACTCCACCTGCCGCCAGGATGTGGCTGCTAGTCCCTTCGTGACCTACACGGTCATGGAACAACTCCAGCCACAAGGGGAAGTAGGGGCGGCACCCGAGGTAACTTTCACAGAAGGCGACAAAGATCACGAGCTGCTCCATGCTGTGTGGCCCTAGATCCGACGGCTTGATCGCGTAGTATGCGCAGAATTGCCGGAATAAAAAAAGCGACGTCGGGAATCCTAACCCTCTTTCTAAGTGGCTCTAGAAGCAGATGAATTTGCCATGGGGAGGCTTCAGCTTCGTCTCGCCGGCTGCGGGGATCTGCCAATTCCCCTTGCAGAGGATTCCCGTGTCCTGAAAGGACTTCAAGGCGGTCATGGTGCATTTGGATTTTCCCTAGGGATCTTTGGGAGGCGCTATGGGTGGAGGAAGGAAGTTGTTGTATCCAGAGACTTTGGATCGGAAGTGGATCTAGAGACTGGGAGTGCGCGAGGATGGAGAAATGCAAAGATTCATTTATCCCTCTACCATTCTTCTTATAAGGGGGGCGCTACCCACCAATCTCGGGTTAGCCGTTACCTTGTGGTAATTGCGCTGAAGTTATCGTTGGGTTACCCAAGGGCTAGTTTGACCTACTTGACGGTCCATCTTCACTCGCTTGACTCGCTGGTCCAACTGGGTATGGCGACTCGAGCCTAATTCCATTCGCCAAAGCTGTGACTGAAGACATACTGAGGAGACTTCTTCCTTCATTGAGGGAGTCCATCACCGATTCGACTAGGCGTCCAAATTGGACTCGCCTACTCCGACTGCCAAATGAACACCTGTGTGGAACCAACGTTGTCCTCGGGGACTACTAATAGGGATATGCCGAATGGGGTATGCCTAGTAGGACGTTTCGAGTAGGCCAAGGCCTCTGCGAGTGGGCCTGCAGGACGGCAACTAGAATGCGACTGAGAAGAAGCCTGGCAACTAGAAGATGGAGGCCCAGAAGCATAGTAGAAGCCCACTCGGATTAGGTCAAATTCTCCGAGTTCTTAACTAATTCGGTTGTATATATGTAAACCCTAGAGAGGTACCCCCTATATAAACCTCCCTACGGTACTCTCTGTACTTACGTTCCATCATACACCCCATCGACTCACTGCCTAGCCGCCAAGCTCGCCACCATTGTACTCACTCGATAGTACAATCTAGCAGGAGTAGGTCTTTACCCTCCCGGGGGACGAACCTGGGTAAACCCTGTGTCTTTACCCTCATCTCTCTCCGTAGATGGCTGCCCACTCTTGCCCCAAAACCTTCCAATTGCTATCCCTAGTAGTGACTGTTGTGGTCATTCCCATGATATTATCCGTACTCGGATCATGTTTTCCGCTTCCGCTTGATACTCTATTGCTTGATGTATGAGGATGTATCCTAAACTATTATATCTATCTAGGATATTTGGATCTTGCCGTATGGCGTTGAATATTTCTGTTTCTATTGTTTCTAGATGGTGTGACTCTGATGTCTACTGTAAGTCGCAGACATACATACTCATTTGTGTATGTCGTGGTCGCGTTACCTGTCGACTACGCTGCTTGCTCTTGTCCCAGTGTTCTTGAAAGTGGATAGGGTGGTCGGCCGGTATTGTGCCCTGCTCTGCTTCGACGGGCCTACACGTGGGTGGCCTTGGGCCTCCGCGATGGAATCCCTTATCCACTTTTCGGTTTATCTAGGCTCGTGCTTAGAGTGTAGGGTCCGAGGTATTACAATTGGAATCAGAGCCATTCTGCCCTTCAGGGTCTCAGCCAAGGTGATTGTTGTCAGTCTAGAAAATATTTTGGTAGCTATGTATACTAGGGAAAAACTAAACATGAGAGTATGACTGCTTCCATTTTTCTTCTTACCCACCCACCCACCCTTTTCTGGTAAGGGTGTAACGTTTGTCTATCGTATTCTAAAAATTCAAACTAGGATTCACGTGTTTAGGATTCCATAGTACCATAGGATGTGCGTGTAATTCTTTGTCTATCTGTTGCATCCAACCTTGTTGTCACAATCTGCCTTTGGTTATCAACTGTTGGTACATTCCATACCGACATGCTTTGTGTAAACCGACGAGATCTATCTGATTGTTTGTACACCGATGCGATCTGTCTTACTCTTTGTAACCGACGCGTTATAGTTAGGGGTGTACGTTTTGTATCTGTTAATCACTGTCAGTTTTTCGTAAGAAGGATAAGAGTTGGGTTGCATGTTTTCCCTATCCTTGTGCAAAGGAATGCTTTGAGTGTGAGATGCAGTCATGACCATACCACTACTTTTATTATTCGCTCTTGTACATTGAATGGGTAAAGCTGCTAAGCTCTAACTATTAAGTGGTTTTGCACATCTAGTTGGTAATTTAATGCCGAAATTTGCGGAATTTTTTCTTTGGTAGATTTTTCTTCCACACTCCTTTTTCAGTCGTGTGCGATATGCTAACTATCTTCTAGGTGCTATGAACTTTATTTGATATTTTAATATCATCTTAGTAAATTGTATCCTATAATCTTGGTTAATTATGATTTAGTGCTATTTTGGATTATTAATAATTCTCCATTATGGTACTAACGCAAGTTTTTCAATCATCAACAGGATGGCCCCTCCACGCCGCCCTCCTGGGGAAGACGAGGTTCCGAGTTTGCCAGAGCTGGGTGTTGTGCTTGTCAGTTTGGCAAATACTCTCGGAACTATGCAGCAAAACCATCAGAGGTTCGAGGAGAGCGTCAGGAGGAATGAGTTTGCACCACCTCCTCCACCTCCCCAGCGTGGCAACTTGAAGGACTTTCCGAAGTTTGCCCCACGACACTTTGAGGTGACAGCCGAGGCGCTAGATGCCAACGATTGGCTCCAAGAGATCACGAGGCTACTGGATACCGCAGATGTTGCTAAGCACGACAAGGTCAAGTGCGCTACTCACCTTCTATGTGGGGAATCCGCTCTTTGATGGGAGAGATATCTGAGAGCAAGTCCTCCTGGATTTCAGCCAACATGGGGGCAATTCACTAATGGTTTCAAAGAGCAATATCTGCCTAAAATTGTCATGGAACGCATGAAGGAGGTGTTCCTGAATCTCAAGCAAGGAAGCGACAATGTCAATACTTACATCAAGAACTTTGCAAACTTATCTTGTTTGGTGGGGATGAGGTTTCTGATGATAAGAAAAGACAGAAGAGGTTCCATCAAGGGCTAAATGCTCCAATCAAATATGCTCTCGCCCACACCACTCCAAGCTCGTTTCTCAAACTTTAGCAAGCAGCTCTTCAAGAGGAGGCAAGTAAACAAGCATATGATGATTCCAAGAAGCACAACCGTGACACTGGTGGTTCTTCGGTAGTGGCCGCTCCTTCTAAGCACCATGTGTGTGTCACTAGTACCCACCGCCGCTCCCTGCTCTGCCAAGACCGTCAGGTTTCTCGCCAAGGCCATCGTACTCTTACAACATCGCTACAAGGGGCTAGAACAACAACTACCCTAGGGTGTCGTATGGTGGAGTTCCAGGATACTCTACTCGTCCGAGTGGCGCTTGTTTCTCGTGTGGGAACACTAGACACCAGCAGTGGAACTTTCCTATGAACAACAAGGCTCTTCCTCCTCTACCTCCAAGACCTTCTTCGACAATTGCTCCTCGCGCACCTGCACCACGGTCTCTCAACATCAACACCAAGCTCAGGTCCACTGTTGCTCGTGCCAACAACATCAACATTGTTCAAGCGGAGCATGCTCCTAGAATTGTTATGGGTACGCTCCCCGTTAACTCAGTCCCTACATGAGTTTTATTTGATTTTGGTGCATCGCATTATTTTGTCCCTACAAGTTTCGCTGATGAGAATGGGTTATCTATGGATCCTATCCCTAAACGTTTAATGGTTCTCTCGCTCGGAGCAACAATGGCATCTTCCAAGATCAGCCATGGCAATCAAATTGTAATTGGTGGTTCTTCATTCCTGGCTTCCTTGATTATTCTTGGGAAATTAGATATTGATGTCATATTGGGTATGGACTGGTTGAAAGCCAATGAAGTTGTGATTGATTGTGCAGAACATTCGGTTTCTTTAAAAATTCCTGAAGGCCATATAGTCTATTCTCCAAGGCAAACTCCTTCTATTCAGCTCTACACTTTGGGTGTCCAAAACATTGATGTTATGGAAGCCTTGCAAAAAGTTCTTGTGGTTTGTGAGTTCCCAGACGTTTTTCCAGAAGAGTTACTAGGTATGCCTCCTGACCGAGAGGTCGAGTTCGTATCTCCAAGCGGCCTTATAAAATGGGTCCTGCAGAGTTGGCCGAACTCAAACGGCAGCTTGATGAACAAGAAAAGTTAGGTTTCATCCAGCATAGCACATCCTCTTAGGGCAGCCCAACAATCTTTATGAAGAAGCAAGACCAGACTGATCGACTTTGTGTTGACTACCGAGCTCTCAATGCAAAAACCATTAAGAATAAATACCCCTTCCACGGATCAATGACCTCTTCGATCATCTTGCAGGAGCAGTGGTATTCTCCAAGCTTGACTTGAGAAGTCATTATCATCAAATCAAGATTTGCAAGGAAGATGTTCCTAAAATAGCTTTCACCACTCGCTATGGCCTGTACGAGTACACAGTCATGTATTTCGGCCTCACCAATGCCCCGCTACATTCTCAAGGCTTATAACTTGGTTTTCATGGAGTATCTTGATAAGTTCATGGTGGTCTATCTTGATGACATCCTGGTCTACTCCAAGTCAAAAGAAGAACATGCGGAACATCTCTAGTGTGTTCCTACCAAGCTTCGTGAGAACCGCCTCTATGCAAAGTTCTCCAAGTGTGAATTCTGGCTGTCTGAAGTCACCTATCTGGGGCACATCATTTCTACGAAGGGCATTGCTGTCAACCCAGAGACTATTCAGATAATTGTGGAGTGGCTCCTTCCCAAAAATATCAAAGAAGTCCGGAGTTTTCTTGGATTGGCTAGTTATTGTCGTTGGTTTGTTCAGAACTTCTCAAAACTTGCTAAGCCTCTTACCGATCTCCTCAAGAAAGGCAAGAAATTTCTTTGGTCACCGGCGTGTCAAGAAAGCTTTGAAACACTCAAGGAAGAGCTCACCTCAACACCTATCTTGATTCCTCCTGATACATCAAAACTATTTCAGATCTTTTGTGATGCCTCTCTCCAAGGACTTGGCGCGGTCCTCTTGCAAGACAAGCAAGTCGTTGCTTATGCTTTCCATCAATTGAAAACTCATGAGATCAACTATCCAACACATGATCTTGAACTTGAAGCGGTTGTCTTCTCTTTTGAAGTATGGAGGCACTACTTGCTTGGAAACCGTTGTGAGATCTTTTCTGACCACAAAAGTCTGAAGTATATCTTCACTCAGCCGGACCTTAACCTTCGCCAGAGGAGATGGATTGAAACCATCAACGACTTTGATATTTCGATCAACTAGACTTCGGGTAAAGCAAATGTGATTGCCGATGCCCTTAGTCGTAAGGTATATGTGAACAACCTCATGGTGGAAGAACAACAACCTCTCTTGTGCAAGGAATTCTGTCAACTCAACCTTGAGCTTGTACCTCAGGGCTATCTTCATAACTTGATAGCTACCCCTCTCTTGGAAGAAAAGGTTTGCTCCATTCAACTTGGTGATCCTTACACTAAAAACATCATCTCTAAGATTTAGCTTCCGAAGTATGAACCTTTCCACCTTGACAACCAAGGCACTCTATTCTTTAAGCACCAGATGTTTATTCTGAAGTCTCCGGGTTTGAGAGAGCAAGTTCTTATAGAAGCTCATGATTCTGTTCTTTCTATCCACCCTGGCGGCAGTAAGATGTACATGGACCTGAAAACACAATATTGGTGGCCTGGATTGAAACGATATTGTGCCAAGTATGTCTCCGAGTGTGATGTCTACCACAGAGTGAAAGCCGTTCACCAAAAACCTTCTGGTCTTCTTCAACCTTTGAAGCCTCTAGAATGGAAATGGGAGAAAGTAGAGATGGACTTCATAACTAGTTTTCCAAGCTCTCAAAAAGGCAACAATGCAATCTTTGTTGTCATTGACAGGCTCTCCAAAGTGGCTCACTTCTTTCCCGTCAAGGAAACAATTTCTGGTAGTCAGCTGGCCGAGCTCTACATCAACATAATTGTCTATTTGTATGGGGTTCCTCTTGTAATTAGCTCAGACCGTGGGAGTATCTTTACCTCCAAGTACTGGGAAATTTTCCCACAAGGCTTGGGAACAAAGTTAAACTTCAGCACAGCTTACCATCCTCATTTGCAAGGGCAAGTTCAGAGGATCAATCAGATTCTCGAAGATATGCTTCACTCTTGCATCATTTCTTTCGACATGAAGTGGGAAGAGTGCCTCCCATATGCTGAGTTGTCCTACAACAACAGCTATCAGAAGAGTCTCCAGATGGCACCCTTTGAGGTTCTCTATGGTCGCAAGTGTCGAACTCCGATTGGTTGGTCAGGGGCAGGTGAAAGAAAATTCTTTGGCCCCGACATTGTCACTCAAGCAGAAGAGAAGGTTCTTATCATTCTTGAGAACTTGAAAATTGCTCAAAGTCATTAGAAAAGCAACTATGACAGAAAACACACGGACATGGAGTATGTTCCTGGTGATCTTGTTTACCTTCGTGTCAATCCCATGAGAGACACTCATTGCTTTGGTATCAAAGGAAAGCTTGTGCCTAGATACATCGGTCCTTTCAAAATCCGTGGAAAAAGAGGAGAAGTGGCTTATGCTCTCGAGCTTCCTGAAAAACTCAAGGTTCATGATGTCTTCCACATCTCTCAACTCAATAAGTGCTTCAAGGATGCCGATAGGACTATGGATCATGAGCTCATCAATCTCCAAAAAGATCTCTCCTATAAAGAACACCCCATCAAAATTGTTGAAGTCGCAGAACGAAAGACTCGCAACAAGTCTATCAAGTTCTGCAAGGTGCAGTGGTTGCACCATTCCGTTGACGAAGCCACTTGGGAGCGTGAGGACGACCTCCGTTCCGAGTACCCTGTTCTCTTTGAGTCTTCTTCTTCCTAGAATCTCGGGGCTGTTTAGTTGGGGAGAGTTGTAGCATCCCATTTGTCTAACATCTGTAATGCTACATGGTTTTATAATAAAATGTTACTTCCTACATGTTATTCTTTGTATCATCATTATATCATGCTCATGTCACCATGCCACCTTGCATTTGAGCATCATATTAAAACCTATTCCATTTGGTTCTCCCCCTCATATTGCATTTGACCTATTATTACTTTGCTTCTTGATATATTGTATTTGCTTCTTGATATCATGTATGTGCCATTTTATTAATGGTGTAATGCCCAAATTGAGTTGGGGCATATCTCTTCAATTCTTTTCCATCACTAACAATTCACTAATCTTTTGTCCATGGTCATTCTCTAATTACACCACATATGGTGCATATGGGCTCTTTGCTTTTGTTTGTATTTAAATCTAACCATATGCTCATGTGTGGATCTGTTAACACCCGGATTTTTAATCCCAGGTGCCTGTTATGCCATACCTCGCAATCCCAGGATTACCATTTTTGCGAGACATAACGGATTGGATATCATAGTACATCATCCATTACAAACCATACATAAGGTCTTACACAAATATGGATCTCATGATCCAGGTCTTAATACAACAAGCAGCGGAAATAAAAGATAGCGTAGCAGTGGGGTCCATCTTCAGGGGCACAGGCAATGCTGACGAAGGAAGATAGTCCTAGTTATCATAGCCGTCCTGTAGACCATCATCCTGATAATCTCCTTCATAGTCTGGCCATGATAATAGCCAGGGACAAAAGCCATGAGTACTCTTTAAGTACTCGCAAACTACTACTAACAAGTAGTAATATCCTAAATTAAAATACTGAATCTAAGTTAACTATCAAGTTAAGTTTGAAGCCTAAGCTAAGTTCAGAAGCGAAGAAAGATAAAATAAAATTCCAGAGTCACTTAAGTTGGGAAGCTATTATCATCAACACAACCCTGTTGTGGTCAAGTCAAAGATCATCATTTATTTCAAGTTATTTGGAAAACATATGACATAGAAAATAGTATGGCCATTCCAACTGTCCATAACCGCGGACGTGGCTATTCGAATAGTTTGACACTCTGCAGAGGTGGTACACTTTCACCACAAGATTCGATACATCTGTCAGGGATAACCCTGAATCATCATACTTAGTATGCAGATAATCAAACATAACCTTCCCTTTACACACCCTAGTATAAGCACCTCTCCTATGAGCATGGCCTCCCAACCATGACCATCAGTCATCTTGGGCACTGCATAGGTGGACAACATTAAGAGGTAGCCTCGGCTCAAACCTCTCCCGTGAGGGAACTAATACTAATGCATATAAATTTCCAGCTAAGCCTTACCCAATTCAGGTAATGTGGTTGTACGGTAAAATTTGGAATGGTATCGCATCTGAATCCAACCATCAGTTTTATAAAAGGGGTTAAGGCTCATGGCTTATCATCTTCCACATCATAAACCAGTTGTGTTTCGTAACACATGTCAAAACATCTCAATAGAATGACTCATCATTCCAAGGTTTTCATAACTCATTTTCACCAAGTATTCCCATCTAAAGTGACTCAAGTTTTTGATCTACTCTAAACTACTAAGTTAAGAGTGTTCACTAAGGTGGAAAGATGGGATCAATCTCATGCCATAGAATGATATCTAAAGGTTTCTAAGTAGGTCAAGTTTTATACTTTTTATGCTACCTTCAATTTTAATTAGAGAACTTTGTATAATCTAAGGTGGGGTAAAACTTGTCCATGAGACTTGGGGCATTAATAGTGAAAAGGGGTGTGATTAAAGCATGCTTAAGGCATCTTTGCTAAACCCTCTAGTTTATTCTAGCTTGCTAGCCATAGCTTGCTAAGGTAAGTTGGCAAGGGTTAGCTTGCCCTGCTAATAGTGTCTTGCCTTGGTTGGTGTAGTGGTTGAAGTTGTCTTCTTCTTCTTCTTCCTGGTAGAACTCCTCCTCCTCGAGAGTTTGGTCGGTGCTATCGTCTAGAAATACATAGGGAGTGCACAATCACCAAACAATACTTAACTAGGCTAAGTACCATTCTAAAGCACACAATTGATGATCTATTATCATCACAAACATTACAAGTTTTAATTCAATAGTTTTAATCTTTTTATTTTAGAAAAGTAATTTCTACTCATTGAAATGTTAACTAAAATTTAATATTCACCACCAAAATATGAGATCATGTGGACACATGTCCTCACCACATATTCCACAGGTGGGAATGAGATTTAAAGGTTGGATCAATATTACTTTAGTTTAAGTTTATTATTTAATGATTTAAAGTGACTAGAAATGCCTATATAGCATTATTTTGGTACTAGTCCAAAGTCACTGCATGTAAACCTTAATATTATTACATAGTTGGATAGATATGATGAAATGTGATTTTTGAGAGTTGGAATCAACTCAAAAGCTGACTTGGTTGATTTTATAAAAATGTTGCAAGTTGTAAAAGCTTCTGTCTTCTCATTTTTACTAGGAGAGATCTATAAATCTAAATGAATTAAATCCAACGGGCTTGGATAGAGCATTTCAATACATTTCAGACAAAATTAGTTTCATGCAATTTGGATTTGTCAAACTCACAGAATTGATTTTTGAAACATAGGACAGAAACTATATTCTAACTAAAAAGAAAATCCTAATTTGAATTTCCAACGCGCGCGGGAACGAAATGGGCTGGCCACTGCGCTCCGCGCAGCGTCGCGGGTTGACTTAAGCGAGGACCCCACCCGTTAGTGGCACAGGGGGGTGCGAAACGGTATGGGCGAACTCTAGCGCGGCCAGTGGGGGTCGTTGGGGGCTCACCGGGGTTCAGGCGAGGGTCGGCGAGGCGGGCGAATGACGAAGTCGACGACGGCGAACCTCCTGGTACCGGCAGCTTCTCCTGGGGCGGCCTGGATCAATGGCGCCCTTCTCCTCCCGAGGCGGCGGCTCCGGCTGCAATTCCGGCGCTCTGGTGCTCGAGCGGCTCTGGCTAGCGGTGGGGAGTGAGTGTGAGAGGTGGTGAGTGAGATGGTGTGCTCAAATCTGCTGGGGATGGCCTCTATTTATAGTGGCGAGAGGGGACCGACGGGGTGCACGGTGAGCTCGTCGTTGTCGATGGTACAGACGGCTATCGGCATGGGCGACGGTAGGGGGCGGTGCGGTGCTCCCTGGCGATGCTCAACGACACGGTGGCGAGACGTGGGGCGGTGCGGTTTGGTCTGGAACACGCGATGCTCTGCGCGGCAGAGGCGGCGTCTTCGACGACGAGCGGTGGCTGTGCGTCATGGGGCGGCGAACGGGGATGTCTGGCGGTCTCCTGGGTCGGTGGAGATCATGTATGCAAGCGGCGAGGGCGGCGCGTGGTCTGTGGGCCTCGGTCGAGGGTGGCGCTCTAGCGCATGCTCGGCATGGTTGATGGCGGGCTGGGCGCGGTCCGTGCGTGTGGTCCAGGGGTTGGCAAGGTTCGGACGCTGGACAGGGAGTGGCGATGGACGGTGGGCTGCCTCCTAGACAAGGTTGGCATGGCTAAATCTTCTCCTAGCTTGCTGTCTCCACTAGGGTGGCATGGTGAGCTTCGGCTGTTCACCATTGATGTCATTGCCCATCTTATAGTGAGTCTAGTGCTTGGTTTAACTTGCTAGCTGATCTACTGAGATGGTTGTGAGCTAGAGAGGGAACAAGTTAGGCTTCAATCACTCATCATAATAGTGTTTGGTTTTTGTTTGATTTGTGTCTGCCACCTGTTCGATGAAATGGCCGCAAGAACTCAAGTTTTGAATTTTGAAAATATTTTTGGTGGGTGTGCTAAGTTGGTGCCGGTGAGTCTGCAGATGCTTGGGTTTTGAAAGTTGAGCTTGTTTGAGTGGTTTTTGAAAAAGTGGGATCTTCCCATATGATAAAGATTCAATTTTGAACTGTCATTTAAAATAGTTTATAGAAGGTTTTTAGAAGATCAAAAGGTGGGCCTTGGTACCTCATTATGTGTACTAGCAAGGGGTGCAAAGATCAAGAATTGTTTCTGTTAATTTTTGAGTACTAGGAATAGCCAAAGTAGACATGGGAGTTAATTTTGGCAAAATGACCATTTCTCCATTTTAAATCTTTTTGATTTGATTTTCTTTAGAAAAAGTTTGGGAATGATGTAGATGATGTTTAAATCACCTAATAAACATTTTACAAGCATTGGATCACTTAATCATGGCAATTCAAACAACTCCTATTTAAATGCACATAATATGAATGCTTTCATCTTAAAAATGGAAAAGTTTTTGTTAACCCTATTTTTGGATGATTGGATCTTTGATAAACTTGGATTGAAGTTTTGGGATGTTACAAACCTTCCCCCCTTAAACAAAATCTCGTCCCGAGATTTACAAAGAAAACTAGGAACTAAAAAGATCTGGGAACTCTGTCCTAATGTAATCTTCGCGTTCCCAAGTGGCTTCCTCCTCGGTATGGTTGCTCCACTGAATCTTGAGAAACTTGATACTCCTGGTCCTGGTGGTCCTGTAGGCCTCTTCTAAGATACGGATGGGCACTTCCCGATAGGTCAGGTCGTTGTTGATTTCCACAGCTCTGTGATCGATGTTCTTGAAAACTTCAGTCTTCTCCGGCACTTCTAGGCATTTGCGGAGTAACGAGATATGGAACACATTGTGGATGGCTGACATCTCTTCAGGCAATTCCAGCTGATACGATACTTCTCCTCGACAGTTCAGAATCTTGAAAGGTCCGATATATCTGGGGGCTAACTTTCCCTTCAGACTAAAGCGTTGAGTTCCCTTCAAGGGTGAAACCTTGAGATATACGAAATCTCCGACATTGAAAGTCAGGTCTCTCCTTCTCTTGTCAGCATAGCTCTTCTGTCTAGATTGGGCGGTCTTGAGGTGCTCACGGACTTTGTGAACTTTCTCTTCGGCTTCTTGGAGAATGTCGGGTCCAAAGATTTGACTCTCTCCTACTTGCGACCAATTTAAAGGGGTACGACATTTTCTTCCGTATAGGAATTCAAATGGTGCCATCTGCAAACTAGCCTGATAACTGTTGTTATATGAGAATTCTGCGAATGGTAGGCAGTCTTCCCATTTTGATCCGTATTCCAACACACAGGCTCTAAGCATATCCTCAAGAATCTGGTTGACTCTCTCAGTCTGTCCATCTGTTTGCGGGTGATAGGCGGTACTGAAATTTAACTTGGTTCCTAAACCTTCCTGGACTTTCTACCAAAATCTTGAAGTAAACTGGGTTCCTCGATCTGATACAATGGTCATAGGGGTTCCATGCAGACTAACAATTCTAGCAATGTACAGCTCTGCTAGTTTTGCACTTTGGTAGGTTGTCTTGACAGGTATGAAGTGGGCTACCTTAGATAGTCTATCAACTATGACCCAGATTGAGTCATTTCCCCTACTAGAAGTAGGTAAACCTGTGATAAAGTACGACGGAATCCCATTTCCATTCTGGAATCTGCAATGGTTGCAACAATCCTGCAGGTCTCTGATGCTCTGCTTTGACTCTTCAAAAAATGTCACACTTGGCGATGTAGCTTCCAATCTCTCGCTTCATCTTGTGCCACCAAAATTTCTCCTTCAAATCTTGATACATCTTTGTTCCTCCGGGGTGGATAGAATAAAGGGTATCATGAGCTTCCTTCATGATAACTTCTTTCAATTCTGAATCTGCTGGAACACAGATACGTCCTTTGTACCACAGTACTCCTTCTTCGTCTTTGGTGAATCCAGGTACTTTGCCTGTACCAATACGACGTTTGATCCCGTTGATACTCTCATTTCCCTTCTGGACTTCCTTGATCTGGCTAAACAAAGTGGGTTGAAGTTCAATGCTAGCTAGGAATCCTTTGCTAACTACTTCAGTCCTGAACTGCTCCAGCTCCTCATACAAACTTGGTTGCTTCTCTTTGATCATGGTGTTGAGCCTACACGGCAATCTGCTAAGAGCATCCGCTACCACATTGGCTTTGCCGGGGTGATAGTGAATGTCAAGGTCATAATCCCTGATTAACTCTATCCATCTTCTTTGCCTCATATTTAGCTCCTTCTGGGTGAAGATATACTTCAAGCTTTTATGATCTGAGTAAATCTCACAGCGATTACCCATCAGATAGTGACGCCATGTCTTCAATGCCAGAACCACGACTGCTAGCTCAAGATCATGGGTTGGATAGTTCTGCTCATGCTTCTTCAGTTGTCGCGACAGATACGCGATGACTTTGCCTTCTTGCATCAATACACATCCTAGACCAATCTTGGATGCGTCACAATACACATCAAACGGCTTCTTGATGTCTGGCATGATCAAAATTGGGGCTGATATCAATCTCTTCTTCAGCTCCCGGAAACTGGCTTCACACTTGTCCGTCCATTCAAACTTCTTGTCCTTCTTCAACAATTGGGTCATTGGTCGGTCTATGCTCGAGAATCCTTCTACAAACTTGCGATAATATCCCGCTAATCCAAGGAATGAACGAACTTGGGTTTGATTGCTTAGGGCTTCCCATTCTTCTACATCTTTGATCTTGGTAGGATCAACAGAGACTCCTCCGGCAGACACAACATGACCTAGGAATCCTACTTCTTTCAGCCAAAACTCACACTTGCTGAACTTGGCATATAACTGATGCTCTCTCAGGGTTCCTAGGATGATTCTCAGATGTTGCTCATGCTCTTCTTCGGACTTGGAGTAGATAAGGATGTCGTCGATAAACACAACTACAAACTTATCTAGGAAATTCATAAAGATCTTATTCATGAGATTCATGAAATAAGCAGGGGCATTGGTTAATCCAAAAGACATAACCGTATACTCGTATAAACCATAGCGAGTAGTAAAGGTGGTCTTCGGAATATCCGTTGCACGAATCTTAAGTTGGTGATAACCAGTCCTAAGATCAATCTTTGAGAATACCCGAGCTCCAGTCAACTGATCAAATAGATCCTCTATCTTTGGCAAGGGGTACTTGTTCTTGATGGTGACATCATTCAATTTTTGGTAATCTGTGCACAGACGGTTGCCTCCATCTTTCTTGTCGACGAATAACACTGGTGATCTCCAAGGCGATGCGCTTGGCTGAATCAAGCCTGTTGCTAACATGGCATCCAACTGCTTCTTCAGTTCCACTAACTCTGAGGGGTTCATGGTATAAGGTCTCTGGGCTATAGGTCCGGTTCCGGGGATTAGTTCGATAATGAACTCAATATCCCTATCCAGGGGCATACCTGGCAATTCATCTGGGAATACGTCGGGGTATTCACAGACTACTCTGACTTGGTCAATGGTAGGCAGGGCTACACTCTTGTTGCACTTGAATTGACGGGGCAAGGTTTCAGAGATATGTTCTACTGTTACTCCAGAACTACTGGTCATGGTGATGGCTTTCTTAGCACAGTCTATCAGTCCTTGATGCCTTGACATCCAGTCCATGCCTAGTACTACTTCCAATCCTTTGGTTCCAAGTACAATTAGGTTGGCATAAAAATCTATCCCATGTATTTTGATAGGTACAACTTTGCAAATTTTTCTAGCTTTGGTAGTTGAGCCGGGGATTTGAACTATCATGACATGCTTCAAGTTGGTTGGGCGAATCTTACTAGTGCATACAAATTCTTCGGTGACAAAGGAATGCGAGGCTCCAGAGTCAAACAATACTCTTGCTAAAACTGAGTTGACAGAAAACATACCCAACACTACATCTGGCGCTTCTTGGGCTTCTTCTGCGTTCATGTGGAAGAGACGACCGTTGCGGTTGTGCGGGTTCCCTGGGGCAAACCTCCTTCCTGGCTGAACACGACGCTGCTGCTGAGCTGGGGCATTCACATTGGCATTGGCGGCAACCTTCTTGGGACACTCATTGGAGTAGTGACTTTCACTCCACACTCGAAACAGGTGATCTGGGACTTGTCTTTGGCTGCGACCGGTACAGCATTGCTGCCAGTTCTAGGTGCAGTGTTGTTGTTGTTGTTGCTCTTGGGAGGTGCACGGTTGAAATGATTGGCATTACCAGAGTTGTGATTGTTTCCTCCGGACTTCACATTGCCTCCGCTACGGTTGGGGAAGCTTGGGCGAGAATTCGAGGGTCGGTTGTTCCTTGGTGCATATCCTGGTGAAGGGTTGGGACGGTACTTCTGGTGACTGTTGGATCTAGACAGCTGCATCATACGACGCTTGCGATTGTCGTTTGCCTGGTTAATCTTCCCTTCCATCTGAATGGCAGAGTCGACTAGCTCTTCGAGATAATCGAAACGTATGTTGACGAGGACAGTCTGCATCTCATCATGTAGTCCGTTCAAGAATCTCTCCTTCTTCTTGGCCTCCGTGTTGATCTCATCGGGTGCATATCTGGCAAGTGACAGGAATTTGTCACGGTACTCTACCACCGTCATTCTTCCTTGCTTCAACTCACGGAATTCATCTCTCATCCTGTTGACAAGACCTTGCGGCACGTGGGTGCGGCTGAACTTGACCTTGAATGCTTCCCAGGTCATCACTTGACCTTGGTTCATAGTGCGGATGCTATTCCACCAAGCTCTTACATCTCCTGCCAGATAGTGGGTGGCGAATAGAACTTTCTCATTTGCATCCACTCCTGCAACCTGTAAGTTGTTTTCTATGGTCTGCAACCAGTCATCAGCATCTAGTGGGTTCTCAGATTGGTTGAAGATTGGGGGATTTGTGTTCTGAAAGTTTTTGAGTTTGGATCCTTGGTGATCCTGATTTCCATGCCCTTGGTTGTTGAGAGACATCTGGGCGATCTGCTGCAGTGTTGCTAAGTTGGCTTGACGTTCGGCCCTGCTTGCTTCACGATCCGCTATGAGATTCTGCAAGATCTGCAGCATTGGGTCCTGCGACGAGCTACTTCCTCCTTGGTTTCCACGAGGCATCTGGAGATTTAGATAGATATAGGGGTAAGAGGGAAATTCTAAGGTTCATGGTTTTGAGGTTTCCAAAGCTAAAACTTTGAGTTAGACTCAGGTTTTTCAACTAACTGCTTTTTTATTCATGCAAACAAGCACACGATACAACACACACCACAGCAATAAAAGGGAAAACAGATGGTTTGAAGAACCATTCTGCAAGCTACGATACAATGAGATGATACATCTCATGCTACGACAGTGCTCTAGTGCATCTACTCATCGTCGATGAAGTCGGAGTCTTCATCTTCAGTGTAGAAGTCCACGGCATCCTCCTCCAGAAAGTCATCATCGTTTCTGAGGTAAGAATCCATATCTCCTTGGATGTCTTCACCCTCATCTTCTTCTTCTTTTGCTACAAGCTGAGCTTCCTGCTCCTTGATGGTCTTCTCGAGGTCTTCCACCTTCTTGCGAAGACGGGCGATGGTGCGATCCTTCTTGGCACGCTGGCGACAAAGAGACTGGCGGTCTTGGACAAGCAGTGCGAAAGTCTAGGCCTTCTGGTCGGCAATGGCATGGTTCTGGTTGGCTAACTCTCGGGCATTGTCCAGTTCCTGCTGTCGGTCATGAAGCAAGAAGTCAAGGTTCTCCACTTGATGCCTCAACTCGGGGTGACCTGGCATCTCCATTGGCATTCCCATGAAGTCACGTCTCGCATAGTGGGCAAAACGGGTTCCTTGGGTCTTGTTGACGCTGAGGGCACATAGACGTGCGAGAGCTTCATGCATTACCCTGGCTAATCCATCTAGCCAGCTGTTCTCTCTCACAGAGAACTAAATTCTCCCGGAAGTTGGTGCCTCGATGCTTCCTCGAAGGTCTGCGGTGACTAGCCACTGTAGGTCTCCTCCTGGGGGTCCTGGAAGTTGAGCTCCAAGAAGCTCCGGGTGCGGGCGTCCCAGTAACTCTGACAGTGAATCGAGATCCCTCTCGAAGATTAACTGACCTCCGTTTCCCAACTGGTAAAACTTGCTGAACTGAGTCTCCATCTACAAGAATTTAGGATGAGGAAGTTAGTGAAGTGATCAAGTGTCAAAATTTTAAGTAGTAGTGTAAGAATTTTGAGTAACATGAATTTTTTTGAGAGGAAGAAAATTCCAAAGGTAAGGGAGGAGAGAGTTTTTCATAAATACTCACTTTGGTTTTGAATCTAAGTTTTTGGGTTTGACGTCCATTCTAACTAGGGTCTCCTATGGTCAGGATGGCTCTGATACCAACTTGTCAACACCCGGATTTTTAATCCCAGGTGCCTATTATGCCATACCTCGCAATCCCAGGATTACCATTTTTGCGAGACATAACGGATTGGATATCATAGTACATCATCCATTACAAACCATTCATAAGGTCTTACACAAATATGGATCTCATGATCCAGGTCTTAATACAACAAGCAGCGGAAATAAAAGATAGTGTAGCAGTGGGGTCCATCTTCAGGGGCACAGGCAATGCTGACGAAGGCAGATAGTCCTAGTTATCATAGCCGTCCTGCAGACCATCATCCTGATAATCTCCTTCATAGTCTGGCCATGATAATAGCCAGGGACAAAAGCCATGAGTACTCTTTAAGTACTCATAAACTACTACTAACAAGTAGTAATATCCTAAATTAAAATACTGAATCTAAGTTAACTATCAAGTTAAGTTTGAAGCCTAAGCTAAGTTTAGAAGCGAAGAAAGATAAAATAAAATTCTAGAGTCACTTAAGTTGGGAAGCTATTATCATCAACACAACCCTGTTGTGGTCAAGTCAAAGATCATCATTTATTTCAAGTTATTTGGAAAACATCTGACAACGAAAATAGTATGGCCATTCCAACTGTCCATAACCGTGGACGCGGCTATTCGAATAGTTTGACACTCTGCAGAGGTGGTACACTTTCACCACAAGATTCGATACATCTGTCAGGGATAACCCTGAATCATCATACTTAGTATGCAGATAATCAAACATAACCTTCCCTTTACACACCCTAGTATAAGCACCTCTCCTATGAGCATGGCCTCCCAACCATGACCATCAGTCATCTTGGGCACTGCATAGGTGGACAACATTAAGAGGTAGCCTCGGCTCAAACCTCTCCCGTGAGGGAACTAATACTAATGCATATAAATTTCCAGCTAAGCCTTACCCAATTCAGGTAATGTGGTTGTACGGTAAAATTTGGAATGGTATCGCATCCGAGTCCAACCATCAGTTTTATAAAAGGGGTTAAGGCTCATGGCTTATCATCTTCCACATCATAAACCAGTTGTGTTTCGTAACACATGTCAAAACATCTCAATAGAATGACTCATCATTCCAAGGTTTTCATAACTCATTTTCACCAAGTATTCCCATCTAAAGTGACTCAAGTTTTTGATCTACTCTAAACTACTAAGTTAAGAGTGTTCACTAAGGTGGAAAGATGGGATCAATCTCATGCCATAGAATGATATCTAAAGGTTTCTAAGTAGGTCAAGTTTTATACTTTTTATGCTACCTTCAATTTTAATTAGAGAACTTTGTATAATCTAAGGTGGGGTAAAACTTGTCCATGAGACTTGGGGCATTAATAGTGAAAAGGGGTGTGATTAAAGCATGCTTAAGGCATCTTTGCTAAACCCTCTAGTTTATTCTAGCTTGCTAACCATAGCTTGCTAAGGTAAGTTTGCAAGGGTTAGCTTGCCCTGCTAATAGTGGCTTGCCTTGGTTGGTGCAGTGGTTGAAGTTGTCTTCTTCTTCTTCTTCCTGGTAGAACTCCTCCTCCTCGAGAGTTTGGTCGGTGCTATCGTCTAGAAATACATAGGGAGTGCACAATCACCAAACAATACTTAACTAGGCTAAGTAGCATTCTAAAGCACACAATTGATGATCTATTATCATCACAAACATTACAAGTTTTAATTCAATAGTTTTAATCTTTTTATTTTAGAAAAGTAATTTCTACTCATTGAAATGTTAACTAAAATTTAATATTCACCACCAAAATATGAGATCATGTGAACACATGTCCTCACCACATATTCCACAGGTGGGAATGAGATTTAAAGGTTGGATCAATATTACTTTAGTTTAAGTTTATTATTTAATGATTTAAAGTGACTAGAAATGCCTATATAGCATTATTTTGGTACTAGTCCAAAGTCACTTCATGTAAACCTTAATATTATTACATATTTGGATAGATATGATGAAATGTGATTTTTGAGAGTTGGAATCAACTCAAAAGCTGACTTGGTTGATTTTATAAAAATGTTGCAAGTTGTAAAAGCTTCTGTCTTCTCATTTTTATTAGGAGAGATCTATAAATCTAAATGAATTAAATCCAACGGCTTGGATAGAGCATTTCAATACCTTTCAGAAAAAATTAGTTTCATGCAATTTGGATTTGTCGAACTCACAGAATTGATTTTTGAAACAGTGGACAGAAACTATATTCTAACTAAAAAGAAAAATCCTAATTTGAATTTCCAACGTGCGCGGGAACGAAATGGGCCGGCCCACTGTGCTCCGCGCGGCGTCGCGGGTTAACTTAAGCAAGGACCCCACCCGTTAGTGGCACAGGGGGGTGCAAAACGGTATGGGCGAACGATGGCCGTGCGATCTGGTTCTAATCCAACGGCTGAGGGTCATCGTCGATGTTGGGCAACGCCGGCGAGACAGAACCCTAGCGCGGCCAGTGGGGGTCGTTGGGGGCTCACCGGGGTTCAGGCGAGGGTCAGCGAGGCGGGCGAACGACGAAGTCGACGACGGCGAACCTCCTGGTACCGGTAGCTTCTCCTGGGGCGGCCTGGATCAATGGCGCCCTTCTCCTCCCGAGGCGGCGGCTCCGGCTGCAATTCCGGCGCTCTGGTGCTCGAGCGGCTCTGGCTGGCAGTGGGGAGTGAGTGTGAGAGGTGGTGAGTGAGATGGTGAGCTCAAATCTGCTGGGGATGGCCTCTATTTATAGTGGCGAGAGGGGACCGACGGGGCACACGGTGAGCTCATCGTGGTCGATGGTACAGACGGCTATCGGCATGGGCGATGGTAGGGGGCGGTGCGGTGCTCCCTGGCGATGCTCAACGACACTGTGGCGAGACGTGGGGCGGTGCGGTTTGGTCTGGAACACGCGATGCTCTGCGCGGCAGAGGCGGCGTCTTCGACGACGAGCGGTGGCTGTGCGTCATGGGGCGGCGAACGGGGATGTCTGGCGGTCTCCTGGGTCGGTGGCGATCATGTATGCAAGCGGCGAGGGCGGCGCGTGGTCTGTGGGCCTCGGTCGAGAGTGGCGCTGTAGCGCATGCTCGGCATGGTTGCTGGCGGGCTGGGCGCGGTCCGTGCGTGTGGTCCAGGGGTTGGCAAGGTTTGGACGCTGGACAGGGAGTGGCGGTGGACGGTGGGCTGCCTCCTAGACAAGGTTGGCATGGCTAAATCTCCTCCTAGCTTGCTGTCTCCACTGGGGTGGCATGGTGAGCTTCGGCTGTTCACCATTGATGTCATTGCCCAGCTTACAGTGAGTCTAGTGCTTGGTTTAACTTGCTAGCTGATCTACTGAGATGGTTGTGAGCTAGAGAGGGAACAAGTTAGGCTTCAATCACTGCTCATAATAGTGTTTGGTTTTTGTTTGATTTGTGTCTGCCACCTGTTCGATGAAATGGCCGCAAGAACTCAAGTTTTGAATTTTGAAAATATTTTTGGTGGGTGTGCTAAGTTGGTGCCGGTGAGTCTGCAGATGCTTGGGTTTTGAAAGTTGAGCTTGTTTGAGTGGTTTTTGAAAAAGTGGGATCTTCCCATATGATAAAGATTCAATTTTGAACTGTCATTTAAAATAGTTTATAGAAGGTTTTTAGAAGATCAAAAGGTGGGCCTTGGTACCTCATTATGTGTACTAGCAAGGGGTGCAAAGATCAAGAATTGTTTCTGTTAATTTTTGAGTACTAGGAATAGCCAAAGTAGACATGGGAGTTAATTTTGGCAAAATGACCATTTCTCCATTTTAAATCTTTTTGATTTGATTTTCTTTAGAAAAAGTTTGGGAATGATGTAGATGATGTTTAAATCACCTAAGAAACATTTTACAAGCATTGGATCACTTAATCATGGCAATTCAAACAACTCCTATTTAAATGCACATAATATGAATGCTTTCATCTTAAAAATGGAAAAGTTTTTGTTAACCCTATTTTTGGATGATTGGATCTTTGATAAACTTGGATTGAAGTTTTGGGATGTTACAAACCTTCCCCCTTAAAAAAAATCTCGTCCCGAGATTTACAAAGAAAACTAGGAACTAAAAAGATCTGGGAACTCTGTCCTAATGTAATCTTCGCGTTCCCAAGTGGCTTCCTCCTCGGTATGGTTGCTCCACTGAATCTTGAGAAACTTGATACTCCTGGTCCTGGTGGTCCTGTAGGCCTCTTCTAAGATACGAATGGGCACTTCCCGATAGGTCAGGTCGTTGTTGATTTCCATAGTTCTGTGATCGATGTTCTTGAAAACTTCAGTCTTCTCCGGCACTTCTAGGCATTTGCGGAGTAACGAGATATGGAACACATTGTGGATGGCTGACATCTCTTCAGGCAATTCTAGCTGATACGATACTTCTCCTCGACGGTTCAGAATCTTGAAAGGTCCGATATATCTGGGGGCTAACTTTCCCTTCAGACTAAACCGTTGAGTTCCCTTCAAGGGTGAAACCTTGAGATATACGAAATCTCCGACATTGAAAGTCAGGTCTCTCCTTCTCTTCTCAGCATAGCTCTTCTGTCTAGATTGGGCGGTCTTGAGGTGCTCACGGACTTTGTGAACTTTCTCTTCGGCTTCTTGGAGAATGTCGGGTCCAAAGATTTGACTCTCTCCTACTTGCGACCAATTTAAAGGGGTATGACATTTTCTTCCGTATAGGAATTCAAATGGTGCCATCTGCAAACTAGCCTGATAACTGTTGTTATATGAGAATTCTGCGAATGGTAGGCAGTCTTCCCATTTTGATCCGTATTCCAACACACAGGCTCTAAGCATATCCTCAAGAATCTGGTTGACTCTCTCAGTCTGTCTATCTATTTGCGGGTGATAGGCGGTACTGAAATTTAACTTGGTTCCTAAACCTTCCTGGACTTTCTGCCAAAATCTTGAAGTAAACTGGGTTCCTCGATCTGATACAATGGTCATGCGGGTTCCATGCAGCCTAACAATTCTAGCAATGTACAACTCTGCTAGTTTTGCACTTTGGTAGGTTGTCTTGACAGGTATGAAGTGGGCTACCTTAGATAGTCTATCAACTATGACCCAGATTGAGTCATTTCCCCTACTAGAAGTAGGTAAACCTGTGATAAAGTCCATTCCGACGGAATCCCATTTCCATTCCGGAATCTGCAATGGTTGCAACAATCCTGCAGGTCTCTGATGCTCTGCTTTGACTCTTCGAAAAATGTCACACTTGGTGATGTAGCTTCCGATCTCTCGCTTCATCTTGTGCCACCAAAATTGCTCCTTCAAATCTTGATACATCTTTGTTCCTCCGGGGTGGATAGAATAAATGGTATCATGAGCTTCCTTCATGATAACTTCTTTCAGTTCTGAATCTGCTGGAACACAGATACGTCCTTTGTACCACAGTACTCCTTCGTCTTCGATGAATCCAGGTACTTTGCCTGTACCAATACGACGTTTGATCCCGTTGATACTCTCATTTCCCTTCTGGACTTCCTTGATCTGGCTAAACAAAGTGGGTTGAAGTTCAATGCTAGCTAGGAATCCTTTGCTAACTACTTCAGTCCTGAACTGCTCCAGCTCCTCATACAAACTTGGTTGCTTCTCTTTGATCATGGTGTTAAGCCTACACGGCAATCTGCTAAGAGCATCCGCTACCACATTGGCTTTGCCGGGGTGATAGTGAATGTCAAGGTCATAATCCTTGATTAACTCTATCCATCTTCTTTGCCTCATATTTAGCTCCTTCTGGGTGAAGATATACTTCTAGCTTTTATGATCTGAGTAAATCTCACAGCGATTACCCATCAAATAGTGATGCCATGTCTTCAACGCCAGAACTACGGCTGCTAGCTCAAGATCATGGGTCGGATAGTTCTGCTCATGCTGCTTCAGTTGTCGCGACAGATACGCGATGACTTTGCCTTCTTGCATCAATACACATCCTAGACCAATCTTGGATGCGTCACAATACACATCAAACGGCTTCTTGATGTCTGGCATGATCAAAATTGGGGCTGATATCAATCTCTTCTTCAGCTCCCGGAAACTGGCTTCACACTTGTCCGTCCATTCAAACTTCTTGTCCTTCTTCAACAATTGGGTCATTGGTCGGTCTATGCTCGAGAATCCTTCTACAAACTTGCGATAATATCCCGCTAATCCAAGGAATGAACGAACTTGGGTTTGATTGCTTAGGGCTTCCCATTCTTCTACATCTTTGATCTTGGTAGGATCAACAGAGACTCCTCCGGCAGACACAACATGACCTAGGAATCCTACTTCTTTCAGCCAAAACTCACACTTGCTGAACTTGGCATATAACTGATGCTCTCTCAGGGTTCCTAGGATGATTCTCAGATGTTGCTCATGCTCTTCTTCGGACTTGGAGTAGATAAGGATGTCGTCGATAAACACAACTACAAACTTATCTAGGAAATTCATAAAGATCTTATTCATGAGATTCATGAAATAAGCAGGGGCATTGGTTAATCCAAAAGACATAACCGTATACTCGTATAAACCATAGCGAGTAGTAAAGGCGGTCTTCGGAATATCCGTTGCACGAATCTTAAGTTGGTGATAACCAGTCCTAAGATCAATCTTTGAGAATACCCGAGCTCCAGTCAACTGATCAAATAGATCCTCTATCTTTGGCAAGGGGTACTTGTTCTTGATGGTGACATCATTCAATTTTCGGTAATCTGTGCACAGACGGTTGCCTCCATCTTTCTTGTCGACGAATAACACTGGTGATCTCCAAGGCGATGCGCTTGGCTGAATCAAGCCTGTTGCTAACATGGCATTCAACTGCTTCTTCAGTTCCACTAACTCTGAGGGGTTCATGGTATAAGGTCTCTAGGCTATAGGTCCGGTTCCGGGGATTAGTTCGATAATGAACTCAATATCCCTATCCAGGGGCATACCTGGCAATTCATCTGGGAATACGTCGGGGTATTCACAGACTACTCTGACTTGGTCAATGGTAGGCAGGGCTACACTCTTGTTGCACTTGAATTGACGGGGCAAGGTTTCAGAGATATGTTCTACTGTTACTCCAGAACTACTGGTCATGGTGATGGCTTTCTTAGCACAGTCTATCAGTCCTTGATGCCTTGACATCCAGTCCATGCCTAGTACTACTTCCAATCCTTTGGTTCCAAGTACAATTAGGTTGGCATAAAAATCTATCCCATGTATTTTGATAGGTACAGCTTTGCAAATTTTTGTAGCTTTGGTAGTTGAGCCGGGGATTTGAACTATCATGACATGCTTCAAGTTGGTTGGGCGAATCTTACTAGTGCATACAAATTCTTCGGTGACAAAGGAATGCGAGGCTCCAGAGTCAAACAATACTCTTGCTAAAACTGAGTTGACAGAAAACATACCCAGCACTACATCTGGCGCTTCTTGGGCTTCTTCTGCGTTCATGTGGAAGAGACGAGGTTGTGCGGGTTCCCTGGGGCAAACCTCCTTCCTGGCTGAACACGACGCTGCTGCTAAGCTGGGGCATTCACATTGGCATTGGCGGCAGCCTTCTTGGGACACTCATTGGAGTAGTGACCTATCACTCCACACTCGAAACAGGTGATCTGAGACTTGTCTTTGGCTGCGACCGGTATAGCATTGCTGCCAGTTCTGGGTGCAGTGTTGCTATTGTTGTTGTTGTTGCTCTTGGGAGGTGCACGGTTGAAATGATTGGCATTACCGGAGTTGTGATTGTTTCCTCCGGACTTCACATTGCCTCCGCTACGGTTGGGGAAGCTTGGGCGAGAATTCGAGGGTCGGTTGTTCCTTGGTGCATATCCTGGTGAAGGGTTGGGACGATACTTCTGGTGACTGTTGGACCTAGACTGCTGCATCATACGACGCTTGCGATTGTCGTTTGCCTGGTTAATCTTCCCTTCCATCTGAATGGCAGAGTCGACTAGCTCTTTGAGATCATCGAAACGGATGTTGACGAGGACAGTCTGCATCTCATCATGTAGTCCGTTCAAGAATCTCTCCTTCTTCTTGGCCTCCGTGTTGATCTCATCGGGTGCATATCTGGCAAGTGACAGGAATATGTCACGGTACTCTACCACCGTCATTCTTCCTTGCTTCAACTCACGGAATTCATCTCTCATCCTATTGACAAGACCTTGCGGCACGTGGGTGTGGCTGAACTTGACCTTGAATGCTTCCCAGGTCATCACTTGACCTTGGTTCATAGTGCGGATGCTATTCCACCAAGCTCTTGCATCTCCTGCCAGATAGTGGGTGGCGAATAGAACTTTCTCATTTGCATCCACTCCTGCAACCTCTAAGTTGTTTTCTATGGTCTGCAACCAGTCATCAGCATCTAGTGGGTTCTCAGATTGGTTGAAGATTGGGGGATTTGTGTTCTGAAAGTTTTTGAGTTTGGATCCTTGGTGATCCTGATTTCCATACCCTTGGTTGTTGAGAGACATCTGGGCGATCTGCTGCAGTGTTGCTAAGTTGGCTTGACGTTCGGCCCTGCTTGCTTCACGATCCGCTATGAGATTCTGCAAGATCTGCAGCATTGGGTCCTGCGACGAGCTACTTCCTCCTTGGTTTCCACGAGGCATCTGGAGATTTAGATAGATATAGGGATAAGAGGGAAATTCTAAGGTTCATGGTTTTGAGGTTTTCAAAGCTAAAACTTTGAGTTAGACTCAGGTTTTTCAACTAACTGCTTTTTTATTCATGCAAACAAGCACATGATACAACACACACCACAACAATAAAAGGGAAAACAGATGGTTTGAAGAACCATTCTGCAAGCTACGATACAATGAGATGATACATCTCATGCTACGACAGTGCTCTAGTGCATCTACTCATCGTCGATGAAGTCGGAGTCTTCATCTTCAGTGTAGAAGTCCACGGCATCCTCCTCCAGAAAGTCATCATCGTTTCTGAGGTAAGAATCCATATCTCCTTGGATGTCTTCACCCTCATCTTCTTCTTCTTTTGCTACAAGCTGAGCTTCCTGCTCCTTGATGGTCTTCTCGAGGTCTGCCACCTTCTTGCGAAGACGGGCGATGGTGCGATCCTTCTTGGCACGCTGGCGACAAAGAGACTGGCGGTCTTGGACAAGCAGTGCGAAAGTCTAGGCCTTCTGGTCGGCAATGGCACGGTTCTGGTTGGCTAACTCTCGGGCATTGTCCAGTTCCTGCTGTCGGTCATGAAGCAAGAAGTCAAGGTTCTCCACTTGATGCCTCAACTCGGGGTGACCTGGCATCTCCATTGGCATTCCCATGAAGTCACGTCTCGCATAGTGGGCAAAACGGGTTTCTTGGGTCTTGTTGACGCTGAGGGCACATAGACGTGCGAGAGCTTCATGCATTACCCTGGCTAATCCATCTAGCCAGCTGTTCTCTCTCACAGAGAACTAAATTCTCCCGGAAGTTGGTGCCTCGATGCTTCCTCGAAGGTCTGCGGTGACTAGCCACTGTAGGTCTCCTCCTGGGGGTCCTGGAAGTTGAGCTCCAAGAAGCTCCGGGTGCAGGCGTCCCAGTAACTCTGACAGTGAATCGAGATCCCTCTCGAAGATTAACTGACCTCCGTTTCCCAACTGGTAAAACTTGCTGAACTGAGTCTCCATCTACAAGAATTTAGGATGAGGAAGTTAGTGAAGTGATCAAGTGTGTCAAAATTTTAAGTAGTAGTGTAAGAATTTTGAGTAACATGAATTTTTTTGAGAGGAAGAAAATTCCAAAGGTAAGGGAGGAGAGAGTTTTTCATAAATACTCACTTTGGTTTTGAAGCTAAGTTTTTGGGTTTGACGTCCATTCTAACTAGGGTCTCCTATGGTCAGGATGGCTCTGATACCAACTTGCCAACACCCGGATTTTTAATCCCAGGTGCCCGTTATGCCATACCTCGCAATCCCAGGATTACCATTTTTGCGAGACATAACGGATTGGATATCATAGTACATCATCCATTACAAACCATACATAAGGTCTTACACAAATATGGATCTCATGATCCAGGTCTTAATACAACAAGCAGCGGAAATAAAAGATAGCGTACCAGTGGGGTCCATCTTCAGGGGCACAGGCAATGCTGACGAAGGAAGATAGTCCTAGTTATCATAGCCGTCCTGCAGACCATCATCCTGATAATCTCCTTCAGAGTCTGGCCATGATAATAGCCAGGGACAAAAGCCATGAGTACTCTTTAGGTACTCGCAAACTACTACTAACAAGTAGTAATATCCTAAATTAAAATACTGAATCTAAGTTAACTATCAAGTTAAGTTTGAAGCCTAAGCTAAGTTTAGAAGCGAAGAAAGATAAAATAAAATTCCAGAGTCACTTAAGTTGGGAAGCTATTATCATCAACACAACCCTGTTGTGGTCAAGTCAAAGATCATCATTTATTTCAAGTTATTTGGAAAACATCTGACAACGAAAACAATATGGCCATTCCAACTGTCCATAACCGCGGACGCGGCTATTCGAATAGTTTGACACTCTGCAGAGGTGGTACACTTTCACCACAAGATTCGATACATCTGTCAGGGATAACCCTGAATCATCATACTTAGTATGCAGATAATCAAACATAACCTTCCCTTTACACACCCTAGTATAAGCACCTCTCCTATGAGCATGGCCTCCCAACCATGACCATCAGTCATCTTGGGCACTTCATAGGTGGACAACATTAAGAGGTAGCCTCGGCTCAAACCTCTCCCGTGAGGGAACTAATACTAATGCATATAAATTTCCAGCTAAGCCTTACCCAATTCAGGTAATGTGGTTGTACGGTAAAATTTGGAATGGTATCGCATCCGAATCCAACCATCAGTTTTATAGAAGGGGTTAAGGCTCATGCCTTATCATCTTCCACATCATAAACCAGTTGTGTTTCGTAACACATGTCAAAACATCTCAATAGAATGACTCATCATTCCAAGGTTTTCATAACTCATTTTCACCAAGTATTCCCATCTAAAGTGACTCAAGTTTTTGATCTACTCTAAACTACTAAGTTAAGAGTGTTCACTAAGGTGGAAAGATGGGATCAATCTCAGTCCATAGAATGATATCTAAAGGTTTCTAAGTAGGTCAAGTTTTATACTTTTTATGCTACCTTCAATTTTAATTAGAGAACTTTGTATAATCTAAGGTGGAGTAAAACTTGTCCATGAGACTTGGGGCATTAATAGTGAAAAGGGGTGTGATTAAAGCATGCTTAAGGCATCTTTGCCAAACCCTCTAGTTTATTCTAGCTTGCTAACCATATCTTGCTAAGGTAAGTTTGCAAGGTTTATCTTGCCCTGCTAATAGTGGCTTGCCTTGGTTGGTGCAGTGGTTGAAGTTGTCTTCTTCTTCTTCTTCCTGGTAGAACTCCTCCTCCTCGAGAGTTTGGTCGGTGCTATCGTCTAGAAATACATAGGGAGTGCACAATCACCAAACAATACTTAACTAGGCTAAGTAGCATTCTAAAGCACACAATTGATGATCTATTATCATCACAAACATTACAAGTTTTAATTCAATAGTTTTAATCTTTTTATTTTAGAAAAGTAATTTCTACTCATTGAAATGTTAACTAAAATTTAATATTCACCACCAAAATATGAGATCATGTGGACACATGTCCTCACCACATATTCCACAGGTGGGAATGAGATTTAAAGGTTGGATCAATATTACTTTAGTTTAAGTTTATTATTTAATGATTTAAAGTGACTAGAAATGCCTATATAGCATTATTTTGGTACTAGTCCAAAGTCACTGCATGTAAACCTTAATATTATTACATATTTGGATAGATATGATGAAATGTGATTTTTGAGAGTTGGAATCAACTCAAAAGCTGACTTGGTTGGTTTTATAAAAATGTTGCAAGTTGTAAAAGCTTCTGTCTTCTCATTTTTATTAGGAGAGATCTATAAATCTAAATGAATTAAATCCAACAGGCTAGGATAGAGCATTTCAATACCTTTTAGACAAAATTAGTTTCATGCAATTTGGATTTGTCAAACTCACAGAATTGATTTTTGAAACACAGGACAGAAACTATATTCTAACTAAAAAGAAAAATCCTAATTTGAATTTCCAACGCGCGCGGGAACGAAATGGGCCGGCCCACTGCGCTCCGCGCGGCGTCGCGGGTTGACTTAAGAGAGGACCCCACCCGTCAGTGGCACAGGGGGTGCGAAACGGTATGGGCGAACGGTGGCCGTGCGATCTGGTTCTAATCCAACGGCTGAGGGTCATCGTCGACGTTAGGCAACGCTGGCGAGACAGAACCCTAGCGCGGCCAATGGGGGTTGTTGGGGGCTCACCGGGGTTCAAGCGAGGGTCGGCGAGGCGGGCGAACGACGAAGTCGACGACGGCGAACCTCCTGGTACCGGCAACTTCTCCTGGGGCGGCCTGGATCAACGGCGCCCTTCTCCTCCCGAGGCGGCGGCTCCGGCTGCAATTCCGGCGCTCTGGTGCTCGAGCGGCTCTGGCTGGCGGTGGGGAGTGAGTGTGAGAGGTGGTAAGTGAGATGGTGTGCTCTAATCTGCTGGGGATGGCCTCTATTTATAGTGACGAGAGGGGACTGACGGGGCGCATGGTGAGCTCGTCTTGGTCGATGGTACAGACAGCTATCGGCATGGGCAAGGGTAGGGGGCGGTGCGGTGCTCCCTGGCGATGCTCAACGACACGGTGGCGATACGTGGGGCGGTGCGGTTTGGTCTGGAACACGCGATGCTCTGCGTGGCAGAGGCGGCGTCTTCGACGACGAGCGGTGGCTGTGCGTCATGGGGCGGCGAACGGGGATGTCTGGCGGTCTCCTGGGTCGGTGAAGATCATGTATGCAAGCGGCGAGGGCGGCGCGCGGTCTGTGGGCGTCGGTCGAGGGTGGCGCTCTAGCGCATGCTCGGTATGGTTGCTAGCGGGCTGGGCGCGGTCCGTGCGTGTGGTCCAGGGGTTGGCAAGGTTTGGGCGCTGGACAGAGAGTGGCGGTGGACGGTGGGCTGCCTCCTAGACAAGGTTGGCACGGCTAAATCTCCTCCTAGCTTGCTGTCTCCACTGGGGTGGCATGGTGAGCTTCGGCTGTTCACCATTGATGTCATTGCCCAGCTTACAGTGAGTCTAGTGCTTGGTTTAACTTGCTAGCTGATCTACTGAGATGGTTGTGAGCTAGAGAGGGAACAAGTTAGGCTTCAATCACTGATCATAATAGTGTTTGGTTTTTGTTTGATTTGTCTCTGCCACCTGTTCGATGAAATGGCCGCAAGAACTCAAGTTTTGAATTTTGAAAAGATTTTTGGTGGGTGTGCTAAGTTGGTGCTGGTGAGTCTGCAGATGCTTGGGTTTTAAAAGTTGAGCTTGTTTGAGTGGTTTTTGAAAAAGTGGGATCTTCCCATATGATAAAGATTCAACTTTGAACTGTGATTTAAAATAGTTTATAGAAGGTTTTTAGAAGATCAAAAGGTGGGCCTTGGTACCTCATTATGTGTACTAGCAAGGGGTGCAAAGATCAAGAATTGTTTCTGTTAATTTTTGAGTACTAGGAATAGCCAAAGTAGACATGGGAGTTAATTTTGGCAAAATGACCATTTCTCCATTTTAAATCTTTTTGATTTGATTTTCTTTAGAAAAAGTTTGGGAATGATGTAGATGATGTTTAAATCACCTAAGAAACATTTTACAAGCATTGGATCACTTAATCATGGCAATTCAAACAACTCCTATTTAAATGCACATAATATGAATGCTTTCATCTTAAAAATGGAAAAGTTTTTGTTAACCCTATTTTTGGATGATTGGATCTTTGATAAACTTGGATTGAAGTTTTGGGATGTTACAGGATCCATTCCACCAAATCATGTTATAATCTTGAATATACTCTACATATATCGTTTCTATCTCTCTCCTATCCACGTGTGGACATGTCCCTGCTAGTGTTATTTTTTTCTTATCTCTATTTGAATTGGATACCACTTCTTGTTTTAAAGTCCACGCTCCAGAATTCAAACAGTACTAAGTTGGACAAAAACCCTTTTGGACCCGTATTTTAAAATTCTTCTCGCTATGTTCTTAAATCTTGCTTTTTTCCTTGTGTTGTTCTTAATCTACCTCTACTTTGCTCCTGCTCAATTCTGGATAATTGAAATTCGGATTGTGCTTCTTCTCCCAATCTTAGTCCTTTCCTCTTTCAATTCTTGTAAATGCCATGTTCTGCACAAATGGGATATTAAACTTTGGTTTCTACCCTTCTTAAACTTCTTGTTGTTCGTAACACATTCAAGTTACTGTTCAAATCGCTCTTCTATTCAAAATCTGGACAGAGATCAAGTTGCTGGTTCAGTTCCTGAAGGCAGTAGAAGCAATATTCAGTTGGACAGAGAAAGTAGAGGGCAACACCAGCAAGCAGGTGCACGCAGATTCAGAGAAGCAATATTAGACATTGTTTTCTTTAGTTAAAGAAGCAGCAATTAGGGAGGGCAGCAGCAGTGATCGCTGCCCTGGATGGTACGGCGTCGCCAGGAATTCGGCCTACCCGTAGTCCAGCTGGTCCGGCCCACCAGCTCCTCACCGCAGCAGGTACCGAGTGTTTTGGCCCGTGTAAGCTCGTCGTTACTGTGCTTCTTCCCTCAGTCCTCCGTCCAGCGACAGAGGAGAAGCAGAGAGACGGAGGAGCAGGTGTCTGTCGTCCCCGTCATCCGTGTCACCATCCCCGCTTCTTATCCATCCGAAGCGAGTCCTCGAGTCCTAGACCCCTCCTCCCCTAGCGCTGCAGCCCCGACCTCGCCGCCCGTATCTTTGTGCTCCTGGTGAGTCCTTCGTGCTCCTAGACCACGCCATGGACGCTTACCCCCTTTTGGGTTCCCTTTCCCCTCTCTGACATGTGAGCGTCCCGACCGCAGCTATCCGCCGGCGACCATCAGGTGGTTCCCTATCGCCCGTGTTCTCCTTCCCTGTCCACGACTGCCGGAGTACTGCCGCCGTTCATCACCGCCACCGTCGCTTCCGGCCTCCACCGAGCCCACCGAGGCCACCGCCGGCTTCGTGGTGAGTCATTCTTTCCATTCCCCTCCTTCCCTCACCGAGATCAGCCTAGATTGACGAGGCCCGCTTCCGATTTCATCACAGCTGCCGCGCCTGCGTGTGCGTGCGTGAGGTTCAGAGATGCATAGTTAGTTTCTTGTCAGTTTCAGCAGAAACCAGAATTCGGCCTTGTTTTATTGAAAGTCAACTGCGTCGATCTAATTCGCAAATGAGTTGGTACCCAGCGGCTACTGCCCCAATCTACAGCCCAGGCGAACAGATTTCAACTCCCAACGGAGGCCTCCGCTCAGCCTTTTAATTCTTTTTTGCTCTCTATGCTGGGTGCGTGAGAACAAACACCTGAAGCTGTCGATCGAAACCCAGTCGATAGTAACCGGAAACGCTCTTCAACCATAAGGGCGAGACTCCAAAATAAACATCAACCACGACAGCAACTAAGTGGATAGTCGCATGTTCATAAAAACTAGGAGATCTGATTTCAATCCTGCGTTTGCCTTTACCTCAGCCTTTTTGTTGGAATTTGTTTGGCATAAACCCAGCCTGTCGGTGTCTATTTTAGATTTAGATAAGCACTCCCGCAAAAAGGCCCCCATCTTTATAAGCCTAAATACAAAACCCAGCCCCTCGACACTAAAGTTTGTGCCCAAAAACCCTCCTACATTAGAAATTCGAAATTGAACAGATTTAAACAAGTCAAATCTTTTGCAAACTGTGACCATGCATTAAATGTGATTTGTGATGATTTCATCAAAACTCAAAACATGGAGGTTTCTTGTTTTTAAATTCTGAACGCGAATCTTGCCTTTGTTTTTTTTTTCAAATATATCAAATAATAAATATCTTTGTAATATTTAATAAATGCTTCAGTCATGTTATCCATATTTTATTAACTTTTCCATATGTTGCATATGATATATGTTTTGTGATTAGAAAAATGCAAGGATTAATAATATGACCTCCAAAAATAATTTCTAGACAAATAAAATTTCGAAATTGTTTTATTGCTATTAAATGTCTTTTTTTAGTAAATTCATAACTTTAATTCAGTAATTCCAAATTCGACAAATAATACGTCTAAATTGATCAGCGCAACGAGCCCGTTCTGATTATGCATTCCATGATATGAACTAAAACATGCATCATATAAATATTAAAGGGGAAGCAAGGTTTATGGGAGCAAAATATGACTAACAACTAATAAAATGCTTTATTCTTGTACCCCATATCTCACCCATGCCATGCTAAGTTATACCATGCAATTGTGCATCATTCTCCCATGGAATCCCTTGTTTGCTTGTTGCATATGATTTATATGATTGTGCAATATATTTATTTTGGTCCTTGTGTGTTTGGTTTTTATCCGGATAGACACTGAGCAAGGAGAATACCAGGAGCCTCAGGAGTATAACCCGGATCCTTCTTATTCTACAACAGAACTGTCAGACAAGAAATTCCCCATGCTTGCATACATATAGTACCTAAGCTTCTATCTTACTCTTGCATCATTGAGTCGTGATTGTATTAAACTGAATCTCAAGTGTTGCATAGCCTTTACTTTTAAACCCCCACCGAAGGTTGTTCCCCAAACCTATGAGCCATTACTACAGGAGTTGTTTGAGCCATGCGAGTCGTAGAATTGCATGTGTAGGGTTTTTGCGAGTCTTTTCATAACGAGGTACCTAAACAACTTAATCTGAGTAGTAATGGGAGAACTAATGAACGAGGCACCAGTGAGCATTATCTGCTATTTGGTTCTTTAAGCTCACTTGTGTCTCGTAGGATCCCGAGTACTTGATTCCTGTTCTTGACTATTCGCACTATACACATACGGGAGACACCATGGATCCCCCTTTGCCTAAGCTTGATTCACACTTTAGTTCTTGGGGCCACAAACTAGTTTGGGGCTTTACTATTATCCTGTACTTATGCCATGCTTTACTGTTTTATTTATGATTGTGCGTGGAGCACCTGTACTGTTTAGGAATTGCGGAGTGTTTTCGCGGTATCGACAAGCTCAGTCACACTTTCGGGTTCCCAGTCGTTTACAGCCATTGGCGCAAACCTTGGGTCCATCTCGGAGCCGGCCAACTTCGTTGCGGGTAGCTTCATGGGGTGATCCTCTGAAATAATTTATGATTCCGATGAATGAATTGTCGTGAGGCCTCATTACGTTTTATTTGGTTTTTCCCGAGGTTGATCGTGTGTGTGTTGCTATTTGTGCACCCCTGCAGGGTAAATCTTTCTGAAAGTTGTGTCCATGGTTATGGACGACTTGGAGCACAGTTTCTCGATCATAGACAAGTATAACTAAAGTACCACCTCTAATTTGACTAAGGCATGACTAGTAAATAGTGCAATACTCATGGAATGGTTAATAAAATTGCCAACGGTTGGGATGTTCTTCCGCCTTCTCGTCGGTAAGCGAGAAGGAGGTCGAGCAAGGTTAATTTATGTTGCTTATATAACTGTTGTTATTAATTAACGAGCGTCCGTCCATCTCTGGGTGGGAGGGATGTGCTTACTTTCAAGGCATCTTATACCGATTTGCTTTTTATCTATACTCGGATCATGTTTTCCGCTTGATACTCTGTTGCTTGATGTATGAGGATGTATCCTAAACTATTATATCTATCTAGGATATTTGGATCTTGTCGCATGGCGTTGAATATTTCTTTTTCTATTATTTCTAGATGGCGTGACTCTGATGTCTACAGTATGTCGTAGACATACATACTCATTTGTGTTTTTCGTGGTCGTGTTACCTATCGACTACGCTGCCGTCAACACCCGGATTTTGAATCCCAGATGTCCGTTATGCCATACCTCGCAATCCCAGGATTACCATTTTTGCGAGACATAACGGATTGGATATCACAGTACATCATCCATTACAAACCATACATAAGGTCTTACACAAATAAGGATCTTATGATCCAATCTTAATACAACAAGCAGCGGAAATAAAAGATAAGCGTAGCGGTGGGGTCCATCTTCAGGGGCACAGGCAATGCTGACGAAGGAAGATAGTCCTAGTTATCATAGCCGTCCTGCTGACCATCCTCTTGATAATCTCCTTCATAGTCTGGCCATGAGAATAGCCAGGGACAAAAGCCATGAGTACTCTTTAAGTACTCGCAAACTACCACTAACAAGTATTATAATTTTAAGTTAAAGTGCTAGATCTAAGTTTAACAATAAAGTTAAGTTTGAAACCTAAGCTGAGTTCAGAAGCAAAGAAAGATAAGGTAAAGCTCTAGAATCACTTAAGTTGGGAAGCTAGTATTGTGGTCAAGTCAAGATTCATCATTCATTTCAAGTTATTTGGAAAACATCTGACAACGAAACAGTATGGCCATTCCAACTGTCCATAACCGCGGACGCGGCTATTCGAATAGTTTGACACTTTGCAGAGGTGGTACACTTTCATCACAAGATTCAATACATCTGTCAGGGATAATCCTGAATCATCATACTTAGTATGCAGATAATCAAACATAACCATCCCTTTACACACCCTAGTATAAGCACCTCTCCTATGAGCATGGCCTCCCAACCATGACCATCAGTCATCTTGGGCACTGCATAGATTGACATCATGAGAGGTAGCCTCAGCTCAAACCTCTCCCGCGAGGGAACTAATACTAATGCATATAAATTTCCAGCTAAGCCTTACCCAATTCAGGTATTGTGGTTGTACGGTAAATTTGGAATGGTATCGCATCCGACTCCAACCATCAGTTTTATAAAAGGGTTAAGGCTCATGCCTCAACATTTTCATCATCATCAACCATTTGTATTTCTCAACACATGTCAAAACATCTCACTAGAATGACTCATCATTCCAAGGTTTTCATAATTCATTTTCACCAAGTATTCCCATCTAAAGTGACTCAAGTTTTTGATCTACTCTAAGCTACTAAGTTAAGAGTGTTCACTAAGGTGAAAGGATGGGTTCAATCTCATGCCATAGAATGATATCTAAAGGTTTCTAAGTAGGTCAAGTTTTATACTTTTTATGCTACCTTCAAAACAAGTAAAGAACTTTGTGTACTAAGGGGAGTAAAACTTGTAAGTAAGACTTGGGGTACTAATAGTCAAAAGGGTGTGATCAAAGCATGCTTAAGGCATCTTTGCTAAACCATCTAGTTTAATCCTAACTTGCTAAGCATTATACTTGCAAGTGTTAGCTTGCATTGCTAATGGTGGCTTGCAAGTACAACTTGCAAGGGTTAATCTTGGATAGTGCTAGCTTGCCCTGGTTGGTGCAGTGGTTGAAGTTTTCTTCTTCTTCGTCTTGATAACACTCCTCTTCGTAGACTTGGTCGGTACTATCGTCTATAAAAATATATACGGAGTACACAATCACCAAACAATACTTAACTAGGCTAGATAGCATTCCAAGACATACAATTGATGATCTATTATCATCACAAGCATCACAAGTTTAATTCAATAGTTTTTTTCTTTTTATTTTAGAAAAGTAATTTCTACTCATTGAAAAATTAACTAAGATTTAATATTCCCCACTTAAAATATGGGATCATGTTGACACATGTCATCACCACATACTCTAATATGTGGGAATGAGATTTAAAGGTTGGATCATAATCACTTTGGTTTAAATTCATTATTTAATGATTTAAAGTGACTAGAAATGCCTATATAGCATTATTTTGGTACTAGTCCAAAGTCACTGCATGTAAACCTTAATATTATTTCATATTTAGATAGATATGATGAAATGTGATTTTTGAGAGTTGGAATCAACTCAAAAGCTAACTTGGTTGATTTTATAAAACTGTTGCAAGTTGCAAAAGCTTCTGTTTTGTTATTTTTATTAGGAGAGATCTATAACTCTAATTGAATTAAATCCAACGGGCTTGGATAGGTTATCTCAATACCTTTCAGACAAAATTAGTTTCATGCAATTTGGATTTATAAATCTCTTTGAATTGATTTTTAAACTAGTGGACAGAAACTAGATTCAACTAAAAAGAAAAATCCAGATTTGAACGGTTGGGCTAGCGCGGGAAAGAACTTGGGCCGGCCCAGTGGCGCTCCGCGGCGCGGGGCTTAGCTGACAGGGGGGTCCCGCTTGTCAGTGGGTCTTAACACGCGAAACGGTACGCACGCTGTGGGCCGTAGGATTAGAACTGAGATCTACGACTAAGGGTCGTCGTCGACGATGAACAGGTCGTCGGCGAGCTCGAACCCAAGCGGCTCGGTGGGGGTCTGCTGGGGACGTACCAGGGCTTCAGTGGGGTAGGCGAGGCGGGCAAACAAACTAGAATACAGCGGCGAGACGAGGCGCGGTTGCGGTGGAGCTTGGGGTGGTCGCAATCAGCGGCGCCCTTCTCCTCCTGCTCCGGCTCCAATTCCGGCGAGGCAGAGCTCGCTTGGTTCCGGCGAGAGGTGTGAAAGGATCTGTGAGAGGTGGGAAGTGAGTGAGTGTGGAGAAATGGTGCGGGGGAGGCCGGTTTATATAGGCCCGACGGTGAGACTGAAGGGTATGGGCAGGCGACTCCGACGACACGGCTACGGGCGGCTAGCGGCATGGCGGAGGATGGCGATCGATAGGTGGTCTCCTGGCGGTGCTCTAGGAAGTGAATGCGAGCGCAGGGGCGGTGGCATGCGGTCTTGTCCACGGCGAGCGGTGGCTGTGGTGCTTTCGGCGGCGAACAGGGGTGTCTGGGGTGTTCCCTGGGTCATGGCGGAGCGGTGGGCGCGGGCTATGGTCGAGCGGCGGCTTGTGCACGCGGGGACAGAGCATGCTCTGCGGGCGGCGTCGGCATGGTCGACCAGCTCCAGGCGCGGCGGTTCCTGGCTGCTCTGCTCTCTGTCTCTGGCCTGGGGCTGGTTGGACGGTGGAGGTGGACCACTGGCAACTTGCTAGGCATGGTGAGAGAGGCTGGAGAGGGCGGCTGCTGCGAGTGCACGGTCGGCCGGCGAGGAGTGGCTCGGCATGGCAATGTAGTGCAGCTAGGAGGTAGGGGATGTGCTAGTGTGGGTCTGGTTAGGCTTGAGGGGGACAAAGATGATCAAAACACTTCAAATTTGCTAGACAATATCAGCCCAAAACAGTAATAGTTAGGCCACAATGATCTTGCCAGCAAAGTGTTTGACAAAATGGCCGAAAGAGAAAAAGTTTTGAATTTTGGTTTCAAAATTTTTGGGTGATCTCCACTAGTTCTAGGTAGTCTCTAGTTGCAAGGGTTTTGAAAGTGGAGCTCAAAAAGATGGTTTTTGAAATATGGGTGATCTATGCATATGCATTAGATTCAATTTTCAAATGCCATTTAAAATAAGTAAAAGAATGTTTTTAGCAGATCAAAAGGTGGGCCTTGGTACCTCATTATGTGTACTAGCAAGGGGTGCAAAGATCAAGAATTTTTTCTGTTAAGAAATGAGTGCTAGGAACACTCAAAGTAGTGTAGTGGATTAAAATGGCCCAAATAACCATTCCTCCTTTTTTATTCTTTTGATTTGATTTTCTTTAGGAAAAGTTTGGGAATGATGTAGATGATGTTTAAATCACCTAAGAAACATTTTACAAGCATTGGATCACTTAAACAAGGCACTTCAAATCAACTCCTATTTTAAATGCACACACATATGAATGCTTTCATTTTAAATTTGGAAAAGTTTTTGTTAACCCTATTTTTGGATGATTTGATCTTGATAAGCTTGGATTGAAGTTTTGGGATGTTACAGCTGCTCGCTCTTGTCCTGATGTTCTTAAAAGTGGATAAGGTGGTCGGCCGGTACCGTGCCCTGCTCCGCTTCGACGGGCCTACACGTGGGTGACCTTGGGCCTCTGCGGTAGAATCCCTTATTGTAACACCCTCAGAATCGGCCCTATGCAAGTTTTAGCGAATCCCGCCAAACCCGCATAGAAACGATTCAAAGGTGCCCACCAGGCACTTGCGTGCGGGTGAAAAACGAAGTAATATCATTACACATTAGTCCACGATGGAACCCACAGAACATATATACAACAGCGACTCAAAGAGTCAAGAATACACCTATACAATACAAAGATCCGAATCACCTTGAAAACGACACAGCGTCCGAGTACGGACAAGATGCAAATTGAGCTAAGAGCCCTGAAGAATAACCAATGGCGTCCATAACCCTGCCCAGGCCAAGCCGGAAGGGTAACCCTGCTAACGACGTCGAGCTCAAACCTGCTAAACAAAAGGGGTGCCGACAAAGGGCAAAGGAAAAAGAGGAGCTTCAGTACTGAGGCCAGTACACGGCGAGACTAGAATTCGGCGGTCCTCGCCTACATAGGTATGGTGGACTGAAGCGGCAGCGCGGCATGCACTAAACAACCTATAGAGACTCGAGATAACTATCGGCTATCAGAGAGGGATAAGAAAGACCTATCCGGAACCAACCTGATACTACCACCAAACATACCCATCCTGGTGTTTCCCCCTCGAGACCAAACGAGGAAGTCAACCGAGGAACTCACACCGTTGGCAGTTTTATTCATTCCGTTATAGTTGCGGCAATTACTAGTCAAATATAGATAGCATGAGTCATCCTGATATAATAAGCAGTGGGCAATTTTAGTTAACCATTCCGTTGTAGTTACAACTCTTACTAGTCAGATACGATTAGCATGTGATAACCCAAACCCAACAGTTGTTGGTACTTTTATTTAGCCATTCCGTTGCAGTGAAACTGATTACTAGTCATATCGGATACAAGTCAAATTATAACAGTAACTTTAGTTATAGTTGTCTATGATCGAGAACTATGCTCCAAGTCGTCCATAACCGCGGACACGGCTTTTCGAAAAGATTTAACCCTGCAGGGGTGCACCAAAGTATCCACACGCACTTCGACCCTTTTTGCCAGATCAGTTAACATACACCCATCGGTATGTCGGCGGGGCCTAAGTCATGACGTTTCCCAGATCCAAAGCAAGTACATGGGGGCCACCCCACTAAGCTACCCGCAACGAAGTCGGCCGGTCTCCGAGACGGACTCAGGGTTTGCGCCAGTGGCTGTAAACGACGGGGAACCCGAAAGTGTGACTGGGCTTGTCGATACCGCGAAAACACTCCGCTTCCCTAAACAGTACAGGTGCAGTACATCGCACAATTTAAATTAAGCAGTAAAGCATGGCATAAGTACAGAATAGTAATAAAGCCCAAACTACTTTGTGGCCCCCAGTACAATACTTTGAAATCAGGTACTAATCGATGGAGAACTCGGAGTTCCGTGTCGGTGATCTTGGCGTCCGGGTCCTCGGCGAACTTGGCGTCCGGGAAGGGTACTTGTCACACCGGGGTTCGGTCTTCGGGGTTTGGACTCCGGTAGAAGTTCTTGTCATTCCCTGACGAAGATCTTGGTGTGCCCTCTCGATCATCTGTGGCCAGCATCGGGTTGGTCTTGTCCGTGAGGAGATCTAGGCGACGGGATCGAAGAACTTGTTACGGGTCGGTCTTGTACTTGGATTTGGCTTCGAGAAGATCTTGAGGACCTGGTTTCCAACCTCACATCCTCGCTGCACCGGCTCGCACAGCCAAACAGAGCCCAACGTAACACGACGATGAAAGGCAAAAAAAATACACCGCAAGGCCTACTTGGCCTGGCGTGCAACTCCAGGAGGCGGACGCGCTGACAAGGGACGGCGGACGGAGGTGAGGTCGCGCCGAAGGGCGGCCGGAGGGTAGCTAGGCTCGCTGGCGGCATGCGGGAGGATGGGGTCGCGATAGAGGGCTGAGGACGAGATCGTCGGCAAGAGGAGCACGGCGGCGTGGTGTGGGCACGAGCGGGCAGGTGGTGGCCGGCTCGACGGAGGCGAGGCCGACGAGGGCCATCCGCGGAGCTCCGGGCTGGAGGCGGCCAGAGGCGACGCGGCAGGGATGCGGGCCCGGGGCGGCCGGAGAGAAGAGGCGGCGAGCTCGGTGGCGGGCGCGGCTCGGCGAGGCGGGCCTGCGAGGTCACGACGGTGCAGAAGGAGCGGGCGACGCCGGCGAGGGAGAGAGGAGGACCGAGAGGTGCGGCCGGCCGGGGAGAGGGAGGATGCGGCTGTGGCGAGAGGGAGGCGGCGGGGCGCGGCTCTGGCGGCGGCGCGAGCGGCGGCCTCGGAGGGAGAGGAGGGGGCGCAGGCGGCAGCCGGAGGGAGGAGACCGGGCGGAAGCCGGCGGCGCCAGAGAGGAAGATGGAGGCGGGGGGGAAGCGGGGCGAGGGGGACCTGGCGGCGGGGATTGCGGGCGCGGCTGGAGGGACGAGGCCGCGTGGGGAACCGCGCCGGCGGAGGCGAGAAACGAGGAGAGGGAGGGAGAGACGCGCGGTGGGGCCGGGGTTGTCGGGCGGCAGACGAGGTGGTTAGGCGGGGGAGGGACCAGGTGGATTGGGCGCGGAAAGGGAGGTGGGACCAGGGGCGGTAGGTGGGGTGGGCGGGCTGCACGCTGTGTGGTGTGCGTGTGCGTGTGGGGTGGGTCCGGGGCTGGCTGGGTGAGGTGTGGGTTGGTGTAGGTTGGGTGAGGTGTCGCATGGCTATTGGGTGGGGAGAGGGTCAGGCTGAGGTGGCGGGCTGGGATAGGTTGGGTTGAGGTGGAGGGGGGCTGGGTAGATAAGGTTGGGGTAGGAAAAGATTTAGGTAGCTAGGTTTTTGTACTGGGGTGGCCGACTGGGTCGGATCGGCCCGGTACGGCTGCCCCTAAAAATAAAATAACTGTTTTAATATTAAAAAAATGGGGCTTTTGAAAACCGTTGGTAGACAAAGCAAAATATTCCGGAGACCCGGGTTTTGATTTAAAATAAAGAAGAGGCGTTTCAAAAACAAAAACAGGCTTTTCGAAAATAGTTTTATGCAAACAAATGCCAGATGGCATGACGATGCTCAAATGCAATGTGGTATGATGACATGAGTATGCGGTCATGATGATGCAATGCACAAAAACACAGCGATTTTCTAGTAGTGGTTTTTGCGGGGCGCCACAATTCGACACCACTAACAATGGATCTCGCCCTCGAGATCCGCCTCATGGTACCGGCAGGAAGGTCGGCGATCTGCGTCTTCTCGCTTCGTGTAGAACCCCGCGACACCACTAACAAGAGGTCGTTGTCCGTGATCGTTGAGAGAACACTCCGGGAACAACAGGTCGAAGGTAGAGGTATCAACAAATAAAGCCACCTCTAGCTTCGATAGAAAGAGGGAACCGATGCATTCTCATCCACTTCAATGTACAAAAGCGAATAGAAGGGGTAGTCGGCATGGGGGCCAATCCATCACGCACCCAAACTATTACTCTGCACAATCAGTGGAAAAGCGTGCAACCATTCTCGGAATCAGACTAAAGATCTCGACAATCGAGGTTCCGAAACAAAGGAGTGATGCAGACTCTGCATCGGATCTGGCGTAGATGATGTCGTCGCGTCGGAAAACACCGGACGACACGAGAAGGAACAAAGAGAAGTCCACCAGACGAAGGATTCCTCGGATAGCATGAAGACCAGATGTAGCAACACCGTTACCAAAGGAGGAAGCGAAACCCTGAAGGTACGATGGAACCCAACCACGAGAAATCCTGGACTCGAAGAGAGAGAAGAGAGCGGATTCAAAACACGCAGAGGTGAGAGGAGAGCAGCAGAGGGGTAAGGAGTAAAATCAGACCTAATCAGAACTATCCAACCGATTTTTCAAGAATTGTTTTGACACTCTACTTCGGCCGTTAGCTAGGTTATCCTACAGGCTGGACTTGTGGGGTATCGCAACTGCTGCCCTCTGATACCACTCTGTAACACCCTCAGAATCGGCCCTATGCAAGTTTTAGCGAATCCCGCCAAACCCGCATAGAAACGATTCAAAGGTGCCCACCAGGCACTTGCGTGCGGGTGGAAAACGAAGTAATATCATTACACATTAGTCCACGATGGAACCCACAGAACATATATACAACAGCGACTCAAAGAGTCAAGAATACAACTATACAATACAAAGATCCGAATCACCTTGAAAACGACACAGCGTCTGAGTACGGACAAGATGCAAATTGACCTAAGAGCCCTGAAGAATAACCAATGACGTCCATAACCCTGCCCAGGCCAAGCCGGAAGGGTAACCCTGCTAACGACGTCGAGCTCAAACCTGCTAAACAAAAGGGGTGCCGACAAAGGGCAAAGGAAAAAGAGGAGCGTCAGTACTGAGGCCAGTACACGGCGAGACTAGAATTCGGCGGTCCTCGCCTACATAGGTATGGTGGACTGAAGCGGCAGCGCGGCATGCACTAAACAACCTATAGAGACTCGAGATAACTATCGGATATCAGAGAGGGATAATAAAGACCTATCCGGAACCAACCTGATACTACCACCAAACATACCCATCCTGGTGTTTCCCCCTCGAGACCAAACGAGGAAGTCAACCGAGGAACTCACACCGTTGGCAGTTTTATTCATTCCGTTATAGTTGCGGCAATTACTAGTCAAATATAGATAGCATGAGTCATCCTGATATAATAAGCAGTGGGCAATTTTAGTTAACCATTCCGTTGTAGTTGCAACTCTTACTAGTCAGATACGATTAGCATGTGATAACCCAAACCCAACAGTTGTTGGTAGTTTTATTTAGCCATTCCGTTGCAGTGAAACTGATTACTAGTCATATCAGATACAAGTCAAATTATAACAGTAACTTTAGTTATAGTTGTCTATGATCGAGAACTGTGCTCCAAGTCGTCCATAACCGCGGACACGGCTTTTCGAAAAGATTTAACCCTGCAGGGGTGCACCAAAGTATCCACACGCACTTCGACCCTTTTTGCCAGATCAGTTAACATACACCCATCGGTATGTCGGCGGGCCTAAGTCATGACGTTTCCCAGATCCAAAGCAAGTACATGGGGGCCACCCCACTAAGCTACCCGCAACGAAGTCGGCCGGTCTCCGAGACGGACTCAGGGTTTGCGCCAGTGGCTGTAAACGACGGGGAACCCGAAAGTGTGACTGGGCTTGTCGATACCGCGAAAACACTCCGCTTCCCTAAACAGTACAGGTGCAGTACATCGCACAATTTAAATTAAGCAGTAAAGCATGACATAAGTACAGAATAGTAATAAAGCCCAAACTACTTTGTGGCCCCCAGTACAATACTTTGAAATCAGGTACTAATCGATGGAGAACTCGGAGTTCCGTGTCGGTGATCTTGGCGTCCGGGTCCTCGGCGAACTTGGCGTCCGGGAAGGGTACTTGTCACACCGGGGTTCGGTCTTCGGGGTTTGGACTCCGGTAGAAGTTCTTGTCGTTCCCTGACGAAGATCTTGGTGTGCCCTCTCGATCATCTGTGGCCGGCATCGGGTTGGTCTTGTCCGTGAGGAGATCTAGGCGACGGGATCGAAGAACTTGTTACGGGTCGGTCTTGTACTTGGATTTGGCTTCGAGAAGATCTTGAGGACCTGGTTTCCAACCTCACATCCTCGCTGCACCGGCTCACGCAGCCAAACAGAGCCCAACGTAACACGACGACAAAAGGCAAAAAAATACACCGCAAGGCCTACTTGGCCTAGCGTGCAACTCCAGGAGGCGGACGCGCTGACAGGGGACGGCGGCCGGAGGCGAGGTCGCGCAGAAGGGCGGCCGGAGGGTAGCTAGGCTCGCTGGCGGCATGCGGGAGGAGGGGGTCGCGGTAGAGGGCTGAGGACGAGATCGTCGGCAAGAGGAGCACGGCGGCGTGGTGTGGGGACGAGCGGGCAGGTGGTGGCCGGCTCGACGGAGGCGAGGCCGACGAGGGCCATCCGCGGAGCTCCAGGCTGGAGGCGGCCAGAGGCGACGCGCGCTGGGGAGGCGACGCGGCAGGGATGCGGGCCCGGGGCGGCCGGAGAGAAGAGGCGGCGAGCTCGGTGGTGGGCGCGGCTCGGCGAGGCGGGCCTGCGAGGTCGCGACGGTGCAGAGGGAGCGGGCGGCGCCGGCGAGGGAGAGAGGAGGACCGAGAGGTGCGGCCGGCCGGGGAGAGGGAGGATGCGGCTAAGGCGAGAGGGAGGCGGCGGGGCGTGGCTCTGGCGGCGGTGCGAGCGGCGGCCTCGGAGGGAGAGGAGGGGGCGCAGGCGGCAGCCGGAGGGAGGAGACCGGGCGGAAGCTGGCGGCACCAGAGAGGAAGATGGAGGCGGGGGGGGGGGAAGCGGGGCGAGGGGGACCTGGCGGCGGGGATTGCGGGCGCGGCTGGAGGGGCGAGGCCGCGTGGGGAACCGCGTCGGCGGAGGCGAGAAACGAGGAGAGGGAGGGAGAGACGCGCGGTGGGGCCGGGGTTGTCGGGCGACAGACGAGGTGGTTAGGCGGGGGAGGGACCAGGTGGATTGGGCGTGGAAAGGAAGGTGGGACCAGGGGCGGTAGGTGGGGTGGGCGGGCTACACGCTGTGTGGTGTGCGTGTGCGTGTGGGGTGGGTCCGGGGCTGGCTGGGTGAGGTGTGGGTTGGTGTAGGTTGGGTGAGGTGTCGCATGGCTATTGGGTGGGGAGAGGGTCAGGCTGAGGTGGCGGGCTGGGATAGGTTGGGGTGAGGTGGAGGGGGGCTGGGTAGATAAGGTTGGGGTAGGAAAAGATTTAGGTAGCTAGGTTTTTGTACTGGGGTGGCCGACTGGGTCGGATCGGCCCGGTACGGCTGCCCCTAAAAATAAAATAACTGTTTTAATATTAAAAAAAATGGGGCTTTTGAAAACCGTTGGTAGACAAAGCAAAATATTCCGGAGACCCGGGTTTTGATTTAAAATAAAGAAGAGGCGTTTCAAAAACAAAAACAGGCTTTTCGAAAATAGTTTTATGCAAACAAATGCCAGATGGCATGACGATGCTCAAATGCAATGTGGTATGATGACATGAGCATGCGGTCATGATGATGCAATGCACAAAAACACAGCGATCTTCTAGTAGTGGTTTTTGCGGGGTGCCACACTTATCCACTTTTTGGTTCATCCAGGCTCGTGCTTAGAGCGTAGGGTCCGAGGTATTACAGGAGGGGAACTAGCTGTGACAAGTTTGTGTGAATTGAAAATCCCCTGGTAGGTTTTTACAAAGAGCTTGTTCAGGATCTTCATGATGCTGTGTGGGACAAGAAAGAGGAGATTTGTGCATTGGAGTGAGAGATCCGGGAGCTTCGCTCGATACAGGGGAGGCAGGAGCAGGGAGGTGGTGGGGCTCAAGATTAGGCCAGATAGTGGAAACAATTTCCTCATTATCTAGGCATTATTTGTTTCCTTTGCAGTTTATGTTGTCATGTTGTCCAGCAACTGAAATAAGTTGCTACTTCGTGGAGTGTAGCAGCCAGCTTAGAACTTGTTTTTCAGCTCAAAACCTTATCATAAGTGTAATGCCAATAACAGGGATTTATTAAGCGCCTATAAATAATTCATGTATGTGCCACTAACATCCATCAATTTTGGAGACCCCTTAACCTCTCAACTATCGCGGTCCCGGTGGTGCAATTGTTCAGATAGTAGTGGAACAGTCACAATTTTGGATTCAACTAGTGGCCTCGGCCATGTCCAATCCTCAAGTCGCAATACATTTTACTTCGAGTACGGGAGTCGGATTGTTTCGCCCGACAAGTTCCATGCACACAACTCTAGAGTTTAACCAAACTACATATATTGGTTCAAATTCAACACATTATTAGGCTTCTACACTACTAGCCTTCTTCCTCTGCCTGGGTGCCAACTTTCTTCCTCTTGCCTTCACGTCCACTGGCTTCTTCATTTCCTGCCTTCTTCCTCTTCCTGGGTGCCAATTTTCTTACCTTCATGTACCCTGCATCTCTGGGTCGAGGGAAGTCAGGCCAATCAGCACCAGAATCGTGTCCATCATCATCACTTCACTCATTTTGGTTTTCTTCCTGTAGCAAAATCACTGAGCCCGCGGTCTTGTTTCTTACCTTGCACTTACTATACAAAAACAGTATAGGGATTACTACCTAATATCCACAGATTATAAACTTTTTTTTTTGAATGTACCATCTCATACCTAGGTTTGGGAGCATTAAGTGGACAGCCCGCTGCTCTATGGCCTATAAGATGGCGGGTCTTGCATCTGTTTTTGCCCTTCTTGCTAGCACAAAAAGCCGAACCCTTCTTCTCGAGAAAATTCTTAAACCTGTTCACCTGAGGTCTTACTCTGCCCCTTTTTGTAACTGGCTGGCAAAGCTCGAAACTCAGTTGGACTTGAGGCCACTGAGATGGGTCTATACATGGCTCGACGGATCTAGCGTATGCAGCTCTGAACTTTTCCATAGAGTAGTAGTTGGACAAATACAGATCCAAATGTGGTAGAGTTCTTTTCTTCACAAAGAAGGCCAAGGCGTGGTTGCAAGGTTTCCTGGTATGCTGCCACTCTAAGCAGGTGCATTCTCGCTGCTGGATGTTCACAACATCCCTCTGGCCACTCTTGGACATATCGACCACCTCACAGCTGCTGCTGGTTGACGGGAGAACCCTAAGATGAGAAGTTGTTGTACAACAGGTAGTAGCATATGTCCTCTAAGTCTCCTATCTATCTCTCTCCTTATATTTAACAGCTTCATGATCATACCACGTATGTTGTCCATCAAGATATGAATAGGAAGCACTTTTATGTCCTTCACCCAGTTATTCAGGCATTCTGCAAGGTTATTGTTTATGTAATCAACTTTGATGTCAGTGTTGAATTCACTCCTCTTCCATAGTTACGAATGATGGATGGCTAAGTACCACGGAAGTTCAAGGGCTTCCGCAAAAAACTTGCTCATGAATATTCGCTGCTACTAGTTTTTTAAGCTCTAGTAGCAGGAAACATGTAACGAAATACGCTGCTTGCGTAGTGTGAGTACAAGTTGAGCATCAGATGGGCATGGAATTCTCTACCTTCAGCTCGCGGGAACACCTCCTTCACTGCATTCGTCCGCCCTTTGCATGCATCCCTGGATATAGCCAATGTATCCATGTGGCCTATTGATCTCCTGAGTTGCCTCATAAACCAGACCCAATTTTCCTCTATTTCTGTTTCGAACAACCCGAATGCCAGTGGGAACATCTAGTTGTGACCATCAAGTGCTATGGTAGATGCTAGGTAACCTTTCCATTTGCCAGTTAGGAAAGTGCTATCTACACTTAGATATGGCCTATATCCGTCCTTGAATCTGTGGATGCAAGGTTTAAGCGCCATGAAAAATCTTTTGAAATAAATTTTCCCATGTACTGATTCGGTGTCAATCTCCACAAAACTCCCCGGACACCTTGTTTGTACCTCCGCCTTGAAGTTGTATAGCATCCTGAAGCTATTGGTCCAATCCCTGTGCAAGACCCTCAGAGCTTTCTCTTTACCTTTCCAAACCGTGTAATACGGTAGGACAATGTTGCATTTAGAACCCAGGCTAGACTTAATATTCTTCGCGGTCTCCTTAGGGTTATCCTTTAGTATGGACATAGCTTGTATAGCCACTCACTCCATATCAACCATTGAGGATTTCAGTTTGCTGCCTGTCAGACACATGTAGGGAGGGCCCATTTTGTTCACCTGCAACATAGATTCATTTACAAGATAAGGAGAGTCAACTCATTTCCAGAAAGATCTTGCACAACAATTGTAGTTATAGAGTGAAAAGAGAGAAAGTTCGAATGGTTTGTTGCATTCATTGCCCCAATACCCTAATTGCCTTTGACGTAGGTAAGGCTCTTGCTGTGATCCTCCATGAACAATGTACCGGGACCCGTCCATTCCTCCACATTAACCTGCAAATGGCCTCATACCTCTGGGCAATGTTCTTCAGTCGATGAACGTCGAACTCCCCCTTGATACAAAAATACCGGAATGACATCCTGAACTCATGCATGCTCCTGAACTCGGTGCCGACCGAAATTATAGGGTACTCATGGTCATGTTTCATTTCTTCTACATCGACACCCAAATCATCGACTAGAATGCTAGCCTCACCGTTAAGTTCCTCGTCTATTTCATCATCACCAGATTCTTGATCCTCTACAGTGCCCTCTTCTTCATCTGATTCAGAATCTTGGCCCTCGTCTCTAATGCCTAATACTGCACACATCATATTGACTCCCAGGGGTGGGATTGCACCATCATCTCCACCTGGATGGACCTTCGTGCTGGCATTATTACTGGACCTCAGCAGTGTGTTCTGCTTCAAATTAGCATTTTCTGCTACCACTGGGTGTCGTATCCTCCGTGCTGGCCATCTTAGCCTTTTTGCTACCACTCCTGGGTGTGTTCACCACCGTGCTCGCCCTCTTAGTGTTTTTGCTGCTACCATTTGGTGTGGCATTTTGACTAGATCTCAGGGGTGTACTCTGCGACATGGTGCCTTTTTTCGTGCGACTCTTGGGCATCCTCTTCTCTAGCATGGTCTCCTTGGTGATGTTCTTCTTCGGGGTTCCCTTTCTGGGGATGCTCTTCCTACTCCTCTTTATGATGCTCCTCTGTAAGACTCTCATCTGTTCGAAGCTATCCTCAGTCGCACAATCCTCAGTGACGCCATGGATCAGGTCACACATGCCTTCTACAAGTCCATCATCTCTATTGTCGAAATTCAATTCATCTCCAACCATTTGCACTATCAAGTGGATGTACACTTCACCTCTATAATGTTTCTTTGAAAATGGTACGGCTAAATCACCGGTATCTTCCAGTTTTATAGCCTTTTTGCTCCTGTAACAATAATATATCAACTGTGCTACCTGGGAGGACCCCCATAGCACCTTCACACGTAATGATGCCATTAGGTCAGATAACTCTACCACTTTAGGATCATATCTGCCAAGGATTACATCAATATCATCATAGATTTTTTCTATGCCATGATCTAATTTTGCATTGAACTTCGTGACACCGATATGAATGATTACTTTGCCATCATCAGGTTCTATAGGATTGAAACCTCCGAGAGGTTCGAGAGGTGGAGCGGCACCATCAGATCCATCCACAATGCCACTGTCGCCATCACCAGCGTCATCGTTAGCTGGAGCAACCTCGGTGGAAGTATCAGGACGAGGAGCAAGGCGAGGGCCCTTAGCAGCGGGAGCTACAATACCTGGTGGACAGACAGGGCCACGGCTAACGGCAACCACAATAGGAGCAGCTGCTGCCACGCCACATCGACGATCAGGAGAAGTTCCCACAACATCAGTGTTTCGAGTGCTAGCAGAGTCCAGACCATGAGCTATATCAAGACCAGCAGCCCGCTGAACTTGAGCACATGTTCGAGGAGGAGTAGCAAACAAGGCAGCTGTCTTGGCAACAATAGTAGGGCAACCTCCAGAAGCCTTAGTTTGTTCAATAGTAGCAGAGATTGGGTCAACAACGGCCAGATAAACAACAACACGGGGACGGACAGTACTAGCAGATTCCAGAGTAGGGGTTTGCACAAGTTGAGCACAGTTTTGAGGAGGAGCAGCACACAAGGCAGCGGTCTTGCCAACAACAGCGGGGCAGCCTCCGGAAGCCTTAGTTTGCTCAACAACGGCATGGATTGGGTCAACAATAGCCATAGCAACAACACCACGGGGACAACCAGTATCAGCAGATTCCATAGAAGAGTTTTGCACAACGGCAATACGTGGACTCCTACGAGGAGGTTGCCTGACAGAAGCATGCTGCGAACGAGGAACCACATTTTGCTTAACAGCAGTAGGGGTTCGAGTTAGACCACCCTGTCCAATAATAGCTGGGTGACTCCCAGTAGTTGCAGCTTCCACATCCAGTATTTTACAATTCTGCATAAACACGCGAAGCCTAAGAAACTATTTCATCAACCCAATTAGTTGACTGTCAGATGTTATAGGAACCATGATGCCTCGTTCATCCATGAAGCTGAACCGTGCAGTGTGCTCTGGCCCCATTTTAGCATGTTCACACATAGCAGCAACCATACCAGGGATAGTGCATAACTACGCATGCGCTACTTTCATCTTCAGACTGCGAGGTTGATTCCACTTGCTCTTCCCATCTGCTAATTTAATTTGGTAGCTGTAGAGGGTGACCATAACCGTGTATTTGGGTTCAGTGGAGATCCTACTTGACAGAAAATTGGGGACAAACGATAAGAATTGTTTGTCAGCGTTGTGCTAGCAAACAATTCGAGGTTCGATCTATCTCTATAATGCCAATAGCCAGTTAGCAGTTATAGACACTACAAATAGCAAAGAGAAGAGTAGCTCACCCGAAATTAGCCACAACTAGTTCTTCCTCGGTAATAGGATCTGCCATCCTTCATGCTGCTCAGCTCGTCGGTGGAAGAGGCGGGATAGAGCATCGCAACAGTGGGCACAACATTTGGCATTGGAGCTCAGGATCAGCGAGTGGGCGCAGCAACTTAGCGCCGGAAGTCAAATGTCCGAAGGGATCGTTCTGGTTGGAGGGTGGATTCCGACGCCACTGGTGCTAGGGTTCATGCGAAAGGAGGGAGTGGATTTGTGCATTTGGTCAAGGCACCAAGCCCCTTAAGTTCCTCGTTTTGCCTACGTGGTTGCCGCATTGGCGACCGCGTCACAGATAGATTACTGACATGGGGGTCCCGACCGTCTACTTCACGGGGCCATTTGACGGAATGTTTGGATTTGGTAGTGGTGAGATGAGTTTGCCTTGAAATGGCCCCTCTCGGTAGTTGGCAGCCCAACTTTGCAAAATGCGGCAATTTCAAGCAACTCAGGCCTTGTGATGCACTTGCCCAGGAACTTTGGGGCCGCAAACGAACAAGCCCCTGTATGTATGCCATGCTTTACTGCTTTATTTATGATTGCACGTGGAGCACTTGTACTATTTAGGAATGTGGAATGTTTTCGCGGTATCGACAAGCTCAGTCACACTTTCGGGTTCCCAGTCTTTTATAGCCATTGGCACAATCCTTGGGTCCATCTCAGAGCCGGCCACCTTCATTGCGGGTAGCTTAATGGGGTGGCCCCTTAAAATAATTTATGAATCCTGTGAGTGCATTGTCGTGAGGCCTCGTTGCTTTTTATTTGGTTCTTCCCGAGGTTGATCGTGTGTATGTTGCTATTTATGCTCCCCTGCAGGGTAAATATTTTTGAAAGCCGTGCCTGCGGTTATGGACGACTTGGAGCATAGTTTCTCGATCATAGGCAAGCATAACTAAAGTACCACCTTTAATTTGACTAAGACATGACTAGTAAATAGTACAACCCTCATGGAATGGTTAATAAAATTGCCAATGGATGGGATGTGCTTCCGCCTTATTGTCGGTAAGCAAGAAGGAGGGTGAGCGATGTTTATTTATGTTGCTTATATAACTATCGTTATTAATTAACGAGCGTCCATCCATATCTAGTTGGGCGGATGTGTAACGTGTCTCCATAGAACTGTTTAGCTATTATCTTTCGCTGCAATTGTGTCACCCCTAGGTTGTTCCCTTTAGATGAATTAAGAATTGCTGAGTATCCCTAGTGTCTCACACGATAAATATTTGGTTCAGATGGACATGTATACTCTCAGGAAGGTTACTAGGTTGAAGAGACCGATGATGGTGGCAACGACTGTCAGGTGTAGAGATTCCGGGGATGGAGATCCATGAGATCTATGGGCGAGATGTGCTTATTTTAGGGGCATTTTATGCCAATTTACTTCTTGTCCGTACTCAGATTTTGTTTTCCACTTCCACTTGATACTCTGATGTGTGATGTATGAGGATGTATCCTAAACTATTATATCTACCTAGAATATTTGGATCTTGCCGTATGGCGTTGAATATTTCTATTTCTATTGTTTTTAGATGGCCTGACTCTGATGTACTATTGTATATTGCTGACATACATACTCATTTGTGTATGTTTCTGATCGCTTTACCTATCGACTACGCTGTTCACACCTGAACCTATGATCATAAAAGTGGGTGGGATGGTTGGCCGGTACCGTGCCCTACTCCACGAGGTGGGCTTACTTTTTGTGACTGCGCGGCCCCATGGTAGTACGTCGTGTCCACTTTTTGATCATACCGGCTTGTTGCTTAGAGCGTAGTGTCCAAGGTATTACAATTTGAAGGGAATATGCCCGAGAGGCAATAATAAAATGGTTATTATCTTATTCCTTGTTTATGATAAATGTTTATTTTGGATGCTATAATTGTATTAATTGGAAACTTTAATACATGTGTGTTTCATAAACAAATAAAGGGTTCCTAGTTATGCCTCTCTTATAAAATAGCTCATTGATTAACAAGATGATCAAGGTTTCCTGATCATGGACATTGGATGTTGTTAATAACAAGGTCACAACATTGGTTGAATGGTGTGATGAACATTCATCCTAAGTATAGCAATACAATCGAAGTAATTGTGTTTAAATTGCTATAACATCATACAAAGTAATTCTAGTTCTTAGACCATGAGATCATGTCAATCACTAACACTAGAAGAGTAACTTGATAACATCAAATGTCACACCATAACAGGGTGACAATAAAGGTGGGTTCAGATACTGCGAAGGTGTTATGTAGAGGTTCATGGATCAAGAGTGGGATTGGTCCATCCCGATGACAAATAGATATGCTCTGGGCCCTCTCGATGATATCACATTGAGATAGCTTGTAAGCAAGTGATGTGATCACTAGAATGTTATATCACGGGACGAGAAAAGAGTGCATGTCAGTAATGGATCAAACTAGGTATGGAGATACCGATGATTGAATCTTGGACATGTAATATATTACGATACAAAGGGATTTAGTTATGATGTTAAAGGTTCACACGATCACTAGAGTCATCGTTGAATGTGTGGGAGTTAGTACGGATCTCCAGGTCTCGCTGCTGATTATTGATCGGAGAGGTGTCTCTATCATATCTGCATTATTCACGAACCGTAGGGTGACACACTTAAGGGATACCGACACGATTTGGAGCAAATATGTTTCAGATAAATATTTAAGAAAACGCTGGAATCATTTCAATGGAAACCAGAATTGTTTCGGGCGAAATTGCAGAAACTGGTTCTGCATGTGATATTGAAATGTTGCAGGGGGTTTTATGTGAATATTTGTTAAAGAAAGTAATTAACAAAAGTATGAATAAAATAAATAAAATTGTTTTATTAAATGAGATATGCATTAAGTAGAAAATTAATGCAACTTTGAGTGGAGATGGAATTAATGATAATGGTCTAAGTGGAAGCTCCAGTCACCATTATGGAGGGAGAGGCGGGGGCACACCATGCCCATGCGCATGGAGCCATGGCGGATGCCCCCTCCTCCTCCACTCTCACACCTCCTCGTGAAGGATCTTTCTCCCCCTCTAGAAATTATTCCCCATGGTCTCGAATTAGCGAGATACATGTTCTCGGTGGCTTTATCTAGAAAGGAGTTACTGCTTCCGCTACATCACTAGAGTGAGGACACGGAGGTTGTCGGGGTACTGGACGTGTGTGCGATCACAGATGCACCACTGCTTTGCGGTGCTGGACTTGCTGGTGCTCTAGACTTCATCACTATCTTGAGATCGTCAAGTGTATGACTACATCATCCATGAGTACAACCTCGTAACGCTTTGTCGCTCTTCAAGGGTATTTTCTCTATGGATTTATATCGACCCATTGATTGTATCTAGGTAGATAGATCTTGGTGCTTAGTCGTTCACATCATAGGAATTTTTTGTTTTCTATGCTGTGAACCCAACACAATTGGTATCAGAGCCATTCCGCCCTTCAGGGTCTCAGCCAAGATGGTCGTTATCAGTGTAGAAAATATTTCGGTAGCTATGTATACTAGGGAAAAACTAAACGTGAGAGTAGGACTGCTTCCATTTTTCTTATTACCCACCCACCCACCCTTTTCTGGTAAGGAAGTGTAATGTTTATCAATCCTCTTCTAAAAATTCAAACTAGGATTGATGTGTTTGGGGTTTCTGTAGTTCCATAGGATGTGTGTGTAATTCTTTGTCTATCTGTTACATCCAACCTTGTTGTTGCAATCTGGCTTGGTTATCAACTATTGGTACATTCCATACCGATAGGCTTATTTGTAAAACGATGCAATCTATCTGACTCTTTGTGAACCGATGCAATATGTCCAACTCTTTATTAACCGACGCGATATTGTTAAGGGTGTTATTCCTGCATACATGCTTTCATAGAATGTGGAGTTGCTAATCTCTATCTGTTAAGTGGTTTTGCGCATGTAGTTGGTATTTTAATGACGAAAAATGCGGATTTTTTCTTTGATAGATTTGTGTTTCCACACTCCTCTTCAGTTGTGTGTGATACAAGATTCACCTTCTTTATCGGCATGACCATGCAAACTCAATCTTTTGCTACCAGCGCTTCAATCTGGAGTTTTACTGCATCTTCAAATTCTTTTGGGCTAAATACATAATTGGTGTCAATCCGATGCCTGCAATTGTAATTTGGTTTTCAGTATAGCTATATGACACTTATCATGAGTGGAATATGGTTAATGCTATCAACTTAATCCTCCAAATGATGGCGGTTATTTTCTTGTGATTTTGAGTTATACCGTGATCATATCTATATCATATTCAAGTATCTTTGGCAATCTGAAGATTTCTTAAGGCACTATGATGGATTTTCATCTGATTGGCCTCCTTCACCTCTTTTGAACTCCATATCTGCAAGGTTCTCTTGGATACGATGGAATCCCATCCTTTCATATCTGATAGCTTTGCTTAATGTATGAGGTATCATTGCTTCTTTATCCAAAATCTCTTTGTCTTCTCAAACGGTGATCCGATCAACTATGTGAATCAAGTGGTCATATCGTTTTCTCCTTCGAAGGGCCAAATAATCTATTCTTTCAATGCATCTGTTTCAACATGAACCCTTGCTCTTAATGTTGATCTTTCGAAGAGCGTTGATCTTAGAAAGTGTTTCGAGCATTCATTCGTTTCTTCCACCTCTTGAACTTGGTATTCTTGGAATATCTTGCTAAATTCGTGGTGGTATATCTTGACGATATTCTCTCCTATTATATATCAATGGAATATCATTTTCTTCCCTTTCTCTCAAACTTTGTGAACATCGCCTTGTGCAAAGTTCTCAAAGTATGAGTCCTGACTTTTTAAAGTCACCTATCTCGGCCACGTCCTTTTGCTAAAGGCATCGCTACAATTCTGGAATCATCAAATCAACTATCAATCCTCAACCATCATCAGGATTCAACCATCCAGAGTTTTTCCTTGTTTTGGCAAGCTATCATCATCGTTCCGCTGGAAATTTCCTCAACACTGCTAAATCTATCTCGGATATTCTCAAGAAGGATGATAAACTCTACTGAACTTCCGCTCAGCAACAAATATTTGGAAACTCTCTCGCTTTATCTTTTGTTCTCAATCTGAAAGAAGCCACGACAATTTACAAATCTTTCATAATCCTTCTATTCAAGTTGGTGCTATCTTTTCTCTGTCTGTTGAATCTTGCAGTTGTTCTTAGTAATATTCCATCATATATTTTTCAGATGGCCAGGGACTTCCAACACGACGACAACATCATAATCTTTACCTATTTTGGATCCAACAAAATGTTGGCATTAAATCTTTGTTTCTTACAAAGCTTCATGAATTCTGCTTGTCAAGATCGTTAGTCTAAATTTCTAAGAGTTAGGTTGCATGATTTTCCTATTCATGTACGAGTAATGCTTTGGGTGTGGGATGGAGTATCTACCATACCACTACTCTTATCATTCGCTCTTGTACTAAATTGGTGAATTAATGCAATTTTTACTCATTCCACAGAAGTTAGAAGGGGCCTTTATCTCTCGACACTTTCACTTCCGTCCTTGTTTTCTAGAGTGTTCTCTCAAAGAACGAAATCAGTAATCTCTTGTTGGTGGTATCGTCTAATTCAAGATGGAGCAAAATCTTCAATGATCTGGTGGAAACAAGTGCAAAATCTTCTCTGCCCTCTTCATTCTATCGGAGCTTGACATCGTTAGACAAGATGGATCGAAGATATATCTGTTACTACAAGTTGTCAATTCCTTTGTATTGGTAACGCCAATTATGGTCGTTGCCATCAAACACAAAATCTATTGCAATAACCTCATTGTCAAGGAAAGCAATAAGCATCTATGTAGTAAACTCCAGATATTCAACGCTCAACTTCTTCATCAAGATTCCACCATAAGCTAATGTCACCTCCTTATCGTGAATATAAATCCGGACACCTCAATTATGTGATCCTTTAGTTATTACCAGCGCAAAAAGAATCCAACGCGAGAACACCTAAACCCAAATATTTTCCATGGTATCAAGGAATTCTATTGTTTGAATGCAATATTGTTTTTCCGAACTTCATTTCTCAAATCCGAGAGAAGAAACAATGCTATTTTCATATTTATTGATAATTTCTCCAAAGTTGATCTTTTCTTCTAGTCAAACAAAGAATCATCTTCACGTGCATCTGTTGATCTTTAATCCTAACGAGGTGTCTTTCTTTTCTCTCCTTGATAAATCTTCTTTTCAAATTATTTCAAGAAGTGTTCCTATTCTTTTATCGTGTTCCTCGAGAACACCGGAGCTATGTTCATCCTATCTTTCTCATCTCACAAAAATTCTCCAGGTTCTTCAAGTTCGTTGTTTCTAAGAAGAAAAACACAAGACTCACAACAAGTCTAGAAAGTTTTGCAAGGTGTAATGGTTGCACCATTCCGTCGTTCATCAACTTGGGAACACGAGGATCACCTTCGTCCCAAACACCCGCCTCTCCTTGTGCCTTTTCTTTTTCGTAGGAATCTCAGGGCGACATTCTTGTTTAGTGGGGAAGAGTTATAGCATCCCAATTGTCTAACAATTTTAATGCTACTTGACTAGTCTATATATTGCTACTTCCTACATGTTATTTATTGCATCGTCATTATATCATGCTCATGTCACCAAACCACATTGCATTTGAGCATCATATAAAACCCCTTTTCATTTGGTTCCTCGCTCATTATGCATTTGTCTATTAATTGTATTTGCCTCTTGATATATTGTATTTGCTTCTTGATAAATTTCTTCATGCCCAAGTTGAGTTGTGGGCATATCTTTTCTTGACTTCGACTTTCTTTGTCATCACCTCATAATTCCACCATCCCAACTATATATGAGCATTTGCATTCTTTTGGTATTATGTCTAGCTCATATATAATAAGATGGATCCACTTTAAAATTTTCATGCTTCCATATATGATCTCTACTGTTTTCACAATAATAAGTATGTGGAGCCTCATGGCCACCTTTGCATGCTATGTGAATGGAAAACCTTTCTCTAGCTTCCATATGGATTGTATTTGGGTTTATGATCATGGATGCATATATTGTGGCTCTATGTTATGTAGTGGATCACACACACTATCTTAGCCACCCTAAATACATGCATGTTTCTTATTCATTTAGCCCATATGGTAAAGCAAGCTTCAATTCTTTTGAGAGGACTTAATTCAAATGTTTGGAGCATATTAAAATAAGTGCCCATGATGCATTAAAGTTGTTTTCACAACTAGTAGTGGTACTTACTACATATGCATGGCCCATGCAAGCTTGTACCCTCCTCCTTCTATCTTGGTTTTATTTTGTATTTTTGAGTAGATCTTGTTTGGTTTTGAATTCAAACAAGTGGACAAAAATAAAGTAAAAAGAAACCTCAACCACATGCATGTATGGGAACACATGTACTCCAAGCTACATGAAATAACAATACCCATACATGTTATGATTCTCTTTAAAATGCCTTTTTGAATTTTTTTCTCTTTTGGAAACTTGTTCATAGCCTAATCATCTAGCAAACATAACCATCTCACCCACCTACTATCTTGAGGTAATCATGCCCATCTAACTCTAGTTCCTCCCCAAACCGTGTGCCTTTTTGCTTGTGCAATGTGAGAGCATGTGCATGTGCCATGTGACCTTCCCCTCTTTTTGATTCTTTGGGCTAAAACTCCAATACCCAACCACCACGCCAGCTCCCAGGCCCCCCTCCTTTCCCTCTCTCAGCTTCATAATAGAATCGAGGAGGAGAGAAGAACCTCCCCGAGCTACCCTCTCTCTACTTTTGGAAAAAAGCAAACCAAGTCCATGTGAGCTCCCTCTCCTCTCCCTTATCTCCCCAACCATTCTCAGAACTCCAGATCGAGATCACCAAATCCAGCCCCAGTTCTTCCCCTCTCCTTCTTCTTTCTCCACAAAAAGCTCCCATGGCCATGGCCTCCTCCATGCCAATCAAACCCTAGATTCGGCCATCTTCTTCCCTACCTGTTCTGGAGCTTTGAAGGGGCAGCCACGAGCTCAGGAATTTCCCCCTGCTTCCTCTCCAATGTATCGTGCACATCACCATCGCCAGACCTCGCCAGATCATCATCGTCACTACCATGTCCGTGAGGAAGCCGAGGAAGCCGGTCGCGAGCCCCTCCAAGGATCACGTCCACCTCGAGCCGAATGCCTACACCTTCCCCTACTGGTGAGCCTCTCTTCACCCTAGACACGGTCTCCGACGCCTTTGTGCCCTGTGCCGCCGCCACCGGTTGAGCGCTCTGTGCGCGCGCCGCTGACGGAGCCAGCTACAACACGTGTAGCTCAGACCTCCTGTTCATCGAGTCCTAGCCGTTGTTGTGTTACTCTCCTTTGAGTGCAACCTGAAGCAAAGTTGTAGATCTCACAACCCTCTTTCCAACAAGCCATCGCATGATCTAAACTATCGACCACATCCCTGGGAATCTTGCTCGCAAGACAGATACACCTCATAGATCTTCTACATTCTATTCTTGTGTTCATCACGTCCTAGTCATCTGCATGTTTTGTCTCTTCCATATCCAAGCACATCAGGTTGCTGTACTTGTTTTCCTCTTCAATCTGAGTACCCATATGCCCAAAATGGTCCTATATCGCGGCCAGAATCATCCCCGCAAGATTGCTGCATCTCACCTTTCGCTGACCCGTTCTTCAGTATGTCGCTTGGTTTTGTCCGTAGTTAGCACCAGGCGTCTTTAACTAATCTAGGGTGCAACTCGGTTAATAACACCAGCAACTAGTTAGCCCAGTGGTCCGGTCCGCCGTTCGTGATGGGCCGCTAGTTGAAAGATCCGGTGGCCGTCCCTTTTTCTTTTCCTTTAAAATCCCCAGCTGATAGCCTGGGCCCATCTGTTAGACACCTAAGCCCCGCAGCCCGGTCAGATCTCTTAGGCCCACTAGTCAGCGTAGGAGGCTAGTTCCGTATTGGTGACGAAATATGGTCAGCTTCAAAAATTCAATTCAAACTTTTTCTAAAAAGTCAAAGTCAAACCCTAAACATTGGTCAAGTTTATAAAAAGATTTTTGAAAAGATTCAAAAACCAAAGTTGATTGTTGTTACATGATTAACATTATTATGACCTATGTTTATTTTTGTCAAACATGGAAAATAATAAATGATTTGGGAATATTTATAAATGCTTGAGTAAATATAAAATAATATATTTTCTTCACTATTTTCAAATAATATAAATAATATTTATTTTATGATCAGAAAAATGCCAGAAATTCAAATATCGCCATCCAAAATAATATTTGAGCAATTAAATTTTTTGAAATAATTTAAATACTATTAAATGCCTTTTCTTAATAAATGTATAACTTTGATTCTGTAACTCCGAATTTGATAAATAATATATCTAGATCGGTTAGCGCGACGATCCCGTTCTAAATATGCATTCCATGATATGAATTGAAGTATGAATTATATAAATATTAAGAAAGCAGTAAGGAATATGCAAGTAAAACTTGATTAAATAAATACTAAAAATGCTCAATTCTTGTTCCCACACCTCACCATGCCATGCTATGTTATACCATGCAATTGTGCATAGTTCCATTATGGCGTACCTTTTTTTCTTGTTGCATATGATTTAGATGATTGTGCAATCTATTTATTTTAGCCCTTGTGTGTTTGATTTTATCAGGATATCACTGAGCAAGGAGAATATCAGAAGCCTCAGGAGTATTACCCGGATCCTTCCTATTCTGCAACTGAACTGCCAGGCAAGCAATTCCCGATGCTTACATACATATATTACCTATGCCTCTATCTTATTCTTGCATGATTGAGTCACGATTGCATTAAATTGAATCCCAAGTATTCAATAGGCTTTACTTTTAAACCCCACCGAAGCTTGTATCGTCAATCCTATGAGCCATTACTACAGGAGTTGTTTGAGCCATGCGAGTCGTAGAATTTCATGTGTAGGGTTTGTGCGAGTCTTTAGATAATGAGGTACCTAAATAATTTAAAATATGTAGTAAAGGGATAACTAAAGAAAGAGGCACCGGTGGACAATAGCTGTTATTTGGTTTTTCCACGCTCACTTGTGTCCCGTAGGACCCCGAGTACTTAATTACTGTTCCTTGACTATTCGCACTATCCACATTCGGGAGACACTATGGATCCCCCTTCGCCCGAGCTTGATTCACACTTTATTTCTTGGGGCCACAAACTAGTTTGGGGATTTATTACTATCCTATACTTATGCCATGATTTACTGCTTTATTTACGATTGCGTGTGGAGTGCCTGTACTATTTAGGAATGTGGAATGTTTTCGCGGTATCGACAAGCCCAGTCACACATTTGGGTTCCTAGTTGTTTATAGCCATTGGCACAAACCTTGTGTCTGTCTCGGACCCGGCCAACTTTGTTGCAGGTAGCTTAATGGGGTGGCCCCTGAAATAATTTATGAATCCCGTGAATGCATTATCGTGAGGCCTCGTTGCTTTTTATTTGGTTCTTCCCGAAGTTGATCGTGTGTGTGTTGCTATTTGTGTACTCCTGCAGGGTAAATCTTTCTGAAAGTCGTGTCCACGATTATGGACGACTTGGAGCATAGTTTCTCGATCATAGACAAGCATAACTAAAGTACCACCTTTAATTTGACAAAGACATGACTAGTAAATAGTGCAACACCCATAGAATGGTTAATAAAATTGCCAATAGATGGGATGTTCTTCTGCCTTCTCGTCGGTAAGAGAGAAGGAGGGAGAGCGATGTTTATTTATGTTACTTATATAACTGTTGTTATTAATTAACGAGTTGTCACATCCCAAGATTTTAGAAATTTGTGACTAGAAAAAAAATACATTTGCATTGCATTGGCATGGCATTTTGCATTCATGGGAATTTTTGGATTGCAAATCACTAGTTTAAACCCCTAATTTGAATTACTAAAATACTCCTACAAAAGTTTTATACATGTGTTTTTATGAAATCACAACATTGAAGTAGGCAAATTCATGCCAAAACTGATCCTAAGATGATCTACTGAATTTTAGAAAAAATCAGAAACAAATTTCATATCATTTGAAATTAATATGGAAAAGATATTAAGAAAAGAAGAAAACATAAAAAAACCTAAACTACTCGGAAGCTGCCAGCCAGCCTAGCCCACCTACTCCCTACTGCCACCGCGCGCACGAATGAGCAACAGCAGTCACGGCCCTTTTCTACCGACCGCGCAGCGCAGCGCCAAAAGGCCCAAGGCTGGCCCGCAGCGGACAGAGCTCCAGCCTGGCCCCCTGCTTACCACCGCTGACTAGCGGGACCCACCTGGCGGTCGTCCCCTTCCTCCATCCCGAGTCCAACACGAACACGGGATCGACTCTGAACGGAATCCCCGGTGAATCCGACGATTCGTTGATCTTTTTGCCCCTACCCCCATATAAACCCCTTCCCTCCGTTTGGTTCTTTTTTTCGATTTTTTTTGAAACCCTAGACACCTCCAGGAGCTCGCCGGAGTTTCATCGCTGCCGCCGCCTCTACTGACCCTGGAGCTCGAGTTTGCCACCGTACCCGACCACCCCGACCCCTCATTTGCCTTTGAATATCTTCCCTGTGAAGTACCCCTTCGCCCTCACCGCTTTTCCCCTTCCACAGAACGCTACAACGACGAGGATTCTTCACCGGAGGACCGCCGGAGCTGAGCACGTCCAGCTGCGCTCCGCCGTCTCCTGGGGAAGCTCCGTCCGCCTCCAAGACCCCCATCGGAACCGTCGCCGCCTCTCGCATCTCGTGGACCACGCCACCATCATTGGAGACCACCGGAGGCACCGCCTCGATGACCGCCAGAGCCGCCGCCGCCGCCAGACAACGTCGTCGCCGGTGAATACCGGAGGATTTTGTTCCCGTCCATCGGATCTGGGATGGATGCTCCAGATTAGATCGTCACCGAAAGGGTACTGGCCACTCATGTCACGTCGCATGGCACGCGCATCTATGCTGCGTCAGCATTGACCTGCTCAGTCAGCAGCTACGTCAGCGTGGCATAATCCGGGAATATTCCCTGTAATTTCAAAAAAAGAATAAAAGGCAGAAAATGCATTAATATTGCAAAAATCATATAAAAACATCTGTACGTCCAAAAATTGTAAATAATATACCAATGGAAAGCTAATTTCATGTAGAATATTATTATGAAATTGGATACAACAAATACTTGTTGATTTAATTGGTTTAATACCCCTTTTAGTGTAATAAATTCATAGGAAAATAACCACTGTTCAGAAAATTGCAAATGATATGTTCTTGGAATCACAATAATGAGTAGAACCTTATTCTGTATTAAAATCGTAGGTTTATGCTACTGATAACTTTAAGCATATTAAAATGCATTTTGTAGTAATTTAATTATTTAAAAAGATCTATAAGTCCTTTTGGCGTGATTCTTGTTGCCCTTGACTCTAAATTGATATATATATCTAGTAGAATGTTTCCAAGATTTTAAAACACTGTTAAAAACATATGCTTAATATTTTGATTAAAAGCCTATTAACTAGATCAATAATTCGCAATAAATGGTTTTGATGCAATAAATGGTTTTGATGCAATAAGAGAATATAAATATACTATTGAAACCTCTATTAAATTGTCATGCATGCATTTGTGCATTTATCTATGATTGTGCATGTTTGTTTATGTGTTGTAATTGTATCGTGTAGATTGTGATGAGTGCAACGCTTGTTTCTGCGAGGATTATACTCTCGACTCCTACCGCCAAAGCAAGTAGATGCTATTTTGATCATACCTTGTCCTACTATTTTCTCTTATACATGTGTAGTGTATTTCTGTAGATTATGTGTAGGAATTACTATGCTACGCTATGTCCTATGTGTATTGTGGTAGGAATCCCTTGTAGTTGAGCCTCCGTAAGGTAGAAGTGCTTAGACTTGCTGTATAGACGGAGAAGGGATCACATTATGATGAAGTATGTGTTTGTTCCAACTGAAAACAACATAATGTTAAAGAACTACCTGGGCGGAGTGGTTGGATTGTCAACGGAGTGTGAATAATAGTAGGGAATGCCGTCCAGGGTACTGAGAATAATTGGTTCTCTTTGTTAAAGTAGCTTACATGTGCAACCATGTGCCAGTAAGAAATGGGTGACTGGTTGGACTAAGTAGGTCGTGGTGATTCGAACCTAGAGCCAGAGATGTAGTGAATGGTAGGTTGGGACAGGTGCGCAGTGGGGTTTGGAGATCTACTTCCCGAAAGGTCTTATCTTAGACTTCTCCCTATCATCACACAATATGAGTGTGGTGGTACGGGCTGGGTTGGCTAGGTCATATGGGTAAAGTGTACAAACCCTTGCAGGGTGTAAAACTAAGTACTTAGTCGTGTCCCCGGTTACGGACGATTGAGTTGCTTGATTTTGAGACTATGACATATTCTCGCTCATCCTTATTTCCTAATTACTAAAATTTGATGGGTGAACTTAATGGGTTGATGTGAATCAAATGGTTTACGAAAGTAGCATAAATGTGTTTGAAAAGTACAAGCTAGCCAAAACTCCACTAGCCAAATAATCATGTAGATGCTAGATGCATTGTCTCTTTTACTTAGCGTACTTGCCATACATTCCATATATTGACCCTTCGGGACTGGTACGTTTTATGTTGCGGGTTATACTGATTCTGAGTGATCGAAATAGGTCGCGATACTTCACTTGACATTTGTTCACTTGTGGGCAATTTGAAGATGGAGCGTATTATATGTTTATGCTTCCGTATGCTACTTTGTTATTTGAGCTAGCCTTTGAGCTAAGCACTATGTAATAATTACAATTCTGGATCATTCGATGTAATAATGATGCACTGTTATATTCTTTGGTAATCATCTGTACTATGTGTGCTAGTGAACGGATCCAGGGATTGGCACTATACACAGGAACTCAGCCTTATCAGGCGAGGGTGTTACATTATGGTATCAGAGCAGTGCGTTGACTGTAGGATCGTGACCTAGGGTTGGAAATGAAGCCCATATGAATTATAAAGACTATTTCATTCTATCTATTCTCTTCTTACACTTCATTCTAGTATCTTCTTACCACTTCAATTCTCATACTCTTTTCTTTTAAACATAGAGGGAAGATCCTCTCTAGAAATAAACTTGTAATTTTGTACTTAATAGAATTCTTGTAATTCTTGATCTCTATTTTCTAATCTCATCTTGTTTAAACTTGAGGATGAACACTTGTGCGAGGAAGCGCAAGATAAACAATAGTTAGATGATGTCCACCATATAGTTTTGATAGGATTTCGTTTATATCTAGGAATCGATCTTTGCAAGAACTTGTGTGATAGTTGTTTTATTATGTTTAGGTTGTGCTATTTGATACCTTAAAGTTCCAGAATATTTTGATGGATTTCATAATGCATTAGTGAAGATTTTGATTAAAAATCCGTGATAATTTCGCTGTAGTTTTCTGCCTGACCTGTTATACCGTGCGATTTTTCATTTCTTACTGGTAGCTCGGTTTGTGTTCATATTTTAGGATCTGGTTCGTAGTTTATTTTAGTATAAGCATAAAAATTGGATAAAATTCCTGATGAGTTTAAGGTGACCAGAAAAATTCGTGAACACTGCTGTAGTTTCAGGACAGATTCTGTCCATTGCTTTTGAGATTGTAGGTTCACCATCAAACGGATTCTAATCAAATGAAAACTATTTTGTGGATGGTATGCCACTAAAATAAAACTTCTGGAACATAAAAAAAAATTATTTTGGCTTGAGTGTTGTTTGTGATGATTGTTTGCTTGTGTGCCTATTGTTTGCTTCATATAGTTATGAGTAGTAATACTTCTCTAGTCTTTCTATCTATAACTCATCTATGCTGTCCCAACAGATGCCTCCCCGTCGCCATCCTGATGAGATCGCTCAGCTTATTGCAGCACATGCACAGTTGATCTAGGTGATGACACAATTCATGGCAAATCAGAACAACAATAACAACAACAACGGGAACAATCAGCCCCAGGGAGATGTTCTTACCAGGTTCCTGATGCTGAGGCCAGCTAAGTTCTCCTCTGCACCTAAGCCCATGATTGCTCTCGATTGGCTCCGCTCTGTGAACAAGGACTTGGTGACCGTTGGTTGCACTAATGCTGAAAAAGTGAGGTTTGCTGCTCACTTGTTGGAAGGATCAGCTGCTTCTTGGTGGGATGCTTTCCAGATTACCCACCCGCTGGACACAGTTACTTGGGCTATGTTTGAGGAAGGGTTTAGAACCAACCACGTCTCTGCCGGGACCATGAGCCTGAAGAGGAAGGAATTCCGCAACCTGCGCCAAACCAACCGCATTGTGGCAGACTACATAGAGGAATTCAACAAATTGTCCCGCTATGCCCCTGAGGATGTGGACACTGATGCCAAGAGGAGGGAGAGGTTCCTAGATGGTCTCAGTGATGAGCTTTCACTTCAGATATCTATGGTTTCTTGCCCTACATTTCAGGAACTGATGGATAAGGCCAGAATTCTAGAAGAGAAACAACAGCAGGTGGAAAACCGCAAGAGGAAACAAAACAATCACCAGTCTCGCTCACACCACAAAGCTCGCACTTCTTATGATGGAGACTCTAGACAACACAATCATGGGGGCAATGGACACAACCACAATGGAGGCAATGGCCATCACCGCAATGGAAATCGAGATCTCAGCAACGTGGAATGTTTCAAGTGTAACCAGAAGGGACACTATGCTGATAACTGCCTAGAGAGGAAGATTGAAGCTGGAGCCGAGCCAGATTTAACCCCGAAGGCAACTATGAATCAGGTGCATGCTAGAAAAGCACTCAACAAGCCATGCTTCGTGACTAGTAAGTTCCTGGCTAATTCATGCATCGCACTCGTAATATTTCAATATTGGTGCATCACATTCATTCATATAAAGATATTCATGGATAAGAATAGTTACATATGGAGTTACTTAGAGGATCTTTTAAGGTGAACTCACTGGATAAGAATTGATAACTAGTACAAGATGCCACAATTAAATCTTGGAGATTGGTAGCACGCAAATTTCCCACCAGCTGGATTATATTGGATTAACATGGTTTAGATGCAACTCTAGCATGGGTTGGATGGATCAAGAATTAAAATCTGATAGATGGATACTATTCTTTCAACCAGAAGGAAAATAATCAGATATAGTCAATGGATCCATCAGAGATGCCAAGTTTATTTCTCTTAAGGGGGTTAGCCTCGAGAACATCACCCAAACCTTGCTAGCCATTCCGAATCTCGGGACGAGATTCATCTTAAGGGGGTTAGTCTGTCACATCCCAAGATTTTAGAAATTTGGGACTAGAAAAAAAATATCTGCATTGCATTGGCATCGCATTTTGCATTCATGGAAAATTTTGGATTGCAAATCACTAGTTTAAACCCCTAATTTGAATTACTAAAATACTCCTACAAAAGGATTATACATGTGTTTTTTTTATGAAATCACAACATTGAAGTAGGCAAATTCGTGCCAAAACAGATCCTAAGATGATCTACTGAATTTTAGAAAAAATCAGAAACAAATTTCATATCATTTGGAATTAATATGGAAAAGATATTAAGAAAAGAAGAAAACAGAAAAAAAACCTAAACTACTCGGAAGCGGCTAGCCAGCCCAGCCCACCTACTCCCTACTGCCACCGCGCGCACGAATGAGCAACAGCAGCCGCGACCCTTTTCTACTGACCGCGCAGCGCAGCGCCAAAAGGCCCAAGGCCAACCCGCAGCGGACAGAGCTCCAGCCCGCCCCCTCCTTACCACCGCTGACTAGCAGGACCCACCCGGCGGTCGTCCCCTTCCTCCATCCCGAGTCCAACATGAACACGGGATCAACTCCGAACGGAATCCCCGGTGAATCCGGCGATTCGTTGATTTGCTTGCCCCTATCCCCCATATAAACCCCTCCCCTCCAATTGGTTATTTTTTTCGATTTTTTTTGAAACCCTAGACACCTATAGGAGCTCACCGAAGTTTCATCGGCGCCGCCGCCTCTACTGAGCCTGGAGCTCGAGTTCGCCACCGTACCCGACCACCCCGACCCCTCGTTTGCCTCTAAATCTCTTCCATGTGAAGTACCCCTTCGCCCTCACCTATTTTCCCCTTCCACAGAACGCTACAACGACGAGGATTCTTTGTCGGAGGATCGCCGAAGCTGAGCACGTCCAGCTGCGCTCCACCGTCTCCTGGGGAAGCTCCGTCCGCCTCCAAGACCCCCATCAGAACCGCCACCGCCTCCCGCATCTCATGGACCACGCCACCATCGTCGGAGACCACCGGAGGCACCGCCTCGACGACTGCCAGAGCCGCCGCCGCCAGACAACGTCGTCGCCGGTGAGTACTGGAGGATTTTGTTCCCGTCCATCGAACCTGGGATGGATGCTCCAGATTAGATCATCGCCGAAAGGGTACTGGCCACTCATGTCACGCTGCATGGTGCGCGCGTGTACGCCGCCTCAGCGTTGAACTGCTCAGTCAGCAGCTGCGTCAGCGTGGCATAATCCGGGCATATTCCCTGTAATTTCAAAAAAAGAATAAAAGGCAGAAAATGCATTAATATTGCAAAAATCATATAAAAACATCTGTAAGTCCAAAAATTGTAAATAATATACCAATGGAAAGCGAATTTCATGTAGAATATTATTATAAATTGGATACGACAATTACTGTAAGTATTTGTCGTGTTGATTTAATTGGTTTAATACCCCTTTTAGTGTAATAAATTCATAGGAAAATAACTACTGTTCAGAAAATTGCAAATGATATGTTCCTGGAATCACAAGAATGAGTAGAACCTTATTCTGAATTAAAATCGTACGTTTATGCTACTGATAACTTTAAGCATATTAAAATGCATTCTGTAGTAATTTAATTATTTAAAAAGATCTGTAAGTCCTTTGGCGTGATTCTTTTTGCCCTGACTCTAAATTGATATATATATATCCAGTAGAATGTTTCCAAGATTTTAAAACACTGTTAAAAATAGATGCTTAATATTTTGATTAAAAGCCCATTAACTAGATCAATAATTTGCAATAAATGGTTTTGATACATTATAAGGCTTTCCATGCATGTCATAGGTAGGTTAATGATTAGAGAATATAAATATACTACTGAAACCTCTATTAAATTGTCATGCATACATTTGTGCATTTATATAGGATTGTGCATGTTTGTTTATGTGTTGCAATTGTATCGTGTAGATTGTGATGAGTGCAACGCTTGTTTCTGCGAGGATTGTACTCTCGACTCCTACCACCAAGGCAAGTAGATGCTATTTTGATCATACCTTGTCTACTATTTTCTCTTATACACGTGTAGTGTATTTCTGTAGATTATATGTAGGAATTACTATGCTATGCTATGTCCTATGTATTTTGTGGTAGGAATCCCTTGTAGTTGAGCCTCTGTAAGATAGAAGTGCTTAGACCTGCTGTATAGACGGGAAAGGGATCACATTATAGTGAAGTATGTGTTTGTTCAAACTGAAAACAACATAATGTTAAAGAACTACCTAGGCGGAGTGGTTGGATTGTCAACGGAGTGTGAACAATGGTGGGGAATGCCGCCCAAGGTACTGAGAAGGATTGGTTCGCTTTGTTAAAGTAGCTTACGTGTGCAACCATGTGCCAGTAAGAAATGGGTGGCTGGTTGGACTTAGTAGGTCGTGGTGATCTGAACCTAGCGTAGCCAGAGATGTAGTGAATGGTAGGTTGGGACCGGTGCGCAGTGGGGTTTAGAGATCTACTTCCCGAAAGGTCTGATCTTGGACTTCTTCCTATCATCACACAATATGAGTGTGGTGGTACGATTTGGGTTGGCCAGATCATATGGGTAAAGTGTACAAACCCTTGCAGGGAGTAAAACTAAGTACTTAGCCGTGTCCCCTGTTACGGACGATTGAGTTGCTTGATTTTGAGATTATGACATATTCTCGCTCATCCTTATTTCCTAATTACTAAAACTTGATGGGTGAACTTAATGGGTTGCTGTGAATCAAATGGTTTATGAAAGTAGGATAAATGTGTTTGAAAAGTGCAAGCTAGCCAAAGCTGCACTAGCCAAATAAGCATATAGATGCTAGGTGCATTGTCTCTTTTACTTAGCGCTACTTGCCATACATTCCATGTATTGACCCTTCAGGGCTGCTACGTTTTATGTTGCAGGTTATACCGATTCTGAGTGATCCAAATAGGTCGCGATACTTCACTCGACATTTGTTCACTTGTGGGCAATTTGAAGATGGAGCCTATTATATGTTTATGCTTCCGTATGCTACTTTGTTATTTGAGCTAAGCACTATGTAATAATTATCATTCTGGATCATTCAATGTAATAATGATGCACTATTATATTCTTTGTTAATCATCTGTACAGTGTGTGCTAGTGAATCGATCCAGGGATTGACACTATACACAGGAACTCAGCCTTATCAGGCGAGGGTGTTACGCGAGCGTTCGTCCATCTCCAGTTGGGTCTCACATGATAAATATTTGGTTCATATGGACATGTATACTCTCAGGAAGGTTACTACGTTGAAAAGACCGACGATGGTGGCAACGATTGTCAGGTGTAGAGATTTTGGGGGCAGAGATCCATGAGATCTATGGACGGGATGTGCTTATTTCAAAGGCATATTATGCCAACTTGCTTCTTGTCTGTACACAGATTTTGTTTTCCGCTTCCACTTGATACTCTGATGTGCGATGTATGAGGATGTATCCTAAACTATTATCTCTATCTAGAATATTTGGATTTTGCCGTATGGCGTTGAATATTTCTATTTCTACTGTTTTTAGATGGTCTGGCTCTGATGTACTATTGTATTTCGCTGACATACATACTCATTTATATATGCTTTTGATTGCTTTACCTATCGAGTACACCGCTGATACGTCCATTTTGCATCACTATTCTATGTCCTAATTCACTATTATTCATTGATATATTTCGTATTGAGAGGTGATACTTATGTTATTTCATCTATTTTTGCATGGCTGATGACTTTTGGAGCATGGACCGCTACAGTCCAGATTCTGATGGAAAAGATGCTGTTTGGAGGAAAAATTCGTGAAGATCAGAAAATCCGGGAAAATATATGGAAAATCCTATTTTTCTAGAAGACTAAGGATGCCAGAAGATGGAGTGGAGGTGGGCCACAGGGGGCCCACACCACCCCATGGCGCGGGCAGGCCTAGGCCGCGCCTGGAGGTGGTGTGGCCACCCTGGCCCACTCCAACCTCTCCCCTCTGGCGTATATCAACCTCCCGAAACCCTAAGACTCGGGGAGCGACCATAGAAAGATTCCGCCGCCTCTGCGGGCGGAAAACACCGAGAGAGAAAGATCTCTCTGGCTGATAGATTTCTACCGGGGGAATTCCTTCCCGGAGAGGGGAGATCGTCGCCATCAACACCACCATCAAGCTGGACTTCATCGGGATCATCATCATCATCACCACCACCATCATCACCATCAGCACCCTCATAACCATCTCCATATTGCTGTAACAATTGCGTTGAATCTTGCATAGTTCATAGGGGAAACTTTCCTGGTGTTGATTACTCTTCGTAGTTGATGCTATTGAGTGAACCATTGAATTATTGTTTATGTTCAGATTGTTATACATCATTATTCCATCTCTGATCATGATCCATATGATGTCTTGTGAGTAGTTCGTTTTGTTCTTGAGGACATGGGAGAAGTCTTGTTGTTAGTAGTGGACTTGTGTTGAGAAAAATTCAATAGATTGTTATTTAAGTTGTGGTGTACTTCTTCTAGTGGTGTCATGTGAACATCGACTACATGACACTTCACCTATATGGGCCTAGGGGAATGCATTGTGTATTTGGCTATTAATCGTAGGGGTTGCCGGAGTGACAAAAACATGAACCCCCGTTAGGAAACCATTGCACAAGGGACGTAAGGGTCTTAGAGTTTAAAGCTGTGGTTAGGTTTCTACCTTAATTACTTTCTTGTACTTACGGATGTTTGCTAGGGGTATAATCACAAGTATGTATTAGTCTTGGATGGGGCGGTACATTAGCACAGGTTCACCCACACAACACTTAGCAAGCTAAAGAAGATTAATCAACTATATGAAGCGAAAGCACTTGACAGTCTTCCCATGTGTCCTCGAGAACATTTGGTCATCTATAGAAATACAACCGGCTTGTCCTTTGCTGCATAAAGGATGGGGCCACTTGCTGCATTTATTCCTACTGCCTTTTATTTACTCGTACTTTGTTTACTTGCTTTATCGAAAACCCCTAAAAATCTGTTTGCTAAGTATTTGCAGAGAATTCCTGATCCATACCAGTAGCCAGCACCTTCTGCTCCTCGTTGGGTTTGACACTCTTACTTATCGAAAATACTACGATACATCCCCTATACTTGTGGGTCATCAACCGCTCTCACCTAAAGCTATGATCATAAAAGTGGGTGGGATGGTTGGCCGATACTGTGCCCTCCTCCACAAGGTGGCCCTACTGTGTGTCTGTGTGGCCCCCCGCTAGTACGTCGTGTCCACTTTTGGATCATACCGGCTTGTTGCTTAGAGTGTAGTGTCTGAGGTATTACAAGCAGTATGGTCATAGAGACCAAAAGATCATAGGAAAGCAGCTTCCACATTGCATGGCTTACCAGTGTGCCAGAGGCTGCACCATAGTATCCACTGGAATGTGTGTGGTCATGTGGGATCAATGCGGTTTATGAAAAGAACACATGCAATGTGGTCATGTGGGTCAATGACACTAGTGGGATCCATGTGGTTTAGGAAAAGAACACATGCAATGACACTAGTGGATCCATGTGTCAAACCATGGTCACAAAGACCAAAAGCACATAGCAAAGAAGCTTCCACATTGCATGTTGCACCAGTGTGGCAGAGGCTGCACCATAGAATCAACTGGAGTGTGTGTGGTCATGTGGGATCAATGTGGTTTATGAAAAGAACACATGCCATGTTGGAATGTGGGTTAATGACACTGGTGGGATCTATGTGGTTTAGGAAAAGAACACATGCAATGGAACCAGTATGGTCATAGAGACCAAAAGCACATAGGAAAGCAGCTTCCACATTGCATGTTGCACAAGTGTGCCAGATGCTGCACTACAGAATCCACTAGAGTGTGTGTGGTCATGTATGATCAATGTGGTTTATGAAAAGAACACATGCAATGTTGTCATGTGGGTCAATGACACTAATGGGATCCATGTGGTTTAGGAAAAGAACACATGCAATGACACCAGTGAAGGGTTCAGCATAGAAAACAAAAATTTTCATATGATGGGAACTATACACCAAGATATATCTACTAGATACAAGCAACGAGTGGATATACATCCATAGAGAACATACCCTCGAAGACAACAACGCTTTGTTAATGAGGTGGAACTCGTGGATGATGTAGTCGTACACTTGCTGATCTCTAGATAGTGATGATGTCCTTCAGGTCCAGCAGTTCCAGCACCATCAGGTCCATCACCATCAAGTCCAGCACCGCAAAGTAGCGGTGCATCCGTGATCGCACACATGTCCGGTCCACCGAACAACCTCCGCCTCCTCGCTCTAGCGATGCAACAGAAGCAGCAACTCCTTTCCAGATAAAACCACAGGGAACATGTATCTCGCTAATCCGAGACCATGGGGAATAACTAGAGGGAGAAGAGAACCTTCACGAGGAGGTGGGGAAAGAGGATAGGAGCCATGGGGCTCCTTTTATAGGGGAGGGGCACAGCCCCAAGTCCATGGCTGGCCGGGCATGGTGGGTGCCCCTACCTCTCCCTCACTCTTGTGGGTGGAGCTTCCACTAAGCCCACTCACATCAATTTCAACTCCACTCACTTTGCATTTAATGTCCACCAAATTAAATGCATTTTCTCTTTAAATAAAACACTTTTATTTATTTTATTCAGAACTTTGTTAATTACTTTAATTAACAAACATTCACATAAAACTACCTACAACATTTCAATATCACATGCAGAACCAGTTTCAACAATTTCACCTGAAATAATTCCGGTTTCCATCGAAATGATTCCAGCGCTTTCATAATCTTTATCTGAAACATATTTGCTCCTAAATGGTGTCGGTATCCCTTAAATGTGTCACCCTATGGTTCGCGAATAATGCAGACATGATCAAGACCCCTCTCAGATCAATAATCAGAAGCGGGACCTAGAGATCCATACTAACTCCCACACATTCAACGATGTCTTATGTGATCGTGTGAACCTTTAACGCTAGTAACTTAATCCCTTTGTCTCGCGGTATATTACATGTCCGAGATTCGATCATCGGTATCCAAATACCTAGTTTGATCTCGGTACCGACATGCACTCTTTTCTCGTTCCCGTGATATAACATTCTAGTGATCACATCACTTGCTTGCAAGCTATTTCAATGTGATATCACCGAGAGGGCCCTGAGTATATCTATCCTTCATCGGGATGGAGAAATCCCACCCTTGACCCATGAGCCTCTACATAACAACTTCGTAGCACCGAACCCACCTTTATAGTCAACCTGTTACGGTGTGATGTTTGATGTTATCAAGATACTCTTCTAGTGTTAGTGATTAACATGATCTCATGGTCTAAGGACTAATATTACTTCGTATGATGTTATAGAAATATAAATATAATGACTTTGATTGTAATGCTATACTTCGTATGAATGTTCATCACATCATTCCACCAATGTTGTGACCTCATTATTAACAACATCCAATGTCCATGATCAGGAAACCTTGATCATCTTGTTAATCAACGAGCTAGTTTATATGAGAGGCATTACTAGGAACTTTGTATTTTGTTTATTAAACACACATGTATTAACATTTACAATTACTACAATTATAGCATGCAAAATAAACATTTATCATAAACATGGAATAAGATAATAACCACTTTATTATTGCTTCTCGGGCATATTCCCTTTCGTCTCCCACTTGCACTAGAGTCAATAATCTAGTTTGAAAAACTTTGCGTATTGAACACCTATGGCTTTCTGGTGTTGCATATACATGGTTGCTAGTGGTTAACATAATCTGCGGATCTGACAGTTTCAGGTCCATGTGTATTTGCATGTCTTTGCGTCTCTACGCATCACTCATTCTCAAATGAGATGGCATTATATAAATTTGGTCCTTTGGTGAGACCTTTAGTTCGTTCGGGTTAAAATATGTTGATATTATTGTCATACAATATATCTTCATAGTATTAGCCCAATTTGAACCACACCTAGTTTGATAACAAACTACTTAACACAAATGCCCTCCTTTGCTGCTACTATAGCAGTCATATACTTAGCATTTTGTTGTAGTATCCATCACAATGTCTCAACTTTGGAACTCAGCCAAATCCATCATGGAACATCTTTTCCATTACATTGTGCCACCCATAGTCTAAATTGAGATAAATTTAATTTGTATCTTGTGACAAAACTAGTATCAATGTAACACTTTACAATGAACTACCTTTAACTATTTGTCACTTATACATGATATATTCTTAGTTCTTCCAAAGCTCATAAGAATATCTTTACTGTCGTCCAATGATCATCTTATGAATCATTCTGGTATGTGCTCATAACATTTAGAGCATAGGACATATCTGGATATATACATATCACAGTATAATCGATCAAAATCTTCATGTGATTTTACTCACCAAGTGTTGAAACACTTGAATCTTGATACAATCCTTCCCATGCAGCAAGAACCTTTCTTGTTGTTTCCATATTGAACCCTTTAAATATATCATATATGTACATCTGTCACAACCATATTAGCGCCTCAATCTATCCATATAGATACTGATGCCAAATATTCCGGTTTTTCCCAAGTATTTCATCGAAATCCTATTTTAACGAAATTCTTAACTTGTGTCAATAAAAGATACATCATTTCCAATCAATAATATGTACTCTGCATAATGTATTGGAAATTTGTCTTAGTGCCCCCACTTAATTTCTTGCAAATGCAAGCATCTTCATCGTCTCCGATAAAATTAAACTCCTTTAACATTTTCATCATGGTGAAGATTCCAACTCCGCTATGCTCACTTCAACTATTGAAGTTTTCATGCCCTTTTAGCACCCTTTGAATTAACAAAACACTTCGGACCGTATCTTGTACACATCCTAGGTAACCATTCTATTAGAAGAACATTGTTTTGTTTGTTCAACTATCATACACAAAATTATATGTAGTGGTTGCTACATTAATGTGTCAAGACTAAATATCGCTATGAAAGATCAAATCTTGTCATAGTCAACTCCTTGAACATTGCATGTAAACTTCTTCTGACATGTCGACTATTTCATAGATGTTAAAGATCCATGTATATTTCTTTATAGGTCCAAACACGACCGATAGGCTTCACACCTTTCTGGAGGGTCTTCCAAGTTTAGAAACTTGATTTCTCGTGTATGGATACTATCACGGATTCTATGACTTCTAGTCATTTTATGGAGTCAGGGCCCATCATCGCTTCTTTGCATGCAGTTGGTTCATCATTCTCAAAACAATAACGACTTGTTTATCAAATCTCACTATTTGATTCTTACCCGATGCATACGGTTCAAATAGGAACTCTAATCTCCAAGATAACACCCTTTGTAATCACGGGAGCCATGAGCATTGTGGCCGCCACTGGGACAATTTCCAGCGTTGTGCTACTTAGCACATATAGCTCAGGTTCAACAACTTTATCAAAGTTCTATTGTCCTCCCACTTAACTTTTCATGAAAAATTCCTTCTCAAGAAACTTGATGTTCCAAGCGACAAACTCTTTGGGATAACCTACAAATTCTTTTGTCCTCGGTGTTATGGAGGAATGCCCAACAAATTCTTTGGGATAACCTACAAAGACGTGCTTATCCGACTTTGGTTGTAAACATTTTACTTATGCATAGCATACCAAAATTTAAGAAAAGACAATTCGGGTTTTATCCAAAACCATAACTCATATGGTGTCATTTCAACGGATCACGATGGTGCTCTTTTCAGTGTAAAAGCGGTAGTCTCTAAAGCTTTAATCCTTAAAACATAATGTCAGTTTTATAAATGACACCTTTGGTCTTACCATGTTAAACAAGGTTTGATTTGATCTCTCGAACATACCATACTCCTGTGGTTTATCGGGAAGTGCAAATTCATGGAACAATTCCTGAAATCTTAGATGTTTTGCTAAACCTGTAACTCAAATATCTTCCTTGATGATCAAATCATAAACTCTTTTATTTTCTTGTTACAATGATTTTTCACTTCATCTTGAAAGTCTTTGCACAATTTTCAAATGTTTCATACTTCTTCCTTATTAAGTAAATATATAGATATATTCACTCACATTTCTGGAGAAAGCATATGAAGCAAAAAGATCCATCGCATATGGCTACACATAATGGACTATGCACATCAGCATGCACCATTTCAATAAGCTAGTCATCCGTTCCTCTTTGGCCTATGAACAGAGTTTCAATTATCTCGAGGAAAGTTTCACAAGCGTCAATTTGATCAAAATCAAAAGACTCCAAAAATCCATCAACATGGAGTTTCTTCATGTTTACTTTCCAATATAATTCAAACAACGATGTCACTTCATAAGTGATCTTCCAATCATCTGCCTTACGACATTTTAGCAATAATGTTTATGGATGTGATTTCTCCAAATAGACTTGTAAAAGTTCATCCATCCTTTATGGAATACAGTAATTATTTGAACAACCATTGTTCTCGTAATATCGGAACAAAATAACAATTATTAAAACAAATCTTGAAGGCTAGGTTTGACGACAACAAAAAACACAATAACACTTTATTTTTTTTCGATGAACATCATCACTTATTCTCTTGCTAGTTACTTAGGCCGTTGCAGTTCATGAATTGTGTTGTTCTGTATGACACTTCACACCAACCAATTGGGTATCCAATACCTAAGAACCACATTATTTAACAAGCAAGGAATACAACCATAACATGTATATCTTCTATATACCTAAGTTGGACATCTCCAACCTTTTCTTTTCTGCCAAATATTTTATAGATTCTCTTTCAGCATTTCCTTATCTTTTAAAAGAATCTATCAACATGAATAGTGGTGTCATTCACATGACACATAGTACAAAGTGTATATAGTTAAATACTAATACCTTTGAACTTGCACTTTGAAGTGTATCACCATCATCAAATGTTTGGTGTTCTTTCAAAAATCCTTTATTTAGTAATCTATTAGTGTAGTAAACATTTTACTTACATCTTCTATTCATCCTTATCATGACAAATTTTATGATCAAGCTACTATAGCCTATAAGGAAGAATCGCGAGTATAATGTTAATTCCCAAAACCTTTTTGGGACATCCAGATGCCTAGCATCTCCATCCTTCACAAATTCTCATATAATATGAGAACATGTATTTTGCGAAATAATACTCTATCATAATGCAACCAAAAAAAATGTTTTAGATATCACAATATCTTCCACACATGATGGTTTCTGAAACAATTTTTCAGCTCCTAGATAATCTTGATATTAAAACAACTTTTGAATATCAATAATCATGGAGGCAAACATGATACTTTAGATACTAACATTGGAATTCTTACTCTTGATTTAATACTACTTATTAAACTTCATGGAGTAAACAGAGTGTGCTGTAAGTTTGCAATAGGACTTCTAAACTTTAAATTGACATTCAAAACAATATGATACTAGTTCATAAAGTAAATATCCAGAATTCTATAGTTCTATTATCTCAATTAAAACTAAGCATAAGGTAGTAAACAGATGCCAATGACTACAAAAAATTATGAAAATTCACTTTGATTTAGTTTATGACAAATTTGGTTCGACCAATCCAAATTAGAAATGAACTCCCACTCAAAAACGACATCCCTCGTGCCTTTTTATTGATTACATGAACCAAATCCACTACACCAAGTCCGATCATCACGTGAGTCGGTGTAGCTTCAAAGGAGAGCATCAATATGGGCATCACATCAACTATATGACTCATGCTTAACCTTAGGTCCGTGTTCCGAGGCCATGTATGTACATGCTAAGCTTGCCAAGTAAGAACCTTAGTACTCGCGTGTGTAAAACTGTCTTACACCCGTTGTATGAAAGCGAAGAGTTGAGTACACCCGATCATCACGTGATGTCTCAAAACACGATCGATAGAACGGTGCATACTTAAGGAAGAACACATTTTATCTTGATATTTAAATGAGGGATCATCTTATAATGCTACTAAAATGCCAAACTAGCAATATAAGATGCAAACATCATATGTGTAAAGTGAAATGATATGGTCCATGCATTTGATCACTATCATGTGCATTGTGCTATGATCTCTATCATTCCTTTGTGTGTAAGGCCAAGGTCTATGGAACTTACACATTAGGTGTGTTGTAAGGGTATCAACTATACATCAACTTACAACATTTCCATATCATGACACTAGCCCAACAACGATCTAAACTAGACGCCTCTAATTTATCAATTGCAAGTTTTTACGTGGCTTAGGGCATTCGAAGATAGAACCAGTCTTACCTACGAATATGGAACCACAACGATGATAACTAAGTTATTAGCAACTCGTTGTAAATAAGATATTACTATAGTAGGAGAGACAGACACCCACCAGCCACTTATGCAAAACTAGTTGCATGTTAGTCGTGGAACCGGTCTCATGTGCGATGACATGTAAAGTTGGTCCGGGCCGCTTCATACCACTATGCCACCAATATCCAAAATACATGAAATAAGAAATAACATGATCATCATCGCCCACATACTCTTATGTGTTCTACCCATGCAAAGCACCTATGCATAGATCAGGCTCTGATACCACTGAAGGGTTTGCAACATAGAAAACAAAAAATTTCCTACGATGGGAACTATACGCCAAGATCTATCTACTAGATACAAGCAACAGGTGGATATATATCCATAGAGAACATACCCTCGAAGACAACAAAGCTTTGTTAATAAGATGGAACTCGTGGATGATGTAGTCGTACACTTGCTAATCTCAAGATCATGATGAAGTCCTTCAGGTCCAGCAGTTCCAGCACCATCAGGTCCAGCACCATCAAGTCCAGCACCACAAAGTAGCGGTGCATCCGTGATCACACACACGTACCGTCCACCGAACAACCTCCGCCTCCTTGCTCCAGCGATGCAGCGGAAGCAGCAACTCCTTTCCAGATAAAGCCACCGGGAACATGTATCTCGCTAATCCGAGACCATGGGGAATAACTAGAGGGAAAAGAGAACCTTCACAAGGAGGTAGGGCAAGAGGAGAGGAGCCATCGGACTCCTTTTATAGGGGAGGGGGCGCAGCCCCAAGTCCATGGCTGGCCGGCCATGGTGGGTGCCCCCACCTCTCCCTCATTCATGTGGGTGGAGCTTCCACTAAGCCAACTCACGTTAATTTCAACTCCACTCACTTTGCATTTAATATCCACCAAATTAAATGCATTTTCTCTTTAAATAAAACACTTTTATTTATTTTATTCAGAATTTTGTTAATTACTGTAATTAACAAACATTCACATAAAACTCCCTACAACATTTCAATATCACATGCAGAACCAGTTTCAGCAATTTCACCTGAAACAATTCCGGTTTCCATCGAAATGATTCCAGCGCTTTCATAATCTATATCTGAAACATATTTGCTCCTAAATGGTGTCGGTATCCCTTAAGTGTGTCACCCTACGGATCACGAATAATGTAGACATGATCGAGACCCCTCTCAGATCAATAAACAGAAGCGGGACCTAGAGATCCATACTGACTCCCACACATTCAACGATGACTTATGTGATCATGTGAACCTTTAACGCTAGTAACTTAATCCCTTTGTCTTGTGATGTATTACATGTCTGAGATTCGTTCATCGGTATCCAAATACCTAGTTTAATCTCGTTACTGACATGTACTCTTTTCTCGTTCCGTGATATAACATTCTAGTGATCACATCACTTGCTTGCAAGCTATTTCAATGTGATATCACTGTGAGGGCCCTGGGTATATCTATCTGTCATCGGGATGGACAAATCCCACTCTGGATCCATGAGCCTCTACATAACACCTTCGTAGCACTGAACCGACCTTTATAGTCACCCTATTACGGTGTGACATTTGATGTTATCAAGATACTCTTCTAGTGTTAGTGATTAACATGATCTCATGGTCTAAGGACTAGGATTACTTCGTATGATGTTATAGCAATATAAACATAATGACTTTGATCATAATGATATACTTCGAATGGATGTTCATCACATCATTCCACCAATGTTGTGACCTTGTTATTAACAACATCCAATGTCCATGATCAGGAAACCTTAATCTTGTTAATCAGCGAGCTAGTTTATATGAGAGGCATTACTAGGAACTTTGTATTTTGTTTATTAAACACACATGTATTAACATTTACAATTAATACAATTATAGCATGAAAAATAAACATTTATCATAAACATGGAATAAGATAATAACCTCTTTATTATTGCCTCTCGGGCATATTCCCTTCAACCAGTATGGTCACAGAGACTAAAAGCACATAGGAAAACAGCTTCAACATTCCATGCTGCACTAGTGTGGCAGAGGTTGCACCACAGTATCCGCTGGAGTGTGTGTGGTCATGTGGGATCAATGTGGTTTATGAAAAGAACACATGCAATGTGGCCATGCCATGTAGACTTGCAGCTTTGGCGCCTGCATCCATTCCCCATTACGTCGCCTTCTTCTTCTTCTATAGATCATCAATCTATTGTCACGTCCATGGCATGAAGATGGGACACCATTTCCTCCAGGGGTGAGATCCAGAACACTGGCCGAACCTGCTCGGCCCTGCTCTCCACCTCCTCCCAATTCGGAGCTCCCTTCACCATGGTCGCACCCATGGCCTGATGTGGGGACGAGAGTTCATTCCCGGAGGAGATATGTCACCATTCAAAACCTGCTTTGTCCCACTACCCTCCTCCCGAACCAGAGCTCACCGTCGCCATGGTGACACCCGCACCAGCCACTGCGCCTTCCTCTCTGAACCCAAGGGCCACATCCATTGTGTTTGGTGCAACACCAACAAGGTGAAACTCCATCTAGTTTTCTTCTTGTGATTATGGTAGACGAACATGTACAAATATGTTGTATATTTTCCTTTGAAATTAGTAGCTCCATGATGAAGAAATAGAGAGAACCTAAATGGAATGATGATGAAGACCATACTCTATTCTTTGCATTGCATCACCAAGGGCTCATTGACGAAGCATGTTACCAAGAGAGTGGAGTTCATCAGCCATTGCCAAAAACATGGGAACAAATCCATGAGAAATTCAATGCAAATATGTGAAGAGAAGCTAGATCCATGTCATCAATCATGAATAGGCCGCACATTCTAGTTATGCGTTCAAATGTATAAACCATGTATCATTCATAACAATAACACTATCGAAAATGTTGCTAGCTATTTGTATGAGCTATTTATTTTATATGTTGATGACACATTACTTTCCCTAGATAGTAATCTTGAAACTTCAATTAACTTGAAGTGGTTGTTATATTGTCTTAAGCAAAATGTCTGGTATGCACATTACCTTTGTTTGTTCTATGCCGCTATTCTACTATTATGGGTAGGGAAAGAAAAGCTGGGCACATTGGTGACCAAGCTAGAGTCACACACAAATATAGGATTCACTGAATATTACACAGATAGGCCTAACTTACTATTTCACTCATAGTCTTAACTTGTTTGTACACAAATAAGCAAAGATTAGTCTTACACAAATAAGCATAAATGAGTCTTGACCAAAGAAGCATTACTTCGTAGAACTAGGGGAAAACTAAAGATAAAGATAAATGGTTCATCAGATCTGCCAGTTGAGCACTAGGTCCCTAGGGCTGAGGCTGGGGCTGGTGGCATCATTGGAATGAACCAGAACACTACGTTTGGTAGTCAATCATGCCCTGTCAAGTCATGCGACACTACTGATGAGCTAACGACAGGGCCCCCTTGACGTTCATTCGGCTCTAGGTCGGATATGGAGGGTCAACATGATTGGCACGCGAGTGTACAACAAACACAGTCTGCTCTCAACACTAGAAATGTTGGCACCTTAGTAACAACACCAGTTGTTTCTTCCTGGACTCTGGCAGCAGCCTCAGGATGTTCACTGTAACACCCCGGCATTAGAGCTTAGAAATAAGCTGAACACATGTGTGTGCATTGCATTCATGCATAGAAAATCCGGATAATTTTCGCGCTTTTAAATAAAACATGTCAAAGTGATTGAAGCTTCTCTTAACTTGGTGGAACTGAAGTAGATCATCAAGTTGACTGCGATAAGTTTTCAATATGACCTTTGCTAAAACTTTACCTTCAAGACATTTTCGTGACATCGGATTTATCAATGAGAGATAATGTCTAAGAAGATAAAAATAAGGCAAGTAATGTTGGAAGATTCATTTCATGGAGCCACAATTGTGTGGTGTACCATAGATTATTTCGTGAAACCTTAAAGAGATAAAGTATAAGCTAGATATAGACCAATATCCTAACTATTGAGTTAAAGGGTATTATACATGAAGTTTAAAGACCATTAGGAAACCCCAAGGGGGAGAGTAAACAATAAACATTGAAGTGTTGTTGTCTAACTTTCTGACTAAAGGCTAGAGAAGAAGTATAAAGTTATGATGAGGTTAAGCCTTATTCTCATAAGGTTATAAGAAGCCATCATTATAAAGTATTTCCGAGAGTATGTTCGAATGAAAGATCGAAGGAGATATAATAGATTAAACCTAGTGGACTAGTTCTAAAAGAAACAACTCGTAAGTTGTTCTTAAGAAGGAGTAGAGCCTACTAAAATAGTTTAGTGTATAGTAGTAGGAAAAGCCTGATTGGAATGGACTAAATGTGTCCCAAACCAATCCTAAGTAAAACTTTAAAGACATAACCCAAGGGATTGTAGTAGAAGGAGTTATGCTACATATTAGAAGCGACAATTGGAAGTTGCCAAGTATGAAGGAAAAAGATTTGGATACGGGATACCACAATTATCCCCAATTGTGATCACAATGGATTTTGAGAAATGTCGTGATCAATACAAGTCAACTCCTCATTCCGAAACGTAAGAGAGTATGAACTTCAGGGACAAAGTTTATTTTAAGGGGGAGAGTCTGTAACACCCCAGCATTAGAGCTTAGAAATAAGCTGAACAGAGGTGTGTGCATTGCATTCATGCTTAGAAAATCCGGATAATTTTCGTGCTTTTACATAAAACATGTCAAAGTGATTGAAGCTTGTATTAAATTGGTGGAACTGAAGTAGATCATCAAGTTGACTGCGATAAGTTTCAATATGACCTTTGCTAAAACTTTACCTTTGGGTTATATAATTTGATCTAAGGGTAGATCAAATGTAATAAAACTAAGTCACAACACACTACTTAATAAGGAGTACTTGATCTTCTAGAGATCATTACATGGTATTTCCTGCAACAACTCAAGGATGAAGACTTAATATTCTAAAGATGATATCAAGGTATTATCTACCACAAACCTTGAATAGTAAGTTAAGTATATAACTTAAGTAAACAAACCCCATAACTAAACCTTGATATACTTGCTTGCCATAGTTATTCCTACCATGGCATCATGGTAGTTCTTAAACATTAACTCTTACTACAAATAGAGTAGAAAGGGAAGTTAAACCAAGACCATCCATCACATACCCTTAGTGTCATGTTAATAGATGACAATTCTATTTAACCAAGTCCTAGTGTCAATTGATCATCAATGTTGAGTGATCAATTCTTGACCTAGAACTTATTGACTCATAGCCTTTGACTTATTATGTTGACCTTTCAAAGATCTTAAGTAAATTAATAAGAAGAAGGAACTAGTTATGGTAGAGTGTGCCATCATCAATATAATGTGATCCTTAGTGGTGATCAAACCATTTGATGTTGGAGGAGTTAACTCACCCATGAGTTAACTAGAAGAAGTATTTAAAACCCAGGAGTTAGATAGTAATTATGAAGCTATGAGAAAACTAGTAGTATTAGTACATCAAATAATATTCTTGTTAAGACAAGTGGATATAAACTTAGAGTAAGCTTGCTTAACAAGATAAGCCTATAGAGAGACCAATACAAGTCTACTACTTAGTTGAGTATAGATCTTGATCAGACAATTAGAAGCCTAAACCTTGCTTGATCAAGGGTTGGTGGTCATTGTTCCCAAGTCCCTTGAGAATAGATGACTAGGTGTTGAAAAAGAGTTGTGAGTATACCAAGTTAGGCAAGCCCTAGTAAGATGAATCATCTAGCTGGATCATGAGAAGTCAAGCTAGAGTTTGATGAAGTTTAAAATATGAGTTGAATGGAGTAGTTGGAAATATAATAGTTTAACCAAGGTAATACAAGAACAAACTTGTATTATAGAGAGTAATACCATAACTCTTCTAGAAGATTGATATCCTTTGTTATCTGCAGTGAGGATTGTAATATTGTAAACCTTGGATATAGATGCAAGATAGGTTTAAAGGAATTAATGGATGGAGTTAGAAGTAGCTACATTGATGGATTCGTCAAGGGAAGTTTAGTAATGGAAGTTATATAGATACTAGGATAAGACTGGAGAATGAGTATTGTTGAAGTGGCATGACCATGTCATCATATGATGATGGATATGGTGGAGTTAGATGATTGTCTTATTCAGGAAGGTGTGATCTTTGTGAATAAGATAATAGAGATTTATAGAGTATATTTAGGAAAGGAATTCCTTATCTCAAGATAAGGCTAGTGAGGTATTAAGGTAAGGATTCTTTAGACACCTTTAATCAACAGTATATCAAGTCATGATAGAATCATGTCTACCTATTTGTTTAACATCCTAGAATAAAGAGGGTAATTAAATCAATTCCTATTTTTAGGCAGCCAAAGAATAGTAGCTCTTAGTCAAGTAAAGTTTCTAAGAGATAAGTAAAAACCAGATGAGTGTCTTAGATGGAAGCATTCTCCACCTTATTGTCTTAAATACTAATAAAGACCTAGCCTCATATACTATCAATATCTCACTCTAAGATGATTTATTATCCATGGTCACAAAACATGATGGCAATATGTAATAGCCTTAATACTCATCCATATCCCTAATTGAATATGAGTATTAAATCCTCTCAAAACCCATATACATATAGTTATATCACTCACTATTTTAAATCCTTATTATAATAAGTATCATGGAATAAACAACGTCATTTTTATAAGATTTTCTTTAGAAGAAACGAATCCACAAAACCCTAATTATATTTACTTTACTAAATAAAAAGACCTTTCATACATTCATAAATTTCGAAAAGATAAAGAAAAAATAAATAGAAGATTAGTAGAATGAATCTCTAAACCATTTGGAATATTCCACCAGAAATTTGAGGAATTAAACCTTTGAAGAAATCAAATTTGAAAGAAAATTGTAAATAGAAAAGCAAACTTTATTTTCTATAATATAAACCTATTATCATAAATAGAAAAATAAATTCTATAATATAAACCTATTATCATACTTTATTTTCCAACTTAATAAAATCATTAGTATTTATTAGTAAATAATCTATTAGGGATAAATCCCAATAAATACATTCTATTATTAAAAATTCATCAAAAAAAATATAATATATCAAAAATCTTAGAAAAAAATAAAGACTAATAAATTTATTTTATACCTTTTTCTATCACTTAATTAATATTTATTATTTATTAAGTGTTATAAAGTAATAAAACTTATAAAAATCAAATCTTATTATTTATAAGTCATAAAAATATTTATATTATACCAAAATGCTCACAAAAATATAATCTATACTTTAAAAATATCATATTTCATAATTGAGGTTAAATAAAAGGTAAAGGTCTAATAAATCTGGTGTAAACCCTTTTCTTTTATTTTAATTCCTTAAAACTATATAAATATTTACTATTGCCTTTAGCACTATTTGTTTAAAGTTTAAAAATGTAATAACAAGTTCAATTAATGTTTGATGAATTAAAATTAAGTGTATTCTAACTTTGTCCATTATAAAATCATCAAAGTAGTATATTGCTTATCAAGAAAAATATTATGCATCTATAAAATCATCAAGAGATTAACTACCAGTTCTTTTACATATTGGGAAAGCTACTCAATGGTTTAAACCATGTTTTTAAGTAATTTAAGTAATGCCCTTTGTATGTTTATAAACGGTAAGCATTAAAAATAAAGTAAGTCTATTCACTTATAACTTTAATAAAACACCACCTCATTTAAGTAATAATACTTAAATTCTAACTTTGTGGAATATTAAGAAGTCAACCATTTACAATGTGGTGCTTTGTTCAAAACATGTAAATCTCCACCACTTATGCTATGATTGTTTAATGTAGTAATGTTTTCCTCTTTAATTATCTGAGCTACTAAGAAAACCTTAAAGTGTTAGCCTTAAGTTTAAACACTTTTTACTTTGTAAAGTAATATTTTCCTCAAAAGTTATTCTTTTAAGAAACATTAAAAGTAATCCTTAAGCATATCTATAAAGACTCTAATGGATTCTTAATCTTGTTTAAGAAATCTTTCAGATACCATACCCCATTTGAGTGTTGTAGTATTGCATATTACTTATTGTATTTACATATTCTTTCACACACTCTCACAAGCCTTAATAAGAAGCACAAGTGTGAAAATGATATAAAAGTGCAACACATTCCTAAGAACTCAGCACCAGTTTCCAAACCCTAGATCAGATACGACTATTTCGGGGTTTCACGTTTATCAAATTGCATTACATTATTTATGCATCATTGCATCTTGCTTCTTTAAACATTAGTCCTTACCGGACCAACGATGCTACTTTTAGAATTTGGATCTTCTAATGTCTTGAAGATTGTGAGTGCATAATCTTGCAATTACAAAAGGCAAGTTCACACTTGCTCATGTCCTTTGGTTATTTTCTATCAAATGCTTGTAACTCAAATGTTGTCATCACCTGCATTTTAAAAAGGTCAAAAAACACTATTTTCATAATAATTTGATTATGGATTATTTGCCAAATGGTAATAATCTATTGATACACTTCCAGTGGTAAAGGAACATAATATCTGGGACTTAATAACCAATGTTGCTAGTGATTATAGTGCCGTATATTACACATCAACCATGAGATTTGGAATGGGACGGAGAAGTCAGCTGTATCTTCTTCCTCTCGCATGCATCCGGATGGCCAGGTTGTGGTTGTTATCCTTGTAGCATGCATTTATTGGTAATTCGTAGAGGATATGCAGCATATGGGTGGGATCCCTCAATGTCCCATGATAGTTTTGGAATCTGATGGTCTATACTAACCATTGCCGTAATTCAAAAGGTGGGCATGGCGTACACCAAGTGGACATGCGGGGTCGCGAAGGGGGCAGTGATTGGCTTGGATCTTAGACTGGGCCCCACACCAAGGAAGTGTGGATGAGAATGCAACTCGAATGTGCAACAAAGCTAAGGTATCTTGTGGAAAAAGTGACGCACCTCTGCAGAGTGTAAGAATTGTGACATGTTACTCCCTTTTCCGGGAAGGAACTACGAACGTGGCAGGAAAGGAACCCACGAAGGTTCTGGCAACCTGTGAAGGCTGTCGGACATAGTTTTTAGAATAAAAGCAACCTTTGAAGAAATGTTTATGAAAACCTACATTGCCTACGACCTATGGTCTATGGATGTAGAGATAGTGCATCATACACTCCTTTTTAGTGATCTTGTTGAGTATGCTCATACTCAACCGTACCTTCTTCACCCTTGCTAGGTTCTAAGCCATTGAAGACGATGTCAACATCAATTCTGCTCAAGAAACCACCATCGATAGCTCAAGTTCTTCAATAAAGTCAATGAAGTCAACATATACATCAGCTGAATTGAAGATAAAGTGTCTGTTTAGATAGGAGTAGATTCTCTAGCCATAAAACCTACTTCTATAGAGCATTACAATAGCAGCAACGGCAAGCCAAATAGTTTAGATACTAGTCTTAATTACTAGATAGTTCTGAGTGATTATTTCTGGTTCTTCTTTGTAAGAAGTTTCTTTCTCTCTCTTTAACCTAGAGTGTTCTCTAGATCTTTTGTAAAGAGTCGAGTTGTAATCAATAGTCATGTCTTGGACCTGCTGTGTTTCTGTTGTACCACTCTAAGGGATGTAATACTAGTGAACGATGTTTCATTGGTGTTATGTCAATGACTATAGTGTACTACATCATGTAGTGGTATGCTGGGTCACCGCATTCGCTGTCGGGACCAACATTAGCATCAACAAGTATTTCGTCAGCTTCACCACCACCACCACCAGCGGCGTGAACCGGGGTTGCGTGAGCAATCATAGGTTCAACAACTCTAGGGGCTTCGAGGAAGAAAGGGTAGAGGATCCCAAGAAACATAGATTGTCCCTTTTATATTGTCGAATCTACTCCTGACTTGTTCTACTGGGTCTTGGCCTAGACTTGTAGACCTCGAGAAAAGGTGACACCTCAGTGATGGGTATGAAGAAAGTAGTGTCCTCATATGCTCTATTATATCACCAACATGGTGTAGTGCTCCCCTACTATGAATCCACATGAGTTTAGCATCTTGTTTCGCGTCGGCTCCAAGAGGTCCAAGGAACCAGCATCGTGATCCAAGATGAGCATCTACTACTACACCAGAATCTTTGATTTATGGAGCTTGAATGTCACGTGGGGTTGCGTGTGTACCTGCGTGTTACTTACAATCAGTACGATTGTCGCTAACAAAGCTTGAAGTGGAATTTTGAATGGGATTTTACATGTTATATGACCAAAGGTGGATCCAGGGAGCGGTGGCCAGGCCCCTATGGTTCGGCCCCCTCAAGGATATGCAGCAGGGGCTAGCACTAATTTTTATGCTCAATTTCTTTTCGTAATACTCCATCCATTAGCCTAGACAAATATGTGTAATGTGCTGACTGCTCAAGTTTTATGGGACAAGCCCAAAACATTATCCCAAACCTATTGAAGCATCAGGAAAACCACATATCAGGAAACTAATCCATGGGACATATCTGAGGGATACATCTGAATTTCTTCTCTACTCGGTTTCCCTCGACGATCTAGTCAGATTATTTCTCCCTTATTCACCACCGCTATGGCACCGCCATCAGCATCGGGATTTTTATTTAGGTGTCATCGTGACGATGATTACTGATTAGTGAAGGCACAAAGAACAACTCCCATGCGCCTGGCAATTATCAACTATGGCATGCTGTATCCACACGGCATGTTCAATACATGAAGTGGTCGCCCTAAGGTATTATCCCAAATATATGCAGGTTGGATACTGGAATTGCTAGTTTGATTACCCCATTTAATAGAAATTGCTTAGTCAGATCAATTGCAGATTATATACACCAACATTTTTTATGAAGTCTTTAGTGATTAAATAATTATTGAATTATTGTGTTATTGAGCTATTTGATAGCTCTGGGTATAGACCTACACTCAAACTAGTAGAATGTAGTTTTCTTTTTTATTGCAAAACATACAATGTTACAATTTGATATCCATAGTATACACAATAAAAGTTGGTATAGTTCCAGTGATTATATCTTTTATGGTGAATTTCTTGTTCTCCCCAAATGCTCATATACTGATGTGCCGCTTGATTTATTTAGTATTCTTCTACAACCTTATATAGTTATTCGTATTTGTAAAGAAAATTTCTATAAATTTTACCGTTCATGAGATCAGAGACATGTTATTTAACGGATTTGTAGTCGTAAAGCAAATAAAATGAAGCTTTAGTTATAGAAAATGTGTTCGGATAACAAAACTACATATACTTAAGATTTAGTATGATGTTGTTATATACCTATTTTATGGTTGTTATCGTATCGCCCCTATGGTCAAATTCTAGATCTACCCCTATATATGACAACATGACTCACCCTAGGTGAACGACTCCAAAACACGCACGACACCGCTAGGTTCAATGACAACGTAAATGCAATGCGGTGTGTCAGACCAATAGGAGACGACGTCGACATACTTTTCCGTCCATACGCAGTTGTCATGCAAGATTATCTATTCCTAGTCAGTAGGGCATCTATTGAATGTGATTACCTTGTTGAACACCGCTATGACGTTGTAATGCCATTTCCCGTTCACTAGGTGGGGCCTCCATTGTCGGAGTCCTGGTACTAGGGGTACCATGATCCTACGACTGTCCGGCCCAACGCTTGAGCCACGGCGCCCTCTAGAGGCTGAGGCATCCCACGACGTAGCCTCATGAGGTAAACTCCAGGTGATTGGCCTCTCATGAGCTCACCCGAGTCTCCCTTGTACCGTCCACCTCGCGAGGGAGGACTCTGGCTTGTCTAGGTCCTCACCGGGCCTCAGAGACCTTAGAGGGTGCCCTAGGGGCGACTTGTAATTTTATAGCAAAAGGAAGGAAGATGACAAAAGTTGGCAGGCAGGGCCAGGGTTGCGTGGACCGCCTCGGTAAAGAGGAGCCGGACCATCCCCTTTGGTGTGAAAGTAGCATGGATGACACCCGCGCCAACAGAGTTATCCCTTGCCACTTTGGTGCAAGGAGAGGCGAGGGCGGCGTCGCATAGCGGAGGATGGCACCAGGGGCCTCATCTTTAATAAGGATCGTAGGGCAGCCTATAGCGCTAGACCAAGTACACACAAAGCAGCCTTATAAACTGCATCCTTCGTGCAGCAATGTGGTGACCCTTCCCGCCAAAAGATTGGGGGAAGAGGCCCAGCACCCCTATAAAAGGAAGGCAACTCCTACCTTAGAAGGGATGGATCCTTGCAATCTCAAACCCTAGACACCCATCTACCATTGTACCATCTTGAAGCCCCAAGAGCAATACAACAAAGGAGGAGTAGGGGCTTTACCTCCCCACGAGGGTCCCGAACCTGGGTAAAAAAACCCGGGTCACTATCTGTCTTGTGCGAGCTCTGCCATCTCCTTCGTTGTCGGCTAGCCTAGAACGCGTGTTCAGCCCCCTCTCAAACTCAGGGCTCGTCGGACCCCTTGTTCCTTCGCTAGACGCAAGTCTCCGACATTTGGGGCGTCAGGTAAGGGGCTGAGGCACGCTTCCAGGTTCTTCACCAACCACGTCGGCATGTCGGCTCACAACGAGACTTGGGCCGAGCGTGCCCTTCGCCGCGCAGCGAGCAAGGCTTAGACGGAGCCTATCCCTCGACGCACCACCATGGAGCAAACCCCGTGGATGGAGGACAAGGAGGGCTCCTCCTTCCGACCGCCGTGGGAGCATCTTATCTCAACCTGCGAAAACACCTCGCTCTGCCGCATTGCATCCTCTCGCGATAAGATCGACTGGCCCACACCAGAGGACGCCAAGTTCATGGTGTAGGAGCTATTGCAGCACCCACCGGCCGAGTCCAGCCAGGAGAAGAGGCGCAAGCGCATGGCCGAGCTTCTCGACATCGCCGCGCCGAACCAAGCATCACAAGGGGCTCGCACCGAGGAGCCAACACAGGAGGCTACCGGTTCAAACCCGCCCCAAGGCTATGACAATGCCCCCAAGCCTGGCGACACCGCCCCTCCTTCCTGCAACAATAGCCCATGCGGTGACTGGCCCCCTCGAGGGTGATAGATCACATTATCCTAATGATCGTCGCGGTAGGCCAACAGAATTGTGTGGCCCTCGCCAGTAGCAAGGAGGTGCAGAGCAACAACTGCCTCGCTTTCACCAAGGATCTCCGTTGGGTGGTGTGGCCGCACAAGTTCCACCCGGAGATACTGGCGCGCTATGATGGAACCGCCAATCCGTGTGAGTTCCTCCAGCTCTAAACCACTGGAATCAAGGCTGAAGAGGCGATGACCGTGAAATGGAGAACTAGTTCCCTATGGCCCAGAAGGACACAACACGCACCTAGCTGATGAACCTGCATGAGGAATCCAATGGCTCATGGCCCTGTTCATCGCCAACTTCAAGAGAACCTACGGGCGTCCCCTCGCCTACTACAACCTCTGCCAGATGTGCTAGCAGCACGGAGAAACCCTCTTCAAGAGCTCTAAGATCTCAAACTCCAATGCCATCACCGCCTTCTTCGAGGGCGTCAAGGACATCCAGATGAGGGAGAAGATCGGCATCCATGGGGAAAACCTCACCATGGAGGATGAACTCTTCATCATGGCGGAGAAATGTGCCAAGGCCGAGGTCGGCTACATGTTTGGCCTCGCTAAGGAAGAAACCACGCCCAAGTCTTGAAGCTTCTCCTAGAGCAAGAGCAAGGATGTCAAGTGGAAGCCCGCCACCATCCTTGCATCGGAGCACGAGCGCAAGAGCCCTCGCAAGGGCAATAGGGACAGTGAGCATGGGGATCATCCGTACTGCCTCTTCCATAAGAAACATGGGCACCCCACGGATGACTGCTACAAGCTCAAGAGGATACGTGACCAGCGCAGTAGTCAAAGGAAGGGGAGGCATGGCGGTGAACAGGAACAACGGCCATGGCGCCCCTAGGGAGGCGGGCGCTGGAACAAAAACTATGGGGGCAACAACCCACCTCAGAAGGTTCATCAGGCTAATGTCGTGCAGCAGCATCACCCCCACACCACCGTGAAGGGGCATGCTGACAAGGACACTAGGGGATATTAGGAGACCACCAGTGCCATCGCCTGCATCCTCGGCTCTAGTGTCCCATAGACACTTTAGGTAGCTCACTTGTGAGGTTGCAGTAGCACAACCCAGAACTCGTACCCAAAGCTCAGGTGGTCCCATTGCACCATCATATTCGATGTCAATAACCACACTACTTCCACCAGGGATGTGGGAACCCTCCCCATGTTCTACACTCCCACCATCAACAACATCGTGGTCACCAAGACGCTCATAAATGGTGGCGCCGACCTGAATGTCATCTCCACCGAGACATTTGCCAAACTGCAGGTGCCCTACGAATAGCTGATGCCAACCATGCCATTCACTAGCGTGACCCTTGGGACCACCATACCCATCGGGAAGGTGCGATTCGTCACGCTTGGGTCCCACACAACTACCAGACCGAGCTCATCAACTTCGACGTGGCGCACATCATCCTGCCCTACAACGTCATCCTGGGGTACCCAGTGCTAGCCAAGTTCATGACTATCACCCACAACACCTACAATGTTTTCAAGATGCCCGGAGGCAGCGGCGAGGTCATAATGATCCGCTATGGTGAGAAAGAAGCTTTGCACTCCCTCGAGCATGCTTACAAGACTATAGCCACTGCACACCTGGAAGACATGGATGCCCACGACTACATCAGGGGTGTCACAAGGAAGAAGTAGATGGTGGCCCAGGAGTGACCTGGTGAAAAGGGCGGCCTCTACCTTGTACCCACTCGGCAAGGCCCGTGCCTCCCCTTGCATCCACGATTGTGGGAGGAGGCCGGTGCCACCCCAGTCGGCCCTCGCCAACGCAGCGGGGGATCACTAGGATGCTGGGGGGCTTGAGGCTGCCCCCTAGATTGCACCAAGCGCATGGGCAACATCAAACGCCTCCCCAACAACACTTGAGAGGAATGAGTCAGGGGCTGCTTCAGGCGCCCAGGAGATTGGCATGCCTCCTCAGCCACACAACTGACTACCCTGCTTTTTTGAAGGTGACTCCTAACTCCCATCCTATTCAGCCTTATCTCTTATAAGACCCTGTGTAGATCACGATGGCATTGTAATAAGCTTGGACCTCCCTAGTTGTTTTTGGATCTTACGCCTTGTGCCAACCTTGCTTTTTCCCTTGCTTTCATTGGGAAAACATTTTGGTTGTGCATTGCAAAGGTTCTCCTGCATATATCATGTGAGCGGGGGGCTAGGCATGGTTCTCATTGCTAGGTCACTCCCTATCAATGCGAAGGCCTAAAGTGTCGAGCTCTAAACATACATACTAGCACCCACGTTAAGTCAACTCACCCACAATTCTTGGTGCCAATGCCAAGGACTAAAGCGTCGAGCTCTGAACTTGCGGACTAGCCCCTACGATAAGTCACCTCACCCACGATTCTTGGTGCATGAGACCCTCGCACAAAATATACATGGAAAATGAGAAATGCGCAACCTTTCATGATAAACATATGATCCCTCTTCTAGGGTCCAACATGATAAGCATTTACCCTACGGGTCTCTCTCCTCGAGAGTCTTTCGGGGCTGCTCGTGAGGGTATCCCCCTCCAGCATCCACCCTTTCATGCTAAAACTATGGTCCCTCTTCGAGGCTCCAATAGGATAAGAATTTACCCTAAGACTCTCTCTCCTCGAGAGGCTTACAGGGTGGCTCGTGAGGGTATCCCCTCCATCATCCATCCTTTCATGCCAAACCTACAGCCCCTCTTCGAGGGTTCAACAGGATAAGCATTTACCCTATGACTCTCTCTCCTCGAGAGGCTTACGGAGCGGCTCGTGAGGGTATCCCCCTCTAGCGGCCACGCTTTCATGCTAAACCTACAGTCCCTCTTCGAGGGTCAACATGATAAGCATTTGACCTTGGGCTCTCTCTCCTGGAGAGGCATATGGGGTGGCTCATGAGGGTATCCCCCTCCAGCGGCCACCCTTTAATGCTAAACCTACGGTTCTTCTTTGAGGGTCCAATAGGATAAGAATTTTCCGTACGGCTCTCTCTCCTCGAGTGCCCTATGAGGCGGCTCGTGAGGGTATCCCCTCTAGCAACCACCCTTTCATGCTAAACCTACAGTCCCTCTTCGAGGGTCAACATGATAAGCATTTGACCTAGGGCTCTCTCTCCTGGAGAGGCATATGGGGTGGCTCGTGAGGGTATCGCCCTCCAGCAGCCACCCTTTAATGATAAACCTATGGTTTGTCTTTGAGGGTCCAACATGATAAGAATTTTCCATACGGATCTCTCTCCTAGAGTGTCTTATGAGGTGGCTCGTGAGGGTATCCCACTCCAGCGGCCACCCTTTCAGACTAAACCTATGGTCCTTCTTTGAGGGTCCAACATGATAAGAATTTGTCCTATGGATTTCTCTCCTCGAGAGGCTTACGGTGCAGCTCGTGAGGGTACTCCTTTCTAGCGGCCGACATTATAGGATCTCTTCGAGGGTCTTGTTGGCTATGCATCGCTCCACGGTTTCCTACTCAAGAGACCTACGGGGCAGACCACGGGAATGCTCTCCTTCAGTGGTCTCGCTCTCTAGAGGTCACCATGTAGGAGTTCTCCTACAAGTTACGCCTCAGGAGATGCGTGGGATGGCCCAAGAGGGCGCTCCCAAGGTTCACTCAAAACCAATGATTTTCCCTCAGGACGTTATCTATGCGCAAAAGCCCTCACGAGGATAGCCCGCTCCAACTACTAGGGGCTTGGGAAACCAACTTCTCTATCCAGGAGGGCGCAAGAGGAGACCCGGGGAGGCTTCCCCTCCTGACAAGCCGGGTGGGATGGATGCTCTCGTCTCTCTCTCTCTCTCTCACAAGTATCAACGAGTGTGTGCGCAAGCCAGGGACACAAGACCGTGTACCCTTCGAAAGCCCTACCCACACCACGACAGGAGAGTTGGCCCCTGTTGGAATACTCCTAGTGTCATGGTATTGCCGACGAGTACTCCATGGAGGGGTCCTCATAGTGTGTGTTTAGAGACGTGGGGTAAGGCGGAGAGTTGGCGGGTATGAGGTAACAGAGCTTACCCAGGTTCAAGTCCCACAATGGTGGCGGGACCCTACTCCTGCTATAAACCACTATAATGGTAATACGCCGAGTTATAGAGATAGGTTCACTGTGCGAGGTGTTGCGCGTTGTATGCTGCAATTAGAGAAGTTGTGCCCTAAAGGCTCCTGCAGGCCGGCTTATAAAGGCGCCAAGACCTAAGGTCTACAGGGAAAGGTCCTTGCCGGACAAGGTAAAGAGTCCTACACCTACACAAACTAGTCTTCCGTGTCTTGTACTCCAAGGCTTCGAGTATGTCGGTGACTCCTGCGTAGCCTTCCTTTATCCGGCATGGGTCTCCCTTCAGTATCCGTCTAACTAGACCGCCCAGCAGGCCATAGGCCTTGCTACCAACTATGGGCCACCTGGGTTAGGCGGATTGGTGACATGCTATGAGGAAACCCATATAGCATATCCCCAATAGTAGCCCCCAAAGGACTTTGAAATCTTGCACCTTCTTGCTCGTTGATCTCTAAATATCCCGTCTAAGTGATGCCGGCAATCCATCAAGCAATATCTCAAAGGTCTCCCAAAGAACCCTGAAATCCTCTCCGGCTTCGCAATGTAGCTAGAGATTCCTTGAGTCTTCATTTCCAGAGCCATACATCGTCCGTCTTCAATGGAATCTTCAGACATGACCTCTCCACTACAACTATTAGGAGGATGACGTAGGGTACAACCTATGCTACCTCGAAACTCACAGAAGGTAAGGAATTAATCATTAGCTGTTTTTACGCATGCGAAATCCGAAACGGCAAAGACGGAGGATATGTCGAATTACCGCGCACGTTCACTTCTACGTCCGCAACATTCCATCCATTAGATCTTTTTACACGAATCTTGACGCGAGGCTTATATATTTCCACCACAGTCAATTTATTTCTTTTTACCCGCATTCCCTCCCAATCTTCGTCTTCCTCCAGCCGCACGACCGTTCGAGCTCTTCTGCGAAAACCCTATCCAGAACCCTCTCTTCATCCACACTCTCCTTGTCGTAATGGCCTCCAGCAGCTCTACTCCTTCCACGGCGGTGATTCCCGAGGCTACGACGAAGCCATCCCAGGGAGTTATCGTTCCGCTAGAGGGGGTGGTCATCCCCGTCTCCGCCGTGACGGAATCCACCGGCGATGACCATGAACGAGCGGCGCCCGAAGCCGCTGAAGAGGAAAACGACTCCCATAAGGGGGTGTGGAGAGGTTCTGATCTCTCCGCCGAAGATCTCCAAGAGCTAATCGATGAGGGGTATCTCCCTGCGGCAGAGAAGTTCGTTTGGCGGGCGGCGCTAGCGGGGGAGGTGGTGCCTTCTCCCCAAGGTGGAGAGAAGGTGTACCTCAAATCTCAGCTGGTACATGGCATAAGCCTGCTAGTCTCTAACTTCTTCCTGGATGTCCTTCAACACTTTCGGGTACTTCCCCACAACCTCTCTCCCAACAACATCCTAGTCCTTAGCAACTTTGTAGCTTTGTGTGAAGGATATCTAGGAACCAAACCTAGATTGGATTTGTTTGTATATTTCTTCACCATCAAGAGAGAGTCCGTAGAGTCCAAGGACGAACTGCGGATCTGCGGAACTATTAGCTTCAAGATCTGGTCTAGCCGGCGCTTCCCTGACATCGTAGGGAATGAGTATTGCAAGAACTAGCAGCGCATGTATTTCTACGGGCCAGATATCCCTCTACCAGACCGTCTTGAGACCTACCCGACTTCGTTGATGGAGCTGCCACCGAAGTGCCCGCATGGCGGACCCCAGCCTTTCTTCCCTCCGATGATGAAGCCAATCGTGACATAAGGCGGATCGAATGGCTCGTCAACGGAGGTCTGATGGGCTTGGATCTTGCCATGTGCTGGTACGTTAGGTGGATCCAGCCTCTGCAGCATCGTGCTGAGCTGATGTGCAAGTATAGCCAAGACAGGAGGGATCCCATGCGAATTTCACGGGATAACTTCTCTACTGAATCCATCAAGCTCTGACTAAAGGACATCGTCAAGGTGAAGGACAAGAAGTATGGCTTCAAGATCACCTTCGACATGTTCGATTGCGGCACATGCCCAGAGGTAGCTTCTGTTTCATTTGTTGCTCGTTATATACTCTAAGGTTTTTCTGACTTGAAGTTGTGCATCTAAGATTGCCATGTATCCCAGCTGGCGACCGTGGCGGCACACAAAATGTCCTCCCAGGTCTATGATCCTAAGCTGAAGGATATCTAGGTGGTGTCCGATGACGATGCCTCCAAGGATCAACCAGCTCCGGCAGCGTGAAAGCGGAAGAGCTCCACCTCTAACGCTGCTGCCGAGGCCAAGAAGAAGAAATCGGAGAGTGGAGTCTCCAAATGTTCCACTGCCGCCTTAGAGGCGGAGAAGAAGAAGAAGTCCACCGGCATTCCCCTCACTAAGGCTCCTGCCGTGGATTAAGTACTTTCATTCTCTGACTTGTGCTTTTCATCCCATACCTTTTTTCAACTCTTGTACTTATACTTTGTACATTTCAGGAGGAAAGACGGTGTTAGTTTGAAGCGATCCTCCAAAGATGTTGGTGGGTCAAAAAAACATCCGTGACATGTTGACCAAGGGTCTGTCCGCCAAGCCCTCTCCCACCACTGCTCCCCTACTCCTGCCGCCATTCCCTCTGCTGGTCCCGCTGGGCCATCATCTCCCGTCATCCCTGAGACCTCCCCCATGGAGCTAGATATCAATCCAAACCTTGATGTCTCAGGCTCTGTCGAGGCAGACGTTGCTCCCAGCGGCCAGGCGACGCAGGAGAGCACCTCTTCTAAAGTGGCCGAAGCTCCGACTAAGGATGCCACCGAGAAGGGGAAGGAAGTGGAAGAGGTGGACGTGGAAGCTACGATTGAGGCAGGAGCCTCCACGCCATCTACTGCCTTGAAGGTGCAGGAGGCAGCTAGGGCTTCATCCATGCCTCCGGCTTCGACCTCTCCATTGGCTGCGACTCCTCTGACCTTGAGCCTAGATGATGTCATCAAGCAGGCTGACGTAATCTATAAGAATGCTTGGACCTTTCATGATTCCTACGCTCATCTGGCCAACAATCTCAGGATCATTGACATCGTAAGTTTTTTGAACTTCACTTGCTTTACTTTGTGTAGTATATCCTACTGTAGCCCCCGAGCTCTTAGGCAGATAAGTCAATAGTTATTGGCCTGGGTGCTCCAGAGAACTAAGCGTAGAACTTGTCCGTGTAGCCGCCGAGCATTTAGTTGAAACTGAAAAGTTCCCACTAGATGCTCTAGAGAAACTAGCTTACCTTAAAATCTTGTACTATAGCCCCCGAGCGTTTAGTTGAAACTTGAATAGTTCTGACTAGATGCTCTAGAGATGCTAAGCATGCTTATATCATGTGCAGAATGAGAATAAATGGAGGATAGCCGCCAATGAGAGGTTTGCTTCTCTTTGGAAGGATATGGACATTGAACAGGGTAAAACCAAATTCCCGAAGGAATAGATCAAAAATAGCCATAGTGTGTTTCCTATGATAGCTCCTTGCTTTCCCATTGAGTCATCTTTTCTGTCTTCTGATAACACTTTTTGATTTCCGTCTTACAGAAGCCATTGCTAAGGACAAGAGCATCATCGAGCAATCCAAGCATATCCAGGAGCTTGATGATGAAAACAAGATTCTGAAGAAGGACCTAGCCGAGGCTGTCAAGGGCCATGAGGCAACGATGAAGGCTATGCAAGAGTCTGCGAACATCGAGATGCAACGCCTGAAGGATGAGATTGCATAGCTCAAAGACCAGAACCAAGCTGCCAAAGAGCAAAATGCTAGGAGTCTTGAGATGTTCAAGTCAGTCCAGAAGGAACGCGATGTCTTGGCGGAGACATGCATGCAAGCGGAAACAAGCATCTTTGGTAACCTTTCTCTGTCTTGGTCTTTTGTGTAAGTTGGACAACCATTTTACTTGTTTGTACTCATGGGCCTTGTGTTTTGTGCAAACTGCAGGTCCCATTGGCTTAGCCAACTTAGGTGAGGGTGCTCTAAGTTCCAAGGAACGCATGATTCTTGCCAGGAACTTTGTCAGCACCGCCAGTGCCCAAGCCAAGGAGATAGATCAACCTCTGGGTATAAATATCAAGGGGGCAGACTCAGCATCCAAGTTCACGGAAATCCTGCGCCGAGCCCCCGAGAAAGTCAAGCACTAGAAAGCCTCTTGCGTCCGGGCTGGTGCAAGGATAACGCTGTCCTTAGTCAAGGCGCACTATGGCAATGCCGACATCGACCTGGTGACCTCCGGCTTTCCCAAGATAGACGAGGAAGGTCAGAGATCGATAGCGATGCTATTTGGAATTCTCTCGCCGGCTTCGACACCAGGGTTGCCAAGATGGTCAAGGCATATGTCTTTGTTCCTGCCAAGATTCTGGATGATGACGTGACTTCGTCTGAGTCTAGCCCCTCTCCTTTCGAGTTTGGTGATCTCTCTCGGCCCGCCTCTCCTGATTATGCCCCCACGAAGCTCCCCTGTAGAAGAGCCATAAAAAAATATTTGTATTAAATGTGTCTCTACAGAATGTATGCGGAAACAACTTATGTTTGTCTAAGGTGGAAAACTTGTATTCAAGCTTCTGCAACTTATCTGTTTCCAGCATGTGTATATATTTTTAAGCAAGTGCTGGCTTATCCATTATTCTGGTTCGTATGCTTAACCTTTCATGAGATGGAAGACTCTCAGCACAAAACTATGCTCTCAGGTGATGATGCTTACTAGCACCGTCCAGAACCTAAGAACAAAATCGCCGTCTTTGAGTGCCTAAAAGTCACTACTCCGGAATCCACATAAAAACTTCAGAAAATGTGTAGACCAGAAAACTTAAGCTAACGCCCATAGGGGGAATTTTCACAAGGGAAAATGCAATCTTGCACATAAAGGGTTTATATGATCCAAAAATGAACAACTAAAGGAGGTAAAAGACTCAGAGAATATGAGTGAACCAAATGCTTTGTTTCATTGATCATATAAGAAACTTATTACATAATATAAATGTGCTAAGTGTAAAAGGGACGTAGTTGTGCTATGTTCCATGGCCGATCTGTCTCCGGGTAATCATCATTGGAGTCACGTTGCTTGCACTTGTGATTTTTTGGCCTATCTTTCAACTCGCGAATATCGACGAGGTAATAGGAACCTTTGAGCAATGCTTTTCTTATGACGAATGGTCCTTCCCAAGGCGGGGATAATTTGTGATTTTTCCTGCTTGAGTCTAAGCACCAGATCCCCTTCTTTAAACGAGTGATTCTTTACACGGCAACTATGGTAGCCGCACAGCTTCTGCTGATAGACGGCAGATCTCTAGCATGCCAGCACGTGCTCTTCTTCAAATAGGTCCACAGATAGCCGTCTGGATTCTTCAGCGTCATCTTCCTTGTAAGCGGAAACTCTTGGTGCATCCTGGAGGATGTCGGATGGGACAACTTCTTCTTCTCCATAAACCATGAAGAAAGGAGTCAAGCCGGTAGATCTGTTAGGTGTTGTTCGTAAACTCCACAAAACAGATGGTAGTTCTTATGCCTAGGATCCTACTGCTCTACGTAGCGGTGCCTCCAAGCGTGGCTTGATTCCGTGCAGAATTAGTCCATTGGCCCTTTCAACTTGCTCATTTGACTATGGATGTGCCACAGATGCTAGGTCAAGGCGGATGCCTTTCTCATGACAGTACTCCTCAACTTCTCCAAGAGATAAATTTCTGCCATTGTCGGTGATGATGCTATGTGGGAGACTAAATCTCACCACTAGATCCCGGACAAACTTTAGGGTTGTTGCCCCATCAAGCTTTCTAATGGGTTTAGCTTCAATCCATTTTGTGAATTTGTCCACCGCTACTAGCAAGTGTGTGAATCCACAGGGTGCTATATGCAAAGGTCCCACCATGTCCAGCCCCTAGACTACAAACGACCAAGTTATTGGTATTGTTCGCAATTCTTCAGCTGGAACATTTGGTTGTCTTGCATAAAACTGACACCCAAGGCATGTTTGTACCTACTTGTCGGCGTCCGCCTTGGTAGTTATCCAGTAGAATCCTTGTCGGAAGGCCTTGGCCACCAACGATCGAGGAGCGGCGTGATGCCCGCAATCTCCGAGATGTATTTCTCTAAGGATTTCAATACCTTGCTGCTGGGATACGCACCGTAGGAAGACTCCTGTGGTACTTCTTTTGTATAGCTGGCCGCCAATGATGACGTCACCTTTTTCTCTGCGTACTATTTGCCGGCTTTTGACTTTGTCGACGGGCAAAGTTCCGTCTTGTAGATAATCCATGAACGGCTTCGTCCAAGCCGGAGGGGTCACTATTACTATGTTAACAAATGAGTCCACTCTATCCGGGTTGTCAGGGTCCGCTCCCTTCACGGATGGAGTCCGTAAATGCTCTAGGAAACGCCTGGCGGAATTGGTCGACGAGCTGACCCAAGCTTTGATAGCAGATCTACCGCCTCATTATCCTCCCTCTTGACGTACTTGACTTCGTAGTCGTCGAAGCACTTGGCTATTTCGTTAACTTTGTCTCGATATGCCGCCATCATAGGGTTGTGCGTGTTCTAGGTGCCAGCTACTTGCTGGGCAACCAAGTCGGAATCTCCACATCAAACTATGCGCTTGATGCCAATATCTTTAGCTACGCGAAGTCCGTGAATGAGGGCCTTGTACTCTGCCATGTTATTTGTAGCGTTGAAGTGGATCTGCAGGACATATTGCAACTTTTCTCCTGTTTGTGATTGCAATAATACACCAGCCCCCGAGCCATTGAGTAACTTGGATCCATCAAAGCGCATGACCCAATACTCTGGCTCTAGCACAAGAGTGTCTTCTGGCAGCTCTGTCCAATCTACAAGAAAATCCGCCAATGCTTGTGATTTGATAGCATCATGTCGCTTATAGGTGATGTTGAAGGCGGCAAGTTCAATGCCTCACTTTGCCACTCTTCCTGTAGCGTCACTGTTGTTGATGATGTCGGATAGTGGAGCTTTGCTCATGACTGTGATGGGGTGCTCCTGGAAATAATGCCTTAGCTCACGCGAAGCAAGGAAAACTCCATAAGCTATCTTCTAATAGTGCGGGTAACGCTTCTTGGATTCCGTCAAGACCTCGCTCACATAGTAAACGGGTTGCTGAACTCCATATTCGTGTGTTGGTTCCTTGCGCTCCACCACGATGATGATGCTGATTACTCGGTTGGTCGTCGCCATGTATACCAACATAGGATCCCTTGGCACCGGTGCTGCAAGTATAGGTGCGGAGGAGAGTATTCTCTTCAACTCCTGAAGTGCTGCGTCAGCCTCATCCGTCCATGTGAATTTGTCCGCCTTCTTGAGCAACTTGTAGAGCACCATAGCCTTCTCACCAAGTCGGCTGATGAACCGGCTTATTGCTACAACGTAGCCTGTGAGCCTTTGTATGTCCTTCAGGCATGTCGGGTGTTGGATGTCGAGGATGGCCTTGATTTTCCCCGAGTTCACCTCGATTCCGCGATGCAAAATGATGAAGCCCAACAGTTTGCCAGATGGCACCCCAAAGACACACTTCTTTGGGTTCAGCATCATGTTGTATTTCCGGAGATTGTCAAAGGTTTCCTGCAAGTCAGCGATAAGATCATTTGATTTCTTTGACATTACCGCGAGGTCGTCCACGTAAGCGTGTACCTTGTGACCTATTTGGTCGTGCAGGCAATGTTACATCATCCGCTGGTATGTAGCACCAACGTTTTTCAACCCAAAGGGCATCGTGACGTAGCAATACGTGCTGTAGGGTGTGGTAAACGAAGTGGCCATTGGTCCGACTTTCGCATCCGGATCTAGTGGTATCCTGAATATGCATCGAGAAAACACAGAAGTTCCGAGCCAGCTGCCGAGTCAATGACTTGGTCAATGCGAGGCAAAGAAAACGGATCCTTCGAACATGCTTTGTTCAAGCCGCTATAATCAACACACATTCTTAATTCATTGGTTCCCTTTTTGAGGACAAGTACAGGATTTGCCACCCATCGGGTGTGAATAACTTCTCAGATAAAGCCAGCCTAACCTAGCTATTTCTTTTCCTATAGCCCTTCGTCTTTCATCACCAAAGCATCATAGAGGTTGTTTCACTGGTTTGGCATTAGGATCAATATTCAAGCTGTGCTCGGCAAGTTCCCTAGGTACACCTTTCATGTCGGCAGGTTGCCAGGCAAAGATGTCCCTATTCTCACAGAGGAACTCGACAAACGCGCTTTCCTATTTGGGATCCAGTTCCGTGCCAATGGCGGTGGTCTTGGAGGAATCACCTTCGACAAGATCCACCTGCTTAGTCTTGATGGTGGCCTTGAAGGCGGGTTTGGCAGCAGTGATTTGGTTCTTCGACCGACATCTTTGAGGCATCGACCTGGTTCTGGATCTCCTTGAACTCCTCACCATAGAGGACTGCTTCGGTGAAGGCAGCTTCGCTGAGCTCGCACTCCCGTGCCTTGGTGAAGCTTCCGTCAACAGTGATGATGCCATTTGGTCCGGGAATCTTGAATTTGTTGTAGAAAAAGCATGGCCTTGCAAGGAAGGAGTGGAATATGTCACGTCCAAAGATGACGTGGTACACTCTCTTTAAAGGCACCACTTCAAAGGTCATGTGTTCTTGGCGGTAATTGTTTACATCGCCAAAAGCGACCGGAAGGGTGATGCAGCCCAGGGAATTTACTTGTCGGCCAGGGACAACCCCATGGAACACGGTGTTGCTCTTCCTTAGCTGGGTCCCCGTCAATTTCATCTTATGCAGTGTATCCAGGTACATGATGTTGATGCTGCTTCCACTGTCCACGAGGCACTTGGTGAACTCCGTGTCATCAATCAAATGGTTGATGACCATGGCATACTGGTTCTCTATTGGGATAAGTTCTGGGTGATCCTTCCTATCCCAAGTAATTGGAACTTCCGACCACCTAACGTACTAGGGAACTGGAGGGAGGGTAGCCATCAGTATCCTCAGAGAGGTTTTCTAGGCCCGGACGGTTGGGATACCAAGGAATGTGTGGTAACATGGAGCCTTCTTTTCGAAGGGATTTTTCCCTTTATCCTCTCCCTTGTCGGAAGATTTTGGGTCCACGTCCTCGTCCATATCACTTGATTCCTTGGGCTCTTCCTCCTTCTTCTTCCCTTTGCCCTTTCCGCGGTGTCTGTTCTTCCGACTTCGCTTGTAGCCAGACTTAGGGTTCTCCTTGAGATCATTGACAAACTTGCACTAGCGATTGGTGTGGGTGGATTTGCAATTGGTGTCGAGATGGACGAAACACAGCATATCATGGTACTATTCGTACGTTTTGGGAACGCGGGGTGCTGAGGGTGTAGTGTTACTCCTCTGCTGGCCACTGCTAGTTCCCTGACCACGTCCACGCTGTCCGCCATTGCCTCTCCTAGTGAACGTTGCGGCGACCATGTCGGCTACTTGCTTCTCTTCGGGCGGATTCTTCTGCTTATTATTGTTGTTCTTCTTGGCCTGGGTAGGGATTGCTATCACCGGCAATGATCCACGCGCATTGTCATCAGCAGCGACGAATTCGCTAGCCATGGCGATCATTGTGTTGAGGTTGAGGTCATTGTTGTCTTGCCTGCGCTTCAACATATGCCAGAGCAAAGTACCCTTCTCTAGTCCATCAATGAAGGCGGCATAGCGGTCTGTTCGTGCACCCCTGCGTAGGAATTTTTCATATCCAGCCAGCAAGAGAGGTAGGCACGGGAGGTTTCATCCTTTTCCTACATAGACCGCTGTAGGTCTCCGATAGTGCAGGGATGTTTGTACGTATCCTCGAAGTTTTTGGTGAACACTTCATGCATGTCCAACAAATTGCATATTTATTTCTCCGGTAAGTCGTCGATCCATTACCGGGCGGTGCCTATCAGCATGAGTGGGAGGTACTTGACAGCGACGTTGGGGTTTCCCCCTGCGATGTGAATCACTTCGCTATAGTCCTGCAACCATGTTGCTAGCCTGGCGATGCCGTTGTAGGGCTTGATGGTCTTGTCTATCCGGAGGCCCTTGGGGTAGGTTGTGGCTCGTATAACTAGTCCAAAACAATGTGGCCCAAGGTATGGGAGCTCCCGAGCTTTTTGGATCTTGTCCAGGCATGATCGTGCGTCATTTGGCTCTAGCTACTTACCTTTTCCGTCATGGGGAGGAGAGTTGTGGCATGATTTGTGAGATCCGCCATGATGGCTGCTAGGTTGCGATGGCGGTGGTGGAGGCGGTGGGTTAGATTTCTTGCTATGCCCCTCCTGTGACTCCTCACGCCTGTCGCGGTTGCTTGCCGGACGTGGCAGTTCCTTGTGGGACCTGCTCCTGTGTCCGTCATGGCCGCTGCGCTCTCCGGCATGCCGAGGCTGCTCGCCCTGATTGCATATAACGATACCGGGCTGTGACCTCCTTGGAGGTGGCATGCTTGTGAGGTGGCATGGCGCTGGTTCCTCGTGACATCGAGATGGTGGTGGAGGTGGCGAGCGGTGGGGACGATCCTTTGTCAGCTTAGACCCGTCAAATCCCAAGCCTCGCTGAACGCTAGGATCTTAGACGATGTGAGCTGGTACCTTCTTTGCTTTATGCTTTAACAACAACTTCTTGTATTCGGCCTCCAAAGCTCTTGCCGCCTTGATGGATTGCTGCTCCTTAGCCAAGTTTTCGTCCAGCTTAGCGCCTTGCTCTGCGATGCATTTGTCCTCCGCCAAGATTTCCACATGCTTCTCATCAAGCTCCATAACGCTCCGGATATGGGCGACGGTGATTGGCTTGATGAGAAGTGCACCATAGATTGCTTTGTCAGCGGGGGTGGCAAGTGGGTTGCCAGCTGCAGACGTTAACCGTGGCACTGGTGGCTGATTTGATTGTCGGACCGTATTGGGGGCCGTGGTAAGTTCCTGCACCGGTGGCTGGCGGGTAACCGGAGGAGGCGCGGCCTTGGTCGAAGCCAGAGGCCCGGCGGCCTTTTTAGCTACTGCTGCTCTGGTGACCGCTGGCGTGGGCGGACCTCTTTCATGTTCCCATTCCTGCCCGTCTTCTTCCATCATGCTCCCAATGGCGACTAGCACCTGGTGGGAAGTGTTGGTCTTCTCGGCGCGCTCCTCCTTCTCGATCTCCTGCTCGATCTCCCTCATAACAGCGTCGTATTCCTCTGAGTTAACGTCTGAGCCACCGGCATCCATATCGATGTCGGCGTATAGCACATCGAGGACAGAGTCGGAGTTATCCTTAGTGTTGGCGATGGCGGATGTTGAGGGTGATGGAGGCGAGCCATTGTTGTTATTACCTCCTACGACTTCAATGGTGATTGCCGCCTTGGCTTCTTCATTGGCGTCCGCGTATTCGTTGACGATGGCAACCATCTCACCAAGGGTGAGAGGGCCTGTGGCTTGCCGCCTTCAGAGGGTATGTCGGAGGAGGGTTCTAGGTGTGAGCCCTTCCACGAAGTGGTACACGAGCTCATCGGCGCGGTCGCCCTCTAGGGTTTCCCTCACCCTCATCCATCTAGCAAGGTATTCGCGGGGAGATTCTCCATCCCTTTGAATGCATCTGGCCAGATCGAAGATGGTGACGACACCGACAAAGTGTGACCTGCGCATCTCTAATGCTTGGGGAAGCCAAGCGGATTTGCGGGGTCCTTCCACCTTTATATCCTGCACATGGGCAGTTTGGGTGGGCCTTGAAATTTCGTCATCCGAGCCACCATAATCCAAAGAGAGGTATGGCCCAGATCCTTCCGCGAACGTGTCCTGCTCATAGGCGGTCCATGCGGGGCTTGACGATTTTATGACTTCCTGGGAGCTAGGACCCGAGTCAGTTTCGCTGATGAAGATGTGGATGTCTCCGAAGGCGATGACGGAGCAGTGCGTGGGGTTCGTCCTCGCCGGCACCCAGAACTCATCTGGAGGGACGATCGGGACGTTGCCGGAGAAGAGAACACGACCGATGGCTATGGTGTTGCCGATTCCCGCGAAGAGATTGGACCTTGCCCGGTGTAGAGATCGAAGCGCCTCTTTCCCCATGGTGGGCGCCAACTGTCGTGGTATTGCCGACGAGTACGCCATGGAGGGGTCCTCACAGTGCGTGTTTAGAGACGTGGGGTAAGGCGGAGAGTTTGCGGGTACGAGGTAACACAGCTTACCTAGGTTCAAGTCCCACAACAGTGGCAGAACTCTACTCCTGCTATAAATCACTATAATGGCAATATGCCGAGTTACAGAGATAGGTTCATTGTGCGAGGTGTTGCGCGTTGTACGCTGCAATCAGAGAAGTTGTGCCCTAAAGGCTCCCACAGGCCGGCTTATAAAGGCGCCAAGACCTAGGGTTTATAGGGAAAGGTCCTTGCCGGACAAGGTAAAGAGTCCTACACCTACACAAACTAGTCTTCCATGTCTTGTACTCCAAGGCTGCGAGTATGTCGGTGACTCCTGCATAGCCTTCCTTTATCTGGCATGGGCCTCCCTTCCGGATCCGTCTAACTGGGTTGCCCAGCAGGCCATAGGTCTTGCTACCAACTATGGGCCACCCGGGTTAGGCGGATTGGTTACATGCTACGAGGATACCCATATAGCATATCCCCAACACCCAGGGAAACTCTTCTTCCCCCAACAAGGATTCCCGCCTGGTACTACTCATGGTGTGGCAGAACAGGAGCTCGTGCATTGTTCTACTCATCTCAGCCGCGTCGGCGCTCCCTGAGTCCCTCCCAACTAGCGCATGAGGCCGCCTCACACGGGGGTTGGCCCCTCATGATATACCTCGACAAAGTGTGCAAGAGATAAGTAGAATGACCATAGAAGATCTGCTAGAAGGGGTTCATTACAATCATGCTTACTAGGAAAAAGGCTACAAGAACACCGCTGCATATCTACATCAGCAAGAGTAACCAAGGTCCCGCTAGCGGTGAGTCCATGACCACAGCGTGGATTCCTCCTCAAATCTTCTCGAGGAGGTGTGGGTAGGTGATGCGACACATTTGAGGGTTGAACACTGTCACGGAGAAACCTCCCATGGTAGTGTAGCGGAACCGCATCATAGAGCCCTACATGATGCTATGATGGCAGACGAGGCGCTCCAAGCCATTGGTGATGTACATCACACTTGGCGGAGGGGTATCGACATTCACGACTACCGATCGCCACCGCCAGAGTGCCTCGGCAGCATGCTATCAGAAATGTTACCCGCGATTCCAAGGGCGAAGCACGAAGGGAGCTTTTCTGCACGAACCAGTTGACATCCCAAAGGATGAGGAAAAAGTCGATGACCTGCTTCGGCTTGGTGTCATCCTAGATATTGATAATGACGTCTAGGGGAGGCAGAGAAGGCAGTGACACCGGCTCCAGGCTATCATCGTGGCCCCCGTATTGGCCTCGGCCGCTTCCATGAGGGCGCCCGCATCCGTGCTTCACTGGCGACTCTTCCACGACATCCGTCCTAGAGGAGGAGGCTCCAACCTAGTCCGCACCGCGACTGCCGTGCCTCCCGCGGCCACTCACACGTGGCCGCCGATGCTTTTACAGTGGAGCCTCGTCCACCACTAGCATCATCGACTTACCCTTCTCGTCGGCAGAGAATTGCTCGAGCTCCATGGAGAGGGGTAAGGCCTTGTCCTTAGAAGAATAAGGAGAAGAAGAGAAGGAGATGTGGGAGTAGCATCAAAGATAAGACACCTTCTCTGCACCCTCATTTAACAGCGCAAAGACGACACGATGTCTCGGGCACGTAGCATCAACCGCCAGTCTGCCCCACAAGTCGTCAAATAGTGGGGAGTGGTTTCCAAGGCAGGACGAGCCCTGCTGCATCCAACATCCAGGGGCACACCACCGCTTAACGTGCACGGTCACGATGCACGCAGTGGTAGTTCCGTGTTTAATAGAGCAGTGGCGGGACCCACCGACCATTTGGGCCCTTTCCACTTCGTGTCCATGATGGGGAACGTGCGTCGCAAGCGCCCGGGGGCTACTGTCGGAGTCCTGGTACTAGGGGTACCACGATCCTATGGCCATCGTGCCAACCTCCTTAGCCATGGCGCCCTCTAGAGGCTAAGGCATACCGTGGCGTAGCCTCATAAGTTAAACTACAGGAGATTGGCCCCTTAAGAGCCTCACCCGTGTCTCCCCCGTAGCAGCCACCTCGCGAGGGAGGACTCCAGCTTGTACAGGTCCCATCGTGCCTCGGATACCTTGGAGTGTGCCCCATCTTACAACAAAAGGAAGGAAGATGATAAAACCTGGCAGGCGGAGCCAGGGTTGCTTGGACCGCCTCAGTAAAGAAGAGCTGGACTGCCCCCTTTGGTGTAAAAGCTGCGTGGATGACACCAGCGCCAGCAGAGATGTTCGTTGTCACTTTGGTGCAAGGAGAGGCGAGGGTGGTGTCGCATAGCGAAGGATGGCGCCAGGGGCCTCAGCTTTACGAAGGATCGGAGGGAATCCTATAGCCCTAGACCAAGGCCACACAAAGCAACCTTGTAGACCGGCCATCCTTCGGGTGGCAATGTAGTGATCCTTCCCGCCCAAATATTGGGGGAAGAGGCCCAGCGCCCCTATAAAAGGAGGGCAATGATGGCTCTGAAATATAGCCATCCACGTCCACATTTAAACGGGATATTATTCATATTTTTGATGAAATATCTCTCTAAACCCTGCCATTAATGCCTAATATTAAAAGGTGTATGCAATCCTTTCTTTTTATATTTTTCCTGCGCAGATAATGTCGTTTGAAGGTGGGAATCACTACATTAAGTCAAAGATACGAGATTTCCAATAACCAGAAGAAATCATGAGCCATGAAGCGGAGGCAGACGCTTTAACGACCAACTATACTACCAGAGCAAAATTCTGGCCATATAGCTCCGTTCATATAGTTGGTGCCGCCACCGTTAGGTCAAACAGAACAACTTTCGTGAAGGGACCCCTATATAAAGAAGCCTCGGGCAACGATAAAACAGCTTCCACCTTGCCCAAAAGTCTCTGCCACAAATCACCAGCCGCCTCCAGATCTCAAAACCCTTCTCCATCTACATAGCCATATTCCACCACTTGTAATAGTAGATCTCTTCTTCGATTGGAGACAATGTAAGACTATTATTAACAATCTTATAATTTTCATTACAATGTTTGTGATTGTTGATCTCATCTCTATGTGTGAGTAATTCTACTTGGGCTAAGGGCTTCGGCCTTGCATGTAGCGTTTGTGCATGTTATTTATCATAGATGGGATCATGTATTAGTTTGTATGACATGATGATTATTATATCCTCTCTTGCCTCAATCCAAGGACTTGTCAGGTACCCAAGACCCCAAGGGTTGATCCAGGTATATGGAGTATGAGTAATGACTGATCTGCAGGTTGGGAACCCTAGTGATAGAAGGGGTAGTACGGCTGTATGTGAGGGATTTACTTGGGATTAACGGTGACATCACTATGCATATCATTAGTTCTCTTTCTTCTATGGATGATACTAGTAGGTTATTGCTATAAATGGTTGCAGATGCTATAGCAATTATGGATGCATTTCCCACATATAATTTATCTTCCTCTAACAATTACATGCATAATTTATTTCTATCTTTTATTCCCATCAGATGTTTTGCACAACTACAGGTGAAACCGAACGCCTTAGGCCCTCTCTCCATCATCGACAACAATAAAAAGATGCAAACTATTGGTCCGGTAAAAACACAAAAGGAATTATAAAACTCCTGAAGGTCCATTAAAGTAACTTCACTATCCATTCGCTTCCCGAGGATTCGATAGCCTAGGTCTACTAGGAAAAAAGAAGCTATACTACATCTGTAATCCAGATCGAAGGTATCAACCCTTTTTCTGGTGCCATTGCTGGGGAAGCAATAGCTACCCTGGTGAGGTTATTAGGAACCTTGCTAGTTTTAATTCTTGTTTTTAATTTTGTTAATTTGCTTTCAGTCTTTATATGATAAACCAAAAAATTAGTTAGCCTTTAAATTCTTCCTTTTACTACTATAATTCTTTGTTTAAGAAAACCCAAAAAATAGGAAATATGGTTGAAAAGAAGCTTGGGGAGTTTGCTACTCCCAACAATGATTATTTGCATACTCCTATTACTCAGCCAGTAATTGTTGCTGATGACTATGAAATTAAGCTCCATTATTTAAGTTTGGTTCAACAGAATCAATTTGGAGGCTCTGCTGTTGAAGACGCAGGTATGCACTTGAATACTTTCACTGAAATATGTGATATGATGCGTATAAAATACGTTGACCCCGATGCGGTAAAATTGCGTCTACTTCCTTTCTGTCTTAGAGGAAGATCAATAGAATGGTTGCTACCTTTTCTTAGAAATACTATTACATCATGGGTGGGATGTACTTCTTTATTGATGACTCAATTTTTTCCATCTACAAAGACTATGCAACTTAAATCTAATATTACTGGTTTTAGACAGGAAGAGCATGAGGCACTAGCACTTGCATGGGAGAGGATGAAAGAATGCATGAGAAACTGTCCTAGTCATGGGATGGAAGACTAGTTAATTCTCCATCTATTTTATAATGCTCTTAACCCTGTGTCTAAGTCTATGCTTGATACTGCATCTGGAGGAACGTTTATGGGTAAACATATTACCGAAGCAAAGCAACTTCTAGACAATATGCACGACAACCATGCCCAATGGCATGTGGATAGATTAAACACGAAGAAGGTGAACTCCATCTCACCACAAGAAAATACAGAACTCAATGCTAAGTTGGATGAGCTCATACTAGCCGTGAAAGGTAAGGAAACCCAGGTAAGAGCCATCCCAGAAACAAGTATTGATGAAATAGACTTCATAGCTCGTAATGATTGTAAACCTGCTTGGAAGAAGAATTATAATCCTAATTTTCAGAAACGTTATTCTACTCCAGCAGGGAACTCTAATAATAATATGGGAATTAGTAATGGTAGTCGCCAAGAAACACTTAATTCTTTCATAGACTCACAAAATGAACAAAACAATACTCTTGTTAAAATAATGGAGAACCATGATGCTATGCTTGGTACATTATCTAACCAACCTGTTAGTTTGAGAAATGATTTATAGGCCCTCCAAGAAAGGACAAAGATCGTTGAGGCATAGCTAGGTAAGATAACCGAGAGTCAAACTCTCATTCTAGCTAAATTTGCAGGTAAAGCTGTACACAATCCTATTGAAGAACTCAAAATGATGAGAATCTAAAGAGAGGAGCCTGAAGAGCTTGATTATAGTAATGCCCCTTCACCGAGCTACACCATAGAAGATCTCGTAAAAAGGATCAACGTTAAGATTCCGGTAAGTGAAGGTAACGATGAATCCATGTATCAACACTTTGTTGATCAAGTAGTGATAAAGGTACGTGAGCTTGAAGATGAATACAAGAAAGTCGCTGAAAAATTACCTGTTAAACTAGATGATATATTTGAGCCCATGATTAAAATTAAGATTGGGACTACTGAGATAGCTACACTTTGTGATTTAGGTGCAAGCGTCTCAACAATCCCAAAGAGTCTTTTTAACAAGATAAATCTTGGCTCCTTCGAAATCACTGAACTAAAATTGCATCTAGAAGATTCTACCTACAAACAAGCTATAGGAATTAAGGAGCATACTTTATTTTACATTAAAGGATGTCCTGCTCTGATTGACTTTGTTATTGTTGACATGCCTGAAGATGTTATTGCTCCTATAATACTAGGCCGTCCTTTCTTAAGAACAATAAAGGCTTTAATTAATCTCCATGAAGGGAACGTGAAGCTGCAATTGCCTTCACGAGATCCTTTTGTTATCCATTTCCCCAGGAAAAAGAAAGCCAAACACGATAAGAAGGAGGCCATCACTTTGAAGGCCAACTACTTTGGAGTGGGTGTTCCACTCATCTGGCCCAAGTGAGTAACATCAAGGTCAAGCTATTTGACCATAAAATAGTGCTTCATGGGAGGCAACCCATGTGAAATAAAGGTTTGAGTAAAGTTTTTAAGTTTTAGTTTAAATTTATGTTTAATAAAGAGTGCTAGAAAACTGCAATTGAGGGGAAGAAGTTTGGTAGTACTAAAAATCCTGCTTTATTCATGCTGTTGGTGGTCGACAATATTTACTGTCAATTTTCTGCAAAAAACAAGTTATATCACTAAGTTACAGGGAAAGAAGTAATTTTTGAAGAAACATAATTTTTTTGATGCGTACAGAGAGTTTAACAACCAACTATACTGCGGGAATAAAAATTCTAGCTGTATAGTTCCGGTCATATAGATATCTTTGCCATCGACAATTTTTCTTTCATATGTACTGAGAGTTTAACTACCAACTATATGGTGGCAATAATTTTTTTGGCCATATAGCTCCGATCATATAGATATCGGTGCCTCCGTACAAATTCCTTTCCAATGTACTGAGAGTTTAACGACCAACTATATGGCGGGAATAAAAATTCTAGCCGTATAGTTCCGATCGTATAGATATCGATGCCTTTGTATATTTCTTTTCTCAGGGATAGACAGTTTGATGACCAACTATACGTTGGGAACATATTGTTCTAGCCGTATAGTTCTGGCCATGTAGCTGCGCCGCTAGGAGGAAACCCTAAAATTTTGACAGAAAGCTAACTATACGGCGGGAATGCATCATTCCAACCGTATAGTTGCGCCCGTATAGTTGCGTCTGACCAAAAAATCGCACGGGAAGGTACCTCCAACACCAAAACTTCAATCCTTTTTCTCTCTTCTACTTCTGAACTCTCTCAAACCCTCAAGAGATGTTCATCTCTACTCAATTTCATTCGATTTCCTCGCACACAAGTGATCTATGGTATGTTTATCCTCCGATCCTCCAATTACCTTTTGCAAATTAATATTCTATCTATTATCATTATCATTGTAGGGTGAGACCTACTATGAACCAATTGCCATGATTCTCTTGCCTAGATTATTATTTTGAGGAGATTCCTTAGTGTGCTATGATGAGGAATATGTTGTACTTACTGTTGTTGGATCAAAAAAAGTTTTATGTTTGTCTTTCTTCAATGTTTTAGATGATGAACACAAGTAGACAAACTCGTGCTTGTGCCTTGTTAACGCTTCTCGGTCTGTCGCTCAAAAAAGTATGGGGATACGGTTCAGGAATGAGCTCCAATGTGAGCTCTTCGACAAGATCAAGAACCGCGAAGTGAAGGCCACCAAGTGGGCTTGTCCCATTATATTGAACCAACTCAGTATTTCTGATGACTTCAATTTACTTTGCAATAGAGCTGGCCTACAAAAATTTGTGTACAATGATGTGCCTACTTATCGCCGCTTAACCGTTGAATTTCTAAGTTCATTGGAAAGCACCGTTAAAGAATGGCAAGGAGAGGATACTATTTCTTTCCGACTCACGAACAACAACTACACTTTAACTTTAGATGAATGGTGCGCATGTTTTAATTTTCCAAACAATGATGTTAATGCCTTACGCACATCCTTTATAGGCTTAGAACCTACCCTGAACAATACTATAATGGAATGAGTTTCACTACTAGAGTGAACAAGGGGAAGAATATTCAACATCCTGCAATTCGCTATTTATTCTATGTTATTGCTAACACCTTGCAGGCACGTAATGAGTTCACGAGACTCAATGAGGAGGACATCTTTGTCCTTGCAAAGGCTGCTTACATCAACTATGGCTTTTCACTCAACTTGGGCGCCATCCTTGTGTGCTACTTGCAGCACCAAGGCTCCCAAAGCCAAGGACCAATCACAGGTGGAGGCGTCATCACCGTGCTTGCCACTACCGTAGGGATCGACCTAGGTGAGTTGCAACCTGTGCTAGGTGAGCGACGTGTTGGTTTCTCTACTTTGAAAGCTTGTGGAATGCTCACTAGGAGAGGTGGTGTTTATTACCTGCATATTGCTGGAGTTGGGCGTCTCTACCCCGCTCCTATGCCTAATGGTATTTTCTCTATCGAGGAAGGACGTTTGCTATATGACTTGCAGGTTGAGCAACACCAACCTGAGGAGGAGGTTCTAGAGGAGGATGAGGACCAAGAGGAGGATAAAGAAGTTCCTTATCAAGAGGAGCAGCCACAAACCTGGTTCACTACATACCAAGACTTCCGAGAACTTGGAGGGACTATGGAGAGGATGCATAGCCTCTCTTTGAACCTCCGAGAAACAACTAGTAACCTCTCAACTCAATTTGCGAACTAGAGTAACGACTTTTTCCCGCCACCACAATGATTTGAATGGCTTGCAAAAGCCTAAGCTTGGGGAAGTTTCCTCATGTATCTTTATACGCCGTTCATTTGCTTTTATTTATTTTTGAGGTTGTGATTTTATTTGAGTTTATAAGCACTTGTATTGGTTTCCCCAACACTTTATTCTTAGTTCTTTCTATTTGCTTTCAGGATTTTCTAGCCAAGTTTTGCAGCAAATTTTCTATTTCTTTAGATTCCCTCTCTTAAAAACAACAAAAAGGTTTCTCCATTTTTCCTTATTTTCCCTCTTTTTTTCTTTCCGCCTCGAGGTTCCTATGTTTACAGGAGAGTGATCGACTTCAAGTTTCCAAGAAGCAAATAAAAAAGGAAGAGAGAAGTGGAACCAAACATGAGAGGTATGCCTTATGACTACCCACTTTTGAAGTTTGAGAAACCTATGCTAGTTAGTAGTAAATGTTGATATATTATATTGGTGGAATGAGTCTTTGTATTGTAGTAAGATTTTCGTTTGCATGGATATTTAGTTGGTTACATTTTGTTCCAGCTCTCGTAATTAACCAAGTCTTGCCTAAAAATTGCTAAACAATTGTGACGAGGGGTATCCTCGGCAATGCCCATGGTGATTGTAACTACCTCGGTGAATTACGCTCCTAGTTACAAGCCTGGATGAGCGGAAATGGTTAAAATAGTACGGTGGGGCCCAAATGCCACTCACAGGTAGACCTTTCGGCCGTCCTAACCATTTCCCAACATCGGGACAAGAACGGGCGGCGTAATCGGCAGGCGAAGGGATCAACTACATACACAAATGAGTATGTATGCAAGCCACCATACAATGGTTCTCAGAGTCATTCCATCTAAAAAGAAAGGAAATATAGCAACGCCATACGGCAAGATCCAAATATCCTAGATAGATATAATAGTTTAGGATATCTCCTCATACATCAAACATCAGAGTATCAGGCGGAAGCGGAAGACAAAATCCGAGTACGGATAAGAAGCAAATCGGCATAAGATGCCCCATAAATAAACACATCCCGCCCACAGATCTCACGGATCCCCGTTCCCGGAATCTCTACACCGAATGATCATTGCCCGCATCGTCCGTCTCCTCCACCCAGTATCCATCTTGCGAGCTTACCTGTTCATCTGAATCAAACAATTTATCGTGTGAGACCCTAGGGGTACTCAGCAAGTCTTTATGCCTCTAAAGGGGACACAACCTGGGGTGAAGCAAATGCAGCAAACGAGAAACCCTAACAATTCTATAGATACTCGCTAACCATCCGCCTAACCAGAGATAGACGGATGTCCGTGAATGAATAACAACAGTTATAATGGTAATGTCCACAGATCCATCCTCCTCCTCGCTTACCGACGAGGAAGCGGACAAACAACCCCCCATCCGTTGGCAGTTTTATTATCCATTCCATGAGTGTTGCACTATTTACTAGTCAGGTACTTAGTCAAATTAAGAGTGGTACTTTAGTTATACTTGTCTATGATCGAGAAACTGTGCTCCAAGTCGTCCATAACCGCGAACACGGCTTTCAGAAAGTTTTACCCTGCAGGGGTGCACAAATAGCAACACACACTCGATCAACCTCGAAAAAACCAAATCAAAACCCAACGAGGCAGTCACGACAAAGCGATCACAGGATTCAGAAATATTTCAGGGGGCCACCCCATTAAGCTACCCGCAACGAAGCTGGCCGTCTACGAGACGGACTCAAGGTTTGTGGGGCCGGCTGTAAACGACTGGGAACCCGAAAGTGTGACTGGGCTTGTCGATACAGCGAAAACGGGTCACGGTCCTAAACAGTACAGGTGCAGTACCTCGCACAATTTAGATAAAGCAGTAAAGCATGGCATAAGTACAGGATAGTAAATAAAACCTCAAACTAGTTTGTGGCCCCAAGAAATAAGAATGAATCAAGCTCTGGCTCAGGGGGGTTCATAAGCCTCCCGGATGTGGATAGCGCGAATATTCAAGGAATAGGAATCAAGTACTCGGGGTCCTACGGGACACAAGTGAGCCTGAAAAACCAAATAGCAAATATGGCTCACCGATGCCACTTTCATTAGTTATCCCATTACTACTCAGATTAAGTTGTATAGGTACCTCGTTATCCATCAGACACTCACATACCCTACACATGCTGTTCTACGACTCGCATGGCTCAAACAACTCCTGTAGTAATGGCTCATGGGATGGAGGAATAAGCTTCGGTGGGGTTTAAAAGTAAAGGCTATGCAATACTTGGGATTCAATTTAATGCAATCGCGACTCAATGATGCAAGAATAAGATAGAGGCAATAGGTACTAAATGTATGCAAGCATGTGGTAGTGCTTGCCTGGCATCTCAGTTGAAGCGAGAGAAGGATCTGGGTAGTGCTCCTGGGTCTCTTGATATATCTCCTGCTCAGCGTCTATTCGAAGAAGAACCAAACAAACAAGGGCCAACATAAATAAAGTGCACAAGCATATGAATAAATGCGACAAGCAACCAATCATGCCATGATGAATGATGCACAATTTGCATGGCAATAAAGTAGCATGGCATGGGTGAGGTGTGGAATACAAGAAATAAGCATTTTATTGAGTTTTAATCATATTTTATCCTCAAATAAGTTGCTGTACACTTTATATTTGTATGATGCATGCTGCCAAACAGATAGAGGAATGCATAAACAGAAAGGTCTCCTCGAGCTAATCATTTTAGACATATTATTTGTTAAATTTGGAGTTATAAAACAAAAAGTTATTAATTAATTAAGGTAAAAGGGCATTTTATTGTAATTTTAATCAACTTGCAATTTTAAATGTTCAAAATATATTTTGAAGGGCATATTTGAATTCCTCACATTTTTCTGATTTGAAAACATATATTATTTGTATTATTTGGAATAATATTTGAAAAGTTATTTAAATACAGAATTGAATTTGAATTTAAAACATTTTCTAGAAATTTAAATCAAAACAAAAATCTAGAAATACTTTTGTCACCCAGCCCAGACTTAGCCCTAGTCAGTGACATGTGGGGCCAGGGCTGACTGGGCGAACGACGCTCAGAAGGGGTCTTTTCCACCGCGGCTGCTGCTAGCCTCAGAGACCGACGGGTGGGGTCAGCGGGCTCGCAGGCCCACGTGCCAGCGGCGGAAAAGTGCGGAGGCTGACAGGTGGCCAAAACGGGAGCGCGGGTTGAGGATTGATAAACTGGGGTGCCTATCTGCAAAGTGGTACTACAGCTGACAGGTGGGGCTCAGGCGGACCGCGGGTTAGGAGTAAAAAGGTTTGGGGGGGAAGTGCAAAGTGGCGGCGGCTACTGTTGTTCTTCTCTGAATTCTCTGTCGAGCGATCGATGCGCGACAGTGGCAGGACGCGACGTGGGGGAGACTTGAGCCCCCGACCTGGGCGTGCGCTCGGAGGGCGGAGCCAGTGCGGTAGGCCTGGGTTGGTGTCAGAAGGGTGGATGGCGGCTGGTTAAGCCGTCTGCGAGGCGCAGCGGCGAGCAGACGACAGCGCCGCCGGCGCACGCAGCGTGCTCGCCAAAACGAACGGTGAGACCAGAGGGGGTTGGCGAGGGAGAGGATGTAAGAGGGGGTCAGAAGCTCACCGCGGGGCTCTCGGTGGAGGTGGTTCGGGCTGGGGGGCAACCGATCGACGGCGATGCAGACGGCCAGAGGATCTAGGATTTCGCTCGAGCGATGACGGTGTGCAGCGGCCTGGGGCTCCTCCTCCTCGTCGGCGTGTCCCGGGCGAAGCAGAGAGGTTCCCTTGGTCTCCTATTACACCTCCACGACCCGCACGTCGGCCGGAACGACGACACGCAGGGGTGGACGGCACGAACGGTGGCAGGTACTGGCGACAGAGAAGAAGAAGGGGAAGGAGAGGGCAGGCTCAGGGCGGATCTGGAGATGCAGGAGAACCGTGTGGATGAGGGCAAGCAAGAGGGAGAGGGAGGAGATGGCGTGTGGGCACGAGTAGGGAAAAGTGGCTTCGGCCCTTCTCTTATCTCCTCGATCACGTGCTTGCTCGGGCTGGGAAGGTAGGCTCGGCAGGGTAGGGTGGTGGGACTGCCAGGTGGGCCTGTGCAGCAGCTGGGGCTAGCATGGCAGGGTAGGGTGAAGAGAGAGAGAGAGGAGGGGGTAGCTCGGGATAGGGTAGGCATGGGCTAGGTTTAGGGTTTGCTAGGGTTGGGGTACATGGGGTGTGGGGCCAGGGAGAGGGGGTAGCCAGGGTGAGTCAGCATGTTAGAGAGAGGAGAGAGGCCGAGAGAGAGGAAGGGAGCTAGGTGCTCGGCATGGAGTGGTTAGGTGGGGTGTGGCTTAGAGAGGGGGATTAGAGAGGGGTGTGGTTAGGGTTTTAGGGTTAGCTAGGATAGAGAGAGGAGAGGGGGTGAGGTAGAGGATTGGGTGATGTGTTTCCTTTTGGCAAGCTCAAGCAAGAACAAAACTAGATCAAACAAGAGCTAGACCAAAGAGAGGAAGAGATAAAAGCTGGTGATGGGGTTTAAGCAAGATCAAATAAGACCAAGCCAAAAGGAGGGTAGAGGAAGATGGATGGCCACTCAAAAATTCAAATAAAAAAAAAGACTAGAATGTGGTGGTGCTTGCATGGCCCATGCAAAATATTTAATGCCATGTTTATTCTTGTGAGAACAATAATATCAACATGGCATTATTATTATGCATTCCCAAAATTGGAATAAAAGCCAAGCAAAAGAATTTAAAAGAAAGTTCCAAATTGAGTAGATGGAGATGATCACATTTGATTATAATTGGGACTTGCTAGTGTGTATATTCCACTAGATGTTTAATAGTCCCAAAAATATCCCAACATGATAATAACCCCAAAACAACCCATATGGAAGCTAGGAAAAAGGTTCCACTCACAAGGCATGCAAAGGTGGCCATGTGGCTCTCATATATCAATAATGTGAAAACAACATGATGCTAAGATGAGAGCATGTGGAAAAAGAAGTGGATCCATCACAACCCACATGAGCAAGAGGTAAGACCAAATAAATTGCAATGCTCATATTTAGTTGGATGGTGGAATTATAAGGTGGTGACAGAGAAAGGTGATGGAGTTGAATAAAAGATATGCCCCCAACTCAACTTGGGCATTAAACAATATATCAATAACCAAATACAATATCAAGATGCAAATACAATTAATAATGCATGTGAGAGAAGAACCAAAACAAAAAGGGTTTTATATGATGCTCAAATGCAAGGTGGCATGATGACATGAGCATGATATAATTATGATGCAACAATTATGTATATGAAGTAGCATATATATAGACTAGGCTAGTAGCATTGCAATTGTTAGACAATTGGGATGCTACAGTGATGGACTTGGGGTTTCGCGGAAAAGAGAACGCTGGGGATTTCGTCGGATGTCAGGAAAACAATAAAGACAAAGTCGCCTAAATATTGGGGAAAACACTCTATTACAAGTTGTCCTCTAGATTTCGGTACCCTCACTTGGCCTTCTCCCGCCCTATATATAATAGGCTGGGTCTCAAAGCTGTATGCAGATAGGTTTCATACATGCGTTATTACAATACCAACATAATGTCGGTTCGTGGTTTCTTTCCTAATACAACAAAGAGTCTCTATCGGTTGCTTCCTTGGGCTTTTATCTGGAATCTCTATGGGCCGTAGGACTTTTACCCAATGTAGGGTAGCGAATAATCAGCATCCGAGTAATCATACCCATGTCAATAGCCCCCGAGACTCTACCTGAATCCGCAATTTTTAGGTTGAGTCTCAGAGTTTTCTTCCTTCTTTCTCTCGTTCTGTTTAATTTTGGTTTTTGTAGGGATATTGGTACAACGAGCCTGATGCTTCCGACGGATCGGGAATAAGTTAATTGCTCCTAGGCAAAAACAAATTTGACCTACATCAAACTCAAGTCCCCAGGCTTGAATCCGGAATTTGTTGCCGGCGTAATTCAGTTCGAGCCGCTGAGGTCTTACCGAATACTGAATTCTAGTTTTCTATTTTTTATCGGGTACCCAACACGTCCGTCGGGATTTTGCATCGTATCATTGATATGGATTTTACTAGCAGAGCGCATTCTTGTGCGATTACCAGGCCACACAGGATGAATCATGGGGTCTTACCTTCGTGTTTCTGAACACGGCATTTGGATTTTTTCTCGCGTCTGAGCGTGATCCGAGATTTTTGGCGGTTGGCCTGCTAGGCTGCTAATATTTCTGATTATATCAGATATTTTTATTATTTTATACTATCTCCTGATGGGAGTAACACCTTTTTGAGGATACACTAGTGTAGAACTCAATAGGTTTTTGCAATTTGTCAATGCACTTTATACACAACAGTATTTCTATCGGGTGCGCGTTAGCGCTCCCAATGGGAGTAGCCCCCGAGGCTATGTTCGGATGCGTGTATCAGGACATAGGCTCATAATTGTTGTTAGCATTGATCTTTGAAAAAAGAAGATTAAGATACAAATAACTTCTCTTTATATACAAGGCGGAAATCGACGGTACATTATTCTTTGAGCAGATGGCTATTTTTAGCCTTTTCTCCTGGACATCTTGGCTTAATAAGTCGGACTATAACTATTATTACTATTGCAAATAATTTTATGCGTAAAAGCGTCGTAGGTGTGCTACGTTCCATGGATTTGAATAATTTACTCTTGTCTTCTTGTCTTATAGTCGATATGCTTCCCCGGGAATAACTTTTGTGATGATATATGGTCCTTCCCATGGCGATTCTAGCTTCTTGTGGCCATCTTGCTTGAGGCGAAGAACTAGGTCCCCTACTGTGAAGGACCTAGGACGCAATCTTGTACTATGGTAATTGCGCAGGTTTTGCTAGTACGTAGTTGCTCTTTGGAGGGCATCGTCTCGAGCTTTATCAAGCGCATCCACATCATCTTCAAGTGCTTCTCTTGATTTCTCTTCATTATATGCAGCTACTCTTGGCAATTCGTGTGATACTTCAACTAGAAGCACAACTTCCGCACCGTGGACCAAAAAGAAGGGCGTCCCTTGTGTTGAATTATTTGGAGTTGTACGTAAACTCCATAACACAGATGGTAATCCATCCACCCATGCTCCTTTTGCTCTGACAAGTGGTGCCAGTAGTCTCTTTTTGAGTCCAGTAGTAACTAGTCCGTTGGCTTTTTCAACCTATCCATTTGTTTGTGGGTGAGCTACCAAAGCGTAGCTTATTTTGATGCCCATCTCCTGGCAGTACTCCTTGAACTCATTAGAAGTGAAGTTGGTTCCATTATCCGTGATGATGTTGTTTGGTACGCCAAACCGAAATACTATGGATTTGATAAAGTTCACAACCGAAGTTCCATCTTGGGTGGTGACAGGCATCACTTCAATCCATTTAGTAAATTTGTCAACTGCTACTAGCAGAAAGATGTGTCCTTCTGGCGATGATTTGTGAATTTTTCCCACCATGTCAAGTCCCCACTACGCAAAAGGCCAAGCCAAGGGTATGGGGTTTAGCTCAACGGCTGGTGCTCCAGGCTTTGTTGCGAATTGTTGACATGTTTCACATGTTCTGACAATGTATTTTGCATCTTGTACTGCAGTGAGCTAATAAAATCTGCCCTGGATGCTTTTGTAGCAATCGCTCGGCTACTAGCATGGTGACCACAAATGCCTTCATGTATATCTTTCAGTATTTTTCCTTCTTTCGGTGTTACGCAACATTGTAACACACTAGAAATACTTCTTTTGTACAGTTCTCCTTTAATTATCCTGAAAGCCTTTGATCGTCGGGTGATTCGCCGAGCTTCGATCACATCTTCTGGTAGTTCTCCTTTAATCATATATGCTATATACGGCTGCATCCAGGCTGGTTCAATTAGCATGACCTCTTTGATTTCTTGTTCTTTTTCTTCGATGGCCTCTTCTATGTTCTTGGTTTCTGAAGGAGCCCCCGATTCTTTTTGCGGATGCTTCTTTTTCCCTGTTTTTGGTGCTATGACTTCCGATACTCTTTTCGCTTTGATTGATCGCTCCACTATTTCCTCCCAAAAAACTCCTGATGGTATTGGTAAACACAATGATCCGATGTTTGCTAGATTGTCGTCTTCCTCATTGCTTGCTCTTCCTATATGTGATACTTCACACCCATCAAATTGAGCCTCCATGATGCCGTATAAGTCACGATAAGCGACCATATTTTCACTGACAGCGTCACATTGGTTCATTGCCTGCTGTGCCACAAGGTTGGAGTCTTCGAATATTTTGAGGCGAGTTACACCGCAAGCTTTGGCCATTCGCATGCCATGCAACAGGGCCTCGTCTTCCGCTTCATTATTGTATGCGTTTGTAAAGCTCATCCGAAGAATATAGCGCATTTTGTCACCTTGAGGTGATATTAGTACGACTCCCGCTCCTGCTCCCTCTGTTCTTTTTGATCCATCAAAGTACATTGTCCATGTGCTAGAAAGGTCTGGTGGACCCGCACATTGCAATTCCGTCCACTCTATGATGAAATCAGGCAGAACTTGTGACTAATTGCTTTGCGCTTCTCATAAGTGATATCCTGAGGGGATAATTCGATGCCCCAAAGAGAAACACGCCCAGTTGCTTCTGGATTGTTGAGGACGCTTGACAAAGGTGCCTCGTTGACCACTACGATCGGGTGCTCCAAAAAATAGTGGCATAGCTTTCGTGCTGCCATAAATACTCCGTATGCTAGTTTTTGATAGTGTGGGTACCTTTGTTTAGATGGCGATAAAACCTCACTCAGGAAGTATACTGGCCTCTGGACACCATGTGTCTTTCCTTCTTCGGGTCGTTCTACAACCAGGACTGTGCTAACCACCTGATATATTGCAGCAATATAATGGATTAAAGGTTCTTTCTCTTTTGGTGACACGACGACTGGGGATGTCGAAAGTGTCCTTTTAAGACCTTCAAAGGCATGTTGAGATTCTTCTATCCACTCAAATTTTTCTAATTTTCTCATGAGGGCGTAGAATGGCAGTGCCTTTTCTCCTAATCTTGCAATAAAATGACTCAGCGCTGCCACTCATCCCGCCAATTGCTGTACACCACATAGATTTGTTGGTTTCTTCATTGTGAGGATATCTTGTATTTTTTTGGGGTTAGCCTCGATCCCTCTGGCTGATACTAAATATCCGAGGAGCTGTCCTGCCGGAACTCCAAAGTAACACTTCTTCGGGTTTAGTTTGATGCTGAACCTGTCGAGATTTCTGAATGTTTGTTCTAGGTCCTTAATCAGCGCCGATCCTTGACCTTGTAGTAACTATGACATCATCAATATACACTTGTACTTTCATACTTATTTGGCTTCCCAGGCACTTCTGCATCATCCGCTAATATGTTGCTCCAGCGTTCTTTAGGACGAACGACATTGTTGTGTAGCAGAAAACGCCGTAAGGTGTGATAAATGCCGTTTTCTCCTGGTCTTCCTCCTTCATCCTATTCTGGTGGTATCCTGAATAAGCATCCAAGAAAGAAAGATGTTCGCATCCTGCAGTTGCATCGATGATTTGGTAGATTCGCGGCAATGGGAAGTGATCTTTTGGGAAATGTTTGTTCAATGCAGTAAAGTCGATACACATCCGAAGTTCCGTAGTGTTTTTCTTTGGAACACATACTGGGTTTGCAAGCCACTCTGATTTTGTCAATTCTTTGATAAAATTGGCATCAGTTAGGCGATGGAGCTCCTTTCCAATGGCCTTGCGTTTTGGTTATGCGAAGCGTCAAAGCGGTTGTTTTACTGGATTTTCCTTTGGATCTAAATTTAGCGCGTGCTCAGCGAGTTCCCTAGGGATTCCCGGCATGTCAGAAGGTAGCCATGAGAAAATCTCCCAGTGCTCATGGAGGAACTCGATGAGCGCGCTTTCCTATGCGGGATCAAGGTTGGAAGCCACAAATGTTGTTTTCGTCGGGTCAACGGGGTGTATCTGTACTTCTTTTGCATCTTCTGCCGTGTCAAAAGCCTGATCGGGATTGACATGTGCTACCTCCAGAGGTTGTTCATTTGCCGAACTTTTGAGTTGCTCGAACTCTGTTTTCATCCCGAAGGACTTAGAAATTTTGTTAAACTCTCGATCACAGCTATCCGCCCGTGTGAAGCTTCCTTGCACCGTGATAATTCCCTTTGGTGCTGGCATTTTATTACTAATATGCGTAATGTGGTACTGCCATGAAACGTGCAAAGGTTGGTCGTCCCAGGATTGCATGGTATTGTGATGGCCAATCCATGACTTCCAATTTGAGTTTTTCTCGACTGGAATTTAATTTGGAACCAAAAACAACGTCATGGAAAACTTTGCCTAAAGGAATTTCGGTTTTACCTGGTACTATACCGTGGAAAGAGGTTTCTGTTGGAGCGATATTATCTAGAGGGTAGCCTATTGTCCGCAACGTTTTCGCGTAGGTCAAATTTATGCTACTCCCTACATCCATGAAGACCTTGCTCATGTCAAATCCGCCAATTTGTGCTTCTACTATCAGGGCTGAATGTTCTGGTCGTGGGACCTGGAGTGGGTGATCTGCTCTACTGAACTTAATTTCTTGCTTTGACCAATGGAGATACTCGGGTGTGGCTGATGTTGATGTTTCCGCCATATTTATTTGTCTTGTGATGAGCTTCTGAATTCTGTTGGGTGGACGCCCTTTCTAAATCATAAACATTGTTCCTTTTGATCTAGGGTACTCGTTATTTTGATCGTTTGAATTTTGTGATGGTGCAACTGGTGGTGGTGCACCGATAGCTAGTGCGCCAGGCGTGGATGTGTACCCTCGGTTTGCTGCTTCGGCTGCCTTTGCGTTGCATAACTCCTGCATCTTCAAGAATGTTCGGCAGTCTTTCATCAGGTGATTGGATTGTCGCCTGCCTGCTAATTCGACGTAAAAATGCATATTACAGGGTCCTTCCAACATTTGCATCGCGAACATAGGTGGGTCTCGTGCTCTTGGCTAATATCGCTATGCGGATGGGCTTCCTCTGACATCGTCTCTATTCTGACGGTATCCGCCATTATTGTCGTTGCTTCTGTTGTGACGTTCACCCAAGAAACCTGCTACGACATAACTTGGTCCCACATTCCCGTCGTTGTTCCTTCATCTTCAGTCATTGTTGTGTTTATCCCTGTCTTCCTCGGGTGACCGCGTACGCTTATTATGTAGCGCGTCTTCTCCATCAGCCCAGCGCTTTGCTATTTCCATCAACTGTGATACTGTCTTTGGTTTCGTCCTACCCAACTCTTCTATTAATTCTCATCGACGTAGGCCATGGTTGAAGGCGTCAATGGCCCTTTCATCTGATATGGACCCAGCTGAGTTTTTGATGATATTCCATCGTTGTATGAATGCTCTTATTGACTCGCTGGATTTTAGTTTGGACGCTCGCAACTGTTCCATGGATGCTGGTCGCTTGAATGTAGAATGAAAGTGTCGGATGAACTTATCTTCCAGATTGTTCCAGCTACCAATTGAACCTTTGGGTAACTGCCTTAACCATGACCTTACGGCACCGGTGAGGTGTAGTTGTAGGCTTTGCATCGCGGTAGTTGTGGATCCGCCCTGTAATTTGACGGTGGCTAGATAATCTGCTAGCCAAGCTTCGGGTTCTTGGAGCCCATCATATTTGTGTCGATCATGTGGAAGTTTGCAATCTTTCAGTACTGAGGCTTTTCGAATCCTGTGCGTGAAGCAACTGGCCTCGCATAATTCATGGTCGTCTTTGTCATCTCCATCTTGATATCGTCGGTGCGGTTTTCGTCTCTGGTTCCACTGCTCCTATGCTGGGTGTTGTCGTTCCTTGTGTTGTTTCGCGACTCCGATCCTACGAGGTGAGCCTGGTGTGGTGATTGCGATCGCTGGGTGTGTCCTGCTTGTCGAGGACTGTTTTGACAGTGTGGGGACCTTTGTGTGAGTCCTAGTTCTGCTTCCACAAGTGAGGCTCCTACCATGCCGAGGTTCATCAGAGAAGAGCGGTGGAGGGCCGCGTGCGGATCGTCGGGTGCGGGTTGAGTGGTTATCAGGTATGTTTGTGCGGCAACAATAGCTGCTTGAGCTATTTTTGCCTTGATGTTTCCTGCTTGATCGATCAACATGAATGATAGGTCGAGGTCTTTGATGATTCCACTTATGTCTGCTTCGGGGATATTCTGTAATCGAGATGTCACTCTTCTTGGTGGTTTTTCTCCCCTCACACTCCTGGACCCTCATGTAGAGCTTAGTTGGGCCCGTCGTAAACTTGATTCATCGGCTAACCTTTCATCGAGCCGTCTTTTTATCCGGAGTAGGTCTCTCTTCTTGTGGTGGAGCAAATATTGGCACGCCAGTAGATCCTCATGTGAAGCATCTGCCGTAATTGGGACTGCTCCCGAAATTGCCTCCCTTGCTTTTTGCCATGCCGACGCTGGTAGCCAAAGTCCTGGTCTCTCTTATGCGCGTGCTTCTCCGCCTCCTCCTCAAACTATGCGATTATCTTTTGTTTCTCCTCCATTTTCGTGTTCTCCTCTGTTGTTGTGTTCTCCTTCGTTGTCGTAGTTTCCTACATGGTCATCTGATAAGATATCATCGGGGTTTATGATGGGATTACCATTTTCGTCGCGTGGTGTTAAGGTATCTCCGTTGATCATGTCCACTTGGTGGCGTGTTGTATGTGGCCTGATGGTGTCGCCTTTTGCTTCTGCGGGTGCGTTAGTAGTGCTTTGTGATCGTAGTTCTGGATAAATCTTCACCATCCTTTCTTCAAAGTCGATGTTCTCACTCCTTTCTTCGGGTTCTAAGCTTGTTGAGTTTTCTCCGTGTAGTGAGATTGATTGGCAACCTACTTTTACTGCTTCGATCTGAGCTATGATATCTATGGGAGGTCCAACAAGCGATGCTGGTATTGTTGCAGGTGTGGCCTTTCCCACCGGCGGTTCTGATGTGATCAGGGCCGAAAGGTGTGATTCATGTGTGTTGTCACCTTGGAAGTGGAGGCTTCCGATGATTAGATCGTATTTGCCGTTGAAATCGGCGGGTATTACGACGAGGGTGGGTGGGTGCGGATCTGTTTTCGTCGAGTCAATGTTTGGTGGAGAGCGTTCCACCGAATACGTGTTTCCAGCATTCAAGTTTCCCACAGACGAAATAATAAAGTTGTTATTATGTATTCCTTGTATATGATAGATGTTTAATTTGCATGCTATAATTGTATTGATAGGAAACGTCAATACATGTGTGTTTAATAAACAAAAAGGGTTCCTAGTTATGCCTCTCTTATTGACTAGCTCGTTGATTAATAAGATGATCAAAGTTTCCTGATCATAGACATTGGATGTTGTTAATAACGAGGTCACAACATTTGTGAAATGATGTGATGAACATTCATCCGAAGTATAGCATTACGATCAAAGTCATTATGTTTATATTGCTATAACATCATACAAAGTAATCTTAGTCCTTAGACCATGAGATCATGTTAATTGCTAACACCGGAAGAGTATCTTGATAACATCAAATGTCACACCGTAACAGGGTGACTATAAAGGTGGGTTCAGTGCTACAAAGGTGTTATCTTGAGGCTCATGGATCAAGAGTGGAATTTGTCAATCCCGATGAGGGATAGATATACTCTGGGCCCTCTCGGTGATATCACATTAAGATAGCTTGCAAGCAAGTGATGTGAACACTAGAATGTTCTATCATGGGAACGAGAAAAGGGTGCATGTCGATAACGAGATCAAACTAGGTATTTGGATACCGATGATCGAATCTCGGACATGTATTATATCATGAGACAAAGGGATTAAATTACTAGCATTAAAGGTTCTCACGATCACAGAAGTCATCTTTGAATGTGAATGAGTCAGTATGGATCTCCAGGTCCCGCTTCTAATTATTGATATGAGAGGAGTCTCAATCATGTCTGTATTATTTGCCAACTGTAGGGTGACACACTTAAGGGTTGCCGGACACCATTTAGGAGCACATATGTTTCAGACAAAAGGTTTGCAAAGCGCAGGAAATGTTTCGATAGAAACAGGAATTGTTTTGATAGAAACCGGAATTGTTTCGGGTTAAATTGCAGAAAGAGGTTCTGCATGTGATATTGAAATGTTGCAAGGGGTTTTATGTGAATGTTTGTTAATTAAAGTAATTAACAAAATTCTGAATAAAATAAATAAAAGAGTTTTATTAATTGAGAGTGGCATTAAATTTGGTGGAAATTTAATGCATGTGAGTGGAATTTTGGGTGGAGTCAAAATTGATGTGAGTGGAGCTTCCACCACATGAATGAGGAAGAGGTGGGGGCACCCTCCTTGGCCGCCGGCCATGGTAGGGGAGGAGCCCCCCTCTCCTATAAAAGGCCCCCCTCTCCTCCCTCACAAAGCACACCTCCTCGTGAAGGATCTCTCTCCCCCTCTAGATATTCCCCCATGGTCTCAGATTAGCGAGATACATGTTCCCGGTGGCCTTGCGTCTGGAAGGAGTTGCTGCTTCCGCTGATTCGCTGGATCGAGGAGGTGGAGGTTGTCTGGTGGCTTGAACGTGTGTGCGAGGATGGATGCGCTGCTGATTTGCGACGCTCGGACTTCCACACGATCTTGAGATCGGCAAGCGTACGACTACATCAACCACAAGTTCCTACTCGTTAACAAAACTTGTTGTCTTCGAGGGTAAGTTCTCCATGGATGTATGTGCACCTGTTGCTCTGTATCTAGTAGATAGATCTTGGCGTATAGTTCTCATCGTAGGAATTTTTTTGTTTTCTATGCTGCGGACCCAACAGTGGTATCAGAGCCTGATCTATGCGTAGGTGCTTTGCACGGGTAGTACACATATGTTTATATGTGGGTGATGATGATCATGTTATTGCATCTTCTATGTATCTTCGATATTGGTGGCATAGTGGGATGAAGCGGCCAAGACCAACCTTACATGTCATCATACATGAGACCGGTTCCACGACTGACATGCAACTAGTTTTGCATAAGTGGCTAGCGGGTGTCTGTCTCTCCTACTATAGTCAATATCTGATTTACAACGAGTTGCTAATAACTTGGTTATCCTCGTTGTGGTTCATGTTCGTAGGTAAGATCGGTTCTATCTCCGAAAGCGCTAAGCCACGTAAAACTTGCAATTGATAAATTAGAGGCATCTAGTTTAGATCGTTGCTGGGCTAGTGTCTTGATATGGTATTGTTGTAAGTAGATATATGATAGATACTCTTACAACACACTCAACGTGTAAGTTCCATAGAACTTGGCCTTACACACAAAGGAATGATAGAGATCATACCATGATGCAAATGATAGAGATCAAATGCATGGACCATATCATCTCACTTTACACATTCGATGTTTGCATCTTATATTGCTAGTTTGGTGCTTTTGGTAGCATTAGAAGATGATCCCTCATTTAGATATCAAGATAAAATGTGTTCTTCCTTAAGTATGCACCGTTTCATGGATCGTGTTTCGAGGCATCACGTGATGATCAGGTGTTCTCGACTCTACGCTTTCATACGATGGGTGGAAGACAGTTTTACACACGCGAATACTAAGGTTCTTACTTGGCGAGCCTAGCATGTACAGACATGGCCTCGGAACACGGACCGAAAGGTTAAGCATGAGTCATATAGTTGATATGATGCCCATATAGATTCTCGCCTTTGAAGCTACACCGATTCACGTGATGATCGGACTTGGTGTAGTGGATTTGGTTCGTGTAATTACCAAAAGGACACGAGGGATGTCGTTTTTGAGTGGGAGTTAATTAGTAATTAGGATTAGTTGAACTCAATCTATCATAAACTTAGTCTAAATATACTTTACAAATTCTGTTGTAGATGGCACCACCTGCTTTTAATTTGAATGTGTTCATGGAGAAAGAGAAACTTGCTGCGAATGGTAGAAACTTCACCAACTAGGCTATGAATTTGAGGATTCTCCTCACTGCTGCACAAAAGCAATATGTGCTAGAGGCACCTCTAGGCCCCCCACCTGCTCCTGATGCCCCTGACGAGGAAAAGAACGTCTATAAAACTCGTCAGGAGGACCACAACTTATTTCATTGTGGCATACTGTATGGGCTAGAGCCAGAACTTCAAAAGCGTTTCGAAAATGGCAATGCCTTTGATACCATCGGAGAATTGAAAATGATTTTGATACCCATGCTGCTGTAGAGAGTTATAATGCTTCTGAAAAGTTCTTTAGTTGCATGATGGAGGAGAACAGCTCTGTTAGTGAGCATGTACTCAAAATGTCTGGGTACGCTGATAAGCTTGTGTCCTTGGGAATGACGATTCCCATTGACTTAGGCATACATCGTGTTCTCCAATATCTGCCACCTAGCTACAAGAGCTTCGTGATGAACTATAATAAGCAGGGCATGAAGAAGTCTCTTTCCGAGCTTCTGTCAATGCTTAAGACTGCAGAAGTGGATATTAGGAAAGAACATCAAGTATTGATGATCAATAAGACAACCGGTTTCAAGAAGGACAAGAAAGGCAAGAAGAAGGGAAAGAAGGGCGGCAAATCTGTTGTCGCACCTGAAAAGAAACCCCGAGCTGGACCTAAGTCTAATACCGAGTGCTACTATTGCAAGGGGACTGGCCATTGGAAGCGCAACTGCCACAAGTATTTGGCGGACAAGAAGGACGACAAGGCAAACAAAGGGCCTGCGGAACAAGCGATAGCTAGCAAGGGACAAGGTCATGATGCGGGTCACCAATGGATCAACAATTGATGTGATCGCCGTCGGAAGGCTGCCTCTCCATATGCCGTCGGGATTAGTTATAAATCTCAATAATTGTTATTTGGTGCCTGCACTGAGCATGAACATTGTATCCGGATCGTGTTTGATGCAAAGTGGTTATTCGTTTAAATCTGAAAACAATGGTTGTTCGATTTATATGAATGATATCTTTTATGGTCATGCACCTTTGTTGAATGGTTTATTTCTATTGGATCTCGATAGTAGTATTACACATATTCATAATGTTGATGCTAAATGGATTAAACTTGATAATGATATATCTGCATATATGTGGCACTGCCGTCTAGGTCATATTGGCGTTAAACACATGAAGAAACTCCATTCTGATGGACTTTTGGAATCACTTGATTTTCAATCATTTGATACATGTGAGCCATGCCTTATGGGCAAGATGACTAGAACGCCGTTTTCCGGTTCATTGGAACGGGTGACAGATTTATTAGAAATCATACATACTGATGTGTGGACCAATGAGTGTGTCGGCGCGAGGTGGATATCGTTATTTTGTTACTTTCACGGATGATTTGAGTAGATATGGGTATATCTATTTAATGAAACATAAGTCTGAAACCTTCGAAAAGTTCAAGGAATTTCAGAATGAAGTGGAAAATCATCGTAACAGAAAGATCAAATTTCTGCGGTCCGATCATGGAGGAGAGTATCTTAGTTACGAGTTTAGCACACATATTAAAGACTATGGAATAGTTTCACAACTCACGCCTGTCGGAACACCACAACTTAATGGTGTGTCGAAACGTCGTAATCGTACTTTATTGGATATGGTTCGATCTATGATGTGTCTGATCGACTTGCCACTGTCATTTTGGGGTTGTGCACTAGAAACCGGTGCATTCACTTTAAATAGGGCGCCATCTAAATCCGTTGAAACGACACCGTATGAATTATGGTTTGGAAACAAACCTAAGATGTCATTTCTTAAAGTTTTGGGATGCGATGTTTATGTGAAGAAACTTCAGCCGGATAAACTCGAACCCAAAGCGGAAAAATGCGTCTTCATAGGATACCCTAAGGAAACGATTGGGTATACCTTCTATCACAGATCCGAGGGCATGGTTTTTGTTGCCAAGAATGGATCCTTTCTTGAGAAGGAGTTTCTCGTGAAAGGTGTGAATAGTCCGAAGGTAGAACTTGAAGAGGTTATTGAACCTTCTCTTCATGAATTGGCGAGTGGTGCAGCACCGGAAGTTGTTTCGGAGTTGACTTCACCTGCTGAAGAGAGAGCTAATGATAATGATCATGAAACTCCGAAAGACGATACTGCCGAACATCGCAGGTCAAGCAGGACACGTGTAGCTCCTGAACTGTATGGCAATCCTGTTATGAATTTCATGATTGATGAAATAGATGACCCTGCGACATATGAAGAAGCAATGATGAGCCCTGATTCCAACAAATGGCTAGAAGCCATGAAATCCGAGATGGAATCCATGTACGAAAACCAGGTTTGGACCTTGGTGGACTTACCTCACGATCGAAAGGCCGTTGAGAATAAATGGATTTTCAAAAGAAAAACTGATGCTGATGGTAATCTGACCATCTACAAAGCTCGACTTGTCGCAAAGGGGTTTCGACAAATTCAAGGAGTTGAATACGATGAGACATTCTCTCCCGTAGCGATGCTAAAGTCTGTTAGGATTATGTTAGCAATTGCTGCATATTTTGATTATGAAATATGGCAGATGGATGACAAAACTGCGTTCCTCAATGGTAATATTGAAGAAGAGTTTTATATGATACAACCTAAGGGTTTTGTCGATCCTAAGGATGTTGATAAGGTATGCAAGCTTTAGTGATCCATCTATGGACTGAAGCAAGCATCCCGGAGTTGGAATCTCCGCTTCGATGAGGTGATCAAAGAGTTTGTCTTTGTCCAAACTTATGGAGAGGCTTGTATTTACAAGAAAGTGAGTGGGAGCAATGTGGCATTTCTAATATTATATGTGGATGACATATTATTGATTGGAAATGATATAGATCTTTTAAACAGTGTTAAAAGTTATCTAAACAGCAAATTTTCAATGAAGGACCTTGGTGAAGCTTCATATATATTAGGCATTAAAATCTATAGAGATAGATCAAGATGCCTAATTGGGTTATCGTAGAGTACATACCTTGATAAGATATTAAAGAAGTTTAATATGGACGGAAGTAAGAAGGGGTTCTTACCTATGTTGCAAGGCAAGACATTGAGTAAAACTCAAAGTCCGGCTACGGCGGAAGAAAGAGAGATAATGGATAAGATCCCCTATGCCTCAGCCATAGGCTCTATAATGTATGCCATGCTATGTACAAGACCAGATGTGGCACATGCTATTAGTTTGACTAGTAGGTACCAATCTGATCTAGGTTCGGAACACTGGATAGCGGTCAAGAATATCCTTAAGTACTTGAGAAGAACTAAGGATATGTTTCTTCTATACGGAGGTGAAGAAGAGCTAGTCGCTAAGTGTTATGTCGATGCTAGCTTTGACACCGATCCGGATGACTCTAAGTCTCAATCCGGATACGTGTTTCTCTTGAACGGAGCAGCAGTTAGTTGGAGGAGTTCCAAACAACCTATGGTGGCTGGATCAACGACGGAGGCGGAATATGTTGCTGCTTCAAAAGCAGCGCAGGAAGCGGTTTGGATGAAGGAGTTCATAACGGAACTAGGTGTGGTTCCTAGTGCATTGGACCCAATGGTGATCTATTGTGACAACAATGGAGCCATAGCCAACGCCAAGGAACCAAGGTCTCACAAGAATTCCAAGCATATTAAGCGCCGGTTTCACTCCATCCGCGAGCATGTCAAGGATGGAGACATAAAGATTTGTAAAGTGCACACGGACCTGAATGTAGCAGATCCGTTGACTAAAGTTCTCCCTAGGGCAAAACATGATCAACACCAGAACTCCATGGGTGTTAGATTTATCACTATGTAAACTAGATTATTATCTCTAGTGCAAGTGGGAGACTGAAGGAAATATGCCTTGAGAGGCAATAATAAAGTTGTTATTATGTATTCCTTATACATGATAGATGTTTATTTTGCATGCTATAATTGTATTGATAGGAAACGTCAATACATGTGTGTTTAATAAACAAAATGGGTTCCTAGTTATGCCTCTCTTATAGACTAGCTCGTTGATTAACAAGATGATCAAAGTTTCCTGATCATAGACATTGGATGTTGTTAATAATGAGGTCACAACATTTGTGAAATGATGTGATGAACATTCATCTGAAGTATAGCATTACGATCAAAGTCATTATGTTTATATTGCTATAACATCATACGAAGTAATCTTAGTCCTTAGACCATGAGATCATGTTAATTGCTAACACCAGAAGAGTATCTTGATAACATCAAACGTCACACTGTAACAGGGTGACTATACAGGTGGGTTTAGTGCTACGAAGGTGTTATGTTGAGGCTCATGGATCAAGAGTGGAATTTGTCAATCCCGATGACGGATAGATATACTCTGGGACCTCTCGGTGATATCACATTAAGATAGCTTGCAAGCAAGTGATGTGATCACTAGAATGTTATATCATAGGAATGAGAAAAGAGTGCATGTCGGTAACGAGATTAAACTAGGTATTTGGATACCGATGATCGAATCTCGGACATGTATTATATCATGAGACAAAGGGATTAAATTACTAGCGTTAAAGGTTCTCACGATCACAGAAGTCATCATTGAATGTGCATGAGTCAGTATGGATCTCCAGGTCCCGCTTCTGATTATTGATCTGAGAGGAGTCTCAATCATGTCTGCATTATTCGCGAACCGTAGGGTGACAAACTTAAGGGTTGCCGGACACCATTTAGCAGCACATATGTTTCAGACAAAAGGTTTGCAAAACACAGGAAATGTTTCGATAGAAACAGGAATTGTTTCGATAGAAACCGGAATTGTTTCGGGTGAAATTGCAGAAAGAGGTTCTGCATGTGATATTGAAATGTTGCAAGGGGTTTTATGTGAATGTTTATTAATTACAGTAATTTAAAAAATCTGAATAAAATAAATAAAAGAGTTTTACTAATTGAGAGTGGCATTAAATTTGGTGGAAATTTAATGCATGGGAGTGGAATTTTGGGTGGAATCAAAATTGATGTGAGTGGAGCTTCCACCACATGAATGAGGAAGAGGTGGGGGCACCATCCTTGGCCGCCGGCCATGGTAGGGGAGGAGCCCCCTCTCCTATAGAAGGCCCCCCTCTCCTCCCTCACAAAGCACACCTCCTCATGAAGGATCTCTCTCCCCCTCTAGATATTCCCCCATGGTCTCGGATTAGCGAGATACATGTTCCCGGTGGCCTTGCGTCTGGAAGGAGTTGCTGCTTCCGCTGATTCACTGGAGCAAGGAGGTGGAGGTTGTCCGGTGGCTTGAACATGTGTGCGAGGACGGACGCGCTGCTGATTTGTGGCGCTCAGACTTCCACACGATCTTGAGAACAGCAAGCGTATGACTACATCAACCACGAGTTCCTACTCGTTAACAAAACTCATTGTCTTCGAGGGTAAGTTCGCCATGGATGTATGTCCACCCGTTGCTCTGTATCTAGTAGATAGATCTTGGCGTATAGTTCTCATCATAGGAAATTTTTTGATTTCGATACTGCGGACCCAACATAATCATACCCATGTCAAATTGTAATAAGAAAGTCTCACAATTGGAAAGAAACTTCCATATTGCATGCTGCACCAGTGTAACTGAATGTTGCATCATAGAATCCACTAGAGTGTGTGTGGTCATGGGGATCAGTGTGGTTTTGGAAATGAACAAATGAAATGACACTAGGGGGTCGATGTGGTTTAGGAAAATAACACATGCACTGACTCTAGGGACTCCATGTTTCAAACCATGGTCACAAATACTAAAAAACACATAGGAAAGCAGCTTCCACATTGCATGTTGCACTAGTTTTATAGGAGTTGCATCACAGAATCCACTGGATTGTGTTTGGTCATGTGGATCAATGTGGTTTTGGAAAATAACACATGCAATAACACCTGGGGATCAATGTGATTTAGGAAAAGAACACAAGCATCAAATCTAGTGGATAAATGTGGTTTAGGAAAAGAACACATGCAATGACTCTAGGAACTCCATGTGTCAAACCATGGTCATAGAGACCAAAAACACATAGGAAAGCGGCTTCCACATTGCATGATGTACCAGTGTGGCAGAAGTTGCATCATAGAATACACTAGAGTGTGGGTGGTCATGTGGATCATTGTGGTTTTGGAAAAGAACACATGGAGTGACTCAGGGCACCACATGCGTCAAACCATGGTCATAGAGACCAAAAGCAAATTGGAAAGTAGCTTCCACATTGCATGTTGCACCAGTGTGACAGAAGTTGCATCACAGAATCCATTGAAATGTCTATGGTGATGTGGGTCAATGTGGTTTAGGAAAAGAACACATGCAATGTCTCTAGGGACTCCATGTGTCAAACCATCGTCATAGAGACCAAAAACACATAGGAAATAAGCTTACACATTGCATGTTCCACCATTGCGATAGAAGTTGCATCACAGAATCCTCTAGAGTGTGTGTGATCATGCTGATTAATGTGGTTTTTGAAAAGAACACATGCAATGCCACTAGGGGACTAATGTGGTTTACGAAAAGAACACTTGCAATGACTCTAGGGACTCCATGTGTCAAACCATGGTCACAAAGACATAAAACAAATAGGAAAGCAGCTTCCACATTGCATGTTGCACCAGTGTGATAGAAGTTGCATCACAGAATCCACTAGAGTGTGTCTGGTCATGTGGATCAGTCTGGTTTTGGAAAAAACACATGCAATGATAGTAGGGGATCAATGAGGTTTAGGAAAAGAACACATGCAATGACTCTAGGGACCTAATATGTCAAACCATTGTCATAGAGACCAAAAAACATTGGAAAGCAGCTTCCATATTGCATGTTGCACCAGTGTGATGGAAGTTGCATCACAAAATCCACGGGAGTGTGTGTGGTCATGTGGATCAATGTGGTTTCAGAAAAGAACATATGAAATGACACTAGGGAATCAATGTGGTTTAGGAAAATAACACATGCAATGACTCTAGGGACTCCATGTTTCAAACCATGGTCACAAATACCAAAAACACATAGAAAACAGCTTCCCCATTGCGTGTTGCACTAGTGTGACAGAAGTTGCATCACAGAATCCACTGGAGTGTGTGTGTGTGGTCATATGGATCAATGTGCTTTTGGAAAAGAATACATGCAAAGACACTAGGCGATCAATGTGTTTTAGAAAAAGAACACATGCAATGAATCTAGGGACTCTATGTGTCAAACCATGGTCACAGAGACCAAAAGCACATAGGAACAAAGCTTCCACATTGCATGCTATACCAGTGTGACAGAAGTTGCATCACAGAATCCACTAGAGTGTGTCTGGTCATGTGGATCAATGTGATATTGGAAAAGAACACATGTAGTGACACTAGGGGATCAGTTTAGGAAAAGAACACATGCAATGAATCTAGGGACTCCATGTGTCAAACGATGGTCATAGAGACCAAAAACACATATGAAAGCAGATTCCACATTGCATGTTGCACAAGTGTGGCAGCAGTTGCATCACAGAATCTACTAGAGTGTGTGTGGTCGTGGATCAATGTGGTTTTGCAATAGAACACATGCAATGAAACTAGGGGATCAATGTCGTTTAGGAAAAGAACACATGCATTAACACTAGGGGATCAATGTGGTTTAGGAAAAGAACACATGCAATGACTCTACGGACTCCATGTGTCAAACCATGGTCACAGAGACAAAAACACATAGGAAAGCATCTTCCACAATGCATGTTGCACTAGTGTGACAGAAGTTGCATCACGGAATTCTCTGGAGTGTGTGTGGTCATGTGGATCAATGTGGTTTAGGAAAAGAACACATGCAATGACTCTAGGGACTCCATGTGTCAAACCATGGTCACAGAGACCAAAAACTCATTGGAAAGTGGCTTCAACATTGCATGTTGCACCACTGTGATAGAAGTTTAATCACGGAATCCACTAGAGTGTGTGTGGTCATGTGGATCAGTGTGGTTTTGGAAAAGAATACATGCAATGACACTAGGGGATCAATATGGTTTAGGAAAATAACACATGCACTGACTCTAGGGACCCTATGTTTCAAACCATGGTGACAGAGCACAAAAATACATTGGAAATCAACTTCCATATTGCATGTTGCACCACTGTGACAGAAGTTGCATCATAGAATCCACTGGAGTGTGTGTGGTCATGTGGATCAATGTGGTTTCGGAAAAGAACAAATGAAATGACACTAGGGGATCAATATGGTTTAGGAAAAGAACACATAGGAAAGCAGCTTCCACATTGCATGTTGCACCAGTTTGACAGGAGTTGCAGCACAGAATCTGCTAGAGTGTGTGTGGTCATGTGGATCAATGTGGTTTTGGAAAATAACACATGCAATGACACTATGGGATCAATGTGATTTAGGAAAAGAACACATGCATCAACTCTAGTGGATATATGTGGTTTAGAAAAAGAAGACATGCAATGACTCTAGGGACTCCATGTGTCAAACCATGGTCATAGATACAAAACACACATAGGAAAGCAGCTTCCACATGGCATGATGTACCAGTGTCGCAGAAGTTGAATCACAGAATACACTAGAGTGTGGGTGGTCATGTGGATCAATGTGGTTTTGGAAAAGAACACTTGGAGTGACTCTGGGGACCCCATGCATCAAACCATGGTCACAAAGACCAAAGGCAAATTGTAAAGTAGCTTCCAGATTGCATGTTGCACCAGTGTGATAGAAGTTACATCAAATAATCCATTGAAATGTCTGTGGTCGCGTGGATCAATGTGGTTTAGGAAAAAAACACATGCAATGAATTTAGGGACTCCATGTGTCAAACCATGGTCACAGAGACCAAAAACACATTGGAAATAATCTTACACATTGCATGTTGCACCATTGTGACAAAAGTTGCATCACAGAATTCACTGGAGTGTGTGTGATCATGTTGATCAATGTGGTTTTGGAAAAGAACACATGCAATGACACTAGGGGATTAATGTGGTTTAGGAAAAGAACACATGCAATGACTCTAGGAACTCATGTGTCAAACCATGGTCATAGAGACCAAAAACACATAGGAAAGCAGCTTCCAAATTGCATGTTGTACTAGTGTGACAGAAGTTGCATCGCAGAATCCACTAGAGTGTGTGTGGTCATGTGGATCAGTGTGGTTTTAGAAAATAATACATGCAATGACACTAGGGGATCAATGTGGTTTAGGAAAATAACACATGCACTGACTCTGGGGACTCCATCTTTCAAACCATGGTCACAGAGCACAAAAATACATTGGAAAGCAACTTCCATATTGCATGTTGCACCACTATGACAGAAGTTGCATCATAGAATCCACTAGAGTGTGTGTGGTCATGTGGATCAATGTGGTTTCGGAAAAGAACAAATCAAATGACACGAGGGGATCAATATGGTTTAGGAAAAGAACACATGCACTGACTCTGGGGACTCCATGTTTCAAAAGTTGGTCACAAATACCAAAAAACACATAGGAAAGCAGCTTCCACATTGCAAGTTGCACCAGTTTGACAGGAGTTGCATCACAGAATCCGCTAGAGTGTGTGTGGTCATGTGGATCAATGTGGTTTTGGAAAATAACACATGCAATGACACTATGGGATCAATGTGATTTAGGAAAAGAACACATGCATCAACTCTAGTGGATATATGTGGTTTAGAAAAAGAAGACATGCAATGACTCTAGGGACTCCATGTGTCAAACCATGGTCATAGAGACAAAACACACATAGGAAAGCAGCTTCCACATTGCATGATGTACCAGTGTCGCAAAAGTTGAATCACAGAATACGCTAGAGTGTGGGTGGTCATGTGGATCAATGTGGTTTTGGAAAAGAACACTTGGAGTGACTCTAGGGACCCCATGCATCAAACCATGGTCACAAAGACCAAAAGAAAATTGGAAAGTAGCTTCCACATTGCATGTTGCACCAGTGTGATAGAAGTTACATCAGATAATCCATTGAAATGTCTGTGGTCGTGTGGATCAATGTGGTTTAGGAAAAGAACACATGCAATGAATTTAGGGACTCCATGTGTCAAACCATGGTCACAAAGACCAAAAACACATAGGAAATAATCTTACACATTGCATGTTGCACCATTGTGACAGAAGTTGCATCACAGAATTCACTGGAGTGTGTGTGATCATGTTGATCAATGTGGTTTTGGAAAAGAACACATGCAATGACACTAGGGGATTAATGTGGTTTAGGAAAAGAACACATGCAATGACTCTAGGGACTCCATGTGTCAAACCATGGTCACAGTGACCAAAAACACATAGGAAAGCATCTTCCACATTGCATGTTGTACTAGTGTGACAGAAGTTGCATCACAGAATCCACTAGGGTGTGTGTGGTCATGTGGATCAATGTGGTTTAAAAAAACGCATGCAATGACAGTAGGGGATCAATGAGGTTTAGGAAAAGAACACATGCAATGACTCTGGGGACCTAATGTATCGAACCATGGTCATAGAGACCAAAAACACATTGGAAAGAAGATTCCATATTGCATGTTGCAGTAGTGTGATGGAAGTTGCATCACAGAATCCACTCGAGTGTGTGTGGTCATGTGGATCAATGTGATTTTAGAAAAGAACACATGAAATGACACTAGGGGATCAATGTGGTTTAGGTAAAGAACACATGCAATCACTCTAGGGACTCCGTGTGATGGAGATATTGCAAATGGGGTATACCCAGCGGGACGTTCCGATTGGGCCAAAAGGTCTCACTAATGGGTCTACGTGACAGCGACTTGAATTGGATTAAGATGAAGGCCCGGTGACTGGCGATTGGAGGCCCAGGAGCATACCGGCAGCCTAGTTGGATTAGGTCAAAGCTTCTGAATCCATATCTTGTTCGGTTGTAACTTGTAAAACCCTAGCAAGTTGCCTCATATATAAACCTCCCTAGGGTACCCTCAGGACTTACGTTCCATCATACACCCCTTCAAGTGACTCGCTGCTTAGACGCCGAGCTCGCCCTCTTGTAACTCGCTCTCCAATAATCTAATCTAGCAGGAGTAGGTAATTACCCTCCGGGGGGCCGAACCTGGATAAATCCATGTGCATCCGCCCCCATCTCGCACCGCAGATGGCCGCCAGCTCTCCCCCCCGATTCAATCAATTGCTGCCTACTGCTGCAACTGCCGTGGCCATTTCCACCATAGTGGCGCCCACAGTGGGGCATAGCAGACCGGCCTGCGTTCTGTGGCAAGACCCTATTCGCCGATCGACCGGCCACTCGCCATCGACCGCATGATCGCCCCATAGGCGGGATCTTACAGATCCTGCCCAACAGCTACATCCCGGCGTCACGCCCGGTCACTCACGGCACGGTGATGCCGGTCGGCTCCATGAACCTCTTCGTCGGCTTCACTGGCGCGGTCGACCCAGCAGGTCCGCTCCATCAGGAGCCTCGTCACCAAGTAGGAATCGACTGCCAGCAAAACGGCCAGGACCAACGCCGCCACAAATGATGAGGCCCTAAACGACGACGCCGACTCTGCGACCCCTACCTCGGTCGACAGATCTTTCACAGCGACATCACGAGAGGACTCCATCACACGTGTCTCCAACCCGGAGGATTTCGAGGACTCCTCCATCCTCGGGATCTTCGACTCCGATTCCGGCTCGAAGTCGCCTGAAGACTTCCGCGCCAAATCCAATCGCTTTAAGGCGATCTATATGGCAGGCAGCACGGCCGCCCCGCCAGATCTGTTCTCCACACTGATCCCGCCGATTGCCATGGCCACAGAGGTGGAGGAGGCCCACCTGCGACTCGCGGAGGTGCAACGCAATGAGCTCGCCGAGCGCGAGAAATACCGCCTCGAGCGGGAAACAGCGCGGGAGCTATCGCTCTATCACCAGCGCCGCATCAGGACCCGCCTAAACTCCAATGTCCAGGGCCGCGTCCTGAACTTCAACGATGAAAGCGACCCCGCACGTGCGGCCGAACGCGAATACTGCGAGAACGCACCGCCAGGCGGAAGCAACAGACCACCACCCGACGCACCGGCGACCGGAGCCCCTCCACCACCCATTGGTCGCGCGCCCCCGCCGGACCAGCCGCGTATCATCATCTAGCCACAAGCCCGCAATGCCAACGGACTTCCACTCTACTCCACCCCGATGGACAACATCATCGCGGCCGACGCCGCGGTCGCCGACCTCGACGTCTAGGGGGACAGCACGCTGCAGATCCAGTACTCCATGGCCCTACTCGCCAGGGCTGTCGAGCAACAAGCTACGGGAGTCGACCTGCGGGGGCGGATGTATTCCTGCTCCTCAGCAAGTAGAGCGGCCTCGAGTGGCCACCCTACCATCGCCAACATCGTGACCTGCCCACCACTGCAGCCACTGGCGAACCAGCTGCAGGCCGCCAACCCCGCACTCTCCACCAATGAACCGCGACCGGTGAACAACACCGTCGCCGCCAACGGGCAGCCCATCGACGCCCGCACGCACATCGTCAACAACCAGGCCTAGCGGGCGTGCTAGCCCAACGACTTGAGGCACACCCTCAGTAATCGCGGCGACCCCGAACCTAGGGGCTCGATTAGTCGAGTTGGCCTCCAATGCTTCAGGCCTATGATCAGAGGGGAAAAGTACCCCGCCAACTTGAAGGCGCCCAAAGAGATCGAAAAGTACGATCCAACGTACGACCCAGCAGTATGGCTGGACACATACCTCATGGCGATGGGAATCGCCGGCCACACCGACCTGCTCGCCGCTCGCTACCTCCCCCTGATGATGGAGGGAGCGACTAGGCAATGGATCAACACCCTCCCTGCCAATAGCATCGACTCCTAGGAGGAAATGCGGGATGCCTTCGTCAGGCACTTCGAGGGCTCCTACATCCGTGCCACCACGATTGAAGACCTGGAGTGGTGCATCCAGGGACAACGCGAGTCGACCCGTCACTGGATTCAAAGGTGGCAAGAACTATGGATCAATGCCTCTGGTATCCACCCAGACATGGCGATACATTGTTTCAAGAACGCGTGTCGGTACGAACCACTGGTCGCTAAGATCAAGCAGGTCTACCGGACGCTCGACAACATCCCCGACCTCCTCGAAATCGCCAAGCGCTACACGGAGGAGGACCCCAACCAAGACTCTGACAACGAGTCGGGAGGAAGACGCCGCACTAGCGGCCACGACAGCGGGCGACAACGCGACATGCGCTACAGCAACACCCGCATCACCGGCAAGCGCCACACGGACGGGCGAGTCGACTTCATCGCCAACGCCGGCTATAGCCAACGCGACTCCAAGTGGTACCGACGCGATAGGGGAAATTACCGCGATAGCGGAAACTACCGCGCCGACAACGCAGCGAGGCTGAAATTCGACCCTGCCGCCCTGCTTAACCAGCCCTACGTTTACCACAGCAGGGAGGGGAAACCCGCCACCCACAACACCACGGACTGCCACTCTCTCAAAGATATCGAAAAGCAAGGCGAGCAAGGGAAGACCGCAACAACAACTCACCTTGGGACAATGGAAACGCTGGCGGCTTCGGCAATGCCGTCGGCTCGCAACACACTTTCACCGGCCTCGGCACCAAGCGCGAGAGGAAGGTGCTCGCCCGCGCAGTCGCCGTCAATGCGGTGACACAGGTCGACATCCCACACTTCCTCAACTGGTCCGAGCAGAGCATCACTTGGAGTCGCCAGGACCACACTCCCAAGATCGAGTACCCAGGGCGAGTCGCCCTAGTGGTTAGGCCCAAGGTGGCCGATTATTGGCTACCAAAGACACTGATGGATGGCGGGAGCTCCATCAACATCATGTATCTGGACACATTCAAGAGGCTCCAACTCCTGGAGTTGGCGATCCAGCCGACCCTGACAACCTTCCACGGCATCGTCCCCGGTCGGAAGGCATACACGATCAGAAAATTGACATTACCGGTCACCTTTGGCACACACGGCAAACTACCGCACAAAGCGAATCGAGTTCGAGCTGGTGAACTTCTGACAACCCCTACCACTGCGTCTTGGGACGCCAAACGTTTGCCAAATTTATGGCGACCCCCCACTACGCGTACAACATGATGAAGCTCCCAGGGCCAAGCGGCATCATCACCGTCCACGGCGACCCCGATATGGCCGTGGAATGCGAGCACAAAGGCGCTGAGCTCGCCGACACCGTCATCGCCGCGGAAACCGACCACGCGGAGGAGCTCGTGAAATACGCGGGCAACATCAACAAGGATGACCCCACCATACTGAAAAAGCCAACCGCCGCGAACTCCACGTTCGAGGAAACCATGCATACCCGCACCGTCGAGCTCGTCCCGGGCGACTCTAGCCAGACGGTCACCATTGGGGCGCATATGAGCCCCACATAGGAAAGAGCGCTCATCGAGTTCCTCCATGAGAACCGCGACATCTTCCATGAGTTCCTCCGACATGCTAGGTGTCCCAAGGGAACTCGCTGAGCACAAACTTCATGCCGACCGCAAAGTGCGACCGGTAATGCAGTCGCTGCGGCCCTTCAATGAAGAGCTCCGTCGAGCAATCGCCGAAGAAGTGCAACGCTTGTTGGCTGCAGGCTTCATTCGGCCAATAAAACACTCCAAGTGGCTGGCGAACCCAGTCCTTGTCCTGAAAACGAACAACACAGGGAGAATGTGTATCGACTACACCAACCTCAACAGCGCCTGCCCAAAGGAGGAGTTTGTCCTACCGCGCAGCGATCAGATCATCGACTCGACCACGGGATCAGAGTCGCTGTGCTTCCTCGATGCTTACTCTGGTTATAACCAGATCAAGATGGCGGTCAAGGACGAGGAGCAGACGGCGTTCATCACGCCATTCGGCACCTTCTGCTACACGGCCATGATGTTCGGCCTCAAGAACACCGGCGCCACATACCAAAGGTGCATGCAGGAGTGCCTCGCGAGCCAAATTGGCCGCAACATTCACGTCTACATCGACGACGTGGTGGTAAAATCCACCCGCCAGGACGACCTGCTCGCTGACCTGGCCGAAACCTTCACAAATCTGCGGAGGTACAACATCAAGCTGAACCTAGGGAAGTGCACCTTCGGCATCCCCACCGGACAGCTACTGGGATACGTAGTCTCCAAGAGAGGCATCGAAGCCAACCCCACCAAGTCGACACCATCGCGCGACTCGGAAAACCCGAGTGCCTGCGCAACGTCGAGAAGTTGGCCGGGCGAGTCGCGGCTCTCAGTTGTTTCATCCCCCGACTAGGCGAGAAGGCCATGCCCCTCTATCGCTTGATGCGCAAGAACCCCACGTTACAATGGGACGCGGAGGCGGATGATGCACTCAAAGCACTCAAAGAAGTGTTACTCGTGGCTCCACTACTTGCCGCACTAGTCGACAAGGAGCCAATGCTCGTCTACGTGGAAGCCTCCAATCGAGTCGTCAGCGCTGTGATGGTCGTCGAACGGCCAGAAGAGGGCAAGGAGTGCCCCATACAACGCCCCGTCTACTACATCCGCGAAGTCGTGAAGGACTCACGACAGCGCTACCCGTAGTACCAGAAACTGGTGTACGCAGTATTCCGAGCTCAGCGGCGACTCCCCCACTATTTCCAAGAGCACCCAATCATGGTGGTCTCATCCGCACGACTGTAGGAGATAACACGCAATCGCGAGGCGACTGGGCGAGTCGCCAAGTGGGCCGTCGAAATCGGCGTCCACAATATCAAATACGAGACCCGCAAAGCAATCAAGTCACAAGCACTAGCTGACTTCCTCGCAGATTGGGAAGAAGCACAGCAGCCGGAGAAGCTACCATATCTCCACTACTAGTCGCTACAATTCGACGGCTCGAAGTACACCGACAGTGCAGGGGCCGGGGTCATACTGACCTCCCCCAAAGGGGACAAGCTCCGATACGTGCTCCACCTCAACTTCAAGCCCTGCACCAACAACATGGCAGAATACGAGGCCCTCCTCCACGGCATGCGGGCCGCCAAGGAAATGAACATCAATCGCCTGTGGTGCAACAACAACTCTGACCTAGTCGCCGGCCAAGTCGCCGAAACATGCGACGCCATATCTCCAACAATGATCGCGTACCGCGAAGCGGTAGACCAGCTGGGAGGACACTTTGACGGCTATTCCGTCGAATGGATCGACAGACGCAAGAACGAGGAGGTAGACGCCCTTTCTCGCATCGGGTCGGACCGACAAGCGCCACCAGCAGGCGTCTTCCTCAACACCATCCACAAACCTTCGGTCATCCCACCGAAGGAGATCGACGTCGGGATACCACTACAACCAGAGCCGGCCCTAGTCGCCATGGTTGTCGAGCCTAGCGACTGGACGGGACCATACGTCGCCTTCCTCGGGCACAAGATCCTCCCAAGCAACGAGACGGAGGCGCGAATGATCATGCGCCGCTGCAAATCCATCGTCATCATCAACGGCGAGCTCCACAAACGCAGCCTGATTGGCATGTTCCAGCGCTGCGTACATGCAGAAGAAGGCCGCAAGATCCTCTAGGACATTCACGCCGGCGACTGCGGCCATCACGTCGGCGCCAAGTCGCTGGTCGCCAAGGCCATGCGGCATGGCTTCTACTGGCTCACCACACACGCCGATCTCAAGACCCTGAACCTAGAGGCCGCCTTCACGACGTCAAGTTCTACTTCACGGATCTAATGACCCGAAGGCCAATCCCGGATCCGAAGACCGAACCCGAACCCCTCCGAACCCCCAAGATCTTCGATCCGAGATGTGCGATCCTATTTTCCGAGCCCTATTTTATAAAATGTAATATAAACCTTGTTGCATATTAAATCGTTCATGCTTGCCTACTTCGCATCATGTGGTTTTTTGGGGGGGGGGGGGTACTTTGTTGACTCATCTAATAATTAAATATGGAGACCATATGTGGGCTATTCTAGTCTTATATTGGCCCCATTTAAATTTGTGTAAAGAACCGATGCCATGTTTTGCCTTATTAATACAACATTTAAATTGTGGGGTAGCTAAACAACATGAGTCTTTTAATTAATTGTCGGGACCCCGGTTCTGCTTAGTATTGCCTAGTTGCATCGCATCTTTGTCATGCCATGCATCATATCATAAACATGCCGATTCTTCTACCGTTGTATTAAATATTGCATTCGGTGTTTCTTTTAGTGTTTTGTTCTTCGCGGATTAGGCCGTTGAGTGGATGCTAGTATCAGCAAGTCCTTCGGATATTGTAACTTCGGCAGTGTTTCGCAGGCGAGCATTCTCCCCCTTTCTACCTATTTTGCATTTATAGTCTTTACTTCCTCGTATTGATCTATTACTATCCGTGTTGCGATGCTTTAGTTTTTGTGCACCATTTATATTCCTTGTAGCCTCTATATTTCCTTGGACACATCCTATTGCCTATTGTTTGATAGACAGTCGGCCTTGCGAGTCGTAGTTGCTTGCTCAGGTGCTGCTTTGCGTCGTGTCGTTCCACCGTTGATAGAAGGTTGGCACATGCTTAATGGTGGAGATGCTTAACGGTGGAGATGATCATGGCTTACATTATAACTTGTTAATTAAAATGCTAGAAATAGATATAATGCAGAGGCACCGGTGGGTAATAGTCAATATTTGGTTTTTAACCTCCCACTTGTGTCCACCAAGGACCCGAGTTCTTGACACCTGTTCCGAGATCGAGCGCGCTAACCACATGTGAGTGTGTGGGCACCTCATCGGCTTACTACCTAATTTCAAAGTACTGTGCTGGGGGCCACAAAGTAGTTTGGGGCTTTATTATTATCATGTACTTATTCCATGCTTTACTACTTTAATTACAATTGTGCGTGGAGCACCTGTACTGTTTAGGACCAAATGTGGAATTTTTTCGCGGTATCGACAAGCTCAGTCACACTTTCGGGTTCCCAGTCGTTTACAGCCATTGACACAAACCCTGGGTCCGTTCTGGAGCCGGCCGACTTTGTTGCGGGTAGCTTAGTGGGGTGGCCCCCATGTACTTACTTTGGGTCTAGGAAACGTCGTGTCCGAGGCCCCGTCGCATACCATTGGGTGTATGTTCAGGACCTTGCTCATATTCGGATCTAACAACAAGGGTTGAAGTGCATGTGGATACTTTGGTGCACCCCTGGAGTGTTAAATCTTTTCGAAAAGCCGTGTCCGTGGTTATGGACGACTTGGAGGACAGTTTCTCGATCATAGACAACTATAACTAAAGAATTGTTGTTATAATATGACTTGTATCTGATATGACTAGTAAGTTGGACAACCACCATGGAATGAATGAATAAAACTGCCAAATGTGTGGGTTTCCTCGGCATGACTTCCTTGTCTGGTCTCGAGGGGGAAATACCAGGATGGGTATGTTTGGTGGTAGTATCAGGTTGGTCCCGAATAGGTTTCTCTTATCCCTCTCTAATAGCCGGCAGTTGTATTGAGTCTCTATAGGTTGTTTAGTGCATGCTTCACTACCGCTTCAGTCCACCATACCTATGTAGGCGAGAGCCGCCGAATTCTAGCCTCGCCGTGTACTGGCCTCAGTACTAATGCTCCTCTTTTTCCTTTGCCCTTTGTCGGCACCACTTTTGTTTTAGAAGGTTTGAGATCGACGTCGTTAGCAGGATTACCCTTCCGGCTTGGCATGGGCAGGGTTATGGACGCCATTGGTTATTCTGCAGGGCTCTTAGCCCCATTTGCATCTTATCCATACTCGGATGTCGTATCGTTTTCGAGGTGATTTGGATCTTTGTATTGTATATCGATATTCTTGACTCATGGAGTCGTTGTTGAATATATATGTTCTGTGGGTCCCATCGTGGACTATTGTGTAATGATATTACTTCGTATTCCACCCGCACGCAAGTGCCTGGTGGGCGTCCTTGAATCGTTTGGCGGAAGGCGCTGAAATCTGCATAGGGCCGATTCGAGGGTGTTACAAGAAGTACGCCCACCAGACGCACCTCCCTGGTTCGGCACTCAAGACCATCCCCATCACATGGCCATTTGCCGTATGGGGCATGGACATGGTAGGCCCGTTCAAGAAGGCCCCATCCGGCTTCACCCACCTCCTGGTCGCGATCGACAACTTCACCAAATGGGTCGAGGCCAAGCCAATCAAAAAGTGCAACGGCAAGACGGCCACCAAGTTCTTACGCGAGCTCATCTACCGGTATGGCTACCCGCACAACATAATAATGGACAACGGCACCAACTTCGCCAAAGGTGCCATGGTGGAATTCTGCGAATAGCACGGCATACGACTCGACCTCGCCTTAGTTGCCCACCCAGAGTCGAACGTCCAAGTAGAACGCGCCAACCAGAGCGTCCTCCACGGGCTTAAGCCACGACTCCAGGTGCCCCTCGAGCGCACCCCAGGATGCTGGGTCGAAGAGCTCCCTTCAGTCATATGGGGGATCCGCATGTCCATCAACCGCTCCACCGGGTTCACACCCTTCTTCATGGTGTACGGTGCCGAAGCCGTAATGCCAACAGACCTGGAGAACGACTCACCCCGAGTCGCCAATTACGTCGAGGCGACAAACGATACCGCCCGCCAAGACAGCATCGACCAAATTGACGAGGCATGCGACCTGGCTCGCTCCCGTATAGCCATCTACCAGCAGGGACTCTGCCACAACCATAGCCTCCGAGTTCGGACTCACACCTTCGAGGAGGGCGACCTGGTCCTGCGACTGGCTCAAGACAAGAAGGGCATGCATAATCTCTCCCCCATGGGAGGGGTTGTTTGCAATAGGGCGAGTCCTCGGAAACGACGCCTACTACCTCATTGACATACGAGGTGATGGCCAGCTCGAGGTTGGGAGGCCATGGAATGTATACCTCCTCCGGAAGTTCTATACATAGAACCGAAACATGTACTCAGCTGACATATATAATGAAATCCATTCGGTTCACAACATTGTGTGTACTCGCCATATCCTTGTGCCACTCGCACTCGTATAATCAGCAATACGCTACCCACAGAAGTCAACCCTTGGTCGAGCAACCGGCACGGCTAAGTAGTGTGGCCCAAGGGCACCGAAAATACTCGGGCCTTGGGATGTGCACGAAAACACCAACCCAGAGCCACCATCGGAGTCGCCTAGCTCGACTGGCCCACCGGGCCAAGACGACCGGTATACGCTCCTCACAGCGACATGTCCTTCCCATCCTCAGGCAAATCGACTCGAACGGTTAAGTACCACGCACGGGGACTCCGCAAGAATGGAACCCTCACGCGGCTTGGGAACACACCAAGTAAGAGAGATGCCTTGGACTCGCCCAGTGACTGGCTCTCCGAGCCAGGGGAAGAAACATGCCACAAACAACGCATTAGTAACTTGCAACAGGAACGCGCCCGACACGGCTAAGAATTACGCTCGGGGACTCGTCTACAAACAAAACCAGTCGCGTTCAGGGCCTCGCCCCTTCAGGAGACGCAAAGGATACACAAAACACAATAAAAGAAAACACATATGTACACAATCGAGATATAGCCCATTAAAGGGCGGACGCGCTCGGGGACTCGCTCAAACAAAAAATAAAATGCGTCACACAATCACGGTCGCATTACGAGTCGATTGACTCCTCTTACTCAAAATATTGTTCACATTACAGAAGTCGCCACTTGGCATACATTACAAACTTCCCAAACGATATTATCTATTCTGTAGGTCCTGACAAAGAAGCACCACCAGCTCCCTTGACACGAACAAAAGGCTGCCACGTGTTCGTCGGGTAGGTCGTCAACGACTTTGACAACGCCGACCGGAAGGGTTGCTCCGACTTCATATCGCGATGCTCTGGCTCGGGGTCGCCAGGCGCCAATACCGTTTCCTGGTATGGTAGAAGATCCCCCATCGCCAACACCTGATCAGCAAAAGGGGCGGCCTTGGCAGTCAGCTTCAGCACCTCTGACATCTCCACCATGCTAGTCCCTGAAGGGTAGCCGCTGGTGACATCGTCGAGGTCGAAATCGTCGGGGAAGTGGGTGAGACCCATGCTCAATGCCGTGGTGGCCCCGCACTTGAAAGCCAAGCTCATCATCCACTCCACGACGACGGGCGCTTCCTCCAGATAGTGCCACACTTCTGTAAGCCCCCTAGGAATAACCTCGGTGGGGGACATCCCTTGAAGGACCGCTTGGACACACAATGCCGAAGCCATGGCCGCGTTCACCATGATAGTCACGCACTGCGAGGCGTTGAAAGCCTGAACACCGGGTTGCTTTGCCCTATCACAGCTGAAAAAACAGACGTCAGTGACACTATGGACCCTCCCAATTGGGGATTCGCCAAACGTGTTAAGCAAAAGATGGAGACTCACCAAGAAGCTTGCGGCAGTTCTCCGTGACATGCTTCTCTAGGGCGGCATGATCATTCTGCAGCCCCACGATGATCGAGTCCATGGCCTTGCGCTCCTCTTTGTCCGCAGCAACTTCAGCCTTCGCTCGATCCTCAAACGAAATCGAGTCCGCTTTCGCCTCCTCTAATTCCTGGGATCAGCGAGGCAATTCGCCCATTCCCCGCGTCCAACTCGGCAACTGGAACATACCCTTCACGGGCCTTGTAAATTGTAGCTGGAAGACAATCTGAAAAGCAAAGAGACAAATTATCAACGCGCCACACACCAACAGGTCAGAGCCGAAAAAGAACAAGGAAAAGAAGCAAGTACTTACCAACAGCCTCCTGGAGTCGCCGGTTCGCTTCCTGCACCACACACAAATCCCACTCGAAATGCTCCCTTGCGGCCTGTCAATCGGTCGATTCCCTCTACAAACCCTGCAAAAGCAACAAAACTCAGTACTTACCAAGAACTATATCCAGTTCCTAGCCGCTGAAATTCAGCGACTAAGAACTCAGGGACTGGAGAGTAGAAAGAAATTCAGTTCCTAGCCACTGAAATTCAGCGACTAGGAGCTCGGGAACTAGAGAGTAGAAGAAATCCAGTACCTAGCCGCTGAAATTCAGCAGCTAGGAACTCGGGGACTGGACGTACCTGAATGGCGGCGCCAAGCATCTCGTGGAGTTCTCCGGCATCAGTCGACGGGATCGTGAAGGAAGTGCGCCCACGACGGGATCCAATGTCTTCATCGACGATCTCCGGGCTCTGTGGAGACTGGTTATCCACCACGCCTGGAAACCCCCTAGCCATGAAGTGCGGGAATGTTGCCGACGCCCTATCCGGGGCACTGGTCGTCGGAGCCGGCCCTTCCGTCGCAGGCGTGACCATGACTGGCTCCGACCGCGTCGCCACCACTTCTTCGGCAACTGCAGCGAGATCGGACTCTTTGACGCTGTCCATCGCCATGACATCGTCGGCACTCCCCTTCTGCCTCTTCGTGCCTTCCACGGTCGCCAGCAGGTTTCCTCTTCTTGGGGAGGTCGCCCTCTCCCATGGTGGCGACTGGCGGAATCTTCGCCACTGAAGGACGGCCAATCTTCGTAGCCCTAGATCTGCCAAACCTTCCATAGTCAGCACAATGAAAATACATAAATGAGACATGACTCGGAATGAAAAGCCAATACTTACTTAGCGACTAGAAGAACGCGCAACCCGATGCTGATGTGGGTGGGCTTGTCTAGCTCTAGGCCCAGCTTGCGCGTGAGACCCCTTTCAAAGACATCTGAAGCCCATGACACCGCGGGCTTCCTTGATGATGAGGCCGCGGTCGCCGGAATTTTCGGCTCCGAAGACACGGCCTCCCTTGAAGGTTGCGGCGATCACGGCACCGCGGCCTCAGCCGCCTCCAGGCTTGGGTCCCTCGAAGCTTCAGGTGTGATCGCCGCCAGAGGGACCTCTACCGCTGCCTCGGTGTCCTTGTCCCCCAATCCCTCCACTGGAATCGCATCCTCGGGGATCTTGGGCGAAGAATCGGGGGTATCCTCATCATCAGAGTCATCGTTAGACTCAAACACCACCACCGACTTCGACAGCGACGCTAACTTCTTCGCCTACGACTTTGGTCTACGTGTGGGTTTCGCCGGCGTGGCTGTGTGCCGAGACGTGTGCTCTTGCATGATCTCGTCGCCCCATTCGCGTTCGTCGAGACTGCGACTCGCCTCGAACTCGTGCTGCTTCTGCATGCGGGTCTTGCGAGCTACAGGCACCGGGGGAGGAACCTCCTCCTCCTCGCCGCTTTCGGAGGAATCTCCCTCAGAAACTTCGTCGAGTTCTTGGGGAACCTCTTCGTCGAGCAGAGGGAGCGAACCTTCCAGTACCTGGAACAATTGAGAATGACCACCAATGGGTATCGAGCAAAACGACTATAGGTTACGTTGCAGATATGGTGACTAGGAGGAAAACTTACTGTGGGGGCTTCGTTCTTCATGGGAGTATATGGGGCGAGCCCGACCGATACGGTGGTGAACTCCACGTCAGTGATCTTCTTTAGGGCAGCCATGTAATCCTCGGTCTCCCACGACTCTTTGCTGGTTCAGAAGGGGTCATGTTTCCCGCTATACTCATACATCCAATGCGGCCGAGCCGCTAGCGGAACCAGACGCCACCCGAGCCAGCAGTTGTAAAGGTTGATCGAAGTCAACCCCTGGTCCTTCAACCTCTGGATCTAGTCCATCATCTCCGTGATGACCATCTTCTGGTCTTCAGGGAGCTTCTTCGGTGCCAGCCGACAAGGCTCGCTCCTTTCGGCGACGAACTCAGGAAGCGCCACCTCGCTAGACGGAGTGGATTCCTTCACATAGAACTAGCTCTTCTTCCACTCGCTCATGGCTTTCTTTGGCAGAAGGAGCTTGACGAAGTTGGCCTTCGGCTTCAATTGGAACGTGACGCTGCCGGCCGCCAGTATCAAGCCGTTGGACGACTCGCGCCCGATGCGGCCGTGGAAGAGCTCCAGCCACAGTGGGAAATACGGCTTGCAACCATGGTAGCACTCGTAGAAGGCGACGAAGACCGCCAGCTGTTCGATGTTGTGCGGTCCAAGATCTGACAGCTTGATTGCATAATACGCACAAAAGCGCCGGAAGAAGAGAGAGGTGGGAAACCCCAAACCTCTTTCTAGGTGGCTAGGAAAACAAATGAATTCGCCGACTCGCGGTTTCGGCTCGGTCTCAAAGGGAGGGGCAACCCACCAGTTCCCCTTATGGAGGACTCCGGCGTCCTAGAAGGACTTGAGCTCGGACGTGGTGCACTTGGATTTCCCCCAAGAGCCTTTGGGAGGTGCCATTGGGAAGGATGTGGAGTCGCTCGGTGCGGAAGGATTGGATCGAAGGAAGACAGAAAGAATGAATGTGAGAGAATGAAGAATGCGGGGAAGGATCTGCAGAGCTGATTCGCCACTCCCCTTATATAGGAACGCTACCCGCCAAATTCAGGGTAGCCGTTACCTGCGGTAATTATGCCGAAGTTACCGTTGGAATATCCAACGGGTAGTTTGACCAGGTTGACGGTCCAACTCCTCCATTCCACTCACCGGCAACTAGCCCTGTCCACTCGACGAAGCAGCGACTTGGCACCTGTGACGATCACCGGAGCGGCGACTGGGAGCCCGGGGAAAATTTCCCTGGTTTCAGTGGAGTCCACCAGCGATTCGACTAGGCGTCCAAATTGGACTCGCCTACTCCGACTGCCAACTGACCGCATGCGTCCGATTCAACGGTGGCCTCGGGGACTACTGATGCGGATATTCCAAATGGGGTATACCCAGCGGGACGTTCCGATTGGGCCAAAAGTTCTCATGAATGGGTCTGTGTGACGGCGACAGGAATGCAATTAAGATGAAGGCCCGGTGACTAGCGACTGGAGGCCCAGGAGCATACCAGAAGCCTAGTTGGATTAGGTCAAAGCCTCCGAATCCATATCTTGTTCGGTTGTAACTTGTAATACCCTAGCGAGGTGCCTCATATATAAACCTCCCTAGGGTACCCTCAGGACTTACATTCCATCATACACCCCTTCAAGCGACTCGCTGCTTAGACGCCGAGCTCGCCCTCTTGTAACTCGGTCTCCAATAATCTAATCTAGCAGGAATAGGTCATTACCCTCCGGGGGGACGAACCTGGATACATACATGTGCATCCGCCCCCATCTCGCACCGCAGATGGCCGCCAGGTCTCGCCGCCGATTCAATCAATCGCTGCCTACTACAGCGACTTCCGTGGCCATTTCCACGACACCATGTTTCAAACTATGGTCACAAATACTAAAAACACATAGGAAAACAGCTTCCACATTGCATGTTGCACCAGTGTGGCAGAAGTTGCATCACAGAATCCACTGGAGAGTGTGTGTGTGTGTGTGGTCATGTGGATCAATGTGGTTTTGGAAAAGAATGCATGCAAAGACACTAGGCGATCAATGTGTTTTAGGAAAATAACACATGCAATGAATCTAGGGACTCTATGTGTCAAACCATGGTCAAAGAGACCAAAAGCACATAGGAAAGTAGCTTCGACATTGCATGTTGTAGTAGTGTGATAGAAGTTGTCGTGGAAATGGCCACGGCAGTCGCTGCCACTGGCAGCGATTGATTGAAACGTGAGGAAGAGTTGCGGCTATCTGCAGTGCGAGATGGGGGCGGATGCACATGGGTTTACCCAGGTTCATCCCCCCGGATGGTAAAGACCTACTCCTGCTAGATTAGATTATTGGAGAGCGAGTTACAGGAGTGGCGAGCTCGGCGTTTAAGCAGCGAGTCGCTTGACAGGGTGTATGATGGAACGTGAGTCGGATACCCTAGGGAGGTTTATATAGGAGTCACCTCGCTAGGGTTTACAAGTTACAACCGAGCCAGATATGGACCCGGAGGCTTTCTGACCTAATCGACTGGGCTTCAGATATGCTTCTAGGCCTTCAGCTTCCAATCGCCAGGCTTCTCCTTCAATCATAGTCCAGTCGCCGTTCTTCAGGTACACTCATAGGCCCTTCGGCCCAATCGAAACATCCTGCTAGGCATACCACCTTCGGCATATCCCCATCAGTAGTCCCCGAGGTAATCGTTGATTCAGGCGCAGGTGTCCCTTTGACGGTCGAAGTTGGCGAGCCCAATTTGGACGCCCAGTCGAGTCGGTGATGGACTCTATTAGAATCAAGGAGAATTTCTCTAGGTTTCCACTCGCCACCTCAATGAATGTTACTACTGCCAAGTCGCCGCTTCGGCGAGTGGAAAAGACTGGCGGGTAGTGGGTGGAATGTAGGAGTTGGACCGTCCATTCTAGTCAAACTATCCGTTGTAATTACCGTGAGTAACGGCTATCCCGATTTTGGCAGGTGGCGTTCCCATATAAGGGGAGTGATGATTCAGTTCTGCGAATACTTCCCCGCATTCTTCATTCTCCCATACACATTCTTCCTATCTTCAATCTTCTAATTCGTCCTTTCCGCCCCGTGCGATTCCATGTCCTACCGGATGGCGCCTCCCAAAGGCTCATGGGGTAAATCCAAATGAACCACAACCCAGCTCAAGTCCTTCGAGGACGCCGGAGTCCTCCGCAAGGGGAACTGGTGGGTTCCCCCCTCCTCTGAGACTGAGCCGAAGCCGTGAGCCGGCGAATTCATCTGCTTCCCCAGTCATATTGAGAGAGGTTTGGGGTTCCCCACCTCGCTTTTCTTCCGGCGCTTATGCGCGTATTACGCGATCAAGCCGTCGGATCTCGGCCCGCACAGCATCGAGTAGCTAGCGATTTTGTCGTCTTCTGCGAGTGCTACCTCGGCTGCAGGCCGTATTTTCTGCTGTGGTTGGAGCTCTTCCATGGCCGCATCGGGCGTGAGGCGTCCGGCGGCCTGATATTGCCTGCAGGCGGCGTCACTTTCGAACTGAAGCCGAAGGATAATTTCGTCAAGCTTCTCCTGCCAAAGAAAGCTGCCAGCGAGTGGAAGAAGAGCTGGTTCTACGTAAAAGAATCCACTCTTTTCAGCGAGGTGGCACTTCTCGAGTTCGTCGCCGAGAGGAGCGAGCCTGGTCGGTTGGCGCCGAAGAAGCTTCCTGAAGACCAGCGGATGGCCGTCACGGAAATGATGGACCAGATCCAGAAGCTGAAGGACCAGGGGTTGATTTCGATCAACCTCTACAACTGCTGGCTCGGGCGGCGTCTCGTTCCATTGGCGGCTCGGCCGCATTGGATGTATGAATATAGCGGGAAGCACAACCCCTACCGAACCAGCAAGGAGTCATGGGAGACCGAGGACTACAAGGCCACCCTGAAAAAGATCACTGACGCGGAGTTTACCAGCATGTTGGTCGGGCTCGCCTCGTACACTCCCGTGAAGAATGAAGCTCCCACAGTAAGTTTCCTTCCCAGTCGCTATTTCCGCACCTCAACTCTCAGTCGCTGCATTTGGTGTTTACTCGTGGTGGTTCTCAGCTTTTTCAGGTGTCGGAGGGTTGGCTCCCTCCGCTCGACGAAGAGGTTCCCTAGGAACTCGAGGAGGACTCCGAGGGAGACTCTTCCGACAGCGACAGGGAGGAGGAGGAGGTTCCTCTCCCAGCGCCTGTGGCTCGCAAGACCCGTATGCAGAAACAACGTGAGTTCGAGGCGAGCCGCAGCCTGGACGAACACGACGGAGGCGACGAGGTCGCGCAGCAGCACACATCCCGGCGTACTGCTACGCCGTCGAAGCCCACATGCAAGCCCTAGTCACCGGCAAAGAAGCCGATGTCGTCGTCCAAGTCGGCGGTGGTGTTTGAGTCGGACGACAACTCCGACGATGAAGACACCCCCGAAGTCTCGCGCTCCCGGTTGCTAAGTGAGTATTGGTTCTTCATGTCGATTCGCCTCTTGTTTTTGTATTTGTTGTTATATTGACTGTGGGAATTCGGGCTGGTCTGGAGCCAAGAAGATTGGCCGTCCGTCGGTGGCAAAGATTCCGCCAGCCGCCACCACGGGAGAGGGTGATCTCCCCAAGAAGAGAAAAGCCGTCGGAGATGTGGCAACCGCGGAAGGCGCGAAGAAGCAGAAGGGGGGCGCTGACAACGCCACAGCCAAGGGCGGCGTCACGGAGCCTGATGTTGCGGCAGTCGCCAAAGAAGTGGTGGCGGCGCGATCGGAGCCAGTCTTGGCTGCAGCCGTGCTAGAAGCGCCGGCCCCGACAACCAGTGCCCCCGCTAGAGCGTCGGAGATGTTCCCGCGCTTCATGGCTAGGGGATTTCTAGGCGTGGCGGACACCCAGTCTCCGCAGAGTCCGGAGATCATGGATGCGGACATTGGGTCCCGTCGTGGGCGCACTTCCTTCACGATCCCGTCGACTGACGCCGGGAAACTTCACAGGATGCTTGGCGTTGCTATTCAGGTATGTCCAGTCCCCAAGTTCTTAGTCGCTAAATTTCAGCGGCTGGGAACTGAACTTCTTTCTCCTCTCCAGTCCCCGAATTCCTAGTCGCTGAATTTCAGCGGCTATGAATTGAACTTTTTTCCTACTCTCCAGTCCCCGAGTTCCTGGTCGCTGAATTTCAGCGGCTGGGAACTAGGAATTTTGTTTTGGTAAGTGCTGAGTTGTGTTGTTTTTTTGCAGGGTTTGCAAAGGGAATCAACCGATCGGCAGGCCACGAGTGAGCGCTTGGAGCGTGATCTGCACGAAGCGTAGGAGGCGAACCAGCGGCTTCAGGAAATTATTGGTGAGTATCTGCTTTTCTGTCCTTTCCTCTGTCAGGTATGAACTGTTTGTGTATGGCGTGCTGATGGCTTCTCTTTTAGATAGTTTCCCGGCTGTGATTTCCAAGGCCTGTGAAGGGTATGTTCCAGTCGCCGAGCTAGATGCGGCGAATGGACGAATTGCGTCCCTGATCCAAGATTTGGAGGAGGCGAAAGCGACCTCAGTTTGTTCGGAGGAGCGAGCGAAGGCTGCCATTGCTGCGACTGAGGAGGAACGCAAAGCCACAGATTCGATCATCGTGGGGCTGCACAACGAGCAAGCCACCTTGGAGAAGCATGTCACAGAGAGCTGCCGAAAACTCCTTCGTAAGTCTCCATCTTCGCCTGACTTGTTCGGCGAGTCCCTGATTGGGGATGTCCGTAGTTTCACTGACGTCTAAATTTGCAGCTGTGATAGGTCCAAGCAACCCGGTGGTCCAAACCTTCAACGCTTCACAGTGCGTGACTGCCATGGTGAACGCGGCCACGGCTTCGGCGTTATGCGTCCAAGCGGTTCTCCAAGGCATGTCCCCCACATAAGTTATTCCTGGGGGGCTTACGGAGGTGTGGCTCTATCTGGAGGAGGTGCCTGCCGTCGTGGAGTGGATGGCGCGCTCGATGTTCAGGCGCGGGGCCACCACAACATTGAGTTTGGGTCTCGCCCACTTCCCCGACGACTTCGACCTTGACGACGTGACGAGTGGCTACCCATCGGCGACCGGCACGGTGGAAATGTCCGAGGTACTGAAGCTGACTGCGAAGGCCGCCCCTTATGCCGATCGGGTCCTGGCTATGGGGGATCAACTGCCATACCAGGAGACGATGTTGGCGCCTGGCGACCCCGAGCCGGAGCATCATGATATGAAGTCATAGCAGCCCTTCCGGTCGGCTTGTCGAAGTCAGTGACGACGTACCCGACGAACCCATGGCACCCTTTTGTTCGTGTCAAGGGGGGTGGCAGTGCTTCTTCATCAGGACCTGTGGAATAAACACTATAGTTGGGCAGTTTGTGATGTATGCCAAGTGGCGACTGCTGTAATATATTTTGTAATGTATGCCAAAGGGAGTCAATCGACTCGTATTGCGACCAGGATTGTGTGGTGTGTTTATTTTTGATTGAGCGAGTCCCCGAGCGCGTCCGCCCTTTAATGGGTATAACTCGAGTGTGTACTTTTGTGTTTTGTTTTGGTTGTGCATTATTTCGTCTCTCGTGTTTTCTGAGTGGCTAGTCCTCGAGCGCGAGTAGGATTGATTTGTAGGCGAGTCCCCGAGCATGGTTCTCAACCGTATTGGTCATGTTCCTATTGTAGGTTGTGAGTGCGTTGTTTGTAACGCGTCTCCTCCCCTGGCCTGGAGAGCCGGTCGCTTGGCGAGTCCAAGGCAGCTCTCTTACTTGGTGTGTTCTTGAGCCGCGTGGGGGTTCCCGTTTTGTGGAGTCCCCATGCGTGGTACTTAACCGTTCGAGTCGCTTTGCGCGAGGATGGGACGGACATGTCGCTATGAGAAGCGTATACTGGTTGTCTTGGCCCGGTGGGCCAGTCGGGCTAGGCGACTCCAATGGCAGCTCCGGGTTGGCATTTTCGTGGACGACCCAAGGCCCGAGTATTTCCGGTGCCCTTGTGCCGCACTACTTAGTCGTGCCGGTCGCTCGACCAGAGGTTGACTTCCGTGAATAGCGTATTGCTAATATGTATGAGTGTGAGTGGCATAAGAATATGGTGAGTAGACACAATTTGTGTGATCCGAATGAATTTCATTATATATGCCAGCTGAGTACAATTTGAGGTTCTAACTATAGAACTTTCTGAGGAGGTTTACATTCCATGGCCTCCCGACCTCGAGCTCGCCGTCACCCCGTATGTCAATGAAGTAGTAGGCGTCATTGTCGAGGACTCGTCCTATGGCGAATGGCCCCTCCCATGGGGGGGGAGAGTTTGTGCATGCATTTCTTGTCTTGGGCCAGTCGTAGGACCAGGTCGCCTTCCTGGAAGGTGCGAGTACGTACTCGACGGCTGTGGTAGCGGCGGAGTCCTTGCTGGTATATGGTGGTGCGAGAGCCAGCTAGGTCACGTGCCTCGTCGAGTTGATCAATGTTGTCTTGGCGGGCGACCTCGTTGGTCACTTTGACATAGTTGGTGACTCGAGGTGATTCGTGCTCCAGGTCGGTTGGCATTACGGCCTCGGCGTCGTACACCACGAAGAAGGGTGTGAACCCGGTGGAGCGATTGACGGAGGTGCGGATCCCCCATATGACAGAGGGGAGCTCGTCGACCCAACATCCTGGGATGCACTCGAGGGGCACTTGGAGTCGCGACTTGAGCCCGTGGAGGACGCTTTGGTTGGCGCGTTCTGCTTGGCCATTCGACTCCGGGTGGGCGACTGAAGCAAGGTCGAGTCGTATGCCATGTTCTTCACAAAATTCCGCCATGGCCCCCTTGGCGAAGTTGGTGCCATTGTCTGTTATGATGTTGTGCGGGTAGCCGTATCGATAGATGAGCTCGCGTAAGAACTTGGTGGCCGTCTTGCCGTCGCACTTCTTTATTGGCTTGGCCTCGACCCATTTGGTGAACTTGTCGACCGCGACCAGGAGATGGGTGAAGCCAAATGGGGCCTTCTTGAACGGGCCTACCGTGTCCATGCCCCATACGGCGAATGGCCATGTGATGGGGATGGTCTTGAGTGCCGAACCAGGGAGGTGTGTCTGGTGGGCGTACTTCTGGCACCCGACGCATCGTTGGACGATGTTGGTGGCATCGGCGTGCGTAGTGAGCCAGTACAAGCCGTGCCGCATGGCCTTGGCGACTAGCGACTTGCACCAGCGTGATGGCCGCAGTCACTGGCGTGAATGTCCTAGAGGATCTTGCGGCCTTCTTCCGGCTGTACGCAGCGTTGGAACACGCCAGTCACGCTACGTCTGTGGAGCTCTCCGTTGATGATGACGAAGGATTTGCAGCAGTGCACGATCATTCGCGCCTCCGTCTTGTTGCTTGGTAGGATTTTGTGCTCCAAGAAGGCGAGGTATGGTGTTGTCCAGTCGCTAGGCTCCACAACCATGGCGACTAAGGCCGGTTCTGGTTGCAGTGGTATCCCGACGTCGATCTCTTTTGGTGGGCTGGCAGACGGTTTGTGGATGATGTCGAGGAAGACACCTGCTGGTGGCGCTTGTCGGGCCGACCCGATGCGGGAGAGGGCGTATGCCTCCTCGTTCTTGCGTATGTCGATCCACCCGACGGAATAGCCGTCGAAGTGTCCTCCCAACTGGTCTACCGCTTGGCGATACGCAATCATTGTTGGGGAGACGGCATCGCACGTCCCGGCGACCTGGCCGGCGACTAGGTCGGAGTCGCCATAACATCGTAAGCGGTTGACGTTCATCTCCTTGGCGGCTCTCATGCCGTGAAGGAGGGCCTCGTATTCTTCCATATTGTTTGTGCAGGGCTTGAAGTTGAGGTGGATCACGTAGCGGAGCTTTTCTCCTTTGGGAGAGGTCAGTATGACCCCATCTGCTGCGTCGTTGGCGTTCTTGGAGCCGTCAAGATGGAGTGACCAGTAGTGGAGGTACGGGAGCTTCTCTGGCTGATGTGCTGCTTCCCAATCTGTGAGGAAAACAACCAGGGCTTGTGACTTGATCGCTTTGCGGGGCTCGTCTTTGATGTTGTGGACGCCGAATTTGACGGCCCACTTGGCGACTCGCCCGGTCGCCTCGCAGTTGTGTATTATGTCTTGCAGGGGTGCGGAGGAGACCACCGTGATCGGGTGCTCCAGGAAGTAGTGTGGGAGTCACCGCTGAGCTCGGAATACCGCGTACACCAGTTTTTGGTACTGCAGGTAGCGCTGTCGTGAATCTGTCAAGACGTCACTGATGTAGTAGACAGGGCGCTGTATGGGGTGCTCCTTGCCCTCCTCCGGTCGTTTGACGACCATCACGGTGCTAACAACTCGAGTGGAGGCAGCGACGTAGACGAGCATTGGCTCTTTGTCGAGTGGAGCAGCGAGGAGTGGAGCCGCGAGTAGCACTTCTTTAAGCGCTTTGAGTGCATCGTCAGCCTTCGCGTCCCATTGGAACGTGGGGTTCTTGCGCATCAGGTGGGAGAGGGGCATTGCCTTCTCGCCTAGTCGGGGGATGAAGCGACTAAGGGCCGCGACTCGCCCTGCCAACTTCTGGACGTCGTGTAGGCACTCGGGTTTCCCGAGTCGCGCGATGGTGTCGATCTTGGTGGGGTTGGCTTTGATGCCTCACTTGGAGACTACTTATCCCAGGAGCTGTCCGGTGGGGACGCCGAAGGTGCATTTTCTTGGGTTCAGCTTGATGTTGTACCTCCGCAGGTTTGCGAAGGTTTCGGCTAGGTCGGCGAGCAGGTCGTCCTAGCGGGTGGATTTTACCACCACGTCGTCGATGTAGACGTGGATGTTGCGGCCAATTTGGCTCGTGAGGCACTCCTACATGCATCTCTGGTATGTGGCGCCGGCGTTCTTGAGGCCGAACGTCATGGCCATGTAGCAGAAGGCGCCGAATGGCGTGATGAACGTCGTCTTCTCCTCATCCTTGACCGCCATCTTGATCTGGTTATAACCAGAGTAAGCGTCGAGGAAGCACAGTGACTCCAATCCCGCGGTCGAGTCGATGATCTGATCGATACGCGGTAGGACGAACTCCTCCTTCGGGCAGGCGCTGTTGAGGTTGGTGTAGTCGATACACATTCTCCATGTGTTGTTCTTTTTTAGAACCAGGACTGGGTTTGCTAGCCACTTGGAGTATTTGATTGGCCGAATGAAGCCTGTGGCTAGCAGGCGTTGTACTTATTCGGCGATTGCTCGGAGGCACTCTTCATTGAAGGGCTGTAGCGACTGCTTTACTTGTCGCACTTTGGGGTCGGTGTTGAGTTTGTGCTCAGCGAGTTCCCTCGGGACACCTGGCATGTCATATGGCTTCCATGCGAAGATGTCGCGGTTCTCACTGAGGAACCCGATGAGCACGCTTTCCTATGCGGGGCTCATGTGTGCCCCGATGGTGACCGTCTGGCTAGAGTCGCTTGGGACAAGCTCGACGGTGCGGGCGTGCGTGGTCGCCTCAAACATGGAGTTCGCGGCAGTTGGTTTCTTCAAGATAGTAGGGTCATCCTTGTTGATGTTGCCCGCGTATTTCGCGAGCTCCTCCGCGTGGTCGGTCTCCACTGCGATGACAGCGTCGGCGAGATCGGCTCCTTTGTCCTTGCATTCCATGGCCATCTCGGGGTTGCCATGGACGGTGATGATGACGCTTGGCCCTAGGAGCTTCATCATGTTGTACGCGTAGTGGGGGGTCGCCATGAATTTGGCAAACGTCTGGCATCCCAGCACGCAGTGGTAGGGGCTGCGGAAGTTCACCAGCTCGAATTCGATTCGCTCTGTGCGGTAGTTCGCCGGTGTGCCGAAGGTGATGGGTAGCGTCACTTTTCCAATCGGGTATGCCTTCTGACCTAGGACTATACCGTGGAAGGTTGTCAGGGTCGGCTGGATTGCCGACTCTAGGAGCTGTAGCCCCTTGAACGTGTCCAGGTACATGATGTTGATGGAGCTCCCGACGTCCATCAATGTCTTGGGTAGCCAGTAATCGGCCACTTTGGGCCTGACTACCAGGGCGACTCGCCCTGGGTATTCGATTCTGGGTGTGTGGTCCTAGCGACTCCAAGTGATACTCTGCTCGGACCAGTTGAGGAAGCGTGGGATGTTGACCTCTGTCACCGCATTGACAGCGACCGCGCGGGCGAGCACCTTTCTCTCGTGCTTGGTGCCGAGTCCGATGAAGGTGTGTAGCGAGCCGACGGCAGTGCCGAAGCCGCCGGCATTCCCGTTGTCCCGGGGTGGGTTGTTGTTGGGGTCCTCCCTTGCTCGCCTCGCCTTCTCAATCTCTTTGAGAGAGTGGCAATCAGCTGTGGTGTCGGTGGCGGGTTTCCCTCCCTGCTATGGTAGATGTAGGGCTGGTTGAGCAGGGCGACAGGGTCGAATTTCGGCCTCGCTGTATTGTTGGAGCCGTAGTTTCCGCTGTCGCGGTAATTTCCTCCATCATAGAGGTAGCTCTTGGGGTCGCGCTGGCCATAGCCGGCGTTGGCAACGAAGTCGACTCTCCCGTCCGTGCGGCGCTTGCCGGTGATGTGGGTGTTGCTGTAGCGCATGTCGCGGAGGCGCCCGCTATCATGGATGCTGGTTTGCCGTCTTCCTCCTGACTCGTCGTTGAAGTCTTGGTTGGGGTCCTCCTCCACGTAGCGTTTGGCGATCTCGAGGAGGTCGGGGATGTGGTTGAGCGTCCGGTATTCCCTCTTGATCTTAGTGACCAAGGGTTCGTACCGGCACGCGTTCTTGAAGCAATGTATCGCCGTATCTGGGTGGATGCTGGAGGCATTGATCCACAGTTCTTGCCATCTTTGAACCCAGTGGCGAGTCGACTCGCGTTGTCCCTGGATGCATCACTCCCGGTCTTCTATGGTGGTGGCGCGGGTGTAGGAGCCCTCGAAGTGCCTGATGAAGGCGTCCCGCATTTCTTCCCAGGAGTCGATGCTGTCGACGGGGAGGGTGTTGATCCACTGCCGAGTCGCGCCCTCCATCATTAGAGGAAGGTAGCGAGCGGCGAGCAGGTCGGTGTGGCCTGCGATTCCCATTGCCATGAGGTATGTGTCCAGCCAGACAGCGGGATCATACGTCGGGTCGTACTTTTCGATCTCCTTGGGAGCCTTGAAGTTGGCGGGGTATTTTTCCCCACGGATCATGGGTCCGAAGCATTGTGGTCTGACTCGACTGAGCGAGCCTCTTGGTTCTGGGTCACCGCGGTTGGTGAGGGTGTGCCGCAAGTCGTTGGGCTGGCGCGCCCGCCATGCCTGGTTGTTGATGATGTTCGTTCGGGCATCAATGGGCTGCCCGTTGGCGGCGACCGTGTTATTCGCCGGTCGCGGCTCGTTGGTGGATAGAGTGGGGTTGGCGGCCCGTGGCTGGTTCGCCAAGGGCTGCGGTGGGGGGCAAGTCAATGCGTTGGCAACGGTGGGGTGACCGCTTGACACCGCTCTGCTTGCTGAGGAGCAGGAATACAACCCCCCGCCCCCCAGGTCGACTCCCGCAGCTTGTTGTTCGACGACCCTGACGAGTAGGTCCTTGGCATACTGGATCTGTAGCGCGCTGTCGCCTTGGACGTCGAGGTTGGCGATCACAGCATCGGCCACGACGACGTTGTCCATCGGGGTGGAGTAGAGTGGTAGCCCCTTGGTGTCGCGGGCTTGAGGCGAGATGATGATCCGCGGCTGGTCCGGCGGGGGCGTGCGGCCGATGGGTGGTGGAGGGGCTCCGTCGCCGGTGCACCGGGTGGTGGTCTCGCGGGATTGCTTTCGCCCGGCGGCGCGTTCTTGTGGAATTCGCGCTTAGCTGCACGTGCGGGGTCGCTTTCGTTGTTGAAGTTCAGGACGCGGCCATGGACGTTGGAGTTCAGGCGGGTCCTAATGCGGCGCTGGTGGTAGAGCGATAGCTCCCGCGCCATTTCCCGCCCGAGGCGGTATTTCACGCGCTCGGCGAGTTCGTTGCATTGCGCCTCTACGAGCCGCACGCGGGCTTCCTCCACCTCTGTGGCCGTCGCAGTCGGCGGGATCGGTGTGGCGAACGGATCTGACGGGGCGGCCGTGCTGCCCGCCATGTATATCGTGTTGAAGCGATTAGATCTGGCGCGGAAGTCTTCAGGCGATTCCGAGCCGGAGTCGGAGTCGAAGATCCCGAGGATGGAGGGGTCCTTGAAATCCTCCGGGTTGGAGACTCGCGTGATGGAGTCCTCTCATGATGCGGCGGTGATAGATCCGTCGACCAAAGCAGGGGTCGCGGAGTTGTCGTCCTCATTTAGGGCCTCGTCGTTGGTGGCGGCGTTGTTCTCGGCCGCGTCGCTGGCGGCTGAGTCGTACTCGCTGACGAGGCTCCTGATGGAGCGGACCTGCTCCTCCGAGAGCAGATCGCAGTGCGGCGGCGATCCGCCGACGATCACCATTGCAGCTGGGTCGACCGCGCCGGTCAAGCCGACAAAGATGTTGATGGAGCCGACCGGCGTCACCGCGCCGTGAGTGACCGGGCGTGACGCCGGGATGTAGCTGCTGGGCAGGATCTGTAAGATCCCGTTGATGGCGAGCGGCCGATCGATTGGCTAGTAGGGTCTCGCCGCAAAACTCAGGCCAGTCCCGCTATGCCCCACGGTGGGCGCCACTGTCGTGGAAATGGCCACGGCAGTCGCTGCCACTGGCAGCAATTGATTGAAACGTGAGGAAGAATTGGCGGCCATCTACGGTGCGAGATGTGGGCGGATGCACATGGGTTTACCCAGGTTGCCCCCCCGGAGGGTAAAGACCTACTCCTGCTAGATTAGATTATTGGAGAGCGAGTTACAGGGGTGGCGAGCTCGGCGTTTAAGCAGCGAGTCGCTTGAGGGGGTGTATGACGGAACGTGAGTCTTTAGGATACCCTAGGGAGGTTTATATAGGAGTCACCTTGCTAGGGTTTACAAGTTACAACCGAGCTAGATATGGACTCGGAGGCTTTCTGACCTAATCCGACTAGGCTTTAGATATGCTTCTGGGCCTTCAGCTTCCAGTCGCCAGGCTTCTCCTTCAATCATAGTCTAGTCGCCATTCTTTAGGTACACTCATAGGCCCTTCGGCCCAATCGAAACGTCCTGCTGGGCATATCTCCTTCGACATATCCCTATCAGAAGTTGCATCACAAAATCCACTAGAGTGTGTGTGGTCATGTGGATCAATGTGTTTTTGGAAAAGAACACATGTAGTGACACTAGGGGATCAGTTTAGGAAAAGAACACATGCAATGACTCTAGGGATTCCATGTGCCAAACAATGGTCACAAAGACCAAAAATACATAGGAAAGCAGCTTCCACATTGCATGTTGCACAAATGTGGCAGCAGTTGCATCACAACATCCACTAGAGTGTGTGTGGTCATGTGGATCAATGTGGTTTTGGAATAGAACACATGCAATGACACTAGGGGATCAATGTGGTTTAGTAAAAGAACACATGCAATAACTCTAGGGATTCCATGTGTCAAACCATGGTCACAGAGACCAGAAACACATAGTAAAGTAGCTTCCACATTGCATGTTGCACCTGTCTGACATAAGTTGCATCATAGAATCCAATGGAGTGTGTGTTGTCATGTGGATCAATGTGGTTTTTGAAAAGAATGGATGCAATGACACTAGGCGATCAATATGGTTTAGGAAAAGAACACATGAAATGACTCTAGGGACTCCATGTGTCAAACCATGGTCGCAGAGACGAAAAAGACATAGGAATGCAGCTTCTACATTGCACGTTGCACAAGTGTGACAAAACTTGCATCACAGAATCCACTAGAGTGTGTGTGGTCATGTGGATCAATGTCTTTTTCAAAAAGAATGCATGTAAAGATGGTAGGGGATTAATGTCGTTTAGGAAAAGAACACATGCATTGATGCTAGGGGATCAATGTGGTTTAGGAAAAGAACACATGCAATGACTCTACGGACTCCATGTGTCAAACCATGGTCACAACCAGCAAAACCACATAGCAAAGCATCTTCCACAATGCATGTTGCACCAGTGTGACAGAAGTTGCATCATAGGAATCCACTGGAGTGTTTGTTTTGGTCATGTGGATCAATGTGGTTTGGAAAAGAACACATGGAATGACACTAGGGGATAAATGTGGTTTAGTAAAAGAACACATGCAATGACTATAGGGACTCCATGTGTCAAACCATGGTCATAGAGACCAAAAACATATAGGAAAACAGCTTCAACATTTCACGTTGCACTAGTGTGACAGAAGTTTCATCACGGAATCCACTGGAGTGTGTGTGGTCATGTGGACCAGTGTGGTTTTGGAAAAGAATACATGCAATGACACTAGGGGATCAATGTGGTTTAGGAAAACAACACATGCAATAACTCTAGGGATTCCATATGTCAAGCCATGTTCATAGAGACCAAAAACACATAGTAAAGCATCTTCCACATTGCATGTTGCACCTATCTGACTTAAGTTGCATCATAGAATCCAATGGAGTGTGTGTTGTTATATGGATCAATGTGGTTTTTGAAAATAATAGATGCAATTAAACTAGGGGATCAATGTGATTTAGGAAAAGAACACATGCATTGACTCTAGGGACTCCATGTGTCAAACCTTGGTCATAGAGACCAAAAAGACATAGGAATGCAGCTTCCACATTGCATGTTACACAAGTGTGGCAGCAATTGTATCACAGAATCCACTAGAGTGTGTGTGGTCATGTAGATCAATGTGGTTTTGGAAAAGAACACGTGCAATAACACAAGGGGATCAATGTGGTTTAGGAAAAGCACACATGCAATAACTCTAGGGATTCCATGTGTCAAACCACGATCACAGAGACCAAAAACACGTAGTAAAGCAGCTTCCACGTTGCATGTTGCACTTGTCTCATAGAACTTGCATCATAGAATCCAATGGAGTGTGTGTTGTTATGTGGATCAATGTGCATTTTGAAAAGAATAGATGCAATGACACCAAAGGATCAATGTGGTTTAGGAAAATAACACATGCAATGAGTCTAGGGACTCCATGTGTCAAACCATGATCACAAAGACCAAAAATACATAGGAATGCAGCTTCCACATTGCACGTTGCACCAGTGTGACAAAACTTGCATCACAGAATCCACTAGAGTGTGTGGTCATGTGGATCAATGTCGTTTTGGAAAAGAACACATGTAAAGATAGTAGGGGATCAATATTGTTTAGGAAAAGAACACATGCATTGACACTAGGGGATCAATGTGGTTTAGGAAAAGAAGACATGCAATGACTCTACGGACTCCATGTGTCAAACCATGGTTAGAGAGACCAAAAACACATAGGAAAGTAGCTTCCACAATGCATGTTGCACTAGTGTGACAGAAGTTGCATCACAGAATAGACTGGAGTGTGTGTCGTCATGTGGATCAATGTGGTTTTGGAAAAGAACACATGCAATGATACTAGGGGATACATGTGCTTTAGGAAAAGAACACATGCAATGACTCAAGGGACTCCATGTGTCAAACCATGGTCACAGAGACCAAAAACACATAGGAAAGCGGCTTCAACATTGGATGTTGCACCAGTGTGACAGAAGTTTCATCACGGAATCCACCGGAGTGTGTGTGGTCATGTGGATCAGTGTGGTTTTGGAAAATAATACATGCAATGACACTAGGGGATCAATGTGGTTTAGGAAAAGAAAACATGCAATGACTCTAGGGATTCCATGTGTCAAACCATGGTCACACAGACCAAAAACACATACGAAAGAAACTTCCACCTTACATGTTGCACCAGTTTGACAGAAGTTGCATCATAGAATCCGCTGGAGTGGGTGTTGTCATGTGGATCAATGTGGTTTTTGAAAAGAATAGATGCAATGAAACTATGAGATCAATGTGGTTTAGAAAAATAACACATGCAATGACTATAGGGATTCCATGTGTCAAACCGTGGTCAAAGAGACTAAAAACACATAGGAATGCAGCTTCAACATTGCATGTTGCACCAGTGTGACAGAAGTTGCATCACAGAATCCACTAAAGTGTGTGTGGTCATGTAGATTAATGTGGTTTTGGAAAATAACATACAAAGACACTGGGGGATCAATGTGATTTAGGAAAAGAACACATGCAATGACACTAGGGGATCAATGTGGTTTAGGGGAAGAACACATGCAATGACTCTAGGGACTCTATGTGTCAAACCATGGTCACATAGACCAAAAACACACCGGAACGCAGCTTCCACATTGCATGTTACACGAGTGTGACAGAAGTTGCATCAAAGAATCTACTAGAGTGTGTGTGGTCATGTGGATCAATGTGGTTTTGGAAAAGAACGCATGGAAATACACTAGGGGATCAATGTGGTTTAGGAAAACAACACAAGCAATGACACTAGGAGATCGATGTGGTTTAGTAAAAGAACACACGCAATGACTCTAGGGACTCCATGTGTCAAACCATGGTCACATAGACCAAAATCACATAGGAAAGCGGCTTCAACATTGCATGTTGCACTAGTGTGACGAAAGTTTCATCACGGAATGCACTAGAGTGTGTCTGGTCACGTGGATCAGTGTGGTTTTGGAAAAGAACACATGGAATGACACTAGGGGATCAATCTGGTTTCGGAAAAGAACACATGCAATAACTCTAGGGATTCCACGTGTCAAACCATGATCACACAGACCAAGAACACATAGGAAAGAAACTTCCACATTACATGTTGCACCAGTGTGACAGAAGTTGCATCATAGAATCCACTGGAGTGGGTGTTGTCATGTGAATCCATGTGGTTTTTAAAAAGTATAGATGCAATGAAACTAGGAATCAATGTGATTTAGGAAAAGAACACATGCAATGACTATAGGGACTCCATGTGTCAAACCATGGTCAAAGAGACCAAAAACACATAGGAATACAGCTTGAAGATTCCATGTTGCACCAGTGTGATAGAAGTTGCATTAGAGAATCCACTAGAGTGTGTGGTCATGTGGATCAATGTGGTTTTGCAAAAGAACACATGCAAAGACACTAGGGGAATAATGTGGTTTAGGAAAAGAACACATGCAATGACACTAGGGGATCAATGTGGTTTAGGGAATGAACACATGCATTGACTCTAGGGACTCCATCAGTCAAACCACAGTCACAGAGACCAAAAACACATAGGAATGCAGCTTCCACATTGCATGTTTCACGAGTGTGACAGAAGTTGCATCACAGAATCCACTAGAGTGGTGTGTGGTCATGTGGATCAAGGTGGTTTTGGAAAAGAACGCATGAAAATTCACAAGGGGATCAATGTGGTTTGGGAAAAGAACACATGCAATGACACTAGTGGATCAATGTGGTTTAGTAAAAGAACACACGCAATGACTCTAGGGACTCCATGTGTCAAACCATGGTCACATAGACCAAAAACACACAGGAAAGGGGCTTCAACATTGCATGTTGCACTATTGTGACAAAATTTTCATCACGGAATCCACTGGAGTGTGTGTGGTCACGTGGATCAGTGTGGTTTTGGAAAAGAACACATGCAATGACACTAGGGGATCAATCTGGTTTTGGAAAAGAACACATGCAATAACTCTAGGGATTCCATGTGTCAAACCATGGTCACACAGCCCAAAAACACATAGGAAAGAAACTTCTACATTACATGTTGCACCAGTCTGACAGAAGTTGCATCATAGAATCCACTGGAGTGGGTGTTGTCATGTGGATCCATGTGGTTTTTGAAAAGAATAGATGCAATGAAACTAGGAATCAATGTAGTTTAGGAAAAGAACACATGCAATGACTATAGGGACTCCATGTGTCAAACCATGGTCAAAGAGACCAAAAACACATAGGAATGCAGCTTGAAGATTGCATGTTGCACCAGTGTGACAGAAGTTGCATCACAGAATCCACTAGACTGTGTGGTCATGTGGATCAATGTGGTTTTGGAAAAGAACACATGCAAATACACTAGGGGAAAATTTTGGTTTAGAAAAAGAACACATGCAATGACACTAGGGGATCAATGTGGTTTAGGGAAAGAACACATGCATTGACTCTAGGGACTCCATGAGTCAAACCATGGTCATAGAGGCCAAAAACACATAGGAATGCAGCTTCCACATTGCATGTTTCACGAGTGTGACAGAAATTGGATCACAGAATCCACTAGAGTGGTGTGTGGTCATGTGGATCAATGTGGTTTTGGAATAGAATGCATGCAAATTCACTACGGGATCAATGTGGTTTGGGAAAAGAACACATGCAATGACACTAGGGGATCAATGTGGTTTAGTAAAAGAACACACGCAATGACTCTAGGGACTCCATGTGTCAAACCATGGTCACATAGACCAAAAATACATAGGAAAGCGGCTTCAACATTGCATGTTGCACTATTGTGACAAAAGTTTCATCATGGAATCCACTGGAGTGTGTGTGGTCACGTCGATAAGTGTGGTTTTGGAAAAGAACACATGCAATGACAGTAGGGGATCAATCTGGTTTCGGAAAAGAACACATGCAATAACTCTCAGGATTCCATGTGTCAAACCATGGTCACACAGACCAAAAACACATAGGAAAGAAACTTCCACATTACATGTTGCACCAGTCTGACAGAAGTTGCATCATAGAAATCACTGGAGTGGGTGTTGTCATGTGCATCCATGTGGTTTTTGAAAAGAATAGATGCAATGAAACTAGGAATCAATGTGGTTTAGGAAAAGAACACATGCAATGACTATAGGGACTCCATGTGTCAAACCATGGTCAAAGAGACCAAAAACACATAGGAATGCAACTTGAAGATTGCATGTTGCACCAGTGTGACAGAAGTTGCATCACAGAATCCACTAGAGTGTGTGGTCATGTGGATCAATGTGGTTTTGGAAAAGAACACATGCAAAGACACTAGGGGAATAATGTGGTTTATGAAAAGAACACATGCAATGACACTAGGGGATCAATGTGGTTTAGGGAAAGAACACATGCATTGACTCTAGGGACTCCATCAGTCAAACCATGGTCATAGAGACCAAAAAGACATAGGAATGCAGCTTCCACATTGCATGTTTCACGAGTGTGACAGAAGTTGCATCACAGAATCCACTAGAGTGGTGTGTGGTCATGTGGATCAATGTGGTTTTGGAAAATAACGCATGCAAATTCACTAGGGGATCAATGTGGTTTGGGAAAAGAACACATGCAATGACACTAGGGGATCAATGTGGTTTAGTAAAAGAACACACGCAATGACTCTAGGGACTCCATGTGTCAAACCATGGTCACATAGACCAAAAATACATAGGAAAGCGGCTTCAACATTGCAGGTTGCACTATTGTGACAAAAGTTTCATCACGGAATCCACTAGAGTGTGTGTGGTCACGTGGATCAGTGTGGTTTTGGAAAAGAACACACGCAATGACACTAGGGGATCAATCTGGTTTCGGAAAAGAACACATGCAATAACTCTCAGGATTCCATGTGTCAAACCATGGTCACACAGACCAAAAACACATAGGAAAGAAACATCCACATTACATGTTGCACCAGTCTGACAGAAGTTGCATCATAGAATCCACTGGAGTGGGTGTTGTCATGTGGATCCATGTGGTTTTTGAAAAGAATAGATGCAATGAAACTAGGAATCAATGTGGTTTAGGAAAAGAACACATGCAATGACTATATGGACTCCATGTGTCAAACCATGGTCAAAGAGACCAAAAACACATAGGAATGCAGCTTGAAGGTTGCATGTTGCACCAGTGTGACAGAAGTTGCATCACAGAATCCACTAGAGTGTGTGGTCATGTGGATCAATGTGGTGTTGGAAAGGAACACATGCAAAGACACTAGGGGAATAATGTGGTTCATGAAAAGAACACTTGCAATGACACTAGGGGATCAATGTGGTTTAGGGAAAGAACACATGCATTGACTCTAGGGACTCTATGAGTCAAACCATGGTCACAGAGACCAAAAACACATAGGAATGCAGCTTCCACATTGCATGTTTCACGAGTGTGACAGAAGTTGCATCATAGAATCCACTAGAGTGGTGTGTGGTCATGTGGATCAATGTGGTTTTGGAAAAGAACGGATCCAATGACATTAGGGGATCAATATGGTTTAGTAAAAGAACACATGCAATGACTCTAGAAACACCATGTGTCAAACCATGGTCACGGAGACCAAAAACACATAAGAAAGAAGCTTCCACATGCCATGATGCACTAGTGTGGTAGAAGTTGCATAACATAATCAACTAGAGTGTGTGTGGTCATGTGGATCAATATGATTTTGGAAAATAATACATCCAATGACTATAGGGACCCCATGTGTCAAACCATGGTCATAGAGACAAAAACACATTGGAAAGGAGCTTCCACATCACATGCTGCACCATTGTGACAGAAGTTGCATCACATAATCCACTGGAGTGTGTGTGGTCATGTAGATCAATGTGGTTTTGGAAAAGAACACATGCAATGACACTAGGGGATCAATGTGTTTTAGGAAAAGAACACATGCAATGACTCTAGGAAATCCATGTGTCAAACCATGGTCATAGACACCAAAAGCACATAGGAAAGCATCTTCCACATTGCATGTTGTACCAGTGTGATCGAAGTTGCATCATGGAATCCACTAGAGTGTGTGTGGTCATGTGGATCAATGTGATTTTGGAAAAGAACACGTGTAGTGACACTAGGGGATCAATGTGGTTTAGTAAGCGAACACATGTAATGGCTCTAGGGACTCCATGTGTTAAACCATGGTCACATAGACGAAAAACACATAGGAAAGTAGCTTCCACATTGCATGTTGCACCAGTGTGGCAGAAGTTGCAACACAAAATCAATTAGAGTGTGTGTGTCCATGTGGATCAATTGGTTTTGGGAAAGAACAGATGCAATGACACTAGGGGATCAATGTGGTTTAGGAAAAGAACACATGCAATAACTCTAGGGATTCCATGTGTCAAACCATGGTTACAAAGACCAAAAACACATAGGAAAGCAGCTTCCACATTGCATGTTGCACCAGTGTGGTAGAAGTTGCATCACAGAATCCACTGGAATGTGTGGGGTCGGGTGGATCATGTGGTTTTGGAAAATAACACATGCAATGACACTAGGGGGTCCATGTGGTTTAGGAAAATAACACATGCAATAACTCTAGAGCTTCCATGTGTCGAACGATGGTCACAGAGACCAAAAACACATAGGAAAGCAGCTTCCACATTGCATATTGCACCTTTCTGACAGAAGTTGCATCATAGAATCCACTAGAGTGTATGTTGTTATGTGGATCAATGTGGTTTTTTAAAAGAATAGATGCAATGACACTAGGGGATCAATGTGGTTTAGGAAAAGAACACGTGCAATGACTCTAGGGGCTCCCTGTGTCAAACCATGGTCATAGAGACCAAAAACACATAGGAATATAGCTTCCACATTGCAGGTTGCACCTGTGTTATAGAAGTTGCATCACATAATCCACTAGAGTGTGTGTGGTCATGTGGATCAATTTCGTTTTGGAAAAGAACGCTTGTAAAGACGCTAGGGGATCAATGTGGTTTAGGACAAGAACACATGCAATGAACTCGGGGATCAATGTGGTTTAGGAAAAGAACACATGCAATGACTCTAGGGACTCCATCTGTCAAACCATGGTCATGGAGACCAAAAACATATAGGAAAGCAGCTTTCACATTGCATATTGCACTAGTGTGAAAGAAGTAGCATTACAGAATCCATTGGAGTGTGTGTGGTGATGTGGATCAATGTGGTTTTGGAAAAAGAACACATGCAAAGACATTAGGGAATCAATGTGTTTTAGGAAAAGAACACATAAAATGACAGTAGAGGATCAATGTGGTTTAGTAAAAGAACACATGCAATGACTCTAGGGACTCCATGTGTCAAACCATGGTCACAGAGACCAAAAACACATAAGGAAGAAGCTTCAATATTGCATGATGCACTAGTCTGGCAGAAGTTGCATCACCGAATCCACTAGAGTGTGTGTGGACATGTGGATCAATATGGTTTTGGAAAATAATACATGCAATGACTCTAGGGACTCCATGTGTCAAACCATGGTCATAGAGACCAAAAACACATTAGATAGCAGCTTCCACATCGCATGGTGCACCAATGTGACAGAAGTTGCATCACAAAATTCAATGGAGTGTGTTTGGTCATGTGGATTAATGTGGTTTACAAAAAGAACACATGCAATGACTCTAGGGACTCCAGGTGTCAAACCATGGTCAAAGAGACCAAAAACACATAGGAATGCAGCTTCCACATTGCATGTTGCACCATTGTGACAGAAGTTGCATCACAAAATCCACTAGAGTAGGAAAATAACACATGCAATGACACTAGGGTATCAATGTGGTTTATGAAAATAATAGATTCAATGACTCTAGGGACTCCATGTGTCAAACCATGGTCATAGAGACCAAAAACAACATAGGAAAGCAGCATCCACATTGCATGATGCACTAGTGTGGTAGAAGTTGCATCACAGAATCGACTAGAGTGTGTGTGGTCATGTGGATCAATGACGTTTTGGAAAACAGTGCATGCAAAGAAACTAGGGGATCGATGTGCTTTAGTAAAAGAACACATGCAATGTCACTAGGGGATCGATGTGATTTAGGAAAGAACACATGCAATGACTCTAGGGACTGCATGTGTCAAACCATGGTTACAGACACTAAAAACACATAGGAATGCAGCTTCCACATTGCATGTTGCACCAGTGTGACAGAAGTTGCATCACAAAATCCACTAGAGTGTGTGTGGTCTTGTGGATCAATGTGGTTTTGGAAAATAACACATGTAATGACACTAGGAGATCAATGTGGTTCAGGAAAAGAACACGTGCTATGATTCTAGGGGATCAATGTAGTTTAGGAAAAGAACACATGCAATGATTCTAGGGACTCCATGTGTCAAAAAACGGTCATAGAGACCAAAAAAGCATAGGAAAGAAGCTTCCACATTGCATAATGCAATAGTGTGGCAGAAGTTGCATCACAGAATCCACTAGAGTGTATGTGGTCATTTGGATCAATCTGGTTTTAGAAAAAAGCACATTCAATGACACTAGGGATCAATGTGGTTTAGGAAAGAACACATGCAATGACTCTAGTGGATCTATGTGGTTTAGGAAAAGAACACATGCAATGACTCTTGGGACTCCATGTGTCAAACTACGGTCACAGAGACCAAAAAATGCATAGGAAAGCAGCTTCCACATTGCATGATGCACTAGTGTGGCAGAAGTTGCATCACAGAATCCACTAGAGTGTATGTGGTCATGTGGATCAATGTGGTTTTGGAAAAAACACATACAATGACTCTAGGGACCCCATGTGTCAAACCATGGTCATAGACCAAAAACACATTAGAAAGTAGCTTCCACATCACATGTTGCACTAGTGTGATAGAAGTTGCATCACAGAATCCACTAGAGTGTGTGTGGTCATGTGGATCAATGTGATTTTGGAAAAGAATACATGCAAAGACACTTGGGGATCAATGTGGTCTAGGAAAAGAACACATGCAATGACTCTAGGGACTCCATGTGTCAAACCATGATCACAGAGACCAAAAATGTAACACCCTCGAATCGACCCTATGCAAGTGTTTTAGCGATTCCCGACAAACCTGCATAGAAACGATTCAAAGATGCCCACCAGGCACTTGCGTGCGGGTGGAATACGAAGTAATATCATTACACAATAGTCCACGATGGAACCCGTAGAACATATATATACAATAATGACTCAAAGGGTCAAACATACAGATATACAGTACAAAGATCCAAATCACCTTGAACACGATACAACATCCATGCATGGCTAAGATGCAAATGGGGCTAAGATCCCTAAAGAATAACCAATGGCGTCCATAACCCTTCCTAGGCCAAGCCGGAAGGGTAACCCTGCTAACAACGTCGATCTCAAACCCGCTAAACAAAAGGGGTGCTAACAAAGGGCAAAGGAAAAAGAGAGCGGTTAGTACTGAGGCCAGTACACGGCGAGTTTGGAATTTGGTGGCTCTCGCCTACATAGGTATGGTGGACTGAAGTGACAGCGAAGCATGCACTAAACAACCTATAGAGACTTGATACAATTGTCGGCTATTAGAGAGGGATAAGAAAGACCTATTCGAAACCACCTGATACTAACACCAAACATACCCATCCTGGTATTTCCCCCTCGAGACCAAACGAGGAAGTCATTCCGAGGAAACTCACACAGTTGGCAGTTTTATTCATTCATTCCATAGTGGTTATCCATCTTTACTAGTCATATTATAAAAGCAATTCTTTAGTTATAGTGGCCTACGATCAAGAAACTGTGCTCCAAGTCGTCCATAACCGCGGACATGGCTTTTCGAAAATATTTAACCCTGCAGGGTGCACCAAAGTATCCACACGCACTTCAACCCTTGTTTTCAGATCCGCATATGAGCAAGATCCTGAACATACACCCAACGGTATGTGACAGGGCCTCGGACACGACGTTTCCTAGACCCAAAGTAAGTACATGGGGGCCACCCCACTAAGCTACCCGCAATGAAGTCGGCTGTCTCTGATATAGACCCAGGGTATGTGGCGACAGCTGTAAATGACTTGGAACCCGAAAGTATGACTAGGCTTGTCGATATAGCAAAACCGTGGCACGGGGTTCCTAAACAGTAAAGGCGCGCCACGCGCAATCATAAATAAAGCAGTAAAGCATGGCATAAGTACAAGATAGTAATAAAGTTCCAAACTACTTTCTGTCCCCAAGCAGAGTACTTTGAAATCAGGTAGTAAGCCGATGGGATGCCCACACACCCACCTGTGGTTAGCGTGCTCGATCTCGTAACAGGTGTCAAGAACTCGGGTCCTAGGTGGACACAAGTGGGATGTTAAAAACCAAATATTGACTATTACCCACCGGTGCCTCTGCATTATATCTATTTCTAGCATTTCAGTTAACAAGTTATAATGAAAGCCATGATCATCTCCACCATTAAGCATGTACCAACCTTTCATCAATGGTGGAATGACAACGACATGAAGCAGCACCTAAGCAAGCAAATACGAATCGCAAGGACGACTATCTATCAAAGAATAGGCAATATGATGTGTCCAAGGCAATATAGAGGCTACGAGTAATATAAATAGTGCACGGAAACTAAAGCATTGCAACAAGGATAGCAATAGATCAACAGGAGGAAGTAAAGACTATAAATGTAAAATAGGTAGAAAGGGGGAGAATGCTCGCCTAGGAAAACATTGCCGAAGGTACATGATCCTAAGAACTTGTCAACACTCGCATCAACTCAACGGCCTAATCCGCGAAGAAGCAAAGCACTAAAAGAAACACCGGATGAACTATTTAATACTACGGCAGAAGATCAGGCATGATGCATGATATGATGCATGGCATGGCAAAGATGTGATGCAACTAGGCAATATTAAGCAGAACGGGGGACCCGACAATTAATTAGATGGTTCATGTTGTTTAGATACCCCACAATTTAAATGTTGTCATAACAAGGCAAAACGTGGCATCGATTCGCTACACGAATTTAAATGGAGGCGATATAAAACTAGAATAGTCTGCATATGCACTCCATATTTAATTCTTAAGTGAATTGGCATAATGCCCCCAAACACATGAATATGTATGCCGTCATGAACAATTTAAGTGCAATGTTGAAAGCGTTCCCCATGACAACATGGTTCTGCTAATCCCCAACATATAAGTGCAAGCATATACAACACAATGGTTCAATTTTATTAAGGGCAAGAAAAGTAAAGTGTGCCATCAAGTTCGTGAGAGCTTTAATCACTAGTTTCTCATAACAAGTTTAATTCGGAAGGTAGATAAAAACATGAATATACTTGGAATAGCAAATGCTGATAGGTAGGTGTGGTGGACTCTTTGGAATAACTTGGTTTTATTTGGAGTTGGATGCATGAGTGGAACTCATACTTGGTTATGGAGGCTAGCAGCAGACTAGGAGCGACCAACTAAGACAGCAAAAATGGCCATAATCATGCAGAGCGACAAAACATTATTAATTAAAGCATAAATTGATATTACAAGTCAAAAACTAAAGGATCATAGATGCTATGGTGACTTCAGATAGTCATAACATGGTGTGAGCATGCGCCAAGTCAACCCAAATAAAGCTTCATAGGAGAATACCACAATACTATGCTTTAATATGCTAAAACAACGCATGATTCTTCCAAGGCACATTAAGAAATCTCAATTGTTTTATAACATGTCATGCTACAGAAAGATCACTAAGAATAAAGCCAAAACAATATCAAGCATGACATGACAAAGCATAGGCCATAGTTAAAAACAAGCTCTCTTTTACCACTTAAGCATGAACTTTCCTAGTCTTTTACAATCCAAACCAAACTATTTGAAAACTAATATATGAAAGAGGGGGTCCAGCCAATTTATTCAAGTAAACTAAGCAAACCAAGCAAACGAAAACCAAAAAGGAAAACGAAGATGCTCCAAGAACAACACAACTGTGCATGAAACAATAAAAATGAAGTGTTTGGATGAACCTGAGATTTTTATTGATGAAGAAGGGGATGCCTTGGGCATTCCCCAAACTTTGACGCTTGTACTTCTTGGATATTTCTTGGGGTGACACACGTGGCATCCCCAAGCTTGAGCTTTAGTCCATTCTTCATCTCATTACATCATTCTCTCCATATACCTGAAATTTTTCCTTCATACAATCTTTATTAGCAACATTAGAGCACTCAAGATAATAAGTCTTTGGGTTCAGTTTCAACACCAATAAAACTTCCATTAAAACATAAGCTACTGTAGCACTTCCCTTGAAAAGCTCAATTCCCCAAAGAGAACCCAAAAAGGAACCAACAAGAAACAAATGCAAATAATGGCAGAAATCTGTCAAAATAGACCAGCAGGTAAAAACCAATTTTTTCGAAGAACTTCTGTTGCCCAAATTGAAAAGTGTTGAACTAACGAAAGTTAGATAACAACCTAGTGCAGAAGAAAAAAACTCACGCCTCAAAACAAGGTAGAGAGATTTTACACGAATTTTTATAGTGAAGCACAAAAATCTGTTTCGGGACAGCAACCTTCCCAAACATTACTTCTCTCTCATTAGAGGTTACTCTTGGTACAAAAAGCAAATAAAAACGATAAAGAGCGGTTATTACTGAAGTAATAACTTCCAAAACTTATCTAAAACTTTTGGGTTTTCTCCCAATAAGTACTTTTCTTTAACGCCTTTAAGTTAGGCATAAGAAGCAAGAAAAAGAATCAAGTGTTCTCAAATGAAGAAGCATTAAAATTGATACCAGAAATATCTTCAACAAGGCAAGGTATCTCATCCAAATAAGTTATAGAGGATCCTTTATCAATGCTTTTGGGTTCACTACTTTCATCAAACGGGTTTTCAGGAACAATCCAATTAAGATTCTTTTCTATGGCTTCATGCATTGCTATAAGTTTGAAAGGTATTGGTATCTTAATTTCCTCCCCATTAGGTTCGGTTTTGTTCATATTTTCTCGTGTACCAATAACATCTACACAAGAGCCTAGCATATTAAAACGTCCAAAGACTTTTCTAGCTTCCTTGGCAACATCATAGAATTCCTTGAGCAAAGTTTTCAGAATAAAATCTCTCTTTTCAGGGTCCTCAATTTCCTTAAGTTTAAGAAACATTACTTGCATTAAGGGGTTAAGGTTAACAAACCTAGCTTCCAACATGTGAACTAAAGAAGTTGCAGCAATTTCATAATATGGAGCAAGTTCTGCAAGGGATCTATCCTTAATATCCTCATGCTTACTAACATGATTAAAGAATTCTTCAATATTATCTTTTCCAATTATAGAGCCACTACCTATTGAAAGGTCTTTCAGGGTGAATTTAGGGATCAACATGGTGAGTTAAGAATGAGGTAACAACTATAGAAAGACTTAATTTTTTTTTGTGTTTTTTAATAAAGAAAGCAAACTAGTAAAACTAGTTTTTTTTGTGTTTTTGATAAAGAAACAAGCAAACAAAGCAAAAATAAACTAAGCAAAACAAAAATAACAAAGTAAAGAGATTGGTTATGAGGGACTCCCCTTGTGAAGATGTCCTTGACTCCCCGGCAATGGCGCCAGAAAAAAGCTTGATGGCTCAAAATATATCGAGCTCATTGGGGAACCGCAAGAGGAAGGTATGATGAGCACAACAGCAAGTTTTCCCTCAGTTATGAAACCAAGGTTATCGAACTAGTAGGAGTAAGGAAACACCTCCAAGGTGTTGTTTCCAACTTGGAATCCTGCACAACACAACCACAGAACTTTGCCCCCAACTTACAGTGCGGTTGTCAATCTCACCGGTTTTGCTGAAAACAAAGGATTAAACATATTGTGTGGAAGAAAGTAAAAGCTTGCCAAAGTAAACAGAAAACAGTAAAAAATTGTAGATTGATGGTAAAAGAAAGGACCAAGGGATTTCTGGGTGCCAGCGTTCTCTTCTCTAGCAACGTCCCAATCGTCCCTCCAGATGAGTTTTGGGTGCTAGTGAAGATGAACCCTACGCGCTATTCTGTCATCCCCTTTCGAGACATCCACATCTTCATTGACGAAACCGACTCGGGTCCTAGCTCCCAGGAAGTCGCAAACTCGTCAAGCCCCGCATAGACCGCCTATGAGCAGGACACGTTCGTGGAAGGATCTGGGCCATACCTCTCCTTGGAGTATGGTGGCTCGGATCCGAAAAATTCAAGGCCCACCCAAACCGCCCCTGAGCAGGATATAAAGGTGGAAGGACCCCCGCAAATCTGCTTGGCTTCCCCGAGCGTTAGAGATGCGCAGGTCACACTTTGTCAGCGTAGTCACCATCTTCGATCTGGCTAGATGCGTTCAAAGGGATGGAGAACCTCCCCACGAATACCTCGCTAGATGGATGAGGGTGAGAGAAACCCTAGAGGGCGACCGCGCCTATGAGATCGTGTACCACTTCATGGAAGGGCTCACACCCGGAACACTCCTCCGGCATACCCTCTGAAGGCGGCAGGCTGCAAGTCCTCTCACCCTTGGTGAGATGGTCACCATCGTCAACGAATATGCATATACTGATGGCTCAAAATATATCGAGCTCGTTGGGGAACCCCAAGAGGAAGGTATGATGTCACAACAACAAGTTTTCCTCAGTTATGAAACCAAGGTTATCAATCAAGTAGGATCAAGGAAACACCTCCAAGGTGTTGTTTCCAACTTGGAATCCTGCACAACACAACCACAGAACTTTGCCCCCAACTTATAGTGAGGTTGTCAATCTCACTGGTTTTGCTGAAAACAAAGGATTAAATGTATTGTGTGGAAGAAAGTAAAAGCTTGCAGAAAGTAAATAGAAAACAGTAAACAGTTGTAGATTGATGGTAAAAGAAAGGACCAGGGTCCATAGTTCACTAGTGGTGGTTCTCCTTAATATAGATGACATGTTGGGTGAACAAATTACAGCAGGGCAATTGACAACATCGAGAAAGCATACATGCATATACTAATCATCTTTACTCCTATGAGATTTGATTGGGCATTACAACATTATACATAGACCATAATCCAACTGCATCTATGACTAATAATCCACCTTCAGGTTATCAATCCGAACCCCCTCCAGTATTAAGTTGCAAGCAACAGATAATTGCATTACGCATTGCATGTAAAGTAAACAATACGATTGTTCTATGAACAAAGGATTGCTATTTTCTCCCTAGTAGCAACAGCGCAACTAGTACCTTAGAGATTTCTGTCACTTCCCCAGATTATTAGAGGCATGAACCCACTATCGAGCATAAATACTCCCTCTTGGAGTTGCTAGCATCTACTCGTCCAGGATATCTACTAACAATGGACAGCATGCAAGATCACAAATAACAAAGACATGATAGAATCAATAATCAATCCGAAATAGCATCTCAATATCCATTGGATCCCCGCAAACACAACTTGTATGATTACAAATAGATGATCTTGATCATGAACAGAGCTCACAAGATCTAAACATGGTTGCACAAAGGAGAAGAACCAACCATATAGCTACTACATGGATCCATAGTCCAAGGATGAATTACTCATGCATCACACCAGAGGCTTGCATGGTGATGAATAAGGCCTCCAGGGTGAATTCTCCCCTTCGGCAGGGTGCTAGGAAGAGCTTCAGATCCCTCCCGATCTAGGGATGGAGATGATGGCGGCTACAGACTCTTTTGTGGAATTTTGATCGCGTCCTTAGGGTTTCTATATCGGAGGCATCTTATAGGCGAAAGGGGAGGCCGAGGGGTGCCCTAGGTGGTCGCACCACCTCTTGGCGTGGGCCAGGCCTAGCCGCGCTGCCAGGTGGTGTGGGCGGCCCCTGGCCCCTCTCTGTCTCGTATTCTGGCTCCGTGTCACCCTCGGTGAAATACTGACTTTGGCTTTTGTCCCGTCCAATTCCGAGAATATTCATTTTCTGACTTTCCTGGAACCAAAACCAGCAGAAAATAGGCAGCTGGCACTGTGGCATCTTGTTAATAGGTTAGTCCAAGAAAGTGTATAAAAAGTAGTCCAAAGTGTCGGCAAAACATAAGAAAGTAGATATAAACCAAGCATGGAACATCAAAAATTATAGATACGTTTGCAATGTATCAGATACCAATGAAGAAGCCAAAACGACAATCGCCGTTGTAGCCGGAGGAGGAAACAACAAAAACGGCCCGCCTCCATCATCCTCCACATCCGCCATAGCTCACATCAAAGCCAACTCCGACTCCGTCCTTGAAGCGCTATACGCCGACATCAATATGGATGGTGGTGGCTCAGATGCTAACTCGGAGGAATACAATGCTGTTATGAGGGAGATCGAGCAGGAGATCAAGAAGGAGGACCAACACCTCCCACCAGGTGCTAGTCGCCATTGGGAGTGTGATGGAAGAAGACGAACAGTAACCGGAACGTGAGAGAGCTCTGCCCACGCCAGCAGTTACCAGAGCAGCAGCATCTAAGAAAGTCGGCGAGCCTGCGGCTCCGGCCAAAGCCATGCCTCCTCCGGTTGTCCGCCCGCAACCGGCACAGGAACTCACCACGAACCCCAGTACTGCCTGACAATCAAATCAGCTGCCAATGCCACCATCAACGTCTGCAGCTGGCAACCCATTGGCTACTCTCGCCGACAAGGCAATTTACGGCACACTCCTCGTTGATCCTATCACCATCGCCCATATCCGGAGCGTTACGGAGCTTGATGAGAAGCGCGCGGCAATCTTGGCGGAGGCCAAGTGCATTGCGGAGCAGGGAGCTAAGCTGGACGAACACATGGCTAAGGTGCAGCAGTCCATTAAGGCGGCAAGAGCTATGGAGGCTGAGTACAAGCAATTGCTGTTAAAGCAAAAGGCAAAGAAAGTGTCAGCTCACATCGTCGAACGCCCCGATGTTCGGTGGAGGATCGGATATGACGGGTCTAAGCCGATAAAGACCATGCCGTACATTGATTTAGAGAGGAGGCAAGTCATGACAACTCCCGCCCTCAACATCACCGTTGCTAAGACCCTCCTGGATTAGGACAGGTTGCCAGAAGTAGTGGCTCAGGTGTACGACCTCGTCGCTAAGGGATGGAAGCAACAGGAGAAGGCTACCTCGCAGAGGCTAGAGTCCAACCCGAAGCTTTGCCAGTCAACCCTGAACACCCGCAGAAGACCCAAATCTCCCCGTGGTGAAGGATCACATACGGGCTCCATAGAGTGAAGACGGAGGGAGGCATGCAACAGGACTGACGCCATCCCCATATCCTCCGATCACGGGGAAAAGGCTCGTCCCTGTCGGTCGCCACCTCCACCACCATCTCGATGTCACAAGGAACTAGAGCCGCGCCACCGTACGAGCATGCCACCGCATGAGGGTGAGTAGCCACGGCATGCCGGAGAGTGCAGCGGCATTGAAGGGCATAGGAGCAGGTCCCAAAAGGAGTCGCCACGTCTGACAAGTAACCGCGACATGCGTGAGGAGTCGCAGGAGGGGCATAGTAAGAAATCTAACCTGCCGCCTCCCCCACCACCATCGCCACCCAGCAGCCATCATGGCGGAGGCCACGGTGCATCTCATAGATCGCGCCACAGTTCCCATCCCCATGACGGAAAAGGGAAGCAATTAGAGCCGTATGATGCACGTACACGGCTGGACAAGATCCAAGAAGCTCGTGAGCTCCCATACCTTGGGCCACATTGCTTTGGACCGGCAATACGGGCCACAACCTACCCAAAGGGTCTCCGGATAGACAAGACCATCAAGCCCTAAAACGGCACTGCCAGGCCAGCAACATGGTTGCAGGACTACAGCGAAGCGATTCACATCGCAGGGGGAAACCCCATGTCACCGTCAAGTACCTCCCACTCATGCTGATCGGCACCGCCTGATAATGGATTGATGAATTACCGGAGAAATCAATATGCAATTGGTTGGACATGCATGAAGCGTTCACCAACAATTTTGAGGGAACGTACAAACGTCCCTGCATTGTCGGAGACCTATAGTGGTGTGTGCAAGAAAAGGATGAAACCTCTCGTGCCTACCTATCTTGCTGGCTGGATATGAAAAATTCCTGCATAGGGGTGCACGAATAGAACGCTATGGCCGCCTTCGTCGATGGTTTGGCGAAAGGGAACTTTGCTCCACCATAAGTTGAAGCGCAAGCAAGACAACAATGAGCTCACCCTCAACACAATGATCGCCATGGCTAGCAAGTTCGCCACTGCTGATGAAGACGCGCGTGGATTACTGCCGGCAATAGTATTCCCTACCCAGGCCAGGAAAAACAATAGTAACAAGCGGAAGAATCTGCCTGAAGAAAAGCAAGCAACCGACATGGTCACCGCAACGTTCACTGGCAGAAGTGGAGGAGGATAGCATGGACGTGGTCGGGGGACTAGCAATGGCCAGCAGAGGAGTGACTCTACACCCTCAGTGCCCCGCTTTCCCCAAATGTACGAAGTGTACCACGATATGTCGTGTTTCATCCACCTTGACACAAACGACAAGGCCACCCACACCAACCGCCAATGCAAATTTGTGAACGACCTCAAGGAAGAACCTGAGTCTGGCTACAAGCAAAGTCGGAATAAAAGACCCTGTGGAAAGGGAAAAGGGAAGAAGAAGAAGGAGGAAGAGCCCAAGGAATCAAGCGACATGGATGAAGACGTGGAGGCCAAATCTTCCGACAAGGGAGAGGGTAAAGGGAAAAATCCCTTTGAAAAGAAGGCTCCATGTTACCAGACCTTCCTTGGCACCCCCACCGTCTGGGCCCAGAAAACCTCTGTGAGGATACTGATGGACACCTTCCCTCCGGTTCCCTAGTACATCAGGTGGTCGGAAGTTCCAATTACTTGGAATATGAAGGATCACCCAGAGCTTATTCCAACTGAGAACCAGTATGCCATGGTCATCAACCCTTTGATTGGCGGCACAACATTCACCAAGTGCCTCATGGACAGTGGAAGCAGCATCAATATCATGTACCTAGATACACTGCAGAAGATAAACTTGACAGAGACCTGGCTAAGGAAGAGCAACACCGTGTTCCATGGGGTTGTCCCCGCCCGACAAGCAAATTCCCTGGGCTGCATCACCCTTCCGGTCGATTTTGGCGATGTTAACAATTACTGCGAAGAACACATGACCTTTGAAGTGGTGCCTTTCAAGAGCGTGTACCACGTCATCTTTGGACGTGACATCTTCCACTCCTTCCTCGCAAGGCCATGCTTTGTCTACAAAAAGCTCAAGATTCCCGGACCAAATGACGTCATCACCATTGACGGAAGCTTCACCAAGGCACGGGAGTGCGAGCTCAGTGAGGCCGCCTTCGCCGAAGCAGTCCTCTATGGTGAGGAGTTCAAGGAGATCCAGAAACAGGTCGATGCCTTAGAGATGCCGGCTTCGAAGAAGCAGATCACTGCTGCCGAACCTACATTCAAGGCCTCCATCAAGACCAAGCCGATGGAGCTTGTTGAAAGAGATTCCTCCAAGACCACCGCCATTGGCACGGACTTGGATCCCAAATATGAAAGCACATTCGTCGAGTTCCTCCGTGAGAATAGGGACATCTTTGCCTAGCAACCTGCCGACATGAAAGGTGTACCTAGGGAACTTGCTGCGCACGGCTTGAATATTGATCACAATGCTAAACCGGTGAAGCAACCTCTACGACGCTTTGGTGATGAAAGATGAAGGGCTATAGGCAAAGAAATAGCTAGGTTACTTAAGGTTGGCTTTATCCGAGAAGTTATTCACACCCGATGGGTGACAAATCCTATACTTGTCCCCAAAAAGGGAACCAATGAATTAAGAATGTGCTTTGATTACACCGACTTGAACAATGCATGTCCGAAGGTTCCGTTTGCTTTGCCTCGCATTGACAAAGTCATCGACTCGACGGCTGGCTCGGAACTTCTGTGTTTTCTCGATGCCTACTCAGGTTACCACCAAATCCGGATGCGAAAGTCAGACCAACTGGCCACTTTGTTCACCACACCCTATGGCACGTATTGCTACATCATGATGCCCTTTGGGTTGAAAAATGCTGGTGCTAGTTACCAGCGGATAATGCAATGTTGCCTGCACGACCAAATAGGTCGCAACATACACGCTTACATGGATGACATCACGGTAATGTCAAATGAATCAAATGATCTTATCGCTGACTTGCAGGAAACCTTTGACAATCTCCGGAAATTCAACATGATGTTGAACCCCAAGAAGTGCGTCTTCAGGGTACCTTCCGGCAAACTGTTGGGCTTCATCGTTTCGCATCGTGGAATTGAGGTGAACCCGAGGAAAATCAAGGCCATCCTCAACATCAAACGTCCGACATGCCTGAAGGACATACAAAGGTCACAGGCTGTGTTGCACCAATAAGACGTTTCATCAGCCGACTTGGTGAGAAGGCTATGCCGCTCTACAAGCTACTCAAGAAGGCGGACAAATTCACATGGATGGACAAGGATGACGCAGCACTTCAAGAGTTGAAGAGAATACTCTCCTCCCCACCAATACTTGCAGCACTGGTGTTAAGGGAGCATATGTTAATATACATGGCGACAACCAACCGAGTAATCATCATCATCATCGTGGTGGAGTGCAAGGAACCAATGCACGGATATGTAGTTCAGCGACCCGTTTACTATGTAAGCGAGGTCTTGACGGAATCCAAACAGCGTTATCCGCACTACTAGAAGATAGCTTATGGAGTTTTCCTTGCTTCACGCAAGCTAGGGCATTATTTCTAAGAGCACCGTATCACAGTGGTGAGAAAAGCTCCACTATCCGACATCATCAACAACAACGACGCTACGGGGAGAGTGGCAAAGTGGGGCATTGAACTTGCCGCCTTTGAAATCACCTACAAGAGACGCGATGCTATCAAATCACAAGCATTGGCGGATTTTCTCGCAGATTGGACAGAACTGCCAGAAAACACTCCTGTGCTAGAGCCAGAATATTGGGTCATGCACTTTGACGGATCAAAGCTACTCAACGGCTCAGGGTCTGGTATATTATTACAATCACCAACAAGAGAAAAGTTGCAATATGTCCTACAGATTCACTTCAATGCTACCAACAACATGGTGGAGTATGAGGCCCTCATTCACGGACTTCGTGTAGCCAAAGATATTGGCATGAAGCGCATAGTTTGTTGTGGAAATTATGACCTGGCTGCCCAGCAAGTAGCTGGCACCTAGAACGCACGGAACCCTATGATGGCGGCATATCGAGACAAAGTAGATGAAATAGCCCAGTGCTTCGATGGCTACGAAGTCAAGTACGTCAAAAGGGAGGAGAATGAGGCGGCAGATCTGCTGTCAAAGCTTGGATCGGCTCGTCGACATATTCCGCCAAGCGTTTTCCTGGAACATTTACGGCCCCATCCGTGAAGGGAGTGGACCCTGACAACCCAGATAGAGTGGATTCATTTGTTAATATAGTAACAGTGACCTCTCCAGCTTGGACAAAATCGTGCATGGACTATCTATAAGATGGAACTTTGCCCGTCGACGAAGTCGAATGCCGGCAAATAGTACATAGAGCAAAAGGCTACGTCATCATTGACAACCAGCTTTACAAAAGCAGTACCACAGGAGTTTTCCTTTGATGCGTCTCCCAGCAGCAAGGTATCGAAATCCTTAGAGAAATACATCTCGGAGATTGCGGGCACCATGCTGCTCCCCGATCATTAGTGGCTAAGGCCTTCCGACAAGGATTCTGCTGGTTAACTGCCAAGGCGGACGCCGACAAGTTGGTACAAACATGCCATGGGTGTCAGTTCTATGCAAGACAACCAAGTGTTCCAACTGAAGAATTGTGAACCATACCAATAAGTTGGCCGTTTGCAATCTGGGGGCTGGACATGGTGGGAACTTTGTAGACAGCACCCTATGGATTTACACACTTTCTAGTAGCAGTGGACAAGTTCACAAAATGGATTGAAGCTAAACCCATTAGAAAGCTCGATGGGGCAACAGCCCTAAAATTTGTCCGGGATCTAGTGGTGAGATTTGGTCTCCCACATAGCATCATCACCGACAATGGCAGAAATTTATCTCTCGGAGAAGTTGAGGAGTACTATCAGGAAAAAGGGATCCTCCTTTATCTAGCATATGTGGCACACCCACAATCAAATGGCAAGTTGAAAGGGCCAATGGATTAATTCTGCATGGAATCAAGCCACGCTTAGAGGCCCTGCTACGTAGAGTAGCTGGAACCTGGGCAGAGGAATTACCATCTGTCTTGTGGAGTTTACGAACAAAACCCAACAGATCCACCGGCTTGACTCCTTTCTTCATGGTTTATGGAGCAGAAGCGATCCTCCCATCTGACATCCTCCATGATGCACCAAGAGTTTCCGCCTAGAAGGAGGATGACGCTAAAGAATCCATAAGCTTATCTATGGACCTACTTGAAGAAGAGAATGTACTGGCATGCCAGAGATCCGCCATCTACTAGTAGAAGCTGCATGGCTACCATGTTCGCCACGTAAAGCATCGATCGTTTAAAGAGGGGTATCTGGTGCTTAGGCTCGAGAAGGAGAAATCACACAAACTATCCCCGCCTTGGGAAGAACCGTTCGTCATAAGCAAAGCATTGCTAAATGGTTCCTATTACATCATCGATATTCGCGAGTTCAAAGATAGGCCAAAAAATCGCAAGCGCAAGCAATGTGACTCCGATAATGATTACCTGCAGACAGATCTATTGGGCCATGCAGAGATAAACAAAACTTTTTCCCTAACGCGGAACTCCCAAGATCCAGCTTAGGTTATAGGCCACGAGATTACCGCTAGATGCGTAGATGCGGAAGTTGATGCAGCGCGTTGAAGGAGCACCAAATGATCCCCTGGACAGCCCTCCGAACCCCGCGGACAGCTCCTTCGGATCCCAGGAACTCCTTTGCCAGATCCCCACGAGCTTCCCCGTCAACAGTGCCGCACGTGCAACGCCTCTATCAGTATCCACACATATAGGAAGGAGCTTTGGACAGAGGATTGCTAGATCCTGTCTAGCCCGAAATGGAAGTGGAGAAAGTGACGACTAGGTCAGGGACTATCCCTTGTCACTCCACTTATATACACTCCTAGTTGGGCTCAACGCTTGAGGCCCATCTAGGACGTACTGCAATCTCCACATGGATCCAATCCACATGGGCTCCTTACCCTTAAGTGTGTGACCCTGTAGGTTCACGTACACCTGGACACGACACGAGTCACCACTCCAAGTTGATAGCTGGTAGCGGTCTCTAGCAAGACATGCTAACTCCCAAGTGCCGTAAAGTCAGAAGACAAACCTTCAATGTGACTTTCGTCCAAGTCCCTTTGCCTCACGATATACCTGTTAAGCTATAGGCGAGTAGTTGCCATCCCTTTAATAGCTTAACTCTCTTCTCGTACCATGATATGTGATTCACTGGACTAACTCTTAGTCTGACTCCTCAGTTAACACTTAACTAAGTAGCGCATGGCCATGCTTCCGAATCATATCACACGAGAGGGCCCAGAGAATATATCTCCATTATGGAGGGGCAAATCCCATCTTTGTAATCCACGTCACGCAGATTGCTTCACAACCAACCCGAACTCTACCTTTATAACTGCCCACTTACGTAAAAACGTTTGATAGAACCTAAGTTGGCGATCCACAACTCGTATCATGCAATCACCTCAGGTCGAAGGATTCCATTGCTTGAGACTACAAATGACAACATGCTCGTTGCATCTCAACTGTGGGTCAGTCCGACTCGCTAAACTCTTTAGCTGAATCAGTGTAAGTCGGAATAGCATCACCATGCCCATGACAAGTGGAACCGTGTCATTAGCCGACTTGCACATTGGTCTAAGTTGTGTGTCCAGCACAATGTCAACGACCAAGGACAATCTAATATGAACAATCATGAATACATAGTTCCACAACTGAATCACGCATTCAGTGATACATATTTGATGTTCATATAAGGACAACTTTACTTTATGAATACTTTGGGAAATATCATCAAACATGATTGCCTCTAGGGCATATTCCCAACAGTCTCCCACTTGCACTAGAGTCAATCATCCCAACATCACATGTCTAGGCATCTAATGACCATGGCTCTTATGTGTGCCTCATGCTTAGGCTGTGGAACTGGCTTTGTCAATGGATCTGCAATGTTTGCATCCGTGTGTACCTTGCATAACTTGATATCACTATGATCCACGAACTGGCGAATGAAGTGGTATCGCATGAGTATATGCTTGTCCTTCTGGTGTTGTCTAGGTTCCTTGGCTTGTGCAATAGCACCATTGTTGTCACAATACACGTCTAATGGATTGGACGAGCCTTGAACCACACCAAGATTAATCAAGAAATTCCTGATCCAAACAGCTTCCTTTGCCTCCTCCGAGGCAGCAATATACTCAGCCTCTGTTGTAGATGCAGACATAGTCTCTTGCTTGGAACTGTTCTAGCTCACAGCCCCTCCGTTCATAACGAACACGTACCCAGATTGCAAACGAGAATCATCAGAGTTAGTAAGGTACCTCGCATTCGTGTAACCCCTTACACTGAGTTCATCCTCACCTCCATAAACTAGGAACACATCCTTAGTTCTTCTCAAGTACTTAAGAATGTTCTTAACCGCTTCCCAGTGGATTTCTCTAGGGTTAGCCTGGTATCTGCTCATAACACTTAGAGAATAGGAAACATCTGGCCTAGTACAAATCATGGCATACATGATGGACTCGACTGCCGAAGCATAGGAATCACACTCATCCTACTTCGCTCATTAGTTGTTGAAGGGCACTAAGTCTTGCTAAGTTTTATGCCATGGAACATCGGTAAGAACCCCTTCTTAGACGATTCCATGTTGAACTTCTTCAACATCTTGTCCAAATATGTACTCTAACTCAATACAATGAGCCGTCTGAATCTATCTCTATAGATCCTAATTCCTAGTATGTAGGTTGCCTCACCCAAGTCCTTCATTGAGAACTCTTTTCCAATGACTCCTTGGTTTCTTGCAACATTTGGACATCATTTCCAATCAATAATATGTCATCCACATGTAAGATTAGAAAGTTTACCTTGCTCCCACTAAACTTCTTGTATAAACACGAATCATGATCACTCTTGATGAAGCCAAATGATTTGACTACCTCATCAAAGCAAATGTTCCATCTCTGAGATGCTTGCTTCAACCCATAAATGGATTTCTGAAGTTTGCATACCTTGTCAGCATTAGCCGGATCGACAAAACCCTTGGGATGTATCATATACACGTCCTCGGTTAATTTTCCATTAAGGAAAGCCGTTTTGACATCCATCTGCCATATTTCATAGTCGAAATAGGCTCCTATAGCTAACATGATCCGAACTGATTTAAGCATCGCTACACGTGAGAAAGTCTCATTGTAGTCAACTCCTTGAACCTGCCAGAACCCCTTCGCGACAAGCCGTGCTTTATAGATAGAAACATTTCCATCCATATCAGTTTTCTTCTTAAAGACCCATTTGCACTCGACGGGTCTTGCACCGTCTGGCTGATCAACCAAGTTCCAAACTTGATTTTCATCCATGGACTTTAACTCGGATCTCATGGCTCCAAGCCATGACTCGGAATCAGAACCCACCATCGCTTCCGAATGAGTTGTCGGCTCATCACTGTCCAATAGTAATATATCACGAAAACTTCGCAATCTTTCCGATCTTCGCAGTGTAGGTCCAGCTGCCGGCTCAGCTACCATGACTGGCTCAACCTCCAAGGTTTTCACCAAATCGCTACTGACCGGTTCCTCTCGAACTTCTTCGAGCTGCACCATACTCCCACTGACTTCCCAACTGAGAAACTCTTTCTCAGGGAAGACACCGTTCCGAGTGACAAACACTTTGCCCTCTTCTCGGTTGTAGAAGTATTAACCCAAGGTTTCCCTTGGATACCCAATGAAAATGCACTTATCTGACTTGGCTATAAGCTTGTCTGACTGAAGTCGCTTGACAAATGCTTCACAACCCCAAATCTTAAGAAAAGACAAACTTGGCTTCTTGCCTATCCACATCTCATGTGGTGTCTTATCGACCGGTTTTGATGGTACTCTGTTTAGTGTGAATGCCGCCGTTTCTAGACAATAACCCCAAAATGATAAAGGCAAATCTGTCCGACTCATCATTGATCATACCATGTCCAACAAGGTCCGATTCCTCCGTTTCGACACTCCGTTCCTCTGCGGTGTACCTGGCGGAGTGAGGTGAGGAACTATTCCACAACTCTTCAGATGGTCATCAAACTCGTCGCTCATGTACTCGCCTCCTCGGTTCGACCGAAGAAACTTTATTTTCTTGCTGAGTTGATTCTGTACTTCATTCTGGAGTTCTTTAAACTTTTCAAAGGCTTCCGACTTATCTTTCACCAAGTAGATATATCCATACCTACTCAAATCATTAGTGAAGGTAATGAAGTACTCATAACCACCCTTGGCTGTCGTGCTCATTGGACCACATACGTCACTATGTACGAGTCCCAACAAGTCAGACGCCCTTTCACAACTCCTTGCAAAAGGTGTCTTGGTCATCTTGCCTAGAAGGCAGGATTCACATGTCTCGAACGACTCCAAGTCGAACGAAGTTAGGAGTCCATCATCATGGAGCTTCTTCATGCGTTTCCAACTTATATGACCAAGTCGACAGTGCCAAAAGTAAGTCATATTCAGATCATTTGGTTTCAACCTTTTCATATTTACGTTATAGACCGACCCACCATCAAGATTCAAAATAAATAACCGGTTCTGAACGGGTGCAAAGCCGTGAAACATATCATTCAAATATAAAGAACAACCATTGACGAGGGTTTAACTCATCAATGCCCATTGTTATGGACTTGGGTTTTGGAGAAGGAGGGAGTGTTGGAGACATCTATCGGCTAGCAAACAAGCACACAGGGGCCTCGAAGATTTACCCAGGTTCAGGCCTCGTAGAGGTCCCTACTCCTGCTTGTCTTCTCATGGAATTATCAAAGGACTCGAGGATTACAATGGTTCACAGATGCAATCTGGCAAGGGTTGTGGAAACTAGGGTTGCGTGTGTCCTCCTCGCCGCCCCCTCCTAGCCATTATATAGATAGGCTAGGTCTCGGGTAGCAGGTCGAGTCGGTTACAAGTTAGGGTTTTCCCCTTCAAACTTTCTATCTTTAGCTTCTTCTTGTTCTTCAAGCAATCGAAAGTCCTAAGGTTACTCGAATCCTTCATTTGGGCCTTGGCGACACCGTGGGCCTTTACATATTTAGGCCGTATATACCAAGCTCGAGTACCTGCAGGGTATACCCATGTCAGTAACCCCCGAGTGTCCAGTGAAATCGCAGATTCGACTGGAGACTTTATGAAGACTTTCGAGTGCATGACTGAGTACATTTTTCGACTGCTTTGTCTTTGTCATAGGGATTATTGGTGCGCGTGCCTGATTTTAACCGATGTATCGGTATCACTTAACTACCTTAGGGTAAAACAATGCCACCTACTCAAACTCGAGTCCTCGGACTCGAATCCGGAAAAGTGCTGGTGTGATTCGACTCAAGCCGCAGAGGTCTTACAGGAGTCGAATTTCAGTATATGGGTGTGAGCACTCTACGCGTCCGTCAAGGCATGTTCATCGTACCTGCAGGCACGAATATATTTCTAGTAGTGCGCAGCTTAATGCGTTGCCAGGCCTTATTCAGGTATTACCTTCACGCTGTAAGCGTGGCATCCAAATTTTATCATCACAGAGACAATTTGGGTAACCCAGGAGACACAGTCTCTTTGTAGGGAAAAATTATTGAGGCGGTGTTGCCATAAACTTCGAGTGTGGATGTTATCGACACACAATACTTTGTACAAATAATCATAGGGTGCGCGACCAGCGCTCCCTATGGGAGTAGCCCCCGAGTGCCTGGTTGAGTCGAAGACTCAGGCAGGGACTAAAGAACTTTTGCGACTGCTGTCGTCTTTTGTTTGCTTGTTTCAGTCGAAATTTACTTCCAGTGCTCCCTATGGGAGTAAACCATGTCCATGGTCGAATCATGCTTCGAGTGGTTGGGTTTGCTTTGATTGTCCATGCTCCTGAAAAAAAAATCGTAGGGTGCGCGACCAGCGCTCCCTATGGGAGTAGCCCCCGAGTGCTTGGTGGAGTCGAAGACTCGAGCAAGAACTAAAGTAATCGAAGTCTTCTACTATGTAGCTTTTGATGACGTCAGTGCTGATGATTTCATGACCTCAGTTGTCCGCGTGAGCGAGTTTGACGAGACGTGACGAGCGGTGGGTCCGATTCCCTGACTCTGATTTGACCGGGCATGCGTAATCTTTATTTTAACTGTGCCTGCTCGATTTCCGCATGTAATGGGAGTAGTGGGGGGACGGTTCATGTTTCAGCTCCTCCACGTGTCGAGCAGGATGAACGCCACACGTCCAGTAGGGTTTTTCTGAGCCATTGGATTACATGTTCCAGGGGTTAAGTAGTGATGCTGCGACGGTAAAATTCACATCTGCTTTCGCTCATCTTTTTGCCTTCATCGCCATTGCCGCTGCTCCCCTGCTTTCTTTGTTATCTTTTCCTCCGTAGCGCTGTACCAGCTCCGCGCATTTACCAGCTACTTTCTCCGGTCGCATCGCCGCCGCGCAATGGTAAAAAAGAAGGGAGGTGATGCGGCCGATTCCGCGGCTACTGCTGCTGCGGTGAAGAAGAAAGGCGGCTCCACCGCTGCGGGCACCAGTACCGCCGCCAGCGGGAAGAAGAAGGGCACGGGCACCCGCATCATGAATGGCGCATGGCGTCCGTCCATCATCAAGTCCTCTGATCTTCGTCTTCTTCGTCAAGATGGAGTGCTGTCCGCCGCAGTCGCCGACGCGCGTGTCCCTAGCGGTGAGATAATCCCCTCTCCTCCCGCTGGTTTTTGAGTGATGTCTTGCCGTTCATCATTCGCGGCCTCTCATTGCCCCTACATCCCTTCTTCAGGGGTCTCCTTTGTTTTTACGAGCTTCAGCTCCATCAGCTGTCCCCGAACTCTATCCTCCATATCTCTTGCTTCATCACCCTCTACGAGTGTTGGCTTGGAATCGAGCCACACTTCGGCCTCTTCAAGTCGAAGCGCCAATCTGCGTCTGGCTCTTTAGTCTATGATGTGGGCGGCTGCGGAATCCACGTTGATCCATCCGCCACTTATATCGACATCAAGCTGATGAAGTCCGTCCAAGGGTGGAGGGACAAGTGGTTCTATGTTCGTGACCAGAAGGCTGACGGAGACCACTTCGTACTCGCACCTTTCGATCCCGCAACGCCGTGCAAGAGGAGGCGCTCCGGGAAGAATGTAGTCATGCCTGGCGAGTCCGTGGAGATAGATGTGCTGTATGAGCGCTTCTGCGACCTCGAGAGTCGCATAGGCAAAGAGAAGGGAGGTTGCGCTCTCATTCGCACGTAGTTGCGCCGTCGCGTCCAGCCCCTGCAGGCCGGAGTCCACCCCATGTTTCAGTGGGCTGGCGCTGATGATGCCACTCGCGTGTCTGCCGATGGCATGTCCGCGAGTGAGGTGGATAAAAGGGTTTGACTGGTGACCACATACACCGTCAAGGATGTGCTTCCTAGTGAGCCAGTCGTTCCCCCATTCGACGCTTCTAACCCTCCTCCTGGTACAATTGTGCTACGTAGTAGCTTAGTTTGTTGATTGCTTCTTTGCTTTGTGCTGAATTTGTTGTCTGTATACGGGATTGGGCGGTGTCACCCTGTATGCTCCCTCTTCCTGAGGGGGTTATCCCTCGTGAGGACTTGGAAGAGGACGAGTCAGAATTGACCGTCCTATCCGATGTGGAAGAGGAATCCCCCGAGTCGGGTAGTCCGGATACTCACAAACGTTCGCACAGCGAGGATTCCTATGCGTCGTCTCCTTCGACTCTGGAAGGTGCAGGCGTTGGTGCGGGATCGCCAATCCCTACCATTCCTGTGAGCACCGTGGCGCCGTCTTCTCGCAAGAAGATGCGACTGCCAAAGGAGTCTTCGTCAAAGTCGCGGGAACCAACCTTTGAATATGATAAATTTGATTGGTAAGTTTTCTAGTTTGTTTTCTCTTCTCTGGATTTGTCCTTTTTGGTTCGACTCTTGATTTTGCCTTTTTCTTGATGTTGATTTTGTCTTTGCAGTCAAGAGGCGTCGTCATCTTCTGGCAACGTCCAATTTTTCAAAGAATCAGGAGTCGTGACCTCAAGGGCCAAGAAAGAGGTCAAGTGTTCTCCTTCCCCTCCATTGGCGGCCCACTCTGGGCACAACTCTTCCAGCTCTCCGCATGAAGGGGAGCATCGAATGGTTGCCCGGATGACGACACAGTAGACAACTTTGGAGTCATTGGAGGATCATGTAAGTGTATGATTTCTTATTTTAATGTTGCAGTCGATGTTGTCTATTGCGTTTGCTGATCCCTTGTTGTGCGATAGCTCCTTGTGAAGGAAGCCGCTCACTTGGCGGAGCAAGTGCTTGCGATGGGCCGCCAGCATGCAATGCTGGAGACGCGTCATCGCGTGGTCAAAAGTAAGTGTTCTTCGCTTTTTCTTCTTCTCCTTTTTATATAGTCGACTGATAGTCTATCCTTTTTGGTTTGTAGCTGAACATAATGCCCTCCTGCACAACGCTGCCACCATGGAGAAAACACTCGCCGCGGCTGTGAAGTGTCGCGATGAGGCAACCGCGACGCGTGACGAGGCACAAAGGCGCGAAGAGGATATGCATGCCTCCTTCGTAGCCAGGGAGAATTTGTTCGAAGAAAAGCTTATTTTGATTGCCAAGGCCCTCTCAGGTACTTTGCTTTGGATATCGTTATCTTTCTCTGCTCGATTTTTTTGCCGCTGGCGCTGATGTTTGTGTCCATGTATGGGTTTATGTACAGATGCTGGTGACTTGAGCTTCGATCCTCAGGCCCTTCGCCGTGACGACGCTTTGGTGGGTGCGCTTTAAGCAGTCGAGGACCGCAACGCCGTCGTTCAGCATATGCTCTCCAAGGCCAAGGGCGTGCTCGGTCGCCTCCGGGAGGAGTTGGTGCTAAAGGCAGAGCTAATCGAGAACATGAACGAGCTGGTGGAGTCTCTCGCCAGGGGTGTTCCTGCATGCTTCAAGAACTCGCTGCGTGCGGCTGGAGCGTCCATGTCACTTGCCATGGTGCAGGCCCACGGAATTGAAGTTGATCCTGCACCAGTTTCGAAGGCAATGCCCGTTAGCACGGACAGCCAACAGGTAGTCTTTTCTCCCTTCGCGACTGCCTGTGGCAAGTATGGGCCGCAGCTGATTAACACGGTTGCGAAGTACTCTGAGGAGCTGCAGCGAACCAAGAAGGCGGCGAAGGCTGCGGCATCAGGGGCTGGTGCAAAGTCAGTGGCATCTGACACTGCCACGGACTCGATGAAGCCCCCGAAGCCGTCGAAGTCAAAGAAGCCAATCGCTCCTCAGTAGTTTTGTAATAGTTGATTAGTTTATGCCTTTTGTCTAGAACATGCCTTTGGCGGGTGTATCTGTTGATACTTTTTTGCCATTCTTGAATGCACTCGAATCTTTTGTCTGTGTGTCGATTTGATCTTCTTATTCGCTTCTTGCTTGGCTTGTGGTAGCATACATCAAGTGATCCTTTGAGGGAACCTTAGGAATCGCCGCCCCTTGATGATACCTTGGCGCCGTCGTGCTCTAGGGTGGATGAGCTATCACTGCTTTCATGACTGCGTGACCACGTGAAGCAGTTAGAGCGTGAATTGCCCATGCTCCGCGGTAACACGGATGTATGGAAGTCAAAGGCAGAGAAGGACGCCGCCCAAGAACAGTATCTGCTTGGCGAGGTGACGCAGCTGGGCGACCATTTCAAGTGTTAGCTGCTTGCTCTTATCTTTTCCCTGTAGTCATTCGCGATGGTGCGCTCTCCTTATGCTTCTGTTTTGGCTTTGTATAGTTGTCAGCGCGCGTCATCCGCAAGATGAGAAGGAGAGAATTGCCATTCGTATAAATGATCTGACCCAGGAGCAACTTCAAGAGAGTGGGTACTTCTGGGTAGATCATGATCGTGCGATTGCGCTGGCGACCCTGCAGGATCGTGCGTCGCGAGTGATGCACTTTCTGAAGAAGTCGTAGTCATGCTTGAAGAACATTTATCGGACGATGTTTCCGCTGGATGTTACTCCATCAAGCCTGCTGGCCCTCCTCGCCAAGTTTCAAGACCTGGCCGTGGTTCGCGAGTGTGTGAGGCAATAGTTGGTGGATGGTGCCAAGGCTGCTCTATCGCTGGTGCGACTGCATAGGGCTGATGTAGATGTTGCGGCAATTGCGGCTAGGCCACCTGCGCCACTAGCAAGTTCTGCCTAGAACATGGTGCCGCACTACCAGGCGGTGGATCGCCTAGCAGAAGAGATCATCGACTTCTTTGAGGAACAAACCAACGTTCTCTTGTTGCAGTAGTAGCTTAGTTTGTATCCTACACATAAGTGTACCCATGTTGTAAAGTTCGTATAAATGCTATGTATAATTGATTGTTGAATATGTATAAAGAGCTTGTTAGCGTGTGAGTGCGTTGCAATATGCGACTCTTTTTCGTTAGCCTGGTCATGCGTTTATCTTAGTCCTTTGTCAACCTATCAGATGCGTTGCAACTGGGTTGATGTTGTGTTAAGGGTTTCGACTGATGTGCCAGCTACTCAGGATATCGTGTTTTAGTTCGTAGAACAGATGTGTATAGGGTGGCGTAGCCCCCGAGTCGATAAGTTGCGGAAAAATAAAGGAAGACACAGAGTTTTGGGGCACTTAGCTTTATTTATTCGTGAGACAGTACGAAGTACAATGTGTGGCTAAGTAGCCTTGGCTGAGTGCCTTATTTGCGATGCAAAAGTAAAAACGACTAAGGGTAGAAGCGTCGCAGCTGTGTGACGTTCCAAGGGTTGGAGTATGCGACTCCTGTCTCTAGATCTTGAAGGCGATAGGCGCCACCTAGGATTACTTCTGTAATCACGTATGGTCCTTCCCAGGGGGATTCGAGCTTGAGATGTCTTTGCTGCTTTAGTCGCAGGACTAGGTCGCCTTCGACGAAGGATCTGGGGCATAGCCTCCTACTGTGGTAGTTGCACAGGTTCTGCTGGTAGATCATTGATCTTTCCGCGGCAATTTCCCTTGCCTCATAAAGGAGATCGACGGAGTCTTCGAGTGCAAGGGATGACTCCTGCTCGCTGTCAGCAACCACCCGTGGCGGCTTGTACCGTACCTCGCGGGCAGCACCGCTTCGGCCCCGTGCACCATGAAGAACGGGTGTAGCCTGTAGCACTGTTTGGGGTTGTGCGTAGGCTCTAGAGTAATGATTGCAGTTCATCTGGCATCCTGCGGCTTGTTCGAGTGGCCGGAGGAGTCGCTTTTTGATGCCGCCGCAGACGAGCCCGTTCGCCTTTTCAACCTGACTGTTAGTCTGTGGATATGCTACCGAGGCGTAGCTGATGTTGATTTCCAGATTCTCACAGAATTCTTGGAACTCCTTGGATGTGAAGTTCGTTCCATTGTCCGTGATGATGTTGTGTGGCCACTCCAAAGCGAAAGACGATGGACTCGAAGAACTTGACTGTGATGTGCCCCTATTGATTGGTCACTGGCATGGCTTCTATCCACTTGGTGAACTTGTTGACTGCCATCGGGAGGTAGACGTAACCTCCTCGTGAGGACTTGGGGAGCTTGCCGACCATGTCGAGTCCCCATTCCCTCATGGATGTCAAGGAGGAGAGCTCTTCCATCCGCCGCGGAGACGCATCGCTGGAGTACTCCTGTGATGCTGCGCTTGTATAGTTCGCTGTTGATAACAGCGAATGCTTGGATCGTGGCGCCATGTGTCGCGCATCAGTCGGGTCCTCTGGTAGCCGTTTGCTGAGGAGGTACGTGATGTACGGCTGATTCCAGGATGATTCTATCATCATGACACTCGTTGATCCTTCGAGTCCTGTGTCCGGCTCTAGGTTATCGAGTGCCACTTGCTCATTGGGTGGCGTAGCCCCCGAGTCCGTTGCTACGCTTGTTTTCTTCTCTGTTGCCTTTGGCTTGATGGAGCGCTCGCAGATGCGCTCGAGAAATACCCCAGGTGGTATGGGGGCGCAGGTAGAGCCTATGTTGGCGAGTGCGTCCGCCTCTTCATTGCTTTCGCGGCCTATGTGTCGTAGCTCGCAGCTGTCGAAGTCCCCTCCGAGTGTGTCGTAGAGGTCGCAGTAGGCGATCATGTTATCGTTCAGTGCGTCACGCTCATGCATTGTTTGGTTGACAACCAACTTGGAGTCGCCGTAAATAATGAGTCTCTTGGCGCCGCAGGCTTTTGCCATCCTCATCCCGTGTAGCAATGCCTCGTATTTAGCTTCGTTGTTGGAGGCGGTGAACTGCATTCGCAGGATGTACTTCAGCTTGTCCCCTTGAGGTGATGTCAGTATAACACCTGCACCTGCTCCGTCCTTCTGCTTGGACCCATCGAAGTGCATTGTCCAGAGGTAGGACATGTCTGGTTTGTCAGGGAGCTGGTTCTCCATCCAGTGCACGAGGAAGTCAGGGAGAACTTGTGACTTGATTGCGTCGCGCTTTTCATATGTGATGTCTCGTGGAGACAATTCGATTCCCCAAAGCGCGACTCGCCCCGTGGCATCGGGGTTATTGAGGATATGCCCCAGCGGGGCGTCATTGACCACCACGATTGGGTGTTCCTGGAAGTAGTGGCACAGTCGCCGGGCGGTCATGAAGACGTCGTACGCCAGCTTCTGGTAGTGCGGGTACTGCTGTGCGTGAGGACCTCGCTGAGGTAGTAGACTGGGTGTTGTAACCCATGGACTTTTTTTTACTCGGCTCGTTCGACCAAGAGCATTGTGCTGACCACCTGGTTGGTGGCGGAGATATATAGCAACAGCGGTTCCCTTTCTCGTGGTGTCACCAGTACTGGCAAAGTGGATAGCAGGCGCTTGAGGTCTTCGAATGCTTCCTGCACTTCGTTGGTCCACTCAAACTTTTCAGCTTTGCGTAGGAGTTGGTAGAAGGGTAGTGCCTTTTCACCCATCCGACTGATGAATCGACTGAGGGCCGCGATTCGCCTAGCCAGCTGCTGGACGCCCCTTATGTTCTTCGGCTTCTCCATGGCCAGTATGGCTTTTATTTTCTTCGGGTTTGCCTCAATTCCTCTGGTGGAGATGAGGTACCCGAGTAGTTGCCCAGATGGCACGCCGAAGGTGCATTTGTCCGGGTTGAGCTTGATCCGGTAGCGGTCGAGGTTGGCGAAGGTTTCGCGCAAATCGTTGATTAGAGAGGCTTCTTCCTTGGTCTTGATTACTATGTCGTCAACATAGACTTGAATGTTGCGACCAAGTTGTTACTTGAGGCAAGCCTGCATGCACCGCTGGTAGGTGGCTCCCGCGTTCTTTAGCCCGAAGGGCATTGTGTTGTAGCAGAACACACCGAAGGGCGTTGTAAACGTTGTTTTCTCTTGATCTTCCTCCTTCATTCGGATCTGATTATAGCCTGAGTAGGCGTCGAGGAAGCAGAGGCGCTCGCATCCAGCGATAGAGTCGATGATCTGGTCGATGCGCGGTAGCGGGAAGTGATCCTTTGGGCAATGCTTATTCAAAGAGGTGAAGTCCACGCACATCCGCAGGATATCCGTGTCCTTTTTTGGTACCAGCACCGTGTTGGCAAGCCAAGTGCTTTCCTTGATCTCGCGTATGAATTTGGCATCGAGGAGTCTGTTGATCTCCATTCCGACTGCCTTCGCCCGTGGCTCAGATAATCGCCGGATTGTTTGCTTGACCGGCCTTGCGTCTGGGTTCACGTTGAGTGCTTGCTCGGCGAATTCCCTGGGAACTCCTAGCATGTCCGGAGGACACCAGGCGAAAATCTCCCAGTGCTCACGGAGGAATTCGACGAGCGCGAGTTCCTATGCGGGACTCAAGTTGTTGGCAATGAGGGCCGTTTTGACGGGATCCGATGGGTGGACCTGCACTTTCTTTGTGTGCACGGATGAGTCGAAAGATAGATCAGGCGAGCTTGGCCGGCTTAGGGGAGACAGACTGTTGTCTGTCGACTCCTTTAGTCTTGCGAGTTCTTCCTGCATGCCGAAGGACTAGGAAATTCTGTTGAATTCCCTATCGCAACTATCAGACCTCTCGAAGCTCCCGTTGACTGTGATGACGCTATTGGGGCCCGGTATCTTCATTTGCAGGTAGGCATAGTGTGGTACTGTCATGAACTTAGCAAACGCGACACGTCTGAGGATGCAGTGGTACTGCGAGGGCCAGTCGACGACCTCAAAGTCAATGTGCTCGCGCCGAAAGTTTTTCGGCGTGCCAAAGATAACGTCGAGGTTGATTTTTCCCAGGGGATATACGCCTTTTTCTGGGACGATGCCTTGGAATTTTGTGTCCGAGGCCTCTAGGCAAGTCAGAGGGATCCTCATTGCTCGCAAGGTACTTGCGAATATAAGGTTGATGCTGCTTCCGCCATCCATGAAGACGCGTCTCATGTCGAAGCCTCCGATTTGCGCCTCGAGTACGAGGGGACAATGTCCTGGACAAGGTACTTGAGGTAGGTGATCGCGTTTGTCGAATGTGATGCACTACTCGCTTCCACTGACGTACTCAGTGGTAGATGGTGGCGAGTGTGTGGCGAAGTTGACTTGGCGAGTGATGGCCTTCTACACCCGATTGGAGGGGCGTCCTTTTTAGATCATCATGGTACCCATGGCCCTTGGGTAGGGTTCACCTCCCTGGTGCTGGTCCAGTGCAGTTGTGTTTGGGGGCATTCCAGGTGGCGGTGGCGGAGCACCATGTGCCACGGCGCCTGGAGCGGTTCCGTAGCCTCTTTCGACTGCGTTGCGGTTCATCCGAGCTAATCCCTCATGTAGTTTGAGGAACTCGTGATAGTCCTTGAGGAGGTGGCTGGACTTCTTCTTTCCATCATGCTTGTCGATGTAGAAGTGCACCGTACATGGCCCGGACAGTTTGTCTTCAATGGATGTTGCGGGTGCTTCATCATGATCGCGGCGTTGCCACACTTGCGAGGTCTTCCCGAAGTCGCGGTATCCACCGCTGCGGTATCCGCTGTTGCGGTTGTCGTCACGTCTGTCGGCGTAGCCGGCTATGACCATGTTGACGTCGTCGCGGTCATCGTAATTGCGCATGCGGCGTTTGCCTCGGCAGTCGCGTCTTCGCTCGAGTTCTGCCTCCTCATCGGAGTGAACGCGATTTTTCACCGAATCTTCTCCATCGGCCCACCGATTCGTGATTTCCATCAAGTGGTCAATGGTCTTGGGCTTCGAGTGGCCCAGCTCCTCCCTGAGCTCTATGCAGCGGATGCCACCGTTGAATGCGTCAATCACGCGATCCTCCGAGATGTTCTCTGTGGAGTTCTTGATGATGGACCACCTTTGGACGTAGGAGTGTAGCGACTCGCCCGATCTTTGCTGGCAGCATCTTAGCTCTTCGATTGATGCTGGCCGCTTGTACGTGCCTTTGAAGTTGCGCACGAAGCTGTAAACCAGCTCATCCCAACTGTGAATGGATCCACGCGGGAGGTTGTTGAGCCATGCTCGGGCGGCGCCCCGCAAATGTAGCTGTAAGCATTGCATGGATGTGCTTCGACTGCCGCCGTGGAGTCTGATGGAGGAGATGTGATCCTCCAGCCAAATCTTCGGGTCCTGTAGACCGTCAAACTTCGGGTTCTCCGATGGGAGTTTGAACCCCTTGGGCATTCGCTTTTGCCTTATGGATCTACTGAAGCATCTGGCGCCACAAAGCTCCACATCTTCCTCTTCCGAGTCAGTTGAGCGAGCATGTCGCGCCCTTGATTTGTCGAGCTTGCGCTGCGTGATGTCATCACACGCGTCGTAGTCGTGGTCGTGTCGCCGTGAGCGACGGCGTCGAGACAGGTCGTGACTGTCATCACTGGATGAGGGCGAGGAGTAGCGCTTTGCTAGCGCTTTGCCTTTCTTCGGTTCCGGCGTTGACTCCTTGTCAAGGGCGGCCTCGATTAGTCCCAAGCCCGCGATCGTAGATCGGTGCATGGCGGCCCGGGGATCACCAGCTGGCGGCTGGTTATTGAGGAGGTACATGGTGGCCGCTGTCACTGCAGCTTGCGGCGTCTTTGGGACCACATTTCCCCGCGTATCGACTGTCATAGAGCTGAAGTCGAGGACCTTTGCAGCTTCTATGCGCTCTTGCTCGGTGAGATGGGCCATCCGAGATTGCCTCTTTTTGGCGATGTACTCGTTGCCTTTTGAGGAGGATCCTCCGTGGGAGGAGAGCCCAGCACGACGAAGACTTGACACATCTACCGCCCTTTTGTGTGCATCTAGTTGCGCGATTGTTTGTGCTTGACGCTTGAATTTTTCCTTCAGGAGCCAGTGGTAGCCCATCAGAAGTTCTTGCGAGGAGCAGGGAGGTAAAGGGTTGCCCTGCAGGGCCTCGCGGCAGCGAGCCCACTCAAGCTCGTTGAGCCTGACCACGACACGTTTGCCGGTTTGCTCGTTTGTTATGGTTGGAGGTTCGACTGCTCCTCCATTGTTGACGGGGGTGCGATTGCCACTGTTTCCACCGTTGCCGCAATTGCCACCGTTTGGCGGGTCGGTTCCATTGCCGCGATTGCCCGTGTTGTTGCGATGGCGGAGGTGTCGCCTGCGTTGATGACGGCGCACATGAAGTGATTGGGGAAGCTGCTGCTCCCACAACTCTCAGATCCGGAACCGTAGGTTCCATCTTTAGTGGCCAGAACGCTCAGATCGTAGTCGCGACTGTTATCACTGACCGTGTTTTCGATAGTTGTCGGGGCGTTGAGCTCACTGAGGGTGCCAATCGATGGAGGAAACCATGATGTTGGGGCAATCGACGGCACCATCGGCTGATTAGGCATGAGAAGCGTGCCCATCTTACCAACTTGGAAGCGGAAGCTCCCTATTGCCAGGATGATTCCGTCGCCCATGGACTCGAAAGCCAGGCGAGAGGCTGGCGTATGGATGGTGAAGTCGAACGCGCCGAAGAGCTAGCGAATCTCCGCTGTTGTGGAGTTGTAGATCGCGGTTGATGGGGCCGAAGAAGCCACAACATCAGCACTCCCAATTCCCACAGACGACGCCAATTGACGAGGGTTTAACTCATCAATGCCCATTGTTATGGACTTGGGTTTTGGAGAAGGAGGGAGCGCTGGAGACATCTATCGGCTAGCAAACAAGCACACAGGGGACTCGAAGATTTACCCAGGTTCGGGCCTCATAGAGGTCCCTACTCCTGCTTGTCTGCTCGTGGAATTATCAAAGGAATCGATGATTACAATGGTGCGCAGATGCAATCTGGCAAGGGTTGTGGAAACTAGGGTTGCGTGTGTCCTCCTCGCCGCCCCCTCAAAGCCTTTATATAGATAGGCTAGGTCTCGGGTAGCAGGTCGAGTCGGTTACAAGTTAGGGTTTTCCCCTTCAAACTTTCTATCTTTAGCTTCTTCTTGTTATTCAAGCAATCGAAAGTCCGTATTTTACTCGAATCCTTCATTTGGGCCTTGGCGACACCATGGGCCTTTACATATTTAGGCCGTATATACCAAGCTCGAGTACCTGCAGGGTATACCCATGTCAACCATTGTTCTTAATTAGACTCATAGCCTTGTCTCATCAAGCATGAGGCAGAAATGATGTTTCGACTAAGCACTGGAACATAATAACAATTATTTAGTTCCATTAAGAGTCCTGGTGGTAAAGGAAGTTGCATCGCGCCGACTTCCAACGCAGCAACTCTTGCTTTGTTGCCGACCCGAATGTCAACCTCGCCTCTTGTTATGCCCCTAGTTCTTACCAGTCCCTACAACGAGTGGAAGATATGAATGACTAATCCGTTATCATATACCCAAGAACTACCCAGTGCATCGGCAAGATAAAGGTCTATAACATTGCAAACAGGTGTACCTGAGTTGGAGGTCACATCTCCACTCTTGGCTTTATCCGCCAAATACTTGTTGCAATTCCTCTTCTAGTGGCCATCCGCCTTGCAATAGAAGCAAGCAGATCCGACTGAAGGAGATGACTTAGTCCCCGAGGAAACGCATGGGATCTCATCCTCAGAATTACCTCCTGACTTAGCCTTCTTCTTCTTAGTCCAAGAACTCTTCTTAAACTTAGCCTTATTCTGTACCACCAACACTTGGCTAGTACCTTTCTTGAGATCAACCTCTACCTGCTTAAGCATCCCATGTAATTCAGTGAGCTTCTTATCCATACCATGCATGTGGTAGTTCGATATGAACTGACCATACACACTAGGAAGAGAGTTCAGAATTATATCCGTAGCGAACTCTTCGCTAATGGGGTAGCCAAGCCTTTCCAGAGACTGCACGTAACCAACCATCTTGATCACATGCAGACTCAGTGGCTCACCATCCAAAAGCTTACAACTCAGCAAAGCTTGAGAGACTTGATACCTCTCGGTCTTTGCCTGAGCCTGGAACATACTTTTGAGGCTTTCGATCATATCATATCATATGCCTCAACATTCTCAAACTGCTATTGCAAGTCCGGTTCCATGTAAGCAAGCATAAGACAGCTAATTTCTGTAGACTCATCACATGTACTATGATAACCATTGGTTGCTGTGACACTCACATTCTCATCCGGCACGTCTGGAAGCAGGTTGTCTAGAACATGGTCCCTCTTTTCTTGTTTGAGAACAATTCTCAGATTACGATACCAGTTGGTGAAGTTTGACAAATTAAGTTTATCTTTCTCTAGAATGGTCCTCAAAGCAAAAATGGATAACTGAGGGAGACTGCTACTAGGTGCCATTATCTACAATAGAAATATGCAAAACACTTAAGACAAGTATTCATAAAAGAGCATGTGTATTAAAATTTTTAATACTTATGCTCCCACTAGAACCAACATCCCTCCGATGGTTAGTGATTCAGGACCCTAAATAAGCAAGCCGACTAGTGAGCTTTAGCATCACCGCTAGCCATCAAGTAATCTAGTAGGCAACTCCTTGCCAATCGCATCTCATGCAACTCCTGTTGGTCGGGTGGCATCTCATGCCCTGGCTCCCGACCATCCTCTCCCCGAGCCCCACAACCGTTGTGATAGACCCGTCTAGCTTACCAAGTGCTTCCGCTGTAAGAGTCCGACTCGAACCCATCTAGTCGAAAAGAATTGGTAGCACCACAATTTTATGAGCCCACTACCAAGAATGTCCGACTTGTGATGGTGCAACACTGGCGGGGAGACCGACTAGACCTTCTTTGAGGGATTAAAGTTTAACCACTATCTCATAGAGGTAAAACTAGAGACATAACAATCAAACAAAATAATCCAATTATAATGTGAAATGGTATGGCTCTCTTCATGGTGATCTCCATCTCCATGAACCTGTTCGTCATGCCTTTGGCTGCAGTGTCCTTCAAGTCCTCCAAACATGCTACACTAGCACTAAGGAATATACAAGGAGATGGCATCTCATGCCGACACGCAGGACGTTATACAATAACAGTGACAACACTTTGGATCCATCCGGATGACAAACTCGTGATATGCAGATCACATATGGATTACACACATCACATGCACATAAGCCATAGCATTCACAACTTCCTGCAAAAACAAGTTATGCATAGATACAATATCTATCGGCGTTGTGAACCTCGTTGTCATGGTGGTGTCACGGCAGATGCCATGGATAGGCTAAAGGTGGGGACTAATACACGCTAGGGGAATCCAGGGAGGGATAGTGAAGTGATTCTCCACACTGAAGTTGGTATTGCTTTCCTTTCAAGATTACAAGCGCTCCTAGAGCTGTATTGGCGAGAGGAGGAAGAAGGAGCTCTCTTACTCTCACACACAGTTCACACCTAAAACCTTAGCCAAATCAGTATAGAAGAAAACCCAACCCCCTTCTACTGAAACCCTAGCCCCCCTTATATAGAGGTGGTTTGGTCTCTGCCTAGGGCATACGTGGAGGCATATTCCTAAGAATATGCCTCCTCTCAAAGTGGTAACCCGACCGGGGTGCTTTTCCCCCGCGTCACACATGCTTTAGCTACGTGAGCCTCTGCGGCACCCGCGTCAGCCGACACGGTCATCGTCACCTTTGTCGGCCATGACTCGGTGGTCCTGCCCTTGCCTGCTTCGCTCATGCAGTGCGTACCGGGCTTTCTTTTTGACCAGCGAGATTCCTTCCTTCTCCCAGAAGCTAAACAGGACCCGGATCATGGTATATCCGGCTATCCCTGTTCCTGCATACAAGTTAGACAAGCGCTTCCGACTTACTCCTTAAGTCGGATGAGATAATGTTAGGCGACCCCCCTGGTCCGGGTTACTCCGTGATCCGTCCTGCCTTGAGGTGCCCTGGCCAGCATCCGCTTTGACCCTGCCGAACCTCGGCTAACTCGGCCTTTATACCCTGGAGTGACCCTACCTGGGGGTATCCCCCCAACATTAGTCCTCGAAGCTGGTGCGGTCTTAGCTGCCTTGGCCGCTAAGGCCACATCAGGTTTATTTATGTTCAAGCATTGGACGTTATTTCCGGGTTAGCTCTTTATCTCGGATTATATGGATTTACGTTCCCTTCGCACGTTCCAAGTATTCACTTGCCGGCCGGGTTACCACTTTGACTCGGATCTCATGGCTTTACTTTCCCTCTCCACATTCTAAGTTTTTACTGGTTGTCCGGGTTTCCATGGTTCGATCCGAGCCTTGTTTCCTTCCTTCATACGCCAACCCACGTGGAGGCCAATCATTACGTTGTCTTATTTTAAGGGCCTGCACAGTAATTGCCGCAGTAATTGTCAGTTATCACTGTGCGAGGGTCACGTCACGCCTGCCTCCTCGTTTACCACATCAGTGCGTCACGTCACGGGATCGCCTCTGCCCTGTGGCCCTCCGTGTGGCTCCTGACTGATTGGCTGAGGCAGGTGATACACGGCCACACCATGTGGCTCATTTGCAGGGTGCGATCCCACTCACCCCTTTAGGGAGTGGTTAAATAGCGGAGGGGCGCACCCCTTAGGATTTTTTCCTCTTCCGCGCCCCTCTGCCTATTGCTATTCTTCTTCGTCTTCCTCGCGACCGCGCTGCCGCCAGTGCTCCTAGCAGCAGCGCCGCCGCCGCACTTTTCCCCGTGCCACTTCGTTGCGGCCACCGCTGCGCAGCTCCCTCGCCACGGGTCCTCGCCAATCCAGGCTTCTGACTCCCGCCGCCGCTAGCGCCAGCGAGGGTAGCGAGTACGAGATGACGGAGGAGGAGCTCGTCGTCGCCGCTGTGGCGGACCGCGGCGCGTGGGCCGGGTCTTGGGTCTGTCAAGATGACCTTGAGTGGCTTTACCGGACCAGACGCATCCCTGCCGGCGTCGACGCTCGTCTCCCCTCTGCCGAACTGCCCCCTCACCCAATCCGGGTGAGTTTGTCGTGTTCTTGTCCCACTTCCAATGGGGGTTCGGGTTGCCGGTGAGCGACTTCTTCCGGGATTGGCTTAGCACCTACCCGCTGTAGCCGCACCACCTTCCAGCCAACGCTATCACTTCTCTCTCTGCTTTTGCTTCTACGATCGAAGGCTACACCGGACTGTGGCCCACAAAGGAGCTGTGGATCCGGTTTTTTGGCCTCTGTCGTAACGTCATCCCCAACATCCAAGTTGAGTCAGAGGACAAGCAGCTCACCCAATTCGGAGCTGCGTCCATCTCTCCCCGGAGGACTTCCGTTTTCCCCCGGGTCACCGGGCTTGACTCCTGCAAAGGATGGGCCCGAACCTTCTTCTATATCCGGAATACGGGCACTGAAGACTTGATTCGGTTGCTCCCCTATACTCCGGGTCCACCTAACCTGAAATTTTGGGAGGAGATCTCCAAGAAGCCCACGGTCTTGGCCAACCAGGTTAACAAGAGGTTCGTGGAACTGAAGAAACTCAGATTGCGCAACGAGGATGCTATGATCATGTTCGTGCGCAACCAAATCTCTCCCCTCCAGAAGCGCACCCACAAGGTGTGCCACATGAGTTTCGGCCGCGACCCCAATCGGACCTCCTCCTTCGAGCTGAGCAACACGGAGATTTTTCGCCGGGTTAAGGCTCTCTTCACCACCCACAAAGATTTCTCTGCTGAATGGACGTGGGGAATTGAGCACTTTTGTCGTGACAGGCTCCCTCCCGCGATAAGCTTCGCGGGGCAAACTTACATCGGATTAAATATATGTCGGTTTTTGTTGTATTTTTGACTCTGTTCTTCATTCCTTTTCTCAGCTATTCCTTCAGCAAACCCTTGAGGACGGCACGGATCCGACCCTTAAGTGGGCGCCGGACAGAGAAACCCCGGATAAGGAGGAGCCGGACCAGGAGATGTTTCTCCCTATGACTGATGCTACAAAACGACCCAGCGGTAAATTCTCTTCTCTTAGAGACTGGCCCGATGATGAGGATGACTCGGATGTCGACGTGATTGAACCTGTTGAGGCTGTCCCTCTTTCTTTTGCCTTTCTGGCATCAGCTAACCCTGGTGGGCATATCCACGAGGATCCTCCGCTTGCTCCGGGCGAACCGGTTCCGGTGGCGCCGAAGACGAGGCGTGGAGCCGCACCAAGTTCCTCCGCCGGACCTTCTCAGCCCGTAAAAAGGCGAAAGAAGGCCAGAGACAAAACTGCCTCCAAGCCGGCAGGCAAAGCCCTGGCACGAAGGGCTCGGAAACCCAAGGAGGCCCAAACCTCGGATGCGTAAGTCATTTTTCTTTCCATAACCCCCTTTTCCTTGCATTGTTGTAATTTCTCTTCTGACATTATTCTCTTCCGCAGGGCTCTGGTGGAGGTCCCTCGGAGCCGATCTAGCATCTCTTCACCGCTCCACTCTAGCCTTCTCCCCCTCGTGACGACGAGTCACGTCCGCTGAGCCCTATTCCAGAGGGTTCTGCGGCTGCTCCGGGTTCCGCACTACCTCGTCGAGAAGAGTGCAACCTCGGAGCGGGAGAGACCGGCCCAGCCGAGGCGACGGCATCCACAACTTTGGCATCGCCGCAACCAGCAGCCACCGAGACTACCTCGACACCAGCACCGGCCCCAACACCAGCAGCAGTTCCAGTACCAGTGACCGAACCAGCACCAGCACCCGTTCCGGCACCAAGAAAATCAACAACCGCTCCAAGTCCAGCTATGAGAGCTCCAGCGCCAAGTTCTTCTGCCTCGTCCGAGTCATCTCAACCTCGGCGAGGAACTATCCCAGCAGCTCCTAAGGGGAAATCCGCTGCAGTTACTTCTTCCCAGCAAGCCAAGGGCAAAAAGGCTCCGGATGCTACCAAGTCACCATTCGTCGAGGCTGGGCAGCGAACCCTAGCGTCAATGCTTCCCAAGAAAGCTCCAGCATCGAAGGATGGCCCTGCCGAGTCAACTGATGCGCAGCAAATGGTTCTGCATACTAGCCCAGCCCTTTCCTTGGTTGAGAGGAAACAAGCGCATGCGAAGGGCTTGGTGGCACCCCATATGCCCACTGGTGAGCGGTACCCTCCGAGCCTGATTGAGTTCGTTATGAACTAGAACAAGGCGGAGTTCGTCCACAACGACAATCTCTCGGAAAAGTTCGGCCCCGCAGAATTTTCCTCCCAAATGAACAAAGCCGCTAAGACAATTAACCTCGCGGGGCGGATGATGGAGGTATGTTGCTTCTCCTTTACATGTTGTAGATAATAACCATTAGTCCCCGAGCCTCCGGTGGAGTAATTTGTTACTCGGCCGGATGCTCATTAGAAAACTAACGCAACTCTATGAGAACTTCAAATATGCATACACCTAGAGCCGGGTTAAGTTCCACTTGGCCCGGATCTTGCACACTTCGAATATGCACACACCTAGAGCTGGGTTAAGTTCCACTTGGCCCGGATCTTGTATACTTCGAATATGCACACACCTAGAGCCGGGTTAAGTTCCACTTGGCCTGGATCTTGTACACTTCGAATATGCACACACCTAGAGCCGGGTTTCGTTCCACTTGGCCCGAATCTTGTACACTTCGAATATGCACACACCTAGAGCCGGGTTTTGTTCCACTTGGCCCGGATCTTGTACACTTAGAATATTCACACACCTAGAGCCGGGTTAAGTTCCACTTGGCCCGGATCTTGTACACTTCGAATATGCACACACCTAGAGCCATGTTAAGTTCCACTTGGCCCGGATCTTGTACACTTCGAATATGCACACACCTAGAGCCGGGTTTCGTTCCACTTGGCCCGGATCTTGTACACTTCGAATATGCACACACCTAGAGCCGGGTTAAGTTCCACTTGGCCCGGATCTTGTACACTTTGAATATGCACCAAGCTAATTTATGCTTCTGTACTTTTTTCAGGTAACCACCAATCGCCGGATTGCTGAATTCCAACGCCTGCTAGATACCCACAAGATGCTACGCGCAAAGCACGTTGCACTTATCACGGAACATGAAAAAAGGGGTAAGTTTCTCCCTTAGGGCTTTTCCGTTTTTCTTCATCTTCTTCTGCCGAACTAATCTCATCATTCGGTTTCTGCAGCTGGGGTGGAGGCTGAGAACAAGATCATGCGGAAGAACTTGGAGCAAATCCAAGGTATGTCCTTTTTGTCCCACCTTGTAGTGTTTTCCATTTCCTTTTCTCCTTGGCTCGGCAAACATTCATTCCTCGGCTCTGCCGGGTCAACCTACTATTTCAGCATCGCTTGAGGATAGTGTGCCCGTGCCTGATATGATGTTGCATTTTCTTGAACAAGCAGGGCAGCATCAAGCCGAGCTGAAGAAAAAAGATGATGAACTCGCTCTCCTCCGGACCAAGGACAATGAGATTGCCAGGCTCAAGGCTGAGATGGAGAAGATGAAGGCCCAGCACCAAACCGAGCTCCAAAAGGTTGGCCAGAACTTCACAGAAGAGCGCGAGCGCCTTACTCTCCAGATCTCCAAGGACCAGGACCTACTCAAAGAATACGACATCCAGCTTGGATCGGCAAACGCTGAGCTTGAGCAACTTCGCAAGAGACGCGATGACTGCATCAAGGAGTTGACCCGGATCCTCAGCCATATATCACGTAAGTTCCTTCCGACATACTTTTCCGGGTTGCTTCATATGTCTTTTCTTTACCTTCTTCCCTTGTCTTGCTTCCAGGCAAATTTCCTCAGAGCATCACTATTGCAAGCATAGCAGTTCCAGAATTTCGCCGAGTGAGGGGTACTCCTGTCGCTCCTGCTGGTGAGGAGGTTCCTTACGACATGGAGGACCTGTTGGTCAGCTTGTCATCTCGCGTGGAACTCATCAAGAATTATGGCAAGGATATCCTCGACGCTGCAGTTCGCATCTTCAACATGTTCTGTCCCGGAGAAGATAGCCCGAAGACCACCGCGATTCTCGTCGAGAAGCTAATGGAGACTGAGACCCAGCTCGATCTCTAGAGAGAGTCCGCTGGGCATGCCGCAGCTGACACTATCATTCACCACATACACACATGGTATGGGAAGATCGACCTCAGCCTCCTTACACGCCGGCAAACCGTATCCAGATGGACTAATGACCCGGAGTGGGTAGCTCGGCGCCAGGCTTGCGCCTACAGCCTCATCGAATATTCTCCTATCCATGAATGGGTTGAAGGACCGAGCTTCCTGGAATCCGCTGGGGACGAGAACTCTGAAAATGCTGAAGACGGGTCGGATGAGGACGAAGAAGGCGATGCCTTAGATATTGAAGATAGCGAAGACGGCGCCGAACTTCCTCCTCCTGCTGCTCCTTAGGTTAAAAAACTTGAAAATTTATCAGATCCTCGGTATGCCGGGCGGAACTGTATCCTGTGTATATGTGATATTTTGCTACTAAGTTCTTATGCCGGGTTAACTTGGGCGTAGTCTCCGAGTTTCTTTTTCTTGTTCGTCCAATCTTTTGGCTCGGATCGTGTCTACCTTGATTCAGTTTTATGACTTACGAATCCGAGCTTCAAAAATTGTCTTAACAATACTAAGAAACTTTCAGACTTAGGTCAAAAATAAAGCTGCATAATAACTTGAAAATAAATACAGGGTTAGTCCGAAAAACAAACGTTAGCTCGAATAAATTCGTTTCCTTAGTCGCTTTTCATGTGCTATGCAATTCCAAACTTGTTCTCTTGCTTGCCATGAAGCCAATTCTTGTTGGACAGCAGCAAGTCGAAGAGTTGGGTTTTTGGTGCTCACACATTACTAATCCGAGTTAAGTAGAACAACTTATTCCAGCTAACGCACAAGATACAACAACAAAAATTATTAAGGCAGTCCCCGAGTTACTGCTCGAGGTGCTAATATTTCATTGATAAGCTCATTGCCGACATACCTACCGACATATGAGACGACTCGGATACATACCCTTCTTAGCTAAGTGTAGAAAGGACGAAGTAGTGCTACATTCCATGGTCGCTTAGATTCTTCTCCGGACCTGTCCGCCTTGTTCTTTTCCTATGGCTTTGCATCTATAAGATAATAAGAATTGTTGTGCAATTCTTTGCTCACGATGAATGGCCCTTCCCATGGGGGGGATAATTTATGCATGCCGGTAATACGTTGTACCAACCGGAGCACCAAATCGCCTTCCCGAAAGACTCGGGGGCACACTTTCCGGCTATGGTAGCGTCGGAGATTTTGCTGATATATGGCGGATCTAGACAGTGCCAGTTCTCTCGCTTCTTCCAGCAGATCACCATCATTTTGCTGGGCTTCTTGCACTTCGGCTTTTGTGTACTGGCTGACCCTAGGCGAATCATGCTCTATGTCGGCTGGTAATACAGCTTCTGCCCCATATACCAGAAAAAATGGCGTATAGCCTGTTGATCGATTCAGAGTTGTTCTTAAACTCCACAGTACCGCTGGTAGTTCTTCTATCCAGCACCCCGCTGATCTTTGCAGCGGCTCAATGAGCCGAGGTTTTATCCCGGATAATACTAATTCGTTGGATCTTTCCACTTGTCCGTTCGATGCGGGGTGAGCTACCGAGGCTACGTCGAATCGGACCTTCTTGTCCCGGCAGAAGCGCGCAAATGCTCCTTCCACAAAATTTGTGCCATTATCAGTTATGATACTGTGAGGATAACCATATCTCAAGATAATGTCTTTGAGAAATGTTACGGCCGTAGCTCCATCACATTTTCTTATAGGCTTCACTTCAATCCATTTTGTAAACTTATCCACCATGACCAAAATGTGAGTCATGTTTCCCCTTGCTGGTTTGAATGGGCCAACCATATCCAAGCACCATACGGCAAATGGCCACGTAATTGGTATGGTCTTGAGTTCCGAGATCGGCATATGTGTCTTGGTAGCGTACCTCTGACAATCATTGCATTTTCTCACCAGATCTTCTGCTTGTTCTAAGGCACTTGGCCAGTAGAATCCATGCCGGAACACTTTTGCCACCAAGGCTCGGGATGAGGCATGATGCCCGCACTCTCCTTGGTGTATATCTCGGAGGATGTCGAGCCCTTCTTCCGGTTCAACGCATCGCTGGAGGACATTGGTTACACTCTGTTTGTACAACTCGGAATTGATAATCGTGTATGCTTTCTCTCTCCTCTGAGTTTGCTTGGCTAACACCTCCTCAGTGGGTAATGTTCCATCTTTCAGGAATTGGAATATAGGCCGTGCCCAAGCTGGTATTGCTCGTGCAGGGAACACGTCCTCATCAATTTCCATCTGATCGCATAACTTTTGCCGGATCACGCTGAGCAGTCCCTGGGTCCAGCGAGGTAGTCCCCGGGTTTGCTGAGGCAGTCCCCGGGTTTGCTGATGCAGTCCCCGGGTTTCGTGCACTACCTCCCATGTCAATGTCCATGGGCTCAGCTCCGGATTCTGTATCTTCCGGGACATAGATCGAGTCGGTTCCTGGGGACGGTCTAATAGATGGTTTTCTAAGGTGTTCCAATGCTACACCTGGTGGAATTGCCTGTCGGGTTGATCCGAGCTTCGATAGCATGTCGACAGCCTCGTTTTCCACCCGGGGTACATGGTGAAATTCACATCCCTCAAAGTAACCAGATATCTTCCGCACATGAAATCTGTACAGTGCCATGTTTGGATCCAGGGCGTCCCACACTCCGGACACTTGCTGCACCACCAAATCCGAGTCGCCAAAGCATATGATCCCACGTATCCCAATCTCTTTTGCCACTTTGAGCCCATGCACAAGTGCTTCATACTCTGCGACATTGTTTGATGTTGCGAAATGGATCTGCAACACGTATTTTAGCTGATCCTTCTTTGGCGAGGTAAGCACAATGTCTTGTTGAGGCTATTTTCTTTGCGCCTTCTAGTATCTTTTGTCTGGTTTCCTCCAGCTCAGCATGTGCCCGAGTCGGGTCTACTGCTGCTACTACAGGGTTTGCCAAGCTATCCATCGCCTCTCTCCGCACATTTTCCGGCCTCTCTAGTGGAGGACCTCTAGCTTTCCTTGGTGCCTTAGGCATTACCTCCGGATCTGGTGCCGGATCCTTGTTTGTGCCTGCACCAGGCGTGGTCATCATCACCTCTGCATGGTTCGGGGAGCGAACGATACGCGCCCCGCGTGCCACAATGAGGGGTAGTTCCCCTGCTTTGACGACGCGGTGCGGATGAGCGCACGTTACATCCACAGCAACGTAGACCTTATGCGTGCCGAGTTTGACGAAGAGGCCGTTTCACGGAAGTGGGCGCGTGCCGAAGTAGCCTGTGTTGTCGCTAACAAAGTCCAGCGCTCCAAAGAGCTGAACGAGCCCGGAGACGATGTGTTCACCGGTGGTGATGAAGCTTCCCGTCCGGATCTTGACCCCTGCTAGCGCCACTAGCCCCACGGTGGGCACCAACTGTCGTGGTGGTGTCACAGCAGATGCCATGAATAGGCTAAAGGTGGGGACTAATACACGCTAGGGGAATCCAGGGAGGGATAGTGAAGTGATTCTCCACACTAAAGTTGGTATTGCTTTCCTCTCAAGATTACAAGCGCTCGTAGAGCTGTATTGGCGAGAGGAGGAAGAAGGAGATCTCTTAGTCTCACCCGCAGTTCACACCTAAAACCTTAGCCAAATCAGTATAGAAGAAAACCCAACCCCCTTCTACTGAAACCCTAGCCCCCCTTATATAGAGGTGGTTTGGTCTCTGCCTAGGGCATACGTGGAGGCATATTGCCTCCTCTCAAAGTGGTAAACTGACCGGGGTGCTTTTCCCCCGCGTCACACATGCTTTAGCTACGTGAGCCTCTGCGGCGTACGCTTCAGCCGACACGGTCGTCGTCACCCTTGTCGGCCATGACCCGGTGGTCCTGCCCTTGCCTGCTTTGCCCATGCAGTGCGTACCGGGCTTTCTTTTTGACCAGCGAGATTCCTTCCTTCTCCCAGAAGCTAAACGGGACCCGGATCATGGTAGATCCGGCTATACCTATTCCTGCATACAAGTTAGACAAGCACTTCTGACTTACTCCTTAAGTCGGCTGAGATAATGTTAGGCGACCCCCCCTGGTCCGGGTTACTCCGTGATCGGCCTGCCTTGAGGTGACCTGGCCAGCATCCGCTTTGACCCTGCCGAACCTCGGCTAACTCGGCCATTATACCCCGGAGTGACCCTACCCGGGGCTATCCCCCAACACTCGTATAACATCTAATGCGCTACGACAGGGTGAAGCCGGCGGTCCTGCTAGCCGGATAGCGGGTGGGGATCGAAGGGACAGTGCCCGACGATTTTTCTGAAATCACAGATCTAATCTGCATTCCGAACCATGGATTCCTTTATTGGATAAAACACTTTTACCCAAATTTGATCCCTGTGTAGATCTGACCAATCTCATTGATCATCCGCACCTGATCTTCCAAGCACCCTTGAGTGCGATTGATCCAATCAATCTTTGCTCAAAACCGATCTATCTCATAGACCGACCACCAAAACCCTAAGTGGATCTCATCCACCACCTCGTGCATATCACATATGCATAGATCTATAGACTAAAACCAGAAGCTTTCGCTCTAATACCACCATTGGGCCTCACAGAGATAAACAAAACTTTTTCCCTAATGCGGAACTCCCAAGATCCAGCTCAGGTCATAGGCCACGAGATTACCACTAGACGCGCATATGCGGAAGTTGATACAACGCGTCCAAGCAGTCCCGAATGATCCCCCGGACAACCCTCCGAATCTCACGGACAGCTCCTTTTGGATCCCACGAACTCCTTCGCCAGATCCCCAGGAGCTTCCCCGTCTCCAGCGCCGCACGTGCAACGCCTCTACCGGTATCCACACATACAGGAAGGAGCTTTGGACGGAGGATTGCTAGATCCTGTCTAGCCTAAAATGGAAGTGGAGAAAGTGACGGCTAGGTCAGGGACTAACCCTTGTCACTCCACTTATACACTCCTAGTTGGGCTCAACGCTTGAGGCCCATCTAGGACGTACTCCGATCTCCACATGGATCCAATCCACATGGGCTCCTTACCCTTAAGTGTGTGACCCTATAGGTTCATGTACACCTGGACACGACACAAGTCACCACTCCGAGTCGATAGCTGGTAGCGGTCTCTAGCAAGACGTGCTAACTCCCATGTGCCATAAAGTCAGAAGACGAACCTTCAATGTGACTTTCGTCCAAGTCCCTTTGCCGCACGATATACCTGCTAAGCTATAGGCGAGTAGTAACCATCCCTTTGATAGCTTAACTCTCTTCTCGTACCATGATATGTGATTCACTGCACTAACTCTTAGTCTGACTCCTCAGTTAACACTTAACTGAGTAGCGCATGGCCATGCTTCCGAATCATATCACACGAGAGGGCCTAGAGAATATCTCTCCATTATGGAGGGGCAAATCCCATTTTGGTAATCCACGTCACGCAGCTTGCTTCACAACCATCCCGAACTCTACCTTTATAACTGCCCATTTACGGAACAACGTTTGATAGAACCTAAGTTGGCAATCCACAACTCGGATCATGCAATCACCTTAGCTCGAAGGATTCCATTGCTTGAGCTGCAAATGACAACATGCTTGTTGCATCTCAATTGTGGGTCAGTCCGACTCGCTAAACTCTTTAGCCGAATCAGTGTAAGTTAGAATAGCATCACCATGCGCATGACAAGTGGAACCGTGTCATCGGCCGACTTGCACATTGGTCTAAGTTGTGTGTCTAGCACAACCTCAATGACCAAGGACAATCTAATATGAACAATCATAAATACATAGTTCCACAACTGAATCACGCATTCAGTGATACATATCTGATGTTCATATAAGGACAACTTTACTTTATGAATACTTTGGGAAATATCATCAACCATGATTGCCTCTAGGGCATATTCCCAACAAGATCCACGATGGAACATAGCACAGCTACATCCCTTTTACACTTAGCACATTTATATTATGTAATAAGTTTCTTATATGATTAATGAAATAAAGCATTTGGTTCACTCATATTATGTGAGTCTTTTACCTCCTTTAGTTGTTCATTTTTTGGATCATATAAACCCTTTATCACATTTATATTATTGGAATTGCGCATAAAGGGTTTATATGATCCAAAAATGAACAACTAAAGGAGGTAACAGACTCAAAGAATATGAGTGAACCAAATGCTTTATTTCATTGATCATATAAGAAACTTATTACATAATATAAATGTGCTAACTGTAAACGGGACGTAGCTGTGCTATGTTCCATTACTGATTTGTCTCCGGGTAATCATCATCGGAGTCACGTTGCTTGCGCTTGCGATTTTTTGGCCTATCTTTCAACTCATGAATATCAACGAGGTAATAGGAACCATTTAGCAATGCTTTGCCTATGACGAACGATGCTTACCAAGGCGGGGATAGTTTGTGTGATTTCTCCTGCTTGAGCCTAAGCACCAGATCCCCCTCTTTAAATGAGTGATGCTTTACGCGGTGACTATGGTAGCCACGCAGCTTCTGCTGGTAGATGGCGGATCTCTGGCATGCCAGTACGTGCTCTTCTTCAAGTAGATCCACAAATAGGCGTCTGGATTCTTCAGCGTCATCCTCCTTGTAGGCAGAAACTCTTGGTGCATCATGGAGGATGTCGAATGGGAGGACCGCTTCTTCTCCATAAACAATGAAGAAAGGAGTCAAGCTAGTGGATCTGTTGGGTATTGTTTGTAAACTCCACAAGACAGATGGTAATTCCTCCCCCTACTCTACACAACGGTGCCTCTAAGCGTGGCTTGATTCCGTGCAGAATTAATCCATTGGCCCTTTCATCTTGCCCATTTGATTGTGGATGTGCCACAAATGCTAGGTCAAGGCGGATTCCTTTTTCATGACAGTACTCCTCAACTTCTCCGAGAGATAAATTTCTGCCATTGTCGGTGATGATGCTGTGCGGGAGACCAAATCTCACCACTAGATCCCGGAAAAATTTTAGGGTTGTTGCCCCATCGAGCTTTCTAATGGGTTTAGCTTCAATCCATTTTGTAAAAAAACTTGTCCACTGCAACTAGCAAGTGTGTAAATCCACAGGGTGCTGTCTGCAAAGGTCCCACCATGTCCAGCCCCCATACTGCAAACGGCCAAGTTATTGGTATGGTTCGCAATTCTTTAGCTGGAACACTTAGTTGTCTTGCATAGAACTGACACTAAGGCATGTTTGTACCAACTTGTCGGTGTCCGCCTTGGAAGTTAACCAGTATAATCCTTGTCAGAAGGCCTTAGCCACTAATGATCGGGGAGCGGCATGGTGCCCGCAATCTCCGAGATGTATATCTCTAAGGATTTCAATACCTTGCTGCTGGGAGACGCATCGAAGGAAAATTCCGGTGGTACTTCTTTTGTAAAGCTGGTCGTCAATGATGACATAGTCTTTTGCTTTGTGTACTATTTACCGGCTTTCGACTTCATCAGTGGGCAAAGTTTCATCTTGTAGATAGTCCATGAACGGTTTTGTCCAAGCTGGAGAGGTCATTGTTACTGTATTAACAAATGAATCCACTCTATCCGGGTTGTCAAGATCCTCTCCCTTCACGGATGGGGCCGTAAATGTTCTAGGGAAACACCTGGCGGAATTGGTCGACGAGCCGATCAGAAGATCTGCCGCCTCATTCTCCTCCCTTTTGACGTACTTGACTTCGTAGCCATCGAAGCATTTGGCTATTTCGTATACTTTGTCTCGACATGCCGCCATCATAGCGTTCCGCGCGTTCCAGGTGCCAGCTACTTGCTGGGCAACCAAGTCGGAATCTCCACAGCAAACTATGTGCTTGATACCAATATCTTTGGCTACACGAAGTCCGTGAATAAGGGCCTCATACTCCACCATGTTGTTGGTAGCGTTGAAGTGAATCTGCAGGACATATTGCAACTTTTCTCCTGTTGGTGATTGTAATAATACACCAGCCCCCGAGCCATTGAGTAGCTTTGATCCGTCAAAGTGCATGACCCAATATTATGGCTCTAGCACAGGAGTGTCTTCTAGTAGTTTTGTCCAATCTACGAAAAAATCCACCAATGCTTGTGATTTGATAGCGTTGCGTCTCTTGTAGGTGATTTCAAAGGCAGCAAGTTCAATGCCCCACTTTGCCACTCTCCCTATAGCATCACTGTTGTTGATGATGTCGGACAGTGGAGCTTTGCTCACCACTGTGATAGGGTGCTCCTAGAAATAATGCCTTAGCTTGCACGAAGCAAGGAAAACTCCATAAGCTATCTTCTGCTAGTGCGTGTAACGCTGTTTGGATTCCATCAAGACCTAGCTTACATAGTAAACGGGTCGCTAAACTCCATATTCGTCTGTTGGTTCCATGCGCTCCACCACGATGATGATGCCGATTACTCGGTTGGTTCCCACCATGTATATTAACATAGGCTACCTTGACACCGGTGCTACAAGTATTGCTGGGGAGGAGAGTATTCTCTTCAACTCCTGAAGTGCTGCGTCAGCCTCGTCCATCCATGTGAATTTGTCCGCCTTCTTGAGCAGCCTGTAGAGCGGCATAGCCTTCTCACCAAGTCAGCTGATGAACTGGCTTACTGCTGCAACCCAGCTTGTGAGCTTTTGTATGTCCTTCAGGCACGTTGGACGTTTGATGTCAAGGATGGCCTTGATTTTCTCTGGGTTCACCTCAATTCCGTGATGCGAAAAGATGAAGCCCAACTGTTTGCCGAAAGGTACCCCGAAGACGCACTTCTTGGGGTTCAGCATCATGTTGTATTTCCGGAGATTGTCAACAGTTTCCTGCAAGTCGGTGATAATATCATTTGATTTCTTTGACATTACCGTGATGTCGTCCATGTAAGCGTGTACGTTGCTACCTATTTGGTCGTCCAAGAAACGTTGCATTGTTTGCAGGTAAGTATCACTAACGTTTTTCAACCCAAAGGGCATCGTGACGTAGCAATACGTGCCATAGGGTGTGGTGAACAAAGTGGCCAGTTGGTCCGACTTTCTCATCCGGATTTGGTGGTAACCTGAGTAGGCATGAAGAAAACACAAAATTTCCAAGCCAGCCGTCGATTCAATGACTTGGTCAATGCAAGGCAACGCAAACGGATCCTTCGGACACGCTTTGTTCAAGCCGGTGTAATCAACGCACATTCTTAATTCATTGGTTCCCTTTTTGGGGACAAGTATGGGATTTGCCACCCATCTGGTGTGAATAACTTCTCGGATAAATCCAGCCTTAAGTAACCTAGCTATTTCTTTGCCTATAGCCCTTCGTCTTTCATCACCAAAGCATCATAGAGGTTGCTTCACCGGTTTGGCATTGGGATTAATATTCAAGCTGTGCTCGGCAAGTTCCCTAGGTACACCTTTCATGTCGGTAGGTTGCTAGGTGAAGATGTCCCTATTCTCACGGAGGAACTCGACAAGCGTGCTTTCCTATTTGGGATCCAGGACCGTGTCATTGGCGGTGGTCTTGGAGGAATCTCTTTCAACAAGATCCACCGGTTGGTCTTGATGGCGGCCTTGAATGCGGTTTCGGCAGCAGTGATCTGCTTCTTCGAAGCCAACATCTCTGAGGGATCGACCTGGTTCTGGATCTCCTTGAACTCCTCACCATAGAGGACTGCTTCAGCAAAGGCGACCTCACTGAGCTTGCACTCCCGTGCCTTGGTGAAGCTTCCGTCAATGGTGATGACGCCGTTTGGTCTGGGAATCTTGAGCATGTTGTAGACAAAGCATGTCCTTGTGAGGAAGGAGTGAAAGATGTCGCGTCCAAAGATGACATGGTACACGCTCTTGAAAGGCACCACATCAAAGGTCATGCGTTCTTGGCGGTAAATGTTAACATCGCCAAAAGCGACCGGAAGGGTGATGCAGCCCAGGGAATTTGCTTGTCGGGCGGGGACAACCCCATGGAACACGGTGTTGCTCTTCCTTAGCTGGGTCGCTGTTAAGTTCATATTATGAAGTGTATCCAGGTACATGATGTTGATGCTGCTTCCACTGTCCACGAGGCACTTGGTGAACTCTATGCCGTCAATCAAAGGGTTGATGACCATGGCATACTGGTTCTCTATTGGAATAAGTTCTAGGTGATCCTTCCTATCCCAAGTAATTGGAACTTCCGACCACCTGACGTACTAGGGAACCAAAGGGAGGGTGGCCATCAGTATCCTTAGAGAGGTTTTCTGGGCCCGGACAGTGGGGGTGCCAAGGAAGGTATGGTAACATGGAGCCTTCTTTTCAAAGGGATTTTTCCCTTTATCCTCTCACATGTCAGAAGATTTTGCCTCCACGTCTTCATCCATGTCGCTTGATTCCTTGGGCTCTTCCTCCTTCTTCTTCCCTTACCCCTTTCCGCGGGTCTGTTCTTTCGACTTCGCTTGTAGCCGGACTCAGGGTCTTTGTTGAGGTCGTTGACAAATTTACATTGGCGGTTGGTGTGGGTGGCCTTGCCGTTTGCGTCAAGGTGGACGAAACACGACATATCGCGGTACTCTTCGTACGTTTGGGGAACGTGGGGCACTGAGGGTTTAGAGTCACTCCTCTGCTGGCCACTGCCCTCGACCACGTCCATGCTCTCGTTCTCCGCCTCTGCCAGTGAACATTGTGGCGACCATGTCGGCTGCTTTCTTTTCTTCAGGCGGATTCTTCCGCTTGTTATTGTTGTTTTTTCTGGCCTGGGTAGGGATTGCTATTGCTGGCAATGATCCGCGCGCATCGGCGAACTCGCTAGCCATGGTGATCATTGCGTTGAGGGTGAGCTCATTGTTTTCTTGCCTGCACTTCAACTTATGGTAGAGCAAAGTTCTCTTTTCCAGACCATCGACGAAGGGGGCCATAGCGGTCTGTTCGTGCAGCCCTGTGCAGAAAATTTTCATATCCAGCCAGTGAGAGAGGTAGGCACGAGAGGTTTCATCCTTTTCTTGCACACACCATTGTAGGTCTCCGATAGTGCAGGGACGTTTGTGCGTTCCATCAAAATTATTGGTGAATGATTCATTCAGGTCCAACCAATTGCATATTGATTTCTCCAGTAAGTCATCGATCCATTGTCGGGCGGTGCCGGTCAGCATTAGTGGGAGGTACTTGACGGTGACATTGGGGTTTCCCCCTGCGATGTGAATCGCTTTGCGGTAGTCCTGCAACCATGTTGCTGGCCTGGCAGTGCCGTTGTAGGGCTTGATGGTCTTGTCTATCCGGAGACCCTTTGGGTAGGTTGTGGCCCATATTACCGGTCCAAAGCAACGTGGCCCAAGGTATGGGAGCTCCCGAGCTTCTTGGATCTTGTCCAGCCGTGTCGCGCGCATCATACGTCTCTGGTTGCTTCCCTTTTCTGTCAAGGGGAGGGGAGTTGTGGCGCGATCTATGAGATCCACCGTGGCCTCCGCCATGATGGCTACTGGGTGGCGACGGTGGCAGTGGAGGCGGCGGGTTAGATTTCTTTCTATGTCCCTCCTGCGACTCCTCACGCCTATCGCGGTTACTTGTCGGATGTGACGGCTCCTTGTGGGAGCTGCTCCTATGCCCTTCAATGCCGCTGCGCTCTTCGGCATGTCGGGGCTGCTCACCCTGGTCGCGTATAACAATGTCGTCATGGGGACACCTTGGCGGTGGCATGCTCGTACGGTGGCACGACTCTGGTTCCTCGTGACGTCGAGATGGTGGTGGAGGTGGTGATCGGCAGGGATGAGACTTTTCTCCCTTATCGGAGGATATGGGGATGGTGTCAGTCCTATTGTGTGCCTCCCTCCGTCTTCGCTCTATGGAGCCCGTATGCGATCCTTCATCACAGGGAGGTTTGGTTCTTCTGCGGCTGTTCAGGGTTGACTGGCAAAGCTCTAGGTTGGACTCTAGCCTCTGCAAGGTAGCCTTCTCTTGTGGCTTGCATGCCTTAGCGATGAGGTCATACACCTAAGCCACTGCTTCGGTGACCTGTCCTGTTCCAGGAGGGTCTTGGCGACGGCGATGTTGAGGGCGGGAGTTGGCATGACTTGCCTCCCCTCTGAATCAATGTACAGGGTGGCTTTTGTCGGCTTAGACCCGTCATATCCCAACCTCCGCTGAACGCTGGGGTCTTCCACGATGTGAGCTAGCACTTTCTTTGCCTTTTGCTTTAACAGCAATTGCTTGTACTCACCCTCCATAGCTCTTGCCGCCTTAATGGATTGCTGCTCCTTAGCCATGTCTTCGTCCAGCTTAGCGCCCTAATCCGCAATGCACTCGGTCTCCGCCAAGATTGCCGCGTGCTTCTCATCAAGCTCTGTAATGCTCCAGATATGGGAGACGGTTATAGGATCAACGAGGAGTTCACCATAAATTGCCTTGTTGGCAGGAGTAGCCAATGGGTTGCGAGCTGCAGACATTGATGGTGGTATCGGCGGCTGATTTGATTGTTGGGAAGTACTGGGGGCCATGGTGAGTTCCTGCGCCACTTGCGGGCGGATAACCGGAGGAGGCATGGCCTTGGCTAGAGCCAGAGGCTCAGCGGCTTTCTTAGCTGTTGCTGCTCTGGTAACCGCTAGTGTGGGCGGAGCTCTCTCATGTTCCGGTTCCTATTCGTCTTCTTCCATCACGCTCCCAATGGTGACTAGCACCTGGTGGGAGGCGTTGGTCTTCTTGGCGCACTCCTCCTTCTCGATCTCCTACTCGATCTCCCTCATAACAACATCGTATTCCTCCGAGTTAGCGCCTGAGCCACCGCCATCCATATTGATGTCGGCGTATAGCGTGCCAAGGACAGAGTCGGAGTTGGCTTTAGCAATGGCGGATGTGGAGGGTGATGGAGGCGGGTTGTTGTTGTTGTTGTTTCCTCCTTCAGCTACGACGGCGATCACCATTTCATCCTCTTCATTGGCATCCGCGTATTCGTTGACGATGGTGACCATCTCACTAAGGGTGAGAGGACCTGCGGCCTGGCGCCTTTGGAGGGTGACGTGGGCATACCTTACAGGTACTCGAGTTTGACATATACGGTCTAGGTATGAAAAAATCCCACGGCGTTACCAGGGCCCAATATAGGATTCGGGTGACTCACAGATACTAAGATTGCTTGTAGCACAAGATGAAGCTTAAGATATAAAGTTTAAAGGGACAAACCCTAATCTGTAACCGACTTGACCCACTACCTGAGACCTAGCCTATCTATATAAAGTCTAGGAGGGGTAGCGAGGAGGACAATCACAACCCTAGTTTCCACAACCATCGTCAAATTGCATCTGTGCACCCCCTGTAACTTTCGACTCCATCAATAATTCCAAGAGCAGACAAGAAGGAGTAGGGACCTCTACGAGGCCTGAACTGGGTAAACCTTGTGTCCCTGTGTGCTTGTTTGCTAGCCGATTGATACCTCCAGTGCTCCCTCCTTCTCCAAAACCCAAGTCCATAACAATAGGCATTGATGAGTTAATCCCTCGTCAATTGGCACCGTCTGTGGGAACTGGGAGTGCTGATGTCGCGGCTTCTTCGGCCCTGTCAACCGCGATTTAAAATTCTACAACAATGGAGATTCGCCTCCTGTTCGGCGCCTTCGACTTCACTGTCCACACGTCGGCCACTCGCCCCGCTTTTAAGTCTGTGGGCGATGGGATCGGCTTGGCCAGCGGGAGCTTACGCTTCCAAGTTGGTCAGCTGGGCACACTTCGCCTCCCTGACCAGCCGTCGGTTCCTGCGATTGCTCCAACATTGTGGTTTCCACCACCAATCGGCACCCTAAGTGAGCTCAACGCCCCGACAACAATTGGGAGCACAGACAGCGACAACAGTCGCGGATCCGATCTAGGTGATCTAGCCACAGAAGATGGAGCCTACGGCTCCAGATCTAAAAGTTGTGGGAGCAACAGCTTCCCCAATCACTTCATGTGCGCTGTCATCAACACAGGCGACACCGATGTCAATCGCGACAACACCGGTACTGGACCAACCAATGGAGAAAATGGTGGCCCCGCCAACGGCGTGCCCATCAACAATGGGATAGAAGGAGACCCGAACCTCATGACAGTGAGCGCACCACAGAGCGCGTGTTGATCAAGCCCAACAACAACGAGTGGGCCCTATGTTGAGAAGCTCTGCATGGAAATCCCCTCCCCTTAAACACATCACAACAGATGCTGATGGGTTACCATTGGCTGCTCAAAGTGGAGTACAAGCACCAACAGCAAGTAATCGCGCAACTCGAGTGGGTAGAAAGGTGGCGGACGAGTCGAGCCTTCAACAGGCTCAACTCTCCTCCATGGGAGGATTCTCCTCCAAGGGCAACGACTACGTGGCTGCCAAACGGCGCTCTCAACTGGCCCACCACACCGATAAGGAGCGAGAAGAAGCCGTGCGAGTCCTTGACTTTTGCTCCATGACGGTGGATACGCGGGGCAACGTGCTCCCAAAGACATCGCAAGCGGCGGTGACAACGGCCACCATGTACCTCCTCGACAACCAGCCATCAGCTGGGGATCCACAAGCTGCTATGCACCGATCTATGATTCCGGGATTGGGGCTAGTCGAAGCTTCCCTTGTCAAGGAGCCAACACCGGAGCCGAAGAAAAGTAAAGGTCTAGACAAGTATTACTATTCATACTCCTCCAGTGATGATAGCCACGATCTGTCACGGCGACGCCGCTCACGACAGCATGACCACGACTACGACGCGCGTGATGACATCACGTAGCACAAGGTTGACAAGAGACGCGCATGGCGTGCCCGTTCGACTGACTTTGGGCATGATGAAGTAGAGCTTTGCGGCGCCAGATGCTTCAGCAGAGCCATCAGGCAGAAGCGAATGCCTAAGGGGTTCAAACTCCCATCGGAGAACCTGAAATTTGCCGGCCTGTAGGACCCGAAGATCTGGCTGGAAGATCACATCTCCCCCGTCAGGCTGCATGGCGAAAGCTCGAGCACGACAATGCAATGCCTCCATCTACAGCTGCAAGGTGTCACCTGCGCATGGCTCAACAATCTCCCGTGTGGATCAGTTCACAGTTGGGAAGAGCTGGGCTACAGCTTCGTGCACAACTTCAACGGCACTTACAAAAGGCCCGCATCAATCAAGGAGTTAAGAGGATGCCACCAGAGGTCTGGCGAGTCGCTGCGCTCGTACATCCAGAGATGGTCCATCATCAAGAACTCTGTAGAGGACATCTCTGAGGATCACGCAATCCACGCATTCAACGACGGCGTGCGCCGCAGAGAACTCAGGGAGGAGCTAGGCCGCTTGAAGCGCAAGTCAATCGACCACCTAACGGAGATCGCAAATCGGTGGGCCGATGGAGAGGACTAGGTGAAAAACCGTGCTTACTCTGATGATAACGACGACCTCGGGCGCATACATGATCGCCGAGGAAAACATCGAATGCGCGTCTACGAGGACCATGAAGAGGTCGTCATGGTCGCGACTGGCTACACCGACAAACGCGACGACAACTGCAACAGCGGATACCGTAGCGGTGGATATCGCGACAACGGAAAAACCACGCAAGTGTGGCAGCACCACACTCGCGACGAGGCACCTGGAATATCCATCCAGGACAAACTGTCCAGACCGTGCAACGTACACTTCTACATCGACAAGCACGATGGCAATAAAAAGTCCAGCCACCTTCTCAAGGACTGCCACGAGTTCCTCAAGCTCCACGAAGCCCTATTCCAGATGAATCGCGACGCGATTAACCAGCGCTATGGAGTTGCCCCGGGCGTTGTGGCTCATGGAGCAGCACCACCACCACCCTGACCACCACCACCTGCGGCTGTGCCAGTCCAGAACCATGGAGGCGAGCCGTACCCGCGAGCGCTAGGTAACATGGGGATGATCCAAAAAGGGCACCCCTCAAATCGAGTGCAGAAGGCAATCACTCGCCAAGTCAATTTGGTGATGAACTCTCTGCCCTCCACCACTGAGTAGCTCAGTGGAAGCGAGTCCTACATCACCTTCGACAAGCGTGACCACCCACGCCAAGTACCTCACCCAGGCCACTGTCCCCTCCTACTCGAGGCATAGATTGGGGGCTTCGAGATGAGTCACGCCTTCATGGACGGCGGAAGCGGCATCAACCTCATGTTCGCAAGTACCTTGCATGCAATCAGGATCCCTCTGACATGTCTGGAAGTCTCAGACACAACATTCCCCAGCATCATCCCAGGGAAGGGCGTGTACCCCTTGGGCAAGATCAGCCTTGGTGAAATCTTTGGCATGCCACAGAACTTTCGGCGAGAGCGCTTTGAATTTGAAGTCGTCGACTGGCCCTCACAATATCACTGCATCCTCGGACGTGTCGCGTTTGCATGGTTCATGGCAGTGCCTCACTACGCTTACCTGCAGATGAAAATGTCGGGCCCAAACAGCATCATCACAGTCAACGGGAGCTTCGAGAGATGCGTCAGCTGTGATTGGGAGTTCAATAGAATCTCCCAGTCTTTCGGCATGTAGGAAGAACTAGCGAGGTTGAAGGAGTCGACAGACAACAGTCTGCCTCCCCCGATCAAGCCAAACTCACCTGACCTATCCTTCGACATGTCGATCCACACCAAGAAAGTCCAGGTTCATCCAACAAGCTGAACAGATAGAGCACAATGCATGCATGTATTGATCATCGATACTATTACATATAAAGAAGTGGTGTTGCACGTTGTGCATGCGATCCACAATATCAGGAGCTATCGCTAGTCTAGGGAGTTACAGATATACACGTGACAGATACAACATGAGTACTACAACATATATTCAACACCCCCCGCAGTCAGAACGACGCTGGAGCCGATGTTCAGACTTGAACGAAACTCCTAGAACACAATAGTCAGAAGCCCCTTGGTGAAAATGTCCGCAAACTGCGGCGTGGTGGGTACATGGAGAACTCGAGCTTCTCCAAGAGCAACACGGTCACGGACAAAATGAAGATCAATCTCAACATGCTTGGTTCGTTGGTGATGAACCGGATTGGAAGACATGTACATGGCACTGACAATGTCACAATACACCACGGTCGCTCGCCAAGGAGGATGATGTAGGTCATGAAGAAGTTGGCGCAGCCAACATGACTCGGCCACACAGTTGGCCACGACGTGATACTCAGCCTCCGCACTAGACCGGAAGACAGTATGTTGACAGTGAGAAAACCAAGAAATAAGATTGTTGACAAGAAAGATACAAAAGCCCCAAGTGGATTTCCGAGTGTCGGGACATCCCGCCCAATCAGCATCAGAATAGGCAACAAGATCAAGCGAAGAGGTTTTGTGCAGCTGCAAATCATAGTGAGTAGTACCTTTGATGTACCGCAGGATGCGTTTGATCAATGAAAATGGGCCTCGCGTGGATCATGCGTAAAGAGACAAACTTGTTAGACAGCATATGAAAGGTCAGGACGGGTAAGGGTGAGGTACTGAAGAGCCCTAGCTAGACTCCTATACAAGCTCGGATCCGAAACAGGAGCACCATCGGTGGCGGAAAGTTTGGACCGAGTGTCAACAGGTGTCGATATGGGATTGCAGTTGAGCATCTTAGCACGGTCCAAAAGTTCTAATGCATATTATTGTTGTGAAAGAAACAAACCATCGATAGTGTGATCCACATTAATGCCAAGAAAGTGGTGGATATCCCCCAAGTCACTCATAGAAAATTCATGCTTCAGGGAATGTCTGATGGATGCAAGGAGTATGGTGGTGTTGGCAGTAAGAATGATGTTAACAACAAATATGCAATAGAAGATCCAGTATGAAGGATGAATAAAGAGGAGTCACTCTTGGAGACCATGAAGCCTATGGACACAATAAAAGATGTGAAGCGATGGAACCAGGTGCGAGGTGCTTATTTGAGCCCATAGAGAGACTTACGCAAGGGACAAACATGGGCGGGAGTGGAGGAGTCAAGGAAGCCCGAGGGTTGCTCACAATATACTGTCTCTTGGAGATGACCATGGAGGAACGCGTTCTTGACGTCCAACTGATGAATAGGCCACGAGTGCACGATGGCAATGTTGAGCACAAGGCGAATAGTCGCCGGTTTCACAACGGGACTGAACGTCTCACTATAGTCAACACCCTACTGCTGGGTGAATCCACAAACCATCCAACGCGCCTTGTAACCAACTAGTGTGCCATCGGGGTTCATCTTGTGACGAAAAATCCATTTGTAAGTACTGGAATAATGGGTGGCTGTACTGGAATAGAGCGGACTGGGAGAGTTGGATGGCATGGCTGAGAGGTACTGGCGGCAGGAGAGCCGCTGTCCACCGAAGGGACAGAGGCGTGAGCGAGGGAGGGCGATGGGTAAGTCGAGGCAGGATCTGGCGGCTGGGTGCGAGGAGTGGATGGATGGGTAGGCGGGGCAGACGAGGCTGAGTCAGCAGGGCACGGCAGGCCAGGCGGAATTGGCGGCTGGGCAGGCGAGCTTGCGACGGGACGTGACGAGGTAGGTGAGCGGATCCGGGGGTTCATATGTACGGCAGGTGGAGGTGGATCGATGTTTTCTGCATCAGACGAGAGTTGGTCAGGAGAAAAATACGGAAAAGAGTCCTCGTCAAATAAAACATGCCGGGATACTATCACCTGACGGGTAGATAAATTAAAGCATCGGTATCATTTGTGTTCTCGTGGGTAACCAATAAAAACACAGCGAGTGGAGCAAGGGGCTAGCTTGTGATCGGTAGAGGCATATAAGTTGGGGTAGCAGAGACACCTGAAGACAGAGACACCTGAAGACACGTAAATGATCATATGAGGCAGGCACACCGTATAGAAGATAGTGTGGAGTGTGATTATTGATAACACGCGAGGGGCGGATGTTTAATAGGTGAGTGACGGTGTGTAAGGCTCTGTCCTCCACCACTGAGTACCTCAATGGAAGCGAGTCTTGCATCACCTTCGATAAGCATGATTATCCGTGCCAAGTACCTCGCCCAGGCCACTGTCCCCTGATGCTCGAGGCACATATTGGAGGCTTCGACCCAGAAGGGAGGTGGAAGAGAAGCTTGGAGAAGCAACGTGCGCGTGATATCATTGGTAGTGCGGATAAGCCGTTCGACCTTGCCATTTTGTGGAGAGGTATGGGGGAAGGAAAGTCGAAAGGAAACACCATGGTTAGAGAAGAATTCACTGAGAGTATGACTAAGAAACTCGTCACCATTGTCACACTGCACACAATGAATAGTGATATGAAACTGAGTAAGAATAAACTGGAAGAAATGGATGAGGGTCGCACAAGTATCAGATTTGTTGCTCAAAGGAAACGTCCAAGAATAGTGGGTAAAGTCATCAAGCACGACAAGGTAATTCTTGTAACCAGAAAAACTAACAATGTATTAATTGAAAAGTCCACAAGTCGCAATGTATTAATTGAAAAGCAGCAGTGGTGAAGGAAGTGGATGTGGAAAACGGTAACCGCGGCTGTCGGCCGAGCTGACATGCCTCACAAAGAGAAGAGCGCTGAGTGGTACTAGTAGCATTATTACAAGAAAGAAATTCTAAAGGTAAATGGGAAAGAGAGGCATTGCTAGGGTGCCCGAGACGCCGATGCCACAAATTATTGGTGGTGATGGAGAGAGCTTCAGATGATGAGGTCTTGGCGCCAACAAAAGGTAGAGATCACCATGACTATTGTAGCGGAGGAGGATGTTCTTGGTTGCAAGGTCCTTCACGGAGGAATCAAACGGGTCAAATTCAATAGAGAAAAAATTTCACGGGTGAATTGACGGATAAATATTAAATTTTTGGTAATTTGGGGAGAAACAAGAATGTTTTGCAGGTGCAGCGGAAGAGAGGAAATTTGCATAGAACCTATGGCTACGACAGGACGGTGAGACCCATTGCCTACAGTGATATGCCGAGAATTACGACCTAATGAAGAATAAGAGGTAGTCAGATTACCCGTCTTACCAGTGACATGGGAAGAGGCCCCCGAGTCCATGATCCATTCTGGTGGTGATGGCTGATAGCCGACATTGCTCATAGCGGCATGAAGCATGGCGTTGTTGTCGTAGGAGAATGGCGGTGCGGGGTACTGTTGCAGCGGGTACTGATGCGTCATGGGCTGCTGGGGTAGTGCTGCATCGGGTACTGCTGCGCCGGGTACTGCTATGTCGGGTACGGCTGCGCCGGGTACTGCTGCGTCGGGTACGGCTGTGCCGGGTACTTCTGCGACGGTGCGTACACCATGTAGTCGTGCGAGTGGGCACCTGGGCGCGGGCCAAGCACGCCCGCAGAGTTCGGCGGGATCCATGGGGCACGGGTGGGTGGGAACGACACACCATAGGGCGCAAAGTACCCGAACCAGGGGGTCTAGGACGCGCCACCCCCTACATGTCCGCCGCATCCGCCGGAGTTGTTGCGACCACGGCCGTGCCCGCCGCCACCGCGACCGCCGCCCTGGTAGCCGTGCGGTCCGCCACCACGGCCGCTGCCCTGGCCGACGGGCTGATGCCCTACCGGGCCGCCGCCTTGGTGCCCGCTAGAGGAGCCGTGCCCTAGGCCGCCGCGCCCTCTACCACCGCGGTCCTGGCCACCATGGACAACATAGGCCTAGGCACCCTTGATGGAGACCTCGGCGAGCTGTAGGCGGAAGACAGCATCCGCGAAAGTGGGAAGGGGCACAATCTGCTGAATAATCTCAGCTTGGAGAGAGAACTTGGATCCCAGACCATCGAGCAGCTGCAGGGTGAGAGCCCGGTCATCGACCGGATCATCAATGTCCGCGAGGTCGTCCGCGATGGTCTAGAGATGGCTAGTGACGAGGGTTTAACTCATCAATGGCCATTCTTATGGACTTAGGTTCGAGGAATTGGGATGCACTGGAAGTCTCGATCGGCTAGCAAACAAGCACACAGGGACGCAAGGTTTACCCAGGTCCAGGCCTCGTAGAGGACCCTACTCCTGCTTGTCTGCTCTTAATTGATGATGATCCGAAGGATTACAAGGTCGCCGATGGTGGTGTTGCGCAGATTGGATCTAGCGTATGTGTATGCGAGAGATCGATGTCTAGATCTATTGTCTATTGTGGCGACGTGGGAGATCGTAGATCTATCTATTGGGGGAGTCGCGATTGAGAGGTTGCCTTCTTGTTGGACCCTCCTAGCCTTTATATATGGGGAGGCTAGGTCTCAGGTACCAATACGAGTTGGTTTCAAGTTAGATTCAAACTCTAGTCTTGAGGTTTCCTTGTCTTGTGCGTTTGGGAGTCCGTGTCCATATGGACTTCATACCACTCGAACCATCATAGGCGTCATGGACCTTGGCAATTCGTCGAGTGGGCCTTCTGTCGAGCCGCACCAGGTAGACTGTAGTTGAGTGCCTATTGGGCATACCCATGTCAGTAGCCCCCGAGTGTCCATACGAATCATAGATTCGGGTGGAGACTCAGAAGTCTTGAGTCTTGCATTAGAATGTCGAAGTCGACAATTGTGTCGAGTGCGAAGCACTCACCCAAAAATTCATCGGGTCAGCCGAATTTGTAGTAGTTCATAGGGATGATGGTAAACGTGCCTGGTGCGCTCGACGGATCGGGACTAGTTAATTGCTCTAGGGCAAAAACAACGCTACCTACTCAAACTCGAGTCCCCAAACTCGAATCCAGAAAAGTGCTGGTGTAATTCGACTCAGGCCACGGAGGTCTTATAGAGTCGAATCCCAGTGTGTAAATGTGAGCACTCGACGCGTCCATCAAGGCTTATTCATCGTACCTGTAGGTACGGATTATTTTTGGTAGAGGGTAGCAGATGCGTTGCCAGGCCTTATTCAGGTCTTATCCTCACATTGTAAGCGCGGCATCCAAATTTTGTCATCGCGGAGATGATTCAGGTGGCCCAAGAGACTTAATCTCTCTGTAGGGAAAATATGAGACGGAGTCGCCATAGCATTCGAGTGTGGATGTTATCGACACACAGTACGATGTACAAGGAAAAATAATCATAGGGTGCGCGACCAGCGCTCCCTATGGGAGTAGCCCCCGAGTGCCTATTCGAGTCGTAGACTCGAGTGGGGACTAAAGAACATTTCCGACTGCTGTCGTCTTTTGCTTGTTTCAGTCGAATATGCTTTCAGCGCTTCCTATGGGAGTAACCCGAAGCCCACAATCGAATCGTAGATTCGAGTGAAGGGTTTTCATAATGCTTGGATATCTTCACAAATTTCTTCGGGTGCGCGGCCAGCACTCCCTATGGGAGTAGCCCCTGAGTCCTTAGTTGAATTGTGGATTCGAGTGAGGATTCAGAGCGTGGCACTCGAAGATCTTGTATATGCACATTCAGCGCTCCAGTTTGGAGTAGCCCCCGAGTGTCTGGTGGAGTAGTAGACTTGGGCAGAGACTCGAGACTTGTATCTTGTAGGCGCAGTCGAAAATCATGCGAGGAGAATCCACTAACCCGGAAGTACATCGAGTCAGCGTCTCACACATAAAGAGCCAAGAGTCGATGATGCCGTCGGAGTTGACACAACGGAGCTGTGTAGCATTTAGCCAGAAGGACTCTACGTTGCGAGTCGTGCGGCGCTTAGCCGGGTGAGTCGACGATGCGTATGGAGTCGACACAGTCACTTTTGTTGGGTGCGTCGCTAGCACCGCGTTTTTGTAGCATCAAGCGATGCAATCATCCGAGGAGGAACTCGACTCGGGTCTCGAGAGTATGTCATAGCCAGTTATTTTGTCGACTCCTATTGGAGGATCCGATAGAATAGCTTGACGAAGTCGACATCCTTGTAAGCTGCATAAAACATTAAGAATTGTGAAGTACTTGTATCTTGTAAAGAATATTTGCATGTCGCCTTGCATAAAACATTAAGAATTGTGAAGTACTTGTATCTTGTAAAGAACATCTGCATGTCGCCTTGTAAAGTAAGATTCTGATGCCAGTCGAGTCAACACTTTTGCACTGTATGCTAGGCCTTTTCGTTAGCCTGATTACCCTTAGTCTCAGTACCTTGCCGAGGTACTCGGAGTTAAAGGATTCAATGATCAGGCAGAATCAGCTACTTGGGCTGTCGCGTATGAGGTGCTCGAGTGCATGTAGCCGACGGCACATTAGGTTACTCGAATAGGGCGCAACCCCAAAGTGTTTTGAGTGTGAGTTAAAAATAATCATCTCTAATTAGAGGGAAACTTAGCTTTTATTGGTAGTCGTCGCGGACGGAATCAGTCGGCAGTGGGTCACCAGAATCGATGCAACCTGCGAGTCGTGGGGGAGGCCGACTCCCGAATTGGTGGACGTGGAGTCGCACATCGGACAGAGTCGACGCGGCGTCAAGTCGCGTGGTAAACAGAGTCGACGTGGCAGTGGGTTACGCGGCGGACCAAAGTCGCGTGGTGATGACGAGTTGCTGCATATGAAAACTATAACGTGTCACAGCAGTCAAAGACCGCATCGAGTCGCCTCATCCGAAGACCGCAAAAGGTCGCTGGAGTCGAAGGACGCGGTAGGTCGCCGTAGAGGAGGGAGCCCTCGAGTCGCTGGAGCTGAAGATTGCAGCGGATCGCCGGAGTCGAAGACTATAGCAGGTCGTGGCAGCTAAAGACCGAAGCGGCTCGCCGCAACCTAAAGAGCCCCAAGGTCACCGGAGATGATGACCGCAGTGGATCGCCGGGGTCGAGGACCGTAGAGGGTCACAAGGAGTAGAGTTGAAGACCGTAATAGTTGCCGCAGCCGAAGATGGCAGTAGGTCTCGGGACGGAGTTGGCGGGGCCCCCGAGTGTAGAGTTGATGTGGTCGATGGAGTCGAAGACCGCGTTCGTGGGCCAAAGCGGCGGACCAGAGTCACCACGGCAGCGGGTCGCCGAAGCCGATGGCGGTAGCGTGTTGTCATAACCGAAGATTGTAGTGGGTAGCCAATACCGAGGGAGCCCCCGAGTCACTGAACCCGAGGTAGCAGCGGGTCACCGCAGTCGAAGACCGTATCGGGTCTCCACATCCGAAGACCGTGGCGGTCGTCAGATCATAGCGAGTTGATGCATCTACGGGTTGGTGTAGCCCCCGGGCGCATAGTCGCGCGGAGGACGGAGTCGAAGTAGCGGCGAGTCATCCGTGTAAGGGAGTTGACGCTGTGGTCGTCGAAGTAGTTGGTACAATAGCGATGAAGTAGGCCATGGCTAAGCAAAAATATACTTGCTTCTCCAGGATCAACACGTGCGTGTCTTATTGCCACGTCAGGTCGCAAAATAGTTTTTTTCTGTTACGTAGTCAGATTTTGCTGCTCCCTCCACTTTAAACATGTTGGTTAATGGATGTACGTCTCCGAGGTGGAGACCTATTTGAATTGAAGCCTGCCAATCGCCCTTTTTTTTGCTGGATGGAATTGATCTGTTTGATCTTTGGACTTGATCTGGTCAGAAGATATGCAGTCGTGTATGCGTACAATAGATGACGCTACGACCCGATTGAAAAATTTAACCGTGGCTTGCCTGATGCACACACGGGGCATGATTGAATAACTCAGTCGAGTCAGGATTCTGCTGCGCGAACCAGTTCTTCTGATTCTTCTGCGTTTGGTCGCTACTCCGCAAATTTCGATGAGACTTCGGTCGGATCCGTAGACGGAAAATCATCCTATGATCGATCCCAATTCTTTCCTTTTCTTTGTGCGTGAGCTAGAAAATTCACGGACGTGCGACGTAGCTGCTTTTTGTGTAACTTGACTTCACATACGTAGAATAGTACTGTTGGTCTAGAGATTTTTGACCGATCAATCCAGATCAAATACAAGACACAAAGAGATACTGCAGGTGTATTAGTCAGATCGATCTGGCCAGCATGAAATTCGTGCCAGCGTGATTACGGCTGCGATTTTTTACCAGCGGCGCCATGGTGGTGTGCGATGGACAAGTTGCGGTAGATCTTCGCGATATTGCCGATGCGATTGTATGTCTGATTCGCTGAATCGGCCGGCTGCCGTCTTGTCCATTATGATTTTTTCAGCTACCGACGAATACCTTGGAATTCTCGATCTTGTAGATCGGTTTAGCTGCGCTCGAGGGTGGCGACGATCTTCAACATGTGAGCACGTAGCATAGATTTCTTCTCATCTTGTGCGATACTGAAGTAGACTTTGATCTCCTGAGATCAGCGACTGATCGTAGATCGCTGGATTGATGGAGCCGACGAGATCGCAACATCAGCGCGCCCAGTTCCCACAGACGGCGCTAATTGACGATGGTTTAACTGATCAATGCCAATTATTATGGACTTAGGTTCGAGGAATTGGGATGCACTGGAAGTCTCGATCGGCTAGCAAGCAAGCACACAGGGACGCAAGGTTTACCCAGTTTCAGGCCTCGTAGAGGACCCTACTCCTGCTTGTGTGCTCTTAATTGATGATGATCCGAAGGATTACAAGGTCGCCGATGGCGGTGTTGCCCAGATTGGATCTGGCGTATGTGCATGCGAGAGATCGATGTCTAGATCTATTGTCTATTGTGGTGACGTGGGAGATCGTAGATCTATCTATTGGGGGAGTCGCGATTGAGATGTTACCTTCTCGTTGGACCCTCCTAGCCTTTATATATGGGGAGGCTAGGTCTCAGGTACCAATACGAGTTGGTTACAAGTTAGATTCAAACTCTAGTCTTGAGGTTTCCTTGTCTTGTGTGTTTGAGAGTCCGTGTCCATACGGACTCCATACCACTCGAACCGTCATAGACGTCATGGACCTTGGCAATTCGTCGAGTGGGCCTTCCGTCGAGCCGCGTCAGGTAGGCTGTAGTTGAGTGCCTGTTGGGCATACCCATGTCAGCTAGCGTAGGACGCGATCGTCAGGTCACCGCGAGGAGTGTTGGAGAAGGCGTGGCGTAGATAATTCGACCAGGACACCGCAAGGAGTGTTGGAGAAGGCGTGCACACCGTCCCGTCTAAACCCTGGACGAGACGAAGAAGGTCCTTAGTGAGGGTAGCCATGAACCAGAGAGAGATCTCAATATTTGCCCGCATCCAAGCATTTTTAGGGTCACGCGGCGCGCCGCCTAGCGTGACATGGTCCATGGCGTTGTACATGGTGAGGATGAATGTCATGATCTGACGCCAGTGGGAGAGGTTGGAACCAGCAGTATTGACGCGGAAGGAGATGTAGCACCCGATATGGAGGTCATGCATGGACATGGGTGAGGAAGGGAGGGCATGTGTAATGAGGGGTACTGAGAGAACGACGCTGGAGGAGCTGCTGGCGGCGGCAACGAACTGTGCCATTGGATCTTGAGAGAGAGGGGTAGGAGGCGCATGCGGCATAGGGGCGCCCTGCTGTAGTGGGGTTTGGGGATCGGTGTCAAGAGGGTTGAGGGGAGTAGCATCGCCGCTAGCGGCGGGCATGGTGGGACGGTGAGCTCCGATGTCGGCCATGGAGGAGGAGGAGAGGAACGAGACTTGCTCTGATACCAAGCTGAACAGATAGAGCACAATGCACACATGTATTGATCATCGATACTTTTACATATACAGAAGTGGTGCCGCACATTGTGCATGCAATACACAATATCAGGAGCTACCGCTAGTCTAGGGAGTTACAGCTATACACGTGACAGATACAACGGGAGTACTACAACATATATTCAACACAACAGACCCAACCAAGACGGCCCTCATCGCCAACAACTTTAGTCCCGCATAGGAACTCAAGCTTGTCGAATTCCTCCATAAGCGCTGGGAAATCTTTGCCTGGTGTCCAATGGACATGCCAGGAGTTCCCAGGAAATTCACCGAGCATGCACTCAACATGAATCCTGAAGCTAGGCCAGTCAAACAAACAATCCGACGACTGTCGGAGCCAAGGGCAAAATCGGTCGGAATGGAAGTCAACAGACTCCTCGATGCTAATTTCATATGCGAGGTCAAGGAAAGCACCTTGGTCGCAAACCCCGTGCTCTTTGCCAAAAAGTACATGGATATCCTGCGGATGTGCGTGGACTTCATCTCCCTGAACAAGCATTTCCCGAAGGACCACTTCTCGTTGCCACGGATCGACCAAATAATCGACTCCACCGCGGGATGCAAACGCCTCTGCTTCCTCGACGCCTACTCAGGCTGTAATCAAATTCGAATGAAGGAGGAGGAACAGGAAAAAATGGCGTTCGTCACGCCTTTCGGTGTCTTCTACTACACAACGATGCCTTTCGGGCTAGAAAAATGCAGGAGCCACCTATCAGCGGTGTATGCAGGCCTGTCTCAAGAACCAACTTGGTCGCAATATCCGAGTCTACGGCGACGAAATCGTCATCAAAACGAAGGAGGAAGCCTCGTTACTCGACGATCTCCGTGAGACCTTCAAGAACCTCGGCCGCTATCGGATCAACTTAAATACGAACAAATGCGCCTTCGGCATACCATCTGGTCAGCTGCTCGGGTATGTCATCTCCGCGAGAGGGATCAAGACAAACCCGAAGAAAATAAAGGCCATACTGGCCATGGAGAAGCCGAAGAACGTAAAAGGCGTCCAGCAGCTGGCTGGGCGAATCACAACGCTTAGTCGATTCATCAGTCGGATGGGCGAAAAGGCACTGCTTTTCTACCAACTTCTACGTAAGGCTGATAAATTCGAGTGGACAAACGACGCACAAGAAGCATTAGATGACCTCGGGCATCTACTGTTCACCTCGCCGGTGTTGGTGACACCTCATAAAAAGAGCCGCTACTGCTGTACATCTCCGCCACCAACCACGTGGTACAGCGCCCAGTCTACTACCTCAACGAGGTGCTCACGCCAACAAAACAGCGGTACCCGCATTATCAGAAGCTGGGATATGGCGTCTTCATGACAGCCAGGCGACTGCGCCACTACTTCTAGGAACACCCCATCGTGGTGGTTAACGATGCCCCACTTGGGCACATCCTCAACAACCCCGACGCCACTGGACGAGTCGTGCTTTGGGGGATAGAGCTGTCTCCGCGAGACATTACATACGACAAGCGTGACGCGAACAAGTCGCAAGTTCTCCCGGACTTCCTCGTGCACTGGATGGAAAACCAGCTCCACGACAAGCCAGATATGTCCTATCTATGGACAATGCACTTTGATGGGTCCAAGCGCAAGGAAGGAGCTGGCGCGGGTGTCATCCTAACATTGCCGCAAGGTGACAAGATGAGGTATGTTCTGCGAATGAAGTTCACCGCCTCCAACAACGAAGCTAAATACGAAGCCTTGCTCCACGGGATGCGGATGGCGAAAGCCTGCGGCGCCAAGCGACTCGTCATCTATGGCGACTCCAAACTGGTGGTCAACCAAACAATGAACGAGTGCGCTGCTCTGAGCGACAACATGATCGCCTACCATGACCTCTACGACACATTCGTCGGAGACTTCGACGGCTGCGAACTGCAACACATTGGCCGCGAAAGCAATTCGGAGGAAGACACACTTGCCAACATCGGCTCCACCTGTTCCCTAGTGTCACCTGGAGTATTTCTAGAGCGCATCTGCGAACGCTCCATCAAGCCCAAGGCGCCAGAGAAAAAGACAAGCACTCCAACAGACTCGGGGGCTACGACACCCAACAAGCCAATGACACTCGATGACATGGAGCCAGTCATAGGACTCGAAGGTCCCATGGAGGTCATTATGATCGAGCCATCCTAGAAGCAACCATATGTCACATACTTGCTCAGCAAAAGGTTGCCATATGACCCGACTGATGCACAACATATAGCGCGACGATCAAAGGCATTCGCCCTCATCAATGGCGAACTGTACAAGCGCATCATCACATGAGTTCTTCAGCAGTGCGTCTCCAACGGAGACGGCAGAGTACTCCTCCTTGACATACATGAAGGCACTTGCGGCCACCACGCTGGCAGTCACGCCCTTGTCGCCAAAGCTCTACGAGCGGCATTCCACTGGCCAATGGCCATGCGCGAAGCCAAGGACATAGTCCAGCGTTGCAATGCCTTCCAGCGATTCGCGGACAACCCGCATGCACCTGGCACAGAAATCAGGCCAATACCCGTGGCTTGGCCCTTTGCAGAATGGGGACTCGACATGGTCGGCAAGCTCCAGAGATCCTCGTGAGGAGGATACGTCTACCTCCTAGTCGCGGTCGAAAAATTCACCAAGTGGATAGAGGCCATGTCGGCGACAAACCAATCAGGAGCCAGCACCATCAAGTTCTTCGAGTCCATCATCTTCTGCTTCGGGGTGCCACATAGCATCATCACGGATAATGGGTAAAACTTCACCTCCAAGGAGTTCCAGGATTTCTGCGAAAACCTGGGAATCAACATTAGCTGTGCCTCGGTAGCACATCCCCAGACCAACGGTCAAGTCGAAAAGGCCAACGGCCTCGTCTGTGGCGGGATCAAGAAAAGGCTCATCCGACCACTCGAAAAAGCTGTCGGATGCTGGCCAGATGAGCTGCAATCAGTACTATGGAGCCTGCGCACAACTCCAAACAACGCCACATGCTCCACTCCGTTCTTCATGGTACACGGCGCCGAGGTGGTACTACCGCAGAGGTGCGCTACAAGGCCCCACAGGTAGTAGCATAGATCGAGGCAGAATCAACCCTCGCACTCAAAGACTCCATCGACCTCCTTGATTAAGCACGCGAGATTGCAGTGGAGAGATCCACGATCTACCAACAGAACCTCCACAACTACCACAGCAGAAGGCTATGCCCAAGATCTTTCGTGGAAGGAGACCTGGTCCTGTGACTGAAGCATCAAGGGCACCTCAATTTCGAGTCCCCTTGGGACAGACCCTATGTGATTACTGAAGTAATCCCAGGTGGTGCCTATCGCCTCAAAGACCTCAAGAACAGAGTCGCATACTCCAACCCCGAGAACGTCGCGCAGTTGTGCTGTTTCTACCCTTAAATGTTTTTACTTTACAAATAAGGCTATACAGCCAGGCTACTTAGCCACACATTGTACCTTGTGATATGTTGCGAATAAATAAAGCTAAGTACCCCAAACCCTATGTTTTTATGCTTTCCTTGCAATTATTTTACTCGGGGGCTCCGCCACCCTTTACATCTTGTTCCACGAACAACATAGTATCCTGAGTAGCTGACACACTACCAATCGAACCCTTGATAACACTAACCCAGCTGCAACGCACCTGACAGGTTGGCGAGGTGCTGAGATGAATATATGTCAGGCTGCAAAAAGGACATGTATCTTACAATACACTCGAAAAATATACAAGATAGCAAGCTCTTTACACATTAATGGGTATCAAACACACCCAGCACAATCATATGAACTTTACAACACATACATCTATATGTAGGATACAAACTACACTACTGCTGCAAAAGGAGAACATTTGTTTAATCTTCAAAGAAATCGACGATATCTTCAGCTGGCTGATCAATCGCCTGGTAGTGTGGGACCATGTTCCAGGTCATCCCTTTTGGCGGCAGCGGCGGCCCAGCGGCAATAGCCACGACATCCACATCTAGCCGATGCAATCGAATAAGTGCCAATGCAGCCTTGGCACCCACGACCAATTGCTAGCGCACGCACTCGCAGACTACGGCTGATATCTTGAAACTTCGCCAACAAAGCTACCAAGCTTGATTACACAGTGTCCAGGGGAAACATCACTTGGAAGATATGCCTAAGGCATGGCTGTGCTTTCTTCAAACACTGAAGCACTCATGAGGCACGATCCTACGGAGTCACCAGCACGACTGCGTGGTCATGATCCACCCAGAAGTAATCGCTAGCTTGCAACTTCTCCTGGGTCAGATTATGCAGGTGAATGGCAACCCGATCCCTCTCATCCTTCGGATGACGAGCGCTAACAACTACAAGAAGCAAGAGAATAGCATAAGACTGAGCATCGCCGCGAATGGCCAAAGAAAAGGAAAAGAAGATAGAGAGCTAACATTTAAATTACTCGTTCAACTGCGCAACTTCATTCAGGAGATACTTCTCGCGAGCGGTGGCCTTCTCGGCCTTCGACTTCCACACGTCTGCATTACCGCAGATAATGGGAAACTCTCGCTCCAATTGCTTCATGCGATCACACAGTCGTGCAAGCAATGACAACTCCTCCACCTTTGAACGTGGTCGTGCCGCGGTTTCATTAGTGGGAGGAGAGTCAGGAGGACCACTCGAAGGACCCTATTACAACCAAACAAGAGGCGAATAAGACCAACTATACATTAAGAAGGAGTGCATTCAAGTTCAGCAAAGTATCAAAAGGGGTACCCCCACAAAACAAGGTTCAGCAAAAGGAAAGCTAAACTATTGCATATAGCAGCTAAGGCACGATTTTATTTTTGGACTTCGACTTTGACTTCGGGGGCTTCCTCGAATCTGTGGCAGTCCCTGAAACCATAGACTTCCCAATGGTAGCCTTAGATGCTGCAGCCTTTGCCGCCTTTGCTTGCCGCAGCTCCTCAGGATATTTGGTGACTGTCTCAATGAGACGAGGCCCATACTTACTGCAACTACCGGCGAAGGGAGCGAACACTACCTGTTGGCCATCCGCATCGACATGCATCACCTCGGAGATCGCACCGAGGTCCAGCTCCATATCGTGGGCTTGTGCCATCGCGAGTGCCATTGTTGCGCCAACAGACTGCTGCGCGTTCTTGAAGTCCATTGGGACGCCTTCTATGAATGACTCCACCAAGCCATCAAGATTATCGATTAAACTGGCCTTGGGGACCATATCCTCTCGGAGGCGACTCAGCATGCCCTTGGCCTTTACAAGTGTGTCTTGGAGAGCGACACTGCGGTCCTCGACTACAGTCATGGTGCTGGCCAAGGCATCCATACGGGATAGCGCCTGGGCATCAAACCTCACGCTGGCAAAATCTGACGGATACACATATCAGCACAACATCATGAACTACAAGCACATTGGAAAACGCAAGTAAGACAGATTAATACCTGAGAGCGCTTTTGCAATCGAGAAAAGTTGTTCCACGAACAACTTCTCCCTCTCAGCGGTCGAAGAACGAAGATCTTCCTCGTGCCTTTGCGACTCCTTCAGAGCCTCGACTGCCTTGTCGTGTTTGTTCTCTGCCGTGGCAAGACCCTTATCGAGGGAGGCGACGAGACAAAGAAGCTCGTTATGCTCACCTGCAAAGGATATAAACATGGCAAGATCACTCGCCAATCTCTACACAATAGAATGGAGAGAAAAGTTTAAAACTAACCTTCAAAGGCACTGTGTCGGTTATCCAGAAAGGCATGCTATCGACCCAAGGAAAGGATCTTCTCAGTGAGGTGAGTGGAATTCTTCACGATAGACTATAATAAAAAGAGAAGCAATGTGATCATTAACACAAAATTCGAGTGTCAACGGCGTGAAGAAAACTCACGTGTTCCTCTAGGGACTCCAAAGATTCTTACAGAATCGACGTCCGGGCAACAACTTCATGCTCCCCATCATGGGGAGAGCTCGAAGAATGCGCGCCGAAGTGGGTCGCCACCGGAGGAGAAGGAGACCGCACTTCCACCTCCTTGTTGTTGGAGTCTGTGACTCCGGAATCCTTAACAAATTGGCAATCATCGGAAGACAATGACACTGTTTGACTACAAAGTACCCAACACCACTCCAGAAGGGGAAATCTTCAAGAAAGTCAAGACGAACTTGCAAAGATAAAGAATTACTTGTCAAAATTCTCGAGGTCAAAGGAATCTCCCGATGACTCCTTTGTCAACCTCAGCTTCTTCCTTGCGAGAGGAGCCATGGCACGCACGGGAACAACATCGATTGGCTCCTCCACAGCAGTAGAAGGATCCTCCAATGTAGACGGTGAGGAGGCATCCGAGCCCTCTCTACGGGAACGCTTGTGAGTCGCGTGATCACTGGACTCGGGGGCTTCCTGTTCCTCCCCAATAGGAACTGTGGAGCCCGACTCGTCCTCTTCCTCCACTTCGCGCGAGATAACTCCTTCAGGCTAAGGAGGCAAACTGGCAGCCAGCTTCCAGTCCTACAATTAGAATAAGCATCAGTATATCAAGCAACTAACAGGCAATCAAAAATCAAGAACACTTCATAGAAGAAATCCAGCTCAGGTGGAGGATTGCTGGCGCAGAATGGAGGAACGACCGAATCGCCTGGGAGATCCTCCTTGGTGGTGTACTTGGGCACCAGCCACAACCTTGTGTCTACTTCACCCAAAGTAGTACCCTCCGCATAAATGCGAGTGACATCGCCAGTACCAATCCAACGGTACATCGGATGCGGCCTTGCCTGCAAAGGCTGTACGCGGTGGCGCAACCACGTGCGAATGAGTTCAGCTCCACCTTCTTCCTTGCCTACGCGGCGTTCGAGGTCGCAGACACGCTGATACAACATCTCTATTTCCTCGAATTCGCCAGGCATCACGACATTCTTCCAGGATCGCCTCCTCTTACAGACCGCCACCGGATCGAAGGGCGCGAGTCCGTAGTGCTCTTCGTCGGCCTTCTGGTCACGGATGTAGACCCACTTGTCCCGCCACCCTTGGACAGACACGGTGAGCTTGATAGCGAAATAAGTGACATTGGAGTTGACGTGGATCCCGCAGCCTCCTACATCGTAGACTACTGAACCTGACCCCGACTAACGTTTGATCTTGAAGAGTTTTTTTAAAAGACTGAAGTGTGGCTCGATTCCGAGCTAGCACTCGCAGAGAGTGATGAAGCAGGCGATGTGGAGAATAGTGTTTGTCGACAGCTGGTGCAGCTAGAGCCTGTAGAAGCAAAGAAGATCCCTAACAAACAGATGCAGGGGAAGTGAGAGACCGCGAATGATGAACTCAAGGAACATCACTCGAAAACCTGCAGGAGGACTAGGGATTAACTATTTGCTGGGAACGTGAGAGTCGTCGAGGAAGCGCTCCATCTTGGCGCTGGGTGAAAAAATCCAATGGCTTGATGATGGATTGGTGCGATGACCCATTGCTGACGCAAGTACCCGCGGCCTTCTTCTTCCCCACCTCGGCGGCATCACTGGTGCCCTCGGTGGTGGTGCCCTTTTTCTTGGGCGCCACAATGGCAGCCGCAGATCCAGCGGCGTTGCCTCCCTTCTTCTTTCCCATCTTGCGTTGGCAGTGTGAGCGTAGGAAGCAGCTAGGGAAGGTGCGGAGTTTTTCCAGGGCCACAGAGGAGAGGTGAGCAATGGAACAGCAAGAACAGTAAAGGCGAAGATGTGCGAGCGAGAAGAAGATGTGGAAAAATTACCGCACGGTGAACCCCTACTTAACCTCACAGCAGATGCCATCCAACGGCCAGGAGAAAATCAATCCAGCACATGGCACACATCGATGTCGACGCGTGTCAAGGGTAACCCATGAACCGTTGCCCCACTCCACCCATTACGCACAAGAATCGAGGAGACACAGTTAAAGCAGAAGATTATGCATGCCTGGTGAAATCCAAGTCAGAGAGTAGGACCCACTACTCGTCATGTCCCGTCAAATCCACTCATGCGGGTAACTAAGGTCATCTCATCGTCAGCATTGACGTCATTAACTTCGGCAGGAGCAACTTTTTGACTACTTTAGTCCTAACTCGAGTCTTCGACTCAACCAAGCACTCAGGGGCTACTCCTAATAGGAGCGCTGGCCGTGCCCTCGAGGAATTCTTTTTCTAAGACATTAATGAACCCTTCACTCGAATCAACGATTCCATTGTGGACTTCAGGTTACTCCCATAGGGAGCGCTAAAAGCACATTCGACTGAAACAAGCAAAAAGAAGGCAGCAGTCGCAAAGTACTTATAGTCCCCACTCGAGTCTACAACTCGAATAGGCACTCGGGGGGTACTCCCATAGGGAGCGCTGGTTGCGCACCCTATGGTTTTTTCTTTCACATAACTACGTGTTGACTATGTCCACACACGAGAACAATGGCGATTCCACCTCATAACTTCCCTGCAAAGATACTGCGTCTCCTGGGTCACCCGAATCAGCTCCACGATGATAAAATTCGCATGCCGCATCTACGACGTGAAGGTAAGACCTGAATAAGGCCTAGCAACGCATTTGCTACGCTCTACCAGAAAATATTCGTGCCTACAAGTACGATGAAATACGCCTTGACGGACACGTCGAGTGCTCACACTGATATACTGGGATTTGAACTCTATAAGACCTCTGCGGCCTGAGTCGAAGTGCACCAGTACTTTTCCAAATTTGAGTCCAGGGACTCGAGTTTCAGTAGATTGTGTTGTTTTGCCCTAAGGCAGTTAACTGATCCCGATGCATCAGATGAATCAGGAACGTATATCAACAATACCTATGACATTAATCAAAACACTCGAAATATGCTCGGCTGTGCACTCGAAAGACTTCATAAAGTCTCCACTTCAATCTGCGATTCAACCGGACACTCGGGGGCTACTCACATGGGCATACCTTAGGTACTCGAGTTTGGCATATATGGTCTAGGTATGACAAAAACCCACGGCGTTACCAGGTCCCAATACAGGATTCGGGTGACTCATGGATAGTCCGATTGCTTGCAGCACAAGATGAAGCTTAAGATATAAAGTTTAAATGGACAAACCCTAATCTGTAACCGACTTGACCCACTACCTGAGACCTAGCCTATCTATATAAAGGCTAGGAGGGGGCAGCGAGGAGGACAATCACAACCCTAGTTTCCACAACCATCGCCAGATTGCATCTACGCACCCCCTGTAACTTTTGACTCCCTCAATAATTCCAAGAGCAGACAAGTACGAGTAGGGACCTCTACGAGGCCTGAACCTGGGTAAACCTTGCGTCCCTGTGTGCTTGTTTGCTAGCGTATTGATGCCTCCAGTGCTCCCTCCTTCTCCAAACCCAAGTCCAGAACAATGGGCATTGATGAGTTAATCCCTCGTCAGAGGGTATGCCGGAGGAGTGTTCCGGGTGTGAGCCCTTCTAGGAAGTGGTACACGGTCGCCCTCTAGGGTTTCCCTCACCCTCATCCATCTGGCAAGGTATTCGTAGGGAGGTTCTCCATCCCTTTGAACGCATCTGGCCAGATCGAGGATGGTGACTACACCGACAAAGTGTGACCTGCGCATCTCTAACGCTCGGGGAAGCCAAGCGGATTTGCAGGGTCCTTCCACCTTTATATCCTGCTTAGGGGTGGTTTGGGTGGGCCTTGAAATTTCCTGATCCGAGCCACCATACTCCAAGGAAATGTATGGCCCAAATCCTTGCGCGAACATGTCCTACAAATAGGCGGTCTGTGCGGGGCTTGACGAGTTTCCGCATTCCTCAGAGCTAGGACCTGAGTCGGTTTTGCCGATGAATATGTGGATGTATCCGAAGGGGATGACGGAATAACGCGTATGGTTCGTCTTTGCCGGCACCTAGAACTCATCTAGAGAGACAATTGGGATGTTGCCGGAGAAGAGAACGCATCCGATGGCTATGGTGTCGCTGATTCCTGCGAAGAGATTGGACCTCGCTCGGTGTAGAGCTTGAAGCGCCTCTTGCCCCACAGTGGGCGCCAACTGTCGTTGTATTGCCGACGAGTACGCCATGGAGGGGTCCTCACAGTGCGTGTTTAGAGATGTGGGGTAAAGCGGAGAGTTCGTGGGTACGAGGTAACACAACTTACCCAGGTTCAAGTCCCACAACGGTGGCAGAACTCTACTCCTGCTATAAATCAGTATTATGGCAATACGCCGAGTTACAGAGATAGGTTCACTGTGCGAGGTGTGGCACGTACCAATCTAAGAGTTTGTTCTTGTCTTCTGCCCTAAAGGCTCCCGTAGGCTGGCTTATAAAGGCGCCAAGACCTAGGGTTTCTAGGGAAAGATCCTTGCCGGAGAAGGTAAAGAATCCTACACTAATACGAACTAGTCTTCCATGTCTTGTACTCCAAGGCTCCGAGTATGTCGGTGACTCCTTCTTAGCCTTCCTTTATCCGGCACGGGCCTCCATTCTAGATCCGTCTAACTGGGCCACCCAGCAGGCCATAGGCCTTGCTACCAACTATGGGCCACCCGGGTTAGGCGGATTGGTGACATGCTATGAGGATATCCATTTAGCATATCCCCAACATAAACCCGTTATGCGCAAGTTTGCATTTGCACTTGTGAAAATTCTGCCTCCGGGCGTTAGCTTAAGTTTTCTGGTCTACATGTTTTCTGAAGTTTTTATGTGGATTTCGGAGTAGTGACTTCTCGGCACTCAAAGCCGGAAATTTTGCTCTTAGGTTCTTGATGGTGCTATTAAGCACCATCACCTGAGGGCATAGTTCTGTGCTACGAGTCTTCTGTCTCATGAAAGGTCAAGCATACGAACCAGAATAATGGATAAGACAATACTTGCTTAAAAAAATATACATATGCTGGAAATAGATAAGTAGGAGGAAACTTGAGTACAAGTTTTTCTGTCTTAGCAAAACATAAGTTTTTTCCGCATACACCTCGCAGAAATACATTTAATACAAACATTGTTTTTTATCGCTCTCCTATAGGGGTCTTCATGGTGGCATCATCAGGAGAGCCAGGACCAGAGAGCTCAACAAACTCGGAGGGAGATGGGCTAGATTCAGACGAGGCCATGTCTTCGTCAGGGATCTCGGCAGGCACAGAGACATCTGCATTGACCATGCTGCCAATACTGTTGTCGAAGCCAGAGAGGGAATTCCAAATAGCATCGCAATTAATCTCCCTCCCTTCCTCATCCAGCTTGGGAAAGCCAGAGGTCACCAGGGCGATGTCAGCATTGTGATAGTGTGCCTTGACCAAAGACAGGGACATCCTAGCACCAGCCCGGACACTAGCGCCCTTCTAGTCCTTCACCTTCTCAGGAGCTCGGCGCAGGATCTCCGCGTACTTGGCCGCTAAGTCTGCCGCCTTGATGTTAATCCCTAGAGGCTGGGCTGTCTCCTTGGCCTGGGCAATGGTGGTGCTGACGAAGTTGACGACAAGAATCATGCGTTCCTTGGGATCTGGAGCACCTTCACCCAAGTTGGCTAAGCAAATGGTAGTTGTGGTTTGCACAAGATACAAGGACCATGAGTACAAACAAATCGAATGATTATCCAAAGTGCAAAAATGACCAAGACGGAGAAAGGTTACCGAAGATGCTTGTCTCTGCTTGCTTGCATGTCTCTGCCAAGGCATCCCGCTCCTTCTGGACTGTCTTGTACACCTCTAGGTTCGTAGCATTTAGCTCTTTGGCGGCTTGGTTCTGCTCCTTGAGTTGCGCAATTTCTTCCTTCAGGCGCTGCATCTCGGTGTCAGTAGACTCTTGCAGGACCTTCATCATCGCCTCATGGACCTTGACGGCATCGGCTAGGTCCTTCTTCAAAATTTTGTTCTCATAATCGAGCTCCTGGATATGCTTTGATTGCTCGACGATGCTCTTGGCCTTGGTAATGGCTTCTGTAAGACGGAAATCAGAAAGTACTATGAGAAGACGGCAGAAATAAACCCATGAAGAAAAGCAAGGAGTTGTTACAAGAAATAGACTCTGGCTATTTTTGATCTGTTGCTTCAGGAAGGCTATTTTACCTTGTTCAAGGTCCATCTCCTTCCAAAAAGAAGCAAACCTCTCATTGGCCATGACTCTCCGTCTATTCTCATTCTTCAAACAAACAAGCATGTTTAGTTTCTCTAGAGCATCTAGTCGGAACTAAACAGTTTCAACTACACGCTCGGGGGCTACAGCACAAGTTTTTAGTTAAAAAGTATGCTATTCTTAGAGCATCTAGCCGGAATTCTTCTAAATATCCACCTAGACGCTCGAGGGCTATACTATGAAGTTCTACTCTTAAAGTTCTTTGGAGAACTCAGGCCAATAACCTTTATTTATCCGCCTAAGAGCTCAGGGGCTACAGAGGGATATACTATGCAAAATAAACAAAGTGAACCCAAAAGACTTACAATGGTAATGATCTTGAGATTGTTGGCTAGATTGGCATATGCGGTGTGGAATATGCCGGCATTGTTATAGACGACATCCGCCTGCGCAATGAGGTCATCTATCCATAATGTTGGAGGAGTTGCTGCTAAAGGAGACGTGGATGCCGGAGGCATGGATGATGCCCTAGCGGCCTGTTGCGTCTTCAAAACAGATGATGGCTCAGAGGCTCCCGCCTTAACCATTGCCTCCGCCTCCGCCTCTTCCATCACTTGTTTCCCTTTCTCAATGGCATCCTTAGCCGGAGCTTCAGCCACTTTGGAGGAAGTGCTCTCCTGCGTCGCTTTGCCGCTGGGAGCAACGTCTGCCTCGACAGATCCTGCGATATCAAGGATTGGATTGACATGTGTCTCCATGGCAGAGATCTCAGGGATGATGGGGGACGAAGGACCAGCGGGGCCAACAGAAGGCTTGGCGACAGGAGTAGGGGAGCTGTAGCGGGAGAGGGTTTGGCGGCCACATCTCTGGTGAGCATGTCACGGATAATTTTGACCCTCCAGCATCTCTGGAGGATCGCTTCAAACTAACACCGGCTTTCCTCCTAAAACATAGGAAGTGTAAGTACAAGAGTTAAACAAAGTTATGAGCTAAAAAGTACAAGCCAGAGAATGAAAACACTTACTCCACGGCAGGAGCCTTGGTGAGGAGAATGCCGGTGGATCGTCTAGAGACTCCACTCTCCGATTTATTCTTCTTCTTGGCCTCGGCAGCAGCATTAGAGGTGGAGCTCTTCCGCTTTCGCGCTGCCGGAGATGGATGATCCTTGGTGGTGTCGTCGTCGGACACCACTTGGATATCCTTCAGCTTGGGATCATAGACCTAGGTGGCCATCTGATCCACCACCAAGGTCGCCAGCTGGTATACAGAGGAGTGTTAGATGGACAACTTCAAGTCAAAAAAAACTTAGAGTATATAACAAGAAACAAAGGAAACAAAATCTACCTCTAGGCATGTGTCGCAATCGATCATGTCATAGGCGATCTTGAAGCCGTGCTTCCTGTCTTTCACCTTGACGATATCCTTAAGCCGGAACTTGACGGAGTCACTAGAGAAGTTATCCCATGAAATTCGCATGGGATCCCTCCTGTATTGAGTGTATTTACACATCAACTCGGCACGATGCTGCAGAGGCTGGATCCGCCTAACAAACTAGCACATGGCAAGATCCAAGCCTGTCAGACCTCCATCTACGAGCCATTCAATCCGCCTTCTGGCGTGCTTGGACTCGTCGTCGGAGGGAAGGGAGGCTGGGTTCCGCCATGCGGGCACCTCGGCTACGGCTCCATCGACGAAGTTGGGATAAGTCTCAAGATGGTCCGGCAGAGGAATATCTGGGCCATAGAAGTATGTGCGCTGCTAGTTCTTGCATGACTCATGACCTACGATGTCGGGGAAGCACCGGATAGGCCGAATCTTGAAGCTAATAGTTCTGCAGATCCGTAATTCGTCCTTGGACTCTACGGACTTTCTCTTGAGGGTAAAAAAGTACACGAACAGATCTAACCTAGGTTTAATGCCCAGGAATCCTTTGCATAAGGCTACGAAGTTGCTAAGAACTAAGATGTTGTTGGGAGAGAGATTGTGGGGGAGTAACCGGAAGTGCCGGAGAACGTCCAAGAAGAAGTCGGAGACTGGCAGGCTTATGCCTCGTACCAGCTGGGCCTTGAGGTACACCTTCTCCCTGGCTTGGGGAGAAGGAACCACCTTGCCGGCCGGTGCCGCCCGCTAGAACAACTCCTTCGCTACAGGGAGATACCCCTCGGTGTCTAGTTCCTGCAGATCTTCGACGGAGAGGTCAGAGCCCCTCCATACCACCTTGTGAGACTCGTTATCTTCTTCAGCAGCTTTTGGTGCCGCTCATTGTTAGTCGTTGCCAGCGGTTTCCACGACACTGATGATAGGGACAACCACCCCCTTTGGCGGGATAGTCACTCCCTGGGATGACTCTGAAGTAGCCTCAAGGGTCACCGCTGTCGAAGGAATGGATCTGCTGGAGGCCATTGCTATGAGGGAGTAGGAGAAGAGGAGGGCTCTGGCTAGGGTTTTCAAGGAGGAGCTCGAACGGATGCACGGCTAGAGGAAGACGAAGACGAGGAAGAGAATGCGCGTAAAAAGAAAATAAACTAACTGCGGTGAAAATATATAGACCCCGCGTCAAGATTCGTCCAAAGGGATCTAATGGATGGAGCATTGCCGACGTGGAAGTGAACATGCGCGATAATTTTGCCACGTCCTCCGCCTTTGCCGCTTCATCATTTCGGATTTCGTGTGTGTGAAAATAGCTGATGATTAATTCTCTATTTCTGTGAGTTTCGAGGTAGCGTAGGCTGTACTGTCAACACCCGGATTTTTAATCCCAGATGCCCTTATGCCATACCTCGCAATCCCAGGATTACCATTTCTGCGAGACATAACGGATTGGATATCAGAGTATATCATCCATTACAAACCATACATAAGCTTTTACACAAATAAGGATCTCATGATCCAGTCTTAATACAACAAGCAGTGGAAATAAAAGATAGCGTAGCGGTGGGGTCCATCTTCAGGGGCACAGGCAATACTGACGAAGGCAGATAGTCCTAGTTATCATAGCCATCCTGCTGACCATCCTCTTGATAATCTCCTTCATAGTTTAGCCATGATAATATCTAGGGACAAAAGCCATGAATACTCTTTAAGTACTCGCACACTACCACTAACAAGTAGTATAAATCTATTTAAAATGCTAGAGCTAGGTTTAACTATAAACTTAAGTTTGAAACCTAAGTTGAGTTCTGAAGCAAAGGAAGATAAAGTAAAGTTCTAGAATCACTTAAGTTGGGAAGCTATTATCATAAACACAACCCTGATGTGGTCAAGTCAAAGTTCATCATTCATTTCCAGTTATTTAGAAAACATCTTACAACGAAACAGTATGGCCATTCCAACTGTCCATAACCGCGGACGCGGCTATTTGAATAGTTTGGCACTCTGCAAAGGTGGTACACTTTCACCACAAGATCCGATACATCTATCAGGGATAACCCTAAACCATCATACTTAGTATGCAGATAATCAAACATAACCTTCCCTTTACACACCCTAGTATAAGCACCTCTCCTATGAGTATGGCCTCCCAACCATGACCATCAGTCATCTTGGGCACTGCATAGGTGGACAACATTGAGAGGTAGCCTCAGCTCAAACCTCTCCCATGAGGGAACTAATACTAATGCATATAAATTTCCAGCTAAGCCTTACCCAATTCAGGTAATGTGGTCGTACGATAAATTTGGAATGGTATCGCATCCAAATCCAACCATCAGTTTTAGAAAAGGGTTAAGGCTCATGCCTCATCATTTTCATCATCATAAACCAGTTGTGTTTCTCAACACATGTCAAAACATCTCAATAGAATGACTCATCATTCCAAGGTTTTCACACTTCCTTTTCACCAATTGTTCCCATCTAAAGTGACTCAAGTTTTTGATCTACTCTAAAAGACTAAGTTAAGAGTGTTCACTAAGGTGGAAGGATGGGATCAATCTCATGCCATAGAATGACATCTAAAGGTTTCTATGTAGGTCAAGTTTTATACTTTTTATGATACCTTCAAATCAAGTAAAGAAATTTGTATAAACTAAGGGGAGTAATACTTGTAAGTAAGACTTGGGGTACTAATAGTTGAAAAGGGTGTGATCAAAGCATGCCTAAAGCATCCTTGCTCATTCATCTAGCTTAATTCTAGCTTGCTAACAATAGCTTGCCTTGGTTGGTGTAGTGGTTGAAGTTTTCTTCTTCTTCTTCTTGGTAGCACTCCTCCTCCTCGTAAGCTTGGTCGGTACTATCTTCTATAACAATACATACGGAGTAGAAAATCACCAAACAATACTTAACTAGGCTAGATACCATTCTAAGACACACAATTAATGATCTATTATCATCACAAGCATCACAAGTTTAATTCAATAGTTTCTTTCTTTTTATTTTAGAAAAGTAATTTCTACTCATTGAAAAATTAACTAACATTTAATATTCACCACTTAAAACATGGGATCATGTTTACACATGTCATCACCACATATTCTAACATGTGGGAATGAGATTTAAGGGTTGGATCAATATCACTTTGGTTTAAGTTCATTATTTAATGATTTAAAGTGACTAGAAATGCCTATATAGCATTCTTTTGGTACTAGTCCAAAGTCACTGCATGTAAACCTCAATATTATTACATATTTAGATAGATATGATGAAATGTGATTTTTGAGAGTTGGAATCAACTCAAAATCTAACTTGGTTGATTTTATAAAAATGTTGCAAGTTGCAAAAGCTTCTGTCTTCTTATTTTCATTAGGAGAGATCTGTAACTCTAATTGAATTAAGTCCAACGGGCTTGGATAGATCATTTCAATACCTTTCAGACAAAATTAGTTTCATACAATTTGGATTTATAAACCTCTCTGAATTGATTTTTAAACTAGGGGACAGAAACTAGATTTAACTAAAAAGAAAAAATCCAGATTTGAATGGGTGGGCTAGCGCGGGAAAAGAAATGGGCCTGCCCAGTGGCGCTCCGCGGCGTGGGGCTCAGCTGACAGGGGGTCCCGCTTGTCAGCGGCACTTAAAACGCGAAACGGTATGCGCGTTGTGGGCCGTGCGATTAGAATAGGAATCTACGGCTGAGGGTCGTCATCGACGACGAACAGGTTGCCGGCGAGCTCGAACCCTAGCGGCTTGGTGGGGGTCTACTGGGGGCGTACCATGGATCCATCGGGGTCGGCGAGGGGGGAAAACGACGTGGAAGACGACGACGAGGCGAGGCACGATTGCGGCGAAGCTTGGGGTGGTCGCAATCAGCGGCTCCCTTCTCCTCCTGCCGCGGCTACTCCGGCTCCAATTCCGGTGAGCTACTGCTCCCTTTGCTCCGGTGAGAGGTGGGTGAGGTTCAGAGACGTGAGGGGAGTGGAATGGTGTGGAGAGAAGAGGATAGGGAGGGATCCTTTTATAGGCCCGACGGTGAGACCGAGCGAGATGGGCAAGCGACGGTGGCGACATGGCTACGGCGTGGTAGAGGCATGGCTGGGGATGGCAGTCGATGGGCGGGTCCCTGGCAGTGCTCTAGAACTTGAATGCGGCCGTAGGGGCGGTGGCATGTGGTCTGGGCAAGGTGGCGCTCTGAGAGGCAGAGGCGGCGGGTGTCCACGGCGAGCGGTGGCTGTGAGGCATTGGGCGGCCAGCGGGGATGTCTAGGGTGTTCTCCAGGTCGAGGCGAAGCGGCGGGTGCGGGCTGCTGCCAAGGGGCGGTCTGTGCGAGCGGGGACAGGGCACGCTCTGGGGGCGGCACTGGCATGGTGCGGTGGCACTAGGCGCGGCTTGTCCTCGGTGGTCCACTGCACGGCTGGGCTCGGGCAAGGGACAGGGGGTGGCGGTGAGGCGTGAGCTACCTCCAAGACATGGAGAGAGGGAGAGGGGCGGTCTGCTGCGGTGAGGGCAAGGTTGGCCGGCGAGAGGCGGCTCGGCATGGCATGGCCATGCCACTAGGGGCTAGGGGAGTGGGTGGTTAGACTCTGGTTAGATCAAGAGGGGACAGGAGAGATAAATGAAGATCAATTAGGGGTAAAACCCTGTAGTAAACAGTGAGCTAGGATTAGGGTGGAGATTATGCATGCCAAGTGTTTGATGAAATGGCCGCATGAAAGAAAGTTTTGAATTTTGGTTTCAAATTTATTGAGTGATCTCCACTAGTGATAGGTAGTCTCTGGTTGCAAGGGTTTTGAAAGTGGATCTCAAATAGATGGTTTTTGAAATAGGGGTGATCTATGCATATGCACTAGATTCAATTTTAAACTTTCATTTAAAATAGTTAACAGAATGTTTTTAGCAGATCCAAAGGTGGGCCTTGGTACCTCATTATGTGTACTAGCAAGGGGTGCAAAGATCAAGAATTATTTATGTTAAGCTTTGAGTACTAGGAATAGCCAAAGTAGGCATGGGAGTTAAATTTGCCAAAATGACCATTCATCCTTTTTAATTCTTTTTGATTTGATTTTCTTTAGGAAAAGTCTGGGAATGATGTAGATGATGTTTAAATCACCTAAGAAACATTTTACAAGCATTGGATCACTTAAACAAGGCACTTCAAATCAACTCCTATTTTAAATGCACACACATATGAATGCTTTCATATTTAATTTGGAAAAGTTTTTGTTAACCCTATTTTTGGATGATTTGATCTTGATAAGCTTGGATGGGTACTTCCCGATAGGTCAGGTCATTGTTGATTTCCACAGCTCTGTGATCGATGTTCTTGAAAACTTTCATCTTCTCAGGCACTTCCAAGCATTTGTGGAGTAACGAGATATGGAACACATTGTGGATGGCAGACATCTCTTCTGGTAGTTCCAGTTGATACGATACTTCTCCTCGACGGTTCAGAATCTTGAAAGGTCCGATATATCTGGGGGCTAACTTTCCCTTCAGACTAAAGCGTTGAGTTCCCTTCAATGGCGAAACCTTGAGATATACAATATATCCGACATTGAAAGTCAGTTCTCTCCTTCTCTTGTTGGCATAGCTCTTCTGTCTAGATTGGGCGGTCTTCAGGTGCTCACGGACTTTGTGAACTTTCTCTTCTGCTTCTCGGAGAATGACGGGTCCAAAGATCTGAGTCTCTCCTACTTGCGACCAATTCAAAGGGGTTCGACACTTTCTTCCGTATAGGAATTCAAATGGTGCCATCTGCAAACTAGCTTGATAACTATTGTTATATGAGAATTCTGTGAAAGGCAGGCAGTCTTCCCATTTTGATCCGTATTCCAACACACAAGCTCTAAGCATATCCTCTAGGATTTGGTTGACTCTCTCAGTTTGTCCATCTGTTTGCGGGTGATAAGCGGTACTGAAGTTCAACTTGGTTCCTAAACCTTCCTGAAGTTTCTGCCAAAATCTTGAAGTAAATTGGGTTCCTCGATCTGACATGATGGTCTTGGGGGTTCCATGCAGACTAACAATCCTAGCAATGTATAACTCTGCTAGCTTTGCACTCTGGTAGGTACTCTTGACAGGTATAAAATGGGCTACCTTGGATAGTCTATCAACTATGACCCAGATTGAGTCATTTCCCCAACTAGAAGTAGGCAAACCGGTGATAAAGTCCATTCCGACGGAATCCCATTTCCATTCCGGAATCTGCAATGGTTGCAACAATCCTGCAGGTCTCTGATGCTCTGCTTTGACTCTTTGACAGATGTCACATTTGGCGATGTAGCTTCCGATCTCTCTCTTCATCTTGTGCCACCAAAATTGCTCTTTCAAATCCTGATACATCTTTGTTCCTCCAGGGTGGATAGAATAAAGAGTATCATGAGCTTCCTTCATGATAATTTCCTTCAGCTCCGAATCTGCTAGCACACAGATACGTCCTTTGTACCACAGTACTCCTTCTTCGTCTTCGGTGAATCCAGGTACCTTTCCTGTACCAATACGACATTTGATTCCGTCGATACTGTCATTCCCCTTCTAGGCTTCCTTGATTTGGCTAATCAAAGTGGGTTGAAGTTCAATGCTAGCTAGGAATCCTTTGCTAACTAACTCAGTCCTAAACTTCTCCAACTCCTCATACAAACTTGGTTGCTTCTCTTTGATCATGGTGTTAAGCCTACACGACAATCTGCTAAGAGCATCCGCTACCACATTGGCTTTGCCGGAGTGATAGTGAATGTCAAGGTCATAATCCTTGATTAACTCTATCCATCTCCTTTGCCTCATATTCAGCTCCTTCTGAGTGAAAATATACTTTAAACTCTTATGATCTGAGTAAATCTCACAGCGATTTCCCATCAAATAATGACGCCATGTCTTCAATGCTAGAACCACGGCTGCTAGCTCAAGATCATGGGTCGGATAGCTCTGCTCATGCTGCTTCAGTTGTCGAGACAGATACGCGATGACTTTGCCTTCTTGCATCAATACACATCCTAGGCCAATCTTGGATGCATCACAATACACATCAAACGGCTTCTTGATGTCTGGCATGATCAAAATTCGGGCTGATATCAATCTCTTCTTCAGCTCCTGGAAACTGGCTTCACATTTGTCTGTCCATTCAAACTTCTTGTCCTTCTTCAACAATTGGGTCATTGGTCAGGCTATGCTCGAGAATCCTTCTACGAACTTGCGGTAATATCCCGCTAATCCGAGAAATGAACGAACTTGGGTTTGATTGGTTGGGGCTTCCCATTCTTCGACATCTTTGATTTTGGTGGGATCAACAAAGACTCCTCCGGCAGACACAATATGTCCTAGGATTCCTACTTCTTTCAGCCAAAACTCACACTTGCTGAACTTGGCATATAACTGATGCTCTCTCAGGGTTTCTAGAATGATTCTCAGACGTTGCTCATGCTCTTCTTCTGACTTGGAGTAGATAAGGATGTCGTCGATAAACACAACTACAAACTTATCTAGGAAATTCATAAAGATCTTATTCATGAGATTCATGAAATAAGCAGGGGCATTGGTTAATCCAAAAGACATAACCGTATACTCGTATAAACCATAGCGAGTAGTAAAGGCGGTCTTTGGAATATCCGTTGCACGAATCTTAAGTTGGTGATAACCAGTCCTAAGATCAATCTTTGAGAATACTTGGGTTCCAGTCAACTGATCAAATAGATCCTCTATCTTTGGCAACGGGTACTTTTTCTTGATGGTGACGTCATTCAACTTTCTGTAATCTATACACAGACGATTGCCTCCATCTTTATTGTCGACGAATAACACTGGTGATCTCCATGGCGATGCGCTTGGCTGAATCAAGCCTGTGGCTAACATGGCATCCAACTGCTTCTTTAGTTCCACTAACTCTGAGGGCTTCATGGTATAGGTTCTCTGGGCTATAGGTCCGGTTCCGGGGATTAGTTCGATAATGAACTCAATATCCCTATCCGGGGGCATACCTGGCAATTCATCTGGGAATAGGTTGGGGTATTCACAGACTACTCTGACTTGGTCAATGGTGGGCAGGGCTACACTCTTGTTGCACTTGAATTGACGGGGTAAGGTTTCAGAGATATGCTCTACCGTTACTCCAGAACTACTGGTCATGGTGATGGCTTTCTTAGCACAGTCTATCAGTCCTTTATGCCTTAACATCCAGTCCATACCTAGTACTACTTCCAATCCTTTGGTTCCAAGTACAATTAGGTTGGCATAAAAATCTATCTCGTGTATTTTGATAGGTACAACTTTGCAAATTTTTCTAGGTTTTGTTGTTGAACCGGGGATTTGAACTATAATGACATGATTCAGGTTGGTTGGGTGAATCTTACTAGTGCATACAAATTCTTCGGTGACAAATGAATGCGATGCTCCAGAATCAAACAATACTCTTGCTAAAGCTTAGTTGACAGAAAACATACCCAGAACTACATCTGGCGCTTCCTGGGCTTCTTCTGCATTCATGTGGAAGAGACGAACGTTGCGGTTGTGAGGGTTCCCTGGGGAAAATCTCCTTCCTGGTTGAACACGACGCTGCTGCTGAGTTGGGGCATTCACAGGGGCATTGGCAGCAGTCTTCTTGGGACACTCATTGGAGTAGTGACCCTTCACTCCACACTCAAAACAAGTGATCTGGGGCTTGTCCTTGACTGCGACAGGCACAACATTGCTCCCAGTTCTAGGCGCAGTGTTGTTTTTGCTGTTGTTTCTCTTGGGAGGGGCACAGTTGAAATTGTTGGCATTATCGGAGTTGTGATTGTTTCCCCCGGACTTCACATTACCTCCGCTATGGTTGGGGTAGCTTGGGCGAGAATTTGGGGGTCGGTTGTTCCTTGGTGCATATCCTGGTGAGGGGTTGGGACGGTACTTCTGGTGACTACTGGATCCAGACTACTGCATCATATGATGCTTGCGGTTGTCGTTTGCCTGGTTAATCTTCCCTTCCATCTGAATGGCAGAGTCGACTAGCTCTTCGAGATCATCGAAACGGATGTTGATGAGGACAGTCTGCATCTCATCATGCAATCCATTTAAGAGTCTCTCCTTCTTCTTGGACTCCGTGTTGATCTCATCCAGTGCATATCTGGCAAGTGACAAGAATCTGTCATGGTATTCCACCACAGTCATTCTTCCTTGCTTCCATTCGCGGAATTGATCTCACATCTTGTTGACAAGACCTTGCGGCACGTGGGTGCGGTTGAACTTAACCTTGAATGCTTCCCAGGTCATCACCTGGCCATGGTTCATATTGCGGATGCTATTCCACCAAGCTCTTGCATCTCCCGCCAGATAGTGGGTGGCAAAGAGAACTTTCTCATTCTCATCAACTCTGGCAACCTCTAAGTTGTTTTCCATGGTCTGTAACCAGTCATCAGCATCTAATGGGTTTTCAGATTGGTTAAAGATTGGGGGATTGGTGTTCTGAAAGTTTTTGAGTTTGGATCCTTGGTGATCCTGATTTCCATGTCCTTGGTTGTTGAGAGACATTTGGGCGATCTGCTGCAATGTTGCTAAGTTGGCTTGACGCTCGGCCATGCTTGCTTCACGGTCCGCGATGAGATTCTGCAAGATCTGCAGCATTGGGTCCTGCGACGAGCTGCTCCCTCCTTGGTTTCCACGAGTCATCTAAAGATTGAGATAGATATAGGGGTAAGAGGGAAATTCTAAGGTTCATGGTTTTGGTTTTTTCAAATCCAAAACTTTGAGTTAGACTCAGGTTTTTCAACTAACTTCATTTTCATTCATGGAAGCAAGCACACGATACAACACATACCACAACACTCAAAGGGGAAAACAGATGGTTTGAGGAACCATTCTGCAAGCTACGATACAATGAGATGATACATATCATGCTACGACAGTGCTTCTAGTGCATCTACTCATCGTCGATGAAGTCGGAGTCTTCATCCTCAGTGTAGAAGTCCATAGCATCGTTCTCCAGAAAGTCATCATCGTTGCTGAGGTAAGAATCCATATCTTCCTGGATGTCTTCACCCTCATCTTCTTCTTCCTTGGCGACAAGCTGAGCTTCCTGCTCCTTGACGGTCTTCTCGAGGTCGGCCACCTTCTTGCGAAGACGGGCGATGGTGCGATCCTTCTTTGCACGCTGGCAGCAAAGAGACTGGCGATCTTGGATGAGCAGTGTGAAAGTCTAGGCCTTCTGGTCGGTGATGGCACGGTTCTGGTTAGCTAACTCCATGGCATTGTCCAGTTCAGGTTGTCTGTCATGAAGCAAGAAATCAAGGTTCTCCACTTGACTCCTCAACTCTGGGTGACTTGGCATCTCCATCGGCATTCCCATGAAGTCACGTCTTGCATAGTGGGCAAAATGGGTTCCTTGGATCTTGTTGACGCTGAGGGCACATAGACGTGCGAGAGCTTCATGCATTGCCCTGGCTAATCCATCTAGCCAGTTGTTCTCTCTCACGGAGAACTGAATTCTCCCGGAAGTTGGTGCTTCGATGCTTCCTCGAAGATCCGCGGTGACTAGCCACTGTGGGTCTCCTCCTGGGGGTCCTGGAAGTTGAGCTCCAAAAACTCCGGATGTGGACGTCCTAGTAACTCCGACAGTGAATCCAGATCCCTCTCGAAGATCAGCTGACCTCCGTTTCCCAACTGGTAAAACTTGCTGAACTGAGTCTCCATCTACAAGAATTAAGTATGAGGAAGTTAGTGAAGTGATCAAGTGTGTCAAATTTTAAGTAGTAATGTAAGAATTTTGAGGAACATGAATCTTTGAGAAAGAATGAGTTCACAGGGGTAAGTGTGGAAATAGTTTTTCATAAATACTCACTTTGGTTTTTGAAGCTAAGTTTTTGGTTTGGACGTCCATTCTAACTAGGGTCTCCTATGGTCAGGATGGCTCTGATACCAACTTGTCAACACCCAGATTTTTAATCCCAGATGCCCATTATGCCATACCTCATAATCCCAGGATTACCATTTTTGCGACACAAAATGGATTGGATATCATAGTACATCACCCATTACAAACCATACATAAGGTTTTACACAAATAAGGATCTCATGATCCAGTCTTAATACAACAAGCAGCGGAAATAAAAGATAGCGTAGCGGTGGGGTCCATCTTCAGGGGCACAGGCAATGCTGACGAAGGCAGATAGTCCTAGTTATCATAGCCGTCCTGCTGACCATCCTCTTGATAATCTCGTTCATAGTCTGGCCATCATAATAGCCAGGGACAAAAGCCATGAGTACTCTTTAAGTACTCGCAAACTACCACTAACAAGTAGTATAAATCTAAGTTAAAGTGCTAGAGCTAGGTTTAACTATAAAGTTAAGTTTGAAACCTAAGTTGTGTTCTGAAGCAAAGGAAGATAAAGTAAAGTTGTAGAATCACTTAAGTTGGCAAGCTATTATCATAAACACAACCCCGTTGTGGTCAAGTCAAAGTTCATCATTCATTTCCAGTTATTTAGAAAACATCTGACAACGAAACAGTATGGCCATTCCAACTGTCCATAACCGCGGACGCGGCTATTCGAATAGTTTGACACTCTGCAGAGGTGGTACACTTTCACCACAAGATTCGATACATCTGTCAGGGATAACCCTAAATCATCATACTTAGTATGCAGATAATCAAACATAACTTTCCTTTTACACACCCTAGTATAAGTACCTCTCCTATGCGTATGGCCTCCCAACCATGACCATCGGTCATCTTGGGCACTACATAGGTGGAAAACATTGAGAGGTAGCCTCAGCTGAAACTTCTCCCGTGAGGGAACTAATATTAATGCATATAAATTTCCAGCTAAGCCTTACCCAATTCAGGTAATGTGGTTGTGCAGTAAATTTGGAATGGAATCGCATCCGAATCCAACGATCAGTTTTAGAAAAGGGTTAAGGCTCATGCCTCATCATTTTCATCATCATAAACCAGTTGTGTTTCTCAACACATGTCAAAACATCTCAATAGAATGACTCATCATTCCAAGGTTTTCACACTTCCTTTTCACCAATTGTTCCCATCTAAAGTGACTCAAGTTTTTGATCTACTCTAAAAGACTAAGTTAAGAGTGTTCACTAAGGTGGAAGGATGGGATCAATCTCATGCCATAGAATGACATCTAAAGGTTTCTAAGTAGGTCAAGTTTTATACTTTTTATGCTACCTTCAAATCAAGTAAAGAACTTTGTATAAACTAAGGGGAGTAAAACTTGTAAGTAAGACTTGGGGTACTAATAGTTAAAAAGGGTGTGATCAAAGCATGCCTAAAGCATCCTTGCTGATTCCTCTAGCTTAATTCTAGCTTGCTAACAATAGATTGCCTTGGTTGGTGCAGTGGTTGAAGTTTTCTTCTTCTTCTTGGTAGCACTCCTCCTCCTCGTAAGCTTGGTCGGTACTATCTTCTATAACAATACATACGGAGTAGACAATCACCAAACAATACTTAACTAGGCTAGATACCATTCTAAGACACACAATTGATGATCTATCATTATCACAAGCATCACAAGTTTAATTCAATAGTTTCTTTCTTTTTATTTTAGAAAAGTAATTTCTACTCATTGAAAAATTAACTAACATTTAATATTCACCACATAAAACATGGGATCATGTTGACACATGTCATCACCACATATTCTAACATGTGGGAATGAGATTTAAGGGTTGGATCAATATTACTTTGGTTTAAGTTCATTATTTAATGATTTAAAGTGACTAGAAATGCCTATATAGCATTCTTTTGGTACTAGTCGAAAGTCACTGCATGTAAACCTTAATATTATTACATATTTAGATAGGTATGATGAAATGTGATTTTTGAGAGTTGGAATCAACTCAAAAGCTAACTTGGTTGATTTTATAAAAATGTTGCAAGTTGCAAAAGCTTTTGTCTTCTTATTTTTGTTAGGAGAGATCCATAACTCTAATTGAATTAAATCCAACAGGCTTGGTTAGATCATTTCAATACCTTTCAGAACAAATTAGTTTCATGCAATTTGGATTTATAAAACTCTCTGAATTGATTTTTAAACTAGGGGACAGAAACTAGATTTAACTAAAAAGAAAAATCCAGATTTGAATGGGTGGGCTAGCGCGGGAAAAGAAATTGGCCGGCCCAGTGGCACTCCGCGGCGCAGGGCTCAGCTGACAGGGGGGTCCCGCTTGTCAGCGGCACTTAAAACGTGAAACGGTACGCGCGCTCTGGGCCGTGCGATTAGAATAGGAATCTACGGCTCAGGGTCGTCGTCGACGACGAACAGGTCGCCGGCAAGCTCGAACCCTAGAGGCTCGATGGGGGTCTACTGGGGGCGTACTAGGGCTCCAGCGGGGTCGGCGAGGCGGTCAAACGACGTGGAAGACGATGGCGAGGCGATGTGCGGTTGCGGCAGAGCTTGGGGTGGTCGCAATCAACAACTCCCTTCTCCTCCTGCCGCGGCTGCTCCGGCTCCAATTCCGGCGAGCTGCTGCTCCCTTTGCTCCGACAAGAGGTGGGTGAGGTTCAGAGAGGTGAGGGGAGTGGAATGGTGTGGAGAGAAGAGGCTGGGGAGGGCACCTTTTATAGGCCTGACGGTGAGACCGAGCGGGATGGGCAGGCGACGGTGGCGACATGGCAACGGCGGGGTAGAGGCATGGCTGGGGATGGAGGTCGATGGGCGGTTCCCTGGCGGTGCTCTAGAACTTGAATGCGGCCGTAGGGGCAGTGGCATGCGGTCTGGGCGAGGTGGCGCTCTGAGAGGCAGAGGCGGCAGTGTCCACGGCAAGCGGTGGCTGTGAGGCGTTGGGCGGCCAGCGGGGGTGTCTGGGTTGTTCTCCAGGTCTAGGCGGAGCGGCGGGCGCTTGCTGCTGCCAAGGGGCGATCTATGCGAGCGGGGACAGGGCGCGCTCTGGGGGCGGCACTGGCATGGTACGGTGGCACTGGGTGCGGCTTGTCCTCGGTGGTCCACTGCACGACTGGGCTCGGGCAAGGGACAGGGGGTAGCGGTGAGGCGTGAACTACCTCCTAGACATGGAGAGAGGGAGAGAGGCGGTCTGCTGCGGTGAGGGCAAGGTTGGCCGGCGAGAGGCGGCTCGGCATGGCATGGCCGTGCCACTAGGGGCTAGGGGAGTGGGTGGTTAGAATCTGGTTAGATCAAGAGCGGACAGGGGAGATAAATGAAGATCAATTGAGGGCAAAACCCTGTAGTAAACAGTGAGCTAGGATTAGAGTAGAGATTATGCATGCCAAGTGTTTGATGAAATGGCCGCATGAAAGAAAGTTTTGAATTTTGGTTTAAATTTTTTTGAGTGATCTCCACTAGTGATAGGTAGTCTCTGGTTGCAAGGGTTTTAAAAGTGGACCTCAAATAGATGGTTTTTGAAATAGGGGTGATCTATGCATATGCATTAGATTCAATTTTAAACTGTCATTTAAAATAGTTAACAGAATGTTTTTAGCAGATTCAAAGGTGGGCTTTGGTACCTCATTATATGTACTAGCAAGGGGTGCAAAGATCAAGAATTGTTTCTGTTAAGCCTTGAGTACTAGGAATAGCCAAAGTACGCATGGGAGTTAAATTTGCCAAAATGACCATTCCTCCTTTTTAATTCTTTTTGATTTGATTTTATTTTGGAAAACTCTGGGAATGATGTAGATGATGTTTAAATCACCTAAGAAACATTTTACAAGCATTGGATCACTTAAATAAGGAACTTCAAATTAACTCCTATTTTAAATGCACACACATATGAATGCTTTCATATTTAATTTGGAAAAGTTTTTGTTAACCCTATTTTTGGATTATTTGATCTTGATAAGCTTGGATGAATGTTTTGGGATGTTACATGTACCCTATGTCGTCTTCCTGACAGTTGTAGTGAAGTGTCACATCTGAAGATTTCATCAAAGATGGAGATTGTCCGACTCTGGAAACAAAGACTCAAGGAATCTCCGACTACATTGCGAAGCCGAAGAGGAATGCAGGGTTCTTTGGAGACCTTTGAGATATTGCTTGACAAATTGCTGGCATCACTTAGATGGGATATTCAAAGATTAGTGGGCAAGACGGTGCAAGATTTCAATGTCCTCCGGGGGCTACTGTTGGGGATATTCTAAATGGGTATCCTCATAGCATGTCACCAATCTACCTAAACCGGGTGACCCATAGTTGGTAGCAAGGTCTATGGCCTGCTGGACGTCCTAGTTAGACGAACCCATAAGGGAGGCCCATGTTGGATAAAGGAAGGCTATGCAGGAGTCACCGACATACTCGGAGCCTTGGAGTACAAGACACGGAAGACTAGTTCGTATAAGTGTAGGAATCTTTACCTTGTCCGACAGGGATCTTTCCCTGTAAACCCTAGGTCTTGGCGCCTTTATAAGCCGGCCTACGGGAGACTTTACGGCAGAAGAAAAGCACAACCTCTTAGATTGCTAGGTACAACATGAACACCTCGCACAACGAACCTATCTCTGTAACTCAGCGTATTGCCATTATAGTGATTTATAGTAGGAGTAGAGTTCCGCCACCGTTGTGGGACTTGAACCTGGGTAAGCTGTGTTACCTCGTACCCGCCAACTCTCCGCCTTACCCCACATCTCTAAACACGCACTATGAGGACCCCTCCATGGCGTACTCGTCGGCAATACCACGACACACTGACTCTAGGGACTCCATGTGTCAAACCATGGTCATAGAGATCAAAAACACATAGGACTGAAGCTTCCACATTGCATGTTGCACCAGTGTGACAGAAGTTGCATCACAGAATCCACTAGAGTGTTGTGGTCATGTATATCAATGTGGTTTTGGAATAGAACACATGCAAAGACACTAGGGGATTAATGTGGTTTAGGAAAAGAACACATGCAATGACACTAGGGGATCAATGTGGTTTAGGAAAAGAACACATGCAATGACTGTAGGGACTCCATGTGTCAAACCATGATCAGATAGACCAAAAACACATAGGAAAGGAGCTTCCACATTGCATGTTGCACCAATATGACAGAACTTGCATCACAGAATCCACTAGAGTGCGTGTGGTCATGTGGATCAATGTGGTTTTGGAAAAGAGAACATGCAATGACATTAGGGGATCAATGTTGTTTTGGAAAAGAACACTTGTAATGACTCTAGGGACTCCATGTGTCAAACCATGGTCACAGAGACCAAAAACACACAGGAAAGCAGCTTCCACATTGCATGATGCACTAGTGTGGCAGAAGTTGCATCACATAATCCACTAGATTGTGTGTGGTCATGTGGATCAATGAGGTTTTAGAAAATAATGCATGCAAAGACACTGGTGATCAATGTGGTTTAGTAAAAGAACACATGCAATGACACTAGGGGTTCAATGTGGTTTAGGAAAAGAACACATGCAATGACTCTAGGGAATGCATGTGTCAAACCATGGTCATAGAGACTAAAAACACATAGGAATGCAGCTTCCACATTGCATGTTGCACTAGTGTGACAGAAGTTGCATCACAGAATCCAGTAGAGTGTGTGTGGTCATGTGGATCAATGTTGGCTTTGGAAAAGAACACATGTAATGACACTAGGGGATCAATGTGGTTTAGTAAAAGAACACATGCAATGACTCTAGTGGATCAATGTTGTTTAGGAAAAGAACACATGCAAAGACTCTAGTGCATCAATGTGGTTTAGAAAAAGACATGGAATGACTCTAGGGACTCCATGTGTCAAACAACGGTCACAACGACATAAACGCATAGGAAAGCATCTTCCACATTGCATGATGCACTATTGTGGCAGAAGTTGCATCACAGAATCCACTAGAGTGTATGTGGTCATGTGGATCAATGTGGTTTTGGAAAACAACACATGAAATGACATTAGGGGGATCAATGTGGTTTAGGAAAGAACACATGCAATGACTCTAGTGGAATAATGTGGTTTAGGAAAACAACACATGCAATGACTCTAAGGACTCCATGTGTCAAACAATGGTCACAGACACCAAAAACGCATAGGAAAGCAGCTTCCACATTGCATGATGCACTAGTGTGGCAGAAGTTGCATCACAGAATCCACTAGAGTATTTGTGGTCATGTGAATCAATGTGGTTTTGTCAAAGAACACATGCAAAATTCTACGGACCCCATGTGTCAATCCATGGTGACATAAACCAAAAACACATTGGAAAGTAGCTTCCGCATCGCATGTTGCACTAGTGTGTCAGAAGTTTCATCACATAATCCAGTAGAGTGTATGTGGTAATGTGGATCAGTGTGGTTTTGGAAAACAACCCATGCAATGACACTAGGGGATCAATGTGGTTTAGGGAAAGAACACATGAAATGACTCTAGTGGATAAATGTGGTTAAGGAAAATAACACATGCAATAACTCTAGGGATTCCATGTGTCAAACCATGGTCACAGAGACCAAAAACACATTGGAAAGCAGCTTCCACATTGCATAATGCACTAGTGTGGTAGAAGTTGCATCACATAATCCACTAGATTGTGTGTGGACATGTGGATCAATGAGGTTTTGGAAAATAATGCATGCAAACACACTGATGATCAATGTGGTTTAGTAAAAGAACACATGCAATGACACTAGGGGATCAATGTGGTTTAGGAAAAGAACACATGCAATGACTCTAGGGAATCCATGTGTCAAACCATGGTCACAGAGACTAAAAACACATTGGAATGCAGCTTCCACATTGCATGTTGCACTAGTATGACATAAGTTGCATCACAGAATCCACTAGAGTGTATGTGGTCATGTGGATCAATGTGGTTTTGGAAAACAACACATGAAATGACACTAGGGGATCAATGTGGTTTAGGAAAGAACACATGCAATGACTCTAGTTGATCAATGTGGTTTAGGAAAAGAACACATGCAATGACTCTAGGGACTCCACGTGTCAAACAACGGTCACAAAGACCAAAACGAAAGGAGCTTCCACATTGCATGATGCACTAATGTGGCAGAAGTTCCATCACAGAATCCACTAGAGTGTTTGTGGTCATGTGGATCAATGTGGTTTTGGAAAAGAACACATGCAAATACTCTAGGGACCCCATGTGTCAATCCATGGTGACATAAACCAAAAACACATTGGAAAGCAGCTTCTGCATCACATGTTGCGCTAGTGTGACAGAAGTCGCATCACAGAATCCACTAGGGTGGGTGTGGTATGCAATGACACTAGGGGATCAATGTGGTTTAGGAAAAGAAAACATGAAATGACTCTAGTGGATCAATTTGGTTAAGGCAAAGAACACATACAATAACTATAGGGATTCCATGTGTCAAACCATGGTCAGAGAGACCAAAAACACATTGGAAAGCAGCTTCCACATTGCATGTTGCACTAGTGTGGCAGAAGTTCCATCACAGAATCCACTTGAGTGTGTGCAGTCACGTGCATCTGTGTGATTTTGGAAAAGAACACATGAAATGACACTAGTGGATCAATGTGGTTTAGGAAAGGAACACATGCACTGATTCTAGGGACTCCATGTGTCAAACCATGGTCAGAGAGACCAAGAACACATAGGAAAGTAGCTTCCACATTGCATGTTGCACCAGTGTGACAGAAGTTGCAGCACATAATCCATTGGAGTGTATGTGGTCATATGGATCAATGTGGTTTCTAAAAAGTATAGATGCAATGACTCTAGGGGCTCCATGTGTCAAACCATGGTCATAGAGACCAAAAAACGCATAGGAAAGCAGCTTACACATTGCATGATGCACTAGTGTGGCAGATGTTGCATCACAGAATCCACTAGAGTGTGTGTGGTCATGTGGATCAATGAGGTTTTGGAAAATTACGCATGCAAAGACACTAGGTGATAAATATGGTTTAGTAAAAGAACGCATGCAATCACACTAGGGGATCAATGTGGTTTAGGAAAAGAACACATGCAATGAATCTAGGGACTCCATGTCTCAAACCATGGTCACAGAGACTAAAAACACATAGGAATACTTCCACATTGCATGTTACACTAGTGTGACAGAAGTTGCATCACGGAATCCACTAGAGTGTGTGTGGTCATGTGGATCAATGTTGGCCTTGGAAAAGAACGCATGTAATGACACTAGGGGATTAATGTGGTTTAGAAAAAGAACACATACAATGACTCTAGTCAACCAATGTGGTTTAGGAATAGAACACATGCAATGACAGTAGGGACTCCATGTGTCAAACAACGGTCACAGAGATTAAAAACGCATAGGAAATCAGCTTCCACATTGCATGATGCACTGTGTGGCAGAAGTTTCATCACATAATCCAGTAGAGTGTATGTGGTCATGTGGATCAATGAGGTTTTGGAAAACAACACATGCAATGACACTAGGGGATCAATGTGGTTTAGGAAAAGAACACATGCAATAACTCTAGTGGATCAATGTGGTTTAGGAAAAGAACACATGCAATGACTCTAGGAACTCCATGTGTCAAACAACGGTCATAGAGACCAAAAACGCATAGGAAAGCATCTTCCACATTGCATGATGCACTAGTGTGGCAGAAGTTGCATCACATAATCCACAAGATTGTGTGTGGTCATGTGGATCAATGAGGTTTTGGAAAATAATGCATGCAAAGACACTGGTGATCAATGTGGTTTAGTAAAAGAACACATGCAATGACACTAGGGGATCAATTTGGTTTAGGAAAAGAACATATGCAATGACTCTAGGGAATCCATCTGTCAAACCATGGTCACAGAGACTAAAAACACATAGGAATGCAGCTTCCACATTGCATGTTGCACTAGTGTGACAGAAGTTGCATCACAGAATCTACTAGAGTGTGTGTGGTCATGTGGATCAATGTTGCCTTTGGAAAAGAACACATGTAATGACACTAGGGGATCAATGTGGTTTAGGAAAATAACACATGCAATGATTCTAGTGGATCAATATGCTTTAGGCAAAGAACACATGCAATGACTCTAGTGCATCAATGTGGTTTAGGAAAAGACATGCAATGACTCTAGGGACTCCATGTGTCAAACAACCGTCACAATGACATAAACGCATAGGAAAGCAGCTTCCACATTGCATGATGCACTAGTGTGGCAGAAGTTGCATCACAGAACCTACTAGAGTGTATGTGGTCATATGGATCAATGTGGTTTTGGAAAACAACACAGGCAATGCCACTAGGGGATAAATGTCGTTTAGGAAACAACACATGCAATGACTCTAGTGGATCAATGTGGTTTAGGAAAAGAACACATGCAATGTCTCTAGGGATTCCATGTGTCAAACAACGGTCACAGAGACCAAAAACGAAAGTAGCTTCCACATTGCATGATGCACTAGTGTGGCAGAAGTTGCATCACTGAATCCACTACAGTGTTTGTGGTCATATGGATCAATGTGGTTTTGGAAAAGAACACATGAAAATACTCTAGGGACCCCATGTGTCAATCCATGGTGACATAAACCAAAAACACATTGGAAAGCACCTTCCACATCGCATGTTGCACTAGTGTGACAAAAGTTGCATCACAGAATCCACTAGGGTGGGTGTGGTAATGTGGATCAGTGTGGTTTTGGAAAACAAAACATGCAATGACACTAGGGGATCAATGTGGTTTAGGAAAAGAACATATGAAATAACTCTAGTGGATCAATGTGGTTAAGGAAAAGAACACATGCAATAACTCTAGCAATTCCATGTGTCAAACCATGGTCACAGAGACCAAAAATACATTGGAAAGCAGCTTCCACATTGGATGTTGCACTAGTGTGGCAGAAGTTCCATCACAGAATCCACTTGAGTGTGTGCGGTCACATGCATCAATGTGATTTTGGAAAAGAACACATGAAATGACACTAGTGGATCAATCTGGTTTAGGAAAAGAACACATGCACTGACTCTAGGGACTCCATGTGTCAAACCATGGTCATAGAGACCAAAAACACATAGGAGTTGCATGTTGCACCAGTGTGACAGAAGTTGCAGCAAGAATCCATTGGAGTGTGTGTGGTCATGTGGATCAATGTGGTTTCGAAAAAGTATAGATGCAATGACTCTAGGGGCTCCATGTGTTAAACCATGGTCATAAATCAAAAACACATAGGAAAGCAGCTTACACATTGCATGATGCACTAGTGTGGCAGATGTTGCATCACAGAATCCACTAGAGTGTGTGTGGTCATTTGGATCAATGAGGTTTTGGAAAATAACGCATGCAAAGAAACTAGGGGATGAATATGGTTTAGTAAAAGAACACATGCAATGAATCTAGGGACTCCATGTGTCAAACCATGGTCACTAAGACTAAAAACACATAGGAATATAGCTTGCACATTGCATCTTACACTAGTGTGACAGAAGTTGCATCACAGAATCCACTAGAGTTTGTGTGGTCATGTGGATCAATGTTGGCCTTGGAAAAGAACACATGTAATGACACTAGGGGATCAATGTGGTTTAGGAAAAGAACACATACAATGACTCTAGTGGACCAATGTGGTTTTGTCAAAGAACACATGCAAAATTCTAGGGACCCCATGTGTCAATCCATGGTGACATAAACCAAAACACATTGGAAAGTAGCTTCCGCATCGCATGTTGCACTAGTGTGTCAGAAGTTTCATCACATAATCCAGTAGAGTGTATGTGGTAATGTGGATCAGTGTGGTTTTGGAAAACAACCCATGCAATGACACTAGGGGATCAATGTGGTTTAGGGAAAGAACACATGAAATGACTCTAGTGGATAAATGTGGTTAAGGAAAAGAACACATGCAATAACTCTAGGGATTCCATGTGTCAAACCATGGTCACAGAGACCAAAAACACATTGGAAAGCAGCTTCCACATTGCATAATGCACTAGTGTGGTAGAAGTTGCATCACATAATCCACTAGATTATGTGTGGACATGTGGATCAATGAGGTTTTGGAAAATAATGCATGCAAACACACTGATGATCAATGTGGTTTAGTAAAAGAACACATGCAATGACACTAGGGGATCAATGTGGTTTAGGAAAAGAACACATGCAATGACTCTAGGGAATCCATGTGTCAAACCATGGTCACAGAGACTAAAAACACATTGGAATGCAGCTTCCACATTGCATGTTGCACTAGTATGACATAAGTTGCATCACAGAATCCACTAGAGTGTATGTGGTCATGTGGATCAATGTGGTTTTGGAAAACAACACATGAAATGACACTAGGGGATCAATGTGGTTTAGGAAAGAACACATGCAATGACTCTAGTTGATCAATGTGGTTTAGGAAAAGAACACATGCAATGACTCTAGGGACTCCACGTGTCAAACAACGGTCACAAAGACCAAAATGAAAGGAGCTTCCACATTGCATGATGCACTAATGTGGCAGAAGTTCCATCACAGAATCCACTAGAGTGTTTGTGGTCATGTGGATCAATGTGGTTTTGGAAAAGAACACATGCAAATACTCTAGGGACCCCATGTGTCAATCCATGGTGACATAAACCAAAAACACATTGGAAAGCAGCTTCCGCATCACATGTTGCGCTAGTGTGACTGAAGTCGCATCACAGAATCCACTAGGGTGGGTGTGGTAATGTGAATCAGTGTGGTTTTGGAAAGCAACACATGCAATGACACTAGGGGATCAATGTGGTTTAGGAAAAGAAAACATGAAATGACTCTAGTGGATCAATTTGGTTAAGGCAAAGAACACATACAATAACTATAGGGATTCCATGTGTCAAACCATGGTCACAGAGACCAAAAACACATTGGAAAGCAGCTTCCACATTGCATGTTGCACTAGTGTGGCAGAAGTTCCATCACAGAATCCACTTGAGTGTGTGCAGTCACGTGCATCTGTGTGATTTTGGAAAAGAACACATGAAATGACACTAGTGGATCAATGTGGTTTAGGAAAGGAACACATGCACTGATTCTAGGGACTCCATGTGTCAAACCATGGTCAGAGAGACCAAGAACACATAGGAAAGTAGCTTCCACATTGCATGTTGCACCAGTGTGATAGAAGTTGCAGCACATAATCCATTGGAGTGTATGTGGTCATATGGATCAATGTGGTTTCTAAAAAGTATAGATGCAATGACTCTAAGGGCTCCATGTGTCAAACCATGGTCATAGAGACCAAAAAACGCATAGGAAAGCAGCTTACACATTGCATGATGCACTAGTGTGGCAGATGTTGCATCACAGAATCCACTAGAGTGTGTGTGGTCATGTGGATCAATGAGGTTTTGGAAAATTACGCATGCAAAGACACTAGGTGATAAATATGGTTTAGTAAAAGAACGCATGCAATCACACTAGGGGATCAATGTGGTTTAGGAAAAGAACACATGCAATGAATCTAGGGACTCCATGTGTCAAACCATGGTCATAGAGACTAAAAACACATAGGAATACTTCCACATTGCATGTTACACTAGTGTGACAGAAGTTGCATCACGGAATCCACTAGAGTGTGTGTGGTCATGTGGATCAATGTTGGCCTTGGAAAGAACGCATGTAATGACACTAGGGGATTAATGTGGTTTAGAAAAAGAACACATACAATGACTCTAGTCAACCAATGTGGTTTAGGAATAGAACACATGCAATGACAGTAGGGACTCCATGTGTCAAACAACGGTCACAGAGATTAAAAACGCATAGGAAATCAGCTTCCACATTGCATGATGCACTGTGTGGCAGAAGTTTCATCACATAATCCAGTAGAGTGTATGTGGTCATGTGGATCAATGAGGTTTTGGAAAACAACACATGCAATGACACTAGGGGATCAATGTGGTTTAGGAAAAGAACACATGCAATAACTCTAGTGGATCAATGTGGTTTAGGAAAAGAACACATGCAATGACTCTAGGAACTCCATGTGTCAAACAACGGTCATAGAGACCAAAAACGCATAGCAAAGCATCTTCCACATTGCATGATGCACTAGTGTGGCAGAAGTTGCATCACATAATCCACAAGATTGTGTGTGGTCATGTGGATCAATGAGGTTTTGGAAAATAATGCATGCAAAGACACTGGTGATCAATGTGGTTTAGTAAAAGAACACATGCAATGACACTAGGGGATCAATTTGGTTTAGGAAAAGAACATATGCAATGACTCTAGGGAATCCATCTGTCAAACCATGGTCACAAAGACTAAAAACACATAGGAATGCAGCTTCCACATTGCATGTTGCACTAGTGTGACAGAAGTTGCATCACAGAATCTACTAGAGTGTGTGTGGTCATGTGGATCAATGTTGCCTTTGGAAAAGAACACATGTAATGACACTAGGGGATCAATGTGGTTTAGGAAAATAACACATGCAATGATTCTAGTGGATCAATATGCTTTAGGCAAAGAACACATGCAATGACTCTAGTGCATGAATGTGGTTTAGGAAAAGACATGCAATGACTCTAGGGACTCCATGTGTCAAACAACCGTCACAATGACATAAACGCATAGGAAAGCAGCTTCCACATTGCATGATGCACTAGTGTGGCAGAAGTTGCATCACAGAACCTACTAGAGTGTATGTGGTCATATGGATCAATGTGGTTTTGGAAAACAACATAGGCAATGCCACTAGGGGATAAATGTCGTTTAGGAAACAACACATGCAATGACTCTAGTGGATCAATGTGGTTTAGGAAAAGAACACATGCAATGTCTCTAGGGATTCCATGTGTCAAACAACGGTCACAGAGACCAAAAACGAAAGTAGCTTCCACATTGCATGATGCACTAGTGTGGCAGAAGTTGCATCACTGAATCCACTACAGTGTTTGTGGTCATATGGATCAATGTGGTTTTGGAAAAGAACACATGAAAATACTCTAGGGACCCCATGTGTCAATCCATGGTGACATAAACCAAAAACACATTGGAAAGCAGCTTCCACATCGCATGTTGCACTAGTGTGACAGAAGTTGCATCACAGAATCCACTAGGGTGGGTGTGGTAACGTGGATCAGTGTGGTTTTGGAAAACAAAACATGCAATGACACTAGGGGATCAATGTGGTTTAGGAAAAGAACATATGAAATAACTCTAGTGGATCAATGTGGTTAAGGAAAAGAACACATGCAATAACTCTAGCAATTCCATGTGTCAAACCATGGTCACAGAGACCAAAAATACATTGGAAAGCAACTTCCACAATGGATGTTGCACTAGTGTGGCAGAAGTTCCATCACAGAATCGACTTGAGTGTGTGCGGTCACATGCATCAATGTGATTTTGGAAAAGAACACATGAAATGACACTAGTGGATCAATCTGGTTTAGGAAAAGAACACATGCACTAACTCTTGGGACTCCATGTGTCAAACCATGGTCATAGAGACCAAAAACACATAGGAGTTGCATGTTGCACCAGTGTGACAGAAGTTGCAACAAGAATCCATTGGAGTGTGTGTGGTCATGTGGATCAATGTGGTTTCGAAAAAGTATAGATGCAATGACTCTAGGGGCTCCATGTGTCAAACCATGGTCATAGATCAAAAACACATAGGAAAGTAGCTTACACATTGCATGATGCACTAGTGTGGCAGATGTTGCATCACAGAATCCACTAGAGTGTGTGTGGTCATTTGGATCAATGAGGTTTTGGAAAATAACGCATGCAAAGAAACTAGGGGATGAATATGGTTTAGTAAAAGAACACATGCAATGAATCTAGGGACTCCATGTGTCAAACCATGGTCACAAAGACTAAAAACACATAGGAATATAGCTTGCACATTGCATCTTACACTAGTGTGACAGAAGTTGCATCACAGAATCCACTAGAGTTTGTGTGGTCATGTGGATCCATGTTGGCCTTGGAAAAGAACACATGTAATGACACTAGGGGATCAATGTGGTTTAGGAAAAGAACACATACAATGACTCTAGTGGACCAATGTGGTATTGTCAAAGAACACATGCAAAATTCTAGGGACCCCATGTGTCAATCCATGGTGACATAAACCAAAAACACATTGGAAAGTAGCTTCCGCATCGCATGTTGCACTAGTGTGTCAGAAGTTTCATCACATAATCCAGTAGAGTGTATGTGGTAATGTGGATCAGTGTGGTTTTGGAAAACAACCCATGCAATGACACTAGGGGATCAATGTGGTTTAGGGAAAGAACACATGAAATGACTCTAGTGGATAAATGTGGTTAAGGAAAAGAACACATGCAATAACTCTAGGGATTCCATGTGTCAAACCATGGTCACAGAGACCAAAAACACATTGGAAAGCAGCTTCCACATTGCATAATGCACTAGTGTGGTAGAAGTTGCATCACATAATCCACTAGATTGTGTGTGGACATGTGGATCAATGAGGTTTTGGAAAATAATGCATGCAAACACACTGATGATCAATGTGGTTTAGTAAAAGAACACATGCAATGACACTAGGGGATCAATGTGGTTTAGGAAAAGAACACATGCAATGACTCTAGGGAATCCATGTGTCAAACCATGGTCACAGAGACTAAAAACACATTGGAATGCAGCTTCCACATTGCATGTTGCACTAGTATGACATAAGTTGCATCACAGAATCCACTAGAGTGTATGTGGTCATGTGGATCAATGTGGTTTTGGAAAACAACACATGAAATGACACTAGGGGATCAATGTGGTTTAGGAAAGAACACATGCAATGACTCTAGTTGATCAATGTGGTTTAGGAAAAGAACACATGCAATGACTCTAGGGACTCCACGTGTCAAACAACGGTCACAAAGACCAAAATGAAAGGAGCTTCCACATTGCATGATGCACTAATGTGGCAGAAGTTCCATCACAGAATCCACTAGAGTGTTTGTGGTCATGTGGATCAATGTGGTTTTGGAAAAGAACACATGCAAATACTCTAGGGACCCCATGTGTCAATCCATGGTGACATAAACCAAAAACACATTGGAAAGCAGCTTCCGCATCACATGTTGCGCTAGTGTGACAGAAGTCGCATCACAGAATCCACTAGGGTGGGTGTGGTAATGTGAATCAGTGTGGTTTTGGAAAGCAACACATGCAATGACACTAGGGGATCAATGTGGTTTAGGAAAAGAAAACATGAAATGACTCTAGTGGATCAATTTGGTTAAGGCAAAGAACACATACAATAACTATAGGGATTCCATGTGTCAAACCATGGTCACAGAGACCAAAAACACATTGGAAAGCAGCTTCCACATTGCATGTTGCACTAGTGTGGCAGAAGTTCCATCACAGAATCCACTTGAGTGTGTGCAGTCACGTGCATCTGTGTGATTTTGGAAAAGAACACATGAAATGACACTAGTGGATCAATGTGGTTTAGGAAAGGAACACATGCACTGATTCTAGGGACTCCATGTGTCAAACCATGGTCAGAGAGACCAAGAACACATAGAAAAGTAGCTTCCACATTGCATGTTGCACCAGTGTGACAGAAGTTGCAGCACATAATCCATTGGAGTGTATGTGGTCATATGGATCAATGTGGTTTCTAAAAAGTATAGATGCAATGACTCTAAGGGCTCCATGTGTCAAACCATGGTCATAGAGACCAAAAAACACATAGGAAAGCAGCTTACACATTGCATGATGCACTAGTGTGGCAGATGTTGCATCACAAAATCCACTAGAGTGTGTGTGGTCATGTGGATCAATGAGGTTTTGGAAAATTACGCATGCAAAGACACTAGGTGATAAATATGGTTTAGTAAAAGAACGCATGCAATCACACTAGGGGATCAATGTGGTTTAGGAAAAGAACACATGCAATGAATCTAGGGACTCCATGTGTCAAACCATGGTCACAGAGACTAAAAACACATAGGAATACTTCCACATTGCATGTTACACTAGTGTGACAGAAGTTGCATCACGGAATCCACTAGAGTGTGTGTGGTCATGTGGATCAATGTTGGCCTTGGAAAAGAACGCATGTAATGACACTAGGGGATTAATGTGGTTTAGAAAAAGAACACATACAATGACTCTAGTCAACCAATGTGGTTTAGGAATAGAACACATGCAATGATAGTAGGGACTCCATGTGTCAAACAACGGTCACAGAGATTAAAAACGCATAGGAAATCAGCTTCCACATTGCATGATGCACTGTGTGGCAGAAGTTTCATCACATAATCCAGTAGAGTGTATGTGGTCATGTGGATCAATGAGGTTTTGGAAAACAACACATGCAATGACACTAGGGGATCAATGTGGTTTAGGAAAAGAACACATGCAATAACTCTAGTGGATCAATGTGGTTTAGGAAAAGAACACATGCAATGACTCTAGGAACTCCATGTGTCAAACAACGGTCATAGAGACCAAAAACGCATAGGAAAGCATCTTCCACATTGCATGATGCACTAGTGTGGCAGAAGTTGCATCACATAATCCACAAGATTGTGTGTGGTCATGTGGATCAATGAGGTTTTGGAAAATAATGCATGCAAAGACACTGGTGATCAATGTGGTTTAGTAAAAGAACACATGCAATGACACTAGGGGATCAATTTGGTTTAGGAAAAGAACATATGCAATGACTCTAGGGAATCCATCTGTCAAACCATGGTCACAGAGACTAAAAACACATAGGAATGCAGCTTCCACATTGCATGTTGCACTAGTGTGACAGAAGTTGCATCACAGAATCTACTAGATTGTGTGTGGTCATGTGGATCAATGTTGCCTTTGGAAAAGAACACATGTAATGACACTAGGGGATCAATGTGGTTTAGGAAAATAACACATGCAATGATTCTAGTGGATCAATATGCTTTAGGCAAAGAACACATGCAATGACTCTAGTGCATCAATGTGGTTTAGGAAAAGACATGCAATGACTCTAGGGACTCCATGTGTCAAACAACCGTCACAATGACATAAACGCATAGGAAAGCAGCTTCCACATTGCATGATGCACTAGTGTGGCAGAAGTTGCATCACAGAACCTACTAGAGTGTATGTGGTCATATGGATCAATGTGGTTTTGGAAAACAACATAGGCAATGCCACTAGGGGATAAATGTCGTTTAGGAAACAACACATGCAATGACTCTAGTGGATCAATGTGGTTTAGGAAAAGAACACATGCAATGTCTCTAGGGATTCCATGTGTCAAACAACAGTCACAGTGACCAAAAACGAAAGTAGCTTCCACATTGCATGATGCACTAGTGTGGCAGAAGTTGCATCACTGAATCCACTACAGTGTTTGTGGTCATATGGATCAATGTGGTTTTGGAAAAGAACACATGAAAATACTCTAGGGACCCCATGTGTCAATCCATGGTGACATAAACCAAAAACACATTGGAAAGCAGCTTCCACATCGCATGTTGCACTAGTGTGACAGAAGTTGCATCACACAATCCACTAGGGTGGGTGTGGTAATGTGGATCAGTGTGGTTTTGGAGAACAAAACATGCAATGACACTAGGGGATCAATGTGGTTTAGGAAAAGAACATATGAAATAACTCTAGTGGATCAATGTGGTTAAGGAAAAGAACACATGCAATAACTCTAGCAATTCCATGTGTCAAACCATGGTCACAGAGACCAAAAATACATTGGAAAGCAGCTTCCACATTGGATGTTGCACTAGTGTGGCAGAAGTTCCATCACAGAATCCACTTGAGTGTGTGCGGTCACATGCATCAATGTGATTTTGGAAAAGAACACATGAAATGACACTAGTGGATCAATCTGGTTTAGGAAAAGAACACATGCACTGACTCTAGGGACTCCATGTGTCAAACCATGGTCATAGAGACCAAAAACACATAGGAGTTGCATGTTGCACCAGTGTGACAGAAGTTGCAGCAAGAATCCATTGGAGTGTGTGTGGTCATGTGGATCAATGTGGTTTCGAAAAATTATAGATGAAATGACTCTAGGGGCTCCATGTGTCAAACCATGGTCATAGATCAAAAACACATAGGAAAGCAGCTTACACATTGCATGATGCACTAGTGTGGCAGATGTTGCATCACAGAATCCACTAGAGTGTGTGTGGTCATTTGGATCAATGAGGTTTTGGAAAATAACGCATGCAAAGAAACTAGGGGATCAATATGGTTTAGTAAAAGAACACATGCAATGAATCTAGGGACTCCATGTGTCAAACCATGGTCACAAAGACTAAAAACACATAGGAATATAGCTTGCACATTGCATCTTACACTAGTGTGACAGAAGTTGCATCACAGAATCCACTAGAGTTTATGTGGTCATGTGGATCAATGTTGGCCTTGGAAAAGAACACATGTAATGACACTAGGGGATCAATGTGGTTTAGGAAAAGAACACATACAATGACTCTAGTGGACCAATGTGGTTTAGGAATAGAACACATGCAATGACTCTAGGGACTCCATGTGTCAAACAACGGTCACAGAGACCAAAAACGCATAGGAAAGCAGATTCCACATTGCATGATGCACTGTGTGGCAGAAGTTTCATCACATAATCCAGTACAGTGTATGTGGTCATGTGGATCAATGTGGTTTTGGAAAACAACACATGTAATAACACTAGGGGATCAATGTGGTTTAGGAAAAGAACACAAGCAATAACTCTAGTGGATCAATGTGGTTTAGGAAAAGAACACATGCAATGACTCTAGGAACTCCATGTGTCAAACAACGGTCATAGAGACCAAAAACACATAAGAAAGCATCTTCCACATTGCATGATGCACTAGTGTGGCAGAAGTTGCATCAAAGAATTCACTAGAGTGTATGTGGTCATCTGGCATATTGTGGTTTTGGAAAAGAACACATGCAATGACTCTAGGGACCCCATGTGTCGAACCATGGCCACATAGACCAAAAACACATTGGAAAGCAGCTTCCACATCGCATGTTGCAATAGTTTGACAGAAGTTGCATCATAGAATCCACTAGAGTGTGTGTGGTCATGTGCATGCATATGGTTTTGGAAAATAACACATGCAATGAAACTAGGGGATCAATGTGGTTTAGGAGAAGAATAGATGCAATGACTCTAATGGATCAATGTGGCTTAGGAAAAGAACACATGTAATAACTCTAGGGATTCCATGTGTCAAACCATGGTCACAGCCACCAAAAACACATCGGAAAGCAGCTTCCATATTGTATGTTGCACCAGTGTGACACAAGTTGCATCATAGAATCCACTTGAGTATGTGTGGTCATGTGGATCAATGTGGTTTTGTAAAAGAATGCATGCAATGACACTAGGGGATCAATGTTGTTTAGGAAAAGTACAGATGCAAAGACTCTAGGGGCTCCATGTGTCAAACCATGGTCATAGAGACCAAAAACACATAGGAAAGCAGCTTCCACATTCCATGATGCACTAGTGTGGCTGATGTTGCATCACAGAATCCACTAGAGTGTGTGTGGTCATGTGGATCAACGGGTTTTTGGAAAATAAGGAATGCAAAGACACTAGGGGATCAATGTGGTTTAGTAGAACAACACATGCAATCACACTAGGGGCTCAATGTGGTTTAGGACAAGAACACATGCAATGACTCTAGGGACTCCATGTGTCAAACCATGGTCATAGAGACTAAAAACACATAGGAATGCAGCTTCCACATTGCATGTTGCAGTAGTGTGACATAAGTTGCATCACAGAATCCACTAGAGTGTGTGTGGTCATGTGAATCAATGTTGGCTTTGGAGAAGAACGCATGTAATGACACTAGGGGATCAATGTGGTTTAGGAAAAGAACACATGGAATAACTCTAGTGGATCTATGTGGTTTAGGAAAAGAACACATGAAATGACTCTGGGGACTCCATTTGTTAAACAATAGTCACAAAGACCAAAAATGCATTGGAAAGCAGCTTCCACATTGAATGATGCACTAGTGTGGAAGAAGTTGTATCATAGAATCCACTAGAGTGTATCACTAGTAGAAAAGCCCCCCTTTGGTCCCGGTTCATAAGGGCCATTGGTCCCGATTTTTGAACCGGGACCAATCACTCGGGACCAATGTTGGTCCCGGTTCTGGCATGAACCGAGACCAATGCGTCTCCACGTGGCCCACCGTCGCGTGAGCTTGCAGTAGGACCTTTGGTTCCGGTTCGTGGCATGAACCAGGACAGAAGGTCTTTTCTATTTTTTTTCAAAAAAAAGATTTCCAAATTTTTTTGAATCTATGAATATTTGGACTTGTTAATCTCTCACCCGAAGCCTCTCAATCACACTTAGTTTTTGGTCAAATTCCAATATTTGGTTAAACTTCTCGGTCGGTCACCCATCCTCACATTACTATACCCCTAGCACGCTTAACATCTTGGTTCCTTCCCATCCCCCTTCCTATATACCACTTGTAACCTTATGTTTATACTATGCTATTAATGATAATAACCCATGCATCTTGTGAGTCACACATTCGTATAATTATAGTTACAAACATGATTTTAATGTACAAAAATGACTAAGTAATACTAATATAGAATAAATATAGAAATAAAATATGTTTTATTATTATTTTTGCATTAATTCATTTAATATGGCATAATTCATATTTTTAAATCCATAAATCGAAATTCCACGAATAATATGTCCATTATTATTAGAAAAATGTGAGGAATCCAAATATGTCATTTTTTTTATTTTTTTTGAATTGTTTTTAAAAAAATTAAAAATCTGAATTTTGACTCTTTTGGAATTTCCAAAATCTAAAAAAATTGCAAACGGCTACAGGCTGTTGTCATCGGTATCATAATTTTTTGCCGATAATTTTGATATATTATACGATTTTTCCTGACATCATATGCAGAAATGGCGGAGCAGGCGGTAGAGAATTTCCGAATTTTTTATCCTGGTTTATGTCCCAAACCGAGACTAAAGAGGGACCCTTTGGTCCCAGTTCGTGGCATGAACCGGGACCAATGCTCCGCTGACTATTGGTCCCGGTTCATGCCATGAACCGGGACCAATACCCCGAGATGAACCGGGACCGATGTCCTGGCGGCTTGAACCAGGATCGATGCCTGGCATTGGTCCCGATTTGGTATTCGAACCGGGATGAATGGCTTTGGGGGCTGATCCAAAGACCCCTTTTCTACTAGTGTATGTGGTCATGTGGATCAATGTGGTTTTGGAAAAGAACACATGCAATGACTGTAGGTACCCCATGTGTCAAACCATGGTCGCATAGATCAAAAACACATTGGAAAGCAGATTCCGCATCGCATGTTGTACCAGTGTGACAGAAGTTGCATCATAGAATCCACTGGACTGTGTGTGTTCATGTGGATCAATGTTGTTTTGGAAAAGAACGCTTGCAATAAAACTAGGGGATCAATGTTGTTTAGGAAAAGTACAGATGCAAAGACTCTAGGGGCTCCATGTGTCAAACCATGGTCATAGAGACCAAAAACACATAGGAAAGCAGCTTCCACATTGCATGATGCACTAGTGTGGCAGATGTTGCATCACAGAATCCACTAGAGTGTGTGTGGTCATGTCGATCAACGAGTTTTTGGAAAATAAGGCATGCAAAGACACTAGGGGATCAATGTGGTTTAGTAAAACAACACATGCAATGAAACTAGGGGATCAACATGGTTTAGGAAAAGAACACATGCATTGACTCTAGGGACTCCATCTGTCAAACCATGGTCACAGAGACTGAAAACACATAGGAATGCAGCTTCCACATTGCATGTTGCACTAGTGTGACAGAAGTTGCATCACAGAATCCACTAGAGTGTGTGTAGTTATGTGGATCAATGTTGTCTTTGGAGAAGAACGCATGTAATGACACTAAGGGATGAATGTGGTTTAGGAAAAGAACACATGCATTAACTCTAGTGGATCTATGTGGTTTAGAAAAAGAACACATGCAATGACTCTAGGGACTCCATCAGTCAAACAATGGTCACAGGGACCAAAAAGGCAGAGGAAAGCAGCTTCCACATTGCATGATGCACTATTGTGGCAGAAGTTGCATCACATAATCCACTAGAGTGTATGTGGTCATGTGGATCAATGTGGTTTTGGAAAACAACAAATGCAATGACACTAGGGGATCAATGTGGTTTAGGAAAGAACACATGCAATGACTCTAGTGGATCAATGTGGTTTAGGAAAAGAACACATGCAACAACTCTAGGCACTCCATGTGTCAAACAACAGTCAGATAGAACAAAAATGAATAGGAAAGCAGCTTCCACATTGCATGATGCACTAGTGTGGCAGAAGTTGCATCACAGAATCCACTAGAGTGTATGTGGTCATGTGGATCAATGTGGTTTTGGAAAAGAACAAATGCAATGACTCTAGGGACCCCATGTGTCAAACCGTGGTCGCATAGACCAAAAATACATTGGAAAGCAGCTTCCGCATCACATGTTGCACTACTGTGACAGAAGTTGCATCACAGAATCCACTAGAGTGGGTGTGGTCATGTGGATCAATGCGATTTAGTAAAACAAGACATGCAATCACACTAGGGGATCAATGTGGTTTAGGAAAATAACACATGCAATGACTCTAGGGGTCCATGTGTCAAACCATGGTCATAGAGACCAAAAACACATAGGAAAGTAGCTTCCTCATTGCATGATGCACTAGTACGACAGATGTTGCATCATATAATCCACTAGAGTGTGTGTGGTCATGTGGTCAACGAGGTTTTGGAAAATAACGCATGTAAAGACACTAGGGGATCAATGTCGTTTAGTAAAACAACACTTGCAATCACACTAGGGAATTTATGTGGTTTAGGAAAAGAACACATGCAATGACTCTAGGGACTCCATGTGTCAAACAATGGTCACAGAGACTAAAATTACATAGGAATGCAGCTTCCACATTACATGTTGCACTAGTGTCACAGAAGATGCATCACAGAATCCACTAGAGTGTCTGTGGTGATGTGGATCAATGTTGGCTTTGGAGAAGAACGCATGTAATGACACTAGGGGATGAATGTGGTTTAGGAAACGAACACATGCAATAACTCTAGTGGATTTATGTGGTTTAGGAAAAGAACACATGCAATGACTCTAGGGACTCCATATGTCAAACAATGGTTAGAGAGACCAAAAACACATAGGAAAGCAGCTTCCACATCGCATGATGCACTAGGGTTGCAGAAGTTGCATCATAGAATCCACTAGAGTGTATGTGGTCATGTGGATCAATTTGGTTTTGGAAAATGACACATGCAATGACACTAGGGGATCAATGTGGTTTAGGAAAGAACACATGCCATGACTCTAATGGATCAATGTGGTTTAGGAAAAGAACACATGCAATGACTCTAGGCACTCCATGTGTCAAACAACAGTCACAGAGATCAAAAATGCATAGGAAAGCAGCTTCCACATTGCATGATGCACTAGTGTGGCAGAAGTTGCATCACAAAATCCACTAGAGTGTATGTGGTCATGTGGATCAATGTGGTTTTGAAAAAAACACATGCAATGACTCTAGGGACCCCGTGTGTCAAACCATGGTTGCATAGACCAAAAACACATTGGACAGCAGCTTCCGCATCGCATTTTGCACTAGTGTGACAGAAGTTGCATCAGAGAATCCACTAGAGTGGGTGTGGTCATGTGGATCAATGTGGTTTCACATGCAATGATAGTAGGGGATCAATGTTGTTTAGGAAAAGTACAGATGCAATGACTCTAGGGGCTCCATATGTCAAACAAACCATGGTCATAGAGACCAAAAACACATAGGAGAGCAGCTTCCATATTGCATGATGCACTAGTACGACAGATGTTGCATCATAGAATCCACTAGAGTGTGTGGTCATGTGGATCAATGAGGTTTTGGAAAATAACGCATGTAAAGACACTAGGGGATCAATGTGGTTTAGTAAAACAACACATGCAATCACACTAGGGATCAATGTGGTTTAGGAAAAGAACACATGCAATGACTCTAGGGACTGCATATGTCAAACAACGGTCACAGAGACAAAAAGTGCATAGGAAAGCAGCTTCCACATTGCATGATGCACTAGTGTGGCAGAAGTTGCATCACAGAATCCACTAGAGTGTATGTGGTCATGTGGATCAATGTGGTTTTCGAAAACAACACATGCAATGACACAAGGGAATCAATGTGGTTTAGGAAAGAACACATGCAATGACTCTAGTTGATCAATGTGGTTTAGGAAAAGATCACATGCAATGACTCTAGGCACTCCATGTGTCAAACCATGGTCATAGAGACCAAAAATGCATAGGAAACCAGCTTCCACATGGCATGATGCACTAGTGTGGCAGAACTTGCATCATAGAATCCACTAGAGTGTATGTGGTCATCTGGATTAGTGTGGTTTTGGAAAAGAACACATGCAATGACTCTAGGGACCCCATGTGTCAAACCATGGTCTCATAGACCAAAAACACATTGGAAAGCAGCTTCCGCATCGCATGTTGCACTAGTGTGACAGAAGTTGCATCACAGAATCGACTAGAGTGTGTGTGGTCTTGTGGATCAATGTGGTTTAGGAATAGAACACATGCAATCACACTAGGGGATCAATGTGGTTGAGAAAAAGAACACATGCAATCACTCCAGTGGATCAATGTGGTTTAGGAAAACAACACATGCAATAACTCTAGGGATTCCATGTGTCAAACCATGGTCACAGAGACCAAAAACACATTGGAATGCAGCTTCCACATTGCATGTTGCACTAGTGTGGCAGAAGTTCCATCACAGAATCCACTGGAATGTGTGCGGTCATGTGGATCAATGTGATTTTGGAAAAGAACACATGAAATGACACTAGGTGATCAATTTGGTTTAGGAAAAGAACACATGCAATGACTCTAGGGAATCCATGTGTTAAAACATGGTCATTGAGGCCAAAAACACATAGGAAAGCAGCTTCCACATTGCATGTTGCACTAGTGTGACAGAAGTTGCATCACAGAATCCACTAGAGTGTGTGTGGTCATGTGGATCAATGTGGTTTTGGAAAAGAACACATGCAATGACACTAGGGGATCAATGTGGTTTAGGAAAAGTACAAATGCAATGACTCTAGGGTTCCATGTGTCAAACCATGGTCATAGAGACCAAAAACACATAGGAAATAAGATTCCACATTGCATGATGCACTAGTGTGGCAGATGTTGCATCACAGAATTTGTCGTTGTATTGGAAACGATAGTGCCTAAGAAGGCTAGATAGAGGTATGGGGACTATTAGGAAAGTACTCTACAACATCCGCATGCGGGATTGGCTACGAGCAAGTGTAGCTGAACACAGGAGGTACCTAGGTTCGGAGCCCTCATTGTGAGGTAAAACTCCTACTCCTATCGATCTGACTATGAATGGAATATAGAGTACACTTAATCCTCGAGCTTTATCAACTAGCTACCTCATAAATGCTCAACCCCTGCTATGAGAGCCTTGCCCCTCCTTATATAGGCAAGGGGCAACGATCTCACTGGCTAGACAGGCTAGCAGGTCCCACAGGCGGGCCCCGGTTGGCTGGTACATGCCGTGCAAGTCGTCGTGGGTACAGTGAACTCGGTAGTGTATGTCTTGTCGAAGGTACATGCCGTGCACTCGGTAGTGTATGTCTTGTCGAAGGTACATGCCGTGCAAGTCGTCGTGGGTACAGTGAACGTCGTGCGAGCCTGTCGTCAGCAACCGGCCACTGTGCCTGCGTCACCCGCAAATTTTTTGGGATGGTTCTCGTAGTGGTGTGTCTTGTCGCTGTAACAGGGCGTGCCGTGCACTGTGCAGTATGTCATCTTGTCTCTATCTTGATTGCGTCCGGCTACGCCCGTGTAGCCAGACCCGTGTCTCGCCGCCCTTCCTTATTCCAGCCACCAGCCGGCAACTAGAGCCACACGCCCGTGTCTGGCTAGGATCTGTTAGCCGGCCGTGATCCGTCTGCCCTTGTTCTTGTCTGCCTAGGCTACCCAGGGGTCATCCCTCCGACACTAGCCCCCGAGCACGTGTGGTGAAATGTGTACGTGCTCCCTCTTGTGTTGGAATTTTTTATCCGGCTGCAGGCTAACGGTTGCGCTGCCCATGACATCAGTGTTGATGTTGGCCACGTGCGCAAGCGCCATCATTGCACTGCCACGCACAGTGCTGTGTCCCATCGCACGTCGTGCACGGTCCCTGGGGAACTGCCGCTTGCCTCTTCGGTTTCCACCCTAGGATCCTTTGCACGCGCGGTGCTGGCATAGGGGATCTGTAGCCATTGGTGGGGGTGTGGCGTGACCCGGCGAGCGCCACGTGGCGACTATAAATACCACCCAGGGGACTAGTTCTCCCCCTTCCGCACTCTGGCTTCGCCATTTTCCCTGCATGCTCTGCCTGCTCCTACGCTGCCTCTGCCTATTCGCCGCCGGATTCGCCGCATCGGCTGTTTAGCATCGCCGGAGACATGGTCCCCCCGCCTCTTAGTGACCGCCACAACGGCCGACGAGGAGGTGATGGCGTCTGAGCACGGTGCCTGCTGCGGTTCGTCGGTGACGGAGGACTAATACGTCCATTTTGCATCACTATCCTATATCATAATTTACTGTTATTCATTGATATATTTCCTATTAAGAGATGATACTTATGTTATTTCATCTTTTTTTACATGGTTGATGACTTTTGGAGCATGGACCGCTGCCGTCAGGATTCTGATGGAAAAGGGGCTGTTTGGAGGCAAAATTCGCAAAGATCAGAAAATTTGGGAAAATACATGGAAAATTCTATTTTTCCAGAAGAGGAAGATTTCCAGAAGGAGGAGTGGAGATGGGCCACAGGGGGCCCACACCACCCCCTGGAGCGGGCAGCCCTAGGTCACGCGAGCAGGTGGTGTGGCCACCCTGGCCCACTCCAGGCTCTCCCCTCTGGCGTATATTATCACCATGAAACCCTAATTCCTAGGGAGCAACCACAGAAAGATTCCGCCGCCTCTGCAGGGCGGAAAACTACAGAGAGACAAAGATCTCTCCGGTAGACAGAATTCTACCAGGGGAAATCCTTCCCGGAGAGGGGAGATCGTCGCCATCAACACCACCATCAAGCTGGACTTCATCGGGATCATCATCATCACCACCACCATCACCACTCCATACCTCTATAACAATTGGGTTGAATCTTGCATAGTTCTTAGGGGAAACTTTCCCGGTGTTGATACTCCTTGTAGTTGATGCTATTTAGTGGAACCATTGAATTATTGTTATCTTCAGATTATTACATATCATTATATAATCTCTGATCTTGATCCATATGATTTCTTGTGAGTAGTTCGTTTAGTTTCTGAGGACATGGGAGAAGTCATGTTGTTAGTAGTGGAATTGTGTTGAGAAAGATTCAATGGTTTGATATTTAAGTTGTGGTGTATTTCTTCTAGTGGTGTCATGTGAACGTCGACTACATGACACTTCACCTATATGTTCCTAGGGGAATGCATTGTGTATTTGGCTACTAATCATAGGGGTTGCCGGAGTGATAGAAACCTGAACCCCCGTTAGGAAACCTTTGCACAAGGGATGCCAGGGTCTTAGAGTTTAAAGTTGTGGTTAGGTTTCTGCCTTAATTACTTTCTTGTACTTGCGGATGCTTGCAAGGGGTATAATCACAAGTATGTATTAGTCCTAGGAAGGTCAGTACATTAGCACAGGTTCACCCACACAACACTTAGCAAACTAAAGAAGATTAATCAACTATATGAAGCAAAAGCACTTGACGATATTCCCGTGTGTCCTCAAGAACGTTTGGTCATCTAAAGTAATATAACCAGCTTGTCCTTTGCTAAAGAAAGGATTGGTCCACTTGCTGCATTTATTCTTATTATCTTTTATTTACTCGCACTTTATTTACCTGCATTATTGAAAACCCCTAAAAATTCGTTTGCTAAGTATTTACAAAGAATTCCTACTCCAAGCCATTCGCCAACACCTTCTGCTCCTCGCTGGGTTCGACACTCTTACTTATCAAAAATACTGCGATACACCCCCTATACTTGTTGTGGGTCATCAAGACTATTTTGTGGCTCCGTTGCCGGGGAGTGAAGCGCTATTGGAGAGTGGAACTGGCAAAGGAAACTTCTACTGTGAGTATTGTTTACTTTTGTTAGTTGCTTTATTTTCAATATGGATAATTCGCTGAGTTTCTTATTTCGTAATGCTACTACCACTTCTAAGGTAGTAGATGAAGCACCACCTGCTGATAATGATACTTTTAAAATACCTACAAGAATTATTGATTGTGTCAGGGATAACTATTATGTTGGAGATGGAACTGTCCATCCCGGTGATCATTTGATCTGTATACACGAATTGTGCGGGTTGTTTAAGTGTGCAGGTATTACAACAGATCAAGTCAAGAAGAAATTATTCTCATTATCACTCAAAGGAAGAGCTGAGGAATGGTATAAGCTGCTGAAGAATGGTCAAGCTCTTGAATGGGAGGAAGTAGTAACTCTCTTTTATTCTAAATTTTATCCTCCTAGTGAGATTTATAAAGATCGGAATCAAATATACAACTTTTGGCCTCTTGGTGGAGAGAGTACAGATCAAGCTTGGGGGAGATTGAAATTACTAATGCTCAAATGTCCTATTCATGAGCTCCCCAACAATATTATTATCAATAACTTTTATGCAAGACTTTATCTTCACGATAAGGATTTATTAGATGCCTCTTGTGCTAGATCATTTACACGCATGGAAGAAGAAGCTAAATGGGATCTTCTAGACCGTATTCAAGACAATACTGAAGCATGGGAGAATGATAAAGGAAGAAAGTCAGGTATAAATTATGATTATGAATGCATTGAATCTTTTATGGGAACTGATGACTTTCAAAATATTAAACATGCTTATGGTTTAGACTCTCAAGCTATTCCAACTTATTTTAAGGCTTTTGCTTCCTATATTGAAGTTCCTAAAACAAAGTGGAATAAGTATCATGCACCTTATAAAGACATTGTTAGTAGTGTTCATGTAAGAAATACTAAAGTTTATACTGCTAATCATGTTTTACCTGAACCTTACATTGAGAAAATACCTTTCCTAGTTATAACGGAACATTCTATGATAGCTAGTACGGTTAATGAAAGTACAAATAAAGCTGTTGAACATAATAAACAAATGGATGATGAACCTATAATAGAAAATGTGAAAGACTTTGTCACTAAATATGTAGAAGATGGACACACTGTCCTCTATAAGGATACTTCTAATATTGTTTCACAAAGTAGTGTTATGAGAACTAGTGTCCCTGTGTTTTCTGTTAGGATAAGTGATCATTGCTACAGTGGTTATTGTGAAATTTATATTATTAAATTTATGCATGATACTGAAGTCTATTATGAGAGAGGGAAGACGGTTCTAATGCATCTCAATAATATTATATTTCCTCGCTTTATGCTAAAAGTCTTTATGTTGCATTTGTTTTGCCTTCCTATGCTAGTAGCCTCTGGTTTCAACAATTTATTTTCTTAAAAATTCCATTGCATAGAAAGTGGGTTAGACTTAAACATGTGTATTGTTGCTTCTTGATGCTCTCTTTCACATCAATTCATATTCTTATGTGAGCATCATTAAAATTATCATGCCCATCTTAGTGGCTATAAAGAAAGAGCTTTTTGGGAGACAACCCAATATATTTTTGCTTTCGGTTTGTTTTTGTTTCTTTGAGTCTTGGAAGTTATTACTTCGGTAATAACCTCTCCTTATCCTTTTTGTTTGGTTTTTGTGTCAAGATCAACCTCTAATGAGAGAAAAGTAAGTTTTGGGGAAGTTGTTGTCCCGAAACAGATATTTTTGCTTCACCGTAAAAATTCGTGAGAGATCTCTGTATGTCGGATGGAGCTGTAATTTTTTGTGCTTCTTCCCCAGGTTGTTATTTAACTTTCGTAGGTTTGCACTTTTTGATTTGAGCAATAGAAGATTTTCGAAAAAATTGATCTTTCTCTGCTAGTCTGTTTTGATAGATTTTTGCCACTCTTGCATTTGCCTCTTACATTGATTTCCTTTTTGAATTCTTTGGGTTTTCGGAAGGAGTTGCTACAGTAGCTCATGTTTTGATGGATTTCAGTTGAAATTGAACTTAAAAGGTTTATTACCTCGCTTATACTAATGCTGCTAATGAGAATTGTGTGAAAGAAATTTCCAGGTTATTGGAGAAAATGGTGTAATAAGATAGTGAAAGGTTTCATGACTCAAGCAATATGTGTATGAAGATTAAGATATTGATGTTATTCACGCGGTGACTCCGAAAGAATCTACTAAATGCCAAGTTCAGAGACCTGTAGAGTCCGTTTTCGAATAGGTAACAGTTCTGGTAAGAAAAGTTCCGCGAAAAATTTGTCCAGTTATATTTTTGCAGTTTTTATCTAACAAGGAAAGCAACGAAGCAAAAGAAGGATGGAAACGGAGCCAGGGTGGCTCACACCACCCCCTGGCCGTGCCAGCAGGTGGTGTGGCCACCTCGGACTCCGTCTCCGACCTGTTTTCTCCTAGTACCTTTCCTTTTGTTGTAAAAACCCGTAATATATAATGCCTCGGATCCCCCGAGGTTTGTATATCGTGTTCTCATCGTGTTTTCCTTTTGATCTATTTCGGATAGGTAGAATCTCAGTTTTGGAGCCACAATGTCCTCCTCTGGATCAGCCAAGGAAGATCCCTCCGTGGACATCATCAACCCGTACATGGCGAGTTGAAGATTCATCCCAAGGAGTTGTTGCTCGAAGATGGGAAGGTATGGATAAAAGAGGTTTATGGCCCTAAAGGTGAAGGAAATCTGGAGGACGGGATGGAAGCATTGGAGCAAGAAGTCTTTAGGTACAGGAAGATGGCGGAACGCGAAGTGGATATCATCCATAAGATTTGTTCCGAACTCATCGCCGAGCACCAAAAGGAGACTGCTGAGCTTAAGGATGAAATTCTCTCACTACACCAAACGAACAACCAACTGCAAGCACAGCTCTACGACATGCAAAACCAAACCTGTGAGTATGAGGTTAGGTTTAAACGCATAAGTGCTGCTGCTAGTTTCAGGATGATGGAGACAAGGATGTCTTTTGTTGATGGGGAGCCCTTACCTTGGAAGTCGGACAATGATGAGAGAACACCACCATCACCGAAGGAGTAATTCGTCATCAGGTTTTGGCATCCCCTTGGTTTGTTCCAAGCTTGGGGGAGTGCCGCGGTATCACATCACTATCTTCTATCTTTTTACCTTTTTAGTAGAGTCATATCATGAATAGAGAAGTTATCATGTAGGATGGTTTGCATTATGGAAGTGTCCCCCCTCTCGTTAGATATCTATGTATCCCTTGGTGTGAGTTGCCGTTATGGAATATTAATGAGAAGTTCTATCATTTACTCTTTTGCATATCTTATATTAGTTTTCAATTCATGATTATATGATTGATCTTGTTGTTAGTATTGGTATCACTTTGGGATCATTGAGTTAATTTAGTTGGTTTTGGCAAACCTGGCTCGATCAGTAGCAAAACTATTTTGAGAATTGAATGAAAAGGATAAAAGTACTCTTAAAGAAATATAACTTCATCATCATCTTTCTTGAGTTGCTCATAAGTTTAGTATTCTCTAGTTAAGATCTTTTGTGCTTCCAAGGAAGATTGCATGTTTGTTTTTATCAATTGTATGTTTGTTTGTTTCCTTCAACTCTTATGCTTGCTACCCAGCCTTGCTAGCCAAAAACCTGTACTGAGAGGGAATGCTTCTCGTGCATCCAATCCTTAAACCAAAACCTATGCGATTTGTGTCAACCATACCTACCTACTAGCATTATTGCTATTCCAAGTAAATTCATGTTTTTATCTACCTTCCAAATTAAACTTGTTATGTGAAAATTAGTGATTAAAGCTCTCACGAACTTGAAGGCACACTTTACTTTCTTGCACTTAATAAACTCGAACCATTGTGCCCATCTATGTTGCGTATATGCTTGCGCTTTGTAAGTTGTGAATTAGCAGAACCATGTTGTCATGGGGAACGCTTTCAACATTGCACTTGTACATTATACCTAGTTGATATCATGCTCTTTTGTTTACGGATGTCGTCGGTGTGAAATGAAAGGGGAGCTTATAAGTCCATGGAGTTATGTATGTTTGTTAGAGAAACGCCTGGGCCGCTGGTCTAATCCATGCCTAATCATGGTGGAAACCTGCAGCGTAACCATAATGAGCAATCTATAAAGCATACTTCTTATAAAAAAAAGAGATAGAGATTGAAAAAAAAGAGATGAGAAAATAGGAAAGAGAGAAAAAAGAACCATTTTCCCATGGTAAATAAGAAGATTGATACACATATACTTACTATTACAAAAACTTATCGGTAACTAAACTTGAGTAGCATGAGGAGCGGCCCTCGTATTCAAGGGACATGAGATTTTCAACTTACAACTTGTCAAGCATATCCTCATATTTGATCACTTTAACCTTAATCACCTAAAGATGCCTATGGTAGGGGCAATGAGATCTGAAAGCTAATAAGTACCATAATTTTTGGAAGCTCTTTATCCAACTTGAAATCCCTGCTTCCCTCTGCGAAGGGCCTATCTTTTACTTTTTAGTTGAGTCAGTAAACCTATTCCCTTCTACCTCTGCAAGTATTTTGAGTTGTTGTGTTTCATTCATTCATATGATGATTTATTCAATCATGTTTCTTATGTTCCTTGTTTTGCAAATTTGTTCTTATCTTAGTGTTTATTACTTTGAAAGCTATTATTGAAAACCCTCTATGTTTGAACTCCTGTAAGTTGTCAACTATTCTTCGATGAAGAGCTAAGTTTGCCATTACCAATTGTTATTTACTTTATTTATCTTTACTTGTGTTTCCTTTACTTATTGCAAGTTAAGGTATATAATGGTGAGTTGTCTTCTATTATGATTTGTTTATTGATGAATGTGATGCTTCTTGTCCATATTCTTTTATCGACTCTTCACTCCATAAACATGAGGTCATGTTTATTGAGCTCAGTTTTCGCTTGGGGACAAGTGAAGTCTAAGCTTGGGGGGAGTTGATACGACCATTTTGCATCACTATTCTATATCATAATTTACTGTTATCCATTGATCTATTTCATATTAAGAGATGATACTTATGTTATTTCATCTGTTTTTGCATGGTTGATGACTTTTGGAGCATGGACCGCTGCCGTCAGGATTCTGATGGAAAAGGGGCTGTTTGGAGGCAAAATTCGCGAAGATCAGAAAATCTGGGAAAATACATGGAAAATTCTATTTTTCCAGAAGACGAAGATTGCCAAAAGGAGGAGTGGAGATGGGCCACAGGGGGCCCACACCACCCCCTGGAGCGGGCAGCCCTAGGTCGCGCCAGCAGGTGGTGTGGCCACCCTGGCCCACTCCAGGCTCTCCACTCTGGCGTATATTATCACCACTGAGCCCTAGGTCACGCCAGCAGGTGGTGTGGCCACCCTAGCCCACTCCAGGCTCTCCCCTCTGGTGTATATTATCACCACTGAACCCTAATTCCTAGGGAGCGACCACAGAAAGATTATGAATCTTTCTGTGGTCGCTCCCTAGGAATTAGGGTTCAGTGGTGATAATATATGCCAGAGGGGAGAGCCTGGAGTGGGCCAGGGTGGCCACACCACCTGCTGGCGCGACCTAGGGCTGCCCGCTCCAGGGGCGGAAAACTACAGAGAGACAAAGATCTCTTCGGTAGACAGAATTCTACCAGGAGAATTCCTTCCCGGAGAGGGGAGATCGTCGCCATCAACACCACCATCAAGCTGGACTTTATCGGGATCATCATCATCATCACCACCATCATCTCCATCACCACCATCGTCACCACTCCATACCGCTGTAACAATTGGGTTGAATCTTACATAGTTCTTAGGGGAAACTTTCTGGGTGTTGATTACTCCTTGTAGTTGATGCTATTGAGTGGAACCATTGAATTATAGTTATGTTCAGATTGTTACATATCATTATATCATCTCTGATTTTGATCCATATGATGTCTTGTGAGTAGTTCGTTTAGTTCTTGAGGACATGGGAGAAGTCATGTTGTTAGTAGTGGAATTGTGTTGAGAAAGATTCAATGGTTTGATATTTAAGTTGTGGTGTATATCTTCTAGTGGTGTCATGTGAAAGTTGACTACATGACACTTCACCTATATGGGCCTAGGGGAATGCATTGTGTATTTGGCTACTAATCGTAGGTGTTGCCGGAGTGATAGAAACCTGAACCCTTGTTAGGAAACCTTTGCACAAGGGATGTCAGGGTCTTAGAGTTTAAAGTTATGGTTAGGTTTCTACCTTAATTACTTTCTTGTACTTGCGGATGCTTGCAAGGGGTATCATAACAGTATGTATTAGTCCTAGAAGGTCGGTACATTAGCACAGGTTCACCCACACAGCACTTAGTAAACTAAAGAAGATTAATTAACTATATGAAGCAAAAGCACTTGAGGATATTCCCGTGTGTCCTCGAGAACGTTTGGTCATATGAAGTAATACAACCGGCTTGTCCTTTGCTAAAGAAAGGATTGGGCCACTTGCTGCATTTATTCTTATTATCTTTTATTTACTCGCACTTTATTTACCTGCATTATCGAAAACCCCTAAAATCCGTTTGCTAAGTATTTACAGAGAATTCCTGCTCCAAGCCATTCGCCAACACCTTCTGTTACGCGTTGGGTTCGACACTCTTACTTATCGAAAATACTGCGATACACCCCCTATACTTGTGGGTCATCAAGGACCATATCTCAAAATACCGCGCGACGCGGGTTCTGCCACCGGAGACGAAGGTGGCGGTGCAGCTCGTGCCAACAGAAGAGGAGTCACGCACCCCTAGGAGGGGGAGCGGGTAATCTTTTTGTCCCATCTCGCGCGCGGTTTCTCCCTCCCGGCGAACCCTTTCCTCCTCACCTTGCTTGATTTCTTTGACCTTCATCTCCACCACCTAGACGTCAATGCCATTGGAATCTAGCACACTTTGTGGCCTTCTTCGAGAGCTACCTCGGGATCTAGCCGGATCTCGCGCTCTTCTGCTAGCTGTTCCGTGTCCGGCCACAGGTCCATTTCTCCTAGGGCCCGCTGGTCCCCTGCGGCGGTGCCTCCATCTACTCCCACTCGCAGACTGGCTACCCCAAGTCCAAGCTTCATGACATTGTCCGACTGTGGCAGCAGTCATACCTCTATGTCTGCAATGTCACCGAAGTCGACCGGATCAATCTGCCGACCTTCCAGGATGTGGAGTCCACCCGACAGAACTGGCATCTGAAGATCCACGACGAGAAGGCGGAGTCAGACGCAATGCTGCACCGGATGAAGTCGCTCGTCACCGCCAGCTTAACCATCCTGGACATCATGCTCAGCTGGATGTCCTGGCTGATGATGCCGCTATAGCAACGGGCCAAAAAAAATGTGCTTCTACTCCGGACGACTGGACCCCACCCGGCTATCCTACCGTGATCCTCGCTACCACAACCTCAAGGAGTGGGTTTTGATGATCACGAAGGAGAAGCTGCCGGCGAACTGGAAGTTCGGGCAGGCCCCGTACACTCACGAGAACCGCACGCCCCTGGTAGGTCCTCTGCACCGTCCCTTATCTTCTGTCTTCTATCTTGCACGCTTCATCTGACTAATGCTCTGTCCCTTTTTGCTGTGGCAGAACTTCCCCTGCATCCTCCGGGAAGAGGGTCAGACCCCCCTCTAGACCTTCACGGCCGACATCCCCGAGCCATGTGCATGCCGGTCCTGCGAAGAGTCTGACAGCGATGCTGACGTCTTCCCCACCTGGAATGATGAGCTGGCGCACGACCCCCACGTGCTGGTTGATGAGGAGGAGGAGGCCGCCCGACCGTCAAACCTAGCCGGCATCAGACGGCCGATGGCGACTCCAGCCGGTCCGCCGTGGGAAAAAGCGGGCGTAGCCGGCTAGTGGTGGAGGAACAGACCGCCAAGAGGAGCCAGACAGGCATGCCACCAATGGGCTGAGGTGGCCGGAAGAAGGCAGCACCCCCCGTCGTGCCCGGGTAAGGCCTTTCTCCCATCCTTACGGATTTTTGTCTCTTCTTTCTGCCCTCTTCTTTTCGGTTATTCTAGCCTGCTTCTTTTTCTTTTTCTTATTGGCCGCGTCTTTGGTTTTGTAGCAAGCTGGTCTCCTTGAGAGCTGCCAGCCCTGCACACGTGCCTCCTGCCTGGCCGCCTCGCGGCCCTCCTGCTGACCCGACCGCCACCGCCGTTACCGCGTCCTCACCACCACCGAGGGCTTCGCCTCTTCCCTGCGCGGATCCGGCTATGGGAGCCAGGGCCAGTGATGCCCCACCAGCTACCGTAGTCCAGCCAGGCACCGCCGCGCCGAGTCCGAGCAGCGGTGGGGGCTCTCTATAGCGGATAGGGTGTCCCAAGCCGGCAAGGAGTTGGTGATGGTGGCCAACGACAACTCCAATGGTGAACCAGGAGAGGAGTGTGTGTAGCGCTCCATGAGGCGAAGGATTCCCTAACCGTCAACACCATCGGCGCCTCCTCCTCCTCCTCTGTGTGCTTCGCCGCTCTGGTTGCTACCTTGGAGGTGGCGGTGAAGGAGGTCAAGTTTCTTGAGGCCTTGCTCAGGGACAGCCGGACGCTAGAGCAGAAACTCGTGGCGGAGAACGACACCTCCTAGAGTAGGTCACCCTATCCAGCCACTATTTTCCTCTTCTGTCTTTTTTACTGACTTCCGGCTGTGCCCGTAGCCATCATGGTCTGCGCCCAGTGGGAGATCGTCCGGCTGACAAAGGCGAATGATCGCCTTACCCGGTCCAACTCCTCCCTCCGTCTCCAGAACTAGGAGTGCCACTCCAAGACAAACAAGCTGGAGGCTGTCATCAAGGAGCGTGACTCCGCCATTGCAAGCCGAGCCCAGGCCTTTGACCTCCTCGACTCCCAGTGCAAAGACCAGGATAAGGAGTTTAAACAGCTGGGGGAGCAGGAGAAGGCCCTTCTGGAGGAGCTGATGCAGGTTGGCCCCACTGCTAAAGGTAAACCCTCTTGCCGACTCTCCTTTTATTATCCGGATCTAGTAGCCGGACCTGACCTTCTTTTTTGATAGATTACTATCCCGGCGTAGTCCTGCTGGCCTACAACTGGATCTAGGTGCGGAGGTGTCGGCTGCCATCGACTAGCTAAGGGACCTGGGGGCGCGAGCCGAAGCAGATATGGAACTGGTGCTGATGCTCTCCTGGTACAAGCACATGCACATCATGAAGATCGACGGAGGCTTCCGCACCGACACAAACCTTGCCACCATCCGCCAGGCTCACCCCAAACTCCGTGCCTCTGCCATCAAGTTTGCCGGCTACGCTAACGTTGACGAAGTCCTTATCGACTCGGAGTCCGCTAGGATGCCGGAGACGGAGGTAGAGCTGACGGTGCAGCAGGAATGCGGAGATGTCGGAGCCAGAACATCCAGCACGCCTCCTCCTCCTCTAGAAGCGACGGCCGGCCAAGACCACCCGCACGGCAAGGGCCTCGCCACCTAGACCTGATCCCCGGGATGCCAGGTGGAATTGTAGTAGTTTTCTGTTTTTGTTGAACTTGTGTCTGTGAGTCGGTGAACTTGTGGGAGCGTCGACTCCCATTATCTTTATGTATTTGAATGTGTTTGCCTATTGCTCTTCCTTCTAATTTTCTATACTTTGTGTTTCTTTCCTCTTTGCGGATTAGGCTCACCCGGCTATCCTCGTCCGGCTAAACTCCTTTAGCCGGATGACTACCGATTCCAGTGGGGGCGCGTCAGCGCACCCACTGGGTCTAGCCCCCAAGATTCGGAGTTCTTGGCGAAGACAAGGACTTCGAATCTTCTCTCCTTTTCTTTCTTGTGACTTTTTGCTATATTCCGGCTAAACACCTTTAGCTGGACAACCTGACCTTCCTTGACCATCCGAACAACCACAACCCACAGTGGGGGCACGCCAGCGCACCCATTGGGTGTAGCCCCCCAGATTTGGAGTGGTTGGTGAAGCCAGGTGCTTCGAATGTTCTCTTCTTTTCTTGCCCTTGCCCTGACCTAGGCCCGAATATCTAGCTAAACTCCTTTAGCCGGTTGGAACTACATGATTCCACTGGGGGTGCACGAGCGCTCCCAGTGGGTTTAGCCCCCAAGATTCGGAGCGCTTGGCGAAGGCAAGGACTTCGAATCATCTCTTCTTTGCTCTAGACAACCTACTCGGTGTAGTCGTGCAAAACAAACATATAGATATGCTTGTTTAATACATTAGTCGATCAGTACGTGCTTTTTAACCGTCTTACGGACTTCGGTTTGTTTCAAAAACTAGCTTCCGCTTCTCTGGACACTTAGCCGCTTTCCCGTGCGCTCTGCTGTTTATGCTACGTCCTTGCCGGGCAGCCAGGTTGCGGTTTGCAGCCGGAATCAAAGGGAGCTGACAATACATTGTGCGCGGTACTAGAGGCTCAGTATCCAATCAATCCCAAACTAGGCACAAGGCCAGACCATTCGATCTGTCGCGTATTTTCACTGTTTTTCATGTGGGGTGCCTTAGGCTTTTGCTCTTGCTAGCCGGACAGCTGGGTTGTGGTTTGTAGCTGAAACGAAGAGTGCTAAGACCCAGCATACCACTGCATTATGTAGTACACTATAGTAATTGACATAACACCAATGAAACACCGTTCACTAGTATTACATCCCTCAGAGTGGTACAACAGAAACACAGCATGTCCAAGACATGACTATAGATTACAACTCGACTCTTTACATAAGATACAAAGAACACTCTAGGTTAAAGAGGGGGAAATAACTTCTTACAAAGAAGAACTAGAATAACAACTCATAACTATCTTGTTACTAAGACTAGTATCTAAACTAATTGTCTTGCAATTTCTGCTAGTGCAATGCTCTACAGAAGTAGGTTTTATGGCTAGAGTATCTACTCCTATCTAATCATGAACTTCGTCTTCACTTTGGTTAATGTATATGTTGACTTCACTGACTTTATTGAAGATCTTGAGTTGTCGATAATGGTTTCTTGAGCATGAGTTGGTGTTGACGTTGTCTTCAATGGCTTAGAACCTAGCAAGGGTTAAGAAGGTACGGTTGAGTACGAGCGTACTCAGCAAGTTCACTAAAAAGGTGTATGATGTACTATCTCTACAGCCACTGACCAAAGGTCATAGGCAATGCAGGTTTTCGTAAATATTTCTTCAAAGGTTGCTTTTATTCTGAAAACTATGTCCAACAGCCTTCACAGGTTGACCAAAACTTTCATGGAGTTCCTTTCCTGCTGAGTTCGTAACTCCTTCTCGGAACAGGGAGTAACATGTCGCAGTTCTTACACTCTACAAAGGTGCATTACTTTACCCATGAGAGATGTTAATCCTTGTTGCACATCCAGGCGTGCGTTCCCGTTCACTCTTCCTTGTTATGAGGCCCGGGCTAAGATCAAAGCCAATCACTACCCTCTCCGTGACCCCGCATGAAGACACAATCCCCCAAGAAGGTTTACCACGAGTACAGTCTGTGTAGCCTGTCGAAGACTCTGTAAGGACCTCTGTCTGGCAGCCACCATTAACTATGGTGAACCTCCACCACGACAGCTATGCACAGAAAATCTAGACACCTAGATCGCGGGGCACTGAGGGGTTCCACCCATGTGCTGGATTTTCCACGAGAAATCTATAGCTTCACGATAAGGTCATCCGTCCATGCGCTACAAGCATTCTGCTGATACATGCTGCACCATGTTCATCACAAAATCATCACTATGTACAATGTATGACGATCTTATGACGAAAAGTAGATAGTCAAAAACCGAGCATCAGTAATTGCGCATAACGACGTTTTCCGCCAGATCGTCACAACCATCTGTGACGATAATGCATCGTCATAAACTTTATGATGATCCAGTATCTTCACGGGATATCCAGCCTCACCACGTCAATGCCTACGTGGCGTAGCCTACGTGGCAAAATTGTGACGATATTAGGTCGTCGTAGTCAAAATCAGCCCGGGCCATTCCGGTTGTTTATATGGGCTGAGATCGATCAGGCTCTTGGACCGGGGCCATTTTATTGGCCACATTTGTTTTGGGCATTGCCTTTGGAGCCCATATATATTTGGACTAGTCCACCTTTTGGCCATTTTAATTATAGATTTTATGTGAATTTAATAGTAAAATTGTATTTTCAATTCAAGCATTGTTGGGCCAGGCCGTTGACTTTTTCCAATCTTCTGGGGCATGGCCTTTTTCCAGGCGTATGGGCTGAATAAGTCTCCGTTTTTTGGCCATTTTTGTTTTGTTTGCCTTTACTCCAGGTAATAATTTCAAGATAATACGAACATGAATTTAAATAGTCAGACAAAATTTGAATTCATGGCCAATGTTATAAATAACACATCCAAGTTCACATAATTTATCAAACCCAAGTGCATAGCCAGTTACATAACTTATGGAAATGGCACATCCAAGTTCACACCCAGAAACATCCAAGTTCACAGCCACAACACCAAGTGCACTGCCAAAATATCACCAAGTTCACAACAAAAATAAACATACAAGTTCACAGCCACACCACCAAATGCACTGCCAAAATAGGACCAATCTGCTACCAAGTGCACTGGACAACACAAGTTCCCTATAGGTTTACCTAAAAGCAGCGCCAACAGCTGAGCATACCTCGCATCATTCTCTTCAGCCCTTTTGAGAATCAGGGCCTGTGTAGCTTCAGCTTCTTCGGCCTTCTTCTTCATGGCAGCCATCTCTTCGCGCATGGCTTCGCTTTGGTGCTCCGACCTCTGTAGCTTCTCTTCAAGATCAAGCACATGAGCAGTAACAACAGCATTCAACTTGCTCGTCTTATTAGTAGAGCTTGACTGCAGATCGACATTTTTCAGGAATGTGCTTTTGTTGGTCAGAACCTCGGCGACAACCTCTACATCAGACTTGGGCACTTCGCCTTTTGGTACATGAGCATCCATCTTCTTTTCCATTTCAACCTGACATAATATCATACAGTTTATCAGCAAGTACAAGAATAGTAGACATTGATATAAATGGTAAAAACTATGCTCCAGATTACATTACTATGCTCCAGACACATTTGCCATTGACGTGATGTGAGAAAATTAGGCAGGCTACAACACAAAATAAGGCAAAAAAAATACACAAGTGGTCAAATAAGGAAGTAACTTTTTAGTGTCAAATAAGGAACCATATTGGGAACTAGTGTCAAATAAGGAATTCTCTCTAAACAGACTGAAAGTGCGACTTACTATGGCAATTTTAGCCTCCTCTGAAAAGCCATCTTTCGTGATGTTGTCGGTTACCTTGAACATCTCAACTGCAAACAGCTTATCAACCTTTCTTCCCTCCTTCTGAAAATGTTTCAGCAAGAGTCAAACCATAAGCTTTTGCGAGAAAATGTTACTTATGTGTGAAGGGAAAAAATACAGGAAAACAGCAATGTGGATCTTACAATTGCATGCACATGAGCTAGATAGCAGCGCGGACTAGTTTTTTGCCCAAACTTGACTTTTGTTCTATTATCCTTGTTCTTCCTACAGGCATCCTGTAGATTGGTACATCTATCATCTTTTCCATACAATTAAGAAAATAACACAGGTGACATGCACATGGTAAAGCAAGGTACAAACATTTACATACCTTGTGTCTTGGACTTGACCACAGCTCAACCAGCTTTTGCCATTGAGCATCCGTTATGTATGGAACGGGCGATGTGATGCTGACCTGGCTTGCTTCGACTTTATGAAAATATTGATTCTTCACATGATGACATCTATTCTTGGACACATTCTTTAGGATATCTTTGCGCGTGGCTTGAACGTCGGTTGAATCGGTGTCTATATCAAAGTTTCCCTACCAAGGAAGAAAAAAAAGACAATGGCTAGATTAGTAGCCATATGATATGCGTAACAGGGAAGAAAGGACAGATTCAGCAACAAAGATTCAGCATAGTGAGCTTACAACAACTTTTCCCATATAGTCTTTCACCAAGCTTGTGTCCTTTTTGAAGTCCTTAAAGTGAGGAAGAATCGTCATGTGAGTTCTCACAATGAGTCCCGCCTCTGATGCTAGCTTTGCAGCCTGCACAAGCTTCTCCAGATGCTTCATCCCTTCAGCTATTTCAATCCTGACCTTTGCTCCCAGCCCCTTCGTCAGCTTTTCTAACCTTGAGCCCGTCCGAAAATTCTTGACCACATCATCTTTCTTTAGCACAACAACAGTTCCTGAAAAGGAAATATTCAAACATCATTGGATATAGTCACCCATATATACAGTCTTTACATTCAAACAATGAACTAGTAAAATAAGAAAAGTACAAGATGAACTTGCCTTCACCATTGATTGGTTCCTCACGGTCTCCAGAAAAACTAGCATAGTCTTGAGGCTGACTCCTGTCCATAGTATGTGAAACAGGGCTGAGGTCAAAACGGAGAGAGCTTCCTTCACAAATGTTCTCAAACCCATCTTCCTTGTGCAGTGAGCTTTCGACATCCTGGCTCAGTGGGCTTTCTTCAGGGTTAGGTACAGCAGTCTCCTTTGCTTTCTTCCTAGTCATTCTAGGAGCAGCAGGTGCTTCTTCTGTTTCCAGCATTCTCTTTGATCCTCCAGGAGGTATTGCAAAGACCCTTCCTGGAGCCATTGTTGTTGATGTTTCGGGACTATTCTTGTTCTTGCTTACTTTCTTAATTACACCCTTCTTCCTCCTAGACCTCTGGGCCTCATATACACAACAAGTAAAATGACATTAAGCATCAATGGCAAGTAACCAGAAATGAAAGATAAACAAGGAAAGCACAAAGCATTTCAGTACTCCCACCCCTCCAAATAAGATAAAGAATTTGCACCTTCAGATTCTTTTGCACTATGATGTCATTAACTTCCTCCCCATCCATAACAGCATCATCCGCTAGATTGTAATCTGAGCTTCCGCCATTTCTTATGGCAGATTCCTCTGTGGTAATTGCACTAACTTCTTTACCCGTAGTCCTTCTAAGCATTGATACTACCGCAGGAATACCAAGCGATTGAAGAATACGGTTGTTCCTCATCATAGTTCTAGCCCTAACCTTCTCGTACTCAGTGAGGGGCACTTCTTTAGATGAATAGGGAAAACATGGCCATTAGATGAATGGTTGAAATGCATAGGAGAGTAAGACAACACAAACAACTAAAGTATCCAATCAGGTTTTAGTTACATTTAATACTAGTAGATTAATCCAATTATTCATACTAGAATAATACAACATTTTCAATTACCAGATTATAATCACAAGCTAGGCATATTTCTATACTTAGCACATGTGGAAACAAACATTAGAAAACTAGCAGCATAAGCACAAGGAGCTCATTTCATACCAGCAGGCTCTTTCATCCTTATCATTTCTTATCTCTAAGTGGCTGGATTGAAGATGCTAGGTTGGTGATGTCCAGCTTCCCTATGAGCTTGCAAAATAGAATGAACGGATTAGAAATGTATTTACAAGATAAACTAGAACAAAGCACAACATGTATTTACAGTAGGAAAGCATATATATTTTGCATGTCCATACAACAACTACATATAGAAATGAATGGAATGAACCAAACTCATCCACCTGCACTGCACATCCATCCATTCAACAGCTACATCCATACATACATACATACATACATACAATATGGAATGAACCAAACGACAAGATAAACTAGAACAAAGCACAACATGCATTTATAGTAGCAAAGCATATATATTTCTCATGTCCATACAACAGCTATATATAGAAATGAATGGAATGAACAAAACTCGTCCATATGCACTGCACATCCATCCATTCAACAGCTACATCCATACATCCATACAACATGGAATGAACCAAATTCATCCTAGCAACCACATAATGCAGGGAACAAGTGGTTAGATGGCAGTACCTTGAGAAATCACTTGCCACTTTCCTGCAGGGAATAAGTAGTTAGATGGCAATACCACAATGCGGTCAAGTGAACATAAACCTGCAGGGTAAATGGACAATCACAAAGAATCTTATGCTAAAAAACCTCAGGCATGTGAAAATATTATGCAGTACTAGCAAATGTTCTCACAAATGACAAGGATGAGATTAGATTGTAGTGTCACCAACAACTAAGCAGTGCTAGAATTACTGCAATATTGTTCTCATATGTGATCATTTAATAAGAGTACTAGCAAATGGTCTTACAAGCAAGAAAAACTATAATCATATACTCGGAGTTATGAGCTGGACAGCTACACTATCACTACACCCACTTGCAATATATGCCACTTCTAACAAATTCCAGGAGGGCAGCAACAACATGTACATGATCTATATAAGAATCCTATGCATATCAGCATATATAAGGTCAATAAAAGTGTAGCAACAAGGAGAAATACATCCTAGAACATGCACAAAGATGCTACAACTCTTATGAGAAGGAAATCTGAAATTACATAATGCAAAACCCAATATCAGATTAGTACTACTGACAGTGTGTAGCAACAAGCTCTACATCTAGCAACTACTGACAGTGTGTAGCAACAAGCTCTACATCTAGCAACTACTGACAGTGGGTAGCAACAATCTCTACATCTAGCAGTTACTAGTCCAGAATCTTGGTTGTGGTAGTGGAGTACAAATCAGTAAAAACACATACCCTAGCGGAACTTGGTGTTGAATCACAAGAGCTAAACACAAGCCCTAGCATAGAATCCTTGACACGCCATGAGAGCCAAACCCTAACCTACATGCCATGAGAGCCGAACCCTAACCCTAGACACGCCATGAGAGCTAAAACCTAACCCTAGACACACCATGAGAAGCAAACCCTAACCCTAAACGGCAGGGAGTAGAAGGGAAGGGAGTAGAACTCGCCTGAGCAGGGAGTAGAAGGAGCATCGCCGTTGTCGGTCGCAGCTACCAGCCCGTGCCCGTTGTCGGAGCGAGCATGCTTGCCCGTCATCGGAGCGAGCACGCTGGGCCGTCGGGGGAGCGAGCACGCGGCGTGGGGCCGTCGGGGGAGCGAGCGTGCGGCGTGGGGCCGAAGTCGGAGCCATCGCCGCTCGCGTCGTGGGGACTTGAGGTGTGATATGGGGATGGATGGGTGGGTGGAGCCATCGCCGCTCGCGTCGTGGGGGTGGGGACTAGGAAGTGGGGAGGACCGGGTCAGGTGGGTGGGTTTTTCTAAATTGCCCCTGTCTTTTTCTCTTTCGTTGTCATTGCCGAAATTCGTGGGCGGGAGAGGCCTCGGCGGGAGAATTTTTGGGTTTTGGCGGCATAGTTTTGGGTTTTGGTGGCAGAATTTTTAGGTTTGTGGTTAATGGTTTTTGGGATATATGGGGTTAAAGTTTATGGCATCTTTTGTTGCACATAAATTTGCCGAAAAAAGTTTCTACCCTCTTTAATGGGTTTTATGTAAAATTGTGCAATTTATTGCATCTCAGATATCTCTATCCACTAATCATGAAAAATACAAGTTTTGGCCCCCGCCGCATAAAAATGACGCAACACGAAGGTTTTTCCCTGGATATTATGTCACTTAAAATAATGCAACACAAAGGTTTTTCTGGCTACTGTGTCACATGAACCACAACATAAAATATCGCAACACCTCAAATAATGCAACACCACATAAAATGACGCAACGCAAAGATTTTACATTGTTCGGACCGTCTTTGAAATTTTTATGCTCGTTTCAAACTTTGGTCAAAACGGCAAGAATGAAGGTTCTTAGCTAGGGGATGGGCCTCACTAAACTTGCACTAGATCTATATAGAAACATCATATTGTGAACCTAAAAATCATTTTTGCAAAAAATGATGAGCACTAGATCATGTACCTGTAGTTCAAACCGGGCCCACTTCCTACTGATTCGGCAGGAATTTGTCTTTTTCACGAGGGGTGGACGGAAAGGTTTTAGATACCACCGTTAGGAAATTGTCCATGTAAGGTGGTCCAGTATTTTTTAAAAAATGGTTTGGTACCATTTTGAAACTGTCACTCGGTGGTTGCTTCATAAAACGCCCCATTTTTGGCACTCGGAATATTGAAAACGCTTTTTTATGCGATGAAAAGGAAAACTTCCTCCTGCAACATGTGTACCTAACTCAATGTTTTTAGAATGGAAAATGGAAAATTTTATTTAGAATGTGTTTTTTAATCTGCTACCTAACTCAATGGCATTTATTTGCAACTCTTAATCTGCTACACACATTCTTCTTTCATGGCTAAAATGATTTTCAATGGCTAAAATGATTTTCAATGCCTATTTAATCTGCTACCTAACTCAATGTCATTTATTTGCAACTTTTAATCTTCTACCCACTGGTGGCTCAAAATATATCAAGCTCGTTGGGGAACCCCAAGAGGAAGGTATGATGAGCACAGCAGCAAGTTTTCCCTCAGTTATGAAACCAAGGTTATCGAACCAGTAGGAGCAAGGAAACACCTCCAAGCTGTTGTTTGCAACTTGGAATCCTGCACAACACCACCACAGAACTTTTCCCCCAACTAACAGTGAGGTTGTCAATCTCACTGGTTTTGCTCAAAACAAAGAATTAAATGTATTGTGCAGAAGATAGTAATTGCTTTCAAGAGGTAAATAGTAAAACAATAAATAGATGGTAGATTGATGGTAAAAGAATGGACCGGGGTCCATAGTTCACTAGAGGTGATTCTTCTTAAGATAGTTGACATGTTGGGTGAACAAATTACAGCGGGGCAATGGACAGACACCAAGAAAGCATACATGCATATACTAATCATCTTGACTCCTATGAGATTTGATTGGGCATTACAACATTATACATAGACCATAATCCAAGTGCATCTATGACTAATAATCCACCTTTAGGTTATCATCCGAAACCCCTCCAGTATTAAGTTGCAAGCAACAGAAGATTGCATTAAGCAAAGTGTGTAAAGTAAACAATACGATTACCCTATGGACAAAGGATTGTTGTTTTCTCCCTAGTAGCAACAGCACATCTAGTACCTTAGAGATTTCTGTCACTTCCCCAGATTACTAGAGGCATGAACCCACTATCGAGCATAAATACTCCCTCTTGGAGTTGCTAGAATCTACTCGGCCAAGATAGCTACTAACAACGGAAAGGATGCAAGATCACAAATAACATAGACATGATAGAATCAATAATCAATCTGAAATAGAATCTCAATATCCATCGGATCCCCGCAAACACAACATGTAAGATTACAAATAGATGATCTTGATCATGAACGGAGCTCACAAGATCTAAACATGGTAGCACAAAGGAGAAGAACCAACCATCTAGCTACTACATGGACCCGTAGTCCAGGGATGAACTAGTCACATATCACACCGGAGGCAGTCATGGTGATGAAGAAGGCCTCCAGGGTGATCTCTCCCCTCCGGCAAGGTGCTGGGTAGAGCTTCAGATCCCTCCCAATCTAGGGATGGAGATGGCAGCTACAGACTCTTTCATGGAATTTTGATCGGGTACTTATGGTTTTCGTCCTAGGAGACTTTTATAGGCGAAGGCGCAAGGTTGGTGGAGTACCAGGGGCCCACACGAGGTGGCGGCGTGCCTAGGGCTGGCCGCGCCACCCTAGGGTGTGGCCACCCTGGTTCCCCTCTTCGTCTCCCCTCCGGACTCCGTGTTGCTTCGGGTAAAATATTGACTTTGGCTTTTGTCTGGTCCAATTCCGAGAATATTTCCTTACTAGATTTTCTGAAAAAAAACAGGAGAAAACAGGCAACTGGCACTATGGCATCTTGTTAATAGGTTAGTTCCAGAAAATGTGTAAAAATACTCTGAAGTGTGGACAAACCATAAGAATGTAGATATAAAACAAGCATGGAACATCAAAAATTATAGATACGTTTACAACGTATCAACATCCCCAAGCTTAACTCCTGCTCATTCTCGAGTAGGTAAGTGTTAAAAAATAATAATTTTTGTGGTGACATGCACCATCATAATCTTGATGAAGGTATTTGTAAAACATTGATAGCTGGGATCATAGTACTTTAACATAGACATGAAAGATATAGTTCTAACAATAAGACATAGCAACTATGTTCTAACATGAAAAGGTACAAACAAAAGATTCATGAAAACAATGTTTTGAAATACGTTTGTTTGTTTCACACATAGAAAACATAATGAGAATGGTATTCAGTTTGTCCCTCATAGTGTAGCAAAACATAAATGCATAGGACACCTTCAAAGTTCATAAGGGTCACTAGATATAAATAGTTTAAGAAGAAGCAATATCAAAGTTATGAATCAATCAACAAGTCTTGGGACAATGCACATTAAACTACGAATGGCCACTATGCTCTCTCAATAGGTGCATAAAGATAGAAGGTGGAGACTCAACATAAAAGTAAAATAAACACCTTTCATAGAAGGAAGCAGGGATTCAAGTCTCATAAAGGGATTCCAAAAATTATGGTACTTATTAGCTTTCAGATCTCATTGCCCCTATCATAAGCATCTTTAGGTGATTAAGGTTAAAGTGAACAAATATGAGGATATGCTTGACAAGTTATAAGCTGAAAATCTCATGCCCCTTACTTACGAGTACCGTTCCTCATGCTACTCAAGTCTAGTCACATGTAAGTTATTGTCATTGTATGTACATGTGTATCATAGAGAACCGCCAATGGGGTACCCCTTGCCTGATGATACGGAAGATTCCCCATATCAAAATGACAAGGCAAGCAGACGATGAGTATCTCAGCAATCCTTGCATAGGGTTTTTTTTATATAGAGGATGCTTCATAGATTGCTCACTATGGTTACGCTGCAGGTTTCCACCATGATTAGGCATGGCTTAGACCAACCACCCAGGTGGTTCTCTAACACATATACGAACTCCATGAGCCTTACAAGCTCCCCTTTCATTTCACAACACCGGGATCCATAAGCAAAAGAACATGATATCAACTAAATAAAGTGCAATGTTGAAAGTGTTCCCCATGATAACATGGTTTTGCTAATTCACAACTTACAAAACCCAAGCATATGCGCAACATAGATGGGCACAATGGTTCAAGTTTATTAAGTGCAAGAAAAGTAAAGTGTGCCATAAAGTTGGTGGGAGCTTTAATCACTAATTTTCACATAATTTTTTTAATTCGGAAGGTAGATAAAAACATGAATATACATGGATTAGAAAATTATAATAGGTAGGTATGGTGGACTCTTTTGGAGTTGGATGCATGAGTGGAACTCATATTTGGTATGGAGGCTAGCAAAAGACTGGGAGCGACCAACTAAGAGAGCAATAATGGACATAATCATGCAAAGCGACAAAACATTATTAATTAAAGCATAAAGTGATATTACAAGTCGAAAACTAAATGATCATAGAGGCTATGGTGACTTGGTATAGTCTTAACATGGTGTGAGCATGCGCTAAGTCAACCCAAATAAAGCATCAAAGGAGAATACCACAATATTATGCTTTTATATGCTAAAAGAACGCATGATTCTTTCAAGGCACATTAAGAAACCTCAATTGTTTGTAACAAGTCATTCTACGACAATAATCACTAAGCATAAAGTCAAAACAATATCAAGCATGACATGATAAATTCTAAGGCACAGTAAAAAACAAACTCCTTTTATACCACTTAAGCATGAACTTTCCTACTCTTTTCCAATCCAAATCAACCTATTTGAAACTATGTATGAATGCGGGGGTCCAACCAATTTATTTAAGCAAACTAAGCAAACAAAAACTAAAAAAAAAACAAAGACGCTCCAAGAACAACACAATTGTGCATGAAACAATAAAAATGAAGTGTTTGGAAGAAACCTGAGATTTTTATTTATGGAGAAGGGGATGTCTTGGGCATCCCCAAGCTTTGACGCTTGTACGGGTGGCATCCCCAAGCTTGAGCTTTTATCCACACTTCATGTTATCACATTACTCTTCCCTACACTTTAAAATTTCCTTCATACAAAACTTCACACAATCTTCATTAGCAACATTAGTGCACTCAAGATAATAAGTCTTTTGGTTTAGTTTCAACACAAGTAAAACTTACATTAAAATAAAAGCTACTGTAGCACTTCCTTTTAAAAGTTCAAGAATTTTGGCAAGAACTCAAACAGAAAGAGATTAAGAGGCAAATGCAAATAATGGCAGAAATCTGTCAAAACAGACCAGTAGGTAAAAACCGATTTTTTCGAAGACCTTCTGTTGCTCAAATCGAAAAGTGTTGAACTAATGAAAGTTAGATAATAACCTCGGGCAGAAGCACAAACAATTACAGCTCAAACTGACATACATAGATTGTTCAAGAATTTTTACAGCGAAGCATAAAAATCTGTTTCGGGACAGCAACTTTCCCAAATCTTACTTCTCTCTCATTAGAGGTTACTCTTGGCACAAAAACCACACAAAAAGGATAAGGAGAGGTTATTACTGAAGCAATAACTTCCAAGACTCAACAAAATATTCCTAAAGAAATTTGGGTTATCTCCCAATAAGTGCTTTTCTTTAACGCCTTTGAGCTAGGCATAAGAAGCAAGAATCAAGTATTCTCAAATGAAGAAGCATTAAAACCAAATTTCTTGCCCTTACCTCTCTTACCTTTATTCTTATCCTTGGGGAACATATGATTATTTGGTGGAGAACCAAAATGCATGATGCCCTTTTTCACATCTATTATTGCTCCAAGGAGTTTTAGTAGGGATCTTCCAAGTATAATTTGTCCTTTTCCTACACATTCAATAACAAGATAATCAGTAGACACCACTTTCCATAGAATCTTTGTAAAAACTCCTTCATCTATTCCAATTGGTAATATTGTGACATTATTAGTAACATATGTTTCTTCTCCCCCTTCAGAAAGTCCCCAAAGACTCAAAGATTCACAAATATCTTTAGCCATAAGACATAATTCAGACATGATATCACAACGAGCATAAAAAGTTTCATTACTTATAACAACTTTTACTATAGGAAGCCATTTTGAAGATTCAGAATTTATTGGAACATATTCATGATGCTCTCTAAGCATGTTATAACATTCTTTTAAACTAGCTGTGTTGGTCTCAAGAGTGTTTAGTCTAGCAATGATGTTTATATGGAGGAATTATATTTGCTAGGCAAGTCATATGTTGCAACCAACTTTTTTATGGCATTAAAAGCTTCACCCTCATTGCATTGGAGGAAATCACCTCCTACTACAGCATCCAAAGCATATCTATAGCAAAGAGCAGTTCCAAAGTAAAAACTGCTAAGAAACAAGCTTACAGCAAAGTAAAGAGATTGTTTGTGAGGGACTCCCCTTGTGAAGATGTCCTTGACTCCCCGGCAACAGCGCTAGAAAAAGGCTTGATGGCTCAAAATATATCGAGCCTGTTGGGGAACCCCAAGAGGAAGGTATGATGAGCACATCAGCAAGTTTTCCCTCAGTTATGAAACCAATATTATCGAACTAGTAGGAGAAAGGAAACACCTCCAAGGTGTTGTTTCCAACTTGGAATCCTACACAACACAACCACAGAACTTTGCCCCCAACTTACAGTGAGGTTGTCAATCTCACCAGTTTTGCTGAAAACAAAGGATTAAACGTATTCTATGGTAGATAGTAATTGCTTGCAGATGGTAAATAGTAAAACAGTAAATAGATGGTAAAATAATGGACCGGGGTCCATAGTTCACTAGAGGTGATTCTCCTTAAGATAGTTGACATGTTGGGTGAACAAATTACAGCGGGGCAATGGACAGACACCGAGAAAGCATACATGCATATACTAATCATCTTGACTCCTATGAGATTTGATTGGGAATTACAACATTATACATAGACCGTAATCCAACTTCATCTATGACTAATAATCCACCTTCAGGTTATCATCCGAACCCCCTCTAGTATTAAGTTGCAAGCAACATATAATTGCATTAAGAAAAGTGTGTAAAGTAAACAATATGATTTCCCTATGGATAAAGGATTGTTGTTTTCTCCCAAGTAGCAACAACACATCTAGTACCTTAGAGATTTTTGTCACTTACCCAGATTATTAGAGGCATGAACCCACTATCGAGCATAAATACTCCCTCTTGGAGTTGCTAGCATTTACTCAGCAAAGATAGCTACTAACAACGGAAAGCATGCAAGATCACAAATAACATAGACATGATAGAATCAATAATCAATCTAAAATAGCATCTCAATATCCATCAGATCCTTGCAAACACAACATGTAAGATTACAAATAGATCTAAACATGGTAGCACAAAGGAGAAGAACCAACTATCTGGCTACTACATGGGGCCCGTAGTCCAGGGATGAACTACTCACGCATCACATCGGAGGCAGTCATGGTGATGAAGAAGGCCTCTAGGGTGATCTCTCCCCTCCGGCAGGGTGTCGGGAAGAGATTCAGATCCCTCCCGATCTAGGGATGGAGATGGCGGCGGCTACAGACTCTTCGTGGAATTTTGATCGGGTACTTAGGGTTTTTGTCCTAGGAGACTTTTATAGGCAAAGGGGCAAGGTCGGTAGAGTACTAGGGGGACCACACCAGGTGGAGGCGCACCTAGGGCTGGTCGCGCCACCCTAGGGTGTGGCTGCCCTGGTTCCCCTCTTTGTCTCCCCTCCGGACTCCGTGTTGCTTCGGATAAAATATTTACTTTGGCTTTTGTCTGGTCCAATTCCGAGAATATTTCCTTACTAGCTTTTACGAAACCAAAAATAGCAGAAAACAGGCAACTGACACTATGGCATCTTGTTAATAGGTTAGTTCCAAAAAATGTGTAGAAATACTCCAAAGTGTGGACAAAACATAAGAAAGTAGATATAAAACAAGCATGGAACATCAAAAATTATAGATACATTTACAACGTATCACCCACTCCTTACTGTTGGTAATAATCCCCTCCTCGAGCCATTCTCCTTCCTCCTGGTAATAATCCCCTCAAGCACCACCAGGAGCTCCATCGATCTGCCTTCCTCCACCCGCTCCTCGAGCATCGCCAGCGAGCACCGTCCAGTAAGCCCCTCTCGCTCCCCTTTCTCGCAAGCCCATGTCCCCCTCCCCGGTAAGCCTCCCCATAAGCCCCTGTCCCTCCCCATCTTGCTCGAAATCTCAGCCAGCATCGGTGCTTCCCGTCCGGCGAGGCACGACCTGCCCTGCGACCTACCCCTCTCTTGTAGCCCCTCTCGCTCCCTTCCCCGCAAGCCCCTATCCCCCTCCCCGGTAAGCCTCCCCGTAAGCCCCTGTCCCTCCCCATCTTGCTCGAAATCTCAGCCAGTGTCGGTGCTTCCTGTCCGACGAGGCATGACCTGCCCCTCCCCCGTAGCCCCTCTTGCTCCCCTTCCCTGCAAGCCCCTATCCCCCTCCCCGGTAAGCCTCCTTGTAAGCCCTGTAGTTTTATTTGTCTAATAATTTGGGCACATGCCAGTGATATGAATCTGGCTAAAATGATTTTCATTTACTTTTATGTTGTTTCAAATTGTGTTTCTGACGTGCTAACATTCTTCTTTCATTTGCCATTTACAAAAATGGTTACTAGATACAAATCATCAGTCTCATTATCAAACAACTTAAATTGTGCCATGTAAGAGATTAACTTGGTCAGATTAATAACACAAAGTAGGTGTGTTGGGTCTGCGTGGTTTATTTTGTTAAATAAATTTGCAAGTTGACGATCATGAATCTATCTAATTGTGGTTTGGCTAATTGGATAGCCTTGCCCTGGTTCTATTCCTACATCAAAACCCTGCCCTCAGTAATAACCCCACGGCTGCTATTTGTTGCATGTAAAATTGGAGCATGAGTATGTTAACATTGCTATCATGCTTTTCTTAGTAGTTGACCATGGACTATCCTGAGGCCGTCAAGCTTAGCTCGGATGACGAAGTTGCCATTGCTGCGGAGGCTGCTGCTCAGAAAGAAGCTGCTAAGAAAGCTAAGGCTAAGAAGCACGTTAAGAAAGCTGTTGCGGAAGCCGCTGCTGTGGCAGCCGCCGCTGCCAACAAGATCGTCATGCGTCGAGGTAAAAATCCTTTTCTTCCATTGTTCCTTTACTTTATGTTTTACTCGTGCTATTTGCATTGCTGATTTGAAAATGTGGTTTTCCTTGCATGTAGGTCCCAAGACAAAGGAAAGTACCAGTTTTGATAAGTGGTGCGTGTATGGCAACAAGGTTGCTCTGAAACACACACATGTAATATCCCTGAGGAAACTTGCAAGGAAGAAACCCACATTAAAATTTATGTATGCACCATGAAGGTATCGAACACCAAAGAGCCAAGTGCTAAAATGGTAAACAAATTGTCCCTTCATGATCATTCTTTGATTACTAAAGTATTTCCCAATTGTTTCTACCATTGATTGATTGGTTCAATTAATTTGTACTGTTTCCCAAGGGCCTTCACCAATGCCTACATCAAGTGGTACAAGGACTTCCTAGCAAAGCTGAGGGTCTTATGTAGAGGCCTTAAGCCCATAGTAGTCACTATGATTATGGGTAAAGGGAAGTATAAAGGAGCACAACTTACGACCAACTGGTCCCAGGTGGTGGCGGCGACCGGGATGCAACACTGTGATATCTTCATGTTTCGCTTCCACCATAGTCTTATGGATGGACTTAAGCTGTGCGTTAAGAAGGTCAAGTAATCAGCTGGTTGTGTTGGTTGTAAATATGGTCATGTAGGTTGCTATCGGGTTGCTGTCTGTGCTACAGGTTGAACTATGGTCTTGTTGATGTCAGGTGCTATCAGGTTGTTGTTAGTGCTACAGGTTGAACTATGGTCATATAGCTAGCAGGTTGCTTTTAGAATGCCCAGAGTAGTTGTGAACTATGGTCTGTACTTATATCTATGAAATGCTAGTACTTATATCTATGAAACAATCCTATGCTACTACTATGATCAATATGAAATGATCTTGTGCTACTACTGTGATCAATATGAAATGATCATGTGCTACTACTGTGATCTATGAAATGATCATGTGCTACTACTGTGATCTATCAAATGATGTTGTACTACTACTGTGATCTATGAAATGATCCTGGGCTATTATATGTATCTAGTTGCGATTCCTGTGATAAGTATAAAAAAGTTTGGGCTCTTGTATCTAACAAGATTACTAGTATGGCGCAATGGCAATTCACACTAGAAGAGTAGTAGGAGGTCCTGTGCTCGAGTCCCAGGCCCCCTCACCATTTTTCCTTTTTTGTCTGATAGATTCAGAACTCACAATCAGATCTAGAGAACTAAAATGACTCACAATCAAAACTCATAAACATCTAGGATAAGCACATGATCTTCCAGCGAACTAAAATGTCAAGATTACAATGACGATTCAAGATTACACATGATCTTCCAGAAATGACTACACAATAGCTAAAATGACAAGTCAAGATTACACAAGTCACCATTTTTCCTTTTTTCTGATAGATTAAGAACCCACAATCAGATCTAGAGAACTAAAATGACTCACAATCAGAACTCACAAATAGCCAGGATAAGCACATGATCTTCCAGAGAACTAAAATGTCAAGATTACAATGACGAGTCAAGATTACACATGATCTTCCAGAAATGACTACACAGCAGCTAAAATGACAAGTCAGGATTGCACATGATCTTGCTCATCACCACCACTCCATCACTGCAGCTAACATGACATGATCTTGCTCCCTGGTCTTGCTCCTCCTCATAGTTGCAACAGAGATTAGCAATGTCCAGTGAGCCACTAGCAATGAAATAAAAAAGAAAAGGTAATGGAGGATATAGTTTACCTTGCATGTTGTTACTAATCATCATCGTCGAAATGCCTCTGCCTTTTATATTCACCTTCACTATAGTACTAGTGGGCTGTGTCATATACCATGTTTTCATCATCCTCGCATTCATGGCCCTCCACTACCTCCTTCTTTCATTTCCTAATGTTTTCTACAAATGAAGCATCAAGTATCACTCATTCCCGGCTCCTTCACAATCTTGTATGCACACCGGGTTCTTTCTCTTGCACTGGAACTTCCTCAGTGTTATCATCTTGGTATGTTAGACCACCACCATCATTGAGACCCTTCTCCATTTCAGTTTCTTTCACACTCCACAAATGTCTGTGCTGAAACTTTTGCACAACTTGCCAGTTTCCACACAAATAGGTGTCTGGCACATAGAACACCTTTGTTGCTTGTGTCGTTAGAATAAATGGATTACTCTTATACTAGTACCTTCCAGTGTTAATGCTCTTGATGTGTCCGTCATCTTGGATCCCTGTCTTCTTTCTGCCACCAAGATCAAACCAACAACAACGGAACAAGACGACCGGTCGATGGACACCTCTGCTGGAGTTGTGCTAGATCCTTATGATGCTGACCATAGAAGTCCATGTCTTCACCATCATGGTCTCCTTCGGCAACTATTCCACTATTCTGCGTATTTCTATTTTTCTCGCGGTTAACAGTGTGGTAGCGGACACCGTCAATAATACACGCTCAATACAACCCCACTCGCCTATCCGGCTCGCATGCCAAAGCAAAAAGATCAGCACTGACCTTATTGTCCTCATGCAATTTTCCAATCTACACAAATAAATTAGGGTTAATAACAAAAACACAAAAAAATCATGTGGCAATTGATTCCAAGACTAAAGATCTCACATGATTCTTAAACCATTTAGCAAATCCCTTCGCGAGCCATCTATCAACATTGATGCGGCAATCTTGCTCATTCAGCTCTTCTTTGCACAACCTGCAATTCCAACAAAAACCTAAAGTTAATTAAATCATCGGGCTTGCAAATGGGTTCCTTCCAACTCAAGAAAAAAGATAAGGGTGCATGCACAAGAGATGACATACTCTATATATGGCAGAACCTCAGGGCAACTCCTTATCACATACCAATGCATCTTGTCATAGTCATGACCAGCCTCGAAGTACTCCGACCCTCCAAGAAGGTTTACACCATGGTTGAAAACGGAGACATCACCAATGTGCAAATCATCCCGCTCTCTATTTCTGCCCGGATGATTGAATCTTGTTTCCACATTGTCGAAGTACCTTGAGCAAAATGTAAGGCACTCATCAACAACATATGCCTCGGCAATCGACCCTTTAGGCCTGGCGGTGTTTCACACATAACGCTTAAATGTAAGCATCTTTCTTTCGATAGGGTACATCCAGCCATATTGTATGGGGCCTCTAAGCATTGCCTCTTTGGGTAAATGCACGGTCAAATGAACCATCACTATGAAGAAGGCCGAGGAAAGATCTTTTCAAGCTTGCAAAGGATAACTACAATTTCTTTCTCGAGTCTTTCAAGAACAAATAGCTTCAGTGTTTTGGAGCACAACTCTCTAAAGAAATTCCCCAACTCAGCAACTACATCATATATTTCTTTATCCAAAATTCCACGGAATTCGCCCGGTAAAATCCTTTGGAGGAGTATGTGACAATCATGAGTTTTTAGTCCTTGGAGATTGCATCCATCAGGAGACACGCATTTTGCTAGGTTAGCGGCATACCCATTTGGAAATCTCACTGCTCTTATAAATTCATAGAATGCAAGCATTTTTCTTCCTTAGTCATTGTATACCATGCTTCTAGCATCTCAAACGACTCTCCGCCTTCAACAGGCCGCATATGCAAATCTTCTCTTATGCCCATGTCTTCCAAATCGAGCCTAGACTTAACTGTATCCTTTGACTTCCGGTCGATGTTCATAAATGTGCCAAGAAGATTATCACATATGTTTTTCTCGATGTGCATTACATCAAGGTTGTGCCTCAACTTGAGATCTTCCCAGTAAGGGAGATCCCACAAAATAGCCCTCTGGTCCCAACATTGACCATCCTCACTCTTCCTTTTATATTGATGTTTTCCAGGTCTCACATCTTTCACATTGTGAAGTTGTTGCTCGAGCTCTTCTTTAGTGAACTCCGATGGCTGGTCATGGGTTTCAGTTTTTCCATTGAAATCCTTGCTTTTTCGCCTAGGATGGTGGCGAGGAAGAAAACAGTGGCCCTCGGTCCAACATATCTTGTTCCTTATTCTTTCTGAGCACGGATCCTTGTCACAACCCACACATGCTTGATAACCAAACGTGAGCCTTCCCGACAAAGTGTGTAGCGCTAGTAAATCATGGATACACCATATTACCATAGCATAGAGATCGAACTTATCAGGACTGAGGGCATCATAGGTACAGACACCCTTCCAGATCTTGAGCAGATCTTCTACCACGGGCTCCATAAAGACATCAAAATCCTTTCTTGGAGATTTTGGACCAGGAATGTAATATCCCAAAACTTCAATCCAAGTTTATCAAAGATCAAATCATCCAAATTTAGGATTAACAAAAACTTTTCCATATTTAAAATGAAAGCATTCATATATGTGTGTATTTAAAATAGGAGTTGTTTTGAATGGCCATGATTGTGTGATCCTTTGCTTCTAAAATGTTTCTTAGGTGATTTAAACATCATCTACACCATTCCCAAACTTTTCCTAAAAGAAATCAAATCAAAAAGAATTAAAATGAAGGAATGGTCATTTGGACAAATTTAACTCTCATGCCTACTTTGGCTATTCCTAGTACTCAATTCTTAACAGAAACAATTCTTGATCTTTGCACCCCTTGCTAGTACACATAATGAGGTACCAAGGCCCACCTTTTGATTTACTAAAAACCTTCTGTAAACTATTTTAAATGACAGTTTAAAATTGAATCTAATGCATATGCATAGATCACCCCTAATTCAAAAACCATGTATTTGAGCTCCATTTTCAAAACCCTTGCAACCAGAGACTACATAGAACTAGTGGAGATCACCCAAAATTCGTGAACTCAAAATTCAAAACTTTTTCTCTTGCGGCCATTTCATCAAACACTTGGCAGGCAGATTACAAACTAAACAAATTTCACTATTTTAAATAGTGTTCTGGCCAAACTTGTTCCCCAAATTGCCACCAAAAACCTCTCCACTACTCCCCCTAACCCTCTCTAGCCCAGCCCCACACTATGCCACGAACAAATGGTCATGGCCATTAAGGCCGAACCCCCACTTGGGCACCCCACCGCGACAGCAAGCCACAGCCGCCGCTAGCACCATCCACCGTGTCCTGGAGATAGCCAGTGGTCCACCTCCACCGCCCAACCAGTCCCAGCCCAAGGACAGCGACCTGAACGACCAGGAACCACCGCGCCCCGAGCCTGTCGACCATGCCGACGCCGCCCGCAGAGAGCGCACTATCCCCGCGTGCACAAGCCACCGCTCGACACCAGCCCGCGCCCACCGCTCCGCCTCGACCTAGAGAACACCCAGGACACCTCCGTTCGCCGCCCAAAGCCCCACAGCCACCGCTCGCCGTGGACACAACCGCTTTGGTCGCGCAGAGCGCCACCTCGCCCCGACCGCATGCCACCGCCCCTACGGCCGCATTGAAGCGCTAGAGCACCGCCAGGGGACCGCCCGTCGATCGCCATCCCCAGCCATGTCGCTAGCTCGCCGTAGCCATGTCGCCACCGTCGACCGCCCATCCCGCTCGGTCTCACCGTCGAGCCTATAAAAGGAGACCTCCCCAGCACCAAAGACTCACACCATTCCACTCCCCTCACCTCTCTGAACCTCAACCATGCCTCGCCGGAGCAAGTGGAGCAGCAGCTCGCCGGAATTGGAGCCGGAGCCGCCGCCTCTGGAGAAGAAGGGTGTCGTTGATTCCGGCCACCCCAATCTCCGCCTTGACCACGCCTCGCCTCGCCGTCGTCTTCCACTTTGTTCGCCCGCATCGCCAACCCCGCTGGAACCCTGGTACGCCCCCAGTAGACCCCCACCGAGCCGCTAGGGTTCGAGCTCACCGGCGACCCGTCCGTCGTCGACGACGACCCTCAGCCATAGATCTAGCCTCTAATCGCATAGCCCACAGCGCGCGTACCGTTTCACGTTTTAAGTGCCGCTGACAAGTGGACCCCTCCTGTCAGCTGAGCCCCGCGCCGCGTAGCGCCACTGGCCCAGCCCATTTCCTTTCCCGCGCAAGCCCGTAGATTCAAATCTAGGTTTTTCTTTTTAGTTAGAATATAGTTTCTATCTAGTGTTTCAAAATTCAATTCTGTGAGTTTGACACATCCAAATTACATGAAACTAATTTTGTCTGAAAGGTATTGAAATGCTCTATCCAAGCCCGTTGGATTTAATTCATTTAGAGTTATAGATTTCTCCTAATAAAAATAAGAAGACAGAAGCTTTTGCAACTTGAAACATTTTTGTAAAATCAACCAAGTTAGCTTTTGAGTTGATTCCAACTCTCAAAAATCACATTTCATCATATCTATCCAAATATGTAATAATATTAAGGTTTACAGGCAGTGACTTTGGACTAGTACCAAAATAAGGCTATATAGGCATTTCTAGCCACTTTAAATCATTAAATAATAAACTTAAACCAAAGTAATATTGATCCAACCTTTAAATCTCATTCCCACATGTTAGAATATGTGGTGAGGACATGTGTCCACATGATCCTATATTTTGGTGGTGAATATTAAAGTGTAGTTAATATTTCAATGAGTAGAAATTACTTTTCCAAAATAAAAAGATTGAAACTATTGAATTAAAACTTGTGATGTTTGGGATGATAATAGATCATCAGTTGTGTGGTTTAGAATACTATTTAGCCTAAGTTAAGTATTGTTTGGTGATTGTGCACTCCCTATGTATTTCTAGACGCTAGGACCGACCAAGCCTTCGAGGTGGAGTTCTACCAAGAAGAAGAAGAAGAAGAAAACTTCAACCACTGCACCAACCAAGGAAAGCTATTAGTGGCAAGCTAACCCTTGCAAACATGCTTTAGTAAGCTATTATAGCAAGCTAGAATAAAACTAGATAGTTTAGTAAAGATGCCTTAAGCATACTTTGATCACACCCCCTTAGTTTACACAAAGTTCTTTAATTAATTTTGAAGGTAGCATAAAGAGTATAAAACTTGACCTAATTAGAAACCCTTAGATGTCATTCTATGGCATGATATTGATCCCACCTTTCCACCTTAGTGAACACTCTTAACCTAGTGTTTTAGAATAGATCAAACTTGAGTCACATTAGATGGGAACACTTGGTGAAAATGAGTTGTGAAAACCTTGGAATGATGAGTCATTCTATTGAGATGTTTTGACCTGTGTTGAGAAACACAACTAGTTTATGATGATGAAAATGATGAGGCATGAGCCTTAACCCTTTTATAAAACTGATGGTTGGATTCGGATGCGATACCATTCCAAATTTACCGTACAACCACATTACCTGAATTGGGTAAGGCTTAGCTGGAAATTTATATGCATTAGTATTAGTTCCCTCACGGGAGAGGTTTGAGCTGAGGCTACGTCTCATGATGTCCACCTATGCAGTGCGCAATATGACTGATGGTCATGGTTGGGAGGCCATGCTCATAGGAGATGTGCTCGTACTAGGGTGTGTAAAGGGAAGGTTATGTTTGATTATCTGCATACCAAGTATGATGATTCAGGGTTATCCCTGACAGATGTATCGAATCTTGTGGTGAAAGTGTACCACCTCTGCAGAGTGTCAAACTATTCGAATAGCCGCGTCCGCGGTTATGGACAGTTGGAATGGCCATACTGTTTCGTTGTCAGATGTTTTCTAAATAACTTGAAATGAATGATGAACCTTGACTTGACCACAACAGGGTTGTGTAGATGAAAATAGCTTCCCAACTTAAGTGATTCTAGACTTTTATTTTATCTTTTCTTGCTTCAGAACTCGGCTTAGGTGTCAAACTTAACTTGATAGTTATTCTTTCAATTCAGTACTTTAACTTAGAATCATAACCCTTGCTAGTAGTAGTTTGCAAGTACTTAAAGAGTACTCATGGCTTTTGTCCCTGGCTATTATCATGGCCAGACTATGAAGGAGATTATCAAGATGGTGGTCAGCAGGACGGCTATGATAACTAGGACTATCTGCCTTCGTCAGCATTGCCTGTGCCCCTGAAGATGGACCCCACCGCTACGCTATCGTTTATTTCCGCTGCTTGTTGTATTAAAGACTGGATCATGAGATCCTTAATTGTGTAAAACCTTATGTATGGTTTGTAATGGATGATGTACTGTGATATCCAATCCGTTATGTCTCGCAAAAATGGTAATCATGGGATTGCGAGGTATGGCATAACGAGCATCTCGTATTAAAAATCCGGGTGTTGACAAGGGATCAGCAAAGCCATCATGAAGTTGGACTGATCCATATATGCCCATGGTGGAAGATTGTGCGGCACGACAAATACGGGCCACATGCCATACTTCGAGCTCATTCCAAATGGATTAAAGCCATCTGTGGCAAGGTCGAGTCTTATGTTCCTTGCATCGGCGGCAAACTCTTTATGTTTATTATCAAAATATTTCCATGCCTTTGCGTCAGATGGATGGCTAAGTTCATTATCCACGGGTTGCTGCTTTAGCTTGTGCCATTGTACATCCTCCGACTGTTGCTTCGAAATGAACATCCTCTATAGCCTTGGAATTAAAGAAAAGTACCTCAACACCTTCTCCGGTATCTGTATCCTCCCATCTGCATCTTTCCACCTAGAGGCATCACACTTTGGGCATTTGTCATGCTTGGCATATGTATTTATAAACAAGATAGAATTGTTTGGGCATACATGGATTGATTCATAACTAAGCCCCAATCTGCTGATTATACTCAATGCTTCATCATAAGTTTTTGGAATTGAGCTTTAGGGTATTGGATGGCCAAGATATGGAGTATTGCATTGAAGGCAACATTGCTTATTCGGTAGAAGGACTTGACGTGGAGTAGCTTCACGGTGAATGAAAATCAGGACAATGTCCCACCATCACTAGCTGCACGCTTTGCATCCTCTATCAGCTCGGCATAGATTGTCCTCTGTCCATCACATTGCGGTTCTGACTTGTACAGATCCTTAAAAAAATCAGGAATTTTGTCATCCTCGTACCCATCCTCCTCCTCAAAACCAGCATTGTCTTGCGGAACATCATCTTCTACAAAATCACCACCTTCACTAGCATGGTGTGCCTCTTCATTAGGTTCAGGTTCAGCTATAGGTTCTGCATGTAAAGGCTCTCCATGATAGATCCACCTATCATACGTGCGTGACATCCCACGCATCAGCAGATGAGACTCTACATCTTCTAGAGTTTGTTGAACATGGTTCATATAGATGGGGCATGGGAAAAGAACTCGAGCATCCTCGGCACCACTTCTGCGAACAAATCGCATGAACTCATCCACTCCCCTTAGATGCTTAGTGGAAAGCTTTCTAACTCCTCGTGTAATCCAGCCTCTGTCCGTCTACATGCGAAAAACCGAAAAATATTAGCATCCAATGTTCAACGAAAGTGTCAGCCGAAGTGCACAAACCAAAAGTAGGTAGCAGAAATTAACCCAAAACCTAGATAAACTCCGACAATATAGCTAATTATCCCTAGCCTTCTGGACTAATCTTGTACACACACAGATATGGGACAAACCTATATGATGACACACTAAGATTAATTTAAAAAATAGTGCTGCTAAGAATATGAATAGATAAATTTCATGACAACTAACAAATTAAAAAAATGGACTTTGCTAAATAGCTGAATTTGCTGTTAAGAGATCCTTTATCTTCATCTAACTCTTGGTCTAATCCTAGCTACCATGGCAACCACAGAAGAAAATATAGAGGGGAGAGAGGCGCAGACTGTGAGTGTCCCTGTCATGTTGCCAAGGCGAACGGCCGAGTTGCCAGAGCGTCCTCAGATGGATCCACCGGTCACCGGCCCAACTCCCTTCTCCAGCGAAGGGTGAGCCCATGGACGAGGTGAACGACGAGGCACTCCTGAAGGAAGCCACCGATGCAGATGTTCCCGCTCGTCCGCCTGTCACCGCTGCCCTGAGCCCCTCCATCAGTCACCGCTGCCCCAACCCCCTCCGTCGGTCACTGCCGACCTAGCCCCCTCCATCGGTCACCGTCGGCCCAGCCCCCTCAGTCGATCACCGCCGTCCTCGCCCCATCTATTGCTCGATGCTCTTTCTGTCAAAGTGTCGTCCTCTGTGCGTGCCTGGCTAATAAGGTGGATCTTATAATATTTTGTTTTATGTAAGCTTACTCCTCCATAGATAGCAAGATCACCAGAATAGTCTAGCGGTAAGACGAGTTGGACAAAAGCGCTTGGTCGTGGGTTCAAGTCCCCACTACACAATATTTTTACCACTTTAACCAAAAATGGTCATACAGTGTACTGGGCCCACATGGGACACTAGCTGAGCATCGGCCGTCCAAGTATATGGCCATTCGGTGTATAAAATAAATTGGATAGCTCAGAAAAAATGGAGCAGGCTAGGTCCCACATGTTGACACGTAAGCAAAATAGATGAGCTGGATGACGCCTCAGGCTAGTGCATCGCACCTTAACAGCTATATGAAGATCTAGAAATGTCGTAGTCCCACAAAATAAGGCCAGAGAACGTGGGCCACAGTTTATGACAATTTTATCTGATGAAATTACGATGATTTGGAACAAAACATCGTAAATTTATAGGGTTTTGAGCTCTCCAATGAGCCTATGACCATCTTGGAAAAAATCGTCATAAATCTATGACGATTTTATTTCCGGTCACTATGAGAACGTCACAAATCAGCACATTTCATATAGTCTAAGGGAGAAGATACAACTGACTTCTTTGTCCCATTCCAAATCTCATGGTTAAAGCGTAATATACGGTGCTAGAATAACTAGCAACATTGGTTGACTAAGTCTTAGATATTATATTCCTTTACCACTAGAACTATATCATAGACTATTACCATTCGGTAAATAATCCATAATCATATTATTATGAAAATAGTGTTTTTGGACCTTTTTGAAATGTAGGTGATGATAACATTTGAGTTACAATCATTTGATAGAAAATAAAGAAAGGACATGAGCAAGTGTGAACTTGCCTTTCGTGATTGCAAGATTATGCACTCACGGTCTTCAAGATACTAGAAGATCCAAAATCTAGAAATAGCATCATTGGTCTAGTAAGGTCTAATGTTTAAAGAAGCAAGATGCAAGTATGCATAAGTAATGTAATGCAATTGGATAAACACGAATCCCTAGGATAATTGTATCTGATCTAGGGTTTAGAAACTACGAATGGTTTCTTTTGAATGTGTTTCACCTTCATACCAGCTTCACACTTGTGCTTCTTATTAAGTCTTGTGAGAGTGTGTGAAACAATATGTAAATTCAATAAGTAGCATACAATATTAAAGCACTCAAATGTGGAATGCTATCTGGTAATTAAGATGGGACTTATTATGTTAAGTTGTTAAGAGTTAAAGGATTTATTATAAAATTGTTGTTTGAAGTGGCAAAACAAATAACTTTTGAAGAAAATATTTCTTTTACAGGAATAAACAATTCTTATGGTTAATAGAATGTGATCGATGTTGTTTGCGCTTATTTCGTAAACTTGGAATTGAAATGCTTTATGACTTAATTTGGAACAGACAAAAGTTAACTATAAAAACATAAATATATTTTAGGCATTATGCATGACTTGGTGTACCAGAGTTAACTTTAAAATATAAGTAGACCTAGGGTGTGATGTTTTAAAGTATTAATTACCTTTAAGCTTGTAATAAGCATGTTTAAGAGTATGAGATCATTCACTTTTAGTTTAAGTGAGTGATGAGTTTAAATATGACTTGTTATTATGAATATAATTTATCATTTAAGGAAAGTAAATTTATATGATTTTAATAATATATTAAAGTTTGAAATCATGAATACTTAAGGGATAAATAACATTCACTTTTCTTATAAGTGAAGGATGATTAAAATTTATTCAAATTGTTGGTTTATCTTGGAGTTATGGTTTTAAAGAGTTTTCTAAAAGTTAATAGTTTACTTTTAAGTATTATTATAGACTTAAGTTATGGTTATGGAAGTAGTATTTAAATGTACAGGATTTATGGTTTTATAAAATTGTGATTATTTCTTATTTATGAAATATTTTTAAAGAATTTACCAAATATATAATAAATAAGGATTTATTACTTAAGAACCTTAAAATGTGTTGGAATGATATAATTAGTATGTTTCTAGTAAAACATACTTACTTAAGATCTTAGAAGTGAATTTTATTTAATTTTAGGTGTTATCCTTATTTTTATAAAATTCCACAAAGGATTATATATCTTTAAATATTTGCTTCAAGTTTCATTTGTAAACAAATTAAGTTAGTATTTTTATTAAATAGTAGATTTATTTTAATATGCAAAAATGATATTTATTCCCTTTTTAGGACTTTTCCTTAAGTTAACTTAGACTTTAGTGGTTTTAACATTTATTTTCACTTTATTTAACTTAAATAAGTAAATTTATATTTTTCTTAGGTAGATATTATTTTTGTGATCATTTCAATATGTTATATGTATTTTTCGGATTTTTCTATATTTTTCTAGGGCTAAAACAAGTTCAGAGGTATTTTGGTAATTTTCTTGTAGTTCTTTTATTTTTCAATTTCTTATTTTTCTCTGGGCCCAACCCGACCCAACTGGCTCGGGGTTAACCTTGACACTGGCCCAACTCCTCTCTTCCTCTCCCTCACTCTCACGCCTCTCTCTCTCTCGTTCCCCTTCTGCTCCTCTCGTGCTCACGCCTGCGATTTCCCCGGCTGTGATCTGCCGCTCTGGTGCCGCCAGCCGTTGCTGCCGCCGTTTGCTAGATGGGCTCTACCACTACTACCTCTGCTCAAACCCCACCAGCACTTGCTCAATCTTCCCCCAACCGCGATGCTATGGCTAACCCTAGCCCGTGATTCATCTCGGTCGCTGGCGTCCTACACCACCGTCCCACGGCCCTGCTATGGTAGAGATGATGGTGTGGTGGTACACGTTGCTGCCTCAACTTCTATGCTGGCAGGATGGTGCTGCTATAACTGCGCAACCTCGGCATCAATGACGACCACCGTGACATCGCCGCGCCTCCGCTCTAGGTGCTCAGCACCCTTGGTGAGCTTTGATCTCTTTTATGACCAGCCTTCGTGCTAATGGCTCTAATCCGTAGTTGTGCTTCGATTACCTGCTGCTAGTGGTGGTAATTGTGTTATGCTATTGGCGATACCTAGCTAGCCTTCATGTCTCAACTTTTAGGGTTGAATCATCCACGACCCTTATACTAAACTTATATGATGAAGGTGTGATATTCTGACTCAAATGGATGTTGTATTTAAACGCCAATGATGATGTATAATATGTATTGGCAACTTAATTACTAGAATAATATGATTTCTAGTTGTTTAACTAGGAAAATAATTTTAAGTGGTTATCCACTTCTTGTAGAAAAGGTAATGGCTGATTTATTTTTGTGTTTGCCTTAATCTTGGCCAATAACTTATGGCTTGGCCGTACTTGATAGTACTCCATAGCTTAGCTTGCTGAATCTCGGATTTTGTGCTACAACTAGACTAATTTCTATTGATCTTGATAAGATTAGTCTGATCAATTATGATTCCTATTAGGGAAATGATATAGACCCGTGCGCGCTTGCTAGCAGATGGTTAATGAAAATTGTGTTAATTAATTATTCTGTTGCTCCTGTAATTAAAAGGTTCTATGGTTGTGTTATTCAAGGTGGTGCCTCCTTGCAGAGTGTACACAGTGGATAACAACATACTGTTGGCTTTGAATACTTTATTAGGTAAAAAGAAAAACCCATATGTGGCTTCAAGTGATGCCAAGGCTGAATTCTTATGTTTGGTTAAGAACAGTTATTGAGTTTTAATAGCTGTGATATTCTACGATGATCTTGCAGAGCAACCTCTGCAAGACTGAGTGTAATCTCCTCTCAAACTAAAGTTGTGGAGGATCCATTCACTTATTACCCGCCTTCTAGACCTCGTTTATTTACTAGTCTTGTTTGAGAGCTTAAGATATGAGGGTTTCTTAACTTTATTCACATTTGTACCCATGTGCTCCTGCTATACTGAGTTTACACCTGTCCTTTTCTAGAGTGTCTACGGACTATTGGTGTGGTGTAATCAGTGATGTGTTTGATCAAAAAATATCAGTCAAACTTGACAGAGAACTTGAATGAAATATGATTCCTAGTAATTTTTATCTAGGGAAGTGATTTAGATTTCTTGATGTATTTGAAAGTTTCTTTCTTAATCTGTTGGCTATATCCTGTAAACAATAATTGTGGCTTCTATATATGATCTTGCTGCTGTGGTACCTCTTTGGAGGATGCAGAGTGGCTACCTCATTGCTTGTAAAAAATTGGGCTAATTTCTCTATGATGAGTTTTGCATAGCAACTCTATGCAACTCTGAGAGAAAATATTACCTCTCATCCTCCTAGACCAGATCTAGTTTAAGGGCAGTTGTGATAATCTATCTTGGATGTCTTTTCCCTTATCTACCCCTAATCCTGATGGTGCAAACTATTAAGAACAGATGCTACATGACCTGGTTGTAATTTTATTTACCTTGCTACCCTATGTAGATAAGTTGATAGTAGATCTTGATAAACTAATATGTGATCTTGGCTTGCCCTTTATCAGCTATTACTTTTAGTTGTAGCTTGGTCCTCTATTAGATACTGGCCTGCTTCTTCTTGATCTACTACAGCAGCTAAACTCTGGCCTTCTCCTCTTGGAGTCATTGCTAGTGTTGAACTTTTCCTTTGTTGCTGGCTTGATCTGAATCTCCTCCTTGTCCTAGCTATTGGATGGATTCTTCAAGCAACCATTGATTGGATGAGGATTTGGTGGGATGATCTAGGTGTTCTTGAGAGAAAACTGATAGGAACAAGTGATGTTCTTGGTGGTGTTCTTGTGTTGATGATAAGATGATAAGATGAGGGATGTGCTCTGGAGTGTGGGGATGGAATGGTAGCTTTGCTTCTATGGCTGGTTCACCCCTTTGTGTACATGTATTGCTTTCTTGTCTCCTTCCTGGGGTTGTTGCTGTGTTGACGGCACACCGATATGCATGGCTATGTGAGCAGCTTGTTTGCTTGCTGCGACTCATGGATCAGATCAAATACTTCCTTGATATTTTTTGGTGGTTTTTTACTTCTTATCTGTTTACTATTTTAAACCAAGGTGAAACTTGCCCCTGGTTTATGATGCTAAGCATGAAGCCATTTTTGATGATAAGAACAGATTTACACATTGGTTAAACTTGCCCCTTTAATTTTAAGCTCAATGATGAGACAAACAGTGCATTACACTTTAATTCTGAGAGCAGTTAAAACTAACCCCTTCACATCTTATATTTTTCTTTCTGTTTGTTTGCAGGTATAAGATAAGAAATATAAATAAAATATTTAGAAGATGGAGAAATTGAAGATGAATTTAGCTCTTAGTTTTACTTTATTCTTTTGTAATTTACCTTTTCATTTGTAAAAGGCAATGTAAGATATATTTTCTTGTAATAAAGAATTCTTTTAGTTATTTCATTTATGTAATTCCTTTTTCTATTTATTTGTTTCCTATAATTTACTTTCATTCTTTTATTGTAAAAGAACAATAATACTATATATATGTAATAATAAAGATTATTATTGTAATAATTTTATTTCAAATTCTTTTTAGATTCAATTTTATCAATTGAATAATAAAATTTGAATTGTCTTCCCCTCAAACACAAAAGATGCAAGACAGGTCATGCCAAAATCTGTCGCACTTGCTCGGATGCTTTCATCAGAACAAGAGAGATCTCGATCATTCTATAGCTTCTTTAATTTTGCGCGAAAATTCCCCGGATTTTCTTATGCATGAATGCAATGCACAAACATGTGTCCTGTCTATTTCGAGGTGCTAATCCTGGGATGTTACAAAGAGTGGGCCTCTGACACAATCGCACACTACTCAGTCGGTTTATGGAATTAGCAGGTCGAGCCAACCGGCGAGCCCCGAGGTAGGGGTTGACGGAGATGGAAAAACCGAATCGAATAAAGAGCAACATGCAAATTTCTAGCAAGGAGCCCCTAAGTGTCTCTCGGGGTTCCACATTTTTCATTCATAGGGTTCGCGGGATACATACACTATCAGACGACTAGGTGTAAAATAGATGGAGAAAGGCCACGTTCCAGGGGCATTCTGTCTCCTTGTCCGACTTGTCCATCTTCTTCTTGTGGGCTGCTGCGCATTCATGAGGTAGTAGGAATTATTGTGCAGCGCCCGGCTGATGATGAATGGGCCCTCCCAAGGCGGGGAAAACTTGTGCATGCCCTTTATATCTTGCACCAGCCGGAGAACTAGATCGCCTTTGCAAAACGCGACTGGTTGGATCTAGCTCGAATGGTAGTGCCGCAGGCGTTGCTGGTATAGCACCGATCTAGACAACGCTAGCTCACGGGCTTCCTCGAGGTGGTCCAGCCGTCCTCCCTTGCCTCTTGGGTAGCCTTTTCATCATAGAGGAGCTTGTGGGGCGAGTCGAACTTGATATCCGCGGAGAGGATGGCTTCTGAGCCGTACACGAGGAAGAATGTGGTGAAGCCGGTTGATTGGTTCAGGGTGGTGCAAAGGCTCCACAACACAGCCGGAAGCTCCTCGATCCAGCATCTAGGAGACCGCTCTAGAGGCTCGAATAGTCGCGTCTTGATGCCGGCTAGCACTAGGCCGTTTGACCTGTTGACTTGCCCGTTGGATTGCAGGTGTGCGACGGATGTGAGGTCCAGCTGGATCCCCTATTGCTGCAGAACCGGGCGGAGGCCCCCTTGGCCAAGTTTGTGCCATTATCCGTGATGATGCTATTGGGGTAGCCGAAATGGTTGATGATGTATGTGAAGAAGGTGACGACTGTTGCCCCATCCAACTTCCAGATAGGCTTGGCCTCTGACCACTTGGTGAATTTGTCCACCGCCTACAGCAAATGGGTCATGCCCGCACGCGCCTGCTTGAAGAGGCCGACCATGTCTAGGCCATAGACAGCAAAGGGCCACATGATCGGGATGGTCTTGAGCACCACAGTCGGCATGTGCCTCAGTTGTCCGAAGCGCTGGCATCTGTAGCACGCGCGGACCAACTGCTCGACATCCTCGAGGGCAGTGGGCCAATAGAAGTCGTGGCTAAACGACTTGGCGACTATTGCCTGAGATGAAGCATGCTGTTCGCACTCACCCTGGTGGATGTCCTTCAGTAGCCGGTAACCTGTGTCCACATCAACACACCGATGTAATATGTCGGATATGCTGCACTTGTACAGTTCTTTGTTGATGATGGTGTACGTGTGCGCATGTTGCCGCATTTTCTTGGCCTCCACCTTGTCATCCGGAAGCTCCCCATTAGCGATGTAGTTCATGAAGGGTTGTGCCTAGGATGGTATCTCCTGGAGAGGACAGTCCCGTTCTCCGGTTGAGGGATGTCGGGGGGGCGTTCGGGTGGGGTACCCAGAGCGGCAGCCCCCGAGTTGCTTGACGAGCCGGCAGCCCCCGGGTCTTTTGATCCGTAGGGTGCGGATGCGCCAGAGTCGGTGCGAGCCTTCTTATTTGCTGGCTCCGAAGGTTCTGTGTATGCCAAGCCGTCAGCCCTCGGGCTTCCGGCCCATATGATGTAGTCTGACTCGGGAGACGGAGTGATGGAGGGCTTGCGCAGATGCTCCAAGGAGACCCCTAGCAGGAGTGCATGCTTGGTGGAGACGATTCGGACGAGCGAGTCGGCTGCCTCGTTATTTAGGCGAGGGACGTGATGGAACTCACATCCATCGAAGCAAGCGATGAGCTTATGCATGTGGAAGCGGTAGAGGGCCATATTCGCGTTGCACCAGATTCAAATCACTGAAGCAAAGGATCCGGTTGATGCCAATCTCCCTAGCGAGCCCGAGGTCGTGCACCAACACCTCGTACTCGGCGACGTTATTGGAGGCCTTGAAGTGGATCTGGAGAACGTACTCCAACTGGTCTCCCTTGGGTGAGGTAAGGACGATACCGGCTCCCAAGCCCCCAAGCATCTTCAAGCCGTCGAAGTGCATTTTCCAGTCATCCGAGTTGGGAACCGGTGGCAGGTACTGGGTCTTAGACCAGTAAACCAAGAATTCCGCTAGAGCCTGCCACTAGATCGTGAGCCTTCGCTCGTACTGGATGGAGTAGGCGCCGAGCTCAATTGCCCACTTGGCGACTCAGCTAGTGGAGTCCTTGTTGCCGATGATGTACGAAAGGGGTGCGGTGCACACCACCTTAATAGATGCTCTTGGAAGTAGTTCTTTAGTTTCTTGCATGCTAGGTACATGCCGTAGCACATTTTTTGGTAGTGGGGGTAGTTCTGCTTGGAGAGGGAGAGAACCTCACTGAGGTAGTAGACGGGCTTCTGCACCAGATGAGCCTTGCCTTCCTCGGGGCACTCCACCACTAGGACGACCCGACTGATGGCTGCTATATAGAGCAACATCGGCTCCTTACTAGCTGGTGTGGCCAGAACCGGTGATGTGGATAGCATGCGCTTGAGGTTGTTAAACGCGGCGTCGACTTGCGAGGTCCGGGAGAACTTGTCCATCTTCTTCATCAGCTGGTACAGTGGGAATGCCTTCTCCCCTAGTAGGATGACGAAATGACTAAGGGAGGTCATCCATCCGGTGAACTTCTGGACTCCGAGCAAGCTCTTCGGAGGCTTTATCCTCTCCATGGCTGCGATCTTCTCTAGGTTTGCCTCGATCCCCTATTGCAAAATGAGAAAACCGATAAGCTAGCCGGATGGAACGCCGAAGACGCAGTTCTCTAGGTTTAGCTTCATCTGGTACCGGTAGAGGTTGCCGAACGTCTCCCCCAAGTCCTCGAGGAGGGTGCTCATATCCTTCGTATTGATGACGATGTCGTCCACATAAGCATGCACGTTCCGGCTGATCTATGAGTTCAAGCATTTCTGCATGCAGCGCTGATAAGAGGCACCTGCATTTTTCAGACCGAAAGTCATGGTTACGTAACAAAAAGCCCCATAAGGGGTGATAAATGATGTCTTTATCTGGTCAGCTAGGTTCAACCGGATCTAATTGTAGCCGGAATAACAGTTCAAGAAGGTCAACAAGTCACAGCCATCCGTGGAATTGATAATTTGATCGATACGGGGCAAAGCGAAGAGGTCTTTCGGGCACACCTTGTTCAGGCTGGTGTAGTTGCTACACATGCGCCAGGTCTTGTTTTTCTGCAACGCTAGGACTGGGTTGGTCAACCAGTCCGGCTGGTACACTTCCATGATGAATCCGGCTATGAGGAGCTGGGTGATCTCATCACCGATGATCTTTTCTCCTCTGCGAACCGGCAGAGGGGCTGCTTGACCGTCTTGGCATGCGTCCGCACATGGAGTAAATGCTCGGCGAACTCCCTCAGAACACCCGACATGTCCTTAGGTGACCATGCGAAGATGTCCCGATTCTCATGAAGGAAGTCGACGAGCATGCCTTCCTATTTGTTGTCGAAGCCAGAACCGATGGTGACGAACTCGGTTGGGTCGGTGGGGTCGAGCAGGATCTTCTTTGTCTCCTTGGCCGCCTGGAAAGCAGCGTCTCCATTCAGATTCCTGTTAGCCGACACTTCTTGCTGAGACAATGTGATGTTGTGCATGATCTCGCGCTTCTCCTCAGCGATGATGAGGCCTCCCCTATCTTTGAGCCCGCCGACACGCACTCCATCGACCTCCTGAAGCAGCCGGACACGGTGATCACGCCGTTAGGCCCTGGCATCTTCGTCTAGAGGTATGCGTAGTGGGGGACGGCCATGAACTTGGCAAGGGCGGGGCGCCCAAGTAGAGCATGGTAAGAGCTTGCTAGGTTCACCACATCGAACCACACCAGTTCGCGGCGGAAGTTCTCCTCGGTTCCGAAGATGACATCTAGCCAGATTTTCCTCAGCGGAGTGCAAGCCGGCCCAGGTAGTACACTGTGGAACGCCGTTGTAGTCTAGCGCATGTCGCATTCACGGATGCCTAGCTTCTCGAGGGAAGACCGGTAGAGCAAGTTGAGGTTGCTGCCTCCATCGATGAGGATGCGAGAGAAGCGACAAGTGCGCTCATTGGAGACAATGAGGGGGTATAGCACCATTGTGTAGCCCCGGGGATTCGGTAGGCGATCCGGCTGGTCCGCTTGGCTCCAGGTGATGGGGGTCTCCGACCAGTTCAGGTACTGGGGGACCGGGGAGATGATGGTGTTGACCTCCTTGGAGCGCTACCTGCGGCTGTACTTGTCATCGTACCTAGTCTTGAAGATGTGGTAGGCGGCATGCTCCTGAGGCTAGCCATTGTTGCCGGCTCCCCTAGCTGGTGGCGGCGGTCCTTTAGGAGGGGCTGGTGGCAGATGGGGTAGGCTGCCTTTCTCTTTCATCTGGCGAGTCCAGCTGCTGTTCTGGTTAGTATGAGTAGCCAGTTTGAAGGGTCTGCTATGCCACTTGCACGGGCCATCGAACATTTGTTCGAAGGTGAACCACGGCTTTTGCCTCCTTGTGTCGCCAGCCGGCGCATCAGGTGCGGCCTCCACAGCGTTGAGTTGCCTCGCATGATAGCGGGGCTTCTGCTGTCCGGCTTGGTGGTCGCCCTGGAAGCGGCTGTTGTTGCCATGTCGCCTGGAGAATCCGGCTTCGCCACTCGGCTTACTCGTCCGGTCGCGACCCGGATCGGTGGAGGTCGGTCGGCCATCAGCATTCACCCGAAGGGGCTTCTTCATCGCATCATCAGCCGTGGTGTACTAGTCCGCGATCGTCATGAGCTCTGCCATGGTTTTCGGCTCATCACACAGTAGCGGGTGGCGGAGCATGGTGCCTTCTCGACACCCCTCCACGAAGAACCCGATCGCCTGGCCCTCTAGGATGCCCTCACAAGTGTTGTGCAGCTCGGTCCATCTGGCGAGGTACTCGTGGTCCGACTCGTGGTCTCCCTAGATGCATAGGGCTAGATCACGAGGGAGACCCGGGCGCTTGTACGTGCTGTTGAAGTTGCGGACGAACACCTTCTCAAAGTCTGGCCAGACATTGATGCTGTTGGGTGCGAGGCTATTGAGCCATGTCCTTGCTGACCCGGTCAGCATGAGGGGGACGTAGCGTACGCCACGTTCTTGTTCCCATGGGAGATACCGACTATCGTGACATAGTCGGTCAACCAGTCTTCTGGCTTCATGTTGTTGTCGTACTTGGGGGTGTCCCTTGGCAGGGTGAATTTATCCGGAAATGGCTCATTCCATATGCGGGGTTCGAAACAAACCGACACAGTAGAATCTTCCTCCTCTGTGATGCGCGCTTGATCTAGGAGCTCGATGTGGTCATGGGAGTCCAGGGTATCTGGATTGGGCACTCCTATGTGACACAAAAGACAGGAGCCGCCATGTCGGAGCGCTACGGTTGGGGGAGGGGGCAGTGGTGGGTTGCTGTTCACCATTGCCCTTGACGCGGCTGGCCCTTGTGGCCCGAGTTGCGGCGCTTACTGCGGGATTTCCCCACTGGAGGATAGGATGCCTGATACATTGCAAATGTATCTATAATTTTTGATGCTCCATGCTTGGTTTTATCCACTTTCTTGTGTTTTGTCCACACTTTGGAGTACTTTTCATATGATTTCTTGGACTAACCTATTAACAAGAGCCATAGTGCCAGCTGCCTGTTTTCTGCTGTTTTTGGTTCCAGGAAAGTCAGAAACTGAATATTCTCGGAATTGGACGGGACAAAAGCCAAAGTGCCTATTTTTCCAGAAGACTCCAGGAGCCAGAATACGAGACGGAGGAGGGCCAGGGGCTGGCCACACCCCCCACAGGCGTGGGCTGGGCCTGGCCACGCCAGGGCATGGTGTGGTGGCCCAGGCACCCCCTCGGTATCCCTCTTCGCCTATAAGAAGCCATTTGACCTAAAAACTCTGGGTGGTTCGACGTTTTTCCAGAAGGAGTTCTTCTCCGCCGCCACCACCAGATTCCACGAACAGTACCAGAAACACCGTTCTGGCGCCCTGCTGGGATAGGGAATTGGAGGAGATCATCGTCATCATCATCACTATTGCTTCTCCATCGACCATCCATGTTTCCCCCATCTATGAGTGAGTAATCCCCCGCTGTAGGCTATGGGGATGGTAGGGATTGGATGATATCATTCATGTAATGGCATCAGATTGTTAGGGCATGGTACCTAGTAACTTTTATTAGTGCTTTATGACTTTGTTGCGACTTGTTGTGCTTAATGCTTGTCACTAGGGCCCGAGTGCCATGATTTCAGATCTAAACATGTTATTGATTCATTATGACAGTATTGTTTTTGGTCTTATCTGCAGGTTGTATACACACGTTGTTGTCCGGAACCTATGGCCCCGAAGTGACAGAAATCGGGATAACCGGAAGGGAATTGCTTTGATGTGAGGATCACATGTGTTCACGGAGTGTTAATGCTTTGCTCCGGTGCTCTATTAAAAGGAGCACCTTAATTGCCAGTACTTCCTAGAGGCCCCTCTGCAAACGGGCTGACAGGACAAAAGATGTTGTGCAAGTTCTCATTGCGAGCACGTATGACTATATATGGAACACATGCCTAGGATTATCTAGTACTTGGATGCTTTATCTTATTTATCTTCAATTGCCCTATGTTCTGATTGCTATGTGGATTGCCTTGTCCATGCAACGCCCTTCCATCCATCCCTATGCCTACCGCACTCGAATCCCATTGTTTACTGCTATTGTTACTGCTGTCTTTACTTTGCTAGTGCTGTTACTTTACTATTCCTACTACAAAACTGTTGCTACTGATAAACTGATGTGAGCAAGATTGTTTCCAGGTGCAGCTGAATTGACAACTCAGTTGTTAAGGCTTATAAATATTCTTTGGCTCCCCTTGTGTCGAATCAATAAATTGGGTTTCACTTCCCTCGAAAATACTGCGATACACCCCTTATACTTGTGGGTCATCATGACTATTTTCTGGCGCCGTTGCCGGGGAGAATAGCTTTATTTATCAAGTCCACTTGGAATCACTATTGTTCAAGCTAAGTTTATTTCCGCCTTGTTTGCTTGTTTCTTTATCAAGAATACAAAAAAAATATAGTTCCTACTCTAGTTGTTATTTTCACTGGTCGGTTATTGCCTTGCTTTATCATGCTTGTTGTCAATGGTTGGTTTCTTTGAAACTGAAGCTTATTGGCAAGGTGGGTTCACGGAAGATCAAAACTATTATTACAAGGAACACCGCTTGTCACAAAAAGGGAAACACGTATGGGAACAAATTGATAGATTGTATACCATTGCTAGAAACGTGTGCTCTACTTATAATGTTATTTATTGCTATGATAAATCTTGTTGCAGAAAGAGGTATAAACACCTCCCTTTTCAATGTGAGTAGAATGATAATGATACCATATCTTCTTATGATAAAGGAATTTATGACTTTTATGATGCGGAACAAATTGAAGAATTTATTGCTTGGAAGGGCGCTCTTGAACTTGCAAGTTTGCTTGAAAATATTGATGATTCACCTTACAAATATGAGGTTTATGGTATACTTCAATTTTTCTTTGATAATTACAAGGATGTGGCTATATTCTTGAATATTTTAATAGATGCTTTCCACAAATGGAAGAGACTAATGCCTTGCAGGATCCTATGGAAGAAGAAATTGATGAACCTGAAATCTCATTAGATGAAAACGAGGAGGAGAGTGATGAACAAAAGGAGGAAGAATGGATTAGCTACCCATGCCTACCTTCTAATGAGAGTAACTCTTTATCCCTTACATTATTTGATTTTCCCCCATGCTTACTAAAGAAACATGAATGTTATGTTCCTGAGGATTCTTTTGAAAATGTTTATAATAAAGCTCTAGTTCTTGTAGATCATGAAAAGCATGCTTTATGTGATAGTTATATTGTTGAGTTTATTCATGAGGCTACTGGAAATTATTATGAGAGAGGAAAATATGGTTGTAGAAGTTTTCATGGTATTGAAACACCTCTCTATGTGCTGAAAGTTTTGAAGTTACTCTTGTTTTATCTTCCTATGCTTGTCACTTTGTTCTTTGTGAATTTATTTGCATACACGATTCCTATGCATAGGAAGTGGGTTAGACTTAAATGTGTTTTGAATTTGCTTCTTGATGCTCTCTTTTAATTCAACTCATATTTCTTATGAGAGAATCCTCTCAAACTATTATGTCTGAAGATGACAATATGTCTATTATTCTTGGGAGACCTTTTCTTAAATACTGCAGGAGCTGTTATTAATTATAATCAAGGGAAGGTGACCTTCAATGTTAATGACAAGGAACATACTATCTATTTCCCCAAGAAGATTGAAAGGACTTATGGTTTTGAATTCAATTGAACATGATGAGGGCATTATAGTTGGAGAAATATATTGTCCCATACCAAGAGAAAAATTTGAAACTATTATGATTGGGACCATTGCAATCAAGGTTAAGGTAACAGAATCATTAGTTGAATACCAAGTTTTGTCTGATATGAAATTGTTTTGGTAACAAGACCTGATCAACCTTATTAACAAAAGGATTTCATTGAACAAAACAATGTTTTCACCATGATTATCTCCGCTTACTTCTATTTTATCCATTTTTAGTTTTTGCTTTTGCCTAACTTAAAGGCATTAAAGAAAAGTAATTATTGGGAGATAACCCAAAATTTTTAGATGAGTCTTGGAAGTTATTACCTCAGTAATAACCGCTCCTTATCCTTTTTATTTGCTTTTTGTGCCAAGAGTAACCTCTAATGAGAGAGAAGTAATGATTGGGAAAGTTGTTGTCCCGAAACAGATTTCTGTGCTTCACCGTAAAAATTCGTGTAAAATCTCTGAACAACTTTTTGAGGTGTGAATTTTTGTGCTTCTGCCCCAGGTTATTATCTAATTTTCGTTAGTTCAACACTTTTTGATTTGAGCAACAGAAGGTCTTGAAAAAATTCGTCTTTACCTGCTGGTCTGTTTTGACAGATTTCTCCCATTTTCTGCATTTGCTTCTTATTGGTTCCTTTTTGAGTTCTTTTGGGGAATTGAGCTTTTTGAGGGAAGTGCTACAGTAGCTAGTATTTTAATGGAAGTTTTATTGTTGTTGGAACTGAACCTTAAGACCTATTATCTTGAGTGCACTAATGTTGCTAATAAAGATTGTGTGAAGTTTTGTATGAAGGAAAAATTTTAGGTGTGTGGAAGGAATGAGTAATGAGATGAAGGATGGACTAAAGCTCAAGCTTGGGGATTCCACGCGTGTCACCCTAAGAAATATCCAAGAAGTACAAGCGTCAAAGCTTGGGGATGCCCAAGGCATCCCCCTCTTCATCAATTAAACTCCAGGTTTCTTCCAAACGCTTCATTTTTATTGTTTCATGCACAGTTGTGTTGTTCTTGGAGCATCTTCTTTTTTGTTTTCGTTTTGGTTTTTAGTTTGCGTGGTTTGCTTAGTTTTCTGAATAAATTGGTTGGACCTCCTCTTTCATACATTGGTGTTCAAATAGTTTGCTTTGGATTGGAAAAGAGTAGGAAGCTTAAGTGGTAAAGAGAGCTTGTTTTTGACTGTGGCCTATGCTTTGTCATGCCATGCTTGATATTGTTTTGGCTTTATGCTTAGTATTCTTTTTTGTAGCATGACTTGTTATAAACAATTGAGATTGCTTAATGTGCTTTGGAAGAATCATGCATTGTTTTAGCATATTAAAGCATAGTATTGTGGTATTCTCCTTTGATGCTTTATTTGGGTTGACTTGGCACATGCTCACACCATGTTATGACTATCCCAAGTCACCATAAGCCTTTATGATCCTTTATTTTTCAACTTTTAGTATCACCTTATGCTTTGATCAATGATGTTTTGTCGCTCTACATGATTATGGCCATTATTGCTCTCTCGTTTGTCGCTCCCTTACTACTGCTAGCCTTCACTTACACTAAGTGTTTTACTCATGTTTCCAACTCCCTTAAACCAAATATTGCCAAAGTGTCCACCATACCTACCTATTAGCATCATTTGCTACTTCCGTGCATATTCAATATTCCTTGTTTTCTTCCGAATAAAATGTTTGCTTGTTATGAGAAAGTTAGTTAGTAAAGCTCTCACGAACTTGAGGGCACACTTTATTTCCTGCATTTAATAAACCTGAACCATTGCGTCCTTCTTTGTTGCGTATATGCTTGCGCTTTATAAGTTGAAGTTAGTAGAACCATGTATCATGGGGAATGCTTTCAACATTGCGCTGGTACTTAGTACCTCGTTGATATCATGTTCTTTTGCTTATGGATCCCGATGGTGTGAAATAAAAGTGGAACTTGTAAGATCATGGAGTTTGTATGTATGTTAGAGAAACGCCTGGGCCGCTAGCCTAAGCCATGCCTAATCATGGTGGAAACTTGTAGCATAACCATAATGATCATTCTATGAAGCATCCTCAATAAAAATCTATGCACATAGTAAATAAAAAGATCGCTGAGATGCTCATTGTCTGCTTGCCTTGTCATTTTGATTATGGGATAGCTCCTGTATCATGTGCAAGGGGTACCCCGTTGGCGGTTCTATATGATACATATATACTTACAATGACAAGAGCTTACTTGTGACTGAAGTTAAGTAGCATGAGGATCGGTCTTCGTTAGTAAGGGACATGAGACATCGATTTATAACTTGTCAAGCATATCCTCTTAGTTGTGTCACTTTAACCGTAACCATTTAAAGATGCTTATGACAGGGGCAATGAGAGCTCAAAGCTAATGAGTACCATACTTTCAGCATTTGGAATCCTTTCAAACTTTTCAAAACCTGTTCATTTCCTTGTTGAGTCCCCACACATTCTATGAGCACTTTCTTGAGAGCATAGTGGCCATTCTTAGTTCTATGTGCATTGTCCCAAGACTTGTTGATTGGTGCATACCTTGATATTGCTTGTTTTAAACTATTTGTATCTAGTCACTATTGTAAACTTTTAAGGTGTCCTATGCATTTTTGTTTGCTACTCTATGAGGGATAAGCTGAATGCCACTATGCTATGTTTTCTTAATGTGAAACAAACAAACGTCTTGCAAAACATTGTTATTCATGAATCTTTTGTTTGTGCCTTTTCATGTTGCATCATAGTTTATTTGTCCTATTGTTAGAACTTTGTCTTTCATGATTATGATTGAAGTACTATGATCCTAGTTTTGAATGTTTTACAAATGCTTTGATCAAGTTTATGATGGTGCATGTCACCTAAAAAATTATTCTTTCTTTTTATCACTTACCTACTCGAGGACGAGCAGGAGTTAAGCTTGGGGATGTTGATACATTGCAAATGTATCTATAATTTTTGATGCTCCATGCTTGGTTTTATCCACTTTCTTGTGTTTTGTCCACACTTTGGAGTACTTTTCATATGATTTCATGGACTAAACTATTAACAAGAGCCACACTGTCAGCTGCCTGTTTTCTGCTGTTTTTGGTTCCAGGAAAGTCAGAAAATGAATATTCTCGGAATCGGACAGGATAAAAGCCAAAGTGCCTAGTTTTCCAGAAGACTCCAGGAGCCAGAATACGAGACGGAGGAGGGCTAGGGGCTGGCGACACCCCCCTAGGCGCGGGCTGGGCCTGGCCGCACCAGGGCATGGTCTGGTGGCCCCAGGCACCCCCTCGGTCTCCCTCTTCGCCTATAAGAAGCCTTCTGACCTGAAAGCTCTGCGGTGTTCGACGTTTTTCCAGAAGGAGTTCTGCTCCGCCGCCACCACCAGATTCCACGAAACAGTACCAGAAACACCGTTCTGGCGCCCTGCTGGGATGGGGAATTGGAGGAGATCATCGTCATCATCATCACTATTGCTTCTCCATCGACCATCCATGTTTCCCCCATCTATGAGTGAGTAATCCCCCGCTGTAGGCTATGGGGATGGTAGGGATTGGATGATATCATTCATGTAATGGCATCAGATTGTTAGGGCATGGTACCTAGTAACTTTTATTAGTGCTTTATGACTTTGTTGCCACTTGTTGTGCTTAATGCTTATCACTAGGGCCCGAGTGCCATGATTTCAGATCTAAACATGTTATTGATTCATTATGACAGTATTGTTTTTGGTCTTATCTGCAGGTTGTATACACACGTTGTTGTCCGGAACCTGTGGCCCCGAAGTGACAGAAATCGGGATAACCGGAAGGGAATTGCTTTGATGTGAGGATCACATGTGTTCACGGAGTGTTAATGCTTTGCTCCGGTGCTCTATTAAAAGGAGCACCTTAATTGCCAGTACTTCCCTAGAGGCCCCGCTGCAAACGGGCTGACAGGACAAAAGATGTTGTGCAAGTTCTCATTGCGAGCACGTATGACTATATATGGAACACATGCCTAGGATTATCTAGTACTTGGATGCTTTATCTTATTTATCTGCAATTGCCCTATGTTCTGATTGCTATGTGGATTGTCTTGTCCATGCAACGCCCGTCCATCCATCCCTATGCCTACCGCACTCGAATCCCATTGTTTACTGCTATTGTTACTGCTGTCTTTACTTTGCTAGTGCTGTTACTTTACTATTCCTACTACAAAACTGTTGCTACTGATAAACTGATGTGAGCAAGATTGTTTCCAGGTGCAGCTGAATTGACAACTCAGTTGTTAAGGCTTATAAATATTCTTTGGCTCCCCTTGTGTCGAATCAATAAATTGGGTTCACTTCCCTCGAAAATACTGCGATACACCCCCTATACTTGTGGGTCATCAATGCCTGCCGGGTCTCGCGGTGTGCGCCCATGCTGTTGCCGATCGGCTTGCTTCCCTTGGAGCCGCCGGGGTCCTCATGCATTTTCTGGATGGCATCGGCTTGCTCATCCGTGATCCGAGGAGCTTCTGCACCCGGGAGTATTGCCGGTCACGCTGCTCGCCCTCCAGGTTGGGCAGCTTGTCTGCCGCGGCTCGGGCCGCGCACAAGTTCTTGATGAGCGTGCTGTAGGTAGGCCGGACAAGGGGATGCGGTGGATCTGACTTGCCGTGTCTCTCCATCCTTGTGCCTAGATCGCCGCCCCGGTGACGCACCTGCCCGTGCCGGCTGGGCTCCTTTTTAGCCAGAGTGTAGCCGTGAGCGCGGTCGTACTCGCGCATGGTGATGTCGACTTGCTTCTTAGTAGCTTCTAGGTCGATGGCCTCCCACAGGAGGAGCTCTCTTTCCATGGTGAAGTTCGCCTCCGCCTCCTTCGGGTTGTCCCCAAGGGTAACCGGAGTGAGGAGTCAGTCGATGGCTTCCTCCACCGAATCCTTCGACCGTGGAGGGGCGGAAGTTCCGGCCTCATCACTGCCCTGCTCCTGAGGACGGCGATGTTGGGTGCTGGAGCCGGCCATCATGACCTCAATGCCTCGCAGAGCGATGGGGACGCCGCTGCTGTGGAACAACGGCTCTATGATGGAGACAATCTCCCTAAGGAAACACTCCGGCATGGTGGCGATGTTGACGGGAAGGTTGCCGAATAGCATGATGGAGCCATCCGCCAGGAAGGTGGATCCGGTGAAGCACGACGCGTTGTCAATGAAATAGTAGAATTTTCCTAGCATAAGAACGAGGCCAGAGGGCACACACTCACCGACTGAATTACGGGGTCCGGTGCGGAACGTGACTCAGGTCGAAGCCATGTTAGGCCCCATGGTGGGCGCCAACTGTCGTTGTATTGGAAACGATAGTGCCTAAGAAGGCTATATAGAGGTATGGGGACTAGCAGGAAAGCTCTCGACGACATCCGCAGGCTGGATTGTGTACGAGCAAGTGTAGCTGGACACAGGAGGTACCCAGGTTCGCAACCCTCATGGTGATGTAAATCACCTGCTCCTACTAATCTGACTATGAATGGAATACATAGTACACTTGCTCCTCGAGCTGTATCAACTAGCTACCTCATAAATTCTCAACCCCTCCTACAAGAGCCTGGCCCCTCCTTATATAGGCAAGAGGCAACGATCTCACTGGCCAGATCGGCTGGTGGGTCCCACAGGAGGCCCCAGTCGGCTGGTCATCTATAGTACTCGGTATTGTATGTCTTGTCGAAGGTATGCGCCATGCAAGTCGTCGTGGGTACAGTGAACGTCGTGCAAGCCTGTCGTCAGCAACCGGCCATTGTGCCTCTGTCACCCGCAAAGTCTTCGTTATGGTATCGTAGTGGTGTGTCTTGTCGCTGTACCAGGGTGTGTTGTGCACTGTGTAGCACGTCGCAGCGTCTCTGTATTGAGTGTGTCTGGCTACGCCTGTGTAGCCGAACCCGCGTCTCGCCACCCTTCCTTGTTCTGGCTACCAGCCGGCAACTGGACCCGCGCGCCCATGTCTGGCTAGAATCTATTAGCCAGCCGTGATCCGTCTGCCTTGTTCTCATCCGGCTAGGCTACCCGGGGGTCATCCCCCGACAAATCCACTAGAGTGTGTGTCGTCATGTGGATCAACGAGGTTTTGGAAATTAACGCAAGCAAAGACACTAGGGGATCAATTTGGTTTCGTTAAAGAACACATGCAATGACACTAGGGGATCAATGTGGTTTAGGAAAAGAACACACACAATGACTTTAGGGACTCCATGTGTCAAACCATGGTCACAGAGACCAAAAACACATAGGAATGAAGCTTCCACATTGCATGTTGCTCCAGTGTGATAGAAGTTGCATCACAGAATACACAAGAGTGTGTGTGGTCATGTGGATCAATGTGGTTTTGGAAAAGAACGCATGCAAAGACACTAGGGGATCAATGTGGTTTAGGAAAAGAACACATGCAATGACACTAGGGGATCAATGTGGTTTAGGAAAAGAACATATGCATTGACTCTAGGGACTCCATGTGTCAAACCATGGTCACAGAGACCAAAAACACAGAGGAAAGTAGCTTCCACATTGCATGTTGCAGTAGTGTGACATAAGTTGCATCACAAAATCCACTGGAGTGTATGTGATCATATGGATCAATTTGGTTTTGGAAAAGAACACATGCAATGACACTAGGGGATCAATGTTGTTTTGTAAAAGAACACATGTAATGACTCTATGAACTCAATGTGTCAAACCATGGTCACAGAGACCAAAAGCACATAGAAAAGCAGCTTCCACATTGCATGATACACTAGTGTGGCAGAAGTTGGATCACACAATCTACTAGAGTGTGTGTGGTCATGTGGATCAATGGGGTTTTGGAAAATAATGCATGTAAAGACACTAGGGGATCAATGTGGTTTAGTAAAATAACACATGCAATGACACTAGGGGATCAATGTGGTTTTGGAAAAGAACACGTGCAATGACTCTAGGGACACCATGTGTCAAACCATGGTCATTGAGACTAAAAACACATAGGAATGAAGCTTCCACATTGCATGTTGCACCAGTTTGACAGAAGTTGCATCACATAATCAACTAGAGTGTGTGTGGTCATGTGGATCAATGTGGTTTTCGAAAAGAACGCATGCAAAGACACTAGGGGATCAATGTGGTTTAGGAAAAGAACACATGCAATGACACTAGGGGATCAATGTGGTTTAGGAAAAGAACACATGCAATGACTCTAGGGACTCCATGTGTCAAACCATGGTCATAGAGACCAAAAACACATAGGAAAGCAGCTTCCACATTGCATGTTGCACCAGTGTGACAGAAGTTGCATCACAAAATCCACTGGAGTGTGTGTGGTCATGTGGATCAATGTGGTTTTGGAAAAGAACACATGCAATCAGGGGCGGAGACATGTATTCTCACAGGACCGGTGACCCTATGCCCCTGCGCCCTGCTGGCTACCCCTATCCGGCGACAGTGACGCCCAGTCCATGGTGACGCCCCTGGTATTCAGCTGATTGCCCCTGCCCAGTGATTGCATTGTGATTAACTTGGTTAATTTTGTTTAGAATAGACAAGGACATGGGAATAGAATTATAGAATAGACATTCTCATGATGAATAAGAACAATTTTTTGAAATTGATTCACAGGACATGGGAATAGAATCCAGAATAGACATTTAGGGAATAACTATGGCTTAAATTTTTTTGAAATTGATTTCATGTTTTAGATAGGAAAGATGAAGAGATATTTTCAAGTGATCTCAAGAGAGAATGAATCAATTCCCCAAACCGAAGATGTTCCTCAAACTGAAGATGTTCCTCAAACTGAACCAACTTCCCAAAGTGAACCTTCAACCTCAACTCAAGAAAGTGACAATCTTGCATATCGTGTTGCCAATGCCAATACTCGTTTCGGTCTGGATGTTATTATTTCGGATCCCGGTCTTAGGACACCTATTGAGGACTTGGATCCAAACATACAAGATGTTGCTAGAAGAGAATATGTTAATTTAGGTCCATGTTAACATTTTGTTCATAAATATAAGAGGTCTCCTTTTGGACAAACTAGTAGACTTAGAAGCTTTCATGATAGTTGGTTCAAGAATCATGGCGATTGGTTGGAGTATAGTGTTTCTAAAGATGCTATATTTTGTTTCTATTTCTTTCATTTTATACAACATAAAGCACACAACACTAGCATTGAATCTTTCACAAAAAAGGGCTTTAATAATTGGAAAGATGGGCCTAGTGTTCTTAACGCACATGTTGGTGGACCTGATGGTGCTCAGAATAAATCTAGACAATGTTATGTGGATTTCAAAAATCAAAGGCAATCTGCGACACATGTGATGGAGTGTGGCAGCATAAAAGACCAACAACAATACAAAGCTCGTCTTATCATTATTTTAGGTGTTGTTATATGTCAACACCCAGATTTTTAATCCCAGATGCCCGTTATGCCATACCTCGCAATCCCAGGATTACCATTTTTGCGAGACATAACGGATTGGATATCACAGTACCTCATCCATTACATACCATACATAAGGTTTTACACAAATAAGGATCTCATGATCCAGTCTTTAATACAACAAGCAGCGGAAATAAAAGATAAGCGTAGTGGTGGGGTCCATCTTCAGGGGCACAGGCAATGCCGATGAAGGCAGATAGTCCTAGTTATCATAGCCGTCCTGCTGACCATCATCTTGATAATCTCCTTCATAGTCTGGCCATGATAATAGCTAGGGTCAAAAGCCATGAGTACTCTTCAAGTACTCTCAAACTACTATTAACAAGGAGTATAATTCTAAGTTAAAGTGCTGAATCTAAGTTAACTATCAAGTAAAGTTTGAAACCTAAGCTGAGTTTAGAAGCAAAGAAAGATAAAGTAAAGTTCTAGAATCACTTAAGTTGGGAAGCTATTATCATAAACACAACCCTATTGTGGTCAAGTCAAAGTTCATCATTCATTTCAAATTATTTAGAAAACATCTGACAACGAAACAGTATGGCCATTCCAACTATCCATAACCGCGGACGCGGCTATTCAAATAGTTTGACATTCTGCAGAGGTGGTACACTTTCACCGCAAGATTCGATACATCTGTCAGGGATAACCCTGAATCATCATACTTAGTATGCAGATAATCAAACATAACCTTCCCTTTACACACCCTAGTATAAGCACCTCTCCCACGAGCATGGCCTCCCAACCATGACCATCAGTCATCTTGGGCACTGCATAGGTGGACAACATTGAGAGGTAGCCTCAGCTCAAACCTCTCCCGTGAGGGAACTAATACTAATGCATATAAATTTCCAGCTAAGCCTTACCCAATTAAGGTAATGTGGTTGTACCGTAAATTTGGAATGGTATCGCATCCGAATCCAACCATCAATTTTATAAAATGGTTAAGGCTCATGCCTCAATATTTTCATCATACTCAATCATTTGTGTTTCTCAACACATGTCAAAACATCTCAATAGAATGACTCAGCATTCCAAGGTTTTCATAATTCATTTTCACCAAGTGTTCCCATCTAAAGTGACTCAAGTTTTTGATCTATTCTAAAATACTAAGTTAAGAGTGTTCACTAAAGTGGAAGGATGGGATCAATCTCATGCCATAGAATGACATCTAAAGGTTTCTAAGTAGGTCAAGTTTTATACTTTTTATGCTACCCTCAAAATAAGTAAGGAATTTTGCATACTAAGGGGAGTAAAACTTGTCAATAAGACTTCAGTTACTAATAGTTAAAGGGGTGTGATCAAAGCATGCCTAAAGCATCCTTGCTCAACAATAGCTTGCCTTGGTTGGTGCAGTGGTTGAAGTTTTCTTCTTCTTCTTCTCCTTGGTAGAACTCCTCCTCCTCGAAAGCTTGGTCGATACTAGCGTCTATAAATACATACGGAGTAGACAATCACCAAACAATACTTAACTAGGCTAGATAGCATTCTAAGACACACAATTGATGATCTATTATCATCACAAGAATCACAAGTTTAAATTCAATAGTATCATCCATTTTATTTTAGAAAAGTAAGTTCTACTCATTGAAAAATTAACTAAAATTTAATATTCACCACCAAAATATGGGATCATGTGGACACATGTCCTCACCACATATTCTAACATGTGGGAATGAGATTTAAAGGTTGGATCAATATTACTTTAGTTTAAGTTTATTATTTAATTATTTAAAGTGACTAGAAATGCCTATATAGCATTATTTTGGTACTAGTCCAAAGTCACTGCATGTAAACCTTAATATTATTACATATTTAGATAGATATGATGAAATGTGATTTTTGAGAGTTGGAATCAACTCAAAAGCCTTGGTTGATTTTATAAAAATGTTGCAAGTTGCAAAAGCTTCCGTCTTCTTATTTTTATTAGGAGAGATCTATAACTCTAATTGAATTAAATCCAACGGGCTTGGATAGATCATTTCCATACCTTTCAGACAAAATTAGTTTAATGCAATTTGGATTTCTAAAACTCTCTAAATTGATTTTTGAAATAGTGGACAGAAACTAGATTTAACTAAAAAGAAAAATCCAGATTTGAATCGATGGGCTAGCGCGGGAAAACAAATGGGCCGGCCCAGTGGCGCTCCGCGGCACGGGGCTCAGCTGACAGGGGGTCCCGCCTGTCAGTGACACTTAAAAAGCAAAACGGTACGTGCTGTGGGCCGTGCGATTAGAAGCAAGATCTACTGCTGAGGGTCCTCGTCGACGACGAGCAGGTCGCCGGCGAGTTCGAACCCTAGCGGCTCGGTGGGGATCTACTGGGGGCGTACCAGGGCTCCAACAGGGTCGGAGAGGCGGGCAAACAACGTGGAAGACGATGGCGAGGCGAGGCGCAGTTGCGGCAGAGCTTGGGGTGGTCGCAATCAACGGCGCCCTTCTCCTCCTGCCGCGGCTGCTCCGGCTCCAATTCCGGCGAGCTGCTGCTCCCCTTGCTCCGGCTAGAGGTGGATGAGGTTCAGAGAGGTGAGGGGAGTGGAATGGTGTGGAGAGAAGAGGCTGGGGAGGGCTCCTTTTATAGGCCCGACGGTGAGACCGAGCGGGATGGGCAGTCGACTCCGGCGACAAGGCTACGGCGGGGTAGAGGCATGCTGGGGGTGGCGATCAATGTGCGGTTCCCTGGCGGTGCTCTAGAACTTGAATGCGGCCGTAGGGGCGGTGGCACGCGGTCTGGCCAAGGTGGCGCTCTGAGCAGCAGAGGCGGCGGTGTCCACGGCGAGCGGTGGCTGTGAGGCATTGGGCGGCCAGCGGGGGTGTCTGGGATGTTTTCCAGGTCGAGGCGGAGCGACGCGCGCGGGCTCCTGCCAAGGGGCGGTCTGTGCGAGCGGGGATAGTGCATGCTCTAGGGGCGGCTCCAGGCGCGACGGTTCCTAGCCGTTCTGCTCTCTGTCTCTGGCCTGGGGCTGGTTGGGCGGTGGAGGTGGACCACTAGCGTCGTGCTAGACATGGTGAGAGAGGTTGGCGGCTGCTGTGGGGCGGTGTCACCGGTGGGGGTGCTCATGGTGCTCGGCCTTAATGGCCATGACCATTTGGTCGTGTGCACAGGGTGTGGCTGGGCTAGCAAAGGGTAGGGCTGGTACTGAGGGAACAAGGGGACAAGGTTAGGCACATATGGTGACCAAGATCACTGCTCAAAACATTGTTTTAAATTTGGCCAGATTTGTGCACACAAGTTGTTTGATGAAATGGCCGCATGAAAGAAAGTTTTGAATTTTGGTTTCAAAATTTTTGAGTGATCTCCACTAGTGATAGGTAGTCTCTGGTTGCAAGGGTTTTGAAAGTGGAGCTCAAATAGATGGGTTTTGAAATAGGGGTGATCTATGCATATGCATTAGATTCAATTTTTAAATGCCAATTAAAATAAGTAAAAGAATGTTTTTAGCAGATCCAAAGGTGGACCTTGGTACCTCATTATGTGTACTAGCAAGGGGTACAAAGTCAAGAATTGTTTCTGTTAAGAATTGAGTACTAGGAATAGCCAAATTAGGCATGAGAGTTAACTTTGCCAAAATGACCATTCCTCCTTTTAATTCTTTTTCATTTGATTTTTTTAGGAAAAGTTTGGGAATGCTGTAGATGATGTTTAAATCACCTAAGAAACATTTTACAAGCATTGGATCACACAATCATGGAAATTCAAAACAACTCCTATTTTAAATGCACACACATATGAATGCTTTCATTTTAAATTTGGAAAAGTTTTTGTTAACCCCATTTTTGGTTGATTTGATATTGATGACCTTGGATTGAAGTTTTGGGATGTTAAAAACCTCCCCCCTTAAACAAAAATCTCGTCCCGAAATTTACAAAGAAAACTAGGAACTAAAGAGATCTGGGAACTCTGTCCTAATGTAATCTTTGCGCTCCCAAGTAGCTTCCTCCTCGGTATGGTTGCTCCACTGAATCTTGAGAAACTTGATACTCCTGGTCCTGGTGGTTCTGTAGGCTTCTTCTAAGATACGGATGGGCACTTCCCGATAGGTCAGGTCATTATTGATTTCCACAGCTCTATGATCGATGTTCTTGAAAACTTCAGTCTTCTCAGGCACTTCCAAGCATTTGCGAAGTAACGAGATATGGAACACATTGTGGATGGCTGACATCTCTCCAGGCAGTTCCAGTTGGTACGATACTTCTCCTCGGCGGTTCAGAATCTTGAAAGGTCTGATATATCTGGGGGCTAACTTTCCCTTCAGACTAAAGCGTTGGGTTCCCTTCAATGGTGAAACCTTGAGATATACGAAATCTCCGACATTGAAAGTCAGGTCTCTCCTTCTCTTGTCAGCATAGCTCTTTTGTCTGGATTGGGCGGTCTTGAGGTGCTCACGGACTTTGTGAACTTTCTCTTCTGCTTCTCGGAGAATATCGGGTCCAAAGATCTGACTATCTCCTACTTGCAACCAATTCAAAGGGGTACGACACTTTCTTCCGTATAGGAATTCAAATGGTGCCATATGCAAACTAGCTTGATAACTATTGTTATATGAGAATTCTGCGAAAGGTAGGCCGTCTTCCCATTTTGATCCGTATTCCAACACACAAGCTCTAAGCATATCCTCCAAGATCTGGTTGACTCTCTCAGTTTGTCCATCTGTTTGCGGGTGATACGCGGTGCTGAAGTTCAACTTGGTTCCTAAACCTTCCTGAACTTTCTGCCAAAATCTTGAAGTAAACTGGGTTCCTCGATCTGAGACGATGGTCTTGGGGGTTCCATGCAGACTAACAATCCTAGCAATATACAGCTCTGCTAGTTTTGCACTCTGGTAGGTTGTCTTTACAGGTATAAAGTGGGCTACCTTGGACAGTCTATCAACGATGAACCAGATTGAGTCATTTCCCCTACTAGAAGTAGGTAAACCGGTGATAAAGTCCATTCCAACGGAATCCCATTTCCATTCCGGAATCTGCAATGGTTGCAATAATCCTGCAGGTCTCTAATGCTCTGCTTTAACTCTTTGACAGATGTCACATTTGGTGATGTAGCTTCCGATCTCTCTCTTCATCTTGTGCCACCAAAATTGCTCTTTCAAATCCTGATACATCTTTGTTCCTCCGGGGTGGATAGAATAAAGAGTATCATGAGCTTCCTTCATGATAATTTCCTTCAGCTCTCAATCTGCTGGCACACAGATACGTCCTTTGTACCACAGTACTCCTTCTTCGTCTTCGGTGAATCCATGTACCTTTCCCGTACCAATACGACGTTTGATTCCATCGATACATTCATTCCCCTTTTGGGCTTCCTTGATTTGGCTAATCAACGTGGGCTGAAGTTCAATGCTAGCTAGAAATCCTTTGCTAACTAACTCAGTCCTGAACTGCTCCAACTCCTCATACAAACTTGGTTGCTTCTCCTTGATCATGGTGTTAAGCCTACACGGCAATCTGCTAAGAGCATCCGCTACCACATTGGCTTTGCCGAGGTGATAGTGAATGTCAAGGTCATAATCCTTGATTAACTCTATTCATCTCCTTTGCCTCATATTCAGCTCCTTCTGGTGAAGATATACTTCAAGCTCTTATGATCTGAGTAAATGTCACAGCGATTACCCATCAAATAATGACGCCATGTCTTCAATGCTAGAACCACGGCTGCTAGTTCAAGATCATGGGTCGGATAGTTCTGCTCATGTTGCTTCAACTGTCGAGACAGATACGCGATGACTTTGCCTTCCTGCATGAATACACATCCTAGGACAATCTTGGATGCATCACAATACACATCAAACGGCTTCTTGATGTCTGGCATGATCAAAATTGGGGCTGATATCAATCTCTTCTTCAGCTCTTGGAAACTGGCTTCACATTTGTCTGTCCATTCAAACTTCTTGTCCTTATTCAACAATTGGGTCATTGATCGGGCTATGCTCGAGAATCCTTCTACGAACTTGCGTTCATATCCCGCTAATACGAGAAATGAACGAACTTGGGTTTGATTGGTTGGGGCTTCCCATTCTTCGACATCTTTGATCTTGGAGGGATCAACAGAGACTCCTCCGGCAGACACAATATGTCCTAGGAATCCTACTTCTTTCAGCCAAACTCACACTTGCTGAACTTTGCATATAACTGATGCTCTCTCAGGGTTTCTAGGATGATTCTCAGATGTTGCTCACGCTCTTCTTCTGACTTGGAGTAGATAAGGATGTCATCGATAAACACAACTACAAACTTATCTAGGAAATTCATAAAGATCTTATTCATGAGATTCATGAAATAAGCAGGGGCATTGGTTAATCCAAAAGACATAACCGTATACTCGTATAAACCATAGCGAGTAGTAAAGGCGGACTTCGGAATATCCGTTGCACGAATCTTAAGTTGGTGGTAACCAGTCCTAAGATCAATCTTTGAGAATACCTGAGCTCCAGTCAACTGGTCAAATATATCATCGATCTTTGGCAAGGGGTACTTGTTCTTGATGGTGACATCATTGAACTTTCTATAATTTGTACACAGACGATTGCCTCCATCTTTATTGTCGATGAATAACACTGGTGATCTCCATGGCGATGCGCTTGGCTGAATCAAGCCTGTTGCTAACATGGCATCCAACTGTTTCTTCAGTTCCACTAACTCTGAGGGGTTCATGGTATAGGGTCTCTGGGCTATAGGTCCGGTTCTGGGGATTAGTTCGATAATGAACTCAATATCCCTATCCGGGGGCATACCTGGCAATTCGTCTGGGAATACGTTGGGGTATTCACAGACTACTCTGACCTGGTCAATGGTGGGCATGGCTACACTCTTGTTGCACTTGAATTGACGGGGTAAGGTTTCAGAGATATGCTCTACTGTTACTCCGGAACTACTGGTCATGGTGATGGCTTTCTTAGCACAATCTATCAGTCCTTTATGCCTTGACATCCAGTCCATACCTAGTACTACTTCCAATCCTTTGGTTCCAAGTATAATTAGGTTGGCATAAAAATCTATCCCATGTATTCTGATAGAGCTTTGCAAATTTTTCTAGCTTTTGTTGTTGAACCGAGGATTTGAACCATCATGACATGCTTCAGGTTGGTTGGGTGAATCTTACTAGTGCATACAAATTCTTTGGTGAAAAATGAATGCGATGCTCCAGAATCAAACAATACTCTTGCTAAAACTGAGTTGACAGAAAACATACCCAGCACTACATCTGGCGCTTCCTGGGCTTCTTCTGCGTTCATGTGGAAGAGACGACCGTTGCCGTTGTGAGGGTTCCCTGGGGCAAATCTCCTTCCTGGTTGAACACGACGCTGCTGCTGAGTTGGGGCATTCACAGGGGCATTAGCGGCAGTCTTCTTGGGACACTCATTGGAGTAGTGACCCTTCACTCCACACTCGAAACAAGTGATCTGGGACTTGTCCTTGACAGCGATAGGCACAACATTGCTGCCAGTTTTGGGCGCAGTGTTGTTGTTGTTGTTGCTCTTGGGAGGGGCACGGTTGAAATTGTTGGCATTATCGGAGTTGTGATTGTTTCCTCCGGACTTCACATTACCTCCGCTATGGTTGGGGTAGCTTGGGCGAGAATTTGGGGGTCGGTTGTTCCTTGGTGCATATCCTGGTGAAGGGTTGGGACAGTACTTCTGGTGACTACTGGATCCAGACTGCTGCATCATACGACGCTTGCGGTTGTCATTTGCCTGGTTAATCTTCCCTTCCATCTGAATGGCAGAGTCGACTAGCTCTTCGAGATCATCGAAACGGATGTTGACGAGGACAGTCTGCATCTCATCATGCAGTCTGTTTAAGAATCTCTCCTTCTTCTTGGCCTCCGTGTTGATCTCATCCGGTGCATATCTAGCAAGTGACAAGAATCTGTCACGGTACTCCACCACAGTCATTCTTCCTTGCTTCAATTCGTGGAATTCATCTCTCATCCTGTTGACAAGACCTTGCGGCACGTGGGTGCGGCTGAACTTGACCTTGAATGCTTCCTAGGTCTTCACTTGACCATGGTTCATATTGCGGATGCTATTCCACCAAGCTCTTGCATCTCCCGCCAGATAGTGGGTGGCGAAGAGAACTTTCTCATTCTCATCAACTCTGGCAACCTCTAAGTTGTTTTCCATGGTATGTAACCAGTCATCAGCATCTAATGGGTTTTCAGATTGGTTAAAGATTGGGGGATTGGTGTTCTGAAAGTTTTTGAGTTTGGATCCTTGGTGATCCTGATTTCCATGTCCTTGGTTGTTGAGAGCCATTTGGGCGATCTGCTGCAATGTTGCTAAGTTGGCTTGACGCTCGGACCTGCTTGCTTCACGGTCCGCGATGCGATTCTGCAAGATCTGCAGCATTGGGTCCTGCGATGAGTTTCTCCCTCCTTAGTTTCCACGAGTCATCTGAAGATTGAGATAGATATAGGGGTAAGAGGGAAATTCTAAGGTTCATGGTTTTGGGTTTTCAAAGCTAAAACTTTGAGTTAGACTCAGGTTTTTCAACTAACTTCTTTTTCATTCATGCAAGCAAGCACACGATATAACACACACCACAACAATCAAAGGGGAAAATAGATGGTTTGAAGAACCATTCTGCAAGCTACGATACAATGAGATGATACATCGCATGCTACGCCAGTGCTCTAGTGCATCTATTCATCATCGATGAAGTCGGAGTCTTCATCATCAGTGTAGAAGTCCACAACATCCTCCTCCAGAAAGTCATCATCGTTGCTGAGGTAAGAATCCATGTCTCCGTAGATGTCTTCACCCTCATCTTCTTCTTCCTTGGCAGCAAGCTGAGCTTCCTGCTCCTTGACGGTCTTCTCAAGGTCGGCCACCTTCTTGTGAAGACGGGCGACAGTGCGATCCTTCTTTGCACGATGGCGGCAAAGAGACTGGCGATCTTGGACAAGAAGTGTGAAAGTTTGGGCCTTCTGGTCGGCAATGGCACGATTCTGGTTGGCTAACTCCCTGGCATTGTCCAGTTCCTGCAGTCAGTCATGAAGCAAGAAGTCAAGGTTCTCCACTTGATGCCTCAACTCTAGTTGACTTGGCATCTCCATCGGCATTCCCATGAAATCACGTCTTGCATAGTGTGCAAAACGGGTTCCTTGGATCTTGTTGACGCTGAGGGCACATACACGTGCGAGAGCTTCATGCATTGCCCTGGCTAATCCATCTAGCCAGTTGTTCTCTCTCACGGAGAACTGAATTCTCTCGGAAGTTGGTGCTTCGATGCTTCCTCGAAGATCCGCGGTGACTAGCCACTTTAGGTCTCCTCCTGGGGGTCCTGGAAGTTGAGCTCCAAGAAACTCCGGATGTGGGCGTCCCAGTAACTCCGATAGTGAATCCAGATCCCTCTCGAAGATCAGTTGACCTCCGTTTCCCAACTGGTAAAACTTGCTGAACTGAGTCTCCATCTACAAGAATTAAGGATGAGGAAGTTAATGAAGTGATCAAGTGTGTCAAATTTTAGGTCATAATGTAAGAATTTTGAGGAACATGAATTTTTGAGAAAGAATGAGTTCACAAGGGTAAGAGGGGAAATAGTTTTTCATAAATACTCACTTTGGTTTTGAAGCTAAGTTTTTGGTTTGGACGTCCATTCTAACTAGGGTCTCCTATGGTCAGGATGGCTCTGATACCAATTTGTCAACACCCAGATTTTTAATCCCAGATGCCCGTTATGCCATACCTCGCAATCCCAGGATTACCATTTTTGCGAGACATAATGGATTGGATATCACAGTACCTCATCCATTACATACCATACATAAGGTTTTACACAAATAAGGATCTCATGATCCAGTCTTTAATACAACAAGTATCGGAAATAAAAGATAAGCATAGTGGTGGGGTCCATCTTCAGGGGCACAGGCAATGCTGACGAAGGCAGATAGTCCTAGTTATCATAGCCGTCCTGCTGACCATCATCTTGATAATATCCTTCATAGTCTGGCCATGATAATAGCCAGGGACAAAAGCCATGAGTACTCTTCAAGTACTCGCAAACTACTATTAACAAGGAGTATAATTCTAAGTTAAAGTGATGAATCTAAGTTAACTATCAAGTTAAGTTTGAAACCTAAGCTGAGTTCAGAAGCAAAGAAAGATAAAGTAAAGTTCTAGAATCACTTAAGTTGGGAAGCTATTATCATAAACACAACCCTGTTGTGGTCAAGTCAAAGTTCATCATTCATTTCAAGTTATTTAGAAAACATCTGACAACGAAACAGTATGGCCATTCCAACTGTCCATAACCGCGGACGCGGCTATTCGAATAGTTTGACACTCTGCAGAGGTGGTACACTTTCACCACAAGATTCGATACATCTGTTAGGAATAACCCTGAATCATCATACTTAGTATGCAGATAATCAAACATAACCTTCCCTTTACACACCCTAGTATAAGCACCTCTCTTATGAGCATGGCCTCCCAACCATGACCATTAGTCATCTTGGGCACTGCATAGGTGGACAACATTGAGAGGTAGCCTCAGCTCAAACCTCTCCTGTGAGGGAACTAATACTAATGCATATAAATTTCCAGCTAAGCCTTCCCCAATTCAGGTAATGTGGTTGTACGGTAAATTTGGAATGGTATCGCATCCGAATCCAACAATCAATTTTATAAAAGGGTTAAGGCTCATGCCTCAATATTTTCATCATACTCAATCATTTGTGTTTCTCAACACATGTCAAAACATCTCAATAGAATGACTCATCATTCCAAGGTTTTCATAATTCATTTTCACCAAGTGTTCCGATCTAAAGTGACTCAAGTTTTTGATCTATTCTAAAATACTAAGTTAAGAGTGTTCACTAAAGTGGAAGGATGGGATCAATATCATGCCATAGAATGACATCTAAAGGTTTCTAAGTAGGTCAAGTTTTATACTTTTTATGCTACCCTCAAAATAAGTAAGGAATTTTGCATACTAAGGGGAGTAAAACTTGTCAATAAGACTTGAGGTACTAATAGTTAAAGGGGTGTGATCAAAGCATGCCTAAAGCATCCTTGCTCAACCATCTAGTTTAATTCTAGCTTACTAACAATAGCTTGCCTTGGTTGGTGTAGTGGTTGAAGTTTTCGTCTTCTTCTTCTTCTTGGTAGAACTCCTCCTCCTCGAAAGCTTGGTCGGTACTAGCGTCTATAAATACATACGGAGTAGACAATCACCAAACAATACTTAACTAGGCTAGATAGCATTCTAAGACACACAATTGATGATCTATTATCATCACAAGCATCACAAGTTTAAATTCAATAGTTTCATCCTTTTTATTTTAGAAAAGTAATTTCTACTCATTGAAAAATTAACTAAAATTTGATATTCACCACGAAAATATGGGATCATGTGGACACATGTCCTCACCACATATTCTAACATGTGGGAATGAGATTTAAAGGTTGGATCAATATTACTTTAGTTTAAGTTTATTATTTAATGATTTAAAGTGACTAGAAATGCCTATATAGCATTATTTTGGTACTAGTCCAACGTCACTGCATGTAAACCTTAATATTATTACATATTTAGATAGATATGATGAAATGTGATTTTTGAGAGTTGTAATCAACTCAAAACCTAACTTGGTTGATTTTATAAAAATGTTGCAAGTTGCAAAAGCTTCTGTCTTCTTATTTTTATTAGGAAAGATCTATAACTCTAATTGAATTAAATCCAATGGTCTTGGATAGATCATTTCCATAACTTTCAGACAAAATTAGTTTCATGCAATTTGGTTTTCTAAAACTCTCTGAATTGATTTTTGAAATAGTGGACAGAAACTAGATTTAACTAAAAGAAAAATCTAGATTTGAATCGATGGGCTAGCGCGGGAAAAGAAATGGGCCGGCCCAGTGGCGCTCCCCGGCGCGGGGCTCAGCTGACAGGGGGTCCCGCATGTCAGCGGCACTTAAAACATGAAACGGTACGCGCGCTGTGGGCCGTGCGATTAGAAGCAAGATCTACGGCTGAGGGTCGTCGTCGACGATGAACAGGTCGCTGGCGAGCGCGAACCCTAGCGGCTTGGTGGGGGTCTACTGGGGGCGTACCAGGGCTCCAGCGGGGTCGATGAGGCGGGCAAACGACGTGGAAGACGACGGCAAGGCGAGGCGCGGTTGCGGCGGAGCTTGGGGTGGTCGCAATCAACGGCGCCCTTCTCCTCCTGTCGCGGCTGCTCCAGCTCCAATTCCGGCGAGCTGCTGCTCCCCTTACTCCGGCTAGAGGTGGGTGAGGGTCAGAGAGGTGAGGGGAGTGGAATGGTGTGGAGAGAAGAGGCTAGGGAGGCCTCCTTTTATAGTCCCGACTGTGAGACCGAGCGGGATGGGCAGTCGACTCCGGCGACAAGGCTACGGCGGGGTAGTGGCATGGCTGGGGGTGGTGATCGATGTGCGGTTCCCTGGCGGTGCTCTATAACTTGAATGCGGCCATAGGGGAGGTGGCACGCGGTTTAGGCGAGGTGGCGCTCTGAGAAGCAGAGGCGGCGGTGTCCACGGCGAGCGGTGGCTATGACGTGTTGGGCGGCCAGCGGGGGTGTCTGGGTGTTCTCCAGGTCGAGGCGGAGTGGCGGGCGCGGGCTTCTACAAAGGGGCGGTCGGTGCGAGCGGGGACAGGGCGTGCTCTAGGGCGGCGTCGGCATGCTCGACCGGCTCCGGGCGCGGCGGTTCCTGGCCGTTCTGCTCTCTGTCTCTAGCCTGGGGTTGGTTGGGCGGTGGAGGTGGACCACTGGCGTCGTGCTAGACATGGTGAGAGAGGTTGGCGGCTGCTGTGGCACGGTGTCGCCAGTGGGGGTGCTCATGGTGCTCGGCCTTAATGGCCATGACCATATGGTCGTGTGCACAGGGTGTGGCTGGGCTAGCAAAGGGTAGGGCTGGTACTGAGGGAACAAGGGGACAAGGTTAGGCACAAATGGTGACCAAGATCACTGCTCAAAACAGTGTTTTAAATTTGTCCAGATTTGTGCACACAAGCTATTTGATGAAATGGCCGCATGAAAGAAAGCTTTGAATTTTGGTTTCAAAATTTTTGAGTGATCTCCACTAGTGATAGGTAGTCTCTGGTTGCAAGGGTTTTGAAAGTGGAGCTCAAATAGATGGGTTTTGAAATAGGGGTGATCTATGCATATGCATTAGATTCAATTTTTAAATGCAAATTAAAATAAGTAAAAGAATTTTTTTAGCAGATCCAAAGGTGGGCCTTGGTACCTCATTATGTGTACTAGCAAGGGGTACAAAGATCAAGAATTGTTTCTGTTAAGAATTGAGTACTAGGAATAGCCAAAGTAGGCATTAGAGTTAAATTTGCCAAAATGACCATTCCTCCTTTTAATTCTTTTTGATTTGATTTTCTTTAGGAAAAGTTTGGGAATGATGTAGATGATGTTTAAATCACCTAAGAAACATTTTACAAGCATTGGATCACACAATCATAGCAATTCAAAACAACTCCTATTTTAAATGCACACACATATGAATGCTTTCATATGAAGTTTTGGGATGTTACATTATATTTCTTATGTTGCAAGCACTTGCTTTTCATCGTCCTGATGAGACTCCCGACTCAAGGAATAAGGGGAACTTTTTGGAGATGATGAGTTGGTCCAAGAAAAAAGATCCAAATGCTAGGGCTTTGCTTGATAGTGCCAGTGGGAACCATTTGATGATTGCTCATGGTTACTTAATTGTTTATTTACTTATGGTTCTTTGTATTATGTAGGTATGTTGACAAACAAGGGTATGTGATTGAGAGATTTATTGGGATTAGACATGTTCCTGACACGAGAGCAGCTTCACTAAACCAAGGTTTGGATGGTATGTTTCTTCACTATGGCCTATCTATGTCTAGATTGAGAGGGAAAGGGTATGATGGAGCTTCTAACATGGGAGGGCAATTTCGTGGCTTACAAAGGTTGATATTAGATGAAAATCCATATGCATTTTACATTTATTGTTTTGCCCATCAGTTGTAGTTAGTGGTTGTTGCTGTTTCCAAATGTTGTTCCTCCATATTGGATTTCTTTAACAACGTCACTTTGATTGTCAACACTATTAATGCTTCTTGTGAAAGACATGATGAAGTAGCGCAACATCAACATGATACTATGGTCAACATCAAAAAAAATTCAGGAAGAGGAAAAAACCAGGCAACCAACCTTGTAAAACATAGGGATACACGATGGGGCACACACCATAAAACTTTGTGTAGATTCATTATGATGTGGAAATCTGTTCTTCATGTATTAGATAATGTTCAAGATGATGGAGAAAGTATCACACAAAGAACCACAGCGGGTGGCTTGATTTCTCAAATGGAGAGTTTTGAATTTGTTCTCTTATTGCATCTTATGATCAAACTATTGGGCAAGACTAATGAGTTATCAAATTGTTTGCAAAGTAAAAAATCAAAACATTGTTCATGCCGTGAGTTTGATTGGCGTAACATTGGAAAAGCTTCAACATATCAAAGATAATGGTTCGGATGAACTCATGAAAGAGACAACAGACTTTTGTATGAAATATAACATTGTGGTGCCAAACATGGATGATATAATACCTGCTCATGGTCGCTCAAGGGTTCGTGGATGTACAATGGTAAATTACTATCACCGCTTTAGATATGAAATATTCAATGTTGTGCATGATTGAGTTCTTGTTGAGTTGAATAATTGCTTTGCTGAAAAATCTACTCAATTGTTGAGGTGCATTGCTTGTCTTGATCCAAAGAACTCATTTGCTAATTTTGATGAAGATAAACTTGTTGAACTTGCTGAGATGTATGCTGAGGACTTCTCCATGTATGAGATTTATTTTGTCCTTAGAAATCAACTTGAGACATTCATTGTTGATGTGAGAGGTGATTCATATTTTCTGAATTGTCATGACCTTGGTAATCTTTCCATGAAGATGGTTTAGACTGATAGACACATGGTTTTTCCTCTAGTGTATCGTCTCATTGAGTTAGCATTGATTTTATCGGTTGCAACAACATCAGAGGAGAGAGATTTCTCAGCTATGAACATTATCAAGACCAAGTTGAGGAATAAAATGGGTGATGATTGGATGAATTATAACATGGTGTGCTATATTGAGCGAGATGTTTCACTCTATCAATGATGATGATATTGTATATCGTTTTCAATCATATAAGTCACATAGAGGAGTTTTACTATATTGTTTTGGTAAGTTCTCATATTTATATCAATGATTGACTATTTCATTTCATGCTTATACCTTTTCTTATGAAATATTCTTGATTTTTGTAGGTATTGGTTCTTCTACTAGTGATGAGGTTATGGGAGGGTCAGATGAACCAAACGACTGATTTGTTACTATCTTTTGCATTCCATACTACTATTTCTAGCCTTTTAGTCATCTCTTATGTATGTTCTTGAATTGTTAACGCTGGATTTACAAATATATGTTCATGTTTGCCATCGTACCAAATTTTTTTGCGGTATTACACGATTTTTTTCTAGTACTTTTTTACGCTTATATTTTGGTACGGGCTTGCTCCATTCCTGGCTCCGCCACTACATGCAATCACACTAGGGGATCAATGTTGTTTCGGAAAAGAACACATGTAATGACTCTAGGGACTCCATGTGTCAAACCATGGTCATAGAGACCAAAAACACATAGGAAAGCAGCTTCCACATTGCATGATGCACTAGTGTGGCAGAAGTTGCATCACATAATCCACTAGAGTGTGTGTGCTCACATGGATCAATGAGGTTTTGGAAAATAATGCATGCAAAGACACTAGGGGAACAATGCGGTTTAGTAAAAGAACACATGCAATGACACTAGGGGATCAATATGGTTTAGGAAAAGAACACATGCAATGACTCTAGGGACTCCATTTGTCAAACCATGATCATAGAGACTAAAAACACATAGGAATGCAACTTCCACATTGCATGTTGCACCAGTGTGACAGAAGTTGCATCACAGAATCGACTAGAGTGTGTGTGGTCATGTAGATCAATGTGGTTTTGGAAAAGAACACATGTAATAACACTAGTGGATCAATGTGGTTTAGGCAAAGAACACATGCAATGACTCTAGTGGATCAATGTGGTTTGGAAAAAGAACACATGTAATGACTCTAGGGACTCCATGTGTCAAACAATGATCACAAAGACCAAAAACGCATAGGAAAGCAGCTTCCACATTGCATGATGCACTAGTGTGATAGAAGTTGCATCACAGAATCCACTAGAGTGTATGTGGTCATGTGGATCAATGTGGTTTTGGAAAACAACACATGCAATGACACTAGGGGATCAATGTGGTTTAGGAAATAACAAATGCAATGACTCTAGTGGATCAATGTGGTTTAGGAAAAGAAGACATGAAATGACTCTAGAGACTCCATGTGTCAAACAACAGTCATAGAGACTAAAATCACAAAGGAAAGCAGCTTCCACATTGCATAATGCACTAGTGTGGCAGAAGTTGCATCACATAATCCACTAGAGTGTATGTGGTCACGTAGATAAATGGGGTTTTGGAAAAGAACACATGCACTGACTCTAGGGACCCCATGTGTCAAACCATGGTCACATAGACCAAAAACACATTGGAAAGCATCTTCCACATCGCATGTTGCACTAATGTCACAGAATTTGCATCACAGAATCCACTAGTGTGTGTGTGGTCATGTGGATCAATGTGGTTTTGGAAAATAACATATGCAATGACACTAGGGGATCAATGTGGTTTTAGAAAAGAACACATGCAGTGACTCCAGTGGACCAATGTGGTTTAGGGAAAGAACACATGCAATAACTCTAGGGATTCCATGTGTCAAACCATGGTCACAAAGAACAAAAATACATTAGAAAGCAGCTTCCACATTGCATGTTGCACCAGTGTGGCAGAAGTTCCATCACAGCATCTACTGGAGTGTCTGCGGTCATGTGGATTAGTGTGATTTAGGAAAAGAACACATGAAATGACAATCGGGAATCAATGTGGTTTAGTAAAATTACACATGCAATGACTCTAGGGAGTCCATGTGTCAAGCCATGGTCAAAGAGACGAAAAACACATAGGAAAGCATTTTCCACATTGCATGTTGCACCAGTGTGACAGAAGTTGAATCACAGAATCCATGGGAGTGTGTGTGGTCATCTTGATATGTGTGGTTTTGGAAAAGAACACATGCACTGACACTAGGGGATCAATGTGGTTTAGGAAAGGTATAGATGCAATAACTCTAGGGGCTCCATGTGTGAAACCATGGTCATAGAGACCAAAAACACATTGGAAAGCAGCTTCCACATTGCATGATTCACTAGTGTGGCAGTAGTTGCATCACATAATACACTAGAGTGTGTGTCGTCATGTGGATCAACGAGGTTTAGGAAAATAACACATGCAAAGACACTAGGGGATCAATGTGGTTTAGTAAAAGAACACATATAATGACTCTAGGGACTCCATGTGTCAAACAATGGTCACAGAGACCAAAAACACATAGGAAGGTAGTTTCCACATTGCATGATGCACTAGTGTGGCAGAAGTTGCATCACAGAATCCACTAGAGTGTGTGTGCTCACATGGATCAATGAGGTTTTGGAAAACAATGCATACAAAGACACTAGGGGATCAATGCGGTTTAGTAACAGAACACATGCAATGACACTAGGGGATCAATATGCTTTAGGAAAAGAACACATGCCATGACTCTAGGGACTCCATTTATCAAACCATGATGATAGCAACTAAAAACACATAGGAATGCAACTTCCACATTGCATGTTGCACCAGTGTGAGAGAAGTTGCATCAAAGAATCAACTAGAGTGTGTGTGGTCATGTAGATCAATGTGGTTTTGGAAAAGTACACATGTAATAACACTAGGGGATCAATGTGGTTTAGGCAAGGAACACATGCAATGGCTCCAGTGGATCAATGTGGTTTAGAAAAAGAACACATGTAATGACTCTAGGGACTCCATGTGTCAAACAATGATCACAGAGACCAAAAACGCATAGGAAAGCAGCTTCCACATTGCGTGATGCACTAGTGTGGCAGAAGTTGCATCACAGAATCCACTAGAGTGTATGTGGTCATGTGGATCAATGTGGTTTCGGAAAAAAACACATGCAATGACACTAGGGGATCAATGTGGTTTAGGAAATAACAAATGCAATGACTCTAGTGGATCAATGTGGTTTAGGAAAAGAACACCTGCAATGACTCTAGAGACTCCATGTGTCAAACAACGGTCATAGAGACTAAAATCACATAGGAAAGCAGCTTCCACATTGCATAATTGACTAGTGTGGCAGAAGTTGCATCACAGAATCCACTAGAGTGTATGTGGTCATGTAGATAAATGGGGTTTTAGAAAAGAACACATGCAATGACTCTAGGGACCCCATGTGTCAAACCATGATCACATAGACCAAAAACACATTGGAAAGCATCTTCCACATCGCATGTTGCACTAGTGTGACAGAAGTTGCATCACAGAATCCACTAGTGTCTATGTGGTCATGTGGATCAATGTGGCTTTGGAAAATAACACATGTCGTGACACTAGGGGATCAATGTGGTTTAGGAAAAGAACACATGCAATGACTCTAGTGGACCAATGTGGTTTCGGAAAAGAACACATGCAATAACTCTAGGGATTCCATGTGTCAAACCATGGTCACAGAGACCAAAGACACATTGGAAAGCAGCTTCCACATTGCATGTTGCACCAGTGTGGCAGAAGATCCATCAGAGAATCCACTGGAGTGTCTGCGGTCATGTGGATCAGTGTGATTTTGGAAAAGAACACATGAAATGACAATCGGGGATCAATGTGGTTTAGTAAAATTACACATGCAATGACTCTAGGGAGTCCATGTGTCAAGCCATGGTCAAAGAGACAAAAAACACATAGGAAAGCATCTTCCACATTGCATGTTGCACTAGTGTGTTAGAAGTTGCATCACAGAATCCACGGGAGTGTGTGTGGTCATCTAGATCAATGTAGTTTTGGAAAAGAACACATGCAATGACACTAGGGGATCAATGTGGTTTAGGAAAAGTATAGATGCAATGACTCTAGGGTCTCCATGTGTCAAACCATGGTCATAGAGACCAAAAACACATTGGAAAGCAGCTTCCACATTGCATGATGCACTAGTGTGGCAGAATTTGCATCACATAATACACTAGAGTGTGTCGTCATGTGGATCACTGAGGTTTTGGAAAATAACGCATGCAAAGACACTAGGGGATCAATGTGGTTTAGTAAAAGAACACATGTAATGACTCTAGGGACTCCATGTGTCAAACAATGGTCATTGAGACCAAAAACACATAGGAAAGCAGCTTCCACATTGCATGATGCACTAGTGTGGCAGAAGTTGCATCACAGAATCCACTAGAGTGTGTGTGCTCACATGGATCAATGAGGTTTTGGAAAACAATGCATACAAAGACACTAGGGGATCAATGCGGTTTAGTAACAGAACACATGCAATGACACTAGGGGATCAATATGCTTTAGGAAAAGAACACATGCCATGACTCTAGGGACTCCATTTATCAAACCATGATCATAGCAACTAAAAACACATAGGAATGCAACTTCCACATTGCATGTTGCACTAGTGTGACAGAAGTTGCATCAAAGAATCAACTAGAGTGTGTGTGGTCATGTAGATCAATGTGGTTTTGGAAAAGTACACATGTAATAACACTAGGGGATCAATATGGTTTAGGCAAGGAACACATGCAATGGATCCAGTGGATCAATGTGGTTTAGAAAAAGAACACATGTAATGACTCTAGGGACTCCATGTGTCAAACAATGATCACAGAGACCAAAAACGCATAGGAAAGCAGCTTCCACATTGCGTGATGCACTAGTGTGGTACAAGTTGCATCACAGAATCCACTAGAGTGTATGTGGTCATGTGGATCAATGTGGTTTTGGAAAAAAAACACATGCAATGACCCTAGGGGATCAATGTGGTTTAGGAAATAACAAATGCAATGACTCTAGTGGATCAATGTGGTTTAGGAAAAGAACACATGCAATGACTCTAGAGACTCCATGTGTCAAACAACGGTCATAGAGACTAAAATTACATAGGAAAGTAGCTTCCACATTGCATAATGGACTAGTGTGGCAGAAGTTGCATCACAGAATCCACTAGAGTGTATGTGGTCATGTAGATAAATGGGGTTTTGGAAAAGAACACATGCAATGACTCTAGGGACCCCATGTGTCAAACCATGGTCACATAGACCAAAAACACATTGGAAAGCATCTTCCACATCGCATGTTGCACTAGTGTGACCGAAGTTGCATCACAGAATCCACTAGTGTCTGTGTGGTCATGTGGATCAATGTGGCTTTGGAAAATAACACATGCAGTGACACTAGGGGATCAATGTGGTTTAGGAAAAGAACATATGCAATGACTCTAGTGGACCGATGTGGTTTAGGAAAAGAACACATGCAATATCTCTAGGGATTCGATGTGTCAAACCATGCTCACAGAGACCAAAGACACATTGGAAAGCAGCTTCCACATTGCATCTTGCACCAGTGTGGCAGAAGTTCCATCACAGAACCCACTGGAGTGTCTGCGGTCATGTGGATCAGTGTGATTTTGGAAAAGAACACATGAAATGACAATCGAGGATCAATGTGGTTTAGTAAAATTACACATGCAATGACTCTAGAGATTCCATGTGTCAAGCAATGGTCAAAGAGACGAGAAACACATAGGAAAGCATCTTCCACATTGCATGTTGCACTAGTGTGTTAGAAGTTGCGTCACAGAATCCACGGGAGTGTGTGTGGTCATCTAGATCAATGTGGTTTTGGAAAACAACACATGCAATGACACTAGGGGATCAATGTGGTTTAGGAAAAGTATAGATGCAATGACTCTAGGGTCTCCATGTGTCAAACCATGGTCATAGAGACCAAAAACACATTGGAAAGCAGCTTCCACATTGCATGATGCACTAGTGTGGCAGAATTTGCATCACATAATACACTAGAGTGTGTCGTCATGTGGATCACTGAGGTTTTGGAAAATAACGCATGCAAAGACACTAGGGGATCAATGTGGTTTAGTAAAAGAACACATGTAATGACTCTAGGGACTCCATGTGTCAAACAATGGTCATTGAGACCAAAAACACATAGGAAAGCAGCTTCCACATTGCATGATGCACTAGTGTGGCAGAAGTTGCATCACAGAATCCACTAGAGTGTGTGTGCTCACATGGATCAATGAGGTTTTGGAAAACAATGCATACAAAGACACTAGGGGATCAATGCGGTTTAGTAACAGAACACATGCAATGACACTAGGGGATCAATATGCTTTAGGAAAAGAACACATGCCATGACTCTAGGGACTCCATTTATCAAACCATGATCATAGCAACTAAAAACACATAGGAATGCAACTTCCACATTGCATGTTGCACTAGTGTGACAGAAGTTGCATCAAAGAATCAACTAGAGTGTGTGTGGTCATGTAGATCAATGTGGTTTTGGAAAAGTACACATGTAATAACACTAGGGGATCAATATGGTTTAGGCAAGGAACACATGCAATGGATCCAGTGGATCAATGTGGTTTAGAAAAAGAACACATGTAATGACTCTAGGGACTCCATGTGTCAAACAATGATCACAGAGACCAAAAACGCATAGGAAAGCAGCTTCCACATTGCGTGATGCACTAGTGTGGTACAAGTTGCATCACAGAATCCACTAGAGTGTATGTGGTCATGTGGATCAATGTGGTTTTGGAAAAAAACACATGCAATGACCCTAGGGGATCAATGTGGTTTAGGAAATAACAAATGCAATGACTCTAGTGGATCAATGTGGTTTAGGAAAAGAACACATGCAATGACTCTAGAGACTCCATGTGTCAAACAACGGTCATAGAGACTAAAATTACATAGGAAAGTAGCTTCCACATTGCATAATGGACTAGTGTGGCAGAAGTTGCATCACAGAATCCACTAGAGTGTATGTGGTCATGTAGATAAATGGGGTTTTGGAAAAGAACAAATGCAATGACTCTAGGGACCCCATGTGTCAAACCATGGTCACATAGACCAAAAACACATTGGAAAGCATCTTCCACATCGCATGTTGCACTAGTGTGACCGAAGTTGCATCACAGAATCCACTAGTGTCTGTGTGGTCATGTGGATCAATGTGGCTTTGGAAAATAACACATGCAGTGACACTAGGGGATCAATGTGGTTTAGGAAAAGAACATATGCAATGACTCTAGTGGACCGATGTGGTTTAGGAAAAGAACACATGCAATATCTCTAGGGATTCGATGTGTCAAACCATGCTCACAGAGACCAAAGACACATTGGAAAGCAGCTTCCACATTGCATCTTGCACCAGTGTGGCAGAAGTTCCATCACAGAACCCACTGGAGTGTCTGCGGTCATGTGGATCAGTGTGATTTTGGAAAAGAACACATGAAATGACAATCGAGGATCAATGTGGTTTAGTAAAATTACACATGCAATGACTCTAGAGATTCCATGTGTCAAGCAATGGTCAAAGAGACGAGAAACACATAGGAAAGCATCTTCCACATTGCATGTTGCACTAGTGTGTTAGAAGTTGCGTCACAGAATCCACGGGAGTGTGTGTGGTCATCTAGATCAATGTGGTTTTGGAAAACAACACATGCAATGACACTAGGGGATCAATGTGGTTTAGGAAAAGTATAGATGCAATGACTCTAGGGTCTCCATGTGTCAAACCATGGTCATAGAGACCAAAAACACATTGGAAAGCAGCTTCCACATTGCATGATGCACTAGTGTGGCAGAATTTGCATCACATAATACACTAGAGTGTGTCGTCATGTGGATCACTGAGGTTTTGGAAAATAACGCATGCAAAGACACTAGGGGATCAATGTGGTTTAGTAAAAGAACACATGTAATGACTCTAGGGACTCCATGTGTCAAACAATGGTCATTGAGACCAAAACCACATAGGAAAGCAGCTTCCACATTGCATGATGCACTAGTGTGGCAGAAGTTGCATCACAGAATCCACTAGAGTGTGTGTGCTCACATGGATCAATGAGGTTTTGGAAAACAATGCATACAAAGACACTAGGGGATCAATGCGGTTTAGTAACAGAACACATGCAATGACACTAGGGGATCAATATGCTTTAGGAAAAGAACACATGCCATGACTCTAGGGACTCCATTTATCAAACCATGATCATAGCAACTAAAAACACATAGGAATGCAACTTCCACATTGCATGTTGCACTAGTGTGACAGAAGTTGCATCAAAGAATCAACTAGAGTGTGTGTGGTCATGTAGATCAATGTGGTTTTGGAAAAGTACACATGTAATAACACTAGGGGATCAATATGGTTTAGGCAAGGAACACATGCAATGGATCCAGTGGATCAATGTGGTTTAGAAAAAGAACACATGTAATGACTCTAGGGACTCCATGTGTCAAACAATGATCACAGAGACCAAAAACGCATAGGAAAGCAGCTTCCACATTGCGTGATGCACTAGTGTGGTACAAGTTGCATCACAGAATCCACTAGAGTGTATGTGGTCATGTGGATCAATGTGGTTTTGGAAAAAAACACATGCAATGACCCTAGGGGATCAATGTGGTTTAGGAAATAACAAATGCAATGACTCTAGTGGATCAATGTGGTTTAGGAAAAGAACACATGCAATGACTCTAGAGACTCCATGTGTCAAACAACGGTCATAGAGACTAAAATTACATAGGAAAGTAGCTTCCACATTGCATAATGGACTAGTGTGGCAGAAGTTGCATCACAGAATCCACTAGAGTGTATGTGGTCATGTAGATAAATGGGGTTTTGGAAAAGAACACATGCAATGACTCTAGGCACCCCATGTGTCAAACCATGGTCACATAGACCAAAAACACATTGGAAAGCATCTTCCACATCGCATGTTGCACTAGTGTGACCGAAGTTGCATCACAGAATCCACTAGTGTCTGTGTGGTCATGTGGATCAATGTGGCTTTGGAAAATAACACATGCAGTGACACTAGGGGATCAATGTGGTTTAGGAAAAGAACATATGCAATGACTCTAGTGGACCGATGTGGTTTAGGAAAAGAACACATGCAATATCTCTAGGGATTCGATGTGTCAAACCATGCTCACAGAGACCAAAGACACATTGGAAAGCAGCTTCCACATTGCATCTTGCACCAGTGTGGCAGAAGTTCCATCACAGAACCCACTGGAGTGTCTGCGGTCATGTGGATCAGTGTGATTTTGGAAAAGAACACATGAAATGACAATCGAGGATCAATGTGGTTTAGTAAAATTACACATGCAATGACTCTAGAGATTCCATGTGTCAAGCAATGGTCAAAGAGACGAGAAACACATAGGAAAGCATCTTCCACATTGCATGTTGCACTAGTGTGTTAGAAGTTGCGTCACAGAATCCACGGGAGTGTGTGTGGTCATCTAGATCAATGTGGTTTTGGAAAACAACACATGCAATGACACTAGGGGATCAATGTGGTTTAGGAAAAGTATAGATGCAATGACTCTAGGGTCTCCATGTGTCAAACCATGGTCATAGAGACCAAAAACACATTGGAAAGCAGCTTCCACATTGCATGATGCACTAGTGTGGCAGAATTTGCATCACATAATACACTAGAGTGTGTCGTCATGTGGATCACTGAGGTTTTGGAAAATAACGCATGCAAAGACACTAGGGGATCAATGTGGTTTAGTAAAAGAACACATGTAATGACTCTAGGGACTCCATGTGTCAAACAATGGTCATTGAGACCAAAAACACATAGGAAAGCAGCTTCCACATTGCATGATGCACTAGTGTGGCAGAAGTTGCATCACAGAATCCACTAGAGTGTGTGTGCTCACATGGATCAATGAGGTTTTGGAAAACAATGCATACAAAGACACTAGGGGATCAATGCGGTTTAGTAACAGAACACATGCAATGACACTAGGGGATCAATATGCTTTAGGAAAAGAACACATGCCATGACTCTAGGGACTCCATTTATCAAACCATGATCATAGCAACTAAAAACACATAGGAATGCAACTTCCACATTGCATGTTGCACTAGTGTGACAGAAGTTGCATCAAAGAATCAACTAGAGTGTGTGTGGTCATGTAGATCAATGTGGTTTTGGAAAAGTACACATGTAATAACACTAGGGGATCAATATGGTTTAGGCAAGGAACACATGCAATGGATCCAGTGGATCAATGTGGTTTAGAAAAAGAACACATGTAATGACTCTAGGGACTCCATGTGTCAAACAATGATCACAGAGACCAAAAACGCATAGGAAAGCAGCTTCCACATTGCGTGATGCACTAGTGTGGTACAAGTTGCATCACAGAATCCACTAGAGTGTATGTGGTCATGTGGATCAATGTGGTTTTGGAAAAAAACACATGCAATGACCCTAGGGGATCAATGTGGTTTAGGAAATAACAAATGCAATGACTCTAGTGGATCAATGTGGTTTAGGAAAAGAACACATGCAATGACTCTAGAGACTCCATGTGTCAAACAACGGTCATAGAGACTAAAATTACATAGGAAAGTAGCTTCCACATTGCATAATGGACTAGTGTGGCAGAAGTTGCATCACAGAATCCACTAGAGTGTATGTGGTCATGTAGATAAATGGGGTTTTGGAAAAGAACACATGCAATGACTCTAGGCACCCCATGTGTCAAACCATGGTCACATAGACCAAAAACACATTGGAAAGCATCTTCCACATCGCATGTTGCACTAGTGTGACCGAAGTTGCATCACAGAATCCACTAGTGTCTGTGTGGTCATGTGGATCAATGTGGCTTTGGAAAATAACACATGCAGTGACACTAGGGGATCAATGTGGTTTAGGAAAAGAACATATGCAATGACTCTAGTGGACCGATGTGGTTTAGGAAAAGAACACATGCAATATCTCTAGGGATTCGATGTGTCAAACCATGCTCACAGAGACCAAAGACACATTGGAAAGCAGCTTCCACATTGCATCTTGCACCAGTGTGGCAGAAGTTCCATCACAGAACCCACTGGAGTGTCTGCGGTCATGTGGATCAGTGTGATTTTGGAAAAGAACACATGAAATGACAATCGAGGATCAATGTGGTTTAGTAAAATTACACATGCAATGACTCTAGAGATTCCATGTGTCAAGCAATGGTCAAAGAGACGAGAAACACATAGGAAAGCATCTTCCACATTGCATGTTGCACTAGTGTGTTAGAAGTTGCGTCACAGAATCCACGGGAGTGTGTGTGGTCATCTAGATCAATGTGGTTTTGGAAAACAACACATGCAATGACACTAGGGGATCAATGTGGTTTAGGAAAAGTATAGATGCAATGACTCTAGGGGTTCCATGTGTCAAACCATGGTCATAGAGACCAAAAACACATTGGAAAGCAGCTTCCACATTGCATGATGCACTAGTGTGGCAGAAGTTGCATCACATAATACACTAGAGTGTGTCGTCATGTGGATCACTGAGGTTTTGGAAAATAACGCATGCAAAGACACTAGGGGATCAATGTGGTTTAGTAAAAGAACACATGTGATGACTCTAGGGACTCCATGTGTCAAACAATGGTCATAGAGACCAAAAACACATAGGAAAGCAGCTTCCACATTGCATGATGCACTAGTGTGGCAGAAGTTGCATCACAGAATCCACTAGGGTGTGTGTGCTCACGTGGATCAATGAGGTTTTGGGAAATAATGCATGCAAAGACACTAGGGGATCAATGCGCTTTAGTAAAAGAACACATGAAATGACAATAAGGGATCAATATGGTTTAGGAAAAGAACACATGCCATGACTCTAGGGACTCCATTTGTCAAACCATGATCATAGAGACTAAAAACACATAGGAATGCAACTTCCACATTGCATGTTACACCAGTGTGACCGAAGTTGCATCAAAAAATCCACTAGAGTGTGTGTGGTCATGTAGATCAATGTGGTTTTGGAAAAGAACACATGTAATAACACTAGGGGATCAATGTGGTTTAGGCAAGGAACACATGCAATTGCTCCAGTGGATCAATGTGGTTTAGAAAAAGAACACATGTAATGACTCTAGGGACTCCATGTGTCAAACAATGATCACAGAGACCAAAAACGTATAGGAAAGAAGCTTCCACATTGCATGATGCACTAGTGTGGCAGAAGTTGCATCACATAATCCACTAGAGTGTATGTGGTCATGTGGATCAATGTGGTTTTGGAAAACAACACATGCAATGACACTAAGGGATCAATGTGGTTTAGGAAAGAACAAATGCAATGACTCTAGTGGATCAATGTGGTTTAAGAAAAGAACACATGCAATGACTCTACGGACTCCATATGTCAAACAACGGTCATAGAGACTAAAATCGCATAGGAAAGCAGCTTCCACATTGCATAATGCACTAGTGTGGCAGAAGTTGCATCACAGAATCCACTAGAGTATATGTGGTCATGTAGATAAATGGGGTTTTGGAAAAGAACACATGCAATGTGATATGGGCATGAAGGAGGAGGTGAAGCCTAATTTTAGGACTCCACCAAGCTAGGTGATGCGGGCGCATCCCATTTATGATTGGCAAGCCAGGACAACGTACGATATGTAATGATAAGTCTAAGGTTGTGTGGAATATTATTGCTATGTTATTGAGTCCGAGTCTAGGTTAGGTTCGAGTCCGTTGTGTGTTTGGTTTGGGTCTATCCAACCGACTAGTTGTAGGTCTCCTATATAAAGGAGCTAGCTACCTAGGGTTTAGGGGAGTTCAGTTGTTTAGTCTAAAAACTATATTGTGCTCCACCGTGTATGATCCCTCCCGGGACAGCGATACCGTTTATCATATTATTGTTGGGGAGGTTCTTGTGTTCATCAAGGATTGTCGTGCTCAGGTTTGAGGCGTGGTGATCTTTATCATATTATACTTGCTGGATTAATTCCTCTTCTTCAGGTTGCGTTCATCGCGCGAATGGGAGATTACCTATCTGGTGGACTCGCTATGAAAGATCGGGACAAAACTCAAGGATCATCGGCTTGATCCGTGTCAGGTGGTATCAGAGCTCTCATTGATCACAGCGTGTTTTTAGATCATCTGCGGACTGTTTTTCGACAAGCAGTTTACATATCGGTTGGAGAAGAGATTGAAAGTTGAAGTTTTCAGATTGGATCGTGTTCTTCTTTGGCAGCTAAGTCAGATTGGTGAGAAGTTTTGCATTGGCGTCGTTAGCAGGTGCGATCGATTATGTTCGTTTCCTGCCTCGATTCCTTGGAAGTCCGGTCGGTTCCAATTCAGATCGATCAGAATGAGAGAATTGTTGGCCAGAGTCCAGCCACCATTCGTTTTCTCTAGATCCGATCGTAATTTAAAAAAAAGAGGGAGGGAGTCCAATCTCCATACGCCTCACGAGACCGAGTTTCCTGGGCGCCGCCTCGCGATCGCGGTCGCACGCGTGCGTCTGGTACGCTAGTTTTTAGGAAAGGAAAGAAAGAAATAGGATCGAGGCACTAGCCAAAAAAAGAGAAAAACCGACCCGTACGCGAGCTTCCTTCGCGTAAAAGAAAGAAGAAAAAAAAGGAGAAAAAAAATCCGGATCTGCGTGACCGACCTCCATACGTGCCAAGCAGAAAAAAAAGGATCGCTAGTACTTGTTTTCGATCACAAAGGGATCGCTACTCCCGTGGAAATATCTGATCGTGAGCAGATTTTCCAGCATGGGGAGCTTTAAAAAAAGGAAGAGAGAGACCCGGCGCTATACGCTACACGATCGAGGCGATCGATTTCCGCTCGCTGGCAGGGGTCGCGTGCCTCGCTAGGACAGCTGCCGCTCGGGATATTGAGAAAAAAAAGTCAGTTACTTACGTGTGGTGTCAGGAAGGAAAAGAGATCTCATAAAGTTTGTTATAAAAAGAAGGGCTGCGATCTCAGTTTGTATCATACTAGGGAAGGAAACGTTGTCGTCTGCCCAGCAGAGTACGGGACAGCGACAGACAAGCAATTACAGTGCATGGATTTTAGAGAAGATTCGTGTTGACCGGAATATCCGGTCCAAGACTACCACAATATTCGGCCTAGATACCGATAGACGCGTCTATTTGACCAGAATTTGTCTGTTTTGTCCAGAATTTTTCCTGTGTAGTGCCGTTTTGTTCCAAATTTCCTGAAACAGTCCACGGTTATCACCAAACAGTATACGGTGCAAAGGATTAATATGGGAATATCAGAGGAAGTTCGTAAGATATCTGAAGTTCGTAAGATAGACATAGCGGATGATGTGTACTTTGACTACACTACTATTGGTGTGAGATCGTCACTTAATTCTGCAGATATAAAATGGAAGTTGGATAGTTCTGCCACATATGCGGATTTTAGATCTTGGAGGTCTGACATGGATGATGGTTTCGCCAAATGTCGTTCGATCTATTTCATGTTTGGTGATCGCACTGAATTTGTTCTTACACATCGGCGTGTAGATGAGACCATGGCTAGTTGGTGAAAGCAAGAGAGGGCTGCAAAGGGCATAACAACACCTAGTTGGGAAGATTTGAAGCAATTTCTGCGCACTAGGTTCTTGGAGAAGTCCATGAAGTTGGACAAGGTGGTTAGTTCTGAGGATGTTGTACCATTGAGTGGGCTGAATTTGCAACTCAACAAGGTACAAGGCGATGCTTGCATGGCAGTTGACAAGGGCGAGTGTTGGAATTTATTTCAGGCGCAGTGTATGATCAAAGGCAAAGCATGCAAGTTGACTGTTGATGGAGGAAGCTATACTAATGGCATTAGCAAGGCAATGGTGGAAGCGTTGGGGTTGTCCACATGGCGTATTCCTGAACTTAAGCATCTACAGTGGTTCAATAGCTAAGGTATGGTGAAGGTAACTCATAAGGTGCGTGTGCCATTTATAGTTGATGATTATGTTGATGAGATTGAGTGTGATCTGTTTCCATTGGAGGTATGTGGGTTGTTACTTGGTCGTCCATGGCAGTGTGATCGCAACGCTACACATGCTGGACGAGCAAATACATATTGTTTTGTGCATGGTGGTAAACAAAAGACTTTGAAGCCTATGCAGGATGATCACATAAAGTCTGATGTAGAGCTGGTGGTGCATAAGGAGAAGGTGCGCAAGGCTAAGCCAAAATCTGGGCTAGCTAAGGTGCAGGATAGACAGCATGATGCACAGTGCAACAATGTTGATATTGCTTCAGCTATGCCTGTAGATGACAAGACAGTGGAACTTGTTAGTGATAAGCAAGTTGAAGTGCATCCTCTTATTGCTGAGAGGAAGGATGTTGCAGCATGTGTTCAGAAGGTTGTTTGTGTTGACACGGGTGTTCAGACGGATGATAGTTGTGCTCCTGATGTTCTAGTGCATGTGGTGCAGCAGGGTAACAAGACCAGTTTTGTTAGCACACCTGTGAGGCGTTTTGTTGGGACAGTTGTGCGGATGCATAGATGCAAGGATGGACATGTTCGACAGTTGTGTGGTCCAGGCATTACTCATCTTATGCCAGGTCGTGCGAAGAAGGTCCATGTTCAGCAACCACGGGTTCCAACAAGAGTTGAGAAGAAGAAGACGATGGCACCTAGGTCCAAGCTCGTATGGAGACGCAAGGAGGTGCAGGCGCCAAGGGATGTTCCAAGTCAAGCAAGCCGAGAGAGAGGTTGCGGAGTGGAAGGCAAGCAAGACTTGAAGATGACAAAGACGCGTGAAGCGATTGTTCATATCACGCCACCTTTCCGACCCGACCCGCAAGCGTTGGGGACAACGCTTCTTGAAGGGGGTGATGATGATATGGGCATGAAGGAGGATGTGAAGCCTAATTTTAGGACTCCACCAAGCTAGGTGACGCAGGCGCATCCCATTGATGATTGGCATGCCAGGACGACCTACGATATCTAATGATAAGTCTAAGGTTTTGTCAAATATTATTGCTATGTTATTGAGTCTGAGTCTAGGTTAGATTCGAGTCTGTTGTGTGTTCGGTTTGGATATATCCAATCGACTAGTTGTAGGTCTCCTGTATAAAAGAGCCAGCCACCTAGGGTTTAGGGGAGTTCAGTTGTTTAGTCTAAAAACTATACTATGCTCCACCGTGTATCATCCCTCTGGGACGGAGATACCGTTTATCATATTATTGTTGCGGAGGTTCTTGTGTTCATCAAGGATTGTCGTGCTTAGGTTTGAGGCATGGTGATCTTTATCATGCTACTTGTTGGATTAATTCCTCTTCTTTAGGTTGCATTCATCGCGCGATTGGGAGATTACCTATCTGGTGGACTTGCTGTGAAAGATCGGGACAAAACTCAAGCATCATCGGCTTGATCCGTATCACAATGACTCTAGGGACCCCATGTGTCAAACCATGGTCACATAGACCAAAAACACATTGGAAAGCATCTTCCACATCGCATGTTGCACTAGTGTGACAGAAGTTGCCTCACAGAATCCACTAGTGCGTGTGTGGTTATGTGGATCAATGTGGTTTTGGAAAATAACACATGCAATGACACTAGGGGATCAATGTGGTTTAGGAAAAGAACACATGCAATGACTCTAGTGGACCAATGCGGTTTAGGAAAAGAACACATGCAATAACTCTAGGGATTCCATAGTCAAACCATGGTCACAGAGACTAAAAACACATTGGAAAGCAGCTTCCACATTGCATGTTGCACCAGTGTGGCAGAAGTTCGATCACAGAATCCACTGGAGTGTGTGCGGTCATGTGGATCAGTGTGATTCTGGAAAAGAACACATGAAATGACAATCGGGGATCAATATGGTTTAGTAAAAGAACACATGCAATGACTCTAGGGAGTCCATGTTTCAAGCCATGGTCAAAGAGACGAAAACACATAGGAAAGCATCTTCCACATTGCATGTTGCACCAGTGTGACAGAAGTTGCATCACAGAATCCACAGGAGTGTTCGTGGTGATCTAGATCAATGTGGTTTTGGAAAAGAACACATGCAATGACACTAGGGGATCAATGTGGCTTAGGAAAAGTATAGATGCAATGACTCTAAGGGCTCCATGTGTCAAACCATGGTCATAGAGACCAAAAACACATTGGAAAGCAGCTTCCACATTGCATGATGCACTAGTGTGGCAGAAGTTGCATCACATAATACACTAGAGTGTGTGTAGTCATGTGGATCAATGAGGTTTTGGAAAATAACACATGCAAAGACACTAGGGGATCAATGTGGTTTAGTAAAAGAAGACATGCAATGACCCTAGGGGATCAATGTGGTTTAGGAAAAGAACACATGCAATTACTCTAGGGACTCCATGTGTCAAACCATGGCCAAACAGACCAAGAACACATAGCAATGAAGCTTCCACATTGCATGTTGCACCAGTGTGACATAAGTTGCATCACAGAATCCACTAGAGTGTGTGTGTTCTTCTGGATCAATGTCATTTTGGAAAATAACACATGCGAAGACACCAGGGGATCAATGTGGTTTAGGAAAATAACAAATGCAACGACACTAGGGGATCAATGTGGTTTAGGACAAGAACTCATGCAATGAATCTAGGGACTCCATGTGTCAAACCATGGTCATAGAGACCAAAAACACATAGGAAACCAGCTTCCACATTGCATGTTGCACCAGTGTGACAAAAGTTACATCATAGAATCCACTAGAGTGTGTCTGGTCATGTGGATCAATGTGGTTTTGGAAACGAACACATGCACTGACACTAGGGGATCAATGTTGTTTTGGAAAAGAACACATGTAATGACTCTAGGGACTCCATGTGTCAAGCCATGGTCGCACGGACCAAAAACACATAGGAAACCAACTTCCACATGCATGATGCACTAGTGTGGAAGAAGTTGCATCACAGAATCTACTAGAGTGTTTGTGGTCATGTGGATCAATGAGGTTTTGGAAAATAATGCATGCAAAGATACTCAGGTATCAATGTGGTTTAGTAAAATAACACATCTAATGACACTAGGGGATCAATTTGGTTTGGGAAAAGAACACATGCAATGACTCTAGGGACTCCATGTGTCAAGCCATGGTCACAGAGACGAAAAACACATAGGAAAGCTTCTTCCACATTGCATGTTGCACCAGTGTGACAGAAGTTGCATCACAGAATCCACTAGAGTGTGTGTGTGGTCATGTGGATCAATGTGGTTTTGGAAAACAACACATGCAATGACACTATGGGATCAATGTGGTTTAGTAGAAGTACATATGCAATGACTCTAGGGGCTCCATGCGTCAAACCATGGTCATAGAGACCAAAAACACATAGGAAAGAAGCTTCCACATTGCATGATGCACTAATGTGGCAGAAGTTGCATCACAGAATCCACTAGATTGTTTGTGGTCATGTGGATCAGTGAGGTTTTATGAAAATAACGCATGCAAAGTCACTAGGGGATCAATGTGGTTTAGTAAAAGAACACATGCAATGACACTAGGGGATCAATGTGGTTTTGGAAAAGAACACATGCAATGACTCTAGGGACTCCATGTATCAAACCACGGTCATAGAGACCAAAAATACATCGGAATGAAGCTTCCACATTGCATGTTGCACCAGTGTGACAGAAGTTGCATCACAGAATCCACTAGAGTGTGTGTGGTCATGTGGATCAATTTAGTTTTGGAAAAGAATGCATGCAAAGCCACCAGGGGAGCAATGTGGTTTAGGAAAATAACACATGCAATGACACTAGGGGATTAATGTGGTCTAGGAAAAGTACACATGCAATGAATCTAGGGACTCCATGTGTAAAACCATGGTCATAGAGACCAAAAACACATAGGAAAGTAGCTTCCACATTGCATGTTGCACCAGTGTGACTGAAGTTGCAACACAGAATCCACTAGAGTGTTTTTGGTCATGTGGATCAATGTGGTTTTGGAAAATAACACATGCATTGACACTAGGGGATCAATGTTTTTTTGGAAAAGAACATATGTAATGACTCTAGGGACTCCATGTGTCAAACCATGGTCACAAAGACCAAAAACACATAGGAAAGTAGCTTCCACATTGCATGATGCACTAGTGTGGCAAAAGTTGCTTAATGGAATCTACTAGAGTGTTTCTAGTCATGTGGATCAATGAGGTTTTGGAAAATAATGCATGCAAAGACACTAGGGCATCAATGTGGTTTAGTAAAAGAACACATGCAATGACACTAGGGGATCAATGTGGTTTAGGAAAAGAACACATGCAATGATTCTAGGGACTCCATGTGTCAAACCATAGTCACAAAGACCAAAAACACATAGGAATGAAGCTTCCACATTGCATGATGCACTAGTGTCACAAAAGTTGCATCACAGAATCCACTAGAGTGTGTGTTGTTGCGGTGACCCAACATACCACTGCATGATGTAGTACACTATAGTCATTGACATAACACCAATGAAACACCGTTCACTAGTATTACATCCCTTAGAGTGGTACAACAGAAACGAAACAGGTCCAAGACATGACTATAGATTACAACTCGACTCTTTACAAAAGATCCAGAGAACACTCTAGGTTAAAGAGAGAGAAAGAAACTTCTTACAAAGAAGAACCGGAAATAATAACACCGACTTATCTAATGACTAAGACTAGCATCTAAACTATCTAGCTTGTAATTGCTACTAATGCAAGCTCTATAGAAGTAGGTTTTACGGCTAGAGTATCTACTCCTATCTAAATAGAGACTTCGTCTTCCCTTCAGCTGATGTATATGTTGATTTCATTGATTTTATTGAAGAAGTTGTGCTGTCGGTGATGGTTTCTTGAGTAGAAATTGATGTTGACATCATCTTCAACGGCTTAGAACCTAGAAAGGGTTAAGAAGGTACGGTTGAGTACGGGCTTACTCAGAAAGTTCACAAAAAAGTAGTGTATGATGCATTATCTCTACAGCCATAGACCAAAGGTCGTAGACAATGCAGGTTTTCGTAAACATTCCTTCAAAGGTTGCTTTTATTCTGAAAAGTATGTCCGACAGCCTTTGCAGGTTGACCAGAACTTTCATGGAGTTCCTTTCCTACCGCGTTCGTAGCACCTTCCCGAAACAGGGAGTAACATGTCACAGTTCTTACACTCTGTAGAGACCAAATCCTTGTTGCACAACCGGGCAGCTTATTCCCGTCCATAATTCCTTGATATGGGGCCCAGTAGATGATCCAAGCTAATCACTTCCCTTCTCCATGACCCTGCATGAAGACATGATCCCCCAAGAGCTCTACCACGAGTAAAGTATGGGTAGCCTCTCGAAGACTCTGTAAGCAGCTCTGCCTAGTAGCCACCATCAGCTATGGTGAATCTCCACCACGATAGCTATGGACAGATAATCTAGACACCTGGATCGCGGGGCATTGAGGGGTCCCACCCATGTGCTGGATTCTCTGGATTCTCCAAGAGAAATCTTCAACTTCACGATAGGTCATTCGTCCATGCGAAAGGAAGAAGATCCAGCTGACTTCTCCGTCCCATTCTAGATCTCATTGTTAACGCGTAATATACGGCACTAGAATAACTGGCGACATTAGTTGTTAACTACTAGATATTATCTTCCTTTACCACTAGAACTGTATCAGTAGATTATTACCATTTGGTAAATAATCCATAGTCATATTATTACGAAAATAGTGTTTTTGGACCTTTTTTAAATGCAGGTGATGACAACAGTTGAGTTACAAACATTTGATAGAAAATAATCAAAGGACATGAGCAAGTGTGAACTTGCCTTTTGTGATTGCAAGATTATGCAATCACAGTCCTCAAGATATTAGAAGATCCAAATTCTGTAAACAACATCATTAGTCCGGTAAGGATGAATGTTTAAAGAAGTAAGATGCAATTATGCATAAGTAATGTAATGCAGTTTGATAAACGCGAGCCCCTGGAATAATCGTATCTGATCTAAGGTTCAGAAAGTGGGGATGGTTTCTTTACAACGTGTTTCACTTTTATACCAGCTTCACACTTGTGCTTGTTATTAAGGCTTGTGAGAGTGTGTGTGTGGAACAATATGTAAATAGAACAAGTAGCATGCAATACTAAAACACTCAAATGGGTCATGGTATCTAAAAGATTATGTAAGCAAGATTATTAAACAATTAGAGCTTTCAAAGAAGTGTTCAAGGAGTACTTTTGATGCTTCTTAAAAGAATAAATTTTGAAGAAAATCTTACTTAACTAAACAAAAGTATTTAAAAGTATAAGTTAATACTCTTAGTTCTCTTTCTAGTTATAATTCTCAAAGAAGAAAGAATTACATCATTTCAATAAGGACCACACTAGTAGTTGAGACTTATCTATCTTGGTCATTATATGGTATTATAATTTTTTCACTTCATAATGTTTCTTTAAGGTTAATTAGGAGTGGTATTACTTTTATTTTAGTACCAGTTTCTCAACTTTATGATTGAATAGACTCATTTGTCTCCTTATAAATGAGTGGTTATGATTTGTATACAAGGAAACAATATTATTTCACTACTTATGAATTACCTTTGGATTTATAATATATTTATAAACTTGTGGTTAACCTAATGGTAAAGGGTTTTAATAAGTTCAAAATAAAAATCTTGAGGATTGCATATTTGATATCTCCTTTTGGGAAATGCTACAATTATTTAGGAATGATAGTTTATCAAAAATTGTAATTAAGATGTTTTGGACTATTTAGACTTCATACTATTAATATTTTTAAGACTAATACTATTTTTAGACTTCTAATGGACATATTAGAGGTATTAGCAATTTTATACTTGCTTTTTCTGAATTACCAACTAAGAAAAAAGGTTTAAATTCAATTTATTAGGGTATTAAATTTTTTACTTACTTCAAAAGTGGAATTTTACATTTTTAACATGTAGATATTATTTTTGTGATCATTTTGTCATATTAGATGTATTTTTGTGATTTTTAAATAATAAGATATGATATTTATAAGTTTTATTACTTTATAAATAATAAATAAATAATAAATACTTAGTTAAGTATCACAAAAATGCACGAAATAAGTTTATAATTGTATATTTTGTTTTTCTAAGAATTTTGATATCTTATACTTATTTTTTAAGAATTTTCAATAATAGAATATATATTTTAAAATGTTAATCCTTAATAGGTTATTTACTAATAATAATAATTATTTTATTTAAATTGGAAAATAAAATGTGATGATAGGTTTAGGTTATAGAATTTATTTTTATGAAATTTTTTATACATAACACATATTTTTCTAAATTATAAAACAAAAGATATTGATTTAATAAGATTTAATAATTTCTTGAAATTCTAAAAGAAAATATTTAAATGTTTTATTGCGTCAGTGTTGACGTCAGCCTCACTCTAAATCTTTTTACACTGCATACAACCCTAGCCTACAGTCACTGACTGGTGGGTCCTTTGCCACGTCAGTTGCTACCTCAACAAAGTGGGGCCTCGCTGACCAGTGGGTCCTTTGCCACGTCAGTTGCCACCTCAGTCATTTGACCTTGCTGACTAGTGCGCGATGACGTCCTCCTGACGTCATCCTGGCGGTGAACCACAAGACGGCAGCAAACGGCAACAAGGAGGAATCGTGGGGCTATGCAGGATGCTGGGTTTGACGTAGACAACCGTGCTGAACACTATGGTAGCGGCGTTGCTATTTCTTGGTCACCGGATCAGTGCCGGTGATGACCCACTGCGGCAGCGAGCGACGACATGGGATGGCAAGGCGATTCAGACCACCCAGAGAGAGAGGGGGAATAGGAAGAAGAAGATGCTGACCATGGTTACGATGGGTGTATTGGGGAGGCGAGGCGAGATGTGGTGAATCCGCAATTGAAGACGAACATGGTGGCCGACATTCGGGAAGATAAAGTCAATACGGTCGCCTCCGGACACATTGGATCGATTCATTTATAGAGGAAGGCCGAGGAGACCATGGCAGAGATGATAGAGCGCTTCCCTGAGCTCGGGGAGGTCAGGAACATTGGCGAGCTTCGATGACCGACGACGGCTAAAGTTTCGGTTTTGGGGAAAAACAGGAGAGAGCGCAAGAGAGAGTGATATGGGTATGAGCGGATAGAGGAGAACACGAGCATTCTTATCCTCGAGGTTAGATGCAGCGGTGCGCATCACAGCACGGTGGAGGATCGACGGTGGCTGCGTAGACACACAACTATTTCTAGTAGGCAAGGAAGACGACGACGCGTTTTTGTAGAAAACCACCTAGTGTATTTTCAATCTCAACCCGTAGTCCATCTGCTGCCCCACCTGTCGGCCAGAGAGAGAGGAAAGTTGGGCTGCTATTGTTGGGCTGGTGTGGGCTGTGGCAAAGTTTGCTGGATGGACTGTTGCTGCTGCTCGTGAGCGGCAGATAGCGAGAAAAGAATATGGGCCATGGGCTGAAGTCGTTTTCTCTTTTCCTATTTTCCTTTTCTAATTCTATTTTGTGTTTTCACTAAATATTTTCAATTATGGATTTCCCAAGGTTTTAAAATATCCAAAAAATTGTAGGTCACGAATATTATTGTATAAAGCAATTATAACTATTTCCTCTATATTTCTTGTTGTGTATAAAAAAATATTCATAACTGTATGAAGGGTTCTTTTCATTAGGGAATATTAATGAAATTAGGGATTTAGGAAATTACTCTTTATAATATGATCTTTTAAAATGACTTTCACTTCCACTAAAAGAATGTAATGGTAGTGGTTTAAGATGGATATTTATGTGTACAGAATCTTATTAATACTTAACCTCATGAAGGAATTATATATATACATTTTAAGGTATTAATCCTTGTGGTTCATGATAGGGTTTAATATCTTGTTCATTATCCAAAAGTCTTATACACATGATTTGTTTGTACTTGATAATTTTTAATGGTAATGATATAATATGGTGAATGGTATGCATGGAATATATTCACACTTAACATGATTCGACTACCATATTATATGGTGGTTTAAATTCTAAGGTTCTAAAAGTTTGGAATTTTCCTTTATTCAAATTACTCTTGATTACTGTTCAAAACCTTCCTACTTGGATTCAAATTAAGCATGGATGATTTCTTAACTAGGAGCTCACTATGTTTTAAAATGTAGTTGATGTTTAAATAGAATTCTAGGATATAATGGTTAAGGTGAATTACCATTTATGTGATACATATGATCCTTATGCGAGGTAACATTCTTTAGGGTTTCAAACAAAGAGGTAGACATGGGTTTTGTCATGGCTTGATATACTGTTGGTTAAAGGTTTCTCAAGCACTCCTACCTTGATACCTCACTAAGCTTATCTTTAAATACAGAATTCCTTTCCTAAATATACTCTATATAATCTCTCTTATCTTATTCATAAAGATCACATCTTCCTGAATAAGTCAATCATTTGACCTCACCATATCCATCATCCTATGATGACATGGTCATGCCACTTCAAAATTACTCCTTCATTCCTCTCCTGGTACATATGACTTCCATTTCTAAACTACCCTTGATAAATCCATCAATGCAGTTATTACTAACTCCAACAATTAACTTCTCTATGTTTACCTTACATCTACTTCTAGGGCTTGCAAGATTACAATACTCAGTATCTAACAATTGCTACCGATACTCTGGAAGAAGGATGATACTATTCCCATAATTCAAGTTTGTCCTTGTATTAGCTTGGTTAAACTACTGTGCCTTAAACTAATCCATACAACTTATGTTATATACTTCATCATACTCTAGCTTGACTTCTCAGGATCAAGCTAGATGATTCAGCTTACCAGGGTTTTGTCTAATTTGGTATACTCACAACTCTTCCTCAACACCTAGTCATCTATTCTCAAATGACTTGAGAATAATGACCACCAACCCTTGATCATGCTTAACTTAGGCTTCTAATTGTCTGATCAAGATCTATTAACACTAAGCAATAGTAGGCTTGTACTAGTCTCTCTATAGGATTTATCTTGTTAGGAAAGCTTACTTTACGTTTCTAACTACTTGGCTTAACTTAATCATCATTGGATATTCTAATACTACTAGCTTTCTCATACCTACATGACCACTAGCTTAACTCTTGGATTGAGGTGCTTCTTCTAGTTACCTCATTAGTGAGTTAACTCCTCCAACCTTAGATGGTTTGATCACCAGTAAGGATCACATTCCATTGATGATGGCACACTCTACTATATCTAGTTCCTTCTTCATATTAATTTACTTAAGGTCTTTGGAAGGTCAATATAATAGGTCAAAGCTAAAAGTCAATAAGTGCTAGGTCAAGAATTGATCACTCAACACTGATGATCAACTTGACACTAGGACTTGGTTAAATAGGAATTTCATCACTTAATATTATATTAAGGGTATGTGATGAATGGTCTTGACGTGAATTCCTTTTCTACTCTTATTTGTGGTAAGAGTTAATGTTTAAGAACTACCATGCTGCTCATGGTAGGAATAACTATGCAAGCAAGTGTTTCAAGATTTAGTTATGAGGTTTCTTTACTTGGAGTTATATACTTGATTGAGTATTCAAGGTTTATGGTAGATAGTACCTTGATATGATCTTTAGAATATTATGTATTCATCCTTGAGTTGTGGTATGGAATACCATGTCATGATCTCAAGAAGATCGGATACTCCTTATTAAGTAGTGTGTTGTGACTTAGTTTTATTACATTTGATCTACCCTTAGATCAAATTATATTACCCAAAGATAAGGTTTTAGCAAAAGTCATATTGAAACTTATCGCAGTCAACTTGATGATCTATTTCAGTTCCACCAAGTTAAGAGAAGCTTCAATCACTTTGACAAGTTTTATTTAAAAGTGCAAAAATTATCCAGATTTTCTATGCATGAATGCAATGCACAAACCTCATCTTACCTTATTTCTAATCTCTAATGCTGGGATGTTAAAGACTCTCCACCTTAAAATAAACTTCGTCCCTGAAGTTCGTACTCTCTTACGTTTCACAATGACGAGTTGACTTGTATTGATCATAACCTTTCCTAACTCCATTGTGATCACAAATGGGAATAATTGCAGTATCTCGTATCCTGATCTTTTTCTTTGAATCCTCTTCATACTGAACAACTTCCAACTGTCATTTCCTATATGTAGTATAACTCCTTCTACTACAATCCCTTGGGTTATGTCTTCATAGTCCTACTTAGGATTGGTTTTGGACACATTTCATCCATTCCGATCAGGCTTTCCTATTATTTTACACTAGACTATTTTAGTAGGCTCTCCTCCTTCTTAAGGACAACTTACCAACTGTTTCCCCTTTATAACTAGTCCACTAGGGTTAAGTAGTTATGTCTACTTCTATTATTCATCCGGACATACTCTCGGAAATAATTTAAAATTATGACTTCTTATAACCTTATGAGAATAAGGCTTAACCTCATCATAGTTTAGTTCTTCCCTTTCCGACCTTTTGTCAGAAAGTCAGATAGCAACACTTTAGTGTTTATTGTTTACTCTCCCCCTTGGTGTTTCCTAATTGTCTCAAAACTACATCTATAATACCCATTAGCTCAATAGTAAGGATATTGGTCTCTGTCTAGCTTATACTTTACCTATATAAGGTCTCACGAAAGAATCTGCGGTACACCCACACAATTGTGGATCTCCGAAATGAATCTTCCACCATTACTTGTCTTACACTTCTCTTCTTAGACATTATTTCTCACTGATAAACCCAATTTCGTGAAGCATCTCGAAAAACTATTGCCTTAATTTCATACTTCCTTAGGTCTAACTTAACTTAGGCCAAGTTTTATGCACATTAAATCATACTAAGATGAGCTGATTAACTACACCGCTAGAATACCAGTTGTGGATCCTGCTAGGTGTATGGATTACCCTACGAATTTTCTACTTCTTATAGGCGTTCTCTCCGAGTTGTCAGAGCTTGAATACCACCCTTATTCCAAGACTTCTTCTTTGCTCCCTTTCATGTTACTTCCATGATCTTGGGACAACTACTTTATTAGCTTCTGAGCAACATCACCTATCTTAAGTGAACTTAAATTCATTCCTTCTTGTTGCTACACACCTTGTCTGCATTAGTATTCCTTCTTATTGCTAGCTCATAGTGAGTTGGGATTGATCCATCCTTCAAAATAGTGTTGATACTCCTTACATTTGGCTTCCTTCTTCCTGCAAGTCTTCATCTTGAACTTCGGAACTCGTCACTCCCTTACATGAATTCCCTTATCTATCGAGGTCTATAACATCAAGTAATAACTTAATGATGCAACATGCATTTGCACATCAAGTCAAACTTCATGCACAGATCTAGTCAATCAATAAGATCCAAGAAATCCAAATGTGGTACATATAACACACATCATTCTAAGCCCGGAATATAGTAGTTGAGTATAATACCTCTAGAATTCAGGCTTCGCTGTGTAGTGTATGACACCTCCTAGTATAGGTTTACTTTGTGATACTTAGCACTTACGGGTTAAACTATTCCTTGTCTCATTATTTATCCAAACTGCTCAACCGCAATTGGATAATTTTGCGCAAAGTGGTCTCAGTTTGGTTCTAACGAACCACTTACCTTTCCTTTAGGACTACTAAAGACTACCAATTTTCCATTTTATTATAAACTATCCTCACATGATCTCTCAAAACTACTAACAAGATTATAGTTACTACCTTTAATCCAAAAAATTATCGTAATGTAATACCTATGACTTCAATCATAGACCTACACTATTACTTTCTTACTGTTGTTACAAGATTTTTTACTAAGTACTAGTCCTAATTACAAACTTACCATGGTCTCAGAGCTAATCTCACCATGATAACTCTTCTTTTTATCTTGCGATAGTTGATTCTAAACCAAATCGTACTTCATCACGTAGAATTCTCAAGTGAATCGTACATGATTTACTTCCCACGACAGCTATACCTGTTCTAATGGTCTTCATCATATAGCCTATCATTACCATCTAGTGATAAGATTTTTTGTACCTTACATGGATCCTATGGATAGACTACACCATTAAACTACTCCTCTAGGTATTCTAATCTTAGTCATAACTATCTTTGATATTTTATATTACTTAGGATATCTTAGTGGTAGTATACCTATTTAGAGATACTCTAAAATGATAATTATCTAGAGAAGGTAGATAGCTAATCTTTAATAAATATGATTAAAATATCTTACTTAAGTGTGACACAGTTATCCCCAAGTGGATACCCATCACATGTCTTGGTTTAGATAAGACAGCTTCCTATAGTCACTATCCAACCTAAATATCTCTTAAAAGGGTTTTAATCCTAACGTCAAAGCATATACTCTGAATACCAGCTGCGGTGACCCAGCATACCACTACATGATTTAGTATACTATAGTCGTTGACATAACACCAATGAAACACCATTCACTAGTATTACATCCCTCAGAGTGGTACAACAGAAACATAGCAGGTCCAAGACATGACTATAGATTAGAACTCGACTCTTTACAAAAGATCCAAAGAATACTCTAGGTTAAAGAGAGAGAAAGAAACTTCTTACAAAGAAGAACCATAAATAATAACTCTGAATTATCTAATGACTAAGAATAGCAATGAAACTATCTGGCTTGCAATTGCTACTAATGCAATGCTCTACAGAAGTACTCCCTCCGTCCCAAAATATAAGGCGTCTAAGGTTTTGTTAAAAGTCAATGTTTTTATAAGGCGGCGCGCATCACAGCATGGCGGAGGATCGATGGCGGCCGCGCAGACACGCAGCTGTTTCCAGTAGGAGAGGAAGACGACGACGTGTTTTTTTGCAGAAAACCCCCTGGCAAATTTTCAATCTCATCCCGGAGTCCATCTGCTGCCCCACCTGTCGACCAGAGAGAGAGGAAAGTTGGGCTGCTATTGTTGGTCCGGTGTGGGCTGTGGAAAAGTTTGCTGGATGGACTATTGCTACTGCTCATGAGCGGCAGATAGCGAGAAAACAATACGGGCCGTGGGCTGAAGTCTTTTTCTCTTTTCCTATTTTCCTTTTCTAATTCTATTTTCTGTTTTCGCTAAATGTTTTCAATTATGGATTTCCCAATGTTTTAAAATATCCAGAAATTTTGTAGGTCACGAATATTATTGTATAAAGCAATTATAACTATTTCCTCTACATTTCTTATTGTGTATAAAAATATATTCATAACTATATGAAGGGTTCTCTTCATTAGGGAATATTAATGAAATTAGGGTTTTAGGAATTTACTCTTTATAATAAGATCTTTTAAAATGACTTTCACTTCCACTAAAATCATGTAATGGTAGTGGTTTAAGATGGATATTTATGTGTACAGAATCTTATTAATACTTAACCTCATGAAGGAATTATATATATACATTTTGAGGTATTAATCCTTGTAAAATGTAGCTGATGTTTAAATAGAATTCTAGGATATAATGGTTAAGGTGAATTACCATTTATGTGACACATATGATCCATATACCAGGTAAGATTCTTTAGGGTTTCTAATACCCACTTACTTGGAGCCCTAGAGGATACACTATCCTCATGTGTATTTGTGAATATTGCTAGGGATCAAGGTTCAAGGATTGATCCAGAATTTATAATCCTGAATGATATATCAACTTAGAGTCAGCAATAAAGAATACTTTACTAAAGTGATCTTGATGGTATATGAGACTAGGTCTTTACTAGGGTTTAAGACAATCAGGTGGACAAGGCTTCCATCAATACAGTCTCAACTGGTATTCTACTTATCTCTTAGACATTTTATTTGACTAAGAGATACTATCCATTGGTTACCTAAAAATAGGAATTGGTTTAACTACCTTCTTTATTCTAGAGTTTAAAACAAAGACGTATACATGGGTTTTATCATGGCTTGATATACTGGTTTCTGAAGCACTCCTACCTTGATACCTCACTGAGCTTATCTTTAAATACATAATTCCTTTCCTAAATATACTCTATATAATCTCTCTTATCTTATTAACAAAGATCACATCTTCCTGAATAAGTCAATCATTTGACTCCACCATATCCATCATCCTATGATGACATGGTCATGCCACTTCAAAATTACTCCTTCATTCTTCTCCTAGTACATATGACTTCCATTTCTAAACTACCCTTGATAAATCCATCAATGCAACTATTACTAACTCCAACCATTAACTCCTCTATGTTTACCTTACATCTACTTCTAGGGCTTGCAAGATTACAATACTCACTATCTAACAATTGCTACCAATCCTCTAGAAGAAGCATGATACTATTCCCATAATTCAAGTTTGTTCTTGTATTAGCTTGGTTAAACTACTATGCCTTAAACTACTCCATACAACTTATGTTATATACTTCATCATACTCTAGCTTGACTTCTCAGGATCAAGCTAGATGATTCAGCATACTAGGGTTTTGCCTAATTTGGTATACTCACAACTCTTCCTCAACACCTAGTCATCTGTTCTCAAATGACTTGAGAATAATGACCACCAACCCTTGATCATGCTTAACTTAGGCTTCTAATTGTTTGATCAAGATCTATTAACACTAAGCAGTAGTAGGCTTGTACTAGTCTCTCTATAGGATTTATCTTGTTAAGTAAGCTTACTTTAAGTTTCTAACTAATTGGCTTAACTTAATCACCATTGGATATTCTAATACTACTAGCTTTCTCATAGCTTCATGATCACTAGCTTAAATCTTGGATTTAGGTGCTTCTTCTAGTTAACTCATGAGTGAGTTAACTCCTCCAACCTCAGGTGGTTTGATCTCCACTAAGGATCACATTCCATTGATGCTGGCACACTCTACTATATCTAGTTCCTTCTTCATATTAATTTACTTAAGGTCTTTGGAAGGTTAATATAATAGGTCAAAGCTAAAATTCAATAAGTGCTAGGTCAAGAATTGATCACTCAACATTGATGATCACCTTGACACCAGGACTTGGTTAAATAGAAATGTCATCATTTAATATGATATTAAGGGTATGTGATGAATGGTCTTGACATGACTTCCTTTTCTACTCTTAGTTGTGATAAGATTTAATGTTTAAGAACTACCATGATGCTGATGGTAGGAATAACTATGCAAGCAAGTGTTTCAAGATTTAGTTACGAGGTTTCTTTACTTGGAGTTATATACTTGATTTAGTATTCAAGGTTTATGGTAGATAATACCTTGATATCATCTTTAGAATATTAAGTATTCATCCTTGACTTGTGGTATGGAATACCATGTCATGATCTCAAGAAGATCTGATACTCCTTATTAAGTAGTGTGTTGTGACTTAGTTTTATTACATTTGATCTACCCTTAGATTAAATTATATTACCCAAAGATAAGGATTTAGCAAAATTAATATTGAAACTTATCGCAGTCAACTTGATGATCTACTTCAGTTCCACCAAGTTAAGAGAAGTTTCAATCACTTTGACAAGTTTTATTTAAAAGCGTGAAAATTATCTAGATTTTATATGCATGAATGCAATGCACACACCTCATCTCAACTTATTTCTTGCTCTAATGCTGGGATGTTACAGTGGTCATGTGAATCAATGTGATTTTGGAAAAGAACACATACAAAGTCCTCAGGGTATCAATGTGGTTTAGGAAAAGAACACATGCAATGACACTAGGTCTCAATGTGGTTTAGGAAAAGAACACATGCAACAAATCTAGGGACTCCATGTGTCAAACCATGGTCATAGAGACCAAAAACATATAGGAAAGAAACTTCCACATTGCATATTGCACCAGTGTGACAGAAGTTGCATCACAGAATCCACTGGAGTGTGTGTAGTCATGTGGATCAATGTGGTTTTGGAAAACAACACATGCAATGACACTAGGGGTCAATGTTGTTTTGGAAAAGAACACATGTAATGACTCTAGGGACTCCATGTGTAAAATCATGGTCACACAGACCAAAAACACATAGGAAAGCAGCTTCCACATTGCATGATGCACTAGTGTGGCAAAAGTTGCATCACAGAATCTACTAGAGTGTTTGTGGTCATGTGGATCAATGAGGTTTTGGAAAATAATGCATGCAAAGACACTACGGGATCAATGTTGTTTAGTAAAAGAACACATGGAATGACACTAGGGCATCAATGTGGTTTAGGAAAAGAACACATGCAATGACTCTAAGGACTCTATGTGTCAAACCATGGTCGCAAAGACTAAAAACACATCGCAATGCAGCTTCCACATTGCATGTTGCACCAGTGTGACAGAACTTGCATCACAGAATCCGCTAGAGTATGTGTGGTCATGTGGATCAATGTGGTTTTGGAAAAGAACAGAAGTAATGACACTAGGGGATCAATATGATTTAGGAAAAGAACACATGCAATGTCTCTAGTGAATCAATCTGGTTTAGCAAAAGAATGCATGCAATGACTCCAGGGACTCCATGTGTTAAACAACGGTCATAGAGACCAAAAACGCATAGGAAAGCAGCTTCCACATTGCATGATGGACTAGTGTGGTAGAAGTTGCATCACATAATCCACCAGAGTGTATGTGGTCATGTGGATCAATGTTGTTTTGGAAAACAACACATGCGATGACACTAGGGGATCAATGTGGTTTAGGAAAGAACCCATGCAATCACTCTAGTGGATCAATGTGGTTTAGGAAAAGAACACATGCAATGACTCTCAGGACTCCATGTGTCAAACAACGGTCATAGAGACCAAAAACGCATAGGAAAGCAGCTTCCACATTACATGACGCACTAGTGTGGCAGAAGTTGCATCACAGAATCCACTAGAGTGTATATGGTCATGTGGATCAATGTGGTTTTGGAAAAGAAAACATGCAATGACCCTAGGGACCGCATGTGTCAAACCATGGTCACATAGACCAAAAACACATTGGAAAGCAGCTTCCACATCGCATGTTGCACTAGTGTGACCGAAGTTGCATCACAGAATCCACTAAAATGTGTGTGGTCATGTGGATCGATGTGGTTTTGGAAAAAATAACACATGCAATGACACTAGGGGATCAATATGGTTTAGGAAAAGAACACATGCAATGACTCTAGTGGATCAATGTGGTTTAGGAAAAGAACACATGCAATAACTCTAGAGATTCCATGTCTCAAACCATAGTCACATAGACCAAAAACACATTGGAAAGCAGCTTCCACATTGCATGTTGCACTAGTGTGGCAGAAGTTCCAACACAGAATCCACCGGAGTGTGTGCAGTCATGTGGATCAGTGTGATTTTGGAAAAGAACGCGTGCAATGACACTAGGGGATCAATGTGGTTTAGGAAAAGAACACATGTAATGACTCTAGTGGATCAATGTGGTTTATGAAAAGAATGCATGCAATGACTCCAAGGACTCCATGTGTCAAGCAACGGTCATAGAGACCAAAAACGCATAGGAAAGCAGCTTCCACATTGCATGATGCACTAGTGTGGTAGAAGTTTCATCACATAATCCACTAGAATGTATGTGGTCATGTGGATCAATGTGGTTTTGTAAAACAACACATGCAATTACAATAGGGGATCAATGTGGTTTAGGAAAGACCACATGCAATAACTCTAGTGGATCAATGTGGTTTAGGAAATGAACACATGCAATGACTCTAGGGACTCCATGTGTCAAACAACGATCACATAGACTAAAACCGCATAGGAAAGCAGCTTCCACATTGCATGATGCAGTAGTGTGGCAGAAGTTGCATCACGAAATCCACTAGAGTGTATGTGGTCATGTGGATCAATGTGGTTTTGGAAAATAACACATGCAATGAGTCTAGGGACCGCATGTGTCAAACCATGGTCACATAGACCAAAAACACATTGGAAAGCAGCTTCCACATCGCATGTTGCACTAGTGTGACAGAAGTTGCATCACAGAATCCATTAGAATGTGTGTGGTCATGTGGATCAATGTGTTTTTGGAATAACACATGCAATGACACTAGGGGATCAATGTGGTTTAGGAAAAGAACACATGCAATGACTCTAGTGGATCAATGTGGTTTAGGAAAAGAACACATGCAATAACTCTAGGGATTCCATCTCTCAAACCATGGTCACAGAGACCAAAAACACATTGGAAAGCAGCTTCCACATTGCATGTTGCACTAGTGTGACAGAAGTTCCATCACAGAATCCACTGGAGTGTGTGCGGTCATGTGGATCTATGTGATTTTCGAAAAGAACACATGCAATGACACTAGGGGATCAATGTGGTTTAGGAAAAGAACACATGCAATAACTCTAGGGACAAAAAACACATAGGAAACTAGCTTCTACATTCCATGTTGCACTAGTGTGACAGAAGTTGCATCACAGAACCCACTGTAGTGTGTGTGGTCATGTGGATCAATGTGGTTTTGGAAAAGAACAAATGCAATGACTCTAGGGGATCAATGTGGTTTAGCAAAATTATAGATGCAATGACTCTAGGGGCTCCATGTGTCAAACCATGGGCATAGTGACCAAAAACACATCGGAAAGCAGCTTCCACATTGCATGATGCACTAGTGTGGCAGGAGTTGCATTACAGAATCCACTACAGTGTGCGTGGTCATGTGGATCAATGAGGTTTTGGAAAATAACGCATGCAAAGACACTAGGGGATCAATGTGGTTGGTAAAATAACACATGCAGTAACACTAGGGGATCAATGTGGTTTATGAAAACAACACATGCAATGACTCAAGGGACTCCATGTGTCAAACCATGGTCACATAGACCAAAAACGCATAGGCATGAAGCTTCCACATTGCATGTTTCACCAGTGTGATAGAAGTTGCATCACAGAATCCAATAGAGAGTGTGTGGTCATGTGGATCAATGTGGTTTTGGAAAAGGATGCATGCAGAAACATTAGGGGATCAATGTGGTTTACGAAAATAACATATGCAATGACACTAGGGGATTAGTGTGGTTTGGGAAAAGAACACATCCAATGACTCTAGGGACTCCATGTGTCAAACCATGGTCATAGAGACCAAAAACACATAGGAAAGCAGCTTCCACATTGCATGTTGCACCAGTGTGACAGAAGTTACATCATAGAATCCACTAGAGTGTGTGTGGTCATGTGGATCAATGTGGTTTTGCAAAAACATCACATGCAATGACACTAGGAGATTAATGTTGTTTTGGAAAAGAACACGTGTAATGACTCTAGGGACTTCGTGTGTCAAACCATGGTCACAGAGACCAAAAGCACATAGGAAAGCAGCTTACACATTGCATAATGCACTAATGTGGCAGAAGTTGCATCATACAATCCAGTAGAGTGTGTGTGGTCATGTGGATCAATGAGGTTTTGGTAAATAACACATGCAATGACTCTAGGGACCCCATGTGTCAAACCATGGGTATAGAGACCAAAACCACATTGGAAAGCAGCTTCCACATCGCATGTTGGACCAGTGTGACAAAAGTTGCATCACAAAATCTACTAGAGTGTGTGTGGTCATCTGGATCAATGTGGTTTTGGAAAAGAATGCATGCAAAGACACTAGGGGATCAATGTGGTTTAGGAAAAGAACAAATGCAATGACACTAGGGGATCAATGTGGTTTAGGAAAAGAACACATGCAATGAATCTAGGGACTCCATGTGTCAAACCATGTTCACAGAGACCAAAAACACATAGGAAAGCAACTTCCACATTGCATGTTACACTAGTGTGACACAAGTTGCATCACAGAATCCACTGGAGTGTGTGTGGTCATGAAGATCAATCTGGTTTAGGAAAACAAGACATGCAATGACACTAGGGGATCAATGTTACTTTGGAAAATAACACATGTAATAACTCTAGGGACTCCATGTGTCAAACGATGGTCACACAGACCAAAAACACATAGGAAAGCAGCTTCCACATTCCATGATGCGCTAGTGTGGCAGAAGCTGCATCACATAATCTACTAGAGTGTTTGTGGTCATGTCGATCAATGAGGTTTTGGAAAATAGTGCAGGCAAAGACACTAGGGGATCAATGTGGTTTAATAAAAGAACACATGCAATGACACTAGGGGATCAATGTGGTTAGGAAAAGAACACATGCAATGACTCTAGGGAATCCATGTGTCAAACCAGGGTCACAAAGACTAAAAAACAATAGGAATGCAGCTTCCACATTGCATGTTGCACAAGTGTGATAGAAGTTGCATGACAGAATCCACTAGAGTGTGTGTGGTCATGTGGATCAATGTGGTTTTGGAAAACAAGAGATGTAATGACACTAGGGGATCAATGTGGTTTAGTAAAAAAATACATGCAATGAATCTAGTGGATTAATGTGGTTTAGGAGAAGAACACATGCAATGACTCTAGGGACTCCATGTGTCAATCAATGGTCATAGAGACCAAAAACGCATAGGAAAGCAGCTTCCACAATGCATGATGCACTCGTGTGGTAGAAATTGCAACAGATAATCCACTAGAGTGTATGTGGTCATGTGGATCAATGTGGTTTTGGAAAACAACACATGCAATGACACTAGGGGATGAATGTGGTTTAGGAAAGAACACATGCAATAACTCTAGTGGATAAATGTGGTTTAGGAAAGGAACATTTGCAATGACTCTAGGGACTCCATGTGTCAAACAACGGTCACATACACCAAAAACACATAGGAAAGCAGCTTCCACATTGCATGATGCACTAGTGTGGCAGAAGTTGCATCACAAAATCCACTAGAGTCTATGTGGTCATCTGGATCAATGTGGTTTTGGAAAAGAACACATGCAATGACTCTAGGGACCGCATGTGTCAAACCATGGTCACATAGACCAAAAACACATTGGAAAGCAGCTTCCACATCGCATGTTGCACTAGTGTGACAGAAGTTGCATCATAGAATCCACTAGAGTATGTGTGGTGATGTGGATCAATGTGGTTTTGGAAAATAACGCATGCAAAGACACTAGGGGATCAATGTGGTTTAGGAAAAGAACACATGAAATGAATCTAGGGACTCCATGTGTCAAACCATGGTCATAGAGACCAAAAACACGTAGGAAAGCAGCTTCCACATGACATGTTGTACCAGTGTGACGAAAGTTGCATCACAGAATCCACTTAGTGTGTGTGGTCATGTGGATCAATGTGGTTTTAGAAAATAACACATGCAATGACACTAGGGGATCAATGTTGGTTTGGAAAATAACACATGTAATGACTCTAGGGACTCCATCTGTCAAACCATGCTCACACAGAGAAAAAACAGATAGGAAAGCAGGTTCCACATTCCATGATGCGCTAGTGTGGCAGAAGTTGCATCACAGAATCTACTAGACTGTTTGTGGTCATGTGGATCAATGAGGTTTTGGAAAATAGTGCATGCAAAGACACTAGGGGATCAATGTGGTTTAGTAACAAAACACATGCAATGACACTGGGGAATCAATGTGGTTTAGGAGAAGAACACATGCAATGACTCTAGGGACTCCATGTGTCAAACAATGGTCACAGATACTAAAAACAATAGGAATGCAGCTTCCACATTGCATGTTGCACCAGCACTACAAGAAATGTGTTGACTAGTGACCTTTTTTAACGACCAGGAGTTTTTTTGTCATAGTTCTATGACCATTTCGAAACAAAAGGTCGTAGGCTATTTGGAAGGGTGTAGACATTAGAAAACTACGACTATTTTTTGTCAAAAGGTCATAAGTTTCTTACACTGATTGGTCATAACATAGATAACGCTGGTATATGACCTTAATTTTAGACGATTATGACTAATTTAAATAGTCGTCGCTGCTAGCTCGTGATACATTGAAGTGACTAGATGGCCAGCTAAGTAGTTTTATCTACATGTCATGCCCACGTGGTAAATATTGCATGCATGTCATGTGTCCAAATATCCATTTTTCCTACGTGTCATGACAAGCTGGACCCAATGTGGGCATGATAGGCAGGACCCACCACCACGCACTAATAGGTCGGATAGAGATTGACCCGACATGCGGGACCCACCACGCACTCACAAGTCGGACAGAGATCGACCTGACAGGCAGGACTAGTTGTCGGGATTTAATTTCAGAAAAATTATTGACCGGGGTATTCGAACCCGCAACCTCTTTCGTTCCCCTCGACAGTAGAACCACCACACCACCTTGCTTCTTTGTGCATCATCACCGCACGACGCGTATACAACCTTTGGTGTTGGGCTTGGGCCTCTGTTAGATGTGGCCTCTGCCCTTTTTTAACAGAATTTCCTTAGGTAGATCGGCCACCAGTGCACTAGAAGTTTGGCTGAGCTCCAAATTGTGGGCTTCCTCTGTGAAGTTTGAGTCCATAAAAATAGAAGTACTTGACTTTATTACTTTTTAAAGTCTAAACATATAATTTTGCCATTAATTTTTGCATATGTCTTCGGAACGATATGCTACAAAAATAATTTTGGTTAATCTTGAAGATATGCGCAACTTTCATCTCACAAATTTCCCAATTTATGTGATCTCGAGTGAAATAACCTAATTTTGGAATTTATAATTGGTAGGTTCTTCACACAAAAACCTTTTTTTGCACTACGAAAATGTAAAACTATTTTTTATTTAAAACAAATCAAAACTTACTTCTGCAATATTATTTTCCATGTCAAGGTTCACATGTTTGCAATTCGAAGGTTTTTTTTTTGATTTTTTAAATTAGTTATGCCGATTTCAAAACATGGTCAAATCGACAGGTGTGACCATCCTCATCTAGGGTCTGAGCCTCACTGAACTTTCTGTGAATCTCTGATAAAATAGCATATTGTGAATTAAATATGATTTTTTCAAAAAATCAGGAGCATTAGATCATGTACCTGTAGTTCAAATCGGACCCACTTCACACCGATTCGGCAGACAGTTGTCTTTTTCACGAGGGGTGGATGGAATGGTTTGAGATACCCCGATTCATACATTTTCCATATAATATGGTCTAATATATTTGAAAAATATGATGGTAGCATTGTGAATGAGCACTTTGGTGGCTGCTCCACAAAACGCCCCGTTTTTGGCACTCGGAAAATGAAAAATGCATTTTCTATGCGACAAAACAGAAAACTTCCTCCTACAACATTGTTCTTCACCCCAATATGCACATGTGTGCACTGTATGGGTACATTATCACAAACTATGCCGCGATTCTGGCCATAACATTAGTTGTTTGACCCGAAAGCCATGAAACCTTGAACATGATAGGTCATCTTTGTGAAGGTTTTTTCAAGATGCAATCAATATACCAACATTAGTATTTTTTCCTTGCAACTATATCACGTAATATGACACCACACGAAGGATTTACCTCGTTTGAACCGTTTTTGAATTTCTTATGTCCGTTTCAAACTTTGGTCAAAATGGCGGGCATGAAGGTTCTTAGCTAGGGGATGTGACTCGGTAAACTTGCATTGGATCTCTGATAAAATAGCATATTGTGAGTCTATAAATGATTTTTACAAAAAATCATCAGCATCAAATCATGTATCTACAGTTCAAATCGGACCCACTTCCTACCGATTCAGTAGGAATTTGTATTTTTCGTTGAGGGTGGAAGGAAAGGTTTTAGATACCTTGGTTGGAAAATTGTCCATGTAATATGGTCTAGTGTTTTTTAAAATAGGGTTGTACCATTTTGAATTAGAACATTGATGGTTGCTTCACAAAACACCTTGTTTTTGACATTCAGAAAATGGAAAATGCATTTCTATGCAACGAAAAGGAAAACTTTCTCCTGCAACATTTTTGGCCATCTTAGGATGCACATGCATGCATATTATGGGCATATTATCACAAACTATGCCCTGATTCTAGCCATAACATTGGTCGTTTGACTTGAAAGCCATGAAACCTCAGACAAGATAGGTCATTTCTATGAAGGTTTTTTCAAGATGTTTGTAATATACCAAGTTTGGTATTTTTCCTTGCAAATATGTCACATAATATGACACCATGCGAAGGATTTACCTTGTTTGGACCATTTTTGAATATTTCATGCCTGTTTCAAACTATGGTCAAAACGGCGGGCATGAGGGTTCATAGATAGGGGATGAGCCTCACTAAACTTGCATTGGATCTCTAAAGAAACATCATATTGTAAGTCTAAAAATGATTTTTGTAAAAAATCATGAGCATTAGATCATGTACCTGTAGTTCAAATTGGACCACTTCCGACTGATTCAGTAGGAATTTGTCTTTTTCGTCAGGGGTGGATGGAAAGGTTTTAGATACCTTGGTTGGAAAATTGTCCATGTCATATGGTCTAGCATCTTTGGAAAATAGGGTTGTACCATTTTGAATTAGAACATTGATGGTTGCTTCACAAAAAGCCTCATTTTTGGCATTCAGGAAATGGAAAATGCATTTTCTGTGCGACGAAAAGGAAAACTTCCTCCTGAATCATTGTTGGCCATCTTAGGATGCACATGCGTGCACAATATGGGCATATTATCACAAAGTATACCACGATACTAGCCATAACATTGTTCGTTTGACCTAAAAGCCATGAAACCTCGGACAAGATAGGTCATTTCTGTGAAGGTTTTTTCAAGATGTTCGTAATATACCATGTTTGGTATTTTTCCGTTCAAATATGTCATATAATATGACACCATACGAAGGATTTATCTTGTTTGGACCATTTTTGAATATTTCATGCCCGTTTCAAACTATGGTCAAAACGGCGGGCATGAGGGTTCATAGATAGGGGATGAGCCTCGCTAAAGTTGCATTGGATCTCTGAATAAACATCATATCGTGAGTCTAAAAATGATTTTTGCAAAAAATCATGAGCATTACATCATGTACCTGTAGTTCAAATCGGACCCACTTCCTACCGATTCGGCACGAATTTGTCTTTTTCGCAAGGGATGGACGGAAAGGTTTGAGATATCCTACTTGTGACATTGTCTATGTAAGGTGGTCTAATATTTTTGAAAAATATGGTGGTAGCATTTTGAATTAACCATTTGGTGGTTGCTTCACAAAACGTCCCATTTTTTGCACACGGAAAATGGAAAATGCATTTTCTGTGCGACGAAAAGGAAAACCTCCTCCTGCAACATTGTTCGCCATCCTAAGATGCACATGCGTGTACAATATGGGCACATTATCACAAACTAGGTCGTAATTTTGAGCATAACATAGGTCGTTTGACCCAAAAGCCATGAAATCTCGAACATGATAGGTCATTTCTGTGAAGGTTTTTTCGAGATGTTCGCAATATACCGAATTGGTATTTTTTCCTTGCAAATATGTCACATAATATGACACCACGTGAAGGTTTTACATTGTTTGGACCGTTTTTTAATTTTGATGCCCGTTTCAAACTATGGTCAAAACGGCGGGCACGAAGGTTCATAGATAGGGGATGATCCTCGTTAAAATTGCATCGGATCTCTGAAGAAATATCATATTGTGAGTCTAAAAATGATTTTTGCAAAAAATCATGAGCATTACATCATATACCTGTAGTTCAAATCGGACCCACTTCCTGCTGATTCGGCACGAATTTGTCTTTTTGCCAGGGATGGACGGAAAAGTTTGAAATATCCTACTTGTCACATTGTCTATGTAAGGTGGTCTAATATTTTTGAAAAATATGGTGGTAGCATTTTGAATTAACCATTTGGTGGTTGTTTTACAAAACGCCCCGTTTTTGGCACTCAAAAAATGGAAAATGCTACTGCCCACAAAATCTAACCCTCAATCCATGCACAGTTTTGTCGAGCCAATCAGAATGGAGGAATGCTACTGCCCACGGATCACCCACAAAAGTGGATCTCAGCCGTCCATAGCAGCTCGATCTAACGCTCCGCAACTCACCCCTCATGCCCTCACCCACCAAAATTGACTGGAACACCCATGAATCTTGTCCTGTGCCGCAAAATTATGTAGGGGTATTATGGTAAAGTTGTCCACGCTACTCAGAAGACCCAACCCAAATCGCTACCCTCCACAGGATCCCCGAACCCTAGCCGCATGCCTCCCCGAATCCCCACCCTATCGCCTCCGCCCTCTAGCGCCGCCACCACCATCTCGTGTCTTCCCCTCCAGATCTCCTCCCCTAGCACCATGGTCATCATTCCTACGCCGCGTGGTTGCCTACCGCTACCCTGGCTACACAGCATGGTGCCAACACCTAGGGCGCCCTTCTCTATTGTTTTCTCCACCGCGCCCACACTTCTCGCCTCGTCGCTCGCGCTCGCATCCCGTGATAGGTCAACCGTCTCCCGCCAGGCCGCCTCGTCGCCTTGTTGCCCGCGTCCGCATCCCATGCTAGGTCGTCATCCCCAGCAGCGGCGGCAGCGCCAAGCAGCAGGTGCGCAGCAAGGGGGAGCCTTCCCACATCAGGAGCTCTCCGCACGCCAGGACGCCACGACGCCGCGACCCAAGACCTTCTTCCGCTCCCGGTCTCAACACCGACACCGCCGGCTCCCACCTCGTTGACGCTGTAGCACTGCTTCTGCTCCGTCTTATCCATGCTGATCACCAAGGATCTCGACAGGAAAGTTACCCCCTCTTCTCCCTGTTGTGTTATTACAGCTGATGTGTACCGACTCTTGGTAATTTCCAAGTTCGATTTTGCCTGATTTCTCTACATCCTACTTGATCTATGTACCCTTGCCGCTCACTCATTCATCTTGTTCCGGCTACTAGTACTCATGCGTCAAATAGTGATGGTATAGACTGTTACATGCTTCTACTTTGTAGATTGTTGTAGAACTTGTACATGTTGCTACCCTTATTGTTGTAGAACCGTGAAACTTCAAAACAGAATGGAAATTTGCTTTATGCAAGGAATAAGTGTAATTTGTTCAATACCATCACCACCTCACTACGTGAATCATAATATAAACTGTAATACACACATGGAGTGACTAATGGATCTAGGCCTGCTTATTCCTATTAGTGCCTACTTTTATTAGAGGAGTTAATTGCTTGTCTTCGCGTGCCTTTTGCATTTGCCTATGCTACTTATTGAATGATTATAGTGCTGCTATTTTAGTCATTCATTATTGCCTATTTTTTCTATTGCTCAGTTTGATGTTCACTATCTCTAGTAGAAGAACTGGAATTGGAATGATGGCTAATATGCAGTGTTACGCAACATACTCTATAACTAAAGCATCTATGCATCACATTTTACCACCTCTTATTATGCTTGTTCCCACCTTATTGTCTCTCTTGCTTACTTTTGTGTGTCTAGATACAGAATCGGAATGTAATAAGGGTATAGTTAATAATGAACTACTCATCCACTTAATTGTCTCCGAATCTCCCCTGGAGATCCCTTACAAGAACCTCAAGCATGACCAAGTCCCGGGGGCTACTTGCGTGGAGAGTACTAATCTGAACCTGACATCTTGGCCTAGTTACTAGAGGTCATGTTGCTACTATTTCTGTTAATTGAAGATTTTGTGTTATTCTGTTGCCAATGCTAGCAAATTTGTTTGTATTGATGGTTGATTGATCTAGATCACTCTATGGTTGGTTATGCTTTAGAAGTAGACCAGTAATAAGAAGAGAATATTGCTGAGTTCTGTGATTAAAGTGATACCTTGTGGTAACTTGTAGTTTTGCTTATGGTATGTTGTGTTAGCTTGATCACTTGAACCATGATCCTCTTTTGTTGCTTGCTTCAAGTTACACGACTCAACATACCTTATGTATGCTTGATCTATTAGGATTCTCTCTGTTCTGCACTATTTTCCTACAACTTGACATAGGTAGACAGTTTACTGCCTATGAAACAGAGTGGTGCTCTGCTCTGACGGAAATTCATAATAGTGTGGATTCACACTTCGATTTGGGGATACTTCCTGCATAATTGTTTGCTTGTTCATATGCTCCTGCTATGTTGAATATGAAATAATTATTTGTTTGTTTATTTCTAATTTCTATGGCATTCTAATTTTCGGATACATCCAATCTTATACTATGATTTATTTCAGTGCAGGTTAATATGGATGAAGGTGTTTTGCAGGCTGCAGGTGCTGATGTGGATTATTAAGAAGTTCGAAGAAGGGAAGGCTTACGGAGAGTAGTCATATTTTTGTAGCTAATTCTATGTTCCTGATTGATCTAAACTATGCAATATAGTTGTAATAGTGCTGTTATTATAGTTGTTTTATATTCCTGGGTGATGTGAACCGTGACAAGATTATATCTATATATATTCTGATTTTGGTTGTCATTTGTGTAAATTTCTGTGATTTGGGTTGTATTGAAAAAAATATTGGCTTTTTACGTATGATGTCAGTAATGAACAAAATGCTATTCTAATCACTCATGTGACTTCTACTATTAGGCTCCAGTTCACAGGGATTGTTAAAAGGCAATGGCCCAACAAATTATGATTCCAAATCGAGTTAGGCTGTAAAATGGCAAATCCTAGCATAAATTGTATCGTAAACAGGCTTCGGCCTAGAGAATTAAAAAGGCCGAATTTTGGGCTGGGGCCATTTAAAAGACCGGACTGGACCAGGCTGAATGTCCTGCCACGTCAGATTCCACGTCGGATTGGCTTACGTGGACAGGCTAGAATGCCATGACCAAATTGTTTGGTCATAGACACTATGACCATCTATTTTGGTCATAGTTACCCATGACCAATTCAAAAAAAGGTCGTTAGCTGTCTATAGTGACCCTTGCTATGTGACCTACTGTTTTTGCTCATAGAAAGGTCATAGATGAATTACTATGACCTTTAGATGACCAATATTTGGGGTCACTAGTTAGCACATACCTTGTAGTGCAGTCTGATAGAAGTTGCATCACAGAATCCACTAGAGTGTATGTGGTCATGTGGATCAATGTGGTTTTGGAAAAGAACAGATGTAATGACACTAGGGGATCAATGTGGTTTAGGAAAACAATACATGCAATGACTCTACTGGATCAATGTGGTTTAGGAAAAGAACACATGCAATGATTCTAGGGACTCCATGTGTCAAACAACGGTAATAGAGACCAAAAACGCATAGGAAAGCAGCTTCCACATTGCATGATGCACTAGTGTGGCAGAAATTGCATCACAAAATCCACTAGAGTGTATGTGGTCGTGTGGATCAATGTGGTTTTGGAAAACAACACATGCAATGACACTAGGGGATCAACGTGGTTTAGGAAAGAACACATGCAATAACTCTAGTGGATCAATGTGGTTTAGGAAATGAACACATGCAATGACTCTAGGGACTCCATGTGTCAAACAACAGTCACATACACCAAAAACCCATCGAAAAGCAGCTTGCACATTGGATGATGCACTAGTGTGGCAGAAGTTGCATCACAGATTCCCCTAGAGTGTATGTGGTTATGTGGATCAATGTTGTTTTGGAAAAGAACGCATGCAAAGACACCAGGGGATCAAGGTGGTTTAGGAAAAGAACACATGCAATGACACTAGGGGATCAATGTGGTTTAGGAAAAGAACACATGCAATGACTCTAGGGACCCCATGTGTCAAACCATGGTCACATAGTCCAAAAACACATTGGAAAGCAGCTTCCACATCGCATGTTACACTAGTGGGATAGAAGTTGCATCACAGAATCCACTACAGTGTGTGTGGTCATGTGGATCAATGTGTTTTTGGAAAAAATAACAAATGCAATGACACTAGGGGATCAATGTTGTTTAGGACAAGAACACATGCAATGACTCTAGTGGATCAATGTCATTTAGGAAAAGAACACATGCAATAACTGTAGGGATTCCATGTCTCAAACCATGGTCACAGAGACCAAAAACACATTGGAAAGATGCTTCCATATTGCATGTTGCACTAGTGTGGCAGAAGTTTCATCACTGAATCCAGTTGAGTGTGTGCGGTCATGTGGATCAATGTGATTTTGGAAAAGAACACATGCAATGATACCAGGGGATCAATGTGGTTTAGGAAAATTATAGATGTAATGAGTCTAGGGGGTCCATGTGTCAAACCATGGTCATAGAGACCAAAAACACATAGGAAAGTAGCTTCCACATTGCATGATTGTGGGCTCCCCGGATTAACCATCTGAGAAATCCCTGTTATGTATATATCCACGTTCCCATGATCAGTGAGCCATGGAATATAACCGACAAGTATCATTACAACATCCGAAACATAATGAATTACAAGACTTACATGAATGCCATTATGGCTACAACATCTTTAGCAGTGGAACAACATCACGCGTAGAGCCCAATCATGCCTCAACATATAGGTGACTGACTGGGAAGACGGCCTAGCTCGCTGGACGTCACCTTAATCTTCTGATGTCGAACCTCTGAATGTCTGGCCAAGTAGATGACCAGGGACAAAGCCATGAGTACTTTTTAATGTACTCACAAACCACCAAGATAAGTAGAATAAGGAAATGCAAATTCTGGCTGTGGCGAGATAGCTCTATCTAGATTGTTTTCGAAATAACAAGACTATCTCTTATAGTATGATATCTCCATATCTTTGTTGAAAAAGAGTTTTGAAAACATGCCTCTATTTTATAAATCAAGATATCCCCATATCTTTGTTGAAAAACCTTTTTGAAAACAGTTTTCTAGTAAAATCCCTTTTGTAAACCTCCTTGACCTCCTCTGGTCAAAACAACACTTTAACTCAGGTTCCCCCAGAACCTCCATACTTTCATCCATTCTTTCCAAACAAACACCGTTTGGGTACTCCTAGCCAACACCTTTCCAACCGTCCTTGACCGTGGACACGGCTATTCGAATAGATTATACTCTGCAGAGTTTGCGCACTTTCCCCATAAGAATCAATACATCCGCCGGGATACAACCACGAACCACTACCACTGTAGATGGGGGTACGGATAATCAAACCTAACATTTCGCTTGTCGACCCTAGCAAAGGCTGCTTTTCCTTTTGGGTTTGTTCTCCCCAGCAACGAGTATGTGGCTCTCAGCTATAGTCCTGCCTTCCGTACACGCATATACCCAAGCCGCAACCTGGTGTATACCTTAACTTGGTGATTCCACTTCCTTCCGTACCGCCTATGTCATACCGTCCGCGGGAGACCCAATTGTTGCACCGGCACTCCTGCCAAGACAGGCTCACTCTTGCCGAAACAAGCTACATGCTCCAGATCCGAGATCTGTTAGCGCCTGCCCGGAATTCAAGGGATTTCTCCCTATAAGCATGGTACAAGCTGCCTCGGCTAATGACGGCAAACTACGAGCTAAGCCCCCGCACCTGGGGTAATGTGGTTGCACGGATAAAAATTGTTCCGATAAAGGCGTAGAACATCCCTTCACTTTCTCATTTCTCATCAACACCATTTTTGTAGTTAAAACATCCGCTGGGAACAATGCCTCTTCCCAAGGGTTTTACAAAACAGTTTTGAAACATTTGTAGTAGGGTAAAACCAAAAACAGTTCATTTTCTCAAAAACCGGGGGTTTTCAACGAGGTAGGATGCTAACCACCATAATCTCAGTCTAAAGGGATAGAATGGTAGGTACATCAGGGTGGTGCCGCGAGGGACACAAATGCATAACTTGGAGGAGCCAAGTTATAAGCGCAGTATTTGTAAAACAAGACATGCAGGTAGATAATGCAATTTATAAAGAGGATACAAAACAGGTAATAAAAGAGTAGGACAAGTATCAAAATTCGGGAAATGGTGGCTTGCCTGTGATCAGCAATAAGTCCCTGGACTTCTTTAGATATCCAAGAATACCCAATAAATATTAATAAGAAGTCCCTTCCTTCTGGTCGTCAAACACTCTCACTATCGCCATCATCAGGTATACATGCAAGTAGACAAGTCCACAATCAATACAAGGCATACATGCATCAAACCATATAGCAAACAAACATAAGGGAAACTACCTAACTTAGTAGGTTTTGGAGAAGTTGGGTATTAATAGGGGAATTACTAGATTGCCATTAAGGTGTTTTTCCCTTTGGAAGATAGTTGTCAAGGCTAAATACCATGAACTTGGAGTGGGGTTCTGAGATCTATAGAGTACCAATGTGCAAAAATTATATCCTCAGGTAGGTCTTGACAAAACAAAACCAACACAAGTGGTTTCACTAGATTATCAATTACCTAGATTTAGTTATGCTTTTAATAGTGGAATAAACACTAGTTTGAGGAAATAATTCACCAGAATTTATCTGGAGGCCCAAAAATTATTTCCTTGGGTGGTTTGGTAGTGTTTGCTGTACTGAACCACCTAGAGGTGGAATCAAGTCTAAACAATTACCAGAATGCCCCTAATAAATCATCAAAGGAAGTTCTGTATGGTTTTTCTCTTTTTCACCAGATTAATTCTACAGAAGTTCTTGAGTTGATTCCAAAGGCATGTGGTAGGCATTTAGGTTACCTTTCTGTAGGAATTGGGTTCACTCTTTTTGGAGCTGTCAAACTCCTGGAGTGATTTATTTAGTGAAAAAGAAGTACACAAACAAGTTTAATTCACTAAATTTGAACCAGAGCTCAATAAAATCTGAGCTGCTGGGGTTTGATAGATACTGATAATACACAACCCTGGGAGTTGGAAATAGGTCAACCCTCATTTGGTTTGACCTAGGGAAAAATTCCTAAGACAAATAATGGTTGTTTTTGCTATGGGCACACTACTCCTCACCTTGGCATAGGACCTATGCTGGATGACAGATATATCAAATACCTTCCAGTAGAGCTTTGGTTCTTCCCAATTAGAGTGGTAAAACTCTCTCAGGAATTTATTTAGTGCATAGGACAATCTTTAGTGGATTAATTGCCAAGGAATAGTAGAAATTATTTTTGGCAAGGGACTAGTTCTGCATGTTGCACAAAACACACAGGAACATGGGGGATTTTAAATCTGGTAATTTGGAGTTGCTCAGCAAATTTTGAAAGGATTTAAAGTAAGGCCAAACTTCTGGATTTTAATAGATCTATTAAAAAAAGGACAGGGGTGCGCCAGGCCGGGATCTGTGCCGTGTTGGGCCGGCCTGGGCGAAATCGGCCCACCCGGCGAAGGCAGAGTGCGCGACGGCGCGGTTGAACCTGACGGGCGGGGCCTGGGTGCCAGTGACAGCAGAGGAGCAAAGGGGTATCAAGGCCTGGTGGCCGTTCGATTAAGTGAAGACGGATAGCTTACCGGGCGTCGTCGTCCTCAGCAAAACAGAGCCCGCGGCAGCGGAACCCTAGGGGACGGCGGAGCTCGTCGGGAGGCTTACCAGGGGCTCGGGGGAGGTCGGAGAGGCGACGAGGCGACGCAGTCGATGACGACGACCTCGGGGATGGGCGAAAGGAGGGGTTCCTCAATTGGATCTGGCCTGCGCGATGACGACCGAGGAGAGCTCGTCGGGACTTCACCGGCGAGGTCGGAGGGGGCGTTCCTGGGCCAAAACAAGCATAGGGTTAGGTAGAGGAGGAAGAGGGGAACTCGAGGGCCAACATGCAGAGGAAGGGACGAAGGGGAGAGGGAGCCTTGCTCGTTTTTCTAAGAGAGTCCGAGAGCTCTCTCTCCCTTCTTCTCCGGCAAGGCAAGGCAGGGGGAATAGAGAGTGTTGGGGGAGGTAAGTGGAGGTGGGAGGTAGCAAATGAGGCAGGGAGGGATGCTGGGGGTGGCCTCTGGCCTTTATACCGAGGGGGAGAGATCCATGGTGTAAATGTCCAATTTGGACATGGGGGAGGGGTGGTGCTGGCCAGGTATTGGCCTAGAGGGAGGTGGGGAGGGGTAAGAATGGGTTTTGGTCGGGCAAAGAGGGGTAGGGCTGCTGTGGTAATTAATTGGTGTAAATCCTTGTAAGATAAGGTTGTCTGTCTCTCTCTTGTTACTAATCCAAGGGTAAAAGGGGCAATGCTAGGGGTGGAGCTACAGTGGTGTCGACCGGGGTGTGTCCTAGTGCTGAGGAGATGCATTGAGCAAGTTTTGATGAGAGTTGGAAGTGGTTTGAGTAGTGGATTTGCTTACTTGGCAATTTTGATCAAATTGGTGGTTATGAAGGTCCAAAAACTTGCATTGGACATGATGAGGAAATGGTACTGGTAGATAGATGAGGTCAAGGTAGACTCCTAAGATTTAATTGGGATTTTTATAAGGGGTTTTAGTCCTTATAAATCCATTTATTCAAAAAGGGCAGAAGTAGTTTCTAAAAGATCATTTGATATATTTACATTGGTCAGGGTTGGTTTTAGGTGTGAGTGGGTCCCAAATGTGAATACACACTTAGGGGAATTTTCCCAAGATTTATTGTGGCTTAAAAGTATTTAAGACAATTATTATTCCAATTCAGCCATTTAAGAAAATGGGCAAAAAGAAATAATAAAGCATCACAAAAAAAATTATTTTTGAGATGGGAAGAAAGGGTATGATATATGTAACTCACATGAGCCAAAAGTTGGGAAGTGTTTTGACAAAAACCAAACTTTCCATTGGGGAAAGGGGTTTTGAGATTTTAGGAAAAGAACACATGCAATGACTCTAGGGACTCCCACTACTAGGAAAACAACTATAGATAGACGAGCTATGCTGCGGCACATATACAGAACCATGCGCCATAGAAAAAATTCATTGGCGCACGATAGAGAATTCACCACAGAAACTTGCACAATTCTATGGCGCATTTCAGTAAACATGTGCCACAGAAATTCTATGGGACCCACCAACTGCGGTCGGGCGACCAACATTCTCTGGCGCATATAAGCATATGCACCAAAGAAATAATAACTTCAATGGTGCATATGTCTGTATGCGCCACAGAAAGTGGAGGCGGGACGCACCATAGAATCTTTTTGACCCACTTTTTGTGGTGCATATGGCGATATGTGCCACTGAAATGTTTGGTTTCTATGGCGCATATCCTCACATGCGCCACAAATAGTTGACGCGGGTCCCACCATGGAAAGTGCACTGCCTTATTCTGTTGCGCATATTGCAATATGCACCACAGAAATTTGAACTTCTTTGGCGCATAAGTGTAATGTGCGCCACATAATAAGGCAACCAAATCCATGTGCCAAAAGGTGGTAGCTCACCCCTCTCTATCCACCACCACCCATTTCACATCTCTTCTTCCATTGTCCACACCCAGCTCGTCTTTCTCCTCCCTCCCACCGCATTTTGCCCATAGTATCTCCATTTTCTTGTAACTAAACCTACTTTAGTTCATAGATTGGTTAGGGGAAGCCTCCCTCCAACTTGTAGATCTAAAACACACTTACTTTTCTCTCCCACATCTCTATTTATTCAGTAATTTCCTCTCGACCAACTTGTAGATCTATTTTTCCACACTCTCTCTCATCACGGTCTCGTCTCTCTATTATTGAATATGCATGTTTTGTAGGTGAAGCTTGTCGTGCGGGCGGTGTGTGCGATGCATGGCGAGACGATGTTTATATATGAAGCTTGTGTGGTGTATGAATGTTTGCATTGGGAGGAAGTTTTTTGTTGTTTGCTTGTTGTTGTCCCGATGTGGTGCATGGATGTTTGCCGAAATGTTGATTATTTCCATTTTGGCAAAAAAATTCACTACCCATATGCCCTACTTCTAGGAAAGGTCATGTTGTATTTTTCCGGCTACCATGCATATGCGTGTGCATATGGTGTGGTTCTAACCTACTATGTGTGGTGACCGCTCAGGCAACCATGGTCGTCATGATGAGCGAAGGTCGAGTTGAGGAGGACATGATTCTGAACAACAAGACCATGATAAGATGTCCATGTCAAACATGCAAACTCCAGCGCTAGATCGACCATGAGTCTGGACAATTGGAGGGTCACCTGCTCAGGCGCGGTTTCATGCGCAACCTCAATGAGGCGCCGGTAGGACATGGTGGTCATGAAGAGATGGGTGGGCGAGAAGACGAAGAGTCTCTGGCCATGATCATAATGACGAAGGATATGCTAGTGAGCATGATCATCATGAAGAAGGAGATGCCGGTGGGCATGATCATCATGAAGAAGGAGATGCCGGCGGACATGATCATCCTGAAGAAGGTGATGCCAGCGGACATGATCATCATGAAGAAGGAGATGCCAGTGGACATGATCATCATGAAGAAGGAGATGCCGATGGTCATGATAATCATGAAGAAGGAGATGCCGATGGTCATGATAATCATGAAGAACGAGAAGACGCGAACACACAAACGCTGCTAACTTCGGCCTTGTAGGACCCTCATGTTCAAGAACTGCTCCTCAAGGAGACGAGCAACACCAAAGGTACAGATAAATAGAAAGCCAAGATGGCACAAATGGAGATAGACGAGATAACTCCATCGTATCCTGGGTGTCATCTCGAGGATACACGATTGAATGTAACGCTCAAGACTCTAGAGATGAAGGCCGAACACAAATGGACCGATGTGATCTTCAACGCGAACATGGAATACATGCACGGCCGACTTCCTAATGGGAACACATTGCCAACAAGTATCGAGGAGGCCAATAAAATCATGTGCCCTCTCAACCTACCACACATTAAATACCCCACATGCATCAATGATTGTGCAATTTATAGGAATGAGTACGCGGAGAGAACCACATGTCCAGTGTGCGGCCAAGGACGGTACAAGAGAGGGAACAAGAAAGTTCCTTGAAAAGTGGTATGGTAATTCCCTATCACCCCCTGTCTGCAGCGATATTTCGTAGATTCTAAGGAAGCAAAGCTCATGCAATGGCACGTGGAAAGGGAGAAACCCTAAGATGATCCGGAGAAGGGCAAGATCCTGACACACCCTTTAGACGCTAGCCAGTGGAATGCATTGGACATCGATTTCGAAGAGTTCGGGGGCGATGCAAGGAACGTCAGGCTAGGTATGAGCACCGATGGACTAAATCCTTTTGGAAACTAGAGTAACACACATAACACCTGGCCCGTATTTGTATGGCCGTACAACCTCCCGCCGTGGTTGTGCATGAAGAAAAGTTATGTACACATGAGCATTCTTATTCAGGGGCTGAAACAACTAGGTATTGATATGCATCTTTATCTCGGGCAGTTGAGAGAGGAGTTAGCCACGTTGTGGGAGACGCCAGCCCATACGTGGGATGCCTACACTAAAGAATATTTACCTTTGAGATCCACATTGCTCACGACGGTGCAGGACTATCCTGGTTATGCATATGTATCAGGCCAGGTGATCCACAAACACAATGCATGTGTCAAGTGCATGGATGAGACACCGCATCTCCAGCTACCAAGGGATCCTAGATCTTCGAAAACCGTCTTCCAAGGTACTCGAAAGTGGCTCCGCATGGATCACCCATGGAGAAAACGCGGTGACCTATTCAATGGTATGGACGAGCTCGAAAGAGCCCCACATTCGAGGAGCGGCGAAGAAATTGAGGAGCTTTTGAATAATTGAGTAGATTGCCCTGCGTCGGGAAAAAAGCGACCGCGGACAAAGCCGCTACTGGGTGTATGGAAAGCAAGGTCTGCTTTCTGGGACCTATCATACTGGAAGGTCCTCCAGATGTCCCATAGCCTTGATGTAATGCACATCACGAAGAACATTACCGAGAGAGTACTTGGAACTCTACTGGACATGCCGGAGAGGACCAAGGATGGGCCAAAAGCAAGAAAGGACCTTAAATTGCTTGGCATCAAGAAAGATCTTCAGTACCCGATAGTGATGATGATGATGATGATCAGACGGAAGGGACTCAAGGTCGACACAAAAGAGTTAATAAGAATGAGGTGGTGCTTCGCGCTGCCTGCTTCACTCCGAGTCAGGAGGAGCTTGAGCAGTTTTTAAGGTGCCTCCTAGGATTGAAAGTTCCTCACGGTTACTCGGGGAAGATAAGCAGATATCTGGACATGGTGTAGAAGAGGTTCAGCGGTATGAAGTCTCACGACTATCACGTGCTGATGACGTAGATACTCCCCATTGCGATACGCGGGATAATGGACGAGCATGTCCGTGAGACACTGTTTGGCCTCTACAACTTTTTCGATGTCATATCTAGGAACTCGATCGGTGTGAAGCATCTCGATAGGCTACATGAAGAGATCGTGGTGATACTATGCGACTCGAGATTTACTTCCCAGCCGCATTCTTCGACATCATGGTGCATCTGCTTGTACATGTCGTGGATGACATCATCCAGCCCGGGCCAACATTCCTGCACAACATGATGCCGTTTGAAAGGCTAAATGGTGTCAGGGTTTACTGCTCACTGCATGTCGGCATTGATGGTCAACACGCTGACTTTGATAGGGCACACCGAGTCACCCTACAACACATTGAATTGGTCGGCCCTTGGGTGGATGAGCACAAAAGCTTAATCGAGGAGGAGTACGTCGACCAGGGCCGGCCGAGGAAGAAGGGAGACGTAACTAGAGAGCACAACTCCATCTTCAGGGGTTGCTTCAATAAAAGGCTACTAGACAATCCCCCACAAACGCCTTCTACATAAGATAAAAAACTCATATTATCCTTGTCACAGGGCCTAGGGCACAACCTAAGGACCTATCAGTCATACGACATAAACAATTATAGATTCTACACCGAGGAAAAGGACAGGAATAACGAATATCAAAACTCAGGAGTAACTATGTTATCCTTCGCCGATGATGAGACTACTATCATGAAAAGATTCTACGGAAGGATCGAGGAGATATGGGATCTCGACTACTGTGGAGAGATTGTACCGATTTTCGGTGCTAGATGGGCCAAGAATGTGGAAAAAGAAGGCCGGTATTTCACCACCATGGTTATAACAGATGCCAAATCGGTGAAGAACGCCTCCGCAAAAAATGAGCCTTGGGTAGCCAAGTTGATCAATGCTTTTTTATTACCGACCCATCAAAGCCCAACCATGTTGTAGTCAGGAGGGGCAAGAGGAGCATCATCGGACTGGAAGGAGCCGCCAACGAGCAAGACATAGACAAAAATGGTGATCCGAATATCAAAGAGGAATTCGACAAGTACTTCGACATGCCTACTACTACTAAAGTAAGAAGGAAGACCAAACTACCTACTAAAGGTTGTCCATTCACAAGAAGAAATATCAAAGTGCATGGGCTAAAGTATTTAACCGCGATGAAAAAGGGCAAGACGATTGTGAAGATCCGCTAGCAGTTGTGTTACTTTTTGTGTATTAATTCACATGTGTGCTTGCAAATATATATTAGTTAGAGACTAAAACATATAACGTGATATTCATGTGGGTATAAAAATTTACATTTGTGTGTGACAAGCACACATATATATATGATTCAGGGACGTTTTTTTGAATAAGTATGCATGTGTATGTTCTTGCTTTTTCAAATAAATATGCATATGTTCTTGCTTTTGAACATATGTAATTAAAAAAAAATTAAAAGGAAAAAAAGTCTGAGATAACCAAGATTCGAACCTGGCTGCCCCAGGTTTAGAGCTGGCAAGCAAGACCACTAGGATATGTATGTGTTTCTTGTCAAACTATGACGCCGCGCTGTTTTGGAATATGTCCAAAGATTCTGTGGCGCATATCATAGTAATGCGCCATAGAAGATGGAAATTCTATGGCGCATATTGTAGGAATGCGCCATAGAAGTTTCACATGTAGCAAAATAATGGATGGTTCGGCCTCCCCTAATCCCCCTTCGATCCATTTCTCGCCCGTGCACAAACCCTAGCTTTCACTCCGCCCTCGTCGCCTGGGCCCGTGGAGGAGATCCGCCACTGCCGCCGAAGCTCGTAGAGGAGGAGGAGCCCATGGAGGAGGAGCCACCGCAGGAAGAGGAGCCCGTAGAGGAGTAGGAGCCATCGCAATAGGAGGAACTAGTCCACAACACGCAAGAGGAGAAGGGCACACGGTCGTCCACCACCGGAACAAGCAGCCACCTCGCCGTCCACCGTTCTCCACCTCACCGTGCGTCCGCCATCCATTGTCCCAGGTAACCGCTGTACGCATCCTTCCCCTGGCTCTCTATACTCAATTTGTTCTTGGGGTTATTTATCTTCTTGGGCTCAATTTGTTCCTTCCTTTTAGTTTGGTTGGCATTTGGCAAAAACAAATCATGTTAACTATTGCCAAAACATTCAGTGACTAGTCGAGTTAAAAAAACCTGTGATTTTCTTAGTCATGTGATCAAAGCATGTACGTTAATCTGCTAATCTATGATGGTGGAACTATGCAAGTACCAAGTGTTTAAGCATAAGAACATTGACCTTCAGTGAACATGTTAATCCTTTTTACCTGGTTGGGCATAAACAATATCAATGTTTATTTGGCTTGTTAGCACAACATAATAGAAAGGTCTTGAACTAAATACTTCAGTGAAAAATGGGATGGTGCATATTATGTGTGAAGAATATGCATGAAACCAATTTTCTCTTCTATTGCAACTGAGTTCAATGGTAAAATACACCTAAATCAAAATAACTTCTCACTGGAATTGAAACAGAGAAGGAGCAGTTGGTGGATCAAGAATTATTTCATGCAGACATTAGTTCACACATGTAAATCAGATGTATTATTAACCGATAGAGCATACATGGAAGATTTAGATCTAGACTTCAAGAAATCATTTTTGGGTAAAGCAGAGATAGTCAATGGTGAAGACTATTGATGTGTATGAATTTGAGAAGTGGCCTGTGATAGCTTTTGTCCAGTTATTACCAAAAGTTTCATGAACATTTTACCACAAAGCTTGATTGATCATGTAATCAGATAATCTTTGCTTTATATATCATCGGCATGTATCTTGCTCGTGACAAATCGAGCATACACAGAACTAAGAAGTCCTGGTTGTGACCTTCTTTTGTGCTTGTGGCCTAGCCCTCCTTGATTTTTTATGGTTCTTCCTATTGTTTAAACTTCTTTAGTTAGTACACTGATTAATCAACTGACCACCAAAACATAATACATGGCAACTATTCCCGATATTTGGCTTGATTCATGCTCTTACTTCGAAACAAAATCTTACATATTCATCCTTATGACTCATTTTTTTGTGTGGCCTAAAGAACAGTAATTTATCCTCATGATTAGCTAGCCAAAAAAAGGAAATACGTTTCACCATACAATTGTCATTAAGAGCTTGCATCTCCTTGTGCTAATTTGTACATTTTACCAAAAAGCTTGATTAATCATGTAACAATAGGAATAACAGTCAATTGTAAACTACATTGCTTGCTCTTATCTGATGCAGGTCTGAGCATAAATATCGATGTAGCAGCTAGCATGGTCATTCATATAAATCCTGAAATTTAATTATCCTTCCATAGTTGCTAGAGAAAAAACTGAAATCGACAAATAGGTTCAGTTCTAGTGGTTATTCTCTACATAAAAGATACAAATAGGAAAAGTTCTTTAAAAGTAGTGTACTTGGCCTTTCCTTTGTTCAGTTTTAGTGGTTATTCTATGCATAAAAGATACAAGCAATTCATTAGCTAGTCCTCAGTATATGTAGTGGCAATTCATTAGCTTGTGGTATTCTATAATTGTTTTTTCTGTTTTGTCTATTCTCCTCAATATTAGCTTGTGGTAATCTATATTTATGATGTGAAATGGTACTATTTATGCTGTGAAATGGTATTGTTTATTCTCCACAAATATGTGAATTGTTGTATTCCTGGATCAGCTGCCTATTTAATAACTATTTATGGTGTGAAATAATACTATTGTGAATACCTACTATGTATGATGTGAAATGGTACTATGTATGCTAACGATTACTATGTATGTTGTGAAATGGTACTATGAATTCTAAATGGTACTGCTGTGAAATGGTACTATGTATGCTAACAGTTTTTCTTCAATATATGGATGCGGTCAATAATATGGGGCTGTCAATGGGGATGGGGATATTTTGTCCTGCAGGGATTTCTTTAATTGAGTTGCCTGTTTCTCCTAAAGTGTCGATTCACTTCCGATTTAGTTGAGAAAAGGGCACTCAAAGGTAAAAGAACTAGCAAAGGACATGCCGATTTTTTTGGCCGAGATTTTGCTAAATTTTTGCCTCTTTTTAATAGAGTGCAAACATGTCGGGCAACAACGAGGCTGGCCCTTCTAAGCACATGTATTTGAAGAAAAAGCTAGACAGGCCAATGAGTCATTTTGTCGGGGGTCCCAATAGTAGTAGGAGGAGGATATGAGGATGCCACCACCACCGGAGGAGGAGGCGACCGCCAGAGCTGCTGGGGGCAATGAGGGAGGAGATGCTGATTACGAGGGGTCGAAGAAGACTATGATCAAACTAGTGAAGGCGGCAAGGAGGATGACACCACCGATGGCAGCGCCCGCTGATACCTTCGATCCGGATTACGGATGTAGTGTAGATTCTTTTTCCCTAGTAGACCAAGGTTATCGAATCCTCGGGAAGTGAATGCGTAGTGAAGTTACTTTAACTGACCTTCGGGAGTTTTAGAATTCCTTTGTGTTTTTACCGAACCAATAGCTTGCGTATTTTTGTTGTTTTCAATGATGGAGAGAGAGGGCCTAGGGCGTTCGGTTTTACCTGTAGCTGTGCAAAACATCTGATGGGAATAAAAGATAAAAATAAAGTATGCATGTACTTGTTAGAGCAAGATAAATTATATGTGGGCAGTACATCCATAATTTCTATTGCCTCTGCGACCGCTTATAGAAATAATCTACTAGTCTCATCCATAGAAAAAAGATAACTAATGATATGCATAGTGATGTCATCGTTAATCCCAAGTAAATCCCTCACATATAGCCGTACTACTCCTTCTATCACTGGGGTTCCCAACCCACAGATCAGTCATTACTCATACTCCCTATACCTGGATCAACCCTCGGGGTCTTGGGTACCTAACAAGTCCTTGGATTGAGGCAAGAGAAGATATAATAGTCATCATGTCATACAAACTAATACATGATCCCATCTATGATAAATAACATGCACAATTGCTACATGGCTAGGACAAAGCCCTTAGCCCAAGGAGAATTACTCACACATAGAGATGAGATCAACATTCACACACATTGTAATGAAAATCATAAGATTGATAGCAATAGTCTTACAATGTCGCCAATCGAAGAAGAGATCTACTATTACAAGTGGTGGAATATGGCTATGGAGATGGAGAAGGGTTTTGAGATCTAGAGGCGGCTGGTGATCTATGGAAGAGACTTTGTGGCGAGGTCTGGCTCTGTTTCCTCGTCCCTCGAGGCTTCTTTATATAGGGGTCCCTTCATGAAAGTTGTTCTGTTCTACCTAACGGTGGCGGCGCCAGCTATACGACCGGAGCTACACGGCCGGAATATTTGCTCCGGTCGTATAGTTGGTCGTTAAAGTGTCTGCCTCCGCTCTACGTCTCCTGGTTTCTTCTGGTTGTTGGAAATCTCGTATCTTTGACTTTAATGTAGTGATTCCCATCTTTTAGCGACATTATCTTTGCAGGAAAAATATAAAAGAAAGGATTGCATACCCCTCTGCATATTAGGCATTAGTGGTAGGGTTTAGAGAGATATTTCATCAAAACTATGAATAATATCCAGTTTAAATGTGGACTTAGATGGCTATATTTTAGAGCCATCAGCCTCCCTAAGCTTAAACTTGATCGTCCCCGAGCAAGAAAACCAAAATCAAAAAGGAACTCAGCTTTTTAAACTAAAATAACGAGATGGTGATCTTACTCATGATTGGTAGTCTCACGTTTCCTCCACTTCATAAATCTGAAAAACTTCAGCATAGATAGAGTAATGGCAAGCATATCATACGGGTTTGATGCATCCTTATAGTGCAGCAAAATTATTGTTAGCATGGATGATTCAAATGAGTAAACTTTATTCCATGTCATTTAATTGACTCGTAGGCTTGCCTTCGAACAATAAAGTATAATCATGTAAATTAAGAGTGTGGGAGTTGTCATGAAAAGCATATACACTAGAGTATCTCAATTCTCCCATATCAATAAATCAAGAATTTTGAAGCACTACTTCTCTATTCATTGTCCTTCAAGAATTTCAGTTTTTAAGTAATTGAGAGCATGCCAAAGATTTTTATTAGTTTATCGGGATGTGATAGACACTCGTGGCATCACTAAGGTTTTTGTTCCTTTTGCTTAATGATTACTCATAATAGCCAAAGGAGTGATTCAATCATGATTACAGCTACCCGGGAGTGCCAAGAATCTTACCCACTATAGCATTGCTGCTATAAGTGTTTAATCAACTCATAGCCGAAATCTAGGAGTTTCCTCCTTGAAGATCGTTCGTAGGCCAGCGGAGTTGTTAGCATCCCATGAAGTTTGACACGGATAAAGCTATATCATTCTTATGATTAACAAGTCAAACTTTGGCATGCTCACAAAAACCGCAAAACACTAATTCAATCGAACAAATCCTTTCAAAGAGAGATCTCAAGTCAATCAACATTTTCAGTGGTGTTGAGTGTCTCAAGAAATAAACCTTCAAGACTAAGCACTGCAACACCCAAGCCTTCAATTGTGAGACTTTTTGTTATTACAATTGTTTAGCAATTTTTAGGCAAGACTTGGTTAATTACGAGAGCTGGAACAAAATGAACCCAATTAAATACCCATGCAAATGAAAAATCTTACTATGATACAAAGACTCACTCCACCAATATAATATCTCAACATTTACTACTAACTAGCATGGGTTCCTCAAACTTAAAAAGTGGGGAGTCCTAAGGCATACCTCTCATGTTTGGTTCCACTACTCTCTTCCTTTTTTATTTGCTTCTTGGAAACCCGAAGTTGATCACTCTCCTGCAAACAAATGAAGACCTCGAGGCAGAAAGAAAAGAAAGAGGGAAAGTAAGGAAAAAGGGAGAAATCTTTTTGTGATTTTTAAGAGAGGGAATTTAAAGAATAGAAAATTGGTGGCAAAGATCGGCTAGAAAATCTCAAAAGCAAATAGAAAGAACTAGAAAATAAATGTTGGGGAAACCAACACGAGTGCATATAAACTCAAATAAAAACGCAACCTCGAAATAAATAAAAGCAAATAAATGCCAAATAAAGATACATGAGGAAACTTCCCCAAGCTTAGGCTTTTGCAAGCACTTCAAATCATTGTACTGGCGGGAAAAATCGTTACTCCAGTTCGGAAATTGAGTTGAGAGGTTACTAGTTGATTCTTGGAGGTTCAAAGAGAGTCTATGCATCCTCTCCATAGTCCCTCCAAGTCCTTAGAAATCTTGGTATGTGGCGAACCGGGTTTGTGGCTTCTCCTCTTGGTAAGGAACTTCTTGCTCCTCCTCTTGGTCCTCATCCTCTTCTAGAATCTTCTCCTCAGGTCGGTGTTGCTCAACCTGCAAGTCATGTAGCAAATGTCCTTCCTCGATAGAGAAAAGACCATTAGGCTTAGGAGGGGGGTAGAGACGCCGAGCTCCAGAAATATGCAGATAATAAACACCACCTCTCCTAGTGAGCATTCCACATGCTCTCAAAGTGGAGAAACCAACACGTGTCTCTCCTAGCACGGGTTGCATTTCACCTAGGTTGATGCCTAGGGTAGTGGCAAGCACGGTGATGACACCTCCACCTGTGATTGGCCCTTGGCTTTGGGAGGCTTGGTGCTCCAGTTAGTGCACAAGGATGGCGCCCATGTTGAGTGACAGGTTGTAATTGATGTAAGAAGCCTTTGCGAGGACTAGGATGTCCTCCTCGTTGAGTCTCGTGAACTCATTACGTACCTACAAGGTGTTAGCAATAACACAGAACAAATAGGGAATTGCGGGATGTTGAATATTCTTCCCCTTGTTCACTCTAGTAGTGAAACTCATTCCATTATAGTATTGTTCAAGGGAAGGACTTAAGCCAGTAAAGTATGCGCATAAGGCATGAACATCATTGTTTGGCAAATTAAAACATGTGCACCATTCATCTAATGTTAAAGTGTAGTTGTTGTTCATCAGTCGGAATGAAATAGTGTCCTCTCCTTGCCATTGTTTAACGGTGCTTTCCAACAAACTTAGAAATTCAATGGTTAAGCGGCGATAAGTAGGTATATCATTGTACACAAAGTTTTGCAGGCTAGCGCTATTGCAAAGTGAATTAAAGTCATCATAAATATCAATTTGGTTCAATATAATGGGGCAAGACCACTTGGTAGCCTTCACTTCGCGGTTCTTGATCCTGTTGAAGCGATCACGTTGGGGCTCATCCTTGAACTTGATCACCATGCGTTCATGAGCGGCTTCCCGAGAAGTGCTAGCGGTGGCATGAGCACGAGTTTGGCTCCTTGTGTTCATCATCTAAAATATTGAAGAAAGACAAAAATAAAACTTTTTGATCCAACAACAGTAAGTACAATATATTCCTTATCATAGCACACTAGAGAATCTCCTCAAAATAATAATCTAGGCAAGAAAATCATGGCAATTGGTTCATAGTAGGTCTCATCCTATATTGATAATGACAATAGATCAGAGATGAATTTGCAAAAAGTAATTGGAGGATCGGAGGAGAAACATACCGTAGATCACTCATGTGCCAGGAAATCGAACGAAATTGAGTGGAGATGAAGATCTCTTGAGTTTTTGAGAGAGTTTGGAGGTAGAAGAGAGAAAAAGGATTGAAGTTTTGGAGTTGGAGGTACTTTCTCGTGCGATTTTGTGGTCGGATGCAACTATACGGGTGCAACTATACGGCTAGAACAAAATGTTCTCGCCATATAGTTGGTCGTTAAACTGTCTGTCCCTGCGAAAGAAAATATACAAAGGCATTGATATCTATACGACCGGAACTATACAGCCGGAATTTTTATTCCTGCCATATAGTTGGTCTTTAAATTCTCAGTACATTAGAAAATAATTCGTACGGAGGCACCGATATCTATATGACCGGAACTAAATGATCGGATTTTTTATTCCTGTCATATAGTTGGTCGTTAAACTCTCAGTACATATTAAAGAAAAATTGTCGATGGCAAAGATATATATACAACCGGAACTATACGGCCGGATTTTTTATTCCTGTCGTATTGTTGGTCGTTAAACTCTCTGTGTGCATACATGTCGGGCAATGACGAGGCTGGCTCTTCTAAGCACATGAGCATCGAAGAACAAGCTAGACAAGCCAATGAGTCATTCTAGCGAGGGTCCCAACAGAAGGAGGAGGAGGAGATGAGGATGCCACCACCACCGGAGGAGGAGGCGACCGCAGCCAGAGCTGCTGGGGGAAATGAGGGAGGAGATGCTAAATACGAGGGGTCAAAGAAGACTACGATGAAACTAGTGAAGGTGGCAAGGAGGATGACACCAACGATGGCAGCGCCCGCTGATACCTTCGATCTGGGTTACGGATGTAGTGTAGCTTCTTTTTCCCTAGTAGACCTAGGTTATCGAATCCTCGGGAAGTGAATGGGTAGTGAAGTTACTTTAGCGGACCTTCGGGAGTTTTAGAATTCCCTTGTGTTTTTACCGGACCAATAGCTTGCATCTTTTTGTTGTTGTCGACGATGGAGAGAGAGGGCCTAGGGCGTTCGGTTTCACCTGAAACTGTGCAAAACATCTGATGGGAATAAAAGATAGAAATAAAGTATGCATGCACTTGTTAGAGCAAGATAAATTATATGTGGGCGGTGCATCCATAATTTCTATGGCCTCTGCAACTGCTTATAGCAATAACCTACTAGTCTCATCCAAATAAGAAAGAGAACTAATGATATGCATAGTGATGTCACCGTTAATCCCAAGTAAATCCCTCAGATATAGCCGTACTTCTCCTTCTGTCACTGGGGTTCCCAACCTACAGATCAGTCATTACTCATACTCCCTATACCTGGATCAACCCTCAGGGTCTTGGGTACCTGACAAGTCCTTGGATTGAGGCAAGAGAAGATATAATAATCATCATGTCATACAAACTAATACATGATCCCATCTATGATAAATAACATGCACAATTGCTACATGGCTAGGCCAAATCCCTTAGCCCAAGGAGAATTACTCACACATAGAGATGAGATCAACAATCACAAACATTGTAATGAAAATCATAAAATTGATAGCAATAGTCTTAAAATGTCGCAAATTGAAGAAGATATCTACTATTACAAGTGGTGGAAAATGGCTATGGAGATGGAGGAGGGTTTTGAGATCTGGAGGCGGCTGGTGATCTGTGGCAGAGACTTTTTGGCGAGGTCTAGCTCTGTTTTCTTGTCGCTCGAGGCTTCTTTATATAGGGGTCCCTTCATGAAAGTTGTTCTGTTTGACCTAACAGTGGCGGCGCCAACTATTCGACCGGAGCTATAGGGTCAGAATTTTTTCTCAAGTCTCATAGTTGGTCGTTAAAGCGTCTTCATCTGCTTTACGGCTCCTGGTTTCTTCTGGTTGTTGGAAATCTCGTATCTTTGACTTTAATGTAGTGATTCCCATATTCTAACGACATTATCTATGCAGGAAAAGTATAAAAGAAAGGATTGCATACCCCTCTGAATATTAGGCATTAGTGGCAGGGTTTAGAGAGATATTTCATCAAAACTATGAATAATATCCAGTTTAAATGTGGACGAAGATGGCTATATTTCAGATCCATCACCCGCACCGATGGTGGCGAGCGCATGGATGGCGGTAGTGGCAACACAACCTCTACTAAGAAGACGAATAAAGAAATGAAGGATCGGAAGCCGCCAGTTCTCTCCATCGTCTGCGATGAGTTCACTGAAGTCACAGAAAGTGGCTAACCCATTGCGCCTAAGGCGTTTGACAATGGGTACGGCCTGCAACTTGGGTGCATCGTCCGAGAAATCATGTCGACCAACAAGAAGTACATCAGACATGCTACCAATGCAGCTTTGGTCGATAACCTCCTTAAGAAGCTTCACAAGCAATACACATTCCCAGAGCGGTTCAGAAACCTGGACAGAAAGAACCCAGTGAAAAAAGTAGCCCTCACAAAGATGAGCAATGCCTTGAGCAGCTGGAAAACCCGGGTAAAGAATAGCATTAACAAAGGTGAAAGCTGGGAGGTTATTATTAAGAAAAATTCGATGCTCGATGAAGAAGAGTTTAAGATATTCAAGGCCGATATAGCTACCGCTGACGCTATAAAATGGACTAACTGGGGTAGGAATATGCGGGAACAGAACATAGGTAACCACCTCCTTGGAAGCGGCGGTGACAAAGGGAAACATGCTATTTGGGACAAGGAGGACACCGAGCTTGAACCCCTAGGTAAAGACAACACGTGGGTTAAAATCATGGACTTGCAGCTTAGGAACTTTATCTAGGCCTGCTACTACCTGGACCTGATTATAGGGGAGTTCGACACCGATGATCCGGAGGTGAAGGAATTCGAGAAGAAGCTGGTAAGGAATTTACCACCGATCTCAAGTCTATTGCGTTCTAATTAAAATAATGAAGCCAGGAATCTAAATGGGTTCGCCCTTCCTTGTCTTTGCAGGAGGATGAACTGAACGCTCCTGCCAAGGAGTCATCCCAAGATTCGACGGAGCCGTGGGACACGGTTTTCAGCAGGGCGACGAACACTTACAAGAAGAAGGACAAGAGGTTGCCGCCGTCCTCAGTTGGATGTGTGTCCGGCTTCGCTACGAGCATGAAGTTTAAGGAGTACTACAAAGAGGGCGCCAAGAAAAGAAGGGAGAAGAAGAACCAGTCGGCGGCTAAGGATAAAGCCACTGTTGAAGAGCTGAAGATGAAGGTGCACACACTAGAGGAAAATGCAGTGGACGAGAAAATAGTGGACAAGTTAGTGGAAGAGAAGATCCACGCGATGATCCCCTTGAGTTTTTCGAGGGGCTAACTGCTTGGAATGCGGGAGGTCGATAGCGGCCGATACATCTGCCCAGCTTAAGCGGCGGCAACTCGGGCATCAACGTTAACGTGTCGCCGGACCTAGTGACCCTGCCGGCCGTCAACACCGGGATGCATCTGCTCATTTTGGTCACACCGACGCCCCCTCCCGCCAAAGATACCAAGGCGCAGCCGATGGTGGTGGTGCTTCATGAGGCACCCGAGCGGGAGAATGCAGATGATAGGCCGGCCGCCAGCGTCAGCCGTGTCTCTACATTAGCCGAGCTCAATGCCATCACCAAGGTAACTAATTAGTTAGTGCACGTCATCTCCTTTATGCCTTTGATGACTACTGCCATCTCATGGTGCCCAAAATGTTTTTGACTCAGAACACTACTTGTATACTCATGCTTAAAGCTGTCGGCGGCGAGTTGAAGGATGTTGCCAAGGGCACTCTCATACAAACGGCGAGCTGCACAATGCACAACAATCCAATGGATGATGACGTGATGAGGGTCAGGTTAGATCGGGTGTTGCCAGGGTGCGATGACATGGCCCCCCCTTTGAACCTCAGGGAGCCGACGAACACAAGACCCTTGGAGAATGCTACAACTGGCCCTTGACATGGTCGAAGACCCAGATTCGTCTTGTGGGGGGCGCACCGGTGCTACCTCGATCGTCCGGCCACCACCTCAGAAGCTAGCATCCGCCATCGTCGTCGCCACCACCAGTCGTCACCAACAACTCTTGGGGAGCATGTGTACCGCCCCATGGCAAAGACATTGCACCGCAACCGCCGTCACCCCACTACCACCACCACATGATGGCAACCACGAATATGATGATGAATTGGTCAACATCGACGACTTCATTAACACCGGTGCTGACAAAGTATTGCATATTCCTTCTGTGGATGAATAACCCTTCAGAGCTCGCGACCATCAATCTGGCCGGTCCAGTACATGCATGTAGCGCCTGGTCTTCCATGGATTTTCTCAAGAGATGCCTCCGGCCGCTGATCCACAGGACAAACCGGGAACCGTTTTCAGCCCTACCACAGTCCAAAAGGCGGTCGGTGATCAGTTATTAGCATCCTAAGTTGAGGACCCTACTGCAAAGAAGAAGCATAGGAAGAGAGGTAATAATAATAAGGCTGCGAGCCAGCCTCCTCCGAAGAGGATCCAGGCTCAGGACGCTGTCGTCGTACCATCCACACAATATGGCTTGCCCCGAGTGCATGCAGCTGGTGATCCGATATTGACTCCGGATCTGCTCCACATCGCGGTTGGACCCATGTTAACTTTGCATGAGGGTGTTAAGACAGTAGAGGGCCTCCTTCTTAAAGACAAAGATCCAAATTACCTGTTTTTCATGGCCAAGGTGCAATCAGACGTGGTCTTCGTGTATGAAGCCCCCACAGATCTATTCTTCATATTGTACGAGGACGTCTTCAAGCTGTTTCTCTTAAAATGATTGGACTATAACTTGGTACGCCTATACGCGCTCAATATGGCGATGAAGATCAAGAGAGAGAGAGAGAGAGTACCCCGCAAGTCACGATAGTGGATCCCTACTACATATGGGACAACCAGTTGGTTGAAGGATCAGAGATATGGACCAAGGTGATGGCATACCTCGAGAAGTTCATGGTGGACAACAAGAGGAGGGACACACTTCTTTTGCCTTTCTTTCCTGAGTAAGTACACACTCGCTCGCCGCCGTAAATTATGCCTTTCTTATACATTTCTTCCTTTGCTATTTTTCCAACATTCCATTCCAATTGTGTTGCATAGAGACAAATATTGCACACTCATCGTCATAGCCCCAAGGTATTCCCTAGCCATGTATTTTGACTTGGGGAGTTTGACGAAGAAGAAAGAATACACCAGAATAAGGGGTGTTCTCAATGAGGCTCTCAAGGGCTACGCCTAGAAGGGATGCACCTTCGTAGATAAGGGGGAATGTATCAAGGATAGCAAACACGTGTTCAAGCATGCGCTCGAGTTCCCCTGCATCAAGCAGCTGGCTACTCGTAGCGCCAAGGAGGACTTCTACGTCCTCCATCACCTTAAAGGGTTTGTTCGGGATTGCCAGAACCTAACGCTTCCATCTAATCTCCAAGGATGGGCCGAAAATTTGGCACGAACCGACGATCATGATCTTAGAGAAGACTTCTATCACATTCAGATGAAGTTCACCGAATTCTAGTGGTTTAGCAAAAAGAAAACATGCAATGACTCTAGTGAATCAATGTGGTTTAGTGAAAGAACACATGCAATGACTCTAGGGGGTCCATCTGTCAAACCATGGTCAGAGAGACCAAAAACACATAGGAAAGTAGCTTCCACATTGCATGTTGCACTAGTGTGACAGAAGTTGCATCACATAATCCAGAGGAGTGTGTGTGGTCATGTGGATCAATGTGGTTTAGGAAAAGAACACATGCAATGACACTAGGGGATAAACATGGTTTAGGAAAAGAACACATACAATGACTCTAGGGACTCCATGTGTCAAACCATGGTCATAGAGACCAAAAACACATAGGAAAGCAGCTTCCACATTGCATGATGCACTAGTGTGGCAGAAGTTGCACAACAGAATCCACTAGAGTGTGTGTGGTCATGTGGATCAATGAGGTTTTGTAAAATAACACATGCAATGACTCTAGGGACCCATGTGTCTAACCATGGTCATAGAGACCAAAAACACAATGGAAAGTAGCTTCCACATCGCATGTTGCACCAGTTTGATAGAAGTTGCATCACAGAATCCACTAGAGTGTGTGTGGTCATGTGGACCAATGTGGTTTAGGAAAATACCACATGCAATGACTCTAGGGACTCCATGTGTCAAACCATTGTCACAGAGACAATAAACACATAGGAAAGCAGCTTCCACATTGCATGTTGCACCATTGTGACAGAAGTTGCATCACATAATCCATTGGAGTGTGTATGGTCATGTGGATCAATGTGGTTTTGGAAAAGAACGCATGCAATGACACTAGGCGATCAATGAGTTTTAGGAAAAGAACACATGCAATGACTCTAGGGACTCCATCTATCAAACCATGGTCATAGAGACATAAAGCACATCGAAAAGCAGCTTCCACATTGCATGTTGCTCGAGTGTGGTAGAAGTTGTATCATAGAATCCATTAGAGTGTGTGTGGTCATGTGGATCAATGTGGTTTGGGAAAAGAACAAATGCAATGACACTAGGGAATCAAAGCGGTTTAGGAAAAGAACATGTGCAATGACTCTAGGGACTCCATGTGTCAAACCATGTTCATAGAGACCAAAAACACATAGGAAATCATGTTCCATATTGCATGTTGAACCAGTGTGGCAAAACTTGCATCATAGAATCCACCAGAGTGTGTGTGGTCATGTGGGTCAATGTGGTTTCGGAAAAGAACACATTCAATGACAGTAGGGGTTCAATGTGGTTTAGAAAAAGAACACATGCAATGACTCTAGTGATCAATGTGGTTTAGGAAAAGAACACATCCAATGGTTCTAGGGACTCCATCTATCAAACCATTGTCACAGAGACAAGAAACACATAGGAAAGCAGCTTCCACATTGCATGTTGCACCATTGTGACAGAAGTTGCATCATAGAATCCATTGGAGTGTGTGTGGTCATGTGGATCAATGTGGTTTTGGAAAAGAACGCATGCAATGACACTAGCCGATCAATGAGTTTTAGGAAAAGAACACATGAAATGACTCTAGGGACTCCATCTATCAAACCATGGTCACAGAGACATAAAGCACATCAAAAAGCAGCTTCAACATTGCATGTTGCAGAAGTGTGGTAGAAGTTGCATCACAGAATTCACTAGATTGTGTTTGGTCATGTGGATCAATATGGTTTTGGAAAAGAACACAAGCAATGACACTAGGGGATCAATGCGGTTTAGAAAAAGAACACATGCAATGACTCTAGGGATTCCATGTGTCAAACCATGGTCATAGAGACCAATATACATAGGAAATCATGTTCCATATTGCATGTGGCACCAGTGTGGTAAAAGTTGCATCGTAGAATCCACCGGAGTGTGTGTGGTCATGTGGGTCAATGTGGTTTTGGAAAAGAACACATGCAATGATAGTAGGGGATCAATGTGGTTTAGAAAAAGAACACATGCACTGACTCTAGTGATCAATGTGGTTTAGGAAAAGAACACATGCAATGACTCTAGGAACTCTATGTGTGAAACCATGGTCATAGAGACCAAAAACACATAGGAATGCAGCATCCACATTGCATGTTGCACCAGTGTGTTATAAGTTGCATCAAAGAATCCACTAGACTGTGTGGTCACGTGGATCAATGTCGTTTTGGAAAAGAACACATGCAATGACACGAGGGTCAATGTCGTTTATGAAAAGAACACATGCAATAACTCTAGGGATTCCATGTGTCAAACCATGGTCACAGAGACCAAAAACACATAGGAATGCAGCTTACACATTGCATGTTGCACCAGTCTAACATAAGTTGCATCACAAAATCCACTGGAGTGTGGTCATGTGGATCAATGTGGTTTTGGAAAATAACACATGCAATGACACTAGGTGATAAATGCGGTTTAGCAGAAAGAACACATACAATGACTATAGTGGATCAATGTGGTTTTGGAAAATAACACATGCAATGACTCTAGGGACCCCATGTGTCAAACCATGGTCATATAGACCAAAAATACATTGGAAAGCAGCTTCCACATCGCATGTTGCACCAGTTTGACAGAAATTGCATCACAGAATCCACTAGAGTGTATGTGGTCATGTGGATCATTGTGGTTTTGGAAAATAACACATGAATGACCCTAGGGGATCAATGTGGTTTAGAAAAAAATAACACATCCAATGACTCTATTAGATCAATGTGGTTTAGAAAAAGAACACATGCATTGACTTTATGGACTCCATGTGTCAACCAATGGTCAAAGAGAGCAACAACGCATGGGAAAGAAGCTTGCACATTGCATGATGCACCAGTGTGGCAGAAGTTTCATCATAGAATCCATTAGCGTGTATGTGGTCATGTGGATCAATGTGGTTTTCGAATGGAACGCAAGCAACGACTCTAGGGACCCCATGTGTCAAACAATGGTCACATAGACCAAAAACACATTGGAAAGCAGCTTCCACATTGCATGTTCCACTAGTGTGAGAGAAGTTGCATCACAGAATCCACTTGAGTGTGTGTGGTCATGTGGATCAATGTTATTTTGGAAAATAACACATGCAATAACACTAGGGGATCAATGTGGTTTAGGAAAAGAACACATGCAATGACTCAAGGGACTCCATGTGTCAAACCATGGTCATAGAGACCAAAAAACATTTGAAAGAAGCTTCCACATTGCATGTTGCACAAGTGTGGCAGAAGTTGCATCACAGAATCCACTGGAGTGTGTGTGGTCATGTAGATCAATGTGGTTTTGGAAAATAACACAAGCAATGACACTAGGGGATCAATGCGGTTTAGGAAAAGAACACATGCAATGACTCTAGGGATGTAACACCCCAATTTCAGAACCCTTATTAGTTGTCTAGAAGGAAAAAATCAGGGGGAACAAAAAAAAATCTTGTTTAATGCTGGAGTGTTTGTTTGTTGTTTGATTATGCATATGCATATGAATAGGTATTATATTATGTACTCCTTAACTCAAACCCCATTGACAAAAGCTATTTCACAAAACTATCTTGGCTTTTTTCTCCCTACTCTCAAATGTTCTGGCATTTCAAAACCTGAGCCAAGATGCCTTGCCAACCAAACTATTTTAGTAACTTATATTAAAAAAACTATGGAGAGCTATATAATATAACCTCCTTATGTTTTCAAGACAGAACCCTCAACTATTCGTACCTCTAGAATTAACAAAACCTTTTTATGAAGCATTTGAAATTCTACCTTTGGTAGAGATACCAAGAAACCCTCCTGTTATTCCAAACTACAACCTTCTCAAAATACCTACCTATACATCAAGCTAGGCTTGTTGGTAACCCTAGTAGTGTGTTGCTTTGCTTATAGGATGAATTGCCTTGATCTGCTGTTTGATGAATTGTTTGGATCTGCTTTAGACTTGTCTACTTAGGAAGTAGTATGAGCCACTCTAGGAGCTCACCCACTAGGATCAAGAAACCTTAATATCAACAAATCCTAAGCAATACTACAAGTTGGACCCAATCTTTAATCCTTAGATGATCCTCCAAATCCCTTTCTCCAAATCAAATCGAAAGTAATTTATTCTAGAAGCTTCCAAGTCAATGAAGTCCCATATCAAGCCTGGATCATTTCTTATCCATCTACATTTCGACATCACCCAACTTATGATGCTTTGGTATCTTGACATCCATCAAAGGCATCATCTCCTCTATTCTAGTCACCAAACCTAAATCTACCAAATTTGGCTAAGTCTGGAAAACTATTTCCAACATCACCTTTTCAAATGCCTCCCTTTCTCAACCCTTGTGCCTTTTTGGAAATTCACTTGAACCATCTGGTAAATCATCATAAGGACTACAAAGGCCCACTCTTACCCTTTGGTTATACCATCTTCCCACCTACTGGTCCTTGATGGTTTTGCAGGCAAGAAAATAACTTTTCGTGCAAATCTAGTCAACATGCCTACTTTGAAAGAAGTTCACACCACCATCCTATCTTCTATGGACCAACTCTTTGCATGATGGTGATATGCTACTATAGGTCTACCAGTAATCACCTCACTTGTTCCAATTGGTTCTTTGTGATTCAATAACCCACTTGGTTTTGAAGGCTACTTGATAACCTCTTTTGGCAGCCTTATTTTATTCATAGTTCCACATTAATTCTTGGAGAACTCAAACCTGTCCACGACCAACTTCCTGTACCATGGTGATCTACATCACTTGGTATATCCATCTCTATATTCCCTGCCCCAAGGTGAGCTCTGAGTTCAATGATCCAAGAATGTTTTGTCGGTATGAAATTAACTTTGCAATAGATCCTTTTCTCCTTGTTCCTCACCAAAGTCAACCTGGAGTCTCATCACCCAAGGTTGATTAAGATATATAAACCTTGTGTACCTCATATCCCTTGATAAAAAGGATTTATCAATATTTATCCATAATTATTATGGACCAACATTCCTTTTTAATCTTCCCTTTAGCAGAAAATCCAAAACTCTCTACTAGGGCAAGTTTGCTTTTCTCCAAAACACTTGCCCAAATTTGAGCACATTTGAAGTCTATCCAGCCGACCACACATTCCCATATAAAAAATAAATATTTTTGATATTTCTTATTATATCTTTTTGCCATTTTCCCTATTTGGCAGAAAACAAGAAATAATTGTTTTCAACTACTTCCACCCCTCAATAAATCCTGGGAAGATTCCCCTAAGTGTGTATTCACATTTGGGACCATATCACATCAAAAACCCACTTTGTCCAATTCAATAATATCAAATCAAATCCTGAAAACAGTTTCAGCACTATTTGAAAATAGATATAAACAGGATCTAAAATGATCTATTAAATCCCAAATAAATATTGGAGATGTACCCTGACCTAAACCATCTATCAGTACCATTCACTCATCTTTCCAAGATGAATTCAAAGAACTTCCTCATAGTCATCAACTTTGCCAAATTTGGATTATGATCAAAACCTTGCACTAATACTCCATCAAACATTATCAAATCTGCTCCACCAAGCTTGCACAGCACAATTCTCTCCCTCTGGTCGAAAACACTGTAGCAACCCTGTAGCACCACCTCCCTTTTGTCTCTTATGTTTGGAGATGAGAGAGTGAGAGAGAGTCAAGCACATAGGGCCCATCTACTTGCAGCAGCTGTCACTTTCCCCTCTCTCTGCTCCTACATGACCCCCACACCCTCCTCTCCACCGCCCCTCTAGACCTACCAGCACCATCCTCCCTCTCCCCTTGCCCTATGTGAACAAGGTTCACCATGAACCACCCACACTTGGGCTTATAAGCCACATACCACCCCAACCCTTCTCCCCTGGCTCATTTCACTCCTCTCCCCTCCACATACCTCCCCCCTAGCTCCTCTCTTCTTCCGCCAACCTATCTCACCCAAGAGAGAGAGAAAGCTCTCTCGGCCTCCTCAAGAATTGAGCTAGGTGCTCCCTCCTCCTCTCCCCTCCTTCTGCATGTCACCTGGTCGAGCTCCCCTACTCCCCTGCATCTAACCATGCCCTCCTTTTGGCCCAGGACCATCCCCTCGAGCCGCACTGACGGGCTCCGACGAGCTCGTGCCGGTCGTCGTCGCACAAGCCAGATCCCGGTGAGGAACCCCGTGCTTCTGCCCCTCCCCATGGTCGTTGTTGTCCACCGCGTCACCTCGACGCGTCCCCGACACCTCCCGAGCCCCTGGCAAGCTTCTCCGGCGAGCCCCGCCGTCCCCTAGGGTTTCCCTCGCTGCTGACGAGGCAGACGAGGACGACGACCCGGTGCCGTCGGATCTGACTTGATCCGTTGACCTAGATTCGCTGGTACCCCTTCGGGGTGTGCACCGCTGGCAGGCGGGCCCCGCCTGTCGGGTTCGAACGCGGCCTCCCGCGTGTGCGCCACTGCGAGTGGGCCGGATCTGCCCCGGCGGCCCATTCCCTCTAGCTTCCCATCCCGTGCCCTTTCAACCTTTATTCTTTTTCATAAATCCAGGAAATATGACTCTAGGTTTAAATCTTTTTGAAAATGGAAATGACCATATTTTGTCTGGATCTATTTTTCCTAGTGTCCCTTAAAGTTTCCTTCAACATGCAGTACCACAATTTCACCTAGATCTGGTCTAGATTAAATACAATAAATCAAACACTTCGATGTACCATTTTCACAAAATAAATGTTTCTGTGAGTTTCTCAACTCCAATTTGAGCCAAACCTCTGAGTACTGAAAGGTACCCCTAATACCTTGCATGTCCCCTTGACCCAACCCTATATTTCTTCTTAGTTTGGTAGTAATAAAAATAACCAAAATAGTTCATTTCTCCAAGTCAAACCAAAATGGGTATTGACCTAATTCCACATCCCAGTACATCCTAATATCACCATCTATCAAACCCCAGCAGCTCAGATTTTATTGAGCTCTGGTTGAATTCTAATGAATTAAACTATTTTGTGTACACCTTATTCACTAGATAAATCCCTCCAGTAGTTCTGGATATCAAAAATGGGTAATTCCAATTTCTATAGAAAGGTAATTCCAAAACCTACCATGTAATTCCAATACCTACTAGGTAAAAGAAATCTGGTGAAAAAGACAAATACCTTATAGAACTGCCTTTGATGATTTATTAAGGGCATTCTGTTAATTATTTTGACAAGGTTCCACTTCTATGTGGTTCAGCACATCAAACACTACTTAACCACCCAAGGAAATAATACTTGGGCCTCCAGATAAATTCTGGTGAATTATTTCCTCAAACTAGAGTTTATTCCACAGTAAAAAGCATAACTAAATCTAGGTAAGTGATAATCTAGTGAAACTACTTGTGTTGGTCTTGTTTTGTCAAGACCTATCTAAGGATATCATTGTTGCACATTGGTATCCTACATACCTCAGGCCTTCACCCCAATTCCTTGGTAAATAGCCTAGACAACTATCTTCCAAGGGAAACCCCATTTTGGGTAACCTAAGTAATTCCATTACTAGTCCAACTTCTCCAAAACCTACCAAATTAAGTCGTATGCCATATGTTTGTTTGCTGTATGGTTTGATGCATGTATGCCTTGTATTGATTGTGGCATTGTCTGCTTGCATGTATACTCGATGACGGCGATAGTGTGATTGTTTGACAACGAGAAGAAAGGGACTTCTTATTATTATTGATTGGGTATTCTTGGTTATCTAAGGAAGTCCAGGGACTTATCGCTGATCACAGGCAAGCCACCATTCCCGAATTCTGATACTTGTCCTACTCTTTTTATTACCTGTTTTGTACCTCCTTAATAAATTGCATCATTTATCTTCATGTCTTGTTTTATATATACTATGCTAATGACTTGGCTCCTCCAAGTTATGACTTGGTGTCCCTCATGGCACCCACCCTGATGTAAACCTACCATTTACTCCCCTTTAGATCGAGGTTATGATGATTAGCATCCTACCTCGTTGGAAACCACAGATTTTTGTTGAATTAATTGTTTTGGGATTTACCCTACTACAAATTTTCAAAATCTGCTGTGTAAAACCCTTGGGAAGAGGCATAGTTCCAAGCGGATGTTTTAACTAAAGACGTGGTGATGATGAGAAATGAGAAAATGGACAATAGAAAGAGAAGGGATGTTCTACGCCTTTACCCGAACAATTTATCCATGCAACCACATTACCCCAGGTGCTGGGGCTTAGCTCGTAGTTTGTCTTCTTTAGCCGAGGCAGGTTGTACAATGCTTATTGGGAGAAACCCCTTGAATTCCGGTCAGGCGCTAACAGTTCTACGGATCTGGTGCCTATAGCTTGCTTCGGCAAGAGTGAGCCTGTCTTGGCAGGAGTGTCGATGCAACAATTGGGTCCCCCCGCGGACGGTATGACTTAGGTAGTATGGAAGGAAGTGGAGTCACCAAGTTAAAGTATACGCCAAGCTGTGGTTTGGGTATACACGTGTACGGAAGGCAGGACTATGTCTGGGGGCCACATATTCATTGCCGGGGAGAACAAACCCAAAAGGAAAAGCATCCTTTGCTAGGGTCGACAAGCGAAAGGTTAGGTTTGATTATCCGAACCCCCGTATACCGTGTGTAGTGGGCCGTGGTTTTATCCCAGCGGATGTATTGATTCTTGTGGGGGAAGTGCGCAAACTCTGCAGAGTATAATCTATTCGAATAGCCGCGTCCACGGTCAAGGACGGTTGGAAAGGTGATGACTAGGAGTACCCAAATGGTGGTTTTTCGAAAAATGGATGAAAGTATGGAGGTTCTGAGGGGACCTGAGTTTAGAGTTTTGTTTTAACCAGAGGCGATCAAAGAGGTTTAAAAAGGGTTTTAATCCAAAGTTGTTTTCAAAAAGGTTTTCAACAAGGATATGGGGATATCCTGTTTTATAAAATAGAGGCATGTTTTTTCAAAACTCTTTTTCAACAACGATATAGAGATGCCTTGACTACTAGAGATAATCTAGGTATTTCAAAAACAACCCTAGATAGAGCTATCTCGCCACAGCCAGATTGCATTACCATGTTTAACTTATCTTGGTGGTTTGCGAGTACATTCAAACATACTCATGGTATTGTCCCTGGCTATTTACTTGGCTAGGCTTTCAGAAGCTTGACAGCGGAAGGTTAAGGTGACGGTCATGCGAGCTAGGCCATCATCCCAGTCAGTTGCCTGTAGGTTGAGGCAGGACTAGGCCCTGCGTGTGATGAAGCTCTGCTGCTGAAGGTTGTGTAGCCATAAGGGAAACTATGTAAGTCTTGTATTCGTTATGTTTCGGATGCTGTAATGATACTTGTCGGTTATGCTCCACGGCTCACTGATCATGGGAACATGGATATTTACATAATAGGGATTTCTCGGATGATTAAATCCGGGGGACTCCACAGACTTGGTATCAGAGCCATCCTGAATATAGGAGACCTTAGTTAGCATGGACGTTAGACAGGAAACGACAAACGTATTTTCTACAAGACAAGGGAGAAGAGATGACTATTTGCAAAAGTGCTTATGTATTTTCCCCTCCATTTTGAAAACTACTTGCATTAATATGATTTTCTAATCTTAAAATCTTGCACACTTGTCACTAACCCAACCCCATCTAAAAAAATTGCTGTAGATGGCCTCTTTCCGCTCGGAACACATCATCATTGGAGACAGTTTTTGGCCTTTTGAAGAGCAGCATCACGACCTGTTGAAGAGAGTCAATAGGCCCTCGCCGACGATTGAAGGAACCAAAATTCCTCGCAGTAACACTAATGTGATGCAATGCGTCATCAAGGATGTAATTCCCTCCCCCGAAGATGACACCGCGCCCATAATCTTCACCTTCCTCGACAGCAACTAGGTAGATGGCGTGGTGCGAGCCATATAGGATATGATGGCGCGACTCTGCAAGATCGACGAAGATGAGTTGAAGGATAACCCCTACCACCTATTGGGAAAGCGCGACCAAGATGGACTTCTTACCGAGTCCTTCCTCACGTGTTGCATCGGGAATCAATTAGAGAACATGGAATACCTACTCCAACGTTCCCAGGAAGATCTTGACAAGGCCAGGCGAGAGAATCTGCTTCTAAAGATGGATATCAACATACTCCGTAACCGCGAAAGAAGTCTTAGATCCACCAATGCTCGCTTGGAGAAGAAACTGACCATTAAGTACCCCCAACCCCTGAAGACGAAAATCCCGGGACTGACGACAAACTCCCCTTCCTCAATGAGTACCACCCTATCGCACAGTCACCCGTGCCGGCCGAGCCAACATCCAACCCTGCACCTTGGGAAGGCACCACTCTCACCTTCACTAAAGCCGAGCTGAATATCCCACATACCCTAGAGGATCTGCAGTAGCTGGAAACCCCCTGGAGATAGCAACGAACCATAGATGCATCCTCCGAGTAATCACCCGCGTTGCAGTACTCGCCCATCTAGCAATAGGGTAGAGTCATGTATCGTCCCTAACGCGTTTTGTAATGTTAAGTACTATTGACACCTCCGGGTGCAGATTGGCTTGTTATGTAATGACTTCCTTGAATTTCTATGCTTCCTTTGATGTTTTTCCTCTTGCATGTTCTACCCAAGACATTGCATCAGACCCAACCCAGAACGAAAACGCCCCAAATGAACACATCTCCTGGTTGTCTAGTATTTTTACCGAACGCAGGATGACTGTCGGTACCCCATTAAGTACACCTTGTGAGACCTAGACCCTCGGTTGGATCTGCTTGATTAGACCAAAGTATATATCTTATAGTTCTATACCCCATTAATCCCTCCAAGTTGAACTCCGAAAGCTAACCGTTTAATATAGCTTACTCCCATAACTGGAACGCGTACTACCAACATGAACTCCCTCAAGATGGCCATGAGAACCGGAAGCTCGAAGAAAGCATGTAGCCGTTGTGGAGAAGAAGGACATCAAGCCAGCCAGTGTTTAGGCAACTGTCCAAACTATGGGACACCACATTTGCCCGAAGATTGCCCAACTCTGTTTGTCACTTGTTTCCTCTGCGAATGCCAATACCATGTCCCTGCTGACTGCCTCGTATATCTCCTCATTGGCAAGGCCTGTCAACTTCCCTGTGTCATCATAGGAAGGTCGTCAAGTAAGTCAATTCGAAAGCAAGGTACCTGTTTCTTGTGTGATCAACCCGGTCACTTCAGCCGAGAATGCCCCCAGCGTACACCAGCCAAAGCCTCCGCAAAGGTGAAGCCCGAAGCATTAGCGTTCGTCAACAAGTTTTAGAAGCAACAACCCAAACAAACCAAAGCTGAGCAACCCCCTTGCTTCCAGTGTGACCAACCGGGTCATTTCTACCGAGCCTGTCAACAAACAAGAAGCTCTCACCCCAACACCTTTACCAAGGGATAAACTGCAGTCATTCGGAACAGGCCTACAAAATGGAAGACCTGCCCCAGCTGTGAACAACCCGGCCATCTTCTTCAACATTTCCCTGCTAGTGGTTATATCCCAAGAAAATCAAGAGCTGCCCTGAGACACCAAGAGCGCCAGCAAGAAACCACTAGAAGGCTGGGATCCTTCTCCCGCCTAGACCAACAAATTCCCGAATGCACCAAGGTCCTTACCTCAAGAAAGACGGCCATCTGACCCCCCATAAGCCTGCAACTCAAGATTGAGGAATCAAACCCCATCTCCAAACTACTACATCTCGTTGGAGTAGAATCTCCTTACCTAGAAATCCCTGAACGTCACCAAGTGCAACTTGTAATAAACTAGTCCCTGTCCCCCTTGAACGACACATGTGATGCTACCCTCCCTCCTGTCATTGTATGCTACCTTAAGAACTATCTTACGCCACCCTCATCTGCGTGTATTAAGAATACCATTGGTTTGTGACTCTCCGAGTTGCCTAGCTTAGTCCTAAGGGGGAAATACTCCGTCTTTCCCACGTGAAGAGAATTATCAGATGGACTGAAGCCTACCCCTCCCCTGGAAGCTATGCTTGGATTCATAAGTACCTCAGAAGATCAAGATGAAACCCCCCTAGCACGCCTCACCCGCCTTCCCTAGACTAGACCCAAACCCATGCACGGCGCAGAACGACCCATGCATCAAACCTAGTATGGAAGTAATAATCCTGCCGTAAACTTAGTATCCCCGAGTTACCCCGGACATAGCATGACGCCACGACGCAGCTCCGCCAACCCTATCTCTCTCGAATCTTGGGACGAGATTCTCTTAAGGGGGAAAGGTCTATAACAACCCAATTTCAGAACCCTGATTAGTTGTCTAGAAGGCAAAAATCGGGGGGAGAAAAAAAAATCTTGTTTAATGCTGCAGTGTTTGTTTGTTGTTTGATTATGCATATGCATATGAATAGGTATTACATGATGTACTCCTTAACTCAAACCCCGTTGACAAAAGCTATTTCACAAAACTATCTTGGCTTATTTCTCCCTATTCTCAAATGTTCTAGCATTTCAAAACCTGAGCCAAGATGCCTTGCCAACCAAACTATTTTAGTAACTTCTATTGAGAAAACCATGGAGAGCTATATAATATAACCTCCTTATGTTTTCAAGACAGAGCCCTTTACTATTCTTACCTCTAGAATTAACAAAACCTTTTTATGAAGCATTCGAAATTATACCCTTGGGAGAGATACCAAGAAACCCTCATCTTATTCCAAACTACAACCTTCTCAAAATACCTACCTCTACCTCAAGCTAGGCTTGTTGGTAACCCTAGCAGTGTGTTGCTTTGCTTATAGGATGAATTTCCTTGATCTACTGTTTGATGAATTGTTTGGATCTGCTTTTGACTTGTCTACTTAGGAAGTAGTATGAGCCAATCTAGGAGCTCACCCACTAGGATCAAGACACCTTAATATCAACAAATCCTAATAAATACTACAAGTTGGACCCAATCTCTAATCCTTAGATGATCCTCCAAATCCCTTTCTCCATATCAAATCTAAAGTAATCTATTCTAGAAGCTTCCAAGTCAATGAAGCCCCACATCAAGCCTGGATCATTTCTTATCCATCTACATTTTGACATCACCCAACTGATGATGCTTTGGTATCTTGCCATCCATCAAAGGCATCATCTCCTCTATTCTAGTCACCAAACCTAAATCTGCCACATTTGGCCAAGTCTGGAAAACTATTTCCAACATCACCTTTTCAAATGCCTCCCTTTCTCAACCCTTGTGCCTTTTTGGAAATGCACTTAAACCATCTTGTAGACCATCAAAAGGACTACAAAGGCCCACTCTTACCTTTGGTTATACCATGTTCCCACCTACTAGATCTTGATGGTTTTGCAGGCAAGAAAATAACTTTTCCTGCAAATCTAGTCAACATGCCTATTTTGACAGAAGTTCACACCACCATCCTATCTTCTATGGACCAACTCTTTGAATGATGGTGATATACTCTTACAGGTCTACCAGTACTCACCTCACTTGTTCCAATTGGATCTTTGTGCTTGAAGAACCCACTTGGTTTTGAAGGCAACTTGATAACCAGAACTCAAACCTGTCCACGACCAACTTCCTATACCATGGTGTTATACATCACTTGGTCTATCCATCCCTATATTCCTTGCTCCAAGGTGAGCTCTGAGTTCCAAGATCCAACAAGGTTTTGTCGGTATGAAATTAACTCTGCAATAGATCCTTTTCTCCTTGTTCCTCACCAAAGTCAACCTGGAGTCTCATCACCCAAGGTTGATTAAGTTAGATAAACCTTGTGTACCTCATATCCCTTGATAAAAAGGATTTATCAATATTTATCCATAATTATTATGGACCAAAATTCCTTTTTAATCTTCCCTTTAGCATAAAATCAAAAACTCTCTACTAGGGCAAGTTTGCTTTTCTCCAAAACACTTGCCCAACTTTCAGCACATTTGAAGTCTATCCATCTGACCACACGTTCCCATATCAAAAATAAATGTTGTCGATATTTCTTATTATTTATTTTTGCCATTTTCCCTATTTGGCAGAAAACAAGAAATAATTGTTTTCAACTACTTCCACCCCTCAATAAATCTTGGGAAAATTCCCCTGAGTGTGTATTCACATTTGGGACCATCTCACATTAAAAACACACTTTGTGCAATTCAATAATATCAAATCAAATCCTGAAAATAGTTTCAGCACTATTTGAAAAATAGATATAAACAGGATCTAAAATGGTTATTAAATCCCAAATAAATATTGGAGATGTACCCTGACCTAAACCATCTATCAATACCATTCACTCATCTTGCCAAGATCAATTCAAAGAACTTCCTCATAGTCATGAACTTTGCCAAATTTGGATTATGATCAAAACCTTGCACTAATACTCCATCAAACATTATCAAATCTACTCCACCAAGCTTGCACAACACACGTCTCTCCCTCTAGTCAAAAACACTGTAGCAACCCTGTAGCACCACCTCCCTTTTGTCTCTTATGTTTGGAGATGAGAGAGTGAGAGAGAGTCAAGCACATAGGGCCCATCTACTTGCACAAGCTGTCACTTTCCCCTCTCTCTCCTCCTGCACGACGCCCACACCCTCCTCTCCACCGCCCTCTAGACCAACCAGCACCATCCTCCCTCTCCCCTTGCCCTAAGCGAACAAGGTTCACCATGAACCACCCACACTTGGGGTTATAAGACATAGACCACTCCAGCCCTTCTCCCCTGGCTCATTTCACTCATCTCCCCTCCACATACCCCCTCCTAGCTCCTCTCTTCTTCCCGCAGCCTGTCTCACCCAAGAGAGAGAGAGAGAGAGAGAGAGAAAGCTCTCTCGACCTCCTCAAGAAATCGAGCTAGGTGCTCCCTCCTCCGCTCCCCTCCTTCTACATGCCACCTGGTCGAGCTCCCCTACCCCCTACATCTAACCATGCCCTCCTTTTGGCCCAGGACCGTCCCCTCGAGCCGCACTGACGTGCTTCGACGAGCTCTCCGACCAGATCCCGGCGAGGAACCCTCTGCTTCCGCCCCTCCCCGTGGTCGTCGTCGTCCACCATGTCGCCCCGCCGCATCCCTGACACCTCCCGAGCACCTAGTAAGCTTCTCCGGCGAGCCCCGCCGTCGCCTAGGGTTTCCCTCGTCGTCGACAAGGCAGACGAGGACGACGACCTGGTGCTGTCGGATCTGACTTGATCCGGCGACCCAGATTCGTCGATACCCCTTCGGGGTGTGCGCTGCTGGCAGGCGGGCCCATTCCCTCCAGCTTCCCAGCCCGCACGCTTTCAACCTTTATTCTTTTTCATAAATCCAGGAAATATGCCTCTAGGTTTAAATCTTTTTGAAAATGGAAATGAACATATTTTGTCCAGATCTATTTTTCCTAGTGTCCCGTAAAGTTTCCTTCAACATGCAGTACCACAATTTCACCCAGATCTGGTCTAGATTAAGTACAATAAAGCAAACCCTTAGATGTAATATTTTCACAAAATAAATGTTTCTATGAGTTTCTCAACTCCAATTAGAGCCAAACCTCTGAGTACTGAAAGGTTCCCCTGATACCTTGCATGTCCCCTTGTCCCAACCCTAGATTGCTTCCTAGTTTGGTACTAACAAAAATAACCAAACCAGTTCATTTCTGCCTTAAGGAATTTCTCCAAGTCAAACTAAAATGGGTATTGACCTAATTCCACCTCCTAGTACATGCTCATATCAGCATCTATCAAACCCCAGTAGATCAGATTTTATTGAGCTCCAGTTGAATTCTAACGAATTAAACAATTTTGTGTACATCTTCTTCACTAGATAAATCCCTCTAGTAGTTCTGGATATCCAAAATGGACAATTCCAATTTCTGCAGAAAGGTAATTCCAATACCTACCATGTAAAATTGGAATCATACTAAAACCTTATGTAAAAGAAATCTGGTGAAAAAGATAAATACCTTACAGAACTGCCTTTGATGATTTATTAAGGATATGCTGGTAATTCTTTTGACAAGATTCCACATCTATGTGGTTCAGCACATCAAACACTACTTAACCACCCAAGGAAATAATTTTTGGGCCTCGAGATAAATTCTGGTGACTTATTTCCTCAAACTAGAGTTTATTCCACTATAAAAGCATAACTAAATCTAGGTATGTGATAATCTAGTGAAACCACTTGTGTTGGTCTTGTTTTGTCAAGACCTATCTGAGGATATCATTGTTGCACATTGGCATCCTACAGACCTCAGGCCTCCACCCCAATTCCTTGGTAAATAGCCTAGACAACTATCTTCTAAGGGAAAACCCAATTAGGGCAAACTAAACAATTCCATTACTAGTATCCAAGTTCTCCAAAACCTACCAAATTAAGTCGTATGCCATATGTTTTTTTGCTGTATGGTTTGATGCCTATATGCCTTCTTTTGATTGTGGTATTGGATGCTTGCATGTTTACTCGATGACGGTGATAGTGTTATTGTTTGACGACGAGAAGAAAGGGACTTCTTATTATTATTGATTGGGTATTCTTGGTTATCTAAGGAAGTCTAGGGACTTATCGCTGATCACAGGCAAGCCACCATTCCCGAATTCCGATAATTGTCCTACTCTTTTTATTACCTGTTTTGTACCTCATTTATAAATTGCATTATTTATCTACATGTCTTGTTTTATAAATACTGCGCTAATGACTTGGCTCCTCTAAGTTATGACTTCATGTCCCTCATGGCACCACCCTGATGTATGTACCATTTACTCCCCTTTAGATCGAGGTTTTGATGATTAGCATCCTACCCTGTTGAGAAACCACGGATTTCTGTTGAATAAATGGTTTTGGGATTTAACCTACCACAGTTGTTTAAAAACTACTTTGTAAAACCCTTGGGAAGAGGGATAGTTCCAAGCAGATGTTTTAACTAAAGACGTGGTGATGATGAGAAATGAGAAAATGGACAAGAGAAACAGAAGGGATGTTCTACGCCTTTATGAGAACAATTTATCCGTGCAACCACATTACCCTAGGTGCTAGGGCTTAGCTCGTGATTTGTCTTCTTTAGTCGAGGCAGCTTGTACAATGCTTATTGGGAGAAATCCCTTGAATTCCGGGAACGCGCTAACAGTTCTATGGATCTGGAGCCTGTAGCTTGCTTCGGCAAGAGTGAGCCTGTCTTGGCAGGAGTGCCGGCGCAACAATTGGGTCTCCCGCGGATGGTATGACTTAGGTAGTATGGAATGAAGTGGAGTCACCAAGTTAAGGTATATGACAAGCTGCAGTTTGGGTATACGCGTGTATGGAAGGAAGGACTATGGCCGGGGGCAGAATACTCATTGCTGGGGAGAACAAACCCAAAAGGAAAAGCAGCCTTTGCTAGGGTCGACAAGCAAAATTTTAGGTTTGATTATGCGAACCCCCGTCTACCGTGTGTAGTGGACCGTGGTTTTATCCCGACGGATGTATTGATTCTTGTGGGGAAAGTGCGCACACTCTGCAGAGTATAATTTCTTCGAATGGTCGCATCCACGGTCAAGGAAGGTTGGAAAGGTGATGGCTAGGAGTACCCAAATGGTGGTATTTGGAAAAATGGATGAAAGTATTGAGATTCCGAGGGGACCTGAGTTTAAAGTTTTATTTTGACCAGAGTTGAGGCGTCAAGTGGAGAATCTTGACTTCTTGCTGCATGACAGACAGCAGGAACTAGACAATGCCAGGGAGCTAGCCAACTAGAACCGTGCCATTGCCGACCAGAAGGCCAGATTTTCGCACTACTCGTCCAGGATCGCCAGTCTCTTTGTCGCTAGCGTGCAAAGAAGGATCGCACCATCGCTCGTCTTCGCAAGAAGGTGGCCGACCTCGAGAAGACCGCCAAGGAGCAGGAAGCTCAGCTTGCTACCAAGGAAGAAGAAGATGAGGGTGAAGACATCCAGGAGGACATGGATTCTTACCTCAGCAACGATGATGACTTTCTGGAGGAGGATGCTATGGACTTCTACACTGATGATGAGGACTCTGACTTCATCGACGATGAGTAGATGCACTAGAGCACTGTCGTAGCATGATATGTATCGGTCCCACTGTATCATAGCTTGCAGAATGGTTCTTCAAACCATCTGTTTCCTTTGTTTGTTGTGGTGTGTGTTGTATCATGTGTTTGTTTCCATGAATGAAATGGAGTAGTTGAAAAACCTGAGTCTAACTCAAAGTTTTAGCTTTGAAACCAAAACCATGAACCTTAGAATTTCCCTCTTACCCCTTTCTCTATCTCAATCCTCAGATGACTCGTGGAAACCAAGGAGGGAGCAGCTCGTCGCAAGACCCAATGCTGCAGATCTTGCAGAATCTCATCGCAGATCGTGAAGCAAGCAGGGAAGAACGTCAAGCCAACTGAGCAACCCTACCGCAGATCGCCCAGATGTCTCTCAACAACCAAGGGCATGGAAATCAGGATCACCATGGATCCAAACTCAAAATATTTCAGAATACCAATCCCCCAATCTTCAACCAATCTAAAAACCCATTAGATGCTGACGACTGGTTACAGACGATGGAAAACAACCTCGAAGTTGCAGGAGTTGATGAAAACGAGAAAGTTCTCTTCGCCACCCACTATCTGGCGGGAGATAAAAGAGCTTGGTGGAATAGTATCCGCAATATGAACCATGGTCAAGTGATGACCTAGGAAGCATTCAAAGTCAAGTTTAGCCGCACCCACATGCCGCAAGGTCTAGTCAATAGGATGAGAGATGAATTCCATGAATTGAAGCAAGGAAGAATGACTGTGGTGGAGTACCATGACAGATTCCTATCACTTGCCAGATATGCACCTGATGAGATCAACACGGAGGCCAAGAAGGAGAGATTCCTAAACGGACTGCATGATGAGATGCAGATTGTCCTCGTCAACATCCGTTTTTAGGATCTCGAAGAGCTAGTCGACTCTACCATTCAGATGGAAGGGAAGATTAGTCAGGCAAACAACAACCGCAAACGTCATATGATGCAGCAATCAGGATCCAGCAGTTACCAGAAGTACCATCCCATCCCCTCACCAGGATATGCACCATGGAACAACCGACCCCCAATGTCACGCCCAAGCTACCCCAACCGTAGCGGAGGCAATGTGAAGTCCGGAGAAAACCATCACAACTCCGGCAACGCCAACAATTTCAACCCTGCACCTCCCAAGGGTAACAACAACAGCAACAACAACGACAACACTGCACCCAGATCTGGCATCAATGTTGTGCCTGTCGCAGCCAAGGACAAGACCCAGATCACTTGTTTCGAGAGTGGAGTGAAGGGTCACTACTCCAATGAGTGTCCCAAGAAGACTTCCGCCAATGCCACTGTGAATGCCCCAGCTCAACAACAGCGCCATGTTCAACCAGGAAGAAGGTTTGCCCCAGGGATCCCTCACAACCGCAACGGTCGTCTCTTCCACATGAACACAGAAGAAGCCCAAGAAGCGCCAGATGTAGTGCTAGGTATGTTTTCTGTCAACTCAGTTTTAGCAAGAGTATTGTTTGATTCAGGAGCATCGCATTCATTTGTCACTGAAGAATTTGCATGCACTAGTAAGATTCACCCAACCAACCTGAAGCATGTCATGATATTTCAAATCCCCAGTTCAACTACAAAAGCTAGAAAAATTTGCAAAGCTGTGCCTATCAGAATACATGGGATAGATTTTTATGCCAACCTAATAGTACTTGAAACCAAAGGATTGGAAGTAGTACTAGGTATGGACTGGATGTCAAGGCATAAAGGACTGATAGACTGTGCTAAGAAAGCCATCACCATGACCAGTAGTTCTAGAGTCACAGTAGAGCATATATCTAAAACCTTACCTCGCCAATTCAAGTGCAACAAGAGTCTAGCCCTACCCACCATAGACCAAGTAAGAGTAGTCTTTGAATACCCCGACGTATTCCGAGATGAATTGCCAGGTATGCCCCCAGATAGGGATATTGAGTTCATTATCGAACTAATCTCCGGAACCGGACCCATAGCCCAGAGGCCCTATAGCATGAACCCCTCAGAGTTAGTTGAGTTGAAGAAGCAGTTAGATGCCATGTTAGCAACAAGCTTGATTCAACCAAGCGCATCTCCATGGAGATCACCAGTGTTATTCGTCGACAAGAAAATGGAGGCAATCGTCTGTGTGCAGATTACAGAAAGTTGAATGACGTCACCATCAAGAACAAGTACCCCTTGCCAAAGATAGAGGATATATTTGATCAATTGACTGGAGCCTAGGTATTCTCAAAGATTGATCTTAGGACTGGTTATCACCAACTTAAGATTCATGCAACGGATATTCCGAAGACCGCCTTTACTACTCGCTATGGTTTATACGAGCATACGGTTATGTCTTTTGGATTAACCAATACCCCTGCTTATTTCATGAATCTCATGAATAAGATCTTTATGAATTTCCTAGATAAGTTTGTAGTTGTGTTTATCGACGACATCCTTATCTACTCCAAGTCAGAAGAAGAGCATGAGCAACATCTGAGAATCATCCTAGAAACCCTGAGAGAGCATCCGTTATATGCCAAGTTCAGCAAGTGTGAGTTTTGGCTGAAGGAAGTAGGATTCCTAGGACATATTGTGTCTGCCAGAGGAGTCTCTGTTGATCCAGCCAAGATCAAAGATGTCGAAGAATGGGAAGCCCCAACCACTCAAACCCAAGTCCGTGCATTAGCAGGATACTACCGCAAGTGCGTAGAAGGATTCTCGGGCATCGCCAAACCAATGACCCAATTGTTGAAGAAGGACAAGAAGTTTGAATGGACAGACAAATGTGAAGCCAGTTTTGAGGAGCTGAAGAAGAGATTGATATCAGCCCCAATATTGATCATGCCAGACATCAAGAAGCCATTTGATGTATATTGTGATGCATCCAAGATTGGTCTAGGATGTGTATTGATGCAAGAAGGCAAAGTCATCGCGTATCTGTCTCGAAAACTGAAGCAGCATGAGCAGAATTATCCGACCCATGATCTTGAATTAGCAGTCGTAGTGCTGGCATTAAAGACATGGCGTCATTATCTGATGGGAAATCGCTGTGAGATTTACTCGGATCACAAAATCTTGAAGTATATTTTCACTCAGAAGGAGCTGAATATGAGGCAAAGGAGATGGATAGAGTTAATCCAGGATTATGACCTTGACATTCACTATCACCCCGGCAAAGCCAATGTGGTAGCGGATGCTCTTAGCAGATTGCCGTGTAGGCTAAACACCATGATCAAGGAGAAGCAGCCAAGTTTGTATGAGGAGTTGGAGCAGTTCAGAACTGAATTGGTTAGCAAAGGATTCTTAGCTAGCATTGAACTTCAACCCACTTTGATTAGCCAAATCAAGGAAGCCCATAAGGGGAATGAAAGTATCGATGAAATCAAACATCGTATTGGTACAGGAAAGGTACCTGGATTCACCGAAGACGAAGAAGGAGTATTGTGGTACAAAGGACGTATCTGTGTGCCAGCAGATTCGGAACTGAAGCAAGTTATCATGAACGAAGATCATGATACTCTTTATTCTATCCACCCTGGAGGAACGCAGATGTATCAAGATTTGAAAGAGCAATTTTGGTGGCACAAGATGAAGAGAGAAATCGGAAGCTACATCGCCAAGTGTGACATCTGTCAAAGAGTCAAAGCAGAACATCAGAGACCTGCAGGATTGTTGCAACCATTGGAGATTCCGGCATGGAAATGGGATTCCATCGGAATGGACTTTATCACCGGTTTACCTACTTCTAGTAGGGGGAATGACTCAATCTGGGTCATCGTTGATGGACTGTCCAAGGTAGCCCACTTCATACTGGTCAACACTACCTACCAGAGTGCGAAACTAGCAGAACTATACATTGCTAGGATTGTTAGTCTACATGGAACCCCCAAGACCATAATATCAGATCGAGGAACCCAGTTTACCTCGAGATTTTGGCAGAAAGTTCAGGAAGGATTGGGAACCAAGTTCAACTTCAGCACAACGTATCACCCGCAAACAGATGGACGGACTGAGAGAGTCAATCAGATCTTAGAGGATATGCTTAGAGCTTGTGTGTTGGAATATGGATCAAAATGGGAAGACTGCCTGCCTTTCGCAGAATTCTCATATAACAACAGTTATCAAGCTAGTTTGCAGATGGCACCATTTGAATTCCTATACAGAAGGAAGTGTCGTACCCCTTTGAATTGGTCGCAAGTAGGACAGAGTCAGATCTTTGGACCCAGCATTCTCCAAAAAGCCGAAGAGAAAGTTCACAAAGTTCGTGAGCACCTCAAGACCGCCTAATCCAGACAGAAGAGTTATGATGATAAAAGAAGGAGAGACCTTACTTTAAATGTTAGAGATTTTGTATATCTCAAAGTTTCACCATTGAAGGGAACCCAACACTTTAGTCTAAAAGGAAAGTTAGCCCCCAGATATATCGGGCCATTCAAAATTCTGAACCGTCGAGGAGAAGTATCGTATCAACTGGAACTGCCTGAAGAGATGTCAGCCATCCACAATGTGTTCCATATCTCGTTACTTCGCAAATGCCTAGAAGTGCCAGAGAAGACTAAAGTTTTCAAGAACATCGATCACAGAGCTGTGGAGATCAACAATGACCTGACATATCGTGAAGTGCCTATCCGTATCTTAGAAGAAGCTTACCGAACCACCAGGTCCAGGAGTATCAAGTTTCTCAAGATTCAACAGAGCAACCATACCGAGGAGGAAGCCACTTGGGAGCGCGAAGATTACACTAGGACAGAGTTCCCAGATCTCTTTAGTTCCTAGTTTTCTTTGTAAATCTCGGGACGAGATTTTGTTTATGGGGGGAAGGTTTGTAACATCCCAAAACTTTAATCGAAGCCTATCAAGATCCAAATCATCAAAATTAGGGTTAACAAAAGCTTTTCCATTTAAAAATATGAAAGCATTCATGTGTAGGTGCATTTGAATTAGGAGTTGATTTGAATTGCTATGGTTCTGTGATCCATTGATTGTAAAATGATTCTTAGGTGAAATAAACATCATCTAAATCATTCCCAAACAAATCCCAAAGAAAAACAAATCAAAATGAATAATTGGAGTGAATGGTCATTTTGGCCAAATTAACTATCATGCCTATTTTGGCTATTCCTAGCACTCTTTTCCCAACAGAAATAATTCTGAATCTTTACACCCCTTGCTAGTACACATAATGAGGTACCAAGACCCACTTTGTGATCTGCTAAAAACATTCAAATGATAATTTTAAATGAGAGTTTAAAATTGAATCTACTTCATATGTGAAGATCCCACTATTTCAAAAACCACTCAAACCAACTCAATTTTCAAAACCCAAGAACCACAAAGTCTCAAGATTAGTACTAGCACACCCACCAAAAATCTTTTCACAATTCAAAAAGAAATTTCATGCGGCCATTTCATCAAACACATGGTAGGCATGATTTACACCCTAATCCTAGCTCACTGTTTTGAACAGGGTTTTGTCCCCATTTGATCTCCATTTAATCCCTTGGTCCCCTCATGAGCTAACCATGCCATTAGCACCCATCCCCTACTCCCCTAGCAGCCATGCCATGCCAACCCGAGGACATGCTCGCCGGCCAAACCTTGCCTCGCTGCAGCAGACCATCTCCCCCTCTCTCGCCATGTCTAGGAGGTAGCCAGCACCTCACGCCGCCCACTGTCCCCTCCCCGAGTCAGGCCCAGCCGTGGACCACAGAGGAAACCCCGCGTCCCGTGCCACCGCGCCATGCCGAGCACGCGCTAGAGTGCCGCACCCGGCACGCGTGCACAAGCCGCTGCTCAACCGCAGCCCGCGCCCACCGCGTCGCCACGACCCAGGGAACACGTCGGACATGCCCGTTCGCCGCCCAACGCACCATAGCCACTGCTCGCCGTGGAAACCGCCGTCTCTGCCGCTCAGAGCGCCAGCTGCCCCCGACCGCATACCACTGCCCCTAAGCCAGCATTAAGTTCATAGAGCACCGCCAAGAGACCGCCCGTCGATCGCCACCCTTAGCCATGCCGCTAGCCGCTCGTAGCCATGTCGCCACCGTCGCCTGCCCATCCCTCTCGGTCTTGCCGTCGAGCCTATAAAAGGAGGGCACCCCCAGCCATTTGAAGCACACCACTACACTCCCCTCACCTCACTGATCGTCCCACACCTCTAGCCGGAGCAAGGGGAGCAGCAGTTCGCCGGAATTGCACCGGAGTAGGCCGCCTCTGGAGGAGAAGGGCACCGCTGATTGCGACCACCCCCGGAGCTGCCTCGACCGTCCCTGAGCTCGTCGTCGACCACCAGTCCATTTTCCCGCCTCGCCGTCATTGCTGAGCCCTGGTACGCCCCCTATGCACCCCCACTGAGCAGCTAGGGTTCAAGCTTGCCGGCGATAGGTCCGTCGTCGATGACGATCCCCAGCCGTTGATCCTCACTCTAATCTAACGTCTCACATTGCCCCGTACCGCTTCACGCGTTATGAGTCGCTGACTGGTGGACCCCCCTTGTCAGTTGAGCCCCGCACCATGGAGTGACACTGGGCCGGCCCGTTAGAATTTCCTGCGCGACCCAGTTAGTTTGAATTAGGATTTTCCTATTTAGTTTAAACTTAGTTCTGTCTCTGAGTTTGAAAATCAATTCAGAGAGATTTACAACTCCAAATTGCATGAAACCAATTTTGTCTGAAAGGTACTGAAGCGATCTATCCTAGCCCATTGGATTTAATTCAATTAGAGTTATAGATCTCTCCTAGTAAAAATAATAAAACAGAAGCATTTGTACCTTGCAACATTTTTATAAAATCAACCAAGTTAGCTTTTGAGTTGATTCCAGCTCTCAAAAATCACATTTCATCATACCTATCTGAATATGTAATAATATCAAAGTTTACATCCAGTGACTTTGGACTAGTACCAAAATAATGCTATATAGGCATTTCTAGTCACTTTAAATCATTAAATAATGAACTTAAACCAAAGCAATTTTTATCCAACCCTTAAATTACATTCCCACATGTTAGAATATGTGGTGATGACATGTGTCCACATGATCCCATATTTTAAGTGGTGAATATTAAATCTTAGTTAATTTTTCAATGAGTAGAAATTACTTTTCTAAAATAAAAAAGGAGGAAACTATGGAATAAAACTTGTGATGCTTGTGATGATAGATCATCAATTGTGCCTTAGAGTACTAATTAGACTAGTTAAGTATTGTTTGGTGATTGTGTACTCCGTATGTATTTATAGAAGATAGTATCGAGCAAGCTTACAAGGAGGAGGAGTGCTACCAAGAAGAAGAAGAAAACTTCAACCACTGCACCAACCAAGGCAAGCTAACACTTGCAAGTATAATGCTTAGCAAGCTAGGATTGAACTAGATGGTTTAGCAAAGATGCTTTAGGCATGCTTGAGTTATACTACCTTGACTAGTATTTCATCCAAGTATTATTTTCAAGCTTTACTTCCTTTACTTTACCCAAAGTTCTTTACTTGTTTTGAAGGTAGCATAAAAAGTATAAAACATGACCTATTTAGAACCCTTTAGATGTCATTCTATGGCATGAGATTGATCCCACCATTTTCCACCTTAGTGAACACTCTTAACTTAGTAGTTTAGAGTAGATCAAAAACTTGAGTCACTTAGATGGGAACACTTGGTGAAGAGGAATTGTGAAAACCTTGGAATGATGAGTCATTCTATTGAGATGTTTTGACATGTGTTGAGAGACGCAAATGGTTTATGATGATGAAAATGTGGAGGCATGAGCCTTAGCCCTTTTATAAAACTGATGGTTGGATTCGGATGCGATACCATTCCAAATTTACCGTACAACCACACTACCTGAATTGGGTAAGGCTTAGCCGGAAGTTTATATGCATTAGTATTAGTTCCCTCGCGGGAGAGGTTTGAGCTGAGGCTACCTCTCAATGTTGTCCACCTATGCAGTGCCCAAGATAACTGATGGTCATGGTTGGGAGGCCATGCTCATAGGAGAGGTGCTTATACTAGGGTGTGTAAAGGGAAGGTTATGTTTGATTATCTGCATACTAAGTATGATGATTCAGGGTTATCCCTGACAGATGTATCGAATCTTGTGGTGAAAGTGTACCACCTCTGCAGAGTGTCAAACTATTCGAATAGCCGCGTCCGCGGTTATGGACAGTTCGAATGTTCATACTGTTTTGTTGTCAGATGTTTTCCAAACAACTTATGAAATGAATGATGAATCTTGACTTGACCACAACAGGGTTGTGTTTATGACAATAGCTTCCCAACTTAAGTGATTCTAGAACTTTGTTTTATCTTTCTTTGCTTCAGAACTCAGCTTAGGTTTCAAACATAACCTTATAGTTAAACTTAGATTTAGCACTTTAACTTAGAATTATACTACTTGTTAGTGGTAGTTTGCGGGTACTTAAAGAGTACTCATGGCTTTTGTCCCTGGCTATTCTCATGGCCAGACTATGAAGGAGACTATCAAGATGATGGCCAGCAGGACGGCTATGATAACTAGGACTATCTGCCTTCGTCAGCATTGCCTGTGCCCCTGAAGATGGACCCCACCACTACGCTTATCTTTTATTTCCGCTTCTTGTTGTATTAAGACTGGATCATGAGATCCTTATTTGTGTAAGACCTTATGTATGGTTTGTAATGGATGCTATACTGTCATATCCAATCCGTTATGTCTCGCAAAAATGGTAATCCTGGGATTGCGAGGTATGGCATCTGGGATTAAAAATCCAGGTATTGACAAGTTGGTATCAGAGCCATCCTGACCATAGGAGACCCTAGTTAGAATGGACGTCCGAACAAAAACTTAGTTTCAAAACCAAAGTGAGTATTTATGAAAAACTATCTCCTCTCTTATGCTTGGGAATTCTTTATTTCTCAAAAATTCATGTTCCTCAAAATTTTACATTATTACTTAAAATTTGACACACTTGATCACTTCACTAATTTCCTCATCCTTAATTCTTGTAGATGGAGACTTCGTTCAGCAAGTTTTACCAGTTGGGAAATGGAGGTCAGCTGATCTTCAAGAGGGATCTAGATTCACTGTCGGAGTTATTCGGACGCCCACATCCGGAGTTTCTTGGAGTAAAACTTCCAGGACCCCCAGGAGGAGACCGTGGACCTTAGAGGAAGCATCGAAGCACCAACTTCTGGGAGAATTCAGTTCTCCATGAGAGAGAATAACTGGCTGGATGGATTAGCCAGGGCAATGCATGAAGCTCTCGCACGTCTATGTGCCGTCAGCGTCAACAAAATCCAAGGAACCCGTTTTGCTCACTATGCAAGACGTGACTTCATGGGAATGCCGATGGATATGCCAAATCACCCAGAGTTTAGGCGTCATGTGGAGAATTTTGACTTCTTGCTACATGACAAACAGCAGGACTGGACAATGCCAGGGAGCTAGCCAACCAGAACCGTGCCATTGCCGACCTGAAGGCCCAGACTTTCGCACTACTCGTCCAGGATCGCCAGTCTCTTTGCTGCTAGCATGCAAAGAAGGATCGCACCATCGCCCGTCTTCGCAAGAAGGTGGCCGACATCGAGAAGACCATCAAGGAGCAGGAAGCTCAACTTGCTGCCAAGGAAGAAGAAGATGAGGGTGAAGACATCCAGTGAGACATGGATTCTTACCTCACCAACGATGATGACTTTCTTGAGGAGGATGCTGTGGACTTCTACACTGACGATGAGGACTCCGACTTCATCGACGATGAGTAGGTGCACTAGAGCACTGTCGTAGCATGAGATGTATCGGTCCCACTATATCGTAGCTTGCAGAATGGTTCTTCAAACCATCTGTTTCCTTTGTTTGTTGTGGTGTGTCTTGTATCGTGTGTTTGTTTGCATGAATGAAATGGAGTAGTTGAAAAACCTGAGTCTAACTCAAAGTTTTAGCTTTGAAACCAAAACCATGAACCTTAGAATTTCCCTCTTACCCCTTTGTCTATCTCAATCCTCAGATGACTCGTGGAAACCAATGAGGGAGCAGCTCGTCGCAAGACCCAATGCTGTAGACCTTGCAGAATCTCATCGCAGACTGTGAAGCAAGCAGGGCAGAACGTCAAGCCAACTTAGCAACCCGACAGAAGATCGCACAGATGTCTCTAAACAACCAAGGGCATGGAAATCAGGATCACCAGGCATCCAAACTCAAAAAATTTCAGAATACCAATCCCCCAATCTTCAACCAATCTGAAAACCCATTAGATGCTGACAACTAGTTATAGACGATGGAAAATAACCTCGAAGTTGCAGGAGTTGATGAAAACGAGAAAGTTGTCTTCGCCATCCACTATCTGGCGGGAGATGCAAGAGCTTGGTGGAATAGTATCCGCAATATGAACCATGGTCAAGTGATGACCTGGGAAGCATTCAAAGTCAAGTTCAGCCGCGCCCACGTGCCGCAAGGTCTAGTCAACAGGATGAGAGATGAATTCCACGAATTGAAGCAAGGAAGAATGACTATGGTGGAGTACCATGACAGATTCCTGTCACTTGCTAGATATGCACCTGATGAGATCAACACGGAGGCCAAAAAGAAGGAGAGATTCCTGAACGGACTGCATGATGAGATGCAGACTGTCCTCGTCAACATCGGTTTTCAGGATCTCGAAGAGCTAGTCGACTCTTCCATTCAGATGGAAGGGAAGATTAATCAGGCAAAGGACAACCGCAAACGTCGTATGATGCAGCAATCAGGATCCAGTAGTCACCAGAAGTACCGTCCCAACCCCTCACCAGGATATGCACCAAGGAACTACCGACCCCCAATGTCTCGCCCAAGGTACCCCAACCGTAGCGGAGGCAATGTGAAGTCCGGAGGAAACCATCACAACTCCAGCAACGCCAACAATTTCAACCGTGCACCTCCCAAGGGCAACAACAACACTGCACCCAGAACTGGCAGCAATGATGTGCCTGTCGCAGCCAAGGACAAGTCCCAGATCACTTGTTTCGAGTGTGGAGTGAAGGGTCACTACTCCAATGAGTGTCCCAAGAAGACTGCCGCCAATGCCACTGTGAATGCCCCAGCTCAACAACAGCATCGTGTTCAACCAGGAAGATGGTTTTCCCTAGGGAACCCTCACAACCGCAATGGTCGTCTCTTCCACATGAACACAGAAGAAACCCAAGAAGCGCCAGATGTAGTGCTGGGTATGTTTTCTGTCAACTCAGTTTTAGCAAGAGTATTGTTTGATTCGGGAGCATCGCATTCATTTGTCACCGAAGAATTTGCATGCACTAGTAAGATTCACCCAACCAACCTGAAGCATGTCATGATAGTTCAAATCCCCGGTTCAACTACAAAAGCTAGAAAAATTTGCAAAGCTGTGCCTATCAGAATACATGAGATAGATTTTTATGCCAACCTAATAGTACTTGGAACCAAAGGATTGGAAGTAGTACTAGGTATGGACTGGCTGTCAAGGCATAAAGGACTGATAGACTGTGCTAAGAAAGCCATCACCATGACCAGTAGTTCTAGAGTCACAGTAGAGCATATATCTAAAACCTTACCTCGCCAATTCAAGTGCAACAAGAGTCTAGCCCTACCCACCATAGACCAAGTAAGAGTAGACTGTGAATACCCCGACGTATTCCTAGATGAATTGCCAGGTATGCCCCCGGATAGGGATATTGAGTTCATTATCGAACTAGTCCCCGGAACCGGACCCATAGCCCAGAGGCCCTATAGCATGAACCCCTTAGAGTTAGTTGAGTTGAAGAAGCAGTTAGATGCCATGTTAGCAACAGGCTTGATTCAACCAAGCGCATCGCCATGGAGATCACCAGTGTTATTCGTCGACAAGAAAGATGGAGGCAATCGTTTGTGTACAGATTACAGAAAGTTGAATGACGTCACCATGAAGAACAAGTACCCCTTGCCAAAGATAGAGGATCTATTTGATCAATTGACTGGAGCCCAGTATTCTCAAATATTGATCTTAGGACTGGTTATCACCAACTTAAGATTCGTGCAACGGATATTCCGAAGACCGCCTTTACTACTCGCTATGGTTTATACGAGTATACGGTTATGTCTTTTGGATTAACCAATGCCCCTGCTTATTTCATGAATCTCATGAATAAGATCTTTATGAATTTCCTAGATAAGTATGTAGTTGTGTTTATCGACAACATCATTATCTACTCCAAGTCAGAAGAAGAGCATGAGCAACATTTGAGAATCATCCTAGCAACCCTGAGAGAGCATCAGTTATATGCCAAGTTCAGCAAGTGTGAGTTTTGGCTGAAAGAAGTAGGATTCCTAGGACATATTGGGTCTGCCGGAGGAGTCTTTGTTGATCCAGCCAAGATCAAAGATGTCGAAGAATGGGAAGCCCCAACCACTCAAACCCAAGTCCGTGCATTTCTCGGATTAGCGGGATACTACCGCAAGTTCGTAGAAGGATTCTCGAGCATCGCCCGATCCATGACCCAATTGTTGAAGAAGGACAAGAAGTTTGAATGGACAGACAAATGTGAAGCTAGTTTTCAGGAGCTGAAGAAGAGATTGATATCAGCCCCAATATTGATCATGCCAGACATCAAGAAGCCATTTGATGTATATTGTGATGCATCCAAGATTGGTCTAGGATGTGTATTGATGCAAGAAGGCAAAGTCATCGCATATCTGTCTTGAAAACTGAAGCAGCATGAGCAGAATTATCCGACCCATGATCTTGAATTAGCAGCCGTAGTGCTGGCATTAAAGACAGGGCGTCATTATCTAATGGGAACTCGCTGTGAGATTTACTCGCATCACAAAATCTTGAAGTATATTTTCACTCAGAAGGAGCTGAATATGAGGCAAAGGAGATGGATAAAGTTAATCAAGGATTATGACCTTGACATTCACTATCACCCCGGCAAAGCCAATGTGGTAGCGGATGCTCTTAGCAGATTGCCGTGTAGGCTAAACACCATGATCAAGGAGAAGCAGCCAAGTTTGTATGAGGAGTTGGAGTAGTTCAGAACTGAACTGGTTAGCAAAGGATTCTTAGCTAGCATTGAACTTCAACCCACTTTGATTAGCCAAATCAAGGAAGCCCAGAAGGGGAATGAAAGTATCGACGAAATCAAATGTCGTATTGGTACAGGAAAGGTACCTCACCGAAGGAGTACTATGGTACAAAGGACGTATCTGTGTGCCAGGCAGATTCGGAACTGAAGCAAGTTATCATGAAGGAAGGTCATGATACTCTTTATTCTATCCACCCTGGAGGAACGAAGATGTATCAAGATTTGAAAGAGCAATTTTGGTGGCACAAGATGAAGAGAGAAATCGGAAGCTACATCGCCAAGTGTGACATCTGTCAAAGAGTCAAAGCAGAACATCAGAGACCTATAGGATTGTTGCAACCATTGCAGATTCCGGAATGGAAATGGGATTCCGTCAGAATGGACTTTATCATCAGTTTACCTACTTCTAGTAGGGGGAATGACTCAATCTGGGTCATCGTTGATAGACTGTCCAAGGTAGCCCACTTCATACCGGTCAAGACTACCTACCAGAGTGTAAAACTAGCAGAACTGTACATTGCTAGGATTGTTACTCTGCATGGAACCCCCAAGACCATAGTATCAGATCGAGGAACCTAGTTTACCTCGATATTTTGGCAGAAAGTTCAGGAAGGATTGGGAACCTAGTTGAACTTCAGCACCGCGTATCACCCGCAAACAGATGGACAGACTGAGAGAGTCAACCAGATCTTAGAGGATATGCTTAGAGCTTGTGTGTTGGAATATGGATGAAAATGATAAGACTGCCTGCCTTTCACAGAATTCTCATATAACAACAGTTATCAAGCTAGTTTGCAGATGGCACCATTTGAATTCCTATACAGAAGGAAGTGTCGTACCCCTTTGAATTGGTCGCAAGTAGGAGAGAGTCAGATCTTTGGACCCGATATTCTCCAAGAAGCCGAAGAGAAAGTTCACAAAGTCCATGAGAACCTCAAGACCGCCTAATCCAGACAAAAGAGTTATGCTGACAAAAGAAGGAGAGACCTGACTTTCAATTTCGGAGATTTTGTATATCTCAAAGTTTCACCATTGAAGGGAACCCAATGCTTTAGTCTAAAAGGAAAGTTAGCCCCCAGATATATCGGGCCATTCAAAATTCTGAACCGTCGAGGAGAAGTATCTTATCAACTAGAACTGCCTGAAGAGATGTCAGCCATCCACAATGTGTTCCATATCATTCCCAAACAAATCCCAAAGAAAAACAAATCAAAATGAATAATTGGAGTGAATGGTCATTTTGGCCAAATTAACTATCATGCCTACTTTGGCTATTCCTAGCACTCTTTTCCCAACAAAAATAATTCTGAATCTTTACACCCTTGCTAGTACACATAATGAGGTACCAAGGCCCAATTTGTGATCTGCTAAAAACATTCAAATGCTAATTTTAAATGAGAGTTTAAAATTGAATCTACTTCATATGGGAAGATCCCACTATTTCAAAAACCACTCAAACCAACTCAATTTTCAAAACCCAAGCAACCATAGAGTCTCAAGATTAGTACTACCACACCCACCAAAAATCTTTTCAAAATTCAAAAAGAAATTTCAGGCGGCCATTTCATCAAACACATGGCAGGCATGATTTACACCCTAATCCTAGCTTACTGTTTTGAACAGGGTTTTGCCCCCATTTGATCTCCATTTAATCCCTTGGTCCCCTCATGAGCTAACCATGCCATTAGAACCCATCCCCTACTCCCCTAGTAGCCATGCCATGCCAACCCGAGGACATGCTCGCCGGCCAAACCTTGCCCCGCTGCAGCAGACCATCTCCCCCTCTCTCGCCATGTCTAGGAGGTACACCGCCGCCCAGTGTCCCCTCCCCGAGCCAGGACCACCGAGGAAACCCTGTGCCCCGTTCCACCGCGCCATGCCGAGCACGCGCCAGAGCGCCGCACCTAGCACGCGTGCACAAGCCACCGCTCGACTGCAGCCCGCGCCCACCGCGTCGCCACGAACCAGGGAACACACCGGACATGCCCGTTCGCCGCCCAACGCACCACAGCCACCGCTCGCCGTGGATACCATCGTCTCTACCGCTCACAGCGCGAACTGCCCCCGACCGCATACCACCGCCCCTAAGCCAGCATTAAGTTCCTAGAGCACTGCCAGGAGACCGCCCGTCGATCGCCACCCTCAACCATGCCGCTAGCGGCCCGTAGCCATGTCGCCACCGTCGCCTGCCCATCCCTCTCAGTCTCGTAGTACAGCCTATAAAAGGAGGGCACCCCTAGCCATTTGAAGCACACCACTCCACTCTCCTCACCTCACCAATCGTCCCACACCTCTAGCCGGAGCAAGGGGAGCAATGGTTCGCCGGAATTGCACCGGAGCAGGCCGCCTCAGGAGGAGAAGGGCGCCGCTTACTGCGACCACCCCCGGAGCTGCCTCGACCGTCTCTGAGCTCGCTGTTGACCACCAGTCCGTTTGCCCACCTCGCCGTCATTGCTGGAGCCCTTGTATGCGCCCTATACACCCCCGCTGAGCCGCTAGGGTTCGAGCTCGCCGGCGACAGGTCCGTCGTCGACGATCATCCCCAGCTGTTGATCCCCACTCTAATCTAACGTCCCACATTGCCCTGTACCGCTTCGCGCGTTATGAGTCGCTGACTGGTGGACCCCCCTGTCAGTTGAGCCCCACGCCGCGGAGTGACACTGGGCCAGCCCGTTGAATTTCCCACGCGACCCAGTTAGTTTGAATTAGGATTTTCCTATTTCGTTTAAACTTAGTTCTGTCTCTTAGTTTGAAAATCAATTCAGAGAGATTTGCAACTCCAAATTGCATGAAACCAATTTTGTCTGAAAGGTATTGAAATGATCTATCCAAGCCCGTTGGATTTAATTCAATTAGAGTTATAGATCTCTCCTAGTAAAAATAATAAAACAGAAGCATTTGTACCATGCAAATTTTTTATAAAATCAACCAAGTTAGCTTTTGAGTTGATTCCAACTCTCAAAAATCACATTTTGTCATACCTATCTGAATATGTAATAATATCAAAGTTTACATGAAGTGACTTTGGACTAGTACCAAAATAATGCTATATAGGCATTTCTAGTCACTTTAAATCATTAAATAATGAACTTAAACCAAAGTTATTTTTATCCAACCCTTAAATTACATTCCCACATGTTAGAATATGTGGTGATGACATGTGTCCACATGATCCCATATTTTAAGTGGTGAATATTAAATGTTAGTTAATTTTTTAATGAGTAGAAATTACTGTTCTAAAATAAAAAAGATGGAAACTATGGAATAAAACTTGTGATGCTTGTGATGATAGATCATCAATTGTGTGCCTTAGAGTACTAATTAGACTAGTTAAGTATTGTTTGGTGATTGTGTACTCCGTATGTATTTATAGAAGATAGTACCGACTAAGCTTACGAGGAGAGGAGTGCTACCAAGAAGAAGAAGAAGAAGAAAACTTCAACCATTGCACCAACCAAGGCAAGCTAACACTTGCAAGTATAATGCTTAGCAAGCTAGCATTGAACTAGATGGTTTAGCAAAGATGCTTTAGGCATGCTTGAGTTATACTACCTTGACTAGTATTTCATCCAAGTTTTAGTTTCAAGCTTTACTTCCTTTACTTTACCCAAAGTTCTTTACTTGTTTTGAAGGTAGAATAAAGAGTATAAAACTTGACCTATTTAGAACCCTTTATATGTCATTCTATGGCATGAGATTGATCCCACCATTTTCCACCTTAGTGAACACTCTTAACTTAGTAGTTTAGAGTAGATCAAAAACTTGAGTCACTTAGATGGGAACACTTGGTGAAAAGGAATTGTGAAAACCTTGGAATGATGATACATTCTATTGAGATATTTTGACATGCGTTGAGAGACGCAAATGGTCATAGAGACGCAAATGGTCATAGAGCCTAAATGCATGTTGTGTGCTGTCGATAGCAGGAAGGAGGGCAAGGGAATCAAAACCACATCACACACACGGCTAAGCTGGTTTTGCTCACCACTTCACAAACACAGCCTCAATTCTGCATCTCTAGAACACATATACTGGTTCATTTCTATATCACTTTAGTGCACCACAGTTACACCATCAGCACCTTGTTCCTTGGAAAAGCCATCCAAGGGCGAAAGGAGGAGTTTCAGTAGCTAATCAAGGGGAAGAAGAAGATCTGCAGCAGCAAGGAGGAGTTTTCCATCCACTAGAAAGGAAACAGGAGATGATCAAGTTCATCAAGAAGGAGAAGTAATCAGAACAGAAAAACAAGTTGGAATGGACCAGGATCTCCAATAGACAACCAATAACTTGTAGAAATTCATGAGCTAGATTATGCAACATCTGTTCTTATTAGCTTCCACCATCAAACTCAAGTAAAATAATGGCTATATTACAAATTCATACAAATCCAACTACCCTTCAACTAGAGCAGGTCTAGGAGGATTAAAAGGAGAAATTTCTATCAGGTTGCATAGAGGTGCTATGCAAACTCATCGCAGAGAAGGAAAGCCAACCAAAATAAATATCTTCTCTTATTAACAAATATGGTATCAGCCTTATGCATCATTGACCAATATTCCATGAAGGGTTGTGTATCTAGATCATCCAAACTTGTGGATGTCATTTCTTTCACACCCTACTTAAAAAGCTAGCAGATCTAGGAGTGGAGACCACTGTGTTCCATCCTAAAGGAGGCATCATAGTGGAATCTATTTAGTGAATCCACACCAGCACAAGAGCACATCACCATATAATCCTTTTCCTAGCCAAAAGCATGTAGTAATCATATCAAATGAACCTCAAATCATTTTCCTAGTTTCTGTCTCTAGGAATCATTTTATCAAGCATATACACATTTTCTACCAGGAATGATAGTAAACCAGAGGAGCATGAGGCAATTATATGTTTTTCCACACAACTGATCACCACAGGATTATCTTGGCACAACCTTGTATAACTTGGATTATCTGTCAGCTAGCGGTGAGGTTTTGAAAAGGGTCATCGCATTATCACAGAAACCCTGTGATGATGATAGCAACAAGAACATAAGCAAGCTTTACTTGCAAAGCTTATACATACAAGAAAAGAAACCATCTTCTTAATACTATAACACTAAGAATCAATTCCTTAGTATGTTAATTATCCTTTCAATAATTCTAACTTAATATGTACACAAATGAATCATCACAATGAACTAATGGTTCATTGGAGGGATTCGGTTCAACCAAATATAAGAAAACACTAACAGTAGTGAAGTTCAGATAACAATTCCTTTGACGGGAAGTTCTATCAGCAATTCTAAATTGATTTAGTAGATCATTCTACATAAGTGATCACACAGGGTTATGCACGGGCAAGGTAAATCATCTTTGATAAAAAACAGCAACATGGGTTGAACCCTAGCACAGGGGGGCGAACCCTAGCTCATCACTACAAGCACTCAAAGAGAGGGAACATAGAGGGAGAGAACACAGAGAAGGAGGAGAGGCACTTAACTTTGGTCATCACTAGAAAATTGAAAAAGATGTAGGGCCGGAGTCGGGGAAGCACACGGCGGCACTAGGACCACCCCTTAGGGGCGCTATGACCAATGCCGAGCCACAACCATGGCGGCGACAAGATAGGGTGACCCCACACCGCCGCTAAGGCACCCGAGCGGTGTCGGATGAGAATCGGAGCATCAAATCACCGGCAAACTCCTAACCCTAGTCGCCAAGGGGGGCAGCACCACCCGTAGAGAGAACGAGCCACGAATCGAAGATGGTAGAGCATCACGGTGCCATAGGTAGCATCGCCCTGCTCATCAGCGGCATCCAGGGAGGCTGGAGCCGCCGGTATCACAGCAGCGACGGCGTCGCCATGGCGTCGCCAGACAGTACACGTGAGAGAGGAGCGAGGTGAGCTCAGGGTCGAGTGACGACGGGTTGGGCCGACCCAACACTTGGGTTGGGGTTAAACCCACCCCCATGGGCTGGATCAGGTCGGGCCAGGCCCAGGGTTTTTAAAAAGAAGACCATAGTAAAATGTTTAATTACAAATATACCCTTGAAATTAAAAGGTTCTAGAAAACAATAAAGAAAAATCTTATAAATGCATATAATATATCAAAATGATCACAAAACTAATCTCTACTTCATAAAAATACAAATCTACTTACTTAAGTTAGATGAAAAGGAAAATTAATGTTAACACTATTAAATCCTAAATGAAATTTCATAAAATAAGAAAAAAATTCTTAAAATCATTAAAAATCATTTTTGTGTATTAAAATCAATCTACTATTTCATAAACTAACCTAATTTTTACAAATAAAACATGAAGCTAATATTTAAAGACATATAATACCTTGTGGATTTTTATGAAAATAAGAATAACACCCACAATTAAATAAATTCACTTTTGAGGTCTTGAATAAATAAATTTCACTAGAAAAATGCAAAAAAGATTATTCTATAGGTTTCTAAGATTTTAATAATTAATCTTTCACCATTTTATAAATACCTATTTTGTAGGAAAAATAAAAACATTTATTATATAAGAACTCATCACACCTCTATATATAAAACTCTTTTTAAATCATAAATCCAACCTAAACCAACAATCTAAGTAAATTTTAAACATCATTCACTTATAATAAAAGTGAATGTTGTTTATCAGTTAACTATCTCTTAACTATTTATCATTTCAAACTTTAATATATTATTAAAATCATTTAAACTTACTTTCCTTAAAAGATAAATTATATTCATGATAACAAGTCATATTTAAACTCATCACTCACTTAAACTAAAAGTGAATGATCTCATACTCTTAGACATGCTTAGTCCAAAGCTTAAAAGTTATTAATACTTTAAAACATCACACCTTACATCTACTTATGTTTTAAAGTTAACTTTGGTACACCAAGTCATGCATAATGCCTAAAGAATATTTATGTTTTTATAGTTAACTTTTGTCTGTACAAATTAAGTCATAAGGCATCTCAAATCTATACTTATCGGATAGGCACAAACGATATCGATCACATTTGATTAACAACAACGATTATTTAAACTTTAACAAAGAAATCTTTTCTTCAAAAGTTATTCGTTTTGCCACTTCAAACTGTAAACTTATAATAATCCCTTAACTCCTAACAACTTAATATAATAAATCCCATTATAATTACCAGATAACAATTCCCCTCAATCTCAGAATATTATTAAACTTCACTCTTATACTTTGCATGTTAAACACTTAAATAATTTTTCGTTATAAAGTAATCTTTTCCTAAAAGTTATTCCTTTAAGAAATATTAAAAGTAATCCTTAAACACTTCTTTAAAAAGCTCTAGTTGATTAGTAATCTTATTTAAGAAATCTTTTAAATACCATGCCCCATTTGAGTGTTTCAGTATTACATGCCACTTACTATATTTACATATTGTTTCACACATTCTCACAAGCCTTAATAAGAAGCGTAAATGTGAAGCTGATACAAAAAGTGAAACACATTCTAAAGAAACCATTCCCAGTTTTCAAACCCTAGACCATATAAGATTATTTCGGGAATTCACGTTTATCAAACTGCATTACAATACTTATGCATAATTGCATTCTGATTCTTTTAACATTAGTCCTTACCGAACCAGTAATTCTGTTTATAGAATTTGGATCTTCTAGTATCTTGAAGAACATGAGTGCATATTCTTGCAATCACAAAAGGCAAGTTCACACTTTCTCATGCTTTGGTTATTTTCTATCAAATGCTTGTACTCAAATGTTGTCATCACCTGCATTTCAAAAAGGTCAGAAAACACTATTTTCATAATAATCTGATTATGGATTACTTACCAAATGGTAATAATCTACTGATAAAGTTCCAGTGGCAAAGGAACATAATATCTAGGACTTAACAACCAATGTATCTAGTGATTCTAGCGTCGTATATTACGCGTTAACCATGAGATTTGGAATGGGATGGAGAAGTCAGTTGGATCTTCTTCCTTTTGCATGGACGGATGACCTGATCATGAGGCTGGGGATTTCTCGTGGAGGAACCTAGCTCGTGGGTGGACCTCCTTAGTTTCCCATGATTTCGGTGTCTAGATTATCTTGAGAGGCTGCTAGTGGTTTAGCTGGACCTTTAAGGGAGCTTGCCAGGGCTTCACCGTCTCATAGAGTCTTCAGGTACCTATCATAGTTTTAGCCAGTCCTATATGGGGCTTAATAGAGGTGGGGCATGTCCTGGAGGGTTGTGTCTTCATGCAGGGTCGTGGAGAAGGGAAGTAATTGTCTTGGATCATCTACTGGGCCCCACATCACAGAATTGTGGACGGGAAAGATCGTCGATTGTGCAACAAGGATTTGATCTCTCATGGGTAAAGTAACGCACCTCTACAGAGTGTAAGAACTATGACATGTTACTCCATGTTCCGAGAAGGAGCTACGAACACAGTAGGAACAGAACTCCATGAAGTTCTGGTCAACCTGTGAAGGCTATCAGACATAGCTTTCAGAATAAAATCAACCTTTGAAGAAAAGTTTAGAAAAATGTGTTGCCTATGACTTTTGGTATGCGGCTATAGAGATAGTGCATCATACACTTCTTTTTAGTGAACTTGTTGATTACTCTCGTACTCAACTGTACCTTATTAACCGTTGCTAGATTCTAAAGCCATCATCGACAACTCAAGTTCTTCAAGGAAGTCAATGAAGGCAACATATTCATCAAGCGAAGTGAAGACAAATTCTGATTAGATAGGAGTAGATACTCTAGCCATAAAACCTACTTATTTAGAGCGTTGCCTTAGCAGCAATTGCAAGCCTGATAGTTTAGATTCTAGTCTTATTAACTAGATAGTTCTTAGTTATTATTTCTGGTTCTTTTTTGTACGGAGTTGTTTTATTCCTCTTTAACCTAGAGTGTTATCTAGATCTTCTGTAAAGAGTCGAGTTGTAATCTATAGTCATGTCTTGGACCTGCTGTGTTTTTGTTGTTCCACCCTAAGGGATGTAATACTAGTGAATGGTGTTTCATTGGTGTTATGTCAACGACTATAGTGTACTACATCATGTAAATGGGTCACCGCAGCTGGTATCAGAACATATGCTTTGACCTTAGGTTGGTAAACCTAGTAAATGGGTAGAACCTGTAGGAAGGATGTTAGCAACAATAAAGACTTCTCTAGAAATATGATGGATATTCAAATGAGAATAATCTTGTCATAATGCTAGTGCAATGATTCTTTATTATGATGCAATTTTAAACAAGTACCATGAGTTTTAACTCAAGATGACTGATGATAATTTCTTATCTACATCACAAGAATTGCACCTAGGTATCCACCTCGGAATGTTCAAGTATTGAACAAGACCTTAGATGATTATGAAGATGACTGGACGATCACTCTAGGATAACTTCTATGGAGTCTGGATTGTGAGTCTCGACTTCTGGTCAAGGGTTAAAGTTTCTATGAAGGGCGGATATTGGCCAAGTACCGTATCCTGATCACGTTACCCAAGAAGTTGGGAGTGCGTGGAGAAATGCCATCATCAGAAGCAAGATGTATGGCAACAACCTATCAGATTGTAGTAGTAGCAGCCATAACCAGGATAAGGGAACAGAATTCCAAGGCACTGGTAGGTACTACTTATAGTGTTATACCTCACGAAACCCTTAGTTCTGATCTAGAGTTATATCATTCTGCTCTGGGAAGGATTAAACATACTCTGGCAATAGAGTATATGGATCGTTACAAGTATTTACTGAACACATTCCATAATACTCATCAAGTGCTAGTTCAAGAGCTGGATACTATCATTGAGGATTTTACTAATCCTGCAAAGGTAATGGCACGTAGAAAGAAGGTAGCTAAAGAAGCAAAGCACCCGAAGCTAGTCTTTTCAGGGGAGGTGTTTGAAGAAATGGAGTTTAATGATCCACACTCTAAAGTCTATGCCTATTATCCAGTTGAACCTCAGCAACCAGTAGACCCATGGACCAAATATGAGGAGGAGCGGAAACTTTGCAATGCACCAACCCTAACAATGTCGTTAGAGGTAATACCAGATGGGAAGACTAGTCTTATGATGAAACCGTGGGTCTGGTAATGGAGTAGAACCCAGTTACAACCCTATAGAGTCCTATTAACCATATGGGGGTGGTAACAATCCCATTGAGCTGGAAGAGTGTCCTGGTAGTTACTATACCAATATGTACGACTGGATTGTGGAAAAGGAAAAGAATACTTCTTACTTTGAAGATGCACTCGAAAGAGGAATGAAGAATCCTGAAAAAGATCATGAGTATGTTAGTCACTTTTCAATGGCTAATATCCATCTTGGTACTTCTACTCAAGATTACGCATGCACTGGATGTTCTGATGCACCAGAAGGCAGTCGTCGAACTTTGCTCCATCATGGACAAAAATCCAAGAAGTACTAAAGTTTGAGTGGAAAGTAAGAATAAGAAGTGATCTATAAAGTAGAGTGCTTGAATAATGTTTATAATGGGTAATGCGTATTGTAGCGTTTGAGAAGCTTGCTAAAATAAGTGAGAACATGCTCACATGGGCAAGAGAACTCTTGTAATTTAAGGAGGTAGTGTACGAAGAGAGTGTCTTGCCATGGTTGGGAATTGTAATATTTTGAAGATATATGTTTAATACATGGTATATGTTTTAGTATTATTTGGCTTTATTTGTTTTTCTTGATTGACTAGATCTGTACATGAAGTTTGACTTGGTGTGCAAATCATATTGCATCATCAAGTTATTAATTGATGTTATAGACCTATATAGTAAAGGGAATTTGTGTAAGGAAGTGGCGAGTTCCGAAGATCAAGATGAAGGCTTACACGAAGAAGGAAGTTAATCTAGGAGTATCAACACTATTTTGAAGGATGAATCAATTCCAATTCACTATGAGCTGGCAATAAAAAGGAATACTAATGTAGACAAGGTGTGGAGCAACATGAAGGAATGAATTTAAGTTCACACAAGATAGGTGATGTTGCTCAGAAGTTAATGAAGTAGTTATCCGAAGATCATGGAAGTATCATGAATTAGTGCAAAGAATATGTCTTGGAACAAGGGTGGTATTCAAGCTCTAACAACTCAGAGAGAATGCCAGTAAGAAGTCGAAAAAACCATAGGGTAATTCATACACCCCGAAGGAACCGCAGCTGGTATCCGTAGCTGGTACCCTATCAGTTTAGTCAACTAGGTCATCTTGTTATACCCTAAAGAGTATAAAACTTGGCCTAAGTTAAGAGAGACATGAAGGAGTGTAATAGCAAATGACATTCGAGACGTTCGTGAAATCGGGTTCATTAGTGAGGAATATTATCAAAGAAGATGAAAGTAAGGCAAGTGATGTTGGAAGATTCATTTTGAAGATCTACAATTGTGTGGGTGTACGCAAATTATTTAGTGAGACCTTATATAGGTAAAGAATAAGCTAGATAGAGACCAATATCCTTACTATTAAGTTTGTGGGTATTATACATGCATATTAGAGACCATTAGGAAACCCCAAGGGAGGAGTAAACAATAAACACTGAAATGTTGTTGTTTGACCTTTCGACTAAAGGTTGGAGAAGAAATACTAACCGATGATAGGATTAAGCCTTATTCTCATACGGTTATAAGAAGTCATTTGTATAAAGAGTACTCTCAAGAGTATGTCTGGATGAAAGATCAAAGGAGATATAATAGATTAAACCTAGAGGACTAGTTCTTAAAGAAACAACTCATAAGTTATCCTTAAAGGGGAAATAAAGTATTCCAATATAGGCCAGTGTGGAGTAATGAGAAAACCTAATTGGAATTGACAAAATGTGTCCACCCTCAATCAAAAGTAGGACTGGTAGAACATCATCCAAAAGGATTATAATATAAGGAACTAGGTGGTGATTGGAAACGGCAGGTGGATTCTGATAATAATAAAAAAGGATTCAAGGAAAAAAAATCTGGATATTGGATACCACATTTAATCTGATTTGGGATCACGATGGAGTTGAGGAATGTCATGACTAATACAAGTCAATTCCTCATTCCGAAACATGACAGTATACAAACTTCAAGGACAAAGTTGATTTTAAGGGGGAGAGTCTGTAGCATCCCAGGATTAGCACCTTGAAATAGATAGGACACATGTTTGTGCATCGCATTCATGCATAGAAAATCTAGACAATTTTCGTGCAAACTAAAGAAGCTAGTGAGGGATCGGGATATCTCTGGTTCCAATGGAAACATCCGGGTGAGTGCGACAGATTCCGACATGACCTCTACTATATCTTTCGGTTTGGGGGAAATCATTTTAAATTTAAAAGATTTATTTGAATTAAAAAGAAATTTGAAATTGGTTTAAAATAAATAAATGACTTAATGAATTCATTAATGCTATATAAATATTACAAGACTTATTGTACATGGAATAATAAATGAAAATTGAATTGCAATAAGAAATGAGAATTGAAATATTATTTTTAAATAAGATATAATATTTAGAAGTCTCAAATAATAAAACAGAACTTATAGAAGTGACATGAATAATTGAGTAATGTAATATGATATTACAATAAAGAAATAATGAACAAGAATTAATAAAGACTATCTTATTTACATCACATAATATTATATTATTTTTTTACAAAAGGGATAATAAAACTAATGTAGTAGAAAAGAATCATCTTATTACAATAATACAAATATTACATTATTGTTTACAAATGTCTAAATTCCACTTTATTAATAATATACAATAATACACGGTCATTACAATATCCAAACAAACAAGATATTATAATATTTAGTAAAAGGAAAATCCTAGACTAATATCTAATATAATTTCTTGATCATCGGGGCTTCTATACCTGCAAACAAAAGAAACACAAAGAAATATAAAGGAAGAGTTGTGTTAGTATTGCTCTCAGTGGTGAATACTGAAGTGCATTGTTCAGGGTACATCATTGACTAATTGAAATAAAAGGGGAAAATTTCACAAAAAGAGTATCTGTTCTTATCAGTACATTAGGCCTCAGTACAACCTCATAGGCAAAGGGGCAAATTTCACCAATTTAGAAAAGGGTAAGAAGTAAAACAGTAATACCCAGCAAAAGATCCAGTTTTTACATGATCGGATCCAAAGGGAGAGCTACAATGAAGCAGCTTAGTCCCCTAAATGCATGTTGTGTGTTGTCGATAGCAAGAAGGAGAGCAAAGAAATCAAAACCACATCACACACACGGCCAAACTGGTTTTGTTCACCACTTCACAAACACAGGCTCAGTTCTGCATCTCTAGAACACATATACTGGTTCATTTATAGTTCACTTTAGTGCACCACAGTTACACCATCAGCACCTGGTTGCTTGGAAAAGCCATCTAGGGGCTAAAGGAGGTGTTTTAGTAGCTAATCAAGGGAAAGAAGAAGATCTATAGAAGCAAGGAGGAGTTGGCCATCCACTAGAAAAGGAAAAAGGAGATGATCAAGTTCATCAAGAAGGAGAAGTAATCAGGACAGAAAAACAAGTTGGAATGGACCAAGATCTCCAACAGACCACCAACAATAGGTAGAAATTCTGAGCTAGATTATGGAGCATCTGTTTGTTTTAGCTTGCACCATCAAACTCAAGTAAAATAATGGATATTTTACAAATCCATCCAAATCCAACTAGCCTTCAACTAGAGCTGGTCTAGGAGGATTAGATGGAGAAATTTCTCTCAGGTTGCATAGAGATGCTATGCGAACTCATCACAGAGAAGGAAAGCCAACCAGAATAAATATCTTCTCTTATTAACCAATATGGTCTCAGCCTTAGGCATCATTGACCAAGATTCAATGAAGGGTTGTGTATCTAGATCATCCAAACTTGTGGATGTCATTTCTTTCACACCCTACTTAAAAAGCTAGCAGATCCAGGAGTGGAGACCAATATGATCCATCCTAAAGGAGGCATCAAAGTGGCATCTCTTTAGTGAATACACACCAGCACAAGAGCAAAGGACCATATAATCATTTTCCTAGCCAAAAGCATCTAGGAATCATATCAAATGAACTTCAAATCATTTTCCTAGTTTTTGTCTCTAGGAATCATTTTGTCAAGCATATACTCATTTGCTACAAGGAATGATAGTAAACCAGAGTAGCATGAGGCAATTATATGTTTTTCCACACAGCTGATCACCATAGGATTAGCCAGGCACAACCTTGTATAACTTGGATTATCAGCCAGCTAGTAGTAAGCTTTGGAAAAGGGTCATTACAATATCACATAAACCCTGTCATGATGATATCAACAAGAACATAAGCAAGATTTACTTGAAAAGCTTATCCATACAAGAAAAGAAACCATCTTCTTAAGACTATAACACTAAGAATCAATTCTTTAGTATGTTCATTATCCTTTCAATAATTCTAACTTAATAGGTACACAACTAAATCATCATAGTGAACTAATGGTTCAGTGGAGGGATTGGGTTCAACCGAATATAAGTAAACACTAACAGTAGTGAAGTTCAGACAAAAATTCCTTTGACAAGGAGTTCTATCAGCAACTCTAAATTGATTTAGTAGATCATTCTACATAAGCGATCACACAGGGTTATGCATGGACAAGGTAAATCATCTTTGATAAAAAACAGCAACATGGGTTAAACCCTAGCAAAGGAGGGCGAACCTTAGCTCATCACTGCAAGCACTCAAAGAGAGGGAACATAGAGGGAGAGAACACATAGAAGGAGGAGAGGCACTTAACTTTGGTCCTCGCTAGAAAATTGAAGAAGAAGAAGGGGCCAGAGTCGGGGAAGCACATGGCGGCATGAGGAGCTCCCCTGAGGGGCGCTACGACCTGCACTGAGCCGCAACCACGGCGGCCATAAGATAGGGCGACCCCACACCACCTCCAAGGCACCCGAGAAGTGTCGAATGAGAATCGGAGCATCAAATCACTAGCAAACTCCTAATCCTAGTCGCCAAGGGGGGGTAGCACCAGCCGCAGAGAGCACGAGCCACAAATCGAAGATGGTAGAGCATCGCAACGCCATCAGCAGCGTTACCCTGCTCAGCGGCGACAACCGGGGAGGCTGGAGCCATCGGTATCACAGCGCCGACGACATCGCTAGAGAGTACACGTGAGAGAGAGGAGCGAGGTGAGCTCGGGGTCGAGTGAGGACTGGTTGGGCCGACCCAACACTTGGGTTGGGGTTAAACCAACCCTATGGGCCGGATCGGGCCAGGCCAGGCCTAGGGTTTTAAAAATAAGACCATAGTAAAGTGTTTAATTACAAATATACCATTGAAATTAAAAGGTTGTAGAAAAAATAAAGAAAAATGTTAAAAATGCATATACTTATCAAAATGATCAGAAAATTAATCTCTACTTCATAAAAATACAAATCTACTTACTTAACTTAGATGAAATGCAAAATTAATGTTAACACTATTAAATCCTAAATGAAATTTCATAAATCATTTTTGTGTATTAAATCAATCTTCTATTTTATAAAAATACTAACATAATGTTTTACAAATAAAACATGAAACTAATATTTAAAGACATCGAATACCTTGTGGATTTTTATAAAAATAAGAATAACACCTACAATTAAATAAAATTCACTTTTGAGGTCTTGAATAAATAAATGTCTCTAGAAAATGCTAAAAATATTATTCTATATGTTTCTAAGATTTTAATAATTAATCTTTCAGCATTCTATAAATACCTATTTTGTAAAAAAAAACATTTCTTAAGTAAGAAATCATCACAACTCTATATATAAAACTCTTTTTAAATCATAAATCCAACCTAAACCAACAATCTTAGTAACATCATTCACTTATGATAAAAGTGAATGATGTTTATCTGTTAACTATCTCTTAAATATTTATGATTTCAAACTTTAATAGGTTATTAAAATCATTTAAACTTACTTTCCTTAAAAGATAAATTATATTCATAATAACAAGTTATATTTAAACTCATCACTCACTTAAACTAAAAGTGAATGATCTCATGCTCTTAAACATGCTTATTACAAAGCTTAAAAGTTATTAATACTTTAAAACATCACACCTTACATCTACTTATGTATTAACCATGGTCACATAGACCAAAAACACATTGGAAAGCAGCTTCCACATCGCATGTTGCACTAGTGTGACAGAAGTTGCATCATAGAAACCACTAGAGTGTGTGTGTTCATGTGGATCAATGTGATTTTGGAAAAGAACACATGTAATGACACTAGGGGATCAATGTGGTTGAGAAAAAGAACACATGGAATGACTCTAGGGACTCCCTGTCTTAAACCATGGTCACAGAGACAAAAAACACATAGGAAATCATCTTCCACATTGCATGTTGCACTATTGTGGCAAAAGTTGCATCGTAGAATCCAATACAGTGTGTGAGGTCATGAGGATCAACGTGGTTTTCGAAAATAACTCATGCAATGACACTATGGGATCAATGTGGTTTAGGAAAACAACACATGCAATAACTCTAGGGATTCCATGTGTCAAACCATTGTCATAGAGACCAAAAATACATTGGAAAGCAGCTTCCACATTGCATGTTGCACTAGTCTAGCAGAAGTTGCATCATAGAATCCACTAGAGTCTGTGTGGTTGTGTGGATAAATGTGGTTTTGGAAAAGAACACATGCAATGAGACTAGGGGATCAGTGCAGTTTAGGAAAAGAACACATGCAATGACTCTAGGGACTCCATGTGTTAAACCATGGTCACTGATACCTTCGATCCGGATTCACGGATGTAGTATAATAGCTTTTTCCCTAGAATACCTAGGTTTAATAGAACCTTGGAAAGCAATGCTAGAAGGAAATTTAAAATAACACGTCTTCCGAACTTTGTTTGTTTGTTTCACCTTAGTTTACCGGACCAATCTAGTTTACTTTATAATGGGTTGTACCAATGGATGGAGATTGGCCAGGGTTAAAGATCCAATTGTAGGTGCACACCATATGGGATAAAAGAATCTAATAAGCATAGTCATGTGTTATGTTTGAATCGAGATAATCTCTTTTGGGCAACACATTCTAATATACTAGAGCCCTCGTGATGCAGTGGGCATAGCAATAGTCTTTTAAACCAACCGTGGGAATAGCAATATGTTTGAAGCAACGGGGTACAAACGATTATTAAGTGTAAAACATAGATCAAAGATTTAAGTGTTGATGTTATTGTGATCCTGAATGGGTCGCTAAGCAAAGATCGTACTACCCTTTTTATTATTAGGGTTCCTATGAGATCGCCCCTAGCCAACTATCTCACCTCAAGCCTTTATCAATCTATGGGATCTTGGGTACCTACATGTCCACAAATCGAGACAAGAGATGTAACACCCCAATTTCAGCAACCCTGATTAGTTGTCCAGAAGGAAAAAATCAGGGGGAATAAAAACTTTTCGTGTTCATTGATGCAGTGTTTGCTTGTTGTTTGTTTGTACTTGTGCATGTGAGTCTTTACATTATGAAACTCCTTACCTCACCCTCAGTTGACAAAAGCTATTTAACAAAACTATCCTGGCTCATTTTGCATATTCTCAAATGTTCTGGCATTTCAAAACCTGAGCCAAGATGCTTGTATAACCAAAATTGATTTAATATCTTCCCTTAACAAAATTATGGAGAGCTACAACCTCCTTATGTTTTCAAGACAGAACCTTTAACTATCCCCACCGCTAGGATCTCCAAAACCTTTTATTAAGCCTTTGAATCCTACTCTTGGTAGAGGTACCAAGGACTCTCATCTTATTCAAAATCCAACCTCTTCAAAATGCCCCAACCTTACCTCAAGCTAGGCTTGATGGTAACCCCCAGTAGTGGATTTGCGTAGTTTATAAGATGAGTTGCCTTGATCTGCTATCTGATGAGTTGCCTTGACCTGCTATTTGACTTGAAAGTAGTATGAGCTACCCTAGGAGCTCATCCTCTAGGATCAAGAAACCTTAAAATCCCCAAAACAAGGTGGATCTGATCTCTAGTTACTAGGGGATCATCTAAAACCCTTGACTTGAAGTGATCCATTCTAGAAGCTCCCAAGTCAATGGGGACCAATATCAAGCATGGAGCCCTTCTACTTCATGAATGCCTTACTTTCTCAAACCCTGTGCATTTTTGGAAATGCACCTGAACCATCTTGTTAACCATCCTAAGTACTACCAAGGCACACTCTTTCCCTTGGTTAGATCATCCTCCAACCCACTTGTTCTTGATGGTTTTGCAGGCAAGAAAATAACTTTTCCTGCAAATCTAGTCATCATGCCTACTTAGACAGAAGCTCACACCATCATCCAATCATCTATGCACCAAATCTTTGCATGGTCGTGGTCTACTCATATAGGTCTATCAACATCTACTTCACTTGTTCCAATTGGATCCTTGTGCTACTTAGACCCACATGGTTTATAAGGCATCATGACTCTTCTGGTATGGCAGCCTTATTTTCAACAAAGTTTGCCATCACTTCCAGACCACCTCAAATGTAACCAATCCAAACACCTTCTTCCATGATCATATATATGACATGGTATAACTATCCATCTATCCCTTACATCAAGGTGATCTCTGAGCTCCAAGATCGAACAAGGTTTTTGTGGTATAAAAATAACATCACCCTAGATCCACAACTCCTTGTTCTCCATCTAATTCAAGTTGGATTCCCACTTTCCAAGGTTGCAAATGCTTGCTACACCTGGTCTACATCATCTACCTTGATCATAAAGATTTATCAAATATTATCCATAATTATTATGGCTCCAAATCTATTTAATTCCTTTAATAAGACAAAATCTCAAAACTCCTTCTATAAAGGAAAGTTTGGTTTTTGCCAAAACACTTCCCCAAATTTTGGCTCAACTGAGATCCATATATCATACTCTATCTTACCACCTCAAAAATAAATATTTTTGAGATTCTTTATTATTTATTTCTGCCCTTTTTTCTAAATGGCAGAAACAACAAAATAAATGTTTTAAATATTTCTATGCCCCAATAAATCTTGGGAAAATTCCCCTAAGTGTGTATTCACATTTGGGACCTTCTCAAATCAGAAACCAACCTGGTCCAATGTAATTATATCAAATGATCTTCTAGAAACTACTTCTGCCGTTTTTGAATAAATGGATCTAAGTGGACTTCTAACTCTCTGAAAAATCCCAAATAAATCCTAGAGATGCCTCCCAACCTTACCCATCTACCAGCATCTTTATCTCATTTGGTCAAGATTAAAAATCAAGAAATAAACCTTGATCATCACTTTTGGCAGATTTGAGCATTCATCCCTTCTTGTACCAAACCTACATCAAACATCATCAATCTTCCCCAACAAGCCTCCACCACCACACCCCCTCAGTCCTGGTCGTGTGCATTGTAGCCAAGTTACTGTAGCAACCCCTCTCCCTTGTCCCTAATACTTGGATCTAATTTGAGGGAGAGAGAGGGTTGTCTTTACCATTTGGAGACAATAGAGCTGCAGCAGACCAGCTACCCCTCTATGCCCGACCAAATCCCACTCTTACCCCTCCTCAACGCCCTTTAAGCCAATCACAGGCCAGCACGACCCTTCCCCATGTCCAAAGTGGGCATTTTCACCATGGATCTCTCCCCCTCTGTATAAAGGTCAGAGGCCAACCCTAGCACCCCTCCCTGGCTCATTTGCCCCCTCTCCTCCTCACTTACCTCCCCCAGCACCCTCTCTTCCTCCCTTGCCTTGTCCTGCCCGAGAAGAAGAGAGAGAGCTCTCGGCATCTCTCAGAAATTCGAGCAAGGCTCCCTCTCCCTTGCTCCCCCTCCTCTGCATGTCACTCTACAAAGATCCCCTCTTCCCCCTCTACCTAACCGTGTGCTTATTTTGGCCCAGGTCAGTCCCCTCGAGCTGCACCGACGAGCTCTGACGAGCTCTCCTCGGTCATCGTCGTGCGAGCCAGATCCCGGCAAGGAACACCTTCTTCCGCACATCCCTGAGGTCGTTGTCGTCCACAGCATCGCCCCGTCGCCTCCCCGACCTCTCCCGAGCCCCTGGTAAGCTCCCTCGACGAGCCCCACCGTCCCCTAGGGTTTCCGCCGCTAGCCTCTCCTTTCATCGTAGACGACGACTAGGAGTCGTTGATCGGCACTAGATCGAACGGCTCCAGCTCCCTGATACCTCTTCGCCGCCCGCATCCGCTGACCTCTGGGCCCCGCTTGACAGGTTCAAGCGCGGTCTCCTGCACGTTGCCTAGCCGGGTGGGCCGGCCCAGCTCCTCCGGCCTGCCTCTACATGGCCAGTACACCCCCAGATCCAGCCTAGTTACCTGTTTGCCCTTTTCTTTTTCTTTTAAATTCCAGATCCAGAAATGTACCAGTTAAATTAAATCCGTTTGAAAATGTTAACAAGATCGAAATGCTAGGATCTAAATTTCTGATAGTCCTCAGATGTTTTCTTAAACATGCAGAAGCAACACCTGGTCAAAATTAAATTCCATTATTTGCTGGAAATTAATCTGCAGAAAGGTGTACTTTCCACTAAATAAATTCCTCAGTGACCTACACATATCCAAAATGGATGAAATCAAGTTCTTTTGAAAGCATATTCATATACCTTCCATCTAGATTTTATCTCAGGTCAAGTTGAACTAAGGTTAACCTTTGGAAAAAAAACAGAGAATATTTGCCTTGGTTAAATTCTCAAGGTCAAACCAAATAAGGTATTGACCTATTTCCAAATCTCAGAGTTGTGTATTAACAGCATCTGCCAAACCCCAGCAGCTCAGATTTTATTGAGCTCTGGCTGAATTATAGTGAATTAAACTGTGCTCTATACCCCTTTTTCACTAGATAAATCACTCCAGTAGTTCTGTTTATCCAAAATGGATAATTCCAATTTCTACAGAAAGGTACTACCAATACCTACCATGTCAAATTAGAACCACCCTAAAACCGTCTGTAAAAGAAATCTGGTGAAAAAGACAAAAACCTTGCAGGACTGCCTTTGATGATTTACTAAGGACATTCTGGTAATTCTTTTGACAATATTCCACTTCTAGATGGTGCAGTATATCAAACACTATATAACCACCCAAGGAAATAATTTTTGGGACTCCAGTTTAATTATGGTGAATTATTTCCTCAAACTAGAGTTTATTCCACTATAAAAAGCATAACTAAATATAGGTAAGTGATAATCCAGTAAAACCACTTGTGTTGGTCTTGTTTTTTCAAAACCTATCTAAGGATACAATCGTTGCACATTGGTATCCTATAGAACTCAAGTCTCCACTCCAAGTTCTTGGTAAATAGCCTTGACAACTATCTTCCAAGGGAAAAACACCTCTATGGCAATCTAGTAATTCCATTAATACTACCCAACTTCTCCAAAACCTAGTAAGTTAAGTAGTATTCCTTAGGTTTGTTTGCTGTATGGTTTGATGCATGTATGCCTTGTATCGATTGTGGTATTGTCTTCTTGCATGTAGACTCGATGACGGCGATAGTGTGATTGTTTGACGATGAGAAGGAAGGGACTCCTTATTATTTTTATTTGTTGGGTATTCTTGGTTATCAAAGGAAGTCCAGGGACTTATTGCTGATCACAGGCAAGCCAACATTCCCCAATTCCGATACTTGTCCTACTCTTTTACTACCTGTTTTGTATCTCCTTTATAAATTGCATTATTCATCTGCATGTCTTGTTTTATAAATACTGCTATAGTGACTTGGCTCCTCCAAGTTATGACTTCGTGTCCCTCATGGCAACACCCTGATGTACCTGCCATTTACTCCCCTTTAGATCGAGGTTTTGATGATTAGCATCCTACCCCGTTGAGAAACCACGGATTTCTGTTGAATAAATGGTTTTGGGATTTACCCTACCACAGTTGTTTAAAAACTACTTTGTAAAACCCTTGGGAAGAGGCATCGTTCCAAGTGGTTGTTTTAACTAAAGAAGTGGTGTTGATGAGAAATGAGAAAATGCACAAGAGAAAGAGAAGGGATGTTCTACGCCTTTACCGGAACAATTTTCATGCGTGCAACCACATTACCCCAGGTGCTGGGGCTTAGCTTGTAGTTTGTCTTCTTTAGCCGAGCATGTAGCTTGCTTCGGCAAGAGTGAGAATGTCTTGGCAGGAGTGCCGATGCAACAATTGGGTCTCCCGCGAACGGTATGACTTAGGTGGTACGGAATGAAGTGGAGTCACCAAGTTAAGGTATACGCCAAGCTGCATATTGGGTATACGCGTGTACGGAAGGCAGGACTATGGTTGGGAGCCACATACTCGTTGTCAGGGAGAACAAACCCAAAAGGAAAAGCAACCTTTGCTAGGGTCGACAAGCGAAAGGTTAGGTTTGATTATCCAAACCCCCATCTACCGTGTGTAGTGGGTCGTGGTTTTATCCCGGTGGATGTATTGATTCTTGTGGGGAAAGTGCACAAACTCTGCAGAGTATAATCTATTCGAATAGCCGTGTCCGCGGTCAAGGACGGTTGGAAAGGTGAGGGCTAGGAGTACCCAAATGGTGGTTGTTTCGGAAAAATGGATGAAAGTATGGAGGTTCCGAGGGAACCTGCGTTTAAAGTTTTGTTTGACCAGAGGAGGTCAAAGAGATTTAAAAAGGGTTTTTACTACAAAACTGTTTCCAAAAAGGTTTTCAACAAGGATATGGGAATATCTTGACTTATAAAACAGAGGCATGTTTGAAAACTCTTTTTCAACAAAGATATGGAGATGCCATAACTACAAGAGATAGTCTAGGCTTTGCAAAAACAACCCTAGATAGAGCTATCTCGCCACAGTCAGAATTGCATTCCTTAATTCACTTATATTGGTGGTTTGCGAGTACATTCAAAAGTACTCATGGCATTGTCCATGGCTATTTACTTGGCCAGGCTTTTAGAGGTTTGACATCGGAAGATCAAGGTGACGTCCAGCGAGCTAGGCCGTCTTCCCAGTCAGTCGCCTGTAGGTTGAGGCACAATTGGGCTCTGTGCATGATGATGTTCCGCTGCTAAAGATGCTATAGCCATAATGGCATTTATGTAAGTCTTGTAAATTCGTTATGTTTCGGATGTTGTAATCATACTTGTCGGTTATGTTCCACGGCTCACTGATCATGGGAACGTGGGTATATACATAACAGGGATTTCTCGGATGGTTAATCCGGGGAGCCCACAAGAGACAAAGAAACAGAAGATAAAAAGCTCAATTGCAAACAAAATACAATACTCCCATGATCATAAAAAATAGATAGAAGATATAAATACTTAGATTGAAGTCAAATATTCTTACAATCATCGTGAAATCACAAGGAGATCTAAAGTACAAAGTAATGTCTATGGCTAGTGGATGGGATGGATGGTGGAAGTCATGAAAAATTGTGTGGATCGCCTTTGGTATTGTTGTGATGTAATCTAAGAATGGAAGCCCTCTGGCCGACGGCTAGAGCCTCAAAATATATAGGCGTCTTCATGAAAGTCATAGGGTTTGATGAGACGAAGCAAACACCACCTGGTATGGGTGGATAGTACGGGAGGGCCCTACCCATACCAGTGGGCGTTAGTATGACTCCTGATTTTGCATCAAAAACTGTGATTTCCTACACAACAAAATTCAAAGAGGGGTTTTGCATATCTTTGTAATTATTAGTCATTAGTGGCAAGGATTGAGAGTTTATTGACCAAAAACAATGTTTAAACTCGGTGGAAGATGGCTAATTTTGGAGCCATCAACTTCCCCAAAGCTCAAACCTTGATCGCCCTCGAGCAAAAAGAACCAAAAGAACTATAAGGAATTCAACGTTTAAACTTGACACAACGAGAATAAGAATTCACTTAAGATTGGTAGTCATATGTGCTCAGCACTTCATTCATTTGTGAGGCTTATCAAAATTAGAGAGATGAAAAGAATACTATACAAGCTTTGGTAAGTCAAGGCATTCAAAGTAAAGTTTAATATAAGTATAAGTAACTAGAAGTGTAGCGATCAATCCAATTCTTCTAATTAACTCTCAGCCTGCCAAGGAACACTAGGATGTTTAAATATCATAATTGAGTAAGAGATTTTTATGGCCTAAGTAGTATAACAATGAATTGTCTTATTTACACCCACATCAATAAATCAAGTCTATCAAAAACACTTCTAATCTAATCATTGTTTTCAAGAAAAACTCGTAAAGTAGTAAGGAGACCATGCCAAGGACTTGTTATGTGGATCCTCATAGATATCTTTTTTATTATTTCGAGGATCGCTGAATGTTTCTTTTCAAGTGTTTGCACATCCTTTGATAGTACGAATACTTTTTCCCATATATTGACATGTATGCTACTCATGTCATCAACTCATAGCTGAAATCCAGGGTTAGACCATAGATCATTGAAATGCTAGCAGAGTTGTTGGTATCCCAAATGTGTGCATTTGAGACATAGAACAAAATTGTCTCACTTCTTTTTTTGAGCTAGTACCACAGGTTGATCCACAAGGTTAGCTTTGGCATGCATCACAATTACCACTAGACTTTATTTCAATAAAACAACTCCTTTCACGAGTGTCGTCAAGACTATCAAAATATCTATGTGGTTAAGTATATTCAAGGGTATACTCTCAAGACAATCATTCATCAAATAAGTCATAAATTTCATAATTTCTCTTATTGTACTTGTTTGGCAATATTATTTCCAAGGCAAGACACGGTTAACTAAAATAACTAGAGCAAGAGCTTCAACTACTAATCATCATACTAATAAAAAACATTACTCTAACCATATTAAATTACTTCTCACTAGCATGGCATCTTAGAAAATCAACCAACTAAGATAAACAACTCAAACTTGACAAGTGGGAGACATAGGACACACCTCTCATATGTGACTTCATGATCCTCTTCCTTATAGGGATGTGTTCCTGCAAAACTCAAACATGATTACACTCATAATGATATTAAAGCAAAGAGGCAAAGTGCGAATCCACATTTACAAAAAAGGAAGAACGGAAAAATATTTTTGTATTTTCGAGGATAGGGATTAAAAGAATAGAAAAGAACTTGCGACCAAGCAAGGGTTTTAAGAAATAAATAAAAAAATGAAAAACAAAAGCAAGCTAAAAATGAAAGAAAACTAAAAAGCAAAGGAAAAAAGCAAAGTGTTGGAACAAGCCAACATGAGTGTTTCAAAGCTCTCAAGGAGCTAGAGTACAACCTCGCTATTACACAAATAAATTTCCTGTGGGAACACATCCCCAAGATCAGACTTTTGCAAGCCCTTTTGTTGCTCATTATGGTGGTGGTGGATAGTCTCCCACGTTCCATTGGCTGCTCCAATCATGGAACTGGGTGGCGAGGCTTGCAGTAGCATCTCGAAGGTTAATGGAGAGGGTTGTTCACGTTTTGAATATTACCTTTGAGGGCATATATGTCTTCAAAGGTGGTGTTGTATTCTGGTGGTTTCTCGTCTTGTTCGGGTCCTCCCTGTTCTACTTCTTCAACTTCTCCTCCTCCCATAGGTAGTTTTTGTTGCGGTAGATTAGCCTCAGCCTATGCGTCAAAATGCAAACGTCCATCCTCGATAGAGAATAAACCATTAGGAAAAGGAGCTGGGATCAAGTGATCCGCTCCAGGTATATCGAAGAAGTATCTACCATGAGTTTTAGAGTAGAGAGACCGAGATGGTGACTTCCTATCAACGGTTGGATGTTACCTAGGTTGATGCAAAGTGCGCGTGCAAGAATGGTTACAACTCCTCATCCGCATATGGGTCCTTGAGATTGAAGAGCCTAATGCTTAAGGTAAAACACGAGAAGAGCGCCCAAATTTGGCGTTAAGTAACAATTAGTAATAGAAGATTTTGCGAGGATCAACATGTCCTCCTCATTAACTCTAGTAAACTCGCCACGTGCCTACAAAGTGTTAGCAATCACATAGAATAAATATCATATAGCAGGGTGATCAATTTGGTTCCCCTTAGCCGTGTTTCCATGAATCTTCATTAAATTAAAGTATTGTATAGGGAGAGGATTTAAAACAAAAGTAGTTGTGCTTGCATCAATGATGTTGTTGGCAAACCCAAAGCATTAAGCCCATTTGTAGAGTGTGAGGGTGTACTCACAGTTCATAAGGCAGAATTTTGATACGATGAACTCCGGGCCTTTGTTCCTCGGTACAATCGTAAGGATCCACTATGTGTGTCAAGGTGCTCAAGAACTCAAGCGTCAAGCGGCGATACGTGGAAACATCCTGAAACACAAAATCATACAAACCAACATTGTTGCAAAGGAAATCAAAATCAGCATGAATGCCAAGTTGGTTCAAGATATAAGGACACGCCCACTTGGTGGACTTGATTTCTCGGAGCTTGAGACGATTGAAACGGTTCAGTTGAAACTCCTCGATGAACTTGATACCAAGTTACTCGGGGGTCAACGTATCAACGGGTGGTGCAGAGGATTCCGTAGCCATCTCATGAGTATGGCTCCTCGTGTTCATCTCAAAATAAAAATAAGATAAAGTAAGTAAAATTGCTAATAAAAAATTTGGTCCAATAAAACAAAGAATAAGTGATTCTCGACTAACTACAAAATAAAATCCTCTAAAACAATACTAAGCATGTTCAATATCAAGATTGAATCAAGACAAGACCTAGGTCTAGAATGACAATGATGAAAGATTGAGTGCAGCTTTTGTGCAAATAAGTTGAGGATTGGAGGAGAATCATCCCTTAGATCGAATGAGTGCGAGGAATCAAAGAAAGATTAAGTAAATTTGAAGATCCAATGGAGGTGGTTTTGAGTTTGAAGGAAGAAGAAACAAAAATATTTGTTTTGGGGGATTTTAGGTTACCTCCTCGAGCTAAATATGGTGGCCGCATACGTGGTACAGCTGGGCGGTATGGCCGGAGCCCGCCCGTACTGGGTGAAATACCTTGGGGGTGACGGCTGCTTCCAGGCGGTGCACTTGGTACGGGCGCGTGGTACGGTCACGCGCGCTTGTACTGCTGGTCGTTATTGGCTCTAAGTCTTTGCTTGAAATCTGATGTTTGCTCAACGGTATGGTATAGGCGTGCGGTACAGGCGCATCTGGCCGTACCAGTGGTTGTTAAGAGCATTGATCCATGAGGCAAAAATCAGAATTTCTATCTTCCTTCTGCTCGATGTGGTACTAGCGCACGGTAGGTCACTTCCGGCCGTACTAGTGGTTGTTAAGAGCATTGTGAGCTACAAAACTTAAAATTTTGATTAGAACTTTGTGTGCCTTTGCACATCTTATTAAAGGACAAAATACTAACAAATATACTATATAAAGAACCAGCAATACTTCTTAGGCCATGTGTTAGTAAAATAAAATATAGAGGGTTGCCTTATTTCCTCTCCTCTCCCCAAAGGTCTTCTTGAACACTCTTTATTAAAAACAGAAACAAAACTAAACAAAACTAACACATAATTTTTTTATACACATGGGTTGCCTCCCATGAAGTGCTTCTAGTTAAGGTCAATTAGCTTGACCATGATGGCAATCATTCAGGTTTAAGAAGTGGAATACTCACTCCAAAATAGTTGGCTTTTAAAGTAATTATACCATCATCATTAGGCTTGTCCTTCTTTTTCCTAGGGAAGTGGACTTTAAAAGGATCTCTAGATGGTAGTCCTATTCTTACATTCCCCTCTTGTATATTAATCAAAGCTTTAATAGTTCTAAGGAATGGCCTACCTAGAATTATAGGTGCTATGGGATCTTCAGGCATGTCCACAATAACGAGATCAATAAGAGAGGGACTAACTTTAATTTCAACAACTATATTTTCTTTAATCCCAACAGCTTGTTTATAAGTTGAATCAGCTAGATAGAGTCTCAATTTAGTAGTACCAAATGGCCCCAAGTTTAATTTTTTGAATAATCTTTTGGAAATTGTTGAGACGCTCGCACCAAGATCACAAAGTGCGGATATATCATTGACTCCCAACTTAATTCTAATAGTGGGCTCAAATATATTATCTAGCTTAGTTGGAAGTTCATCAGCTAGTCTTTTATACTCCATCTCTAACTCACGAACTTTAGATGCTACTTTTTGTATAAATTGTTGGTACATAGCATCATTACCTTGTTCTATACATGGATTCTCCATGGTGATCATCTTTAGTAGATCTTCCATGATATATTCCGGTGTTGGCGCGTTGCTATAGTCCAGCTCTTTAGGTTTCTCTTCATTCATTATGACCCTTATCATCTTGAGGTCTTCTACCAGATTTTGCTTGGGTTTTCTAGCAAACTTTGCTAGTATGAGAGCTTGGCTCTCAGCTACCTTACCCAGCTGAGCCTCCAGGGACTTTGTCCTTTCCTGTAGAGCCTACACATCATTTCTAATTACAACGGCCTGGTTAGTTAATTTTCCTATACTAATTTCATGGTTCTCCATGATTTTATTAAGCATATTATTTTTCTCGATTTGAGCTTGTATAAATGTTCAATTTTCTGAAGCGATAGATTTCCATGATTTTCTCCATTAGTTTTATCATAATTATTAGAAGGAGCTCCTACAGGATTAGAATGATATTTTTTTAACATCAGAAGCATAATTATTCTTCCATGCAGGATTAAAAGGAGTGCGAGCTATAAAATTAACATCATTAGCGATAACATTAACTTGGGTATCTTCTTTACCCTTTACTATATTAAGAAGCTCGTCTACCTTAGATGTAAGCTCTTCATTATTTACCTCGGTATTCGAACTTACTCTCTTCGAGGTTCTTTCCACATGCCATTGGGCATGGTTTTTTTTCATATCATCAAGTAACTTCTGTGCAACACTCACTTACTTTACCATGATCGTTCCTCCTGCTGCAGTATCTAGCATAGACTTACACATTGGGTTAAGAACATTATAAAACAAATGTAATATAAGCCACTCTCCCATCCCATGACTAGGATAGTTCATTACGGCTTCTTTCATCCTTTCCCCCGCAATCGCTAGTGGCTCATAGTCTTCTTGTCTAAATCTTGTAATGTTGGTTGTTAGCTTTATAGTCTTAGCTAAGGGAAAAATATAGTCATAAACAAGTTAGTACATTCCTCCCAAGATTTAATAGTGCCCTTTTGTAGAGCTAGCAACCAATCCTTAGTCTTTCCTATAAGAGAGAAAGGAAACAATCTTGATTTAACATCATTTGGATCTACATCCTTAATACGCATCATGTCGCAAATTCCAATGAAAGTGTTTAAGTGCAAACCCGAATGTTCAGTGGATGAGCCCCCAAATTGGTTTTGTTAAACCAAACTTAAAAGGTTAGGCTTTATTTCATATGTTTCCGCATCTACTACGGGCTGAGTGATGGGTGCATGAATAAAATCATTAGTGGGAGTAGCATACTCCCCTAATCTCTTTTGAGCCATGGCTCTTATATTTTTGTTATTTTTAAGTAATGAAAACAAATAACAAGTAACTAATTTTTTGGGTTTTCAAATAGATGTCAAGAAAGTAAACTAATAACAAGAATTAAACTACAAACTAATAATAAAACTAAAAACAAGGTATAGTGACCTCACCAGGATAGTGAAATTGCTTCCCCGACAACAGCGCCAGAAAAAGGGTTGATACCTTCGATCCAGATTCACGGATGTAGTATAATAGCTTTTTCCCTAGAAGACCTAGGTTTAATCGAACATCGGAAAGCGATGCTAAAAGGAAATAAAAGGGACACGTATACTAGACTTTGTTTGTTCTTTTACCTTAGTTTACTTGACCAATCTAGTTTACTTTATAATGGGTTGAATCAATGGATGGAGATAGGCCAGGGTTGAAGATCCACCTGCAGCTGCACATCATATGGGATAAAAGATAATAATAAGCATAGTCATGTGTTATATTTGAATGTAGATAATCTCTTGTGGGCAACACATCCTAATACACTAGAGCTCCCGTGATGCAGCAGGCATAGCAATAGTCTTTTAATCCAACCGAGTGCACATCGAACCCACGGGCTACAAACAATTATTAAGTGTAAAACACAGATCAAAGCTTTAAGTGGTGATGTTGTTGTGATCCCGAATGGGTCGCTAAGTGAAAATCGTACTACCCTTTTTGTCACTTGGGTTCCTATGAGATTGCCACTAGCCAAGTATCTGACCTCAAGCCTGTATCAATCTATGGGATCTTGGCTACCTCCAAGTCCACAGATTGAGACAAGAGACAAAGAAACAAAAGATACAAATGTCAGTTGCAAACAGAATACAATACTCCCATGAAGTAGATGCACATAATCGCTGCGAGGTTTCTCCCCAACCCGCAGCCCGTGAGGACAACTTACTCATAAGAAATAGATCGGAGATAGAAATTATCATAGAAATACTTAGATTGAAATCAAATATTCTTACAACGGTTGACAAATCACAAGGAGATCTAAAGTACAAAGTAATGGCTATGGCTAGTGGATGGGATGCATGGTGGAAGTGATGAACAATGGATGAACAATGGTTTGGATCTCCTTTGGTGTTGTTGTGATGTAATCTAAGAATGGCTGCTCTCTGGCCAGTGGATGGAGCCTCAAAATATATTTGACGAGACAAAGCTAACGCCACCTGGTATGGGGGTTGTTCGTTTGCGGTACCAAAGTTCGCAGGCCAGCGCATGGCGGTACCTAAGTTGCCTAAAATTGCCGCATTTTGAAATGTTGGGCCGCCAACTACTGAGAGGGGCCATTTCGAGGAAAACTCATCTCACCTCATGTTGGTCATCTGTCCGTGATGCGAGCACCAACGCGGCAACCTCTTAGGCAAATCGGGTAACTAAGTGGATTGGATGCGTTGACCAATTTCACAAATCCATTCTCACCTTTCCCCTAGCATCGGTGGCATCGGAACCCACCCTCCAGGAAGGACGATCCCTTCAGACATTTGACTTCCGGCGCCAAGTTGCTGTGCCCAGTCGCTAATCCCGAGCTCCAGTGGCGCATGTCGTAGCCGCCGTTGCGAGGCTCTAGCCAGCCTCCGCCACTGACGAGCCGAGCAGCTCAGAGGATGGCATATCCTACTACCAAGGAAGAAGAAGTTCTGGCTACAAGCGGATGGCATATCGCACTAATTATAACTGCTAGCTTGCTACCGAACCTCAAATTGTTTGTTAGCCCAATGCTGACAAACATATTTTTTCCATAGTTTTCTGTGAAGTGGGATCTCCACAGACCACCCTTACCTGGTTACGGTAGTCCTCTTCAGGTACGACTCTAAGGGCAAGTGGCATGGACACCATTGTATCACGATGGAAGAAGCGCCTGCGCAGATCTGCACTATATCTGGTATGGTTGCTGCTCTGCGTAATCATGATGAATTATGGCCGAAGCGGACTGCAAAGTTCAGCTTCATGGATGAACATGGCATCATGGTTCCTCTAACGTGTGAAAGTCAGCTAATTGGGTTGATGAAAAGGTATGCTTTGGCTTGCATGTTTGAGCTAAATTGTGATGCACTATATGTGGAAGTTGCTGCAACTAGGAGTCACCCTACTATTCTTGGACAGGGTGGTTGCTCGAACTCAATTAGCTCCTGGTAAGCAAAGGTCTCTTGGGGTTCGCATGCTTGTGCTGAATTGTAATTTTTGTCTTATTTGCTCTATAGATATTGGGCAGTTATGCAACAATCTTGTTTCTTTGACAGGAAGCGCCGCAAGGTTAGAAACATGACTGCTGGGTCAGTCATTTTGCTGGACGAAGAAATTAAGAACAAGTGGAAAGATGATGTTGGACACGATTCTGGTGCCCATTGTCCCGGCGATGCAGAGTATGTGAAGCTAAGAAAATTGGCACCGAGGAAGAGGGAGAAGGCAGGAAATGAAGAAGCCAGTGGACGTGAGGGCTTGGCACCCAGGCTGCGGAAGAAGGCTACTGGCAATGAAGATGTATAGTAATGTGTTGAACTTGAACCTATATATGTAATTCTGTTAAATTCTGGAGCTCTGTGTGTGGCACATTGCTGGGCGAAACAATGTACCCACATTCTCTGGGTAAAATGTACCACGACTTAGGGTTTGGAAATGCCCGAGTCAGTGATTGAATCCGAAATTGTGATTGTGCCACTGCTATCTGAAAACACGCAGCACCAGTTCCACGATTGCTGAGGGGCAGGAGGTCTCCAAATACGACGGAATGTAAGTGGCACAGAAATAAATTATTTAAGCCGCCACACTCCATGAAGCAGCAACTTATTTCAGATGCTGCACAACGACATGGCAACATAAACAGTAATGGCAACCGATAATGCCTAGACGCTTGAGCCCGTCTATCTGACCGCCTCCCTGCTCCTGCATCCCCTGCGTCTGGCGAAGCTCCTGGATCACCATTAACCAGGTGTACGTGCTTCCACTTTATAAATTGTGGCTGTGCCATTTGCATGCGGCACGATCCACGTAGATTACGTTTAAACAAACCACCAATTTCAGAATACCACCATGATCAGACAAAAGGAAGTGATGCAGGGTTAAGACAGACTAACGGGAGAGCATTTTTTTCCTCCCAGGACTCTGGGACCACTAGTTCAAACCGCTAGGTCAACAAGTACTACTATTACTAAAAAGGCACGGATCTCAAGCTAAATAGAACTAGTTATCACAGATCTCCTTGACCTTCCTAATATTAGCTAGATGTGCATCTTCCTACGAGAGCAAGGATCGAGTCGTCTGCTCCTTCCTTTTAGCATCTTCCTTGCACAGCTTCAATTGTTTGTCTGTATTTTTCCTCATGCACTTGTCAATACTCGTAGTTGTGAACTGCAGGAGTTTGGCCTAGTAAAGATCAATCCTTGCTTGAGTCAGTTCTTGCTGTGCTTTAGCCTTCAGGGCCAACACCACGTCCCTCTCCTTCTCGACTTTGCTAACCTTGTCTTGCACCCTCCTGAGATCTCGGTTAAGCTTGGTCATGTCAACTGGGTCCCATAGCTTCATCTCAACACTGTCAAGTAGTGAGCTGACTATGGATTCTGTCAACTCAACAGTCATATCCCATAGTTTGTCCAGCCTTTTCTGCATCGATTTGGGCCACTCTGGGTCTACCATTTGACAACACCGCAACTTCCGCCTTGCATCACTGCACGATGTCCTTGACACCGTAGAAAGCTCTTGCCTGCGTTTCGTCCTTTGAATGCTACAAATTTAGCGGGCACATGTCCATGTTTACATAGCATAGGACTATCTTCATCCTTTAAACCATGATAGTTGGAGTCATACATCGTCTGGTTGGCCTAACACATCATACGTGCATGACTAAACAGAGTAGATCTAGCTCAAAAAATAGATAACTGGCCATAGATCATAGAGATAGAGATGAGACGACTCACATCGAAATCACTGTCCTTGTCGTCACGACGCGTTTCCTCGCCGTCTCCCCTTGAACCCATGGGGAGAGGGGAGGGGTGGCTGCCGGAGAGGGGATTGGGATGGAGGCGCCGTCGGCTTGCGTCTATGCCAGGATGGGAGTGAAGTGGGGAAAGTGACTTCGAGGGGAAGGAAGAGAAGTACGGGGAGGAAGAGAAGTAATGGGGACGTGACACTGGGATATGGCCCACTCAACTTGTGAGTCGTGACACTCGAAACAGGGGAGCGCCTGGTGTTGCCAGTTTATCCAGAGCAAGCGTGGCCAAGCATGCCGCAGTACAGCCTACTCGCGGATCGCTCTCACGAAGACCATCCCAATCGTCCAAGCGCACCGATCAAATGGTATGTAACAATCGTCAAGCAGAACAACTATGTTAGGGCGTGCCTTCTATAATACTTGGTCTAACGGCCACTCATTGGGGGGCTAAGGTTAGGGCTCTCCTAAGGTTGAGAGGAACAAACATTCAGTGACACTGGGTGTGGTTCATGAAAAGAATAGACATGCAATGAAACTGGTGGATCCATATGTGGTTTGTGAAAAGAACAGACATGCAATCACACTGCGTGGATCCATGTGTGGTTCATGAAAAGAAAACACATGCAATGACACTGGTGCATCCATGTGTGGTTTGTGAGAACACACATCCAATGACACTGGGTGTGGTTCATGAAAATAACACACATCCAATGGCACTGGGTGTGGTTCATGAAAAGAACACACATCCAATGACACTATGGTTCATGAAAAGAACATACATGCAATGACACTGGTGGATCCATATGTGTTTTTTGGAAAGAACAGACATGGAATGACTCTAGTTGTGGTTCATGAAGAGAATAGACATTCAATGACACTGGTGGATCCATGTGTGGTTCATGAGAAGAACACACATCCAATGACACTGGTGGATCCTTATGTGGTTTGTGAGAACAACATACATGCAATGACACTGGCTGTGGTTCATGAGAAGAACACACATGTAATGACACTGGTGGATCCATGTGTGGTTTGTGAGAAGAACACACATGCAATGACTCTAGCTGTGGTTCATGAAAAGAACACACATGCAATGACACTAGTGTATCCATATGTGGTTCATGAGAAGAACACACATGCAATGACATTGGGTGTGGTTCATGAGAAGAACACACATGCAATGACACTCGTGGATCCTTATGTGGTTTGTGATAAGAACTGACATGCAATGACTCTAGCTGTGGTTCATGAAAAGAACAGACATGCAATGACAATGGTGGATCCATATGTGGTTTGTGAGAAGAATTGACATGCAATGACTCTAGCTGTGGTTCATGAAAAGAACACACATCCAATGACACTGGTGGATCCATATGTGGTTTGTGCAAGGAACAAACATGCAATGACTCTAGTTGTGGTTCATGAAAAGAACAGACATGCAATAACACTGGTGGATCTATGTGTGGTTCATGAGAAGAACATGCACCCAATGACACTGGTGGATCCTTATGTGGTTCATGAAAAGAACAGACATGTAATGACACTAGTAGATCCTTATGTGGTTTGTTTAGAAGAACACACATGCAATGACTCTAGTTGTGGTTCATGAAAAGAACACACATGCAATGACACTGGTGGATACTTATGTGGTTTGTTTAGAATAACACACATGCAATGACTCTAGCTATGGTTCATGAAAAGAACACACATGCAATGACACTGGTGTATCCATGTGTGGTTCATGGGAGGAACACTCATCCAATGACACTGGGTGTGGTTCATGAGAAGAACACACATCCAATGACACTGGTGGATCTTGGAGATATGCCCTAGAGGCAATAATTAATATAGTTATTATTATGTCTTTGTGTTTATGATAAATGTTTACATTCATGCTATAATAGTATTAACAAGGAAACATTAATACTTGTGTGATTTGTAAACCTTATTTGAAGTCCCTAGTAAAGCCTCTGTATAATACTAGCTTGTTGGTTAATAGATGATTGTGGTTTCCCTATCATGAACATTGATATGTTATTAACAACAATATCATATCGTTAGGAGAATGATATGGTGGACATACTCCTATAGATAAGCATAGCATAAAGATCAAGTCATTTTAATAGTTCAATTGCTATATGCTTTCTGATACATAGTTATCTGATTCCTTCAACCATGAGATCATGCATATCACCTTTGCCGGATGGATGCTTTGATGACATCAAACACCACACCGTAACTGGGTGGCTATAAAGGTGTCATTGAGTGTTCAGAAAGTATTGGTTGAAACACATGGATCAAGAGTGGGATTTGTCCATCCATATGACGGATAGATATACTCTGGGCCCTCTCGGTGAAATGTCATCCAATTAGCTTGCAAGCATGTGACTGGCTCACAAGGGATCACATATCACGGGAACGAGAAAAGAGTACTTATGAGTAACGAGGTTGAACTAGGTATGCAGAGATACCGACGATCATAACCTCGGATAAGTAAACTATCGTGAGACAAAGGGAAATTGATATCGTATGTAAGTGGTTCATTCGATCGCAAAGTAATCATAGAAATATGTGGGAGCCATATGAATTTCCAGATTCCTCTATTGGTTATTGATCGGAGAAGTGTCTCGATCATGTCCGCATAATTCACGAACTGTAGGGAGACACACTTAAGGATTCAACGTTGTTTGAGTAGTTATGGAATGATGAGAAAGAGTCTGAATGTTGTTCGGAGTCTCGAATGGGATTCGGGATATCACGAGGAGATCCGGAATGGTCCGGAGAATAAGATTCATATAAGGAAAGTCCCGTTTCGGAATTGGGGAATGGTTCCGGTGTTTTCATCGGGAACATTCTAGAAGGTTCCGGAATGTCCGGCACTCCGGGAAGGGGAAGGGTACATGAATGTGTCATTGTAAGTTGGAATGATTGCATCATGTACTAGGTGTCTTTGCTGTCCAAAATAAAGGGTTTATTTAAATCCTAAATTGAAAAGTCAAACGGCTAGTTTGAAAGTCAAACGGCAAGTTTTGGAAAGAGGAGGAGGAGTGGGAAACCAAGTTGGGGAGGGATTCCCTCCTCCAACCGCCGGCCCACCTCCAAGCCGAGTTGGGGAGGGACTCCCCTCCCCTTGGCCGCGCCTCCCACCTATAAAGGGAGGGGCAGGGGTGCCCCTCCTAGTACACAAGTCCCTCTCCTCTAAACCTAAACCCTAGCCACAGCCTAGGGATTTCTCCCAAGCCGTCAAGTTAGAGCTTCTAATTGCCCTAGCCTCCGGTTTAGAGCTTTCTAATTGGTGTGTCTAATCCCTAGATCACCAAAGCTCTCTCATACTCCACCATACTCGCTCCGACTTAAGGCGAAGCCCTGCGAGATCTCTCCTCTACTTCCGGTACCACGCCATTGTGCTGCCGGAATCGCGAGGAGAGTGCTACAACCTCCGCTGCCTGCTGGAACAAGGGAGAGGAAGGTCTTCGTCGAGTACCGAACGTGTGACCGACTGCGGGAGTGCTGCCGGAATGCGGCGCCGGAAGGATCGTCTACGCGATCTTGAGATCGGAAAGAGTACGACTACATCACCCACGAGAATCTGCTCTCGTTAAACACTTTGGAATCTTCGAGGGTGAGTTATTCCATCGACTCGTTGCTACAATCTAGTAGATAGATCTTGGCTTGTTTGTTTGTATGCGGTAGAAATTTTTTGTTTTCCATGCTATGAAACCCTATAGTGGTATCAGAGCCATGTCTATATGTAGATCTGTTGCACGAGTAGAACACAATGGTCATTGTGGGCATTTATGCTTTTATTGTCGATTGCTTCTTGTGTACTTTGCATCTTGCGGGATGTTGGGATGAAGCGGCCCGGGCTAACCTTACATGACATCGTTCATGAGACTTGCTCCACGCTTGACATGCAACTCGTATTGCATAAGTGGCTTTGCGGGTGCCTGTTTCTCCCAGCATAGTGGAGATCCAATTTACAACGGGTGATTAACAATACTAGTATCAATGTTGTGGTTCTTGTTCGTAAGTTAGAACGACACTTATTGAAAGCCCCAAACCACGTAAAATATGCAAAGAAAGTAGAGGCGTCTAACTTTGTTTTGCAGGGGTGTGCAGTGATGTGATATGGCCATGATTGTGATTATATTTGATGTATGCAATGTTCCTTATTGTAAGTTGGCAACCGGCAGGAGCCATATGGTTGTCTTTAATTTATGTTAAGACCCGCGTGTCTATTCAAAGTAGTTGTAATAGTTGAAGCCGGTGGACGACAACCATGGAGAAGCGTAATTGACCTTGATGCAATGCCGGTGATGATGGAGATCATGTTCATGCTTGAAGATGGAGATCGGAAGCACAAAGAAGAAAGGCCATATCATATCACATATTATGAATTGCATGTGATGTTAATCCTTTATGCATCTTGTATTGCTTAGTAGACGACGGTAGCATTATAAGATGATCCCTCATGCACATAAATTTCAAGTTCTAAAGTGTTCACCCTTAGTATGCACCGTTGCTAAAGCTTGTTGTTTCGAAGCACCACGTGATGATCGGGTGTGTTAGATTCCGCGAGTGAATACAACGTAAGCAAGCCAGATTTGCTTATGCGGTAGATAAGGTTTGATCTTGACGAGCCTAGCATGTACAGACATGGTCTCAGGAACACGAATCACCGAAAGGTAAAACATGAATCATATAGTAGATATGATGAACATATCGATTGTTCGCCATTGAAACTATATCAACTCTCGTGATGATCGGTTTTGATATGGTGGATTTGGTTCGTGTGATCACTAAAACAATGTGAGGGATGTTGTTTTGAGTGGGAGTTCACCTAGATTAAACTTTATTATTAATTTGAACTCAATTTGTCATAAACTTAGTCTAAACTATTGCAAATATGTTATAGATCAATGGCAGCCCCTACCATCAATTTTAATGCGTTCCTAGAGAAAGAAAAGTTGAAAAACAATGGAAGCAACTTCGTGGATTGGTTCCGCAATTTGAGGATTGTCCTCACAGCTGGTAATTTGACCTATGTGCTGGATGCACCGCTGGGTGACCCACCTGCAGCTGATGCTACCGATGAAGTAAAGAATGTTTACCTTGCTCGGAAGAATCAGTACTCCATAGTTCAGTGTGCTATCTTGTATGGTTTAGAATCGGAGCTTCAGAAAAGGTTTGAGAATTCAGACCCACATGATATTGTCCGTGATCTCAAATTGATCTTTGAGACTCACGCGGCAATTGAGAGTTATGAGGCTTCTGAAAAGTTCTTTAACTGCAAGATGGAAGAGGGCAGCTCCGTCAGTGAGCATGTGCTTAAGATGTCTGGGCACGCAAACAAACTTCAAAGCTTGGGTATAGTGATTCCTAATGCTTTGGGGATTTACCGTGTCCTCCAATCACTACCACCAAGTTACAAGAACTTTGTGATGAACTACAACATACAGAACATGAACAAGCAGTTGCCAGAACTGTTTGCTATGTTAAAGTCTGCAGAAGTGGAGATCAAGAAAGAGCACCAAGTGTTGTTGGTCAATAAGACCACCAAATTCAAGAAAGGCAAGTCTAAGCAGAAGGGACACTTCAAGAAGGGTGGCAAGAAAGTTGCCACACCGACGAAGAAGACCAAGGCTAGACCCAAGCCTGATACTGAGTGCTTTTACTGCAAAGGAGAAGGTCACTGGAAGCGGAATTGCCCAAAGTACTTGGCGAATTTGAAGAACGGCAACATCAAGAAGAAAGGTATATGTGATATACATGTTATTGATGTGTATCTCACTAGTATTCGTAGTAGTGCCTGGGTATTTGGTACTGGTTCGGTTGCTCATATTTGTAACTCGAAACAGGAGCTACAGAATAAACGGAAGCTAGTGAAGAACGAGGTGACGATGCGCGTAGGAAACGGATCAAAGGTTGATGTGATCGCGGTCGGCACGCTACCCCTTAATCTACCATCGGGATTAGTTTTATACTTAAATAATTGTTATTTGGTGCCTGCGTTGAGCATGAACATTATATCGGGATCTTGTTTATTGCGAGACGGTTACTTGTTTAAATCCGAGAATAATGGTTGTTCGATTTATATGAGTAATATGTTTTATGCACATGCACCTTTTATAGATGGTCTATTCTTGTTGAATCTTGATGGTGGAAATACACATATTAATAACATTGAAGCTAAACGTTTGAAATCAAGTGATAACTCGACCTATATGTGGCACTGTCGTCTTGGTCACATTGGAGTGACGCGTATGAAGAAACTCCATTCCGATGGATTTCTTGAATCACTTGATTTTGAATCACTTGAATGATGCGAAGCATGTCTGATGGGTAAAATGACTAAGACTCCATTTTCTGGTATGATGGAGCGAGCTACGGACTTATTGGAAATCATACATACCGATGTGTGTGGTCCAATGAGTGTAGCATCGCGCGGTGGTTATCGTTATGTTCTTACCTTCACGGATGACTTGAGTAGATATGGGTATATCTATTTCATGAAACATAAGTCCGAAACTTTCGAGAAGTTTAAGGAGTTTCAAAGTGAGGTAGAGAATCAACGTGACAAGAAGATTAAATTTCTACGTTCTGATCGTGGAGGTGAATATCTAAGTTATGAGTTTGGCGAGCATTTGAAGAAATGCGGAATACTTTCACAATTGACACCGCCGGGAACACCACAGCGTAATGGTGTGTCTGAACGTCGTAATCGAACTCTCTTAGATGTGGTTCGTTCTATGATGTCACTTACAGATTTGCCGCTATCATTTTGGGGTTATGCATTAGAAACAGCCGCATTCACTTTAAATAGGGCACCGTCTAAATCCGTTAAAACGACACCGTATGAATTATGGTTTGGGAAGAAACCTAAATTGTCGTTCCTTAAAGTTTGGGGATGCGAAGCCTATGTAAAGAAGTTACAGCCGGACAAGCTTGAACCCAAATCGGAAAAATGCGTCTTCATAGGATACCCGAAGGAAACTATTGGGTATACTTTCTATCATAGATCCGAAGGCAAAATCTTCGTTGCCAAGAATGGATCCTTTCTAGAGAAGGAATTTCTCTCGAAAGAAGTGACTGGAAGGAAAGTAGAACTCGACGAGGTTGTCGAACCTTCTCTCGAAATTACGAGTAGCGCAGCGCCGGAAGAAGTTCCTGTGGTGCCTGCACCAATTAGAGAGGAAGCTAATGATGATGATCCTGAAACTTCGGTCGAAGTTGCTACAGAGCCTCGCAGGTCAACGAGAAATCGTACCACTCCAGATTGGTATGATCCCGTTATGAGTGTCATGTTGGTGGACAACACCGATGACCCTGAGACATATGAGGAAGCGATGATGAGCCCAGATTCCAATAAATGGTAGGAAGCCATGAAATCCGAGATTGGATCCATGTACGAAAACCAAGTATGGACTTTGGTGGACTTACCGGATGGCCGGAAGGCTGTCGAGAACAAATGGATCTTCAAGAAGAAAACAGATGCTGATGGTAATGTAACTGTCTATAAAGCTCGACTTGTCGCAAAAGGGTTTCGACAAATTCAAGGTGTTGACTACGATGAGACTTTCTCACCAGTAGCGAAGCTAAAGTCTGTAAGGATTATGTTAGCAATTGCTGCATATTACGATTATGAGATATGGCAGATGGATGTCAAAACAGCATTCCTCAATGGTGACATTGATGAAGAGTTGTATATGATGCAACCCAAAGGTTTTGTCGATCCTAAAGATGCTAACAAGGTATGCAAACTTCAACGGTCCATCTATGGATTGAAGCAAGCATCCCGAAGTTGGAATCAACGTTTTGATAAGGTAATCAAAAGTTTTGGTTTTATACAAACTTATGGAGAAGCTTGTATTTACAAAAGGGTGAGTGGGAGCTCTGTAGCATTCTTAATACTATATGTGGATGACATATTGTTGATTGGGAATGATGTAGACCTTCCTAATAGTGTCAAAGAATATTTGAATAATAGTTTTTCAATGAAGGATCTTGGCGAAGCAGCTTACATTTTAGGCATAAAGATTTATAGAGATAGATCAAAACGCCAAATATCATTGTCACAAAGTACATATTTGGACAAAGTTCTAAAGAGGTTTGGAATGGAAGATAGCAAGAAAGGGTTCTTGCCCATGTTGCCCAATACGACCTTGAGTAAAACTCAGAGTCCGACATCGGCAGAAGATAGAGAAAGGATGAGTAAGACTCCCTATGCCTCAGCCATAGGATCTCTAATGTATGCCATGCTATGTACTAGACCCGACATTGCATATGCTGTTAGTTTGACTAGCAGATATCAAAGTGATCCAGGAGTGGATCATTGGACAGCGGTCAAAAACATCCTTAAGTACTTGAGAAGAACTAAGGATATGGTTCTTTCTTATGGAGGTGATGAACAGCTCGTTGTTAATGGTTACACCGACGCTAGTTGGAACACCGATCCGGATGATTCTAAATCACAATCTGGATCAGTATTTATTTTGAATGGTGCAGCAGTTAGCTGGAGGAGTGCAAAGCAAAGCGTTGTGGCGAGATCTTCAACTGAATCGGAATACATGGCTGCTTCGGAGGCTTCACAAGAAGCAATATGGATGAAAGAGTTCATTGCAGAGCTGGGTGTGGTTCCTAGTGCGCTGGACCCAATGTCTATCTACTGTGATAACATGGGCGCCATAGCCAATGCGCAAGAACCAAGGTCACACAAGAAGCTGAAGCACATCAAGCTACGTTTTCACGCTATTCGAGAACATATCCAAGATGGGGATATAAAGATTTGCAAAGTACACACAGATCTGAATGTGGCGGATCCGTTGACTAAACCTCTCCCGAGGGCAAAACATGACCAGCACCAAACTGCCATGGGTGTTCGGTATATTACCATGTAATCTAGATTAGATGACTCTAGTGCAAGTGGGAGACTGTTGGAGATATGCCCTAGAGGCAATAATAAATATAGTTATTATTATATCTTTGTGTTTATGATAAATGTTTAAATTCATGCTATAATAGTATTAACAAGGAAACATTAATACTTGTGTGATTTGTAAACCTAATTTGAAGTCCCTAGTAAAGCCTCTGTATAATACTAGCATGTTGGTTAATAGATGATTGTGGTTTCCCTATCATGAACATTGAGATGTTATTAACAACAAGATCATATCGTTAGGAGAATGGTATGGGGGACATACTCCTATAGATAAGCGTAGCATAAAGATCAAGTCATTTTAATAGTTCAATTGCTATATGCTTTCTGATACATAGTTATCTGATTCCTTCGACCATGAGATCATGCATATCACCTTTGCCGGATGGATGCTTTGATGACATCAAACACCACACCGTAACTGGGTGGCTATAAAGGTGTCATTGAGTGATCAGAAAGTATTGGTCGAAACACATGGATCAAGAGTGGGATTTGTCCATCCATATGACGGATAGATATACTCTGGGCCCTCTCGGTGAAATGTCATCCAATTAGCTTGCAAGCATGTGACTGGCTCACAAGGGATCACATATCATGGGAACGAGAAAAGAGTACTTATCAGTAACGAGGTTGAACTAGGTATGCAGAGATATCGACGATCATAACCTCGGATAAGTAAACTATCTTGAGACAAAGGGAAATTGATATCGTATGTAAGTGGTTCATTCAATCGCAAAGTAATCGTAGAAATATGTGGGAGCCATATGAATTTCCAGATTCCTCTATTGGTTATTGATCGGAGAAGTGTCTCGATCATGTCCGCATAATTCACGAACCGTAGGGAGACACACTTAAGGATTCGACGTTGTTTGAGTAGTTATGGAATGATGAGAAAGAGTCCGAATGTTGTTCGGAGTCTCGAATGGGATTCGGGATATCACGAGGAGATCCAGAATGGTCCGAAGAATAAGATTCATATAAGGAAAGTCCCGTTTCGGAATTGGGGAATGGTTCCGGTGTTTTCATCAGGAACATTCTAGAAGGTTCCGGAATGTCCGGCACTCCGGGAAGGGGAAGGGTACATGAATGTGTCATTGTAAGTTGGAATGATTGCATCATGTACTAGGTGTCTTTGCTGTCCAAAATAAAGGGTTTATTTAAATCCTAAATTGAAAAGTCAAACGGCTAGTTTGAAAGTCAAACGGCAAGTTTTGGAAAGAGGAGGAGGAGTGGGAAACCGAGTTGGGGAGGGATTCCCTCCTCCAACCGCCGGCCCACCTCCAAGCCGAGTTGGGGAGGGACTCCCCTCCCCTTGGCCGCGCCTCCCACCTATAAAGGGAGGGGCAGGGCTGCCCCTCCTAGTACACAAGTCCCTCTCCTCTAAACCTAAACCCTAGCCACAGCCTAGGGATTTCTCCCAAGCCGTCAAGTTAGAGCTTCTAATTTCCCTAGCCTTCGGTTTAGAGCTTTCTAATTGGTCTGTCTAATCCCTATATCACCAAAGCTCTCTCATACTCCACCATACTCGCTCCGGCTTAAGGCGAAGCCCTACGAGATCTCCCCTCTACTTCCGGTACCACGCCGTTGTGCTGCCGGAATCGCGAGGAGAGTGCTACAACTTCTGCTGCCTGCTGGAACAAGGGAGAGGAAGGTATTCGTCGAGTACCGAACGTGTGACCGACTGCGGGAGCGCTGCCGGAACGCGGCGCCGGAAGGATCGTCTACGCGATCTTGAGATCGGAAAGAGTACGACTACATCACCCACGAGAATCTGCTCTCGTTAAACACTTTGGAATCTTCGAGGGTGAGTTATTACATCGACTCGTTGCTACAATCTAGTAGATAGATCTTGGCTTGTTTGTTTGTATGCGGTAGAAATTTTTTGTTTTCCATGCTACGAAACCCTACAGTGGATCCATATGTGGTTTGCTTAGAATAACACACATGCAATTACTATAGCTGTGGTTCATGAAAAGAACACACATGCAATGACACTGGTGGATCCATGTGTGGTTTATGAAAAGAGCACGCATGCAATCACACTAGGTGGATCCATGTGTGGTTTGTTTAGAGGAACATACATGCAATGACACTTGGTGTGGTTCATGAAAAGAATAGACATGCAATGACACTGGTGGATCCGTACGTGGTTTGTGGAAAGCACAAACATGCAATGACTCTAGCTGTGGTTCATGAAAAGAACAGACATGCAATGACACTAGGGGTCCATGTGTGGTTCATGAGAAGAACACACATCCAATGACACTGGTGGATCCTTATGTGGTTTGTGAGAAGAACATACATGCAATGACACTGGTTGTGGTTCATAAGAAGAACACACATGCAATGACACTAGTGGATCCATGTGTGGTTTGTGAAAAGAACATACATGCAATCACACTAGGTGTATCCTTCTATGGTTTGTGGAAAGAACAGACATGCAATGACTCTAGCTGTCGATCATGAAAAGAACACACATGCAATGACACTGGTGGATCCATGTGTCGTTTATGAAAAGAACAGACATGCAATCACACTAGGTGGATCCATGTGTGGTTTGTTTAGAAGAACACACATGCAATGACACTGGTGGATCCATGTGTGGTTCATGAAAAGAACAGACATGCAATGACACTGGTGGATCCTTATGTGGTTTGTTTAGAAGAACACACATGCAATCACTCTAGATGTCGTTCATGAAAAGAACACACATGCAATGACACTGGTGGATCCATGTGTTGTTTGTGAAAAGAACACACATGCAATAACTCTAGTTGTGGTTCATGAAAAGAACAGACATGCAATGACATTGGTGGATCCATGTGTTGTTCATGAGAAGAACACACATCCAATGACACTGGTGGATCATTATGTGGTTCATGAAAAGAACAGATATGCAATGACACTGGTGGATCCTTATGTGGTTTGCTTAGAAGAACACACATGCAATGACTCTAGCTATGGTTCATGAAAAGAACACACAAGCAATGACACTGGTGGATCCTTATGTGTTTTGTTTAGAAGAACACACATGCAATGACTCTATCTATGGTTCATTAAAAGAACACACATGCAATCCCACTGGTGTATCCATGTGTGGTTCATGATAAGAACACATATGCAATGACACTGGGTGTGGTTCATGAGAAGAACACACATCCAATGACACTGGTGGATCCTTACGTGGTTTGTTTAGAAGAACACACATGCAATGACTCTAGCTGTGGTTCATGAAAAGAAAACACATGGAATGACACTGGTGGATCCTTATGTGGTTTGTTTAGAAGAACACTAATGCAATGACTCTAGATGTGGTTCATGAAAAGAACACACATGCAATGACACTGGTGTATCCACATGTAGTTCATGAGAAGAACACACATGCAATGACACTAGGTGTGGTTCATGAGAAGAACACACATCCAATGACACTGGTGGATCCTTATGTGGTTTGTTTAGAAGAACACACAAGCAATGACTCTAGCTATGGTTCATGAAAAGAACACACATGCAATGACACTGGTGGATCCATGTGTGGTTTGTGAAAACAACAGACATGCAATCACACTAGGTGGATCCATGTGTGGTTTGTTTAGACGAACAGACATGTAAAGACACTGGGTGTAGTTCATGAAAAGAACAGACATGCAATGACACTGGTGGATCCATATGTGGTTTGTGGAAAGAACAGACATGCAATGACTCTAGTTGTGGTTCATGAACAGAACATACATGCAATGACACTGGGTGGATCCATGTGTCGTTCATGAAAAGAACACACATCCAATGACACTGGTGGATCCTTATGTGGTTTGTGAGAAGAACATACATGCAATGACATTGGCTGTGGTTCATGAGAAGAACACACATGCAATGAAACTAGTGGATCCATGTGTGGTTTGTGAAAAGAACAGGCATGCAATCACACTAGGTGGATCCATGTGTGGTTTGTGGAAAGAACAGACATTCAATGAATCTAGTTGTGGTTCATGAAAAGAACACACATGCAATGACACTGGTGGATCCATGTGTGGTTCATGAGAAGAACAGACATGCAATGACACTGCGTGTGGTTCATGAGAAGAACACAGATCCAATGACACTGGTGGATCCTTATGTGGTTTGTTTAGAAGAACACACATGCAATGACTCTAGCTGTGGTTCATGAAAAGAATACACATGCAATGACACTAGTGGATCCATGTGTGGTTTGTGAAAATAACAGACATGCAATCACACTAGGTGGATCCCTGTGTGGTTTGTTTAGAGGAACAGACATGCAATGACACTGGGTGTGGTTCATGAAAAGAACAGACATGCAATGACACTGGTGGATCCATATGTTGTTTGCTGAAAGCACAGACCTGCTATGACTCTAGCTGTGGTTCATGAAAAGAACAGACATGCAATGACACTGGGTGGATCCATGTGTGGTTCATGAGAGGAACACACATCCAATGACACTGGTGGATCCTTCTGTGGTTTGTGAGAAGAACATAGATGCAATGACACTAGATGTGGTTCATGAGAAGAACGCACATGCTATGAAACTGGCGGATCCATGTGCGGTTTGTGAAAAGAACAGACATGCAATCACACTAGGTGGATCCATGTGTGGTTTGTTTAGAGGAACAGACATGCAATGACACTGGGTGTGGTTCATGAAAACGACATACATGCCATGACACTGGTGGATCCTTATGTGGTTTGCTTAGAAGAACACACATGCAATGACTATAGCTGTGGTTCATGAAAAGAACACACATGCAATGACACTAGTGGATCCTTATGTGGTTTGTTTAGAAGAACACACATGCAATGACTCTATCTATGGTCCATTAAAAGAACACACATGCAATGCCACTGGTGTATCCATTTGTGGTTCATGAGAAGAACACATATGCAATGACACTGGGTGTGGTTCATGAGAAGAACACACATCCAATGACACTGGTGGATCCTTATGTGGTTTGTTTAGAAGAACACACATGCAATGACTCTAGCTGTGGTTCATGAAAAGAACACATATGCAATGACACTGGTGGATCCATGTGTGGTTTGTGAAAAGAACAGACATGCAATCACACTAGGTGGATCCATGTGTGGTTTGTTTAGACGAACAGACATGCAATGACTCTAGCTGTGGTTCATGAAAAGAACAGACATGCAATGACAATGGTGGATCCATATGTGGTTTGTGAGAAGAATTGACATGCAATGACTCTAGCTGTGGTTCATGAAAAGAACACACATCCGATGACACTGGTGGATCCATATGTGGTTTGTGGAAGGAACAAACATGCAATGACTCTAGCTGTGGTTCATGAAAAGAACAGACATGCAATAACACTAGTGGATCTATGTGTGGTTCATGAGAAGAACATGCACCCAATGACACTGGTGGATCCTTATGTGGTTCATGAAAAGAACAGACATGTAATGACACTAGTGGATCCTTATGTGGTTTGTTTAGAAGAACACACATGCAATGACTCTAGTTGTGGTTCATGAAAAGAACACACATGCAATGACACTGGTGGATACTTATGTGGTTTGTTTAGAAGAACACACATGCATTGACTCTAGCTATGGTTCATGAAAAGAACACACATGCAATGACACTGGTGGATCCATGTGTTGTTTGTGAAAAGAACACACATGCAATGACTCTAGTTGTGGTTCATGAAAAGAACAGACATGGAATGACATTGGTGGATCCATGTGTTGTTCATGAGAATAACACACATCCAATGACACTGGTGGATCATTATGTGGTTCATGAAAAGAACAGACATGCAATGACACTGGTGGATGCTTATGTGGTTTGCTTAGAAGAACACACATGCAATGACTCTAGCTATGGTTGATGAAAAGAACACACAAGCAATGACACTGGTGGATCCTTATGTGTTTTGTTTAGAAGAACACAAATGCAATGACTCTATCTATGGTTCATTAAAAGAACACACATGCAATCCCACTGGTGAATCCATGTGTGGTTCAGGATAAGAACACATATGCAATGACACTGGGTGTGGTTCATGAGAAGAACACACATCCAATGACACTGGTGGATCCTTATGTGGTTTGTTTAGAAGAACACACATGCAATGACTCTAGCTGTGGTTCATGAAAAGAACACACATGGAATGACACTGGTGGATCCTTATGTGGTTTGTTTAGAAGAACACTAATGCAATGACTCTAGATGTGGTTCATGAAAAGAACACACATGCAATGACACTGGTGTATCCACATGTGGTTCATGAGAAGAACACACATGCAATGACACTGGGTGTGGTTCATGAGAAGAACACACATCCAATGACACTGGTGGATCTTTATGTGGTTTGTTTAGAAGAACACACAAGCAATGACTCTAGCTATGGTTCATGAAAAGAACACACATGCAATGACACTAGTGGATCCATGTGTGGTTTGTGAAAAGAACAGACATGCAATCACACTAGGTGGATCCATGTGTGGTTTGTTTAGACGAACAGACATGCAAAGACACTAGGTGTGGTTCATGAAAAGAACAGACATGCAATGACACTGGTGGATCCATATGTGGTTTGTGGAAAGAACAGACATGCAATGACTCTAGCTGTGGGTCATGAACAGAACATACATGCAATGACACTGGGTGGATCCATGTGTGGTTCATGAAAAGAACACACATCCAATGACACTGGTGGATCCTTATGTGGTTTGTGAGAAGAACATACATGCAATGACATTGGCTGTGGTTCATGAGAAGAACACACATGCAATGAAACTAGTGGATCCATGTGTGATTTGTGAAAAGAACAGGCATGCAATCACACTAGGTGGATCCATGTGTGGTTTATGGAAAGAACAGACATTCAATGAATCTAGTTGTGGTTCATGAAAAGAACACACATGCAATGACACTGGTGGATCCATGTGTGGTTCATGAGAAGAACAGACATGCAATCACACTGCGTGTGGTTCATGAGAAGAACACACATCCAATGACACTGGTGGATCCTTATGTGGTTTGTTTAGAAGAACACACATGCAATGACTCTAGCTGTGGTTCATGAAAAGAATACACATGCAATGACACTAGTGGATCCATGTGTGGTTTCTGAAAATAACAGACATGCAATCACACTAGGTGGATCCCTGTGTGGTTTGTTTAGAGGAACAGGCATGCAATGACACTGGGTGTGGTTCATGAAAAGAACAGACATGCAATGACACTGGTGGATCCATATGTTGTTTGCTGAAAGCACAGACCTGCTATGACTCTAGCTGTGGTTCATGAAAAGAATAGACATGCAATGACACTGGGTGGATCCATGTGTGGTTCATGAGAGGAACACACATCCAATGACACTGGTGGATCCTTCTGTGGTTTGTGAGAAGAACATACATGCAATGACACTAGATGTGGTTCATGAGAAGAACACACATGCTATGAAACTGGCGGATCCATGTGTGGTTTGTGAAAAGAACAGACATGCAATCACACTAGGTGGATCCATGTGTGGTTTGTTTAGAGGAACAGACATGCAATGACACTGGGTGTGGTTCATGAAAACGACAGACATGCCATGACACTGGTGGATCCTTATGTGGTTTGCTTAGAAGAACACACATGCAATGACTCTAGATGTGGTTCATGAAAAGAACACACATGCAATGACACTAGTGGATCCTTATGTGGTTTGTTTAGAAGAACACACATGCAATCACTCTATCTATGTTTCATTAAAAGAACACACATGCAATGCCACTGGTGTATCCATGTGTGGTTCATGAGAAGAACACATATGCAATGACACTGGGTGTAGTTCATGAGAAGAACACACATCCAATGACACTGGTGGATCCTTATATGGTTTGTTTAGAAGAACAGACATGCAATGACTCTAGCTGTGGTTCATGAAAAGAACACACATGCAATGACACTGGTGGATCCATGTGTGGTTTGTGAAAAGAACAGACATGCAATCACACTAGGTGGATCCATGTGTGGTTTGTTTAGACGAACAGACATGCAATGACACTAGGTGTGGTTCATGAAAAGAACAGACATGCAATGACACTGGTGGATCCATATGTGGTTTGTGGAAAGCATAGACATGGAATGACTCTAGCTGTGGTTCATGAAAAGAACAGACATGCAATGACACTGGGTGGATCCATGTGTGGTATGTGAAAAGAACACACATGGAATGACACTGGTGGATCCATATGTGGTCTTTGAAAAGAACACACATGCAATCACACCAGGTGGCTCCTTGTGTGGTTTGTGGAAAGAACATACATGCAATGAGTCTAGCTCTGGTTCATGAAAAGAACACACATGCAATGACACTGGTGGATCCATGTGTCGTTTGTGAAAAGAACAGACATGCAATCACACTAGGTGGATCCATGTGTGGTTTGTTTAGAAGAACACACATGCAATGACACTTGTGGATCCATGTGTGGTTCATGAAAAGAACAGACATGCAATGACACTGGTGGATCCTTATGTGGTTTGTTTAGAAGAACACACATGCAATGACTCTAGCTGTGGTTCATGAAAACAACACACATGCAATGACACTGGTGGATCCATGTGTCGTTTTTGAAAAGAACACACATGCAATGACTGTAGTTGTGGTTCATGAACAGAAAATACATGCAATGACATTGGTGGATCCATGTGTTGTTCATGAGAAGAACACACATCCAATGACACTGGTGGATCCTTATGTGGTTCATGAAAAGAACAGACATACAATGACACTGGTGGATCCTTATGTGGTTTGCTTAGAAGACCAAACATGCAATGACTCTAGCTGTGGTTCATGAAAAGAACACACATGCAATGACACTGGTGGATCCTTATGTGGTTTGTTTAGAAGAACACACATGCAATGACTCTATCTATGGTTCATTAAAAGAACACACATGCAATGCCACTCGTGTATCCATGTGTGGTTCATGAGAAAAACACATATGCAATGACACTGGGTGTCGTTCATGACAAGAACACACATCCAATGATACTGGTGGATCCTTATGTGGTTTGTTTAGAAGAACACACATGCAATGACTCTAGCTGTGGTTCATGAAAAGAACACACATGCAATGACACTGGTGGATCCATGTGTGGTTTGTGAAAAGAACAGACATGCAATCACACTAGGTGGATCCATGTGTGGTTTGTTTAGACGAACAGACATGCAATGACACTGGGTGTGGTTCATGAAAAGAACATACATGCAATGACACTGGTGGATCCATATGTGGTTTGTGGAAAGCACATACATGCAATGACTCTAGCTGTGGTTCATGAACAGAACAGACATGCAATGACATTGGGTGGATCCATGTGTGGTTCATGAGAAGAACACACATCCAATGACACTGGTGGATCCTTATGTGGTTTGTGAGAAGAACATACATGCAATGACATTGGTTGTGGTTCATGAGAAGAGCACACATGCAATGACACTAGTGGATCCATGTGTGGTTTGTGAAAAGAACAGGCATGCAATCACACTAGGTGGATCCATGTGTGGTTTGTGGAAAGAACAGACATTCAATGAATCTAGTTGTGGTTCATGAAAAGAACACACATGCAATGACACTGGTGGATCCGTGTGTGGTTCATGAGAAGAACAGACATGCAATGACACTGGGTGTGGTTCATGAGAAGAACACACATCCAATGACACTGGTGGATCCTTATGTGGTTTGTTTAGAAGAACACACATGCAATGACTCTAGCTGTGGTTCATGAAAAGAATACACATGCAATGACACTAGTGGATCCATGTGTGGTTTGTGAAAAGAACAGGCATGCAATCACACTAGGTGGATCCATGTGTGGTTTGTGGAAAGAACAGACATTCAATGAATCTAGTTGTGGTTCATGAAAAGAACACACATGCAATGACACTGGTGGATCCGTGTGTGGTTCATGAGAAGAACAGACATGCAATGACACTGGGTGTGGTTCATGAGAAGAACACACATCCAATGACACTGGTGGATCCTTATGTGGTTTGTTTAGAAGAACACACATGCAATGACTCTAGCTGTGGTTCATGAAAAGAATACACATGCAATGACACTAGTGGATCCATGTGTGGTTTGTGAAAATAACAGACATGCAATCACACTAGGTGGATCCATGTGTGGTTTGTTTAGAGGAACATACATGCAATGACACTGGGTGTGGTTCATGAAAAGAATAGAAATGCAATGACACTGGTGGATCCATATGTGGTTTGTGGAAAGAACAGACATGCAGTGACTCTAGATGTGGTTCATTAAAAAAGAACAGACATGCAATGACACTGGGTGGATCCATGTGTGGTTCAAGAGAGGAACACGCATCCAATGACACTGGTGGATCCTTATGTGGTTTGTGAGAAAAACATACATGCAATGACACTAGATGTGGTTCATGAGAAGAACACACATGCAATGACACTGGTGGATCCATGTTTGGTTTGTGAAAAGAACAGACATGCAATCACACTAGGTGGATCCATGTGTGGTTTGTGGAAAGAACATACATGCAATGACTCTAGCTGTGGTTCATGAAAAGAACACACATGCAATGACACTGGTGGATCCATGTGTCATTTGTGAAAAAAATAGACATGCAATCACACTAGGTGGATCCATGTGTGGTTTGTTTAGAAGTACACACATGCAATGACACAGGTGGATCCATGTGTGGTTCTTGAAAAGAACAGACATGCAAGGACACTGGGGGATCCTTATGTGGTTTGTTTAGAAGAACACACATGCAATGACTCTAGCTGTGGTTCACGAAAAGAACACATATGCAATGACACTGGTGGATCCTTATGTGGTTTGTTTAGAATAACACACATGCAATCACACTAGCGTTGGTTCATGAAAAGAACACACATGCAATGACACTGGTGGATCCATGTGTCGTTTGTGAAAAGAACAGTCATGCAATCACACTAGGTGGATCCATGTGTGGTTTGTTTAGGAGAACACACATGCAATGACACTGGTGGATCCATGTGTGGTTCATGAAAATAACAGACATGCAATGACACTAGTGGATCCTTATGTAGTTTGTTTAGAAATAACACACATACAATGACTCTAGCTGAGGTTCATGAGAAGAACACACATGCAATGACACTGCTGGATCCATGTGTGGTTTGTGAAAAGAACAGACATGCAATCACACAAGGTGGATCCATGTGTGGTTTGTGGAAAGAACAGACATGCAATGACTCTAGCTGTGGTTCATGAAAAGAACACACATGTAATGACACTGGTGGATCCATGTGTCATTCGTGAAAAGAACAGACATGCAATCACACTAGGTGGATCCATGTGTGGTTTGTTTAGAAGAACACACATGCAATGATACAGGTGGATCCATGTGTGGTTCATGAAAAGAACAAACATGCAAAGACACTAGTGGATCCATATGTGGTTTGTTTAGAAGAACACACATGCAATGACTCTAGCTGTGGTTCATGAGAATAACACACATGCAATGACACTGGTGGATCCTTATGTGGTTTGTTTAGAAGAGCACACATGCAATCACACTAGCTGTGGTTCATGAAAAGAACACACATGCAATGACACTGGGTGCATCCATGTGTGGTTCATGAGAAGAACACACATCCAATGATGTTGGTGGATCCTTATGTGGTTTGTGATAAGAACATACATGCAATGACATTGGCAGTGGTTCATGAGAAGAACACACATGCAATGACACTAGTGGATCCATGTGTGGTTTGTGAAAAGAACAGACATGCAATCACACTAGGTGGATCCATGTGTGGTTTGTGGAAAGAACAGACATGCAATGAATCTAGCTGTGGTTCATGAAAAGAACACACATGCAATGACACTGGTAGATCCATGTGTGGTTCATGAGAAGAACAGACATTCAATGACACTGGGTGTGGTTCATGAGAAGAACACACATCCAATGACACCGGTGGATCCTTATGTGGTTTATTTAGAAGAACACGCATGCAATGACTCTAGCTGTGGTTCATGAAAAGAACAAACATGCAATGACACTGGTGGATCCATGTGTGGTTTGTGAGAAGAATAGACATGCAATCATGCTAGCTGGATCCATGTGTGGTTTGTTTAGAGGAACATACATGCAATGACACTGGGTGTGGTTCATGAAAAGAACAGAAATGCAATGACACTGGTGGATCCATATGTGGTTTGTGGAAAGAACAGACATGCAATGACTCTAGCTGTGGTTCATTAAAAAAGAACAGACATGCAATGACACTGGGTGGATCCATGTGTGGTTCATGAGAGGAACACGCATCCAATGACACTAGTGGATCCTTATGTCGTTTGTGAGAAAAACATACATGCAATGACACTAGATGTGGTTCATGAGAAGAACACACATGCAATGACACTGGTGGATCCATGTTTGGTTTGTGAAAAGAACAGACATGCAATTACACTAGGTGGATCCATGTGTGGTTTGTGGAAAGAACATACATGCAATGACTCTAGCTGTGGTTCATGAAAAGAACACACATGCAATGACACTGGTGGATCCATGTGTCGTTTGTGAAAAGAACAGACATGCAATCACACTAGGTGGATCCTTGTGTGGTTTGTTTAGAAGTACACACATGCAATGATACAGGTGGATCCATGTGTGGTTCTTGAAAAGAACAGACATGCAAGGACACTTGTGGATCCTTATGTGGTTTTTTTAGAAGAACACACATGCAATGACTCTAGCTGTGGTTCACGAAAAGAACACATATGCAATGACACTGGTGGATCCTTATGTGGTTTGTTTAGAAGAACACACATGCAATCACACTAGCATTGGTTCATGAAAAGAACACACATGCAATGACACTGGTGGATCCATGTGTCGTTTGTGAAAAGAATAGACATGCAATCACACTAGGTGGATCCATGTGTGGTTTGTTTAGGATAACACACATGCAATGACACTGGTGGATCCATGTGTGGTTCATGAAAATAACAGACATGCAATGACACTAGTGGATCCTTATGTAGCTTATTTAGAAATAACACACATACAATGACTCTAGTTGAGGTTCATGAGAAGAACACACATGCAATGACACTGCCGGATCCATGTGTGGTTTGTGAAAAGAACAGACATGCAATCACACAAGGTGGATCCATGTGTGGTTTGTGGAAAGAACAGACATGCAATGACTCTAGCTGTGGTTCATGAAAAGAACACACATGTAATGACACTGGTGGATCCATGTGTCATTCGTGAAAAGAACAAACATGCAATCACACTAGGTGGATCCATGTGTGGTTTGTTTAGAAGAACACACATGCAATGATACAGGTGGATCCATGTGTGGTTCATGAAAAGAACAAACATGCAAGGACACTAGTGGATCCGTATGTGGTTTGTTTATAAGAACACACATGCAATGACTCTAGCTGTGGTTCATGAAAATAACACACATGCAGTGACACTGGTGGATCCTTATGTGGTTTGTTTAGAAGAAAACATATCAAATGATTGTAGCTGTGGTTCATGAAAAGAACACACATGCAATGACACTGGTGGATCCTTATGTGGTTTGTTTAGAAGAACACACATGCAATCACACTAGTTGTGGTTCATGAGAAGAACACACATGCAATGACACTAGTGTATCCACGTGTGGTTCATGAGAAGAACACACATTCAATGACACTAGGTGTGGTTCATGAGAAGAACACACATCCAATGACACTAGTGGATCCTTATGTGGTTTGTTTAGAAGACCACACATGCAATGACTCGAGCTGTGGTTCATGAAAAGAACACACATGCAATGACACCGGTGGATCCATGTGTGGTTTGTGAAGAAGAACACACATGCAATGACTCTAGCTGTGGTTCATGAAAAGAACACACATGCAATGACACTGGTGTATCCATGTGTGGTTCATGAGAAGAACACACATGCAATGACACTGGGTGTGGTTCATGAGAAGAACAAACATGCGATGACACTGGTGGATCCTTATGTGGTTTGTGAGAAGAACTGACATGTAATGACTCTAGCTGTGGTTCATGAAAAGAATAGACATGCAATGACACTAGTGGATCCATATGTGGTTTGAGAGAAGAACTGACATGCAATGACTCTAGCTATGGTTCATGAAAAGAATAGACATGCAATGACACTAGTGGATTCATATGTGGTTTGTGGAAGGAATAGATATGCAATGACTCTAGTTGTGGTTCATGAAAAGAACAGACATGCAATGACACTGGTGGATCCATGTGTGGTTCATGAGAAGAACACACATCCAATGACACTAGTGGATCCTTGTGCGGTTCATGAAAAGAACAGACATGCAATGACACTGGTGGATCCTTATGTGGTTTGTTTAGAAGAACACACATGCAATGACTCTAGCTGTGGTTCATGAAAAGAACACACATGCAATGACACTGGTGGATCCTTATGTGGTTTGTTTAGAAGAACACACATGCAATGACTCTAGCTTTGGTTCATGAAAAGAACACACATGCAATGACACTGGTGTATCCACGCGTGGTTCATGAGAAGAACACACATGCAATGACACTGGGTGTGGTTCATGAGAAGAACACAATTCCAATGACACTGGTGGATCCTTATGTGGTTTGTTTAGAAGAACACACATGCAATGACTCTAGCTGTGGTTCATGAAAAGAACACACATGCAATGACACTAGTGGATCCATGTGTGGTTTGTGAAAAGAACAGACATGCAATCACACTAGATGGATCCATGTGTGGTTTGTTTAGAGGAACGGACATGCAATGACACTAGGCGTGGTTCATGAAAAGAACAGACATGCAATAACACGGGTGGATCCATATGTGGTTTGTGGAAAGCACAGACATGCAATGACTCTAGCTGTGGTTCATGAAAAAAACAGACATGCAATGACACTGGGTGTATCCATGTGTGGACACGCATGCAATGACACTGGTGGATCCTTATGTGGTTTGTGAGAAGAACATACATGCAATGACACTGGCTATTGTTCATGAGAAGAACACGCATGCAATGACACGGGTGGTTCCATGTGTGGTTTGTGAAAAGAAAAGACATGCAATCACCCTAGGTGGATCCATGTGTGGTTTGTGGAAAGAACAGACATGCAATGACTCTAGCAGTGGTTAGTGAAAATAACACACATGCAATGACACTGGTGAATCCATGTGTAGTTTGTGAAAAGAACAGACATGCAATCACACTAGGTGGATCCATGTGTGGTTTGTTTAGAAGAACACACATGCAATGACACGGGTGAATCGATGTGTGGTTCATCAAAAGAACAGACATGCAATGACACTAGTGGATCCTTATATGGTTTGTTTAGAAGAACACACATGCAATGACTCTAGCTGTGGTTCATGAAAAGAACACACATGCAATGACACTGGTGGATCCTTATGTGGTTTGTTTAGAAGAACACACATGCAATCATGATACGTTGCTAACGTATCCATAATTTTTATGTTCCATGCTTGGTTTTATCTATTTTCTTGTGTTTTGTTCCAACTTTGGAGTACTTTTCATATGATTTCTTGGACTAACCTATTAACAAGATGCCACAGTGCCAGTTGCCTGTTTTTTGCTATTTTTGGTTCTAGGAAGTCAGAAAATGAATATTCTCGGAATTGGACGGGACAAAAGCCAAAGTTACTATTTTCCCGGAAGACTCACGGAGCCAAAAGGAGAATCGGAGAGGGGCCACAGGGTGGCCACACCCCCCTTGGCACGGGCAACCGTAGGCCACGCCAGGGCATGGTGTGGCCCCCCTGGCCAGCCACCGACCTTGCCTCCTTCGCCTATAAGAGCCTCCCGATACCAAAACCCTAGACAGTCAATCAGAAATCAACGAAAAGTTCCACAACGCCGCCACCACCGAAGGGGAGATTCGGGGGACAGAAAGTCTCTGTTCCAGCACCCTGCTAGGACGGGGAAGTGCCCCCGGAGCCATCTCCATCGATCTCCACCGCCATCTCCATCACCATTGCTGATTCCCATGATGAGGAGGGAGTAGTTCTCTCTCAAGGCTAAGGGTTCTACTGGTAGCTATGTGTTCATCTCTCTCTCTATGCATGATCTTATTGAGATCATGAGCTTGTAATCTATAGATCTACCTTGCTACTCAAGTGCTTTATTAGATCTCTGCTCTCCCCATGTGTGTGAAAGTGACAGCGTGCACACCATGTTGGCACTTAGGCTAGAGATTACAAATACTTGTTATGAGTTATATTTGGAGTTGGATGTTTCTATGAAATTGTGGTGTTTGTTGGAACCATCTAGATCTCAAGGTGATAGTGTGGGGTTATCTAGATGGGGAAACCGCACTTTGAGGTGTGTTGTTATAGCCCTACCGTTGATTAGAGTGTCCAACCGGAGAGTAGTTAAGAGTAGTATCATGAAGAGAATATATTTATATGAGAGTGTTCACTAGTGAAAGTATGATCCCTAGGCCTTGTTTCTAAGAAGTAAAACACCGTTTGCTATTAGATCTGTTACATGTTTTCTTGCTTCCATCTTTATTTCAGTTTGCCTTTAGTCTTTTCCACGCCATCAAGCTATTTTCTATCACCATTACCACTTATAATTATCTATACCACTTGTATTTCACTATCTCTTCGCCAAACTAGTGTACCTATACACCTGACAAGTGTATTGGGTGTGTTGGGGACACAAGAGACTTCTTGTATCTTGATTGCAGGGTTGCTTGAGAGGGGATACCTTTGACCACTTCCTCCCTGAGTTCGATAAACCTTGGGTGATCCACTTAAGGGAAAACTTGCTGCTGTACTACAAACCTCTTCACCTGGAAGCCCAACAACTGTCTACAATAATAGAAGTGTGTAGACATCAAATCACACTAGCTTTGGTTCATGAAAAGAACACACATGAAATGACACTGGTGGATCCATGTGTCATTTGTGAAAAGAACAGAAATGCAATCACACTAGGTGGATCCATGTGTGGTTTGTTTAGAAGAACACACATGCAATGACACTGGTGGATCCATGTATGGTTCATGAAAAGAACAGACATGCAATGACACTGGTGGATCCTTATGTGGTTTGTTTAGAAGAACACACATGCAATGACTCTAGTTGTGTCTCATGAAAAGAACACACATGCAATGACACTGGTGGATCCTTATGTGGTTTGTTTAGAAGAACACACATGCAATCACACTAGCTGTGGTTCATGAAAAGAACACACATGCAATGACACTTGTGTATCCACATGTGGTTCATGAGAAGAACACACATCCAATGACACTAGGTGTGGTTCATGATAAGAACACACATCCAATGACACTAGTGGATCCTTATGTGGTTTGTTTATGAGAACACACATGCAATGACTCTAGCTGTGGTTCATGAAAAGAACACACATGAAATGACACTGGTGGATCCATGTGTAGTTTGTGAAGAAGAACACACATGCAATGACTCTAGCTGTGGTTCATGAAAAGAACACACATGCAATGACACTGGTGTATCCATGTGTGGTTCATGAGAAGAACACACATGCAATGACACTGGGTGTGGTTCATGAGAAGAACAGACGTGCAATGACACTGGTGGATCCTTATGTGGTTTGTGAGAAGAACTGACATGCAACGACTCTAGCGGTGGTTCATGAAAAGAACGGACATGCAATAACAATGGTGGATCCATATGTTGTTTGTGAGAAGAAGTGACATGCAATGACTCTAGTTGTGGTTCATGAAAAGAACACACATGCAATGACACTGGTGGATCCGTATGTGGTTCATGAGAAGAACACACATGCAATGACACTGGGTGTGGTTCATGAGAAGAACAGACATGCAATGACACTAGTGGATCCTTATGTGGTTTGTTTAGAAGAACACACATGCAATCACACTAGCTGTGGTTCATGAAAAGAACACACATACAATGTCACTGGTGGATCCATGTGTCGTTTGTGAAAAGAACATAAATGCAACCACACTAGGTGGATCCATGTGTGGTTTTTTTAGAAGAACACACATGCAATGATACTGGTGGATCCATGTATGGTTCATGAAAAGAACAGACATGCAATGACACAGGTGGATCCTTATGTGGTTTGTTTAGAAGAACACACATGCAATGACTCTAGTTGTGGTTCATGAAAAGAAGACACATGGAATGACACTGGTGGATCCTTATGTGGTTTGTTTAGAAGAACACACATGCAATCACAATAGCTATTCTTCATGAAAAGAACACACATCCAATGACACTGGTGTATCCATGTGTGGTTCATGAGAAGAACACACATCCAATGACACTGGGTGTGGTTCATGAGAAGAACACACATCCAATGACACTAGTGGATCCTTATGTGGTTTGTTTAGAAGAACACACATGCAATGACTCTAGCTTTGGTTCATGAAAAGAACACACATGCAATGACTCTAGCTTTGGTTCATGAAAAGAAGACACATGCAATGACCCTGGTGTATCCATGTGTGGTTCATGAGAAGAACACACATGCAATGACACTGGGTGTGGTTCATGAGAAGAACATACATGCAATGACACTGGTGGATCCTTATGTGGTTTGTGAGAAGAACTGACATGCAACCACTCTAGTTGTGGTTCATGAAAAGAACAGACATGCAATGACAATGGTGGATCCATATGTTGTTTGTGAGAAGAACTGACATGCAATGACTCTAGCTGTGGTTCATGAAAAGAACACACATGCAATGACACTGGTGGATCCATATGTGGTTTGTGGAAGGAGCAGACATGCAATGACTCTAGCCGTGGTTCATCAAAAGAAAAGACATGCAATGACAGTGGTGGTTCCATGTGTGGTTCATGAGAAGAACACACATCCAATGACACTGGTGGATCCTTATGTGGTTCATGAAAAGAACAGACATGTAATGACACTGGTGGATCCTTATTTGGTTTGTTTATAAGAACACACATACAATGACTCTAGCTGTGGTTCATGAAAAGAACACACATGCAATGACACTGGTGGATCCTTATGTGGTTTGTTTAGAAGAACACACATGCAATCACACTAGCTGTGGTTCATGAAAAGAACACACATGCAATGACACTTGTGTATCCACATGTGGTTCATGAGAAGAACACACATCCAATGACACTAGGTGTGGTTCATGATAAGAACACACATCCAATGACACTAGTGGATCCTTATGTGGTTTGTTTATGAGAACACACATGCAATGACTCTAGCTGTGGTTCATGAAAAGAACACTCATGAAATGACACTGGTGGATCCATGTGTAGTTTGTGAAGAAGAACACACATGCAATGACTCTAGCTGTGGTTCATGAAAAGAACACACATGCAATGACACTGGTGTATCCATGTGTGGTTCATGAGAAGAACACACATGCAATGACACTGGGTGTGGTTCATGAGAAGAACAGACGTGCAATGACACTGGTGGATCCTTATGTGGTTTGTGAGAAGAACTGACATGCAACGACTCTAGCGGTGGTTCATGAAAAGAACGGACATGCAATAACAATGGTGGATCCATATGTTGTTTGTGAGAAGAAGTGACATGCAATGACTCTAGTTGTGGTTCATGAAAAGAACACACATGCAATGACACTGGTGGATCCGTATGTGGTTCATGAGAAGAACACACATGCAATGACACTGGGTGTGGTTCATGAGAAGAACAGACATGCAATGACACTAGTGGATCCTTATGTGGTTTGTTTAGAAGAACACACATGCAATCACACTAGCTGTGGTTCATGAAAAGAACACACATACAATGTCACTGGTGGATCCATGTGTCGTTTGTGAAAAGAACATAAATGCAACCACACTAGGTGGATCCATGTGTGGTTTTTTTAGAAGAACACACATGCAATGATACTGGTGGATCCATGTATGGTTCATGAAAAGAACAGACATGCAATGACACAGGTGGATCCTTATGTGGTTTGTTTAGAAGAACACACATGCAATGACTCTAGTTGTGGTTCATGAAAAGAAGACACATGGAATGACACTGGTGGATCCTTATGTGGTTTGTTTAGAAGAACACACATGCAATCACAATAGCTATTCTTCATGAAAAGAACACACATCTAATGACACTGGTGTATCCATGTGTGGTTCATGAGAAGAACACACATCCAATGACACTGGGTGTGGTTCATGAGAAGAACACACATCCAATGACACTAGTGGATCCTTATGTGGTTTGTTTAGAAGAACACACATGCAATGACTCTAGCTTTGGTTCATGAAAAGAACACACATGCAATGACTCTAGCTTTGGTTCATGAAAAGAAGACACATGCAATGACCCTGGTGTATCCATGTGTGGTTCATGAGAAGAACACACATGCAATGACACTGGGTGTGGTTCATGAGAAGAACATACATGCAATGACACTGGTGGATCCTTATGTGGTTTGTGAGAAGAACTGACATGCAACCACTCTAGTTGTAGTTCATGAAAAGAACAGACATGCAATGACAATGGTGGATCCATATGTTGTTTGTGAGAAGAACTGACATGCAATGACTCTAGCTGTGGTTCATGAAAAGAACACACATGCAATGACACTGGTGGATCCATATGTGGTTTGTGGAAGGAGCAGACATGCAATGACTCTAGCCGTGGTTCATCAAAAGAAAAGACATGCAATGACAGTGGTGGTTCCATGTGTGGTTCATGAGAAGAACACACATCCAATGACACTGGTGGATCCTTATGTGGTTCATGAAAAGTACAGACATGTAATGACACTGGTGGATCCTTATTTGGTTTGTTTATAAGAACACACATACAATGACTCTAGCTGTGGTTCATGAAAATAACACACATGCAATGACACTGGTGGATCCATGTGTAGTTTGTAAAGAACAACACACATGCAATGACTCTAGCTGTGATTCATGAAAAGAACATGCATGCAATGACACTGGTGTATCCATGTGTGGTTCATGAGAAGAACACAAATGCAATGACACTGGGTGTGGTTCATGAGAAGAACAGACATGCCATGACACTAGTGAATCCTTATGTGGTTTGTGAGAAGAACTTACATGCAATGACTCTAGATGTGGTTCATGAAAAGAACATACATGCAATCACAATGGTGGATCCATATGTGGTTTGTGAGAATAACTGACATGCAATGACTCTAGCTGTGGTTCATGAAAAGAACACACATGCAATGACACTGGTGGATCCATATGTGGTTTGTGGAAGGAACAGACATGCAATGACTCTAGCTGTGGTTCATGAAAAGGAAAGATATCCAATGACACTGGTGGATCCTTGTGTGGTTCATGAGAAGAACACACATCCAATGACACTAGTGGATCCTTATGTGGTTCATGAAAAGAACAGACATGTAATGAAACTAGTGGATCCTTATGTCGTTTGTTTAGAAGAACACACATGCAATGAATCTAGCTGTGGTTCATGAAAAGAACACACATGCAATGACACTGGTGGATCCTTATGTGGTTTGTTTAGAAGAACACACATGCAATGACTCTAGCTGTGGTTCATGAAAAGAGCACACATGCAATGACACTGGTGTATCCACGTGTGGTTCATGAGAAGAACACACACACTAGTAGAAAATGGGCCTGTGGTTCGGGCCACTAGTCCCGGCCGTGCTTGGGGCCGGGACTAATGGTCCGAACCAAACAGCCAGAGGAGGCCGAGGTACTTTATCCCGGCCCGTAAGGGACCATTAGTCCCGGTTTGCGATACAAACCGAGACTAATGGGTCTGGGCACACGCGCGTGCTCCTCGCAGAACCATTAGCCCCGGTTTGTATCTCAAACCGGGACTAATGGTATGGCCCTATATATTTTCACCTAGCCCTCCACTCTCTCCTGTTTTTTTCCTATGTGTGAGGTGGGTATAACTTTGTGCTAATTTTTTTCTTCATATGCACTAGAGGTGTTCGGTGAAATGCCTGTTAGAGCGATGTCACTTGAGTTCACACAAGACAAAACATGATATGAGGTGCCAGAGCCACACTTAAGTTTTGTCATCTTTGTTTCAAGGTGTCCTAAAAGGTTAGCCACTATTTTCTCGTTTGGACCACGCGGTACTAATTTGAGCATCGTGATTGCGTTTGATATATATGCATGGTTGTATGATGCAGATGAGCCATCCATGGATGTACGGTGACTGATGCTCTGACGCTTACAGAGTAGGCGTGCGTTCTTTTCGCCTTGTGGCTGAGGAGAACAAGAAGCGGGATGGTTTTATGTGTTGTCCATGTGTTGAATGTCGAAATGAGCAGGCTCACACTTCCTCAAGAGTCATTCAGAGTCACCTACTTCGGTCCGGTTTCATGTCCGGCTATAATGTTTGGACCAAGCACATAGAAAGAGGGGTATGATGGAAGACGGCGATGAAGAAGAGAACGATGATGACAACTACCGATCTATGTTCCCTGAATACGCTGATACCGCAATGGAAGACAATGAAGAAGAAGAGGGTGAATAACGGGAACCAGATGAGCCCGCTGATGATCTTGGTCGGGTCATTTCTGATGCAAAGCGAGACTGTGACACAGAAAAAGGAGAGGTTGCAGTTCGAGAAGATGTTACAGGACCACAACAAATTATTGTACCCAACTTGTGAAGATGGCCAGAAGAAGCTGGGTAGCACACTAGAATTGCTGAAGTGGAAGGCAGAGACCGGTGTGACTGACTCCGGATTTGAAAAGTTGCTGGTAATAATGAAGAAGCTGCTTCCAAGAAATAACGAATTGCCCTCCAGTACGTACAAAGCAAAGAAGGTTGTCTGCCCTCTAGGATTAGATGTGCAGAAGATACATGCATGCCCTAATGACTGCATCCTCTACCGCAGTGAGAAGTACGAGAATATGGATAAATTCCCGGTCTGCACTTCATTGCGATATAAGATCAGAAAAGATGACCCTGGCGATGTTGAGGGCGAGCCACCCAGGAAGAGGGTTCCTACCAAGGTGATGTGGTATGCTCCTATAATACCACGGTTGAAACGTTTGTTCAGAAACAAAGAGCATGCAAAGTTGTTGCGATGGCACATGGAAGACCGTAAGAAAGACGGGAAGTTGAGGCACCCTGCTGATGGTCGCAATGGAGAAAAATCGAGAGGGACTTCCCGGACTTTGCTGGTGATGCAAGGAACTTATGGTTTGGTCTAAGTATCGATGGAAAGAATCCTTTTAGGGAGCAGAACTGTAGTCACATCACCTGGCCCGTGACTCTATGTATCTACAACCTTCCTCCTTGGTTGTGCATGAAGCAGAAGTTCATTATGATGCCAGTGCTCATCCAAGGCCCGAAGCAACCCGGCAACGACATTGATGTGTACCTAAGGCCATTAGTTGATGAACTTTTACAGTTGTGGGCCAAACCAGGTGTATGTGTGTGGGATGAGCACAAACAGCAGGAATTTGACCTACAAGTGTTGCTGTTCGTAACCATCAATGATTGGCCTGCTCTTAGTAACATTTCAGGACAGACGAACAAAGGATACAATGCATGCAGGCACTGTTTAGATGACACTGAAAGTATATATCGAGATAAATGTAGGAAGAATGTGTACCCGTACAATCGTCATTTTCTTCCGCAAAGTCATCAATTAAGGAAGAAAGGCAAGCATTTCAATGGCAAGGGAGAAGCCCGGATGAAGCCTGTCCGCCGTACTGGTGATGATGTATTTGGTATGGTCAAGGATTTGGATGTAATCTTTGGAAATGGTCCTGGAGGACAACCTGTTCCGAAGGATGCCGACGGACATGCACCCATGTCGAAGAAGAAATCTATATTTTGGGAGCTACCCTATTGGAAAGTGCACAAGGTCCGCTCTGCAATCGACGTGATGCACATAACGAAGAATCTTTGTATGAATATTCTAGGCTTCCTGGTCTTGTATGGGAAGTCAAAAGATACCCAGGCAGCACGGGAGGACCAGCAACATCATAAAGGACGAGACGACAAGCATCCAGGGCAGTTTCAAGGGCTTGCCAGCTACGCTCTTACCAAAGAAGAGAAGGAAATCTTTTTTGAAGTCCTTTTCAGTATCAAGGTCCCATCTGGCTTCTCGTCGAATATAAAGGGAATAGTAAATATGAAAGAGAAAAAATTTCAAAACCTAAAGTCTCATGACTACCACGTGCTTATGACGCAATTGCTTCCGGTTGCATTGAGGGGAATTCTACAAGAAAATGTTCGACTAGCCATTGTGAAGGTATGTGCATTCCTCAATGCAATTTCTCAGAAGGTAATCGATCAAGAAAGTCTATCAGGGTTACAGATTGATGTGGTCCAATGTCTGGTCAGCTTTGAGTTGTTGATCCCGCCATCCTTCTTCAATATTATGACGCACCTCCTAGTTCACCTAGTCGAAGAGATTAGAATTCTCGGTCCTGTGTTTCTACACAATATTATCCCCTTCGAGAGGTTCATGGGAGTCTTAAAGAAATATGTTCATAACTGTGCTAGGCCAGAAGAAACCATCTCCACGGGCTATGGAATAGAGGAGGTCATTGAGTTTTGTGTTGACTTTCTTCCTGACCTTAAGCCGATTGGTGTTCCTGAATCTCGGTATGAGGGGAGGCTGACTTGAAAAGGCACACTAGGAAGGAAATCAATGGTATGTAGGGACATGAATTCTTTCAATCAACCACACTACATAGTTCTACACAATTCCACCGTGGTGGCTCCGTATATCGAGAAACACAAGAATATTCTACACTTTGAAAACCCGGGGAAGCCTGACTCCTTGATTAAAGGGGAACACGAGAAGAATTTCGGTAGTTGGTTGCAGACACATCTCATGAATAACACCACTATTGGAGATTAGTTGTACTTGTTGGCCAGGTTACCATCTTCGACTATATGTACTTTCCAAGGGTACGAGATAAATGGGAATACATTTTACACGATGGCCCAAGATAAAAAGAGCACCAACCAAAACAGTGGTGTCCGCTTTGATGCAACAGATGAAAATGGGCAGAAGGACACATATTATGGGTACATAGAGGAGATATGGGAACTTGACTATGGACCTACTTTTAAGGTCCCTTTGTTTTGGTGCAAATGGGTCAAGCTGACAGGAGGAGGGGTACATGTAGACCAAAAGTACGGCATGACAACAGTGGATCTCAACAATCTTGCGTACATGGATGAAGCATTCGTCCTTGCCAACGATGTGTCTCAGGTTTTCTATGTGAAGGACATGTCTACCAAACCAAGAAAAAGGAAAAATAAGCAAAAGAATACATAATACAATGAGCCAAAGCGCTAGATAGTTCTTTCAGGGAAAAGAAACATCGTGGGAGTGGATGACAAGACAGACATGTCAGAAGATTACATTAAGTTTCATGAAATTCCGCCATTCAAAGTGAAAACTGACCCAAGCATCCTGTTAAATGATGAAGATTCTCCATGGCTACGGTGCAGAAGAAAACCACAACACTAGATGTTGGTGATGTGTAATAATGTATTAATTAAACCTTTTATTTGAGACATAAATCTATTCTGCCTAGCATTTAGTGGGCTGGATATTTACCTTATCAACTAGCAAATCCATAAGGGTTCCATTTGATTAGGCACCTGAATTGGTACCTGAATCCGACTGAACCGACTATTTGTCAGGCTACTGTTCTCCTATTCTCTCGAATGTAATGTATTAAACCTTTTATTTGAGACCTAAATCTAGGGAATGTGTGGATGTGTGGTGTTTCGCCGGAGGAAGACCACCGGAGCGTTGGCCCCATGTGTAGGCCCCAGGTGTGACCCCCTTCCCGGACATGCGTTAACACTTAGTGAAATCCTGGATCTGTACGTGAAAACTCCCGCCATGGGACAATCGGGGCCTAGAATGTGGCAAAGTTGGCCCAACATTTGCTCTCCATGTACATATGTCCTAAACAAACCAAAACAAATAGAAAGGTCCACCGCGCTAACCTCGTACGGAGAAAGCTATAGGGGTAGACGATCCGGGGCCCCCGGTCTAGGGTTTCGCTGGAAGAAGACCACCGGAGCATCGGAATCACATGAAAACTTGCATGTGCCCCTAGTATATGTGTGTGAGAGTGGTGCAAGGTTGGTAGGTGCCATGTGTAGGCCCTAGGTGTGACCCCCTTCCCGTACATGCGTTAACACTTAGTGAAATCCTGGATCTGTACGTGGAAACTCCCGCCGCGGGACAACCGGGGCCTAGAATGTGGCAAAGTTGGCCCAACATTTGCTCTCCTTGTACATATGTCCTAAACAAACCAAAACAAATAGAAAGTTCTACCGCGCTACCCTCGTACGGAGAAAGCTATAGGGGTAGACGACCCGGGGCCCCCAGTCTAGAGTTTCGCCGGAGGAAGACCACCGGAGCGTAGGAATCACATGAAAACTTTCATGTGCCCTAGGATATGTGTGTGAGAGTGGTGCAAGGTTGGTAGGTGCCATGTGTAGGCCCCAGGTGTGACCCCCTTTCCGGACATGCGTTAACACTTAGTGAAATCCTGGATCTGTACGTGGAAACTCCCGCCGCGGGACAACCGGGGCCTAGAATGTGGCAAAGTTGGCCCAACATTTGCTCTCCTTGTACATATGTCCTAAACAAACCAAAACAAATAGAAAGTTCTACCGCGCTACCCTCGTACGGAGAAAGCTATAGGGGTAGACGACCCGGGGCCCCCAGTCTAGAGTTTCGCCGGAGGAAGACCACCGGAGCGTAGGAATCACATGAAAACTTTCATGTGCCCTAGGATATGTGTGTGAGAGTGGTGCAAGGTTGGTAGGTGCCATGTGTAGGCCCCAGGTGTGACCCCCTTTCCGGACATGCGTTAACACTTAGTGAAATCCTGGATCTGTACGTGAAAACTCCCGCCGCGGGACAACCGGGGCCTAGAATGTGGCAAAGTTGGCCCAAAATTTGCTCTCCATGTACATATGTCATAAAAAAACCAAACCAAATACAAAGGTCCACTGCGCTACCCTCGTAGAGAGAAAGCTATAGGGGTAGACAATCCGGGGCCCCAGGTCTAGGGTTTCGCCGGAGGAAGACCACCGGAGCATCGGAATCACATGAAAACTTGCATGTGCCCCTAGGATATGTGTGTGAGAATGGTGCATGGTTGGTAGGTGCCATGTGTAGGCCCCAGGTGTGACCCCCTTCCCGGACATGCGTTAACACTTAGTGAAATCCTGGATCTGTACGTGAAAACTCCCGCCGTGGGACAACCAGGACCTAGAATGTGGCAAAGTTGGCCCAACATTTGCTCTCCTTGTACATATGTCCTAAACAAACCAAAACAAATAGAAAGTTCTACCGCGCTACCCTCGTACGGAGAAAGCTATAGGGGTAGACGACCCGGGGCCCCCAGTCTAGAGTTTCGCCGGAGGAAGACCACCGGAGCGTAGGAATCACATGAAAACTTTCATGTGCCCCTAGGATATGTGTGTGAGAGTGGTGCAAGGTTGGTAGGTGCCATGTGTAGGCCCCAGGTGTGACCCCCTTTCCGGACATGCGTTAACACTTAGTGAAATCCTGGATCTGTACGTGAAAACTCCCGCCGCGGGACAACCGGGGCCTAGAATGTGGCAAAGTTGGCCCAAAATTTGCTCTCCATGTACATATGTCATAAAAAAACCAAACCAAATACAAAGGTCCACTGCGCTACCCTCGTAGAGAGAAAGCTATAGGGGTAGACAATCCGGGGCCCCAGGTCTAGGGTTTCGCCGGAGGAAGACCACCGGAGCATCGGAATCACATGAAAACTTGCATGTGCCCCTAGGATATGTGTGTGAGAATGGTGCATGGTTGGTAGGTGCCATGTGTAGGCCCCAGGTGTGACCCCCTTCCCGGACATGCGTTAACACTTAGTGAAATCCTGGATCTGTACGTGAAAACTCCCGCCGTGGGACAACCAGGACCTAGAATGTGGCAAAGTTGGCCTAACATTTGCTCTCCATGTACATATGTCCTAAAGAAACCAAAAGAAATAGAAAGGTCCACCGCTCTACCCTCATACAGAGAAAGCTATAGGGGTAGACGATCCGGGGCCCCCGGTCTAGGGTTTCGTTGGAGGAATACCACCGGAGCGTCGGAATCACATAAAAACTTGCATGCGCCCCTAGGATATGTGTGTGAGAGTGGTGAAAGGCTGGTAGGTGCCATGTGTAGGCCCCAGGTGTGACCCCCTTCCCGGACATGCGTTAACACTTAGTGAAATCCTGGATCTGTGCGTGAAAACTCCCGCCACGGGACAACCAGGGCCTAGAATGTGGCAAAGTTGGCCCAACATTTGCTCTCCATGTACATGTGTCCTAAAGAAACCAAAAGAAATAGAAAGATCCACCGCGCTACCCTCGTACAGAGAAAGCTATAGGGGTAGACGATCCGGGGCCCCCGGTCTAGGGTTTCGCTGGAGGAAGACCACCGGAGCGTCGGAATCACATGAAAACTTGCATGCGCCCCTAGGATATGTGTGTGAGAGTGGTGAAAGGCTGGTAGGTGCCATGTGTAGGACCCAGGTGTGACCCCCTTCCCGGACATGCATTAACACTTAGTGAAATCCTGGATCTGTACGTGAAATCTCCCGCTGCAGGACAACCGGAGCCTAGAATGTGGCAAAGTTGGCCCAACATTTTCTCTCCATGTACATATGTCATAAACAAACAAAAACAAATAGAAAGGTCCACCGCGCTACCCTCGTACGGAGAAAGCTATAGGGGTAGACGATCCGGGGCCCCCGGTCTAGGGTTTCGCCAGAGGAAGACCACCGGAGCGTCGGAATCACATAAAAACTTGCATGTGCCACTAGGATATGTGTGTGAGAGTGGTGAAAGGTTGGTAGGTGCCATGTGTAGGCCCCAGGTGTGACCCCCTTCCCGAACATGCGTTAACACTTAGTGAAATCCTGGATTTGTACATAGAAACTCCCGTCGCGGGACTACTGGGGCTTAGAATGTGGCAAAGTTGGCCCAACATTTGCTCTCCATGTACATATGTCCTAAACAAACAAAAACAAATAGAAAGGTCCAACACGCGTCAGAATCACATGAAAATGGAAAAATGGTTAATAGTTTGACTAGTTAGAATAATTATTTTATAAAACAGAAAATGGATTTGAATCCCTTATTCAAATTCAAGCATTTTTTATGTTAAAAATTTAGTGAGATTCAAAAATATGCAAAATATAATAGTTAATGCATTTTTAAATTGAAAATGGCAAAATGGTTATTAGTTTCACTAGGTAGAATACTTATTTTATAAACCAGAAAATAAATTTGGATTACTTATTCAAATTCATGTTGAAATTTTTCTCAAATTCGTAAGTATGAAAAAACTGTATAATTCAAATTTTTAAAAAATATGCTAATTGAATTCTTTTAAAACAGGCGCGCCCCTGGGTTGAAAAAATTGAAAAAAGGACCTTTAGTCCCGGTGAGTGTTACACACCGGAACTAAAGGTGTGGCATTGGCGCGCGCGCGTTGGGCGGTGCCGAAAACCCTTTAGTCTCGATGGGTGGCACGCCCCAGGACTAAAGGGGGGAACCTTTAGTCCCGGTGTGTTATACGGACCGGGACTAAAGGTCCCCCCCCTATATATTGGCCCGCCCCTTCTTCTCCCAAATCACCACTCGAGGACGCACCACGCAGAGCACCACACGCGAGGACGACGAATTGACGCCGGCAGGCTGCCCGATTACTCTCCGGCCGCCACCACCCTAACCGTCGCCGCCACTCACTCCAGCCGCCACCGCCCCCAACCGCCACCGCCACTCCAGCCGCCGCGTGCGCTCCCGGCTAGAGGTACCCCGCCCCCTCCCCTTCCGGCCCCGTCCGGCTACGTGGCGGCGCGGCTGCGCCGACCACTGTGGGCGAGCAGGCCGGGCCGGCGACAGCCGTGCTCGCCGGCGGCGGTGCGGGCGATGCGGCCGGGGCGGCGCCCCGACCAAGTTTTTCTCTAGTTATTTTTTCATTTTTTATTTTGTAGTGTATATAGTTGTAATATTATTTAGTAGTTGTAATATTATTTAGTAGTGTAATAGTAGTGTATATAGTTGTAATTTTATTTTGTAGTGTAATATTATTTTGTGTGTAATATTATTTAGTAGTGTAATAGTAGTGTATAGTTGTAATATTATTTAGTAGTTTAATATTATTTTGTAGTGTATATAGTTGTAATTTTTTATTTTGTAGTGTATATAGTAGTTATATTGTATGGCATATATTATAGTAGTATATATAGTAGTATATTCCATATATAGTAGTATATTGTATGGCATATATTATAGTAGTATATATAGTAGTATATTGTAATATTATAGTATTATATATATAGTAGTATATTGCATATATTGATGAATATTATATATATAGTAGTATATTGCATATATAGTAGTGCTAAATAAAGATAAGGTGAACATGGCGGCAAAACTTGCAGCTTGTTTTTTCTTGCCTTTTATTCATGAAGCAAATGATTCGTGTCTGAGTCCACAATCCCTATCGCAAAAACCAGGTAGTAACGATCCTAAGTCCGGTAGTGCTCGCAGGTCCCCCGGACTTAGGGTTAGGGTGGTAGTGCTCGCGGGCCCCCAGACTTAGGGTTAGGGTGGTGGTGCTCGCGGCCCCCGAACTTAGGGTTAGGGTGGTGGTTCTCGTGGCCCCCGGACTTAGGGTTAGGGTGGTAGTGCTCACGGGCCCCGGACTTAGGGTTAGGGTGGCAGTGCTCGCGGGCCCCGGACTTAGGGTTAGGGTGGCAGTGCTCGCGGGCCCCGAACTTAGGGTTAGCGGGGCAGTGCTCGCGGGCCCCCGGACATAGGGTTAGGGTGGCAGTGCTCGCAGGCCCCCGCACTTAGGGTTAGGGTGGTGGTGCTCGCGGGCCCCTGGACGTAGGGTTAGGGTGGTGGTGCTCGCGGGCCCCCAGACATAGGGTTAGGGTGGTAGTGCTCGCGGGCCCCAGACATAGGGTTAGGGTGGCAGTGCTCGCGGGCCCCGGACTTAGGGTTATGGTGGTAGTGCTCGCGGGCCCCCGGACTTAGGGTTAGGGTGGTAGTGCTCGCGGGCCCCTGGGCTTTTTGTATAGGAAATATATTTTTGTATATAGGAAATATTTGTATATAGGCAATATTTCTATATAGGAAATAATATTGTGTGCATCTCGCATTTTGCAGAAACTATGGATCCACTTAGTCCAATGCATAGAGACCTAGCACAAGAAGAAATTCTCGAGGATATGATCACTGACGCCCGTGTTGATCTACCCGAATCTCTGTCGATGTATCTGAACCCCTCCGGTGAGGGTGAGGAGGTCGACCGAAATGATAAGGGAGAAGCCGACGGCTCTGTTGGTGGAGAAGCCGACGGCTCCGTTGATGGATAAGCCGACGGCCTTAGTGGAACCTTAACAAAGTCCGGCGAGGTATATATATGAAGTCCGGTGATTAGTAGATGCATTAATTGAGTTGTATATATATAAATTGACGAATGTTTCTTCTCTTAGGCCTCCACATCGAGCAAAAAAATTCCAAACGAGGCCCGGCCAAAAAGATGGACGCATCTACGCGTTATACAATTACGATGGTATCACCACGGGGTGAACCGTTGGAATCCGGAAAGGCTAAAAGTGTATTTGTACAACAATGCAGAGTTATGGTTAGGGATCGCATCCCGATCACCGTTCGAAAGTGGAATAAGACCAAATGGGTGGAAGAGGGTGAGTGACGAGGGTTTAACTCATCAATGCCCATTGTTATGGACTTGGGTTTTGGAGAAGGAGGGAGCGCTGGAGACATCTATTAGCTAGCAAACAAGCACAAAGGGGACAAAGATTTACCCAGGTTCAGGCCTCGTAGAGGTCCCTACTCCTGCTTGTCTGCTCGTGGAATTATCGAAGGAACCGAAGATTACAATGGTGCACAGATGCAATCTGGCGAGGGTTGTGGAAACTAGGGTTGCATGTGTCTTCCTCGCCGCCCCCTCCTATCCCTTATATAGATAGGCTAGGTCTCGGATAGCAGGTCGAGTCGGTTACAAATTAAGGTTTTCCCCTTCAAACTTTCTATCTTTAGCTTCTTCTTGTTTTTCAAGCAATCGAGAATCCGTAGGTTACTCGAGTCCTTCATTTGGGCCTTGGAGACACCGTGGGCCTATACGTACTTAGGCCGTATATACCAAGCTCGAGTACCTGTAGGGTATACCCATGTCAGTAGCTCCCGAGTGTCCAGTGGAATCGCAGATTCGACTAGGGACTTTTGAAGTCTTTCGAGTGCATGAATGAGTATATTTCGAGTGCCTGATATAACGGAAGTATCGGTATCAGTTAACCACCTTAGGGTGAAACAACCCAATCTACTCGAACTCGAGTCCCCGGACTCGAATCCGGAAAAGTGCTGGTGTAATTAGACTCAAGTCGTGGAGGTCTTACAGGATCCGAATTCCAGTTATATGGGTGTGAGCACTCGACGCGTCCGCTGTAGCGTCCCAATTGTCTAACAATTGCAATGCTACTAGCCTAGTCTATATATATGCTACCTTCCTACATATAATTGTTGCATCATAATTATATCATGCTCATGTCATCATGCCACATTGCATTTGAGCATCATATAAAACCCTTTTCATTTGGTTCTTATCTCATATGCACCATTAATTGTATTTGCCTCTTGATACATTGTATTTGGTTCTTGATTAATGCTTGATGCACAAGTTGAGTTGGGGGCATATCTTTTATTAACTCCACCACCTTTCTTTGTCACCACCCCATAATTCCACAATCCAACTATATGAGAGCCTTGCAATTTATTTGGTTTTACCTCTAGCTCATGTGGGTTGGGATGGATCCACTTCTTTCCCACATGCTCCCGTATATGCCTCATGTTGTTTTCACAATATATAGGACGGGGAGCCACATGTGGGATGCTCTCATATCTTTCATATGGGTCAATTTGAAGGATAAGCATGTCTAAATATAAATAAGGCCAAATATTCATCTAGTGGAACCACACACTAGCATGGCCTATTTGTATTCACCTACGCTTATTTAATCAATACCATATGAGAGACCATGTTTTGCTAAAGTTTTGCTTGGCCTTATTCAATTGATTTTGAATACATGCATGGATATGTGACTATATGACACCGTAGTTGTTTTCACAATTTTAGATGTGTCATGGATATCATGCATGGCACCTGCAATATAAACCCTCTTCTCCTAGTCACATAAAATAACCACATCCCTTTGGGGCTTTCTCTCTTGTTTAAATGCCTTTTGAACTCTTGTTTTTATATGGGATCAAACCTAATCACCTTTCTAGGGATGTGACCTCTCTTTTTCACACTTTCACCCTCATCCCAAACCCCACCGCACTCACACCTCGGCTAGCAAACATCTTTGCACAACCATGTTCACTCCATGCATGGCACGCCTCCTCCTTCTTTCTTTGTTTTTCGGTTTGCTTGCTAGACCAGTTGCACAGCCTTGCCCTAGTGCAACAGCAGCAGCCGCTGCACCCGGTTCCGCCCTTCGACAGCCTAGCTCACGGTGCGCGCCACCCTCACGCTGAGCCGTGTCCCTCCCAGCCTAGAACCGATGCCAGCTGCATGCTTCTTTTCTCTCCCCCTCCTGTTTATCTTCTCGGCCACGCACCCCACGTGTTGCCCTCTACCTCCTCTCCCTTATCCTCGAGGCCTTTTTCTACACGCAACAACCACCATAGAACCTCCCCACCAGATTGTTTTCCTCTTCTTCGTCCCCTCGCCATGGTTCCTCTCTGTCCCGAAAACCCTGACTCGAGCTAACGCCGTTCTGCTGCCGAGGAGCCGGTGAGTTGATGCGCGGGTGTTGGGGAAGTTTCGCTGGACGCTGCAGTTGCTGTGCACCTCCTCAAAATCGGGCCAGGTCGCCAGGACCTCCCTCGCCGCCGCCACGCCCGTACAAGCTCACCTACCGCAGTCACCAAGCCCAGCCGCAGATCCTCGTCGCCCCTCTGCATCCGGCCGTGACGAGCACCTAGGTGAGCTACCCTCGCCCTGTTAGACGTGCCTGAGCCGCCGCTAGCACCCCGTGACCGCGTCGCCGTCCGTTGAGAACCCTGCGCATGCACCCGTCGTCGCGGTCACCGCCAGGGAGAGGTCTCTCGAGTTGCGCCCTTACCTGAACCACTATGTTCCGGCGCGTTTTCCGGCTGTGTTGACCCACCTCCGTTCGCGCACCCTGAAGAGAAAGTGTAGAGCCAGCAGTCCTTGTTGTCTTTCGTTTTTGCGCCGCCGCTGTCTAAGCAACAACGGCGTCGCCATCGTCCTCGCTTTGGCGCCGGACCGCCTGCACCGCCGCGTCCGTCAGTGTTTCAGAGGGAGCAGTAGCACGACGCCATTTTGCAGTTCGCCCCCTGCCTTTTTTGCTTAGCCAACCCGTAGTCCCCCGGTAGCCTTTGACCCCACACGTCAGCGGCCGAGGACTTTTACAACAAGGCACCTCGGTTTGTGTTGTTTCCACCCGCGCTCCCCCGGAACTGCCGCGTGGCACGCCCCGGCTGGCGCACACGCGCGATGGACCCGCCATCCCCGGTCCCGCTTGTCAACCTCTGCGGCTGGGTGAGCCTGCGAGGGAAAAACCCGGTTTAGTTCCCGCCGCACCAGCTAGGTCCAGTTAGCGCAGGCCCCACCTGTCTGTGATTACGGGTAGAAGAGCACCCAGTAACAAAAGTCGCTGTCTCTTTCTGTTTAATAAAAATGTTTTCAGAATTTGTTTAAATGATTTTAAATCCAGTTTTAATAACTTTTAATTGGTAAGTCCAAATTTGACAAATAATATATGTTTGTGAATCAGGAAAATGTGAGGAATTCAAATCTGCCCTCCAAAATAATGTTTGACTACTTTAAATTTTCAAGAGGATTGAATTGCAATAAAAATGCTTTTTCTCATTTAATTAATAACTTTAATTCTATAACTCCAAATTTGACAAATGATATGTCTAAAACGATCAGCTCGACGAGCCCGTTCTAACTAAGCATTCCATGATATGAATTGTAGCATGCGTCATATAAATATTAAGTGGACAGCAAGTGTTATGGGAGCAAAACATGACTAAAAACTTAATAAAATGATTTATTCTTGTCCCCACACCTCACCCTTGCCATGCTACATTATTGCCATGTAAATTGTGCATCATTCATCATGGCATGCTTGGTTGTTTGTCGCATTTTATTTATATGCTTGTGCACTTTATTTATGTTGGCCCTTGTTTGTTTGGTTCTTCTTTTGAATAGACGCCGAGCAGGGGAATTATCGGGAATCCCAAGAGTACTACCCAGATCCATCCCTCGCTTCAACTGAGCTTCCAGGCAAGCACTACCACATGCTTGCATACATATAGTACCTATTGCTTCTATCTTATTCTTGCATCATGGAGTCGCGAATGCATAAAATTGAATCCCAAGTACTGCATAGCCTTTACTTTAAACCCCACCGAGCTTGTTCCTCCATCCCATGAGCCATTACTACAGGAGTTGTTTGAGCCATGCGAGTCTTAGAACATCATGTGTAGGGTATGTGAGTGTCTGATGGATAACAAGATACCTAAACAACTTAACCTGAGTAGTAATGGGATAACTAATGAAAGAGGCACCGGTGGGCAATATTTGTTATTTGGTTTTTATGCCCACTTGTGCCCCGTAGGACCCCGAGTACTTGATACCTGTTCCTTGACTATCGCACTATCCGCATATGGGACCATGAATCCCCTTAGCGCGAGCTCGATTCATTTCTTATTTCTTGGGGCACAAAGTAGTTTCGGGCTTTATTACTATCCTGTACTTATGCCATGCTTTACTGCTTTATTTAAGATTGTGCGTGGAGCACCTATACTGTTTTGGATCATGACAAGTTTTCGCTGTATCGATAAGCCCAGTCACACTTTCGGGTTCCCAGTCGTTTACCGCCGTCCACACAAACCTTGGGTCTATTCCGGAGCCGGCCAACTTCGTTGCGGGTAGCTTAGTGGGGTGGCCCCCTGAAATATTTTATGAATCCTGTGATTGCTTTGTCGTGAAAGCCTCGTTGGGTTTTGATTTGGTTTTTCCGAGGTCGATCTTGTGTGTGTTGCTATTTGTGCACCCCTGCTGGGTAAATCTTTCTGAAAGCCGTGTCCGCGGTTACTGACGACTTGGAGCACAGTTTCTCGATCATAGACAAGCATAACTAAAGTACCGCTTTTAATTTGACTAAATAACTGACTAGTAATTAGTGCAATACTCATGGAATGGATAATAAAACTGCCAACGGATGGGTTGTTCGTCCGCTTTATTGTTGGTAAGCGAGAAGGAGGATGGATCTGTTACTTTATACTATTATAACTGTTGTTTCTAATTAATGGACATCTGCCTATCATTGGTTAGGCGGATGGTTAGCGAGTATCTATAGACTTGTTAGTTATTATCTTTTGCTGCAACTATGTCACCCTAGGTTATGTCCCCTTTAGAGGCATAAAGACTTGCTGAGTACCCCTAGGGTCTCACACGATAAATTGTTTGATTCAGATGAACAGGTGTATTCGCAAGATGGATACTAGGTGGAGGAGACAGATGATGTTGGCAACGATCACTCGATGTAGAGATTCCGGGGATGGGGATCCGTGAGATCTGTGGGCGGGATGTGCTTAGTTATGTGGCATCTTATGCCGATTTGCTTCTTATCCGTACTCGGATCTTGTTTCCCGCTTCCACCTGATACTCTATTGATTGATGTATAAGGAGCTATCCTACACTATTACAACTATCTAGGATATTTGGATCTTGCCGTATGGCGTTGCAATATTTCTATTTCTTTTAGATGGTATGGCTCTGAGAACTGTTGTAAGGTAGCTTGCATACATACTCATTTGTGTATGTATTTGATCTCTTCGCCTGTTGCCTACGCCGCTCGCTCTTGTCTAGATGTTCTTGGAAGTTGTTAGGGCGGCCAACGGGCCTACACGTGGGTGGCCCTGGGCCCCCGTTGTACTTCTTTAACCACTTTTGGTCCATCCAGGCTTGAACTTAGAGCGTAGGGTCCGAGGTTGTTACAATTGGTATCAGAGCCATCCCGCCCTTCAGGGTCTCAGCCAAATGGTCGTTGTCAGTCTAGCAAATATTTTGGTAGCTATGTATACTAAGGAAAAACAAAACGTGAGAGTAGGACTGCTTCCACTTTTCTTCTTACCCACCCACCCACCCTTTTCTGGTAAGGAAGTGTAACGTTTTCAACCCTCTTCTAAAAAATTCAAACTAGGATTCACGTGTTCTGGGTTCCGTAGTACCATAGAAAGTGTGTGTGTGTGTGTGTAATTCTTTGTCTATCTGTTGCATCCAACTTGTTGTCGCTATCTGCCTTTTGGTTATCAACTGTTGGTACATTCCATACCGACAGGCTTTTGTAAAACCGACGCGATCTATCCGACTCCGTGTTAACCGATGCCATCTTGATAGGGGTGTTCTTCCTTCCAGCATGCTTTCACAAAATGTGGAGTTGCTAATCTCTATCTGGTAAGTGGTTTTGCGCATCTATTGGTATTTTAATGCCGAAAAATGCGGAAATTTTTTCTTTGATACATTTGTGTTTCCACACTCCTCTTCGGTCATGTGTGAAACATTATCTATCTTCCTTTTATTGGCATGTTCATGCTAACCCATTCTTTTGTCACCGGTGCTTCATCCTGAAGTTTTACTTCATTTTCAAAATCTTCTTTGCTAAATACATAATGGGTGTCGATCCGATGCTCGTAATTGTAATTTGGTTCTCGACATAGCTATACGACACTTATCATGAGTGGAGTATGGTTAATGCTATCTATTTTCATTCTCCAGATGATGGCAGTTATCTCCTGTGATTTTGAGTTATACCGTGATCATATCTTTATCATATTCAAGTATCTTTGACAATCTGGAGTTGTCTCAAGGCACTACGGTGGTCTATCATCTGTTTAGCATGCTTCACATCTTTTTGAACTCCATATCTGCAAGATTCTCTTTGATATAGGAGAATCACATCTTTTCATTTCGGATAGCTTTGCTTAATGTATGAGATATCATCGTTCTTTCTCCAAGATCTCTTTATCTTTGTAACCGGTGATCCAATCGAAAATGTGAACCAGGTGGCATTTCTTGTTCTCTTCTGAAGGACCAGATAATCTATTCTGCCAGTGCATCTTTCCAACATGAATCCTTGCTCGCAACGTCGATCTTTCAAAGAGCGTTGAGCTCAGAAAGTATTTTGAGCATTTGTCTGTTTCTCAAGCCTCTTGAACTTGATATTCTCGGAATATCTTGTTAATCCGTGGTGGTATATCGTCATGATATGCTTTCTTATTCTATATCAATGGAAGAACATGGAAGATCATCTGTGTCTTTTCTCTCAAGCATCGTGAACACTTCCTGTGTGCAAAGTCTCAAAGTGTGAATTCTGACTTCTTGAAGTCACTTATCTCGACCATGTCCTTCTGCTAAATACATCGCTTCAATTCTGGAATCAGCAAGTCCATTGTTAATTCCATCCTCCACCTTCAATCAAACCCGGAGTCTTTCCTTGTTGGCGAGTTACCATCGTCGTTCTGCTGAAGATTTTCTCAAGACTGCTAAATCTCTCTCAATCATTTCAAGAAGAACATGGAGTTCTTTTCACCTCGGTCTCGTCAAGTAAATCTTGAAACCCTCTCGCTTTATCTTCTATCCTCAATCCGACGGATGCCACGAAGACTTTCTAGATTTTTTGTAATCCTTCTGTTCAAGTTGTTGCTATCTTTTCCTTACTACCGAATCTTGCAGCTGTTCTCCATAATCTTTCTTCATATCCTTACCGGTGTTTTGGGATCTTCCGACACGACGACAACATCATCATCTTTATCTACTCTGGATCCAACGAATCATTTGCATCATATCTTTTATTTCCTACGGAGTTCCATGAGTCTTTTTGTCATACTCTTCAGTCGTTTTCGGTAGTTGGGTTGCATGGTTTTCCTCTTCATGTGCGGAGTAATGCTTTGAGTGCAGGATGGAGTAGCTACCATACCACTACTCTTATCATTCTCTCTTGTACGGTGGATTGGCGGATTAATGTAATTTAACTCATTCCACGGAAGTTAGAAGTGGCCTTTATCCCTCGATACTTTTACTTCCGTCCTTGTCTATCCGGAGTGCTCTCCCAAAGAAAGTAATCAATAATCGCTTGTTGGTGATCTCGCCCTTTCTACACGGAGCAAAATCTTTAATTATCTGGTGGGAACAAACGCAAACTCTTTTCTGTCCTCGTCATTCTACCGGTGCTCGACATCCCCAAATAAGATGAAAGGAAACTATCTCTCTCTTTGTTTCATCAATTCTTTTTCTTTGGTAAAGTCAATTAAGGTTGATGCCATCAATCGCAAAATCTTTTTCACATCCAACTTCTTCCTCAAGTTTCCACCATAATCTAGCGTCACCTCCTTCTCTTGCAGATATATCTGCGCACCTCAAATGCATGATCCTTTGGTTCTTACTGGCGCAACAAGAATCTAATCTGACAATGTATAACTAAATCTTTCTGTTGATATCAAGAAATCCTATTATTTGAAGGCAATATTGTTTCCGAACTTCATTCTCAAATCTGAGGGAAGGTACAATGCTACTTTCATAGTAGTGCATAACTTCTCCAAAGTAGCTTTTTTTCTTCTAGCAAGACAAGACTTATCTGCTCTTGTATCTGTAAATCTTTAATCTTAATGGTGTGTCATTTTGTTCTCCCTGATACAGCATCCTTTCTTTTTCTTACACAAGTGGTTCTATTCTTTTAACATGTTTCTCGAGAAACCGGAGCTATGTTCATCATATCCTTCTTGTCTCACGACAATCCTTCAATTCTTCTAACCCGTTATTTCTGGAAGCAAAACGCAAGACTCGCAACAAGTCTAGCAAGTTTGCAAGGTGTAGTGGTCACACCATTCCGTTGTTCATCAACTCGGGAACGTGAGGGTCACCTTCGTTCCGAACACCCGCCTCTCCTTGTGTTGGTTTCTTTTTCCTAGGAATCTCGGGGCGAGATTCTTGTTTAGTGGGGGAGAGTTGTAGCATCCCAATTGTCTAACAATTGCAATGCTACTAGCCTAGTCTATATATATGCTACCTTCCTACATATAATTGTTGCATCATAATTATATCATGCTCATGTCATCATGCCACATTGCATTTGAGCATCATATAAAACCCTTTTCATTTGGTTCTTATCTCATATGCACCATTAATTGTATTTGCCTCTTGATACATTGTATTTGGTTCTTGATTAATGCTTGATGCCCAAGTTGAGTTGGGGGCATATCTTTTATTAACTCCACCACCTTTCTTTGTCACCACCCCATAATTCCACCATCCAACTATATGAGAGCCTTGCAATTTATTTGGTTTTACCTCTAGCTCATGTGGGTTGGGATGGATCCACTTCTTTCCCACATGCTCCCATATATGCCTCATGTTGTTTTCACAATATATAGGATGGGGAGCCACATGTGGGATGCTCTCATATATTTCATATGGGTCAATTTGAAGGATAAGCATGTCTAAATATAAATAAGGCCAAATATTCATCTAGTGGAACCACACACTAGCATGGCCTATTTGTATTAACCTATGCTTATTTAATCCATACCATATGAGAGACCAAGTTTGGCTAAAGTTTTGCTTGGCCTTATTCAATTGATTTTGAATACATGCATGGATATGTGACTATATGACACCATAGTTGTTTTCACAATTTTAGATGTGTCATGGATATCATGCATCGCACCTGCAATATAAACCCACTTCTCCTAGTCACATAAAATAACCACATCCCTTTGGGACTTTCTCTCTTGTTTAATTGCCTTTTGAACTCTTGTTTTTATATCGGATCAAACCTAATCACCTTTCTAGGGATGTGACCTCTATTTTTCACACTTTCACCCTCATCCCAAACCCCACCGCACTCACACCTCGTCTAGCAAACATCTTTGCACAACCATGTTCACTCCATGCATGGCACGCCTCCTCCTTCTTTCTTTGTTTTTTGGTTTGCTTGCTAGACCAGTTGCACAGCCTGGCCCTGGTGCAACAGCAGCAGCCGCTGCACCCGGTTACGCCCTTCGACAGCCTAGCTCACGGTGCGTGCCACCCTCACGCTGAGCCGTGTCCCTCCTAGCCTGGAACCGACGCCAGCTGCACCCTTCTTTTCTCTCCCCCTCCTGTTTATCTTCTAGGCCACGCACCTCACGTGCTGCCCTCTAACTCCTCTCCCTTATCCTCGAGGCCTTTTTCTGCACGCAACAACCACCACAGAACCTCCCTACCAGATTGTTTTCCTCTTCTTCCTCCCCTCGCCATGGTTTCTCTCTGTCCCAAAAACCTAACTCGAGCTAACGCCATTTTGCTGCCGAGGAGCCGGTGAGTTGACACGCGGGTGTCGGGGAAGTTTCGCTGGACGCTGCAGTTGCTGTGCACCTCCTCGAAACCGGGCCAAGACGCCAGGAGCTCCCTCGCTGCCGCCACGCCCATACAAGCTCACCTGCCGCAGTCGCCCAGCCCAGCCGCAGATCCTCGTCGCCCCTCTGCATCCGGCCACGACGAGCACCTAGGTGAGCTACCCTCGCCCTGTTAGACATGCCTGAGCCGCCGCTAGAACCCCGTGACCACGTCGCCATCCGTCGAGCACCCTGCGCACGCACCCGTCGTCGCGTTCACCGCCAGGGAGAGGTCTCTCGCGTTGTGCCCTTACCTGAACCCCTCTGTTCCGGCGTGTTTTTTGGCCGTGTTGACCTACCTCCGTTCGCGCACCCTGAAGAGAAAGTGTAGAGCCAGCAGTCCTTGTTGTCTTTCGTTTTTGCGCCGCCGCTGTCCGAGCAACAACGGCGTCGCCACCATCCTCGCTTTGTCGCCGGACCGCCTGCACCGCCGCGTCCGTCAGTGTTTCAGAGGGAGCAGTAGCGCGACGCCATTTTGCAGTTCGCCCCCTGCCTTTTCTTCTTAGCCAACCCGCAGTTCCCCGGTAGCCTTTGACCCCACACATCAGCGGCCGAGGACTTTTACAACAAGGCACCTCGTTTTGTGTTGTTTCCACCCGCGCTCCCCCAGATCTGCCGCGTGGCATGCCCAGGCTGGCGCACACGCGCGGTGGACCCGCCGTCCCCGGTCCCGCTTGTCAACCTCTGCGGCTGGGTGAGCCTGCGTGGGAAAAACCCGGTTTAGTTCCCGCCGCACCAGCTAGGTCCAGTTAGCGCAGGCCCCACCTGTCTGTGATTGCAGGTAGAAGAGCACCCAGTAACAAAAGTCGCTGTCTGTTTCTGTTTAATAAAAATGTTTTTAGAATTTGTTTATATGATTTTAAATCCAGTGTTTGTGAATCAGGAAAATGTGAGGAATTCAAATCTGCCCTACAAAATAATGTTTGACCACTTTAAATTTTCGAGAGGATTAAATTGCAATAAAAATGCCTTTTCTCAATTAATTAATAACTTTAATTCTATAACTCCAAATTTGACAAGTGATATGTCTAAAATGATCAGCTCGATGAGCCCGTTCTAACTACGCATTCCATGATATGAATTGTAGCATGCATCATATAAATATTAAGTGGACAGCAAGTGTTATGGGAGCAAAACATGACTAAAACCTTAATAAAATGATTTATTCTTGTCCCCACACCTCACCCTTGCCATGCTAGATTATTGCCATGTAAATTGTGCGTCATTCATCATGGCATGCTTAGTTGTTTGTGGCATTTTATTTATATGCTTGTGCACTTTATTTATGTTGGCCCTTGTTTATTTGGTTCTTCTTTCAAATAGACGCCGAGCAGGGGAATTATCAGGAATCCTAGGAGTACTACCCAGATCCATCCCTCGCTTCAACTGAGCTGCCAGGCAAGCACTACCACATGCTTTAATACATATAGTACCTATTGCTTCTATATAATTCTTGCATCATGGAGTCGCGAATGCATAAAATTGAATCCCAAGTACTACATAGCCTTTACTTTAAACCCCACCGAGCTTGTTCCTCCATCCCATGAGCCATTACTACAGGAGTTTTTTGAGCCATGCGAGTCGTAGAACAACATGTGTAGGGTATGTGAGTGTCTGATGGATAACGAGGTACCTAAACAACTTAACCTGAGTAGTAATGGGATAACTAATGAAAGAGGCATCGGTGGGCAATATCTGTTATTTGGTTTTTATGTCCACTTGTGTCCCGTAGGACCCCGAGTACTTGATACGTGTTCCTTGACTATCGCACTATCCGCATATGGGACCATGAATCCCCCTAGCGCGAGCTCGATTCATTTCTTATTTCTTGGGGCCACAAAGTAGTTTGGGGCTTTATTACTTTCCTGTACTTATGCCATGCTTTACTACTTTATTTAAGTTTGTGCGTGGAGCACCTGTACTATTTTGGATCGTGACACGTTTTCGCTGTATCGATAAGCCCAGTCACACTTTCGGGTTCCCAGTCGTTTACCGCCGTCCACCCAAACCCTGGGTCCGTTCCGGAGCCGGCCAACTTTGTTGTGGGTAGCTTAGTGGGGTGGCCCCCTAAAATATTTTATGAATCCTGTGATTGCTTTGTCGTGAAAGCCTCGTTGGGTTTTGATTTGGTTTTTTCGAGGTTGATCGTGTGTGTGTTGCTATTTGTGCACCCCTGCAGGGTAAATCTTTCTGAAAGCCGTGTCCGTGGTTATGGAAGACTTGGACCATAGTTTCTCGATCATAGACAAGCATAACTAAAGTACCGCTTTTAATTTGACTAAATAACTGATTAGTAATTAGTGCAATACTCATGGAATGGATAATAAAACTGCCAACGGATGGGTTATTCGTCCGCTTTCTCGTTGGTAAGCGAGAAGGAGGATGGATCTGTTACTTTATACTGTTATAACTGTTGTTTCTAATTAACAGACGTCCGCCTATCATAGGTTAGGCGGATGGTTAGCGAGTATCTATAGACTTGTTAGTTATTATCTTTTGTTGCAATTGCGTCACCCCAGGTTATGTCCCCTTTAGAGGCATAAAGACTTGCTGAGTACCCCTAGGGTCTCACACGATAAATTGTTTGATTCAGATGAACAAGTGTATCTGCAAGATGGATACTGGGTGGAGGAGAAAGATGATGTTGGCAACGATCACTCGCTGTAGAGATTCCAGGGATGGGGATCCGTGAGATCTCTGGGCGGGATGTGCTTAGTTATGTGGCATCTTATGCCGATTTTCTTATTATCCATACTCGGATCTTGTTTCCCGCTTCCACTTGATACTTTGTTGATTGATGTATAAGGAGCTATCCTACACTATTACAACTATCTAGGATATTTGGATCTTGCCGTATGGCGTTGCAATATTTCTATTTCTTTTAGATGGTATGGCTCTGAGAACTATTGTAAGGTAGCTTGCATACATACCCATTTTTGTATGTATTTGATCTCTTCGCCTGTGGCCTACGTCGCTCGCTCTTGTCCCGATGTTCTTGGAAGTGGTTAGGGCAGCTGACGGGCCTACATGTGGGTGGCCCCGGGCCCCTGCTGTACTTCTTTAACCACTTTTGGTCTATCCAGGCTTGAACTTAGACCGTAGGGTCTGAGGTTGTTATAATTGGTATCAGAGCCATCTCGCCCTTCAGGGTCTCAGCCAAATGGTTGTTGTCAGTCTAGCAAATATTTTGGTAGCTATGTATACTAAGGAAAAACAAAACGTGAGAGTAGGACTGCTTCCACTTTTCTTCTTACCCACCCACCCACCCTTTTCTCGTAAGGAAGTGTAACATTTTCAATCCTCTTCTAAAAAATTCAAACTAGGATTCACGTGTTCTGGGTTTGTAGTACCATAGAAAGTGTGTGTGTGTAATTCTTTGTCTATCTGTTGCATCCAACTTGTTGTCGCTATCTGCCTTTTGGTTATCAAATGTTGGTACATTCCATACCGACAGGCTTTTGTAAAACCGACGTGATCTATCCGACTCCTTGTTAACCGGTGCCATCTTGATAAGGGTGTTCTTCCTTCCAGCATGCTTTCACAGAATATTTGGATCTTGCCGTATGGCATTGCAATATTTCTATTTCTTTTAGATGGTATGGCTCTGAGAACTGTTGTAATGTAGCTTGCATACATATTCATTTGTGTATGTATTTGATCTCTTCGCCTGTTGCCTACGCCTCTCGCTCTTGTCCCGATGTTCTTGGAAGTGGTTAGGGCGGCCGACGGGCCTACACGTGGGTGGCCCTGGGCCTCCGCTGTACTTCTTTAACCACTTTTGGTCCATCCAGGCTTGAACTTAGAGCGTAGGCTCCGAGGTTGTTACATTCGTCAAGGCATGTTCATCGTACCTGTAGGCACGGATACATTTCTGGTACTGCGTAGCTAATGCGTTGCCAAGCCTTATTCAGATCTTACCTTCACGCTATAAGTGCGGCATCCGAAATTTATCATCGCGGAGATGATTCTGGTGACCCAGGGGACGCAGTCTCTTTGTAGGGGAAAATTATGACGCGGTGTCGCCATGAGCTTCGAGTGTGGATGTTATCAACACACAGTTTCTTGTACAAATAATCATAGGGTGCACGACCAGCGCTCCCTATGGGAGTAGCCCCCGAGTGCCTGGTTGAGTCAAAGACACAGGCAGGGACTAAAGAACTTTTGCGACTGCTGTCATCTTTGGCTTGCTTGTTTGAGTCGAATTTGTTTCTACCGCTCCCTATGGGAGTAACCCATGTTCATAGTCGAACCGTTATTCGAGTGGTTGGGTTTACCTTTGACTGTCCATGTTCCTGCAAAAAGAAAAGAAAAATCATAGGGTGCGCGACCAGCGCTCCCTATGGGAGTAGCCCCCAAGTGCTTGGTGGAGTCGAGGACTCGAGCAAGGACTAAAGTAGTCGAAACCCTCTGCTGCATAGCTTTGATGACGTTAGTGCTGACGATTTCATGACCTCAGTTTCCCGCGTGAGCGAGTTTGACGGGACATGACGAGCAGTGGGTCCCATTCTCTAACTTTGATTTGACTGGGCGTGCGTAATCTTTTATTTTAACTACGTCTCCTCGATTTCCGCGCGTAATGGGAGTAGTGGAGGGACGGTTTGTGCTTCCACTTCTCCACGTGTCCAACAGGATGTTTGCCACGCGTCCAGTAGGGTTTTTCTGAGCCGTTGGATTGAATCTTCCAGGGGTTAAGTAGTGGCGCTGGGATGGTAATTTTCTCATCTGCTCTCGATCATCCTTCACTTCCATCGCCATTGCTGCTGCTCCTCTGCTTTACTCTGCGCCCGTTTCTTTCATGACGCTGGACCAGATCCGTTCGTTCCGAGCTACTTCCTTCGCTCGCATCGCTGCCGCGCAATGGGGAAGAAGAAGGGAGGCGTTGCGGCTGAATCCGCGGCCACCGTTGTCGCGACGAAGAAGAAGGGCGGCTCCGCCGCTGCGGGCACCAGCACCGCCGCCAGCAGGAAGAAGAAGGTCGCAGGCACTCGCGTCACGAATGGTGCGTGGCACCCCTCCATCATCAAGTCAGCGGATCTCCGCCTTCTTCGTCAAGACGGAGTGCTATCCGGCACAGTCGCTGATGCACGCGTCCCCGGCGGTGAGACAATTCCTGTTCCTCCCGCTGGTTTCCGAGTGATGTTTTTAGCATTCATCATTCGTGGTCTCTCCTTGCCTCTTCACCCCTTCTTTAGGGGCCTACTTTGTTTCTATGGGCTTCAGCTCCATCAGATGTCCCCGAATTCGATTCTCCATATCTCCTGTTTCATCACTCTCTGCGAGTGCTGGCTCAGAATCGAGCCGCACTTCGGCCTCTTCAAGCGCCTCTTCAAATTGAAGCGTCAATATGCGTCTGGCTCTTTAGTCTATGATGTAGGTGGTTGCGGAATCCACGTCGACCCATCCGCCACCTACTTCGACATCAAACTCATGGCGTCCGTCCAAGGGTGGAGGGACAAATGGTTCTACATCCACGATGAGAAGGCTAACGGTGAGCACTTCGGACTCGCGCCCTTCGATCCCGCGACGTCGTGTAGGAGGATGCGCTCCTGGAAGAATGTATTCATGCCTAGCGAGTCCCCGGAGACAGATGTGTTGTACCAGCGCGTCTGCGACCTCGAGAGTCGCATTGGCAAAGAGGAGGGAGGTTGCACCTTCATTCTCACTTGGCTGCACCGTCGCGTCCAGCCCCTGCAAGCCAGAGTCCACCCCATGTTTCAGTGGGCTGGCGCTGATGATGCCACTCGCGTGTCTGCCGATGGCATGTCCGCGAGTGAGGTGGACAAGAGGGTTCGACTATTCACCAAGTACACCGTCAAGGATGTGCTCCCCAGTGAGCCAGTTGTTCCTCCATTTGATGCTTTGAACCCTCCTCCTGAGATATAGTTGTGCTACCTAGTAGCTAAATTTCTCGATTGCTTCTCTGTTGTTTACTTGCTGTTTGCTGAATGTGTTGTCTGTGTGCAGGATTGGGTGGTGTCACCTTGTATGCCCCCTCTACCTGAGGGGATTATCCCTCGCGAAGCTTTGGAAGAGGACGAGTCGGAGTTGACCGTCCCTTCTGATGCGGAGGAGGAAGCCCCCGAGTCCAGTAATCCGGATACTCGCAAGCGTTCGCGCAGCGAGGATTCCGATGCGTCGTCTCCTTCGACTCCGGAAGATATGGGTGTTGGTGCGGAGTCGCCAATTCCTGCCATTCCTGTGAGCGCCGTGGCACCATCTTCTCGCAAGAAGATGCGATTGCCCAAGGAGTCTTTGTGAGAGTCAGGGGAGCCACTTTTGACTTTGACAAGTTTGATTGGTAAGTTTTCTAGTCGATTTGCTCTTCTCTGTTTTTGCTCTTGATGGCATGTCTCTGGGTTTGCCCTATCTTGATATTGTTTTTGTCTTGCAGTCAAGAGGCGTCGTCATCTTCTGGCGACGTCCAGTTTTTGAAGGAATCAGGAGTCGCGACCTCAAGGGCCAAGGAAGAGGTCGAGCGCGCTCCTTCCCCTCCATTGGCGGCCCACTCCGGGCACAACTCTTCCAGTTCTCCTCATGCGGGGGAGCATCGAATGGTTGCCTGGATGATGTACAGCAGACATCTTCGGAGTCATTGGAGGACCATGTAAGTGTAGTTTTTCTCCTTTTTGGTGTTGCAGTCGATGTTATCTATTGCCTCTGCTAATTACTTTTTGTGCGATAGCTCCTTGTGAAAGAAGCCGCGCACTTGGCGGAGCAAGTGCTTGCAATGGGTCGCCAGCATGCGATGCTGGAGACGCGTCATCGTGTGGTTGAAAGTGAGTGTCTTACACTTCTTCTTCTTCTTTGTCTCCTTTCAATACAGTCGACTGATAGTCAATCCCTTTTTGTTTGTAGCCGAACATAACGGCTCTCCTGCACAATGCTGCCACCATGGAAAAGACCCTCGCCGCGGCTGTGAAGGGTCGCGACGAAGCAATCGCGGCGCATGACGAGGCGCAAAGGCGCGAAGAGGATCTGCGTGCCTCCTTCGCAGTCAGGGAGAAGTTGTTCGAGGAACAACTGCTCTCAATTGCCAAGGCCCTCTCAGGTACTTTTCTTGTGGATGTTGTTATCCTTCTTGCCAGTGGCGCTGATGTTTTTTCCCATGTGTGAATTCATGTACAGATGCTGGCGATTTGAGCTTTGACCCACAGGCCCTTCATCGTGATGACGCTCTGGCGGGTGCACTGTCAGCAGTCGAAGACCGCAACATCGCCATGCAGGACACACTCTCCAAGGACAAAAGCGTACTCAGTCGCCTTCGGGAGGAGCTGATGCCCGAGGCGGAGCTAGTCGAGAATATAGACGAGCTGGTGGAGTCACTCGCTGGAGGTGTACCTGCCAGCTTCAAGAACTCGCTCCGCTCGGCCGGCGCGTCCATGTCACTTGCCATGGTGCAGGCCCATGGAGTCGATATTGACCCTGCCGTGATGTCAAAGGCGATGCCTATTAGCGCGGACGGCCAGCAGGTAGTCTTCGCTCCTTTCGCGACTGCCTGTGGAAAATATGGGCCTCAGTTGATAAATACTGTTGCAAAGTATTCTGAGGAGCTGCATGACGCCAAGAAGGCAGCGAAAGCGGCGGCATCAGGGGCTGGCAGAAAGTCAGTGGCATCTGACACTGCCACAGACTCGATGAAGCCCCCGAGGCCGTCAAAGTCGAAGAAGCCAGTTGCTCCTTAGTTAGATTTTTGTAATAGTTAATTAGCTTATGTCCTTTTGTTTAAGAACGCGCCTGCTGGCGAGTGTATCTGCTAATACTTTTGCTGGTCTTGGATGCATTTGAATCCTTTGTCATTGTGTTGACTTGGTCATCTTATTTGCTTCTATCTTGACTTGTGGTAGGGTACATCGAGTGATCCTTTGAGGGAAACTCAGGACTCGCCGACTCTTGATGATACCGTGGTACCGCCGCGTTCCAGAGTAGATGAGGTGACGCTGCTTTCGTGACTGCATGACCGCGTGAAGAAGCTGGAGCGTGAGTTGCCCATGCTCCACGGTAACGCGGATGTATGGAAGTCGAAGGCGGAAAAAGCCGCCGCCCGAGAGCAGTATCTGCTTGGCGAGGTGACGCAGCTAGGCGACCAATTCAAGTGTTAGTTTGCCTGCTCTCATCTTCTTCTTGTTGTCACTCGCAATTGTACGTTGTACTTATGCTGCTATTGCTGCTTCGTGTAGTTGTCAGCACGCGTCATCCGTAGGTGGAGAAGGATAGAATTGCCATTCGCATGCATGATCTCACCCAGGAACAACTTCAAGAGAGTGGATACTTCTGGGTGGATCATGATCATGCAACTGCGTTGGCGACCCTACAGGATCGTGCAACGCGGGTGCTGCACTTTCTGAAGAAGTCGCAGTCATGCTTGAAGAACATTTATCGAGCGATGTTTCCACTGGATGATACTCCATCAAGCTTGCTGGCCCTCCTTGCCAAGTTTCAAGACCTGATCGCGGTTCCCGAGTGCGTGAGGCAACAGTTGGTGGCTGGTGCCAAGGCTGCTCTATCAATGGTGCGACTGCATAGGCCTGACGTGGATGTTGCGGCAAATGCGTCTGGGCTGCCTGTACCACCGGCAGGTTCTGCCTGGAATATGGTGCCGCACTACCAGGCGGTGGATCGCCCATCAGAAGAGATCGTCGACTTCTTCGAGGAACAGACCAACGTTCTCCTGCTGCAGTAGTAGCCTAGTTTGTATCCTGCACATAAGTGTACTTGTGTTGTAAAGTTCATATAAATGTTGCGTATAATTTATTGTCAGATATGTATAAAGAGCTTTGTTATCATGAAGTGCGTTGCACTATGCGAGTCCCTTTTGTTAGCTTGGTCATGCTTTTATCTCTGTCCCTTGTCAACCTGTCAGACGCGTTGCAGCTGGGTTGATGTTTGTGTCAAGGGTTTCGATTGATGTACCAGCTACTCAGGATATCGCGTTTTGGTTCGTAGAACAGATGTATATATGGTGGCGCAACCCCCGAGTAGATAAATTGGAAAGGTAAAGGAAAACACAGAGTTTTGGGGCACTTAGCTTTATTTATTCGAAGAATAGTGCTAGGTACAATGTGTGGTTAAGTAGCCTTGGCTGAGTAGCCTTATTTGCAATGTAAAAAGTAAAGAGCGACTAAGGGTAGAAGCGTCGCAGTTGTGCGGCGTTCTAGGGGTTAGAGTATGTGACTCCTGTCTCTAAATCTTGAAGGCGATAGGCGCCACCTAGGATTACTTCTGTAATCATGTACGGCCCTTCCCAGGGGGACTCGAGCTTGAGATGCCCCTGCTCCTTTAGTCGCAGGACCAGGTCGCCTTCGACGAAGGATCTGGGGCGAAGCCTCCTACTGTGGTAGTTGCGCAGGTTCTGCTGGTAGATCGTGGATCTTTCTGCGGCGATTTCCCTTGCCTCGTCAAGGAGGTCGATGGAGTCTACGAGTGCGAGGGATGACTCTTGATCGCTGTAAGCGACCACGCATGGCGCCTTGTACCGTACTTCGGCGGGTAGCACTGCTTCGGCTCCGTGCACCATGAAGAATGGCGTGTAGCCCGTGGCACTGTTTGGAGTTGTGTGTAGGCTCCAGAGTACGGATGGCATATCGTTCGGCCAGCAACCCACGACTTGTTCGAGTGGCCAGAGGAGTCGCTTCTTGATGCCGCCGTAGACGAGCCCATTTTCTTTTTCCACCTGACCGTTGGTCTGTGGATGCGCTACTGAGGCATAGCTGTTGTTGATCCCTAGGTTCTCGCAGAATTCTTGGAACTCCTTGGATGTGAAGTTCGTCCCGTTGTCGGTGATGATGTTGTGCGGCACTCCGAAGTAGTAGACGATGGACTCAAAGAACTTGACTGCGCTATGTCCTGATTCGTTGGTCATTGGCATGGCCTCAATCCACTTGGTGAATTTGTCGACTGCGACCAAGAGGTAGACGTAGCCTCCTCGTGAGGACCTTGGGAGTTTGCTGACCATGTCGAGTCCCCATTGCACGAAGGGCCAGGCCAACGGAATTGTCGGAGTTCTGCGCCAGGTGCGTGCAGCTTGTCCGCGAATTGTTGGCATGCGTTGCACTTCTGGACGATTTCCTTAGCGTTGCGCATGGCCGTAGGCCAGTAGAGCCCACCTCGCAGAGCTTTGGCCACGAGGGCGCGACTGCCGGCGTGGTGCCCGTAGGTCCCTTCATGGATGTCGAGGAGAACAGCTCTTCCGTCGGTTGTGGAGACGCATCGTTGCAGTACTCCTGTGATGCTGCGTTTATACAGTTAGCCGTTGATAACAACAAATGCCTTGGATTGTCGCGCGATGTGCCGTGCATCACTCGGATCGTCTGGTAACCTTTTGCTGAGGAGATACGTGATGTACGGTTGCGTCCAGGATTGCTCAATCATCATGACGCTCATTGGTCCCTCGAGTCCTGTGTCCAGCTCCAAGTCATCAAGTGCCATTGGATCATTGGGCGGCATAGCCCCTGAGTCCGTTGCTGCGCTTGTTTTCTTCTCTACGGCCTTTGGCTTGATGGAGCGTTCACAGATGCGCTCGAGAAATACCCCAGGTGGTATGGGGGCGCAGGTAGAGCCTATGTTGGCGAGTGCGTCCGCCTCTTCGTTGCTGTCGTGACCTACGTGCCGCAGCTCGCAACCGTCAAAGTCTCCTTTGAGTGTGTCGTAGAGGTCGCAGTACGCGATCATGTTGTCATTTAGTGCGTCGCACTCATGCATCGTTTGGTTGACGACCAACTTAGAATCGCCGTATATGATGAGCCTCTCGGCGCCGCAGGCTTTTGCCATCCTCATCCCGTGCAACAGGGCCTCGTATTCATCCTCGTTGTTGGAGGCTGTGAACTGCATTCGCAGGATGTACTTCAGCTTGTCCTCTTGAGGTGATGTCAGTATGACACCTCCGCCTACTCCGTCCTTCCACTTGGACCCGTCGAAGTGCATTGTCCATAGGTAGGACATGTCTGGTTTGTCTGGGAGCTGGTTCTCCATCCAGTGCACGAGGAAGTCAGGGAGAACTTGCGACTTGATTGCGTCGCGCTTTTCGTATGTGATGTCTCGTGGAGACAGTTCTATTCTCCAAAGCGCGACTCGCCCCGTGGCGTCGGGGTTGTTGAGGATATGCCCCAACGAGGCGTTGTTGACCACCACGATTGGGTGTTCCTGGAAGTAATGGCGCAGTCGTCGGGCAGTCATGAAGACACCGTATGCCAGCTTCTGGTAGTGCGGGTACCGCTGTTTTGTTGGCGTGAGGACATCGCTAAGGTAGTATACTGGGTGTTGCACACCGTGGACCTTGTTTTCCTCAGCTCACTCGACGACGAGCACTGTGTTGACCACCTGGTTGGTGGCTGAAATATATAGCAATAGTGGTTCCCTTTCTCTTGGGGTCACCAGTACTGGCGAAGTGGATAGCAGGCGCTTTAGATCTTCGAATGCTTCTTGCGCTTCGTTGGTCCACTCGAATTTTTCAGCTTTGTGGAGGATATGGTAGAAGGGCAACGCTTTTTCGCCCATCTGGCTGATGAATCAGTGGAGGGCCGCGATTCGCCCAACCAACTGCTGGACGCCCCTTATGTTTTTCGGCTTCTCCATGGCCAGTATGGCTTTTATTTTCTTTGGTTTTGCCTCGATTCCCCTCGTAGAAATGAGATACCCGAGTAGCTGCCCAGATGGTATGCCGAAGGCGCATTTGTCCGGATTGATCTTGATCCGGTAGCGGTCGAGGTTGGCGAAGGTTTCACGCAAATCATCTATTAGGGAGGCTTCCTCCTTGGTCTTGATTACTATGCCGTCGACATAGACTTGAATGTTGCGACCCAGTTGTTCCTTGAGGCAAGCCTGCATGCACTGCTGGTAGGTGGCTCCTGCGTTCTTTAGCCCGAAGGGCATTGTGTTGTAGCAGAACACACCGAAGGGCATTGTAAACGTTGTTTTCTCTTGATCTTCCTCCTTCATGTGAATCTGATTGTAGCCTGAGTAGGCGTCGTGGAAGTAGAGGCATTCGCATCCTGCAGTGGAGTCGATGATTTGGTCGATGTGCGGCAACGGGAAGTGATCCTTTGGGCAGTGCTTGTTCAGAGAGGTGAAGTACACGCACATCCGCAGGATATCCGTGTCCTTTTTTGGTACCAGCACCGTGTTGGCGAGCCAAGTGCTTTCCTTGATCTCGGGTATGAACTTGGCTTCGAGGAGTCTATTGATCTCCATTCCAACTGCCTGCGCTCGTGTCTTAGACAATCGCCGAATTGTTTGCTTGACTGGCCTTGTGTCGGGGTTGACGTTGAGTGCGTGCTCGGCGAATTCCCTGGGAACTCCTGGCATGTCCGCAGGACACCAGGCGAAAATTTCCCAGTGCTCACGGAGGAATTCGACGAGCGCGAGTTCCTATGCGGGACTCAAGTTGTTGGCGATGAGGGCCGTCTTGGCGGGATCCGATGGGTGGACCTGCACTTTCTTCGTGTGTACCGATGAGTCGAAAGAGAGATCAGGTGAGCTTGGCCGGCTCAAGGGAGGCAGACTATTGTCTGTCGTCTCCTTTAGTCTCGCGAGTTCCTCCTGCATGCCGAAGGACTGGGAAATTCTGTTGAATTCCCTATCGCAACTGTCAGATCGCTCGAAGCTCCCGTTGATCGTGATGACGCCATTGGGACCTGGAATTTTCATCTGCAGGTAGGCGTAGTGGGGCATTGCCATGAACCTAGCAAACGCGAGGCGCCCGAGGATGCAGTGGTACTGTGAGGGCCAGTCGACGACCTCAAAGTCGATGCGCTCGCGCCGGAAGTTCTTCGGCGTGCCAAAGATGACGTCGAGGTTGATTTTGCCCAGGGGGTATACACCATTCCCTGGGATGATGCCGTGGAACATTGTGTCCGAGGCCTCCAGGCAAGTTAGGGGGATCCTCATTGCTCCCAAGGTACTCGCGAATATAAGGTTGATGCCACTTCCGCCATCCATGAAGACGTGGCTCATGTTGAAGCCTCCGATTTGCGCCTCGAGTACGAGGGGGCAATGTCCTGGACGGGGTACCTGAGGCGGATGGTCGCGTTTGTCGAAGGTGATGCAGGACTCGCTTCCACTGAGGTACTCAGTGGTGGATGGTGGCGAGTGTGTGGCCAAGTTGACTTGGCGGGTGATGGCCTTCTGCACCCTATTGGAGGGGCGTCCCTTTTGGATCATCATGGTGCCCATGGCTTGTGGGTACGGTTCGCCTCCATGGTGATGGTCCGGTGCGGCTGCATTCGGGGGTGGCCCAAGTGGAGGTGGCAGAGCGCCATGTGCCACGGTGCCTGGAGCGGCTCCGTAGCCTCTTTTGACTGCATTGCGGTTCATCCGAACCAGTCCCTCATGTAGCTTGAGGAACTCGCGGCAATCCTTGAGGAGGTGCATGGACTTCTTCTTGCCATCATGCTTGTCGATGTAGAAGTGCACCGTACATGGCCCAGACAGTTTGTCCTCAATGGAGCTCGCGGGTGCCTCGTCGCGAGTGCGGCGTTGCCACACTTGCGTGGTTTTCCCGGAGTCGCGGTATCCGCCGCTACGGTATCCGCTGTTGCGGTTGTCGTCGCGTCTTTAGGCGTAGCCAGCCGCAACCATGTTGACGTCGTCGCGGTCATCATAAATGCGCATGCGACGCTTGCCTCGGCGATCGCGTCTGCGCTCGAGCTCCGCCTCCTCATCGAAGTGAACACGATTTTTCACTGAATCTTCTCCATCGGCCCACCGATTCACGATCTCCATCAGGTGGTCGATGGTCTTGGGCTTTGAGCGGCCCAGCTCCTCTCTGAGTTCTAAGCGGCGGACGCCACCGTTGAATGCGTCAATCGCGCGATCCTCCGAGATGTTTTCTGCGGAGTTCTTGATGATGGACCACCTTTGGATGTAGGAGCGCAGCGATTCGCCAGATCTTTGCTGGCAGCATCTCAACTCTTTGTTTGATGCGGGCCGCTTGTATGTGCCCTTAAAGTTGCGCACGAAGCTGTAAACCAGCTCGTCCCAATTGCGAATGGATCCGCGTGGGAGGTTGTTGAGCCATGCTCGGGCGGCGCCCTGCAGCAGTAGCTGCAAGCATTGCATGGCCGTGCTTCGAATGCCTCCGTGGAGCCTGACGGAGGAGATGTGGTCCTCTAGCCAGATCTTCGGGTCCTGTAGGCCGTCAAACTTCAGGTTCTCCGACGGGAGTTTAAACCCTTTGGGCATTCGTTTCTGCCTAATTGATTTGTCGATCTTGCACTGCGTGATGTCATCACGTGCGTCGTAGTCATGGTCGTGTCATCTTGAGCGGCGACGTCGAGACAAGTTGTGACTGTCATCGCTGGATGAGGGCGAGGAGTAACACTTTGCTAGCGCTTTGCCCTTCTTTGGTTCCGGTGTCAGCTCCTTGTCGAGGGCGGCCTCGATTAATCCCAAGCCCGCGATCGTACATCGGTGCATGGCGGCTCGGGGGTCCCTAGCTGGTGGCTGGTTGTTCAGGAGGTACATGGTGGCTGTTGTCACCGCAGCCTGCAGCGTCTTGGGGACCACATTGCCCCTGGTGTCGACTGTCATAGAGCCGAAGTCGAGGACATTTGCAGCCTCTATGTGTTCCTGCTCGGTGAGATGGGCCATCCGAGATTGCCTCTTCTTAGCGAGGTACTCGTTGCCCTTTGATCGGAGGATCCTCCGTAGGAGGAGAGCCTAGCACGATGAAGGCTCGCCTCGTCTGCCGCCTTTTTGCGTGCCACGAGTTGCGCGATTGTTTGTACTTGGCGCTTGAATTCTTCCTTCAGGAGCCAGTGATAGCCCATCAGTAGCTCTTGCGGGGATCCGAAGGGTAGAGGGGTGCCTCACAGGGCCTCGCGGCAGTGAGCCCATTCTTTCTCGTTGAGCTTGATCACGACGCGTCCGCTGGTTTGCTCATTTACTATGGTTGGAGGTTCGAATGCTCCTCCGTTATCAACGGGGATGCGATTGCCACCGTTATCGCCGTTGCCGCCGTTAGGCGGGTCGGTTCCATTGCCGCGATTGCCGCCGTTGTCGCGGTTGGCAAAGCTGTCGCCTGCGTTGATGACGGTGCACATTAAGTGATTGGGGAAGCTGTTGCTTCCACAATTCTCATATCTGGAACCGTAGGTTCCATCTTCAGTGGCCAAATTGCTCAGATCGGAGTCGCGACTACTGTCGCTGACCGTGTTCTCGACTGCTGTCGGGGCGTTGAGCTTGCTGAGGGTGCAGATTGATGGAGGAAACCATGATGCTGGGGCAATCGACGGTGTCGTCGGCTGATCAGGCATGCGAAGCATGCCCATCTGGCCAACTTGAAAGCGGAAGCTCCCTATCGCCAGGCTGATTCCGTCACCTACGGACTCGAAGGCCGGGCGAGTGGCCGGCGTGTGGACAGTGAAGTCGATCGCGCCGAAGAGTTGACAAATCTCCACTGTTGTGGAGTTGTAGATCGCGGTTGATGGGGCCGAAGAAGCCGCAACATCAGCACTCCCAATTCCCACAGACGGTGCCAATTGACGAGGGTTTAACTCATCAATGCCCATTGTTATGGACTTGGGTTTTGGACAAGGAAGGAGCGCTGGAGACATCTATCGGCTAACAAACAAGCACACAGGGGACAAAGATTTACCCAGGTTCAGGCCTCGTAGAGGTCCCTACTCCTGCTTGTCTGCTCGTGGAATTATCGAAGGAACCGAAGGTTACAATGGTGCGCAGATGCAATCTGGCGAGGGTTGTGGAAACTAGGGTTGCGTGCGTCTTCCTCGTCGCCCCCTCCTAGCCCTTATATAGATAGGATAGGTCTCGGGTAGTAGGTCGAGTCGGTTACAGATTAGGGTTTTCCCCTTCAAACTTTCTATCTTTAGCTTCTTCTTGTTCTTCAAGCAATCGAGAATCCATAGGTTACTTGAGTCCTTCATTTGGGCCTTGGCGACACCGTGGGCCTATACGTACTTAGGCCATATATACCAAGCTCGAGTACCTGTAGGGTATACCCATGTCAGTGAGTATGTCGCCGATAGGTGCAAAGAGGGTCTTTGAAATGACCTAATGACACATTTCACCCTGCCAGAATGTGAGGATGATGCCGACACAACTGCATTGAGGAAGAAAGTCAAGTAGTGGACTCTTACGAAGATGGCCGAACTATTCAAGAACTGGAAGAAAGCATTATGGCAAAAGTATTAGAAGACGAAGACTCCTCCTAAATTTGAAGCCTATCTAACGAAGCAGCGGGCTAACTGGGATGCATTTGTGAAGTATAAGAAGTCAGAACCTGCTATGGAAAAGTCGGAAAAAAACAAGAAAAATGTCGCGATGAAGAAATATCACCATCACCTAGGGCCAGGGGGCTATGTGACTGCCATGCCAAAGTGGGATGCTAAAGAGAGTGAGCTACTTGCTAAAGGGATCACTCTAGAACCAATACGTGACGAATGGAATCTGAGGGCAAGAAATTGGTTCCTTGGGCATGGGAGTGAGTATGACGAAAAAACATGGGACCTTATTTGTAGTGACGGGATTAGGATACCCCGGGAGACATGGCAGAGAGTAGTTAAGGAAATTAAAGAGGGACAACAAAGTTCTGTCCCGATAAAGAGGGACAACAAAGGCCCTCGGGAATAAAGAATGCGGAGGACGAGTACGAGGCCTTGGCACTAGTTATACTTGGGAGATGGGGTTTCCCAAAGACAGAGATACTTATAGGAGCCGAGAGAGAGCAAAGAGGCGACGGAAGGAGGAGGATGGAGACAGGTTCACCGAGTTGCTAGGAACACTTTGAATGAATAAGCAACAGATTAACGAACTTCGAGGAGTAGCGTGCCTGCAAGATCCTGCACTCGATATTACCGCCGTTCCATCTCAGCGGAGAAGCAGCATGCCTGAATCGGAGGTCCCGTCTGACGATGCACAGATGGTAGATGGCGGTCCCGGCTACCCCGTGGATGGAATCAAGGAGCAGGCATCTTGTGAGCTCCATCAGAAGGTGAATAACCTATCCATCAAGGTGGCGGTCGGATGTGCTTTACCCTGTCCACCTGACGCACGCTGGCATGGCCGTGAGATTCCAGCCGGCTATGCTAAAGTCGGGGTAGATGAAATCGCAACGGGGTGGGACTCAATGGATCTTGACATCCCTGGACCTGAAGGAGAGAGGACACTCGGAGAAGTATTGGGTGGCATCATTTTATGGGACAAGAACAACATCAAGATTCTAGGCACAGCGCCAAGGCCAACACCGCTTCCGAGTCGTCGCATGTCACCTTCACCTCCATCACCTCCAAGAAGCCCACCCCATGACTACGACCACCACAGCGCGAGTCCATCTCGATCTCCGCCGTAGGGTCAGCCGCCATCTCCGCCCGCTAAGGACAAAAAGCAGAAGTGTGCTCCGTCGATAAGGACTAAACGATGCAGCAGCCCAAAACGACAAATGTCGCCCCTCCCAAAAGTACCTCATAAGAATCTTCCCATCAGACCTTACGATCGTACTGATGAGGAAAATGACATGATCGTAAAGGCCGAATGTGTTGTGCAGCTTCAAAAGAAGAAACCCGAGCCCGCCCCGGTATACACCGAGAAGCAAAAAGCATATGCACTTTCTTTTTTGAAAACAAAATCGCAATATGACTTGCACCATAAGCCAGATGACTATCGACGCATACTTCAGAAGGAAGTGAAGAAGAGGAAATCAAGAAGTGCAAGCGATAGCAAACCATCAAGTCAAAGTGCAACCGAGAAAAGAAAGGACGTCCCCCAGCTCGAGGAATAGGCCAAAAAAACGACCCCACCCCTCAAGGTGGTATCCCATGACATTCCCCAGCAGAATATGGAAGAAGCTGCAAAGCTTGTGGCCTCTATGAATGTGATTGTTGGGGAATTGCTAGGTCCCAAGGACGACAAGTTACCCAAGGCTTAGGTAGTCCCTAAATATGTCCCAGGGAAGCCTCTGGTCAGCTTTGAGCAGTTCCAACAACTGCCAACACAAATGTGGAGTTTACATAACTAGTACTTGAAAGCCGTAAAGCAGGAAAGAATAATGATCGTGGCGAAAGTCCCACATGACTACTACTTCCGAGAAGAAGAGGTCCATGTTGAGTTTCCAGAACTCTTCCAGTTATACGCTTTCGACGCCCTCGACAAATCTATCATGAGTTGATATTGTCTGTAAGTTGTTGAATTCATTGTCTATATATAAGTTGTTCATTTTTTCAGTTGTTCAGTTCATTGCATGTAATTATCCTAATTATATCCTTTTGTACTCTATTATTATGGAGAATGAAGATCATGGAATGTAAAAGTAGGTCAATCTTTAGTGTTGGGTTCATTGACCCAGATAAAATACATGTAAAGACGCTAACGACAAAACCCGAGGAGACGCAGGAACACCTTCTAAGGTTTCTAACGGAGCAAAAATTTTGTGACCACATAGTGTTTCCTTACAATTTCGCGTGAGGGTCTTAGTCTGTTGTACACATTCACTTTTGCTTACTCGATGTTAAGTGTAATTGATGAGTTACTGATGTATATATAAACGTGTGCAGTTTCCACTGGATTCTGCTAGACATTCAAACTGATAAGGGAAGAGTTGAAGTCATGGACCCATTAAAGAGACCCCTGGAAATGCTTAGGGACATGCAGGACATGCTCCAGAGGTAATTTTCGTGCTACATCGGTCTCTTTCCTTGATTTCCTAAGATATCACGTGATAAATAACTCATTCATTTTCTTTACCGGGCAGGGTTTGGAACCAGTTCAAGAGTGCGGTTACGGGTGACTTTAGTGAGAAGCTAACATTTAAGCCAGTCTCGGTAAGTAGTACGCGCATCTCTTTACTTCTAGTTTCAATACAATTATGATGCTAGATTATTATTTTGATTGAATTCTATTCTCGTAAAGTGCGCGAGGCAGCCACCAAAGACGAATCTATGTGGATTCTACGTTTGCGAGTTCATTCACACGTTTACTAGTGAGCTGAATGATTATAGAGTCGATGTAAGTAATACATTCACAACATTATTTTATTACCGTCACTTTTTGTTATCATGATTGATATTCATATTGATCTCCTTTTCTTATATAGTTCGAGAAAATGCGGGATCAGCTCCTACCAGAGCAACGCGTAGTAGCAATTGCTGAAGAACTGGCAGGATTCTTGATGAACGAGATCATAGATGACGCCGGAGAATTTAGTGTGAATAGGCACCGATGATCCCCGACCGTGTAATTGAATAGACGGGCTCTAGTCCCGATAATTGTGATCTCCATGTGTAACTATCATGTATATATTTGTATGCTCGATCTTAAGAGAAGTTATCTTATGTATGCACGAACATGTACGGTATGTGGTAGCGTAGAAAACTATTTTGAAATGAAAAAAAAGGATACAAATTGAATTCTCTGCCGCGGCAGAGAAAGTGCCAAAAATTCTGCCGCGGCAGAGAACCATTTGTCCCGGTTCGTAATACGAACAGGGACTACTGGGTTGCACCCCCTGCCCGCAAAGATGGCCACGTGGATGCCCATTGGTCCCGGCTGGTAAGAGGGCCGGGACTAGTGGGTCGGCCTTTAGTCCTGCTTCTCTAGTCCCGGTACCACAACCGGGACTAAAGGCTCTTATGGGCTGGGACTAAAGGCCCGTTCTCCACTAGTGACACATGCAATGACACTGGGTGTGGTTCATGAGTAGAACACACATCCAATGACACTGGTGGATCCTTATGTGGTTTGTGAGAAGAACATACATGCAATGACACTGGTTATGGTTCATGAGAAGAACACACATGCAATGACACTGGTGGATCCATGTGTGGTTTGTGAAAAGAACAGACAAACAATCACACTAGGTGAATCCATGTGTGGTTTGTGGAAAGAACAGACATGCAATGACTCTAGTTATGGTTCATGAAAAGAACACACATGCAATAACACTGGCGGATATATGTGTCGTTTGTGAAAAGAATAGACATGCAATCACACTAGGTGGATCCATGGGTGGTTTGTTTAGAAGAGCACAGATGATGACACTGGTGGATCCATGTGTGGTTCATGAAAAGAACAGACATGCAATGACACTAGTGGATCCTTATGTGGTTTGTCTAGAAGAACACACATGCAATGACTCTAGCTGTGGTTCATGAAAAGAACACATATGCAATGACACTGGTGGATCCTTATTTGGTTTGTTTAGAAGAACACACATGCAATCACACTACCTGTGGTTCATGAAAAGTACACACATGCACTGACACTGGTGGATCCATGTGTCGTTTGTGAAAAGAACAGACATGCAATGACTCTATCAATGGTTCATGAAAAGAACATACATGCAATGATACTGGTGGATCCATGTGTGGTTCATGAGAAGAACACACATCCAATGACACTGGTGGATCCTTATGTGGTTCTTGAAAAGAACAAACATGCAATGACACTGGTGGATCCTTATGTGGTTTGTTTAGAAGAACACACATGCAATGACTCTAGCTGTGGTTCATGAAAAGAACACACATGCAATGAGACTGGTGGATCCTTATGTGGTTTGTTTAGAAGAACACACATGCAATGACTCTAGCTGTGGTTCATGAAAAGAACACACATGCAATGAAACTGGTGTATCCACGTGTGGTTCATGAGAAGAACGCACATGCAATGACACTGGGTGTCGTTCATGAGAATAACACACATCCAATGACACTGGTGGATCGTTATGTGGTTTGTTTAGAAGAACACACATGCAATGACTCTAGCTGTGGTTCATGAAAAGAACACACATGCAATGACACTGGTGGATCCTTATGTGGTTTGTTTAGAAGAACACACATGCAATGACTCTAGTTGTGGTTCATGAAAAGAACACACATGCAATGAAACTGGTGTATCCATGTGTGGTTCATGAGAAGACCGCACATGCAATGACACTGGTGTCGTTCATGAGAATAACACACATCCAATGACACTGGTGGATCCTTATGTGGTTTTTTTAGAAGAACACACATGCAATGACTCTAGCTGTGGTTCATGAAAAGAACACACATGCAATGACACTAGTGGATCCATGTGTGGTTTGTGAAAAGACCAGACATGCAATCACACTAGGTGGATCCATGTGTGGTTTGTTTAGTGGAACAGACATGCAATGACACGTGAAAAGAACAGACATGCAATCACACTGGTGGATCCATATGTGGTTTGTGGAAAGCACAAACATGCAATGACTCTAGATGTGGTTCATGTAAAAAACAGACATGCAATGACACTGGGTGGATCCATGTGTGGTTCAAGAGAAGAACACACATCCAATGACACTGGTGGATCCTTATGTGGTTTGTGAGAAGAACATACATGCAATGACACTGGCTATGGTTCATGAGAAGAACACACATGCAATGACACTGGTGGATCCATGTGTGGTTTGTGAAAAGAACAGACATGCAATCACACTAGGTGGATCCATGTGTGGTTTGTGGAAAGAACAGACATGCAATGAATCTAGTTGTGGTTCATGAAAAGAACACACATGCAATGACATTGGTGGATTCATGTGTGGTTTGTGAAAAGAACATACATGTAATCACACTAGGTGGGTCCATGTGTGGTTTGTTTAGAAGAACACACATGCAATGACACTGGTGGATCCATGTGTGGTTCATGAAAAGAACATACATGCAATGCCACTGGTGGATCCTTATGTGGTTTGTTTAGAAGAACACACATGCAATGACTCTAGCTGTGGTTCATGAAAAGAACACACATGCAATGAAACTGGTGGATCCTTATGTGGTTTGTTTAGAAGAACACACATGCAATCACAGTAGCTGTCGTTCATGAAAAGAACACACATGCAATGACACTGGTGTATCCATGTGTGGTTCATGAGAAGGACACACATCCAATGATACTGGGTGTGGTTCATGAGAAGAACACACATCCAATGACACTGGTGGATCCTTATGTGGTTTGTTTAGAAGAACACACATGCAATGACTCTAGCTGTGGTTCATGAAAAGAACACACATGCAATGACACTGGTGGATTCATGTGTGGTTTGTGAAAAGAACAAACATGCAATCACACTAGGTGAATCCATGTGTGGTTTGTGGAAAGAACAGACATGCAATGACTCTAGTTGTGGTTCATGAAAAGAACACACATGCAATAACACTGGCGGATATATGTGTCGTTTGTGAAAAGAATAGACATGCAATCACACTAGGTGGATCCATGGGTGGTTTGTTTAGAAGAGCACAGATGATGACACTGGTGGATCCATGTGTGGTTCATGAAAAGAACAGACATGCAATGACACTAGTGGATCCTTATGTGGTTTGTCTAGAAGAACACACATGCAATGACTCTAGCTGTGGTTCATGAAAAGAACACATATGCAATGACACTGGTGGATCCTTATTTGGTTTGTTTAGAAGAACACGCATGCAATCACACTACCTGTGGTTCATGAAAAGTACACACATGCACTGACACTGGTGGATCCATGTGTCGTTTGTGAAAAGAACAGACATGCAATGACTCTAGCAATGGTTCATGAAAAGAACATACATGCAATGACACTGGTGGATCCATGTGTGGTTCATGAGAAGAACACACATCCAATGACACTGGTGGATCCTTATGTGGTTCTTGAAAAGAACAAACATGCAATGACACTGGTGGATCCTTATGTGGTTTGTTTAGAAGAACACACATGCAATGACTCTAGCTGTGGTTCATGAAAAGAACACACATGCAATGAGACTGGTGGATCCTTATGTGGTTTGTTTAGAAGAACACACATGCAATGACTCTAGCTGTGGTTCATGAAAAGAACACACATGCAATGAAACTGGTGTATCCACGTGTGGTTCATGAGAAGAACGCACATGCAATGACACTGGGTGTCGTTCATGAGAATAACACACATCCAATGACACTGGTGGATCATTATGTGGTTTGATTAGAAGAACACACATGCAATGACTCTAGCTGTGGTTCATGAAAAGAACACACATGCAATGACACTGGTGGATCCTTATGTGGTTTGTTTAGAAGAACACACATGCAATGACTCTAGTTGTGGTCCATGAAAAGAACACACATGCAATGAAACTGGTGTATCCATGTGTGGTTCATGAGAAGACCGCACATGCAATGACACTGGGTGTCGTTCATGAGAATAACACACATCCAATGACACTGGTGGATCCTTATGTGGTTTGTTTAGAAGAACACACATGCAATGACTCTAGCTGTGGTTCATGAAAAGAACACACATGCAATGACACTAGTGGATCCATGTGTGGTTTGTGAAAAGACCAGACATGCAATCACACTAGGTGGATCCATGTGTTGTTTGTTTAGAGGAACAGACATGCAATGACACTGGGTGTGGTTCATGAAAAGAACAGACATGCAATGACACTGGTGGATCCATATGTGGTTTGTGGAAAGCACAAACATGCAATGACTCTAGATGTGGTTCATGTAAAAAACAGACATGCAATGACACTGGGTGGATCCATGTGTGGTTCATGAGAAGAACACACATCCAATGACACTGGTAGATCCTTATGTGGTTTGTGAGAAGAACATACATGCAATGACACTGGCTGTGGTTCATGAGAAGAACACACATGCAATGACACTGGTGGATCCATGTGTGGTTTGTGAAAAGAACAGACATGCAATCACACTAGGTGGATCCATGTGTGGTTTGTGGAAAGAACAAACATGCAATGAATCTAGTTGTGGTTCATGAAAAGAACACACATGCAATGACATTGGTGGATCCATGTGTGGGTTGTGAAAAGAACATACATGTAATCACACTAGGTGGGTCCATGTGTGGTTTGTTTAGAAGAACACACATGCAATGACACTGGTGGATCCATGTGTGGTTCATGAAAAGAACATACATGCAATGCCACTGGTGGATCCTTATGTGGTTTGTTTAGAAGAACACACATGCAATGACTCTAGCTGTGGTTCATGAAAAGAACACACATGCAATGAAACTGGTGGATCCTTATGTGGTTTGTTTAGAAGAACACACATGCAATCACAGTAGCTGTCGTTCATGAAAAGAACACACATGCAATGACACTGGTGTATCCATGTGTGGTTCATGAGAAGAACACACATCCAATGATACTGGGTGTGGTTCATGAGAAGAACACACATCCAATGACACTGGTGGATCCTTATATGGTTTGTTTAGAAGAACACACATGCAATGACTCTAGCTGTGGTTCATGAAAAGAACACACATGCAATGACACTGGTGGATCCATGTGTGGTTTGTGAAAAGAACAAACATGCAATCACACTAGGTGAATCCATGTGTGGTTTGTGGAAAGAACAGACATGCAATGACTCTAGTTGTGGTTCATGAAAAGAACACACATGCAATAACACTGGCGGATATATGTGTCGTTTGTGAAAAGAATAGACATGCAATCACACTAGGTGGATCCATGGGTGGTTTGTTTAGAATAGCACAGATGATGACACTCGTGGATCCATGTGTGGTTCATGAAAATAACAGACATGCAATGACACTAGTGGATCCTTATGTGGTTTGTCTAGAAGAACACACATGCAATGACTCTAGCTGTGGTTCATGAAAAGAACACATATGCAATGACACTGGTGGATCCTTATTTTGTTTGTTTAGAAGAACACACATGCAATCACACTACCTGTGGTTCATGAAAAGTACACACATGCACTGACACTGGTGGATCCATGTGTCGTTTGTGAAAAGAACAGACATGCAATGACTCTAGCAATGGTTCATGAAAAGAACATACATGCAATGACACTGGTGGATCCATGTGTGGTTCATGAGAAGAACACACATCCAATGACACTGGTAGATCCTTATGTGGTTCTTGAAAAGAACAAACATGCAATGACACTGGTGGATCCTTATGTGGTTTGTTTAGAAGAACACACATCCAATGATACTGGGTGTGGTTCATGAGAAGAACACACATGCAATGAGACTGGTGGATCCTTATGTGGTTTGTTTAGAAGAACACACATGCAATCACTCTAGCTGTGGTTCATGAAAAGAACACACATGCAATGAAACTGGTGTATCCATGTGTGGTTCATGAGAAGAACGCACATGCAATGACACTGGGTGTCGTTCATGAGAATAACACACATCCAATGACACTGGTGGATCGTTATGTGGTTTGTTTAGAAGAACACACATGCAATGACTCTAGCTGTGGTTCATGAAAAGAACACACATGCAATGACACTGGTGGATCCTAATGTGGTTTGTTTAGAAGAACACACATGCAATGACTCTAGTTGTGGTTCATGAAAAGAACACACATGCAATGAAACTGGTGTATCCACGTGTGGTTCATGAGAAGACCGCACATGCAATGACACTGGGTGTCGTTCATGAGAATAACACACATCCAATGACACTGGTGGATCCTTATGTGGTTTGTTTAGAAGAACACACATGCAATGACTCTAGCTGTGGTTCATGAAAAGAACACACATGCAATGACACTAGTGGATCCATGTGTGGTTTGTGAAAAGACCAGACATGCAATCACACTAGGTGGATCCATGTGTGGTTTGTTTAGAGGAACAGACATGCAATGACACTGGGTGTGGTTCATGAAAAGAACAGACATGCAATGACACTGGTGGATCCATATGTGGTTTGTGGAAAGCACAAACATGCAATGACTCTAGATGTGGTTCATGTAAAAAACAGACATGCAATGACACTGGGTGGATCCATGTGTGGTTCATGAGAAGAACACACATCCAATGACACTGGTGGATCCTTCTGTGGTTTGTGAGAAGAACATACATGCAATGACACTGGCTGTGGTTCATGAGAAGAACACACATGCAATGACACTGGTGGATCCATGTGTGGTTTGTGGAAAGAACAGACATGCAATGAATCTAGTTGTGGTTCATGAAAAGAACACACATGCAATGACATTGGTGGATCCATGTGTGGTTTGTGAAAAGAACATACATGTAATCACACTAGGTGGGTCCATGTGTGGTTTGTTTAGAAGAACACACATGCAATGACACTGGTGGATCCATGTGTGGTTCATGAAAAGAACATACATGCAATGCCACTGGTGGATCCTTATGTGGTTTGTTTAGAAGAACACACATGCAATGACTCTAGCTGTGGTTCATGAAAAGAACACACATGCAATGAAACTGGTGGATCCTTATGTGGTTTGTTTAGAAGAACACACATGCAATCACAGTAGCTGTCGTTCATGAAAAGAACACACATGCAATGACACTGGTGTATCCATGTGTGGTTCATGAGAAGAACACACATCCAATGATACTGGGTGTGGTTCATGAGAAGAACACACATCCAATGACACTGGTGGATCCTTATGTGGTTTGTTTAGAAGAACACACATGCAATGACTCTAGCTGTGGTTCATGAAAAGAACACACATGCAATGAAACTGGTGGATCCTTATGTGGTTTGTTTAGAAGAACACACATGCAATCACAGTAGCTGTCGTTCATGAAAAGAACACACATGCAATGACACTGGTGTATCCATGTGTGGTTCATGAGAAGAACACACATCCAATGATAGTGGGTGTGGTTCATGAGAAGAACACACATCCAATGACACTGGTGGATCCTTATGTGGTTTGTTTAGAAGAACACACATGCAATGACTCTAGCTGTGGTTCATGAAAAGAACACAAATGCAATGACACTGGTGGATCCATGTGTGGTTTGTGAAAAGAACAAACATGCAATCACACTAGGTGGATCCATGTGTGGTTTGTTTAGAGGAACAAACATGCAATGCCACTGAGTGTGGTTCATGAAAAGAATAAACATGCAACGACACTGGTGGATCCTTATGTGGTTTGTGAGAAGAACACACATGCAATGACTCTAGTTGTGGTTCATGAAAAGAACAGACATGCAATGACACTGGTGGATCCATATGTGGTTTGTGGAAAGAACGGACATGCAATGCCAATGGTTGATCCATGTATTTCATTGTACAAGACACTCACTTTCCATTTTTATACTACTCAGTTTTGCCCTTGGGTTTTTGATACTACTTAGTTTTGCCCCCCTCTCTCTATCTTTCGTAGAAGCCCAAACCTGTGCTCACTCTGTCTGCTACTCCCTGATTGGTTGTCACAGTTGTCACGCGGATCTTGCGCACCAACCATTGATTCTGTGTGATCCAACGATGATCATTGCACACGTCGTGCCCTTCACAGTATAGCGTGAGACAGCACGGATGTCTCCCTTAGCGAGACTTCTACAAGAAGGAAGACGATGTCATCCATGGAAAAAGTCGTCGACCGGTCATGTCATGTTTAATCAAGTATGAAAGGCCTACTACTACTACTAAGCCGCAACACATGCGTCATCGAGTGCACGGTCGTCGATGGATAGCTGCAATTTATTGCAATTGATTTTAATAAGATACATCCCATTTTTTACGCAGCGGCTCTCAATCTCACTTCCAACTGGGCCCCACCGTAAGAAGATTGCACGAGCTAGACGAAGGCCGAAGAGCTGAGCTCGACGAGACCTAATGTCTCCGGCTTCATCGAGTCACTCGCAGCCATCAACACATCCCTTTACCCGATCTATCACAGCCGCATAAATCTCGTCGTACAGCCACCTACCTTCCCCTCTACATTTCCACTTTTAACTATCGCCAATTTTAGGGTCGTGTCAAACTTTGTACATAGAAATTGTGTGTGCGCCCTTTGCATGCGGCTCAATACAGAACTGCCATGCATGGCCCGGGAAAAAAACATGACATATCGTGCGCATGTCGTGGTGCACGGTGCAGTAGACTGCACGACGCGTTGCACGATTGTGCAACGAAACGTGCCTTGCTTCCATCCACCTTAACTATAGAGCCCCTCTCCGCACACCCACTCCCACTCTCGCTCACTCTCCCCACGCAACCCTCTCCACTGTCCCATCAACATACGCAAACTCCTGAGAATACCCCGTCTGCGCCGGCGATGGCCGAGGAGGATAAGGTGTCCATCATCGCCTCCGAGGCCACCGGAGAGGAGGTCCCCGTCTCCTTGCCGGTCCACCTTGACGCGTTGAAAGCAGCTGTCGTCCCTGTCCAGGCCCTAGTCGAGGCATCGATGGCAGCTGTTGTTCCCGTCCAGGCTCCCGTCCCCGCTACCGACGGAGCCGTCGAAGAGGATCCCCCCACCGACAAGGAGGCCCCCGCCGGTCACAAGCAGATCAAGCATTTATCGGGCACCTACGATCCAGATAAGTACATCGCTCCGCTAAACCCCTAAGACACCGGCATCGATGACCCATAGTCGGAGGTAACTAGGGTTTGCTCCCCTCCCCTGGTTCTTCTACCGTTCCCATCGTTGGATGCTAGATCTTGGTTTATTAGGATTCACTTGTTCGCATTTCGATTGCTCGATCTTCTTACATCATCTATTCCCCCATTATCCTTTGCTTCCAATAGGTTTCCGGCAGCGACGTCTGCAGCGATGATGAGTCCATGCACACCAAGACTCGTTAGGTGTTGAGGAGGCTGCGGGCCGGCCAGTACGACGCCTTCTTTAGGGGTGGCAACTACAGCTGCCCCTTCTGCAAGGGGATCGCCTTCTCCTAGGTGAGTCTCGCAGGCACCGAATTCAACTCCTTACTAAAGCATGCAGAGGCCCCGGGCTCCGGCATACACAAAGGCGGTGAGCGCGAGACCGTGAACATCAGCGCCTACATCGCTGAACACCGCGCTCTCGGCATTCACCTCCAAAACCTCTAGCGGGTGGCCATCAAAGAGGGTTGCATGCCTCCAATCAGGCCCAAGTCCAGCAAGATCAAGGGACTGGGCAGCAAGAAGTGGAGGAAGTGCCGGAGGGAGGAGGCGGAGGCGCGGGCGCTTGAAGGCCTTGAATGTGCCTGCAGCTGCGGCGGCTGCTGCTGCTAAGCAGCTTCTTTCTAGCTATATCCTATTTCTGGCTGAATGCATCGAACCTCGTTAAGCAACCTACTTTCTATCGCTATATCCTATTTAGCTGCGCATAGCTATATCTACATTTGTTTTGTTTTCTGAATGAATGTATTCTGCCTGGTGTGATTTGCTGCTCTAGATTTGCTACCTGATCGGAGGCAAAAAGTGGTCCAAAAGGGAACGAATTATCAAAAAGAGAATCTTCTCTAGATTTGCTACCAATTTGGGAAAAATGAAACATATCTGTTTAGACAGAGAGGAAAAGGGTACTCTTTCAAACTGCCAGTTAACGAGCTACCATCTTGACAAGCTACAAGACACATACATAAACATAACACAAAGAGGGTTAAATTTATTTTAATACTCTCACTTGAGGCGCTAGACATCTTGATAAGATAAATGAGTTCCACAAAATAGAAACATAACACTGAGAAGTAAAATTTAATTCACTTCTCATCGGACCACTTGAGGTGCTTGCCATCGTTCCTAGGCGACCAACTGCGATCATTCCAGGTGGATCTTACATTATTGGCCCTCCACAGCTCACGAAATGCAAGTTCGTCCCACCTGGGATCTGACTTGCCTTCCCTATCTTCAGCGTCCTACAGCACAATTAGCGGTGCATCACATGCGTGATTGTTGCCGCTAGAATCTGCTACCTCACTGTTTGCTTCTTCTGCTGCAGCCTCTTTGTCAGCTGCTTCAGCTTCAGCTGCAAGCTCTCTTTCAGCTACTTCTGCAGCCTCTTTGTCAGCTGCTTCAGATGCAGCCATTTCCTTTGCATATGGAGCTTCAAACTCAGCTATTCTACATTTTGTACAGAGGGCTCCCCTAGGCTCGTCTTCCCTCTTGCAAATAGGGCAAAACATGAGGTAGCATAGAAAAAGATGGATCTTCTTGTAGAACTGGTAGGTCACGTAAGCATCTATGGCTGCATACTTTAGGTTTATATCAGACAACGGCCACTCGTCCATGAAATCGTGCCTTTCCGTAGGGAAATCTTCCTTCATTCTGTCGTACGAGTCATCGAGGATTATAGTTGCAGGTGATGCCATTCCATCCTTCCTCGAGCCCCCTAGGATCTTGACAAGATGCTGAATATCGATCCAATTGTGTGCAGGAATTATATTTCCCTCTTGATAAAATTTCAAAAAATCAGTTGTATTGTCGACAGTGCAGAAAACAATTCCCTTTTCTAGAAGGAACTGACGCAGTGCCGGACATTTCCTGTCAGTCCTGAAAGTATGTAGTTTGTCATCACCAAAATTTGTAACTGCAAATATTTTGACAATGCAAGATCATCATCTGAATATAATTTTGAAAAGTTTAGTAAATGCAAGATCAAGACTCTCAACATTGTCTTGTCATAATTTATTTGGTCCTAAATAAAATCCAGTAGTTGCAAGATGAGCAAATGGATAAAGAACAAGAGGAGAAAACCCTAAAAGCGGTTAGATACAGAGAGTAGATCTATAAACCGGGAGAGGTGGTAGACGAGGACGTGTTTCCTCATGGCCAGTTGAACGACGGCGACTTCACTCCCTTCATATGGGTGCTCCGGGGTATACTCGAGGTCCAATCCCAGAAACTTGTCCTCGTCTTTCTCAAGCCAACCCTCGTACATCCTCAGGACACGCACCATTGTCTCCTCCTCGTTGGTGTAGACAACGTCTATCTTCTTATTGTCATGGGTAGTGAAGCTTGTCTCTAGAGTGCGACGACCTTCCATGGCGGCATGGAGAAGACGGGAAGAAGAAAGACGACAGGAAGAAGAAGAGTGGTTTCTGCGAGGCAAGGGAACGGTGGCACCGTCAATGCGCTTTTAAAGTAGTGGTTAATGACGGGGACGGAAGTCCAAGGAGAGACGCGTGGTGGTGGCCATTCCAGCTTCTGAGTAAACAAAAAATAATTGTAATGCTGATATATGTGTCCTGTTTTGTCACGTCAATACACTGGGCAGGGGGTGTTGTCCTATCCACTGTGCCAACGCTGCAAGCCTACGTGACAGCCACCCCGCCTAAGTGACAGGAGCGACATAACGGCGAAAGCTGACAGGGGGGCCCAACTTGACGGTCGTTAGCCTATTATTTTGTATTGAAATGTAGAGTTGAATTCGTGCCGAAAAAGACCCTCTGAGTATTTGGCACGCCAACTTTGGGCAACGCAGCTGATTGTAAGCAACTTGGGTACCGCGTTGCCTAGACACCCCAACTTTCAGGCCGCAAAATTATATTCTCCCTGGTATGGGCGAACGGTACGGGCGGGACCTGCCCGAACCCGTGCTCGTTAGGCTTGCTGACGCCCTGGAACGGCTTCCCAATTACTTGGCTGTGTGGACTTCCTCAAAACCCTTCATTATGACACCTGATTTCGCATTACAAACCGTGATTTCCTGCACAACATAATTCAAAGATATGTTTTGCATATCTTTTCAACTATTAGTCATTAATGGCAAGGACTGAGAGTTTCTTTTTAATTGCTTGACCAAAAGCAAGGTTTAAACATGGTGGAAGATGGCTAATTTTGGAGCCATCAGTCATAGAGACCAAAAACACATAGGAAAGCAGCTTCCATATTGCATGTTGCACTATTGTGGCAGAAGTTGCATCACAGAATCCACTAGAGTGTGTGTCTTCATGTGGATCAATGTGGTTTTGGAAAAGAACACATGCAATGACACTAGGGGATCAATTTGGTTTAGGAAAAGAACACACGCAATGTTCTGGTGGTGGCATGGAAGATGTCGTGGGTATGCTAAAGATGGGGACAAGATGCTAAAGATTCCACACAAAGATGTTTGTATTACCAATATCAATGGTGTTTACAGATGCTCCTTGAGCTGTTCGTGGGGAGGATGAAGATGAACTTCCCTACTACCCACACCTCTCTCCAGTGTTCTTCCCTTAGTCGAACGATCGATCCCTCCTCTAGGAGGTCCTGGTGCTCCTTATAAAGGGGAGGCCATGTTACACTTAGGGCATATGTGGAGGGCATATTCCTAGAATATGCCTATCCCAAAATAGCAAAGCAATGTGCTCCTTTTTCCTTTCGTAAGCCGCCCAGAGCTCATGGCATAAGCCTCTCTGATCCCCTGACGTAAGCCTCTACGTCTCCGCGTCATCCGACCAAGAACGTTCTGGCGACGTCACCTTTGTCGGCCAGGACCACCAGTCCTTGCCTCTATCTTTTGTGCTCAGTCTATAGTGGAGAGAGAAAAGCGCTGACCAAGGAAATGTGTTCCATCTCTTTTAAGACAACTTGTAACCTGGCTCCTGTGTGGCTATGTCGGCCCCGAGGGTACCTACAAACAAGTAACATTGAATGTACCGACATAATCTTTATGTCGGCCGAGGTAACGTTGGGCGAGCACCACTTAGGTCGGGTCGATCGTAACTCAGCTGTCCTCAAGGTATGTCGGCCAGCACCTGCTTTGACCTCCTTGTTCCTCGGCACCTGCTTGACCCTACCCGAGGTTATGACCCCAACATTAGTGCCCAAAGCTGTTGCAGGATTAGCAACTCCAGCTGATAAGGCCACAGCAGGTTCAACCCGCCCGATTCGTAGTTCTTCTTGTCGAGGTATTTCTATGTCAGGACGTTCTAAACTTAACTCGGATGCTTACTTTAGTGACTTGGTATTTTCTTTGGTCTCACTTGGCTCTTTCCAAGTTACTTCTTGTCGGTTAGGTTATACTCTCGCATCCTGGTTACCCACTTAGATTCCATCCTTCTCGTGTACACTTCCCCACATCCTACATGGAGGGTAATTATCACTTTGTCTCATTTTAAGGGCCTGTGCCAGTTACTGTGCACGCTGTCAGGAATTACTACATAGACATCACATCGTGGGCGCCTCTTCGATTACCGAAACATCACATTGCGTCACACAATTAGCTATGTTGTGTAACCTCCCTTGTGGCTTGCTCTTGATTGTCTCCTTCGGCGACTACATGACCACACCGTGTAGCCCGCTTCGCACTGCGATCAAACTACCCCCACTAGGGGCATGGTTAAATAGGGGAGCGGGGGAGGTCCCTTAGCCATTTCCCCCATTTGCATCCTCTTCCTCTTCTTCTCCTTCGTAGCATCGCCACCACAGCCGCTCCCGCTTCCGCTTAGCGCTAGCGCCTCCGCTGCTGCCCGTTGTTCCTCGATTGCTTCACCGCCGCTACTCCTCAGATCTCTCTTCTGAGGAGGATCTAGAAATGTCTGAGGAGGTTGCCGCCGTTGAGGAGCACGAGGAGGGCGCCACCGCCCATGAGCATGGTGCCTAGGCAGGTTCCTGAGTGTGCCAGGATGACCTAGACTAGCTCATCCAGACCTGCTGCGTCCCCGATGAGGTTAACTATCGCCTCCCGGCAAAGAACTCATCCCCGCTCCCGAGCTTGGTGAGTTCGTGCTTTTTCTCTCTCACTTCCAGTGGGGCTTCGGCGTTCCCATCAGTGACTTTTTTCCGTGATTTCCTCACTGATTTTGTTCTCCATCGCCTCCCTCTCTGCTTTCGTGTCCGCGGTCGAGGGATACCTCGGCATGTGGCCCTCTATTCAAATTTAGTTCAAGTTCTTTGGCTTTCGAGGCAATGTCATTCCGATTAAGGACATTTGTCCCACCAAAAAATCTCTCACGCAATGTGGGGCGGCTTCCATCTCACCTTGGCAGGACTCTGTGTTTCCCATGTTTCTAGCTTAGAGTCATGCAAAGGGTGAACCAAAACGTTCTTCTACGTGAAGAACGCTACCTAAGAGGACAAGATTCGGCTGCCTCCTTTCTCTATCGGCATCCCTGATAGAACTAAATGGTTCCGAGTCTGGAAGAAGTTCAACACCTTAATAAATCTGATAGAGAAGCACATCATTGATTTGAAGCTAGAAGGGATGACCGACGAGGACCAGATGCTCACTTTCATCCAGAGCCGGATCTTCCCTCTGCAGCAGTGTACACAAAAAGTTGTCCACATGACCGGTCACCTCGACCCGAACCGAGTTTCATTGTTCAAGGTCGTTGACTCCCAGATCTTCCACCGGGTTAAGTCTACCTTTAAGATGCCCTTGACTGAGGATTGGGAGTAGTGTCTTGAGCACTTCAGCCGAGATAGGCTAGCTCCCGATGTAAGTCTCTTGCATAACTTTCTTCTGAGTTAACTTCTATGTCAGCTTGTATCTTCTACTTAAGCCCTTTCCTTTATTCTTTTCAGAAGTTCCTTCAGCAAACGATAGAGGACACCTCGACCCTGGCCCTCAAGTGGGGCAAGGATCAGGATAACTCGGATTCGGAGGAGCTGGACTTCGAGATGTTCGTGCCAACTATGGACTCTAGCTCCAGTCGACCCTCTGGTAAAACCTCTATCTTAAAGGATTGGCCGGATGATGATGAAGATGATGTTGATATGGTGATCTCGGAGGTACTTGATCTTGTGCCTGTCTCATATGCTTTTCCGGTTGATCCAACTCCAGTTGCTCAGGTCCACACCGATCCTCCTCTTGCCGTGGGGGAACTAGCCCCTGCCCCTATGCTAGTTTGGCTCCTCCTTCCGAGCCACACAGTTCCGGAAAAAGATATAAGAAATCCGCCAATAAATTCGCCAGCAAACCTCCTGCTCAGGACACTGTTCGGAGAGCCCCAAAGCCCAAGGATCTACCTACTGCATCTTAGTAAGTGCCTGTTTCCTTTCTTGTTCTTTGAGTTGCATAGCTCTTCTTACATGTATTTCTTGTTTCTGTGTTTCTATCCTAAATTGATATTTGTTTTCTAAGCCGCTTAGGCAAGAGATAGAATGGCACTTCTAACTAGTTTACTTATTAAGGGAAGTCCTCCCAAAGGTCGGATACTATTTATCTACCCCATCCCCTTGGCAAAGGGGCCCCTGAGAAAAGTAGACAGTAAAAGCCAAAATAGACTAAATATAGCCTGAACGATCCTAAAACTCCCTCGAGCGGTAAGAGGAATTTACTGTCAAATAGATATCTCTTTGCTCTTCAGCCAGTAAGTCTGAAAGCCAGTCAGTTGTAGGCCAGACTTGTCATCAGTAGTTCTACTTTTTTTTTGTAGATTTAAGCTTTTATAAGGAAAGTCTAACTCAGTAGGCCCCCCAAGGACATCTCCCAGAGTGCTCCAGCATAGCCTCTCCTCTTTGCCAGGATCCACCTTCTCCGCACCATGATGGTGCTCCCGTTCCGAGCCCTGTCTGGGAAAGCTCTGCGGCTGCATCGAATGTTAGTCCACCTCGGCAAGAGGAGGGTCACGTCGGCATGGAGGGAGAAGGTGCCCCTAAGGACGTGGTTATGATAAATCAGCCAAGTACTTATTCTACTTAGCAGCAACAAGACGTTGATGGTGCCAGCAACATCAGCACCGAGAAAGTTTCTTAAGAGGTGTCGGTGACTTCGGCACCGACCCAAGTTCAACCTTAGCCAACTCCAGCTACAAGTTCTTCTCCCCAAGCACCCCCTTCCTCATTCGAGTCTACCCAGACTCGACGAGAAGACCAAACTAGGCCAAGCCCACAACCCAAATATCCCGCGGCATCCTCGGTGGCCAAAGCCCAAACTTCAGCTCCGCAGCGACAAGGCAAGCCTACAACTAAGGCCAAGAAGCCTGCTGAGGTGACCAAGGACAAAAAGGCTTTTAATGCAACGAAGGCTGCATCAAAAGGATCAACGGCTGGGTCTGGCATCGCACTCTTTGCATCCATGATGCAGCAGGGCAGTGTTGCTTCTGGCTTTGCCTCTGACAAGCAACTTGGTCTGCATACAATCCTAGTCGCAACTCAGTCCGCCCAGAAAAGTTCTCATGCCAAGGGATTGTTCTTGACTCGGACACTTAGGTGGGGAGAGCTATGGCTTGCTCATTGAGTATGCCGATAAATGGAACAAGGCTGAGTACGTTGAGGTTAGCTCCGGTAACCCGGCGAAGTATGGCCCCGCGGAGATTGGTGCTCAAATGATACTGCTGCCAAAGACATTGGTTATGCCAGCAAGATGATGGAAGTAAATCCTTCAGCCATCTCTTTACATATGTGCAAGTAATTGTAGATATATCATCCAGTCCCCAAGCCTCCAGGGGAGTAACATGTTACTCGGCCGGATGCTCCTAATATACTTGTGCAATTTTCCGTAAGCTTATTCCCCAAATCCGAGGTAGGTTAGCTTAGTGAAAATATTAAATAGTTTCAAATATCCACTCACCTAGAGCCGGGTTATGTTCCACTTGACTCAAATCTGAATAACTTCAAATATTCACTCACCTAGAGCCAGGTTAAGTTGCACTTGACTTGGATCTGGATAACTTCAACTATTCACTCACTTAGAGCCGAGTTAAGTTCCTCTTGGCCCGGGTCTTGAGTACCTTCAAATGTTCACTCACGTATAGCCGGGTTAAGTTCCACTTGGCCCGGGTCTTGAGTAACTTCCAATATTCACTCACCTAGGGCCGCGTTAAGTTCAACTTGACTCAGATTTGAATAACTTCAAATATTCACTCACCTCGAGCCGGGTTAAGTTCCGCTTGGCCTGGGTCTTGAGTAGCTTCAAATATTCCTTAATACTCATGAACTAACTCTTTCCTTTTTAGATCACCACCAATCGCCAGACCATCGAGTTTCAGCGGATTCTAGATACGCCCAAAGATCTTTCTTCAAAGCATAAGGCCCTACTGCCTGAGCTGAAGAAGAAAGGTAAAGTTCTCTCTTTTGTATTTTCACTTTCACTGCTCTTCATCTTTGGTTTGCCATATTGACTTGTAACTTGGATTCTGTAGCCGAAGTTGAAGCTGAGAACAAGCGCTGAAGAGGAAGCTGGCCGAGCTGAAAGCTAGTTTTCCTTCACTTCTTATCCTTTGTCCTTTTTCATTTTGACTCGGTAGGTAATTATACCTCGGCTCTACTGGGTCAAAAAATTATTTCAGTGTCTCTTCAAGATAGCGTGCCCCTTCTTGACATGATGCTCCATTTTCTTGAACCAGGAGGCAACATCGGGCCTAGCTAAAGGAGAAGGACAATGAGATCCTCTAGCTTTGTGCCAAGAATGAGAAGCTCCAATAGCTCCACAAGACTAAGCTTGAAAAAACTGGATCAGGAGTTCTCCGATGTGAAGGTTCAGCTCATAGATCAACTTGATAAAAGCAAAGAGCTTCTCCAAGTATCCGAAGCCAAAGTTGAGTCACTAAATACCGCCATTGAGGAATTCCAGAAGAACTAGGCAGATTGGCTAGCCCAGCTGACCCGGATCCACGGCCTCATAGCCCTTAATTTTCTTATGAGTTTGCTTCATATTGCCGAGGTTACTCTTCTCGTTGCATTTTCTGAGTTACTTTTTTTGTACTTTCAAAGGATTTCCGTAAGTCCAAGGCTTGCTCCAATGTTTCCATCAATAAGATCCAGGATAAGAGAGCTGAATCCGTCCCTATCTCGGAAGAAATAACCATCGACTAGTCTTTGGCCGGTCTTGCGGCCTGCCTCGAACCCATGAAGATCTTCGGGGTGGGTCTCCTCCGGGTTGCCATCCATGCTTTCCATATCATGTGGCCGGGTGACACTGATCTGGTGGGAGTTGCCGCGCTGATTGAGAAACTTTAGGAAAGCAGCACCCAACTCAGCTTGTGGCGAGAGTCTGCTGGCCGTGTTGGAGCTGATACAGCCCTATCCTTTGTACTATCTTGGTATGAAGGCGTTGATCTGGACATACTTTGTCGCCTACGCACTGGATCCAAATGGACCAATGACCCGGCCTATATCGCTCAGCGTCGAGATCGCGCTTATGACCTTATCCCATATGCTCATTGTCATGAATGGAACGAGCGGCCGAGCTTCCTTGAAGCCATCAATGCTGAGTATGTTGAGGGAGAAGCCAAAGATGAATACGACGAGGATGAAGAGAAAGAAGGTTCAGATTACACCGAGGAACCCGAGGATGCTAAGGATGCCGAAGCTAATCCGGACGCTGAAGCTAAAACCCAGGCTCCCCGCACTAAGGATAACTTGCCTCCTCCTCCTACGGATGGTTTGGCTGTTGCGGCTCCTTGAGCAACAAAACCTTAAAATTCGTTAAATACCTGGTATGCCGGGCCCAGATGTAATGAATAGTGTGTTATTTTGCTACAACTTATGTTTTGTGCCGGATTAAGTTGAGTGAAGTACCAAAGTTTCATTTTATTGTTCCCCCAATTCAATGACTCAGCTCGTGTCTACCTTGATTCGGTGTTCGACTTACGAGTCTGAGGTTCAAAAAATTGACTTAACAATACTTGAAACTTTTAGGATTATCTGAAAGTAATTCAACATAATAAAAAAAGTAAATACGGGGGTTAGTCCAAAAAAAGTCAGCTCGATTACGTTCCTTTCCTTAGTCGTTTTTCATGTGCCTAACAATTCCAAACTTGTTCTCTTGCTTGCCATGAAGCCAATTCTTCTTGGACAACAGCAAGTTGAAGAGTTAGATTTTGGTGCCAACACACTGCTAACTCGGCTAAGGTGTAAGTAATTTAAGCTAGGCAATGTATAGAAAAGTAAATAGAGAACAAAGACAATTATAATTAAGGCAGTCCCCGAGTTTCTGCTCGGGGTGCCAAAGTTTCATTGATAAGATCATTGCCAACATACAGGCTGACATACGAGAGTTTGAGATACATGCACTTTCACTAAGTGTAAAACGGACAAAGTAGAGCTATGTTCCATGGCCGCTTTGATTCCTCACCGGACCTGTACGCCTTGTTCTTCTCCTATGGTTGTGCATCAATGAAGTAATACGCATCATTGTGCAGTTCTTTGCTTACAATGAATGGCCCTTCCCATAGGAGGACATCTTATTCATGCCGGGAGTGCACTACACCGGCCGAAGTACTAGATCTCCTCCCCGAAAGACTCGAGGGTTCACTTTCTGGCTATGATAGCATCAGAGATTTTGCTGATACATGGCGGATCTAGACAATGCCAATTCTCTCACTTCTTCCAGCAGATCAACATCATTTTGCTGGGCTTCTTGCACTCCGGCTTCTGTGTATTGGGTGACCCTGGGAGAATCACGCTCTGTGTCGGCTAGTAATACAACTTCTACCCCATATACCAGAAAGAATATCGTATAGCCTGTTGATCGATTCAGAGTTGTTCTTAAGGTCCACAATACCGCGGGTAGTTCCTCAATCCAGCACCCCGCTGATCTTTGCAGCGGCTTAATGAGCCGGGGTTTTATCTCGGATAGTACTAGTCCGTTGGATCTTTACACTTACTCATTCGATGCGGGGTGGGCTATTGATGCAACATCTAGTCGGATCTTCTTATCTCGGTAGAACTGGGAAATGCTCCTTCAGCGAAATTTGTGCCAATATCATTTATGATACTATGTGGATAACCATATCTCAGCATGATATCCTTGAGGAATGTCATGACAGTACCTCCATCACACTTTCTTATTGGCTTTACTTCAATCCATTTCGTAAACGTGTCCACCATGACTATGATATGTGTCATATTTCCCATGGCCGGCTTAAATGGCCAAGTGATTGGTATAGTCATTAGTTCGGACATAGGCATGTGTGTCTTGCTAGCATTCCTCTGACAACCATTACACTTCCTCACAAGTTCCTCTGCTTGCTACAAGGCACTTGGCTAGTAAAACCCATGCCGAAAAGCCTTTGCCACTAAGGCTCTAGACGAGGCGTGATGCCCACAGCCCCCTTGATGGATATCTCAGAGGATGTCCATCCCCTCTTCCGGGTCAACACATCTTTGCAAGACACTTGTGACACTTCTCTTGTATAGCTCATCATTTATTATAGTATATATGCCTTTTCTATCCTCTACACTTACCTTGAGAGTATCTCATCACTTGGCAAATTCCATCCTTTAAGAACCCAAATATTGGTTGTGCCCATGCTGGTACTATATGAGCTAGGAAAAGTACTTCATCCACCCCAATTGCATCAACCAACATAACCCCCGTCGGATCAAGTTGAACAGTCCCCAGGTTCTGCGAGGTAGTCCTCAGGTTTGCCGAGGTAGTCCTGTTGGGGGGATACCCCCGGGTAGGGTCACTCTGGGGTATAACGGCCGAGTTAGCCGAGGTCCGGCAAGGTCAAAGCGGATGCTGAACGGGTCACCTCAAGGCAGTCCGAATCACGGGTAACCCGGACCAGGGGGGTCGCCTAACATTGTCTCGTCTGTCTTAAGGAGTAAGTCGGAAGAACTTGTCCAACTTATATGCAGGAACAGGTGTGGCCGGATCTACTATGATCCGGGTCCTCGCTTAGCTTCTGAGAGAAGGAAGGAATCTCTCTGGTAAAAAAGAAGGTCCCTTGCGTACTGCATGAGCGAAGAAAGCAAGGGCAGGACCACCGGATCATGGCCGACAAGGGTGACGACGCTCGTGTTGTCTGACGCGGGCGCCGCAGAGGCTTATGTCGCTAAAGCATGTATGACGCAGGGGAAAAGCACCCCGGTCGGGTTACCACTTTGGGAGGGGGCATATTCTTAGGAATATGCCTCCACGTATGCCCTAGGCCAGGACTGAACTTCCTCTATACAAGGGGGCTAGGGTTCTGGTAGAGGGGGTTGGTGGAGCTCTAGTTGGTTAAGCACGAGTTGATCTAGGGTTCTAGGGGAAAGATAGTAGGCAATAGTAAGAGAGCTCCTTCTACCTGCTCTCGCCAATACAGCTCAAGGAGCACTTGTAATCTTGGAGATATAGCAATACAAACTTCTGTGTGGAGAATCACTCCACTATCCCTCCCTGGATTCCCCTAGCGTGTATTAGTCCCCACCTTTATCCTATCAATGGCATCTGCCGTGACACCACCATGACAGTTGGCGCCCACCGTGGGGCTAGCGGCGCTAGCAGGGGTGAAGATCCGGATGGGAAACCTCATCGGCACCGGTGAACACATCGTCTCAGGGCTCGTTCAGCGCTTCGGAGCGCTGGATTTCGTCAGCGACAACGCTGGCTGCTTCGGCACGCGCCCGCTTCCATGCAACGGCCTCTTCATCAAGCTCGGTGCGCACAAGGTCTACGTTGCTGTGGACGTCTCGTGCGTTCATCCGCGTCGTGTCGTTGATGCGGGGGAACCACCCCTCACTGTGGCTCGCGGGGCGCGTATCGCTCGCTCCCCGGACCATGCGGAGGTGATGATGACTGCACCAGGTGCAGGCGCAAGCAAGGATCCAGCACCATACCCGGAGGTAACACCTAAGGCACCGAGGAAAGGTAGAGGACCTCCACTAGAGAGGCCTGAGAACCTACTGAGAGAAGCTATGGATAGCTTGGCTAACCCGGTAGCAGCAGTGGTAGATCCGTCTCAGGTGCAGGCCGAGCTAGAGGAAACTCGGCAAAAGATACTGGAGGGCGCAAAGAAAATAGCCGCGGCTCAGCAGTCACTGAACATGATGCTGCGTGAGTACGCAAAGGCAAACAAAGTTGATACGGTGAAAGTAAAGGGGAGAAATCTCATAAGCGAGATGAACAGAGAAGGCGATGATGGAGCAGAAGGGTCGGAAAACTATCTGTCTGTGGGGTTGTCGAGGTATAGCACCCCGGCGAAGAACCTCAGAGCAGTAGATGCGGCTGCGTCCGAGTTAGAGGGACTGACGGGTGAGGCCCGTCAAAGACAGCAAGATAGGGTTAACGAACTGGTTCGGATCGCGAACAGACAAAACAAAGAGGTGCTGAGAGCTAACCCGGAGAGAGTTGGAGCTTCCAAGATCGTCCATTCGGTGATGGGTAACCCGGAGAAGTCCACTGGAGCCGCATCATCGCCTCATGGAGGTCCAAGGAGAGAAGTGGTCGTAACCTTGGCCAGACGGAACAAACAGATCGTCCCGTACGACCCGACGCGTGCGGGAAAAGAAAAAGAGATGCGGAAAAATGATGATCGATGGAGTGTGAGCCGAGGTGAAGCTGGCCGAGGTAATCATGACCAAGGCAATGCCGGTCAAGGGAACGCTGCCAACAGCAATGCCAGACAGCGCAACTCCGCAGGAGCAGGACAACCGCAGCAGCGGAATATACCAAGGCAAGAGCAAAGCGCCGGTCGAGGTATGCAGCAGAAAGGTGCGCAACGAGAGCCAAACCGATACAACGATGGTGATTCGGAGATGGTGAACGCAGGATACCCCAGACCGGACTATCATGTGATAGGGTCTAGATTGGGAAGCAGGGATTTGATGCCGGATGATGCCAGATTAAAACTGGATCGCCTGTATAGGTCGGAACAGATCAAATGTCAAGGTCCTCCGGGTCCAGTGTGCTTTGGACTGCGGATCATGAAGGAACCACCAGTACCAAACTTCCAGTTACCCAGAGGCACGAAGACGTATGATGGCAGCACCAAGCCAGAGGATTGGCTGATAAACTACGCTACGGCGGTGAAAATTGCAACTGGCAACTTGAGATGGGCTGTACGTTATGTGCCCCAGATGTTGGAAGGCCCGACCAGAGTATGGCTGAATAATTTACCACCCGGAAGCATCAACTGCTGGATAGATTTCGAAGAAATGTTTATCAGCAACTTCTCAAGTACATATCAGAGCCCGAATAGACCGCAGACCCTAGCAATGTGCAAGCAAAGACCTAACGAGAAGGATCGTGAATTCTTGACCCGGTGGTGTACCGTGAGAAACTCGTGTGAGGGCATCATAGAATCATAGGCCATAGCGTGGTTTGCGCAAGGGTGCAGATATGGCAGCGAGCTGTGGATGAAGTTGCAAAGGAAATAGCCAGTTACGCTGGCAGAAATGATCCGGATTGCTGATTTCTATGCTTTGGGCGATCCGACTCAACCTAGGCTCGCGTCAAATGAGTCAAACGAGGAATACTATCAGAGGGATGGAGTTGGGTCATCCCAGAGAAACGATTACAGATGAAAAAGGAGAGATGATAGACCGGATCATCGCTACGGTTCGCAACAAGTTGCGGCTATGAATCAAGATCAACCCAGAGCAGGGAGCAACCAACGCCAGAGAACTGGAGGGCAATGGACTCCAAGAAATGATGGCAAGAAGACGTGGACTCCGGAGCAAAAGAAACAGTGGTAGGAAAAGAAAGATCGTCCGAGGTATACCTACGAGTCGATGCTGGACCAGCCGTGTAAGTTTCACACGCCAAATCCGAATAGCCCGGCGGGTCACACGACGAGGCAATGTGAGTGGATGCGTAAGATAGAGCAAGGTGGTTCGGGGAATGCTCAGGCACCCCGGAATGATCAACCTCGGCAGGAGTTATCTCGCAGCAATTGCTCTCCGGGGCAAACACGCAGCAGCTAATGTTGCCTCCCCCTCCGCCGAGGTATGAAAATAATGAGAGAAGGGATGCAGTGCATCAGGTGGAAAATCAGCAACAACCGGATCATAGGTACCCCAGAAAGGAGGGAAGGAATGAGTACAGGGAGCATCACCAGAGTTATTGTGTGTTCATGACTGAGGAAACAGATAGAAAAAGCTTGCAGCGTCGACATATGGAGGTCAATGTGGTCATGCCAGCGGTGACGAGGTACATGCCTTGGTCGGACCAGGAAATCACCTGGAACATCAAGGATCATCCTAAACTTATGCCGAGCCCAGGTTCGTATGCGCTGGTGCTGGATCCGACATTCATTGGACCAAACATCAATATGAGGTTCTCCAAGGTTTTGATTGATAATGGCAGTAGCATTAACATCATGTACGCGGATACGATGCACAAGTTGGGCATCTCGGAGAACATGCTCCAGGCTACGAGAACAACTTTCCATGGCATTGTACCAGGCATTTCTTGCGAGCCCATAGGCAAAGTCCGGGTCGACGTGATATTCGGAACAAGGGATAACTGCCGAACTAAAAATCTTGAGTTTGAGGTGGTGAACTGGGAAAGTGCATATCATGCGTTACTCGGAAGACCGGCATTCAACAAATTCATGGCAAGCTGTCACATCAGTTATTTGAAGATGAAGTTGCCCGGGCCAAATGGAGCGATCCCCGTTGCTGGAGATTTCCGACGTTCCATTGAGTGTGCTTCAGCCGGGTCTAACCTAGCCGAGTCACTCGTGATTGCGCAAGAGAAAAGAACCCGCATTAGCTCAGTCCGCGCAGCAATATATGCCGGTGTTAAGTAACCCGCATGGCAGCGTTTCATTTCAAGCCGCGAAGGACACCAAGAAGGTCCCAGTTGATAACATGTTCCCGGAGCGCACCGTCAGAATTGGTGCCGGGTTAACTGACAGATAGGAACACGATCTCGTCAACTTCCTCCGTGAGAATCAGGATATTTTTCCTTGGTCTACACAGGACTTGCAAGGTGTTCCGAGGGAGTTGGCCGAGCACTCTTTGAACGTAAGACCCGGAGTAAGGCCGGTGAAGCAACCTCTCCGCCGCTTAGCCGACGATAGGAGAAAAGTCATTGGAGACGAGATAGCTTGGTTACTAGCAGCAGGATTTATCATGGAGGTACTATATCCGGATTGGCTCTCTAATCCGGTGCTGGTAGAAAAGAAGAAGGACGATCCGAATGTGGCAGTGGTTTGGCGTATGTGTATCGATTACACGAACCTGAACAAGGCGTGTCCAAAAGATCCATTTCCACTGCCGAGGATAGATCAGGTCATAGACTCGATCGCGGGATGCGAACTGTTGTCATTCGTTGATGCATATTATGGCTTCCACCAGATACCTCTGGACCTGGATGATCAAATAAAGACTGCATTTATTACCCCGTATGGGTCTTACTGCTATCGCACTATGCCGTTTGGTTTACGTAATGCATGTGCAACGTACCAAAGATGTATGCAAAAATGTTTGCACGACCAAATAGGTCAAAACATACAAGTATACGTGGATGATGTGGTTATCAAGACCAAGGAAAGCACAACGCTCCTTGACGACATAAGGCAAACATTCGCGAACTTGAGAAGGTTCCGCATGAATCTTAACCCGGAAAATGTACCTTCGGTGTCTTGGCTGGAAAACTACTCGGATTTCTCGTCTCCAGCCGAGGTATCGAAGTTAATCCAACTAAGATCTGAGCCATCGAACGAATGGAGCTGCCGAAGTGTCTTAACGTTGTCTAGAAGTTCATTGGATGCCTGGCATCGTTGAGTCGGTTTGTATGTCGGTTGGGAGAAAAGGCACTGCCTCTCTACCAACTCATGAAAAATTCGGATAAATTCGTTTGGACGCCACAAGCCAATGAAGCCTTTTCCCACATAAAAAAGATGTTGGCCACTGCGCCAGTGTTAGCCTCTCCATAGCCGCAACCAACCGAGTTGTAAGTGCAATAATTGTAGTGGAGCGCAATGAAGAGGGTAAGTCGGTGCAGAGGCCAGTATATTACCTGAGCGAGGTATTTTCTGCCTCAAAACAGAACTACCCGCACTTTCAAAAGGTGGCATATGGTGTCTATATGGCGGCAAAGAAGTTAAAGCATTACTTTGAGGAGCACCCCATCAAAGTAATATGTGAAGCCCCCATAACCGAGATAATGGGTAATAAGGATGCGAGTGGCAGAATTGCAAAATGGGCAATTGAGTTAGCCCCTTATGCGCCCCAATACGACAGAAGAGAAGCGATCAAATCTCAGGCTGTGGCGGACTTTTTTGTGGATTGGGCCGAGGTACAATACGAACCACCGCCACTGGATCTGAATTACTGGAGGATGCACTTTGACGGGTCAAAAACCAAAACCGGGCTAGGCGCCGGGGTTGTGCTTACCTCGCCAAAGAAGGACTAACTAAAGTACATATTGCAGATCCATTTCGCGGCATCGAACAATGTCGCTGAGTATGAGGCCCTTCTGCATGTGCTCAAAGTGGCAAAGGAGATTGGCACGCGTCGGATAATATGTTTTGGCGGCTCGGATCTGGTGGTGCAGCAGGTGTCCGGAGTGTGGGACGTCCTGGATCCAAACATGGCACTATACAAATTTCACGTGCAGAAGATATCTGGTTACTTCGAGGGGTGTGAATTTCACCATGTACCCCGAGTGGAAAACGAGGCTGCCGACATGTTATCAAAGCTCGGATCAACTAGATAGGTAATTCCACCGGGTGTAGCATTGGAACACCTCAGGAAACCATTTACCAGGCCGTCCCCAGGGACCGACTCGATCTATGTCCTGGAAAATATGGAATCCGGAGTTGAGCCCATGGACATTGACATGGGAGGTACTACGCGAGACCCGGGGACTACGTCAGCAAACCCGGGGACTACCTCGGCACACCCAGGGACTACCTTGCTAGACCCGGGGACTGCTCAGCATGATCCGGCTGAAGTTATGACGGTGGATCAGATGGAAATTGATGAGGAGATATTCCCTCCACGAGCCATACCAGCTTGGGTACTGCCTATATTCCAATTCCTGAAAGACGGAACGTTACCCGCTGAGGAGGTGTTAGCCATGCAAACTCAGAGGAGAGCAAAAGCATACACAAACATCAACTCCGAGTTGAACAAACAGAGTGTAACCAATGTCCTCCAGCGATGCGTTGACCCAGAAGAAGGGCTTGACATCCTCCGAGATATACACCAAGGAGAATGTGGGCATCATGCCTCATCCCGAGCCTTGGTGGCAAAGGCGTTCCGGCATGGGTTCTACTGGCCAAGTGCCTTGGAACAAGCAGAAGATTTGGTGAGGAAATGCAATGGTTGTTAGAGGTACGCCACCAAGACACATATGCCTATGTCGGAACTCAAGACCATACCAATTACGTGGCCATTTGCTGTATGGTGCTTGGATATGGTTGGCCCGTTCAAACCAGCGAGAGGAAAGATGACACATATTTTGGTCATGGTGGACAAGTTCACAAAATGGATTGAAGTGAAACCTATAAGAAAATGTGATGGAGCTATGGCCGTGACATTTCTCAAAGACATCATCTTGAGATACGGCTATCCGCACAGTATCATAACCGATAATGGAACAAATTTTGCGGAAGGAGCATTTGCACGCTTCTTCCGAGATAAGAAGATCCGACTCGATGTCGCCTCGGTAGCCCACCCTGCAACGAACGAACAAGTGGAAAGATCCAACGGATTAGTATTATCCGGGATAAAACCCCGGCTCATTGAGCCGCTGCAAAGATCAGCGGGGTGCTGGATAGAAGAACTACCAGTGGTACTGTGGAGCTTAAGAACAACTCTGAATCGATCAACAGGCTATACGCCATTTTTTCTGGTATATGGGGCGGAAGCTGTATTACCAGCCGACATAGAGCATGATTCGCCTAGGGTCACCCAATACACAGAAGCCGAAGTGCAAGAAGCCCGGCAAAATAATATTGATCTGCTGGAAGAAGCGAGAGAACTGGCACTGTCCAGATCCGCCATATATCAGCAAAATCTCCGACGCTATCATAGCCGGAAAGTGTGCCCCCGAGTCTGTCGGGAAGGCAATCTGGTGCTCCGGTTGGTACAACGTACTACCGGCATGCATAAATTATCCCCCCCATGGGAAGGGACATTCATTGTGAGCAAAGCGTTGCACAATGATTCTTACTATCTCATAGATGCAAAGCCACAGGAAAAGAACAAGGCGGACAGGTCCGGAGAGGGATCCAAGCGACCGTGGAATGTAGCACTACTTCGTCCCTTCTACACTTAGCTAAGAAGTGTATGTATCCGAGTCGTCTCATATGTCGGTATGTATGTCGGCAATGAGCTTATCAATGAAATAGCAGTGCCTTTAGCAGTAACTCGGGGACTACCTTAATAATGTTTGTTGTTATTTCTTATGCGGCAGCTGGAATAAGTCGTTCTACTTAACCCAGATTAGTAATGTGTGACCACCAAAAACCCAACCCTTCGACTTGCTGCTGTCCAACAAGAATTGGCTTCATGGCAAGCAAGGGAACAAGTTTGGAACTGCGTAGCACATCAAAAACGACTAAGGAAGCGAGTTTATTCGAGCTAACGTTTGTTTTTCGGACTAACCCTGTATTTATTTTCGAGTTATTATGCTGAATTATTTTGGGCCAAGCCTCAAAGTTTCTAAGTATTGTTAAAACAATTTTGAAGCTCGGATTCGTAAGTCGTAAAACCGAATGAAGGTAGACACGGACCGAGCCAGAGAATTGGACGAACAAGAAAATGAAACTCGGGGACTGCGCCCAAGTTAATCCGGCATAGAAATTTAGTAGCAAAATATCACATGTCCAGCATACAATTGCACCCGGCATACCGGGGATGTGATAAATTTTCAAGTTTTTTGCAACTAAGGAGCAGCAGGAGGAGGAAGTTCGGCGTTGTCGTCGATGTCTTCAATATCTGAAGCATCATCTTCTCCGCCCTCATCTGACCCATCTTCAACGATCTCATTCTAGTCGTCCCCAGCGGATTCCAAGAAGCTCGGTCCTTCAATCCAGTCATGAATAGGAGAATATTCGACGAGGCTGTAGGCGCAAGCCTGGCGCCGAGCTACCCGCTCTGGATCATCGGTCCTTCTGGATCCGGTGCGCTGACGTGTAAGGAGGCTGAGGTCGATCTTCTCGTACCATTTGAGAATATGGTGAAGGATGGTGTCAGCTGCAGCACGACCAGCGGACTCTCTCTAGAGGTCAAGATGGGTCTCAACTTCCATTAACTTCTCAACGAGAGTCGCAATAGTCTCCGGGCTACTCTCTCCGGGCCAGAACGTATTGAAAATCCGAACTGCAACGTCGAGGATATCCTTGCCATAATTCTTGATGGTCTCCACACGAGAGGACAAGCTGACCAATAGGTCCTCCATGTCCAAGGGAATGTTCTCACCATCAAGAGCAATGGGAGTACCCCTCTCTCGGCGAAATTTGGCAACAGCAGCGCTGGCAATTGCAGTACCCTCTGGAAAGTGGTCTGGAAACAAGGCAAAGGAAGAAGGTAAAGAAAAGATATGAGGTGACCCATAGAGTTATGTCGGACAAGGGAAAGGAACTTACGAGAAATATGGCTATGGATCCGGGTCAACTCCTTGATGCAGGCATCGCATCTTTTGCGAAGTTGCTCAAGCTCAGCGTTTGCCGACCCGAGTTGGAGGTCGAATTCTTTGAGTAGGTCCTGGTCCTTGGAGATTTGGAGAGTAAGGCGCTCACGCTCTTCGATGAAGTTCTGGCCAACTTTTTGGAGCTCGGTTTTGTGCTGGGCCTTCATCGTCTCCATCTCAGCCTTGAGTTTGGCTATCTCGTCGTCCTTAGTCCGGAGGAGGGCAAGTTCATCATTCTTTTTCTTCAGCTCAGCTTGATGATGCCCTTCTTTTTCGAGAAAATGCAGCATCATATCAGGCACGGGCACACTATCCTCAAGCGATGCTGAAATAATATGTTGACCCGACAGAGCCGAGGAGTGAATGTTTGCCGAGCCAAGGAGAAGAAGAAATGGAAAACACTGAGAGGTCGAACAAAAGTGAACATACCCCGGATTTCCTCCAAGTTCTTCTGCATGATTTTGTTCTCAGCCTCCACCCCAGCTGCAGAAACCGAATAAGAAGATTAGTTCGGCGGAAGAAAGTTAAGAAAAACGAAGAGGTGCCGAGGGATAAAATTACCTCTCTTTTCATGTTCTGCACCAAGTGCAACATGTTTTGTGCGTAGGATCTTGTGGGTATCAAGCAGGCGTTGGAATTCGGCGCTCCGGCGATTGGTGGTTACCTGAAAGAAGTACAACAGTGTAAAATTAGCTTGGTGCATATTCAAAGTGTACAAGATCCAGGCCAAGTGGAACTTAACCCGGCTCTAGGTGTGTGCATATCCGAAGTGTACAAGATCCGGGCCAAGTGGAACATAACCCGGCTCTAGCTGTGTGCATATTCGAAGTGTACAAGATCCGGGCCAAGTGGAACTTAACCCGTTTCTAGGTGTGTGCATATTCGAAGTGTACAAGATCCGGGCCAAGTGGAACTTCACCCGGCTCTAGGTGTGTGCATATTCGAAGTGTACAAGATCCGGGCCAAGTGGAACTTAACCCGGCTCTAGGTGTGTGCATTTTCGAAGTGTACAAGATCCGGGCCATGTGGAACTTAACCCTGCTCTAGCTGTGTGCATATTCGAAGTGTACAAGATCCGAGACAAGTGGAACTTTACCCGGCTCTAGGTGTGTGCATATTCGACGTGTAAAAGATCCGGGCCAAGTGGAACTTAACCCGGCTTGAGGTGTGTGCATATTTGAAGTTTACATGCAGCTACGTTGGTTTTCTAATGAGCATCCGGCCGAGTAACAAGCTACTCCCCCGGAGGCTCGGGGACTAATGGTTATTATCTACAGCATGTAAAGGACTTTTCCCAAACCCGGATATTATCTACGTTGGTTTTGAAGTTTACAAACCTCCATCATTCGCCTCGTGAGGTTAATTGCCTTGGCGGCAGTATTCATCTGGGCAGAAAATTCTACAGGGCCGAACTTTTTCGGGAGATCGTCGTTGTGGACGAACTCCGCCTTGTTCCAATTCATGACGAACTCGATAAGGCTCGGAGGGTACCATTCGCCAGTGGGCATGTGGGGTTCCACCAAGACCTTCGCATGAGCTTCCTTCCTCTCAACTAGGGCAAGAGCTGGGCTGGTGTGCAGAACCATCTGCTGCGCATTGGTTGGCTCGGCAGGAACATCCTTCGCTGCTGGTGATTTCTTCGGAAGCATCGACGATAGAGTTCGCTGCCCGGCGTCAAGGGATGCAGACTTGGTAGTATCCGGGGCCTTCTTGCCTTTAACTTGCTCGGAAGAAGTAACTACGGTGGACTTCCCTTGATAAGCTGCTGGAATAGTTCCTCGCTGAGGGTGAGATGACTCGGACGAGGCAGAAGAACTTGGCACTGGAGCTAATGTGGGTTTCCTTGGTGCCGGGACAGGTGCTGATTCGGTAGCTGGTACTGAGGCTATTGCTAGTGCTGGTGTTGCGATAGAATCGGTGGTTGCTGGTTGCGGCAATGCCGAAGTTGTGGACGCCATCGCCTTGGCCGAACCGACCCCTCCCGCTCCGAGGTCGCGTTCCTCTCGATGAGGTACTGCGGAACCCGGAGCAGCCGCAGAGCCCTCTGGAATAGGGCTCAGCGGGCGTGACTCGTCGTCACAAGGAGGAGAAGGGTCGGACCGAAGGGGAGAAGAGATGCTCGATCCTCTCTGAGGGACCTCCACAGGAGGCCTGAAAAAGAGAATAATGTCAGAAGAGAAATTACCATGATGCAGGGAAAAGTGAGTTACGTAATGAAAAATAACTTACGCATCCGAGGTCTCGGCCTCCTTGGGTCTCCGAGCCCTCCGTGCCAGGGCTTTGCCTGCCCGCTTGGAGGCAGTCTTGTCTCCGGCCTTCTTTTGCCTTTTTGTGGGCTGAGAAGGTTCGGAGGAAGAACTTGATGTGGATCCGCGCTTCTTCTTAGGCGCCACCGGAACCGGCTCGCCCGTGGCAAGTGGAGGATCCTCGTGGATATGCCCACCAGGGTTAGCTGATGCCAGAAAGGCAAAAGAAAGAGGGACAGCCTCAACAGGTTCAATCACGTCGACATCCGAGTCATCCTCATCATCGGGCCAATCTCTAAGGGAAGATAATTTACCGCTGGGTCGTTTGGTAGCGTCGGTCATAGGGAGGAACATCTCCTGGTCCGGCTCCTCCTCATTCGGGATTTCTCGGTCCGGCGCCCACTTAAGATTCGGATCCATGCCATCCTCGAGAGTTTGCTGAAGAAACAGCTGAGAAAAAGCACAAAGAGCAGAGTCAAAAATACGACGAAAACCGACACATACTTAATCCGAAATAAGTTTGCCCCGCGAAGCTTACCGCGGGAGGGAGCCTATCACGGCAGTAGTGCTCGATTCCCCAAGTCCATTCGGCGGAGAAATCCTTGTGGGTGGTGAAAAGAGCTTTAACCTGGCGAAAGATCTCCGTGTTGCTCAACTCAAAGGAGGAGGTTTGGTTGGGGTCGCGGCCGAAGCTCATGTGGCACAACTTGTGGGTGCGCTTCTGGAGGGGAGAGATTCGGTTGCACACGAACGTGATCGTAGCATCCTCGTTGCGCAATCCGAGCTTCTTCAGCTCCGCGAGCCTCTTGTTAACTTGGTTGGCCAAAGCTGTAGGTTTCTTGGGGACCTACTCCCAGAAATCCGTGTCAGGCAGACCCGGAGCGTAGGGCAGCAACCGAATCAAATCTTCGGTACCCTCGTTCCCGACATAGAAAAAGGTCCGGGCCCATCCTTTGCAGGAGTCAAGCCCAGTGACCCAGGGAAAGACTGAAAATCTCCGGGGCGAGATGGAGGCAGCTCCGAACTGGGTGAGCTGCTTATCCTCCGACTCTACGTGGATATTAGGGACGACGTTGCGACAAAGACCGAAGAACCGGATCCACAGCTCCTTCGTGGGCCATAGTCCGGTGTAGCCTTCGATCGTAGAGGCAAAGGCAGAAAGAGAGGTGATTGCGTTTGCTGGGAGATGGTGCGGCTGCAGGTGATACGTCCTAACCCAATCCCGGAAGAAATCGCTCACCAGAAGGCCAAATCACCGTTGGAAGTGGGACAGGAATACAACGAACTCATCCGGATTTGGTGAGGGGGCCAGTTCGGCGGAAGGGAGACGAGCGGTGACACCGGCGGGAATGCGCCTGGTCCGGTAGAGCCAGTCAATGTCATCTTGACAGACCCATGAACCGGCCCACGTGCCGCGGTCCGCCGCGCCGGCGTCCTCCTCCATCTCCTGCTCGGCGACGACGAGCTCCTCCTCCGTCATCTCGTATTCGCTATCCTCGCTGGAGCTAGCGGCGGCGGGGATCTGTGGCCTAGATTAGCGAGGACCCGTGGCTAAGCAGTTGCGCAGCGGTGGCTGCAAAGTAGAAGCACGGGGAGAGTGCAGCGGCTGCGCTGCTGCTAGAAGCACGGGCGGCGGCGTTGTCGCAGGGAAGATGAAGGAGAAAACGCAACGGGCAGAGGGGCGCAGAGGTGGAAAAACGCTAAGGGATGAGCCCCTCCCCTATTTAACCACCCCAGAGATCGATGAGTGGGATTGCGCTGCGCCGACGAGCCACACGGTGTGGCCGTGTATCACCGGCATTAGCCAATCAGAGAAAAGCCACACAGGGGGCCACAGAGTAGAAGCAATCCCATGACGCATTGTTGCGGTAAACGAGGAGGCAGGCATGACGTGACCCACACATAGTGATAACTGACAATTACTGCGACGGTTACTGTGCAGGCCCTTAAAATAAGACGAGGTAATAATTAGCCTCCGCGTGGGTTGGCGTATGAGAGAAGGAAACGGGGTCCGGATCAAACCATGATAACCATGGGATCCGAGCCAAAGTGGTGACCCGGCCGGCAAGTGAAAACTTGGAGCGTGCAAAGGGAACGTAAATCCATATAGTCCGAGATAAGGTGCTAACTCGGAATTAAACGTCCGAGGCTCGAACATAAATGAACCTGATGTGGCCTTAGCGGACGAGGCAGCGAAGACCGCACTAGCTTCGGGGACTAATGTTGGGGGATACCGCCGGGTAGGGTCACTCCGGGGTATAATGGCCGAGATAGCCGAGGTCTGGCAAGGTCAAAGCGGATGCTGACCGGGTCACCTCAAGGCAGTCCGAATCACGGGGTAACCCGGACCAGGGGGGGGTCGCCTAACATTGTCTCGTCCGGCTTAAGGAGTAAGTCGGAAGTACTTGTCTAACTTATATGCAGGAATAGGTGTGGCTGGATCTACTATGATTCGGGTCCTTGCTTAGCTTCTGAGAGAAGGAAGGAATCTCTCTGGTCAAAAAGAAGGTCCGGTGCGTACTGCATGAGCGGAGAAAGCAAGGGCAGGACCACCGGATCATGGCCGACAAGGGTGACGACGCTCGTGTCGTCTGATGCGGGCGCCGCAGAGGCTTACGTCGCTAAAGCATGTATGACGCGGGGGAAAAGCACCCTGGTCGGGTTACCACTTTGGGAGGGGGCATATTCTTAGGAATATGCCTCCACGTATGCCCTAGGCCAGGACCGAACTTCCTCTATATAAGGGGGGCTAGGGTTCTGGTAGAGGGGGTTGGTGGAGCTCTAGTTGGTTAAGCACGAGTTGATCTAGGGTTCTAGGGAAAGATAGTAGGAAAGAGTAAGAGAGCTCCTTCTTCCTCCTCTCGCCAATACAGCTCAAGGAGCACTTGTAATCTTGGAGATATAGCAATACAAACTTCTGTGTGGAGAATCACTCCACTATCCCTCCCTGGATTCCCCTGGCGTGTATTAGTCCCCACCTTTAGCTTATCCATGGCATCTGCCGTGACACCACCACGACAAGTCCCTGGGTTTACCGAGGTATTCTCCGAGTCAATGTCCATAGGGGTAGCTTCTCATCCAGGGTTTGCCGGGATATAAATTGATTCGGATTTTGGCAAAGGGGAAATTGATGGTGTTATTAGATGCTCTAGAGTAACTCCTGGTGGGATAGCTTACCGAGATGAGCCCAGTTTAGACAGCATGTCGGTTGCCTGATTTTTAACTCGAGGTACATGATGGAATTCACATCCCTCGAAGTACCCACATATCTTCTAGACATGAAATCTATATAGAGCAACATCGTCTCTTTGGATAGTGGTGAGGCTAACACTGGTGCAGAGGCTAACATATTTTTCAGTTCATGAAACATGCTATCAGCTTGCGGTGCCCATATGAATTTATCTGATTTCTTCTTCAGCTTATAGAGAGGCAATGCCTTTTCTCCCAGCCGACATACAAACCGACTTAAGGATGCCATGCATCTAGTGAACTTATGAACATCACTAAGGCACTTCGGCATCTCCATTCGCTCAATAGCCCGGATTTTAGTTGGGTTTTCTTCTATACCTCGGCTAGACATGAGGAAACCGAGTAGCTTTCTGGCCGGGACACCAAAGGTCCATTTTTCCTTGTTAAGCTTCATTCGGAACCTCCTTAGGTTCACAAATGTTTGCCGGATATCATCTAGGAGTGTTTTACTTTCCTCTGTTTTTATCACAACATCATCCATATATACCTGGACATTTTTCGCAATTTGGTCATGTAGACACTTTTGCATACACCTCCAATATGTTGCTCCTGCATTACGTAAGCCAAATGGCATAGTGAGATAGCAATAAGGCCCATACGGGGTAATGAAAGCAGTGTCTATTTGATCATCCGGGTTGACGGGTATCTGGTGGAAACCAGAATACGCATCTAAAATTGATAACAACGCACACCCAGCGGTCGAATCAATGACATGATCTATCCTTGGTAGTGGGAATGGATCTTTTGGACACGCCTTATTCAGGTTCGTGTAATCGATACACATACGCCACACCACTTCTACATTCGAATCATCCTTCTTATTTTCCACCAGCACTAGATTAGATAGCCAATCCGGGTAAAGTACTTGGATGATAAACTCGGCTGCAAGGAGCCAAGCTATCTTATCACCAATGACCTTTCTCCTATCTTCGGCGAAGCGGCAGAGAGGTTGCTTCACCGGCTTTGCTTTGGGTCTTACGTGCAAAGAGTGCTTGGCCAACTACCTTGGTACACCTTGCAGATCCTGTGTGGACCAAGCAAACATATTCCGATTCTCACGGAGGAAGTTGATGAGCTCGCTTTTCTATTTTTCACTTACCCCAGCACCAGTAGTTATGCTACGCTCTGGGAACTGATCATCAATGGGCACCTTCTTGGTATCTTTTGTCGCTTGAAATGAAACACTTCCATGCGGATTACTCAAAGCCGACATATTTAGCTGCGCGGATTAGGCCAATGTCGCCACTTCTTGGATCCTTCTCTTCTCCTGTGCTATCACTAGTGACTCGGCCAAGTTCGACCCGGCCGAGGAAAATTCCATTGAATGCTTGAAGTCCCCCATTATGGTGATCACTCCATTTGGTCCTGGCATCTTCATTTTCAGGTAACTGATGTGGTCACTTGGCATGAACTTTGATAGAGCTGGCATGCCGAGTAACGCATGGTAAGCGCTGTCCAAATCCACAACCTCAAATTCTAAGTTCTTAGTTCAGCAGTTGTCCCTCGTGCCAAATAACATGTTAATTCAGACCTTTCCCATGGGCTCACAAGACAAACCCAGAACAATGCCGTGAAACGTGGTCTTGGTAGCTTTCAACATATTCTTCGAGACTCCTAGCTTGTGCATTGTTTCCTTATACAAGACATTGATGCTATTTCCATTGTTAATCAATACTTTAGAGAATTTCACATTGATGTTTAACCCGATGAAAGTTGGGTTAAGCACCAATGTGTATGATCCAGAACTCGGTATGAGCCTGGGATGGTCCTTGATACTCCATGTGATCTCTTGATCCGACCAAGATATGTACCTCGGCATAGCCGGTATAACTGCATTGACCTCAATATGTCGGTGCCTCACGCTCTGCCTGTTAGTTTCTTCTGTGGTGAACAAACAGTAAGCTTGATGATGTTCTCTGTACTCATTTCTCCGGTCATTGCCGGGGTATCTTTGGTTCTACTGGTTCTCGTTCTCCACCTGATAGACGGCATCCCTTCTGTCTTGATTTTCATAACTCGGTGGGGGTGGTGGTAACATCATCGGCTACCCATTTTCCCTAGTGAGCTACTACTGTCCAGGTGCATCGTGCCGCGGTGCCTGAGCATTCCCCAAGTTCACATTACCGAGTCATATGGTTTGCCGGGCTACTTGGATTAGGCATGTGAAACTTGCATGGTTGATCTAGCATATCCTCATACGTATACCTCGGCCTGTCCTTTTTTCTCGCCATTGTTTATTCTACTCTGGCGTCCATGTTTTCTTGCCCTCATTTCTCGGAGTCCACTATTGTCCCCCACTCTTTTGTCGCTGCCTATGTCTAGCTCCGGGTTGATCTGGGTCCACTGCCATAACTTGTTGCGAACCGTATCTGTAATCCGGCCTTTCATCTCACCTCTTACCCCGGAAACAACTTTGCCAGGACGACCCGGCCCCAGCTAAGTGGTATTATTCTTCATTTGACTCATTTGAGACAAGTCGAGGTTCAGTTGGATCACCCAAGGCATACGAGTCAGCAATTCTGAATGTCTCACCCAACATAGTTGGCATATCTCTTTGCAGACTTTGCCATAGCATACTTGCATACCTACATCCTGGCGCAACCAAGCAAAAGCTTGTGACTCAATCACCCCCAACGCCTCCCGCATGAATTGTGCACATTACACCAGCGAGTTACAAACTCCCGGTCTGTCTCATTAGGACTTTGATTGCACATTGCCAGAGTCGGTGGCCTATTCGGCCTTGTATATGTGCTCGTGAAGTTACTGATGAACATATCCTCGAAACCTATCCAGCAGTTAATACTTCCTGGCAGCAAATTGTTTAGCCAAACCCTTGCTGGTCCTTCTAGCATCTGGGTCACATATCTTACAGCCCATCTCAAGTTGCCCGTGGCAATGTTCACAGCTGTTGCATAGTCAATCAACCAATTCCCTGGCTTGGTACTTCCGTCATACATTTTTGTTCCTCTGGCCAATTGAAAGTTCAACACAAGAGTTTCTCTCATAATACGAGGTCCAAAGCATGTTGGACCCGGAGGACCTTGTCCCTCTATCATCTCTGACCTATAGATTCGGTACAGCTTCAACCTTACATCATCTGGCTAGAAGTTCCTGCCTCCCAACCTTGACCCTATCACATGGTGATCCAGCCTAGGGAACCCGGCATCAGCCATTGCCAAATAACCATAATTGCACCTATCTTGACCCGGACGAGCATACTTCTATTTCTTAGCTGGGCTGGCACTTTGCTCTTGCCGAGATATGTATTGTTGCTGCTGCTGCCAGGTTGGATTTTGCCCAGCTCCTGTCGAGTTACGCTGTCCAGCATTGCCATTCCTAGCATTTCCTTGTCCTTCCTGGCCTTGGTTGGGGTTACCTCGTCCAGCTTCACCTTGACTGGTACTATGACGATCCTCGTCACCTTGTACTACTTTTCCTTTCCTTGCCCTTCCTGGGTCGTATGGGACTATCTGCTTACTCTTTCTTGCCGAGGTCACTACCTCTTCTCTTCTTGGGCCCGTGTGAGGGGATGATGCCGCCCCAGCAGATTTTGTGGGAGTGCCCCCGCTGAATGAATGACACGGGAGCCTCCTTCTCACGCCGAGTTTTCCTTGAGTAACTCCTCACTCTACTTTTTATCTACGTGTACCAAGTGATTAACTCTTTCCTGTTGCCTCTCCGGAGCTTCGCCAGTCAGGCTCTCTAACTCGGATGCTGCCGCATCTGCAGCCTTGAGATTCTTTGTCGAGGTGCTATACCTCTCCCGGCTTAGGTACATACTCTTTGTCTATCTCAATAATGAGGTTTCTACCCCTACTCTTCACACCATCCATACGGGTGGGACTAATACGGTTTCCTTTTGCATACTCACGCAACGTGATGTTTAATGACTGCTGTAGTTCTACTACCATTTTTGTCCCTGCTACCATTTGCAACCGGGTCTCCTCTAGCTCAGCCTGTGCTTGAGCCAGATCTAAGACAGGTGATATGGGAGTGTTGTCTTCGGGTCTTCTGCCGGGTCCTTGCTTGCTCCTGCATCAGGTGCGATCATCATGAACTCAACGCAGCTAGCGGGGCGAGTGATGCGCGGGCCGCGGGCCACGGGCCGCGATGAGAGGTGGTTCACCTCCCTTTGACGATGTGCAGCGGGTGAACGCAAGACTCGTCCACGCCAACATAGATCTTGTGGGCATCGAGGAAGATGAAGAGGTCGTTGCACGGAGGAGGGCGGTTACCGAAGCTGGGAGCATTTTTGCTGACGTAGTCCAACGCTCCAAAGCCTTGAATAATCCCAGAGACGATGTGTACCCCGGTATTGATGATGCTTCCCGTCCAAATCTTCACTCTAGCTAGCGCCGCTGCTGGCCCCACGGTGGGCACCGACTATCACGGTGGTGGCACGACAGATGCCATGGGTATGCTAAAGATGGGGCCAAAGTGCGCTAGAGGTATCCAGAGAGGTATAGTGTGGCGATTCCACACACAAATGTTTGTATTCCGAAGATCAATGGTGTTTACAGATGCTCCTTGATTTGTTCATGGGGAGGAAGAAAATGAACTTCTCTACTACCCACACCTCTCTCTAGGGTTCTTCCCTTAGTCAAATGATCGATCCCTCCTCTAGGAGGTCCTAGCGCTCCTTATAGAGGGGAGGCCAGGTTACACTTAGGGCATACGTGGAGGGCATATTCCTAGAATATGCCTCTCCTGAAATAGCAAAGCGATGCACTCCTTTTTCCCTTCATAAGTCGCCCAAAGCTCATGGCATAAGCCTCTCTGAGCCCCCGGTGTAAGCCTCTACAGCGGTGCATCATCCGACAAAGAACGGTCTGGCGACGTCACCTTTGTCGGCCAGGACCACCAGTCCTTGCCTCTATCTTCTACGCTCGGTCTAAAGTGGAGAGAGAAAAGAGCTGACTAAGGAGATACCTTTCGTCTCTTGTAAGCCAACCTGTAACCCGGCTCCTGCCTGGCTTATTCAGTCTCGCGGGTACCTACAAACAAGTAACATTGAATGTACCCACATAATCTTTATGTCGACCGAGGTAACGTTGGGCGAGCACCACTTGGGCCGGGTCGACCGTAACTCGGCTGTCCTCAAGGTATGTTGGCCAGCACCTACTTTGACTTCCTTGTACCTTAGCAGAACTCACCTTTATACCCCGGCTTGACCCTACCCAGGGTTATCCCCCCAACATGCAATGACTCTAGTGGATAAATGTGGTTTATGAAAAGAACACATGGAATGACACTAGGGACTCCATGTGTCAAACCATGGTCACAGAGTCAGAAAACACAAAGGAAAGTAGCTTCCACATTGCATGTTGCACCAGTGTGATAGAGGTTGCATCATAGAGTCCAACGAAGTGTGTGTGGTCAAGTAGATCAATGTGGTTTTGGAAAAAAACATGCAATGACTCTAGTGGATCAATGTGGTTTTGGAAAAGAACACATGCAATGCCACTAGGGGATCAATGTGGTTTAGGAGAAGAACACATGCAATGACACTAGGGGACCAACGTGGTTTAGGAAAAGAACACATGCAATGACTCTAGGGATTCCATTTGTCAAACCATGGTTAGAGAGACCAAAAACACATAGGAAACCAGTTTCCACATTGCATGTTGCACCAGTTTAACAGAACTTGCATCATAGAATCCATTGGAGTGTGTGTTGTTATGTGGATCAATGTGGGTTTTGAACAGAATATATGAAATGACACTAGGGTATTAATGTGGCTTCGGCAAAGAACACATTCAATGACACTAGGGACTCCATGTGTCAAACCATGGTCACAAAGACCAAAAACACCTAGGAAAGCGGCTTCCGCATTGCATATTGCACCAGTGTGACAGAAGTTGCATCAAAGAATCCACTAGAGTGTGTGTGATCATGTGGATCAATGTGGTTTTTGAAAAGAACACATGCAATGACACTAGGGTATCAGTGTGGTTTAGTAAAAGAACACATGCAATGACTCTAGGGACTCCATGTGTCAAACTATGGTCACAAAGACCAAAAACGCATAGGAAAGCGGCTTCCACATTGCATGTTGCACAAGTGTGGCAGAAGTTTCATCACAAAATCCACTAGAGTGTGTGTGGTCATGTGGATCAATGTGGTTTTGGAAAAGAACACATGTAATGACACTAGGGGATTGATGACTGCAAGTGCACAGATCATTTGTAGCTAGTTTTGAAATAAAGATATTGATCCCATAGGGAGCACGAGTCTGAAGTCTAATAACTCCAGAATTAAATAGTACAATAGAAATGCTAAATAAAGTTCTAAGTGACAAGATAAAATTCGAGTATTGCGTAAAAAAGTGTTTTTGGGTTTTTGGTATAAGAGCAACAATAAGTAAAGTAAAACAACTGAACACTAAAAGTAAGTATCGCGTATGTAAGAGGCATTGGAACCGAAATAGGGGAAAAGGCGTTCTCAAGGAGTAGCGGATACACCTCTAGCATTATAAAAAACTAAGGTAAAGATTATTATCATGAAAATTCTCAACTATGTATGTGTGGGAGGAACTCCGTATTTGGATAAATAGGCAGTAACCACTGTTCACATCATCCTCATAACCACAACAGTCAGCAATCTTAATCCCGTAGGACGTATCCCATGGCATGGATAGTGTTCTGTGAGTTTCCTCAGTTACCAAGTTGATACGCAAGGAGTTCCAACAGCTTTATAGTCAATGTAAGTGCTAACACACCTCCATCTACCAACAAGTAGTTCCCTCTATCAAGTCCCCACAAGAGGCAAATATTGAGAGGTCAACTTCTCCCAACATCGAGATGAAGACAATCTAACACTTGGTCATAGCGATGAATATCATAATAAAATTGATCTTTCTCCATCTCCCCAATAACTAATGATCTACTCAGACATGGAGGCAATCAACATCATGGCAATAACAATGGAATCTATCATAGATGAATAGTACTTGTATAAATCCACAACGAGTACGGAAATCACAACAAGATCTAGACAAGATGTAGATGGGATGGATGGAGATGGTGGTGATGCAACAGTTGATGATGAAGATCGATACCTTAGCCTCCCGGATCTACGTAGGGCGAAGATGGATCCCCGGTGGACGAGTTCGCCCTCCAGATGCCTTCCGGAGGTGAGGTTTCGGCGATTTCTGGTTGTTCTTTATGTCGTCTCTTTGATCCAGTTGCATGGGGTGAAACTATTTGAGGAGGCGGTGGCGGCGCCAACTATACAGCAGGAACTATACGGCCAGAAATTTTATTCCCGCCGTATAGTTGGTCCTTAAACCATCTGTATGCCTTGATCGCTTCGGGTTTTCTTCTGGTATTATTGATATTTCCCAAATAAGCGATTTACGTTGTTTTTGACTCCTTTTCTCCCTAGTACAACTGCTCCAAGTATTGTGTCCATTATATCCATCATCTCTCCCGATCCCAGTGAAAACAGACATAAAATGTGCATGCGAACACCTAAAATACCAAGATCCTACATCTACAATGCAAAATAATAATATAAAACATGATGCAAATATGCACTCATCAACTTCCCCAAGCTTAGACTCTTCTCGTCCTGAGCAAGATAGCTTAATGGATGTGATCCTCATATGAAGCTGAGTCAATAAAATAAATGATATAGTTGCAGCATGTGTTTATCATATATGATACATAGGAATAAGTTCATGAATAGTACCTTACTAGAAACATCCGAACAATACGATGTATAAGTATTCAGTTCTACCGAATGAGTTAGCAAGGTAGTCCCAAGTGTTTTAGGATTAACATATTCACTTGGGATTCAAAATCTCAAACCGTCTCTTTGTCATACTACAATATAGGGTGTATGCCTATTTTCTCTTTGCACATTCGCTCTTTTTCTTCTCTATTTTCTTCTTCTTTTTTACTTTATATATATATGCTCACACTTTTGTTTAAGTGTTGTGGAAAGGAGCTAGCCATACATTCCACTTCATGTAGGAATTCAAAGTTTAACGATCTCAATTACCCAATTCCAATTGTATATGAAGCAATCTTTATACCTTGAAAATTCTGCCTCGTCTTGTTCTCACTCTAATTTGATAGCACATTTAATTCTCCTTCGTTCAAGGTTTTGTTTTTCAACTTAACTGATTAGATAATGTTTTTCTTTGTAAATCAGACCAAGTACTTACAACATATTGACCAAATTATCTTTGTATGTTCCATTAATACCAATGGTGTGGAAGACTCCTATTGCTATCGTCAAGTGCAAGTAAAATTATACTCAAGCCATTCATATATCCGATAGGACAAACACAAACTCAATATTGCTCCATATATGATAATAAACTCATAATTTCATAAAAGGGATCGACTATTCCTGAAGGGAATCCTAATGATGCAAACTTTATTTCTAGTTTGAACTAATGCAAAACTAAAATAGTAATGTAAAACTTATAAGATAGATTACAAGGTCTTAAAGATCTCCCCAAGCTTAGAATCAAGCGAGGCGGGATCAAATAATCCCTTGCGATTATTTGATGCCGTGATTATTGTCGATCAATGTGGTGCCATGGCATGTAACACCGTGGTGTGTAGCTTCTTGTTGGTATCCTCCAGAGCGGTGATGCAGCTGTAGCACCTGCGCAGATCAGATTGCAAAGTGTCCACTTTATCCGCGAGTTTAGTTACTAATGGGAGAAGATCATCTTTCTTCTCTATTTCCTTGAGACGATGATGGACTTCGGTGCGATGGGGTAGCTACTGCTTCTGATATATATCTCCAGTGCTCGCACACGGTCCTTGGTCCTGGGACCAGCTTCTTCTTCCTCGTCCATGATTAATGGATCAGGGAAGTGGAAATTGTTCCTCCACTCTTCTCGAGGCTTCACCCTCATACGAGCAATAATAGTAGGCTTCAAGAGTGGCACCGTCGCTCCATTCCTAGCACCTGCACCAATATTAGGTAATTCATTACGCTTGTGTGGCCTGGGGTTCATGGTGATGAACTTGACCGTCTCCACACGCCCTTTTCCATGCGGCTTGCGACCTTCTCTCTCTTCTTGAGCTCTCTTCATTGCCGCCCAGTTGATCTGTGGTGGATCATAAACATCACGACAGATGTAGACGTCACTCACTTCATCGGAATCGTTGTTGTAAAAACTTGGCTCGACGTACTCCTTGTACCCCGGGCTAAACCTCTCCACCTCCTCGTTGTCGTCCTCCATGGACGGGCTGCTAGAGCGGTCCCTGGAAGGAGCAATGAGACCTAGGGGTTTTCCATGGCCTGGGACGGGATAACGTATTGCTAGATTGGTTCCTGGAGATTATGATTAGAGAGAGAGACAATGATAGTATATAAGGGGGTCAGAGGTTGGTAAAACTCACGATAAACACCAAATTCACGCCCAAGAAAATAATCTTAACGTAATAGGAAAAGGAATCGCAGATTTGGAGGAGTCCTGCCACGTAACGACCAACTATACGGGCGTGGCCCGTATAGATCCGGCCGTATAGTTGGTTCCGGACAGATATTTCCAAATATCTCGAGTCTAGGTCAGTTTAGTTACCGACTTGGAACCGACAAAACCATTTTTTTATCATAAGTACATAAAGGAAAACGAAGAATGTTTGAGAGGTTAACGACCAACTATACGGCAGGAGAATTTTCTCCAGTCATATAGTTGCGACCGTATAGATCTAGACATCAAAACTCAAAATGACTAAGAGTTTAACGACCAACTATACGGCTAGAAATTTTTCTCCGGTCGTATAGTTGCGACCATATAGATCTAGACAAATTAACAAAGAGGACACAGAAGGTTTAACGACCAACTATACAGACGGACATTTTTCTCTGGTCGTATAGTTGCGACCATATAGTTTGTAAAAACCTTCAAAAACTTCAGAAAAACACGAGGAATTCAAGGGAAAAAAATTCAGGAGTAAAATTTGTGAAAACAAATCACTTAATTGAGTAAGAACACTTACCTTGAACTTACCGTTTACTTATTCGGGGATGACAAGCTCCTCCAACAACAAAGACTTCTTCTTTTTTAGAGGAATTGACCTTAGTTCATTTAATAATTCTCATAAACGAAAATTACTAGGACTAAATTCCCCTCAATAAGATTGGTGTCTTGCTGGGCAAATATGGACACTTCATCTAGCATCTTTATTTCTTGCATTTACATAATCTGCAACTCAAACTCTTGAAGTAAAAGAATCCAACAGATCAGTCTTGCCTTAGGGTTTTTCCTCTCAAGGAGTTCTTTTAAACCATCATGATCAGTATGAACTCTTACTTTTGCATCAACTATATAAGAACGAAATTTATCACAAGAGAAAAATACAGCAAAAAGTTCCCTTTATTCCTTAGGATAATTCTTTTGAGCACTATTGAGAGTTCTACTAGCATGATGTATAATATTAAATCTGCAACCTATGTGTTGTCCCAGAGTTACTCCTACAACATCATCACTAGCTTCACATATTAAGTCAAAAGTCATATCCCAGATAGGTGGTTTAATGATAGGAGCAAGGGATAAAGCATTTCTAAGTTTATCAAAGGCTATGAGACATTTATCATCAAAATTAAATCTCACTCCCTTTTGTAGGAGGTTAGTCAAAGGTTTAGATATTCCAAAAAAATTCTAATGAACCTTAGAAACCCACATGACCAAGGAAACTTCTTATACCTTTTATACCCCTAGGTTGTGGCATTCTCTCTATGGCCTCAGCCTTAGCTATATCCACTTCAATTCCCTTACCTGATACCTTATGTCCAAGGACTATACCTTCTTTGACCATAAAATGGCACTTCTCCTAGTTTAGAACAAGATTGGTTTCTTTGCAACAATTAAAAACTCTTTTGAGATTATCCAAGCAACTAGTAAACGAAGTTCCATAGACAGAAAAGTCATCCATAAAGACTTCCATTATCAGTTTTATAAAATACGCAAAAATAGTAGTCATGCATCTTTAAAAAGTAGCTGGAGCATTACATAAACCAAAAGGCATACGATGGTAAGCATGTAAACCATAAGGACTAATGAAAGCTGTTTTAAGTTGGTCATCAGGATGGACAGCTATTTGAGAAAAACTAGAGTATCCGTCCAAGTAGCAAAAATGAGTGTGGTTTCCTAACCTTTCTAAAGTTTGATCTATGAACGGTAAAGGATAGTGATCTTTCCTAGTTTATTTATTCAATTTCTTGAAATCTATGCACATCCTATGTCCAACAATAGTTCTAGTAGGTATCAATTCATTGTTTTCATTAGGAACAACAGTAAAACCGCCCTTCTTAGAGACACAATGAACAAGGCTTACCATTCACTTTCTTTAACATGATGATTATACCTGCGTCCAATAGGCGTACTATTTCTTTTCTTACCACTTCCTTCATTTTAGGCTTCGGTCTTCTATTAAATTCCACAACTGGATTAGCACCTTCTTCCATGAATATTTGATGGACGGTTATCATGGGACTAATGCCCTTCAAATCATCCATTGAGCACCCAAAGGCCTTGCGATACTCCTTAAGTATTTTCATGAGTTCTTCTTCTTCTTCATCTCCTGAAAGTTTAGCACTAATAATAACAGGAAATTTATTTGTATCATCTAAAAATCTGTATTTAAGATTATCTGGTAGAGTCTTCAATTCCGGGGGTGGTAATTCCTCGTCCCCTCTCTTTTCTGACTCTTCAAAAGCATCATTCATTGGAGGCCCTATAATGGGAAGTGAATCGAATTCATCTTCTAGTTTTTCTAGGGACTTTTCCTCCATCACTATTTCTTCATAATTTAAGTCTTCATTTATTTCTTATTTTTTATCACTAAAGAAGAGAGCTGCCATTTCCTCAATAGTTTTCTCTTTCTCTTCTTGTTGTATTTGTGGAGGCCTCTCTTTAAATTTGGAAAAGTGGAATTCTTTTTCCGCTTCCCCAAGCTTAAGAGAAACAATCCCCTTTTTGAAATCAACTTTGGCACCTACATCACTCAAGAAGTTTCTTCCAAATATAATTGGGCAAAGAGTGTTAGCTGGCATATCAACAACTACAAAATCGATAGGAAAGTTTTTGTTGCCAATTGTGATAGTTGCATCTTCAACTACTCCCATTGGAATTCTAAGAGTTTTATTGGCTAAAATGATTGTCAAATCAGTATTTTCAATTGTAGTAGGTTCTATTTCTTCTTATATTTCTAAATAAAAATCATAAGATATAACATTAACTTCGGTCCCAAGATCGCATAAACCATAATGCGAGGTTTCCTTAATTATGCAGGGAAGAATTGGCTTACCCACATATTTTACCTTTGTTTTACCTTCAACCAATACGGAAGTCTCTTTATCAAGTTCAACTATGTTACAATGTGCACACATAGCCATAATTTCTTCCTTGGTTCCCTCTTCATCTTTGGTTTCTTCTAGATGTTCCACAACTTCTAGCATACTTTCCTCTTCCTTCTTCTCCTGTACTGCTTTGACCTGTTCATATTCAAAAGTATGCTTCTGTGTAGTGTTAGGGAAAGGTATCTCATATATTGGTCCTAGGGAGGCTAGTGTTGCTTTAACTTCTTTCTTATTTCTAGGTTCGGGTGGTGGATCATACTTGACCAAACCCTCTTTTGGAGCTTTGATGTGTTCTGTAAAAGCTTTAACAACTTGCAACACAAGATATGAATCCAAATAAAGTTCCTTAGATAATTCTTTAACATGGCCTTTTTTATTATAGTCATGAATACAATCATAATCTATTTCTACGCCTCCTTCGCTTCCTAGACCAAAATTCCATGAATCTCTATGATCGCGAATTCTATTAAGTAAAGCCCAAGCTTTAGTCATAGGAAGATTCATAAAGGCTCCTTCCGCGAAAGAGTCTAGTTCAATTTTATTAGGTTCACTTAAACCACCATAAAAGATATGCAATAAATACCATTCAGGCAAATCATGATGAGGACATAGATTAAGTAAGTCTTTAAATCTGATATAAGCTTTTACTAGTCCTTCATTAGGATGGTTCCTCCAAGTCATTATAAGATGCCTGATTCCAAAAGATTTTGCTAATGGGTAATATTTTGCTAGAAACTCACAGGCTCAATTATCCCAAGTAGTAGTTGCTTCTGGGGGTAGAGATCTATACCATGAGAGAGCTGTACTAGTAAAAGTCCAACTAAAAGTTTAACCCTTACCTCATTAGCAGTATATCCCGTTAATTGAAAAGTGCCACATATATCTTTGAAACATGCAATATGCTCATATGGATCAGGATCTTCTTCATCCCGAGTAAATTGCTTCTTATGTAGAATACTAAGTAATAGAGGATTTATTTCAAACCCCCTTGTCTTCTCGCTGGAGTTGTGTCTTTTGTAAATATCATATGGCTTCCCAAAGTGGTTGAGTGGGTTAGCACTAGTCATATGCTCAAACTCAATCATGTTGGTGGAAACCTGTAACCCAAAACAAAACTTAGCAAGGCAAAAATAAATAAGCAAAAACTAAAAGACCTACAACACTTAGCTCCCGGCAACGGCGCTAGAAAATAGCTTATTGACTGCAAGTGCACAGATCGTTAGTAGCTAGTTTCGAAATAAAGATATCGATCCCACAGGGAGCAGGAGTGTGAAGTCTAATAACTCTTGAATTAAAGACTACAATAGAAATGCTAAATAAAGTTCTAAGTGACAAGATAAAATGCGAGTATTGCGTAAAAAGGTGTTTTGGGGGTTTTGGTATAAGAGCAACAATAAGTAAAGTAAAACAACTGAACACAGAAAGTAAGTATCGCGTATGTAAGAGGGATTGGAACTACAATAGGGGAAAAGGCGTTCTCAGAGAGTAGCGGATACACCTCTAGCATTATAAATAACTAAGGTAAAGATTATTATCGTGAACATAATCAACTATGTATGTGTGGGAGGAACTTTGTATTTGGACAAATAGGCAGCAACCACTGCTCACATCATCCTCATAACCACAACAGTCAACAATAGACATTAATCGAATTACTACGCTATTAAGGGACTTAATCCCATAGGACGTATCCCATGGCATGGATAGTGTTCCATGAGTTTCCTCGGTTCCCAAGTTGATACGTAAGGAGTGCTAACAACTTTATAGTCATTGTAAGTGCTAACACACCTCCGTCTACCAACAAGTAGTTCCCTCCATCAAGTCCTCATAAGAGGCAAATATTGAGAGGTCGACTTCTCCCAACATCAAGTTCAAGACAATCTAACACATGGTCACACCGATGAATACCATAATAAATTTTATCTTATTTCAATCTCATACTAGGGTTTCTCCATCTCCCCAAGAACTAATGATCTACTCAGAAATGGAGGCAATCAACATCATGGCAATAACAATGGAATCTATCATAGATGAATAGTACTTGTATAAATCCACAACGAGTACAGAAATTACAACAAGATCAAGACAAGATGTAGATGGGGTGGATGGAGATGGTGGTGATGCAGCAGTTGATGATGAAGATCGATGCCTTAGCCTCCCGGATCTGCATAGGGCAAAGATGGATCCTCGGTGGACGAGTTCCCCTTCCAGATGCCTTCTGGAGGTGAGGTTTCGGCGATTTCTGGTTGTTCTGTATGTGTCTCTGTGATCCAGTTGCACGGGGTGAAACTATTTGTGGAGGCGGTGGTGGAGCCAACTATACAGTGGGAACCATACGGACGGAAATTTTATTCACGCCGTATAGTTGGTCCTTAAACCGTCCGTATGCCTTGCTCGCTTCGGGTTTTCTTCTAGTATTATTGATATTTCCCAAATAATCGATTTACATTGTTTTTTACTCCTTTTCTTCCCAGTACAATTGCTCCAAGGATTGTGTCCATTGCATCCATCATATGTCCTGATCCTGGTGAAAACACACATGAAATGTGCACGCGAACACCGTAAAACACCAAGATCCTACATCTACAACGCAAAATATTAATATAAAACATGATGAAAATATGCACTCATTAGGGATCAATGTGGTTTAGGAAATAACACATGCAATAACTCTAGGGATACCATGTGTCAAACCATGGTCACAGAGAGCAAAAAACACATAGGAAAGCAGCTTCCACATTGCAAGTTGCGCTAGTCTGACTAAAGTTGCATCATAGAATCCACTGGAGTGTGTTTTCATGTGGATCAACGTGGTTTTTGGAAAGAATAGATGCAATGACACTAGGGGTTCAATGTGGTTTAGGAAACGAACACATGCAATGACTCTAGGGACTCCATGTGTCAAACAATGGTCACAGAGACCAAAAACACATAGGAAAGCAGCTTCCACATTGCATGTTGCACCAGTCTGACTGAAGTTGCATCATAGAATCCATTCGAGTGTGTGTTGTCGCGTGGATTAATCTGGTTCTAGAAAAGAATAGAGAAGCAATAACACTAGGCGATCAATATGGTTAAGTAAAACAACACATGCAATGACTTTAGGGAATCCATGTGTCAAATCGTGGTCACAAAGACGAAAAACACATAGGAGTGCAGCTTCAACATTGCATGTTGCACCGGCGTGACAGAAGTTGCATCATAGAACTCACTAGAGTGTGTGTGGTCATGTGGATCAATGTGGTTTTGGAAAGGTACGCATGAAAAGACACTAGGGGGTCAATATGGTTTAGGAAAAGAACACATGCAATGACACTAGGGGATTAATGTGGTTTAGGAAAAGAACACATGCAATGACTCTAGGGACTCTATGTGTCAAACCATGGTCACAGAGACCAAAAACACATAGGAATGCAGCTTCAATATTGCATGTTGCACGAGTGTGACAGAAGTTGCATCACAGAATCTACTAGAGTCTGTGTGGTCATGTGGAATAATGTAGTTTTGGAAAAGAACACATGAAAAGACACTAGGGTATCAATATGGTTTAGAAAAAAGAACACATCCAATGACACTAGGGGATCAATGTGGTTTAGGAAAATAACAGATGCAATGACTCTAGTGGATTAATGTGGTTTAGGAAAAGAACACATGCAATGACTCTAGGGACTCCATGTATCAAACCATGGTCACAGAGACCAAAAACACATAGGAATGCAGCTTCCATATTGCATGGTGCACCAATGTGATAGAAGTTGCATCATAGAATGCACTATAGTGTGTGTGGTCATGTGGATCAATGTGGTTTTGGAAAATAATGCATGCAAAGACAGTAGGGGATCAATGTGGTTTAGGAAAATAACACATGCAATGACTCTAGGGACTCCATGTGTCAAACCATGGTCACAGAGACCAAACGCACGTAGCAAGGAAGGTTCCATATTGCATCTTGTACAAGTGTGACAGAAGTTGCATCACAGAATCCACTGGAGTGTGTGTGGTCATGTGGATCAATGTGGTTTTGCAAAACAACACATGCACTGACACTAGGGAATCAATGTGGTTTGGGAAAAGAACACGTGTAATGACTCTAGCGACTCCATGTGTCAAACCATGGTCACAGAGATAAAAAAATACATAGGCAAGCAGCTTCCACATTCCATGTTGCACTAGTGTCGTGGTATTGCCGACAAGTACGCCATGGAGGGGTCCTCACAGTGCATGTTTAGAGACGTGGGGTAAGGCGGAGAGTTGGCGGGTATGAGGTAATACAGCTTACCCATGTTCAAGTACCACAATGGTGGCGGAACTCTACTCCTGCTATAAATCACTATAATGGCAATACGCCGAGTTACAGAGATAGGTTCGTTGTGCGAGGTGTGGCGCGTTGTACGCTACAATCAGAGAAGTTGTGCCCTAAAGGCTCCCGCGGGCCGACTTATAATGGCGCCAAGACCTAGGGTTTACAGGGAAAGGTCCTTGCCGGACAAGGTAAAGCGTCCTACATATACACGAACTAGTCTTTCGTGTCTTGTACTCCAAGGCTCCGAGTATGTCGGTGACTCCTGCGTAGCCTTCCTTTATCCGGCATGGGCCTCCCTTCAGGATCCGTCTAACAGGGCCGCCCAGCAGGCCATAGGCCTTGCTACCAACTATGGGCCACCCGGGTTAGGCAGATTGGTGACATGCTATGAGGATACCCCTATAGCATATCCCCAACAGTAGCCCTCGGAGGACTTTGAAATCTTGCGCTGTCTTTCTCGTTGATCTCTGAATATCCCGTCTAAGTGATGCCGAGAATCCGTCAATTAATATCTCAAAGTTCTACCAAAGAACCCTGCAATCCTCTCCGGCTTCGCAATGTAGCCGGAGATTCCTTGATTCTTCATTTCCAGAGTCGGATGATCTCCGTTCGGACGTGACCCTTCACTACAACTGTTAGGAGGATGACGTAGGGTACAGCCTACGCTACCTCGAAACTCATAGAAGAAAAGAATTAATCATTAGCTATTTTTACTTACGTGAAATCCGAAACGGTGGAGTGCCAAAAGACGGAGGACGTGGCGAAATTACCGCGCACGTTCACTTCCACGTCGGCAACATTCCATCCATCAGATCTTTTTTCACGAATCTTGACTCGTGGCTTATATATTTCCACCATGGTCAATTTATTTCTTTTTACCCGCATTCGCTCTCCAGTCTTTGTCTTCCTCCAGCCGCGCGACCGTTCAACCTTCCCTGCGAAAACCGTAACCAGAGCCCTTTGTTCCTCCACACACTCCTCATCAGAATGGCCTCCAGCAGGTCTGCTCCTTCCACGGCGTCGATTCCCAAGGCTTCGATGGAGCCATCCTAGGGAGTGATCGTTCCGCCGGAGGGGGTGGTCGTTCCCGTCTCTGCTCTGACGGAGTCCGCCGGCGATGACCAGGAACGAGTGGCGCCCGAAGCCACTGAAGAAGAAAGCAACTCCCACAAGGGGTGTGGAGAGGCTCCGATCTCTCTGCTGAAGACCTCGAAGAGCTGGTCGACAAGGGGTACCTCCCCATGGTGGAGAAGTTTGTCTGGTGGGCGGCGCCGGCCAGCGAGGTGGTCCCTTCTCCCCAACCCGGAGAAAAGGTGTACCTCAAATCTCAGCTGGTATGCGGCGTAAGCCTACCAGTCTCCGACTTATTCCTGGATATCCTACGACACTTCTGGGTACTTCCTCAGAATCTCTCTCCCAGCATCATCCTAGTCCTTAGCAACTTTGTAGCTCCGTGTGAAGGATATATAGGAATCAAACCTAGATTAGATCTGTTTGTATATTTCTTCACCGTCTAGAGTCCAAGGATGAACTGCGGATCTGTGGAATCATTAGCTTTAAGATCCGGCCTAGCCGGCGCTTCCCCGACATCGTAGGGCATGAGTCTTGCAAGAACTGGCGGTGCACGTATTTCTACAGGTCAGATGTCCCTCTGCCAGACCGTCTTGAGACCTACCCTGACTTCTTCGATGGAGTTGCCGCAGAAGTGCCCGCATGGCGGACCCTATCCTCTCTTCCCTATGACGATGAAGCCAATCGTGCCGTCAGGCGGATCGAATGGATCGTAGACGGAGGTCTAACAGGCTTGAATCTTGCCATGTGCTGGTATGTTAGGCGGCTCCAGCCTCTGCAGCACCGCGCCAAGCTAATGTGCAAGTATAACCAAGACAGGAGGGATCTCATGCGAATTTCGCGGGATAACTTCTCTACTGACTCCATCAAGATCCGGATTAAGGACATCGTTAAGGTGAAGGACAAGAAGCAGGGCTTCAAGATCACCTACGACATGTTTGATTGCGGCAAGTGCCCAGAGGTAGCTTCTGTTTCCTTTGTTGCTTGTTACATACTCTAAGGTTTTTACGACTTTGAAATTGTCTTCTTAACACTCTTCTCTATCCCAACTGGCGTCCTTGGCGGCGGATGAAATGACCTCCCAAGTCTATGATCCAAAGCTGAAGGATATCCAGGTGGTGGCCGACGACGATGCCTCCAAGGATCAACCAGCTCCGGCAACACGAAAGCGGAAGAGCTCCACCTCTAACATTGTTGCCGAGGCCAAGAAGAAGAAATCAGAGAGTGGAGTCTCCAAATGTTCCACTGCCACCTTAGAGGCGGAGAATAAGAAGAAGTCCACTGGCATTACCCTTTCCAAGGCTCCTGCCGTGGAGTAAGTACCTTTCATTCTCCGGCTTGTATTTTTCTGCTCGCACCTTTTTTCAACTCTTGTACTTATACCTTGTACGTTTCAGGAGGAAAGCCGGTGTTAGTTTGAAGCGATCCTCCAAAGATGTTGGAGGGTCATAAAACATTCATGACATGTTGACCAAGGGTCCGTACGCCAAGCCCTCTCCCACCACCGCTCCCCCTACTTCTGCCGCCATACCTTCAGATGGTCTCGTTGGGCCATCATCCCTAAGACCTCCGCCATGGACATAGATATCAATCCAAACCTTGGTGTCTCAGGCTCTGTCGAGGCAGACGTTTCTCCCAACAGCTAGGCGACACAGGAGAGCACCTCTTCTAAAGTGGCTGAAGTGCCAGCTAAGGATGCCACCAAGAAGGGGAGGGAAGTGGAAGAGGTGGACATGGAAGCAACGATTGAGGCGGGAGCCTCTGCATCATCGGCTGCCTTGAAGGTGCAGGAGGGAGCTAGGGCTTCATCCATGCCTCCAGCTTCGACCTCTCCATTGGCTGCGACTCCTCCGACATTGAGCCTAGATGATCTCATCAAGCAGGCCGACACAATCTATAAGAATGCTCGGACCTTTCATGATTCCTATGCTCATCTAACCAACAATCTCAGGATCATTTCCATCATACGTTTTTTGAACTTCACTTCCCTTACTTTGTTGGTATATCCCACTGTAGCCCCCGAGCTCTTAGGCGGATAATTCAATAGTTATTGGCCTGAGTGCTCCAAAGAAATAAGTGTAGAACTAGTCCATGTAGCCCCTGAGCGTTTAGTTGAAACTGCAAAGTTCTGACTAGATGCTCTAGAGAAACTAGTTTACTTTAAAATCATGTACTATAGCTCCCGAGCATTTAGTTGCAACTTATTAGTTCCGACTGTATGCTCTAGAGAAAATAAGCATTCTTATATCATGTGCAGAATGAGACTAAACAGAGGATATGCCGCCAATGAGAGGTTTGCTGCTCTTCGGAAGGAGATGGACCTTGAACAGGGTAAAACCAAATTCCTAAAGGAATATATAAAAAATAGCCAAAGTCTATTTTCTACGATAGCTCCTTTCTTTCCCATTGAGTCGTTTCAGATAGCACTTTCTGATTTCCGTCTTACAGAAGCCATTGCTAAGGCCAAGAGCATTGTCGAGCAGTCCAAACATATCCAGGAGCTCGATGATGAAAACAAGATTCTGAAGAAGGACCTGGCCGAGGCCGTTAAGGGCCATGAGGCAACGATGAAGGCTATGCAAGAGTCTACGAACATCGAGATGCAGCGCCTGAAGGAAGAGATTGCACAACTCAAAGACCAAAACCAAGCTGCCAAAGAGCAAAATGCTAGGAGTCTTGATATGTTCAAGTCAGTCCAGAAGGAGCGAGATGTCTTGGCGGAGACATGCATGCAAGCGGAAACGAGCATCTTTGGTAACCTTTCTCTGTCTTGGTCTTTTTCTGTAAGTTAGATAACCATTTGACTTGTTTATAGTCATAGTCCTTGTATGCTTGTGCAAATCACAACTCTCATTGGCTTAGCCAACTTGGGCGAGGGTGCTCCAAATCTCCTAGATTGGATCTACAACACGACGGCGTGGTGTATATGGTGGAGAATTTCTGCAGCAGGGCTTCGCCTACAAACAGTCGGGAGGGAGAGAGGAGGGCAGCAGGGCAACTAGGGTTTGGAGGAAGGTGTAAGGGTGTGAGAGGGGGGGCGCACCAGCCCTATATATAGAGAGAGGGGTGCGGCCAGCCCTAGACTCTCCTCCAAGCCTATCTCTAGTTTAAACAATTTAAACTCTCCCTTATCTAGAAATCCTATCTTATCTTATCTCTAGTTTAAACGATTTAAACTTATCTAGGATCGGCTGGGCCCTATGGGGCCTTGTGCCCCTGGCCCAATGCGTCCAGGACACTCCCTCATAGGCCCATGCCCCCTCCCGGAAGGTGGGACCACGTTGGCCCCCTTCCGGAAGGTTCTAGAAGCTTCCGGTACAATACCGATTAATCCAGAACAATTCCGAACTCCAGAAACTGCACTGCCTTATATGAATCTTATTCTCCGGACCATTCCGGAACCTCTCGTGATGTCCCGGATCCCATCCGAGACTCCGAACAAAAATTCATAAACCAATTCTATCCTAGCGTCGAGACACGTTAAGTGTGTGACCCTGCGGGTTCGAGAATATGCAGACATGATCTTCTATCAATAATCAACAGCGGGGTCTGGGCACCCATATTGACTCCCACACATTCATCGATGATCATATCGGATGAACCACGATGCCAGGATTCAATCAATCCCATATATATATTCCCTTCGTCTCGCGATATTTTACTTACCCAACATTCGATCGTCGGTATCGTCATACCTAGTTCAATCTCGTTCACAGCAAGTACTTTACTCGTTCCGTAATCCGATATCACTTTGTTATTAACTCCTTAACCACATGCTTGCAAGCGGTGTTGATATCGATTATCGAGTGGGCCCAAAGTATATCTCTCCGACTTGGGAGGGACAAATCCCATCTCGATACATACAACCCAACAGATACTTTCCGATCACCTGAGAGACACCTTTATGATCACCCTCTCATAGGATGACGTTTGATGACCTCAAAGCTTTCTTCCAATACCAGGGAGTTGCATTATCTCATGGTATAAGGAATACAATATTTGACATAGGAAAAGCTTCGCAAAGATGAACACAATGACACGATCTAATTGCTTCGCTTAGTTTGGGTCTGTCCACCATATCATTCTCCCAATGATATGTTCTCATTATCAATTGACAACTCATGTCTATGGTTAGGAAACCTTAACCATCATTGATCAATGAGCTAGTCCATAGAGGCGTACTAGGGACACGGTGTTGTTCACAAACCACACAAGTATTAATGTTTCCGCTGAATACAATTCTAGCATGGAATATAAACTTTATCATGAACAAGAATTATAATAATAACATCTTTATTATTGCCTCTAGGGCATAATTCCAACAGATTCTTGCCAGCAACTTTATCAGCACCGCCATCGCCCAAGACAAGGAGATAGCTCAACCTCTGGTCATAAATATCAAGGTGGCAGACTCAGCAGCCAAGTTCGCAGAAATCCTGCGCCGAGACCCCGAGAAAATCAAAGACTGGAAATCATCTTGCATCCGGGCTGGTGCTAGGATGACCCTGTCCGTGGTCAAGGCTCACTGTGATAATGCAAACATTGACTTGGTGACCTCCGGCATGCCAAAGATGGACGAGGAAGGACAAGAGCTTGATAGCGATGCTATTTGGAATTCCCTTGCCGGCTTCGATACCAGGTTTGCCAAGATGGTCAAGGTTGATGTCTTCGTGCCTGCCGAGATGCTAGATGACGACATGGCCTCTTATGAGTCTATCCCCTCTCCTTCCGAGTTTTACGAGCTCTCTCGGCCTGGCTCTCCTGATGATGCCACCACGAAGCCCCCTACAGCAGATCCATGAAAAACAATTTCTGTATTAAATGTGTCTCTGCAAAAATGTATGCGGAAAAAACTTATGTTTGTCTAAGGCAGAAAAACTTGTATTCAAGCTTCCTGTAAATTATCTGTTTCTAGCATGTGTATATATTTTTTAAGCAAGTGCTGGATTATCAATTATTCTTGTTCGTATGCTTGACCTTTCATGAGACGGAAGAGTCACGGCACATAACTATGCTCTCAGGTGATGATGCTTAATAGCACCATCCAGAACCTAAGAACAAAATCGCCGGCTTTGAGTGCTGAAAAGTCACTACTCCGGAATCCACAATAAAACTTCAGAAAACGTGTAGACCAGAAAAGTTAAGCTAACGCCCGTAGGCAGAATTTTCACAAGGGCAAATGCAACCTTGCGCATAAAGGGTTTATATGATCCAAAAATGAACAACTAAAGGAGGTAAAAGACTCAGAGAATATGAGTGAACCGAATGCTTTGTTTCATTGATCATATAAGAAGCTTATTACATAATATAAATGTGCTAAGTGTAAAAGGGATGTAGTTGTGATATGTTCCATGGCCGATCTGTGTCCGGGTAATCATCATTGGAGTCACGTTGCTTGCGCTTGTGATTTTTTGACCTATCTCTCAACTCGCGAATATCGACGAGGTAATAGGAACCTTTGAGCAATGCTTTGCTTATGACTAATGGTCCTTCCCAAGGTGGGGATAATTTGTGTGATTTCTCCTGCTTGAGTCTAAGCACCAGATCCCCTTCTTTAAAAGAGTGATGATTTACACGGCGACTATGGTAGCCGTGTAGCTTCTGCTAGTAGACGGTGGATCTCTGGCATGCCAGCATGTGCTCTTCTTTAAGTAGGTCCACAGATAGTCGTCTGGATTCTTCAGTGTCATCCTCCTTGTAGGCGGAAACTCTTGGTGCATCGTGGAGGATGTCGGATGGGAGAACAGCTTCTACTCCGTAAACCATGAAGAAAGGAGTCAAGCCGGTGGATCTGTTGGGTGTTGTTCTTAAACTCCACAAGACAGATGGTAGTTCCTCCACCCAGGCTCTAGCTGCTCTACGTAGAGGTGCCTCCAAGCGTGGCTTCATTCCGTGCAGAATTAGTCCATTGGCCCTTTGAAGTTTCCCATTTGATTGTGGATGTGCCACAGATGCTAGGTCAAGGCGGATGCCTTTCTCATGACAGTACTCCTCAACTTCTCCGAGAGATAAATTTCTGCCATTGTCAGTGATGATGCTATGTGGGAGACCAAATCTCCCCACTAGATCCCGGACAAACTTTAGAGTTGTTGCCCCATCAAGCTTTCTAATGGGTTTAGCTTCAATCCATTTTGTGAATTTGTCCACTTCTTCTAGCAAGTGTGTTAATCCATAGGGTGCTGTCTACAAGGTCCCACCATGTCCAGCCCCTAGACTACAAACGCCCAAGCTATTGGTATTGTTCGCAATCCTTCAGCTGGAACATTTGGTTGTCTTGCATAAAACTGACACCCAAGGCATGTTTGTACCAACTTGTCCGCGTCCTCCTTGGCAGTTATCTAGTAGAATCCTTGTCGGAAGGCCTTGGCCACCAACGACCGGGGAGCGACATGATGCCCATAATCTCCGAGATGTATTTCTCTAAGGATTTCAATACCTTGCTGCTGGGAGACATACCGTAGGAAAACTCTTGTGGTACTTCTTTTGTATAGTTGGTCGTCAATGATGACGTAGCCTTTTGCATTGTGTACTATTTGCTGGCTTTCGACTTTGTCGGCAGGCAAAGTTCCATCTTGTAGATAATCCATGAACATCTTCGTCCAAGCCAGAGAGGTCACTGTTACTGCTTTAACAAATTAGTCCACTCTATCCGGGTTGTCGGGGTCCGCTCCTTTCACGGATGGAGTCCATAAATGCTCCAGGAAAACACCTGGCGGAATTGGTCGGCGAGCTGATCCAAGCTTTGACAGTAGATCTACCGCCTCATTATCTTCCCTTTTGACATACTTTACTTCGTAGCCGTCGAAGCACTTGGCTATTTCATCTACTTCCTCTCGATAGGCCCCATCATAGGGTTCCGCGTGTTCTAGGTGCTAGCTACTTGCTGGGCAACCAAGTCAGAATCTCCACAGCAAACTATGCGCTTGATGCCAATATCCTTGGCTACGCGAAGTCCGTGAATGAGGGCTCATACTCTGCCCTGTTATTGGTAGCGTTGAAGTGGATCTATAGGACGTATTGCAACTTCTCTCCTATTGGCGATTGTAATAATACGCCATCCCCCGAGCCATTGAGCAACTTAGATCTGTCAAAGTGCATGACCCAATACTCTGGCTCTGGTACGGGAGTGTCTTCTGGCAGTTCTGTCCAATTCGCAAGGAAATCCGCCAATGCTTGTGATTTGATAGCGTCGCGTCACTTGTAGGTGATGTCAAAGGCAGCAAGTTCAATGCCCCAATTTGCCACTCTCCCTGTAGCGTCGCTGTTGTTAATGATGTCGGACAGTGGAGCTTTGCTCACTTCTGTGATGGGGTGCTCCTGGAAATAATGCCTTAGCTTGCGTGAAGCAAGGAAAACTCCATAAGCCATCTTCTGGTAGTGCAGGTAACACTGCTTGGATTCTGTCAAGACCTTGCTTACATAATAAACGGGTCGCCGAACTCCGTATTCGTGCGTTGGTTCCTTGCGCTCCACCATGATGACAATGCTGATTACTCGGTTGGTCGCCACCATGCAAACTAACATAGGATCCCTTAGCAACTCCTAAAGTACCGCATCAGCCTCGTCCGTCCATATGAATTTGTCCACTTTCTTGAGCAACTTGTAGAGCGGCATAGCCTTCTCACTAAGTCGGCTGATGAACCGGCTTACTGCTGCAACGCAGCCTGTGAGCCTTTGTATGTCCTTAAGGCATGTTGACTGTTTGATGTCGAGGATGGCCTTGAGTTTCCCCGGTTCACCTCGATTCCGTGATGCGAAACGATGAAGCCCAACAGTTTGCCGGATGGTACCCCGAAGACACACTTCTTTGGGTTCAGCATCATGTTGTATTTCCGGAGATTGTCAAAGGTCTCCTACAAGTCAGCGATAAGATCATTTGATTTCTGTGACATTACTGCGATGTCGTCCATGTAAGCGTGTACGTTGCGACCTATTTGGTCATGCAGGCAATGTTGCATCATCCGCTGGTACGTAGCACCAGCGTTTTTCAACCCAAAGGGCATCGTGACGTAGTAGTACGTGTTGTAGGGTGTGGTGAACGAAGTGGCCAACTGGTCTGACTTTCGCATCCGGATCTGGTGGTATCCTGAATAGGCATCGAGAAAACACAGAAGTTCCAAGCCAGCCGTCGAGTCAATGACTTGGTCAATGAGAGGCAAAGAAAACGAATCCTTTGGACATGCTTTGTTCAAGCCGGTGTAATCAATGCACATTTTTAATTTATTGGTTCCCTTTTCAGGGACAAGTACAGGATTTGCCACCCATCGGGTGTGAATGACTTCTCAGATAAAGCCAGTCTTAAGTAACCTAGCTATCTCTTTGCCTATAGCCCTTCATCTTTCATCACCAAAGCATCATAGAGGTTGTTTCACCGGTTTGGCATTAGGATCAATATTCAAGCTGTGCTCGTCAAGTTCCCTAGATACACCTTTGATGTCGGCAGGTTGCCAGGCAAAGATGTCCATATTCTCACGGAGGAACTCGATGAGCGCGCTTTCCTATTTGGGATCCAGGTATGTGCCAATGGTGGTGGTCTTGGAGGAATCACCTTTGACAAGCTCCACCTACTTGGTCTTGATGGCGGCCTTGAAGGCTGGTTCGACAGCAGTAATCTGCTTCTTCGAAGCTGGCATCTCCGTGCCATCGACCTGGTTCTAGATCTCCTTGAACTCCTCACCGTAGAGGACTGCTTCGGTGAAGCCGACTTCACTGAGCTCGCACTCCCGTGCCTTGGTGAAGCTTCTGTCAACGGTGATGACGCCATTTTGTCCAGGAATCTTGAGTTTGTTGTAGACAAAGCATGGCCTTGCGAGGAAAGAGTGGAAGATGTCGCGTCCAAAGATGACGTGGTACATGCTCTTGAAAGGCACCAGTTTAAAGGTCAAGCGTTCTTGGCGCTAATTGTTTACATTGCCAAAATCGACCGGAAGGGTGATGCAGCCCAGGGAATTTGCTTGTCGGCCAGGTACAACCCCATGGAACACGGTGTTGCTCTTCCTTAGATGGGTGTCTGTCAAGTTCATCTTGTGCAGTGTATCCAGGTACATGATGTTGATGCTGCTTCCACTGTCCACGAGGCACTCGATGAACTCCGTGCCGTCAATCAAAGGGTTGATGACCATGGCATACTGGTTCTCTGTTGGGATGAGTTCTGGATGATCCTTCATATCCCAAGTAATTGGAACTTCCAACCACCTGACGTACTGGGGAACCGGAGGGAGGGTAGCCATCAGTATCCTTAGAGAGGTTTTTTGGGGCCGGACGGTTGGGGTACCAAGGAAGGTGTGGTAACATGGAGCCTTCTTTTCGAAGGTATTTTTCCCTTTATCCGCTCCCTTGTCAGAAGATTTTGGGTCCATGTCCTCGTCCATATCACTTGATTCCTTGGGTTCTTCCTCCTTCTTCTTCACTTTGCCCTTTCCGCGGCGTCTGTTCTTCCGACTTCGCTTGTAGCCGGACTTAGGGTTCTCCTTGAGATCATTGACAAACTTGCACTGGCGATTGGTGTGGGTGGATTTGCCATTGGCGTCGAGATGGACGAAACACGACATATCGTGGTACTCTTCGTATGTTTGGGGAACGCGGGGCGTTGAGGGTGTGGTGTCACTCCTCTGCTGGCCACTGCTAGCTCCTTGACCATGTCTGCGCTACCCGCCATTGCCTCTGCCAGTGAATGTTGCGGCGACCATGTCAGCTACTTGCTTCTCTTCGGGAGGATTCTTCCGCATGTTATTGTTGTTCTTCCGGCAATGATCCACACGCGTCGTCATCAGTAGCGGCGAACTCGCTAGCCATGGCGATCATTGCGTTGAGGTTGAGGTCATTGTTGTCTTGCCTGCGCTTCAACGTATGCCGGAGCAAAGTTCCCTTCTCCAGTCCATCATTGAAGGCGGCCATAGCGGTCTGTTCGTGCACCCCTGCACAGGAATTTTTGATATCTAGCCAGCGAGAGAGGTAGGCATGGGAGGTTTCATCCTTTTCTTGCACACACCGTTGTAGGTCTCCGACAGTGCATGGACGTTTGTACGTACCCTCGAAGTTCTTGGTGAATGCTTCGTGCATTTCCAACCAATTGCATATTGATTTCTCTGGTAAGTCATCGATCCATTGTTGGGTGGTGCCGACCAACATGAGTGGGAGGTACTTAACCACGACATTGGGGTTTCCCCCTGCGATTTGGATCGCTTCACTGTAGTCCTACAACCACGTTGCTGGCCTGGAGGTGTCGTTGTATGGCTTGATGGTCTTGTCTATCCGGAGGCCCTTGGGGTGGGTTGTGGCCCTTATGACTGGTCCAAAACAACATGGCCCAAGGTATGGGAGCTCCCGAGCTTCTTGGATCTTGTCTAGCCACGATAGTGCATCATATGGCTCTGGCTGCTTCCCTTATCCGTCATGGGGAGCGGAGTTGTGGCACGATTTATGAGATCCGCCATGCCCTCCGCCATGATGGCTGCTAGGTTGCGATGGCGGCGGTGGAGGCACTGGGTTAGCTCTCTTGCTGTGCCACTCCTGCGACTCCTCACGCCTGTCGCGGTTGCTTGCTGGATGTGGCGGTTCCTTGTGGGATATGCTCCTGTGTCTGTCATGGCCGCTGCGATCGCCGGCATGCCGAGGCTGTTCGTCCTGATCGCGTATAACGATACCGGGCTAGGACCGCCTTGGAGGTGGCATGCTCGTGCGGTGGCTTGACGCTGGTTCCTCGTGACATCGAGATGGTGGTGGAGGTGGCGAGAGGTGGGGACGAGCCTTTTCTCCATGGTCGGAGGATATGGGGATGGCGTCAGTCCTGTTGCGTGCCTCCCTCCGTCTTTGCTCTATAGAGCCTGTGCGCGATCCTTCGTCAAGGGGAGATTTTGGCCTTCTACGGCTGTTCAGGGTTGACTGGCACAGCTCCGGGTTGGACTCGAGCTTCTACGAGGCGGCCTTTTCCTGTTTGTTTCATGCCTTTGCAATGAGGTCGTACACCTGAGCAACTGCTTATGGCGAATTGTCCTGTTCCAGGAGGGTTTTCACAACGGCGATATTGAGAGCGGGAGTTGGCATGACCTGACTCCCCTCTGAATCTATGTAAGGGGTGGCTTTTGTCGGTTTAGACCCGTCAAATCCCAAGCCTCGCCGAACACCGGGATCTTGGACGACGTGAGTTGGTACCTTCTTTGCCTTATGCTTTAACAACAATTGCTTATATTCGGCCTTCATAGCTCTTGTCGCCTTGATGGATTGCTACGCCTTAGCCATGTCTTCGTCCAACTTAACGCCTTGCTCCGCGAAGCACTTGGCCTCCGCCAAGATTTCCGCATGCTTCTCATCAAGCTCCGTAACGCTCCGAATATGGGAGATGGTGATTGGCTTGACGAGAAGTGCACCGTAGATTTCTTTATCAGCGGGAGTAGCTAGTGGGTTGCCAGCTGCAGACGTTGATGGTGGCACTAGCGGCTGATTCGATTGTCGGGCCATATTGGGGGTCGTGGTATGTTCTTGCGTTGGTGGCTGGCGGTTAACCGGAGGAGGCAGAGCCTTGGCTGGAGCCGGAGGCTCGGTGCATTTTTTAGCTACTGCTGCTCTGGTGACTGCTGGCGTGGGTAGAGCTCTCTCACGTTCCCGTTCATGTCCGTCTTCTTCCATCATGCTCCCAATGGCGACTAGAACCTGGTGGGAAGTGTTGGTCTTCTCGGCGTGCTCCTCCTTCTCGATCTCCTGCTCGATCTCCCTCATAACAGCACCGCATTCCTCCGAGTGAACGTCCGAGACACCGACATCCATATTGTTGTCAGTGTAGAGCGCATCGAGGATGGAGTCAGAGTTGGCTTCGGTGTTGGCGATGGCGGATGTGGAGGGTGATGGAGGCAGACCATTTTTGTTGTTACCTCCTACGGTTTCGATGGTGATCGCCGCCTTGGCCTCTTCATTGGCATCTGCGTATTCATTGATGATGGCAACCATCTCACCAAGGGTGAGAGGTCCTGCAGCTTGTCGCCTTCGGAGGGTAAGCTAGAGGAGTGTTCCTGGCGTGAGCCCTTCCACGAAGTGGTATATGAGCTCGTCGGTGTGGTCACCTTCTAGGGTTTCCCTCACCCTCATCCATCTAGCAAGGTATTCGCGGGGTGGTTCCCTGTCCCTTTGAACGCATCTGGCCAGATAGAAGATGGTGATGACACCGACAAAGTGTGACATGCGCATCTCTAACGCTCGGGAAGCCAAGTGGATTTGCCGGGTCCTTCAACCTTTATATCCTGCATAGGGGCGGTTTGGTGGGCCTTGAAATTTTCTGATCCGAGCCACCATACACCAAAGAGAGGTATAGCCTAGATCCTTCCATGAACGTGTCCTGCTCATAGGCGGTCCGTGCGGGGCTTGACGAGTTTCCTACTTCCTGGGAGCTAGGACCCGAGTCGGTTTCGCCGATGAAGATGTGGATGTCTCTGAAGGGGATGATGGAGCAACGCGTGGGGTTCGTCTTTGCCGGCACCCAAAATTCATCTGGAGGGACGATCAAGATGTTTCCCGCGAAGATATTAGACCTCGCCCTGTGTAGAGCTCGAAACGCCTCTTTCCCCACGGTGGGCGCCAACTGTCGTGGTATTGCCGACGAGTGCGCCATGGAGCGGTCCTCACAGTCCGTGTTTTGAGACGTGGGGTAAGGCGGAGAGTTGGCGAGTATGATGTAACATAGCTTACCTAGGTTCAAGTCCCACAGCGGTGGTGGAACTCTACTCCTTCTATAAATCAATATAATGGCAATACACTGAGTTACAGAGATAGGTTTGCTGTGCGAGGTGTTGCGTGTTGTACGCTGCAATCAGAGAAGTTTTTCCCTAAAGTCTCCGCAGGTCGGCTTATGAAGGCGCCAAGACCTAGGGTTTACAGGGAAAGGTCCTTGCCGGATAAGGTAAAGAGTCCTACATCTGCACGAACTAGTCTTCTGTGTCTTGTACTCCAAGGCTCCGAGTATGTCGGTGACTCCTCGTAGCCTTCCTTTATCCGGCATGGGCCTCCCTGCAGGATCCGTCTAACTGGGCCGCCCAGCCGGCCATAGGCCTTGCTACCAACTATGGGCCACCCGGGTTAGGCGGATTTGTGACATGCTATGAGGATACCCCTATACCATATCCCCAACAACTAGTGTGGCAGATGTTGGATCACAGAATCCACTAGAGTGTGTGTGGTCATGTGGATCAATCTGGTTTTGGAAAAGAACACATGCAATAACTCTAGAGATTCCATGTGATAATCCATGGTCACAAAGACCAAAATCACATAGGAAAGAAGCTTCCACATTGCATGTTGCACAAGTGTGGCAGAAGTTGCATCACAAAATCCACTAGAGTGTGTGTGGTCATGTGGATCAATCTGGTTTTGGAAAAGAACACATGCAATGACACTAGGGGATCAATGTGGTTTAGGAAAAGAACACATTCAATAACTCTAGCTATTCCATGTGTCAAACCACGGTCACAGAGACCAAAAACACATAGGAAACCAGCTTCCACATTGCATGTTGCACCTGTCTGATAGAAGTTGCATTAGAGAATCCACTAGAGTGTGTGTTATTATGTGGATCAATGTGGTTTTCGAAAATATCATAAATGACACTAGGGGATCAGTGTGCTTTAGTAAAAGAACACATGCAATTACTCTAGGGACTCCATATCTCAAACCATGGTCATAGATACCAAAAACACATAGGAAAGAAGCTTCCACATTGCATGTTGCACCAGTGTGACAGAAGTTGCATCACAGAATCCACCAGAGTATGTGTGGTCATGTGGATCAATGTTGTTTTGGAAAAGAACACATGCAATGACACTACGGGATCAATGTTGTTTAGGAAAAGAACATGTGCAATGACTCTAGGGACTCCATGTGTCAAACCACGGTCACAGAGACCAAAAACACATAGGAAAGCGGCTTCCACATTGCATGTTGCACCAATGTGGGAGAAGTTTCATCACAGAATCCACTAGAATGTGTGTGGTCATGTGGATCGATGTGGTTTTGGAAAAGAACACATGCAATGACACTAGGGCATCAATGTGGTTTAAGAAAAGAACACATGAAATGACTCTAGGGACTCCATGTGTCAAACCATGGTCATAGATAACAAAAACACATAGCGAGGAAGGTTCCATATTGCATGTTGTACTAGTGTGACAAAAGTTGCATCACAGAATCCACTGGAGTGTGTGTGGTCATGTGGATCAATGTGGTTTTGCAAAACAACACATGCAATGACACTAGGGGATCAATGTGGGTTAGGAAAAGAACACATGAAATGACCCAGTCGATCAATGTGGTTTAGGAAAAGAACACATGCAATGACTCTAGGGAGTACATGTGTCAAACCATGGTCACACAGACCAAGAACACATAGGAAAGTAGCTTCCACATTGCATGATGCACCAGTGTGGCAGAAGTTGCACCATAGAATCCAGTAGAGTGTGTGTGGTCATGTGGATCATTCTGGTTTTGTAAAAGAACACATGCAATGACTCTAGGGATCCCATGTGTCAAACCATGGTCGAAGAGACCAAAAACGCATTGGAAAGCAGCTTCCACATTGCATGTTGCACCAATGTAATAGAAGTTGCATCACAGAATCCACTAGAGTGTGTGTGGTCATGTGGATCAATGTGGTTTAGGAAAAAAACACATCAAGTGACTCTAGGGAATCCATGTGTCAAACCATGGTCATAGAGACCAGAAACACATAGGAATGCAACTTCCACATTGCATGTTGCACCAATGTGATAGAAGTTGCATCACAGAACCCACTAGAGTGGATATGGTCATGTGGATCAATGTAGTTTTGGAAAGGAACTCATGCAATGACATTAGGGGATCAATGTATCAAACCATGGTGACAAAGACCAAAAGAACAAAGGAAAATAGCTTCCACATTGCATGTTGTACCAGTGAGATAGAAGTTGCATCACAGAATCCACTGGATTGTGTGTGGTCATGTGGATCAATGTGATTTTGGAAAAGAACACATGTAGTGACACTAGGGGATCAATGTGGTTTCGGAAAAGAACACATGCAATAATCTAGGGACTCCATGTGTCAAACCATGGTCACAGAGACCAAAAACACATAGGAAAGCAGCTTCCACATTGCATGTTGCACAAGTGTGGCAGAAGTTGCATCACAAAATCCACTAGAGTGTGTGTGGTCATGTGGATAAATCTGGTTTTGGAAAAGAACACATGCAATGACACTACGGGATCAATCTGGTTTAGGAAAAGAACACATGCAATGACTCTAGGGACTCCATGTGTCAAACCATGGTCATAGAGAACAAAAACACATAGCGAGGCAGGTTCCATATTGCATGTTGTACCAGTGTGACAGAAGTTGCATCAAAGAATCCACTTGAGTGTGTGTGGTCATATGGAACAATGTGGTTTTGCAAAACAACACATGCAATGAATGTAGGGGATCAATGTTGTTTAGGAAAAGAACACATGAAATGACCCTAGTGGATCAATGTGGTTTAGGAAAAGAACACATGCAATGACTCTAGGGACTACATGTGTCAAACCATGGTCACACAGACCAAGAACACATAGGAAAGCAGCTTCCACATTGCATGATGCACCAGTGTGGTAGAATTTGCACCATAGAATCCACTGGAGTGTGTGTGGTCATGTGGATCATTATGGTTTCGTAAAAGAACACATGGAATGACTCTAGGGACCCCATGTGTCAAACCATGGTCACAAAGACCAAAAACACATTGGAAAGCAGCTTCCACATTGCATGTTGGACCAGTGTAACAGAAGTTGCATCACAGAATCCACTAGAGAGTGTGTGGTCATGTGGATCAATGTGGTTTAGGAAAAAAACACATGGAGTGACTCTAGGGAATCCATGTGTCGAACCATGGTCATACAGACCAGAAACAGATAGGAACGCAACTTCCACATTGCATGTTGCACCAATGTAATAGAAGTTGCATCACAGAATCCACTAGAGTGGATATGGTCATGTGGATCAATGTAGTTTTGGAAAGGAACACATGCAATGACACTAGGGGATCAATGTATCAAACCATGGTGACAGACACCAAAAGCACAAAGGAAAGTAGCTTCCACATTGCATGTTGTACTAGTGTGACAGAAGTTGCATCACAGAATCCACTGGATTGTGTGTGGTCATGTGGATCAATGTGATTTTGGAAAAGAACACATGTAGTGACACCAGGGGATCAATGTGATTTAGGAAAAGAACACATGCAATAATCTAGGGACTCCATGTGTCAAACCATGGCCACAGAGTCCAAAAACACATAGGAAAGAAGCTTCCACATTGCATGTTGCACAAGTGTGGCAGAAGTTGCATCACAAAATCCACTAGAGTGTGTGTGGTCATGTGGATCAATCTGGTTTTGGAAAAGAACACATGCAATGACACTAGGGGATCAATGTGGTTTAGGAAAAGAACACATTCAATAACTCTAGCTATTCCATGTGTCAAACCACGGTCACAGAGACCAAAAACACATAGGAAAGCAGCTTCCATATTGCATGTTGCACCAGTCTGAGAGAAGTTACATCATAGAAGCCACTAGAGTGTGTGTTGTCATGTGGATCAATGTGGTTTTTTAAATTAATAGATTCAATGACACTAGTGGATCAACGTGGTATAGGAAAAGAACACATGCAATGACTCTAGGGACTCCATGTGTTAAACCATGGCCAAAGAGACCAAAAACACATAGGAAACCAGCTTCCACATTGCATGTTGCACCAGCCTGACAGAAGTTGCATCACAGAATCCACTGGAGTGTGTGTTGTTATGTCGATCAATGTGGTTTATGAAAACAATATACGAAATGACACTAGGGGATCAGTGTGGTTTAGGAAAAGAACACATGCAATGACTCTAGGGACTCCATGTGTCAAACTATGGTAACGCAGACTAAAAACACATAGGAAAGCAGCTTCGACATTGCATGTTGCACAAGTGTGACAGAAGTTGCATCACAGAATCCACTAGAGTGTGTGTGGTCATGTGGATCAATGTGGTTTTGTGAAATAACGCATGCTAAGAGACTAGGGGATCAATGTGGTTTAGGAAAAGAACACATGTAATGACACCAGGGGATCAATGTGGTTTAGGAAAAGAACACATGCAATGACTCTATGGACTCCATGTGTCAAACCATGGTCACAAAGCCCAAAACACACATAGGAAAGTAGCTTCCACATTGCATGTCGTACCAGTATGACAGAAGTTGCATCACATAATCCACTGGATTGTGTGTGGTCATGTGGATCAATGTGATTTTGGAAAAGAACACATGTAGTGACACTAGGGGATCAATGTGGTTTAAGAAAAGAACACATGCAATAACCTAGGGACTCCATCTGTTAAACCATGGTCACAGAGACCAAAAACACATAGGAAAGCAGCTTCCACATTGTATGTTGCATGAGTGTGGCAGAAGTTGCATCACAAAATCCACTAGAGTGCGTGTGGTCATGTGGATCAATTTGGTTTTGGAAAAGAACACATTCAATGACACAAGGGGATCAATGTGGTTTAGGAAAAGAACACATTCAATAACTCTAGCTATTCCATGTGTCAAACCATGGTCACAGAGACCAAAAACACATAGGAAAGTAGATTCCATATTGCATGTTGCACCAGTTTGACAGAAGTTGCATCATAGAACCCACTAGAGTGTGTGTTGTCATGTGGATCAATGTGGTTTTTTAAAATAATATATTCAATTACACTAGGGGATCAATGTGGTTTATGAAAAGAACACATGCAATGACTCTAGGGATTCCATGTGTCAAACCATGGTCAGAGAGACCAAAAACACATAGGAAACCAGCTTCCACATTGCATGTTGCACCAGTCTGACAAAACTTGAATCACAGAATCCACTAGAGTGTAGATTGTTATGTGGATCAATGTGGTTTATAAAAAGAATATACGAAATGACACTAGGGGATCAGTGTGGTTTAGGAAAAGAACACATGCAATGACTCTAGGGACTCCATGTGTCAAACTATTGTAACACAGACCAAAAACACACATGAAAGCAGCTTCCACATTGCATGTGGCTCCAGTGTGACAGAAGTTGCATCACAGAATCCACTAGAGTGTGTGTGGTCATGTGGATCAATGTGGTTTTGGAAAAGAACACATGCAGTAACACTAGGGGATCAATGTGGTTTAGGAAAAGAACATATGCAATGACTCTAGGGACTCCATGTGTGAAACCATGGTCACAGAGACCAAAAACACATAGAAAAGCGGCTTCCACATTGCATGTTGCACCATTGTGGCAGAAGTTTCATCACAGAATCTACACTAGTGTGTTTGGTCATGTGGATTAGTGTGGTTTTGGAAAAGAACACATGCAATGACACTAGGGGATCAATCTGGTTTAGGAAAAGAACACATGCAATGACTTGAGGGACTCCATGTGTCAAACCATGGTCATAGAGAACAAAAACACATAGCGAGGTAGGTTCCATATTGCATGTTGTACCAGTTTGACAGAAGTTGCATCACAGAATCCACTGGAGTGTGTGTGGTCATGTGGATCAATGTGGTTTTGCAAAAGAACACATGCAATGACACTAGGGGAAAAGAACATATGCAATGATCCTAGGGGATCAATGCAGTTTAGGAAGAGAGCACATGCAATGACTCTAGGGACTCCATGTGTCAAACCATGGTCACAGAGACCAAAAACACATAGGAAACCAGCTTCCACATTGCATGATGCACTAGTGTGGCAGAAGGTCTGTCATAGAATGCACTAGAGTGTGTGTGGTCATGTGGATCAATATGGTTTTGGAAAATAACACATGCAATGACTCTAGGGACACCATGTGTCAAAACATGGTCACAAAGACCAAAAACACATTGAAAAGCAGCTTCCACATTGCATGTTGCACCAGTGTAACAGAAGTTGCATCACAGAATCCACTTGAGAGTGTGTGGTCATGTGGATCAATGTGGTTTAGGAAAAAAACACATCAAGTGACTCTAGGGAATCCATGTGTCAAACCATGGTCACATAGAGCAAAAACACATAGGAATCACTACAAGAAAATTTGGCTTTTACAACGGACGATTTTCATGGTTGAAGGCCCGTTTTTCTTAGCAAAAGAGTCTTCCGCGACGGATGACCTTCGTGGTAAAAGCCCCGTCACATATGAATTAACCATGGTTTTTTTCGACCGTGGTGGATCGCACCCTTTAGCCACGAAAACTTGTTCCGTCGTAGATCTGTTTGCTAGCCATGCTGACTGCTGACGTCATGCAAACTGCCACGTGGCAGCCGCCATTAACAGTCGGTTACCGTTGTTAACAGACATAGAAACTATGGCAGAAGCCAGGGCTAGCCAAGGCCTGCTAAATACTAACTGGGTCCGCCCATTAGGGGAGCCCAATAAGAAGATGGCATGTTACTGTTTTGTCCTGCACTGTTTGAATTGGGCCAAAAAATGCGGCCAGTAGTGGCCCGCGAAATTTCAGGCCCGATTCTGTTTCGGCCTATAGAAGGCCGATGTTGGTCCAACACTGTGTGACCCTTTTGCAGCCTGCGCCAAGTCGCTCTTATAGACATAAGGCATGCGGTCAGCCTATCACTACTATCGCAACCCATCGTCAACTGCCTACTAATGGCCCTTCTCTGAGATGGTATGTTACTATTCTGGCCTTTAGCTATTCAGGCCCACAAAGGGCCATTTAGTGTTCTAGCCTGGTAAATCTTTCAGCCTCTTACTACCTTCATTTGGAAAGTTCTCGGCCCGTACTGTTCAGGCTCGTCACTGTTCTGGCCTTTTACTATTGCGGTCCTTTACTGTTGAGGTCCAGTACTGTTTGGCCTGTTACTGTTTAGTGATTTTTGCAGTTTCTTGCTTGTTACTTTAATGGGCTGTTTCTATTCTAGCCTGATACTGTTGCGGCATGTTACTGTCATGGCCTGTTACTGTTACGGCCAATTACCACATGCGGGTCGACCCATTACGTTTACGACCTTTTACAGTTTCGTCATTTATGAAGCCCATGCCAATATCATAAAACATGTATAATAATCCAGCATTTTTTACTATTCATCATTGGTCGAATACACGACGGTCCAATAACAAAGCATGGTATTGTTCCCTAATCGACCTGGGCATAATTACCTTAACGACTACTGCAATGTATGGACATCGTCAACTAAGTGCCTACATGACCTACGCGAGTTATCTAGATATTACATCAGCTGCAAACTTCTTAAAATTATTACATATTATCAACTGAAGGGAATGAAAAATCGGCATTTCAGTTGACAGTCTAGTTGATAGCAGAGTCCTAAGTTTGCTTTCTCAATCGATCACCTACATATTCCATTGAGTGTGACAGCTACATTGGAGGAGACATGATCTTGCAGCCCCCTCTTTGGTGGGGCTAGCAATAATTGCAGTCTGAAACTAAATAATAACAAGTTAATACATCAAACAAGACAAACTACTCATTTGACTGATATGATAGGAGCTATGAACTAGAGTTTACATCTAGTCAATGGTTCAATTATTGACCAACACGTCAAACAAACATGACAAGCAAGCACGCATTAAACAAGTGTGACTACCGTGAAACAAGCAATCAAAAAATGTCTGTGTGTGGCTTAGAATTTCAGCAGATATAAACTAGCCATGTCATTTTGAACAAATATATATGGAAGCAGTTCTATACCCTAAAATGCAAAAGACGTTGGGTGACACGGAATTTGCGCTGAGCCACAAAATGGCATGCAGTTACTATCATAGCGAAGAATGAACCATATAGAAATTATAACCGCGTCATACGAGAACCTGTAGAGTAGTAATGCAAACCACGAATGAACTATATATTGTAGAGGATAGTTATGTCGTGACTTAGGACGAACCAGACCAAGAACCAGATGCGAGATATAATGGCGTCGCCCGTGAACCTGTATAACATGACAAACAAGCATTAGACAAGTTTGACCAGAATGAAATGAGCAATCAAACAAAGTGTTTCTTAGAATTTTAGCAAATATATATGGAAGAAGTGGCATCTCCTAGAATGCATAGAGTCATTGGGTGACTCAGAATTTGCGGTGAGCTACACAATGGCATGTAGTTAGTATCATAGGTAAAAATCAACCAGATAGAAATTATAATGGCATCATAAGATAAATTCTAGAGCAGGAATGTAAACCACGAGTGAACTAAATAGTAGAGGATAGTTATGCCGTTGCTCAGGACGAACTTGCACCAGATAAGCAAGTAATGGCATTCCTTGTGAACCTGTAGAATAGGCTATGCAAACCAACATGTTCATTGTTCAATTTTGAGCTCTATGCAAGAAAAAAGAAATAGTTAGTGATGCAGCTTTTGAAGAACTAGATGGCATTATGGCAACAACAAAATTATAATCGAATTAGTTCGAAGAGTTTAAATGGCTACTACATGATAGCAGAACAATGCCAAGGAGGAAATAATAGCAGGAACTAATCTCAAGATAAAATAGATAGATTCAGCAACTGTAGAGCAGAGAATCCACACTAATATTTTCCACTGACTATAGATTTTGCAAGAATTACATGGTAGAAGGCAATTACTGTTGTATGGAGTAGCTAAGAACATTTGCATGACAAAATAACAGATATGTTCATGACTTGAAATTTGTAAAGCAGCGAATGCAAACCAACATGTCTAATGACCTTGCATGTACTAGCACGAAGAACAGGCGTGCCCAGTGACTTGTATGTACTAGCACGATTAAAAAAATGCACTTCACTACGATAGGCTTGAACCTGCTATATCGCTGACAAAATAAAAATGGGTTGGAGATTTGGTTAACCTTAGTCGGAGAGGCATCTAAGCATCATTAGTACCGTGCGAGTGACGTCCAGGTCACCGTGGGTGCTGCGGTTGCGGTGGCTGTTGGCGTCGGGGAAGCAGATCTTGGGCGGTCAATGCCTGCTTGAACACGGTGGACGAGAGCGTCGCTGAGGCAGATCCGGTGTAGAGAACGGTGACGACCATGCAGCTGGTCTAGAGCGGTGGACATGGAACTCTTTGAACTAGATCATGCCCGGTGGACACCGGTGAAGTGGATCCGGTACTGTTGGGTAGCTTTCGGGGGCGAGAAAGCAGAGCTTGGGCGGTCGATGACGCCATCAGCATGGTGAATGACACTGCAACTCCTAGATCTGGTTGGTGAGTGTCGGTGAAGCAGCTGCGCGGCGGTGCACGAGACTGCAGCTCAATCCGGTGCGCGCGGTGGTAGTGGAGGGGACAAAGGAGCTTGGGATTTTTGGGAGGGCCGGCGAGAAAAACTGGGGGAATCGGTACCATAGAGGTGAGTAGAAAAAATAATTACGATCGTGCCCTCGAGCTACCGACTTTAGCATGCCCATTTGTCGTATGAACAATGGGTAGATTTGGAATTTTAAATTCTAAAGTTTTTGAAATGGAAGGGCACGAAATGCTTCAAGGTCAGTGTGTGTTTTTGCATCTCGATTGACAATTTGAATTTGGCTAGCGCCCATCTAATAATAGTAATAGAAAAATGGTACTCCCCCGGTCGGTGGGATATTTTGGGTCAAATTTTTTGAAATGATGGGGCAGAAAATGCTTCAAGGTAGGTGGGTGATTTTGCCGCTCGATTGAGATTTTGAATTTGGCTAGCCTCCATCTAGTAATAAACAAAAGGTAGTAGACCGTACACTATCTGTCTAGGAATTCAAGGCCAAGAGTCACATCAACTGATCATCCATAAACATTTTTTGCACAAAAACTTTGATACCTTCCATTCACACAACATAGGTGGTAAATTTTTTCGCTTGACTCAGATTTTAAATTTGGCTAGCGTCCATGTAATAATATAAAAATTATACTACCTCGGTGGGTGATTTTTCCTGAAAATGTTTGAAATAGAGGGGTGCGAAATGCTTTAGGGTCGGTGGGTTATTTTCCCGCTCGATTACAATTTTGAATTTGGCTGTCGGCCAAGTTTTTATTACTAGAAAAAAGGTTGTGTAGGTCGAACACCATCTGGTCAGGAATTTAAGGCGAGACTCACATCAACTAATGCCTCCGATTCAAACGGGGTAGGTGGTAGGTTTTGGCGGTCGACAATGATTTTGAATTTAGAGATTGTCCAAAGAATAACTAAAAAAATAGGTCATTCTCCCTCTATTTCAGGGATTCATGTCAGGGAGAGTGGTTATCTAACACACGTATTAAAATGCAGATCTCTGATACAAGAATGTTTGTTTAACATAACAACAAACAAATGTCTGAAGTAGCACTGATTCAAGCATGTGAAAATGGTGTGCAACCAAGGTCTACTAATTATTTAGGTGTCGACACAAACTCTTCTACAGGAAGCACTAACTAGATGGTAGTACTAATTTAGATCAAATAAAAAGCCTGTTGCAAAAAAAATACTCCTACTACAACATACTATCAAAAGACAAACACCAGCTAAAGTTTTTAGAACACATAAAACAAGATTTCATCACGCATACACTACTATATAGAGAAAACCATTTCATCATATAAAATCATGTTTTATCAGACACACATAGGCAGCCAAAACAAACAGACAACTCTAATATTCTAACCCATGCCGCTGTGACTACAACACAAACAAAGGTACCGCCACAGTTCTATCAGCTACCAAAACAAACAAATATCAGACTGCAGCTCCAAGTAACACAACCTGGGCAAACACATGCTTTCCCAAACAAGCCTTGCTTGTTCATCCGAGTGTTATTTTCATCTCCTTGATGTTGCAGTCTGAATCAGTTGTGTTGCTGAAAGGACTTTCTTTTCGTTTCTTTGATTTAGCACTTCGAATCACGTCGGTTGCTAAAGGAAATGAACAAAATGATCAGCAAAATTATAGGTGTACAAAAATGCAAGGGTTGCACATGAATGACTGCACTAACCAGGTGTCATAATGTAGCGATTTAAAGTACACCAACGTTTATGAGATCTGAACTTCTTAGAATTCATGCTGTCATCAGATTGATGACAAGTACGCCATGAGGGGGTCCTCCAGGCGTGCAGAAGAGAGGGGTGAGAGACGTACGGTGTTCCGGGACGGTGAGCACACAAGTTTACCCAGGTTCGAATCCGCTGGCTTTGGACGGGTCCTACTCCTGCTGGCAATCTAGTAATACGGCAGAGCCGGAATATGGGTTACAAGGGGTTCGCCTGTGCGAGTTGAGATTGTAGACTATTGTGTTGCCCTAAAGGCTCTCCCTATGACGGCTTATATAGATATCCGGCCTAGGGTTTACAGGAGAGATCTATCCGGCTACGACTAAGAGTCGGTTACAGAGTACATCTTGAACTACAAGTAACACTATGGGCCTATGTCGGTAAGTCTTCTGGGCCTTTCCGTAGCCGGACTAGACTCCATCTTTTCTCTCTGACTAGGCCACCCGTGAAGCAAAGCTCTAACCCAAAGTGGGCCACCCTGGTCAGTGAGGAACTGTGAGGATACCCGGAAAGTATATCCCTAACACATGCTGCTGAGATCTAATTCGAATACTCCCTCCTTCGCCAATATAAGCAACATTTCTCTATCCTCAAATGCGCAAAGTAACCTTACTGCATCTTTCCCACCATATGCCCATTATTTCTCAAGGCCAAGGAGAGTATCCCACTCAACCTTTATATGAGGCACCCAAGCTTCCCATTTGCCTGTTGATGATCTTGCACGTGACCACGTGTTTAGAGTGAAGTCTCTTATAACCGCAAGGGCAACATCTCCATTATGCCCCTTAGCGATGACAAAATTGCGTCTAGAAATAACATGTGTCTCTTGGGGGCACTCAATATAACAGAGTTTTGTTGTCACGTTGTCGAAGGTAATTATATATCTGGAGTTCATTGTTGGCCAGTACAAAATGTCCTCTATGAGAGTTGACGGCATTAGATCAATCTTAGTCAGCATCTTAGCAGGTTCAATCCAGTTCTCCCATTTTCCTAACTCTGATGTGTTCCTCTGCACCAGTGCTTGGTTACTATCAAAATAACCCAGAAATTGTTGCAACAGTGTGAACACAATTGCCCATGATTTCTCGAACAGAGAATTGTGCCGCTATCATACTCACATCTCCACCAAATTGGTTGTTCTGGTATGACTATTTCACTTCCACTGATTGGATCCCATGCCTTTATCATGCTAGAACCTTGCGGATAATGAAGTAGCACCCTACCATTGTGACATCCGAGTACATATGGATTGTAGGCTTTATGTACCTCCACCAGCCTGTTTAGCTTCTAGAAGATGGATTGGTTAAGATTATGATCTGTTAAGATTCGAGCGTCCTTGGAGCTGTTGGTGAAAAACCCAAGTAAGGACATTCCTCTGTTGTGTGACAGTGTTAGCCCTTTGAAATCGTTTCTTCCCATGAAGTCCATCCAACATTTTTGGGCGACTGATGCCCTCAGTATGAAGGATGGGTGCAGAGGAAGACTGACAAGAATCTGACCAAATACATCGCCTGGCAAGTCATTGATTGTTGCATATGTTCTTCCACCGAAGATGGTAGATGATGCAAATAGCACTAGTGCATCATCAGAATTAAGTAAACAGCACAATGCACAATGCACAACCCTAAAAAACAATTAAGTAAACACCACAATGCATCATACAATTTGACAGGAAAATTTATCATCGAAATTTCCTAAACTGCACATATCTGAAAAACTACCTAAATAGCAGAGTTTGTCAACAAAATAACCTGAATCGCAAAAGGAATCAACCAGAGTCATACGAAAGCATCGCAAAATGCTTCAGCATGTCGGAAATGGGCAAAGGGAATGAAGAATTTTTTTAGGTCACCAGGGAGGACATAAATGCCCCCACCTGCATTTTCTGGTTTTACCATAAAGAAGGGGAGATAAAACGGACGTAGCTTCAGTGATTTGGTAAACCCAAGTCTCATGGTGACTTACCCCAGGATCCAGCTTCCATCTTGGATCAAAGGTATGATAGTAGCTCAGATTTTGAACTAAAAAGTAAAACTATTTGAAAAAATTGACAAAAAGTCAGTAAATCATCGGTGCCTAGGTTTGACTCCTGTGAATGTTTCACCCCATTTGGATCATTAGTTTGTGATTAAATAGATTTTTATGTTCCCAGTACTACTAGTTTAAACTAATATCCACTGCATCCAGAAAAAACACCGGAGCAAAATACACAAAAGAGGGAGGAAGTTAGGGTGACAAAATCTAATGCAGAACTTACAATGGGGTCGACGAGTTCTGAGAAGATGGAGCAGGCACTGCTGATGAATGACGAGACACAGCCGTTGATGCTAAAGAAGCATGACCACGAGCTGACGCATTCCTAGCATCCCACGCAGTCATCGCTTTGCCAGCGACAGCCAACATAGCCGAATTTGATCCAGCAGCAGCCGATGCGGATTTTGACTGCACCTCCACCACTTTCCAAGCATCACTAAACAATGTCCAAGACTCTGATGTGGTACAAGCATCGTCTTCCGCATCCGCTTCACATGTATCTGCTGGTGGTGCTTCAACATACAACTCTTCTTTCCAAGCATCTGTTGATGCAGCAAATTCATCCGCAAACGTCGCTTCCATTTCCTATAAATGCCACTAGCTTATTTAGCTTGCAATGCCCAAAAATAAATGCATTATATCCTTCATAAAGCCCGTAATGGATGGAGGTTGGTGAGGTACATACAAGCGAACGGCGGTGCGGTGGTGTTCAATGGTGGAGCGGCGGGGACGGTCTGGTCGAGGGAGGGCGGCCAGGCATAGACGATGACGATGGGGCCGAGGGGCACACGACTGAGCTTCCCCGAACTCGAAACTAACTTTCGCCCCACTATATATTATTTTTTTGTGAACCCCGCTTTGTTTAGGGGAAACCCCCGCTGTATTAATAGTACCAACCACACGACTGATAGAAGTTTGTGGACTTGTGTTGCTCAGTTTCCCGACTATAGACATCAAGTTTGTGCACTTATTCGTGTAATACAATGAATTGCTGGGTAAAATATTCCAGGTGGTAGAAGCCTGCCCTTTCTATGACATCAAGATCTAGCGTTCAAACATCGACCTGAAATTCCACAATCTACAACTACAAGTTTTGGTTTACTACCAGAAACAAGCTAATAAATCACTCGCAACTAGCATTAACATCATCATTAACAGATCTCCGAAGGAAAGAAATTGAAAGATAAAAAACCACCACAAGTTCGAATAAGATGTCTATTGTTGCCAAATATAGTCACATAAGCCAGGTCCATATATATATGCCATAATCGTAAATATATAGATTCATGGACACCACACACCAGCAGAGCAAAAAAACAGTTATAGTACCTCACTTAACAAATAGTCATCCTCACAAGAGACCCAAACCTTCCAAAAATGAAAGTAGAGTGGTTAATATAGTTTACAGATTCCCTTATCTTTTGTAGGATCAGGACTATATGGGCGTAGAGAATCTCGAATTTTTATCAGGGTCTCATCTTCTTATAGAGCCGAATTGAAAAGATTGTCAGCTTGGATTCCCACCTGTTCCAAGATCCAGTCGTACACCTGGCCAATCAGCTCATCGCCATCCACATCAGGAAACTCGGGAACTAAGTTGTCAGCCACGTACTTTTGAAAATCAATAGAAGCATCATGAGAAAATGAAATTGACGCATTCCATCTTGTAGTCAAATCAGCTATCCGCTTAGTGGATGTGGACACTTCTTCCTTCAGGCGCCTAATCTGTTCGTCCTGGTGTTTCACTTTCTCTTGAAGGCACGAAATCATGTGTTTATGAGCTTTGTATTACTCTCGGAGACGAGAAATTGTCAAATCCTTGTAGTTACCAACACCATTACACCATGAGCAATATGAGTAAGGTGGAAACTGCAGATAACAAATCCAAAATTAAACTAGATTCTGATTTCAAAAAAAATAAACCAAATTCTCGTATCACAAAAAAATTCCAAATTCAGCTGCACACATTGTGCAAGCTCCACAGTGGTATCGCAAATGGCAAAGAACCATAGAGGCATATCGCCCAAACATGGGAAATAGAACTGACATGAAAAGGGCCATACTTCAGGGTTTGTGTTCTAAGCTGCCACATGAGCAGTCCTGACCTTAGTTAGTGGCAACATATCAGAATGACTTTGTTTCTGCAAGTCATGATGCAACAAAAATGATCAGTATATTTTAGGGGACATTTTAAGTAATAAAGCGCTCTTTATCAAAATAAATGTTTTCAGGGACCAAGCATAGGTTACTAAAATTCTAGCAAAGTAGGTGGATACATAAAAACACTTGTCACTCGATAAAGCCTCCTCCACAGGTGGGACATGCGGATGATGCTAAATGAAATGCAGGAAAACCAGTAAATTTTAGGAAAGAACATATCAACTTCACAATGCAAAGAAGGATACATGCATTAATCTAATGCCAAGGATTGGGCATGTTCCCCTTTAACGAAAAATATAATTTAAAGAACTCAGCAATGCAGGACACCAGCAAACAACAATATGTTTATGAACGATATGTAGCAAATTACATCTGCATTGTTTAGCAGAGGACCGTTCCGTGAAATAAAGCCAGGGGCAAGCTTCCCATCCTCGTAAGACTCATCTTGGTAGCATATACTTAACTATTTTCAGTGGACCTTATAACTAATTCCATGGCTATATCCATGGTGATCCCAGCTTCCTAATGTGGCATATAGATCTACTATTTCAAATAGCAATCACCTAAACAACTATCCGGATAGTTGCGGACTTACCTGAGATTGCACTGATGCGATGGAAAGGTGGACGCTTCTTAAAGAAGGTGAGCGATGGGGGAGGTGCACAAATGTGCAAAAAATGTAGCAATACTCGTATATAGATAGAGATAGCAGTAACATATAAACTAGATCAATTAGTAGTAACCACAAACTCTAGACAGGCTGTAAGCAGACTGTCAACTACTCCCATATTAATTAACCTAGTGTAATTTAACGTGGTAGTACTATGAGATGGTGAGTACTAGTAAACAAAAGGGGATTACTTAATTATTAGTGGAATCTACAGCCAGCCACCAAAAGCATCATGAGCATGCTAAATATCTAGATTGCAAACCATACTTGGTTAAGAACCTAGTGTCCAGCTCTAATTACCCAAATCTAAGAGCATCTATCCTATTTACGACTAAGTGCAGTGAGTTGGAGACATCCGTTAACTCTACATCCATCTCCTCGACACGTATCTGATGGCACTCTTGCTCCTCCTCTTCGAGGTGATCGCGGATCTTGAGCTATAACCATAGCAACATCATCGCGCTCTGCAGCAAAAGTGAGTGCGGTAGATCTACCCAGTGGACAAACGTGCATCGTTCACATTCGTAGTGGCAACCCAAGAACATGCGACCGAAGTTCGTTTCCTCAAACGCGATGCAATGACGGGGCGCCAGGGCGAAGTCGCACCAGAGCCGTAGATCTGCATCGGTAACGATGCCATACCACTCCGCACATTCCATCCGTGCTGGCATCTAAACCCAGGAAACATCGTTGATCGAGATGGGCAGAATAGAGAAAACCCCAAAAGGAGAGAACCCATAAGCTGAATTCGAGAATAAACTAAGACCGTGAACTCTGGCGTACTTACCCTAACCCGGCCGCCTTACGTATCAAGATCCACCATCGTTCGCTAGACCGGCATGACTGAATCCGCCGACATTGCTCGAAAAAGAGCGTGCCTTTAAAGCCTAGCGCAGAGGCTTCGTGGAGAAGGAAGAGGTAGGGGAGCCGGTCCTCACATTCGCTGGCTACTACTCCGTATTGGATTTAACTCGACCACTAATAACTGGGGCCCACGCTAGAGCCCATGGACCCGAAACATCACTCACCTAGTTTGACTCTAATTACATGGAGTACTTTTGGAAAACAGATAAAACTCAATAAATAAACCAAAGGCCCCCCTCTCTTTTTTTGAAAACCCATTACAAAATGGAGACGCTCACAAATGCATACACACAATCATCCCTATGAATGCAGGTACGCACACCCTACACCTATGAGCACTTCAGAAAGACTGGATCTTGAGACTGGTCCTGTGGGGCTTGAGCTTGACAAAGTTACCATAGTCACCTCGCTATATATTGACGGGAACGTCGCCTCTCACTACCCTTATAACCATCCTTCAAAGTTTAGCGCCGAGGCTTCGTGGCGAAGGAAGTGCTAGGGGGTCGGAGCTCACATTCGCTGGCTGCTATGGGATGTAATTGAACCACTAATAATGTGCCCCCGGTAGTGAGCCCATAGACCCTAGACACCAGTCACCATTACAATTACTTTGGGAAAACTGAGCAAGACTTAATATAGACGGAAGGCCCATCTTTGTAATTTTTGCGATTATCCACTACAAAACACACACGCTCACAAATGCATACACACACTCACCCCTATTAACGCATGAACGCACATCCTACCCCTATGAGCACCTCTGAAAGATTGTGTCTTTAGACTTTCTGGTGGGGGCGTGAGCTTGACGAAGTCACCATACGCACCTCGCTATCGACAGGAATGTCTCCTCCTACTACCCTCGTAACCATCCTTCAAAGCCAAGCGTCAAGGCTTCATCGAGAAGGAAGATCTAGAGGAGTTAGAGCTAACATTCGTTGGCTACTATAGGATATAACTAGACCACTAATAACAACGGGGTACCACGGTGGTGAGCCCATTGGCCCTAGACATCAGAGCAAGGACGGTGTGAAGTCTTAAACATATATCTTAATGGTGGAGTGGGTAGTGCTAACAAAAAGATTCTTCAAGGTGATTCTGTGCTAGACTTATGTCTAAGAGAATCAATTGGGAGGGCCCACTAGTTAGTGCATAATAGTCTGTTTTTCTTTTTAGCATGGTTGTGTGGACCCACTTCAGTTCTAAATGCTGTACCAGGTAGTTTTCATAGCTACTTCTAGACACTACACACGCCCTTACTATACGTATCTTACAAATTTACTAGCCTTGTGTCAAAGAAAAATGTAGGTTGCTTTGGAAGTTTTTCGAAAAAGCTTTTGGAGGTACACATCGGGGGTTGAATTAATATATCACAAAACACCAAGAGTTTTGACAATAGGTTTAACTTCTTGCTAAGATAGATTTTGCATCTTGACAATTTGATGAAATTAGGTCAAACCTGAGCCTCAAGTAAGCGTGATATAGATTGGTCTTGAATTAAACGTATTTTTGGAGGTCTATAGGTGCATCTTGTTATAGTAAACAATTTCATCAGTATGAGTTTCCTACTATCTCAGGAAAGAACATTCTCAATTTTCTAAGTGTGATGACGAGATTGTTCTTTCCCATAAAGCAAGTCCAACGAATATGGATCTGAATGACACACGAGGCATGTTTTCAGACATATATTGTGTACCAACATGTTGTACTTACGATTTCCCATGTTTTATAAGTTCTCAAACTTCCTAGCTAACTTCACCCACTTGATTGATTTTATGCCGATTTATTGAAATTATTAGGTACAAATTGAACTACCACATGTAAATTGTAGGTTGCTTTGAAAGTTTGACGAAAGATCTCCCTTGGTGGTACCCATATAAAAGGGGGAGGGGGTCAATTAATATATGGGAAACCACCAAGAGTTTTGATGATATATAGGTACGGTTCAACTTCTTGCTAAGGTTTAGCATCGATTTAATGAAATTAAGTTAGACTTGAGCTACAAGTAAGCATGATAGGCTGCTCTTGAATTAAATGCCTTTTCAGAGGTAGATGGGTGCATCTTCTTGTAGTAAACAATGTCGTCAGTGTGAGTTTCCAACTACTAGGAAAGAACATTCTCAATTTTCCATGTGATGTCATGATCATTCTCTCCTGTCAAGGAAGTTCGCAGAATATTGATCTAAATAAATGCCACAAGCCAAAGTTTTCACACGCACACACACACAGGCACGTGCCAGGCTCGTATATACTGTATGAAATGTGATTTAACGAACATTAAGTTGTTATTAACCAATAGTATTGTTAGAGAAAAAGGCATACATTGAGTATTTTAGTAATAAGTATCTACACATATTGAGAATACAACCTACCATGCTATCAATTGTTTTTTGCTGGGGGGAGGGTTAAGGGGGACATGATGATTCAAGAACATGGTGGAGTTTGCTCTAGGTACTGTTTAACACGAATCCAACTGCTCTGAACCAATAGATCTAACAGCCCAACGGTCACGATTGGTGCTATGGATCAAATTCAAAACTGCCTACCTAACTCCGCCCACTTGAATGAAATTATGTCGATTTATCAAAAATTGGTCAAATTTGAACTCGTATAAGAAAATTTTAGGTTACTGTGAAAGTTGTATGAAAAAGCTTTTGGAGGTACCCATCGGGGGTCACAATTAATATATGAGAAACCATCCAACGAGAGTTTTGAAGACAATTTGGATCAAGACTCGCAAATCCAAACATTTTGCTAACTATTCGATCTTCTTTTTCATTCTTAGCATCTAGAAAGATTCTACTAATAGTCTTGATGAGAAGGATGAATGCTAGTATGCGCAAACCTCAAAACACACACTTCATTTGTTAGTTTTAGGGTCCTTGTGCTAAATGCATGGACTTGGATGCAATTTTCATTTTTAATGAGGTCCTTGATATGTAACTTGTACTTCCACCGACCATGTTCACTCTCAAGCACATCGCGCCTACGAGACCAACCATTAGATCGGCCATTCGTAGTACTTCTTATTATCTTATCTTTATCTTGTCTTATCTGTTACAATACCATATCATACCATGCACTACATATAGTGTACGGATTAACTTTGAACATTGACTGTTGGATCAAGACTAGCAAATCCAAACATTGCTAACCGTTGAATCTTATGTTCCATTCTTAGCATCCAGAAATATTCTACTAATAGTCTTTAGCACGATGACCACCGCTAGTATCCGTAAACCTCTAGCTCAAAACACACACTTCATTCATTCCTCAGTTTTAGGGTCGTCCTTGTGCTAAATGCATGGACTTGGATGCAATTTTCATTTTTATGATGTCCTTGATGTAAATTATAATTCTACCCACCGTGTTAACTCTCAAAGAACCTCGCTCCTACAAGACCTACCATTAGATTGGCCATTCACAGTACTTCTTACCTTACCTTTATCTTGTCTCTTACAGTACCATGCATAACACCACTACATAGTGTAGGGATTAACTTATTTGAACATTGACCGTTGGATCAAGATTGGCAAATCCAAACATTGCTAACCGTTGGATCTTCTTTTCCATTCTTATCATCTAGAAAGATTCTATTGATAGTCTTTAGCACGATGAACACTAGTATGCACAAACCTCAAAACACAAAGTACTTCATTACTTGGTTTAAGGGTCCTTATGCTAAATGCACGGACTTGTTGGATGCAATTTTCATTTTTATGTGGTTCTTAATGTAACTTGTACTTCCATCGACCGTGTTAACTCTCAAGCACCTCGCTCTTACGAGACCTACCATTAGATCGGCCATTCGCAGTACTTCTTATCTTATGTTTATCTTGTCTCTTATCTCTTATAATACCATACCACTACATATAGTGTACGGATTAATTTGAACATTAACAGTTGGATCAAGACTAGCAAATCCAAACATTGCTAACCATTGGATCTTCTTTTCCATTCTTAGCATCTAGAAAGATTATACTAATAGTCTTTAGCATGATGAATGCTAGTATGAGCAAACTTCAAAACACGGTACTTCATTGCTCAATTTCAGGGTCCTTGTGCTAAATGCATGGACTTGGATGCAATTTTCATTCTTTATAAGTTCCTTGATGTAACTTGTACTTCCACCGACTGTGTTAACTCTCAAGCACCTCGCTCTATTGATAGTCTTCGGCATAATGAATGATATACACAAACCTCAGAACACACTTCTCGATCATACTAGAATCTTCTCCCTTGTTTCTAGACCATGTTATCAAAAAAATTATGTGTTACGTAGCTAATAATCTTTGACTTCCATATGATGATACAAAGTATAAGGACCAAATATACACCCATACTTTATAGACGATGTTGATAAAATTTATAATTTTTTGTGCTTTCCCAATTATAATTTTATATAGTGATGATATGTCATACGTCTACTATCTGAGTCTCATGTGCAAGGCACGTGCAACTTACTATTTTACACAACGCGGGAGTAGTATATTTCTTTGCGTAGACATATGGTCACCTATGTCCACGCACTGTACATGCTAAGAGAATAAAACGTTGGCAGGGGAAGAGGGCAGCAACGAAGAGAAGTTGAAGGCGGTTCCATGTCAGAGCAAAGTTATGATGGGTTTCTGACACGACGTACTCCTGCGGCCTTACAGTGTACACTCTACTAGTAGTAAATTCTAGGACCTATGCATGCAAAACAAATCATGTATTTCTCTCCCCTTCCCTATGCTCCATCTCTCCTCCCATTTCCCCTCGCGCACCGGTCCGGCTGATATCTCTCCCCTCGTCCAGATCATGGCACTACGCACGTGTGCCTTGGTACAGTGGCTCTGTGTCTCTAGCGTGGAAGCCGCGCGTTGGTGTGGAGTAGGGACGATGAGTACATAGGAAGGAAACCACTTTGGTCCTTGGCAGCACAAAAATTCAAACTTTTCTGGTTTTCGAAATTTTCACTTGTTTCCCAAACATCGGGAGGGAAGGTTATTCAAAAGATCGGCCAAACATTGGGAGGGAAGGCAATTTTGAACTCATTTTGAACATTGATCATTGGATCAAGAAAGCAAATCCAAACTTTGAACATTTACCGTTCGATCAAGATTGGCAAATCCAAACTTTGCTAACCGTTGGATATTCTTTTCCACTCTTAGCATCTAGAAAGATTCTACCAATAGTCTTTAGCACAATGCATGCTAGTATGTGCAAACCTCAAAACACACACTTCATTGCTCAGTTTCAGGGTCCTTATGCTAAATGTATGCATGGACTTGGATGTAATTTTCATTTTTTATGAAGTCCTTGATGTAACTTGTACTTCCACCGACCGTCTTAACTCTCAAGCACCTCGCTCCTATGAGACCAACCATTAGATCGGCCATTCACAGTACTTCTTATCTTATCTTTATCTTGTCTTATCTCTTACAATACCATACCACCATTGTATAGTGTACGGATTAACTTCGAACATTGACCGTTGGATCAAGACTGGCAAATCCAAACATTGCTAACCGTTAGATCTTCTATTTTCCCTTAGCATCAAGAAAGATTCTATTGATAGTCTTTAGCATGATGAATGCTAGTATGCGCAAACCTCAAAACACACACACTTCATTATTCAGTTTTAGGGTCATTGTGTTAAATGGATGGACTTGGATGCAATTTAATTTTTTTATGAGGTCCTTGATGTAAGTTGTACTTTCATCGATCGTGTTAACTCTCGAGCACCTCTCTCTTACGAGACCTCCCATAGTTAAAAGAAAACGCAGCCACGCCAATTATCACACAAACTGGACCAATGGTTTCTTATACGTAATGCCCAAGTTTTTAGTACTAGGATTTTTCAAGCTTCCTAGCAAACGTTGCACACTTTGGTGACTTCTTGTCGCTTTATCAAAATTAGGTCAACCTTGAGCTACAAGTAAGCACAATAGATTGATATTGAATTAAATGTATTTTCATAGGTAGATGGGTGCATCTTCTTCTAGTAAATAATGTCGTTGGTGTGATTTTCTAACTATGAGGAAAGAAATTCGTTAGTTTTCCGAGTGATGACGAGATGGTTCTTTTCTGTAAATAAAGTCCGAAGAATATGGATCTCAATGCCATAAGCCAAGCTTTTGGACATATTAAGTTGACCAGCTTGTTTTACTTACGATTCCCATGTTTTACGAGTTTTCAAACTCCCTATATAGCTAATTAACTTTTCCCCACTTGAATGATTTCATGCCTATATTTATCGAAATTTTGTCAAACATGAACTATAACAACTAAATTTTAGGTTGCTTCTAAAGAATTATAAAAAAACTTTTGGAGGTGTACCCAATGGGGGCTCAGTTAATATATCAGAAACAAACCGAGAGTTTTGACAATAGGTTTTTAACTCCTTTCTAATTAATATTTTGCATCTTGACAATTTAATGAAAATTAGCTCAAACTTGAGCTAAAAGTAAGCGCGATAGATTTTTCTTTAATTAAATGTCTCTTTGGAGGGAGATGGGTGCATCTTCTTGTAGTAATCAGTATCGCCCGTGTGAGTTTCCAACTATCAGGATAGAACATTCTCAATTTTCCGAGGGATGATGAGATTATTGTTCATTTTCGTAAACAAAGTTTGAATGATATGGATCTTAACGCCACAAGCCAAGCTTTTAGACATATATAGTGGACCGTCATGTTGTACTTATGATTCCTGATTTTTATGAGTTTTCAAACTTATTACTATAGCTAACTTTGCCCACTTGAAAGTGATTTTATGTCGATTTATTGAAATTAGGTCAATTTGAACTAAAAGTAAATTGTAGGTTGCCATGAAAGTTTTACGTTTTTTGGAGGTAACCATTGGGGGCTGATTTAATGTATCACAAACTCACACCAATAGTTTTTACAACAAGCTCAACTTCTTCCTAAAATTTTGCATCTTGACAATTTAACGAAATTAGGTCAAACTTGAGCTACAAGTAAATGTGATAGATTGGTCTTGAATTAATTGTCTTTTCAGAGGTAGACGGGTTCATATTCTTGTAGTAAACAATGTCATCGATGTGTGTTTCCAAATATCAGGAAATATCATTCTTAATTTTCCAAGTGATGACGAGATTGTTCCTTTATGTAAAGATAGTCTAAAGAGTATGGATCTGAAAGGCACAAGCCATGTTTTTACACATCTTATCTTACCACTATATAGTGTATGAGTAACTTTGAATATTGACCGTTGGATCGAGACTCGCGAATCCGAAAATTTCATGCCATTGGATCTTCTGTTCCATTCTAGCATCTAGAAGATTCTATTGATAGTCTTGAACACAATGAATGCACTTCTCCATCATACTAGAATCTTCTCCCTCGTTTCCCTAGACCATGTTACCAAAAATTTCAAGTGTTAGGTACCGAATAATCTTTGACTTCTACACATGATGATACAAAGTAGAAGAACATAATATACACCCATACTATAGAGATGTTGATCAAATTTATATTTTTTCCACTTTACCTATTAAAATTTTATATAGTGATGATATGTCAGACATCTATTATCTTAGCCTCACGTGCAGGGCACGTGCAACTTACTAGTATCTTATCTTACCACTATATAGTGTACGAATAACTTTGAATGTTAACCGTTGGATCAAAACTCGCGAATCCCAGCATTTCCATCCGTTGGATCTTCTTTTCCATTCTAGCATCTAGAAGATCCTATTGATAGTCTTCGGCATCATAAATGCTATGCAAAAACCTCAAAACACACTTCTCCGTCATACTAGAAGCTTCTCCCTTGTTTCTCTAGACCATGTTATCAAAAAATTCATATGTTAGGTAGCTAATAATCTTTGACTTCTACATGATGATACAAAGTACAAGGACCAAATATAAACCCATACTTTATAAACGATGTTGATCAAATTTAAAATTTGTGTGCATTACCAATTATAATTATATATAGTGACGATATGTCATACGTCTACTATCTGAGTCTCACGTGCAACTTACTAGTAGCTAATAATCGTTGACTTTTACAAGATCTTACCACTATATAGTGTACAAACAACTTTGAACATTGATCGTTGGATCAAGACTCGTGAATCCCAACATTTCCAATCATTGGATCTTCTTTTCCATTCTAGCATCTTGAAGATTCTATTGATAGTCTTCATTACAAACCACTATATAGTGTATGGATAACTTTGAATGTTGACCGTTGGATCAAGATTCGTGAATCCCAGCATTTCTACTCGTTGGATCTACTTTTCCGTTCTAGCATCTAGAATATTCTATTGATAGTTTTCAGCATAATGAATGCTATGCACAAACCTCAAAACACACTTATCGATCATACTAGAATATTCTCCCTTGTTTCTCTAGACCATGTTATCAAAAATTTCATGTGTTAGCTAGCTAAGAATCTTTGACTTCTACATGATGATACAAAGTACAAGGACCAAATATACACCCATACTTTATAGACGATGTTGATCAAATTTATAATTTTTTGTGCTTTACCAATTATAATTGTATATAGTGATGATATGTCATACATCTACTATCTGAGTCTCACGTGCAACTTACTAGTAGCTAATAATCGTTGACTTCTACATGATCTTACCACTATATAGTGTACAAACAACTTTGAATATTGACAGTTGGATCAAGACTCATGAATCCCAACATTTCCAGTCGTTGGATCTTCTTTTCCATTCTAGCATCTTGAAGATTCTACTGATAGTATTCATTACAAACAACTATATAGTGTACGGATAACTTGAATGTTGACCGTTGGATCAAGATTCATGAATTCCAACATTTCTAGCCGTTGGATCTTCTTTTCCGTTCTAGCATCTAGAATATTCTATTAATAGTCTTCGGCATAATGAATGCTATGCACAAACCTGAAAACACACTTCTCGATCATACTAAAATCTTCTCCCTTGTTTCTCTAGATCATGTTATCAATAATTTCATGTGTTAGGTAGTTAAGAATCTTTGACTTCTACATGATGATAGAGAGTACAAGGACCAAATATACACCCATACTTTATAGACGATGTTGATCAAATTTATAATTTTTTGTGCTTTACCAATTGTAATTGTATATAGTGATGATATGTCATACGACTACTATCTGAGTCTCACGTGCAACTTACTAGTAGCTAATAATAGTTAACTTCTACATGATCTTACCACTATATAGTGTACAAACAACTTTGAATATTGACCGTTGGATCAATACTCGTGAATCCCAACATTTCCAGTCGTTGGATCTTCTTTTCCATTCTAGCATCTTCAAGATTCTATTGATAGTCTTCATTACCAACCACTATATAGTGTACGGATAACTTTGAATGTTGATCGTTGGATCAAGATTCGCGAATCCCAGCATTTCTAGCCGTTGGATCTTCTTTTCCGTTCTAGCATCTAGAATATTCTATTGATAGTCTTCGGCATAATGAATGCTATGCACAAACCTCAAAACACACTTGTCGATCATACTAGAATATTCTCCCTTGTTTCTTTAGACCATGTTATCAAAAATTTCATGTGTTAGGTAGCTAAGAATCTTTGACTTCTACATGATGGTACAAAGTACAAGGACCAAATATACACCCATACTTTATAGACGATGTTGATCAAATTTATAATTTTTTGTGCTTTACCAATTATAATTGTGTGTAGTGATGATATGTCATACGTCTACTATCTGAGTCTCATGTGCAACTTACTAGTAGCTAATAATCGTTGACTTCTACATGATCTTACCACTATATAGTGTACAGACAACTTTGAATATTCACCGTTGGATCAATACTCGTGAATCCCAAGATTTCCATTCGTTGGATCTTCTTTTCCATTCTAGCATCTTGAAGATTCTATTGATAGTCTTCATTACAAACCACTATATAGTGTACGGATAACTTTGAATGTTAACCGTTGGATCAAGATTCGCGAATCCGAGCATTTCTAGCCGTTGGATGTTCTTTTCCGTTCTAGCATCTAGAATATTCTATTGATAGTTTTCAGCATAATGAATGCTATGCACAAACCTCAAAACACACTTCTCCAACATACTAGAATCTTCACCCTTGTTTCTCTAGACCATATTATCAAAAATTCCATGTGTTAGCTAGCTAAGAATCTTTGACTTCTACATGATGATACAAAGTACAAGGACCAAATATACACCCATACTTTATAGACGATGTTGGTCAAATTTATAATTTTTTGTGCTTTACCAATTATAATTGTATATAGTGATGATATGTCATACGTCTACTATCTGAGTCTCACGTGCAACTTACTAGTAGCTAATAATCGTTGACTTCTACATGATCTTACCACTATATAGTGTACAAACAACTTTGAATATTGACCGTTGGATCAATACTCGTGAATCCCAACATTTCTAGTCGTTGGATCTTCTTTTCCATTCTAGAATCTTGAAGATTCTATTGATAGTCTTCATTACAAACCACTATATAGTGTACGGATAACTTTGAATATTGACCGTTGGATCAAGATTCGCGAATCCTAGCATTTCTAGTCGTTGGATCTCCTTTTCCGTTCTAGCATCTAGAATATTCTATTGATAGTCTTCGGCATAATGAATGCTATGCACAAACCTCAAAACACACTTCTCCAGCATACTAGAATCTTCTCCCTTGTTTCTCTAGACCATATTATCAAAAATTCCATGTGTTAGGTAGCTAAGAATCTTTGACTTCTACATGATGATACAAAGTACAAGGACCAAATATACAACCATACTTTATAGACGATGTTGGTTAAATTTATAATTTTTTGTGCTTTACCAATTATAATTGTATATAGTGATGATATGTCATACATCTACTATCTGAGTCTCACGTGCAACTTACTAGTAGCTAATAATTGTTGACTTCTACAAGATCTTACCACTATATAGTGTACAAACAACTTTGAACATTGACCGTTGGATCAAGACTCGTGAATCCCCACATTTCCATTCATTGGATCTTCTTTTCCATTCTAGCATCTTGAAGATTCTATTGATAGTCTTCATTACAAACCACTATATAGTGTATGGATAACTTTGAATATTGACCGTTGGATCAAGATTCGTGAATCCCAGCATTTCTAGTCATTGGATCTTCTTTTCCGTTCTAGCATCTAGAATATTCTATTGATAGTTTTCAGCATAATGAATGCTATGCACAAACCTCAAAACACACTTGTCGATCATACTAGAATATTCTCCCTTGTTTCTCTAGACCATGTTATCAAAAATTTCATGTGTTAGCTAGCTAAGAATCTTTGACTTCTACATGATGATACAAAGTACAAGGACCAAATATACACCCATACTTTATAGACGATGTTGATCAAATTTATAATTTTTTGTGCTTTACCAATTATAATTGTATATAGTGATGATATGTCATACATCTACTATCTGAGTCTCACGTGCAACTTACTAGTAGCTAATAATCGTTGACTTCTACATGATCTTACCACTATATAGTGTACAAACAACTTTGAATATTGACAGTTGGATCCAGACTCGTGTATCCCAACATTTCCAGTCGTTGGATCTTCTTTTCCATTCTAGCATCTTGAAGATTCTATTGATAGTCTTCATTACAAACCACTATATAGTGTACGGATAACTTGAATGTTGACCGTTGGATCAAGATTCGTGAATCCCAGCATTTCTAGCCGTTGGATCTTCTTTTCTGTTCTAGCATCTAGAATATTCTATTAATAGTCTTCGGCATAATGAATGCTATGCACAAACCTGAAAACACACTTCTCGATCATACTAGAATATTCTCCCTTGTTTCTCTAGACCATGTTATCAAAAATTTCATGTGTTAGGTAGTTAAGAATCTTTGACTTCTACATGATGATAGAGAGTACAAGGACCAAATATACACCCATACTTTATAGACGATGTTGATCAAATTTATAATTTTTTGTGCTTTACCAATTATAATTGTATATAGTGATGATATGTCATACGACTACTATCTGAGTCTCACGTGCAACTTACTAGTAGCTAATAATAGTTAACTTCTAGATGATCTTACCACTATATAGTGTACAAACAACTTTGAATATTGACCATTGGATCAATACTCATGAATCCCAACATTTCCAGTTGTTGGATCTTCTTTTCCATTCTAGCATCTTGAAGATTCTATTGATAGTCTTCATTACAAACCAGTATATAGTGTACGGATAACTTTGAATGTTGACCGTTGGATCAAGATTCGCGAATCCGAGCATTTCTAGCCGTTGGATCTTGTTTTCCGTTCTAGCATCTAGAATATTCTATTGATAGTTTTCGTCATAATGAATGCTACGCACAAACCTCAAAACACACTTCTCCATCATACTAGAATCTTCTCCCTTGTTTCTATAGACCATATTATCAAAAATTCCATGTGTTAGGTAGCTAAGAATCTTTAACTTCTACATGATGATACAAAGTACAAGGACCAAATATACACCCATACTTTATAGACGATGTTGATCAAATTTATAATTTTTTGTGCTTTACCAATTATAATTGTATATAGTGATGATATGTCATACGTCTACTATCTGAGTCTCACGTGCAACTTACTAGTAGCTAATAATCGTTGACTTATACATGATCTTACCACTATATAGTGTACAAATAACTTTGAATATTGACCGTTGGATCAATACTTGTGAATGCCAACATTTCCAGTCGTTGGATCTTCTTTTCCATTCTAGAATCTTGAAGATTCTATCAATAGTCTTCATTACAAACCACTATATAGTGTACGGATAACTTTGAATGTTGACCGTTGGATCAAGATTCGCGAATCCTAGCATTTCTAGCCGTTGGATCTTCTTTTCCGTTCTAGCATCTAGAATATTCTATTGATAGTCTTCGGCATAATGAATGCTATGCACAAACCTCAAAACACACTTGTCGATCATACTAGAATATTCTCCCTTGTTTCTTTAGACCATGTTATCAAAAATTTGATGTGTTAGGTAGCTAAGAATCTTTGACTTCTACATGATGGTACAAAGTACAAGGACCAAATATACACCCATACTTTATAGACGATGTTGATCAAATTTATAATTTTTTGTGCTTTACCAATTATAATTGTATATAGTGATGATATGTCATACGTCTACTATCTGAGTCTCATGTGCAACTTACTAGTAGCTAATAATCGTTGACTTCTACATGATCTTACCACTACATAGTGTACAAACAACTTTGAATATTCACCGTTGGATCAATACTCGTGAATCCCAAGATTTCCAGTCGTTGGATCTTCTTTTCCATTCTAGCATCTTGAAGATTCTATTGATAGACTTCATTACAAACCACTATATAGTATACGGATAACTTTGAATGTTAACCGTTGGATCAAGATTCGCGAATCCGAGCATTTCTAGCCGTTGGATGTTCTTTTCCGTTCTAGCATCTAGAATATTCTATTGATAGTTCTCGGCATAATGAATGCTATGCACAAACCTCAAAACACACTTCTCCAACATACTAGAATATTCTCCCTTGTTTCTCTAGACCATATTATCAAAAATTCCATGTGTTAGGTAGCTAAGAATCTTTGACTTCTACATGATGATACAAAGTACAAGGACCAAATATACACCCAAACTTTATAGACGATGTTGGTCAAATTTATAATTTTTTGTGCTTTACCAATTATAATTGTATATAGTGATGTCATACGTCTACTATCTGAGTCTCACGTGCAACTTACTAGTAGCTAATAATCGTTGACTTCTACATGATCTTACCACTATATTGTACAAACAACTTTGAATATTGACCGTTGGATCAATACTCCAACATTTCCAGTCGTTGGATCTTCTTTTCCATCCTAGAATATTGAAGACTCTATTGATAATGTTCATTACAAACCACTATATAGTGTACGGATAACTTTGAATGTTGACCGTTGGATTAAGATTCTCGTATCCTAGCATTTCTAGCTGTTGGATCTTCTTTTCCGTTCTAGCATCTAGAATATTCTATTGATAGTCTTCGACATAATGAATGCTATGCACAAACCTCAAAACACACTTCTCCAACATACTAGAATCTTCTCCCTTGTTTCTCTAGACCATATTATAAAAAATTCCATGTGTTAGGTAGCTAAGAATCTTTGACTTCTACATGATGATACAAAGTACAAGGACCAAATATACACCCATACCTTATAGACGATGTTGATCAAATTTATAATTTTTTGTGCTTTACCAATTATAATTGTATATAGTGATGATATTTCATATGTCTACTATCTGAGTCTCACGTGCAACTTACTAGTAGCTATGAATCGTTGACTTCTACATGATCTTACAACTATATAGTGTACAAACAACTTTGAATATTGACCGTTGGATCAATACTCGTGTATCCCAACATTTCCAGTCGTTGGATCGGCTTTTCCATTCTAGAATCTTGAAGATTCTATTGATAGTCTTTATTACAAACCACTATATAGTGTACAAACAACTTTGAATATTGACCGTTGGATCAATACTCATGAATCCCAACATTTCCAGTCGTTGGATCTTCTTTTACATTCTAGCATCTTAAAGATTCTATTGATAGTCTTCATTACAAACCACTATATAGTGTACGGATAACTTTGAATGTTGACCCTTGGATCAAGATTCGCAAATCCGAGCATTTCTAGCTGTTGGATCTTCTTTTCCGTTCTAGCATCTAGAATATTCTATTGATAGTCTTCGGCATAATGAATGCTATGCACAAACCTCAAAACACACTTCTCCAACATACTAGAATATTCTCCCTTGTTTCTCTAGACCATATTATCAAAAATTCCATGTGTTAGGTAGCTAAGAATCTTTGACTTCTACATGATGATACAAAGTACAAGGACCAAATATACACCCAAACTTTATAGACGATGTTGGTCAAATTTATAATTTTTTGTGCTTTACCAATTATAATTGTATATAGTGATGTCATACGTCTACTATCTGAGTCTCACGTGCAACTTACTAGTAGCTAATAATCGTTGACTTCTACATGATCTTACCACTATATAGTGTACAAACAACTTTGAATATTGACCGTTGGATCAATACTCCAACATTTCCAGTCGTTGGATCTTATTTTCCATCCTAGAATCTTGAAGACTCTATTGATAGTGTTCATTACAAACCACTATATAGTGTACGGATAACTTTGAATGTTGACCGTTGGATTAAGATTCTCGTATCCTAGCATTTCTAGCTGTTGGATCTTCTTTTCCGTTCTAGCATCTAGAATATTCTATTGATAGTCTTCGACATAATGAATGCTATGCACAAACCTCAAAACACACTTCTCCAACATACTAGAATCTTCTCCCTTGTTTCTCTAGACCATATTATCAAAAATTCCATGTGTTAGGTAGCTAAGAATCTTTGACTTCTACATGATGATACAAAGTACAAGGACCAAATATACACCCATACCTTATAGACGATGTTGATCAAATTTATAATTTTTTGTGCTTTACCAATTATAATTGTATATAGTGATGATATGTCATATGTCTACTATCTGAGTCTCACATGCAACTTACTAGTAGCTATGAATCGTTGACTTCTACATGATCTTACAACTATATAGTGTACAAACAACTTTGAATATTGACCGTTGGATCAATACTCGTGTATCCCAACATTTCCAGTCGTTGGATCGGCTTTTCCATTCTAGAATCTTGAAGATTCTATTGATAGTCTTTATTACAAACCACTATATAGTGTACAAACAACTTTGAATATTGACCGTTGGATCAATACTCATGAATCCCAACATTTCCAGTCGTTGGATCTTCTTTTACATTCTAGCATCTTAAAGATTCTATTGATAGTCTTCATTACAAACCACTATATAGTGTACGGATAACTTTGAATGTTGACCCTTGGATCAAGATTCGCAAATCCGAGCATTTCTAGCTGTTGGATCTTCTTTTCCGTTCTAGCATCTAGAATATTCTATTGATAGTCTTCGGCATAATGAATGCTATGCACAAACCTCAAAACACACTTCTCCAACATACTAGAATATTCTCCCTTGTTTCTCTAGACCATATTATCAAAAATTCCATGTGTTAGGTAGCTAAGAATCTTTGACTTCTACATGATGATACAAAGTACAAGGACCAAATATACACCCAAACTTTATAGACGATGTTGGTCAAATTTATAATTTTTTGTGCTTTACCAATTATCATTGTATATAGTGATGTCATACGTCTACTATCTGAGTCTCACGTGCAACTTACTAGTAGCTAATAATCGTTGACTTCTACATGATCTTACCACTATATAGTGTACAAACAACTTTGAATATTGACCGTTGGATCAATACTCGTGAATCCCAACATTTCCAGTCGTTGGATCTTCTTTTCCATCCTAGAATCTTGAAGACTCTATTGATAGTGTTCATTACAAGCCACTATATAGTGTACGGATAACTTTGAATGTTGACCATTGGATCAAGATTCGCGAATCCTAGCATTTCTAGTCGTTGGATCTCCTTTTCCGTTCTAGGATCTAGAATATTCTATTGATAGTCTTCGGCATAATGAATGCTATGCACAAACCTCAAAACACACTTCTCCAACATACTAGAATCTTCTACCTTGTTTCTCTAGACCATATTATCAAAAATTCCATGTGTTAGGTAGCTAAGGATCTTTGACTTCTACATGATGATACAAAGTACAAGGACCAAATATACACCCATACTTTATAGACGATGTTGGTTAAATTTATAATTTTTTGTGCTTTACCAATTATAATTGTATATAGTGAAGATATGTCATACGTCTACTATCTGAGTCTCACGTGCAACTTACTAGTAGCTAATAATCGTTGACCTCTACAAGATCTTACCACTATATAGTGTACAAACAACTTTGAACATTGACCGTTGGATCAAGACTCGTGAATCCCCACATTTCCAATCATTGGATCTTCTTTTCCATTCTAGCATCTTGAAGATTCTATTGATAGTCTTCATTACAAACCACTATATAGTGTATGGATAACTTTGAATGTTGACCGTTGGATCAAGATTCGTGAATCCCAGCATTTCTAGTCGTTGGATCTTCTTTTCCGTTCTAGCATCTAGAATATTCTATTGATAGTTTTCAGCATAATGAATGCTATGCACAAACCTCAAAACACACTTGTCGATCATACTAGAATATTCTCCCTTGTTTCTCTAGACCATGTTATCAAAAATTTCATGTGTTAGCTAGCTAAGAATCTTTGACTTCTACATGATGATACAAAGTACAAGGACCAAATATACACCAATACTTTATAGACGATGTTGATCAAATTTATAAATTTTTGTGCTTTACCAATTATAATTGTATATAGTGATGATATGTCATACATCTACTATCTGAGTCTCACGTGCAACTTACTAGTAGCTAATAATCGTTGACTTCTACATGATCTTACCACTATATAGTGTACAAACAACTTTAAATATTGATAGTTGGATCAAGACTCGTGAATCCCAACATTTCCAGTCGTTGGATCTTCTTTTCCATTCTAGCATCTTGAAGATTCTATTGATAGTCTTCATTACAAACCACTATATAGTGTACGGATAACTTGAATGTTGACCGTCGGATCAAGATTCGTGAATCCCAGCATTTCTAGCCGTTGGATCTTCTTTTCCGTTCTAGCATCTAGAATATTCTATTAATAGTCTTCGGCATAATGAATGCTATGCACAAACCTCAAAACACACTTCTCGATCATACTACAATCTTCTCCCTTGTTTCTCTAGACCATGTTATCAAAAATTTCATGTGTTAGGTAGTTAAGAATCTTTGACTTCTACATGATGATAGAGAGTACAAGGACCAAATATACACCTTTGAATATTATCAAAAATTCCATGTGTTAGGTAGCTAAGAATCTTTGACTTCTACATGATGGTACAAAGTACAAGGACCAAATATACACCCATACTTTATAGACGATGTTGATCAAATTAATAATTTTTTGTGCTTTACCAATTATAATTGTATATAGTGATGATATGTCATACGTCTACTATCTGAGTCTCACGTGCAACTTATTAGTAGCTAATAATCGTTGACTTCTACATGATCTTACCACTATATAGTGTACAAACAACTTTGAATATTGACCGTTGGATCAAGACTCGTGAATCCCAACATTTCCAGTCGTTGGATCTTCTTTTCCATTCTAGCATCTTGAAGATTCTATTGATAGTGTTTATTATAAAACACTATATAGCATACGGATAACTTGAATGTTGACCGTTGGATCAAGATTCACGAATCCCAGCATTTCTAGCCGTTGGATCTTCTTTTCCGTTCTAGGATCTATAATATTCTAATGATAGTCTTTGACATAATGAATTCTATGCACAAACCTCAAAACATACTTCTCGATCATACTAGAATCTTCTACCTTGTTTCTCTAGACCATGTTATCAAAAATTGCATGTGTTAGGTAGCTAAGAATCTTTGACTTCTACATGATGATTGAGAGTACAAGGACCAAATATACACCCATACTTTATAGACGATGTTGATCAAATTTATAATTTTTTGTGCTTTACCAATGATAATTGTATATAGTGATGATATGTCATACGTCTACTATCTGAGTGTCACGTGCAACTTACTAGTAGCTAATAATCGTTGACTTCTACATGATCTTACCACTATATAGTGTACAAAAAACTTTGAATATTTACCATTGGATCAAGACTCGTGAATCCCAACATTTCGAGTCGTTAGATCTGCTTTTCCATTCTAGCATCTTGAAGATTCTATTGATAGTCTTCATTACAAACCACTATATAGTGTACGGATAACTTTGAATGTTGACCGTTGGATCAAGATTCGTGAATCCGAGCATTTCTAGTCGTTGGATCTTCTTTTCCGTTCTAGCATCTAGAATATTCTATTGATAGTCTTCGGCATAATGAATGCTATGCACAAACCTCAAAACACACTTGTCGATCATACTAGAATATTCTCCCTTGTTTCTCTAGACCATGTTTTCAAAAATTGCATGTGTTAGGTTGCTAATAATCTTTGACTTCTACATGATGATACAAAGTACGAGGACCAAATATACACCCATACTTTATAGATGATGTTGATCAAATTTATAATTTTTTGTGTTTTACCAATTATAATTGTATATAGTGATGATATGTCATACGTCTACTATCTGAGTCTCACGTGAAACTTACTATTAGCTAATAATCATTGACTTCTACATGATCTTACCACTATATAGTGTACAAAGAACTTTGAATATTGACCGTTGGATCAAGACTCGTGAATCCCAACATTTCTAGTCATTAGATCTTCTTTTCCATTCTAGCATCTCGAAGATTTTATTGATAATCTTCATTACAAACCACTATATAGTATAGGGATAACTTTGAATGTTGACCGTTGGATCAAGATTTGCGAATCCGAGCATTTCTAGCCGTTGGATCTTATTTTCCGTTCTAGCATCTAGAAGATTCTATTGATAGTCTTCGGCATATTGAATGCTATGCACAAACCTCAAAACACACTTCTCGATCATACTAGAATCTTCTACCTTGTTTATCTAGACCATGTTATCAAAAATTTCATGTGTTAGGTTGCTAATAATCTTTGACTTCTACATGATGATACAAAGTACAAGGACCAAATATACACCAATACTTTATTGACGATTTTGAGCAAATTATAATTTTTTGTGCTTTACTAATTATAATTGTATATAGTGATGATATGTCATACGTCTACTATCTGAGTCTCATGTGCAACTTACTAGTAGCTAATAATCGTTGACTTCTACATGATCTTACCACTATATAGTGTACAAACAACTTTGAATATTGACCGTTGGATCAATACTCGTGAATCCCAACATTTCCAGTCGTTGGATCTTCTTTTCCATCCTAGAATCTTGAAGACTCTATTGATAGTGTTCATTACAAGCCACTATATAGTGTATGGATAACTTTGAATGTTGACCATTGGATCAATACTCGTGAATCCCAACATTTCGAGTCGTTAGATCTTCTTTTCCATTCTAGCATCTTGAAGATTCTATTGATAGTCTTCATTACAAACCACTATATAGTGTACGGATAACTTTGAATGTTGACCGTTGGATCAAGATTCGCGAATCTGAGCATTTCTAGCCTTTGGATCTTCTTTTCCGTTCTAGCATCTAGAAGATTCTATTGATAGTCTTCGGCATATTGATTCTATGCACAAACCTCAAAACACACTTCTCGATCATACTAGAATCTTCTACCTTGTTTCTCTAGACCATGTTATCAAAAATTGCATGTGTTAGGTAGCTAATAATCTTTGACTTCCACATGATGATACAAATTACAAGGACCAAATATACACCCATACTTTATAGACGATTTTGATCAAATTATAATTTTTTGTGCTTTACCAATTATAATTTTATATAGTGATGATATGTCATATGTCTACTATCTGAGTCTCATGTGCAACTTACTAGTAGCTAATAGTGATTGACTTCTACATGATCCTACCACTACATAGTGTACAAACAACTTTGAATATTTAATGTTGGATCAAGACTCGCGAATCCCACCATTTCCAGTTGTTCGATCTTCTTTTCCATTGTAGCATCTTGAGGATTCTATTGATAGTGTTCATTACAAACCACTATATAGTGTACGGATAACTTTGGATGTTGACCATTGGATCAAGACTCGCGAATCCCAGCATTTCTAGCTGTCGGATCTTCTTTTCCTTTCTAGCATCTAGAAGATTCTATTGATAGTCTTCGGCATAATGAATACTATGCATAAACCTCAAAACACACTTCTCCATCATACTAGAATCTTCTCCCTTGTTTCTCTAGACCATATTATCAAAAATTCCATGTGTTAGGTATCCAATAATCTTTGACTTCTACTTGATGATACAAAGTACAAGGACCAAATATACACCCATACTTTATAGATGTTGATCAAATTTAAAAAAAATTGTGCTTTCCCAATTATAATTTTATATAGTGATGATATTTTATACGTCTACTGTCTGAGTCTTATGTGCTAGGCACATGCAACTTACTAGTTTACACAATGTGGGAGTAGTATATTTCTTTGCTTGGACATATGGTCGCCTCTGTCCACGCGCTGTACATGCTGAGAGAATAAAACGTTGACAGGGGAAGAGGGCAGCCGCGAAGCAAAGTTGAATGCGGTTCCATGTCAATGCAAAGTTATGATGAGTTTCTGACACGAGGTACTCCTACGGCCTTACAGTGTACACTCTACTAGTAGTAAATTCCAGGACCTATGCATGCAAAAAAAATCGTGTGTTTTCTCTCTCCTTCCCTATGATCCATCTCTCCTCCCCTTTCCCCTCACACACCGGTCCGACTGATCTCTCTCCCCTCATCTAAAGCGTGGCGTTGCACACGTGTGCCTTGGTACTGCGGCTCTGTGTCTCTAGCGTGTTCGGCAGCCGCGCGTTGGTGTGGAGTAGGGACGAGGAGTACATAGGAAGGAAACCACTTTGTTCCTTGGCAGCACAAAAATTCAAACTTTTCTGGTTTTTGAAATTTTCACTTGCTTCCCAAACATCGGGAGGGAAGGTTATTCAAATGATCGGCCAAACATCGGGAGGGAAGGAAAATTTGAACCCGTTTTGAACATTGACCACATTGAATAAATGGAAAACAAAAAATTAAAGTTTTACTCATGATGTCCGATCATGTCTTGTGCACCACGTCTCACGAAAACTGTAATCATGGGATTAGATAAGTTTTGGAAAAATAGCTTCACGATATTGTCCTACCATGTGTATGGACATTATCGGGTTTATTTCAACCCGAACGACCAAGGTCATCAAGGCCATATTGACATCATAGTTTACAATTTGATAGAGAGTTCCCATGATAATTTGGTAGATGGGTGCATATTGGCATAGTAAGCATTGTTGCATGTGGGAGTTTCCAACAATTAGAAAAAAATAAATTCAATTTTCCCAGTGAGGATGGTGATGTTTTTTGTGAAGAAAGTCAGAATAATATGGTTCAGAATGCCACAAGCCAATGGTATCACACATACTGTAGTTGAACATGGTTCCTATCTAACTGTGGCATAAAAGTTAGTACATAGTACACATACTACTAGTAGTTACGATGGGCTGTGACATGCGGTACTAGTACACATACTACTAGTAGATTTTCTCTCTCCTTAGCCCCCTCTCACCATCCATCCACTATCCTCTCCATTTCTCCTTCCTCCTATGTAAGCTTTCACGCAATGATTATACTTATAGTCTGAGATGCAGCGGTGCAGAAAAAGATGAGGCCCACACCATATCACCATCATTCAAGTTCGGTGACGCAACTTTGTGAAGAGTATACGTATACTAGTAGTGTTGTAGCTAGATAAGCATGTACTACTATAGACACTTAATTTTTAACGGAGGAAGTAAGAGACACCGAGTAATTCAGCAGGATCTGCATGATTCTCTTCATTTTTGGATAAAGCAGGGCGCTTCCTGAATTCTCTAGACCGAGAAAAATCAAGAACCGATAAGTCTAGTATAATTCTTTTTTTTTGTTGATGGGATGAGTCTGTTACAATCTATTTATGATATTTTGGGATAGTTTCAGGGTATTAACACAAGCATGACTATAAATAGACATTATAAATTGCAACAGTATGCACCCCTACTTTCACCCAAAACACCCAACCTAGCGTGGCTTAGAACTTGATCTCTCTCTATTTCCTTCCAAAATGTCGTATGGGAACTCTCTCTTCAGAACACGTCAATTGACCTGACAAATGGGAAAGGCCTCGAAACTCCACCTGGAAGCCCAGACTCAGTCGATGGGCCATGGTTGTCACCGCTGTCTAACTCCTTTGATGAAGAAGATAGCCACTGGTAACGCTTTTTTGAAGGGACGCCACCACCAATGCCGAGCGACTCTGATAAGACAGAAGATGAGACCGAGCAAGAGGAGGAGTCTGAGATCGACCTTGAGGAGGAGGCCGAAGATGATGACAGGAAGGAGGCCGAGGACAATGACAGGAGGAGGCCGAGGACGATGGCGAGGAGGTCTCTTCCCGCCCCCTCCCCTCCTGAAGAAGCGTGCCCGACTGGAAAAATTAAATGGCGTCTAGATAAGAGGAGGGTTGTGTACAATATCTCATTCTAGGAAGCATATTGGCTTCGGTAAATAATGTTGTGAATGAGAGTTCCGAACATTTAGGAAAATGCTTTTCAATTTCCAAGTTGTTAGGATTTGTTTTTTAGTAATTAAGTACGTCCGGATAATTTGGCTTAGACTGCACTCACTGTATTCTAGCAAAATATAAATAATTTCCACCGCATGTTAGTACTATATGAAAATACTTATTTCAATGTGTGTAATGATACATAATTTTGGGGGGGGGGGAGGGGGTGTAATGATACATAGTTGAAACTTAAATGGTGTCCTCTTATATTTGTTCTTGTTTGGACGAAAACTACAAACATGGATTTGGACAACTTTCGAAAAACTTGCTACACAATATGGTCATAACCATGTAAGAACATTGTTCACATTTTAAGCCAAGTTACCAATGTCAAGGTCATATATGCATCACTCGTCCCATTTATTCGGATAAATTAAATAAAAATAAAGAAAACAATAAGAAAGTTAAGCACTTATGTATGGTGTCCTTTTTTGTAAATGATAAACATGAATTTTGACAAGGTTTAAAAACACTTCTTCACAATATGACCAGCGATGTGTTAACATACTTGGGTTTCAAGCTAAATAATGACAAATGTAGTGTCCATTTCTGGTAGACAGGGTGCATCTTGGCATGGCATACTAATGTTGTTAATTGGACTTTTCAACTTTTATGTATAAAAATTTGTTAAATTATTTTACAAGTTCCACATATAATTATTTCTTAAATAAAAGGCAAATATTATGGCTCCAAATGCCACAACACACTAAATTTCACACAAAATAGAGTATGTTTCATGGTTGACAAGTTTCATGAATTTTCAAGACTTCTAGCTAATTTCGCATAATTAAATGACATTTTGTCAATAAAACCAAAGTAGGCAAATTTCGAACTACAAGTGCGTGATAGGTTGCTTGTAAATTTGCCAGAAATTCATATAGTATTAATTATTGTACCCACGCAGTCATACTGAAAATCGACTATTGTTTTGAAAGATACAACTTCTTTGTATGATTTTTCATGCTGACACATCTGACCATGTTTCAAAAAAGTGAAATAAAATAAGGAAACATGCACACAGCCTTTTAGTAGTATTAAAAATTCATACTTGTAAAATAGTAAAGACGGCGTTGTTAAAGTTTCAATACAAGGGACCTGGGAATCTTCACCGGCCATCCACAATTAACCTTTCTTCCTCTTCTTCCCCTTGCTTCTTTAAGACTTTGTAGCTATGGCTCCGAAGACCGGAGCTCCCTGTGGGAAGAATAAGAAGACCCAGGTGGTGGTGATAAAGGCCGTGGAGAAAAAGAAGACATGTCGCCTGCTTTCGAATCCTGCTCTAGCCACTCCAAGTCGCAATATCACACCAGGCAGCCGTAGGAAGAAGCAGGTGTCGAGGTCCGTCAAGGCCAGGCTGCATTTCCCTGTCGGCCGGATCGGGCGCTACCTCAAGGAGGGTCGGTACTCCTAGCACATAGGCTTCAGGGCTCTCGTCTACCTCGCGGCCGTTCTCGAGTACCTCACCCCCGAGGTGCTGGAGCTTATTGGGCAAGCCCTGAAGGATAGTAAGAAGATCCACATCATCCCGAGGCACGTGAGGCTCAGCGTCATGCGCAACGAGGAGAACATCAAGCTGTTGGCCGGTGCTACCATCGTGCACAGCGGTGTGCTACCCAACATCCATGAGTCCCTGCTTGGTGATGGTACCGTGGAGGACACAGCCAAGTTGCCCATGGAGGATGCTGCCAAGTCGCTAGAGAAGACCGCAGAGTCCCCCTAGAAGTCGTTAAGTTGTACTACTAATACTCCGTATGTGTTTGAGTTTGCTCTGTTTGCAGTTTGGTTAATCATCAGTGTCAATGTAATATTTAGATCTGTGATTCTAAGAAAAATCTTGTGAGGGTTCTAAAAAAATGTTGTTTTCCTAATCTTATACTATACTCTATTTATTTAATATTAATCATAATATTAGGTTTAGTCAAAGTCAAACATTACAAAGTTTGACCAACTATATACAGTATTAAACAGTATAATCACTGAAAAAATCAATATACAATAAACAATGTCATCGGTGTGAGTTTTGAACTATCAGGAAAGAACATTCAATTCTCAATTTTCCGAGAGATGATAAGCGAGGTTGTTCTTTTTCATAAAGAAAGTCCGAAGAATATGGATCTAAATGCCACAATCTAGGTTTTAGGACATATATAGTGGACCAACATGTTGTACTGATGATACCTATGTTTTATGTGCTTTCAAACTTCCTATCTAATTCTGTCAACTTGAATGACCTTATCTCGATTTATCAAAATTATATTAGGTCGAATTTGAACTACAAGTAAATTGTAGGTTGCTTTGAAAGTTTCATGAAAAAGCTTTTGGAGGTACCCTTCAGGGGAGGGGTAAATTAATATATCAGAAACCACTATGAGCTTTGATGATAGGTTCAACTTCATTCTAAGATTTTCCATCTTGACAATTTAACAAAATTAAGTCAGAATTGAGCTACATGTAAGCGCGATAGATAACTCTTGAATTAAATGTCTTTTCAGAGGTAGATGGGTGCATCTTCTTGTAGTAAACAATGTCATTGTTGTTAGTTTCCAACTATTAGGAAAGAACATTCTCAATTTTCTGAGTGATGTCAAGATTATTCTCTCTCGTAAAGGATGTTCGAATAATATCGATCTAAATGCCAAAAGCCAAATTTTCACACATACATATATATAGTGGACCAACATATTGTACTTATGATTTCCTGTGTTTTATGAATTCTCAAACTCGAACCTAAATTCGCCCACTTGAATGACCTTATGTCGGTTTTTCAAAATTAAGTCAAATTTGCACTACTACAAGTAAATTATAGGTTACCGTGAAAGTTTTACAAAAAAGCTTTTGAAGGTACACATCGGGGGATCACAATTAATATATGAGAAACCATCCAACGAAATTTTTGAAAACAAATTCAACTTCTGGCTAAGATTTTGCATCTCGCCAGCTTAACAAAATTAGGCCAAACTTTGGCTACAAGTAAGCACAATAGATTCCTCTTAATTAAAAACTCTTTTCCGAGGTAGATATAGGTGCATCTTGTTGTAGTAAACAATGCCGCCATTGTGAGTTTCCAACTATCTTAGGAAAGAACATTCTTAATTTTTCGAGTGATGACTAGATTGTTCTTTCCCCTAAAGAAAGTCCAAAGACTATTGATCTGAATGCCACAAGCCAAGTTTTCACACATATATAGTGGACCAACATGATGCACTTACGATTTCCCATGTTTTATCAGTTCTCAAATTTGCAAGCTAACTTCACCCACTTGAATGATTTTATGTCAATTTATCAAAATTAGGTTAAATTTGGACTAGTACGGGTAAATTGTAGGTTGCTTTGAAAGTTTTACGAAAAAGCTCTTGGAGCTACCCATCGGGGGGAGGGTCAATTTATATATATCAGAAACCACCGAGATTTTGGATGATAGGTTCATCTTCTTGCTAAGATTTTGCATCCTAACTATTTAATGAAATTAGGTCAAACATTGCTCACCATTTCATGAAATTAGGTCAAACTTTGCTAACCGATTAACTTTGAACATTGACCATTGGATCAAGACTGGAAAATGCAAACATTGCTAACCGTTGGATATTCTTTTCCATTCTTAGCATCTAGAAAGATTCTACTGATAGTCTTTAGCACGATGAACACTGGTATGAGCAAACCTCAAAACACATAGTACTTCATTATTACTCGGTTTCTGGGTCCTTGTACCAAATGCACGGACTTGGATGGAATTTTCATTTTTTATGAGGTCCTTGATGTAACTTGTACTTCCACCGACCGCTCGAGCACCTCACTCTTAAGAGACCTACCATTAGATCGGCCATTCGCAATACTTCTTATCTTATCTTTATCTTGTCTCTTATCTCTTATAATACCATTTGTACCACAAATACATAGTGTAGGGATTAAGTTATTTTGAACATTGACTGTTGGATCTCAAGACTAGCAAATCCAAACATTGCTAACCGTTGGATCTTCTTTTCCACTCTTAGCATCTATAAAGATTCTATTGATAGTCTTTAGCATGATGAACAATAGTATGCACAAACCTCAAAACACATAGTACTTCATTACTCGGTTTCAGGGTCTTGTGATAAATGCATGGACTTGGATGCAATTTTAATTTTTTATGAGGTCCTTGATGTAAATTGCAATTCTACCCACCGTGTTAACTCTTAAGCACCTCACTCTTACGAGACCTACCATTAGATTAGTCATTTGCAGTACTTCTTATCTTATCTTTTATCTTGTCTCTTACAATACCATACCACTACATAGTGTAGGGATTAACTTTGAACATATTAACCGTTGGATCAAGACTGGCAAATCCACACATTGCTAACCATTGGATCTTTTTTCCATTCTTAGCATCTAGAAAGATTTTATTAATAGTCTTTAGCATGATGACCGCTAGTATGTCATATGTCTACTATCTGAGTCTCACGTGCAACTTACTAGTAGCTAATAATCATTGACTTCTACATGATCTTACCACAATATAGTGTACAAACGACTTTGAATATTGACTATTGGATCAAGACTCGTGAATCCCAACATTTCCAGTTGTTGGATCTTCTTTTCCATTATAGCATCTTGAAGATTCTATTGATAGTCTTCATTACAAACCACTATATAGTGTACGGATAACTTTTAATGTTGACCATTGGATCATGATTTGTGAAACCCAGCATTTCTAGCCGTTGGATCTTCTATTCCATTCTAGCATCTAGAAGATTCCATTGATAGTCTTTGGCATAATTAAGGTTATGCACAAACCTCAAAACACACTTCTCCATCATTCTAGAATCCTCTCCCTTGTTTCACTAGACCATGTTATCAAAAATTTCATGTGTTAGTTAGCTAATAATCTTTGACTTCTACATGATGATACAAAGTACAAGGACCAAATATGCACCCATACTTTATAAATGTTGATTAAATTTATAATTTTTTGTTCTTTACCAATTATAATTGTATATTTGGCACACGCCAACGCCGCCATGCCGTTTTTGGAGCATCTTCGTAGCCTAGTTTGATAGGCACGGTAGATTTAGTAGAGAGAAAGAAGGCACACTTGATTTTATTTCATTTCGTATTTCTCTTTTCCGTGATCTCCATCCTCACGTCACCTCCAGTGTCCCGGCGATAGCCATGACCACTCGCACACCAATACAGGCACACGCCAACGCCGCCATGCCGCTTTAGGATCAGCTCCGGCGCATAGTTTCATAGATTGTTTTTTGTCTCGCCCTGCCATCTGCCGCTTGCTCTCCCCTCCAAAACCCACAATCAAAACCAAATTCCATCGCCCCCACCTGCTTGATCTCTTCCTCGCGATGGCCCAGTTGATCTATGATAGTGACACTTCTAGGGTGTTTTCTGATGCCCCCTTTGAAGAAATCTCAGCCAGATGCGACGTGATCACCGCCACGAGCCTCGTCGCCTGCTACAAACGTTATCTTTACTCTCAGCAACACATAGTGCATCCCTGTCGAAATCTCACCCGTTTGGTGTAACATCCCAAAATATTAATCAAGCTTATCAAGATCTAATCACCCAAGTTTAGGGTTAACAAAAACTTTTACTATTAAAATCTATATGAGTGCATGTGTGATTTGCATTAGTCTATGAATGCTTACAATTTCCATGATTGATTGTTATTAATGTTAAGGATCAGTTTAAAGATGAATACTACAACATCTAGATCACTTCCAAGCAAAATCGGATAAAAGAAAAATCAAATATAAGACATATGAACATATGGTCATTTTGGCCAAACTTATTCACTAGCCCACTTTGGGCATCTATAGTAAAATAATTCTAACAGAAACAATTCTAGTTCTTTTCACCCCTTTCTAGACCAAGTAAAATTAAACCCAAGAAAATCTTACAAAGTCACAGAAACTATTTTCAAATATATTTAAGAGGCAATTCAAAATTGAATCAAGTTCATATGTCTAGATCATCACTTTTCAAAAACCATTCAAACAACTTCCATTTGACAAATCCCAGCAACCATAGACTACTAAGCAAGTACTCAGATCACTCACCAAAAATCTTTCAAAAATTCAAAAGATGAATTCATGTGGCCATTTGGTTGAGCACCTGGCAGACACAGTACAACTTCAACCACTATACACAATTGAAAGTCTATCAATTGCTCAGCTTTTGTACCGCAATCAACACTTTCAGTTGTCCATAATCATCCTTGGTACTTGGCCGTGCAGTGGAGAGCCTCATCTCCACCGTTGCACCAGTGGTACACCCATACCGAACCGAACATACCGGTCGAGCATGACCCAGTCGTTCCATGCTACACTGCCCTCGCCCACGATGTCCATCGAGTAGACATGACTTCACCGCCACCCCCTATCCACCCCTTGACCAACAGCAAGGCGAGAAGAAGCCAGACCAGCCGCGCCCATTTAAGCCTCTGCCATGTCGAGCGCACGGTGGAGCGCCGTAGCTGCCTCACAGGCACACGCCACGCCTCGCTCTCTCCGCTCGTACCCGCAGTTGCCGTGGCACCCCAGACATGATCGTTCACCATCGCGCGCCCCGTGACCATCGTACCAAGTGACAAACGCCCGTGTACCCAAACAGAGCGCCGACATCGCCCAACCGACCGAGACCGCCCCTTGTCGTGCCGTCACTCATGTGACGATTGCCGTAGTACCCCGCATCGACCCGCACCCTCCGCCATGCTGAACGCGACCTGTAGCAACGTCGCCGGAGGAGCCTGACAATGCCGCCATGCCGCCGACGTGGGGGTATAAATAGAGGCCACCACAATCCTCATTCTCCATACCATTCCACTCCCCACTCACCCAGGAACCTCACCGACCCTTCCCCGGAGCAAGGCAAGCGCCACGCCGCCGGAATTTGGCCGGAGTCTGCCACTAGAGTCGAGGAAGGAATCCGTTGATTGGAGCCACCCCAGGAGCCGCCGTGACCACCGTTCGAACCGCCATCATCTCCAACGCTGTTCTCCCCCATCGCCGACCCTAGCTGGAGTCCTGGTGAGTCCCCAGCAACCCCCACCCCCGCGTTAGGGTTAGAATCTCGCCAGAGCTATTCGTCGTAGACGATGAACCTCAGTCGTAGGATCATGTTCTAATCGTAGGGCTAGGATTGCTAGAAACCATTTTGGTTAGAATTAGTCGCTGACGCGTGGAACCGTCATATCAGCAGCCCGCTGCGCCAGCGCTGTGCAGTTGGGCCAACACAGTTAGTTTCCCACGTAGAGCCCATTGATTCAAATAGAATTTTGCGAATTTAGTTAAAACCATATTCTGTCAGTAGATTCAAAATTCATTTCAAATAGATATACTGATCCAAATTGCATGATTTAAATTTTGCTCGAAAGGTATTGAAAATATCTGTCTACTCCCATTGGATTCAAATAAATTGAAACTATAGATCACCTATACTAAAAATAACAAGACAAAGGCTTTGGCCACTTCAAACATTTTTATAACATCAACCATAGATGCTTTTGAGTTGATTCCAACTCTCAAAAATCACATTTGCCATGCTCTACTTGAATATGTAAAAAGATTTAGTTTCACAGATATTAAACATGGACCATGATTAAAAGAATGCTATATAGGCTTTTCTAGTCATTTTAATATTATTAAATAGTAATATTAAATCTTGTAATGCATGACCCTCATTTTAAATCACATTCCCAAGTATTGAAGTAGGTGGTGATGACATCTGTCAATATGATCCCCTATTTTTACATTGGAGAATATTAAATCTTAAAGATATTAAATGAGTAGAAATTACTTTTCTAAAACAAGAAGGATAAGAAAATTTAATATTCCATATGATGATTGAGATGATGCTAGATCATCTAGTGTGGGCCCTTGTGTGCTAAATAGAAGTAGTTAAGTGTTGTTTGGTGATTGTGTATATTGAATGTATTTATAGATGCTAGTACCAACCCGGGCTACAACGAGGAGGAGTACTTCGAGAAGGAGGAGGAAAACTTCAACAACTACAACAACTGCACTGCTCAAGGGAAGCCCACTATGCAAGCTATCCATGTTTAGCTATGCAAGCTAACTTGTACAGATACCACATACACACCTTTGAGATGCAACCTTACCATTCCCAGTTTTACTCCAAGCTTTGCTTTGCCCTTTATTACAGTTTCTTACTTAGTTAATGAATTGTGACTAGTGGAAAATAGGATGGATGTCATCAAAATCATAGAATTAGCCATGGATACTCTACTTGGTTAGCACCCCTCAGTAGTGTTACCCTAAGACATTGGTGGCTAGTGCTAAGTTAAAACTTGATTACTTTAGATGGGAATACTTGGTAAAAATGATTATGAAAACCTTGGAATGATACTTCATTCTATTGAATTGTTTTGACATGTGTTATGGACCACAATGGTTTGATGATAAAACTCTCGAGGCATGAGCCTTGACTTTAATAAAACGGATGGTTGGGTTCGAATGCGATACCATTCCAATTTTACCATACAACCACATTACCTGAGTTGGGTAGGGCTTGACTGGAAGTTTATATGTCTTAGTATGGGTTCCGTTGCGGAAGAGGTTGAGCTGAGGCTACCTCGTGATGAATGTCCACCTATGCAGTGCCCAGGATGACAGATGGTCATGGCTATGAGGCCAAGCTCATAGGGGAGGTGCCTATACTAGGGTGTGTAATTGAAAGATTAGGCTTGATTATCCGCATATTAAGTATGATGATTCAGGGTTACCCCTGATAGATGTATCGAATTTTGTGGTGATAGTTTACAATCTCTGTAGAGTGTCAAACTATTAGAATAGCCGCGTCCGGGGTTATGGACAGTTGGAGTGGCCATACTGTTCCGTTGTCAGATGTTTTCAAAATTAATTGTTACTTGAAGGATGACCTCGACTTGACCACAACAGAGTTGTGGACATGAAATCTGAGTTCCCGTAGAGAAATAAACTTAGGTCTTTACCCTTAAGTCTTACGAAATAAACCTGGCTTTTTGAAAACAAAACTAGATCTTAAGGTTCCTTCCACTCTTTACCTTATCCTTGCAAGTGTTAGTTTGTGAGTACTTAAAGAGTACTCATGGCTTTGTCCCTAGCTATTCCCATGACCAGACTATGAGGAGGATTACCCGGAAGATGGACAGCAGGAGGTCTCTGACAACTAGGATCATCTCCCATCATCAGCATTGCCTGTGATCATGAAGATGAAGCCCCTCTACGTTTACTTTCCGCTGCTTTTCTTGTATTAAGACTAGATCATGAGATCCTTTATTTGTAAGACATTTATTTTGGTTTGTAATGGATGATGTACTGTGGTACCACCTCTATTTTGTCTCGTAAAAATGGTAATCCTGGGATTGCGATGTACGGCATAACATGCATCTGGACATAAAAATCCGGGTGTTGACAAGTTGGTATCAAAGCCATCCTAACCATAGGAGACCCTAGTTAGAATGGACACCTGAAAAACCTAGTTTCAAAACAAAGAAAGTGAGTATTTACAAAAACCTACTCTCATTCTTATCCTTGAGATTCTTTAAAAAAGAGATCACTTGTTCCTCAAAACTCTTACAATTCGACATAAAATTTGACACACTTGATCACTTCACTAACTTACTCATCTTAATTGCTTATAGATGGAGGTAAAATACACCAAGTTCTACCAGTTGGGAAACAGAGGACAGCTTATCTTTGAGAGGGATCTGGAACAGCTTTCTGAGTATTTGGGACACCTGCACCCGGAGTTCTTCGGAGCACAGCTCAACGACCAATCTGGAGGGGAGCTACAGTGGCTGATTGTTTCTGACCTGAGAGGCAAGATGGATCCACCTCTTTGTGACAAGATTCAGTTCAGCGTTCGGGAGAACAACTGGCTAGACAGATTAGCCAGGGCTATGCAAGAAGCTATTGCTCGCTTGTGTGCTCAGAACATCAAGCAGATCATTGGCACCCGTTGTGCTCAGAACATCAACCAGATCATCTACGGGATAGCCTTTGGCAATGCCGGCACATCCAGAGTTGAAGCATCACGTGGACCACATGGCCTTCATGATGCATGAGATGCATAAAGAGTTAGACAATGCCCGAGTTTACGCCAACCAGAACCATGCTGACGCTGTTGAGAGGAAGCAAACCATCGCCATTCTCACCAAGGAGCGCAAGTCACTTTGCAGCCAGCGAGACAAAAAGGATCACACCATCGCTTGTCTTTGTCAGAAGATAGCCACCCTGGAGGAGACCATCCACGACTAGGATATCCAGCTGGAGGAATAGCAAGAGGAGGAGGGTGAAGACATCCGTGGGGATATTCATTCTTACCTCAGTGATGACAATGACTACCTGGAGGACGTTGCCATGGAGGACAACACTGATGAGGATGATGCTGACTTCATTGATGATAATGAGCACGACACCTCCGATGATGAGTAGTCGCACCTGAGCACTATCGTAGGTGTGAGTTGTACCCGTTCCAACTGTATCGTAGCTTCACAGAATGGTACTTAAAACCATCTGTTTTCTAGTTGTGGTGTGTGTTTGTATTCTGTGCTTGGAATGAATGAATGAGAAAGAATTTGTTAGTTTCAAAACCTGAGTTATACTCAAATTTAACGCTTTTTGAAACAAACCCATGAACCATAGAAATTTCCCTCTTGTCTCACTATTTATCTCAATCTTTAGATGACTCACGGAAACCCCGGAGGAAGCAGTTCATCTCAGGACCCAATGCTGCAGATTCTACAAATGTTAGTTTCTGACCGTGAAGCTAGTAGAGCTGAACGTCAAGCCAACCTAGCCACTCTTCAACAGATAGCCTAGATGGCCCACAATAATCAAGGCCATAGAAACCAAGATCACCATGGATCCAAACTCAAGAACTTCCAGAATACCAACCCACCCATGTTTAGCAAGTCTGAGGAGCCCTTAAATGCGGATGATTGGCTGCAAACCATGGAAAACAATCTAGAAGTTGTAGGATTTGATGCTAATGAGAAGGTGTTGTTTGCCACTCACTATCTATCCGGCTATGCAAGATCTTGGTGGAATAGTACCCGTACCATGAATGGAGGTCAGATGATGACTTGCGATGAATTCAAACTCAAGTTCAACAGGACACATGTGCCCCGGGGTCTGATCAAGAGGATGAGGGATGAATTTAGAGACTTGAAGCAAGGAAGGATAACTGTGGTTGAGTACCGTGAAAAATTCATGTCGCTAGCTAGGTATGCACCTGGTGAGATTGACAATGAAGCAAACAAGAAGGAGAGATTCCTGAATGGTCTGCATGATGAGATACAGACAGTGCTAGTAAACATTCCATTTGATGACCTAGAAGCCTTAGTGGATTCTGCAATCCAGATGGAAGGCAAGATCAACCAGGCCACTGAGAACCGCAACCGCAGGATGATGCACCAACCAGGACCCCACCATACCCCGAAGTATCGCCCCAACCCATCTACATGATATGCACCCAGAAACAACAGACCCCCAATGAACCATTCGAGCTACCCTAACCATGGCGGAGGAAACTCGAGGCCCGGAGGAAGCAACAAAAACAACCCCGGCAACTCCAATAACTTCAACCGTGCACCGCCAAAGTCCAACAACAACAACAACAATACTGCCCCAAGGACTAGAAGCAATGTTGTGCCTGTCGCAAGAAAAGACAAGTCAATGATCACTTGCTTTGAATGCAGAGTCACGGGTCACTACTTCAGCGAGTGCCCCAAGAAGCTTATCGCAGCAACCGATGTGACTGCAACTGGCCAACAGCAACGCTATGTCCATCCTGGAAAGAGATTCGCCCCAGGAAACCCGCACAACCGTAATGGCTGTCTGTTCCACATGAATGCTGAAGAAGCCCAGGAAACGCCAGATGTCGTGTTGTGTATGTTTTCTATTAACTCAGTTCTAGCAAGAGTGTTGTTTGATTCTAGAGCATCGCAATCATTTGTTATAGAAGAATTTGCATGCACTAGTAAGATTCAACCAACAAATCTGAAGCATGTTATGATAGTTCAAATACCTGGTTCAACTACCAAAGCTAGAAAAATTTGCAAGACCGTACCTATCAGAATCCATGGGATAGATTTTTATGCCAATCTAATAGTACTGGGAACCAAAGGTTTGGAAGTAGTGCTAGGGATGGATTGGATGTTGAAACATTAAGGATTAATCGACTGTGCCAAGAAAGCGATAACCATGACCAGTAGCACTGGAGTATCAGTAGAACATGTATCTGAGACATTGCCCCGTTAATTCAAGTGCAACAAGAGTCTAGCCAAGACCACCACTAACCAAGTTAGAGTAGTCTGTGAATACCCCGATGTGTTCCCAGATGAATTGCCCAGTATGCCCCCAGATCAGGATATCGAGTTTATCATTGAACTAATTCCTGGAACTAGACCCATAGCTCAGAGACCCTATAGTAAGAACCCATCTGAATTAGTGGAGCTGAAGAAGCAACTTGATGATATGCTGGGAAAAGGATTGATACAACCAAGTGCATCACCATGGAGATCCCCTGTTTTGTTTGTTGATAAGAAGGATGATGGCAACCATTTGTGTACAGATTATTGGAAACTGAATGACGTCACCATCAAGAACAAGTACCCGCTGCCAAAGATAGAAGATTTGTTTGATCAACTAACTGGTGCTAGAGTGTTTTCTAAGATTGATCTTATAACTAGTTATCATCAATTTAAAATTCGTGCCTACCTTCACCACCAGATATGGATTGTATGAGTACAATGTCATGTCTTTTGGATTAACCAATGCCCCCTCTTATTTTATGAATCTCATGAATAAGATTTTTATGAACTTTTTGGATAAGTTTGTCGTTGTGTTCATCAATGACATTCTGATATACTCCAAATCGGAAGGGTACCATGAGCAACATCTGAGAACCATCCTTGAAACCCTTAGAGAGCATCGGTTGTATGTCAAGTTCAGCAAGTGTGAATTCTGGTTAAAGGAAGTAGGATTCCTAGGCTATATCCTATCGGCAGGAGGAGTTGCTGTCGACCCCGCCAGGATTAAAGATGTCGAAGAATGGTAAGCCCCAACCACCCAAACAGAAGTCTGTGCATTTCTTGGATTAGCCGGATATTACCGCAAGTTCGTTGAAGGATTTTTGAGCATTGCAAGGCCGATGACCCAGTTGTTGAAGAAAGACAAGAAGTTTAAATGTACTGACAAATATGAAGCAAGTTTTCAAGATCTCAAGAAGAGATTGATTTCATCCCCAATTTTGATCATGCCATATATCAAGAAGCCTTTCGATGTGTATTGTGACGCATCCAAGATTGGTCTCGGATGTGTATTGATGCAAGAAGGAAAAGTCATATCTTATATGTCCAGAAAACTGAAGCAGCATGAGCAAAGCTACCCCACCCATGACTTAGAACTGGTAGTCACAGTGTTAGCTCTGAAGACATGGCATCATTACCTGATGGGTAATCGCTGTGAGATTTATTCGGATCACAAGACTCTGAAGTATATTTTCACCCAAAAGGAGCTGAATATGAGACAAAGGAGATGGATAGAGTTAACCAAGGATTATGACCTTGACATGCACTATCACCCTGGCAAAGCCAATATGGTAGTGGATGCTCTTAGCAGATTGCCGTGTAGATTAAACACCTTGATTAAGGAAGCCCAGCCTAGTCTGCATGAGGAGATGGAGAATTTCAGAATGGAGCTAGTTAGCGAAGGATTTCTAGTTAGCATAGAACTTCAACCCACTTTGATTAGTCAGATAAAGGAAGCCTAGAAAGGAAATGCTAGTATTGATGGAATCAAGCGTCGTATCAGAACAGGGAAGGTACCTGGATTCACCGAAGATGAAGGAGTTCTATGGTACAAGGGACGTATCTATGTTCCAGCAGATTCAGAGTTGAAACAAGTCATTATGCAGGAAGCCCATGATACTCTTTATTCTATCCACCGGGTGGAACCAAGATGTATCAAGATCTGAAGGAGCAATTTTGGTGGCACAAAATGAAGAGAGAAGTTGAAAGCTACATACACTACTGGAAAACAGCATGTTCATGGGACACTATTTTTCGTCATCCGTGGCGCACATGGAGTGCGCCACTAAACCCGGGTCATGGCTAAAAGTTAGCCATGGCGCACTACCAAGTGCGCCACGCCTATATCGACAGATCTGTGGTGCACTGGGTTGTGCGCCACTGTTCTTAGAGCCAATGCGCCACGTCTAAGATTTTTGTGGTGCACTAGCTGGTGCTCCACACGGACCAGACCAAGTGTGCCACGGTTACTATGCGCCACAAACACTAGCCATGCGCGCCACGGCTATATTTGCTGTCATTTTTTTAATTGCTAGTCCATACGTACATGTAGTATATATTCACGGTTTGCAAAACAGTAGAAATACATGCATACATAGTTTGCAAAATAGTACAAATATACATAGTACATTACAAGTGCAATCATTACACAAGTTACCGCCGGTGTCATGACCGGCGAGGGAGCTAAGTTCACAATCGCTCTAAGTAGTCACCTAAAGTACTGTCAAATACAATAGAACCATAAACACGGTGAGCAAGATAGAGATTACTATGACGAACGTTCCCCTCTCTAAGGTTACCCTCTCTCTCTTCCTCACGGTCTTGCAGATCCGGTGCCCCTCCTCCATCTCTTCCTCACGGAGGTGGTCCATCCACATAGCATCCGCCACCTCCTTACTCTTGTAGCCTTTGTAGCTATTGCCCAGGAACTCGTTCACTTGTTTGTGACAGTGTTTCCACTCGTTGTAGACGCCTGGAATATGGACTCTGTACACCACATACCACTTCTTCGCCATCTCTATAGACAAGACAAATAATATTAGACAAGGGAAAGTTAGAGTTCACATATATGACAAGGGAAAGAACCAAAATGTAAGCAAAAGAACTAAGCATTGATTCATAACCATAATAAGTAGCATCGACCACAATTATTAAGTTCAACACATACATAGAAACTATACAGAGCTATACACAAGTTTACAACTACAACTATTGAGGCAAACATCAAGACTCCTGACTCGGCTTAGGGAACGGGAGGACGCCTTCTTTCGTCATCAATGGCCTGAGGTCACCCTGCATATGTAGGCGATGTTCTATGTCACGGTTAGGTGGTGTGTAACCTCCGTAGTGGAAGATCCCCCCCGAGGTCATGACATCATGATAGATGATTGTGGCAAACTATTGCTGGATGCGATAAAACTCTTGTCTAAGATCTGAATCTTGGATCTTTGCCTTGGCTTGGGCCCACTATCGGAGATGGGCTGGTAGCGTGGAGTGTTGTTGGTCCTGTAGGAAAGCCCGCATGTGATGGAGCGTGTATTCCTTCTGATTGTCATCACTCTGCTTCAGGCAAGGGAAGTTCGTTGCATGGTTGAACATGTGCTTGCCAAACTTGACCTTTTTGGTCCAGAATGTGGTGCCTTCCACCGCGACATTGCCAGTCAGAGCATGATCTAGAACATCCTTGATTTTGTCATAGTTTTTCTTCTTTCTCGCACTCCCTAAGCCGAAATATGTGGCTTGCGAATATTTCGGAGAAAGGACGATCGGTGTGCAGTCGTCGTCTCTGTGCAAAACAATTCAAACGGACCGTTATGTTGGAAAAGGAACGATGGAAATCTAAAAAATCATGTTCTCACGGCGAGGCTTTGACTTACTCAGGGAAGTAAGGCATGAGAATGTATTCCTTTGTCTTGTTCACCACCATGATGTCTCGGAGGTAATTCGCCATGAATATCCGTTCAACGGAGCTTCCCAAGCACCCGTCACACATGTAGAAGGGGTCCACTACCGTGATGCCCGGTGTGTTCTCTCTAATGATTTGCATCGCCATACTGAGCGAAAATACACGGACCATGGTATAGTGCAGAGGTTGCATGTGCAACATACGAAAGATGTCGGAAAACCTCACGAAGAACATATCCCCGGGGTTATTATCAACGAAGCCCAAACCATGTGGCACCTTAGCCACGAAAACCGGGTACAACAGATCTTTATCTCGAAGAAGGCGTTCCTTGATTATCAGCACACCGTCATGCACACTCTTCATATCCGAACTTGCGAGCTTGTACAATTTCTTAGTTAGAATCGGCTTACCCGCCACATGCATCCTCCACATAATAGCCTTGGGTCTTGGTGGCCTGTCCTGTGCCCGGATCGGATTCGGAGCCGACAACACCACTGGTTGGCTCGCAGACATGTTAGGTTTTCTCTTCCATTACTTCTTTATAGTGGGAACATCATGGATCACATTGTCCTCACCGACCACCATGTTGAGTGTGTTGGGGCTTATAAAAATTGGCCTTTTGGATGTTTGAGGCTCGGTGAAGAAGGCGCCATCAGCTGGAGGCGTCTCCTGAGAACCGAACAGACGCTTGTTGCAAGCGGGTTTCTCTACGGATGCATCATGGCAGGGTTCTTCATTATTAATAGGACCATGCATGTCCATGCCGTCAACGCCTTGCCAAGTGTTGATGTATAGATTGATATCTTCATCAATTTTGTCATTGTACGGATCCTATGCCATAGGCATGTCATCAACATAAGGCAACACATCACGTGTAGGTGACGGTGCGGGCAGCGACACAAGTGGCGGTGTTGTCTATGGAGTGGTGCCCCCCCGTCCCCAAACGAATCATGATCTTCGGCCAGAGCATGAAAATGCCGAAGCAATCTCTGAGGACAGACGACTCGTCTTCATCGGCTCCTGGGGGTTGAATGGGAGGTTCCACACTATCGCAGCCCTGTAGCACCCAAACAATTTGAACCCTATGCACGTTATCTGGCATCGGCTTTGAGTGGAACATGCGGTTTAATGGTTGAATGATAGTGCCCTTGGCAACATCCCTCAACTTGTTGTTCACGTAGTTTAGGAGAGTGCATTGAATATCAGCCTACGGAAAAACATGTATGACATCAGAGATGCCTTCAGAGTAATTAAAGGCAAGGAAGTGAAGTCATCGGCTTCAGAGTAATTAAAGGAAAGGACGCTTAGTAGTTACCTTGATGGCATCGAGCTCGGCTAATGTCGAGGCACCGACGACGGAGGGCGTGCAACTGACGAAGGGGCTGCTTGATGGCACGGTGCTCGCCGCCGGTGTATTCTCCCTGTCGCCGGTAGCATTAAGCTTCGGCGCCGCGGTGATGGTGGGTGGAGTCACCAACACGTCCGACGACGCGGTGACGATGGGCGGAGTCACCAACGCGTCTGGCGCTGCGATGCTGGCGGGCAGAGTCACGACCACGCGATCACCATTGTTCGAGTTGCTGCCAACCATGCTAGGAATCAAGCACGGCCCTTGACGACCCTCCGCATTCCATTTTGCTATCGACTCCACCAAAGTAGGTATGATGACTGTGAGGCTAATTGCTAGGTTGTCTTGGACAATCTGCGGAATCCTATCCACTTGTGACTTGAGTTCTTCAACCTCGTGTCTTTCCTCCTCGCTCCTCTGAGACACGTGCATCTTTAGCTCCGGTGGATCATAATGATCCGTCCATGGCTTAGCCCCGAAGCCGGCGACACGGCCAGCCGACGATGGCTTCTTCGTAACTAGTTTGACTTTCTTAGCCTGGTTCATCGCCCTATTAAAAGGGGTCTCCCACCGGGTGGCCGCCATCGATCCCTGGGATGAGGAGGTTTGGGTAGCCTCACTAGCGATTTCCTCATCCTACAGAAGAAGGAACGTGAACCATTTAGAAATTTGACTTCCTCGATTAGAATGCCATATACTTGATCCACGGTAATTAAATTCCTTACTGCAAGAACCTCGAAATCCTTCACCATCTTTTCTGCGGTGAGTTGTTTGGTTCTTGGGTCCACATGGTACCGGGCCCTGACAAAGTTTTGAAGCTGCTTGTTTTTGAATTTTGTGAAGGGGTTAGGTTGGCCCTTAGCTATAAAATCGTCGTCCTCCTTCTACCATTTGGACTCTGCAGCTCTATAACCGCCAGATCCGAGATGGTGGTTACCTATATTCATCTCCCGCAACTACTTCCCCCGCTTACTTGAGGCCTTGGCTGCTTCGGATTCGCACCTGGCCTTGAACTCTAGGTAGTGAGCTTCGGTGATCTAAGGATAGTTCTCCTGGATCTTCACGAGACTTTTGCCTTTTTTTTAAATCATCGTCTTCACCCGGGTTCTCTAGCTAGCCAGGGCGGTGCTCATCTTCGTGAGGGCGGATTTGTTTACTTCATTCCCGTGGTAATTTGTGTTCCGGTATTCAAGTGGGAACTTGTATCGTGTGTGCAGCTTCTCGAAGAGGAGTGTGCGCAAATGGACATTTGCTCTATGCCGGAGATTCTCTGTGTTGATTGAGACAGTGGCCCGGGTGATAGGCGCCACTTGCCCATTGTACCCTTTGATGACGTGTTCGGGCGCCAAAGGAACCCCTTTCAGGGTTACTTCGGTAATTTCCTCTCTGACGGTGATGACCGTGTTTGGCCGTTGTTCCTTCTTCTTCTTTGGATTGCTACCACCGGCGCCATCAGTGGTTTCATCCCCGGTGTCCTCTACCTCCTCGCCGGCATTGGTCTCTTCCTCCTCGTCCTCCATCTCATCATCATTGCTCTCTTCAGGCTAATATTCTTCATCACCCTATTCATTTCTTTCCATCTGCTGGGCAGCCTCCTAGAATGACAATTTTGTTGGAGCTCTGACTTCGTCTTCAACGTTTATGCACCAAGAAGAGCCGGCATGGTCGTTGTCATCCATGTTTGCAGTAAGTAAAGAAAAGTCAAATAAATATTAAAATTTTATGGGAAAATCCGGCATGACCTACCCTATTTTTTGTTAACCTAGGAGTTTCTGATTTTTGCCAAAATAGAAGTTAATCAACATTTCAGCAAATATCGGAACTCATTTCAAATGTACCTACACATACCCTAATCACCCCCACCCCCCACAACAACCATAGTTTTCAATATAACATCATGGTACATCCAGTAATTATTCTCTTTCAATATAAAGAGAATACAGAGTAATCTATGTGGCAAACAGTAATTAATACAATCTTGTTATGATAAATAGCTAGTAATTAGTACATGGCAAGCAGAGCATGAACAAAAATCAGAGCATGTCCAGCAACATTATACAAGTTTTTATTCCCTTCATACTATGCTGCTAGGAACATTATACAAAAATTAGAGCATGTCCAGGAGCATGTCCAGGAACATTAATACAATCCTGCACATTTTTTCTTTTACTACTTTTTATTCCCTTGATACTATGCTGCCCAGGAACATTATACAACTCTATGTTGACTGCTTATATCTCTGAACTGGTTTAAATATGACATTCCACTTCTTTTAAAGAGACTCCATTCTTCTTTTATAAGTGTCTTTTGTAAAATGCATGTCAAAGAAAGCATATTTCTGTTAAAACATTTTTACTTGCAAATATGTGACTTGTATAATGGATTTTTTTGGTCTTGATCAGGGTAATGACAGATATCTATAGTTCTTTGTCGAGCATTTCACTATAATAAAATACTGAAATCATTTACTATAATAACATATTGAAATATGTAAACAGAAATTAGATTTTCCTTATGATTCATCACAGCAAAAAAAGAGCAGACATGGGTAGCTTAATTAACTAGGACATGCATTATTGACATGGGTAGCTTAATTAACCACCACAAATACACTATCTGAAATGCTACCTCTTACAAAAATATTGACAGTTAGAATGCTTTGCACAGTTAGTCCACATGTGACATAAAACATTCAACTTTAACATAGAAATTGTGGTCTTCCAGCAGTAAAATGGGGCTAAATCCATGGACAACTAACTATCTGGACCAACCAAAGTGTATCAGCTATTCAGCCTTGCTCTAATTCGCAACAAGCAGACAAGCCTGATGCCCTTGATGAACAAGAGAGGGGAAAGGGAGAGCTCACTAAGAGGAGCGGCGATGGTGACCGCGGCGTGCTCCTGGCGATGGTGGCGCTGCCCTTCTCCTCCTGACGATGGTGGCGCTGCCCTTCTCCTCCTAGCGACGGTGACCGTGCGGTGAGCTCCTGGCGATGGTGGCTCTGCCCTTCTCCTCCTCCTTGGGCTCCTCCTCCTCGGTGGTGAAGGCGACAACAGCGGCGGTGCTAGGGATTGGGGATTTGGGGCGCTACGAATTGGGAGTGCCCTTTTGGTCCTCCTTGGGCTCCTCCTCCTCGGTGGCGAAGGCGACAATAGCGGCGACGCTAGGGATTGGAGGCACTAGGGATTGGGGATTGGGGTTGTCCTTTGCTAGTCTTGCGTTGATGATGAGCGAGAAGAGGACCATCAAGGGCTGGTAGACAGACAAGTCAGGGCCACACCTTATGCGTGACGCACTAGGGACAAGTGCGCCACCCCAAGAACATCAGCCGTGGCGCACTAGTGCGCCATGCCTAACCTGGGACTATAGGCAAATAAAGCCGAAGCCAAGTTTCTAATAGTTGTCTCGACTTACCCTAGTGGTTGCAGTTCCTGCCACACTTGCAAGCAACTAGGTTCGAACCCTAGTGCAGTGTGTGACAAAAAAATCTGTTTTTATTTTAAACATACTTTTAAATGTTAAAAAGTTTATATCAAGGTAGAAGAAAATTATAAATTACTTTTCTATTGAAATATATTTAAATGTGGCACAATAGTGGTATAAAATTGATTCAAGGGTGGTATAAGGAAAATAATGAATTATATGTATGTTATATTTTTAAATGTCAAAAGTGGTACATAAAGAGTGATTCAAAGTAGAAGGAAACTAATAAAATAGAAATGTGATACATTAATAAAATGACGACACACGTGTGATTATAAGAGCTAGAGTTTTACAATCTTCTTTCCCTTCTTTGTCGCGGTTGAATAGTTTAGCCCTGGAACTTTCATGTTTCTTCTCTCGAACGTGCTACCTTTTTTGGATAGGGTTGTCCTTTGTATTCTTGAGATATATGTTGCTTTATCATAGTCGTCGTCATCTTCAGTCTTTGGATCGCCATACTAGTCAAAGTCTTGCTCATTGGTGACTCCATCCATTCCGATGATGTTTCTTTTTCCTCTCCTCACGACAACCCGACTAGGCTTTGCTGGGTCGGTAATAAAAAACATTGGTCCACTTTGCTAGCCAATACCCATGGCTCATTTTTCGCGACTACTTTTGCACCGACAACCTTAGATTTGCCGGCTTCTGGTATAACCATGGTTGTGAAATACCGAACACGGAACATCGGCACCTTTTCTCCACAGCAGTCGAGCTCCCATATCTCCTCGATCCTTCCGTAGAATCTTTCCTTCACATCATCATCGGTATAGAATTCCAACGTTACCCCAGAGTTCTGATAGTCACATTTGCTATCCTTTTCCTCTATGTAGGATTTGTAGCCGTTGATGTCGTATACCTGGTAGGTCATCAGGCTGCGCATGGGTCCCTACGACAAGGCGAATATGATGTTTTCCTCTGCAGAAGTAGAATCCGTTTCCCGGGGACTATCTAGGAGTGTCTCGCTGAACCAATGCATGAAATCGGAGTTGTGCTCTTTGATTATTTCTCCCTTCATCCTCTGTTGGCCCCGATCACTGTACTTTTTCTCAATAAATTGTTTGTGCTTTTGTACCCAAGGATCGACCACTTCTATATGTTGTAGCGCGACTAGGTTTGCTCTATTAAAGTCTGAGAGTCGACCATCGAAGTCAACATGCATTACGCGTCGACCCTCTCGATGACCTTATCGATCGAGTCTGCCAGTGTGCCTGTTGGCGTAAAGACCGATAGGGTTCTCGATGTCTAGATAATTCGTGCAGAAAGAGATGCACTCTTCGGCTAGAAATCCCTTGGCTATGCTTCCATCTAGATGGGACCTGTTGCGGACGTATCCTTTGATGTGTCCATTCATCCTTTCGAATGGCATCATGCTGCAGAGGAACATCAGACCGAGTTGGATGATATCCTCCATGATATGGACTAGCAGATGCACCATAATGTCAAAGAATGCGGGAGGGAAGTAGATCTCAAGCTCGCATAGTATCACCATGATCTCCTCCTGTAGCCTCTTGAGCTGATTCACGCCAATCAACTTTCGAGAGATGACCTCAAAGAATTTATAGATCCCAAACAACATTTCACGTACGTGCTCGTCCATTATCCCTCGTAGTGCAACCAGAAGTATCTAGGTCATTAGCATGGCACAGTCGTGAGACTTCATTCCACTGAACCTCTGCTTCGCCTCGTCTAGGTATCTGCTTATCTTGCCCGCGTAGCCGTAAGGAAATTTGACTCCTAGGAGGCACTTGAAAAACTGTTTGATCTCATCCTGGCTTAGAGCGAAGCATGAAGGGGGATAAGAATATTCGTTCTTCTTGACTTTTTTACCCTTTCGGTGACTTTGTGTCGCCTCCGACTGATCATTGTCATCATCTTGGTCATCAGGAGTAGTGCATCCTCTGTGAAGATCATGCCTAATGTCCATGAATATCAAGTCGTGTCTTAGTTTCGGTCCATCTTTCGTCCTATCCAGCATGTTGATTAGGGTGGTGACCAGACTCTCGCACACGTTCTTCGTGATATGCATGATGTCAAGGCTATGAGCCGTGCGAAGGAACTTCCAGTATGGCAACTCCCGGAAACAGACCTCATTTTCCATACCTACAACAACGGGTTATATGATTGTTGCCTCTTTTGCTTCTTTCCCGGCTTAGGGCACTCTTTCCAGTTTCTCAGTAAATCATCGATTTCTTTGCCACTCCTCTGATCCGGAACTCCTCGGATCTCTGATTTCCCATCGAACTGATCTCCATGTTTTCTCCATGCGAAGCCACCTCCGATGCCCCATGAACATGGTTTTTGAACACCTGGGATCTCTCTCTAGTTGGATATAGGTTGTGTTATCCATGCACCTAACACATGCGAAGAATCCTTGGATCACTTGCCCCGAGATATATCCGCAACCTGGATAGTCTTGCACCGTAGTGACCAACGCGGCTCTCATAGTGAAATAACCTTGTGTGACAGCGTTGTACGTATTGGCTCTGGCTTCCCATAACGTGGCTAGCTCCTCTTTCAAGAGGTCGAGATACAGATTGATGTCAGTACCAGGTTGTTTTGGCCATTGAATTAGCATACTCATTTGTATGTACTTCTTCTTCATGCACAACCATGGAGGGAGGTTATACATCCATACAAATACGGGCCGCGTGCTACGCGTGCTACTCTGGCTGCCGAACAGATTGAGTCCATCAGTGCTTGCACCTAGCCTGACGTTCCTTGAACCCCCCCCCCCCCCCCGAATTCTGGAAATTCGAGGGCCAGTGCTTTCCACTAGCTAGCATCTGAAGGGTGCGTCAGCATCACGTCCTTTTCCGTATCATCATTTGTCTTATTTCTTTCCGCGTGCCAGCGCATGAGATTTTCTTCCTTAGGGTCTGCAAAATACCGCTGCAGACGAGGAGTGATGGGAAAGTACCATACCACTTTTTGAGGAGCTTTCTTCCCATTCTTGTATCGACTGACGCCGCATACCGGGCATGTGGTTCTCTCCGCATAATTGCCCTGATAAATGATGCAATCATTGATGCATACGTGGTATCTAATATGCGGTAGATCGAGAGGACACATGATTTTTTTGGTCGGCTCGATACTAGTTAGACACGTGTTCCCCTCTAGAAGACAATCGTGCCAGAATGCCATCATATCGTTGAAGCTTGTGTCGGTCCATTTGTTTTTTGCCTTCATTTCCATAGAGCGTTACTTTCAAGCGGGTATTATCGGGCTTGTATCCTTCATACAATGGACTAACCGCGTCTTTCTCAAGTTGTGTAAGCTTGGCTTTCTCTCTAGCGGCAGCTTTTTCATTACTCGTCTGCTTGAGTAGAAGTTCTTGAACATAAGGGTCCTATACCCAGCCTGGTAATATTGGTCCATCTGTTCCGACGACGTCTAGATATTCATGATCATCCTGATCTACTTCAGCATCTTGATCGTGGTCGGGATATCCTTCATCATGTCCGTTATTATCCTGTTGTACTTCCTCGTTTCCTTCCGTCCCATCAATTACGTCATCATCATCGTCTTGATCACTTATCCATCGAGTGTAGCCATCCATAAAACCATGACAGAGCAGGTGCACCCGCAGTTGTTCGGAATTAGGATCGATCAACCACTTGAGTTTGCATCTTCTACACGGACATCTTATCTCCGTCATGTTAATCTGTATCATGCCGGTCATCGCGCATTGCAAATATCTTGCCACAATGCCTTTGCTTATTATGCGGACCATGGTTGCCCTACATGTTATTACACACAGCAGTGATCAGCGCAATAGAAGTTTAATTAGAACCACGCATACAATGCATTCATATGCATGCAATGCAAAAAGGTCGCCCGAAAATTTTGGCATGACCTATCCTGAAAGTAGCACCTTTGCGAGAAATGCCAGAAATGTACCGAAATGGAAATGAATCAACATTTCGGCAAAACATTGGCAACTCGTTCACACACACATACCCATGAGATATACAAACACATGAGAATCATCCATATATACACACATGGACATCCTCCATACACATGCACATAATTAATCCTCTTACACACATGAGAGCATCATACACACAAATGAGCATTCATCATCTCCATACACACATGCTCATCCTCCATACGCATATAATAATCCTCTTACACTACACACAAGAGATCATCATACAAACACATGAGCATCCTCCATACACATGGATAACTTACCGATATGAGAGGCCGAGAGAAGATCAAAGGAGAGGTGAGTAGTAGAGCCTTTCTCTTATGTATGTGTAGCATCCAAGTTAAGTTTAACAAACTATTAACCGGTAAAAAAGATGAAGAAATAAGGTGGCAAGGAGGAGGAGCTCGACCAGATCTCAGAAGGAAGAGGGGAAAGTGAAGAAGAAGAATAAGAAGAGGGGAAAGTGAGGTGGTGGGGTGGCCATGCATGTGCTGATCTACAGTGGGTGACATAGCCTTGGAGCACATGCGTCAATGCGCCACAGATGAAATTCGTATCCGTGGCGCACATGCTGTCCATGCGCCACGGGCATGTTGCCCGTGGCGCACGGACATCATGTGCGCCACAAATATGAAGATAGGCGTGGCGCATGTGTGGACCATGCGCCACGGGTAAGTGGGGTGCGGTCGCACGCACCCTGGCCCACACATTGTGGTGGCGCACTAAGGGATGGTGCACCACGCCTATGTTGCCTACTTGTGGGGCACTCCAAGATGGTGTGCCATGGCTATTTTCCCGTGGGCACTATGCTGCATGTGCGCCATAGCCGTGCGGATTACCTATAGCTGTTTTACTAGTAGTGATAACCAAGTGTGATATTTGTCAGAGAGTCAAAGCGGAACATCAGCCACCCGCAGGACTTTTGCAACCATTACAGATTCCAAAATGGAAATGGGATTCTGTAGGAATGGAGTTTTATCACTGGTTTTCCTACATCTAGTAGGGCAAATGAATCTATTTGGGTCATAGTAGACAGACTGTCCAAGGTAGCCCATTTTATACCTGTCAAGACTACCTACCAAAGTTCGAAGCTAGCAGAGTTGTACATCACTAGAATAGACAGTTTGCATGGAACCCCCAAGACCATAGTGTCGGATCGAGGAACCCAGTTTACCTCAAGATTTTGGCAGAAGGTCCAAGAAAGATTAGGAACCAAACTAAATTTTAGCACAGATTATCACCCGCAAACCGACGGACAAACTGAAAGAGTCAACCAGATCTTAAAAGATTTGTTGAGAGCTTGTGTGCTAGAGTATGGATCGAAATGGGAAGATTGTCTGCCTTTTGCGGAATTCTCATATAACAATAGTTATCAAGCCAGTTTGCAAATAGCCCCATTTGATTTTATGTATGGAAGAAAGTGTCGTACACCGTTAAACTAGTCGCAAGTAGGAGAGAGTCATATTTTTGGACCCGGCATTTTACGAGAAGCTGAAGCGAAGGTTCACAAAGTCCGTGAGCACCTCAAGACTGCTCAATCCAGACAGAAGAGTTATGCCGACAAAAGAAGTCGAGACCTAACTTTCAATATCGGAGATTTTGTGTATCTCAGAGTGTCACCTTTGAAGGGAATGCAACGTTTTCAACTAAAAGGGAATTTATCCCCCAGATATATTGGACCCTTCAAGATTTTGAATCGTCGAGGAGAAGTATCATATCAACTGGAACTGCTGAAGGAGATGTCATCTGTGCATAATGTGTTCCATATCTCGTTACGTAGGAAATGGCTAGAAGTTCTGAAGAAGACCGAAGTTTTCAAGAACATCGATCACCGAGCCATAGATATCAATAAGGATCTAACCCTATCGTGAAGTGCCCATCTGTATTTTGGAAGAAGCATTCAGAACCACCCGGACCCGAAATACCAAGTTTCTCAAGATTCAGTGGAGCAACCATACCGAAGAAGAAGCCACTTGGGAGTGAGAAGATTATATTAGGATTGAGTTTCCCAATCTCTTTAGTTCCTAGTTTTCCTTGAATCTCGAGACGAGATTCTGTTTAAGGGGGGAAGGTTTGTAACATCCCAAAAATATTAATCAAGCTTATCAAGATCTAATCACCCAAGTTTAGAGTTAACAAAAAACTTTTACTATTAAAATCTATATGAGTGCATGTGTGATTTGCATTAGTGTATGAATGCTTGCAGTTGCCATGATTGATTGTTACTAATGTTAATGATTAGTTTAAAGATGAATACTACATCATCTAGATCACTTCCTAGAAAAATTAGATAAAACAAAAAACAAATATAAGACATATGAACATATGGTCATTTTGGCCAAACTTATTCACTAGCCCCCTTTGGGCCTCTATAGTAAAAGAATTCTAATGGAAACAATTCTAGTTCTTTTTACCCCTTGCTAAACCAAGTAAAAGTGAATCCAAGCAAACCTTACAAAGTCACAAAAACTATTTTCAAATATATTTAAGCGGAAATTCAAAATTGAATCAAGTTCATATGCCTAGATCATCACTTTTCAAAAACCATTCAAACAACTTCCACTTGAAAAATCCTAGCAACCATAGACTACTAACAAAGTACTCAGATCACTCACCAAATATCTTTCAAAAATTCAAAAGATGAATTCATGCGGCCATTTGGTCGAGCACCTGGAAGACACAGTACAACCTCAACCACTATACACTGTCTTGAGCTATCAAATGCTCAACTTTTGTACTGCAATCAACCCATTCAATTGTCCATGATCATCCTTGGTACTTGGTCGTGCAGTGGAGAGCCTTATCTCCACCGTTGCACCAGTGGCACGCCCGTACCAAGCATGAACAGTTGTTGCACGCCGCGCCGCCCTCGCCCACGATGTCCAGCGAGTAGCCATGACCTCACCGCCACCCCCTGTCCACCCCTTGACCAACGGCGAGGCGAGAAGGAACCAGATCAGCCGCGCCCATTTAAGCCTCTGCCATGTCGAGCGCATGATGGAGTGTCGCAGTTTCCTCACACGCACACGCCGCGCCTCGCTCTCTTCGCTCGTACCCGCAGTCGCCATGGCACCAATGACCTCCTAGACATGATCGTTCACCGTCGCGCGCCCCGTGACCACCGTACAAAGTGATAAACGCATGCTTACCTAAACAGAGCACCGACATTGCCCGACCGACAGAGACCTCCCCTTGTCGTGCCATCACTTGCGTGACGATCGCCGTAGTACCCCGCATCAACCCATGCCCTCCGCCATGTTGAATGCGACCTGTAGCAACATCGCCGGAGGAGCCTGACCATGCCGACCTGCCGCCGACGTGGGGGTATAAATAGGGGCCACCCTAGGCCTCATTCTCCACACCATTCCACTCCCCACTCACCCAGGAACCTCACCAACCCTTGCCGGAGCAAGGCGAGCACCACGACACCGGAATTTGGCCGGAGTCTGCCGCTGTAGTCGAGGAAGGAAGCCGTTGATTGGAGCCACCCCAGGAGCCGCTGTGACCACCATTCGAATCACCGTCGTCTCCAATGTTGTTCTCCCCCATCACCGACCCTAGCTGGAGGCCTAGTGAGTCCCTAGTGACCCCCACCGCTGCGTTAGGGTTAGAATCTCGCCGGAGGTATTCGGCATAGACGATGAACATCAGCCGTAGGATCCTGTTCTAATAGTAGGGCTAGGATTGCTAGATACCATTTCGGTTAGAATTAGTCACTGACATGTGGAACCGTCCTATCAGCAGCCCGCTCCGCCAACACTGTCCAGTTAGGTCGGCCCAGTTAGTTTCCCACGTAGAGCCCATTGATTCAAATAGAATTTTGCCAATTGAGTTAAACCCATATTCTGTCAGTAGATTCAAAATTCAATTCAAATACATATACTAAACCAAATTGCATGATTCAAATTTTTCTAGAAAGGTATTGAAAATATCTATCCACTCTCGTTGGATTCAAATCAATTGAAACTATAGATCACCTATACTAAAAATAACAAGACAAAGGCTTTGGCCACTTCAAACATTTTTATAAAATCAACCATAAATCCTTTTGAGTTGATTCCAACTCTCAAAAATCACATTTGCCATGCTCTACTTCAATATGTAAAAAGATTTGGTTTCACAGATATTAAACATAGACCATGATTAAAAGAATGCTATATAGGATTTTCTAGTCATTTTAATATTATTAAATAGTAATATTAAATCTTGTAATGCATGACCCTCATTTTAAATCACATTCCCAAGTATTGAAGTAGGTGGTGATGACATCTGTGAATATGATCCCCTATTTTTACATTGGAGAATATTTTACATTGGAGAATATTAAATCTTAAAGATATTAAATTAGTAGAAATTACTTTTCTAAAACAAGAAGAATAAGAAAATGTTAATATTCCATATGATGATTGAGATGATGCTAGATCATCTAGTGTGAGCCCTTGTGTGCTAAATAGAAGTAGTTATGTGTTGTTTGGTGATTGTGTACATTGAATGTATTTATAGATGCTAGTACCGACTCGGGCTACACCGAGGAGGAGTACTTCGAAAAGGAGGAGGAAAACCGCAACAACTGCGACAACTTCACTGCTCAAGGCAGGCCCACTATGCAAGCTATCCATGCAAGTTTAGCTATGCAAGCTAACTTGTACAGATACCACATACACACCTTTGAGATGCAACCTTACCATTCCCAGTTTTACTCCAAGCTTTGCTTTGCCCTTTATTACAGTTTCTTACTTAGTTAACGAATTGTGACTAGTGGAAAATAGGACGGATATCATCAAAATCATAGAATTAGCCATGGATACTTATACTTGGTTAGCACCCCTCAGTAGTGCTACCCTCAAACATTAGTGGCTAGTGCTAAGTTAAAACTTGATTACTTTAGATGGGAATACTTGGTAAAAATGATTATGAAAACCTTGGAATGATACTTCATTCTATTGAAATGTTTTGACATGTGTTATGAAACACAATGGTTTGATGATAAAACACTTGAGTCATGATCGTTGACTTTAATAAAACAGATGGTTGTGTTCGGATGCGATACCATTCCAATTTTACTGTACAACCACATTACCTGAGTTGGGTAGGGCTTGACTAGAAGTTTAGATGTCTTAGTATGGGTTCCCTTGTGGAAGAGGTTGAGCTGAGGCTACCTCGTGATGAATGTCCACCTATGGAGTGCCCAGGATGATAGATGGTCATGGCTAGGAGGCCAAGATCATAGGGGAGGTGTCTATACTAGGGTGTGTAATTGAAAGATTAGGATTGATTATCCGCATACTAAGTATGATTATTTAGGGTTACCCCTGACGGATGTATCGAATTTTGTGGTGAAAGTGTACAATCTCTGCAGAGTGTCAAACTATTCGAATAGCCATGTCCGCGGTTATGGACAGTTGGAGTGGCCATATTGTTCCGTTGTCAGATGTTTTCAAAATGAATTCTGACTTGAAGGATGACCTTGACTTGACCACAACAGAGTTGTGGACATGAAATCTGAGTTCCCACTTAAGTAATGTAGAGAACTAAACTTAGGTCTTTACCCTTAAGTCTTATGAAATAAACTTGGCTTTTTACAAATAAAACTAGAGCTTAAGGTTCCTTCCACTATTTACCTTATCCTTGCTAGTGTTAGTTTGCGACTAATTAAAGAGTACTCATGGCTTTGTCCCTGGCTATTCCCATGGCTAGACTATGAGGAGGATTACTCGGAAGATGGACATCAGGAGGTCTATGACAACTAGGATCATCTCCCATCATCAGCATTGCCTGTGATCATGAAGATGAAGCCCCGCTATGTTTACTTTCCGCTGCTTTGATTGTATTAAGACTAGATCATGATATCCTTTATTTGTAAGACCTTTAATATGGTTTGTAATGGCTGATGTACTGTGGTACCACCTTTGTTATGTCTCGCAAAAATGGTAATCCTAGGATTGCAATGTACGGCATAATAGGCATCGGGACTTAAAAACCCGGGTGTTGACATTTGGTATCCCCTATGTTCTGCACACTCACCCAACTGAGGTACCGCGTGAGTACAATGTCTTCTACCACGACAATCGCATGAAGCAGTTCTACAGGGGCAGCTACTATTGCAGCAGCGGCAAGTAGAAGCCACAGAAGAAGTTCGGGTGGACCTTGTGCGAGCTAACATTGCTAGATAAGTCCTCCTCCGATGCTATGATGCCAGATTGTGAGGGTAAGAAGTGGGCAGCCACCCATGGAGATTGGATCGCCACTGTTGGCCTCGCCTGGAACTGGGAGCTTGTGAATGTGTTTACTTGTTGCTGGATTCCTCTACTAGCGATCTTCGATTTTGAGGCCATAGCCGAGGTACTTAAGTTTATCGCGGCTGGTCAGCCGACTAATCTACTTAAGATAGCCATTTGTCGAGTTTGCACAGCTGCTGGGAACTATAAGGATTTCTCTATCCTGGCCATCTTCGACACGGTAATTGCCTTCCTTGATGGTTCTCATGGTATGTGGATGGTTCTTGAGAACCAGTTTAGCTTGTTTAGCTACCGCGATGAAATAATCCACAAGGAAGTTGTCTATGCTATAACTCAGATTGGCAATTGTTATGCATGGGATCCTCGGGCATGGGTACAATTTCCATCCTTAAATTTTCAAGCTTCATCATTCAAATTTTGCTCAGCTGACCTCTGAATGTGCTTTCCTTGCAAGGTCATGTGCGTCTTCTAGTGCCACCTGAATTAGACGGTAATCATGAGTACAGTCCTGATCTGTGGTGGTTAGCAAGATCTCCTGATGGTGGTAGCCTTATTTTGATCAATATTGTGGGCGTTAGTGCTAGGAGGTATGACACTACTTATGGTGGTTATCTAGCAGCTGAAAATGTTGGTTATCATCACGGCCGCAATATTCACACCTATTCTACTGGGTTTTGCTGCCATGTGTTCTCGATGGACACTAGTAGGTTACTTCCACCGAGGCAATGGCGGGGGTTTTAAACCTTGGAGCATTTTCTATCTTCCTTGGATTGAACTATCCAATTACCATTCCAGTTGGCGCGGCAGGACTTGGCCCTAGAGATCTAACGAGGAGCAACTGTGTATACACCTCACCACATGCAGTTAGTCTCGATGGATTGAATATTCGTCCTGAAATATGCCACTTCAGTATGAATGCTCAAGACACCATTGTTGGTTTCTCAACCAACATTGGCTGGAATTTCCCTCAAAAAAACATTGGCTGGAATTGGCGGCAGACTCCGTTGGGGTTCGTCCCAAGCTTGGCCAACGCGTAGGATTGGAACCGACATAATTAGTGGTTCAAGGGAGATCATATATAATACGGATTTGCGTATCTTGAATTATTTCGTTTGCCTTATTTGTATCGTATTCTCTCAGCCATTAAGTTCGTGTACTCTAAGACTCATTTCGCCACAATGTAGTGCAAGGCCTGCGATTTGATCAAACTCCTTCTATATGCAAGCCATAGTTTTAGTCAGTGCAGGTTGAATATTCTGGAACTCGTTGCGCCCGCACCCCTTTATTATTTGTTGAACTTTCGAGTTCTCAAAAAATGTCAAATAAATCCGGAACATTGGCTATGTTGTATCTTGTGCATCTACAATATTTTGTCCCACAATAAGATCTTATGTGACCTGTGTGAATGAAAAAGAAAAAACCTAAGCGAACAATATCTTGTGTTCATTTATTCATTTTGTGGTGGTCAGACCATGTAATAGTAATATTTTAGGGATGGAAATTTATAGATGAACTATACAAATATGATCTATGTTCATGATTCATTTTGTGAAAACTTGGAAGTGCCACATGCAACAGCTTGTTGCCGGTGCAACTAGTTGCAAAGTGTAATTTCCTTCATGGACATACCTAGTGGCTCCAAGCGCATGGTGCATGCAGATTCTCACTAGCAGGTGGGGCCAACCTAAACAGGGCCCACATGTTAGTGAATCAGAGCCACACAGAGTCATGCATGTTGGCTGACTTGAGTGAAATCTGGTGTCTGTGCACGTCTCTCATTTTGCATGTACATTATACTAGAACATATATGAACACATGCAACATGCCAAAATACCACGGACACACCCGTACTGTGCATTATATCCGGTGTATATATATTCGGTTATGTGCTATGAGTTATGCATGTAGGGGAACAAGATGAAAGTATATGTGTCCATGTCGCGGCTACTACTACTAGTAGTAGTTCGTCCTCCTATTTTCCGTTGAAAATACTACACTATGTTGAAATGAAAGTTGTAAAAAGAAAACCCTCTAGTCAAACTGATGTGACTAGACAATACTACACCTCTGATACATAGTAGTAAGTAGGATTATTGTCAAATTACTAGCTGCGTGGCATGCTAGTCTAACATATAGTGAAGTGTAGGCAGCGGTGTCCTCGATGCTGCTATTGACTAGACAGAGCAAGTAAGTAAAATCTCCTCCCTCGTTTTTTTTCTTTGCCTCTCCATCTTGTTCCCTAGTCCCCACTCCGCCCACGATCTCCCCCACGCTCTCTCGTCTCACCCATTCCTAACGCTCCCCTCCTCTTGCAGAAAACCCTAGCCGCACTTGGCATCCACCTAAATCCATCCGGTTGTGATTGCCGATTCGAAGCTCAGCGGGCGATGCAAGTGGGATCAACTCAGCGCGGACGATGTCGACCTCATCGTTCAGCGTCTCGACATTTCCAGCACTGTAAGGCTAGCCGCATGCTACAAGCTACTGTACGATCGTATCACGAACAACAAAGGTAGAAATGGACTTTTCACCATTGGAATGAACCCTGCCTACTGTACGATCGTATCGCAAACAACAAAGCTATTGTACAATCGTATCGCGAACAACAAAGGACGGGCACTATTACGATACGAGGGTACATCGTCTGCATGACACGGTGTACGACGTGGTGCCCCTGACCATCCTCGGCGCACCGCCATCCTGCCTTCATGCATGAAAAATTCTGGGTTGGCATGAACAGCGACTAGCTCACCGCCGTGGACCAGCGCGGGGCCTGGTGCCTAGCGAACACCTACACCTATTGAGTAATCGACCTTCCATCAACGGATACTTGTGGAATTGAGGCTGCCTCACATCCAGTATATAACCTGTAATGCTACTAGCCTGCCAGGGTTCCCCCAGTTACATGTAGTCATTTCTAAACTCATTCACATTTCAAATGTTTTTTTGGCGAATCCACGGGTATGGAGAAAAGTTCAATAAGTTGTGAGATGGATCTCTTGAGCTGTTGAAGATCGTAATCTGCAAAGTGCCCATAGAAGATGGGGGTTACATAGACTATAAGCTCCTCGCGTTGTTCGACGGTGAAATCGCCTACCTAGAAGGCGATAGCCAAGTTTGGAGATGTCTGGAGCATTCAGGTCATGGAAGATGACAATACTATGATGCTATTGAACCCGGTGGCCTGATATTTGCGGTCACAAGTCAAGGCTGCACCTACTGCTAGGATCCCACATCGGAAGGTAATTCTAGTTCCATGATGATACATTGTGAGTGATTCAGTGAAGTTGTTCTTTAACTACCTTGTTTACTTTTTGCCATTCGTATGACCGAATGAGGACATGCTTTATGTCCTAAAAATATGAATGAACCATTGCCACTAATGAATTAGTACCAGTAATATGCCTTCCAAAAATATAGTCTATGATGGCGTCCCTACACTAGTATGTTCGTTCATTGTGAGAATAAGAAAGGTATTATTAACCAGCATCTCGATTGTGAGCGCAACACAATGAAGCCGGGTTTCTTTATCTGTTTATACTTTCAGGCCCTCCTCGGATTATAGGAATCACATAGGATTTTTGTAGGACACCAATCTTTCATTTTTGGATTTTTCCTTGGGATTGAGAGGAAGTGTGTAGGATTTTTGTAGGATTTAGATCCTTAGGATTTTTTTCTATAAAATGTTGTATGATTCGAAAGAGTATAATCCTTACGAATTCCTTCAAAGGATTCCTTTGCACTCTATTTTGGAGGAAAATTTCCATCCACTCCAACCTCTTTGTACAATTCCTATGGTTTTCCTGTGCAATCAAACACCACTTGATCCAAAATACGGTAGTCATCTAATCCTATAGGATTCAAGTGGACATGCCTCTATATCAATAAAAAGTGGTGCTTCCTCTTTTGAAACTTACAACAACTAGGAAACTAAGATAAGCAAGAAATCCAAATATTCGAAATAGCAGAGCAAGAAATGCAATTCCTAATGTTGTTCATTTATTGAGTAACATTATTATCAGGATTTGCCTATTCACACTGTTAGCATGAACAATGAAGAATGCTAGTGTTAGAATATGTATGCTAGAAATGCACTTTTTGTCTCAAATTCGGATGTTGCAGGAAACAAGGAGCCTCATTTGTAATCCCATCACCTATTCTGAATGATCGGACAGGCATGTGGTTCCTCGCTCTATCGGCTGATGGTGAATGCTTGATGATCATAATTACAACATATGGCATGGGGGTTTCCCATGGCGAATAGGGTGAAACCATTCCTCGTGCTCAAAATAGGACTAACCTACACCTATATCCTGCCTCTCATGTCTACATTTTTAAGAGGATCCTAGCTCTGATGGACCTCCAGGGGTCATTGTTTAGAGGCAGGTTAACAACCTTGGGAACAACTCTCTATTTCTCGGTCTCAATTATCCAATCATTGACAAGATGATGAAGAAACATGGATGTAAGGCTACTGATGGCACATTGTTCCCATTCATGAGAAAAAATTGTGTGTACACAACATACAGGAGTTTTCGCGGAATACAATTCCCTCAGATTAAACGTTCCAACCTGCAGCCAACTAAAGGTGAGCATGTGGCAGTTATTAGTCTTCCCAAAGATGGTTGTAACTGTGTGAGACAGGTGGCAATTTGGTTTATGCCTAGTTTAGGTGTGGTAGGCTCGTTGTGCCGTCCCTAGACTTAGTTGTGGATCTTTCTGGTATATTGTTGTGTCATCTTCTTTAGCATCGTGGTTCAACAGTTGACTATTAGTACACTGGTTTTAGTGGCCAGCTTGAATTAGTTTATATCAGCCCTGCCATGCTTTTGTATTTAGTATTGCTTTCCACGGTATAATCCATGTAGTGGTGCTTATTTCATAGCATGGTTTCTGTACTACAGTTTTTAGTATTGTTACTAGCTTGTATATACGCGACTCGTGCATCTTTGTTTTTTGAACCATCGCACCTCGTGCAACTTTGTGTTTAGAGAGGAATATTCCTTCTTTCCTGTTAGCGAAAAGGGAAAAGTAGGTCACTGCTTCTTATAGGGCCACGAAACAAGCCTTAACTGGGCCATAATTGATCTTGGCTCGGTATGCCAAAGCAGGCCGAGACGCCCTAGGATGATAGCCGCAAATGTTTATGATGTTATTCTAAAAATAATAATGCACACCCTTCCAGAAAAACAAAAAGTGTTTACGCAGACCCCATATTGTCTCTAATACATGGCATACTTTTGGCGGTACCATGAAATTACTTGTTCAATACAGTTTGTATCCTTGCTCATTCTTCTATATGTGAAATGAACAAGTCAAGCTCTGATGTGACATGAACAAGTCAAGCTCTAATGTGCTGACATTGTATTGTCTGTGCTAGTGTACAAACTGGTTGTATTATTATGTTCGAAACTGTGATCTAAATGTGCGAATTATAGGCCTTTTTGCATGATGAAAATGCCACATGTTGGCGCTAATTGCGGCATGTACTAATTTCATCGTATGGAAGCATACAACTTGAGTGATCAGTTTAAGTTGGTGCTTACCCGAGCTGTCTGCGGCTGGGCAAGTCAAGGCCACCATGTGTCTATCGCCAATAGTTTATATGACATGATTACATGGTTTTGAGTACATCAAATTAACTGGGCACTTAGGCCGATTCAAAGCCACCCAAACCATCTCGAAATATATCCTTTGCTGAAAAGATAATTGTGCGCTATAAGACTTTATATGACACGATTTTATGTCAATCAGTCAAACTCCCTCCAGTACTTTCCATGTTCGAATCCTGCGCTACCCAAGTTCCTCGCTATGTTCGCTATGTATAATAAGGCGCAATATCGGTCACTTCTCTCCATTTCCAACTTCATTCTTTTGAATCCGGTGTAGGTACAGCCAGGTCAGGTGGACCATCGACCTTCAGTACAATATATTTTTACTACTCAGCCTATGAAAACATACATTTCAACCACACTTCGGACAAAAAACTTCCCATATTCTTGTTTCAAAAAAATCCCTTAATTAGCCTTTCGTGGTAAGCAGAGTATATATTTTTTAGGGTACCAACTGCATTTTTTTTTTGAGGATGGGGTACGAACTACATTGAATTTTCACTAAGGCCTAGCAAAAAGATTGCACATTCGACCCAACACTAGCCCAAAACCTTGAAAATTTAACCTGCCGAGTCAGGTGGACTATCAACCCCCGACATATTGAGTATATTTAATTTTTAGTGAGGAGGTTATTAGAAAATAGTACTATATTCTACCCAACTATGGCCCAACCTCGCTAATTTATCCTTCTGGGTTCAGGTTGGTCGTGGGCCGCCAACCCTCAACACATTGTTACTTGGTTTTTTAAGCATGAACCACACTGAAGAAGTTTCGGTAAGGAGCCCATGATAAGAAGCCCATTGGTTCACAAGATTGGACCCAAGTTATTTTTTGTATCGTCCAAAATCGTCTTAATTTAGTATTTCCGTGCCATTCTGATAAAGTATAGGACAAGCTTCTCCTACCCATGTTGTATTTGTACAGATCATTTAGCATTTTTTTATGCCAAGTCATTAGGGTCGCTGCCTTTTCATTTTAAGTGATTTCAACATTTATAAATGTAATCTTTTCCAGTAGTAGCACAGATGGTTCTGGCATAGTGGAAGCACATGCGGTTCACATTTGTTGCCGTCTTGAGTTAGATTCCTAGTTTTTTAAATATAAATATATAATATATAGTATAATCTATGTCATTCTTTTACATTTTTTCCAGCATACATACGATTCTTACATAGACAAGGCTGACATCTGGGACCCAGCAAGTTGCCAAGGTCAAAACAGCGGACATGGCCAAAAAATGTCCATCATACGCACGTCTCATTACAGAGAGGATGATATATGGGACCCAGCAGCACGACCTTATACAGATGTTGCATCGTGCAACGTAGCCAGTTCGAAACAGGGAGGCATGAGCGAGAAAAAAGTTCAGCATGTACACATTTCTTGTAATGAGAGGCTGAAATGGGGGACCCAGCAGCGTGAGCAAACAGCAGATTCGTCGAGCAAAGATATCTAGTTCGGAACAAGGTAGTGCTAGAGAAGAAAAAATTCCATCATACCCATGATTCTTCTAATGTGAGGCTGACATAAGGGACCCACTACCTGAATAAATGGCTGATGTAGCAAACAACGCTATCAAGTTCGGAACACGAAGGGTAAATAATCCATCATACACACGTTTCTTCTAATGAGAGGATGACATGTGGGGCCCAGCATCGTGATTAAATGGTAGATGCATCAAACATCGCTATCAAGTTCGCAACAGGGTAGCGCGAGCGAAGGAAAAAAATCCATCATACACATGTTTCTTCTAATGAGAGGATGACATGTGGGGCTCAGAAGGTTGGTTAAACGGTAGATGCGTTGATCAGGGCTATCAACTTCAGAACAGGGTAGCGCCAGCGAAGGAAAAAATACCATAATACACACGTTTCTTCTAATGAGAGGATGACATGTTGGTCCCAGGAGGTTGATTAAACGGTAGATGCATCAAGCAGCGCTATCAACTTCAGAACATGGTAGCGCGAGCGAAGGAAAAAAATTCCATCATACACATGATCCTTCTAATGAGAGGCTGACATGTGGGACCTAGCAGCCTGACTAAACGGCAGATGCGTCGAGCAACGTTATCGAGTTCAAATCAGGGAGGCGCAACCGAAAAGTATGGTCTGCTAGAGACACTAACGTCCGGGACCAATGCGCCTCAAAAGACTTCGGCGAGTCAACATCACGCGAAGAAACGAAAAATCTTGCTTCTGCCACGCGCTGGCTGAGCTTCCTCCATGTTTTTAGCAGATCCGTCGTAGTAGAGTGCCGCAAAACTGGAAAAAATGTTTTCCATCATCCACGGCCGAGCCGAGAATTTCGTCACAGAAGACGAGCCTTTTATGACGATCGTCGGGCCAAGTCATTGAAGAAGGAAACTTTTCTTGTAGTGAATGCAGCTTCCACAATGCATGTTGCATCACTATGACAGAAGTTTCATCATATAATCCACTAGAGTGTATGTGGTCATGTGGATCAAAGTGTTTTTGGAAAAGAACACATGCAATGACACTAGGGGATCTATGTGTCAAACCATGGTCACAGAGACCAAAAGAACATAGGAAAGCAGCTTCCACATTGCATGTTGTAGTACTGTGACAGAAGTTGCATCACAGAATCCACTGGATTGTGTGTGGTCATGTGGATTAATGTTATTTTGGAAAAGAACACATGCAGTAACAAATGGGGGATCAATATGGTTTAGGAAAATAACACATGCAATGAATGTAGGGACTCCATGTATCAAACCATGGTCACATAGACCAAAAAAACATAGGAAAGCATCTTCCACATTGCATGTTGCACCAGTGTGTTAGAACTTGCATCACAAAATCCACTAGAGTGTGTGTGGTCATGTGGATCAATATGGTTTTGGAAAATAACACATGAAGTGACACTAGGGGATTATTGTGGTTTAGGAAAATATCACATTCAATAACTCTAGCGATCCCATGTGTCAAACCATGGTCACATAGACCAAAAACACATAGGAGAGAAACTTCCACATTGCATGTTGCACCAGTTTGACAGAAGTTGCATCCAAGAATCCACTAGAGTGTGTGTTGTCATGTGGATCAATGTGGTTTTTTTAAAATAATATAAGCAATGACACTAGGGGATCAATGTGGTTAGGAAAAGAACACATGCAATGACTCTAGGGATTCCTTGTGTCAAACCATTGTGAGAGAGACCAAAAACACATAGGAAACCAGCTTCCACATTGCATGTTGCACCAGTCTGACAAAAGTTGCATCACAGAATCCACTGGAGTGTGGGTTGTTATGTGGATCAATGTGGTTTTTGAAAAGAATATATGAAATGACACTAGGGGATCAGTGTGGTTTAGGAAAAGAACACATGCAATGACTTTAGGGACTCCATGTGTCAAACCATGATCACAGAGACCAAGAACAAATAGGAAAGCAGTTTCCACATTGCATGTTGCACCAGTGTGACAGAAGTTGGATCACAGAATCCACTAAAGTGTGTGTGGTCATGTGGATCAATGTGGTTTTGGAAAATAACACATGCAATGACACTAGGGGACCAATGTGGTTTAGGAAAAGAACATATGCAATGACTCTAGGGACTCCATGTGTCAAACTATGGTCACAAAGACCAAAAACACATAGGAAAGCGGATTCCACATTGCATATTGCACCATTGTGGCAGAAGTTTCATCACAGAATCCACTAAAGTGTGTGTGGTCATGTGGATCAATCTGGTTTTGGAAAAGAACACATATAATGACACTAGGGGATCAATGTGGTTTCGGAAAAGAACACATGCAATGACTCTAGGGACTCCATGTGTCAAACCATGGTCACAAAGAACAAAAACACAGCGAAGCAGGTTCCATATTGCATGTTGCACCAGTGTGACAGAAGTTGCATCACAGAATCCACTAGAGTGTGTGTGGTCATGTGGATCAATGTGGTTTTGGAAAAGAACACATGCAATTTCACTACGTGATCAATGTTGTTTAGGAAAAGAACACATGCAATGACTCTAGGGACTCCATGTGTCAAACCATGGTCACAGAGACAAAAAACACATAGGAAAGCGGCTTCCAGATTGCATGTTGCACCAATGTGGCAGAAGTTTCACCACAGAATCCACTAGAGTGTGTGTGGTCATGTAGATCGATGTGGATTTGGAAAAGAACACATGCAATGACACTAGGGGATCGATGTGGTTTAGGATAAGAACACATGCAATGACTCTAGGGACTCCATGTGTCAAACCATGGTCATAGAGACCAAAAACATATAGCAAAGCAGGTTCCATATTGCATGTTGCACAAGTGTGACAAAAGTTGCATCACAGAATCCACTAAAGTGTGTGTGGTCATGTGGATCAATGTGGTTTTGCAAAACAACACATGCAATGACACTAGGGGATCAATGTGGTTTTGGAAAATAACACATGCAATGACCCTAGTGGATCAATGTGGTTTAGGAAAACAACACATGCAATGACTCTAGGGACTCCATGTGTCAAACCATAGTCACAGAGACCAAAAACACATAGGAAAGCAGCTTCCACATTGCATGATGCACCAGTGTGGCAGAAGTTGCACCATAGAATCCACTAAAGTGTGTCTGGTCATGTGGATCATTGTCGTTTCGTAAAAGAACACATGCAATGACTCTAGGGACCCTCTGTGTCAAACCATGGTCACAGAGACCAAAAACACACTAGAAAGCAACTTCCACATTGCATGTTGCACCAGTGTAACAGAAGTTGCATCACAGAATCCACTAGAGCATGTGTGGTCAGGTGGATCAATGTGGTCTAGGAAAAGAACACATACAATGACTCTAGGGACTCCATGTGACAAATCATGGTCACGGAGACCAAAAACACGTAGGAATGAAGCTTCCACATTGCATGTTGCACTAGTGTGACAGAAGTTGCATCACAGAATCCACTAGAGTGTATGTGGTCATGTGGATCAATGTGGTTTTGGAAAAGAACACATGCAATGACACTAGGGGATCAATGTGGTTTAGGAAAAGAACATATGCAATGACTCTAGGGACTCCATGTGTCAAACCATGGTCACAAAGACCAAAAACAAATAGGAATATAGCTTCCGCATTGCATGTTGCACCATTGTGACTGAAGTTGCTTCACAGAATCCACTAGAGTGTGTGTGGTCATGTGTATCAATGTGGTTTTGGAAAATAACGCATGCAAAGACAGTAGGGTATCAATGTGGTTTACGAAAATAACATATGAAATGACACTAGGGTATCAATGTGTCAAACCATGGTCACACAGACCAAAAGCACATCGGAAAGTAGCTTCCACATTCCATGATGTACCAGTGTGACAGAAGTTGCATCACAAAATCCACTAGAGTGTGTGTGGTCATGTGGATCAATATGATTTTGGAAAAGAACTCATGTAGTGACACTAGGGGATCAATGTGGTTTAGGAAAAAAAACACATGCAATGACTCTAGGGACTCCATATGTCAAACAATGGTCACAAAGACCAAAAACACATAGTGTCGTCGGATTGATGACAAGTACGCCATGAGGGGGTCCTCGAGGCTTGTGGAAGAGAGGGGTGTGAGACGTACGGTATTCCGAGACGGTGAGCACACCAGTTTACCCAAGTTTGAATCCGCTGGCTTTGGACAGATCCTACTCCTGCTAGCAATCCAATAATACGGTAGAGCCGGAATACGGGTTACAAGAGTTTTGCCTGTGAGAGTTCAGATTGTTGACTATTGAGGTGTGCCCTAAAGGCTCTCCCTAGGACGGCTTATATAGATATCCGGCCTAGGGTTTACAGGAGAGATCTATCCGGCTATGACTAAGAGTCGGTTACAGAGTACATCTTGAACTACAAGTAACACTATGGGCCTATGTCGGTAAGTCTTCTCGGCCTTCCCGTAGCCGAACTGGACTCTGTCTCTTCTCCCTAACTGGGCCACCCATGAAGCAAAGCTCTAACCCAAGGTGGGCCACCCTGGTCAGTGAGGTACAGTGAGGATACCCAGAAAGTTTATCCCCAACAGTAGCCCCCGGAGGCCTCCAAGATCCAAAGTCGGATTCATCATCATCTAGCTTAATCTTCGGCTTGCAGAATCTTGAAGGGTTCCTGAAACTTCAAAAGAAAAGATACTATCCGGGTCTCAAAAAATGAATCGGACCTATAAGTATGTTACTCGTGTTTCCATCTCAAAATTCAAACTAAGCCGGAACTTGGTCTCTGACATAACCTGACAACAGTCATGGTCAAGTCACGTCGCTGACAGACACTTCCTGTTAGCACGACCGTTGGTGGGTCCACCTTTCGCGGAACCGAGGTGTCGTTTCAATGCGTGCGTGGTGATCGAGGCGACGCAATCATCACGCGGGGGTTTCCTAGTCCTTTCCATGACGCGTGGCACGTTCACTATAGCGTTTACACGAATCTTGACGCGACCGGTGGATATAAGCGGTGAAGATCCTATTCCTCATCTCTCCTCACCAGCACTTTGCGCCGTTTCCTCCTCCCTTACGCCTCCCACGAACCAAAAGCTTCTCTACTCCCCCAAAAATCTCCAGCGCCGCCCATCCAAGATCACTGGCGCACCGAACAAATGGCTTCTGCATCATCCTCCGGCACGGCAGCGACGGCAGCAGCGGAGGAGAAGGAGAGAAACCGTGGGTTTGGATCCCGTGCATCCTCGACGATCCCAAGCTCCGTGTCATGGAAGAAGAAAGGCTCCTCCGTGTCGACGACTTGGGGAGTGGCTTTGGCGAAACCATCCCCAACCCTCGCGACGATGAACGAGTGCACTTCAGCACTCATCTTGACAGAGGTCTGAGCTTTCCTCCCCCAGATTTCTTTTCCAAGGTCATAGGTCATTATGGAGTTCATCTCCATCATCTCCCCTCGAACTCCATCTTAGAGATGAGTTCATACGCCTCTTTGTGCAAGGGGTATCTCAGCATTAGGCTGAGCCTTACTCTCTTCCGGTATTACTTCCATGTTCAGAGAAATTCCATTACTACCGGTAATCCTTATATTATTGGTACCATTAGTTTCTCGATTAGGCGAGCTCGCGTCTATCATCGGATCATGGCTAGTGAGTCGGTCAAACAATGGTCGTCCACTTTTTTCTATCACAAGGATATTCCCGCTCCCGGCAAAGTTCATGCTTTGCCGTCTTTCATCGACGGAGCCGCCATGCCCCAAGAGTCCTGGGATGAGATCGCTCTGGCTCTTAGTGATGATCTTCTCCTCGCCAAGAGGCGGATCGAGTATCAGATGAAACACAAGGGCCTGAAAGGGTCTGACTTAGTTCAATGCTTGGTGGCACGCCGGATCCAACCTCTTCAACATCATGGAGATCGACTGATGCATTCCATCACATCGTCGAAGAAGGATTCCCTCCGCATTAGCCCCAAAACCTATGAGCCAAAAGATTATGTAAGCCAAATCAAATGGCTGATAAGGGAGCGAATTGAGAGGAAGATTCCGGAGCTGTCCATGGACATGCATACAGCAAAAAACCCCGTTGTGCTAGTAAGCTTCAACGGCAACTCTTTTTATGTGTTCATCTTTATGTTATTTCGCAATACTGAGATACTTCTTCTTTTCAGCTTGCTGACCTCCCCGAGTCGGAGTTCGCTCCTATCGAGGGATATCCTCCTGAGTTTTCTCAGGATGAGGGTGAATTAGTTCCACTACCGGACGTAGTTCCTCGGAAGCGCAAAGCTCCGACAGTGGCCATCAGCACAAAATAAGTGCCCGTTGTGAATAGGTAATCTTTCCTCACAAGGTCTTTGTATTTTTCTCGTAATTCCTTCCGAGATGTAATGTTCTTTGTTCTATTACCTTCTTAGAGATAAATAGCTCACAAAGGGCAAAGGGAAAGGTGTTATCTCTCATCCTCTACGTCAGTCGAAGCTCAACTCGAATTCTCCTACCGTAGCTCCTCCGACTCCTGCCCCTCAGCCTTCTGCAGCGCCGGAGATTACTCCATCTCCGATTGTTGCAGAACATCCGGCTCAAACAGTAGAGCCAGTGATCCTTGGATCACAGACTGACGTCACCATGGGTGACTCAAGTGTTGATAAGGGTGAACGCTCCTCGGGTAAGGACCCCTCGGCAGAGACCTTCCCCGACAATCTCCTGGACAATCCGGGACTTGCCAAACTTGGCTTATCTCAGAAGTCTGTGGAGGAGATTCAACGGCTAGCCTGGCAATGCGTGGAAAGCCGGACTATCTCTACCGAAGAAGAAGCGCAAGACGTAGAGGATATCAAGCACTCTGATCTTCTTGAACAAGTTCATCTTCGCGACGAGAAGCTGAGGACCGGCGAGCTTCCAACTACGCCAGTGGTCCCCCTAACCCTCACCGAGAAGGTTACTATTGAAGTGAATACGAGTTTGGACAAACTCACTCACGAACAATATGTAAGTCAGAATTCCAACTCCCATTTTTCCTTATTTCATATCATATCCTCTAGCCCCCAAGCATGAAGATGGACAATGAAATCCGGTTTTATGCTTCATTAGGATGCCAAAGAATGAACTAGTGTAGCCCCCAAGGCCCGTGCTAATATTAGTAAAAATATGAGCCCGAGTCTTTAGTAGACTTCTAACTCTGGGTATTCTGACTTAAAGAAAGTATATTCCTATAACCAGGATTTATTGAAGAATGTTTGCAACACAGAAAGAAATCAGAGCTCTCCGGCTTGAAAATGCACAATTGAAAGTTTCCAGGGATGAGGCCGAAGGTAAACATTCCGAAACTCAAACCTTGTCTTGAATTTCATAGTCGAATTTTTTGTTCTACTATTGTTCTTTTGGCTATAGCACTAGTAAAGCAGTCCTGTGCTATGATTGAAGAAGCCGAGAATCTTAAAACCCTGGTGGTGGAAAACAAGGAACTTCGCCAAGAGCTGGATAAGCTTAAAGCGGATCATGAAAAGAGCATTGCTCAAATTCTTGAATCCACCTCCATGGCCACCGAGGAGCGTGATCGTAAGATTACGCTTCAAGATAAGAAAATCTCGGATCTCAGCAATGATCTGTTCAAAGAAAGGGACATTACCGGGGCACTCCAGGCTGAACTCCAGAGTCTTCGGGAAGAGAAGGCCAAAGTCAACGATGTCATCTTTGGGTATGTTTCCCTTTTTCTGACTTATCTGCATCTTCTGACTCTTTGGAGTCCGGGTTTACTTGACTTACCCTTTGCATTATATGCGCAGGTCCTCTGAACTTAATGGACTCAGCCTCTGCCGAATCTCGCACCAACCGGCTTACCCAAGTTGGCGATTTGCTACATGACTTCCGCCAATCCCTCAAAGATATTGGCAAAGTTCTCAAGGTTCCGGACATGCATAGCATGTCCAGATTTGAGGTGCGAGATAAGGCCAAGGATATGGCGCAGCTTGTTCAGGACTGGAACGTGTCCTACGCACGAACCGCAGCGCAAAATGCTATCACCATGGTTATGATCCACCATGGAAACATGGAAATCTGGCAAGTAACCAGAGGGTACTGCAAGGTGGACGAAGATGGACAGGAGCAAGACATCAAGGCTATCATGGGCTCCTGCACCGGGTATGGGTGCCACGTAGCTGATTTGACCAGCTATGACACTCCCTTCTTCACCCGCGTGGACATGCCGCCTCCGCCTTCCGAAGAAAAAGCTGAAGTTTCCGACGATGATCAAACCATATCGGATTTGAACATCTCGGAACATTATCAAAACGAGGCTGAGGTATCCAGCGAGCCGGCAGCTCATACCTCTCCTCCTGCATCATAGAGTATCAGAAAGAACAATGTGTTATTCTAAAAACAATTTGGGTATGTAAATAACTAGTATAATACTTTTGCTAGTGCTAAGATTTATTTTATCTATTCAACACTTTTGGCTTTAATATTATGTGCCTGAAATGTTTGCATAAGCACTTGTATTTTTTGTCTACACTTATCGTTTATCTGGCTTTCTGCCTCGTCCCTTTCGTGAGCCGGCCAACTTTTAGCACGGAAACTTTACCGAGAAACGAAGTTCAATTGCTAAACCAGTTTAAAATCGGAAACAAAGCCGGCTTCTAGTACAACCAATTCACTACTCGGAAAATGCCCGCATCCAGCAATCAGACAAATAACCAAAGTATAGACTAGAAAATTTAGATTTATACCCGAAGGTAGCAATTTTAGAGTTGGAAATCTAATCTAGAACAAACATGAGCATAAAGTACTTTCAAGTATTCTAGGATTTTCGACTGTGACATGATCATTCGGAAATAAGATGGTAAGAACTTCTCAGAAAGAATTTGAGGCAACCTAGACTTTATTTCTCATTGAACATGTACACATATATGATTACAAAAAAAACTAAGAATAAAAGGGACGTAGCTAAGCAATATTCCATGGTCTGTCTAACTCATCCGGGTTTGTACTGCCTCTAGCTCTCTTTCTCTTCTTAGTAGCAGGTCTTTCTTTGACTGGCCGCATATCAGTTAGGTAGTATGAACCATTGTGCAATACTCGACTAACTAAAAATGGCCCTTCCCATATTAGGGAAAGTTTGTGATTTCTTTGCTGCAAAAGCCGGAGAACCAAATCACCCTTATTGAAAGACCAGTTTCTAACTCTCTGGCTATGATACTTGCGTAACTTCTGCTGATAGGCTGTTGATCTCATCTCAGCAACGACACGAACTTCTTCGACTAAGTCGAGATCATTTTGTCAAGAAATTTCGGCATCCTCTTCAATATACGCAGCCACTCTAGGAGAAGTGTGAATCAAATCACTGGGAAGAACTGCTTTTGCGCCATAGACCAAGAAGAAAGGTGTGTATCCGGTTGAGCTATTTGGAGTTGTTCGCAAACTCCATATTACAGAAGGTAATTCCTCTGCCCAAGCCCCCGCAGCACGTCGTAGTGGTGCTTCGAGTCTTGGTTTTAGGCCTTGTAGGATTAGACCATTTGCCCTTTCGACTTGTCCATTAGATTGTGGATGTGCGATTGACGCAATATCAAGCCGGATATTTTGTTCATTGTAGAATTCAGCAAGTTCTCCCATAGAAATGTTAGTCCCATTGTCCATGATAATGCTATGCGGATAACCGTATCGGATTATAACATCCTCAACAAATCTTCTAGCTGTTGCTCCATCACCACTAGTGATGGGTTTAGCCTCAATCCATTTGGTGAACTTATCCACCATCACTAAGAGGTGAGTAAATCCACTTGGAGCCTGTTTAAACGATCCTACCATGTCAAGCCCCCAGACCGCGAAAGGCCATGTTATAGGTATTGTTCACAGCTGATCAGCCAGGGCGTGAGCTTGTTTGGTGTATTTTTGGTAGCCCTTGCACGTCTTGACCAGCCGTTCGACATCTGCCTTGGCTGTAAGCCAGAAAAAACCATGGCAGAAAGCTTTTGCCACTAGAGATTTGGCTGCAGCGTGGTGACCACACTTGCCTTGGTGGATCTCTCGTAAGATTTCCTCTCCTTCTTCCGGAGATACACAACACTGAAAAACCCCATATGAACTCCGCTTATAGAGCTCACCACTAATTATAGTGTAGGCTTTTGCTCGTCGAACGATCTGCCGGCTCAGAAATTCGACTTCGGGTAATTTTCCGTCTACCAAGAAATCAAGGTAGGGTTGAGTCCAGTTGGGAATCACAGCCAGAACCGCTACTAAAGGTGAGTCGGATTTGGTCGGATATTCCTCGTCCACTCCCTTTATAGAGGGAACTTTGAGGTTCTCTAAAAAAGCGCCATTCGGGACCTTTTCTGGGCGGAGCCTATTCTAGATAGTGCATCTGCCTCCTCATTTTCCGTTCAAGGGATGTGTTGAACTTCAAACCCTTCAAACAATTTAGATAATTCATCCACGATATATCTATATGTTGGCATGTGTTTATTCGCATTACAGATATCCGACACTTGTTGAGCAACAAGATCCGAATCTCCATAACACATTAAACGTCGGATGCCGATATCCTTAGAAATACGGATTCCATGCAGTAATGCTTCATACTCGGCAATGTTATTTGTCACCGTGAAGTGTATCTGTAATACATAGAAAAGTTTATCTCCTTGGGGTGATTTGAGCACCACGCCATCCCCGAGCCCCCGAGCGCTTTAGACCTGTCAAAATGCAAGGTACAATATTCCGACTCTGGAAGGGTCATATTCTCCGTTGTCTCTGTCCAATCAGCAAGAAAGTCAGCGAGGTTTTGGGATTTTATTGTTGTACGAGGCTTGTACTCATTGTCGAAAGCTAAAAGCTCTATGCCCCATTTTGCGACGCGTCCTGTGGCTTCACTATTGTTGATTATGTCTCTCATGGGAGCTGTGCTCACCATGGTAATTTGATGTTTCTAAAAATAATGCTGTAACTTACGAGATGCTAAGAACACACTGTAAGACAGCTTTTGATAGTGCGGATACCGCTGTTTTGATTCTGTTAAGACCTCGCTGAGATAGTAAGTAAGACGCTGCACCAGGTGTTCCTGATTTTCCTCCGGTCTCCCCACCACCATGACGATACTGACGACCTTATTTGTCGTAGCGAGATAGAGCAACATCGGTTCATGTGGTTCTGGTGCTGTGAGGATGGGAGCAGATGAGAGTACTGCTTTTAGTTCTTGTAGCGCAGCTTCAGCTTCGTCGGTCCAAACGAATTTCTTGGTCTTTTTCAGGAGCTTGTATAGTGGTGCGACTCTTTCACCGAGCCGACTTACAAACCGACTGATGGCGGCAATGCAACCAGTTAGTCTTTGAACGTCCTTCAGGCGAGTCGGCCTAGAAATATTGAGTATAGCCTTGATTTTGTCTCAGTTTACCTCTATGCCTCTTTGAGACACGATAAAACCTAACAGTTTTCCGGCTGGGATTCCAAAGAAGCATTTCTTCAGGTTAAGCATTATGTTGTATTTTCATAGATTGGTGAACGTTTCCTCCAAGTTAGAAATCAAGGTTTCCTTCTTTTTGGACATCACCGCAATATTGTCCACATATGCATGTACATTGCGTCCGATTTGATCATGGAGGCAATGCTGCATAGTGCGCTGGTACGTAGCTCCTGCGTTCTTGAGCCCAAAGGGCATCGTAACGAAATAGAAGGTTCCGAAGGGTGTTATGAATGAAGTTTTGACTTTGTCAGATTCCTTCATCTGGATTTGGTGATAACCAGAATAGGTGTCGAGAAAACATAGGAGTTCCGAGCCTGCCGTAGAATCGATAACTTGATCAATCCTAGGCAGAGCGAACGGATCTTTGGGACAAGCCTTGTTCAAGGCAGTATAATCAACACACATCCTTAAATTAGTGGTGTCCTTTTTAGGGACCATTATAGGATTGGCCGACCACTCAGTGTGGATGACCTCATCTATGAGTCTGGCTAACTCGAGCTGGGCTAGTTCCTTAGCTATTGCCTTACGCTTTTCATTGCCAAAACATCGTAGGGACTGTTTGACGGATTTAGCGTTTGGGTGTACATTCAAAGAGTGCTCGACAAGTTCCCTAGGTACTCCGGTCATGTCAGATGGCTGCCATGTGAAGATATCTTGATTTGCTTGGAGGAACATGACGAGCGTGCTTTCCTATGCGCTATCTAGGCCTACGCCTATCTGGGTCACCTTGGAGGGGTCATCATCCTTCAACGGCGTCTTCTTCGTCTCTTCCGATGCCTTGAACTTCGGATTCGGCTTTGTCACCTCCTTTTTTGTTGCGGGCGTCTCGGACGGATCTATGGTCTTCTTGATCTCCTGGTACTCCTAGGCGTGTAGCACGACTTCAGCAAAGGCGGCCTTTCCGTCCTCGCACTTTCGCGCCTTCTTTGGGTCTCCCCTGATGGTGATCACACCGTTAGGACCTGGAATTTTCATCATATTGTAAATGTAACACGGACGAGCCATAAAAGCCCAATAAGCCGGACGTCTGAATATAGCGTGATATACGCTCTTGAACGGGACCACTTCGAAGGACAGTGCTTCTATATGGTAGTTCTTTGGAGTTCCAAAGGTCACATCCAAAGTAATTTCTCCCAGGGAATTTGCTTGTCTTCCTAGGACAACTCCGTGAAAGATCATAGAGCTGTAATTCAGCTGGGTCTCCGAGATCTTCATCCGGCGTAGTGTTTCGACATATAGGATGTTAATGCTGCTGCCGCCGTCCATGAGAGTCTTGGAGAAACCATAGCCATCAATAAGTGCATTGACGACTAAGGCATATTTCCTCGTCTGTGCAACTTAGGCGGATGATCAGCACGGTCGAAGGTAATTGCCACTTCTGACCAGTCCAGGAACTAAGGGACAGCCGGAACTATTGTGTTGAGCTCATGTAGAACTGCTTTCTTGACCTTAGCTGGTTGAGATCCGAGGAAGGTGACATAAGTGTCTTTCTTTGTCGGGAAGTTCTTCTTCCCTTCCGGCTTAGGATTTGAAGCATCGGCTTCGTCCATGTCGGAATCATCCTTCGTCTCTTTATCTTTTTTGGGATTCTTCTTTCCCTTCTTCCGCTTAGCCCTGTAGCCAGCGGTATCGTCTTTCTTGATGTCATCATTAAAACTACATTCGGCGTTTGTGTGAGACGAGCCCCCATTGGCGTCTAAGTGATGCACACATGGGTTATTGGCAATGTCGGCCCAAGAGTAGGTTTTGCCAGGTTGCTGGTCTCCTCTACCCTGGACTCTTGATGTCCCACGACTGCGTCCAGGGCCTCCACTTCGTCATCCTCGTCCTCCAGACCCAAAAGTAGTAGTGACCACTGCTTTTTCTGCATTGGGCTTTTCCTCTGAGGTGTTCTTGCGCTTCTAAGCTTGCTGCTTTGGTTGTTTTGCCGACTTTGGCACAGCTAGGGCGTTAAGTAATCCCTCTACGTCATCGTCAGCATCTGCATACTTGCTCGTTGTTTCTATCATCGCTCCCAAATCAGTGACCTTGTCACACTTCAAGCGATGACGTAGTAAACCAATTGGGAGTCCTGCAATGAAGGCTTCAATCGTAGTTTGGTCATTTACTCCTTCACAGGAGTCCTTGGTGTCGATCCATCGTCCGAGATAATGCCGGCAAGTTTCTCCGGCTTTCTGGGTGCAACGCTGTAGGTCTCCTACCGTACAGGGCCTCCGATACGTGCCTTCGAAATTCCGAAAGAACGCACTTTGCATGTCATATCAGTTGTGGATGGTGTTCTCCAGAAGTTCATTGAGCCATGATCATGCCGTCTTCCGCAACATGAGTGGGAGATTTCGGGTTGCGACCATGATGTTTCTGCCTTTGGTGATACAACAAGCCTGGAAAAAATCCTGGAGCCAAGTATCTGGCCGAGCCATACCGTCGTAGGCTTGAATGTGTCTTGAGATAGCAAATCCTTTCGGGAATGTTGTTGCTCTTATGTGTGGTCCGAAGCATTTTGGGCCCACGTATATATCGTCATTCTCGTAGCGCCGCGCCTCTATGTTGGAGTTAATCTTGTTCATTGTGTCACTTGGGGACAAAGATTGCCCCGATTGAAAGGCTATGGTTGCGGTGCCTTGGAGCCGGACTTCGGCTTCTGCCACCACCTCCTCCGCCACGACGCCCTCCTCGGCCTCCTTGGGAGCCGTTGTGATGGCTGCTTGGTGGAGAGGGTGGAGCAGTTGGATTGTTTCCGGCTGATCGCCAGCCTCCGTCCGGAGCGTCATTATTCTGGTTTCGGGGAGGATCTTCATTATGATGAGCCCCCTACTGTCTTGACTCAGCACGGTGTCCGTCATTCCTTCGTCTGTCTGTCGGACGGCTTGTATGTCTAGGAGGTGGCATTCTTTGACGGTCCTCCTCCCGACGTTTCTCTTTGTCTTCCTCCCTGCGATTGTTCGACTCCTGCCGGGGAGGATTCTTCAGATACAGTGCAACAATTTCCTCTTGCTCCGCAGCTGGAGTAACATTGCGCCAGTCACGTGCTGCTTTGTGATGTTGTCCTGAAGATTCAGTTCTTGAGTAGTTGTCTTCCCGACGGTCGGAACGGTTATGCTGTTCTAGAGCGCGTTGGGGTATTACGTCATTCCAGGCCGGATCCGTGCGGCATTGGTCAGATTGGGAGACCAGTTTTCTGCTTCCAGACTGGCGGCCTTCTATTGCTCTAGACCCTTGGTGATTAGCTTAATGCCCAATCAAACCTGTTCTGGGCCTGGATTATTTGCTAGGATTTCTCGAGAAGCGATGGTGTTTTGCACTAGTGTTTGATATACCCAATCTCCCTAGTTGTCGAGTCGAAGCATCCCATGGTCTTCTCCAAATAGGACTTTGTGAATTTCTGGGAATTGGTCGTCACGAGTGTGACATTTCCAGGTCTTCTGATGCTGCCAAGAGATGTACTTCTCCGCAGTTGCCATGCGTTTCTTTTTTTCCTCGATGTTTTTGGCCTCATCGAGGAGTACTTGGCGACACGCTTCTAGGGCCTGGGCCCTTTCATCCAGCTCTTCAGCAGTAAGTTCTGCAGCTGTTGGGATAGGTGTGTTTAATGCAGCATTGATGAGTTTACGCGCACTTTCGGTGATCACGTGTCCATACACCGACTCTTCTTTGGGCTCATCTGGGATAAGTGCTCCATCCGAGTCTTCCTCATATTCCTCGGCAATCACTTCCTCTGTAGAAAGATCTTTTGCTAGGGTCTTTTTCTTCTTGTTCTTCTTCTTTGCCTTCTTGGTAGCGCCCGTAGCAAAGACGGCTTTGGGTCTGTTTCCCGGAGTCAAGCTCTGATCGGTACATTCGGACATCTGGAGCTCAGGATTATCTCTGATATCCATGTCATCCTGCGCTTTGGGAGAGTTTTCCCCAGATCCTTCATCCATTGCTTCTCCTTCTTCTGCAGCTTTGGAGTTATACTCCTCTTCATATTCTGCGGAGAACTTTCGGAAATCCTCCAATGTCATCGAGTCATCCGAGGATGCGGGTAAGTCGGTGTTTGTTCCAATCGCCTCCAGCACCGAGTCGGTGTTGTCTCCAGCATTGGCAGAGCCGGATCCGGATCCAACGTATTCGACGAAGTGCGATGTTCAGGTTCTGAGGTAGTTGTGGCTTTCCTCGTGGGCTTCCTCGAAGATCTTGATGGTTTCGAGAACCTCATCCACGCCAGCGTCTTGCATAATCATTCACCTCAATGTGTGCCTGAGGAACGGTTGATCTGTTCCAGCATTGGCAGAGCCGGAACCAAGGTTGTTGCTGTGATCCTCCTGGATTTCGACTTCAGCAGGTGGATCGATCTGGGATTTGCCCTCGCTAGGAAGATCCACTCTAGATTTGACTTGAGGCGCGAGGTCTGCTTCAGGCCCAGAACTCTGCCGGAACTCTGCCGCCTCCGTGGACAAAGGGGATCCAGAAATTTCTTCTGTCTCTATCATCACCGCTAGGGTGGGTGGGACAGTTTCAGCGAATCCGATGTACACATCGATCTCGCCGAACGACATGATGGTGTAGGCAGCCATGGCCTCCCTAGCCGGAATCCAGGTCTCATCGAGAACGATGAGAGGGACATCACTAGCGTAGAGGATGCGACCGACAGCGATGGTTTCGCTGATTCCGATTCTTGTAGATTCCTCTCGGAACGCAGATCCGAAGCTCACTGCCCCACGGCGGGCGCCAACTATCGTCGGATTGATGACAAGTACGCCATGAGGGGGTCCTCGAGGCGTGTGGAAGAGAGGGGTGTGAGACGTACGGTATTCCGGGATGGTGAGCACACAAGTTTACCTAGGTTCAAATCCACCAGCTTTGGACGAATCCTACTCCTCCTAGCAATCCAATAAGACGGCAGAGCCGGAATATGGGTTACAAGGGTTTCGCCTATGAGAGTTGAGATTGTAGACTATTGAGTTGTGCCCTAAAGGCTCTCCCTAGGACGGCTTATATAGATATCCGGCCTAGGGTTTATAGGAGAGATCTATCTGGCTACGACTAAGAATCGGTTACAGAGTACATCTTGAACTACAAGTGACACTATGGGCCTATGTCGGTAAGTCTTCTGGGTCTTCCCGTAGCCAGACTGGACTCCGTCTCTTCTCCCTAACTGGGCCGCCCATGAAGCAAAGCTCTAACCCGAAGTGGGTCACCCTGGTTAGTGAGGTACAGTGAGGATACCCGGAAAGTATATCCCCAACACATAGGAAAGCATCTTCCACATTGCATGATGCACTAGTGTGGCAGAAGTTGCATCATCGAATCCACTAGAGTGTGTGGTCATGTGGATCAATATGAGTCTTGGAAAATAACACATGTAATGACTCTAGGGACCCCATGTGTCAAACCATGGTCATAGAGACCAAAAACACATTGGAAAGCAGCTTCCACATCGCATGTTGCACTAGTGTAATAGAAGTTGCATCACAGAATCCACTAGAGAGTGTGTGTGGTCATGTGGATCAATGTGGTTTAGAAAAGAACAGATGCAATGCCTCTAGGGACTCTATGTGTCAAACCATGGTCACAGAGACCAAAAACACATTGGAAAGCAACTTCCACATCGCATGTTGCATAAGTGTAACATAAGTTGTATCAAAGAATTCACTTGACTGTGTGTGGTCATGCGGATCAATGTGGTTTGGGAAAAGAACACATGCCATGACTCTAAATAATCCATGTGTCAAACCATGGTCACAGAGACCAAAAACACATTGGAAAGCAGCTTCCACATTGCATGTTGCACTAGTGTAACGGAAGTTGCATCACAGAATCCACTAGAGTGTGTGTGGTCATGTGGATCAATGTGGTTTAGAAAAGAACAGATGCAATGACTCTAGGGACTCCATGTGTCAAACCATTGTCACAGAGACCAAACACACATAGGAAAGCAGCTTCCACATTGCATGATGCACTAGTGTGGCAGAAGTTGCATCATAGAATCCACTAGAGTGTGTGTGGTCATGTGGATCAATATGGTTTTGGCAAATAACACCTGTAATCTCTAGGGACCCCATGTGTCAAACCATGGTCACAGAGACCAAAAACACATTGGAAAGCAGCTTCCACATTGCATGTTGCACTAGTGTAACGGAAGTTGCATCACATAATCCACTAGAGTGTGTGTGGTCATGTGGATCAATGTGGTTTAGAAAAGAATAGATGCAATGACTCTAGGGACTCCATGTGTCAAACCATTGTCACAGAGACCAAACACACATAGGAAAGCAGCTTCCACATTGCATGATGCACTAGTGTGGCAGAAGTTGCATCATAGAATCCACTAGAGTGTGTGTGGTCATGTGGATCAATATGGTTTTGGCAAATAACACATGTAATGACTCTAGGGACCCCATGTGTCAAACCATGGTCACAGAGACCAAAAACACATTGGAAAGCAGCTTCCACATTGCATGTTGCACTAGTGTAACGGAAGTTGCATCACATAATCCACTAGAGTGTGTGTGGTCATGTGGATCAATGTGGTTTAGAAAAGAATAGATGCAATGACTCTAGGGACTCCATGTGTCAAACCATTGTCACAGAGACCAAACACACATAGGAAAGCAGCTTCCACATTGCATGATGCACTAGTGTGGCAGAAGTTGCATCATAGAATCCACTAGAGTGTGTGTGGTCATGTGGATCAATATGGTTTTGGCAAATAACACATGCAATGGCTCTAGGGACCCAATGTGTCAAACCATGGTCACAGAGACCAAAAACACATTGGAAAGCAGCTTCCACATCGCATGTTGCACCACTGTTACAGAAGTTGCATCATAGAGTCCACTTGTGTGTGTGTGGTCATGTGGATCAATGTCGTTTGGGAAAAGAACACATGCAATGACTCTGGGGGATAAATGTAGTTTAGCAAAAGAATGCATGCAATGACTCTAGGGACTCCGTGTGTCAAACCATGGTCACAGAGACCAAAAACAAATAGGAATATAGCTTCTGCATTGCATGCTGCACCATTGTGACTGAAGTTGCATAACAGAATCCACTAGAGTGTGTGGTCATGTGTATCAATGTGGTTTTGGAAAAGAGCGCATGGAAAGACAGTAGGGGATCAATGTGGTTTAGGAAAATAACACATGCAATAACACTAGGGGATCAATGTGTCAAACCATGGTCACATAGACCAAAAGCACATAGGAAAGTAGCTTCCACATTCCATGATGTACCAGTGTGACAGAAGTTGCATCACAAAATCCACTAGAGTGTGTGTGGTCATGTGGATAAATGTGATTTTGGAAAAGAACACATGCAGTGACACTAGGGGATCAATGTGGTTTAGGAAAAAACACATGCAATGACTCTAGGGACTCCATATGTCAAACCATGGTCACAGAGACCAAAAACACATAGGAAAGCATCTTCCACATTACATGATGCACTAGTGTGGCAGAAGTTGCATCATAGAATCCACTAGAGTGTGTGTGGTCATGTGGATCAATATGGTTTTGGAAAATAACACATGTAATGACTCTAGGGACCCCATGTGTCAAACCATGGTCACAAAGACCAAAAACACATTGGAAAGCAGCTTCCACGTTGCATGTTGCACTAGCGTAACAGAAGTTTCATCACAGAATCCACTAGAGTGTGTGTGGTCATGTGGATCAATGTGGTTTAGAAAAGAACAGATGCAATGACTCTAGGGACTCCATGTCTCAAACCATTTTCATAGAGACCAAAAACACATAGGAAAGCAGCTTCCACATTGCATGATGCATCAGTGTGGCAGAAGTTGCATCATAGAATCCACTAGAGTGTGTGTGGTCATGTGGTTTTGGAAAAGAACACATGCAATGACACTAGGGGATCAATGCGGTTTAGGAAAAGAACACATGCAATGACTCTAGGGACTCCATGTGTCGAACAATGTTCAGAAAGACCAAAAACACAGCGAAGCAGGTTCCATATTGCATGTTTCACTAGTGTGATAGAAGTTGTATCACAAAATCCACTAGATTGTGTGGTCATGTGGACCAATGTGGTTTTGCAAAAGAACACATGCAATTACACTACCGAATCAATGTGGTTTTGGAAAAGAAGACATGCAATGACTCTAGGGACTCCATGTGTCAAACAATGGTCACAGAGACCAAAAACACATAGGAAAGCAGCTTCCACCTCGCATGTTGCACTAGTGTAACAGAAGTTGCATCACAAAATCCACTAGAGTCTGTGTGGTCATGTGGATCAATGTGGTTTAGAAAAGAACAGATGCAATGACTCTAGGGACTCCATGTGTCAAACCATTTTCACAGAGACCAAAAACACATAGGAAAGCAGCTTCCACATTGCATGATGCAGCAGTGTGGGAAAAGTTGCATCATAGAATCCACTAGAGTGTGTGTGGTCATGTGGATCAATATGGTTTTGGAAAATAACACATGCAATGACTCTAGGGACCCCATGTGTCAAACAATGGTCACAGAGACCAAAAACACATTGGAATGCAGCTTCCACATCACATGTTGCACTAGTGTAATAGAAGTTGCATCACAGAATCCACTTATGTGTGTGTGGTCATGTGGATCAATGTAGTTTGGGAAAACAACACATGCAATGACTCTAGGGGATAAATGTAGTTTAGTAAAAGAATGCATGCAATGATCTAGGGACTCCATGTGTCAAACCATGGTCATAGAGACCAAAATCAAATAGGAATATAGCTTCCACATTGCATGTTGCACCAGTGTGACTGAAGTTGCATAACAGAATCCACTAGAGTGTGTGTGGTCATGTGTATCAATGTGGTTTTGGAAAGGAACGCATGCAAAGATAGTAGGGGATCAATGTGGTTTAGGAAAATAACACATGCAATGACACTAGGGGATCAATGTGTCAAACCATGGTCACAGAGACCAAAAGCACATAGGAAAGCACCTTCCACATTCCATGTTGTACCAGTTTGATAGAAGTTGCATCACTGAATCCACTGGAGTTTGTGTGGTCATGTGGATCAATGTGATTTTGGAAAAGAACACAGGCAGTGACACTAGGGGATCAATGTGGTTTTGGAAAAGAAGACATGCAATGACTCTAGGTACTCCATGTGTCAAACCATGGTCACGGAGACCAAAAACACATAGGAAAGTGGCTTCCACATTACATGTTGCACCAATGTGGCAGAAGTTTGATCACAAAATCCACTAGAGTGTGTGTGGTCATTTGGATCAATGTGGTTTTGGAGAAGAACACATGCAATGACACTAGGGGATCAGTGTGGTTTAGGAAAAGAACACATGCAATGACTCTAGGGACTCCATGTGTCGAACCATGGTCAGAAAGACCAAAAACACAGCGAAGCAGGTTCCATATTGCATGTAGCACCAGTGTGATAGAAGTTGCATTACAGAATCCACTAGACTGTCTGTGGTCATGTGGATCAATGTGGTTTTGCAAAATAACACATGCAGTTACAGTAGGGGATCAATGTGGTTTTGGAAAAGAGCACATGCAATGACTCTAGGGACTCCATGTGTCAAACCATGGTCACAGAGACAAAAAACACATAGGGAAGCGTCTTCCACATTTCATGTTGCACCAATGTGGCAGAAGTTTCATCACATAATCCACTAGAGTGTGTGTGGTCATTTGGATCGATGTTGTTTTGGAAAAGAACACATGCAATGACATTAGGGGATCAATGTTGTTTAGGAAAAGAACACATGAAATGACTCTGGGGACTCCATGTGTCAAACCATGGTCATAGAGACCAAAAACACATAGCAAAGCAGGATCCATATTGCATGTTGCACAAGTGTGACAGAAGTTGCATCACAGAATCCACTAGAGTGTGTGTGGTCATGTGGATCAATGTGGTTTTGCAAAACAACACATGCAATGACACTAGGGGATCAATGCGGTTTTGGAAAATTACACATGCAATGACCAGAGTGGATCAATGTGGTTTAGGAAAATAACACATGCAATGACTCTAGGGACTCCATGTGTCAAGGCATGGTTATAGAGACCAAAAACACATAGGAAAGCAGCTTCCACATTGCATGATGCACTAGTGCGGCAGAAGTTGCACCATAGAATCCACAGAGTTTGTGTGGTCATGTGGATCATTATGGTTTCGTAAAAGAACACATGCAATGACTCTAGGGACCCTATGTGTCAAACCATGGTCACAGAGACCAAAAACACATTGGAAAGCAGCTTCCACATTGCATCTTGCACCAGTGTAACAGAAGTTGCATCACAGAATCCACTAGAGTATGTGTGGGCATGTGGATCAATGTGGTCTAGGAAAAGAACACATTCAATGACTCTAGGGACTCCATGTGTCAAACCATGATCACGGAGAACAAAAACACATAGGAATGCAGCTTCCACATTGCATGTTGCACCAGTGTGACCGAAGTTGCATCAAAGAATCCACTAGAGTGTATGTGGTCACGTGGATCAATGTGGTTTTGGAAAAGAACACATGCAACGGCGTTAGGGGATCAATGTGTCAAGCCATGGTCACAGAGACCAAATGCACATAGGAAAGAAACTTCCACATTGCATGTTGTACCAGTGTGACAGAATTTGCATCACAAAATCCACTGGATTGTGTGTGGTTGATGTCTACTTATTTCTATTCTTGTAGATAGTTGTTGGGCCTCCATGTGCAGAGGTTTGTAGAACAGCAGTAAGTTTCCCTTAAGTGGATTACCCAAGGTTTATCAAACTCAGGGAGGAAGTGGTCAAAGATATCCCTCTCAAGCAACCCTTCAATCAAGATACTATAAGTCTCTTGTGTCCCCAACACACCCAATACACTTGTCAGGTGTATAGGTGCACTAGTTCGGCGAGGAGATAGTGAAATACAAGTGGTATGGATAATTATAAGTGGTAACGGTGCTAGAAAATAGCTTGATGGCGTGGAAGAGACTAAAGGCAAATTGAAATAAAGATGGAAGAAAGCAAACATGTAACAGATCTAGTTGCAAACGAAGTTTCAATGCTTAGAAACAAGGCCTAGGGATCATACTTTCACTAGTAAACACTCTCATATAAATATCTACTCTTCATGATACTACTCTGAACTACTCTCCGGTTGGCCACCCTAATCCATGGTAGCGCTATAACAGCACTCCTCAAAGTTCGCTTTCCCCATCTAGATAACCCCACACTGTCACCTTGAGCTCTAGATGGTTCCATCAAACACCACAATTTCATAGAAACATCCAACTCCAAATATAACTCATAACAAGTATTTGTAATCTCTAGCCTAAGTGCCACCACGGTGTGCATGTTGTCACTTTCACACACATGGGGAGAGCAGAGATCTATTAAAGCACTTGTGTAGCAAGGTAGATCTACTTGATTACAAAGCTCATGATCACAATATGATCACGCATGGAGAGAGAAATGAACACATAGCTACCGGTAGAACCCTTAGCCTCGAGGAAGAACTACTCCCTCCTCATCATGGGAATCAGGAACGACGATGGAGATGGTGGTGGAGATCGATGGAGATGGCTCCGGGGGCACTTCCCCGTCCAGGCAGTGTACCGGAACAGAGACTTTCTGTCCCCCAAATCTCCCCTTTGGTGGCGGCAGCACTGCAGAACTTTTCATGGCTGGAGGCTGTCCGATTTAGGTTTTTCGTCCCAGGGGCTTCTTATAGGCGAAGGGGTGAGGTCGGTGGCTGGCCAGGGGGCCCACAACATGCCCTGGCGCGGCCTAGGGCTGCATGTGCCAACGGGTGGTGTGGCCACCCTATGGCCCCCCTTCGTCTCTCCTTCGGACTCCATGTGTCTCTTGGTAAAGTATTGACTTTGGGTTTTGTCCCGTCCAATTTCGAGAATATTCATTTTCTGACTTTCCTGGAACCAAAAACAGCAGAAAACAGGCAACTGGCACTGTGGCTTCTCGTTAATAGGTTAGTTCTAGAAATTGTGTAAAAGTACTCCAAAGTGTGGACAAAACAAAAGAAAGTAGATATAAAACAAGGATGGAACATCAAAAATTATAGATACATTTGCAACGTATCAACATCCTGATACGTTGCAAACGTATCCATAATTTTTGATGTTCCATGCTTGGTTTTATCTACTTTCTTATGTTTTGTCCACACTTTGGAGTGCTTTTCATAGGATTTCTTGGACTAACATATTAACAAGAGCCACAGTGCCAGCAGCCTGTTTTCTGCTGTTTTTGGTTCTAGGAAAGTCAAAAAATGAATATTCTCGGAATTGGACAGGACAAAAGCCAAAGTCAGTTTTTCACCAAGGGACACCTGGAGCCAGAATACGAGACGGAGAGGGTTGGGTCCCGGCCACACCACCTGGCCACGCGGCCAGGCCTGGCCCGCACCAAGGGGTGGTCTGGCCGCTCCAGGAACCCCCTCGTCCTCTCCTTCCGCCTATAAGTTGCCTCTAATACGGAAACCCTAAGTACCCGATCAAAAATACACGAAAGAGTCTATATTCGCTGGCATATCCATCCCTAGATCGGGAGGGATCTAAAGCTCTTCCCGGCACCCTGTCAGAGAGGGGAATTCACCATGGAGGCCTTCTTCATCATCATGCAAGCCTCAGGTGTGATGCGTGAGTAGTTCATCTATGGACTACGGGTCCATGTAGTAGCTAGATGGCTGGTTCTCCTCCTTTGTGCTATCATGTTTAGATCTTGTGAGCTCCGTTCATGATCAAGATCATCTGTTTGTAATTCTGCATATTGTGTTTGCGGGGATCCGATGGATATTGAGATGCTATTTCAGATTGATTATTGATTCTATCATTTCTTTGTTATTTGTGATCTTGCGTGCTTTCCGTTGTTAGTAGATATCTTGGCCAAGTAGATGCTAGCAACTCCAAGAGTTAGTATTTATGTTCGATAGTGGGTTCATGACTCTGGTAATCTGGGGAAGTAACATAAATCTCTAAGGTACTAGATGTGATGTTGCTATTAGGGAGAAAACAACAATCATTTGTTCATAGAACAATCGTATTGTTTACTTTACATGCAATTTGTAATGCAATTATCCGTTGCTTGCAACTTAATACTGGAGGGGGTTCGGATGATAACCTGAAGGTGGATTATTAATCATAGATGCAGTTGGATGGCGGTCTATGTATAATGTTGTAATGCCCAATCGAATCTCAAAGGAGTCAAGATGATTAGTATATGCTTGTATGATTTCTTGATGTTTGTCAATTGCCACGCTGTAATTTGTTCATCCAACATGTTATCTATCTTAAGGAGAGCCACCTCTAGTGAACTATGGACCCCGGTCCTTTCTTTTACTATAAATCTACAATCAACTGTTTACTGCTTTGTGTTTACTTTCTGCAAACTATTACTTTCTTCCACTCGATATGTTTAATCCTTTGTTTTCAGAAAAACCGGTGAGATTGACAACCTCATCGCAAGTTGGAGACAGAGTTCTGTGGTTGTGTTGTGCAGGTCTCCACATTGCTGCTGGCACCGGTAGTGCGCCCTGCCAAAGTTCAGCTAGCTACACCTTTGGGGTGTTTCCTTGCTCCTACTGGATTGATAACCTTGGTTTCATAACTGAGGGAATCTTACTGCTATGCTCATCATACCTTCCTCTTGGGGTTCCCCAACGAGCTCGTTAGTACACGAGTCAGCAAGTATTTTTCTGGCGCCGTTGCCAGGGACTGAAGAAGCTCCCACGTCAACCACGCGCCATCAAAGTATTTCTAGCGCCGTTGCCGGGGAGTCAAGGAGATCTTCATAAGGGGAGTCCCTCATAACCAATATCTTTACTTTGTTATTTTTGTTTTTCTTAGTTTACTTTTACTTTGTTTGCTTGTTTCTTTATCAAAAAACACAAAAAATTAGTTTTACAAGTTTGCTTTGTTTATTAAAAAGCACAAAAAAATTAAGTCCTTCTATAGTTGTTGCCTCTTTCTTAGCTCACCATGTTGATCCCTAAATTCACCCTGAAAGACCTTTCAATAGGTAGTTGTTCTATAATTGGAAAAGGTATTATTGAAGAATTCTTTAATCTTGTTAGTAAACATGACGATATTGAGGATAGATCCCTTGCAGAACTTGCTCCAAACTATGAAATTGCTGCAGCTTCTTTAGTTCATATGTTGGAAGCTAGGTTTGTTAACCTTAGCCCCTTGATGCAAGTAATCTTTCTTAAACTTAAAGAAATTGAGGACCCTGAGACGAGGGATTTTATTCTAGAAACTTTTCTTAAGGAATTATATGATTTTGCCAACAAAGCTAGAAAAGTATTTGAACGTTTCAATATACTAGGCTCATGTGTAGACATTGTTGGTACACGAGAAAGATGAGCAAGACTGAACCTAATGGGGAGGAAATTAAGATACCAATACCCTTTAAACTAGTAGCAATGCATGAAGCCATAGAAAAGAATCTTGATTGGATTGTTCCCGAAAACCCGTTTGATGAAAATAGTGAACCCAAGAGCGTTGAGAGAGGATCCTCTATAACTTATTTGGATGATATACCTTGCCTTGTTGAAGATATTTATGGTATTAATCTTAATGCTTCTTCATTTGAGAACACTTGATCCTTTTTCTTGCTTCTTATGCCTAACTTAAAGGCGTGAAAAAAAGTACTTATTGGAAGATAACCCAAAAGTTTTAGATGAGTCTTGAAAGTTATTACTTCAGTAATAACCACTCCTTATCCTTTTTATTTGCTTTTTGTGCCAACAGTAACCTCTAATGAGAGAGAAGTAATGATTGGGAAAGTTGCTGTCCCGAAACAGATTTCTGTGCTTTACCATAAAAATTCGTGTAAAATCTCTATACGTCCTTTTGAAGCGTGAATTGTTGTGATTCTGCCCCAGGTTGTTATCCAACTTTTGTTAGTTCAACACTTTTTGATTTGAGCAACATAAGGTCTTCGAAAAAATTCGTCTTTACCTGCTGGTCTGTTTTGACAGATTTCTGCCATTTTCTGCATTTGCTTCTTGTTGGTTCCTTTTGGAGTTGTTTTGGGGGATTGATATTTTTGAGGGAAGTGCTACAGTAACTAGTGTTATAATTGAAGTTTTATTGGTGTTATAACTGAATCTAAAAGACCTATTATCTTGAGTGCACTAATGTTGCTAATAAAGATTGTGTGAAGTTTTGTATGAAGGAAAAATTTCAGGTGTATGGAAGGAATGAGTAATGAGATGAAGAATGGACTAAAGCTCAAGCTTGGGGATGCCACGCGTGTCACCCCAATAAATATCCAAGAAGTACAAGCATAAAATCTTGGGTATGCCCAAGGCATCCACCTCTTCATCAATAAAAATCCCAGGTTTCTTTCAAACGCTTCATTTTTATTGTTTCATGCACAGTTGTGTTGTTCTTGGAGCGTCTTATTTTTCATTTTCATTTTGGTTTTTAGTTTTCTTGGTTTGCTTACTTTTCTGAATAAATTGGTTGGACCCCCTCTTTCATACATTGGTTTTCAAATAGTTTGGTTTGGATTGGAAAAGAGTAGGAAAGTTCATGCTTAAGTGGTAAAGAGAGCTTGTTTTTGACTGTGGCCTATGCTTTTTCATGCCATGCTTGATATTGTTTTGGATTTATGCTTAGTATTCTTTGCTGTAGCATGACTTGTTATAAACAATTGAGATTGTTTAATGTGCCTTGGAAGAATCATGTGTTGTTTTAGCATATTAAAGCATAGTATTGTGGTATTCTCCTTTGATGCTTTATTTCGGTTGACTTGGCACATGCTCACACCATGTTATGACTATCCCAAGTTACCATCGTCTTTATGATCCTTTAGTTTTAACTTGTAGTATCACTTTATGCTTTGATCAATGATGTTTTGTCGCTCTGCATGATTATGGCAATTATTGCTCTCTTAGTTTGTCGCTCCCAGTCTTTTGCTAGCCTCCACAACCAAGTATGAGTTCCACTCATGCATACAACTCCTAAAACCAAGTTATTCCAAAGATTCCACCATATCTACCTACTAGCATATGCTATTCCAAGTATATTCATGTTTTTGTCTACCTTCCAAATTAAGCTTGTTATGAGATAAATAGTGATTAAAGCTCTCACGAACCATTGCGTCCTTCTTTGTTGCGTATATGCTTGCGTTTTATAAGTTGAAATCAGTAGAACCATGTATCATGGGGAACGCTTTCAACATTGCACCTGTACCCCGTTGATATCATGTTCTTTTGCTTATGGATCCCGGCGGTGTGAAATAAAAGGGGAACTTGTAAGATCATGGAGTTTGTATTTGTGTTAGAGAAACGCCTAGGCCACTAGCCTAAGCCATGCCTAATCATGGTGGAAAATTGCAGCATAACCATAATGAGCACTCTATGAAGCATCCTCAATAAAAACCTATGCAAATAGCAAATAAAAAGATCACCGAGATGCTCATTGTCTGCTTGTCTTGTCATTTTGATTATAGGATAGCTCCTGTATCATGTGCAAGGGGTACCCCATTGGTGGTTCTCTATGATACATATGTACTTACAATGACAAGAGCTTACTTGTGACTAAAGTTGAGTAGCATGATGTTCGGTCTTCGTAAGTAAGGGGCATGAGATTTCGGTTTATAACTTGTCAAGCATATCCTCTTAGTTGTGTGACTTTAACCTTAATCACCTTCAAGATGCTTATGATAGGGGCAATGAGAGCTGAAAGCTATTAAGTACCATAATTTTTGGAAGCTCTTCATGAGACTTGAATCCCTACTTCCTTCTATGAAGGCCTTTCTTTTACTTTTATGTTGAGTCTCCACCTTCTATCTTTATGCACCTACTTTGAGAGCATAGTGGCCATTCTTAGTTCTATGTGCATTGTCCCAAGACTTGTTGATTGATGCATACCTTGATATTGCTTGTTTTAAACTATTTGTATCTAGTCACTCTTATAAACTTTGAAGGTGTCCTATGCATTTATGTTTGCTACTCTATGAGGGACAAGATGAATGCCACTATGCTATGTTTTCTTTATGTGAAACAAACAAACGTCTTGCAAAGCATTATTATTCATAAATCTTTTGTTTGTGCCTTTTCATGTTGCAACATAGTTTCTTTGTCTTATTGCTAGAACTTTGTCTTTCATGTTATGATTGAAGTACTATGATCCCAGCTTTTAATGTTTTACAAATACTTTGATCAAGTTTATGATGGTGCATGTCACCTCAAAAATTATTCTTTCTTTTTATCACTTACCTACTCGAGGAAGAGCAGGAGTTAAGCTTGGGGATGTTGATACGTTGCAAACGTATCCATAATTTTTGATGTTCCATGCTTAGTTTTATATAGTTTCTTATGTTTTGTCCACACTTTGGAGTACTTTTCATATGATTTCTTGGACTAACCTATTAACAAGAGCCACAGTGCCAACTGCCTGTTTTCTGCTATTTTTGGTCTCGGAAAGTCAGAAAATGAATATTCTCGGAATTGGACGGGACAAAAGCCAAAGTCAGTTTTTCACCGAGGGACACCTAGAGCCAGAATACGAGACGAAGAGGGGCTGGGGCCTGGCCACACCACCTGGCTGCGCGGCCAGCATGACCCGCTCCATGGGGTGGTCTGGCCGCTCCAGGCACCCCCTCGGCCTCTCCTTCCGCCTATAAGTTGCCTCTGATATGGAAACCCTAAGTACCCGATCAAAAATTCACGAAAGAGTCTGTAGCTGCCGTCATCTCCATCCCTAGATCGAGAGGGATTTGAAGCTCTTACCGGCACCCTCCCGGAGAGGGGAATTCACCCTGGAGGCCTTCTTCATCATCATGCAAGCATCCGGTGTGATGCGTGAGTAGTTCATCTCTGGACTACGGGTCCATGTAGTAGCTAGATGGCTGGTTCTCCTCCTTTGTGTTATCATGTTTAGATCTTGTGAGCTCCGTTCATGATCAAGATCATCTATTTGTAATTCTATATGTTGTGTTTGCGGGGATCCGATGGATATTGAGATGCTATTTCAGATTGATTATTGATTCTATCATGTCTTTGTTATTTGTGATCTTGTGTGCTTTCCGTTGTTAGTAGCTATCTTGGCCAAGTAGATGCTAGCAACTCCAAGAGTTAGTATTTATGCTCGATAGTGGGTTCATGCCTCTGGTAATATGGGGAAGTGATAGAAATCTCTAAGGTACTAGATGTGTTGTTGCTACTAGGGAGAAAACAACAATCCTTTATTCATAGAACAATCGTATTGTTTACTTTACACACAATTCGTAATGCAATTATATCCGTTGCTTGGAACTTAATACTGGAGGGGGTTCGGATGATAACCTGAAGGTGGATTATTAGTCATAGATGTAGTTGGAGAGCGGTCTATGTATAATGTTGTAGTGCCCAATCAAATCTCAAAGGAGTCAAGATGATTAATATATGCTTCTATGCTTTCTTGATGTTTGTCAATTGCCCCGCTGTAATTTGTTCACCCAACATGTTATCTATCTTAAGGAGAGCCACCTCTAATGAACTATGGACCCCGGTCCTTTCTTTTATATCAACCTACAATCAACTGTTTACTGCTTTGTGTTTACTTTCTGCAAACTATTACTTTCTTCCACTCGATAAGTTTAATCCTTTGTTTTCAGCAAAACCGGTGAGATTGACAACCTCATCGCTAGTTGGGGATAGAGTTCTGTGGTTGTGTTGTGCAGGTCTCCACATTGCTGCGGGCACCGGTAGTGCCCCCTGCCAAAGTTTAGCTAGCTACACCTTTGGGGTGTTTCCTTGCTCCTACTGGATTGATAACCTTGGTTTCATAACTCAGGGAAACTTACTGCTGTGTTCATCATACCTTCCTCTTGGGGTTCCCAAACGAGCTCGTTAGTACACGAGTCAACACATCCCCAAGCTTAACTCCTGCTCGTCCTCGAGTAGGTAAGTGATAAAAAGAAAGAATAATTTTTTACGTGACATGCACCATCATAAACTTGATCAAAGTATTTGTGAAACATTGATAGTTGGGATCATTGTACTTCAACATAGCATGAAAGATAAAGTTCTAACAATAAGACATAGCAACTATGTTATAACATGAAAAGGGACAAACAAAAGATTCATGAATAACAATGCTTTGCAAGACATTTGTTTGTTTCACATAAGGAAAACATAGCATAGTGGCATTCAGCTTGTCCCTCATAATGTAGCAAATCATAATTGCATAGGACACCTTCAAGGTTCATAAGGGTGACTAGATACAAATAGTTTAAGAACAAGCAATATCAAAGTTATGCATGAATCAACAAGTCTTGGGACAATACACATAGAACTAAGAATTGCCACTATGCTCTCTCAATAGGTGCATAAAGATAGAAGGTGAAGACTCAACATGAAAGTAAAAGAAAGGCCTTCATAGAAGGAAGCAGGGATTCAAGTCTTATAAAGAGCTTCCAAAAATTATGGTACTTGTTAGCTTTCAGCTCACATTTCCCCTATCATAAGCATCGTGAAGTGATTAAGGTTAAAGTGAACAAACTATGGAGTATATGCTTGACAAAGTATAAGTTGGAAATCTCATGTCCCTTGAATACGAGGGCCACTCCTCATGCTACTCAAATTTAGTTACCGGTAAGTTCTTGTCATAGTAAGTACATGTGTATCATAGAGAACCGCCAACGGGGTACCCCTTGCCCGATGATACAGAAGAATCCCCATATCAAAATGACAAGGCAAGCAGACAATAAGCATCTCAGCAATCTTCTTATTTACCATCAAAAAATGGTGCTTTTTTCACTCTTTCCTCTTTTCTCATCTTTTTTTTCTTTTTCTCTTTTTCTCAATGTCTATCTTTTTTTATAAGAAGAATGCTTCATAGATTGCTCATTATGGTTACGCTGCAGGTTTCCACCATGATTAGGCATGGATTAGACCGGCGGCCCAGGCGTTTATCTAACACACATACATAACTCCATGGACATACAAGCTCCCCTTTCATTTCACACCGACGACACATAGACAAAAGAGCATTATATCAACTAGGTACAAAGTACAAGTGCAATGTTGAAAGTGTTCCCCATGACAGCATGGTTCTGCTAATCTCCAACATATAAGTGCAAGCATATACAATATAGACGACACAATGGTTCAAGTTTATTAAGGGAAAAAAGTAAAGTGTGCCATCAAGTTCGTGAGAGCTTTAATCACTAGTTTTCTCATAACAAGTTTAATTCGGAAGGTAGATAAAAACATGAATATACTTGGAATAGAAAATGCTAATAGGTAGGTATGGTGGACTCTTTGTAATAACTTGGTTTTATTTGGAGTTGGATGCATGAGTGGAACTCATACTTGGTTATGGAGGCTAGCAAAAGACTGGGAGCGACCAACTAAGAGAGAAATAATGGCCATAATCATGCAAAGCGACAAAACATTATTAATTATAGCATAAAGTGATACTACAAGTCTAAAACCAAAGGATCATAAAGGCTATGGTGACTTCAGATAGTCATAACATGGTGTGAGCATGCGCCAAGTCAACCCAAATAAAACATCAAAGGAGAATACCACAATACTATGCTTTAATATGCTAAAACAACGCATGATTCTTTCAAGACACATTAAGCAATCTCAATTATTTGTAACATGTCATGCTACAGCAAAAATCACTAAGCATAAAGCCAAAAAAATATCAAGCATGACATGACAAAGCATAGGTCATAGTCAAAAACAAGCTCTTTTTACCACTTAAGCATGAACTTTCGTACTCTTTTCCAATCCAAACCAATCTTATTTGAAAACTAATGTATATGAATGAGGGGTTCCAACCAATTTATTCAAGCAAACTAAGAAAACGAAAACTAAAAACAAAACGAAGACGCTCCAACAACAACACAATTATGCATGAAACAATAAAAATGAAGTATTTGGAAGAAACCTGAGATTTTTATTGATAAAGAAGGGATGCCTTGGGCATCCCCAAGCTTGAGATTTTGTCTATACTTCATCTTATCACATTACTCTTCCCTACACTTAAAATTTTACTTCATACAAAACTTCACACAATCTACATTAGCAACATTAGTGCACTGGAGATAATAAGTCTTTTGGTTCAGTTGCAACACAAGTAAAACTTCCATTAAAACACAAGCTACTGTAGAACTTCCCTTAAAAAGCTCAATTCCCCAAAAAGAACCCAAAAAGGAATCAACGAGAAACAAATGCAAATAATGACAGAAATCTGTCAAAACAGACCAGCAGGTAAAAACCAATTTTTCGAAGACCTTCTATTGCTCAAATCGAAAAGTGTTGAACTAGCGGAAGTTGGATAACAACTTGGAGCAGAAGCACAAATAATCACAGCTCAAACCAACGTACAGAGATTTTACACAAATTTTTACAGCGAATCACAAAAATCTGTTTTGGGACAGAAACTTTCCCAAGCATTACTTCTCTCTCATTAGAGGTTACTCTTGGCACAAAAAGCAAATAAAAAGGATGAGGAGAGGTTATTACTGAAGAAATAACTTCCAAGACTCAATTAAAACTTTTGGGTTATCTCCCAATAAGTACTTTATTTAACGCCTTTAAGTTAGGCATGATAGTTTGAGAAGACGCTCACATAAGAAATATGAATTGAAGTAAAAGAGAGCATCAAGAAAAGAAAATTCAAAGCGTATTTAAGTTTAACCCACTTCCTATGAAAAATAATCTTGTAAAGAAACAAGTCATGAAAGCACAAAGCAACTAGCATAGGAAAGAAAAACAAGTGCAGCTTCAAAATTTTCAACATAAAGAGGGGAAACTTAATATTGTTGAGATACATAAAACCATGTTTCCCTCTCTCATAATAACTTTCAGTAGCATCATGAATAAAATTAACAATATAACTATCACATAAAACATTCTTATCATGAGCCACATGCATAAAAGAATTAATACTCTCCACATAAACATAGTAATTCTTATTAATTGTAGTGGGAGAAAATTCAACAAAATAGCTATCATTATTATTCTCATCACCATAACCATCAAATATAGGAGGCATATTGCAATCATAATTAATTTTCTTCTCAATAATACGTGGACTGAAAATATCATATTCATCATTGTAATCATCATATATTGGAGGTTTGGTATCATCATAAGCAATAGAATAGCTATCTTCCAAAGCTGAGGAACTAAAAGATCATTTTCATAAAAACTAGCTTCCCCAAGCTTAGACTTTTCCATATAAATAGCAATAATGGTGTTCAAAGAATTCAAACTAATAACATTGCTATTAGCACGCAAATAAAGTGCCATAGGTTTTTTAATTTTCTCTTCAAACACTTCATTTCCTAACTCAAGATAAATACTATAAAGCTCTCTAATTTTTTTGTTGTTTTCCATTAAGCCTAACTAGTGAAAACAAGAAACAAAAAGACAAAATTGTAGAATCTAAAGGAAATAACTTCGAGCACTCACATCGGAGGATGTGAGTACCTTTTAACTTACCTCCCCGACAACGGCGCCAGAAAATAGCTTGATGTCTACGCACTTCTATTCTTGTAGATAGTTGTTGGGCCTCCAAGTGCAGAGGTTTGTAGAATAGAAGCAAGTTTCCCTTAAGTGGATTACCCATGGTTTATCGAACTCAAGGAGGAAGTGGTCAAAGGTATCCCTCTCAAGCAACCCTGCAATCAAGATACAAGAAGTCTCTTGTGTCCCCAACACACCCAATACACTTGTCAGGTGTATAGGTGCACTAGTTTGGCGAAGAGATAGTGAAATACAAATGGTATGGATAATTATAAGTGGTAACGGTGCCAGAAAATAGCTGGATAACGTGGAAGCGACTAAAGGCAAACTGAAATAAAGATGGAAGTAAGCAAACATTTAACAGATCTAGTTGCAAATGAAGTTTCAATGCTTAGAAACATGGCCTAGGGATCATACTTTCACTAGTGAACACTCTCATATAAATATCTTCTCTTCATGATACTACTTTGAACTACTCTCCGGTTGGACACTCTAACCTCTGGTAGGGCTATAACAGAACTCCTCAAAGTTCACTTTCCCCATCTAGATAACCCCACACTGTCACCTTGACCTCTAGATGGTTCCAACAAACACCACAGTTTCATAGAAACATCCAACTCCAAATATAACTCATAACAAGTATTTGTAATCTCTAGCCTAAGTGCCACCATGGTGTGCACGCTGTCACTTTCACACACAAGGGTAGAGCATAGATCTATTAAAGCACTTGAGTAGCAAGGTAGATCTACTTCATTACAAATCTCATGATCACAATATGATCACGAATAGAGATAGATGAACACATAGCTACTAGTAGAACCCTTAGCCTCGAGGAAGAACTACTCCCTCCTCATCATGGGAATCAACAACGACAATGGAGATGGTGGGGGAGATTGATGGAGATGGCTCCGGGGGCACTTCCCCATCTCGGCAGGGTGCCGGAACAGAGACTTTCTGTCCCCCGAATCTCCCCTTCGGTGGCGGTGGTGCTGCGGAACTTTTCGTGGCTGGAGGCTATCCGATTTAGGGTTTTCGTTCCAGGGGCCTCTTATAGGCGAAGGGGCGAGGTTGGTGGCTGGCCAGAGGGCCCACACCATGCCCTGGCGCGGCCTAGCTCTGCCCGTGCTAAGGGGGGTGTGGCCGCCCTGTGGCCCCCCTTCGTCTCTCCTTCAGACTCCATGTGTCTCCTGGTAAAATATTGACTTTGGCTTTTGTCCCGTCCAATTCCGAGAATATTCATTTTCTGACTTTCCTGGAACCAAGATCACTAGAAAACAGGCAACTGGCACCGTGGCATCTTGTTAAGAGGTTAGTTCCAGAAAATGTGTAAAAGTACTCCAAAGTGTGGACAAAACATAAGAAAGTAGATCTAAAACAAGCATGGAACATCAAAAATTATAGATACGTTTGCAACGTATCAGTGGTCATGTGGATCAATGTGATTTTGGAAAAGAACAAATGCATTGACACTAGGGGATGAATGTGGTTTAGGAAAAGAACACATGCAATGACTGTAGGGACTCCATGTGTCAAACCATGGTCATAGAGACGAAAAGCACATAGGAAATTAGCTTCCACATTGCATGCTGCACTAGTGTGGCAGAAGTTGCATCATAGAATCCACTAGAGTGCGTGTGGTCATGTGGATCAATCTGGTTTTGGAAAAGAACACATGCAATGACACTAGGGATCAATGTGGTTTAGGAAAAGAACACATTCAATAACTCTAGCGATTCCATGTGTTAAACCATGGTCATAGAGACCAAAAACACATAGGAAAGAAGCTTCCATTTTGCACATTACACTAGTCTGACAGAAGTTGCATCATAGAACCCACTAGAGTGTGTGTTGTCATGTGGATGAATGTGGTTTTTTAAAATAATAGATGCAATGACACTAGGGGATCAATGTGGTTTAGGAAAAGAACACATGCCATGATTCTAGGGATTCCATGTGTTAAACCATGGGTAGAGAGACCAAAAACAAATAGGAAACAAGCTTCCACATTGCATGTTCTACCAGTCTGACAGAAGTTGCATCACAGAATCCACAGGAGTGTGTGTTGTTATGTGGATCAATGTGGTTTTGCAAAAGAACACAAGCAATTACACTAGGGGATCAATGTGGTTTAGGAAAATAACACATGCGATGACTCTAGGGACTCCATGTGTCAAACCATGGTCACAGAGACCAAAACACATCGGAAAGCGGCTTCCACATTGCATGTTGCACCAATGTGGCAGAAGTTTCATCATAGAATCCACTAGAGCGTGTGTGGTCATGTGGATCGATGTGGTTTTGGAAAAGAACACATGCAATGACACTAGGGGATAAATGTGGTTTAGGACAAGAACACATGCAATGACTCTAGGGACTCCATGTGTCAAAACATGGTCACAGAGACCAAAAACACATAGGAAAGCGACTTCCACATTGCATGTTGCACCATTGTGGCAGAAGTTTAATCACAGAATCCACTAGAGTGCGTGTGGTCATGTGGATCAATATGGTTTTTGAAAACAACACATGCAATGACACTAGGGGATCAATGTGGTTTAGGAAAGTTACGCATTCAATAACTCTAGTGATTCCATGTGTCAAACCATGATCATAGAGACCAAAAACACATAGGAAAGCGGCTTCCATATTGCATGTTGCACCCGTCTGAGAGAAGTTGCATCATAGAACCCACTAGAGTGTGTGTTGTCATGTGGATCAATGTGGTTTTTTAAATAACAGATGCAATGACACTAGGGGTTCAATGTGGTTTAGGAAAAGAACACATGTAATGGTTCTAGGGATTCCATGTGTCAAACCATGGGTAGAGAGACCAAAAACACATAGGAAACCAGCTTCCACATTGCATGTTCTAACAGTTTGACAGTAGTTGCATCACAAAATGCACTGGAGTGTGTGTTGTTATGTGGATCAATGTTGTTTTGCAAAAGAACACATGCAATTACACTAGGGGATCAATGTGGTTTAGGAAAAGAACACATGCAATGACTCTAGGAACTCCATGTGTCATACCATGGTCAGAGACACCAAAAACGCATAGGAAACTAGCTTCCACATTGCATGTTGCACTAGTCTGACAGAAGTTGCATCATAGAATCCACTGGAGAGTGTGTTGTTATGTGCATCAATGTGATTTTTGAAAAGAATATACGAAATGACACTAGGGGATTAGCGTGGTTTAGGAAAAGAACACATGCAATGAATATAGGGACTCCATGTGTCAAACTATGGTAACAGAGACCAAAAACACATAGGAAAGCAGCTTCCACATTGTATGTTGCACCAGTGTGACAGAAGTTTCATCACATAATCCAATAGAGTGTGTGTGGTCATGTGGATCAATGTGGTTTTGCAAAGAACACATGCAATTACACTAGGGGATCAATGTGGTTTTGGAAAAGAACACATGCAATGACCTTAGGGACTCCATGGGTCAAACCATGGTCACAAAGACCAAAAACACATAGGAAAGCAGCTTCCACATTGCATGTTGCACATAGGAAAGCGGTTCCATATTGCATGTTACACCATTATGACAGAAGTTGCATCACAGAATCCACTGGAGTGTGTGTGGTCATGTGGATGAACATGGTTTTGCAAAAGAACACATGCAATTATACTAGGGGATCAATGTGGTTTAGGAAAAGAACACATGCAATGATTCTACGGACTCCATGTGTCAAACCATCGTCACAGAGACCAAAAACACATAGGAAAGCGGCTTCCACATTGCATGTTGCACCAATGTGGCAGAAGTTTCATCACAGAATCCACTAGAGTGTGTGGCGTCATGTGGATCGATGTGGTTTTGGAAAACATCACATGCAATGACATTAGGCGATCAATGTGGTTTACAAAAAGAACACATGCAGTGACTCCAGGGACTCCATGTGTCAAACCATGGTCATAGAGACCAAAAACACATAGCGAAGCAGGATACATATTGCATGTTGCACAAGTGTGACAGAAGTTGCATCACAGAATCCACTAGAGTGTGTGTGGTCATGTGGATCAATGTGGTTTTGCAAAACAACACATGCAATGACACTAGGGGATCAATGTGGTTTTGGAAAATAACACATGCAATGACCCTAGTGGATTAACGTGGTTTAGGAAAAGAACACATGCAATGACTCTAGGGACTCCATGTGTCAAGCCATGGTCACAGAGACCAAAAACACATAGGAAAGCAGCTTCCACATTGCATGATGTACCAGTGTGGCAGAAGTTGCACCATAGAATACACTAGACTTTTTGTGGTCATGTGGATCATTATGGTTTCGTAAAAGAACACATCCAATGACTCTAGGGACCCTATGTTTCAAACCATGGTCACAGAGACCAAAAACACATTGGAAAGCAGCTTCCACATTGCATGTTGCACCAGTGTAACAGAAGTTGCATCACAGAATCCTCTAGAGTATGTGTGGTCATGCTGATCAATGTGGTGTAGGAAAAGAACACATGCAATGACTCTAGGGACTCCATGTGTCAAACCATGGTCACAGATACCAAAAACACATAGGAATGCAGCTTCCACATTGCATGTTGCACCAGTGTGACAGAAGTTGCATCATAGAATCCACTAGAGTGTATGTGGTCACGTGGATCAAGGTCGTTTGGGAAAAGAACACATGCAGCGAGGCTAGGGGATCAATGTGTCAAACCATGGTCACAGAGACCAAAAGCACATAGGAAAGCAACTTCCACATTGCATGTTGCACCTGTGTTGCAGAAATTCCATCACCAATTCCACTAGAGTGCGTGTGGTCATGTGGATTAATCTGGTTTTTGAAAAAAACACATGCAATGAAACTAGGGGATCAATGTGGTTTAGGAAAACAACCCATTCAATAACTCTAGCGATTCCATGTGTCAAACCATGGTCACAGAGACCAAAAACACATAGGAAAGCAGCTTCCACATTGCATGTTGCACCGGTGTGATAGAAGTAGCATCATAGAATCCACTAGAGTGTGTGTTGTTATGTGGATCGATGTGGTTTTTGAAAAGAGTATATGAAATGAAAATAGGGGATCAGTGTGGTTTAGCAAAAGAACACATGCAATGACTCTAGGGACGCCATGTGTCAAACCATGGTCATAGACACCAAAAACACATAGGAATGCAGCTTCCAGATTGCATGTTGCACCAGTGTGACAGAAGTTGCATCACAGGATCCACTAGAGTGTATGTGGTCATGTGGATCAATGTGGTTTTGGAAAACAACACATGCATTGACACTAGGGGATCAATGTGTCAAACCATGGCCACACAGACCAAAAGGACATGGGAAAGCAGCTTACATTGCATGTTGTACCAGTGTGACAGAAGTTGCATCACAGAATCCACTAGATTGTGTGTGGTCATGTGGATCAATGTGATTTTGGAAAAGGACAAATGCATTGACACTAGGGGATCAATGTGGTTTAGGAAAAGAACACATGAAATGACTCTAGGGACTCCATGTGTCCAACCATGGTCATAGAGACAAAAAACACATAGGAAAGCAGCTTCCACATTGCATGTTGCACCAGTGTGGCAGAAGTTGCATCATAAAATCCACTAGAGTGCGTGTGGTCATGTGGATCAATCTGGTTTTGGAAAAGAACACATGAATGATGCTAGGGATGAATGTGGTTTAGGAAAAGAACACATTCAATAACTCTAGCAATTCCATGTGTTAAACCATGGTCACAGAGACCAAAAACACATAGGAAAGCAGCTTCCATTTTGCATGTTCACTAGTCTGACAGAAGTTGCATCTTAGAAACCACTAGAGTGTGTGTTATCATCTGGATCAATCTGGTTTTTTAAAATAATAGATGCAATGACACTAGGGTATCAATGTGCTTTAGGAAAAGAACACATGCAATGAATCTAGGAACTCCATGTGTCATACAATGGTCAGAGAGACCAAAAAAGCATAGGAAACGAGCTTCCACATTGCCTGTTGGACCAGTCTGACAGAAGTTGCATCACAAAATCCACTGGATTGTGTGTTATTATGTGGATCAATGTGATTTCTGAAAATAATATACGAAATGGCACTAGGGGATCAGCGTGGTTTAGGAAAAGAACACATGCAATGAATCTAGGGACTCCATGTGTCAAACTTTGGTAACAGAGACCAAGAATACATAGGAAAGTAGCTTGCACATTGCATGTTGCACCAGTGTGACAGAAGTTACATCACATAATCTACTATAGTGTGTGTGGTCATGTGGATCAATGTTGTTTTGGAAAAGAACACATGCAATGACACTAGGGGATCAATGTGGTTTAAAAAAAGAACATATGCAATGACTCTAGGGACTCCATGAGTCAAACCATGGTCACAGAGACCAAAAACACATAGGAAAGTGGCGTTCCACATTGCATGTTGCACTAGTATGGCAGAACTTTCATCACAGAATCCACTAGAGTGTGTGTGGTCATGTGTATCAATGTGGTTTTGGAAAATAGCACAAGCAATGACACTAGTGGATCAATGTGGTTTAGGAAAAGAACGCATGGAATGACTCTAGTGACTCCATGTGTCAAACAATGGTCACAGAGACCAAAAAGAAAGTGAAGCAGTTTCCATATTTAATGTTGCACTAGTGTGACAGAAGTTGCATCACGTAATCCACTAGAGTGTGTATGGTCATGTGGATCTGTGTGGTTTTGCAAAATAACACATGCCATGACACTAGGGGATCAATGTGGTTTAGGAAAATAACACATGCAATGACCCTAGTGGATCAATGTGGTTTAGGAAAAGAACACGTAGAATAATTCTAGGGATTCCATGTGTCAAACCATGGGTAGAGAGATCAAAAACACATAGGAAACCAGCTTCCACATTGCATGTTCTACTAGTCTGACAGAAGTTGCATCACAGAATCCACTGGAGTGTGTGTTGTTATGTGGATCAATGTGGTTTTTGGAAAGAATATATGAAATGACACTAGGAGATTAGTGTGGTTTAGGAAAATCATACATGCAATGACTTTAGGGACTCCGTGTGTCAAACCACGGTCACAGAGACCAAAAACAAATAGGAAAGCAGCTTCCACATTGCATGTTGCACCGGTGTGACAGAAGTTGCATCATAGAATCCACTAGAGTGTGTGTTGTTATGTGGATCAATATGGTTTTTGAAAAGAATATATGAAATGACAATAGGGGATCAGCGTGGTTTAGGAAAAGAACACATGCAATGACTCTAGGGACTCCATCTGTCAATTCATGGTCATAGAGACCAAAAACACATAGGAAAGCAGCTTCCACATTGCATGTTGCACCAGTGTGGGAGAAGTTGCATCATAGAATCCACTAGAGTGCATGTGGTCATGTGGATCAATCTGGTTTTGGAAAAGAACATATGCAATGACATAAGTGATCAATGTGGTTTAGGAAAAGAACACATTCAATAACTCTAGCGATTCCATGTGTTAAACCATGGTCATAGAGACAAAAAACACATAGGAAAGCAGCTTCCATTTTGCATGTTGCACTAGTCTGACAGAAGTTGCATCATAGAACCCACGAGAGTGTGTGTTGTCATGTGGATCAATGTGGTTTTTTAAAATAATAGATGCAATGACACTAGGGGATCAATGTGCTTTAGGAAAAGAACACATGCAATGACTCTAGGGACTCCATGTGTCATACCATGGTCAGAGAGACCAAAAATGCATAGGAAACTAGCTTCCACATTGCATGTTGGACCAGTCTGACAGAAGTTGCATCATAGAATCCATTGGATTTTGTGCTGCTATGTGCATCAATGTGGTTTCTGAAAAGAATATACGAAATGACAATAGGGGATTAGTGTGGTTTAGGAAAAGAATACATGCAATGAATCTAGGGACTCCATGTGTCAAACTATGGTCACAAATACCAAAAACACATAAGAAAGCAGCTTCCACATTGCATGTTGCACCTGTGTGGCAGAAGTTCCATCACATAATCCACTAGAGTGCGTATGGACATGTGGATCAATCTGGTTTTTGAAAAGAACACACGCAATGACACTAGGGGATCAATGTGGTTTAGGAAAAGAACACATTCAATAACTCTAGCAATTCCATGTGTCAAACCATGGTCAGAGAGACCAAAAACACATAGCAAAGCAGCTTCCATATTGCATGTTGCACCCATCTGAGAGAAGTTGCATCAGAGAACCAACTAGAGTGTGTGTTGTCATGTGGATCAATGTGGTTTTTTAAAATAATAGATGCAATGACAGTAGGGGATCAATGTGGTTTAGGAAAAGAACACATGCAATGATTCTAGGGATTCCATGTGTCAGACCAAGGGTAGAGAGACCAAAAACACATAGGAAACCAGCTTCCACATTGCATGTTCTACCAGTTTGACAGAAGTTGCATCACAGAATCCACTGGAGTGTGTGTTATTATGTGGATCAATGTGGTTTTCCAAAATAACACGTGCAATTACACTAGGGGATCAATCTGGTTTAGGAAAATAACACATACAATGACTCTAGGGGATCAATGTGTCAAACCATGGTCACAAAGACCAAAAACACATAGGAAAGCAGCTTCCACATTGCATGTTACACTAATGTGGCAGAAGTTACATCACATAGTCCACTAGAGTGTGTGTGGTCATGTGGATCAATGTGGTTTTGGAAAAGAACACATACAATGACACTAGGGGATCAATGTGGTTTAGGAAAAGAACACATGCAATGACTCTAGGGACTCGATGTGTCAAACCATGTCACAAAGACCAAAAATACATAGGAAAGCAGCTTCCACATTACATGTTGCACCAGTGTGGCAGAAGTTCCATCAGAGAATCCACTAGAGTGTGTGTGGACATGTGTATCAATCTGGTTTTTGAAAAGAACACATGCAATGACACTAGGGGATCCATGTGCTTTAGGAAAAGAACACATTCAATAACTCTAGCGATTCGATGTGTTAAACCATGGTCACAGAGACCAAAAACACATAGGAAAACAGCTTCCATTTTGCATGTTGTACTAGTCGGACGGAAGTTGCATCTTAGAAACCACTAGAGTGTGTGTTGTAATGTGGATCAATGTGTTTTTTTTAATAATAGATGCCATGACACTAGGGGATCAATGTGCTTTAGGAAAAGAACACATGCCATGACTCTAGGGACTCCATGTGTCATACCATGGTCAGAGAGACCAAAAACGCATAGGAAACCATCTTCCACATTGCATGTTGTACCAGTCTAACAAAAGTTGCATCATAGAATCCACTTGATTGAGTGTTGTTATGTGGATCAATGTGGTTTCTAAAAAGAATATACGAAATGACACTAGGGGATCAGCGTGGTTTAGGAAAAGAACACATGCAATGAATCTAGGGACTCCATGTGTCAAACTATGGTAACAGAGACCAAAAACACATAGGAAAGTAGCTTCCACATTGCATGTTGCACCCGTGTGACAGAAGTTACATCACATAATCCACTAGAGTGTGTGTGCTCATGTGGATCAATGTGGTTTTGGACAATAACACACGTAATGAGACTACGGGATCAATTTGGTTTAGAAAAAGAACATATGCAATGACTCTAGGGACTCCATGTGTCAAACCATGGTCACGGAGACCAAAAACACATAGGAAAGCGGATTTCCACATTGCATGTTGCACTAGTGTGGCAGAACTTTCATCACAGAATCCACTAGAGTGTGTGTGGTCATGTGGATCAATGTGGTTTTGGAAAATAACACATGCAATGACACTAGTGGATGTATGCGGTTTAGGAAAATAACACATGCAATGACTCTAGTGACTCCATGTGTTAAACCATGGTCACAGAGACCAAAAAGACAACGAAGCAGGTTCCATATTTAATTTTGCACCAGTGTGATAGAAGTTGCATAACGGAATCCACTAGAGTGTGTATGGTCATGTGGATCAATGTGGTTTTACAAAATAACGCATGCCATGACACTAGGGGATCAATGTGGTTTAGGAAAAGAACACATGCAATGACCCTAATGGATCAATGTGGTTTAGGAAAAGAACACATGTAATGATTCTAGGGATTACATGTGTCAAACCATGGGTAGACAGACCAAAACCACATAGGAACCCAGCTTCCACATTGCATGTTCTACTAGTCTGACAGAAGTTGCATCACAGAATCCACTAGAGTGTGTGTCGTTATGTGGATCAATGTGGTTTTTGAAAAGAATATATGAAATGTCACTAGGGGATCAGTGTGGTTTAGGAAAAGAACACATGCAATGACTTTAGTGACTTCATGTGTCAAACCATGGTCACTAAGACCCAAAACATATTGGAAATTAGCTTCCACATTGCATGTTGCACCGGTGTGAGAGAAATTGCATCATAGACTCCACTAGAGTGTGTGTTGTTATGTGGATCAATGTGGTTTTTGAAAAGAATATTTGAAATGACAATAGGGGATCAGTGTGGTTTAGGAAAAGAACACATGCATTGACTCCTTTAATGGGGCAATCTCAAAGCTAACATCTTTCTATGGATTTAAGAAGGGACTCCATGTGTCAAACCATGGTCATAGAGACCAAAAACACATAAGAATGCAGCTTCCAGATTGCATGTTGCACCAGTGTGACAGAAGTTGCATCATAGAATTCACTAGAGTGTATGTGGTCATGTGGATCAATGTGGTTTTGGAAAAGAACACATGCAATGACACTAGGGGATCAATGTGTCAAACCATGGTCACAGAGACCAAAAGCACATAGGAAAGCAGCTTCAACATTGCATGTTGTACTAGTACGACAGAAGTTGCATCACAGAATCCACTAGATTGTGTGTTGTCATGTGGATCAATGTGATTTTGGAAAATAACACAGGCATTAACACTAGGGGATGAATGTGGTTTACGAAAAGAACACATGCAATGACTCTAGGGACTCCATGTGTCAAGCCATGGTCATATAGACCAAAAACACATAGGAAAGCAGCTTCCACATTGCATGTTGCACGAGTGTGGCAGAAGTTGCATCATAGAATCCACTAGAGTGTGTGTGGTCATGTGGATCAATCTAGTTTTGGAAAAGAACACATGCAATGACACTAGGGATCAATGTGGTTTAGGAAAAGAACACATTCAATAACTCTAGTGATTCCATGTGTTAAACCATGGTCACATAGACCAAAAACACATAGGAAAGCAGCTTCCATTTTGCATGTTGCACTAATCTGACAGAAGTTGCATTATGGAACCCACTAGAGTGTGTGTTGTCATGTGGATCAATTTGGTTTTTTAAGATAATAGATGCAATGACACTAGGGGATCAATGTGGTTTTTTAAAATAATAGATGCAATGACACTAGGGGATCAATGTGCTTTAGGAAAAAAACACATGTAATGACTCTAGGGACTCCATGTGTCATACCATGGTCAAAGAGACCAAAAATGCATAGGAAACCAGCTTCCACATTGCATGTTCCACCAGTATGACAGAAGTTGCATCATAGAATCCACTGGATTGTGTGTTGTTATGTGGATCAATGTGGTTTCCGAAAAGAATATACGAAATGAAACTAGGGGATCAGCGTGGTTTAGGAAAAGAACACATGCAATGAATCTAGGGACTCCATGTGTCAAACTATGGTAATCGAGACCAAAAACACATAGGAAAGCAGCTTCCACATTGCATGTTGCACTAGTGTGGCAGAAGTTACATCAGAGAATCCACTAGAGTGTGTGTGGTCATGTGGATCAATGTGGTTTTGGAAAACAACACATGCAATGACACTAGGGGATCAATGTGGTTTAGGAAAAGAACATATGCAATGACTCTAGGGACTCCATGTGTCAAACCATGGTGATAGAGACCAAAAACACATAGGAAAGCGGCTTTCCACATTGAATTTTGCACTAGTGTGGAAGAACTTTCATTAGAGAATCCACTAGAGTGTGTGTGGTCATGTGGATCAATGTGGTTTTGGAAAAGAAAACATGCAATGACACTAGTGGATCAATGTGGTTTAGGAAAAGAACACATGCAATGACTCTAGGGACTCCATGTGTCAAACCATGGTCATAGAGACCAAAAAGATAGCGCAGCAGGTTCCATATTTAATGTTGCACCAGTGTGGCAGAAGTTGCATCACATAATCCACTAGAGTGTGTGTGGTCATGTGGATCAATGTGGTTTTCGAAAAACAACACATGCAATGACACTAGGGGATCAATGTGGTTTAGGAAAATAACATATGCAATGTCTAGGGACTCCATGTGTCAAACTATGGTCACAGGGACCAAAAATGCATAGGAAAGTGGCTTTCCACATTGCATTATGCACTAGTGTGGTAGAACTTTCATTAGAGAATCCACTAGAGTTTGTGTGGTCATGTGGATGAATGTGGTTTTGCAAAATAACACATGCAACGGCACTAGTGGATCAATGTGGTTTAGCAAAAGAACACATGCAATGACTCTAGGGACTCCATGTGTCAAACAATGGTCATAGAGACCAAAAACACATAAGAATGCAGCTTCCAGATTGCATGTTGCACAAGTGTGACAGAAGTTCCATCACATAATCCACTAGAGTGTATGTGGTCATGTGGATCAATGTGGTTTTTGAAAGGAACACATGCGATGACACTAGGGGATCATTGTGTCAAACCATGGTCAGAGAGACCAAAAGCACATGGGAAAGCATCTTGCACATTGCATGTTGTACCAGTGTGACAGAACTTGCATCATAGAATCCACTAGATTGTGTGTGGTCATGTGGATCAATGTGATTTTGGAAAAGAACGCATGCATTAACACTAGGGGATGAATGTGGTTTAGGAAAAGAACACATGCAAAGACTCTAGGGACTCCATGTGTCAAACCATGGTCATAGAGACCAAAAACACATTGGAAAGCAGCTTCCACATTACATGTTGCACCGGTGTGGTAGAAGTTGCATCATAGAATCCACTAGAGTGTGTGTGGTCATGTGGATCAATCTGGTTTTGGAAAAGAACACATTCAATGACACTAGGGATCAATGTGGTGTAGGAAAAGAACACATTCAATAACTCTAGTGATTCTATGTGTTAAACCATGGTCACAAAGACCAAAAACACATAGGAAAGCAGCTTCCATTTTGCATGTTGCACTAGTCTAACAGAAGTTGCATCATAGAACCCACTAGAGTGTGTGTTATCATGTGGATCAATGTGGTTTTTTAAAATAATATATGCAATGACACTAGGGGATCAATGTGCTTTAGGAAAAGAACACATGCAATGACTCTAGGGAATCCATGTGCATACCATGGTCAGAGAGACCAAAAACTCATAGGAAACCAGCTTCCACATTGCATGTTGCACCAGTCTGACAGAAGTTGCATCATAGAATCCACTAGATTGTGTGTTGTTATGTGGATCAATGTGGTTTCTAAAAAGAATATACAAAATGACACTAGGGGATCAGCGTGGTTTAGGAAAAGAACACATGCAATGAATATAGGGACTCCATGTGTCGAACTATGGTAATCGAGACCAAAAACACATAGGAAACCACCTTCCACATTGCATGTTGCACCAGTGTGACAGAAGTTACATCAGAGAATCCACTAGAGTGTGTGTGGTCATGTGGATCAATGTGGTTTTGGAAAACAACACATGCAATGACACTAGGGGATCAATGTGGTTTAGGAAAAGAACATATGCAATGACTCTAGGGACTCCTTGTGTCAAACCATGGTCATAGAGACCAAAAACACATAGGAAAGCGTCTTTCCACATTGCATATTGCACTAGTGTGGAAGAACTTTCGTTAGAGAATCCACTAGAGTGTGTGTGGTCATGTGGATCAATGTGGTTTTGGAAAAGGAAACATGCAATGACACTAGTGGATCAATTTGGTTTAGGAAAAGAACACATGCAATGACTCTAGGGACTCCATGTGTCAAACCATGGTCATAGAGACAAAAAATACAGCGAAGAAGGTTCCATATTTAATGTTGCACCAGTGTGGCAGAAGTTGCATCATAGAATCCACTAGAGTGTGTGTGGTCATGTGGATCAATGTGGTTTTCGAAAAACAACACATGCAATGACACTACGGGATCAATTTGGTTTAGGAAAAGTACATATGCAATGACTCTAGGGACTCCATGTGTCAAACCATGGTCACAGAGACCAAAAACACATAGGAAAGCGGCTTTCCACATTGCATGTTGCACTAGTGTGGTAGAACTTTCATTAGAGAATCCACTAGAGTTTGTGTGGTCATGTGGATCAATGTGGTTTTGGAAAAGAACACATGCAATGACACTAGTGGATCAATGTGGTTTAGGAAAAGAACACATGTAATGACTCTAGGGACTCCATGTGTCAAACCATGGTCATAGAGACCAAAAACACATAAGAATGCAGCTTCCAAATTGCATGTTGCACAAGTGTGACAGAAGTTGAATCACATAATCCACTAGAGTGTATGTGGTCATGTGGATCAATGTGGTTTTCGAAAGGAACACATGCAATGAAACTAGGGGATCAATGTGTCAAATCATTGTCAGAGAGACCAAAAGCACATGGGAAAGCAGCTTCCACATTGCATGTTGTACCAGTGTGATAGAAGTTGCATCATAGAATCCACTAGATTGTGTGTGGTCATGTGGATCAATGTGATTTTAGAAAATAACACATGCATTAACATTATGGGATGAATGTGGTTTACGAAAAGAACACATGCAATGACTCTAGGGACTCCATGTGTCAAACCATGGTCATAGAGACCAAAAACACATAGGAAAGCAGCTTCCACATTACATGTTGCACCGGTGAGGCAGAAGTTGCATCATAGAATCCACTAGAGTGCGTGTGGTCATGTGGATCAATCTGGTTTTGGAAATGAACACATTTAATTACACTAGGGATCAATGTGGTGTAGGAAAAGAACACATTCAATAACTCTAGCGATTCTATGTGTTAAACCATGGTCACAAAGACCAAAAACACATAGGAAAGCAGCTTCCATTTTGCATGTTGCACTAGACTGATAGAAGTTGCATCATAGAACCCACTAGAGTGTGTGTTATCATGTGGATCAATGTGGTTTCTAAAAAGAATATATGAAATGACACTAGGGGATCAGCGTGGTTTAGGAAAAGAACACATGCAATGAATGTAGGGACTCCATGTGTCAAACTATGGTAATGAAGATCAAAAACACATAGGAAAGCAGCTTCCACATTGCATGTTAGACCAGTGTGACAGAAGTTACATCAGAGAATCCACTAGAGTGTGTGTGGTCATGTGGATCAATGTGGTTTTGGAAAACAACACATGCAATGACACTAGGGTATCAATGTGGTTTAGGAAAAGAACATATGCAATGACTCTAGGGACTACATGTGTTAAACCATGGTCATAGAGACCAAAAACACATAGGAAAGCGGCTTTCCACATTGCATGTTGCACTAGTGTGGAAGAACTTTCATTAGAGAATCGACTAGAGTGTGTGTCGTCATGTGGATCAATGTGGTTTTGGAAAAGAAAACATGCAATGACACTAGTGGATCAATGTGGTTTAGGAAAAGAACACATCAATGACTCTAGGGAGTCCATGTGTCAAACCATGGTCATAGAGACAAAAAAGACAGCGAAGCAGGTTCCATATTTAATGTTGCACCAGTGTGGCAGAAGTTGCATCACAGGATCCACTAGAGTGTCTGTGGTCATCTGGATCAATGTGTTTTGGAAAAACAACAAATGCAATGACACTAGGGGATCAATGTGGTTTAGGAAAAGAACCTATGAAATGAATCTAGGGACTCCATGTGTCAAACTATGGTCATAGAGGCCAAAAACACATAGGAAAGCGGCTTTCCACATTGCATGTTGCACTAGTGTGGTAGAACTTTCATTAGAGAATCCACTAGAGTTTGTGTGGTCATGTGGATCAATGTGGTTTTGGAAAATAACACATGCAATGACACTAGTGGATCAATGTGGTTTAGTAAAAGAACACATGCAATAACTCTAGGGACTCCATGTGTCAAACCATGCTCATAGATACCAAAAAGACAGCAAAGCAGGTTCCATATTTAATGTTGCACCAGTGTGAAGTTGCATCACAGAATCCACTAGAGTGTGTGTGGTCATGTGGATCAATGTGGTTTTGCAAAAGAACACATGCCATGACACAAGGGGATCAATATGGTTTAGGAAAAGAACACATGCAATGACCATAGTTGGTTAATGTGCTTTAGGAAAAGAACACATGCAATGACACAAGGGACACCATGTGTCAAACCATGGTCACAGAGCATGATGCACTAGTGTGGCAGACGTTGCAACATAAAATCCACTAGAGTGTGTGTGGTCATGTGGATCAATATGGTTTTTGAAAATAACACATGCAATGACTCTAGGGACCCCATGTGTCAAACCATTGTGACAGAGACAAAAAACGCACTAGAAAACAGCTTCCACATCGCATGTTGCACTAGTGTAATAGAAGTTGCATCACAGAATCCACTGGAGTGTGTCTGGTCATGTGGATCAATGTGGTTTAGGAAAAGAACACATGCAATGACTCTACGGACCGCATGTGTCAAACCATGGTCATAGAGACCAAAAACACATAGGAAAGGAGCTTCCACAATGCATGATGCACCAGTGTGGTAGAAGTTCTATCATAGAATCCACTAGAGTGTGTGTGGTCATGTGGATCAATTTGGTTTTGTAAAATAACACATGCAATGACTCTAGGGACCCCATGTGTCAAACCATGGTCACAGAGACCAAAAACACATTGGAAAGAAGCTTCCACATCGCATGTTGCACCAGTGTAACCCAAGTTGTATCATAGAATCCACTTGAGTGTCTGTGGTCATGTGGATCAATGTGGTTTGGGAAAAGAACACATGCAATGACTCTAGGGACTCCATGTGTCAAACCATGGTCACAGAGACCAAAAACACATAGGAATACAACTTACACATTGCATGGTGCACCAGTGTGACAAAAGTTGCATCACAGAATCCACTAGAGTGTGCGTGGTGATGTGTATCAATGTGGTTTTGGAAAATAACGCATGCACAGACAGTAGGGGATCAATGTGGGTTAGGAAAATAACACATACACTAACACTAGGGGATCAATGTGTCAAACCATGGTCACAGAGACCAAAAGCACATGGGAAAGCAGCTTCCACATTGCATGTTGTACCAGTGTGATAGAAGTTGCATCACAGAATCCACTGGATTTTGTGTGGTCATGTGGATCAATGCGATTTTCGAAAATAACACATGCATTAACACTAGGGGGTGAATGTGGTTGAGGAAAAGAACAGATGCAATGACTCTAGGGACTCCATGTGTCAAACTATGGTCATAGAGACCAAAAAACACATAGGAAAGCAGCTTCCACATTGCATGTTGCACGAGTGTGGCAGAAGTTGGATCATAGAATCCACTAGAGTGCGTGTGGTCATGTGGATCAATCTAGTTTTGGAAAAGAACACATGCAATGACTCTAGGGACCCCATCTGTCAAACCATGGTCATAGAGACCAAAAACACATTGGAAAGTATCTTCCACATCGCACGTTGCACTAGTGTAACACAAGTTGCATCACAGAATCCACTAGAGTGTGTGTGGTCATGTGGATCAATGTGGTTTTGGAAAAGAACACATGCAAAGATTGTAGGGATCAATGTGGTTTAGGAAAATAACACATGCAATGACACTAGGGGATCGATGTGTCAAACCATGGTCACAGAGACCAAAAGAACATAGGAAAGCAGCTTCAACATTCCATGTTGTACCAGTGTGATAGCAGTTGCATCACAGAATACACTGGAGTGTGAATGGTCATGTGGATCAATGTGGTTTTGCAAAACAACACATGCAACTACACTAGGGGATCAACGTGGTTTAGGAAAAGAACATATGCATTGACTCTGGACTCCATGTGTCAAGCCATGGTCACAAAGACCAAAAACACATAGGAAAGCGTCTTCCACATTGCATGTTGCACCAATGTGGCAGAAGTTTCATCACAGAATCCACTAGAGTGTGTGTGGTCATGTGGATCGATGTGGTTTTGTAAAAGAACACATGCAATGACACTAAGGGATCAATGTGGTCTAGGAAAAGAACACATGCAATTAGACTCTAGGGACTCCATGTGTCAAACCATGGTCACAGAGACTAGTAACACATTGGAATGCAGCTTCCACATTGCATGTTGCACTAGTGTGATAGAAGTTGCATCACAGAATCCACTATATTGTGTGTGGTCATGTGGATCAATGTGATTTTGGAAAAGAACGCATGCATTGAAACTAGGGGATCAATGTGGTTTAGGAAAAGAACACATGCAATGACTCTAGGGACTCCATGTGTCAAACCATGGTCACAAAGACCAGAAACACATAGGAAAGCAGCTTCCACATTGCATGTTGCACCAGTGTGACAGAAGTTTCATCACGGAATCCACTAGAGTGCATGTGGTCATGTGGATCCATCTAGTTTTGGAAAAGAACACACGCAATGACACTAGGGTATCAATGTGGTTTAGGAAAATAACACATTTAATAACTCTAGCGATTCCATGTGCCAAACCATGATCAAGATCCCAAAAACACATAGGAAAGCAACTTCCATATTGCATGTTGCACCAGTCTGAGAGAAGTTGCATCATAGAGCCAAGTAGAGTGTGTATTGTCATGTGGATCAATGTGGTTTTTGAAAACAATATATGAAATGACACTAGGGGATAAATGTGGTTTAGGAAAAGAACACATGCAATGACTTTAGGGATCTCATGTGTCAAACCATGGTCATAGAGACCCAAAACTCATAGTAAAGAAGCTTCCACATTGCATGTTCCACCAGTGTAACAGAAGTTGCATCATAGAATCCACTGGAGTGTGTGTTGTTATGTGGATCAATGTGGTTTTTGAAAATAATATATGAAATGACACTAGGGATCAATGTGGTTTAGGAAAAGAACACGTGTAATGACTCTAGGGACTCCATGTGTCGAACCATGGTCATAGAGACTAAAAACACATAAGAAGGCAGCTTCCAGATTGCTGATGGCTCAAAATATATCGAGCTCGTTGGGGAACCCCAAGAGGAATGTATTATGAGCACAGAAGAAAGTTTTCCCTCAGTTATGAAACCAAGGTTATCGAACCAGTAGGAGCAAGGAAACACCTCCAAAGTGTTGTTTCCAACTTGGAATCCTGCACAACACAACCACAGAACTTTTCCCCCAACTTACAATGAGGTTGTCAATCTCACCAGTTTTGCTGAAAACAAAGGATTAAACGTATTGTGTGGAAGATAGTAATTGCTTGTAGAAAGTAAACAGTAAATAGTAAATAGTAGATAGTAGATTGATGGTAAAAGAATGGACCGGGGTCCATAGTTCACTAGAGGTGATTCTCCTTAAGATAGATGACATGTTGGGTGAACAAATTACAGCAGGGCAATTGACAGACACCAAGAAAGCATACATGCATATACTAATCATCTTGACTCCTATGAGATTTGATTGGGCATTACAACATTATACATAGACCATAATCCAACTGCATCTATGACTAATAATCCACCTTCAGGTTATCATCTGAACCCCCTCCAGTATTAAGTTGCAAGCAACAAATAATTGCAGTAAGCAAAGTGTGTAAAGTAAACAATACGATTGCTCCATGAACAAAGGATTGCTGTTTTATCCCTAGTAGCAATAACACATATAGTACCTTAGAGATTTCTGTCACTTCCCCAGATTACTATAGGCATGAACCCAGTATCGAGCATAAATACTCCCTCTTGTAGTTGCTAGCATCTACTCGGCCAAGATAGCTACTAACAACGAAAAGCATGCAAGATCACAAATAACAAAGACATGATATAATCAATAATCAATCTAAAATAGTATATCAATATCCATCGGATCCCCGCAAACACAACATGTAAGATTACAAATAGATGCTCTTGATCATGAACGGAGCTCACAAGATCTAAACATGGTGGCACAAAGGAGGAGAACCAACCATCTAGATACTACATGTACCCATAGTCCAGGGATGAACTACTCACGCATCACACTAGGGCCAGGCATGGTGATGAAGAAGGCCTCCAGGTTTATCTCTCCCCTCCGGTAGGGTGTCGGGAAGAGCTTCAGATCCCTCCCAATCGAGGGATGGAGATGGCGGCGGCTATAGACTCTTTCTTGGAATTTTGATCGGGTCCTTAGGATTTTTGTCCCGAGAGACTTTTATAGGCGAAGGGGCAAGGTTGGGGGAGCGCCAGGGGGGCCACACCCCTGGTGGCGTGCCCCCAGGCTGCACCGCCACTAGGTGTGGCTGCCCTGGTGAGCCACTTCGTCTCCTCTCCAGACTCCATGTTGCTTCAGGTAAAATATTGACTTTGGCTTTTGTCCGGTCCAATTCCGAGAATATTTCCTTACATGCTTTTCTGAAACCAAAAACAGCAGAAAACAGGCAACTGGCACTATGGCATCTTGTTAATAGGTTAGTTCTAGAAAATGTGTAAAAATACTCCAAAGTGCGGACAAAATATAAGAAAGTAGATATAAAACAAGCATGGAACATAAAAAAATTATAGATACGTTTCCAACGTATCAACATCCACAAGCTTAACTCCTTCTCGTCCTCAAGTAGGTAAGTGATAAAAAAGAATAATTTTTGAGGTGACATGCACCATCATAATCTTGATCAAGGTATTTGTAAAACATTGATAGCTGGGATCATAGTACGTTATCATAGCATGAAAGATAAAGTTCTAACAATAAGACATAGCAACTATGTTGTAACATGAAAAGGTATAAACAAAAGATTCATGAATAACAATGCTTTGAAAGAGATTTGTTTGTTTCACATATACAAAACATAATGAGAATGGTATTCAGCTTGTCCCTCATAGTGTAGCAAAAAATAAATGCATAGGACACGTTCAAAGTTCATAAGGGTGACTAGATACAAATAGTTTAAGAACAAGCAATATCAAAGTTATGAATGAATCAAAAAGTTTTGGGACAATGCACATTAAACTAAGAATGGCCACTATGCTCTCTTAATAGGTGCATAAAGGTAGAAGATGGAGACTCAACATAAAAGTAAAAGAAAGGCCCTTCATAGAAGGAAGCAGGGATTCAAGTCTCATAAAAAGATTCCAAAAATAATGGTACTTATTAGCTTTCACCTCTCATTGCCCCTATCATAAGCATCCTTAGGTGATTAAGGTTAAAGTGAACAAATATGAGGATATGCTTGACAAGTTATAAGATAAAAATCTCATGCCCCTTACTTACGAGTACCATTCCTCATGTTACTCAAGTTTAGTCACATGTAAGTTCTTGTCATTGTAAGTACATGTGTATCATAGAGAACCGCCAATGGGGTACCCCTTGCCCGATGGTACGGAAGAATACCCATATCAAAATGACAAGGAAAGCAGACAATGAGCATCTTAGACATGGGAAGGTAGCTTCAACATTACATGTTGTACTAGTGTGGTAGAAGATGCATCACAAAATCCACTAGATTGTGTGGTCATGTGGATCAATGTGATTTTGGAAAAGAACACATACATTGACACTAGGGGATCAATGTGGTTTAGGAAAAGAACACATGCAATGACTCTAGGGATTCCATGTGTCAAACCATGGTCATAGAGACCAAAAACACATAGGAAAGTAGCTTCCACATTGCATGTTGCACCAGTGTGGTAGAAGTTGCATCACATAATCCACTAGAGTGTGTGTGGTCATGTCTATCAATCTGGTTTTGGAAAAGAACACATGCAATGACACTAGGGGATCAATGTGGTTTAGGAACATAACACATTCAATAACTCTAGCGATTCCATGTGTCAAACCATGGTCACAGAGACCAAAAACACATTGGAAAGCAGCTTCCATATTGCATGTTGCACCAGTCTGAGAGATGTTGCATCATAGAACCCACTAGAGTGTGTGTTGTCATGTGGATCAATGTGGTTTTTTAAAATAATAGATGCAATGACACTAGGGGATCAATGTGGTTAGGAAAAGTACACATGCAATGATTCTAGGGATTCCATGTGTCACACCATGGTTAGAGAGACCAAAAACACATATGAAACCAACTTCCACATGGCATGTTCTACCAGTCTGACAGAAGTTGCATCATAGAATCCACTAGAGTGTGTGTTGTTATGTGGATCAATGTGGTTTTTGAAAAGAATATATGAAATGACACTAGGGGATCAATGTGGTTTAGGAAAAGAACACATGCAATGACTTTAGGGACCCCATGTGTCAAACCATGGTCACAGAGACCCAAAACACATAGGAAAGCAGCTTCCACATTGCATGTTGCACGAGTGTGACAGAAGTTGCATCATAGAATCCACTGGAGTGTGTGTTGTTATGTGGATCAATGTGGTTTTTGAAAAGAATATATGAAATGACACTAGGGGATCAGTGTGGTTTAGGAAAAGAACACATGCAATGACTCTAGAGACTCCATGTGTCAAACCATGGTCATAGAGACCAAAAACACATAAGAATGTAGCTTCCAGATTGCAGGTTGCACCAGTGTGACAGAAGTTGCATCACAGAATCCGTTAGAGTGTATGTGGTCATGTGGATCAATGTGGTTTTAGAAAAGAACACATGCAATCACACTAGGGGATCCATGTGTTAAACCATGGTAACAGAGACCAAAAGCACATGGGAAAGCAGCTTCCACATTGCATGTTGAACCAGTGTGTCAGAAGTTGCATCACAAAATCCACTGGATTGTGTGTGGTCTTGTGGATCAATGTGATTTGGAAAAGAACACATATATTGACACTAGGGGATCAATGTGGTTTAGGAAAAGAACACATGCAATGACTCTAGGGACTCCATGTGTCAAACCTTGGTCATAGATACCAAAAACACATAAGAAAGCAGCTTCCACATTGCATGTTGCACTAGTGTGGTAGAAGTTGCATCATAGAATCCACTAGAGTGCGTGTGGTCATGTGGATCAATCTAGTTTTGGAAAAGAACACATGCAATAACACTAGGCACTACTAGGAAACAGCCTATAGATAGACAAGATATTCATTGGCGCATATGTAAAACCATGCGCCACTGATATATATCTGTGGCGCATAGAAAATATGCACAACAGAAGTTTGGCACTTCAGTGGTGCACGAAACTAATATGCGCCATAGAACTCCATATCTCTGTGGCGCATATTTTCGTGTGCGCTGCTGAAGTGCCAAACTTCTGTGGCGCATATAGACGTATGCGCCACAGAAGGTTGATGGGACCAAGCAGCAAAAAAAGGGGGGAGAAACTTATGTGGCGCATATGTCCATATGCGCCATAGAAAGTGATGTTTCTGTGGCGCATATAGGTGTATGCGCCACAGAACAAGCATATAGGGGGAAAACAAATCCCACCGCCACCCCCCCACCCTGTGGATCGCCTTTTCAGTTTTGTAAAAAATAAACAAAAATGATAGAAACTTGAAAAAAACAATTCCTTTGAGTTGTAGTTAGATTTTACGGTATTGATCTAGAACAAATTGAAAAACATGAATTTTGATGTATTTTGCAAAAATAGGTCATGGCACGGTAAAACGGCTATAACTTTTGCATACGATGTCGGAAAAAAATCTTTAACCTATCAAAATGATCGTCTTTAAATTCCCTACTCGAATTCAACGACCCTTGGTCGTTCTGGATTTTACAGAATCCCCAAATTAGAAAAGAGTAAAAAGTTATTTAGGGTAGAAGATTTTTTACTGCAAAAAAATAAAAAAGGGGGTGAAACTTCTATGGCGCATTTCCCTCATATGCGTCACAGAAGTCTTGGGCGCGATTCGAAATTTTAATCCCGCCAGCGCCCTTCTCCCTCCCTTTTTCCTTTTTCTCCCCCTCCCCACTTCTCCTCTCCTCCACACTTCTCCCCTTCTCCTCCCTCCTCCTTCTACACTCTCCGGCGACCTCCTCCTCCTCCACCTCCACCAACTCCGGCGACCAACTCCGGCGACCACCTCCTCCTCCTCCACCACCACCAACTCTGGCGACCTCCTCCTCCACCACCAACTCCGGCGACCTCCTCCTCCTCCACCACCAACTCCAGCGACCTCCTCCTCCTCCTTCTCCTCCTCTTCCACCACCAACTCCGGCGAGCTCCTCCTCCTCCTTCTCCACCACCAACTCCGGTAACCTCCTCCTCCACCACCACCAACTCCGGCAACATCCTCCTAGCCCTAGCCGCCACCACCACCAACACCAACTCCGGCCAGATCTAGATCTGGCCCAGTTTTTTTTTTGAAATTTGAAAAAAACTTATGTGGCGCATATTGGCCATATGCACCACAGAAGTTTGAGATCTGGCCCGCCTTTTTTTTGAATTTTGGAAAACAAATTATGTTGCGCATATTGGCCATATGCGCCACTGAAGTTTGAGACTTCTGTGGCGCATTTTGAAATGCGCCACTGAAGATAGTTATCAGTGGTGACGTATCAGTGGCGACTAATATATGCGCCACGGATAGTGAAAAAAGGTGTGCCACTGATAAGGGGTTTCCTAGTAGTGAGGGGATCAATGTGGTTTAGGAAAAGAATACATTCAATAATTCTAGCGATTCCATGTGTTAATCCATGGTCACCGAGACCAAAAATACATAGAAAAGCAGCTTCCATTTTGCATGTTGCACTAGTCTGACAAAAGTTGCATCATAGAACCCACTAGAGTGTGTGTTGTCATGTGGATCAATGTGGTTTTTAAAAATAATATATGCAATGACACTAGGGGATCAATGTGATTTAGGAAAAGAACACATGCAATGACTCTAGGGACTCCATGTGTCATACCATGGTTAGAGTGACCAAAAACACATAGGAAACTAGCTTCCACATTGCATGTTGCACCAGTCTGATAGAAGTTGCATCACAGAATCCACTGGATTGTGTGTTGTTATGTGGATCAATGTGGTTTCTGAAAAGAATATACGAAATGACACTAGGGTATCAGCGTGGTTTAGGAAAAGAACACATGTAATGAATCTAGGGACTCCATGTGTCAAACTATGGTAACAAAGACCAAAAACACATAGGAAAGCAGCTTCCACATTGCATGTTGCACCAGTGTGACAGAAGTTACATCACAGAATCCACTAGATTGTGTGTGGTCATGTGGATCAATGTGGTTTTGGAAAAGAACACATGCAATGATACTAGGGGATCAATGTGGTTTAGGAAAAGAACATATGCAATGAATCTATGGACTCCATGTGTCAAACCATGGTCTCAGAGAGCAAAAACACACTGGAAAGCAGCTTGCACATCGCATGTTGCACTAGGGTAACAGAAGTTGCATCACAGAATCCACTTGAGTGTGTGTGGTCATGTGGATCAATGTGGTTTAGGAAAATAACATATGCAATTACTCTAGGCACTCCATGTGTCAAACCATGGTCACAGAGACCAAAAACACTTAGGAAAGCAGCTTCCACATTGCATGATGCACCATCGTGGCAGAACTTGCACCATAAAATCCACTAGAGTGTGTGTGGTCATGTGGATCATTATGGTTTCGTAAAAGAACACATGAAATGACTTAAGGGACCACATGTGTCAAACCATGGTCACAGAGACCAAAAAAACATTGGAAAGCAGCTTCCACATCGCATGTTGCACCAATGTAACATAAATTGTATCACAGAAACCACTTGAGTTTGTGTGGTCATGTGGAACAAGGTGGTTTAGCAAAATAACACATGCAATGACTCTAGGGACTCCATGTGTCAAACCATGGTCACAGAGACCAAAAAGACATAGGAATACAGCTTCCACATTGCATGGTGCACCAGTGTGACAGAAGTTGCATCATAGAATCCACTAGAGTGTGTGTGGTCATGTGTATAAATGTGGTTTTGGAAAAGAACGCATCCAAAGACAATAGGGGATCAATGTGGTTTAGGAAAATAACACATGAAATGACACTAGGGGATCAATGTGTCAAACGATGGTCACAGAGACCAAAAGCACATACTAAAGCAGCTTCCAAATTCCATGTTGTACCAGTGTGATAGAATTTGCATCACAAAATCCACTAGAGTGTGTGTGGTCATGTGGATCAATGTGATTTTCGAAAAGAACACATGCAGTGACACTAGGGGATCAACGTGGTTTAGGAAAGAACACATGCAATGACTCTAGGGACTCCATATGTCAAACCATGGTCATAGAGACCTAAAACACATAGGAAAGCATCTTCCACATTGCATGATGCACTAGTGTGGAAGAAGTTGCATCATAGAATCCATTAGAGTGTGTGTGGTCATGTGGAACAATATGGTTGTGGAAAATAACACATGTAATGACTCTAGGGACCCCATGTGTGAAACCATGGTCATAGAGACCAAAAACACATTGGAAAGCAGCCTGCACATCGCATGTTGCACTAGTGTAACCGAAGTTGCATCACGGAATCCACTGGAGTGTGTGTGGTCATGTGGATCAATGTGGTTTAGAAAAGAACAGATGCAATGAATCTAGGGACTCCATGTGTCAAACCATGGTCACAGAGACCAAAAGCACATAGGAAAGCAGCTTCCACATTGGATGATGCACCAGTGTGGCAGAAGTTGCATCATAGAATCCACTAGAGTGTTTTTGGTCATGTGGATCAATATGGTTTTGGAAAATTACACATTCAATGACTCTAGGGACCCCATGTGTCAACCCATGGTCACAGAGACCAAAAACACATAGGAATACATCTTCCACATTGCATGTTGCACTAGTGTACCAGAAGTTGCATCACAGAATCCATTGGAGTGTGTGTGGTAATGTGGATCAATGTGGTTTAGAAAAGAACATATGCAATGACTCTAGGGACTCCATGTGTCAAACCATTGTCACAGATACCAAAAACACATAGGAAAGCAGCTTCCACATTGCATGATGCACTAGTGTGGCAGAAGTTGCATCATAGAATCCACTAGAGTGTGTATGGTCATGTCGATCAATATTGTATTGGAAAATAACACATGAAATGACTCTAGGGACCCCGTCTGTCAAACCATAGTCATAGAGACCAAAAACACATTGGAAAACAACTTCCACATCGCATGTTGCACCAGTGTAACGGAAGTTGCATCACAGAATCCACTTGTGTGTGTGTGGTCATGTAGACCAATGTGGTTTGGGAAAAGAACACATGCAATGACTCTAGGGACTCCATGTGTCAAACCATGGTCATAGAGACCAAAAACACATAGGAATGTAGCTTCCACATTGCATATTGCACCAGTGTGATAGAAGTTGCATCACAGAATCCACTAGAGTGTGTGTGGTCATGTGTATCAATGTGGTTTTGGAAAAGAACACATGCAAAGATAGTAGGGGATCAATGTGGTTTAGGAAAATAACACATGCAATGACACTAGGGGATCAGTGTGTCAAACCATGGTCACAGACACCAAAAGCACATAGGAAAGCAGCTTCCACATTACATGTTGTACCAGTGTGACAAAAGTTGCAACACAGAATCAACTGGAGTGTGTGTGGTCATGTGGATCAATGTGATTTTGGAAAAGAACACATGCAATGACACTAGGGGATCAATGTGATTTAGGAAAAGAACACATGCAATGACTCTAGGGACTCACTAGGTCAAACCATGGTCACAAAGACCAAAAACACATAGGAAAGCAGCTTCCACATTGCATGTTGCACCAGTGTGGGAAAAGTTACATCACAGAATCCACTAGAGTGTGTGTGGTCATGTGGATCAATCTGGTTTTGGAAAAGAACACATGCAATGTCTCTAGGGGATCAATGTGGTTTTGGAAAAGAACACGTGCAATAACTCTAGGGATTCCATTTGTCAAACCATGGTCACAAAGACCAAAAAGACATAGGAAAGGAGCTTCCACATTGCATGTTGCACCAGTCTAATAGAAGTTGCATCATAGAATCCACTCAAGTGTGTGTGGTCATGTGGGTCAATGTGGTTTTTGAAAAGAATAGATGCAATGATACTAGGGGATGAATGTGGTTTAGGAAAAAGAACACATGCAATTACTCTAGGGACTCCATGTGTCAAACCATGGTCAGAGAGACCAAAAACATAGACTACAAGAAAAGTTTCCTTTCGCAACAACTTGGCCCGATGGTCGTAATAGAAGGCGCGTCTTCCCTAATGAATTTCTCGGCTCGGCCATGGCTGATGGAAAACTTTTTTCGGTTTTGCGGCCCTCTAATATGATAGAACTTCTAAAAACATGGAGGAAGCTCGGCTGTCGCGTGGCAGAAGAAAGATTTTCATTTCTTCGCGCGATGTTGACTTGCTGAAGTCCTTTGAGGCGTGTGGGTACTGGACGTCATTGTCTCTAGCGGACCATACTTTTCAGTTGCGCCTCTCTGATTTGAACTCGATAACGTTGCTCAGTGTGTTTTCCGTTTAGTCAGGCTGTTGGGTCCCACATGTTAACCTCTCATTACAAGAATCGTGTGTATGATGGAAATTTTTTCCTTCACCCACACTACCCTGTTTTGAACTTGATAGCGTTGCTCGATGCATCTGCCATTTAATCACGCTGTTGGGTCTCACTTGTCATCCTCTCATTATAAGAGATATGTGCATGATGGAATTTTTTTCCTTGGTTATTGCCTCCCTGATTTCAACTCGATAACGTTGCTCGATCTCTCTGCCGTTTAGTCACGCTGCTGGGTCCCCCATGTCAGCCTCACATTACAAGAATCATGTGTATGATGGAATTTTATTTCTTTGCTCGCGCTACCCTGTTCCGAACTTGATAGCACTGCTCGATGCATCTACCGTTTAATGAAACTCCTGGACCCCACATGTCATCCTCTCATTAGAAGAAACGTGTGTATGATAGAATTTTTTTCCTCGGTCGCCCCTCCGTGTTACGAACTTGATAGCATTTTTTGCTGCATCTACCGGTTAATCATGCTGCTGGGCCCCACATGTCATCCACTCATTAGAAGAAACGTGTATGATGGAATTTTTTCCCTCGGTCGGGCCTCCGTGTTTCGAACTTGATAGCATTGCTCGATGCATCAACTATTTTTCTAGGCTGCTAGGTCCCCCATGTGAGCCTATCATTAGAAGAAATGTGTACATGCTAGACTTTTTTCTCGCCCCGCGCCTCCCTATTTTGAACTTGGCAACTTCGTTCGAGGCTGAACCTGTATAAGTCCGTGCTACTAGGTCCCACATGTCGGTCTCTTTATAAATCAAACCTGCATATGATGGACTTTTTTTTGCTGCATCCACTGTGTTGACCTTGGCAACGTTGCTCGATGTGGCAGCCGTGTATGGTCTTGTTGCTGAGGCCCCCATGTCAGCCTCTCTGGTATGTTCTGGCTTGTGGGTCCCAGATGTAGCCTCGTATGTTCTGGCGGGTGGGTCCCAGATGCTAGCCTCTCTGTAAAAGTATTTAACTTTTTTCAAACCCGACCATTAAACTCGAGGGATGCTACAAGATGGTGGGTCCGTGGTGTTAGCCTCTCCATAAAGCTATATTGCTAGAATAAAAAATGTAAACCCAAGATAATTTTATGTCAAACATAGAGAATCGAACTCAAGACTTCAAAACACATATAAACCATGTGTGTTGCCACTACGACAAACAAATAAGATGACCATTCTCATTAAAAAGATTTATAGTACCTATAACTTATATATTAGCCTTCTTAAAAAGATTTTATGTGTCCATGTTATCTCTCTTATTAAAATAAAAGGGAAGCGATACTGGCATTTCAGTTTAGTAAATGCCAGATAATGGAGTAGTTTCTTAAAAACATGGGTAGGCGATTTTTTTGTTTTAAAGGGCAATTCCAAAAACGCCGAATTAAACATTTTGGGTTATTCTACACCTACTATACTCAATGGGCTATACTCCATGCGCTATTCTCCATGGGCTCCTTGATAAATATTTAAATGGGCTATCGTCAGTAAGTTCCCTGACCCGTAAAAGGCCGAATTAAATTGTTCTAGGCTAAAGAGGGGCTGAATGGGCTAGATTTTACCTACTCTTTAGTAAAATTTGCATTGTGCTATGGCTCGGCCAGATTCAGAACACAGACATCACTACCGGAGGGAAAAAAGCGATAATTCTTTTGACATATATTCGTGTAAAAATATCTAAAGAACAAGGGACACAGACCGTGTGTGCCAAAACTGGACTGCTATCCAATGACTTCACTTGGTACCCTCTCATTTCTGTCCAAAACACATCCAACAGTTCTGATGACACACATGCAAAAGCTCTATTGCAAGCAGTAACGACAATTTTTTTTTACAAATTCAGTAGCATTTGAAGGATAAAGTAGTACAGAATAAGACAAAAAAATATCGACAGATTCCTAGTTCATATGCAGCAGCACTCAACGATTTTGCAGCATTTCAAAATGACTATTTCAGCTATACAGACACTGAAACTCAATAGCAGTATAGAGAGAACCCGTTCATGTTTCAGCTGTAAAAACCTTGTCGCACGATCAGTTTGCCATTTTCTCCAAACACACTAGATCATTGGAGCAAGCAAAACTAATGATCAAGTATGCTTTTGTGTGTATACCTCCTCTTCACATCAATACCAGTGTGACCCCCATATATGCATCCCAAAATGCCCAAGCCTGATCTAGATTGTGACAAAGCCAAGTTTAAAAAGGAAAGCACGACCATCTACTGCACTTGACCTAAACAAGTACCAGTGTATCAGTATTAGTTCTAGCAAATACCTTAGTAATAGTAACGATATAATACTTGACAGATTGAGTAGCATTTGAAGATTGAGCAGTACAGCATAAGACTGAAAAAATATCTACAGATTCCCAGTTCATATTCAGCACCACTTGATAGATTTAGCAACTTTTCAAAGTGACCGATTCAGCAGTATAGACAATGGCCAAAAGAAATGATAGATTTAGCAATGCATACATTAAAATTCAATAGTTGTAGCAAGGCCATGACTGAAAAGGAAAGAGAGTTCATATTCATCACTCGATTGGTTGATCTAAACAAGTACCAGTATATATGTATTACTACAAAATAAAATAGAAGTAGCAAGTTAACACCTCCATATAAAATACTCGGCATAACACAACAGTGTGTCAAGTGCTGGCCGGGTAGCGCTTTCTTTCCTGCCTGTTACACTTTCATTGTCAAGTCGTCTCCTGTGGGCCCACTATGTCGGCAGCGTACATTAGAAATAGGTATACATTGCCACAAACTTGTTCCACCTCTCCCCATACAATTCGAATATGTGAGCAACATAAAGTAGTAATTAATTAGTATGACGTTACATATCTTAACATTGGGATCATCAGAAAGAATATTTAAATGTTTTATCTCACTTTTGAATCTTGTCAATGCAATACTCCTAATCCACAGGGAATTTTGACGAACGGTTCAGAAGCTTCCAGGTAATACCGCAGCTGTGACAGGTACGACTTGAGCCCTTCCAGGGCAACATCGGCCGACGATGGCCTGCTCGTCAGCTCAGATGTCCCCACCATTTCGACCGCATGGAGCTCATGCCACAGAGACAGCAACCAAAGCTTCACATTGTACCACGGCGATTCGCACACCCCTAAACTAACAAACCCGAGGGATATGACGATGTTCATGGTGTGGCCATAAATTTGGGCGATGAACACGGTGCCCTCTTTCTCGATGCCGATGATATCCGCTCTCTACGAGCCTCTTGTGGGCACCATCTTAGACGGCTCCTAGTGTTTGTGGCTATAGGGCATTACGGGCACAGTCCTTGAGTGGGAAACTTTGAGGTGGCGGACGAGCTCTACCATAGGTGTTAGCTCTACCGACGAGGTGATGAACTTGCATCCAGGCTCCTTGCAGACTTGCTAGCCGTGAAAGCACCAGATTATGTGATCGTAGATGTCGTTGTAGGGAATGAATGTCCCGTAGTGGTCGTTGGTGCATTTGCTACCTTTTCCGCTTACGACTTGGTGGTATAGCTCCTTGGAGCATGCGGCTAACCGAGCGACGCTGGTAGTGTCTAGACACATAGCGATTTTATTGAAAATGTCATCGCCGACCTTTCTCTAGACGTCTGTTGTTATGTGTATGCCGACTAGAGTTACTACTGTTGTTATGTTTGACCAGATAATGTTTATTTACAGCTTCTATTTTCCTAATAAATAGTACTCCTACCTAGTAATAATACACTTGTACTAGTACAATATGTACTACTACTAGCTATAGAGTACAACGAACAATCATCTCGTTAGTTTCGCTACATACATGAGTTGTACTACACCTACCCACTTGATTGTTAGGTACACCAACACGGCACAACTCTTGTATGTGGCGGAACTAACAAGATGATTATTTAGTTTGCTAAAAATGATTATACTGTGGAACAGGAGGTAGTACAATACTAGAAGTAGTACACTAGATGTTTGTTTTGCAATTTTGCTGCAAACATAGTACAGTAAATACCTCCACATTGGAGCCTAGTGCGATCAAGTACCACGGTGTTCCAACACGATGCATGATAACGGAAGGTGTTCAAGCACCTCTTTACAGATAGTTATAATTAGAAGCGAACAGTCACTACATTAATACACCTACGATATAGTAAATTGTCCATCAAATAATGGGTGATAACCTGCACACCTTATCACCTTCTCGTAGTTATCATGATCAAATACTATCACCTTAAAGGAAGTGGTGTCAAGCTTCTTGAATACCAGAAAGTATCCTACCTTCAAGTCATGTGCTTTGACAAAATCTAGCCATCCTTCATCTAGGATTACCTTGCCATCTTGCTTCTTCAGCTCAACGTCCCAACTACAGGCTTTGCATATCTTCAGCTTGATGGCCTCTGGATACTCACCGCCAAACATTAGCAAAAAGGAGTTGGGTATGCTCCACACGCCTAACCCTCCCGGTATTAACAACATCTTGCAGAACTCGTCACAGGTGTTCTCCATGTGGGTGTTTCTGGCTTGCCCCTCCATCCATACTACACATGGCTCTCTTGTCTTCTTCGATGATGAGTCTCTCCAAGCTTGAGCTTCTTGCCCGAACACTACAAAAAAAATCCCGTCGAGGGACAATGTCTCTACCAGCTGTCAATAATTGTGAAATAGTACAGTATTAGCTGATAGAGTACAATACAAGATTAGCTAAGAAAGTAAAGTGGAGCAATTTTCTTATCGAAGTGCACAAATTAAAGTCTTAACTCTAGCTAGCATGAACGCTGGTTATATTAGTACTACTTCCAAGGTCTAGGCATCACATTTGTGCAGTTCTTTATCGAGCAGTACAGATGCCGAACACCTAGGAACAGACAAACGGACGAACATGATGAGCTCTATCTACTGCTGATGCTAGAGATGCATACATATACTCAAAATTTTTGCAAAAATCAGGGTAGGGCAGCACCTGCCCTAACTTACCCAAATTAAAGGGACCTCCGCCCCTGAGACCAATCTAAAGCAAAACATGCCGAGTGGCCTACCAAATCACCATCAGCCGTGGATCAATCAATACAAAATTTGAACTTATTATTACAGTTCACCGTAGATCTAGCCCCGGAACTAGCTTGCATGTGTAAAACTGAACTATAGTATACAAATGGGTTAAATGCACTAGATGAGAACTATACTCAACACCAACCCAATGTTAACCAAGCGCTAATAAAAGCTTGACCACATCTCATCATCAAGATCAAGGGTTTCGGGGATTATGTACATACCATACTGCCACCATGATGTCTGAGGGGTGCGATGGCTCTATAGATGAGGTTGCAGGGCCCACTTCCCGCAGCTGACCTGCCTAAGATGAGTAAGTTGCGGCGGTGGTGGTCGTCAATGGAGGGAAGCGCAATGGCGATTAAGGAGTGTTGTGTGAGAGATAGTTGGGGCTGGGGAGGGAATAAATGCAGCGAGGTTAGACGAATGTTGTGGACAAAGAAAACCTTGCCACCAATACAGTACTACTAATTGTCATGCCAAAATTAATAGCCTAGAAAATTAGGCACGGCAGCTTGAGTGCTTGAATAGGAAAACATCAAACACATACTATGAATGTATATTATTACGTACATGGTGCCTAGTACAAGCAATAGTGGAAATGATGTTGCATGTACTGATACTACAATATAGTATGAAAGTACTACGTATGTACTCCCTCTATTTCAAAATATAAGATGTTTTAGCTTTATGAAAGAAGTGTATCTAGACCCATTTTAGTGTGTAGATTCATTTATGTATGGAGTGAACCTACACACTAAAAGGGGCCTAGATACACTCATTTCACAAAGCTAAAATGTCTTATATTTTGAAACGGCGGGAGTAGTAATGTACATTACATGGTGACAAGTACTAGCTATAAAAATGATGTTGCGAGTGCTCATAATCAGCTTTTCGGTATTTTGGTCAAACTTCACATAGTTCTAACGAGGTAGGGGTGGCACGAACCACATTGGTGCCTCGAACATTTGCTCCTTATGTTCCGCTCTAGTTTAGTTAAGTGATGAACCTATGGCAGCCCCCCAATGATGTGCATGCGGCTCCAATCTGGAACTGGTTGTGGGCGATGTTCGCAACGCACATGTGTAGCAAACACACAGTCTCCTTTGAACACTAGCAGAGCTTCGTCAACATCGGCAACACCAGGTTCAGGGTTTGTAGGGGCTCGTGGATGGATGGATGGCTGATTCCCACAAACACTGACCTCCCTTCAAGATTATCCCTTCTGATCTTGTCCGGTGCTACAAGGTCAGCCGATTTAAGGGCCCTCTAGAAAATGTGGCAGCAGAGCAAGGGATAAGAGAGCAGTTCTCTACCCATGTATGATATAGGATCACCATGGCTGCTAGTTCGTGCACCCCTGGTGTGAATCCATAGGATATCCTAGACCAGCTCCGCCAACTACCAGCTACCTCATGCAATATCCTTAGCCTTGGCATTGTCACCGCCTTGGGCATTTGCCGGCTCTTCAATTAGTGGAGCCTGTATGACATGCGGACCTACAAGTATACCTCTATGTGCATTTCAGTTAGCAAAAGTATCACGAACAATACAGTTGTAAGTAATTTATAAATTTTACTTTTCAATAACAGGACTTGATGTCTACACACTTCTATTCTTGTAGACAGTTGTTGGGCCTCCAAGTGCGGAGGTTTGGAGAACAGCAGCAAGTTTTCCCTTAAGTGGATCACCCAAGGTTTATCGAACTCAGGGAGGAAGTGGTCAAAGGTATCCCCTCTCAAGCAACCCTGCAATCAAGATACAATAAGTCTCTTGTGTCCCCAACACACCCAATACACTTGGCAGGTGTATAGGTGCACTAGTTCGGCAAAGAGATAGTGAAATACAAGTGGTATGGATAATTATAAGTGGTAACGCTGATAGAAGATAGTTTGATGGTGTGGAAGAGACTAAAGGCAAACTAAAATAAAGAAGGAAGCAAGCAAACATGTAATAGATCTAATAGCAAATGGTGTATCAATGCTTAGAAACAAGGCCTAGGGATCATACTTTCAATAGTGAACACTCTCATATAAATATCTTCTCTTTATGATACTATTCTTAACTACTCTCCGGTTGAACACTCTAATCGATGGTAGGGCTATAACAGCACACCTCAAAGTAAGCCTTTCCCATCTAGATAACCCCACACTGTCACCTTGAGCTCTAGATAGGTCCAACAAACACCACAATTTCATAAAGACATCCAACTCCAAATATAACTCATAACAAGTATTTGTAATCACTAGCCTAAGTGCCACCATGGTGTGCACGCTGTCACTTTGACACACATGGGGAGAGCAGAGATCTATTAAAGCACTTGAGTAGCAAGGTAGATCTACTTGATTACAAAGCTCATGATCACAATATGATCATGCATAGAGAGAGAGATGAACACATATCTACCGGTAGAACCCTTAGCATCGAGAGAGAATTACTCCCTCCTCATCATGGGAATCAGCAATGGTGATGGAGATGGTGGTGAAGATCGATGGAGATGGCTCCGGGGGCACTTCCCCATCCCGGCAGGGTGCCGGAACAGAGACTTTCTATCCCCCGAATCTCCCCTTCGGTGGCGGCGGCGTTGCGGAAATTTTCGTGGATTTCCGATTGACGATCTAGGGTTTTGGTATCAGGAGGCTCTTATAGGCGAAGGAGGCAAGGTCGGTGGCCAGCCAGGGGGCCCACACCATGCCCTGGCGCGGCCTAGGAGTACCTGCGCCTGGGAGGGTGTGGCCACCCTGTGGCCCCTCTCCGACTCTCCTTCTGGCTCCGTGAGTCTTCCGAGAAAATAGGAACTTTGGCTTTTGTCCCATCCAATTCCGAGAATATTCATTTTCTGACTTTCCTAGAACCAAAAACAGCAGAAAATAGGAAACTGGCACTGTGGCTCTTGTTAATAGGTTAGTCCAAGAAATCATATGAAAAGTACTCCAAAGTTCGAACAAAACACAAGAAAGTGGATAAAACCAAGCATGGAACATCAAAAATTATAGATACATTTGCAATGTATCAGGACTCACTCCACTTGTTTGGTTCCTAGACAAGAACATCTCCTCGCGGTTCTTTCACCGCGTATATGCGATCAATAGAACACTAATTAAAAATGTGGCAATGGCATCGACATACGTTGCTGGTGCAAGATAGTCGTTTTGAAGTATAATCTAGTCCCTGTCACAAGGAAAATCTATGGTAGCAATGAATTTGTTAAACACCTCCATTGCACTGTAGTGCCATTGGTTGTCAAATCTGTACAGTTTCTTTGCTATTTGTATCTTCAGTAGCTCGATATTCACGTGCTTGTAGAGATAAGTGCATGGGGGGCCGCGGAAACACTGGTTACCCGATGGATAATTATCAACATGCTACAAACATGGCAGCTCGATACGTGCCATACTGTAGACATTTTGGAGGTACCAACACCCTGGGTGCTTTGCAAGCGCAATCCATTCTCCATTGGCACCAACCTAGCGACCCTTGTTTTCAAATCCTTCATCATCCCATGTTCCCGGTATGTCATCATCAACTGGTACAAATGCTTCTACTGTTGGATTGTCTAGTGGCATCACCAATGCGTCATATCTAGGGGCATGCAAGGTATTTGACAAAGGGGGGAGTGCTAGCTAGATTTGTGGAAAAACTACTATTTGAAAGATGCAGAAACATGATGAATAAATCATGAATGCATGCAAACAAACACACCAAGAATAAGGTCTTGTTTGCATTAAAAAAAGTGTAGGAATAGTTAAGTTTCCTATGCTGGCACTATTCAGAGGAATGGACCAGAGGAAAAAATTTCCTATGATTGATTAACAAGATTAGGGGCCTCTATCGATCAATGGTTTTTAAAAAACGTAGGAATAGGAAAAACACAAGATTGACATGGTAGGTATAGTAAATTCATATTAGGAATTAAAAATGCAGGAATTTTGTAACAGATGTCTTTGGATGGTGAATAGGAAACAAACACAAGAGTTTTGCCGGAATATATTGTGAGCGCATTAGACTTCTCAAAGGAGAAAAAGAATGAGGTTGGAGCTCATGTTTAGATTCTTATGGAATGGAGGGCATAGGAACTAAGAAGGGACTCCATAGGAATTTGATATCTTCCAAAATCCTATGGGTTAGAATCCTCCAAAACTCATATGCAATTCTTCATATCCAACTTGGACCTCATTTTAAAATTCCTATGCGTGCAAAGAACAAGAATGAGGTCCTAAGAGACACGATAACATCATAAATATACTCTCCCGTGAGGTTTGACTTTGATTTTACCATGTTTTAAAGTAATCCTATGTTTTTCTATTCATGTAAACCAAACAACCAACTTTTACAGAAATATTGTGCTTGTAAAACACATGAAACTTAAAATATAACGCCAGCCTTGGTTGGCCAATACACCTTCCATTATGGGTATCAACAATCCTGGTTGTTCTTCTGTTTTTAGATTAGTATGTTTGGATGAGGGGGGACACTGAAGCAAAAGTCTTAGGCCTCTTACGATCGAAGGATTGAGAACACAGGAATTTCACAGGTTTTCCGGTGAAAAACAGGCGATTATAAAATGTAGGAAAACTACCTACGTGAATGGCATGTTTCGATCCTACGCACGTGATGAGAGTTGAGCCTCAAATAGATGCTCCAATTCCTACAGGATTTAAGCATGGTGGGGGGTTGCAGTTCAAAAGAATTTTTGTACCACGATTCCTTTGATCCAAATGCAATCCATAGGAAAGAATCTAAGGATTCAAATCCTACAAAAATCATGCAAAATTGATTTTTACCTACTCATCACGGTCTAGTGGCCATGTCTATGGGTCAGAGTGAAGTAGGCAGGGCAAACCAAACTAGAGACCAGGATCTTCCGCAATCCCTGGATGCATGCCAACCATGCGCGAGCCAGGCGAGTGGTGCTCAAAAGATCTGTGTGACCGGTGATGTTGCTCAGCGGTCCGTAGTGGAGGTTGCCAAATCCGATTTTGCCTGGCTGTAGCGCTCAGATATCTTATGCTTCATCGCTCTAGATGTTGTTTCAGGGAAGAGTACTGTGGAAGATTAGTCGGGACGGGTTGGTGGTTTCTACCTTTCTACAAGGGTGGAGAGGGGCTACGATGGTGCACGAGCGGCCAGGGCGGTAGAGGAAGACGACGAGGGGCGTGGGGCGGTTCTCCTCCGATTATCGGATCGACTACTCCGACCAGGTATATTAGGGAAAAACTAACGCGGGATGTTAACATAGATGCTTATGCAAAAAGGAATAATAACAGAAAATTAGATATGTTTATTAAACGCTCTAGCCCACAATGCTTGCCCCTAGTTTGAGGCGCTACTTCTTTTTCTTCGATAGGTAGCTAGAGATAGAAAATCACACCGTGCTGAAGAAAAAAGTTTGAAATTTCCTCAAATTTGTTTTGCGTGTGGGGATGGTGATGCTGCACTGAAGGAGAGGGAAAACACATTTTTTGAATGCATGTATACTACTCCCTCCTATCCATATAATGTTCTCAGATTTATCTAGATTAGAATATATATAGTCATGTTTTAGTGCTAGATTTATCTAATGCTTGGAAACTCTGAGTGGCAAAATTGTTACCATGACATGATTCACCCATTTACTCCCAAATATGGGAACATAACGGACGGTGGGAGTACAATTTACATCAAGGACCTAAAAATGGAGAAAATTACATAGAGGTCCTTACATTTAGAACGAAGCACCATAAAATTAAGCAAGGGAAATAGTCAGGTCCAACTCCTTCTCGAGAGAGCAGTTGATCGAGCCATACTCTTCATACTAGTTTCTATTTGTTTGTTTTCAAAATATGTGGCCAAATTTGGCGGCATGAAAATTCCTGGACATGGAATCATCATCAGCATAAAGTATGATGTAGATATGGCCATGACCTTTGTCGTTTGCCTTGAAATCCAAGAATGTTCATACTCATCGACAACTAATAAAATTAAATATGTTTAAATTTTACCACTTGCTTTTAGGTTTGAATTTTACATGTAAGGACGAAGGGGTTACATTTTAAATCAAGGACCTAAAAAGGTAAAAATTTATCGAGGTCCATACATTTAGCATGAAGAACTCTAAAATTAAGTAGGGAAAACAGTCATGGTTTGCTCCTTCTCGATAGAAAAGTTGATCGAGTCATACTCTTCATACTACTTCCTCTTTGTTTGTTTTCAAAATATGGCCACATTTGGTGTCTTGCAAATTCTTGGATATGGGATCATGAATCATCATCGTAAAGTATGATATAGATATGGCCATGACCTTGGTCGTTCGTCTTGAAATCCAAGAATGTTCATACTTATCAACAACTAATAATCTTAAATACGTTAAATTTTTACATTTGCTTTTAGGTTCGAATTTTACATGTATGGATGGTGGAAGTACATTGTACATCAAGGACCTAAAAAAGGTAAAATTACATCGAGGTCCATACATTTAGCACGAAGCACCCGAAAATTAATTAGGAAAAATAGTCATGCTTTTTCTCCTTCTCGAGAGAAAAGCTGATTGCGCCATACTCTTCATACTACTTCCTCTTCATTTGTTTTCCAAATATGGCCAAATTTGGACGCATGCAAATTCTTGGATATGGGATCATGAATCATTAGCATAAAGTATGATGTAGATATGGCCATGACCTTGGTCATTCGTCTTGAAATCCAAGAATGTTGATACTCATCGACAACTAATAATCTTAAATACGTTTAAATTTTACCAGTTTCTTTTAGGTTCAAATTTTACATGTACGGCCGGTGGGAGTACATTGTACACAAAGGACCTAAAAAGGTAAAATTACATCAAGGTCCATACATTTTGCACGAAGCACCCTAAAATTAAGCAGGGAAAACCTTCATGTTTTGCTCATTCTCGTGAGAGTAGCTGATCGATCCATACTCTTCATACTACTTTCTCTTTGTTTGTTTTCAAAATATGACCAAATTTGGCGGCATGCAAATTCTTAGATATGGGATCACGAATCATCGACATAAACTATGATGTAGATATGGCCATGACCTTGGTCGTTCGTCTTGAAATCCAAGAATGTTCATACTCATCGATAAATAATAATCTTAAATATGTTTAAATTTTACAACTTGCTTTTAGGTTTAATTTTATACAGACGGTCGGAGTACATTTTACATCAAGGACCTAAAAAAGGTAAAATTACATCGAGGTCCATACATTCAGCACGAAGCACCCTAAAATTAAGCAGGGAAAACAGTCATGTTTTTCTCCTTCTAGAGAGAGAATCTGACCGAGCCATACTCTTCATACTACTTCCTCTGTGTTTGTTTTCAAAATATGGCCAAATTTATTGGCATGCAAATTCTTCACTATGGGATCATGAATCATCAACAGAAAGTATGATATAGATATGTATGACCCTGGTTGTTTGGCTTGAAATGCGAGAATTTTCATATTCATTGACAACTAATAAGCATAAGTATGTTTAAATTTTACCACTTTCTTTTTGGCGTCTACAAGTGCACAGATCGTTTGTAGCTAGTTTCGAAGTACAAATATCGATCCCAGAGGGAGCCCAAAGGTAAGTGTTTATAGTGAAGTTTTTGTCATACCCAAAGTTGTCATAGGTCTTTGAGTGAATTGACTGCAAGTGTAAAAATTAGAATGAGATTTGGATTAAACTAGATGTATTTAAATAAAACTAAAATATAAACTTCAGAAATAAAAAACATAAAAGTAAAGAACGATACAGTTGTTTGTTGTTTTCTGCATATGACGAAAAAGGCGCAGGGAGATACAGTTCATGGTGATTGTGACTATGCCAGATGGAAGAGTGATAAATGTAAAAAATTTAATCTTATAAATATATGTGTAGGCGAGCAACCCATAATTAGCTGGAACTCCTCTTGGTAGATTTCATCCCAACTTCAATAATCCTACTAGTCTGTTACCAAAACCATGGTTAGACACTAGGTGATTAAGACCCTTCAGGTCGCTTAGTGATTAAGCTCCTTGGATCATATTAATGCAATAAGCACGGTGGTTCCTCGTTATCCTTGAGTCTACTAGTTTTCCATTAATATCCCCGTGTCACTCGGGGGTCGCCGGTCTGCTAGCAAACAAGATCCTATCCATGTAAAAGAAAGTATCATGTTGTCTGGGCCCTTAATTGGACAACACGCATTAGGCATCCCACAGATAGTCAAGCACACATAATATAGTAATTAAAATCAATCACAAACTAATGGAAAATATATGAAGGCACATCACATCTCACCAATCCCTTACATCTCCCACATCCAAGGAACTTACTCACACATGAAAGAAGAAAGCATCATCAATATAATTAAATAAAGGGAGTTCTTCTCGATATTACCGTGGATATCCACAATAAGAATAGAAAAGTAATCCAACACAATTCAAGATGGTAAGAAACAATCCCAAACCCTAGTCTTGCAAGGTGAAGATCTCTCTCTCTCTCAAGTACAAATAATGGCTATGGGGGGTGTAGTGGCTAGGAGGTCAAAGATCATGGAGCTAGATGAAGAACGTGTCCTCCTTCTTCTCCGAATCTCTTCTTTCTCCCTTCTGGATGGTGTGGCGGCTGCTGTGTTGTGTTTTCGTCATCGGTCCCTTCACGGAAGTTATTCCTTTTGACAAGACAGAGGCGGCGGCAGCTATACGGCGGTAACTACATAGCCGGAAAAATATTCTCGCCGTATAGTTGCTCGTTAAAGCCCCTGTACGCTTCCCTGGATTTCTTCCAAAGAGAGACTTGCTTGTTTTCGCCTAAATATTGTGTTTCTCTAGTTAAAATCCTCTGTTGATGTTCAGAACCTGAAACACACATTAAAAACCAAGTTTTCTTTGCTACCGAAGTATTAGTGTTAGGCAAAGCTAGAAAACGATCAAATCTGGGAGAAAACCATCAATAAAAACCATAAAAAAATGTGTCAAATCTCAAAGCTATCAACTCCCCAAGCTTAGATGTTGCTAGCCCTTGAGTGACAAAGAAATAAAGAAGAATAACAAAGATTGAAGACTGAAATAGAAGTTTAGCTAGGAAAGTGAGGCAAATTCTTTTGGTATCTCTCTTTGTTGAGAGATGAAAACTTTTTATTCTTGTTTCTTTGATCAATTAAGAGTTCTCAAGTTGGCACCGAAATATTCAATTTAAGAACGACTCATATATTCCCATGTCAAAATTTCAAGACTCTCAAAGCACCTTTTTCCTTCCTTTGCTTTTCAAAAACTTCAGCTATTTCATAGAGAAATCATGCCACTGTTCTTAACATATTAATTGGGATTATGTTGTGCACTTGTGACCATGCCAATGAATATGTTGAGAAATAATGGGTCAGAGGAGTACTACAACTTCACTTGGAATGTGAAACCACGAGGAAACTAAAATTTTACTTGTCATAGCATTGCTGCTACAGACATTTACATAACTCAATAGCCGAAATCAAGTGGTTTCCCACATTTAGATCGTTCATTGGCCAGCTGTTGGGGATATGCTAAATGGGTATCACCATAGCACATCCTTATTCTAGCTAACCTGGGTGGCCCATAGTTGGTAGCAAGGCCTATGGCCTGCTGGGCGGCCCAGTTAGACGGATCCAGAAGGGAGGCCCATGCCGGATAAAGAAAGGCTACGCAGGAGTCACCGACGTACTCGGAGCCTTGGAGTGCAAGCCACGAAAGACTAGTTCATATTAGTGTAGGACTCTTTACCTTGTCCGACAAGGACCTTTCCCTGTAAACCCTAAGCTTTGGCGCCTTTATAAGCCGGACCTGTGGGAGCCTTTAGGGCACAATCTAGATTGCTACGTACAACGTGCAACATCTCGCATGGTGAACCTATCTCTATAACTCGGTGTATTGCCATTATAGTGATTTATAGCGGGAGTAGAGTTTCGCCAGCATTGTGGGACTTGAACCTGGGTAAGCTATGTTACCTCGTAGCTGCCAACTCTCCGCCTTACCCCATGTAGCATCCCAATTGTCTAACAATTGTAATGCTACTTGGTCTAGTAATATAATGGCTACTTCAAATATATAATTGTTGCATCATCATTATATCATGCTCATGTCATCATGCCACCTTGCATTTGAGCATCATATAAAACCCACTTTGTTTTGGTTCTTATCTCATATGCATTGTTAATTGTATTTGCCTCTTGATATTGTATTTGGTTCTTGATATATTGTTTAAGTGCCCAAGTTGAGTTGGGGGCATATCTCTTATTGACTCCACCACCTTTCTTTCACCACCTTATAATTCCACCATCCAACTAAATATGAGCTTTGCACTTTATTTGAGTTTACCTCTAGCTCATGTGGGTTGGGATGGATCCAATTCTTTTTCCACATGCTCTCATATATCAATAATGTTGTTCTCACAATATGTATATGTGGAGAGCCACATGGCCACCTTTGCATGCCTTGTGGGTGGGACCCTTTGCCTAGCTTCCATATGGATTATCATGGAATTATGCTCATGTTGGAATATTATGTGGGCTTATTAACTACCTAGTGGCATATACCACTAGCATGACCCATTTGTACTCAGATGTGATCATCTCCATTTAATCCATTTGGGACTTTCTTTTAAATTCTTGGCTTGGTTTTATTCCACTTGTGGGCATGCCTAAGTTTAATGCCATGTGATAATCTTGTTTTCACAAAATAAGCATGGCATTAATTGATTGCATGGGCCATGCAAGAACCATCTTTTGCTAGCTTTGGTTTGTATTTGCATTTTGAGTAGATCTTTTATAAAACCACATCACCTTGTCCTCTCTTTTCCTAGACTTGATCTTGTTGGGGTTGGGTTGTGCTTGGCTTGATCTTGACAAAAGAACACCCTAGCAACTAACTTTTCCCCCTCTCTTCAAACCCTAAACCTACCTCTCCATCTCACCTAATCTACCATACCCCCTCTCTAACCTAAACCCTAAGCTACCCCCTCTCTCGGCCCCTCCCCTCTCTCACCACATGGTCGACCTGGCCCCACCAGCTGGCCCCACCATGCCACCTAGCTACCCCCTCCTCCACACAAACTCTAGCCCGAGCCTACCATCTACCCCAGCCCTAGCTCTACCCGAGGCTACCCCCTCTCCCTCTCTTGCTCTCTCTCTGCCCTAGGGGCCCCTCAACCCCGAGCCTACCTCCTGGCCTCACCCTACCCCACCTGGAAGCTCCCTCCTCTACCTGCCCTGCCCTGCCGACCCAAGCACGTGCTCGAGGAGAGGAGGAAAAAAGGTGGCCGAGCCACCTTTTTGCACCCACCTGCTCCCCACGGCACCCCTCTCCCTCCCTCTGCTTTATCCCTACACTTCTGCCCCGCCCAGACCATCTCCAGATCCCCCAGGGCACCTGCCCTCTCCCCTCTTCCCCACCGTCGGCCTCCTCCGCGTCCGGTTGATCCTGTCGAGCCGCGCTTCCGTGGAGTGGTTGGAGAGAACCAGGAGGCTCCCCTGCATCGCCTGGAACACGCCCGCGAGGAGGAGGAGCACCAGAGCTGCCAGTACCCGCGCCGCCCGAGCCGAAACCCTAATCCTCGGTCCGTCTGCGTCGTCGTCGCTCCCCTACGCCTCGAGCCGATCCACGCCACCGATAGCCTCCCGGTGAGCTGCTGCACCTCGCTGACACCCTCCCGCCGTTTCTCTCTGCATAGACGAGCGGATCCCGACGACGAACGCCCTCTGTGCACGGCAGGGTCGTCGCCGTCTGCGCTCTGTTCTTCGCGTAACCCTCATCTAGGCCGCGCCCACCTCTCTAGCACCAACCCACGAGCCACCGCACTGGCTCGCCCCCCCAGCGCGTGCCGCACGTCCCAGGTTCGAGTCCTCGCTCCGCCCGCGCCGCGCATCAACCTGTCGATCGCGGCAGGAAGAGAAACAGTACGGTGGTGCCGTTTTGCGCAAACCCCCCTGCATCTTTTTTCTGCATCGACCCGCGGTCCACCTGGCCCACTAGTCAGCCGCCGCGAGATTCTTCCAGAAAACCCCCTGCCTTTCTATAACCCTCAACCCGCGCTCCAGCCTAGCCCCACCTGTCAGTTCCTGGGCCGCTCGCCTCTGTCGCGTGGGCCTGTGGTTGCTGGTCCCACCTGTCTGCCGTAGAGGCTAGCGCAGCTCGCGGTGTAAAATGTTTCTGCACGCAGTGGAATCCCAGTCAGCAGAGAGGCCCACCCGTCAGCGTCTGTGTCTAGCTAATCCTGAGTAACAAAAGTATTTACCTGTTTCTGTTTTAAATTCAAATCTTTTTCTAATTATTTCAAATTCAAATATAATTCTGTTCTTAAATAACTTTTCAAATATTAATCCAAATAATACATATAATATATGTTTTCAAATCAGAAAAATGTGAGGATTTCAAATATGCAATCCAAAATATATTTTGGACATTTAAAATTCCAAGTTGATTTAAATTACAATAAAATGCCCTCTTGTCTTAAATAATTAATAACTTTTGTTTTATAACTCCAAATTTAACAAATGATATGTCTAAAATGATTAGCTCGACGAGACCTTTCTGTTTATGCATTCCATGGTTTGATTTGAAGCATGCATAATATAAATATAAAGGGTACAGCAACTAAGTTGAGTATAAAATGGGCCCAAAACTCAATAAAATGATTTAATCTTGTATCTCACACCTCACCCATGCCATGCTACCTTATTGCCATGCAACTTGTGCATCATTCATCATGGCATGATTGTTTGCTTGTCGCATTTATTCATATGCTTGTGCACTTTATTTATGTTGGCCCTTGTTTGTTTGGTTCTTCTTCGAATAGACGCTGAGCAGGGGATATATCAAGAGAACCAGGAGCACTACCCAGATCCTTCTCTCGCTTCAACTGAGCTGCCAGGCAAGCACTACCACATGCTTGCATACATATAGTACCTATTGCCTCTATCTTATTCTTGCATCATTGAGTCGCGATTGCATTAAATTGAATCCCAAGTATTGCATAGCCTTTACTTTTAAACCCCACCGAAGCTTGTTCCTCCATCCCATGAGCCATTACTACAGGAGTTGCTTGAGCCATGCGAGTCGTAGAACAACATGTGTAGGGTATGTAAGTGTCTGATGGCTAACGAGGTACCTAAACAACTTAACCTGAGTAGTAATGGGATAACTAATGAAAGTGGCATCGGTGAGCCATATTCGCTATTTGGTTTTTCAGGCTCACTTGTGTCCCGTAGGACCCCGAGTACTTGATTCCTGTTCCTTGAATATTCGCGCTATCCACATCCGGGAGGCTTATGAACCCCCCTGAGCCAGAGCTTGATTCATTCTTATTTCTTGGGGCCACAAACTAGTTTGAGGTTTTATTTACTATCCTGTACTTATGCCATGCTTTACCGCTTTATTTAAAATTGTGCGAGGTACTGCACACTGTACTGTTTAGGTCCGTGACCCGTTTTCGCTATATCGACAAGCCCAGTCACACTTTCGGGTTCCCAGTCGTTTACAGCCGGCCATACAAACCTTGAGTCCGTCTCGTAGCCGGCCAGCTTCGCTGCGGGTAGCTTAATAGGGTGGCCCCCTGAAATATTTCTGAATCCTGTAATTGCTTTGTCGTGACTGTCTCGTTGGGTTTTGATTTGGTTTTTCCGAGGCATATCGAGTGTGTGTTGCTATTTGTGCACCCCTGCAGGGTAAAACTTTCTGAAAGCCGTGTCCGCGGTTATGGACGACTTGGAGCACAGTTTCTCGATCATAGACAAGCATAACTAAAGTACCGCTTTTAATTTGACTAGACTAGGTACCTGACTAGTAAATAGTGCAACACTCATCGAATGGATAATAAAACTGCCGACGGATGGGGGGTTGTTCGTCCGCTTCCGTAAGCGAGGAGGAGGATGGATCTGTTAAGATTACCGCTATAACTGTTATAACTGTTGTTCTCAATTCGCGGACATCCGTCTATCTCTGGTTGGGCGGATAGATAGCGAGTATCTATAGAATTGTTAGGGTTTATCTTTTGCTGCAATTGCGTCACCCCAGGTTGTGTCCCCTTTAGAGGCATAAAGACTTGCTGAGTACCCCTAGGGTCTCACACGATAAATTATTTGGTTCAGATGAACAGGTACACTCACAAGATGGATACTGGGTGGAAGAGACGGACGATGTGGGCAACGATCATTCGGTGTAGAGATTTTGGGAACGGGGATCCGTGAGATCTGTGGGCGGGATCTGCTTATTTATGGGGCATCTTATGCCAATTTGCTTCTTATTCGTACTCGGATTTTGTCTTCCGCTTCCGCTTGATACTCTGTTGATTGATGTATGAGGAGATATCCTAAACTATTATATCTATCTAGGATATTTGGATCTTGCCGTATGGCGTTGCAATATTTCCTTTCTTTTTAGATGGGATGACTCTGATGTACTGTTGTATGGTGGCTTGCATACATACTCATTTGTGTATGTAGTTGATCCCTTCGCCTGCCGATTACGCCGCCCGTTCTTGTCCCGATGTGTGGAAATGGTTGGGACGGTCGAAAGGTCTACCTGTGAGTGGCATTTGGGCCCCACCGTACTATTTCAACCATTTCTGCTCATCCAGGCTTGTAACTAGGAGCGTAATTCACCGAGGTAGTTACAATTGGTATCAGAGCCATCCCGCCCTTCAGGGTCTCAGCCAAATGGTCGTTGTCTGTCTAGCAAATATTTTTGGTAGTTATGTATACTAGGGAAAAACAAAACGCGAGAGTAGGACTGCTGCCACTTTTCTTCTTACCCACCCACCACCCTTTTCTGGTAAGGAAGTGTAACGTTTTCAATCCTCTTCTTAAAATTCAAACTAGGATTCACGTGTTCTGGGATTCCGTAGTACCATAGGTTGTGTGTGTGTGTGTAAATCCTTTGTCTATCTGTTGCATCCAAGTTGTTATCTTTGTCGGCCTTTTGGTTATCAACTGTTGGTACATTCCATACCGACAGGCTTTTGCAAACCGACGCGATCTATCTGATTCGTTGTATACCGCCGCGTTCTGTCTTACTCTTTGTTATCCGACGTCATCTTGTTTGGGGTGTTCGTTTCCGTAGTTGCTAATCTTTAGGTTCATCGTGAGAAGAAAGTGTTGGGATATGTGTTTTACTTATTCATGTGCGGAGTAATGGTTTGAGTGCGGGATGGAGTCACGACCATACCACTACTTTTATCATTGCTCTTGTATATTGAGTTGGTAGAGTCACTAATCTTGTTTCGTTAAGTGATCTTGCGCATCTATTGGTATTTTAATACCGAAATTTGCGGAAAATTTTTCTTTGATATATCTGTGTACCACACTCCTTTTCAGTCGTGTGCGATATGCGTAATATCTTCTAGGTGCTTTGAACTTCGTTGATATTTTAATATCATCTTAGTAAAGTGTATCCTTTAATCTTGATTAATTCCATCTTGGTACTATTTTGGATTATTATTATTCTCCATCATAGTACTGACTTGTGTTTTATATCAATCACAGGATGGCACCACCACGCCGTTCTGAGGAGGACATACAACCTGAACTAGGGGCAGCGTTGTCAAGCATAGCCAATGCCTTGGCAGCAATGCAGCAGAACCAGCAACGTTTCAAGGAAAGTGTCAGGAGGAACTAGTTTGTGCCGCTACCTCCACCTCCCAAGCGAGGAGACATCAAAAGCTTCCTGAAGTTCAACCCCCGTCAGTTTGATGTTTCTGATCAACCACTTGATGCTGATGATTGGTTGCGTGAAATGTCAAGGTTACTGGCAACTGCTGATGTTCCTGAGCAAGAATGGGTAAAGTGTGCTACTCACCTTCTGAAGGGAGATGCAGCTCTGTGGTGGGAGAATTATCTGAAGGCAAACTGCACTGGTTTTCAGCCTACTTGGGGACAGTTTACTGGAGCTTTCAAAGAGCAGTATCTGTCAGAAATTGTCATGGAGAGGATGAAGGAAGTGTTTCTCAACCTCAAGCAGGGCAATGACAATGTCAACACCTACATCAGGAACTTCATGAACCTTTCTCGTTATGGTGGCGATGAGATCTCTGATGACAAGAAGAAGAAAAAGAGGTTCAGGCAAGGGCTCAATGCATCGATTAAGTATGCAATCACACATGCAAGGCCGGCATCGTTTCTGGAACTTCAGCATACAGCTCTGTAGGAAGAGGCAAGCAGGCAAGTGTTTGAGGAGTCAAAGAAACACAGCCGTGATGCAGCAAGCTCTTCAGCTATGTCAGCTCCTTCTAAGCGTCGTGTTTGGGTTCCTAACACCCCACCGTCGCTCCCGGCTCCACCAAGACCTTCAAGCTACGCGGCAAGGCCACCAAACTTCCTCACTGCTGCTCCCAGGGGCTATAACCACCACTACCCTGGAGCGCCTGGCGGAGTCCCTGGCTATGTTGCTCCACGTCCACCTGGTGCTTGTTTCACTTGTGGAGACACTGGGCATCAGTACTGGAACTGTCCGATGAAGAACAAGGCTCTTCCTCCACCACCTCCAAGATCTGCGGCAAGCTCTCCTTTGGTTCATGCACCACCACCTCGGGCTCTCAACATCAACACCAAGCCCGGGTCTACTGTTGCTCGTGCCAACTGCATCAACGCCGCTCAAGCTGAGCATGCACCTGGAGTTGTGATGGGTATGCTTCCCGTTAACTCAGTTCCTGCAAGAGTTTTGTTTGATTCTGGTGCTTCGCATTCTTTTGTTTCGCACAAGTTTGCGCATGAGCAGGATCTGGATATGGTTCCTTTAGCACATCGTCTGGTGGTTCTATCTCCTGGTTCAAACATGAGGGCTGCTCATATCAGCCATGGCAATCAAATTGAGATTGGTGGCTCTTCGTTCTCGGCGTCCTTAATTGTTCTGGGCAATTCTGACATTGATGTCATCTTGGGCATGGATTGGTTGACAGTAAATGCGGCTGTGATTGATTGTGCTGAACGCTCGGTTTCTCTGAAGATTCCTGAAGGCCATATAGTCTATTCTCCAAGTCTGACTCCTGCTATCCAGCTTTTCTCTTTGGCGGCTCTGAATGTTGATGCTATGGAAGCTATTCAGAGTGTTCCGGTGGTCTGTGAGTTCCCAGATGTCTTTCCTGAAGAGTTGCCAGGTATGCCTCCGGATCGTGAGGTTGAGTTTGTTATTGAGCTTGAACCTGGTACCGCTCCTATCTCCAAGCGGCCTTATAAAATGGGTCCTGCTGAGTTGGCTGAACTCAAACGACAGCTTGATGAACAAGAGAAGTTGGGTTTCATTCAGCATAGTACTTCTTCTTGGGGTAGCCCTACTCTCTTTGTGAAGAAGCGAGACCAGACTGATAGACTTTGTGTTGACTATCGGGCTCTCAATGCTAAAACCATCAAGAATAAATATCCCCTTCCGCGGATTAATGATCTCTTTGATCAACTAGCTGGAGCTGTGGTTTTCTCTAAGCTCGACTTGAGAAGTGGTTATCACCAAATCAAGATTCGCAAGGAAGATGTTCCTAAGACAGCTTTCACCACCCGCTATGGCCTGTATGAGTACACGGTCATGTCTTTCGGACTCACCAACGCACCTGCCACCTTCTCGAGGCTCATGAACTCGGTTTTCATGGAGTATCTTGACAAGTTCGTTGTGGTCTATCTGGATGACATCCTAGTCTACTCTAAGTCGAAGGAAGAACATGAAGAACACCTTCGGTGTGTCCTAAACAAGCTTCGTGAGAACCGCTTGTATGCAAAGTTCTCCAAGTGTGAGTTTTGGCTGCCTCAAGTTACCTATCTTGGTCACGTCATCTCTGCCAAGGGCATTGCAGTCAATCCGGAAACTGTGAAGACAATTGTTGAATGGCTTCCTCCTGTAAATGTCAAGCAAGTGCGGAGTTTCCTGGGTTTGGCTAGTTATTGCCGTCGCTTCGTTCAGAACTTTTCGAAGATAGCGAAGCCTCTTACCGATCTCCTCAAGAAAGGCAAGAAATACCTTTGGACTCCTGCATGTCAAGCAAGCTTTGAGACACTCAAAGAGAAGCTCACTTCCACACCAGTCTTGGTTCCTCCGGATACATCCAAGCCGTTTCAGATCTTCTGTGACGCCTCTTTGCATGGATTGGGTGCGGTCTTGATGCAAGAAAAGCAAGTTGTTGCTTATGCCTCTCGTCAGTTGAAGACGCATGAGATCAACTATCCTACACATGACCTCGAGCTCGCAGCAGTTGTCTTTGCTTTGAGAGTATGGAGGCACTACTTGCTTGGCAACTGTTGTGAGATCTTTTCTGATCACAAGAGTCTGAAGTATATCTTTACTCAACCTGATCTCAACCTTCGGCAAAGGAGATGGATTGAAGCAATCAATGACTTCGATTTAACCATCAACTACACTCCGGGCAAAGCTAATGTCATGGCAGATGCTCTCAGGCGCAAAGCTTATGTCAACAACCTCATGATGGAAGAACAACAGCCTCTCTTGTGAGAGGAATTTCGTCAGCTCAACCTGGAAATTGTGGAACAAGGGTATCTCCTGAACCTTCTAGCAACACCTCTCTTGGAAGAAAAGGTTCGCTCTTCTCAGCTTGGTGATCCGTACACAAGAAAGATCATCTCCAGGATTCAGCTTCCAAAGTATGAGTCCTTCCACGTCGATGATCAAGGCACGCTTTTCTTTGAACACCGGATGTTTGTTCCGAACTACCCGGGTATGAGAGAGCAAGTTCTCAAGGAGGCGCATGATTCTGTTCTTTCTATCCACCCTGGCAGCACAAAGAAGTACATGGACTTGAAAACACAATATTGGTGGCCTGGTTTGAAAAGGTATTGTGCCAAGTATGTCTCAGAGTGTGATGTATGCCGTAGAGTGAAAGCTGTTCATCAGAAACCTTCCGGTCTTCTACAGCCATTGAAACCCCCGGAATGGAAATGGGAGAAAGTAGAGATGGACTTCATCACTGGTTTCCCGAGGTCGCAGAAGGGCAACAATGCAATCTTTGTTGTCATTGATAGGCTTTCTAAAGTGGCTCACTTCTTCCCCGTCAAGGAAACCATTTCTGCAATTCAGTTGGCGGAGCTCTATATCAACAGAATTGTCTCTCTGTATGGGGTTCCGCTTGAGATCAGTTTCGACCGTGGAAGCATCTTCACTTCCAAGTTCTGGGAGAGTTTCCAAAATGCTTTGGGAACAAAGTTGAACTTCAGCACAGCTTACCACCCTCAGTCGCAAGGACAAGTTGAAAGGATCAATCAGATTCTGGAGGATATGCTTCGTGCTTGCGTCATCTCTTTTGGCATGAAGTGGGAAGAATGTCTTCCTTATGCTGAGTTCTCTTACAACAACAGCTTCCAGAAAAGTCTAAAGATGGCACCATTTGAGGCTCTCTATGGTCGCAAGTGCAGAACTCCGATTGGTTGGTCGGGTGCAGGTGAAAGGATCTTGTTTGGCCCTGACATTGTGACTCAAGCGGAGGAAAAGGTTCACATCATTCTGGAAAATCTGAGGATTGCTCAAAGTCGCCAGAAGAGCAATTATGACAGGAAGCACACGGACATGGAGTATGTCCCTGGTGATCTTGTTTACCTTCGTGTCACTCCCATGAGAGGCACGCACCGCTTTGGTATCAAAGGGAAGCTGGCTCCTAGATACATCGGTCCCTTCAAAGTTCGTGGAAGAAGAGGAGAAGTTGCTTATGCTCTTGAGCTCCCGAAAAACTCAAGGTCCATGATGTTTTCCACATCTCTCAACTCAAGAAATGCTTCAAGGATCCCGGCAGGACCGTGGATCATGAGCTTATCAATCTCCAAGAAGACCTGTCTTATCAAGAACACCCCACAAAAATCCTTGAAGTCGCAGAAAGAAGGACTCGCAACAAGTCCATCAAGTTCTGCAAGGTGCAGTGGTCGCACCATTCCGTTGATGAAGCCACTTGGGAACATGAAGATGAGCTCCGTGCCAAGTATCCTACCCTCTTTGTGTCTTCTTCTTCCTAGAATCTTGGGGCGAGATTCCTGTTTAGTGGGGGAGAGTTGTAGCATCCTAATTGTCTAACAATTGTAATGCTACTTGGTCTAGTAATATAATGTCTACTTCAAATATATAATTGTTGCATCATCATTATATCATGCTCATGTCATCATGCCACCTTGCATTTGAGCATCATATAAAACCCACTTTGTTTTGGTTCTTATCTCATATGCATTGTTAATTGTATTTGCCTCTTGATATTGTATTTGGTTCTTGATATATTGTTTAAGTGCCCAAGTTGAGTTGGGGGCATATCTCTTATTGACTCCACCACCTTTCTTTCACCACCTTATAATTCCACCATCCAACTAAATATGAGCTTTGCACTTTATTTGAGTTTACCTCTAGCTCATGTGGGTTGGAATGGATCCAATTCTTTTTCCACATGCTCTCATATATCAATAATGTTGTTCTCACAATATGGATATGTGGAGAGCCACATGGCCACCTTTGCATGCCTTGTGGGTGGGACCCTTTGCCTAGCTTCCATATGGATTATCATGGAATTATGCTCATGTTGGAATATTATGTGGGCTTATTAACTACCTAGTGGCATATACCACTAGCATGACCCATTTGTACTCAGATGTGATCATCTCAATTTAATCCATTTGGGACTTTCTTTTAAATTCTTGGCTTGGTTTTATTCCACTTGTGGGCATGCCTAAGTTTAATGCCATGTGATAATCTTGTTTTCACAAAATAAGCATGGCATTAATTGATTGCATGGGCCATGCAAGAACCATCTTTTGCTAGCTTTGGTTTGTATTTGCATTTTGAGTAGATCTTTTATAAAACCACATCACCTTGTCCTCTCTTTTCCTAGACTTGATCTTGTTGGGGTTGGGTTATGCTTGGCTTGATCTTGACAAAAGAACACCCTAGCAACTAACTTTTCCCCCTCTCTTCACACCCTAAACCTACCTCTCCATCTCACCTAATCTACCATACCCCCTCTCTAACCTAAACCCTAAGCTACCCCTCTCTCGGCCCCTCCCCTCTCTCACCACATGGTCGACCTGGCCCCACCAGCTGGCCCCACCATGCCACCTAGCTACCCCCTCCTCCACACAAACCCTAGCCCGAGCCTACCATCTACCCCAGCCCTAGCTCTACCCGAGGCTACCCCCTCTCCCTCTCTTCCTCTCTCTCTGCCCTAGGGGCCCCTCAACCCCGAGCCTACCTCCTAGCCTCACCCTACCCCACCTGGAAGCTCCCTCCTCTACCTGCCCTGCCCTGCCGACCCGAGCACGTGCTCGAGGAGAGGAGGAAAAAAAGGTGGCCGAGCCACCTTTTTGCACCCACCTGCTCCCCACGGCACCCCTCTCCCTCCCTCTGCTTTATCCCTACACCTCTGCCCCGCCCAGACCATCTCCAGATCCCCCAGGGCGCCTGCCCTCTCCCCTCTTCCCCACCGTCTCCGGCTACCCCTTAGCCACCCACCGTCGGCCTCCTCCGCGTCCGGTTGCTCCTGTCGAGCCACGCTTCCGTGGAGTGGTTGGAGAGAACCAGGAGGCTCCCCGGCATCGCCTGGAACACGCCCGCGGGGAGGAGGAGCACCGGAGCTGCCAGTACCCGCGCCGCCCGAGCCGAAACCCTAATCCTCGGTCCGTCTGCGTCGTCATCGCTCCCCTACGCCTCGAGCCGATCCACGCCACCGACAGCCTCCCGGTGAGCTGCTGCACCTCGCTGACACCCTCTCGCCGTTTCTCTCTGCCTAGACGAGCGGATCCCGGCGACGAACACCCTCTGTGCACGGCAGGGTCGTCGCCGTCTGTGCTCTGTTCTTCGCGTAACCCTCATCTAGGCCGCGCCAACCTCACTAGCACCAACCCACGAGCCACCGCACTGGCTCGCTCCCCCCCCCCCCAACGCGTGCCGCACGTCCCAGGTTCGAGCCCTCGCTCCACCCGTGCCACGCATCAACCTGTCGATCGCGGCAGGAAGAGAAACAGTACGGCGGTGCCGTTTTGCGCAAACCCCCCTGCATCTTTTTTCTGCATCGACCCGCGGTCCACCTGGCCCACTAGTCAGCCGCCGCGAGATTCTTCCAGAAAACCCCCTGCCTTTCTATAACCCTCAACCCGCGCTCCAGCCTAGCCCCACCTGTTAGTTCCTGGGCCGCTCGCCTCTGTCGCGTGGGCCTGTGGTTGCTGGTCCCACCTGTCTGCCGCAGAGGCTAGCGCAGCTCGCGGTGTAAAATGTTTCTGCGCGCAGTGGAATCCCAGTCAGCAGAGAGGCCCACCCGTCAGCGTCTGTGTCTAGCTAATCCTGAGTAACAAAAGTATTTACCTGTTTCTGTTTTAAATTCAAATCTTTTTCTAATTATTTCAAATTCAAATATAATTCTGTTCTTAAATAACTTTTCAAATATTAATCCAAATAATACATATAATATATGTTTTCAAATCAGAAAAATGTGAGGATTTCAAATATGCAATCCAAAATATATTTTGGACATTTAAAATTCCAAGTTGATTTAAATTACAATAAAATGCCCTCTTGTCTTAAATAATTAATAACTTTTGTTTTATAACTCCAAATTTAACAAATGATATGTCTAAAATGATTAGCTCGACGAGACCTTTCTGTTTATGCATTCCATGGTTTGATTTGAAGCATGCATCATATAAATATAAAGGGTACAGCAACTAAGTTGAGTATAAAATGGGCCCAAAACTCAATAAAATGATTTAATCTTGTATCTCACACCTCACCCATGCCATGCTACCTTATTGCCATGCAACTTGTGCATCATTCATCATGGAATGATTGTTTGCTTGTCGCATTTATTCATATGCTTGTGCACTTTATTTATGTTGGCCCTTGTTTGTTTGGTTCTTCTTCGAATAGACGCTGAGCAGGGGATATATCAAGAGAACCAGGAGCACTACCCAGATCCTTCTCTCGCTTCAACTGAGCTGCCAGGCAAGCACTACCACATGCTTGCATACATATAGTACCTATTGTCTCTATCTTATTCTTGCATCATTGACTCGCGATTGCATTAAATTGAATCCCAAGTATTGCATAGCCTTTACTTATAAACCCCACCGAAGCTTGTTCCTCCATCCCATGAGCCATTACTACAGGAGTTGCTTGAGCCATGCGAGTCATAGAACAGCATGTGTAGGGTATGTGAGTGTGTGATGGCTAACGAGGTACCTAAACAACTTAACCTGAGTAGTAATGGGATAACTAATGAAAGTGGCATCGGTGAGCCATATTCGCTATTTGGTTTTTCAGGCTCACTTGTGTCCCGTAGGACCCCGAGTACTTGATTCCTGTTCCTTGAATATTCGCGCTATCCACATCCGGGAGGCTTATGAACCCCCCTGAGCCAGAGCTTGATTCATTCTTATTTCTTGGGGCCACAAACTAGTTTGAGGTTTTATTTACTATCCTGTACTTATGCCATGCTTTACCGCTTTATTTAAAATTGTGCGAGGTACTGCACACTGTACTGTTTAGGTCCGTGACCCGTTTTCGCTGTATCGACAAGCCCAGTCACACTTTCGGGTTCCCAGTCGTTTACAGCCGGCCACACAAACCTTGAGTCCGTCTCGTAGCCGGCCAGCTTCGCTGCGGGTAGCTTAATGGGGTGGCCCCCTGAAATATTTCTGAATCCTGTAATTGCTTTGTCATGACTGTCTCGTTGGGTTTTGATTTGGTTTTTCCGAGGCATATCGAGTGTGTGTTGCTATTTGTGCACCCCTGCAGGGTAAAACTTTCTGAAAGCCGTGTCCGCGGTTATGGACGACTTGGAGCACAGTTTCTCGATCATAGACAAGCATAACTAAAGTACCGCTTTTAAGTTAACTAGACTAGGTACCTAACTAGTAAATAGTGCAACACTCATGGAATGGATAATAAAACTGCCAACGGATGGGGGGGGTTGTTCGTCCGCTTCCTCGTCGGTAAGCGAGGAGGAGGATGGATCTGTTAAGATTACCGCTATAACTGTTATAACTGTTGTTCTCAATTCGCGGACATCCGTCTATCTCTGGTTGGGCGGATGGATAGCGAGTATCTATAGAATTGTTAGGGTTTATCTTTTGCTGCAATTGCGTCACCCCAGGTTGTGTCCCCTTTAGAGGCATAAAGACTTGCTGAGTACCCCTAGGGTCTCACACGATAAATTATTTGGTTCAGATGAACAGGTACACTCACAAGATGGATACTGGGTGGAAGAGACGGACGATGTGGGCAACGATCATTCGGTGTAGAGATTCCGGGAACGGGGATCCGTGAGATCTGTGGGCAGGATCTGCTTATTTATGGGGCATCTTATGCCAATTTGCTTCTTATCCGTACTCGGATTTTGTCTTCCGCTTCCGCTTGATACTCTGTTGATTGATGTATGAGGAGATATCCTAAACTATTATATCTATCTAGGATATTTGGATCTTGCCGTATGGCGTTGCAATATTTCCTTTCTTTTTAGATGGGATGACTCTGATGTACTGTTGTATGGTGGCTTGCATACATACTCATTTGTGTATGTAGTTGATCCCTTCGCCTGCCGATTACGCCGCCCGTTCTTCTCCCGATGTGTGGAAATGGTTGGGACGGCCAAAAGGTCTACCTGTGAGTGGCATTTGGGCCCCACCGTACTATTTCAACCATTTCTGCTCATCCAGGCTTGTAACTAGGAGCGTAATTCACCGAGGTAGTTACACCCCACGTCTCTAAACACACACTGTGAGGACCCCTGCATGGTGTACTCGTCGGCAATACCACGACAGTTGGCGCCAACCATGGGGAAAGAAGCGCTTAGAGCTCTACATCGGGCGAGGTCCAATCTCTTCGCGAGAATCTGCAACACCGTAGCCATCAGACGCGTTCTCTTCTCCGGCAACATCCCGATCGTCCCTCTAGATGAGTTCTGGATGCCAGTGAAGACGAACCCTACGCACTGCCCCATCATCCCCTTCGGAGACATCCACATCTTCATCGGCGAAACCGACTTGGGTCCTAGATCCTAGGAAGTCGAAAACTCGTCAAACCCCGCATGGACCACCTATGAGCAGGACACATTCGCGGAAGGATCTAGGCCATATCTCTCCTTGAACTATGGTGGCTCAGATCAGGAAAATTCAAGGCCCACCCAAACCGCCCCTATGCAGGATATAAAGGTGGAAGGACCCCGTAAATCCGCTTGGCTTACCCGAGCGTTAGAGATGTGCAGGTCCACATTGTCGGGGTAGTCACCATCTTTGATCTAGCCATATGCATTCAATGGGATGGAGAACCTCCCCACGAATACCTCGCCAGATGGATGACGGTGAGGGAAACCCTAGAGGGAGATAGCGCCGACGAGCTCGTATACCACTTCGTGGAAGGGTTCACACCCGGAACACTCCTCCGGCATATCCTCCGAAGGCAGTAGGCCGTGGGTCCTCTCACCCTTAGTGAGGTGGTCAGAATCGTCAACAAATATGCAGACGCCAATTAGGAGCCCGAGGATGTGATAATCGTCGTAGACGGAGGAGGAACAATAAGAACGTCCTGCCTCCATCACCCTCTACATCCACCATCGCCAACTCCGACTCCGTCCTTGATGCACTATATGCCGACATCAATATGGATGGTGGAAGCTCGGATGCTAACTCGGAAGAATATGATGCAATTATGAGGGAGATCGAGAAGGAGGAGCGCGCCAACAAGACCAATGCTTCCCACCAGGTGCTAGTCGCCATTGGGAGCGTGATGGGAGAAGACGGACAGGAACGGGAAGGTGAGAGAGCTCCGCCCATGCTAGCGGTTACCATAGCAGCAGTAGCCAAAAAAGTTGCCGAGCCTCCAGCTCCGGCCAAGGCCTTGCCTCCTCCGGTTACCCGCTCGCAACTAGCCTAGGTACTCACCACGGCCCCCAGTACTGCTAGGCAATCAAACCAGCCGCCAATGCCACCATCAACGTCTGTAGCTGGCAACCCATTGGTTACTCCCGCCGACAAAACAATCTATGGTGCACTCCTCATTGAGCCCATTACCGTCGCCCATATCTAGAGTGTTACGAAGCTTGATGAGAAGCATGCGGCAATTTTAACGAAGGCCAAGTGCATTGCAGAACAGGGTGCTAAGATAGATGAAGACATGGCCAAGGTGCAACAATCTATTAAGGCACAAAGAGCTATGGAGGCTGAATACAAGCAGTTGTTGTTGAAGCACAAGTCAAAGAAAGTACCATCTCAAGTAGTTGAAGACCCCGGCGTTCGGCGCAGGTTGGGGTATGACGGGTCTAAGCCAACAAAAGCCACCCCATACATTGAATCAGAGGGGAGGCAAGTCATGCCAACTCCCTCCCTAAACATCGCTGTTGCCCCGACCCTCCTAGATCAGGTCGCCAGAAGTAGTTTCTCAGGTGCACGACCTAGTCACTAAGGCATGCAAGCAATGGGAAAAGGAAACCTCACAGAGGCTTGAGTCTAACCCGGAGCTTCGCCAGTCAACCCTGAACAGCCGTAGAAGGCCAAAGTCTCCCCGTGACGAGGGATCCCATATAGGCTCCATAGAGCAAAGATGGAGGGAGGCGTGCAACAAGGCTGACGCCATACCTATATCCTCCGATCACGGAGAAATGTCTCACCCTCGTCGATCACCACCTCCACCACCATCCCGGTGTCACGAGGAACCACAGCCATTCCACCGTACAAGCATGCCACCGCCTAGGCGTCCCCAGGTTGGCATAGTTATACACGACCAGGGCGAGCAGCCCCGACATGCTAGAGAGCACACCGGTGTTGAAGGACTCATACATCATAAACTTATCTATAATTTTTGATGCTCCATGCTTGTTTTGTATCAACTATTTTATATTATGTCTACACTTTGAGGCATTTTTATACATTTTCTGGAACTAACCTATTAATAAGATGCCACAATGCTAGTTGCCTGTTTTCTGCTGTTTTTTGTTTCAGAAAAGCTAGTAAAGAAATATTCTCAGAATTGGATGGAACAATAGCCAAAGTTAATATTTTACTCGAAGCAACACAGAGTCCAAAGGGCAGCCGAAGGGGCACCAGGAGGCGGCCACACCCTATGGTGGAGCGTCCAGCCCTAGGTGCGCCACCAGGGGGTGTGGCCCCCTAGAGCTCCCCGAGACAAAAACCCTAAGTACAAGATTAGAATTCCATGAAAAGTTCCACAGCACCACCGCCACCGAAGAGGAGATTTGGGGGACAAAAGTCTCTGTTCCGGCACCCTGTCAGGATGGGGAAGTGCCCCCGGAGCCATCTCCATCGACTCCACCGCCATCTCCATCGTTGTTGCTGACTCCCATGATGAGGAGGGAGTAGTTCTCTCTCTTGGCTAAGGGCTCTACCGGTAGCTATGTGTTCATCTCTCTCTCTCTATGCGTGATCCTATTGATATCTGATACATTGCAAATGTATCTATAATTTTTGATGTTCCATGCTTGGTTTTATCTACTTTCTTATGTTTTGTCCACACTTTGGAGTACTTTTCATATGATTTCTTGGACTAACCTATTAACAAGAGCCACAGTGCCAGCTGCCTGTTTTCTGCTGTTTTTGGTTCCAGGAAGTCAGAAAATGAATATTCTCGGAATTGGACGGGACAAAATCCAAAGTTATTATTTTACTGGGGGACACTTGGAGCCAGAATATGAGACGGAGAAGGGCTAGAGGGCAGCCACACCACCTGGCCGCACGGCCAGGCTTGGCCCGTGCCAGGGGGTGGTGTGGCCAGCCCAGGCACCCCCTCGGCCTCTCCTTCCGCCTATATATTGCCTCTGATACGGAAACCCTAAGTACCCGATAAAAAATCCACGAAAGAGTCTGTAGCCACCATCATCTCCATCCCTAGATCGGGAGGGATCTGAATCTCTTCCCGGCACCCTGCCGGAGAGGGGAATTCACCCTGGAGGCCTTCTTCATCACCATGCAAGCCTCCGGTGTTATGCATGAGTAGTTCATCTCTGGACTACGGGTCCATCTACTAGCTAGATGGCTGGTTCTCCTCCTTTGTGCTATCATGTTTAGATCTTGTGAGCTCTGTTCATGATCAAGATCATCTATTTGTAATTCTGCATGTTGCGTTTGCGGGGATCCGATGGATATTGAGATGCTATTTCAAATTGATTATTGATTCTATCATGTCTTTGTTATTTGTAATCTTGCATGCTTTCCGTTGTTAGTAGCTATCTTGGCCAAGTAGATTCTAGCAACTCCAAGAGTTAGTATTTATGCTCGATAGTAGGTTCATGCCTCTGGTAATCTGGGGAAGTGAAAGAAATCTCTAAGATACTAGATGTGTTGTTGCTACTAGGGAGAAAACAACAATCCTTTGTTCATAGAACAATCGTATTGTTTACTTTACACGCAATTCGTAATGCAATAATCTGTTGCTTGCAACTTAATACTGGAGGGGGTTCGGATGATAACCTGAAGGTGGATTATTAGTCATAGATGCAGTTGGATGGCGGTCTATGTATAATGTTGTAATGCCCAATCAAATCTCAAAGGAGTCAAGATGAGTAGTATATGCTTGTATGCTTTCTCGATGTTTGTCAATTGCCCTGCTGTAATTTGTTCACCCAACATGTTATCTATCTTAAGGAGAGCCACCTCTAGCGAACTATGGACCCCGGTCCTTTCTTTTACATTCAATGTACAATCAAACTGTTTACTGCTTTGTGTTTAGTTTCTGCAAACTATTACTTCCTTCCATTTGATACGTTTAATGCTTTTTTTTCAGCAAAACCGGTGAGATTGACAATCTCATCGCAAGTGGGGACAAAGTTCTGTGGTTGTGTTGTGCAGGTCTCCATGTTGCTGCTAGCACCGGTAGTGCGCCCTCCCAATGTTCAGCTAGCAACACCTTTGGGGTGTTTCCTTGCTCCTACTGGATTGATAACCTTGGTTTCGCACTGATGGAAAATTTGCTGCTGTGCTCATCATACTTTCCCCTTGGGGTTCCCCAATGAGCTCAATATATTTTGGGCCATCAAGTATATTTTCTAGCACCGTTGCCGGGGAGCCAAGGACATCTTCACAAGGGGAGTCCCTCATAACCAATCTCTTTACTTTGTTATTTTTGTTTTGCTTAGTTTACTTTTGCTTTATTTGCTTGTTTCTTTATCAAAAACACAAAAAAATTAGTTTTACTAGTTTGCTTTCTTATTTAAAAACACAAAAAAATCAAGTGTCCTTTAGTTGTTACTTCTTCCTTAGCTCACCATGTTGATCCCTAAATTCACCCTGAAAGATCTTTCAATAGGTAGTGGTTCAATAATTGGAAAAGATAATATTAAAGAATTCTTTAATCATGTTAGTAAACATGAGGATATTGAGGATAGATCCCTTCCAGAACTTGCTCCAAACTATGAGATTGTTGTAGCTTCTTTAGTTCACATGTTGGAAGCTAGGTTTGTTAACCTTAACCCCTTAATGCATGTAATGTTTCTTAAACTTAAAGAAATTGAGGACCCTGAAAAGAGGGATTTTATTCTTGAAACCTTGCTTAAGGAATTCTATGATGTTGCCAAGGAAGCTAGAAAAGTCTTTGAACGTGTCAATATGCTAGGATCATGTGTAGATGTTGTTGGTACACAAGAAAAAGATGAACAAATCTGAACCTAATGGGAAGGAAACTAAGATACCAATACCCTTTAAACTGGTAGCAATGCATGAAGCCATAGAAAAGAATCTTGATTGGATTGTTCCTGAAAACCCTTTTGATGAAAATAGTGAACCTAAGAGCATTGATAGAGGATCCTATAGAACTTATTTGGATGATATACCTTGCCTCGTTGAAGATATTTCTGGTATTGATCTTAATGCTTCTTCATTGGAGAACCCTTGATCCTTTTTCTTGCTTTTTATGCCTAACTTAAAGGCGTTAAAGAAAAGTACTTATTGGGAGACAACCCAAAAGTTTTAGATGAGTCTTGGAAGTTATTACTTCAGTAATAACCGCTCCTTATCCTTTTTATTTGCTTTTTGTGCCAAGAGTAACCTCTAATGGTAGAGAAGTAATGATTGGGAAAGTTGCTGTTCTGAAACAGATTTCTGTTCTTCACCGTAAAAATTCTTGTAAAATCTCTGAACGTTCTTTTGAGGCATGCATTTTTGTGCTTCTACCCCAGGTTGTTATATAACTTTGGTTAGGTCAACACTTTTTGATTTGAGCAACATAAGGTCTTCGAAAAAATTCGTCTTTACCTGCTGGTCTGTTTTGACAGATTTCTGCCATTTTCTGCATTTGCTTCTTGTTGGTTCCTTTTTGAGTTCTTTTGGGGAATTGAGATTTTTGAGAGAAGCGCTAAAGTAGCTAGTGTTTTAATGGAAGTTTTATTGTTGTTGGAACTGAACCTTAAAGACCTATTATCTTGAGTGCACTAATGCTGCTAATAAAGATTGTGTGGAGTTTTGTATGATGGAAAAATTTCAGGAGTATGGAAGGAATGAGTAATGAGATGAAGGATGGACTAAATCTCAAGATTGGGGATGCCACACGTGTCACGCCAAGAAATATCCAATAAGTACAAGCGTCAAAGCTTGGGGATGCCCAAGGCATCCCCTTCTTCATCAATAAAAATCCCAGGTTTCTTCCAAACGCTTCATTTTTATTGTTTCATGCACAATTGTGTTGTTCTTGGAGCGTCTTCTTTTTCGTTTTCATTTTGGTTTTTCGTTTGCTTAGTTTGCTAAATAAATTGGTTGGACCCCCCTCTTTCATACATTGGTTTTCAAATAGTTTGGTTTGGTTTGGAAAAGAGTAGGAAAGTCCGTGCTTAAGTGGTAAAGAGAGCCTGTTTTTGACTGTGGCCTATGCTTTGTCATGCCATGCTTGATATTGTTTTGGATTTATGCTTAGTATTCTTTGATGTAGCATGACTTGTTATAAAAAATTGATATTGCTTAATGTGCCTTGGATGAATCATGCGTTGTTTTAGCATATTAAAGCATAGTATTGTGGTATTCTCCTTTGATGCTTTTTTTGGGTTGACTTGGTGCATGCTCACACCATGTTATGACTATCCCATGTCACCATAAGCCTTTATGATCCTTTAGTTTTCAACTTGTAGTATCACTTTATGCTTTGATCAATGATGTTTTGTCGCTCTGCATGATTATGGCCATTATTGCTCTCTTAGTTTGTCGCTCCCAGTCTTTTGCTAGCCCCCACAAGCAAGTATGAGTTCCACTCATGCATCCAACTCCCTAAACCAAGTTATTCCAAAGAGTCCACCATACCTACCTACTAGCATATGCTATTCCAAGTATATTCATGCTTTTGTTTATCTTCCAAATTAAACTTGTTATGAGAAAACTAGTGATTAAAGCTCTCACGAACTTGATGGCACACTTTACTTTTCTTGCCCTTAATAAACTTGAACCATTGTGTTGTCTATGTTGTATATGCTTTCACTTATTTGTTGGGGATTAGCAGAACCATGTTGTCATGGGGAACGCTTTCAACATTGCACTGGTACTTTGTACCTAGTTGATATCATGCTCTTTTGTCTATGGATGTCGTCGGTGTGAAATGAAAGGGGAGATAGTAAGTCCATGGAGTTATGTATATGTGTTAGAGAAACGCCTGGGCCGCTAGTCTAATCCATGCTGACATAGTGGAAACCTGCAGCGTAACCATAATGAGCTGTCTATGAAGCATTCTTCTTATAAAAAAAGAGTCCTATATTGAGAAAAAAGAGAAAAAGAAAAAAAGAGATTATGAAAAGATGAAAGAGAGAAAAAAGCACCATATTCCCATGGTAAATAAGAAGATTGCTGAGATGCTCGTTGTCTACTTGCCTTGTCATTTTGATATGGGGATTCTTCCGTATCGTTGGGCAAGGGGTACCCCATTGGCGATTCTCTATGATACACATGTACTTACGATGACAAAAGAACTTACCGGTGACTAAACTTGAGTAGCATGAGGATCGGCCCTCGTATTCAAGGGACATGAGATTTCTAACTTATACTTCATCAAGCATGTACACCATAGTTTGTTCACTTTAACCTTAATCACTTCAAGATGCTTATGATAGGGGCAATGAGAGCTGAAAGCTATAAGTACCATAATTTTTGGAAGCTCTTTATGAAACTTGAATCTCTTCTTCCTTTTATGAAGGCCTTTCTTCCACCATTATATTGAGTCTCCACCTTCTATCTTTATGCACCTACTTTGAGAGCATAGTGGCCATTCTTAGTTCTATGTGCATTGTCCCAAGACTAGTTGATTGATGCATACCTTGATATTGCTTGTTTTAAACTATTTGTATCTAGTCACTCTTATGAACTTTGAAGGTGTCCTATGCATTTATACTTGCTACTCTATGAGGGACAAGCTGAACGCTATTATGCTATGTTTTCTTTATGTGAAACAAACAAACGTTTTGCAAAGCATTGTTATTCATGAATCTTTTGTTTGTGCCTTTTCATGTTGCAACATAGTTTCTTTGTTTTATTGCTAGAACTTTGTCTTTCATGTTATGATTGAAGTACTATGGTCCCAGCTTTGAATGTTTTACAAATACTTTGATCAAGTTTATGATGGTGCATGTCACCTCAAAAATTATTCTTTCTTTTTTATCACTTACCTACTCGAGGACGAGCAGGAGTTAAGCTTGGGGTTGTTGATACATTGCAAATGTATCTATAATTTTTGATGTTCCATGCTTGGTTTTATCTACTTTCTTGTGTTTTGTCCACACTTTGGAGTACTTTTCATATTATTTCTTGGACTAACCTATTAACAAGAGTCATAGTGCCAGCTACCTGTTTTCTGCTGTTTTTGGTTCTAGGAAGTCAGAAAATCAATATTCTCGGAATTGCATGGGACAAAAGCCAAAGTTATTATTTTACCGGGGGACAATTGGAGCTAGAATACGAGACGGAGAAGGGCCAGAGGGCGGCCACACCACCTGTCCACGCGGCCAGGCTTGGCCCACGCCAAGGGGTGGTGTGGCCAGCCCAGGCACCCCCTCGGCCTCTCCTTCCACCTATATATTGCCTCTGATACGGAAATCCTAAGTACCTGATCAAAAATCCATGAAAGAGTCTATATCCGCCGTCATCTCCATCCCTAGATCGGGAGGGATCTGAAGCTCATTCCACTACCCTGCCAGAGAGGGGAATTCACCCTAGAGGCCTTCTTCATCACCATGTAAGCCTTCGGTGTGATGCGTGCGTAGTTCATCTTTGGACTACAGGTCCATGTAGTAGCTAGATGGCTGGTTCTCCTCCTTTGTGCTATCATGTTTAGATCTTGTGAGCTCCGTTCATGATCAAGATCATCTATTTGTAATTCTGCATGTTGTGTTTGCAGGGATCCGATGGATATTGAGATGCTATTTCAGATTGATTATTGATTCTATCATGTCTTTGTTTTTTGTGATCTTGCATGCTTTCCGTTGTTAGTAGCTAGCTTGGCCAAGTAGATGCTAGCAACTCCAAGAGTTAGTATTTATGCTCGATAGTAGGCTCATGCCTCTGGTAATTTGGGGAAGTGACAGAAATCTCTAAGGTACTAGATGTGCTGTTGCTACTAGGGAGAAAACAACAATCATTTGTTCATAGAACAATCATATTGTTTACTTTACATGCAATTTGTAATGTAATAATCTCTTGCTTGCAACTTAATACTAGAGGGGGTTCGGATGATAACCTGAAGGTGGATTATTAGTCATAGATGCAGTTGGATGGCGGTCTATGTATAATGTTGTAATGCCCAATCGAATCTCAAAGGAGTCAAGATGAGTAGTATATACTTGTATGCTTTCTCGATGTTTGTCAATTTCCCCGTTGTAATTTGTTCACCCATCATGTTATCTATCTTAAGGAGAGCCAGCTCTAGTGAACTATGGACCCCGGTCCTTTCTTTTACATTTAATCTACAATCAAACTGTTTACTGTTTTGTGTTTACTTTCTGCAAACTATTACTTCCTTCCATTCGATATGTTTAATCCTTTGTTTTCAGCAAAACCGGTGAGATTGACAACCTCATCGCAAGTTGGGGACAAAGTTCTGTGATTGTGTTGTGCAGGTCTCCACGTTGCTGCTGGCACCGGTAGTGCGCCCTGCCAATGTTCAGCTAGCAACACCTTTGGGGTGTTTCCTTGCTCCTACTGGATTTATATCCTTGGTTTCATACTGAGGGAAAACTTGCTGCTGTGCTCATCATACCTTCCTCTTGGGGTTCCCCAACGAGCTCGATATATTTTGGGCCATCAATATCATGAGCTTTGTAATCTATAGATCTATTCTGCTACTCAAGTGCTTTAATTAATCTCTGCTTATCCCCACGTGTGTGAAGGTGACAGTGTGCACACCGTGTGGCACTTTGTCTAAGGTTACATAAATACTTATCATGAGTATAATTTGAGTTGGATGTCTCTATGAGATTGTGGTGTTTGTTGGAACCATCTAGCGCTCTAGTTGACAGTGAGGGGTTATCTAGATGAGAATGCGAACTTTAAGGTGTGCTGTTATAGCCCTACATCATCCAACCGAAGAGTAGTTCAGGGTAGCAAAATGAAGAGAAGATATTTATATGAGAGTGTCCACTAGTGAAAGTATGATCCCTATGCCTTTTTTCTAAGCATTGAAACACCATTTACAATCAGTCCTATTACATGTTTGCTTGCTGCCACTCTTATTTCAGATTGCAAGTACCACTTATAATCATCCATATTACATGTATTTCACTATCTCTTCGCCGAACTAGTGCACCTATACACATGATTGTATCCTGATTGCAGGGTTGCTTGAGTGGGATAGCTTTGACCACTTCCTCCCTGAGTTCGATAAACCTTGGGTGATCCACTTAAGGGAAACTCGTTGTTGTTCTACAAACCTCTGCACTTGGAGCCCCAACACTGTCTACAAGAATAGAAACGTCCATAGACATCAAGCTATTTCTTGGCGCCGTTGCCGGGGAGGTAAGGTAAAAGGTACTCACATCCTCTGGATACTAAGCTATCTTCTAGTACTGTTGCTGGTGTGTGAGTGCTCGAAGTTATTTCCTTTAGATTCTGCAATTATATCTTTTTGTTTCTTGTTTTTATTTTCACTAGTTAGGCTTAATGGAAAACAACAACAAATTTAGAGAGTTTTATAATATTTATCTTGAGTTAGGACATGAAGTGTTTGAAGAGAAAATAAAAAAACCTATGGAACTTTATTTGCATGCTAATAGCAATGTTATTAGTATAAATTCTTTGAACACCATTATTGCTAATGCTATGGAAAAGTCTAAGCTTGGGGAAGCTGGTTTTGATGAACATGATAGTTTTAGTCCCCCAAGCACGAAGGAGAAAATTTACTTTGATGATACTATACCTCCAATATATGATGATTACAATGATGAATATGATATTTTTAGTCCACCTACTATTGAGGAGAAAATTAATTATGATTACAATATGCCTCCTATATTTGATGATTATGGTGATGATAATAATAATGATAGCTATTTTGTTGAATTTTCTCCCACTACGATTAATAAGAATGACTATGCTTATATGGAGAGTAATAATTATTTTATGCATGTGGATCATGATAAGAATGTTTTATGTGATATTTATATTGTTAATTTTATTCATGATGCTACTTAAAGTTATTATGGGAGAGGGAAACATGGTTTTATGTATCTCAACAATATTAAGTTTACCCTCTTTATGTTGAAATTTTTGAAGTTGCACTTGTTTTTTTCCTATGCTTGTTGCTTTGTGCTTTCATGACTTGTTTCTTTACAAGATTATTTTTCATAGGAACCGGGTTATACTTAAATTTGTTCCATATTTTCTTCTTGATTCTCTCTTTTACTTCAATTCATATTTCTTATGTGAGCATCATCGAAATTATCATGCCTATCTTAATGGCTATAAAGAAAGAGCTTTTGGGAGACAACCCATTATATTTTTACTTTCAATTTATTTTTGTTTTGTTGAGTCTTGGAAGTTATTACCTCTGTAATAACCTCTCCTTATCCTTTTTGTTTGGTTTTTGTGCCAAGAATAACCTCTAATGAGAGGGAAGTAAGATATGGGGAAGTTATTGTCCAGAAACAGATTTCTGTGTGTCACTGTGAAAAATCGTGAAAAATCTCAGTAAGTCGGATTTAGCTGTAAGTTGTTGTGCTTATGACCCAGGTTATTACCCAACTTTCGTTAGTTCTGCACTTTTCGATTTGAGCAACAGAAGATTTTCGAAAAAATCGGACTTTACCTACTAGTCTGTTTTGACAGATTTCTGCCATTATTTGCATTTGCCTCTTAATCGGTTTCTTTTTTAGTTATTTTTGATCACTTGAGATTTTAGAAGGAATTTCTATAGTAGCTTATGTTTTAATGGATGATTTACTTGTGTTGAAACTAAAGCCAAAGACTTAATATTTTGAATACACTAATGTTGCTAATGAAGATTGTGTGAAGTTTTGTATGAAGGAAGTTTTCAAGTGTAGAGACAGAATGATGTGATGAGATGAAGTATGGACAAAAGCTCAAGCTTGGGGATGCCACCCGTGTCACCCCAAGAAATATTCAATAAGTACAAGTGTCAAAGCTTGGGGATTCCCAAGGCATCCCCTTCTTCATCAATAATCTTAGGTCTTCTTTCAAGACACTTTATTTTTATTACCTTATGCACTATGTGTTGTTCTTGGAGCGTCTTTGCTTTTAGTTTTATTTTGATTTCTTTGCCGCAATAAGTTGGTTGTATCCCAGCACACTTATTTTGGAGAGAGACACGTCCCGTTATTCATTGCCTAGATAACTCTAGTTTTCACTCTTATTGTTCTGTGAGTGTTCTCCTTTGCTAGCACTGCGTTTAGCTTTAGTTTTCTTATTCTTTTGGATTAGAACTTTTTAGTTCTTCTTTGTAGATGGGTGAGACATTCTCTCTGGTCTTTATTTATTATTATCTTTGAGAGGTGTTTCAAATAAGTCAATTTCTATTGGAAAAGAGTAGGAAGTTTCATGCTTATAGTGGTACAAAAGGAAGCTTGTTTTGACTGTGACTTGGACTTTATCATGTCATTCTAGATGTTGCTTTGACCGTATGCTTAGTGATTATTGTTGTAGCATGACTTGTTCCAAACAATTGAGATTGCTTAATGTGCCTTGAAAGAATCATGCGTTGTTTTAGCATACAAAAGCATAATATTGTGGTATTATCCTTTGATGCTTTATTTGGGTTGACTTGGCACATGCTTACACCATGTTAAGACTATGAACCAGTCACCATAGCCTCTATGATCATTTAGTTTTTTACTTGTAATGTCACTTTATGCTTTAATTAATAATGTTTTGTTGCTTTGCATGATTATGGCCATTATTGCTCTCTTAGTTGATCGCTCCCAGTATTTTGCTAGCCTCCACATGTACCACATATGAGTTCCACTCATGCATCCAACCTCCAAGAAAACCAAGTTATTCCAAAGAGTCCACTATAAATTTCTATGCATGGTGTGTTACACCATTCCACGTATATTCATGTTTTTATCTATCTTCCAAATTAAACTTGTTATGTGAAAATTAGTGATTAAAGATTTCACGAACTTGATGGCACACTTTATTTTCTTACACTTAATAAACTTGAACCATTGTGTCCATCTATGTTTCTTATATGCTTGCACTTTATAAGTTGTGAATTAGCAGAACCATGTTACCATGGGGAATGCTTTCAACATTCCACTTATTATTCAGTTGATACCATGTTCTTTTGTTCATGGATCCCGGCGATGTGAAATAAAAAGGGAGATTGTAAGATCATGGAGTTTGTATGTGTGTTAGAGAAACGCCTGGGCAGCTAGCCTAAGACATGCCTAATAATGGTGGAAACTTGCAGCATAACCATAATGAGCATTCTATGAAGTATCCTCAATAAAAACATATGCAAAGAGCAAATAAAAAGATCATTGAGATACTCATTGTCTGTTGCCTTGTCATTTTGATATGGGAAAGATCATGTGTCATGGGTCAAGGGGTACCCCGTTGGCGGTTCTCCATGATACACATGTACTTACAATGACAAGAACTTACTTGTGACTAAAGTTGAGTAGCATGAGGTTCGGTACTCGTAAGCAAGGGGCATGAGATTTCCAACTTATAACTTGTCAAGCATATCCTCATATTTGTGTCACTTTAACCTTAATCACCTCAAGATGCTTATGATAGGGGAAATGAGAGCTGAAAGCTAATAAGTACCATAAATTTTGGAAGCTCTTTATGAGACTTGAATCCCTTCTTTCCTCTGTGAAGGGCCTTTATTTTTACTTTTATGTTGAGTCTGCATCTTCTATCTTTATGCACCAATTGAGAGAGCATAGTGGTCATTCTTAGTTTAATGTGCATTGTCCCAAAACTTGTTGATTGATTCATAACTTTGATATTGCTTGCTCGTAAATTATTTGTATCTAGTCACCCTTATGAACTTTGAAGGTGTCCTATGCATTTATGTTCTGCTAATCCATGAAGGACAAGCTGAATACCACTCTAATTATGTTTTCTATATGTGAAACAAACAAACATCTTTCAATGCATTGTTATTCTTTATCTCTTGTTTGTACCTTTTCATGTTACAACATAGTTTCTATGTCTTATTGTTTGAACTCTATCTTTCATGTTCATGTTTAGAGTACTTTGATCCCAGTTATCAATGCTTTCCAAATACCTTGATCAAGATTATGATGGTGCATGTCACCTAAAAAATTATTCTTTTTTATCACTTACCTACTCGAGGACGAGCAGGAGTTAAGCTTGGGGATGCTTGATACGTCATAAACGTATCTATAATTTTTTATGCTCCATGCTTGTTTTTCATCAACTATCTTATGTTTTGTCTACACTTTGAGGAATTTTTATACATTTTCTGGAACAGTTCAGGAGTTGAAGAGAATACTCTCCTCCCCACCAATACTTGCAGCACCAGTGTCAAGGGAGCCTATGTTAGTTTATAAGGCGGCAACCAACCGAGTCATCAGCATCGTCATCGTGGTGGAGCGCAAGGAACCAACGCACGAATATAGAGTTCAACGACCCGTTTACTATGTAAGCAAGGTCTTGACGGAATCCAAACAGCATTACCCGCACTACCAAAATATAGCTTATGGAGTTTTTCTTGATTCATGCAAGCTAAGGCATTATTTCCAAGAGCACCCTATCATAGTGATGAGCAAAGCTCCACTGTACGACATCATCAACAATAGCGACGCTACATGAATAGTGGAAAAGTGGGGCATTGAACTTGCCTCCTTTGAAATCACCTACAAGAGACGCGATGCTATCAAATCACAAGCATTGGCAGATTTTATCGCAGATTGGACAAAACTGCCAGAAGACACTCATGTGCTAGAGCCAGAATATTGGGTCATGCACTTTGACGGATCAAAGCAACTCAATGGTTCGGGGGCTGGTGTATTATTGCAATCACCAACAGGATAAAAGTTGCAATACGTCCTGCAGATCCACTTTAACGCTACCAACAACATGGTGGAGTTGAGGCCATCATTCACGGACTTCGTGTGTCCAAGGATATTGGCATCAAGTACATAGTTTGCTGTGGAGATTCGGACTTGGTTTCCCAGCAAGTAGCTGGCACCTGGAACGCGTGGAACCATATGATGGCGGCATATCGAGACGAAGTAGACGAAATAGCCAAGTGCTTCGACGACTACAAAGTCAAATACGTCAAAAGGGAGGAGAATGAGGCAGCAGATCCGCTGTCAAAGCTTAGATCAGCTTGCTGACCAATTCCACCATGTGATTGCTCTAAAATATACCCATCTACGTCCACATTTAAACTAGATATTATTCATACTTATGATGAAATATCACTCTAAACCCTGCCACTAATGCCTAATATTCAGAGGGTTACGCAATCCTTTCTTTTATATTTTTCCTGCGCATATAATGTCGTTTGAAGATGGGAATCACTACATTAAATTCAAAGATACGAGATTTCAAACAACTAGAAGAAACCAGGAGCCGTAAAGCGGAGGTAGACGCTTTAACGACCAACTATACGACCCGAGCAAAATTCCGGCCGTATACCGGTTGTATAGTTGGCGCCGCCACTGTTAGGTCAAACAGAACAACTTTTATGAAGGGACCCCTATATAAAGAAGCCTCAGACGACGAGAAAATAAGCCATACCTCACCAAAAAGTCTCTGCCACACATCACCAGCCGCCTCCAGATCTCAAAACCCTTCTCCATCTCCATATCCATATTCCACCACTTGTAATAGTAGATCTCTTCTTTGATTGGCAACATTGTAAGACTATTGCTATCAATCGTATGTTTTCCATTACAATGTTTGTGATTGTTGATCTCATCTCTATGTGTGAGTAATTCGCCTTGGGCTAAGGGCTTCGGCCTAGCCATGTAGCGATTGTGCATGTTATTTATGATAGATGGGATCGTGTATTAGTTTGTATGACACAGTGATTATTGTATCCTCTCTTGCCTCAATCCAAGGACTTCTCAGGTACCAAATGACCCTGAGGGTTGAGCCAGGTATAGGGAGTATGAGTAATGACTGATCTATATGTTGGGAACCCTAGTGACAGAAGGGGTAGTATGTCTGTATGTGAGGGATTTGCTTGGAATTAATGGTAACATCACTATTCATATCATTAGTTCTCTTTCTTCTATGAATGTGACTAGTAGGTTATTGCTATAAGAGGTTGTGGAGGCAATAGAAATTATGGGTGCACTACCCACATATAATTTATCTTGCTCTAACAAGTACATGCATACTTTATTTCTATCTTTTATTCCCATCAGATGTTTTGCACGGCTACAGGTGAAACCGAATGCCCTAGGCCCTCTCTCTCCATCATCGACAACAAAAAAAAGACGCAAGCTATTGGTCCGGTAAAAACACGAAAAGAATTCGAAAACTCCCGAAGGTCCGTTAAAGTAACTTCACTATGCATTCGCTTCCCGAGGATTCAATAACCTAGGTCTACTAGGGAAAAAGAAGCTATACTATATTCGTAATCCGGATCGAAGGTATCAACCCTTTTTATGGCACCGTTGCCAGGGAAGCAATAGCTACCCTGGTGAGGTTATTAGGAACCTTGCTAGTTTTAATTCTTGTTTTTAATTAATTTAGTTTGCTTTCAATCTTTATTTGATAAACCCAAAAAATAGTAGTTAGCCTTTAAATTCTTGCTTTTACTATTATAATTCTTTGTTTAAGAAAACCCCAAAACATAGGAAATATGGCTGAAAAGAAGCTACAGGAGTTTGCTATTCCCAACAATGATTACTTGCATACTCCTATTACTCAGTCAGCAATTGCTGCTGATGATTATGAAATTAAGCCCCATTATTTAAGCTTGGTTCAACAGAATCAATTTGGAGGCTCTACTGTTGAAGACGCAGGTATGCACTTGAATACTTTCACTGAAATATGTGATATGATGAGTATAAAAGATGTTGACCCTAATGCGGTCAAATTTCGTCTATTTCCTTTCTCTCTAAGAGGGAGAGAAAAAGAATGGTTGCTATCTTTGCCTAGAAATACTATTACATCATCGGTGGGATGTACTTCTTTATTTATGACTAAATTTTTCCCACCTACAAAGACTATGCAACTCCGATCTAATATTACTGGCTTTAGATAGGAATAGCATGAGCCACTAGGGCTTGCATGGGAGGGGATGAAAGAATGCTTAAGAAACTGTCCTAGTCATGGGATGGAAGATTGGTTAATCCTCCATTTATTTTATGCTCTCAATGCTGTGTCTAAGTCTATGCTTGATACTGTAGCTGGAGAAACGTTTATGGGTAAACATATTACCAAAGTAAAGCAGCTGTTAGACAATATGCAAGACAACCATGCTTAATGGCATGTGGATAGATCAAACACGGAGAAGGTGAACTCCATCTCACCTCAAGAAAATGAAGAACTTAATTCTAAGTTGGATGAGATCATATTAGCCGTAAAAGTTAAGGAAACCCAGGTAAGAGGCATCCCTAAAATGAATATTGAATAAATAAATTTTATAGCTCGTAATGATTATAACCCTGCTTGGAAGAAGAATTATAATCCTAATTTTCATAAACACTATTCTAGTCCTGCAGGTAATCCTAATAATAACATTGGAACTAGTAATGGTAGTTTCCAAGAAACACTTAAGTATTTTATAGACTCACAAAATGAACAAAACAATATTCTTTTTAAAATAACAGAGAACCATGATGCTATGCTTGGTAAATTATCAAACCAAGCTGTTAGTTTGATAAATGATTTGTAGGCCCTCCAAGAAAGAACAACGATCATTGAGGCATAGCTAGGTAAGATAACCGAGAGTCAAACTCTCATTCTAGCCAAATTTGCAGGTAAAGCTGAGCCCAATCCCGTTGAAGAACTCAAAATGATGAGGATCCAAAGGGAGGAGCCTTAAGAACTTGATTATAGTAATGCCCCTTCACCAAGCTACACCATCGAAGACCTCGTAAAGAGGATCAACGTCAAAATTCCGGTAAGTGAAGGTAACGAAGAAGCCATGTATCAACACTTTGTTGATCAAGTAGCAATTAAGGTACGCGAGCTTGAAGAGGAATACAAGAAAATCGCTGAAAAGTTACCTGTTAAACTAGATGACATATTTGAGCCTACTATTAAAATTAAAATTGGAACGAATGAGATAGCTGCACTTTGTGTTCTAGGTGCAAGCATCTCAACAATTCCAAAGAGTCTTTCTAACAAGTTAAATATTGTCTCCTTTGAAATCACTGAATTAAAATTGCATCTAGCAGATTCTACCTATAAACAAGCTGTAAGAATTAAGGAGAACACTTTAGTTTACATTAAAGGCTATCCTGCTCTAATTGACTTCGTTATTGTTGACATGCCTAAAGATACTATTGCTCCTATAATACCAGGTCATCCTTTCTTGAGAACTATAAAGGCTTTAATTAACCTCCATGAAGGGAACGTGAAGCTGCAATTGCCTTCATGGGATCCTTTTGTTATTCCTTTCCCCAGGAAGAAGAAATCCAAGCATGATGAAAAGGAGGCCATCACTTAGAAGGGTAATTACTTTGGAGTGGGTATTCCACTCATCTGGCCCAAGTGAGTATTATCAAGGTCAAGCTATTGACCGTAAAAGAGCGCTCCATGGGAGGTAACCCATGTTAAATAAAGGTTTGAGTTAAGTTTTTAGTTTTTAGTTTAAGTTTATGTTTAATAAAGAGTGCTAGAAAACTCCATTTGAGGAGAAGAAGTTCGGTATTACTTAAAATTATGCTATATACATGCTATTTGTTGGTCGACAATTTTAACTGTCAATTTTCTGTCATAAACAATGTATATCACTAAGTTACAGGAAAAATAAGTAATTTTTGAAGAAACAGAATTTTTTGATGCATACAGAGAGTTTAACGACAAACTATACGACAGGAATAAAAATTTCGGCTGTACAGTTCCAGTCGTATAGATATCTTTGCCATCAAAAAAATTCATTCATATGTACTGAGAGTTTAACGACCAACTATACGGCGGGAATAAAAAATTCCGGCTGTATAGCTCCGGTCGTATAGATATAGGTGCCTCCATTCGAATTCTTTTTTAATGTACTGAGAGTTTAATGACCAACTACACGGCGGGAATAAAAATTCTGGCCGTATACTTCCGGTCGTATAGATATCGATGCCTTTGTATTTTTTTCTCAGGGACAGACAGTTTGACGACCAACTATACGGCGGGAAAATTTTGTTCCGGCCGTATAGTTGCGCCTATATAGCTGCGCCGCCAGGAGGAAACCCTAAATTTTTGATAGAAGGCAAACTATAGGGCGGGAACACAATGTTCCGTCCGTATAGTTGCGCCCGTATAGTTGCGTCCAACCACAAAATCGCACGGGAAGGTACCTCCAACTCCAAAACTTCAATCCTTTTTCTCTCTTCTACCTCCAAACTCTCTCAAAACCTCAAGAGTTCTTCATATCTACTCAATTTCGTTCGATTTCCTCGCACACAAGTGATCTACGGTATGTTTCTCCCCTGATCCTCCAATTACTTTTTGCAAATTTATCTTTGATATATTGACATTATCAATCTAGGGTGAGACCTACTATGAACCAATTTCCATGATTTTCTTGCCTAGATAATTATTTTGAGGAGATTCTTTAGTGTTCTATGATAAAGAATATGATGCACTTACGTTGTTGGATCAAAAAGTTTTATTTTTTTATTTCTTCAATGTTTTAGATGATGAACACAAGGAGCCAAACTCGTGCTCGTGCCACCGCTAGCGCTTCTCGGGCTGCCGCTCAAGAACGCATGGGGATACGGTTCAGGAATGAGCTCCAATGTGAACGCTTCGACAAGATCAAGAACCGTGAAGTGAAGGCCACCAAATGGGCTTGCCCATTATATTGAACCAACTCAGTATTTCTAATGACTTGAATTTACTTTGAAATAGAGCTAGCCCGTAAAACTTTGTGTACAATTATGTGCCTACTTATTGCCGCTTAACCATTAAATTTCTATGTTCGTTGCAAAGCACCATTAAACAATGGCAAGGAGAGGACACTATTTCTTTTCGACTTATTAACAACAACTACACTTTAACTTTAGATGAATGCTGCGCTTTTTTAATTTGCCAAACAATGATGTTAATTCCTTACGTGCATCCTTTACTGGCTTAGAACCTACCCCTGAACAATACTATAATGGAATGAGTTTCACTACTACAGTGAACAAGGGGAAGAATATTCAACATCCTGCAATTCGCTATTTGTTCTATGTTATTGCTAACACCTTGCAGGCACGTAATGAGTTCACGAGACTCAACGAGGAGGACATCCTAGTCCTTGCAAAGGCTTCTTACATCAACTGCGTCTTATCACTTAACTTGGGCGACATCCTTGTGTGCTACTTGGAACACCAAGCCTCCCAAAGCCAAGGACCAATCGCAGGTGGAGGCGTCATCACCGTACTTGCCACTGCCCTAGGCATCGACCTAGGTGAGTTTCAACCCATTCTAGGTGAGACACGTGTTGGTTTCTCCACCTTGAAAGCTTGTGGAATGCTAACTAGGAGAGGTGGTGTTTATTATCTGCATATTGCTGGTCATTTCTATCCCGCTCCTTTGCCTAATGGTCTTTTATCTATCGAGGAAGGATGTTTGCTATATGACTTGCAGGTTGAGAAACACCAACCCGAGGGGGAGATTCTGGAAGAGGATGAGGACCAAGAGGAGGAGCAAGAAGTTCCTTACCAAGAGGAGCAGCCACAAACCCGGTTCACCACATACCAAGATTTTCAAGGACTTGGAGGGACTATGGAGAAGATGCATAGCCTCTCTTTGAACCTCCAAGAATCAACTAGTAATTTCTCAACTCAATTCGCAAACTGGAGTAACGACTTTTTTCTGCCACCACAATGATTTTGAAGGGCTTGCAAAAGCCTAAGCTTGGGGAAGTTTCCTCATGTATCTTTATTTGGTGTTTATTTGCTTTTATTTCTAGGTTGTGTTTTTATTTGAGTTTATAAGCACTCGTGTTGGTTTCCCCAACACTTTATTTTCTAGTTCTTTCTATTTTCTTTCGAGATTTTCTACCCGAGATTTGCCGCCAATTTTCTATTCTTTAAATTCGCCCTCTCAAAAAACCACAAAAAGATTCCTCCATTTTTTCTTATTTTCCCTCTTTCTTTTTCTTTCCGCCTCGAGGTTTTCATATGTTTGTAGGAGAGTGATCGACTTCGAGTTTCCAAGAAGAAAATAAAAAAGGAAGAGAGAAGTGGAACCAAATATGAGAGGTATGCCTTATGACACTCCACTTTTGAATTTTTAGAAACCCATGCTAGTTAGTAGTAAATGTTGAGGTATTATATTGGTGGAGTGAGTCTTTGTATTGTAGTAAGATTTTTCGTTTGCATGGCTATTTAATTGGGTACATTTTGTTCCATCTCTCGTAATTAACCAAGTCTTGCCTAAAAATTTCTAAAACAATTGTAATAAGAAAAAGTCTCACAGTTGAGGGCTTGGGTATTTTTTTTACTGTGAACTATGAGGAAACTGCCCCACAGCAATTTTATTACTCAAACTCACACTCCAAAGTTACAAAAAAGGTATAAAGTAAGACCTACCTTAGTAAAACCTATATATATAGAGGGAACTATACAAAAGAGAAACCAAAACTAGGGGAGGTTAGAAATCCATGTTAATAGTGATGGCATGTACTTGGCCTTAACCCTATGCTGCAACATTGTTATATCATGCACGAACTTTGCTTTCCACTTTGCAAAGGAAGGCCTTTCCTGCTCAAAGATCTTCTCATTTATGAGAAGCCATATATTCCAGCAGGCCAAAATAACAACTTCCATAAAAAATGGTTGTCCAAAATCTTTCTTCGCCCACGTCATGGACTGGTGAATGTCATCATTAATATACCAGGTAATCTGCAAGTAATTCCACACCCGAACACTAAAGTTGCACTGGAAAAATAAATGAATTTTGTCTTCATATGCCTGGGTGGAGCACAATTCACAATGTATTGCATCAGTGACATGCCAGTTTCTACGCTGCAGTAGATCTCTTGTATTAAGTCTATCTCTCATTAGGAGCCAGGAAAACACTTTCATTTTCATCATGCAACTAGATTTCCAAATCAAAGAATACATTATGGGTGCCTGAATATGTTGATGTATGAGCTTGTAAAACTGCCCAGGAGAATAGTTCTCCCCCCAAAAACATGACCAGCTATCATTTTGATCCAACAATGGATTAGTCTCCATAATCGATTGTAGCACATTCAGTTCCTCGTAAGCACTCATGGATAGCGGCAAATAGAACAGAGAAAGTATATCACTCTCAGAGTATACCCTCTCAGCAGACATATTTTCATTTAGGACGTAGGAGAAAAGTCTTGGGAATCTATTTTTAAGTGGTTGCACACTCCCTTGTAAAGACCAATTATTTGACCAGAAGAGAAAAGTGTCACCCTTGCCGAGATTCACCGCAACCACACCTCTAAAATTATCAACATATTTTAATACATCACGCCACCAAAAAGAACCCCTCAAATTATCGGCATGTGGAACTTTATTCTCATAATATGCAATCCATACCAGCTACACCCATGGAACATCCTTTTTATTATAGAACTTGTCAAGAAATTTGATCAGTAGAGCTGCATTCTTTTCCTGGAAATCAACAACCCCCATCCCCCTTTATCCTTTGGCAAGCATACCAGATCGCATGCAGCGAGAGACTGTTTTGGTTCATCATTTTTGTCTCTCCAGAGACACAGTCTCAGAATCCTATCCAACTAGACAGTCAAACCTTTAGCAAGCTACAAGGTGCACAAAAAATATAAAGACATTGATGATAATGCAGAATTGATCAGTTGCAGCCTAGCACCCTGCGATAAAAAACTAGAGCTTGAAGTCAACTTCCTCTCCAGCCAGCAAACCAGAGGCGTTAGTTCACTAATTGTTGGTCGTGTAGTACCAAGCGGTAGTCCCAGGTAAGTAACTGGCATGCGTCCAACTTGACAACCAAAATCCTCTGATAGTCGTTCCATCATGTCGTTTGGAGTATTGATAGGCATCATCTAGGATTTATTATAATTGATTTTCAAACCCGTAGAAAGAGAGAATTTATGTAGTAGTTATTTTAGAGCTCTCAGCTGCTCCATATCCGCAGGCATAACCAACAACGTGTCGTCTGCATATTGTATAATCGGAAAATCCATATCATTAGTATCAATGGGCCTACAGAACTCTCCCCTCATCATAGCCTCATTAATCGCAGATTGCAATAGGTCTGAACAAAAAGTATATAGAAGTGGTGATAGTGGATCACCTTGCCGCACTCCACGTTTACAATGGAACTGTTTACCTAGGATGCCATTTAAAAGTATAGACGAAGTACCAGATGATAGTATAGATTTTATCAGCTGATCCAAGTTTCATTTAAACCTTTATGACCCATAATTTGAATAATAGCCTCATATTCCACTGTATCGAATGCCTTAGCAAAATTCAACTTAAGGATAATAATTGGTTTTTTAGAAACATGACATAGAAAATGATACTCAAATGCCCAAGCCAAGCAGTCTTGTATTGATCTAGATCTCAGAAACCCATACTGGTTTTTGTGTATGCACTGTAGAATTTTGCATTGTAATCTATTCGCCACTAACTTTGTAAGAAATTGCAGGCAAATGTTAGTTAACGGAATAGGTCGAAAATCATTAACCTCCAAAGGGGCCTGCTTCTTTGGCACCAATGTAATGTAAGAGCCATTTATATTTTCCAATCTGATGGAGCCACGATGAAAGTCCTCAGCCAGGCGGTCAAAGTCTGTTTGAATAGTGGACCAACATTTCTATAAAAATAGCCCATTGAAGCCATCCAGTCTAGGTGCACGAACCGCAGGCATGCAAGCAATAATATCATCCATTTCCTTTTTCTCAATGGGAATAATGAGTTCATCTAATTCTTCAGCAATTGATAACAAACTGGACAGATTAAATTGCATCTCAATGCCATCAAAATGGCCCATTTCTTTTTATAACTATTCCAAAGTAAACCTACGATCAACTCATGATTAGACAATTCATTTCCATTATCATCTCTCAGTAAAGATATGTTGTTCCTTCGAAATCTTTCGGATACCATCGCATGGAAGAATTTTGTATTATCTTCATCTTGCTTAATCCAACGGATTGTACATCTCTTTCTCCAATAATTACATTCAGCTAACATGAGCCCATCCAAGTGACATTTTACTATTTTCCGAAAGTTAAATTCCGGTTGAAATAGTGGTCTATGCTCCTCAGGAGTGTCCAAGCTTAGAATCACCTTATTACATCCTTGAATTAAATATTTCAATCTGGACAAACTCACTTGCCATTTCTTAATATCATATCTTAGGTTTTTTAGTTTATTTGCCAGAATAGCTGAACTGTAAGATTTCCTAGAGGGCCTTTTCCATGATTTAGCTACACAATCCCCAAAACCCGGCATGTCCACCCAGTAGTTCTCGAAGCGAAAAATATTTGTTTTGGAGATGTTCGTGTCAACACTAACCACACAGGGTATATGATCTGATCCAGTGTTTGCAAGGGGGAGCACAATAGAGTTAGGATAAACTGAAATCCAATTAGCACTCGTAAAAAACCAGTCTAACTGCTCAAGTAGAGGTACAGTCTGCATATTTGACCATGTGAATGATCTCCCTTTTAGACGTAGCTCCAGCAAACCCAAATGCCCAATAATCTCATTAAACAAAAACATGTCGTTAATATTTCCCCTTGGTCTGTTACGGTTATCATTTGATCTTATAAAATTAAAGTCACCCAAAAGAAGCCAGTTTTCAGAAATTGGAATATGTAGGTTATATAACCAGGATACAAACTGATCCCTTTCTGTCCCAGAACATGGCCCATAAACAGTTACAAGAACCCAAGTGTCATTATTATGTGTTGAAGTGAACTTTACAGTCAGACCAAATCTCTGATTTCCATAAGCACACCCACAAACACATTTAAGCACTATTATGCCCCCAGATGCCCCCACAGAAGGAGAAAAAACAAAAATATCGAACCTTTTGGGGCAAAACCCTCTGACAAATTTCCAGTCAAAGTTCTCACATTTTGTCTCTTGTAGGCAAATGACATCACATTTACTTTCGTTTATTTTATTAAACACCTCCCTCTGCCGATTCTCTGAATTAAGACCACGTACATTCCAGGACAAAACACACCATTTTCTTCTAGTAATTCGAGACATTTAAGCACTTGAACAAGAGATTTCATATCCCAATACATAATACCAGGATAAACCAACTTCTCACAAAATACATAGTTTGTACTTAACACATAAACCATAGTAGACAGAGAACAAAAGGTTTCTGACAATCATCCATATGTCCCAATACTGACACCAACCATAGAAGTAACACGACTGCAAATAAAGCAGAGATAGACCCTTGATCCCGTGAGTCCTTGTCACCTTTAAAGGACTTCTATTCATCATCAGAGTGTAGGTTTGGCTCCACCGTAGGATCAGCTTCAAGCTACTCCTTAGTTAGCTTAGTAGGATCAATACCCAGCTGCAATCCCACATGTTGCATTACTGTCACTGGAGTAGCAGGCCAGTCTGTATTCCTGTCTTCCTTCTCTTCCTCTAGCCTCATATTCTGCTGCCTTCGAAGCCCCTCCTCTTCACGATCAATCTGCACCAAAAGTTTTGCCCGAGTTCTTTTCTTTGGACGTGTTGTACTAGCATTCACCGATTTGGGCCTCAATCCATCATCCTTTAAATAACTTCTTGTAAACCTTCTCTCCATAGGTTGCACAATTTGTTTCTTACCCCTATGAGCCCTCTTTTTAATTATAGTACCAGGGGATACAGAAAAGATTGGTGATCCCTGCACCTCATCCTCCTTATCAAATGGCAGTGTTCTGGCTACTGATATGCGCCTCAGAGGAATCATAGTTCTAGACTGGGACTTTGATGAAGTAACTGACAACCAGCCTGGTAAAGCAGGCTCAAACGCAGCCTCCCATGATCGTTTCAGTTCTAACATCCTGAAGGGGAAATTTGCAGAGATAACGACAAAGAACTAGACAATAGCATTGACAGCATCTTCTCAAAAATACGCCGCCACATCATCTCAGGAGGAACAGCCGGCCCAAAACGTACCTGAACCATCCCCACATGTAAGAAGTCAAAAAATTCAGGACCATCCCCCTGATTATTCAAATTCTATCCTAGGTTAAGGTTCAAATCAATATGTTGAGGTTGTCCCATGTTCTGATTAGCAGAGGAGACCTCCTGCACTGAATCATCCAAAACCATAGACTCCTGATCATCATGCATCACCTCATCTTGCTGAACATTGTCCTCTTGATCACCAAGGTCATCCGTTGCACCCTCTGGCATCTGCACTGCATCCCAACCCATCTCTGGATATTGAGGACCAACAAATAGGTTATCATTAGTCATCAGGTTTCCTGGCATTGGATATGGGTTCCCATCCGGTGGCATAGGGTCTTCCTCTGCAGGTATTGCATCAGCAAAGTTTGCCGAGAGAATAAAAATAGCACCAGTCCACGACTCTCTAGCTCCTCCCAGAGTTGCAAACACCACATCTCTAGGGACCAAAGTTGTTGCCGGGAATGATGCAAATACAAGAACACGATCCATAATTGGATCAGCATGATTCCAAAAGTGGTATTTGACAAAAGTTGATACAGCATTGACTATGTCATACTCATTACGGTAATCAGGTGGAATCCCAAGAAACATCAACCGTCCGTTCCTAAATCCATTAGATGCTCTATGATTTTCAGCATCACTAGCATAAACAAATCTGACAAATCTGTCCTAAATCTGAAAGTGGCCGTGTTGCACAAGGGCATGGCAAGCATTGGGTCCGCTCAGCTGATACAGACGAACTCCAAATATGCTAGGCTGGGTATTAACTACATTGCGATTCAGTGGACCCACTAGGAAGTTACGAACCTGATTTCTCCATTGCTCTGCCTCTGCTTCAGGGGGTCAAGCTTCCACGATTGCCACGCAATAAGCTTGATGAAGTTGCAGCGGGTCGTGTGTTGGGAAGTAGAACGCGCGCGGCAGTCTTGTCACTCCTCCATCAATGACGTGGTGACCCCATGGAAGCCAAGGGAGCGGATCAACCTCATAGTTGGCCATTGTCGCCGATCTATCTGAGGGTTTCGGCGTACAGAGGCACGGAGTTTTCTACGCAGGGGTTAAGCTGGCCACAATATATGATGGAGAAGCCGTATCGATAGGGGTAGCTTCCACAATTGGAGTCTGGACCGGTTCCTTATTGGGACGTGTCCGTTTAGGAACCCACTTTTGGGCCGATTTAGAGAACCTATTAAAACATGCCTTTTCTTTATGCCCATAGTGAAAGCACTTCCGATAGCGTAACTTACCAGTGCATTGTTCAATCATGTGACCCATAGATAAACATTTGCGACAGTCCCAAAATCTAAAAGCAATATCATTTACCACCTCTTCTAGTCATGTCAGTTCAGGCGGTTCTTCCTCTGAGTCAGATGAAGAAGATTCTTGTGAATCCAAGGCCTGAAAAAAAGCTTTACCTGGTAGTGCTGAACCACCCATCACCACATTTGAAGGCTGTATGGTTCGCAGTCCATCCACAGGTTTACTAGAGAAAGATCCAAACTCAATCTCAGTGCCAGACTTAGAGCAAATAGATAGCATAGTATCATTGGTCTTACCATTCTTGTGGTCTCCATCAGTATAACCTAGACAAGCCGTGTAGCTCAAATTGTCAGCAAATTCCAACCTTTTATTGATTGAACTTCCTGAGCGAATGATAGACTTTGGCACTGGTTTCAAGAGAGTATTCAACCCAAGCTGAATACGTTTCTTGTATGGACTTACCAGAGTCCATTCATTATCACATTCCCTGCGCCAAACATTGAATTCCCTTTTCCAATTAGGGTCGCCAGCCCCCCAGAGATGGAAATAACATTTGAACTATCGGCATTGATATGATCGAAAGTTAATGATTTGGAATCCAATCTGCTTACTGGCCACATTGAAAGAGAACACCCGATTACGTAAAACATAAACCTTTAGTTTCCCATCGTATCCCCCAATAGCAGCTTCCAGCACTAAATTGGCTGAGTCATCTGTCAGACAAAAATTTGCTCAAGCAAAGGAGTGCTTAGTATTGAAGGTTTATTTCTAGAGACACTCAACACCATTAAAAATGTTAATTGACTTGATAGCTCTCCCTGAAAGGATTTGTTCAATTGAATCAATGTTTAGCGGTTTTTGTGAGCATGCCAAAGTTTGACTTGTTAATCATAAGAATGATATAGCTTTATGTGTGTCAAACTTCATGGGATTCCAACAACTCCGTTGGCCTACGAACGATCTTCATGGAGGAACTCCTAGATTTTGGCTGTGAGTTGATTAAACACATGTAGCAGCAATGCTATAATGGGTAAGATTCTTGGCACTCCCGGGTAGCTGTAATCATGATGAAATCACTCCTCTGGATATTATGAGTAATCATTATGCAAAAGGAACAAAAACCTTAGTGATGCCGCGAGTGTCCATCACAGCCCGATAAACTAATAACAATCTTTGGCATGCTCTCAACTACTTAAAAACTGAAATTCTTGAAGGACAATGAATAGAGAAGTAGTGCTTGAAAAGTCATGATTTATTGATGTGGGCAAATGGAGATACTCTAGTGTATATGCTTTTCATGACAACTCTCACACTCTTAATTTACATGATTATACTTTATTGTTCGAAGGCAAGCCTACGAGTCGATTACATGACATGGAATAAAGTTTACTCATGTGAATCATCCATGCTAACAATAATTTTGTTGCATTATAAGGATGCAGAAAACCCGTATGATATGCTTGAAGGATTCGCAACATAAAAAACAAAAAAATTCTGACGATGGGAACTATACGCCAAGATCTATCTACTAGATATAAGCAATGGGTGGATATACATCCTTAGAGAACATACCCTCGAAGACAACAAAGCTTTGTTAACGAGATGGAACTCGTGGATGATGTAGTCGTACACTTGCCGATCTCAAGATCATGATTAAGTCCTTCAGGTCCAGCAGTTCCAGCACCATCAGGTCCAGCACCATCAAGTCCAGCACCGCAAAGTAGCGGTACATCCATGATCGCACACACGTCCGGTCCACCGAACAACCTCCACCTCCTCGCTCCAGCGATACAGCGGAAGCAACAACTCCTTTCAAGATAACGCCACCGGGAACATGTATCTCGGTAATCCGAGACATGGGGAATAACTAGAGGGAGAAGCGAACCTTCGCGGGGAGGTGGGGCAAGAGGAGAGGAGCCATGGGGCTCCTTTTATAGGGGAGGGGCACAACCCCAAGTCCATGGCTGGCTGGCCATGGTGGGTGCCGCCACCTCTCCCTCATTCATGTGAGTCGAGCTTCCACTAAGCCCACTCACATCAATTTTAACTCCACTCACTTTGCATTTAATGTCCACCAAATTAAATGCATTTTCTCTTTAAATAAAACACTTTTATTTATTTTATTCAGAATTTTGTTAATTACTTTAATTAACAAACATTCAGATGAAACTCCCTACAACATTTTAATATCACATGCAGAACCAGTTTCAACAATTTCACCCGAAATAATTCCGATTTCCATCGAAATGATTCCAGCGCTTTCATAATCTTTATCTGAAACATATTTTCTCCTAAATGGTGTCGGTATCGGTTAAGTGTGTCACCCTATGGTTCGCGAATAATGCAGACATGATCGGGACCCCTCTCCGATCAATAATCAGAAGCGGGACCTGGAGATCCATACTGACTCCCACACATTCAACGATGACTGTGATCGTGTGAACCTTTAACTCTAGTAACTTAATCCCTTTGTCTCGCAATATACTACATATCCGATATTCGATCATCGGTATCCAAATACCTATTTTGATCTCGTTACCGACATGCACTCTTTTCTCGTTCCCGTGATATAACATACTAGTGATCACGTCACTTGCTTGCAAGCTATTTCAATGTGATATCACCGAGAGGGCCCTGAGTATATCTATCCATCATCGGGATGGACAAATCCCACTCTTGATCCATGAGCCTCTACATAACACCTTCGTAGCACTAAACCCACCTTTATAGTCATCATGTTACAGTGTGATGTTTGATGTTATCAAGATACTCTTCTGTGTGTTAGTGATTAACTTGATCTCATGGTCTAAGGACTAGGATTACTTCGTATGATGTTATAGCAATATAAACATATTGACTTTGATCGTAATGTTATACTTTGGATGAATGTTCATCACATCATTCCACCAATGTTGTGACCTTGTTATTAACAACATCCAATGTCCATGATCAGGAAACCTTGATCATCTTGTTAACCAATGAGCTAGTTTATATGAGAGGCATTACTAGGAAGTTTGTATTTTTTTATTAAACACACATGTATTAACGTTTCCAATTAATACAATTATAGCATGCAAAATAAACATTTATCATAAACATGGAATAAGATAATAACCACTTTATTATTGCCTATCGGGCATATTCCCTTCAATGCATGCCATTACTCTATCTATGTTGAAGTTTTTCAGATTTATGAAGTGGAGGAAACATGAGACTACCAATCATGAGTAAGATCACCATCTCGTTATTTTAGTTTAAATGCTGAGTTCCTTTTTGATTTTGGTTTTCTTGCTCGAGGACGATCAAGTTTAAGCTTGGGGAGGTTGATGGCTCTGAAATATAGTCATCTACATCCATATTTAAACTGGATATTATTCATACTTATGATGAAATATCTCTCTAAACCCTGCCACTAATGCCTAATATTCAAAGGGGTATGCAATCCTTTTTTTATATTTTTCCTGCGCAGATAATGTCGTTTGAAGATGGGAATCACTACATTAAAGTCAAAGATACGATATTTCCAACAACCAGAAGAAATCAGGAGCCATAAAATGGAGGCAGACGCTTTAACAACCAATTATACGACCGGACCAAAATTCTGGCCGTATAGCTCCGGTCGTATAGTTGGCGCCACCACTGTTAGGTCAAACAGAACAACTTTTGTTAAGGGAACCCTATATAAAAAGCCTCGGGTGACGATAAAAAAAGCCAGACCTCGCCAAAAATTCTCTGCCACAGATCACCAGCCGCCTCCAGATCTCAAAACCCTTCTCCATCTCCATAGCCATATTCCACCACTTATAATAGTAGATCTCTTCTTTGATTGGCGACATTGTAAGACTATTGCTATCAATCTTATGATTTTCATTACAATGTTTGTGATTGTTGATCTCATCTCTATGTGTGAGCAATTCTCAAGGGCTTCGGCCTAGCCATGTAATGATTGTGCATGTTATTTATCATATATGGGATCGTGCATTAGTTTGTGTGACATGATGATTATTCTATCCTCTCTTGCCTCAATCCAAGGACTTGTTAGGTACCCAAGACCCCGAGGGTTGAGACAGGTATAGGGAGTATGAGTAATGACTGATCTGCAGGTTGGGAACCCTAGTGACAGAAGGGGTAGTACGACTGTATGTGAGAGATTTGCTTGGGATTAACGGTGACATCACTATGCATATCATTTGTTCTCTTTCTTCTATGGATGAGACTAGTAGGTTATTACTATAAGCGGTTGCGGAGGCAATAGCAATTATGGATGCACTGCGCACGTATAATTTATCTTGCTCTAACAAGTACATGAATACTTTATTTCTATCTTTTATTCCCATCAGATGTTTTGCAAAGCTACAGGTGAAACCGAATGCCCTAGGCCTTCTCTCTCCATCATCGACAACAACAAAAAGACACAAGCTATTGGTCCAGTAAAAACACAAAAGGAATTCTAGAACTCCCGAAGGTCCGTTAAAGTAACTTCCCTACGCATTCACTTCATCTTTAAAGGAATTCTAGAACCCTGCCACCTAGGTCTGCTAGGGAAAAATAAGCTATACTACATCCGTAATCCGGATCGAAGGTATCACCAGGCGTTTTTCTAGAGGATTTACGGACCCCATCCATGAAGGGAGCGGGTCCCAACAACTCGGATAGAGTGGACTCATTTGTTAATACAGTAATAGTGACCTCTCCGCCTTGGACTAAACTGTTCATGAAATATCTACAAGACGGAACTTTGACCGCTGACGAAGTCGAAAGCCGGCAAATAGTACGCAGAGCAAAAGGCTACGTCATCATTGATGGCCAGCTATACAAAAGAAATACCACATGATTTTCCTTCGATGCGTCTCGCAGCAGCAAGGAATTGAAATCCTTAGAGAAATACATCTCGGAGATTGTGGGCATCACGCTGCTCCCCGATCGTTAATGGCCAAGGCCTTCCGGCAAGGATTCTACTGGCTAACTGCCAAGGCAGATGCCGACAAGTTGGAACAAACATGCCTTTGGTGTCAGTTCTATGCAAGGCAACCAAGTGTTCCAGTTGAAGAATTGCGAACCATACCGATAACTTGGCTGTTTGCAGTCTGGTGGCTGGACATGGTGGGGCCTTTACAGACAGCACCCTGTGGATTTACACACTTGCTAGTAGCCTTGGAGAAGTTCACAAAATGGATTGAAGCTAAATCCTTTAGAAAGCTTGATGGGGCAACAACCCTAAAATTTGTCTAGCATCTAGTGGTGAGATTTGGTCTCCCACACAGCATCACCACCGACAATGGCAGAAATTTGTCTCCTGGAGAAGTTGAGGAGTACTATCATGAAAAAGGAATCCGCCTTGACCTAGCATATGTGGCACACCCACAGTCAAATGGGCAAGTTGAAAGGGACAATGGACTAATTCTCCATGGAATCAAGCCACCCTTAGAAGCAGCACTACGTAGAGCAGCTGGGGCTTGGGCGGAGGAATTACCATCTGTCTTGTGTAGTTTACAAACAACACCCAACAGATCCACCGGCTTAACTCCTTTCTTCATGGTTTATGGAGCAGAAGCCATCCTACCATCCAACTTCCTCCACGATGCACCAAGAGTCGCCTCCTATAAGGAGGATGAGTCTAAAGAATCCAGACGCCTATATGTGGACCTACTTGAAGAAGAGCACATCCTGGCATGCCAGAGATCCACCGTCTACCAGCAGAAGCTGCATGGCTACCATAGTCGCCATGTAAAGCATCACTCGTTTAAATAAGGGGATTTAGTGCTTAGACTCAAGAAGGAGAAATCACACAAACTATCTCCGCCTTGGGAAGGACTGTTCGTCATAAGAAAAGCATTGGTAAATGGTTCCTATTACCTCGTCGATATTCAAAAGTTGAAAGATAGGCCAAAAAATCACAAGCGCAAGCAATATGACTCCGATGATGATTACCCGGAGACAGATCAGCCATGAAACATAGGACAGCTACATCCCTTTTACACTTAGCACATTTATATTATGTAATAAATTTCTTATATGATCAATGAAATAAAGCATTTGGTTCACTCATATTCTCTGAGTCTTCTACCTCCTTTAGTTGTTCATTTTTGGATCATATAAACC